>CM037593.1:71756932-74263711 GCA_021018995.1 Chloranthus sessilifolius
AAGAAAGAAAGAGCTACAAAGGGACCCTACGTGGATCCTAGGAGAGAGAAGAGAGAGGAGAGAGATTCCACGCAGCTGGTCCCCGGCATAGCCATGAGAGAGAAAGAGGAGAGAGACACTAAGCTTGAGGGAGAAGATTCTCAGTGCCCTTTTAAAGGGGGAAAAGTGCTAATGGTGTTGAAAAAGACCCTGATATGCTAGCTGGTTTGGATATTGTAGAAGACTGTGAAGAATGTGTTGAGAAGAGAGCAGAGCATGATAAAGAGGAGCATCCCCAATTTGATATGCGTGAAAAAAAGGACCAGAAAATTTCAAGGAATATTTTGTGTGAAAGAAGCTTAAGGAGGTTCAAGTTCAAGATGAGAATCTATCTCAAGGCGAGCCTCTCATAACATTTGATCATGATCCTTCTCTAGAGACAAGTTCAGCTTCTGATCTTGATCTCCCAATTGCTTTTCGGAAGGCTTCTCGGTCTTCCAGTCGGTACCCCATTGATAACTATGAGTCTTATCATATTTTCTCTCCATCTCATAAGTCATTCATATCTTCTTTAGACTCTGTTTCTAATCCTACTTGTGTATGCCTTAATCCAACCTCAATGGCAAGAGGCCATGATGCAGGAAATGAATGCCCTAGAAATTTAAAACTAAATAAGACTAGGGACATTGTTGAGCTGCCTACTGGAAAGAAGGTTGTTAGATATAGGTGGCTCTACACCGTGAAATACAAGCCAGATGGTGAGATAGAAAGATAGAAAGGACTTGTTACAAGGGAGTTCACATAAACTCAAGGAGCTGATTACCAGGAGACTTCTAGTGCAGGATAAACGCTAAAACCCTAATTATGCGAATTTATGATTAATTTTATATTAAATTGAATAGCGGAAATATTCAAAACTTTTCAACCACATAAAATAGTTTAACAGATTTAATTAAAACAATTAGTTCGAATCAATTCTAGTGCTCACATGCATTGAAATTTTCCGATCTAGAAAAATGGCATATATGAAAGAACTCGAGTTTCGTTCTAGTTTAGGGCACCAAGCAACAATTAGTGAATCGTCTCTTAACCCCTCTAGGATTTGACGAATTAAAGGCTCGAAGAAAGTTCAATCAAAGGGGAGTTCGAATTATATCAATTTAATGAGGTGTGAAGAAAGTTCCAGCAACTAATGAAATAGGGATTTTATTTTTTATTTTATCAAGGAAGAAAGGAAAATAATTACCTGGAATGGTTAAAGAAATTTAATGATATTGTAATAAATTATGGATATCAAAGGAGCCACTATGATCATACTCTGTTTATCAAGAGCGGTGTAAAGACTATTGCTCTTCTTGTGTATGTCGATGATATCATTGTCACGGGGGATGACATTGATGAAATTCTGGGGCTAAAAGAGTACTTGAGTATAGTGTTTTATATCGAGGACTTGGGCCCCATAAAGTATTTCTTAGGAATTGAAGTGGCAAGGTCAACAAAGGGGATTGTTCTATCAAACAAAGTATACTCATGACGTTTTGAGTCGTGTAGGCATGCAACAACTCCAATGGAACATAATCATAGGGTGGGTGGAGGAGGTGAGCCCTTATAGGATATAAGAAAATATCAACAAGTGGTGGGGAAACTTATCTACCTCACCATGACACGACCATTTATTGCTTATGCCACAAGTGTAGTGAGCCAGCACATGCATTTTCCAAAAATTGTTCTAGTGATGTCGCTACGGGATCCGAGAGATATTTAAAGGGGCACCTAGATAGAGTTATTTTCTATAGAACAAATGTCACTTGATGTTGAAGTGTTCATAGACTCAGATGGGGGAAGTACACTTAGCGATAGGAGAACTATCACAATTTATAGCATTTCTTGGGGGGGGGACATGAAAACTGAAAAGTAAAAAGACATGTTTCAAACTCAAGTTGGAAAGGTGAGTAAAAGGTCATGTCTAGGTCCAACAGAAGGAATGAGGATTCAGTTTATTCTTGTGGATCTTGACATGAATATTACTCTTCCAAAGTTGTTGTATGGAGACAATGAAGTCGCAAAACACAAAGTCGAGGATCCGTCTACCATGAACACACTAACCATATCAAAGTTGATTGTCATTTTATAAGAGAGAAAGTGAAAGTCCGGAGTTCAAAGATCCCTCAAGTCAATACAAAAGATCAACTAGTAGACATTCTATCTATGTAGGAAGAAACCTTCTCAATAATATTACTAACTAGTTAGGCATGATTGACGTCCATGCTTCAATTGGAGGGGGAGTGTTGGTGTGTCCATAAGAAGATCATTATGTTGGTGTGTGTGTGTGAGTGGTTGTATTTGTGTATATTTCTTTACATGTAAGAGGGTGTCTTAGAGATAATTGGTGTCATTATTAGTTTGTATGTAAGTGATATAAGTATCAATAATGAAAAGGGATTTGTGTGTGCTTGTAACACAACCTTAATTTCCTCCTCAACTCTCCTCTTTCTTTTCTTCTTCCTCTCCTTCGCCAACCTAACCCTAACTTTAATTTGCTGTTACATATTTTATCTTAGATATATCCTTGCTGATCTTAGAGTTGAAGAGAAATTCCCCATGATTTTGTATGGAGACAATGAAGCTGAACATCCTATTGCTGAGAATCATGTATACCATGAGAGGACCAAGCATATAGAGGTTGAGTGTCACTTCATTCGCGAAAAGATTGTGCAAGGAAGTGCGCACTACTCAAGTCTGATCCGAAAATCAGCTAGCAGATGTTCACTAAGGTCGTGAGTGGGAATAGACTATGATATTACTAGCAAGTTGGGCACTATAGATATATATGCACCAACTTGAGGAGTGTAGAGTTAATATCTTTATTTCTGTGAGTGTGAGAGGTATAATTTTGGTGTGTATGGTGCAAGTGGAATCACTTACATCTTTTCCCTTTATTTGTATAACTCCATAGTATGTGTCATGGAAGATCATATATATATATATATATATATATATATATATATATATATATATATATATATGAATGCATTGGGAAGAGTGCTAAAAACTCGACCCTAATTTTCTCTATCTCTCTCTTTCTCCTTCACATAACTAATAAAAAATAAAAAAATAAAAAATTTGTGTCAAATTATTCAAGAGATACAGAGCCCACATCACAGCCATAACATGAGACATTCAATCCCTTGAGAACGCTCTAATAGATTTTTCAGTTGAATCAAATGTACAATGAATTTCAAATTAGCAGGAAAAAAACATCTGAAAGCAAGAAAGTTGATCCATCAGATTTGAAATAAAAAATCTGTCATTCTAAAATTTCACGTCTCCTTTCAGATGATATACCTTGGGAATTTTTATATCACAAGTAGATCAGAGGCATTCCGAATGATATCCAATAGAGATCCATCTGGAGTCTGTGCAAAGTGAAACTGATGATATCAACATATAGAGACTGATTATAAAGAACACACATAATAAAGTACAAAGATCTTAGCAATTTTATGCAAAGGTAATCACATAAAAATTCCACTGTACATCTTAAAGAATAAAGATATGTAGAATTTTACATGTCATCAAACACCAGTGCTCGTATCTATTTCCCGAACCAAATATATAGAAAATAGAATGATGTTGAAGCCATTGAGGCCAATAGCATTTCCAAACCTAAAATTTCAAGTGTTTGTTTGGGTTGCTAACAACCCAAAAATTAATTAAAAAGAGGGGATATCCACCATCCAAAAGATGGTCAAAGGGGAACAAAAATCGATGCAGTAGTATGTGTGGTGTGGTACCAAAATTTTGACAAAGTTTTGACCACCAAAAAACTTTTATTATTATTTTTCTTTGATTGATGAAATGCCACATGATCCAAAAAAGGGTGTTGTTTTGGGATCATGTGCCACATGGCACGTGATTTTGGCTCGCATGCATGGGTTCATCCATGCATTTGAATCAATATACCCTTTTGTCAAATATATATAACGTATATGTATATCTATGTGTGTGTGCATGTGTGTTAAGTAGAGGAAAAATTATTAGCTGCTATCAACATTCATGAACAAACTGAAAGACTTATTAATTCACAAGGCCACATGAAATAATGATATTATAAAATACAATACAAAGAAAGAAAGAAAAGTACTGAAATTACCACTAGGCAATGATGTTGCACCCCGCTATTGCATGCAGTCTCAACAATGATGGTGAAGTAACCATAGAACACAAATTTTAGATCATATAAGTAAGAGTTCAATAAAATTGTTAAGGAAAAATAATAGAAATATATGATTTGATCGCATGCTTTTATCTTGAAATCTATTCTGTTTTGAATGAATACTATTGGCTTTGACAAAGTTTTGACCACCGAAAAACTTTTTTGACATGCCACATGGCACATAATTCAAAAAAGGGTGTTGTTTTGAGATCATGTTCCACATGGTACATGATTTGGGTTCGCATGCATGGGTTCATCTATGCATTTGAACCAATATGCCCTTTTGCCATATATATATATATATATATATATATATATATATATATATATATATATCTGTGTGTGTGTGTGTGTGTCTGCGTGAGCATGTGTGTTAAGTAGAGGAAAAATTATTACCAGCTATCAACCTTCATGAAGAAACTGAAAAAGAGTTATTAATCCATATGGCCACATGAAATAATGATATTACAAAATACAATACAAAGGAGGAAAGAAAAGTACTGAAATTACCTCTAGGCAATGATGTTGCACTCCCGCTATTGCATGCGCCTCAAACCTCAAGGTGAAGTAACCATAGAAGACAATTTTAAAGGAAATTTACTACTCTCATTAATACAAGATTTAAACTATTGATAATATCAATAGGCACTAAAGTATTTTGTTCATCAACTAAACCCCTACCGTCACCTTCCGTTAAAGACTAAACGAAAAACGTTGAGTTGGCATACAACTCAGCAAAATAGCATGTGTGGCACCCAAATGGCAGCCACGTTGGATGCCACGTAAGCTATTTTGTTGAGTTGTATGCCAACGTGGGTGCCACGTGGGTGATTTTGCTGAGCTGTACGTCAACTCAACGTTTTCCGTTCAGTCATTAATGGAAGGTGACGGTAGGGGTTTAGTTGATGAACTTAAGTGTACTTTGGGTGCTTATATGATATTATCAATAGTTTATGTGCGTTATTGATGACGGGGTGAAAGTTCAGGGGTTATTTTGAAATTTTCCTAATTTTAAATTATATAAGTAACAGTTCAATGAAATTGTAAAGGAAAGATAATAGAAATATACAATTTGATTGCATGCTTTTATCTTCAAATCTATTCTGTTTCGAACGAATACTATTGGCCATGAGTCATTCATTTAATAACCATTTTATTATAATTTAATGTTAATATGAAATATTAGCATCATTGATACAAGCAGTACAAGGAATACCAGGAAAGGGCTTTTATCTCTATTGTCTATCTTATATCAAGGATTATTTTGGGATGAGTACATATTCCCTAATATTTTTTATTGGAATCGTTGTGATTATTAATAATGAGGATACTATTTTTTATAAATTTGAGGAGGTAACACAACTAGGTAAGTGAATATATAGAACCAAATATGAGCAGTGTCAGCAAGTGTTAAGTATTAAGATTTAAGTATAAAGTGAGATATAAAAAAATCTGTTTTAGCAAGCATTTAAAAAAAATATAAAATTAATTTATATTTAAAAAAAAAGCCTTTTAAACCCCTAGGTGATCCCTAGTGGAGAAGTTTAGTCTCCTGAGAGTTTCCAGTGAAGATACTCACAAACTTCAAAAAAAAAATTCAAAACATCAAATTTAACACAAATTTTCAATGGAATCATAAAAATATAAACCATATTTTATCCAAAATTCATCTCCATTAAAACTTCAAACCTATTAATTCATATAAACAAGTTAATCTAAAGCAACCATACATCCATCTTCCATAATCGATCCACATAGATCTAGTGTGTAGTGTGTGTGTTCATTACCAATTTTCACTGTAAAAATCAAAACATAGCTTCTATACTTACCCATAAATCTTTTACTTTGACTCAAAACTCACTTGGGTATACTCTCTCAATGAAAATTCAGCAAGTATGGGTTCACTCACTTTCAATATGTGGTTAAGAATATGAAACAAACTGAAATTTAACACATTTTTCAATGAAAAATAGTAAACAAAGATGAAACAAAAATCTCATGGAATGATTTCTAATCCTGAAATTCATAAGACAATTCATCATAGATTTCACAAATTAAACTCTCCAACAGAGTAGTTTCAATCAACCTTGGATCAAAAAGGTCTTTCTTTTTGGTTGTAATGGGGCTGCAGGTTAAAGGTACGAAAGAAAATTGATAAGAGGATTCAAATTCTGAGAAAGTAAGTAGAGAGGTGCTTCAAAACTTTCTTCCTTTCAAAACCTCACTTCTCTTTTTTCTTCTCAACTTTTGTAAACATAAAACCTTCCTTTTTCCTCTCTTTCTTCTTTTGATCCTTTTCAACAACTTCCATTCTTTTATGGACATTTTTTTTTATAGCTCATATCCCTTTTTTAAGCACAACATAGGCGCATATCCTTTTTTTTTTTTGCACAACATAGGCTCATATCCTTTGTTTTTAGCACAACATAGGCTCATATCCTTTTTTTTTTTGCACAACATAGGCTCATCATTTTTTTTTTAGCACAGCATAGCAAGGTATAACACCCTTTTTTTTTTTTTTTCCTCTTTTCTCTTCACCTCCAAATATCTTGACTACTTCCCCAACAAGTTCCAACACCTTCTCTTTTACCTCTTAAATTCTCAGAGTGAGGGTAAGGCTAAAACTCATTGGCTAAGGGTCAAAAGAACTTTGGCTTAACAAAGAAGGGTTAACTTTTATTTGGCCCAAAAGTGGGTACTAAAAAAGGATATTAACAAGGTAGGTCATTTTGAAGCTCAAACTGTCCATGGATGGCCTTAGATCATATCCTTGGTTTCATGAATACTTACTTCAAAGCTTTGAATTCAAATTGCAAAACTTCTAACAAAAAGCTTATTCATTTCATTCATAAAACAAAGCAAAGAAACATGTGAGATCTACAAAAATTCTGAATTTCAAAGAAAATAAGAGTGATGTATATAAATTCTCTCAAAAAGAATAGTTTAAGGCTCAAATCTCTCAAGGTTTAGTCTTTTTAAGAATTTATAGTTCATATTCAACTATATTCTTCAATTTTCAGTTCAAATGGTAATGAATGTGTAAAAATTTTACTAGATCTATGCTTCTCAATCACTTCAAATTTCAGCACAATTAACTAAAAATTAACTCATTTAACTTCAAAAGAGATTTTCTTGATTTTAACTTCAATTTATTAAGAAACAAACATGGTTCAATCTTTATTTTCAAATCATTTTTATGTCAAATTCAATATTTAAAATAATTTAAAAACAAAAAAACAAAAAATTTATGAATGCTCTGCCAAATATCCGCAAAAAACAATACAAAACAGATTTTCTATATCTCACTTAACACTTAATACTTCAACAGATTTTTAACACTTGATTACATAGCGTATACTTGATTTATAATTTACTTACCTCAAACCTACCTCAAACCTTTTAAAACCTTTTAAAACCAGTGTCCCACTGTTAACAATCACAGTGAATCCAACAAAGAATGGGCAAGAGGTACTCATCCCAAAAGATCTAATGCAATAAGAAAGGCAGTGGAAATATACCCCAAAACCTGCATGTTAGACATAACAATTAAAGAAAATAGGGGAATGTGAGCAAGGATGCAAAACAAAAGAATGGAACGAGGATAACAAAAAGAAAATATCAGTTTATTCATTCATATAAAAGTAAAACCATATACATATCGACACTAAAATAAGAGAATAAAAAAATTGCAGAAATCTATCCTTAATAAAAACTATAAACACGGACTCGAAACTACAAAGTAGATGGCTACTCAGACTCACCACCCCTAGACCTAAAGTTGTATTGACTACCCTCATTCAAGGTGTCTCCATCACTACTGCAATTTTTAGGGACTAATGTCATATTTCACTCATGCAAAAGGATGACCTTGTTCTACTTCTCTTGGCTAAAACCTCTCCACGAGATATTAGAATCTTTCACTTTTTAAGTTGGTGGGTGTGTGTGTTACTCTATGTAAGTGTCGGTGCGTTTAAATAGTATGTGGACACCAATAATAGTTTGTAGATGTAAATTCTATGCATATCAATGATAAAAGGGTGTGAGCAACTCAACTCATAAACCTAAATTTTCTATTTCTTCTTTTTCCTCTCCCTCTTCTTCTTATCTCCCTTCCAATCCTAATCTACACTTATATATATAAGCCCCTAACTAGATGAGGTATGAGGGAAGGAAGTTTGATGGTTCTATTTGATTTTATCTCTGTCAAAATACATCTAGTTTTTCTTTTTCTGAAAGATGACCTTGCAGAAACTTGCTTTTATCTTTATAGAGGCTTGCCCTTAAAATTTTTGTGATTTGTTGAAGCGAGATTTTGCTATCCATGGTGCAGCTTTTCTTACTTCCCTTTCTGGGGCAGCTTCTCTAATATAAAATATACTAATTATACAAAGATTGATTCAATTGGTTTTGTAACATTTGTATTCATTCATCAGCTTATAATATTGTGGCAAAGTAGAAAAAGCTAGTTAAGCACTTAGAAGGGCATATTTTAAGGTACATGACATTGACCATGGATAATTGTTGGATCTACTAGGTTTTTGCTCAGTTTAGTATGATTGGGATACAAGCAGGCCGTTGGTCCTTCCATCGATTCCAACGAATAAGCCACATCATCGGTTGATGCCACTCAGGACATCCCCCGTCCATGTATGTAAGGGGAGGCCGGAGATCCTTAGTCACACATCGTGGCTCTCTTTTTTGATCTAGCATTCCCCTTCACTAGTCTCCCAATGGCTGCACAAGACTCCTTACTCCTCACTCCTCACTCCTCACATGTTAAAAGTTTCTTTTTGCATGTCTCCAATGCACCCTTCTTGTTGTGAAAGCAAAGTCTTCTTGTTGTGAAAGTGAAGTAAAAGTTTTTTTTTATTGTTTAAAGCTGTAATTATGGGGCTACTGTAGATCCCCACTCCAGTTGTTCACACCGAGGGATTTTAATGAAAGAAGGAATGTCAGTCTTTATATTAGCAACAACCCGTAATTTTGTATATTTGCTATATTATCTAATAAATGCTAAAATTTAATGATATATTATTGGAGTATTTTCCACATAACAAGTATTTGAGTTATCATGTGATGATCTTGTCATGTCAAATCTTCCATGGAATGAAATATTTGATTAGATATTTTAAATCATAGGAATAGAAGTCTAGAAATGTTAGTTACTTTATATATATATATATATATATATATATATATACACACACACACACACACACTCCATACGAGCAGATGGAACCTTGTTGTTTCACGACCGTGTATGTGTACCGTCGAGTATAGAGCTTCGGGACACCATTCTGGAAGAGGCTCACAAATCCATGTATGCCATACATCCTGGCAGCACCAAGATGTATCAGGACTTGATGAAGAGTTTCTGGTGGCGAGGTTTGAAATGCGACGTTGCTGAGTACGTATCGCGGTGCTTGGTTTGTCAACAGGTTAAGGTTGATCATCAAAATCCTGCAGGCCTATTGCAGCCTTTACCTGTGCCTGAGTGGAAATGGGAAGCCATTTCAATGGATTTTATACTTGGGTTGCCGAAAACACTAAGGAAGAACAATGCCATCTGGGTCATTGTAGATCGGCTAACCAAGTCTGCTCATTTCTTGCCATACAATACCACGTATACAGCCAGTAGACTTGCAGAGTTATACCTGAAGGAGATTGTTAGACTGCATGGGATACCGACTAGTATTGTGTCTGACCGAGACCCGTTGTTTACTTCACACTTCTGGCAGCGATTTCAGGAGGGAATGGGTTCTCGTCTTGATTTTAGTTCGGCATTTCACCCACAGACGGATGGCCAGACTGAGCGAGTGAACCAGATCATTGAGGACATGCTGAGAGCATGCATGTTAGATTTTCACGGGTCATGGGACCAACACTTGCCTCTGATCGAATTCGCCTACAACAATAGCTTTCAGGCTAGCATCAGTATGGCTCCGTTCGAGGCTTTATATGGACGACGGTGTAGATCGCTGTTGAACTGGGAAGAAGTGGGTGAGAAGCTCATTATTGGTCCTTAGATAGTTGAGCGCACGATCAAGACGGTTCGGTTGATACGCGAGCGACTATGAGTAGCTTAGAGTCGTCAAAAGAGCTACACCGATCTCAAACGGAGACAAGTAGATTTTCAGGTTGGCGAGAATGTCTTTGTTCGGATTTCGCCTACGAAGGGTGTTATGCAATTTGGGAAACGAGGGAAACTGAGTCCTCGGTACGTTGGGCCTTTTGAGATATTAGGCCGAGTCGGAGAGGTTGCATATCGTGTGGCGCTACCGCCGCAATTATCTAGCATGCACAACGTCTTCCATGTGTCGATGCTGCGTCGATACATCTGTGACCCGACTCACGTGCTTGATTACCAACCCATCGAGCTTCAGGATGGTTTGAAGGTGGTCGAGGACCCGATTCGTATTTTGGATCTCAAGGAGCAAATCCTACGCACTAAGAGGATTCCTTTGGTTCTCGTGCAGTGGCGGAATCATACACCGGAGGAAGCCACTTGGGAGCGTGAAGCCGAGCTCCGAGACCAATTTTCGAGCCTTTTTGATTAAATTTTGAGAAATTGTGTGTTGACTGTATGATCCCTTGAATTTTTATGTATTTACTGGTTTTATATAAATATTTTGGCGAGAAATTTGGCAGTCCAATATACATTACAATTGTGTCTGGTTAAACATCTTTACTTTAGGGAATCAGGATAAATTTGGACCTTAGACCAAACACTGGTGTGTTAATCAATAATGATCATGTGACATAAAATTGGGCCTATAGTAAGCTCCTTTATTCAAAATTCCATGAGAAATTGGCCGTTAAATTGCTGTCATGGTCTAAATTCATGATTGGGATAAAAAGGGCTCCAACAAGGTCCATTTAGACCCAAAGATAAGTTATAAATTTCAAAAATTTCAAAAATTTTGAAGATCACAGGTGTGTTCAAATTCGAATGTCGAAAAATTAATTTCGATGGTCAAATTTTCATAAACAGTCACAGGCAGTTTCAGCCAACAAACTGGGCCTGAGACTTTTCTGAGAAAATCGACTGTCGATTTTCAAATCGAGCATCGATTTTAAAATCGACCATCGATTTTGAAATCGATGATCGATTTTCTCGATTTAAGTGAGGGGTGGTTTTATTTTCTTTTGTCATTTCGGGTTTGCATCTTTGAGGGTATGAGCCTAGGGTTTTTGAGCGATTTGGTGCTTTGGGGGCTTCTTCATCATTTTTGGACAAAATCAGAGGGGGAAATCAACTGCCAATTGCAACGGGTTTGGATTTCATCCATTGGAATTCGATTTTGGGGCTTTCTTAAGGTAAACCCTCACTATTTTTTTTGTGGAGCTTTATTTTCTTATAATATGTTAGGGTTTTTATTTTTATTTGAATGGGACCCAAGAAACAAGCCCCAATTTGAAATCCCACGCCCAAGAGGCCGGCTTCGAAGGCTGGATCCTCTCGTCGCCCTACACAACCAGCCCCACAGCCCGAGGAACCACCTCAGTCGGTTCCACTAACCACTCAGCCCACAACACCTGTGTCCCCTCCAATGCCTGAACAGCCCAATGAATTTTGGAGCATCAAGGGCTTCACCACTGAGTATATTTTTCACCCTAAGTTGTTTGACCAGCAAACAACCACTCAATGGATAGAAGAGTACCTCGAAAAAGCCCAGTTGACCTCTCTTTGCACCTCGTTTAGTGATCACTTTTATCCCCGTCTCGTGCGCCTGTTTTACCAGCATATGCGCCGCGAGGACGGGAAGAAAATTTACACATAAATTGATGGGCGTGATTACACTTTCGATTTAGATGACATGGCCGTGGCACTCCGTTGCCCTTTGCAACACTCCCAAACCATGGGGTTAGGTCCTCCTTTCCTCAAACCAGTCCGCTTTGAGGATGTGATTGCCCAAATGACGCAAGGTCGTCATGGGTCCGGTAAATCCATTGTCTCCATACATATGCCGGAGTCAATGTGGAAATTAGATAAAATTTTTAAGACCACCCTTTACCCTTTTGGTCATCAGTCCGAGCGCACCCGTCCCCTACAACAGATTTTATTTACTGCTTATAAGGAGCGCTGGTTTAGTGCTCCTGAGGTCCTTTTCAAGGAGATTATAAAGGCACGGGAGAAAATGGGTAAACATGTGAAGAAATCGAAAAAGGGCATTCCATATGCCCGTTTAATTTCCGTAATGATCGAGAATTATAGAGCGGGCCCAGCGTATCATATCCCTCCTACAGAACCCAAATCCACAGCCGGTAGAAAAATGTATAACCTGGTCAATTGGGGTCTGACCTACGGTCGACTTGTGAAGACTCCTAAAGACGCAGCGGTACCTCATGCAGCAGCTAGCGATGATGATGAGGACCCTACTCATTCTGCCCCTGACACAGTTGCCCCTGCACCTTCTCAGCCCCCACAGAGCGACATCCTTACGCTCTCGGAGTTCACACGCCAGATGACCGCCATGAGCCACCAGATTCAGGAGCTCACCCAGCATACCAGCTCTATGCATCAGGAGTTGGATGTGCATGGCGGCGCTCTATCTTATCTGATGCAGCACGCGTTTCCCGATGATTACACTGCCTATATGGCCGACATACGTGCTTCAGTATATCGCCCTTTGACTTCGAGCGCTGGTACTAGTATGCCTCCTACGGCCGGAGAGGATGCGGGTGACGGTGTTGGTGAGCGAGCTAATGATCCAGATCAGGCGGGTCCATCTACTGCGGGGGATTTTTGAGTGTTACTTTGAGGGGTGGGGCTGTGGTTTATTTGGTTGATCTTTGGGGGGCATGTGTTTATTTACTCCATGGATTATTTAGGACCTGGTGGTCCTTTTTGTTATCTTTTATATTTCTGTTTCGGATTTGCGTTGGATACTCTGTTTATTTCATTTTGTATATGGTTACTTTCGATACTTGTTGTTATCTTTGTGGGTTTTTGGATATTATGGTGGGTTTTGATCTTTGACCATCTTTCCTATCTATATGGCTTGGCTTTTTGTTTTGTTCTGTGGACATGTACTCTATGTATGTGGGTTTGTTTACTCTCTCCATTTTTCCAATTGGTGTGGGTTTGCTCTCTCTGTAGCTTTTGTTCTTTATGTTGCGATGGTGGGTTTTTGTTATCTTTCTGGCTTTCATGTGTCACTATGCATCGGTCTCCCGGCACGTGACACTTGGGGTGTGGGCATCCATGTACGGATGCAATCCACTATGGCCTTTTGGTGCCACATGCGGAACATCCACGCTACTACGGATCCCATCCTTGCCTTGTGTGCCCTGAGGGATCGGAACACGGTGACCCATGTTTTCTTTTTTTGTTTTGTTGTATGGTGTGTCTTGCATTCAATTTTCGCAGAGAAAAATTCCTAAGGAGGGGTGAATGTAATATCCCGGATATTTTGACCTATTTTTCATTTACCTCGATAAGCATGTTCAAAAAATATTGTGAAATATTTTTATTTTGGTAAGCTAAGGCTATGATAAGACTTGCGGCAAAAGGAATTTGTCAGAGTATGTGTGTAAGTCATGTAAGCGATGACTTACACAATAGGGTTGGTGTTTGTATTTAACACCGGATATGTTTCAACTCAAGTGGATAAGTTACAAATAATAAAATCTAGATATTTCTTTTGCATAACTTTGGTTATAAGAGAGAGTGAAAGAGAAGTTTCACTTCTCTCTCTCGTTAGAAATTAAGCCTCTAAGGACTTGCCTCATTTGATCCCAGATCTAGGAAGCTTGAGAGCTCCTCTTCCCATCTCAACCATTACTTTGTCTTGAGCTTAAATTCGGATCTATTTGAAATATTGAAGGAGAAGCGAGATTTGGGAAATGAGAAGTTCTCTGTGATCTTGTTGTGACTGAGGCAGTGTCCACCTCTTTTTGGAATATGGATTGATTGAAGAATCTGAACCATTGAGCTTGGAGAGTTATTCCGGTGTGCGTATAGGTGCAACGGGATCAACGGTTTAAGCTACACGAGGTAGGTCTTGAAACCTTCTTGTGTAATTTTGTTTGTGTTTTGTTTAGAATTGTGTTTTGTTTAGAATTGTAATTCTGATGGCTGTATTTGAAATTGAAGAAAAAGAATCCGGACATGAAAAGTTAACAGCCACAGAGTAATTCGATGGTCGATTTTCAAATCGAGGGTCGAATTTGGAATTCGACCATTGATTTGAAAATTGACAGTCGAAATGTGTTTTTTTGTGCCTGAAGCCAATTTTTGGAAATCGAGGGTCGATTTCCAATTCGATGGTCGAATTTGGAAATTGACCATCGAATTGAAAATCGAGGGTCGATTTTCAGATTTTTGTGACTGATGCAGTTTTGAAATTCGAGGGTCGAAATTGAATTCGACCATCGAATTCTGTCCTATTTTAAGCATTCGAAATTTTTTCGGATTATTTTCTCAGCAAGCTTTTGGGTTAAAATTTTTGTTCTATATTAACACTGAGAGTGTTAATATATGTAGGTTTTGACTGTTGGGAGTCCTTGGTGAGGACTGCTAGTGCATGATTTTAAATATTCTTTGTTGAGGTAGGGGAACCCTATTTGTTATTTGCATCAATTTATAAGCATAAACTGTTTCGGCTATTTCTTTTAAGAAGCATTAATTTTAAAATTCTGTTATACATAGCATAAATAAAACTCAGAAGATATGACACATTTATGAAAATTTGGAACTTTGTTATGACTAAGAACTTTGCAATTTGAACCTCAGAACCTCAGTTAATTTTTGAATCAGAACTTTGAAAAATCAGTATATGATATGAATAATAAGCCTTGATATGTGTTAGCATTTGCATTTGATTTAGGGTTCATAAGTACGATGCCCTAGATTCTACCAACCGTGTTGACGGTATTACTTTGGCGCAAGTTTCCCTCATAGTGTAGGGGCTTGTTGCACTTTAGAAATGGGTTCATAAACGACGATGGTCAGTAGGGTTTTCCTATCGGTCACGTAGTCCGCTCTCATACTATAGGAAATTTGGGAGATAACATTAAGTTATAAATTTAAGACAAGAAGCATACTAATTCAAAAGATTTTCGAACACATCAGAAATATGTATTCAGTTTTGACTCAGGATTAGAACTGGAGATTTAATTGGTAAAGCATCATTTGAAAACCATATTTGATCCGATTTCTGTCTTTTGAAAACCTTACTTATAATGAAATGCAAATAGATCTGTTTCCTCTATTGGGCTTGGTTGTTAGCTCACCCTCGACTATACGTCACAGGTGCTGAAACTGACCTTGGGTCAGAGGATTTGGAGGACTCCGATTATATTCCCGAGGAGGAATCGGACTTACCAGCTGAGGAGTTCTTTCTGTGATCTTAGATCCTGTATTTTTTTGGTATTTTTGTCTGGGTATTATTTTAGAATATTGGGCCCTAGGCCTTTATTTTGGTTCTGTTGATATTACTCGAGGAACCATTATTGTGAACCACTATTTTAGGTGATCAGATTGGCCATCACCAGTGGTTCTTCTTGGTTCCTTACAGTGATATATTTATTTTTGTTATAGAAAGCTTTTGTTTTTGGATTAATTTATGCTTTGCCTCTGTCTTTATATCTTTGTACATGTTGCTGGCTTCTGTTTGTTACGGCTTATTGAAAAATCAATAAGTTGATAAACCGGCCTTTCCTATACCTTAGGGATTGGAAAAGTCGGGTCGTCACACTACTTAGATCTTTTATGTCCTGTAGTAGGCATATGCCTGATCGGACCCGTATCTTGCCCCTTTGTTTTTTTGCTAAGGAAAATGAGAGAAATAAGGGAGAAGATCTTACACTTTTTTTTTGTTTTTTGAGATATGTACTGCGCACCTTGAGAGTCCCAAATGATAACAATTTAGATAGAGAAATAAAGCCTCCCAATCGTCATTTGCAATATCCAATTTTTTAAACTATACTTTGGATTTGTGAATCCAAATCCAACTCCAAATAGCTACAATCTGAAATACCGTTAACTTGGATTAATTTGAGGACTCAAATACAAATTAACGTTCCCAGAGAGGAAGGTTTTTTGTTGATGAAGGAAGCTAGAATAAATCGAAATCTAGCACAAAAATGTTACCATAAATTAGGATTAACAAAGTAGCTACGGTCATAAAATAATCATAACCCAACAAAATTAAAGGTAAACAAAATAAATATGGGTCATGTTAGGCACCATTAAATTAGCTATAATACCAAAACAAAGCACAAAAAATGAAATTAAAATAAAATAATTTGCAAAAATTCACGTTCCTATATTAAGGTAGAATATAGTTGTAAATAAAAGCTCAAATTGAAAGTAATTGAGAGAAAGGGGCTCCCTTAAGGATCCCTCCTTCCAAATTGCTCCCGCTTTTTAAAAAAAATAATTAATCGTGTTTTGATGGTGGTTTGTGACTAAATTTGGTGGGAAGCAAAAGATAATAACTATAGAATTTAAATTTTTGTAATGGCTACTAGTGCAACCCCGCCCATAACAAAGAAGCTTTACTAAAATTGGGTCAATGGACAAAGGGAGTCCCATTTACTAAATAGGCTAAAACATTATTCAGGGCTTGGCCCAACATAGCATTAATTGACATATTAGCCTATCCATTTGTCCATGATCCATTTTTTCTAGGCCTATCAGCCTAACCATTTGTCCATTTGTCAAAAGGCCTATCAAGCTCAACCTTCTCATTGGTTGTCGTAATTAAAGCTCAAGTAAAATGAAAGTATTGCAGTGTGAGATCTATTGAATGAGACTTAGTTTGTCATGTACTTGTTGACACCATACCTAACAACCCGAATTTTTAGACTTTATTTTAACGGTGTTAGATGATACACCACACTATGTACTGTGCTAACGTTCCATATCGGAATCGAAACCCACCCTTTAAAATAAAAAATTTCTAATTTTTTCCATATCAAAATTAGACTCATTGTGAAGTGCTCGTTGATACGATTCTAACGATATATAATTTGACGACTTCTGATAAGAATATAAAAAGTTATGCCTATTTTAAGTGATTAAGCAAGTCAAAGGGTATAACTGTAATTTTGGGAAAGAAACACCAATTGCTTCTGTGGTTATACAAAGCACTAAAACCAAACATTTTCTCAAGCTATCCAAGTTACGTACGAATTCTTATTTCGTGTAAAAATCTCCTATTTTATTAAATCTTATACGAAAAGTGTTAATTAGAGTTTGCCTAAAATTTTATACCATTATAAATAAAACTTTAAAAACTCTTTACTTTCTATAATCAAAAATCATTTTCTCTGAAGACTTAGACGAACCGATGCCCTAAGCATCGACCTTTTCAACCCGAATCGCCGTTGATTTTCCGTTCACGGTTCAAGAGGTGGGTACCCATCAATCCATCTTATTCTTCTCAGATCCCGTCGCGTAGGATGCGTTCGATCGCGCATCGACGGGTTTAAAAATCTTATTTAAACCCAAATATCTCATAAATTAATAGACCTATATATTTAATATATGCTTTCCCTTGAAAGTTGTATATTCTGTAAGTCGGGTTTATATGTTATTTCTCTTTTCCTTTCAAGAACTCTTTTGTCTGGGCCATTAATATTTTACCTTTTATTAGGTCTGTATATTTAATATGTCTACTTTCTTTTAAATTTACATATTAATTAAACATGAATATCTTTAAGTATGATAAATCTGCATGTTTAGTATTTTATTTTTCTATTAAAATTACATGAAATGTAAGTTGGGTTTATATGTTATTTCTCTTTTCTTTTCAAGAATCCCTTTTGCTTGGGCCATTAATATTTTACCTTCTATTAGGTCTGCATATTTAATATGTTTACTTCCTCTTTTATATCTGTAAAATTAATTAAACTCTAATATTTATAAATTTGATAAATTGACTTAATTGATATAATATCATATTGATATTGTTTATTTCCAAATCTATATAGTTAGAAATTTATCCTTCTACTAAGACTATAATAATATATATTATTCTTGCAAGTCTATATTATTATTTATTTAAAATTAATTAAGCTCAAAAATTAAACTATCACTATGTGAAAATGAAAAAAAAATAACACCACCGTTTTAACAAAAACCACGGCCATGGGCCGTTGTAGAGAAAACAACGGCCCAGATAAGAGGTAATTTACATACAACGACCCTCTAAAGTGAAAGTAAGGGGGTTTGAACCCATGACCTTACTTTCTAAAAGTAATGAGCACCAACATCATCCTTTATAAACCAAATTTTGTGCAAACCTTTCGTTTCAGCACGCGCGGGAGCCCAAAAACAGTTCTTCTTCGCGAGGGAGCCCTAAAACACCCCTCTTCTTCGCGCGGGAGCCCTAAAACCCCTCTTCTTCGCACGGGAGCCCTAAAACCCCTCTTCTTCGCACGGGAGCGCTAAAACCCCTTTTCTTCCTCTTCTATTGCGTCAAAATCTTAAACCCTAAACCCCTCTTCTTCCTCTTCTTCGCACGGGAGCCCCAAAACCCCTCTTCTTGATGTGCTTGAAGGAAATCACAGTTTGAAGGTAGATTTAAATTATTATTTGAGCAAATATTTGTTTGAAAAATCTTATTTTTGTACATGTTGCTTGAGTTTTCTTTTGAAATTAATGGGTTTTGATTTGTTTTAATGGGTTTGGATTGGTAGATCCTAGAGAGACTTGGATGAAACGTGAGAATGAGGGATCCTCATCATACGGGTTATCTCTATTTGAATGAGCAAATCCTTCCATGGATTTTGCTTTCTATTTGTTTCTCTTTGTTCTTGCTTTTGCTTTCTCTTTTAATAACTAGGCTCTGAAACTCTTTTTTTTTTTTTTTTAATGAATTCAAGAATTATATACTGAATTTTTTTGGTTTAGTGCTCTTAGTTCTAGATGCAAATTGATGACCCATTTGATAAATCCAGTGGTTATGTTTTAACTTCAATCTTCAAAAATCCAATTTCTGTTTTTCTTCAGTTTTTTTCCTCAGTATGCTTATACAAAGATCTAATTTGTTGTTAACTTTAATTTAAATTCACCATAATCTGAAGGTTCTCTTGCTGTGTTCGTGATCTCTTCATCAATCTCTTCTCTAGAACCTTGTTGTAGGGTCATTAAAACCATTAAAACTCATCTCTTTCTCTCTCTATCTTCTCCACTCATTCATAATCCTTTGTTCTTAACATGTTTCTGATTCATGTCTTCAATCCTCAGTGAAAGTTTTAGAACATGTTTCTGATCTATGCACGAATTTAGCAAATTTGAGTGTCTTTTCAAATCCGGTGGATCTTTCTAGCTGATGGATCATTTTAAAAAAAATATAAGTTACTTTTAAGTTCTGGTGAAACCTTTGAGCATGGTGGATTAAAAACTTAGGCTGGATTTTGCATGTTAGTTTATCAGACCTAGGTGTCTATGGTGATGCATTTAGGATCTGATCAATAATTAACTTTCTACTGATTCCTTTCACCTTTTTTAAAGATTTTATTATTACGTAAGCTGGGATTGATTAAGGAAGTGAGTGGTTCTAGCGAACCGAATCGTGAAAAAAGTTTCATTCTAAGAACAGTTATCAAACAATGATCCATCCAGTCATTGCACAAGTTGGCTCATACTGATTTTTCTGATTTTTCTTTCTGTAAGAACACCACAAGCTCATTTGGGTTGCCAAGTACTAAGGCTAGCAAGAGACTTCCACAAAAAATTGTGAAAGTAGGTTATATCGAACTAGCCATCGGGCAATCGTTAAACAGATGAGGAGAGGTCTTTTTATCTGTTAAGAAGAAATTAATGACATAGATGAACAATGGGGCTTTGTCTCTCTTTGATTCAAGAATCCAGGGGGGCATGCAAGATGTACAACTTTCCATCAAAATATCGCTTTTCGGAGTATTTCTCCATAATGGGTGCTCACTAATATTTTCCCAGACCGTATCCAATGCTCGTGCTCGCCATTTCGACTCTTTTTCCAATTCTGGTGTCCATGGTGTAAGTATTTAAGATCTGATCTTTAGTTAGTCCTCCAGTGATTCCTTTCACATAGATATTTCCTATGCTTCTCCACTGAAGATTTACGACATCTTTTGTGGGCAGCCCTATCTCTTGGCGAAGATGCAATTTTATCGACGTTTTAATTTGTGGGCTGCCCCATCTCTTCTCAAATTTGGTTTGTCAATTAATCATGCCTATATTTGCTAAATGTTTTACTAGTTAGAAACATTATATGAAGATATAATCAAATTTTCCTTTGGCTAAGGAGACATGGTTGGAAAGAAGCCAAATAAACTATTGAAAAAACTTAATGGTTTAGTAATTACTCCTTAGTGCTTGATAAGTGACGGGGAAAAAGGAGTCTAGTGAAATTTAGATTTTAAAATAATTTTCTAAAAATACGGTGAAATAGGAGAAAAAAAGTTTAATAACCGAAAACGCATTTAACGTGTGTTATACGAAAACATGCGTTTTATTAAAAAATACGGGTATTATATATGTTTATTACATTGTGGCAAAAAAACACATATTATACGCATGTATTTCAAAAAAGATGCCGTATTTTGTCACAACGAGTCTCGATATTCCCAATAAAGCCATGGCTGAAGAAGTATATATCCCTGAACTTAGCATGCAGACCAGTTGAATTTGGGTCACGATTGAACTTCATAATTTTTTCTGCCATATTGCATTATATTATCAATGGACTAGGTGATTTCAGCAATAGGGCTGTGGCATTTGAGAAATTGGTAAAGATTATTGAGATAATAAGAGCCACAAAAGGGTAGCATGATAAATAATAAAATGGGGTGGCCAAGGAAATGTTTTTCCAAGCATATTTGCTTGATTCAGCATATTGTCCAACATGGTCGAGAGGTCCTAATGATCAAAGTGATAAATTTTGTTTTCAACAATATTTCGGTAGGGAGTTATTCCGGCTCATTTTGGATAAATTTAGGGGAGTACAAAAAATATATATAAATTATATTTAATATTTATAAAAATCTTATTATTATTTAAAAATGGCTAAAATTAAAAACAATTCATTAATTTCGGCAATATTGGAGAAATAATTGGAAATTTCGTTGAAGTTTCGTCCAATCCCTGTTTCGGTATATTTCGGAGAAATTTGTCACTATGCACATGATATTCAACAAAAACATGCAGTCTCCTTGCTACTCAATTTCCTTAACGAGCATCTCATTGTATGGCCCTTGGAGCTGGACGATCCATTGTGTATACAAATGGAAAGGGGTTGAATAGATGAAAGTCGTTATGGGGTATACATTTGGGGCCCTTGAAAAGAAAGAGGAAGAAGGTCCTTTGGTGATTGTGTTTTAAATAGGACAAAATAATTGAATATACGAAGAAGAGACCATTGCGGAGGAGAGGAAAGAAAGAAAATAAGGTTGTTGTTTAGGATGGAGATATTGGAGATAGTAATATATGTATAGGTGTAGGAAACAATAGTGTTAAGTATGGAGCGTGCTGTGCATATAAAAGTAAGTGGGTGTCATTAGTTATATGTGAGGTGTCATTAGTGAATGTAGTGCCTCCTTTATATAAGGAGACTACCTCTTATAATTTATTTACATGATGATTATTAACAATGGAATTCTTTGTGGTTATTGCTCTCTCTCTCTCTCTCTCTCTCTTCTTCTTCATCTCTCTTTCTTTCCCATGAACCCTAAAGGGGTATTCTCCTCTTTAGTTCCTTTATTATATTACTCCATCAATATATCAGGAGAAGGTAAGGCATAAGGAAACCTCTAGAAGAGGGGACAAGTATCAGTAAAAGCACTCCTGAAAAATCTTTTCAAAATTTAAATATCAAACTCGCCCAAAAAAAGAAAAAGTAGTAAATTAATCTAGGAGTTCAATGAATTTGGAAATAAATGGATTTGGAGCTTGAATTATATAATGTAGGATATAGAATTTCTCTATGGATTTAAGAGTTTCTATCTGAATATGAACATATCTGTTTTCTTCTCTTCAGACAAGGTTAGAAGCCTTGGCGGGTGGAGTTCTCGGGTGGAGCTCCTTACTCATATTCGAGGCATCAAAGCAGCAGGAAAATTCCATTTCTCAGGCCTATTACGGTATGCTAGAATGGTTTTATATCATCACAATAGGAAATAATAGTAGCCAATTACTTATTCAAGGATTTGGTTTTGTTGTTTTCTTATTGCTTTATTGATGTGTTACTATTACCGCTGAAAGATTTTTTGAAGAAAGGAAACAAGAGGATGAATGAGATAAAGATTTTAACTGTGTTTCATCATCATGTAGTACAATAGCATTTAAACAAAAACTTTCAGCATATTTATGGTTGCCTTTAGGACCAAGATTTATGTTTTTGTGTTTCAATTGATATGGACACAACTTTGTAGGACTATTTCTAGAAGGGAGCTACAACTTGCACACGAGGTTTGTACTGTGGCACATACATTATAAAGATAAACTTAGTGTTTTTGGGACCTGTACCATGTGGAATGTCATCTAAGCCGTCTGATTTGAAGGCAGTGATGTAAAGATCTTTGATGCCAAAGATTGGCACAAAACACTATCTCTATCATCTGATTTAACAAGGCAACCATTAAATCAGATGATAGAGATCGTGTTTCGTGCCAATCTTTGGCATTAAAGATATTTACATCATAGCCTTCAAATCAGACGGCTTAGATGGTGTTCCACATGGCACAAGTCCAAAAAATACCAAGTCTTACTTTACCTCATGTGCCACGGTACAAATCTCTTGTGCAAGTTGTAGCTTCCTTTCTAGAATCGTTGGACGATTTATGCAATCAAATTTTTGTTTGAAACTACTCTCACAGACCCCTTTGGAGTTATTTGTAATTTCAACTTTCAAAGCTATCTGTGTCTTCACCATACGAGTGTTTTAGCATGAAGGGTATGTGTAGCTGATGAGAGTGGCTGGCATAGATCATGTAGGAGCAACAGGAATACCAATGGCATGATGAAATTGATAAATCTTGATCAAATGTTTTAGAAATTTCTGACAAGATTTTAAGACCTGGTGTATTTCTAAGCTTCCTTATTTAGTGGTGTGTATCCTGATCACGTAAGTGAGATGTGAGTGATAGTTTAATCTCTTTTGGAGTTTCATTTTCCATTTAGAGGTTTGGAAGGCATGGACAGTGGAACGATTGGGAAAGTATTAGATCAAAGAAATAAGGAGTCGAGAGATGCTAATGAGATAATTCAGCCAGATGATTAATCACCCAAAGTGAGCACTAACAGTGGCTTTCTATTGCATCATTTAAAATAATATTACATAATTCCAGCCGTCGTGTCCCATGCTCTATTACACTACGTGAAAATGGAGAATAAACCACACTAGTTACTTAAAAATAACCACGGATTTGGGCCGTTGCAAAGAAATTAACTAATGCAACGGCTCAAAACTGTGGTTGCTTATCCTCTGTTTGGGATATTTTACAACCTCGCCAATTGAGTGTCACTACTCACTACATTATTCATCCATATTGTCCGACCTTACGCCAATTTATGTTGTGGTATCCTTAGTTCTCGTCTTTTTGTTTTTGGATTTTAATATCTATAATTTTTCATAATTATATAAACCAAAACTACACAACCTCCTCTTCCAGCTTATTGAGAAGAAATATCTTAAAAGTAGTATGAAAGATGTTAACTAGTGTGCTTTGAATTTTTATGAAGTTTCTCTTGAATTTTGTTTGTTCTCCACATTTAGTAATTTGATTGAGACATTTAATGTTACATAACTTACCTTTGTTAGATGCAAGATGTTTGGTGCCCATGTCTTGCTTTATATTCATTTCTCCACTAGATGCAGCAGCCATGTGGGGTGTCCATTTCAAAGGGTGGGCCATAATGCCCATACAACAGCATGACAATACTAATATATATTATTATAGATATTAATCCATGAGTATAACATATAGAAAAGTTGTCTTTATTAAGAAAAAGCCTTTGGGTGGTGTCTTTGGCTGAAACGATCCCATAAACAACTGACTTTGGTTGTTGATCTCGCTTTCAATCTTCAACTGGTGTGTGGTGGACAATATACACTTCAAGGCCCCTTCCTGGCTACTAAACCATATTAAGTATATATAAATACTGGATAAATGATACTTGGAATAGGAACAAAAGAAACATGCATTAAGTCGTCAACAACTGATGGTGGACAATTTTTTGGACTCTAAACACTTTTCTTAAATTTAAAACTTTTTATTGTGAGGTCTAGGTACCGCCTCAGGAAGAAAGAGATTTGAGTTCGAATCCTGCTCTTGAGGGCCACCCTAGGAATTTATATTCTATGCAGACCCAGTACTTGCAAACTTGGGTGCCAACATGGGGTCTGCATGTGCCCCTGAGATTAGTCGGGTGGTCTAAGAGGCCCGAACACTTGGGCTATAAAAAAAATAAAAATCGAGTTAAGTTTTGTTTCATGTTGACTCACCTAAAACCTCAGTGAATCCAATGTAGAACTCACTTGAAAAACTTGAGGAAGGTTTGCTTCATGCTTTACCGACAAAAAAAACTATGATTGGGCAATTGATTTAACTCAAAGGTCTGTTGATAATGGAGTGAGTTGTTTTTGAACTTTTTCGAGTTACACAACATATATATATATATATATATATATATTCAACAATAGCCATTATTCTCCATAGGTTGATATATATATTCAACAATAGCCATTATTCTCCATAGGTTTTTTTAAGACTTGTGAATGCATTATATTTCTCTGCTCAAAGATCATTTTGGCTAACTTACAATTTTGCTTATCTTATTTTGAATGGAAAATCACAGCTATAATCCTTAATAGAAGATGATCTTGACTAAATCATTTACTCTTTAGCTTAGCAGTGGAGTGGTGGTGGTGGATTTCTTCCAACCGAGTGGTTTCTAGGTTTTTAATTGCTGTTGTGGATGAACCGGCATTCAGAATCAGAAATCCTTGACTCTGATACAAACCAAGTCAAATATTGTACCGCTACTAGGTATAAAAGAAATAGTAAATAGGTGTAAATGTAAATAGATAAATAAATGGTTCCATATCGTTTCAATGGTTACTTCTTATGACATGATAAGTAGAGTGCTTCTGCATCAACTTATCAAATGGAAGCTGTAAAAGTAAAGCTCTCCTTCCGTAAAAGGACTTTAATTCATAGCGGTTGAACTCCTGGATTTCAATTGATTGGACCTGACTACTACCCTCGAATCTTATTTATGTAGAAAAGGTGGTGCAAACTTAGTGTAAAGAAGGGTCAAATATAGTTTGTATCAAAATCGGATAGAAGAGTTTATATAAACAAAAGTGTCATTCTAATTGACCGAGCACAGAAAAAAAAAAATTGTCATTCAAATTGATGTGTCGCATCTTGTATGATCCATGGCTTCCAAATTACACCATGCCAAATTGATCCTATCGATCCAGTGAAAGGATTTTGTAGTGGGCAGTTTTTAATTGCTAGCTTTATTAACCATATAAGAGCCAGCAATTGATCCATATGATGAAGCATCAAGTGTTTGAACCCAAGGCCATTCAATTCAACATTTATGATGCTCGAGTAGTCTATATGGGAACAAGTGGTCATAAATCAAAACTATTGAGTGGCATGTATTTGGCCACCCAAAATTTACATTGATTTGAGGATCCAAGCCATCTCCTCAGACAACTTATACTTAACTGTACATCTATCAATTCAATTGTGGATCCACACTCACCATGCAATTGCGCCCCCCCTATACAGCTCACCCCCATTCAAATAAGATTTTATTTTATTTTCCTCTTACTCTCTCTCTCTCTCTCTCCACCCCGCTGCAGCAACCGACAACCTTCCCAACTAAGTTGTCCCGCCCGTAGAATCTAGTTCGGTACCCTTGTGTCAGAATTTGTGTAATTGTGTTGTTTTGGTTTGCGTATGAATAATTGGATTTAGTGGCTGTTCCAAGTAATAATTTGAAATGGGTTTGATTCCGATTAGATAATAGTGATGATTTTGGATTAAGAGTAGATGCCCAATTGATTGTTTTCTTACTCGCATGCTTGAAGAAAATTTTGGTGTTATCAAATTGATTTGAGTATTTCAATTTTACACTTGGGTTGGCTACCCATCATGTGATACAAAGCAGATTGATCTGAGATATTTAAACAATATGGATAAATGGTACCATTGTAAAAAAAAATGGTACTATTGAAACACACTTTTATAAAACAAAAAATGGTTCATCTGCATCTCTCTCTCTCTCTCTCTCTCCATGTGCATCACACGTCTGAGATATCTTAAAATATATATGAGTCTCTTTTCATCATAAATAAAATTTATGAGTCTTTTTACATATTGAATGAGATTTCCCCACTACACGCACACATACACACTATTAAAGGGTTTACTTGACCAAATGATTCTAATTAAAAACTAAGATGAATTAAGGTTCAAACCTATATTATGCTCAATACCTTTATGGCTCTAAAAACCGGCCTCACCTGGCTCGCTCTGGGCTAGGTATGGGCTGCACTATTATGCCCAATTTAATAAATGGGTTAGAACATACTTATTACAAATTATATATGTAATAGCCCGAAAATTCTGAACAAGAACCTGACTGTTTCAATATACGTGCTCGGCACGGGAATCGGGACAGATTTAAAACTTTGAAATTATATTATTAGAAATAATATTAGCCTATAATTAGGTGAATTCACGTATGAATTCTCACTTAATTCCGAGTTATGAAAGACGTCGAGACAGCTTGCTACGCCACATCGACTGTGTTCGTGCTTCACACCGAAGTATAAATTAGGGAGAACTGAAATATCAAAGATATTTTAGTTGGTAGCTTATAAGGGAAGGAAGAAACCTAGAGAGATCTCCTTTCTTCTTCTTCCTCTGGTTCTTGAGCAAAAATTTGGAGCTAGGTTTGGTTTGGGCGAGTTCCTCATGAAAAATAGGGTTAGCAATACCCAGGATGGTGAGTTGTCTAAGTTAGGGTATGTTGAGTTCAACAAGAAGAACTCAAGTATAGTCTATGAGCGTGTGAAACCTCAGCGTGTTGAACCAGAGCCAAAAGTCTCCTTGACGGAGGCATACCGGTGATGAACTACGAGAGCCGGATCCGAAACCCTCGTTCGGATCGATTTGCCGAAACCCCGAAAGGGCCCAACTAAAGGTGAGTCCGTGTGTTTAAAAATGGGCAGTTGGATGCCCTTATATGTGCAAGTGAGTGTGTATTAATGGTTGTAAGAAACCATTAATGAAAATGGGTTTAAAATAGGGTTGTAGATGACCTCCATTAATGACAGGAGTTCTGTCATTATTGATCGATCAATGACTGGTGGTGATCGATCAATGAAGACCATTGATCAATCAATCAGTATAAGACAATAAAGAGAACAAAAACTTAAGAATTCTGGAAGTTCAGTGCTCGAAGAGCATTGATCGATCAATTTGTGGATTGATCGATCAATCCTGTGTATTGATCGATCAACAAGAGAGTGATAGATCAATGACTGATGGTGATCGATCAATGAAGGCATTGATCGATCACTGGAGGGTATTGATCGATCAATGAAGTCATTGATTGATCAATCTGTATAAATGTCAAATGTGAACAGAAGGTGGGAAATTTGAAAATTAGGTTATTGATCGATCAATGAGGGCATTGATCGATCAACAGGAGGCATTGATCGATCAACCAAGCTGGTGATCGATCAATTTAGGCAGTGTTAAAGTGAGGAGAGAAGAGGTTATTGATCGATCAACAAGGGTATTGATCGATCAATGATGAGTAGTGATCGATCAATAGAGGCTATTGATCGATCAATTGACTCTGTTCCTGGTTGAGAGCTAAGAGGTTATTGATCGATCAATGGGGTTATTGATCGATCAACAAGAGGTATTGATCGATCAATAAGAGTGGTGATCGATCAATCACCCTTGTTTTTGGCCTGTGTTAATTTTGTGAGTTGAATACTACTGGACACCGAACCAGTTCACATCCCGACATTCTGACATGTAGAATACTATGTTTATGGTCTAGGATCAAACTATGACGCCTTAAGAAGCTTTGGATTTGCTTAGAAAGAAGTGTGACCTGAGGTAGGGGAAAACCAACTTAAACTGTTTTGAGTATGATTTCATGTTTATTTCATGTCTGCGCCCTGATTTCTAATTTAACAAGCATGTAAGCATACCATAAATTCCTGTTATCTTTGAATTCTGTTTTCTGATTTGTATCCCGAAACCTGCTCCTGATTTCTGCTATTTGATCTGTGAGGTCTATGTGTGTATGTAATTTGATGATTTAACCAGATGATCCCCACCGACCCGACGGTATATCCGATGCCTGGCACACTTGTGCATCTGCTTGTAATCCCTCGGCACAATTGCACTCCATAGATGAGGCATTGTTACAATCTAAAATTGTTCATGTGAACGACAATTGGTTGGGGTTTCCTATCGGAATATTCCTGTTTACTCCGTGCTTTATAGTCACGGGAGTTTCTTAAGTTAGAAATATTCACATTTTAAGTCATTAATGATATACATGCATAACACCTGTTTATTGGTTACCACCCAAGATTTAACTGTTTTTGTTCTGTTTACACATTCTGATTTGACTTCCTGTTTGAGATATCATGTCTTACATATTCACTTCATTTTAGTTGGAATTCTTCTATTGAGCTAGGATGTAGCTCACCCTGTTTTCTAAATCACTTTTAGGTTCTGAGGCTATAGCTCTCGGCAAGGAGAGCGATCCTGATTACCAGCCTGACCTGGAGGCTGAGGCCGAGGACGAGGAGACGGACATCCAGGCGGACGAGTTCTATCCGTAGTTTGGGTACTGAGTCCGATGTTTTGCATTTTAACATTTGAATTATTGTGTGCCTGGTGGCCACTTTTGTATATATTTTTAGTAGACTTTACTTATTGTATTATTTATACATTCTACTCGGAACCACTATCAGGAACCATTGTTTGGGTGATGGATGTCCATCATCAATGGTTCTTCTTGGTTCCTTTTTGAGAATGTGTATTCTTTTGGCATATATAGAGATACATGTTTTATTATTCTATTCATTTATTTTAAATGTCTTATGTGATGACTCGACCTACCACTGCTGGACTGTGTCTGCTAGGTTTCCACTATACGAGCAGACACTTTACAATTTGTCCCGAGGATCATCCAGAGTATGATCCTGATGGCACGAATTTCCCGGCGCAGAAATCCGGGCTGTTATAGTTGGTATCAGAGCCTAGGCTTTAGGTTAAACTACGGGTTCACGTTGGATTATTTTTACAATCTATGTACTGATCAATGTTGTTGTTTTCACAATGACAGACCAGTATGGGCCCTAAGTTCAGAGGTGGGCACAGTGGAGGTAGAGCAGGTCAGAGAGAGGTTCCTCTGAGGGAGATACCCGAGGTGATAGGCACGTCGAGGGGATTGGAATTCCTTTCGCATACTAATGCGGTTCCAGTGGGACCAAGAGGAGGTAGAAGAGGTAATGAAGAAAGAATGGAGCAGGTGTTGGAAGCCTTGGCTACCAACATCGCTCAGCAGATGGCTGCTCTGACTCAACAGGAAGCTAGACCACCTCATCAGTCTAGTGGATTCGTGGAGTTTAGGAGAATGAGACCTCCTAACTTCTCGGGTCAGACGGATCCCATAGAGGCGGAGGGATTGATAGAAGAGATGGAGAAACTTTTCGAAGTACTCCAGTGTAATGACGTGGAGAAAGTGCGCTAGGCCACTTTCAAATTGGACGGTAACGCCGAACCTTGGTGGAAGTCGGTGTCACAAAATAGACAAAGAGAGTTTCCTCACACTCCTTGGACGTGGGAGGAGTTCACGAAGGTGTTTTATCATAAATACTTCCCGAAGATTGTGAGGCATCAGTGGGAGGTAAAATTTATAGAATTGAAATAGGGTGCCATGTCAGTAAGGGACTATGGCGCTGAATTTGATAGACTGGCTAGGTTTGCACCCCAGCACGTTGCCACAGAACTGATGAGAACAAGGAAGTTTCATCTTGGTCTGAGATAGAACTTACAAAAGGATGTCGCCATGTGGGAAATGGAGATGTATGAAGGAGTGATGGCCAAGGCTCTCATAGCGGAAGAAGAAAATCAGAAACAATTCTCTTGGAGAGATAAACAGGTGAGAGAGAGACCATTTCAAGGGCAGTCTCAGGACGTGGAACAGAACAAGAGGGCTAGATTTTCCAGACCTCCGAGATACCCTACGCACTCCCGACCGGTGATTTCTTTGGGTCCGAGTTCATACCAGAGAGCAGCGGTGCCTACATCTTCTAGACCCTTTCAACCATCTGGATCTTCTGGTAGTGGGGCTTCAGTGACTCAGGGACCTTCAAGGGTCTCGTCTTTCACTCCATCCGTGTCATGTGCAAAGTGTGGGAAACCACACAAGACAGAGGAGTGCAGGAGAGAGACAGGGGCATGCTTCAAGTGTGGCAAGATGGGCCACTTGGTTAGGAACTGCCCAGAGGAGAGCAAAGAGTGGTCAGGATCGGTATCTACACAGAGATCTTCTCGACCTGTGGTTCACGGTCGAGCATACGCCGTTACCATGACCGATGCTCTGACATCGAATGATGTCATCCAAGGTATGATTAAAATTCAAGGGAAGCTGTTTTATTTAATATGATGAGCTGGAAATTTAGTAAGGATAGAATTTATTTGATAAAGTATGATGATAATAGTACATATACGCACACATATCTGAAACACTTGATTTAATATTGCAATTGGCTTTTAGGTGAACTGAAAGTGTATAGGAGTTGTGACATTTGCTTCCATAGGGCTCGAGTCTTGATAGACCCGTTTCACGATTCTTTTCGTAAGGCCTCGGTTTCTGAAGGAATTGAGTGCCACTCTGAACAACTAGATTTTATTTTGACGATTGTCCATCTCACGGGTAGTGCAAAGTGAATGCACTCACAGATGTAAGTCGCTGGTAGTGTCGGTAGACGACAAACACCGATGCATTTAATTCTGTTAGATATGAAGGGGTTCGACATCATTTTGGGAATGGACTGGCTATCCGCTTACCACGCGAGCGTTGATTGTCTTCAGAAGATAGTGGTATTTCGTCCTCCAAAGGAGCGATCATTCAGATTCTTCGGGGTGAAGTCTAAGGTAGCTCCGTTGATATCTGTTATTCGGGCCGAAAAGATGATGAAGAGTGGATGCAGTGCATATATAGCCTTTCTACAAGAGCAACGGGAGGAGACGAATGTGATATTCGATATTCACATTGCATGCAAGTATCCCGATGTATTCCCTGAGGATTTGCCAGGATTACCACCAGCTCGGGAGATTGAGTTTGCAATTAATTTGGTTCCAGGCACTGAACCAGTATCTAAAACTCCTTATCGGATGGCTCCAGCAAAATTACAAGAGTTGAAGGGGCAACTACAAGAACTGCTTGATAAAGGGTTTATTCGACCGAGTGTGTCTCCTTGGGGAGCACCCGTGTTGTTTGTCAGAAAGAAGGATGGTTCGATGCGACTATGCATTGACTATCGACAGTTGAATAAGTTGACGATTAAGAATCATTACCCGCTCCCTAGGATCGATGATCTGTTTGATCAGTTACAAGGAGCAAGGTTCTTTACGACGATCGACTTGAGATTAGGTTATCATCAGCTACGAGTCAAAGCTGAAGATATTGAGAAGACGACGTTCAGAACCAGATACGGGCACTATGAGTTCTTGGTTATGCCATTTGGATTGACGAACGCACCTGCGTCATTCATGGACCTGATGAACCGAGTGTTTAAACCACACTTAGACAAGTCAGTGGTTGTCTTTGTAGATGACATCCTTGTCTATTCCAAGACAAAGGAAGAACATGAAGAACATCTATACGTAACTTTACAAACCCTTGAGAACACAAATTGTATGCAAAGCTCAGTAAGTGTGAGTTTTGGCTGGACCAAGTGAGTTTCTTGGGTCATATTATTTCTGCAAAGGGTATAACAGTCGATCCGACAAAGATAGAAGTAGTCGTGAACTGGGAACAACCTAGAATGGTAACTGAGGTCCGTAGTTTCCTTGGTTTGGCAGGATACTACAGGCGATTTGTAGAGGGGTTCTCCAAGCTATTGAGTCCACTTACTCAGCTTACTAAGAAAAATGCTAAGTTTGATTGGACTGATCAGTGTGAGAAGAGTTTCCAGGAATTGAATACGGGTCTGACTACAACACCAGTGTTGGCTATACCTTCTGGCAGAGGAGGTTTTGCTATCTACAGTAATGCATCATATAGTAGTTTGGGTTGTGTCCTCAACCAGCACAAGAAGGTTATCGCGTATGGATCTAGACAGCTTAAAGAACATGAGAGAAATTACCCGACTCATGATCTGGAGTTAGCGGCGGTGATCTTTGCTTTGAAGATTTGGAGGCACTACTTATACAGTGAGACGTTTGATATCTACACCGACCACAAAAGCCTTCAGTATCTATTTTTCCAGAAAGATTTGAATATGCGACAGCGTAAATGGATGGAGTTCTTAAAAGATTACGATTGTTCCATCCAGTATCACCCTGGGAAGGCCAATGTTGTAGCAGATGCTTTGAGCAAAAAGTCTTCAGTACAGCTGACACATCTTATCACCGAAGTACAGCGGTGACATTTACTTGAGGACCTGGCCTTGTGCGACACACTGATTGATGTCAGAGGTTCAGGGGCATTGATGGCTAGGCCATTAGAAAGGATGTGATCAACGGGATCAGGCCTGATTTTACCATCAAGGATGATGACACTTTGTTATTTCGAGATCGGATGTGCATACCTGATACGAAGGACCTAAAAGATACAATTTTGGAAGACCAAGATGTATCAAGATCTCAAGTGAAGTTTTTGAGATCTCAAGTCTACGTATGCTATACATCCTGGGAGTACCAAGATGTATCAAGATCTCAAGCGAAGTTTTTGGTGGAGAGGACTGAAGAAGGATGTTGCGGATTATGTTTCTCGGTGTTTGGTCTACCAAACAGTGAAAATAGACCATCTAATCCAAATGAGGTTTGTTACAATCATTGCCAGTGCCAGAGTGGAAATGGGAAGCCATTTCTATGGATTTTATTCTAGGATTGCCGAGCACCTTGAGAAAGAATAATGCCATTTGGGTCATTGTAGACCGACTGACGAAATCTGCACATTTTCTGCTATATCGGACTACAAATACAGCCAATAAGCTTGCAGAGCTGTACATGAGGGAGATAGTTCGTTTACATGGCATACCAGTCAGCATCGTATGTGATAGAGATCCGCTATATACGTCGCAATTCTGGCGACGATTCCAAGAAGGCATGGGGTCTAAATTGGAGTTCAGCTCGGCGTTTCATCCTCAGATAGATGGGCAGGCTGAGAGAGTGAACCAGATCATAGAGGATATGTTGCGTGCATGTATGTTGGACTTTCATGGTTCATGGGATCAACACTTGCCTCTGATCGAGTTCGCTTACAACAACAGTTATCAGTCAAGTATTGGGATGGCGCCTTATGAAGCCTTATATGGACGTCGATGCAGATCTCCATTGAATTGGGAAGAAGTCAGCGAGAAGCTTGTTTTGGGACCTGAGATCATGGACAGTACCACCGAGACGATTAGGTTGATCCGCGAAAAGTTGAGGGTTGCCCAAAGTCGCCAAAAGAGCTATGCCGATCTCCATCGGACGCAAGTGGAGTTTCAGGTATAACCAAATACATTAGATGAAGCGTAAGTTCATAGTTAAGTTGATGTGCTATGGAATTAACACTTGTTTTTATGTTGGAGACAAGGTATTTGTGAAAATCTTGCCAACCAAAGGTGTGATGCGCTTCGAAAAGCACGGAAAGCTGAGTCCTCGATATATCGGTCCATTTGAGGTACTCGGACGGGTTGGCGAAGTCGCTTATCGGATTGCCTTGCCACCGCCGTTGGCAAGCATGCATAACGTTTTTTATGTGTCGATGCTACAACACTACGTACGTGATCCGACTCACGTCTTGGATTTCCAACCAATTGAGCTACAAGAGGATTTGATGGTGATTGAGGAACCGATCGCGATCTTGGATCATATAGATCAAGTCTTGCGGACCAAGTTGATTCCACTGGTGCTAGTGAAATGGCGAAATCATTCAGATGCGGAAGCTACTTGGGAGCGCGCAACCGAAATCCGCGAACAGTGTCCACACTTGTTTACCTGATGAGAAAGGTAAATTCTTAGTTATTTTCACTTAAAGATTCGTCACCATAATTATGTTGTTGTGTGTGAGCATGCATCATTTGCTCAAGAAATCCCCTTCTGTGGGTTCTGTATATGATGTACATGTACCCTTGTTTTTGAAGTGCAGACGGTTCGCTGTAAAGAGTTGACTGTGTTAAGAAACAGTGTCACAGCCAGCATTGATCGATCAACAGAGGCATTGATCGATCAATTTAGTGATTGATCGATCAACAAAGTGAGGTGGTCGATCAATGACAGTGAAGGATTGTACTCAAATGTTAGGCTATTGATGGATCAACAAGGGTATTGATCGATCAATATTTGTTCCATTGATCGATCAACAAAGATTAGTGATCGATCAAACTTGCTAGTAAAAGGTAGGTATTGATCGATCAACATGGGTATTGATCGATCAATATGTGTATGAGTGATCGATCAACAAGAGGGTGATCGATCAATGCATCGATCTAGGGCATAAAGATGCTTCATTGATCGATCAATGAAAGCATTGATCGATCAATCCTGGGGTTTAAGTTAAGGTTTGGGGTTTCAAACGGTCATTTGCATGAAGCTATTAGATTGATCGATCAAGGGTTTTGGACTCCGACCATTCAACCTCCTGCCCGACTCATCTCCGGCCATCTACGCCCTTCCTCCGACTTGATTCGAGTGGACGTTGCTCCATTCGCTCAGTAAAACTCCCGTTCTCATTCATTTCGGTTCTCGTTTTCACATTTTTGCAAAATTTTGACCATGAGCCCGCGAAAAAAGAATGCTTCGCGGAAGATCCCAACGTCTCGGGCTCGTACACCTGTACCGCCCTCTGTTCCCGTTCCCCAACCACCCGTGCCACCTATGGCATCGGTTTTGACCGTGGTACCACCCATTCCGACCCCCGTTCTGATTCCCATCGAACGTGAAGTCCCCAAGCCTTGGTGGCCTTCCAAAACATTCCTACCCAAGTCCGTTTTTACGTCCTCACTTTACGAGGACCGATCCGAAATGGTTTGGGCCAAGGGTTATATCCAAAAGCTCGGGTTGAAACCCTTGCTAAAACCATTCCATGACCACTATTGTCCACATCTTGTGCGACTATTCTTTCAAAACCTTCGATGGGGTGATAGGCGACATCGACTCGTCACGACCATAGATGGGTTTGAATGCAAATTCAACTAGTTCCATGTCGCGGCGGCACTTCAATGCCCGTCCGCTTACGTTGAGACATGTGGCCTGGATGCCCTGTATGTCAAAGAGGTCTCTTTCACGGACGTGGTCACCAAGATGACCCAGGGTCAACACGGGAAGGGCCAATCCATATCTCGGGCCCAATTACCCGATAAATTATGGATGCTTGATACATATATCAAGTGCGCACTTAACCCGTTTTTACACAAGTCCTCGCGAACTGGTGTGGTGCAACAAGCACTATTCTCTGCCTATGAGAACCGTTGGTTCTCTATGGCAGACTTGGTCATCGAGGGCATCATCAATGCCAATGACCTTATGTCCGAAAAGGTCAAGTCGAGGGTTAAGAAACAAATCCCCTACGCCCGCCTCATCACCAAGATGGTAGAGCAATATGCCGCTCTACGCGAGGCATATGCTTTGGCTCCTCACGAGCCTCGCTTGGTCGACAACACTAAAGTCTTTCAACCAAAAGACTGGACCAAGAGTTATAATTTATTGGTTAGACGGCTTCCTGAGGAGGAGGAGGGTGCAGCTGAGCCCGTTCCACCCACCGTCGCCAAGGGTTCGGCCCATGCCGAGCCTATATCTGGAGAGGGGGAGGCCCCAAGTGATCCACCACCTCTGCCTGAGGTGTCTACATGACCGGCCCCCACTACACCCTGTCGACCGCTCCGCCACACCCCATCACATCCCCCGCCACCTTCCTCAGACGACGTCGCAGCGATGCTTTGTGAGCTGGTGGAGGGTAACCGACGTATACACGAGCGGTTGGATGGCATGGAGGCGTTCTAGTGACAGATTCACCGTCGATTGGATTACCACGAGGGTATGCATGAGCTCGTCATGCAGCACCTATACGCCACCACGTCCACGCCGATGATCGCCCACGCCCGTCAGTATACTGTGGACCCTCGTGATTACCGCACACCACCACCTTGTCCCAGCCGACCCGTGCTTGACGAGGCCGGACCATCTGACGTCCCTACAGGTATAACTATGCTATTTATATGCTGTTCTTATACTACTTGTATCTGTATCTAAATTATTCTGCTTTTCGTATAAATTTCATTAAGCATGCCTATTTATCTCTGCATGATACCTTGACTGCGTACTTCTGCATTTCATCTGTCTGTTAGCTTTAGACCCAACTATTATCTCACCACACCTCTTAGACATTTTTGAGGACGAAAATTCCTAAGGGGGGATAATGTAATAGCCCAAAAATTTTGAACAAGAACCTGACTGTTTCGATATGTGTGCCCGACACGGGAATCGGGACAGATTTAAAACTTTGAAATTATATTATTAGAAATAATATTAGCCTGTAATTAGGTGAATTCATGTATGAATTCTCACTTAATTTCGAGTTATGTAAGACGTCGAGACGGCTTGCTACGCCACATCGACGGTGTTCGTGCTTCACACCAAAGTATAAATTAAGGAGAACTGAAATATCAAAGATATTTCAGTAGGTAGCTTATAAGGGAAGGAAGAGACCTAGAGAGATCTCCTTTCTTCTTCTTCCTCTGGTTCTTGAGCAAAACTTTGGAGCTAGGTTTGGTTTGGGTGAGTTCCTCGTGAAAAATAGGGTTAGCAATACCCAGGATGGTGAGTTGTCTAAGTTAGGGTATGTAGAGTTCAACAAGAAGAACTCAAGTATAGTCTATGAGCGTGTGAAACCTCAGCGTGTTGAACCAGAGCCAAAAGTCTCCTTGACGGAGGCATACCGGCGATGAACTACGAGAGCCGGATCTGAAACCCTTGTTCGGATCGATTTGCCGAAACCCCGAAAGGGCCCAACTAAAGGTGAGTCCGTGTGTTTAAAAATGGGTAGTTGGATGCCCTTATATGTGCAAGTGAGTGTTTATTAATGGTTGTAAGAAACCATTAATGAAAATGGGTTTAAAATAGGGTTGTAGATGACCTCCATTAATGACAGGAGTTCTGTCATTATTGATCGATCAATGAAGGTATGGATCGATCAATGACTGGTGGTGATCGATCAATGAAGACCATTGATCGATCAATCCGTATAAGACAATAAAGAGAACAGAAACTTAAGAATTCTGGAAGTTTAGTGCTTGAAGAACATTGATCGATCAATCCTGTGTATTGATCGATCAACAAGAGAGTGATCGATCAATGACTGGTGGTGATCGATCAATGAAGGCATTGATCGATCACTGGAGGGTATTGATCGATCAATGAAGTCATTGATTGATCAATCTGTATAAATGTCAAATGTGAACAGAAGGTGGGAAATTTGAAAATTAGGTTATTGATCGATCAATGAGGGCATTGATCGATCAACAGGAGGCATTGATCGATCAACCAAGCTAGTGATCGATCAACAGGAGGCATTGGCCTGTGTTAATTTTGTGAGTTGAATACTACTGGACACCGTACAAGTTCACATCCCGACATGTAGAATACTATGTTTATGGTCTAGGATCAAACTATGATGCCTTAAGAAGCTTTGGATTTGCTAAGAAAGAAGTGTGACCTGAGGTAGGGGAAAACCAACTTAAACTATTTTGAGTATGATTTCATGTTTATTTCATGTCTGCGCCCTTATTTCTGTTTTAACACGCATGTAAGCATACCATAAATTCCTGTTATCTTCGAATTCTGTTTTTTGATTTGTATCCCGAAACCTGCTCCTGATTTCTGCTATTTGATCTGTGAGGTCTATGTGTGTATGTAATTTGATGATTTAACCAGATGATCCCCGCCAACCCGGTGGTATATCCGATGCCTGGCACACTTGTGCATCTGCTTGTAATCCCTCGGCACAATTGCATTCCATAGATGAGGCATTGTTGCAATCTAAAATTGTTTATGTGAACAACGATTAGTTGGGGTTTCCTATCGGAATATTCCTGTTTACTCCGTGCTATATAGTCACGGGAGTTTCTTAAGTTAGAAATATTCACATTTTAAGTCATTAATGATATACATGCATAACACCTGTTTATTGGTTACCAACTTAGTATTTAATCTATTTTTATTCTGTTTACACATTCTGATTTGACTTCCTGTTTGAGATATCATGTCTTACATATTCACTTCATTTTAGTTGGAATTCTTCTATTAAGCTAGGATGTAGCTCACCCTGTTTTCTAAATCACTTTTAGGTTCTGAGGCTGTAGCTCCCGGCAGGGAGAGCGATCCTGATTACCAGCTTGACCTGGAGGCTGAGGCTTAGGACGAGGAGACGGACATCCAGGCGGACGAGTTCCATCCATAGTCTGGGTACTGAGTCCGATGTTTTGCATTTTAACATTTGGATTATTGTGTGCTTGGTGGCCACTTTTGTATATATTTTTAGTAGACTTTACTTATTGTATTATTTATACATTCTACTCGGAACCACTATCAGGAACCATTGTTTGGGTGATGGATGTCCATCACCAATGGTTCTTCTTGGTTCCTTTTTGAGAATGTGTATTCTTTTGACATATATAGAGATACATATTTTATTATTCTATTTATTTATTTTAAATGTCTTATGTGATGACTCGACCTACCACTGCTGGACTGCGTCTGCTTGGTTTCCGCTATACGAGCAGACACTTTACGATTTGTCTCGGGGATCATCCAGAGTATGATCCTGATGGCACGGATTTTTGGGCACAGAAATTCGGGCTGTTACAATATATCTATACTGTAGGATACATAAATGGCGGGAATGATCTCATTTCATCACATTTTTATGAGGTATTTATATGAGATGGCACCATTTTTTTCATTGGTAAGCATGGGAAATAAACCCTTGACCTCAATGCTTTACGCTTGAGGGCATTTCCACTGGGCAAAGTTCCAATGAAAATAGTCTCTAAAGTTTAATCTAGTGGCCTCCATTCCAATTTTGAGCTTAAAACTCAAAATGGATTGGTCTACACTAATTCGGGATTAGACCCCTGTCTAAGAGTTGGTATCAAATTGTCAAATTTTAGGACTCATACCTGAACTGAGAATGAAAATTGTGACAAATCCATAGGGTTCTGAGAGAAACTCCGGGCATAAAAGTTTTAGAGGGCTACCTAAGCTTTCCAACAACATATAATATGCACTTTTTGGCTCAGTACTGTGAGAGATATCCTTAGATTGTTGAGGCTGATCTGAGATCTGCAAAATCAAAACTGCAGAAATATGGGTCAAGTTGCACAAAATGGTCTGACCAACCTAGACCTGATTAGTGATTCCACTTTTGAGATGTGCTCGAATGAGTCACCTATCACTTGTGCTTTCTCTCTCTTTCCCTCTCTCTCTAAAACTTCAATTTTTTTCCTTCATTGTTGTGATTTGGTGTTGTGGTATGCCCTTTTCCTTGCAGAATTTTAAATTGAGTTATATTTTTATTATTTTAAATTGAGTTCTCTTTTTCGTTGATCTTTAGTTATATTATTATTATTTTTATTTATATTTCGATTCATTTAGTTTTGTAGAATATGTCTTCAATAATCCCAAGTAAAGAGTGGATGACGACAAATCATACAACTGTGGAATATATCGAAGGTCTTCATTCATTTATCAAATTCGCAAAAGAAAATGTAAAAGATCCTGATTGGTGTTGTTGTCCTTGTGTCAACTGTCGAAACAGACTTAATTTTTGTTAATCTTGGGAGGCTTATGAGGAGTTCACATGAAGATGACAAGCCATTTATTCTTGCCTCCCAAGCCACCCAAGTCTTCTATTGCAAAGATCAAATCAGAGGTGATTGGTATGTGGTCTTAGATGCTCCAAAGAGATTGACTCAGGATGTAGATGCTTATGAAGATCCATTAGTATTTGAGGTAATAACTAATGCAGATACTTTAGCATTACCATTGGTCGCTGATGTCGTGGAAGATGATGAATACTAAAATACATTTCTCATTTTTTTTGTAATTACCATTGGAAGATGATGAATACTAAAATACAGTTCTCTTGTTTTTTTACAATTTTGTTCCCTCTACATGCCTTTGAAAAACTCATGTTGTCCACTCTATGTTCTCTCTACATGCTTTTGTAATTACCATTGGAAGATCTACTCTATTTTTACTAATAAACATGGTTTTGACATGTCTTCAAACATTACATGGTTTTGGCAAATAATATTTACTTATTTTCAGTAAAGAATTGAGCATGGGAACATATGAACCTCAATCAAGTGGTTTAGAACAGAGCGAGACTGCTGAGAAAGGTTTGCTCAATATTTTTTTTTTAATCTATTCTTTTTTTAATAATCGTTGTTCAGATGTATTGCTAATAAGATATATTTTGTCTAGGTATACGAAAACAAGTTAAGTTTAATGAACATGAGTAGCCAATTGGAACATATTCATCAAGTTTGTCGATGTTAATAGGTCAGGTGGCAAGGACACATTGTCCACCTACATACATGACATGACATGATGTGCTAAAAAATGTGAAGGATAATATATGGAGCACTATCTTGGTGAGTACATATATTATTTACTTATACTATTTTTGGGCCAATTTCCTCCATGATTTTAACTTACCTTTATATTATTACAGGATGAATATGATATTGAAATTCAACACAAAGCTATAGTATTATCGAAAGCTAATGGATATTGGAAGCAATGGAAGCATGAGCTTTGAAAAAAATATGATGAATATGAGACAAATGTAGAGCGGGAAAAACATCCACCAAAATGTGTGAAGTTGGAAGATTGAAAGACATTTATTCACATATGTTCTTCCAAAGAATATGCCACACGTCGAGAAAAGGGGAGAAGTTTTAGAGAAAAGATGATAAACCCACACACCACTAGTCAATGGGGAGCAGCTAAGATGGCAGAGGAGTTGGTAATATCACTAAAATATTACTTTAATATAATTTTCTACAGAAATAATGTTTACTTATGATCATTGAATTGTACAGAAAATGCAGAATCCTCATGGTATAGTTATCAGGACAGAACTGTTTATAACCACACATACCAAGAAAGACGGGACATGCCCTTCACAGTTTATGATTGAAAAATTGGTGTGCTCCTATATGTTATAGTTCATTTCATAAACTTCAATAATTACAAAGGAGTGTGAGACTTTATTATTATAATATTTTATCATTATTTATTTTTTACAGGATGAAATTAAGAAAATGGTTGAAGATAATCCGGTTGAAGGAGAAGCAATTTTAGATGATGACCCTGTTGCACATGTAAATGCCTTCCTCTCAAATTAGATGATAAAATTATTGCTCTTTAAATCAATATCGTAATTATAAATAAAATTATATCCTAGGTTTTTGGTCGTGATAGAAGAGGTTATGTACGAGGTATGGGTAGAGGTATATCAAAGACAACTTTTTCCCCATTGGCTCCTTCTAGGGAAATAGCTTCACGAGAGAAGAGAGCACGTGAAAGTGTGGAGTCGAACTATGAAGCAATTATGCGACGACTTGATGAGGAGTCTAAGGCACGTAAGGTGCTTGAGGAGAAATTCAATGCATTACCAAGATATGATAGTTCTCATGGATCACATATGAATCGTTCGAGTGATCAATTGAGTTCTTATCAGGTAAAAATTTATTTGTCCAATCAAAATTTATAATTTACCTCATATCATTATTGAATATCAATCATTTCATTTATTTTTCCTATATTTCTGTAGGAAAGGAGACAATCATCGGTTCATCTTGGCAGTCCCATAGAACAACTACCCTCTCAATGCATATTAAAGAACTTTAAGAATAAGAATGTTGTCATGGGACGTGTCGATAGAAAATCGAGTTTATCAAACTTATCATATACAGTCACAGTAGATGACATATATGATATCACTGCAGAATTGTATGCTCGTGATGGAACCTTGAGAGATATTACACCGGGTGATATAATTACGTGGCCCAAAAGTCTTGTTCATTTTAGTTGATTATTCTTAGAAGTATATGATTCTTTTTTTATGTGGTCTTTTATTCAAATGCATCTACAGAATTATGGACTATTTGTATGGTTCTTAGAGGTATATAGTTTCACATTTTGGTGATTCTGGTTTATCTGTAGAATTATGGACTAATTGTATGATTGTCCTTTTCAATAGAAGAGTTTATAATGTTGATAGTAACATTAGTTAACCTGATTGTGAAAGTTAGGGCTAAGCATGCACATATAATGACATTTGTGGGAGAGTATGCTTGAGGAATTTTTAGCTTTTAGAGGGTCTTATTTGATTCGGGTGGCATATATTTTGTGGTCGGATGAAGGTGAGGCCTCATAAATGTATTTGGTTTTGAAAGCTGTCAATCCTTTGGGTATTGCTTACATTCATAATAGCTTATCTTGCTACTTGGTGCTACTGTGTAGATTGATGTCGGTGTTAGAGATTTATGTTGGCTTGTTTTGTAGCATGTTATTGGGCACTCGACTGTGTTGATGTGTCTGATCCATTAGATAACCATTATAGCTGTCGTATGTGTGGTTGCTGATGGAATTGTTGATGGAGACACTAGCTAAGTTTAACAAGGTAATTTACATTAGTTTTTAAACTTTGAACTCCAAATATTAAAGTATGAAATTGATATGTGAATTTGTTTTTTCTACACAGCTAAGTGTACTTGTACAGCTGGCTTCCCATGTAGATTTCAAAAGGCCTTTTGGAGAAGTATGGTTTTCGTGTAGATTTCAAAACTTTGAACTACCAGCTTTTATGGTGCATGATTTTTTTATTTGATTTGATTTTTTGAATTTGGTGTATATAGGTATAAGAGTGTTATGACATAGGATGTGCCTTGCATATTAGAAGCCGTTTTTGAACCTGTGCAGAAAAGGGTGACAAGGCATGTATTTCTAACCTTTAAATTTCATCCAAAATGTACATATTGTGTTATCTGTATACTATTATGTTTGCTTTTTTTGCCTTGGTTGTCGCAGGTTGAGTTTGACATCAACAGCGTAAAGGTTTGACATCCACTTATTCATGCAATTTAAAATTTTCCAATCAATTTGACATGATTTCATTGATCCAATTACAATGTCAGCTTATCATAACTTAATTGTAGTATTTGCATTAGTTCAGACTTCAGGCTACGTAATTTGGCCCATGTTCAGTAATTACTTACAGTCAGTTACATGCTATCATGCTACATTGATGTAGAGATACATGGTTGTAGACACTGCTGTAGATAGGAGTAATGTGCACCTGGTTTATTTTATGTTAGTATATATTGTGCTGTGTATAGGTAGCATCCTCATACTGGTTAGCTGTTATAAGTGAAATACCTCTAGGATTCAAACGTCTAGGCCTGGCCAAGTAATCTTAAAACTCACTTAGAGATCCAAGCTTCATTTTAGGGTTAAGCTCTTGACATTTAGGGACCTCGCCATTTCATTAAAGAACAAAATGGGGGAATTCACAGTCTACAACATACAAAATTCTTATCCCTAGTCATCAGATTAGCTAGTGCTCGAGAGACAATGAATCTCCTCCACCCATACACATTAACTTGGTGAAAGGAGATGCTCTAGGATGCCCTTCTGTTGTCACTCCCACATGGTTGGAAGAAAGGGAGGTAAGTCTCATTCAGTTGGGTACGAACATCTGTCTTGCTGATGATACAATTTACATCTTTTCTATCCCGCCTCGAATGTTTGGTTGTACTTGCTTTGATTTATTTACTAAATCTGACTCTGATCCCTCTGATTTACCAATTCCTCTTCGTTTAGGTAAATGTTGTACTTATTACTTGCTTGCACATAGTTCTTGACCATCAAACATAATGACGATGGCTGCATTTATTGATGCAAGGCCCACCTAGTGGCCAAGCATCAATTTTATTTTACTTTAATGGATTGAAATGCTTTGATTGGATGATGGATTGAAATGTCTCTCCAATTCATTTCCTACTTTAGTTCTCCATTTTCCAAGCTAACCCCTCTGTTTATTAGCTTGTTCAATGTGATTATCCAGTCAATTCATGTGTGATATTATTTGTTGTCTATGTTCATTTACCTACTTTGGTTCTTTATTATTTCTTGACAGGTTAATGAATTGACCAACCATTTTGACAAGTGCCAACAACTACTAAATTCAATATTAGTATCCATTAACTCAAAGGTTATGGTAAGTAATAACCCTCTCCATCCCCTCCATTCAATTGAACCATATACCTTGTGTACCATAAATAGTGTTGGAAGATTGATTATAAAGACTTTAAATTTTAGTTTTGATTTACAAGATGTTATAGCTTTTCTTGTGACATCCCGATTTTTCATGCTCGGAAATCCGTGCCATCAGAATCATACTCTGGATGATCCCCGGGACAAATCGTAAAGTGTCTGCTCGTATAGCGAAAATCGAGCAGACACGGTCCAGCAGTGGTAGGTCGAGTCATCACATAAGACATTTAAAATAAATGAATATAATAATAAAACATGTATCTCTATATATGCCAAAAGAATACACATTCTCAAAAAAGGAACCAAGGAGAACCATTGGTGATGGACATCCATCACCCAAACAATGATTCCTGATAGTGGTTCCGAGTGGAATGTATAAATAATACAATAAGTAAAGTCTATTAAAAATATATACAAAAGTGGCCACCAAGCACACAATAATCCAAATGTCAAAATGTAAAACATCGACTCAAATACCCAGGCTACGGGTAGAACTCGTCTGCCTGGATGTCTGTCTCCTTGTCCTCGGCCTCAGCCTCCGGGTCAGGCTAGTAATCTGGGTTGCTCTCAGTGTCGAGAACTACAGCCTCAGAACCTAAAAGTGATTTAGAAAACATGGTGAGCTACATCCTAGCTCAATAGAAGAATTCCAACTAAAATGATGTGAATATGTAAGACATGGTATCTCAAACAGGAAGTCAAATCAGAATGTGTAAACAGAACAAAAACAGATTAAATACTGAGCTGGTAACCAATAAACAGGTGTTATGCATGTATATCATTAATGACTTAAAATGTGAATATTTCTAACTTAAGAAACTCCTGTGACTATATAGCACGGAGTAAACAGGAATATTCCGATAGAAAACCCCAACCAATCGTCGTTTACATGAATAATTTTATATTGCAACAATGCCTCATCTATGGAGAGCAATTGTGCCGAGGGATTACAAACAGATGCACAAGTGTGCCAGGCATCGGATATACCGTTGGGTCGGTGGGGATCATCTAGTTAAATCATCAAATTACATACACACATAGACCTCACAGATCAAATAGCAGAAATCAGGAGTAGGTTTCGGGAGACAAATCAGAAAACAGAATTCAAAGATAACAGAAATTTATGGTATGCTTACATGCTTGTTAAAACAGAAATCAGGGCGCAGACATGAAATAAACATGAAATCATACTCAAAACAGTTTAAGTTGGTTTTCCCCTACCTCAGGTCAAAATCTCTTCTAAGCAAATCCAAAGCTTTTCAAGGAGTCATGGTTTGATCCTAGACCATAAACATAGGATTCTACATGTCCGGAATGTCGGGATGTGAACTGGCGTGGTGTCCAGTAGTATTCAACTCACAAAATTAACACAGGCCAAAAACAGGGGTGATTGATCGATCACCACTCTCATTGATCGATCAATCCTTCTTGTTGATCGATCAATAACCCCATTGATCGATCAATAGCCTCTATTGATCGATTACTACTCATCATTGATCGATCAATACCCTTGTTGATCGATCAATAACCTCTTCTCTCCTCACTTTAACACAGCCTAAATTGATCGATCACCAGCTCGGTTGATCGATCAATGCCTTCTGTTGATCGATCAATGCCCTCATTGATCGATCAATAGCCAAAATTTCAAATTTCCCACCTTCTGTTCACATTAAATTCTTATACAGATTAATCGATCAATGCCTTCATTGATCGATCAATACACTCTAGTGATCGATCAATACCTTTGTTGATCGATCACTAACTGTCATTGACCGATTACTCTCTTGTTGATCGATCAATACTCAGGATTGATCGATCAATCCCTAAATTGATCGATCAATGCTCTTCGAGCACTGAACTTCCAGAATTCTGAAGGTTCTGTTCACTTTTCTATCCTATATAGATTGATCGATCAATGGTCTTCATTGATCGATCACTACCAGTCATTGATCGATCAATACCCTCATTGATCGATCAATAATGACAGAACTCCTGTCATTAATGGAGGTCATCTACAACCCTATTTTTAACCCATTTTTATTAATGGTTTCTTACAACCATTAATACACACCCACTTGCACAGATAAGGGCATCCAACTGCCCATTTTTAAACACACGGACTCACCTTTAGTTGGGCCCTTTCGGGGTTTCGCAAATCGATAGGAACGAGGGTTTCGGATCCGGCTCTCGCAGTTTATCGCCGGTATGCCTCCGTCAAGGAGACTTCTGGCTCTGGTTCAACACGCTGAGGTTTCACACTCTCATAGACTATACTTGAGTTCTTCTTGTTGAACTCAACATACCCTAACTTAGACAACTCCCCATCTCGGGTATTGCTAACCCTGTTTTTCATGAAGAACTCGCCAAAACCAAACCTAGCTCCAAAGCTTTGCTCAAGAACCAGAGGAAGAAGAAGAAAGGAGATCTCTCTAGGTCTCTTCCTTCCTTTATAAGCTACCAACTGAAATATCCTTGATATTTCAGTTTTCTCAAATTTAGACTTCGGTGTGAAGCACGAACACGGTCGATGCGGCGTAGCACGCCATCTCGACGTCTTACACGACTCGGATTTAAGTGAGAATTTACACGTGAACTCACCTAATCACCGGCTTAACATTATTTCTAATAATATTATTTTAAAATTTTAAATCTGTCTCGATTCTCGTGCCAGGCACTCATATCGAAACAGTCAGGTTCTTGTTCAAAATTTTCGGGCTATTACATTTTTAGTTCCCGTGTCCATGTGATATATAATGCAAACAACCTATTCTTCATAATTTTCTGACTATTTTAAGTTTAATTTTGGATTGATTTCGAATGGTTCTTTTCTATTGCTTACCTGAGTTATAATACGCTCATGGTGAGTGGTCGGGTGGGGGTTATTATTTCAGCATTAACTTGTTTTTGGGCCACCTTTTGTGATTTCTTGAAGGTCATGAGTTGAGTTATGACCACTTAGAAACACTTTTTACTCCATACTAGTTCCTATGTGCACTTGGTATCAAGGACTAAAGCAGAACATTTCCGGCCTTCATTGACAGCTGCCAGCAGGTGTTAGGACATTCTTCAATTTCTAGCAAAGTTAACTAACAAATAGCAGAGATATTTTCCAAGAAGGTTTCAAAATCCCTATAAGAAATCCCACACTTCTTGACAATAAAATTTAATCTCATTAACTAAATTAGTAAATCTATTTTGCAGCCATATAATATAAAGAGAACCTAAACCTAGTTTCCTATTTGAAATAGGACTCCTATCTATTATGGCGGATATGTTATATTTTCATGGGAGAAATTTTCTTCCAAATAAGTTATCTTTCCATGTAATTAATTAATATTTTTCTGGTGTTTCTGCTATCTTTTCGCTTATTGATGTTGTTTTGGAAGAAGTTACAGGATCATTATGTTTCAGATACGCTCTTTTGATGGATTGGCCCATGACCGTCCCACTTGTAGGCCACGTGGCACTAGCGTTGAGCATTCCGAGTCATCAAAAAGGTGGCTCATATTACGAGCTACCTGGGCCCAAAAACACACTAATTAGGGACAACCTGATATATGCACTCTAATATGGATGGTTGTGTTTTTTTTTAATGGTCTATACTAATGTAAATGATCATAGGGCTCTAATTCTCTGATGGCCATATTTTTTGGCTAAGACATGTGCCAATGATGCCATGTGGACTGCTTGAATTGATCAAAGATTATGCCACGTGGTGTATTAGTGGGCAGTCATCACCCTATCCATATAAACGCTTTCAGCAAAGTTCATCTTCAGTTGGGTAACTCTCATTCATTACAAGCTCTTGCTTCTGTGGTGGGTATTTGGTTTCTTTTCTAAAGTGTTCCACCCTTCATTTACTCTCCATTACCTTCTGATTATTACGAAACACTATCAATCACTAAACATGAATCCATATCCATTTATTTTATATTAACGGAAGACTAATTTATAATCTTCAACTCAGAAATTGGTCAGCAAGATTTCCAAGTTGACCTGCCCAAATTTAAAAAAAAAAAATTGGTATTAGACTTGGTAGGTGGTGCCCTCCAAAACCTAGTACTTAGTTCTTATAGACTGTTATGGGCCATCATTTGGACCTACTTATCTTGGTGATTGTCCTTTAAAAGTTGTAATAGGTTATTAATCTGGCATTCTTTGGAGTCCCTTCTTCAGGTGATTATATCTGGCTTTTGTATCTTCTATAGATCATCTTTTACATTTCTTGTATTTGAAAAAAAAGAGAATTAAATAAAATAAAGAACACATGTGCACTATTTCACATGCAGTCTAATTTACACTTCTTTTTTTGATAATTCAGTCTAATTTACACTTCTTTTTCTCTGTTCTTTAATTTCTGTTACAACTGCACTTCACTAAATTATCTACATTCTATAAGAATGGATCCTCATATTCATCAATCTAAAAAGCAGGACCCTCATATTCCCAATTGTTTGGTAACTTGATGCTCAACTGCTTTCCACTATTTTCATAATGAATTGGTTTAATGAGTCCCTAATTAAATCTTTGGTGTAAAAGATCTTTGGTTTAAAGATTGAAACTAAATCTTTTTTCCATCGTTTGATTCAAAGCAGTCAAACACCATCTAAAATTGATGTCTACTATGTAAATCTAATATTCCATTAATTTTATTTAGTGTTTGACCGCATGGAATAGATGATGGAGATTGTTTTTCGTTCCAATCTTTTACACTAGATCTTGAGATCACGAGCGTTGAATCACATTGACTCATGATGCTTCACATGGCACACACCCGAGTACCAAGAGCGTGCTTAACTGCCTTTAGCCTAATTAGCCGTACCATAGCCTAACTGTTCTAATAGGCCTCGTATAATTGGGTATTGACTAAAATCAAATCTTCTGGATTAAATCATATTTGTTCTTGTGTGTAGGAGACCAGCTTCTTAGTCCAACCACTAGACCATTATGCTGAATGCTTCCATAATACATATGTTTCTCCAACAGTTATTGCTCTTAATGCTTCCATAATACATGCTTTAATAACTGTTGTATGTGATTTGTTGCAGACAGAGAATTGAGATATCATTGATTGCATGGATATCAACAAGCAACTTGCTTTGGATAATCCTTTGCTTAAGGATTACAAAATCCAGGTAATTTTTTTTTCTCTTCATTGTTGAAGTAATAAGGACTAGCTGTTTTGCTAGGAACTAATAAGTTGAGATGAAAGTTTGATTAGCCTTTGTTTATAATATTCATTTTTTGTGATGTCTTTCATATGTTTAATATTACAGATCATGGGAGGATTAGATGCTGTTACGAAGAAGGCTCATAATATAATACAAGAAGTAGCAATGAATTTGGCTGGACCATGTTTATTGACTCCTCGATGCATGATGCCGATATTGCTGTTGAAGATGGAAGTGTTTGCTTGCTCAAATCGGCTGCATGTTTCCGAAGCTGTTTACCAAGTTTAATAGCTATAAAAAAGAATTAGTTTACATTTGATCTGTAAAATAATTTAGGAAAGTGTTGATTTTTTAACTGTCTGAATTTCTAAGGAACTGTAAATTACTATATGTTTTTGTGCAATTACATTTTCCATTGCACCAACTGCAAGCAATATTTGTGCCACAATTTTCTGATTTTAAATCAACTTTGTTTGACTTATTATTTTTTTATTCAGTTGAATAAAGTACGCTTTTTTTTTCCTTTTATGGTGATATGTGATTGATACAATAGTTATAACAGGTTCTAATTACAAAAACAAAAATGGAAGCTATGCATTTAAAATTTTTTTTTTTTTTTAAGAAAAACAACGGTCCATAACCATTGTTTTTATACTAAATTAACAACGTCTCACAACCGTTGTACTTTTGCAACGGATATATACCACTGACTTAGACCGTGATTTTGGTAGAAAAATAACAACCCATTTCTATAGAGAACAACAGCTACAAACCGTTGTACCTGTGCAACGGACATATACCACTGATGTAGGTCGTAGTTTCGACAGAAAAATAACAACTCTTTTTTCTACAAGGAACAACGGCTCACAACCGTTATCCGTTTGCAACGGACATATACCATTGACTTACACCGTGGTTTAGGCAGAAAAATAACAACCCTTTTCTGTAAGGAACAACAGCTCATAACCGTTGTAATTTAGCAACTGACATGGGCTGTTGTTTATGAGGTAAATATATAACAGTTTTGGGCCGTTGTTTAACAAAACCACTACTCTATAAACAATGGTCGTTACCACGGCTCAAAACCGTTGTTTAGGCTATTTACAACGGTTTTGGGCCGTTGTTTTTTCTCGATTTTCATGTAGTGTATATTTTTATTTTATTTAAAAGAATAATAGATTGTACCATCTTGAAGTTTCGGGTCCGAACTCATGGCCACGAACTCAAATTGGCGTCCACGAACCCGAGCTCGCGACCATTGATGCACCTGTCTCGGTATTTTAGCTATATCTTTTTACTCCGACCTCAGATTAATACGATTCATACGACATTGGAAAGAAGACAGCGAGCTTTACAACTTTTTGAAAGATGGTGAGTAAGGAAATGTCCATAGGGAGGTTGGTTTAAAAATGTGATGAATCTCCAGATCTGTAAAAGATCTAGCACCCTAACTAATGCTAAGTTACCTAAAAGATAGGGGAGAGGTTTGAAAGGGATTGTCACTTAAGCTAAGCTACAATTAAACAAATACTAACTTGGATCGAGTTTGGGAATTAGATCTCACAGGGGAAAGGAGTAAAAAGCAGAAAATGGAGAAGAGTAGCTTGGAAATTGGTCTCACTAAAATCAGGTTAGATTAATCATGCTGCAGAGGTTCAGGGCACACAATTCCCTCAACTGGCTATAAGTACAGCTGCAGGGTAGAAGACTCCACTCTAAATCACAGGATCTCACTGGTCTTAAGGCTATGATCTGTCCACGTGAATGGTCACAGACCATCCTATAGACTTTATCTGATCTAGGGATTTACAGCAGTCGAATCCAATTGGAGCTTGGGATTGGACAAATCTTAAGGTTATGATCTGTCCACTTTAATGGTCACAGATCATCCTAGGGATCTCCTCCAAAGCAAAAACATCAATTAGAACAATTAAAACCACTACAGATGCTGCAATTCCATACTCACAGACCCAGGGAATTACAGGAGTATCAAATCCAAGGAGATCAGATGGTATCCAAGAGGTCTACCAGTTAAGTGGGGGAGCTGATCTATAGACTCCTCTACACATATCCGATCGAGCACCAAATGAAACCAAAGCAACTTTAGATCTAATTATAGCATTACAAACAACATTTACATTGCAATCAAACACACTCTACAATGGAAATGCTCTCAGATCTGTAGTTTGTGCAGCAGTGAACCCACAATAGCACTCTCAACCTTACCCAATTAAAGATCTAACCTCTCTCCTAGCTACTCCAAGGGAATTAGCCAACCATTATTGGGCTAAAAGAGGGAAAATAGAATTTCTCTGCAAGCTCTAATTTCCAGAATTTGGCTAAGATCTCCATCTCCCCCCAATTGCAATTGGGAGTCTCTATATATAGCTTTCTCCTCTGTTTTTCCCGTCAAAAATCCCTTTTAGAAGGTCCTCAGAGTTTTTTAGGGTTCTATTAGAGCACATGGGTTGCGTGTAGCAGGTCACCAAGTCACAGCGTGTGCATAGCTGAGTTTCTGAGAAGTTCTGCACACGATTTTGATAGGTTGGAGAAGCTTCCGACTAGTTCTGATAAGGCTTTTTAGACCTTTCGCCAGGTTCTCCAATCCCTTCGATAGATTTTGATAGGATGAGCTTTGAGGCTTTATCTTCACTGCACTTTATCTGGAGCATTCGACAGGTTGGAGGAGTACCTCGATAGGTTGGGAGACCTTGTCGTCAAGTTGTAACTTTGCATTCCATCACTTCGATAGGATGACTCTCACTCCTTCGCTAGGTTCTTGTTCCAGCACCTCTATTTCATTAAGTTTAGGTGGCCTTTCGATAGGTTCTGGAGACCTTTCGATAGGTTCTGGAACCCTTCGAAAGGTTCCCTTTTTTCCTCAGGTAGATTTCGTTAGGATGAAATTTGTCTTTCTCTCAACTGTTCGATAGGTTCTTGGATCCTATCGATTTTCACAATCCTCACGACTTTTTCTTCTTTCTGTCTTCAGATCCTATCGAAACCTCGCCAATCTGCATGAATTCCTCTAATTCATCTCTCAGCTCCTATTGAAATCTTCAGATGTCCTCTCGGTAGGATGTTTTTGGCCTGTCTTCACTTCCTTCGCCTTGTTCTGTTGTAGCCAAGCACTCTAAGGGTCCAGTGATATGCTACCCTCTGGTGTGCTATTGCTGGGTCTATCCTGTGCTGAGAGATGGCCTCTTTGTGGGCATTCTTGAGTGGTTTTCTGTATTAGTATCATCTTTTATTGCTGTCTACAAAATACACTCGACAGAGGCTTATTAGTGTGCTCACAGGTCTATCAATGGTCAGGTTAAAGGGTAAAAAGTGGCATTTTTCACCACTTAACACTTACCTATCCTCTCCTCAGTAACTAGAATCAGGCCCGGCATCGTGACGTGGGCCTAAAGCATTTGGGTATGGGTCTGAGGTCCCAACTTGACTTGATGGTTCCCGAGCAGGTAAAACCCTTTTTCAACCCTTGTTGGTTTTAGCTTGGAAATCTCTTTTGACTGATGTGCTACCTACTTGGATTCTTTTGGCTTGGACAAATCCTCCCTGACCCGTACCTTGCATCTCCCTTCTGGGATCGGGCAGCTGTAGGCCCCTCTCGCCTGTTCAATAACCGCCACACCATTTTCTTCTATGAAGCATGGGCCAGATTTTATTATCTGGGAGAGCCGGTGGTCCAGTTCCAGGGCTACTACGCCATACCTGTGGACCCTCCAGTGGACATTTGGAATCCTATTGATAGTATCGAGGAGCTCACAGTGGCCTTTTTCAACAATGGGCTCCCTATCCATGCTCTCTATGTGCCCGGGGACTATCATCTTTGGTACGAGTGCCTGCCCCATCGGTTCCTCTTGCCCCGCTTTGTACCTAGCACTAATTTTCTTACATTTGGCAGCCCACTCGGTCAGGTATTTATCTTGTCTTGGATTAGTTCCCTTTATGCTTTTATTCGACTTTTGTCCCTTCTAATCAGATTTTTATTTTGTTCACAGTTTGCTTTAGGGGATGATTCGGATGGTGAAGGCGAGCCAAGTGCAATTGATATGTCAGGGGTGGATCCCTCTGGTGCTGGTCCTTCTGGTGCGGGCCTCTCGGGTGAGGGCTCTTCAAGTGCTGGTCCGTCGGGGACTTCTCATGCTGGTATCCCCGGTGGCGATCCGCCCGTGGTTTACGGGACCTTCCAAGGCCTGGATGATAGTTTCCTTTCGAGCCTCTGCGCTAATGTGGATCAACAGGTGCGACTTTCTGCTGAGGCGGCCCGTGTTCCTCCTCCTGAGGTGGTTCCAAGGGTAAGTCTTCTGATGACCCAATCTCTCTTCATTTCGATTTCCTTCTGTACATGCTTTTAAGATTGTCCTGATAGCTAATATTGTATCGTTCTGAACGTAGGACTTCAACTCGGCCATGGAGTATGCGGAGTATCATCGTCACTTGGCAGGGATTAGGGAGGTGGAGACGGTGAGTGCCTTGTTATTATACTCCTCTTCATTTATTCCATTACCCTTTGTCCCTCAACTGATCCTGACTCTTGATTTTGATCGTGTCTCGCAGCGTGCCCGTACCAAGGAGTCACACTCCTTGCTTAGTAGGATCTCACAGGCGTGGTCTAGGGTGGGGGACATGTGAACTTTCCAGAGCTCTTCTCGCTGTCGCAAGAAATCCAAGAGCGCAAGCAAGGAATAGTCTTCTAGTTTTTAGCTTTGAAAAACTCAGAACTCTTTTGGGATTTGATTTGGATTTGTTTAAACATTTTGGGGATGGTTGATGTGATACTTCGGATTATTATTTTTGGGAAAATATTTCTGCTTTGATTTTATGACATGATTTCTTTGTATCGGATTTGTTTCTCTGTAGGATGTGCTTGCCCAAAAATGCTCAGAAAGCGACCTTTTGGGTCGTACGCTTTGATGTAGGATCAGTCCTGCACATGAATAAACAAAACAAATGCCCAATTGTTAAATGAAAAGAGGTGTGTTAATAAAGAAACAAAAGGGTTGTAAGTCCCCACCGCTAGGTCCCAAGATGGCTGAAGAGGGGGGAGCTTGTAGTGTGGTGCAACTATTAGTTGCGCCAGGTTGAAATCTCAGGCAATTTGTGCTGGCGCAACTAATAGTTGCGCCAGGCAAAACGGGGACCAAAAAGCACTGGCGCAACTAATAGTTGCACCAGGTTTAACTTGGGGGGCAGTGGGTCCTTATATACCCGAGTTAGTCCAAAAATCATTTCTATTTTTGTTTGACTTGGCCTCTTTGACTGGTTCCTTTTGCTCTTGCATTTCCATGGCGAGTCCATCACCATACATCTATTTTTATCTTCTCAAAAGATCCTTGTACATTCATGGACCCGCTTTCTAACCTTCCCTTACGTGGAGGGCTTGGAGCCAATTTACCTCCTTTGTTGGGCTTGGGGCCTAAATTTTTAACGGTCTAGTTCGAGAGCTTGAATGAGAGTGAGCTCGCTGACTTGGAGTGCCTTGGGCTATCTCGCCTTTCTTCCTTTCTAGAGGTTCCTCCACGGTGGGAACTCCTTTACACTGTCGCTTCATTTTGGAATGTGAATTTCCATGTATTCTGTTTTGGGAAGCGGGAGCTAGCCCCAACCCTCGAGGAACTATCCAAACTATCTGGCCTAAAGCTACATAGGGGTCTTGTACGAGTCACGCCTCGGCCGGGCTTCTCCAAATCCATCCACCTTAATCTCGGTTTGAAGAAACTTGAGTATGAGAAAAGCCTCATTGGGGGGCCCACAAGGTGTTCGCTAAAATTCCTCAAAGAACTTTTCGGTGACGAAAGTCTCTGAAAATTGCCGGTTAGGAACATATACAATGTGAAAGCTCTAGCACTTGGTCTCATCTCTGAAATCCTCTTCTTTATCTAGGGGGAGAGCTTCTCATTGGCAATTTGTGATATTTTGACCGAGCTGGAGGCGGGCCGATCCATGATGCACTTGGTGCTTGCCGAGCTGTATCGATGCCTTGATTCATTTGCTTTGGACAAGGTGGAGGGCCTTCGAGGGTGCCCTTTATTGTTTCAGGTCTGGTTGGGTGAGCACCTTGCTGTTCTGGGGCCTGTGCCCTGCTTTTATATTGCCCGAGGTGAGGTGGCTCAGTGCTTTCTGGGTAGGTGCCACTTGCTTCCACAGGGTGATGTGTCTGCTCTGAAACTTTGGTTGATCGATGCCGAATTGACATGGAGGCTTCCTTGGTTGGACCAAACCTTCCCAATAGTTCGCAGTAGAGACCATGAGGTCATTACACTCCTAGGATTGACTGGCAGCACCTTCTACTTCCCATTTCAGGTACTGCGTCAATTTGGTTGCCCTCAGCAGGTGCCCTGCGAGGCCAAATCCCCTCTATGTGATTTGATCTTTTCTAGGGGGTCCTTTGGAGACATGGATCGGATTGCTGCTCTCTAGGAGACACGTCAGTCGACACTGATGTGTGATATTGAGCAGGGAGATTTGGTTAGAACTTCTCCTGAGTACAAGGTCTGGCTATTGACTGAGCGGCCTGTCGCCGATGGTTCAGATTCGGCAGAGATTGTTGATACTGGAGGCCCTTGGCCAAAGGAGGAGACGTCACTCCGAGCCCGTATCAAGCTTCTTGTGGAAGAGAAGAGGGTCCTGCAAGAACATTTGGCACAAGAAAAAGTTAGGGTAGATACAGCAGAGAGCGAGGTACTTCGTTTGAAGGGATCACTGAGCGTCGCTTTTGGAGCCGCAGACTCTTCTCGGAAGAGGTATAAGAGTCTGCATGGTTGCTGCTTGACTGAGTGGAATACTCAGGAAGATGACCTTCATGCTGAGATTAGCACATTGAAGCGCGAGCTGGGCCGCTAACTCCTTCCTGCACACATAACTTTTTGCACAGATCAGATACACAGTAAAGGGGCGTGAAAACCCCTTTACAGATGCACACTTCAGTAAGGGGCATGGATCTCCCTCATGATGTTGGTCGCTTCATTTTCAGTAAGGCACTTGAGTAGAATATTGTTGTAAGATCGCTTGTAAAGGTATTCCCCGCAAATGACGTAGCCTGCCACTAAATGTTCAATGGTTCGCCGATCCATCCTGGATGTTCCCTCAGGGAAAGTTAGGGTCTCAAGGAAATTCTTGATATCTGAGAACCAAGGTGGCTCATCATCAGGCTTTGTAGGTTCCTCAACCTGGAGGTCCTCAACCTGGAGGCAGAAGGCTGACTCACTTCTCTGCTTGATCATGATCGGCTTCATCTCAGCACCATACGGGATTTCCATCATTGACGCCAAAGTTGCTAGTGCATCAGCAAAGCGATTCCTTATCTGGGGGACATATGAGAATGTCACATCTTGGAAGCAAGCTATTAGATCCTCGAGGTGTTCATGATAGGGGATCAGTTTCTCATCTTTCGTCTTCCAGTCACCGTTCTTCTGGCATATGATCAACTATGAATCACCAAACACTCGAAGGTGAGTTATATTGAGATCGAGAGTCGCCTGTAGGCCAGAGGCACAAGCCTCGTATTCAGCCATGTTGTTAGTACAAGGGAAGTTGAGCTTGATGAGGACGGGTATGTGGGATCCCTTTGGCGAAATCAGAATGGCACCAACTCCTTGGCCTTCGGCATTTGCTGCCCCGTCGAAGTGCATTACCCATGATTCTTCTACTTCCTCAATATCGTCTTCCGTCATGAACAGGATGTTCTCATAGGGGAACTCAATTCTCAAAGGTTCATAATCTGGCAAAGGATTGTCGGCAAGATGGTCGGCGAGTGCCTGCCCCTTGATTGACTTCTGAGTGACGTACATGATGTCGAACTCAGATATAAGAGCTGCCAGTGTGCAGTCCGCCCAGTGAAGGCTGGCTTCTCGAAAAGGTATTTCAATGGATCCATTCAGGCTAAAAGTAGAACGGCCTGAGATAGCATGTAATGGCAGAGCCTCTAGTAGCCCAAACAAGAGCCAAGCATGCTTTCTCCAGATGAGAATAGCGCGTCTCACAATCAGTGAATTTCTTGCTCAGATAGTAGATGGCAGCTCTCTTCTTCCTATCTCGTCATGCTGACCTAAGACATATCCCATCGAGACTTCCATCGTGGAGAGATACATCAAGAGTGGTCTCCCTGGCTCGAGTGGTACTAATACGGGTGGGTTAAGGAGGTAGCTTTTGATTTTATCAAATGCTGCCTGACAATCGTCGTTCCATTCAAGGGGCGAGTTCGGAGTGCAGATTGGAGTTAGTTGCGCAATGAACCGACTGATATATTGTATTCTACCCAAGAACCCTCTAACTTCCTTCTCAGTAGATGGTGGCAGTATTTCTGTGATAGCTTTGACTTTGACTGGGTCGACCTCGATCCCTCTCCTACTGACGATGAATCCTAACAATTTTTTGGACATAGCGCCAAAAGCACACTTCTATAGATTCAGACGTAACCTGTATTTTCTCAACCTCTCAAACAACTTCTGAAGGTTTACCAACTGTTCACCTAGCTCCGGTGACTTGGCTATCATATCATTGACGTACACCTCAATTTTTTGGTGCATCATGTCGTGAAATAGTGTGGTCATAGCTCTCTGGTATGTTGCACCGGCATTCTTCAGCCCAAACGGCATGACTCGATAGCAAAAGGTTCCTAGGGGATAATGAATGCAATCTTCTCCCGATTGACCTCTGCCATCTTTATCTGATTGTATCTTGAGAATCCCATAAATGAAAGCATCCTGTGCTTAGCAGTGTTATCGACCAAGATGTCGATGTGTGGCAATGAGAAATCATCTTTTGGGCTCGCTTTGTTCAAATTATAGAAATCGATGCACATGCGGACCTTTCCATCTTTCTTCGATACAAGTACGATATTGGCTAGCCACTGCGGGTACTTGGATACCATGAGAAACCCAACATCATATTGCTTGATGACCTCGTCCTTGACTTTCAACATCCATTCGAGTCAGAGACGTCTCAGCTTCTGCTTAACTGGATTCATATCGGGGTAGAGAGGCAACTCATGCTCGACCAAATCGATGTCCAGACCAGGCATGTCCTCATATGACCAGGCAAAAATGTCTTTGTATAACCGAAGGAAGTCGATCATGCTTTTCCTCTCTTCAGGGGACAGCGATGTTCCGATTTTAGTTATTCTGGGAATCTCCTCAGTCCCTAAATTGACGTCTTCTGTCTCTTCGACAACGGGGGTGGGGCCATGCTCAAAGTCGGCGAACCGGTCAAGGAGCTCATTGGGGAGCTCCTCTAAAGGACTATCCTCGTCCAGACTCGTAACACCTACCTCTTCCTGTATTTCTATAGGGAAGGGGTCGATTTTACGTGGAACGGGTATTTCGGTTAAGGCATCATTTTGTGGGACTTTTTCTTGTATTTTTAATGATGATATTTTTGGATTTTGGATTTTTTCAATATTTTTGGGATTTTGTATTTTTTCCACGTTTTGGAGATTTTTGTTTTCTTTAGAGACGGACCCTTGGCAAGGAGGGTTGCTATATATACAAGGTATTGCCTGCCAAGGGCTTATCTCACTTTTTATAGGTTATTTTTTTTTAGGAAACGGGTGCCAAATGTTAGGCCACTCCCCGCTTCCAGGGTTTGGGGCAAAGATGCCCAGTTGCGTACCTAAGGGCTGCTCCTTTACTTGTTGGGATGGAGGGTGCTAACTGATATGGCTCATTAGAGTCAACTTCCATCATGTTGATCCCTAATTCGTCTGAGATGATGTCCTTAAACGATAACTCGATTTTGTTGGTGATTTATCATAGGGGGAGTTTGTTAAAGTACTGGCCATCGTTCCTCGAAGAGGGACAACGCAGCCAAATCTATTTCCAGGCTGGGAAGGGAGATCTGGGGATTGGTGGGATGTATAGGGGTTGTGGGTTTGTGTGGGGTCAAATGGGTTAGCCCATATCGATCGATCTTTATAACCCTAGCGCTAACAAAGGAATCTCGGATGTGCGGCCTAGGGCGAGGTTTCTCTTCTATGTTGATTCCTCGAGCTCTTGCTGCGGCGGCGATCCTGTCTTTTTCTTTGGCCTCTCGGACCTCTTCCTCTGTGGGCTTGTACCCCAGCCCAAATCTTACTTTCTATCCCTTAGCTACCACTGGCTCTCTCCTACCTTGTAATCTAGGTCGGAGCCCTCGGCCTTTCTGGTAGCCCCACTTTTGGAGCATAGCTACCGCCACTACCATACCGCCTCCTGTTTTAGGCATGATGCCTTCAATGGGCTCACGGTGTATCGCCGACACCTCATATTCAAAGCTGTGGAGGTCGACATCCTCAGCGGTGTGCGATATATCTAATACATTGGGTTTTTCAACACTATTGGCGGCTCTTTCTTTCTCACGGTGCTCCTCACCGATGATTGTGACAATTTGGTGCCTAGACACAAACTTGAGGTTCTGGTGTAAAGTGGAAGGTATGGCTCCCACCTCGTGCAGCCACGGGCATCCCAACAATAAGTTAAATGAGGATTTGATATCCATGACTTGAAATAAGATGGAGAAGGTCATTGGCCCTATTAACAGCTCAAGATCAACTTCTCCCATTATTTCTCTCCTGGTATTGTCAAACCCTCTAGCGCTGGTTCTGGTGGGCCTCAACATGCATGGATCGACCCCGATCTTAGTGGCAATTCTTAACGAGTATATATTCAATGTGGACTCGTTATCAATCAAGACCAAGGGAATGACTATATTTCTGGACTCAACGGTTATATTCAAAGATTTTGAGTGGCTACACCCTTCTTCAGCCAAATCAACATCTGAGAATGAGATGGCATTTGGAGCCATCACTTGCCCAATTATCTGCCCAACTTCATCTGGGCTAACTTGGAGTGATACATGCACATTTTTTAACGCCCCCATTAATGCTTGAAAATAGAGTGGGGGCGTCATTAACAGATCCCAGACGGTTATATGGGCGGGCATTCTTCTCAGTTGAGTCTCTAGTATATGTTCACTCATTTTTTTGAAGGGGTTCACAATGCTGCCTTTCTTTCCCTCTGGTTGAGCTTGTGCTGCTGTCGGTGCTTTTGGCTATTTCAATATTCTCCTAGACCTTGTGGCAAAATCCACTGTCCCTTCTCTGTTGTTGTTGCCGGTATTGACATCTGTTTGCTCGTTGCTTAGCGGGACCTGATGAGGGTCAGAGGTTGGTCCCGAGAGCTGGAAAGGTATGGCTACCGGTACTTGAGGCTCTTGCATTGTCGGCTCAGGAGGTGTGGGCAACACTTGATTTATTTTGGTGGTAGCGGGTTGGGTGAAAAAATTGGGCCAAATGGGGGTGGTTAAGCTTGAGGGTGGTGGTATTGGGGGAAGGAGGTAAAGGTAGGCCATTGATAGCTGGCAGGTGCTGGTGGGAGATGGGGGTCTGATGGGCTGTTAGATAATTGACCGGGGTGGTGGAGTTTGCAGGTAGAACTTAGGGTGATGGGATGGGCCCAAGCCATTGATAACTGATGGGTGCGGGTGTGGGATTGTGGTCCTGATGGCTTATCGGGTAATTGCCGGGGGTGGTGGTGTTCACATGCAGTTGAACTGGGGGAAATGGAGTGGGCACGGGCCATTGATAACTGGAGGGTGCGGGCATAGGATTGGGGGCCTGTTGGCTCATCGGGTAATTGCCGGGGGTGGTGGTGTATGGTTGGTATGCATTGATATGTACATAATTGACGGGTGTGGTGGATGGAAAGTATGCCCTGAGATCCAAGGGTTCAATTTGCGAGGTCGGGTTGGGGAAATATTCTGACAAATTTAAGAGTTCAATTACCCCTATGTTCCTTCCTTCCATGTTTCTTGACAATGGTGCCACATAATTCTTTTGATCATTGATATAATCGGATGGGTTAAATTCAAACTCCTCATCTTCTATCATTCTGACGGTGGGTCTGGAACCTGCTCCTCCAATAAGATGTGGGGGTAATGGCACTTGGTGAATATTAGCATGCTAAGAAGGTGCAGGGGGGATGATTTTTTAGGCGTCAATCAAATTTTGGATTGTGTGCTTCAATGGGAACCAGCGATTAGTTGGATGACTCGGACCCTGATGAAAATTGCAATGGGTATTTGGGTCATAGTTCCTTGGGATCGGGTGAGGAGGAGGTTGTGGTTGGCGGATGGCAACTAATCCTTTTTCCACTAACAAGGGCAAAAGTACACTCAAAGATTGCCCCAGAGGTGTAAAAACTCGATCATAGCGAGCTCTCCTCTGCTCCGGAGTCATTGGCATTCCTTGCCCATTCCTTACTCTCTGTATCTGCTCAGTTTTGACTAGTGCCAGCAGGGCTGCCTGAAATTGAAACGGGGTTATGTTACTATTGGGCCTGGTATTGGCAATGTTTTGAACATCGGCCCATGTCCTCTTCTCAGTTCTTTGTTCTGAAAATCTCCTAATCCCACTGGGTCCGCTCGGCATGTTCTTATTCAGACGGCACTCCCTGATGGCATCCTCACATTGGTTAGCATTTCTCACCAGATCAGCAAAGCTGGACTGCTGTTGGTACACCAAAAAGTCCGAGATCACTGGCAGAGTATTATTTGAGATCATCTCTATCTGCTCATCATCAGGTATTATGTTTCTGACCTGAGTTGCTAGTGCCCTCCACCGCCCTAGATAATTGCTGAAGGTTTTGTTTGGGTTCTGCCTCAGACGGGCTAAATATGACTTACGCGACTCAATGTCTATGTTGTAAATATATTGCTCTTGAAATAAGTGGGTCAGATCTTTTCACGTCTTCATCATGGAGGGTTCAAGAGACGTGAACCACCTCAGGGCCGGCCCAGTCAAACTCTTTTGAAATACTTTTATTAGTAGTCTCTCGTCCCCCCCGTACTGGCACATGTCCCCACAATTGGACTTGAGGTGTGCAATCGGGTTGCCCGTGCCATTGTATTTGTCGAATACTGGCATTTTAAATTTGGGAGGCAGGGGGACCTTGACAAACAGACGCAAGTCCATGAAATCTGTGGCATGGATTTCAGCACCACCCATCTTCAATAGCTGCTTCTGTATTTTGTCCAAATGTTCTTTCAGCTTTTCTGACTCTTTTGATGCAGGGGCCGCTTTCTCGGCCATTGATTGTACTTCACTTTGGGCCACCAAGGGCTGTGCATTTATAGGAGGAGGGTTAAGGCTGGTCAATGCCCCAGCGTAGGCCCCGCTATTCCTAATCTCATCTTCCTCATATTGCTAGTCGGTATAATGTACAGTGAGGGTGGGATTTTCTTGTTGTTGTTGCCCGAGTTGGACGGGAATGACATGAGCGGGGGTGGGGTGAGCCCATTGGGGGTGACGAAAGGTTTATTGGGTGATGGGATTTTGGTTTAGAGGTGGGGCCTGATGGGGCCATTGGGTATGGGGGAAGGTTTGGAGATGGCCTTGGGGTGTGGGGCCATGGGAAAATTGGGTTTGGGGTAGGGCATGGGTTTGACTTCGCTATGAAGGTTGGGTGAAATGTTGGAGGTATTGTGGAAGATATGAGTGTGGGGTTTGGGTTTGGGTCATGAAGCCTTGGTCATTTTAGGCTATGGGCCACTAATGGGTTTGGGCCAGGGGCCCTGGGTAGGTTTGGGCTAATGGGCCTTGGTGGGTTTGGGCCAATGGGCCTGGGTAGGTTTGGGCCAATGGGCCTTGGTAGGTATGGGCCATGGGCCCTTGATGGGTTTGGCCAATGAGCCTTGGTGGGTCTTGGCCATGGGCCCTTGGTGGACCTGGGCCATGGGCCCTTGATAGATTTGGCCCAATGGGCCTTGATGGGTCTGGACCGTGGGCCCTTTGTGGGTATGGGCCATGGGCCCTTGGTGGGTTTGGACCATGGGCCCTTGATGGGTATGGCCATGGGCCCTTGGTGGGTTTGGGCCATGGGCCCTTGGTGGGTTTGGGCCATGGGCCCTTGATGGGTTTGGCCGAAGGGGTTTTGATAGGTCTGGGCCATGGGCCCTGGGTAGGTTTGGGTGGTGGGGTATTGGGTCATGGGGCCCTGGGATATGTGGGACAAGGGGGTTTTGGCCAATGGGCCTTGGGGTATGTGGGAAAAGAGGGTTTGGGCCAATGGGCCTTGGGGTGTATGGGTAGTGGGAGGTTGGGCCATGGGGCCTTGGGGCATGTGGGCAATAGGGGTTTGGATGGTGTGGATTATGGGGGGTTGATGGGGGTCATGGGGGAGAGGGGCATGGAGATTGGCTAGGGTGTGAGATGGGTTTAGGGACATGGGTGTGAAGGAGGGGGTGTGCTTTGAGAAGCCTTTCACATGGAGTAGGCTTGGAACATCTCCTCCATCATGATCATGGAAGAAGGATTGGACGTGGGGGGTCGAGAGGGAAAATTGGGCATGGCCCCGGTATGATCGGGCATGGCCATGGTAAGAGGTGGGATATGGGGTGGATTGGAGAGTTGAGGTGGGGTAAAGGATGGGGAGGGATTAGGGATGTTTAGGGATGGTGGTTGGTGGGGTGTGGATGTTTGGAAGAAACCGGGCATGGCCCCAGTAAAAATGGGCATGACCTGGGTAGATGGGGGATAGGGAGGAATTGGTGTATGTGAATGTGGGTGGCTCAGGCCTATAGGGGGAAGATGGGAAATGAGGCATGGATATGGATTGAGAGAATGGATTTTGTGTGGATGTGGAAGGGAAATGGATTGGACTTGGCATGGGTATGGTTTGAGCAAAAGATGGAGAATGGGGGGTTGGACTTTGGATATTTTGGGGGGTATCGGTTGGGAAAATGGGGGCACCAAACGGCTTGGTAACGGTAAAGGGGGGTTGGGTGAGGGGGATATTGGAAAAAATTTCTCTCGAATGGGAGTGGGTTGGAGAATGTGGCGGGGATGAGTCGGGATCGGCGTAAGCGAGGGCCACTACCCACGACATTCTTCGGGAGCGGGTCGGGTAAGGGTGCTTGGATAAGGCCCAAAAATCCTCCTCCTTCTTCCCCTACGGGATGACGGAGGGCAAGATGATGCCGTTGTGCCGGCACCACAAACTATATTTTTTGGGTTTTTGATTTTATATATTTTTTGAATTTGAATATTTTTAAAAAGTTTTGAAAAACAAAGGTTCCGAGGACTTGGAATTCCCTTTTCGGATGGCCCTTGTACCTTATATCAGGACCCGTGGTAACGATTCCGATGCACTTTGAAAGAATCGAAGGAGAACCTTCGATCTATTAAAGGCACGAAAATTGAGGCAAACAACCCGATCCCTTGGAATGAGCCAAAAAGAAGTTTCCCTCTTTTGACTGGCGGGGGCGTATTAGGTGTCGGAGATGGCAGGGCATAAACAAGGCACTAAGCGCACTGATCGAGGGACTCGGGAGGTGAAGAAGGCCACAGATTCGGGCTGTTGTGCTACTAAACAGACTTAGCGCAACTAATACATGTGCCCAGGTTGTAGGACTCCCCTTTTACACTAGCGCAACTATTAGTTGCGCCAAGATAAATTTTAGGATTTTAAAGCTGGCGCAACTATTAGTTGCGCCAGTTATAAATTCTCAATTTTTGCATTGGCGCAACTAATACTTGCGCCAAGCAAAACTGGGGTTCTAGAATGTTATGACAGCAGAGACAGCAGCCCAAAATGAGTCACTTTTTCGGTTTTTTGTCGAAGCTAGGCTTCCGAAAACTGAGTTGTTTTTCGGTGATCGAATCTCTCCTAACCGTACCTAACGGGTTTGAGTCCAGTATAACTCGCTAGCACGCTCCCCAAGGGCTTAAAGTTTTGGAATGGGAACCCACCCGATATACCTCCGGTGCAAGCGCCTTCTCAGATACTAGGTGGGCTGGGACTTTTCTGGATCATCACCACTAGGGGCTGCCACCATACTAAAACTCGGGTGGTTGTGTGTTTGCCTAATCCAAACCCTTTTAAAATCTACCCCGTAAAAACAAATTAATTAAGCTCCCTAACTTGGTTCAATTTTAATTTTTTTCAAAGCTTTTTTCTTTTTTTTAGAAGTTTTCTTTAGTTCAAAGACCGGGGGTGATGACCCCGTGCCGCCACTACGGGCCGGCGTCCACTGTTGGGATATGAGTGCACAAGTAGGCCCGCCAAATGACTAAGGCACTTTAAATGACGAAAAATTAAAGGAATTGAAAGACAATGCTCAAGTAGGCCCGCCAATCGACTAAGGTACCAAAAATGACAGAAATGTAAGGAAAAAAAATAAAGACAATGCATAGGTAAGCCCGTGGATCGGCTGAGGTATGTAAATGACGAAAAAGTAGGGGTGAGTAAAACAAAAAGAAAAGAAAATAATAAAAAAAATATATAGCAAAATGGTTAGTAAAATAAAAATAAAAAGGCCAAATTTCAAGGAGAAGCTCTACAAGCTGTCCCTAGCAGAGTCACCATCTGTGCAACCATGGGATCCGTGACGGTCCAGTCGCGGCGATGCGCCCACTTGTAAAAAATATAGAGTCGCCACCTGGAGCTTTCGGTGTCCCGGGATACCTATATCATTTTTATGAGCATCAAAGTGCTAAAAATATGACATTGAATCCGTTCCACACTAAAGACTCTCGGGTAGGGGCTTCGGTTATCGATTGGAAAGGTGTTAGGCACCCAATCAACCCGCTTAACGTGGTCTCTACTAAAGGACAAAATAAAAATGACGTAAAAGAAAAGGAAATGGCTTCCTCTTGCCCAAATGGATCTTAAATTCTATTTGTGCCCCTCCGTTCCTACCGAAAATTCAGCGGCGTAACGGCATAAATGGGAGGATGAGAAGAGCTAAAGAAAAGATAGGAGAAGAAAGGGGAGAGCTAGAGCCCTCGGGCCCTTGTAACACCGTAGAGGAGCCTTGCGTTGGCTTGCTTTGATGAGCTTTTGAAGGTTTGAATGGTGGAAAAAGGGGTTCTAACTCCTAAGGCTTACTATCTAGGAAGTAGAGAGGGAAGGTAAATGGGTAGCATATACCTAAACTAAGGGATTTAAGGTGAAAAATATCACTCAAAGGAGGTTTTGAAATTCTGAATATTGTATGGGAAGTGTGCAGCAAAGGGAGAAAGATCTTCTCACTTTAATCTCTTTCTCTCTTAGGCCAAAATTCTGAACCCTTAAACCAAGGGGTGGGGGCTCTATTTATAGGAAAAGGGGGGATTAGGAGGCTACTTAAGAGCTAAATGGGTTTGGCAATTAGGTAATCTCACATCTAAGGATTCCTAGGGTTTGAGAGCTTAGAAAGGTGTGAAGGTGGTTCTAATGGTGGATGATGGGGTGAGGCTTTAAGTCACTTAAAGGGTTGCAAATAGGGTGCAAATAGGGTGCAAATGGGTGCAACAGAACTAGCAAAACACACCCCAAAGGTCGAGGTGGTCAACAAGTCAAACCCCAATCACGAAATTTGAGGCCAAAACTAACAGTTACTGTTTATATAACTAGAGTAATTAATAGTTGTGCCAGACAAATATACAGTAAAACAGTGCCTGAAAGTTGGTTATCCAAGGTGGGGTCCACAATTAATACTGGCGCAACTATTAGTTGCACCAGGCTTAAATCCTGGGAGAAGTGGCCTGGCGCAACTAATAGTTGCGCCTAGCATAATTATCACTCGCGCAACTAATAGTTGCGCCTAGCAAAATTATCACTGGTGCAACTATTAGTTGCGCTGGGCCATTTCTGGGGAGAAATAGCCTAGTGCAACTATTAGTTGTGCCAAATCCCTAGGGGGGCCCACCTGATTTTACTCTTTTGTCCTTCGGGTTCGAACCGCCTTATCTTTTGATGTACAACTCTGATTGGGATAATTCTTAGACCGTTGGAAAGCTGATGCCCTCTACTTTTCAATGGTATGAGATTTGTTTATAGTAGATGGCTGTAGCTAGTTCCGGTGCACCTCTCCTCATCCATAGCTTGATAGGGTTCGGTTTAGGATTCGGAATGGGTTCTAAGGGTCGGGATTGGTTTCTAAAGGTTCGGGGTAGGTTCCTAAGGGATCTATGGTAATTTCTAAGGGTTTGGGGTGATTCCTAAGGATTCTAGGGTGGTTCCTAAGGGTTCCATATATGCCATCAAAAGCTCAGAAGTGTACCTCTCTCGAAAGGTATTTCGATCGAGCCATGGGCCAAATTTGGGTGTCTACAGAAATCATACATAAAAAGGCCTTACCGTAGGTACATTAAAGATCAGTGATCTGTATTTCTTAGTAGTTACTTTTGTTGGAGGGGCGATGACACTAATTTTGTATTGAAAGTTTTATTTTGTTAAACAAGGCTAACAGGGAAAGGGAACGTAATTATTTCAATAGGGAGCTTCCCTATTGTATTTATTCCAATAAAGCTTCTCGCAATTCGCTTGGTAAGGCCGATTGAGAGAAGTTGTGTGAATGGTAGGGCCGATTGAGAGTTGTGTGAATGGTACGGCGTAGGTGCACGATTTATAAAGTCATAATTTTGTTAGTTTAATTATTGCCTGGAAATTTATAATATCCATGTATTCAATTTAATTAATGTAGTTTATAAAACATACTATTCAATTCATATATCATAATTTTGTATATTTGATTTTGAAACTCATCTAGTACCATATACTTACATCGATAAACGATGTAACATATCTCATTCGCCTTTTTCGTACTTGACCATTCTTGTCCAACTCTTTTTAGACCCATAGGACAAAGGTAGTGCACGATTTATAAAAGTCATTAAAAAGTCATTTAAGGGAGATTTTCGAATCTCACTCTAAATACTTTTCATTGTTCATTTTCGGGTATTTTTTTTCATGGCAATGAATCTAAATTATAAATTTCTAGGCTGTTCCAGAAGTACCGATGGAATACCCGAAGAGATCTAGCGAATCAGCTTGTTATCATGGTGGGAGGAGTATGGGCTCATCATCATGTCACAATATCTCAAAGATTATTCTTCCTATGTACTTCTTTGATTACATATGATCTCAAATTATCTCTTTTTGATGCATAACTCATTCGAAGGAGAAATAAATCGAACTTAAAATACTGTAGACTTTTCCTGATGGGATCATAACTTTTTAATGGTACCCATACAGGGATATCTTTGATCTGAAAGCTGTTGAGGGTATTGATGTAAATTGCCTAAGAAATATTGCATAAAAAATGTAAATATTTCACCAATACTAGATGTGGCATCAAAGTCGTGCATTTGAAATATGATCGCTAGACACAGGCAATTTTAGGCAATTATGCAGGCTTCTTTTTTCCGTTATTTGTTGAGTGAGCCATCGTGCAAAATTTGTTTTTAGTTAAAAGGATTTGTACGCATCTAAATTGTGGTCTAGTATTGCTTTGTTCTAGAGCTACTCTGTTGTAGTGTTTCATTTTCCTTCTTTTTCTGTCTGCTGTTTTAGTGGCATCTTTCTAAGACTGATAGAAATCCATGTGTTGCAGATATATGATTCACCAGAGTCTTATTTGAAGCTTAATGATGTTTTTGAGTTCATTGGTGTTTTCACTTTTGATCCCGAGCTTGTCGTACATAAGGAGGATTCTAACGAGTTAACGAATAATTTTGGTGATGATGTTTAAGTTCGTCTACCTCCTAGTAAGGTCTGTGGTGCCATTTCCATTTAAGAAGATTTCAATATATGCACCAAGAAATAAGCACTGAAGTATATTGTATGTATAAGAATTTAGTTTTCTAGAAGCATCTTTCAACCAATTATCATCTTTGCATTATCTTTGTCATTTCTATTCTCACTCGGATCAGTTTTTAGTCTAGTGGAAACTTCAATTTTGATTGTATTTGCAGGTACCACGACTCCATTCTATAACATACCATAACGAATGGCTCATGATTTCCTTTCAAGTTCTCATATTGTTGAGGTGATTATGCTCACTTCTTTTCTCTGATTTTTTACCATACTAATTAGAGAAAAACTCAGGGAATAAAATTTTTGTTGCTGATTGTTTTAGATTCATTGACGTCACTATGTATAGGGACTTTGTAATCTACAGCCAATGCCAAGTTTGGTTAGAGGGATCGGAGGTGGTCTGCTAGGACATGTTACTACTGTTCTTGGCAAAGATGGTTTGGCGGCTCAATGCATGTTGCTGCATCTTCTGTCCCGGGTAATGGTTCATTTTATATTTGTGAATTTGTGCTTCTGATTGTGGGTGGCAATGGGCCATGGCAGAGTCTGGTTTTGTTGATAAAATAAAACATTCGTTTATGAGCAGGTACATGCTAGAGTTGAAACTGTTGCAGTTGGTAAACTGTCACTACACCTCACTGGTTTTAGTAGAGAGAGTGTATCTATTTTTGGACATCAAATCAATGTTGCAATCGAGGACTTCCTATCTTTCACACAATCTATACCTCTTAACTTAATGTGGAATATCGTAACACTGGCTCACTTGCACCAAGAAAAGATTACCACAGAATTTGGTATGTGAAATTCATATCCAAGTGGTTTTAGAATGTAACAGCCCGAATTTCTGCACCCAGAAATCTGTGCCATCAGGATCATACTCTGGATGATCCCCGGGACAAATCATAAGTGTCTGCCCGTAAAGCGGAAGCCAAGCAGACACCACCCAGCAGTGGTAGATCGAGTCAGTCATTTGTCAACGCATTTAATCATAAAGAACAATAATTATAAAACAATTAATTCTATATTAACCAAAGAAAATACATTCTCAAAAAGGAACCAAGAAGAACCATTGGTGATGGACATCCATCACCCAAACAATGGTTCCCAATAGTGGTTCCGAATAGAATGCATAAATAATACAATAAGTAATCTTACTAAAATATACACAAAAGTAGCCACCTGGCACACAATAATCCAAAAGGACAAAAATACTGTACATCAGACACGATCAGACGGATAGAACTCGTCACTTTGAATATATGCATCTCCTCGTCTTCTGCCTCAGCCTCTGGGTCAGGCTGGTAGTCTGGGTCGCTCTCGGTGCCGGGAACTACGGCCTCAGAACCTAAAATTTATTTAGAAAACAGGGTGAGCTACATCCTAGCTCAATAGAAGAATTCCAACTAAATGAATTAAATATGCAGATCATGCTATCTCATAACAGAAATTAAATCAGAAACGTACAATCATGACGAATCAAACTAAAAGCTGAGATTTTATGCAAGAAATCAGATGTTATGCAAATATATTATCAGAGTACTTAAATTGTGTGTATTTAACTTAAGAAACTCCCGTGACTATATAGCACGGAGTAAACAGGAATGTCCGATAGGAAACCCCAACCAATCGTCGTTCACATGAACAATTTTGAAAGTGCAACAATGCCTCATCTATGGAGTGCAATTGCGCCGAGGATTGAAAGCAGGTGCACAAGTGTGCCAGGCATCGGATATACCGCCGGGTCGGTGGGGATCATCTGGTTTAAATCATCAAATCACATACATATATACCTCACAGATCAGATAGCAGAATCAGAAACAGATTTCAGGATACAATTTAGGAAGCAGAATCAAAGATGGCAGGAATCTATGATATGCATACATGCTTGTTGAAAAGCAATCAGTACGAGATATAAAATAAATATGAAATCATACTCAAAAGCAGTTTAGGTTGGTTTTCCCCTACCTAAGGTCACTTTATCTTCTAAGCAAATCCAAAGCCTTTTCAATGTGTCAGGGTTTGATCCTAGACCATAAACATAGCACTTTAAGTGTTAAAGATGTCAGAAAGTTAACCGGCACAATGTCCGGTGGTGTTTAATCCATAAACCAAAACAGAACAAAACAGGGGTGATTGATCGATCACCACTCTTATTGATCGATCAATACCCCTTGTTGATCGATCAATACCTCTCATTGATCGATCACCACCCTCTTAGCTCTCTTTCTGCAACAAGCCAATTGATCGATCAATACACCTTATTGATCGATCACCTATCATCATTGATCGATCAATACACTCATTGATCGATCAATAACCTCTCTCCTACTCACATTTAACACAGCTTAAATTGATCGATCACCACTTGGGTTGATCAATCAATGCCTCATGTTGATCGATCAATGCCCTCATTGATCGATCACCAACCCTTTTTCAAAAATTCCCACCTTCTGTTCTCATTAACTATTTATACAGATTGATCGATCAATGCCTTCATTGATCGATCAACCTCGATGATCGATCAATCCTTATGTTGATCGATCACCTAATGTCATTGATCGATCACTCTCTTGTTGATCGATCAATGCCCTCATTGATCGATCAATACCCAAATTGATCGATCAATGCCCTTCGGGCATTGAACTTCCAGAAGTTTGGGGTTTCTGTTCCCCCATTCTGTCTTATACAGATTGATCGATCAATGCCTTCATTGATCGATCACCAATTGTCATTGATCGATCAATACACTCATTGATCGATCGATCAATAATGACAGAACTTCTGTCATTAATGGAGTTCATCTCCAGCCCTATTTTTCCTATTTCTCTTTAAAGGTTCTCAACAACCATTATTACAACATCAATGCCCATCAGGGCATCTCATTTGCCCTATTTAATCACACAGACTCACCTTTGTTTGGGCCCTTACGGGGTTTTGGCAAATCGATTCGAATGAGGGTTTCGGATCTAGCTCTTGGAGTTTATCGTCGCTACGGCTCGGATAAGTTGATGCCCAGTTCCCTTTCAACCCTTAAGACCGTACACACTCTTAAACTAGTTGTGGAGTGTCCTATTTCATCTCTCCATCCTCTATCTCGGACAACGTAGGACCCCGGGTACCACTAACCCCGTTTTCTCAAAGAACACTCTCACAGACCAACCTAACTACAGATTTCTCAGCTTCTAGAGCAAGGGGAAGAAGGAGAAGAAGAAGAACTCTCTCTAGGTCTCTCCTTCCTTCTCTTATAAGCTAATAAACAGATATTTCTGTTTTCCCTTAGTTTACGTTCCGGTGTGGAGCACGAGCACGGTCGCTCCGACGCAACGTGCTACATTGACCCTTTACACAACTCAGACTTAAACGAAAATGCACATGCGAACTCATCTGACCATGGTGCAACCTTATCTTAACTAATATTAATTCTTAATTTTTAAATCGGTCTCGATTTCCGTGCCGGGCACGTAGATCGAAACAGTTAGGTTCGTGTTCTAGATTTCAGGGTTGTTACATTATCCCCCCCTTAGGAATTTTCGTCCTCGAAAATGTCTAAGAGGTGCGGTCAGGCAATAGTTGGTTTTAAAACAAACAGACAGATGAAATGTAGAGTCAGGCAGTCGACATAGCAGGCAGTCAACGTACTATGCAGAGATAAATAAACATGCGAAACAGAATTTATATAATAAGCAGAGTAACTTAGATACAGATATATAAGTAAGATAAGAACAACATATAGGAGCATAGTAATACCTGTGGGGACGTCGGATGGACCAGCCTCGTCAGGTGTAGGTCTGTGGGGACGAGGCGGTGGTGAGCTGTAGTCGCGCGGGTCCACCACGTGCTGACGAGCGTGGGCGATCATCGGCGTGGACGTCGTGGCATACAGATGCTGCATGACCAGCTCATGCATCCCCTCGTGGTAATCCAGACGACGATGCATCTGTCGCTGGAATGCCTCCATGCCATCCAGCCTCTCATGGATACGGCGGTTGCCCTCCACCAGCTCCCGAAGCATCGCGGCAACGTCGTCGGAGGAAGATGGTGGGGGATAATGGGTTGTGAGTCGGTCATTGGGGTGTAGTGGGGCGGTCGGTAGACACCTCAGATGGAGGTGGTGGATCACGTGGGGTCTCCCCCTCTCCAGATGTAGGCTCGGCAGCGACCGAACCCTCGGCCGGCAGAAGTGAATGGGCTCATTGCGCCTCCTCCTCCTCGGGAAGCTGTCTCACTAAGAGTTGTAACTCTTGGTCCAGTCTTTCAGCTGAAAGACCTTGGTGTTGTCGACCAAGCGTGGCTCGTGAGGAGCCAAAGTGTAGGCCTCGCGTAGAGCGGCATACTGCTCTACTAGCTTGGTGATGAGGCGGGCATAGGGAATTTGTTTCTTAACCCCGGACTTCACCTTCTCAGACATAAGATCATTGGCATTGATGATGCCCTCAATGACCAAATCTGCCATAGAGAACCAACGGTTCTCATAGGCGGAACGATTACTGTTACTACTCGATCCACGAGAACTTGTGCAAAAAGGGGTTTAGTGCACACTTGATATACGTATCAAGCATCCACAGCCGATCGGGTAGTTGGGCCCTAGATATGGATTGGCCCCTCCCGTGTTGGCCTTGGGTCATCTTAGTGACCACATCGGCGTAGGGGACCTCCTTGATGTACGGGGCATCGAGGCCACATGTCTCGATATAAGCGGACGGGCATTGAAGTGCCGCCGCGACATGGAAATGGTTGAATTTGTACTCAAGACCATCGATGGTCGTGACAAGCCGATGGCGACTATCACCCCATCGTAGGTTTTGAAAGAAAAGCCTCACGAGGCGTGGGCAATAATGGTCGTGGAAGGGTTCAAGCAAGGGTTTTAACCCGAGCTTTTGGATATAACCCTTGGCCCAAGCCATCTCGGGTCGGTCCTCGTAGAGTGAGGAAGCAAAAACGTATTCGCAGGGAAAGTCTTGGAAGCCCACCACGTTTTGGGGATTTCACGCTCGGTGCCATGGGTCACGGTTGGCGAGGGCGAACGGTGGCGGGTGGTACCGGTATTACGAGCGAGACGTGGGTACCTTACGCGAAGCGTTCTTCGTGCGAGCTCCCATGGTCTAAACTTGGCCAAAAATATGAAAAGAGGGATCAAATTAAAGGGAACGAGAGATTTACCGAATGGATGGAGCAAAGTCCACTCGAATCAAGCCGGAGAAAGGAAGGAAATGGCCGGAGAAGAGTGGGGAAGACGGTTGAACGGTCGAAATTCCAAAACCCTTGATCGATCACTATGGGAGCTTCGTGCAAATGACCGTTCAAAACCCCCAATTTTTAACTTAAACCCCAGGATTGATCGATCACTGCTTTTGTTGATCGATCAATGAAGCATCTTTAAGCCCTAAATCGATGCATTGATCGATCACCAACCTTTGTTGATCGATCACTGATGCCCTTATTGATCGATCACTACCACTATTGATCGATCAATGCTTTCTTTCCAATGCAAAGTTGATCGATCACTAACCCTTGTTGATCGATCAATTGAACCACTATTGATCGATCAATACTGTTATTGATCGATCACCAGCCTATCATTTGAGTGAAATCCTTCACTGTCATTGATCGATCACCTTCTTCTGTTGATCGATCACTCATGAAATTGATCGATCAATGCCTCCTGTTGATCGATCAATGATATCTGTGAGACTATATTGTAACAGTCCGCTTTTCCAACAGTGAATCGTCCGAACTTCGAAACTAATGATACATGCACATCATACCGAGTACCCCTATAAGAAAACTCATCGAGTAAAGATGCATGCTCACGCACAACGACCTAATAATGTGATGAACCTTTAAGCGAAAACAATTAAGAATTTACCTTTCTCATTAGGTAAACAAATGTGGGTATTTGGATTCTGCGTTCCCAAGTAGCCGATGTCCGAATGATTTCTCCACTTGACTAGTACCAGTGGAATCAACTTAGTCCGCAGGACTTGATCACGACGATCTAAAATAGCAATCGGTTCTTCAATCACCGTCATATCCTCCAGAAGCTCTATTGGTTGGTAATCCAAGACGTGAGTCGGGTCGCGTACGTACTGGCGTAGCATGGACACGTGAAAGACGTTATGCATGCTTGCCAATTGTGGTGGCAAGGCAATCCGATAAGCGACTTCTCCAACCCGTCCGAGTACCTCAAATGGTCCAATGTATCGAGGACTCAACTTTCTGCGTTTCCCAAAATGCATGACACCCTTGGTCGGCGAAATCTTCACAAACACCTTATCTCCAACCTGAAAACAAGTGTTAATTCTCTAGTGATTTAATTTAACCATGTGCATACGTATCGTCTGACGTATTTGGTTATACCTGAAACTTCACTTGCGTCCGATGAAGATCCGTATAGCTCTTTTGACTGCTTTGAGCCATCCTCAATCTTTCGCGAATCACCCTAACCATCTCAGTGGTACTGTCCACGATCTCTGGTCCTAAGACAAGCTTTTCGCCGACTTCTTCCCAATTCAGTGGAGAGCTGCATCGACGTCCATATAAGGCTTCATAAGGCGCCATCCCAATACTTGACTGATAACTGTTATTGTAAGTGAACTCGATCAGAGGCAAGTGTTGATCCCATAAACCATGAAAGTCCAACATACACGCACGCAACATATCCTCTATGATCTGGTTCACTCTCTCAGTCTGCCCATCTGTCTGAGGATGAAATGCTGAGCTGAACTCCAATTTACTACCCATGCCTTCCTGGAATCGTCGCCAAAACTGCGATGTATATAGCGGATCTCTATCACACACAATGCTGACCGGTATGCCATGTAATCGAACTATTTCTTTCATGTACAGCTCGGCTAGTTTATTGGTACGTAAATGCGATCCGATCTGATGAAAATGTGCGATTTAAATGGTCATCTACAATAACCCAAATGGTATTGTTCTTTCTCAATGTGCTCGGCAATCCTAGTATAAAGTCCATAGAAATGGCTTCCCATTTCCACTCTGGCACTGGTAATGGTTGCAACAAACCCGCTGGATTCCGATGGTCCACTTTCACCTGCTGGCAGACCAAACACCGAGAAACATAATCCGCCACATCCTTCTTTAATCCTCTCCACCAAAAACTTCGCTTGAGATTTTGGTACATCTTAGTACTCCCAGGATGTATAGCATATGTAGACTTATGCGCTTCCTCCAAAATTGTGTCTTTTAGGTCCTTTGTATCCGGTATGCATATCCGATCTCGAAATAGCAAAGTGCCATCATCCTTGATGGTAAAATCAGGTCTGATCCCGTTGATCACATCCCTTCTAATTGCCATAAGCTCCTCATCAATCATCTGGAGCTTACGTACATTGTCAAACAATGTGGGACGTATCACAATGGTAGCCATTAGTGTCCCTGAACCTCTAACATCAATCAGTGTATCACATAAGGCCAGGTCCTCAAGTAGATGCCACCTTTGTACTCTGGTGATAAGATGTGACAACTGAGCTGAAGACTTTCTGCTCAAAGCATCTACCACAACATTGGCCTTCCCAGGGTGATACTGGATGGAACAATCGTAGTCTTTCAAGAACTCCATCCATCTGCGTTGTCGCATATTCAAATCCTTCTGAGTAAACAAATATTTAAGGCTTTTGTGATCGGTGTAGATATCGAACGTTTCGCCGTATAAGTAGTGCCTCCAAATCTTCAAAGCAAAGATCACCGCCGCTAATTCCAGATCGTGAGTCGGGTAGTTTCTCTCATGTTCCTTAAGTTGTCTAGAACCATATGCGATAACCTTCTTATGTTGGTTGAGAACACAACCCAAACCACTATACGATGCATCACTGTAGATAGCCAAGCCTCCTCTACCAGAAGGTATAGCTAGCACTGGTGCTGTAGTCAGACGTGTCTTCAATTCCTGAAAACTTTTCTCGCATTGTTCAGTCCAATCAAATTTAGCATTTTTCTTAGTGAGCTGAGTAAGCGGACTTGATAGCTTAGAGAAACCTTCTACGAATCGCCTGTTACTTCCTGCCAAACCAAGAAAACTATGGACCTCTGTCACTGTCTTAGGTTGTTCCCAGTTCACGACAGCTTTGATCTTTGTCGGGTCTACAGTTATACCCTTGGCGGAGACAATATGGCCCAGGATACTCACCTGGTTCAACCAAAACTCACACTTACTGAGCTTTGCGTATAATTTGTGTTCTCTGAGGAACTGCAAGACTACATGTAGATGCTCTTCATGTTCCTCCTTCGTCTTAGAATAGACAAGGATGTCGTCCACAAAAACAACCACTGACTTGTTCAAGTGTGGTTTAAACACACGATTCATCAGGTCCATAAACGATGCGGGTGCATTCGTCAATCCAAATGGCATAACTAAGAATTCATAGTGTCCCAACGCCGCCTTCTCCACATCTTGACCTTGACTTAATTGATGGTAACCTGATCTCAAGTCTATCTTCGTAAAGAACCTCGCTCCTTGCAATTGATCAAACAGATCATCGATCCTAGGAAGCGGGTAACGATTCTTAATCGTCAACTTATTCAACTGCCGATAGTCAATGCATAGACGCATCGAACCATCCTTCTTTCTGACAAACAATACTGGTGCTCCCCAAGGGGACACACTCGGTCGAATAAACCCTTTGTCAAGCAGTTCTTGTAGTTGCTCTTTCAACTCTTACAATTCTCGTGGAGCCACCCGACACGGAGCTTTGAGATCTTTGGTTGATGCGAACCAAATTGATTGCAAACTCAATCTCCCGAACTGGCAGTAGTCCCGGCAATTCCTCAGGGAATACATCGGAATACTCGCATGCAATGTGAATATCGGATATCACATTTGTCTCCTCCCGTTGTTCTTGTAGAAAGGCTATATATCCACTGCATCCACTCTTCATCATCCTCTCCGCCCGAATAGCGGATATCAACGGAGCTACCTTAGACTTCACTCCGAAGAATCTAAAAGATCGCTCCTTTGGAGGGCGGAAAACTACCATCTTCCGAAGACAATCCACACTTGCGTGGTAAGCAGATAGCCAGTTCATTCCCAAAATGATGTCAAATCCTTTCATATCTAACAGAATCAAATCTGCCCGTGTCTCGTGATCATCTACTGCCACTACCACTGATTTACATACAGTGAGTGCATTCACTACACTACCCGTGGGAATTGACACTGTCAGAATAAAATCTAGTTGTTCTGGAGTGGCACTCAATTCCTTTGTAAATTGAGGCCGTACGAAAGAATGCGTGGAGCCTGGGTCTATCAGAGCTCGTGCTCTATGGAAGCAAATGTCGCAACTCATATACAGTTTTAGCTCACCTATATACCAATTTCAGCATTACTTCAACGTTCTTGATGTGTAGGTTTATGCGTATTATTATAATCAAAATAAATCAACTAAATTCTATATTTTCAATTTTTCAATTCATCATATTAAACAACACCATATCTTTTGAATTCTAATCATACCTTGAATGACGTCATTTGATGTCAGAGCATCGGTGGCGGTGGCGGTGACGGCATAAGCTCGACCATGAACCACTGGTCGAGATGATCTTTGTGTAGATACCGATCCTGTCCGTTCCTTGCTCTCCTCAGGGCAATTCCTAACCAAGTGACCCATCTTGCCACACCTGAAGCATGCCCCTGTCTCTCTCCTGCAGTCCTCTGTCTTGTGTGGTTTCCCACACTTTGCACATATCGCGGCTGGAGTGAAGGACGAGACTCTTGAAGGTCCCTAAGTTATTGAGGCCCCGCTACCAGAAGATCCAGCTGGTCGAAATGATCTGGAAGATGTAGGTCATTGCCTCGATATGAACTCGGACTCAAGAAATCGCCACGAGAGTCGAGGGTATCTGAGGTCCGGAAAATCTAGCCCTCTTGTTCGCTGTCCCGAGATTGCCCTGAATGGTCTCTCTCGCGCTTGTCCCTCCAAGAGAATTGTTTCGGTTCTCCTCCTCACTATAAGAGCCTTGGCCATGACTCCTCATAAGTCTCCATTTCCCACATGGCTACATCTTCTCGCAAATTTTGTCTCGTGCCAAGTTGGAATTTCCTTGCTCTCATCAACTCTACATGTTGAGGTGCAAACCTAGCCAACCTATCAAACTCCGCCCATAGTCCTCATCGACATGGCGCCTTGCTTCAACTCTATGAATTTCACCTCCCATTGATGCCTCACAATTTTCGGGAAGTATTTGTGATAAAACACCTCCGTAAACTCCTCCCATGTCCAAGGAGTGTGAGGAAACTCTCTCTGTCTATTTTGTGACACCGACTTCCACCAAGGTCCGGCATCACCATCCAATTTGAAAGTGGCCCAACGCACTTTCTCTACGCCACTACTACGTAATACTTCAAAGAGCTTTTCCATCTCTTCGATCCACCCTTCTGCCTCTATGGGATCCGTTTGACCCGAGAAGTTAGGAGGTCTCATTCTCCTAAACTCCGCAAATCCACCAGGCTGATGGGGTGGTCTAGCTGCCTGTTGAGCTAAAGCAGCTGTCTGCTGAGCGACGTTGGTAGCTAATGCTTCCAACACCTGCTCCATCCTTTCTTCATTTCTCCTTCTACCTCCTCTTGGTCCCAATGGAACCGCATTCGCATGTGAGAGGAACTCCAAGCCCCTCGACGTGCCTATGACCTCGGGCACATCCCTCAGAGGAATCTCTCTCGACTGTTTACCTCTGTGCCCTCCTCAACTTAGGGCCCATCTTTGGTCATTGTGAAAACAACAACATTGATCAGTACATAGATTGTGAAAACAATCCAACCTGAACCCGTAGTTCAACCTAACGTCTAGGCTTTGATACCAACTGTAACAGCCCGAATTTCTACACCCAGAAATCCGTGCCATCAGGATCATACTCTGGATGATCCCCGGGACAAATCATAAGTGTTCCGCCTCAGAAGCGGAAGCGACACCACCCGATGGTAGATCGAGTCAGTCATTTGTCAACGCATTTAATCATAAAGAACAATAATTATAAAACAATTAATTCTATATTAACCAAAGAAAATGCATTCTCAAAAAGGAACCGAGAAGAACCATTGGTGATGGACATCCATCACCCAAACAATGGTTCCCAATAGTGGTTCCGAATAGAATGCGTAAATAATACAATAAGTAATCTTACTAAAATATACACAAAAGTAGCCACCTGGCACACAATAATCCAAAAGGACAAAAATACTGTACATCAGACACCAGTACCCAGGCTACGGATAGAACTCGTCCGCCTGAATGTCTGTCTCCTCGTCTTCTGCCTCAGGGTCATTTGGTAGTCAGGTCGCTCTCGGTCTTGAACTACCCTCAGAACCTAAAATTTATTTAGAAAATAGGGTGAGCTACATCCTAGCTCAATAGAAGAATTCCAACTAAATGAATTAAATATGCAGATCATGCTATCTCATAACAGAAATCAAATCAGAAACGTACAATCATGACGAATCAAACTAAAAGCTGAGATTTTATGCAAGAAATTAGATGTTATGCAAATATATTATCAGAGTACTTAAATTGTGTGTATTTAACTTAAGAAACTCCCGTGACTATATAGCACGGAGTAAACAGGAATGTCCGATAGGAAACCCCAACCAATCGTCGTTCACATGAACAATTTTGAAAGTGCAACAATGCCTCATCTATGGAGTGCAATTGCGCCGAGGATTGAAAGCAGATGCACAAGTGTGCCAGACATCGGATATACCGCCAGGTCGGTGGGGATCATCTGGTTTAAATCATCAAATCACATACATATATACCTCACAGATCAGATAGCGTAATTAGAAGCAGTTTCGAGATACAATTTAGGAAGCGTAATCAAAGATGGCGAGAATCTATGATATGCATACATGCTTGTTAAAAAGCAATCAGTACGATATAAAATAAACATGAAATCATACTCAAAAGCAGTTTAGGTTGGTTTTCACCTACCTAAGGTCACTTTATCTTCTAAGCAAATCCAAAGCCTTTTCAATGTGTCAGGGTTTGATCCTAGACCATAAACATAGCACTTTAAGTGTTAGAGATGTCAAAAAGTTAACCGGCACAATGTCCGGTGGTGTTTAATCCATAAACCAAAACAGAACAAAACAGGGGTGATTGATCGATCACCACTCTTATTGATCGATCAATACCCCTTGTTGATCGATCAATACCTCTCATTGATCGATCACCACCCTCTTAGATCTCTTTCTGCAACAAGCCAATTGATCGATCAATACACCTTATTGATCGATCACCTATCATCATTGATCGATCAATACACTCATTGATCGATCAATAACCTCTCTCCTACTCACATTTAACACAGCTTAAATTGATCGATCACCACTTGGGTTGATCGATCAATGCCTCCTGTTGATCGATCACCAACCCTTTTTCAAAAATTCCCACCTTCTGTTCTCATTAACTATTTATACAGATTGATCGATCAATGCCTTCATTGATCGATCAACACCCTACAGTGATCGATCAATACTTATGTTGATCGATCACCTAATGTCATTGATCGATCACTCTCTTGTTGATCGATCAATGCCCTCATTGATCGATCAATACCCAAATTGATCGATCAATGCCCTTCGGGCATTGAACTTCCAGAAGTTTGGGGGTTCGCATTCCCCATTCATCTTATACATTGATCGATCAATACACCTTATTGATCGATCACCTATCATTATTGATCGATCAATACACTCATTGATCGATCAATAATGACAGGAACTCTGTCATTAATGGAGTTCATCTCCAGCCCTATTTTTCCTATTTCTCTTTAATGGTTCTCAACAACCATTATTACAACATCAATGCCCATACCTGGGCATCTCATTTGCCCATATTTAAACACACAGACTCACCTTTGTTTGGGCCCTTACGGGGTTTCGGCAAATCGATTCGAATGAGGGTTTCATATCTAGCTCTCGGAGTTTATCGTCGCTTCGGCTCGGATAAGTTGATGCCCAGTTCCCTTTCAACCCTTAAGACCGTACACACTCTTAAACTAGTTGTGGAGTGTCCTATTTCATCTCTCCATCCTCTATCTCGGACAACGTAGGACCCCGGTACCACTAACCCCGTTTTCTCAAAGAACACTCTCACAGACCAACCTAACTACAGATTTCTCAGCTTCTAGAGCAAGGGGAAGAAGGAGAAGAAGAAGAACTCTCTCTAGGTCTCTCCTTCCTTCTCTTATAAGCTAAAAAACAGATATTTCTGTTTTCCCTTAGTTTACGTTCCGGTGTGGAGCACGAGCACGGTCGCTCCGACGCAACGTGCTACATTGACCCTTTACACAACTCAGACTTAAACGAAAATGCACATGCGAACTCATCTGACCATGGTGCAACCTTATCTTAACTAATATTAATTCTTAATTTTTAAATCGGTCTCGATTTCCGTGTTGGGCACGTAGATCGAAACAGTTAGGTTCGTGTTCTAGATTTCAGGGTTGTTACATAGAAGGATAAGTTAGTCTGCAGTGATGGGAGCCCTTTATAATCTATCATTGGTTTCTTAGGAAATGGTAAACATTTCTTGAGTCTGTTGGGATTGATTTCTATTATATATTTTTCATTATAAAATAATATATATCACACAATTTTGCTTATATAAAGGAAAATCTTAGTGTTACATGATTGTGCAGGTCAACCCTATTGCACCTTAATCTGCTTTTGTTGATGTATGGATGTTAGAAATTTTCTTTTGCCATATCTTGAAAGCTTAGTAATGGAGGAATTCTTTTATGAATTTAGATTAATATTTTCTCATTTACATGATTTCCCTCATGGTACACATGACTGATTTGACCACAGGCTTGTAGCTGGCACTACGTCAAAATAGTCTATTAAAATTGGTATTCTTCTTAATTAACCCCTTTTTAATTTATACCAGCTAATTGAAATTGGTATTTTTCTTAATTAACCCCTTTTTAACTCTGCCAATTTCAATGTTGTTTGTATTGCTGGTCCCAAGCCCGGAAAAAGGAGGGGAGAGGGATTGTTAACCCACAATTCCTAATTTTATTATGAACATGACAGAGGAAGAATGTTGTACTTTGTAGAATGTTGCACTTTGTAACCCCATTAGATTGAAGGCTCCAAAATTACATCATCATGAAAGGTTAGATCTCGCGTTTATCTTACGTTCCGATTCATGATTTCTGATTTTTAATATTTAATATATTCATAGATTTGGGATCTGAATATTTCTGACTTTTTTGGGGAATTTTGTCATTATATTTTAGAGTAATTCATATATTTGAGATCCGTTCAACTTTTTTGGGGAATTTTGTCAATTTTTGGGGAATTTTTCTAAATATGGTGGCCACATCTACATGAATAAGGAGGATCACCAAGTAGGTATTCAGAGGATTGGAGATTTGCTTGATTGGAATCATCAAAGGTTTTTTTCCTTCTTTTTGAAACTTTACATTCTAGACTTATATCGCTTGCTAGCAACTTTGGCAGTAAGCTTAAGGTCCAACAGTATGTTGCTTGCTTTGATATTTCGGCGGAATATTGGTGGATCTGCTTCAATATGGAGGTAGAGGATCCCCTTGGCAGAACCCAGAGCAATACTCAACCTCATAGAAAACTTTGGTGTTCTTTTAGTTTACCTGTAGCATACTCATACAACAGTAGCATGCTCATACCACAACTTTACAGCTGATGATAAAAAACTAAATTCCAAACTGAAATCATCAGCGACTTATGGGGAATGAGAAATAGAAATAGTTTGCAGCTAGCAAAAGTAACATGTTGAATGGGTAAAACAAAAATAATGTCAAGCTTATTCTTAAAACAAAAATAATGTCAAGCACCCACATATGTCCAACATTAGTGTATCTCCATATGAAAGATAGAGATTAATTGATACTGCATACAATGATCTAACTAACTATATATAAATTATTTGTCATGGAAGGGTTTTTTATTTCAGGATTTTCAGTCCCCTCAACTAAAGTCAGAAGAAAGAAAATAAGATTATACCTCTTCTAAGATTGAGTTATAATTGTTTGCCATTTCATCTAAAACAATGTTTTGAGTATTGTGCCATATTCCCCAAGGATTATGAGTTTGAGAGGGAGAAATTAGTGAAAATGTGGATGGGGGCAGGTTTCATTAGATTTGACGAGCGAAAGGGAATGGAAGACATAGGTCATGAGTATTTTGATGATCTGTTATGGAGGTCACTCTTCCAGTCTGAAGTAATTAAGTGGGAAGGGAAATCAGTATACAAAATGCACGACTTGATTCATGATGTAGCACAATTAGTTTCAAAAGAGGAATGCTTTAGACTTGAAGATGGGTCAACTTCTCATTTTCTTGAAAAAGCTCGATACTTATCATTGGTATTAAAACTCGGCCGATACTGATTATATTCGTTCAAAAGCTTCTTCATTATATATCTTGTAACATGAAAATCTAATGCAGCCTTGTATCTTTGGGTAATAGATTGTGAAGCAACTCTGGGCATACACATACGGAAAAACAGACTCCAAGATCCAAGTAACATAAGAAAGATACTATGCAACGATGAGCTGCGCTTGGTGTTTGAGACGAATTGCATTGACATGTTTGTTGTGCACTATTTTATACCATTTTATACCCCTTTAAACTTGGCTTTTGATAGGACTTAGAGAATTTAAGACTTGCTTTTAATGTTGTTTTGCAGCAAGGAGGTAATTGTGTCCTTAGTGCAGTTTTCCAGTAAAAAGTGCCATTTAGAGGAGTTTTTGAATCAAATACTAGCTGAGAAAAGTGCTGTTGCTATTGGAGTTTACAGCAGAGAAAACCTTCATGACACATCCTCTAAGCTGCTGTCAAGAAACTCCAGCTGCCTCCAATGCAGACTCAAGCATTCAAGTGTAGCAACAGCTGGTGTATGCCATAGTGCACATCAGAGCAGCTATGTGATTCAGCCCAACAAACTGCAGCAGCAATATAGAAGAATGGATGCACACATGAGCTCCATTTTCAGTGCAGCAGCCATCAAAAGGGTTCAGCATTACTTGAAGCAGTTGCACAATGGAACCCAGCAGTTCAGCAGATGCAACACTTCAGCAGCCGCTCATCCAAGCCATGCAAGTTGCACACATTCAGCATGCTGGCGCAAAATCTGTCGACAACTATTTGTGCATACATGGATTTCAGCATGCAGCACTAGAGCCTATCGACTTTTGCAGCCACCATCTCGAGCAAATCAACTGCACTTCAAACCTCTCGAAGAGCAGTAGCTAACAAGTCTTGAACCTATCGAAATGGTTTATGAAACCTTGAGCTGTTTTTGAACTTGTCGAAAGCTAAAGAGCAGCCACAGATCCTGTCGATTTGAAGTGCAGCAGCCTTGAACCTATTGACTTTTGGAGCAGCTGAAGCAGCATCCTATCGAGCTCTTTGAACTTATAGCACCAGCAACCTCTCGAAATGAAGTGCACACACCAAACTTGTCGACCATTGACTGATGGAACCTGTCGTCATCTCCCATCAATCCTCCCATGCAAAACCTCTCGAGCACCCCATGCAGCAACCTGTCGAAATGCACTTCAAGTCCCCAGCTTTAACCTGTCGACAGGTGCTGCTACCCAACCTGTCAACCAGCTGAACAAGCCACCTCTCAATCCTCTCGAAATATATTGCAGCCTTACCTTGGAACCTGTCGACTTGCTAGCTGGCCAACCTCTCGAATGGTTTGGCATTCTTTTGCACCACAGTCCTCTCGAGAACTCCTTTGCTGCACTCAGCCAATACTCACGAGCAGCAGCCCCTCAATCCTCTCGATTTTAATTGGTGCCCAAACCTGTCGACACCTTCAGCCCTTTAACCACCACAAACCTGTCCATAGGTGCAGCAGCAACCTCATGATATCTCCAGGCTTTCCTTGTGAAACACATAAACAATTTGGTCACCAAAGCATACTGCCACAAGGCAGGATAGCATGATCACATCTGTTTCTTTTTCTTCACACTAATACTGAAACTTTAGGTAACTTCTATTATGTTTAAAGGATAATTTTGGTGGTTAGCACCACCAATATTGATGGTATGTGTCCATGAACTTGTGCATGTGCTCATTTATATTAGAATTATAAGCTAGACCGGCCCATTTGGTCTATTTTGTCTTTTGGGTCATTGGCCCATTTGGAATTATATTGGTCAATCTTGGAACTCTTTTTTTTGTCATAGGAAATTGGTGTGTTTAATGTAGTGTCTTGAGAATATGGAATATACTTTGAGAATGTAATTTTCTATCTTTTTCTAGGCTAGGTAGTTGCTTTGGAAGTGTATGTTTATTTATTTCCGGTTTTGTATTGTGGGCTATTTTAATCACTCATGTATTTTCATTTTACAAGTCATATGAATGAAATTTGAAAGGTTCTAAGTAGTATATCACTTTAGTCTTCATTTTTGGTGTTTTTCTACACAAGAGAACAACCTTCTTCTCTCAATGATGGAGAAATTGATGTGAAACCTTGCAAATCACAAGATCAAATAGCGGATATTTTTACAAAGGCATTGAAGAAAGAAACTTTTATCAAGATCAAAGAAAAGCTTGGCATTCGATCGGTCTAGCTCAAGGGGGGCTGTTAGAATTATAAGCTAGACCGGCCCATTTGGTCCATTTTGTCTTTTGGGTCATTGGCCCATTTGGAATTATATTGGTCAATCTTGGAACTCTTTTTTTTGTCATAGGAAATTGGTGTATTTAATGTAGTATCTTGAGAATATGGAATATACTTTGAGAATGTAATTTTCTATCTTTTTCTAGGCTAGGTAGTTGCTTTGGAAGTGTATGTTTATTTATTCCCGGTTTTGTATTGTGGGCTATTTTAATCACTCATGTATTTTCATTTTACAAGTCATATGAATGAAATTTGAAAGGTTCTAAGTAGTATATCACTTTAGTCTTCATTTTTGGTATTTTTCTACACAAGAGAACAACCTTGTTCTCTTTAGAGTGTCATCTTCTTCCAATCCTAGTTGGTGTAATCCAACAATTTATTGGGACCATCTGATCGCTGATGTTCCTCCTGAGTAGTACATAGCCAAAAAAAATATGATTGCCTGATCTCTAGATTAAGTAAGTGAACCTAAATATTGCTACTGAGTTGGTTAGAGTAGTTTCCAGTCTTTAGGTTGTCAGAGTGAACCTTTGAACTATGTCTTTGACCATTTGATTAGTAGACCTTTTTGTGAACGTTTGCCCATAACCTTACAGACTGTTAAAAACGAAGGCGACTGATAACATGTGTAGGGTCATTCTTTGTTGTTTTTGGTACGTGCAGCATCCACGATTGCAGAGTCCAAATTGATGAGCACTTGTACCGGTTGTTGGTAGGCTTGAACTGTGTCACTAACTTTGGTGATGCTAATCATTTATGCGACCTGGTAATATTTGGATATTGAAAGAAGTGTTAGTTCCTTTTTCCTGCTAATGCTGTCTTGAGTTTCTTCTATAGCGCAAACTAAAATTTTATAGTGTGGTCTAAAGTGGTGTGGTCATTATGCAGGTTCTTTGGCTTCTTGCTGCAACTCAGATCTACCCAAATCTTTCATATGTATGTATCTTGGAAGGATATAACTTTATTGAAGCTATTGAAATTTTGTTGCAGCAGCAGCCCATCAACCCAATTTTGACACTTTTAATTGGCTTATATATGCAGTTATGTGACTGTACTAAGTATCATATGTGCTCTATTTATTTTTGAAAGAGCAAGAAATCTGTCAGCTTTGCAGGCAAAAGAATTATAATATGATGATGGTTTGAATACATCTTTGATACAAGTGAGAGTCAGGAAATGCACTAAGAGGCTTTAGTTCTTGAAATGAATTTTTCGGTCCAAGAATCGATATATACCTAAGTGCACAGAACAAGCTAGTTTCCAACATAACTGCCACAACAACCAATAAACACCAATTAAAACAAGACCCTCTGAAAGATTACTTCAACACCGCTTTGCATTGTTCCAAAGGATTTAAAAGGTTGTGACATGTGACTAAAAAGTACTTTGATGTGTTATCTTTGTAGCAATGCCAGTAGTCTCATACACCATGATCTGTATGGGCTTTTTAACATTGTTCTATTTCAGAAACAGAGACACAGAGAATAGAGATGAAAGATCAAGTGATAATGTCGTTAGATAGAAAATCACTGGTATGAATTTACAACTTATTTATTTAACCAAATAGTACAAAGCATGAAAAATGGTGATTGACCAATCTCAGTATTGATTGCAGTATCAACTCAGCTGATCTTTCAAGCACACATTAAACCTGTCGACTTGAAGAGCAGCAGCCCCATCTTCAACCTATCGAGCAAAAGAAGTCTTTGAACCTGTCGACAGGTGCAGCTGCAAACATGTCGACCATTGGCTTTGCATCTACAGAACCTGTCGATCAGCAATCTTTAAATGCCTTTGAACCTGTCGAGCAGTGCACTTCAATGTACCCATCAACCTGTCGAAATGCATCCTCCATCCTCTCACCAAACCTGTCGAAGAGCAGCTTCCATCCTCCCATGCAATCTCACAACCAGCAAAGCCTCCATGCTCTCATTGAACCTGTTGAGGAGGTCTTTGTGCACCCAATCCTGTCGACCAAGCTGCAGCCAAGAACCTCTCCATCAACCTCCCATGCATCCTCATGACATCTTGCAGTTCCCCAGCCTCTTGAACCTCTCGACTAACAACCTGCTTATTCAATCCAAACCTGTCGACACCTTGTTGCAGAACTCCACTCCAATCCTGTCAACTGGTTCAGCAAACTCAAAGTCAATCCTATCGAGAACAGCAGCTCCCATTCCTCTTGAACCTCACGACTTGTTGCTGAAACTTCAAGCTTAGAACCTGTCGACACCTTGCATGCAGTGCACAGCCAACCTCTCAACTGCATGCAGCTCCAATCCTCTCGAGTTGCACCAACTATCCTTCAACCTGTAGACAGCTCCAGCCCTCTATCCCTGAACATGTCGAGACCTTGCACTCCCCATCAGCAATCCTCTCGAATGGAGACTCATCAGCTGCAAAATCCAGCAACTTGTCGACACCTTGCTGCAACCCTATACTCAGTCCTCTCGAGAACTCTGTTGCACCTTTAAACCTCTCGACTTGAAGTAGCATGCATCCTCACGACACCTTGCTGAAGCAGTTGCCCTTCCTCCCATATATCCTATCGACTTCAGCAGGCAGCTATCTTCCATCCTCACGAAATATACCTGAAGCTGCAGCCATCTAAAATTGCAATCTAAAGCCAATGCTCCTCTGCTGCAATCTATATGTCTGCACCTAATCAAGCTCAAGCAGCCATTTGGGATATCCATTTAGTACCTGCCACCAATTGATATTCTATCTTGATGACATTCTAGTTATAGTTGCTACCTTTAATAACATCCCAGTCTAGATTATTATATAACTCTTTCTTTATTTTTTGCAGAGATTCGCCACTGATCTTTCGTCAAAAATGTGAATGGCTCTACAAATGGTTTCCTTCTGGGCCTTGCAGCTATACAATCTTCTACATTGCAACACACTCTCAACCTATCTATGGATCAAATCCAACCATCCAACAAGCATTCAACCAATATCGCTTATCCTCATTCCAACAGCTACATCAGCAACCGCTTTGGAGGACAAGTTCAAGCTACCCATACTTCATGATTGATCATGGTTATAGCCTATAGGATTAAGTACAATTGAAGTTCATTTGATAATAAAATTTGGGATGTATATAGGGTTGTGCATGAGTTAGACATTAATTATGTAAATCATAGATTAAATCTGTCTGTATAGTGATTTTTATGATGAGTAGAGTTGGTTGTTCATTACCCACTTTTGCGTAATTCCTCAGAAATTAAAGAAATTTAGTGCATCGACAGCTCATTTTTCTCTACTTTTATTCTCACGTGACCAAGCCAACAAGTCTTTTTCTCCATTCAGAACATCTGATTTCATTTATCTAAAGGATAAAAGGATGCTGCCCCACCCCAGCGCTAGCCCAGGTTGCAACCCCTCCCTATGGGTTTTTTTTAAAGAAATTTTAAAAATGAGAGTTACAACTTACGCATGAGGTTTGTACCTAGGCACATGGTTGAGAAGAAAGATTAAATTTATTTTTTTTAATGTGCCACGTGGAACACCATCTAAGCCATCTGATATGAAGATCGTGAATTTTATGATAGCCTTTGACTGTATTGAATAAGATGATAGAGACCGTGCTTTGTGCCAATATGTGGCGTCAAAGAACTTTCCATCATGGTCTTCAAATGAAACAACTTTGATAGTATTTCACGTGTCACATATCCTAAAAATAACAAAATCTTTCTTTTTAATGTTGTCCCATTATACAAGTCTCCTCTTGGGTGGCTTTGCTTTTCTTAACATTCAAATTGATAAATTAAGCAGGCAACTAGGGTTAATGGGCCAAGTCGGGTCGGTTAATGGGCCAAGCAGGCAACTTCTTGGGAGATCCAGACTCTTACCAGAAATCTCCACAACAACTTTGGATGGTTATTTTAATGTTTATGAATGTATTTTACTCTTTTCGCCAGTGATAAGGCTTTTAAGTACGGATCTCAATGGGCCAAGTCGGGCCGGGCTTTATACAGCTCGTTTCTTAGTCAGACGTTTGGAGCTAGCTGAGACTCGGTCGGGCTTATTACCTCAGCCCATATACGGCCTACTTACTAGTTGGGTCAGGTTGGATTGGTCTGGGCGACGAGGTCGAAATTGGAATTTCTATATAAATTACTTGAAACCAATGGGTAGGGCCTAATTTGGGATGAGCTTTAAACGGGCCGATTTTTAAATTTTCATAATGAGGCTTTCATACGCTTAAAAAAGGTGACATTATCTAATTATGGGCTTTGGTGGGGCCCCATTGGTTCAAGTAAATGTGGTTCAACCATATTTTTTTTTGGGGTAATTAGAGAAACATGCCTTAAAAACATACCTTTTAGCAAAAAAAGACCCGACCTCTAACGTGTGAGCAAACTGTGCTTTCACACATTTAAGAACTTCAGAAACCGGGAAACCACCGTTTTCTTGAAATTTTTTTAAAAAAACCGTTGGATCTCACAAATCGGCAAGAGGAGAAACCTGATCACGGTACACCATTAAACACTAAAGCATTTATATATCTATTTCATATTTATACATATACAACCAACATTAAAAAGCATTCATCCCCAACTTTGCTCGGAATTTCCCATCAAGCTATATACAACCAACTTTAAAAGACAATTGTTATCAATTCCTGGAGATGTTGTTCATCACCAACTTTGCTCGGAATTGCCCATCTAGACAAAGAGAGTAAATCCAAAAAAAACAAAACACCAACTGGAACAACCAAAACACCAACTGGAACAAAGAGAGTAAATCCAAAAAAACCAAAAAGATTTTCAGCGAAACATGGCATAACAGTCAAGAGATCAGGAAACCCAAAAAAACAAAATACCAAAAACAACTAGGGGGACCATTAGGCGCCATCATCATCCTCCCCAACGATGGATACGTCCTCGAGGCCGTCAGGGGCTGCAACCAGAATCATCTTCATTGGGAGGGAGGGCACTAGGTGCCACATTTGAATTTGCTTCATATACCGTTGCCGAAGGGTCATCATCACGCTCAACTGGAGTCGTATTTGGTACGGTTTGCACTATACACCAAGGGATCATAAAGGGAATATTAACTTTGAGACGACGGGGGTGACTCTGGGGTACTCGATCGGCTACAACACTCATAATTTGCCCATTAGACCTTGGGTGGGTCGCATAGATGACTTGATGGTTGCGAAAGAGCCGACAGCAGACTATCCGCCAGTTTGATAGGAACGAAGGAGTAAACAAACGCCGACGGTGGCATAGTCGGCGTCTTGGCCGAATGTCGAAATTGGTCCTGTCGGAGTTCGTCGGAGAGTTTGGAGGCGTTCCCGCGGGGCCGCCATCACCATCATTTGATAAAATATGCACCATGATTGAAGATTGAAGGGAGGAATGAGAATATAGATAGTAGAGACCGGTTGAGGAAAGGAGGAATGGGAATATAGATAGGAGAGGCCAGTTGAGGAAAGGAGGAATGGGAATATGGATAGGAGAGGCCAATGGGGTGCTATATATTGGGGAAGAAATTCACTTGGGTCAAAGATTTTCCTCTTACGCTGATTTCTATAGGCATGGGCAAGCATTCATCTTGGAAGTGGTGGAGCCAAATTCATAGCTTTTCGTTGAGATCGAACTACATGAGACGGATTTAGTTGGGGCCGGTTGTGGAGACTTGCATGGCAGAGGGAGAGAATTGGGTTCGTTGCTTCGAAGATAGTCCGATTGTGAATGGGGTAAGCAAACGGGTAGAATAGACACTGTGTTTACCGCTTTAGGTTTACCGCTCGATTTTTAAAGTCCACCTAAACCACGCTTTGGAGATAAACTTTGGAGAGAAAGTCCGCCTGAACCACGCTGCTGCCAAAAAGACACTGAGAAGCATTAATTAATGAGTCAAAATATCTACGCCTTTCTATTGATTTCGAACAGAGCGCTAACGGAGTTACACTTGAATATTAGATGCATAATGGAGACCATACTCATTATACGATTTGAACGGTCTGATGGACGATTATGCATATTTTCCAACAGTCGATTTTAAAGTCTTTCGATCGGATGGTTCCCAAGCCCTTAGCTTCATTCTTTTGACAGGTGCCAATGATGGGCTCCACACATGGCCCTACTCTGTGCATGTGGTCAGCAAACTTAGTCTCCATTAGGTGACACCTGTTTTATCTATATGACTTTCTGTAAAGAGGACGACACCTGCTTATCTTATTACAAAACTACTTAATATACATATATATAATCATAGGAAATCGGTGATTGCCCCTTAATTTTTTATTATTAATGTAACTCGTTTAATAATCAATAATTTTATTTCATGATTCAATGGTTCACCTTCGAGGATTCAATGGTCGGGTCGGGCAAATGATTAAGTGGTCCAGATTGATATTCTTATCATCTAAAAGATCAATTAAATAAAACCAAGATTTTTGGTGTTACTCATAAACTCATTTTCTTAGGAAAGTTGACATCTTTTTGTGTTCTACACTTTCTTCAGAAAGTGTAAGAAAGTGCATTGTGTACTTCTACGCCCTATAGCTGCACGAATTTATGACCTTCATCAGAGCAGTTATACTGATCGGATGATCGTCAAAACTTATATGCTTTAAATCGGTAATGTGTTTAACACTTTGGTTGGTCAGATTCTCGAAATGTTGTCTTAAACGTGTACACCGACGGGAACTTACTTGAAAACCGATAGTTATCAGTTTGGTTTCGATTTAACAAACTAGAAACCGATAGTTATCGATTCGATTTCAGTTTAGCATGAAAACCGGGCCAGAACAGACTCAATAACACTCCTACCTATTTTCCATATTTTGTACATATAAAATATCGGTTTGGGTCACATTGACCCTGCACGACCTGATTTTGGCCAGACCCAACTCAATCTCTTAGTCGACCTGGGTTGGATGTCTCATTCATGATACCCGACCCGGTAAAATATCGGGTCGCTCTATTGAATGACAGCCCTACCCATGGAATACCGTCCGTGCACCACCATGAACCTTATTATAAAAATTCAATATAAATGAAAGAAATATGAGTCTACATAGGGTCGGAGCACGATTACTAAGTCAGAAATCAGGAAAAAATCGGTGAATGAAAAAAAATAAAAAATAAAAAAATAATTTGAGGGATCAGCCCGACCCGTTACTAGAACCTTAACCCGATCCTTATCAAGAAAAAATGTGTTTAAAATATAAAAATCACATTTTCCAAGTAATCGCTTTTATTTTAATAAAATGCATTTTAATCGTGAAAGAACAATTTCTCAGAAAATGACGATTAAAATGTTTCTAAAAATAAATCGGCAAATTTCGTAACTATGACACCACATTTAAACAAAGAAAACAATGTTGATTGGTGTCAATCAGACAATGTTGAGCCTTTACCATCCAAATCATGCATAAAAAGATCTTGAGATCATGGGTCTTACATCAGACAGTCAGATGTTCATTCCAAGTGACATACTTCTCAAAAAATGAACGTGATCATAGAGTACCATCAAAAGTGGTTCACGTTTAAGATTTGGGATGTGTGCCACAAGGAACCAAAATCTTACTCTTTGATGGTAGGCACGTGATCTAAAGATCTATTGTGTGAAATCTTGAGATGAAAAATGTTCTACATCATATGATTCAAATCGGTCAACAATGTCTTAATTATTGAAGTGGCGTGACAGTAACTAAAAAAGTGTGGCAGTAACACTTGTTTAAAGAGGTGTGGCAATAACACTTCTCCTCTTAATGGTAAGAATGAATATCCTGTAAGTGTTTCATTGTGTAGTATATTCTACCACCTTAGAAAATGAGGTTTCCTGAGAGACCTTCATTGTGTAGTATATTCTACCACTTTAGAAAATGAGGTCTCCTGAGAGAAAAGCTCAGGAAACCAAATGTCGCGTTCTGTAGAAATTTCTCCAAAAACACACAAACCAAGAAAACTCTCGAACACAAACAAAGCTCAGAAAATCATTTTCTGTAGAAAATCCTAAGGAAAATGCATTTTCTTGGCTCTCAAAGGAGGCCTAATAATTTTCAAGCCACTTTCTTGAAACCTGTCAGTAGATTATCTATTTGACACTATCCTTCAACAGGTGTTTTTATTAATAGCGGCAGTTATTGGCATTGGTAATAGTCATATTTTTTGTAGTGCGGCCGATACGTATTGAGTATCGACCGATATGTCTCGGTTTCAATCGGGACATAGACTTTTTTTTTTTTAAAGGCCGATACGTATCGGTATCTGCCGATACGTATCGGCCAAGTCGTATCGGTCTTGGACAAACTGATACCAATTTTGATATCTTGAGTGGACACTTCTTAAGGCAATTATCTTGGACACTTTCTCATGTTACCCAAAATAGTCGTGCTCCTGCCATCATCCATCCCGCTATGACCGTCAACCATCGCCCTTTGTCGTTGGGCATCCATTCCGTTGGAGCCATTAGGTAAGACTAAGAGAGGGATGAGGGAGAGAAAGTTGAGACGTGAAGAGTTATAAAGACATAGTTTTTTATTTTTTTTTCCGAAACAAGACAACTTGAGACTGAGTTTTTACTAAAGGTACCTCTATTATTGTAACATCCCCGAAATTTGGGCTTTGAATAGTGACCTTGGGATGCATGCCTAACTGGTCATAAGTTGAACCAAGAAAAAGTCAACTTGATGACTTAGATTAAATTAAGTTTGATGTGAGTGTGCTTGTGAGTGTGGTGTTGGATTTCATTGTGAATGTCACATACACCTATTATGGGTGTATGTGTTTTGCACCAAAAACATGAAATGAGTTAAGTAGCCTTAAGAGTAAAGAGAAGTTATTTCTCTTTGAATGGGTGGTTAGGGATTTATGAAGAGAGAGAGAGTTTAGAGGGAAGGAAGGAGTAAATGCTAAAGGAGTTAGTGTGAATTTCGAATTGAAGGCGTGCTTGAGCATTAACTCCGGCGGCGACGTGTATGAGTTCGTGAAATCGGAGCTAAAAACCCTAGCCAATGACCAAAGCCATTGAACCAATCAAGAGATTATTTGTGGTAGGTTTTATTAGATTCCAATGTATATGTTGTTGTGCATTAGTTTAGTGATTAAATGGTAAAATGTTGAATTAAAGAAGTAAAAAAGAGTGATAAATGGAAAAGAAAGAAAATTGGAAGAAATGCTCGAAGAGGGTTGTGTTCCAGTCAAAATCGATCAATCAATTTTGAACTGAAAGTAAATCTGGGAACTGATGCCTAAAACTGATTGATCAAAATTAATTCGATCAATCGATTTTTGGATTTCGATCAATCGATTTGAAATCGATTAATCGTCTGTACACTCACAGTGACTGGAAAATGAGGAGCCTAGGAAAATCGATTGATCGATTTGTAAATCGATCAATCGATTTTGAATTTTTGATTAATCGATTTGAGATCGATTAATCGATTTTGGGAATTTCGATTAATCGATATGGAGATCGATTAATCAATTTTGGTAGTTTCTGCTGAAGTTTTGTTTTGGACTTTGGGGTTCTGGAAGGGCCTTGTACCTTCTTTTATGTATCGTTTTTGATGCTTTGCGTATGTTATTATGTAAATTAGGTGGTGCAATTGAACATGAGCATGGGGAGCCGCAATGGACCTTGACGCTTGAGAATTTATACGCGTGAGGTAGGGATTACCTTCAACATGTACTTTAATTACAAGAGCACGTATGTAGTGATATAGAAATGAGCTGTTATGCGTTGATAGCATAGTGAAGCGCGTGTTTTTCTTGAAAAGTAATTAAACTATGAAATTTAAGTGTGTGTGTGTGAACATTAAGTAAAGAAATGAGAATGCTATGAGTATGTGACATAAGGGGGGTGTGAAATGTTAAAAAAGCATCTAAGTGATGCATATGAGTTGATAACATCCTAGGGATGTATGGAAATTCGTGAACATCCGAGAGATGTGACGTGATTTATTAAATGAGAATTGATCAGACCTAACTTACTATAATTAGCACAATCACATGGTGAATAACTATATGTATTTGCACATTTAATTAAGGTTCGGAGAATACCCCACCGACACGGCGGTATACTCGTGACTGACTCGACAGGATATCCGTGACTGGTACGGCGGCCAATCCGTACACTAGTATGACATCCTAGGGATGTATGTGAGCTTTATACCCCGTCGCCTATGAGGAAGGGACCTGAGTAGTATTACATGAATGAAAAATAGTCTAATTAGACAACGATGGAGGGTATTCCATCGAGGCTCGAGGCTATAGTGCATCGAGGATTATTTAAGTTATGATTTAAGTTTTGAAGCTGGTCTTTATATTTTGTGAACAAGTTGAGAACAAGTAAATATATGTAGAGTAACAGATACATTCAGTTCATGCTTTCAGTGGTTTAAAACTATTTTTCAATTATTTTTATTGATGAATCATGCTTCTAGTGTCATGGAATGTATGTGAGAAAGATTGATTTATATGTTTATTCTGTTGTTTCCCTATTGAGCTATGATGTAGCTCACCATTTAGACTATACATCGCATGTCCGGTGCTTGCGACTGCTACTGCTTCGGGAGACGTAGATCCGAAGGAATCAGATTACACTCCTGGGAGGGATTTAGAGCCTCCTCCCAAGGACTTCTTCTAGAGGACCTCTGCATACTTTGATTGATTTCGAGATAGAAACTGTTCGGCTTGGTATGTCCAGCCTGTTTTTGTATAAGACAATATAATATTGAGAGATATTCTTTTGGCGAACCATCAAGGGTGACTGTTATGTCATCACTAATGGTTCGGGTGGGTTCTGTTACTCATGCAATGGCATGAGATTAGAACCATCTTTTGGGTTACGTGTTTTGACTTTACTATATAGAACTGGAGATTTAGTTCGGTATTAGTTCTTATGCTTTTAATTTACTTTATTGTTGTTTGGGTATACCAATATTCTGTGTAGGCTTATGGGGGCACGGCCTCGAGGGTCGTGCTGATGGCACAGGTTTTCGGGTGTCGAAATCCGGGCTGTTACAATTATCGCCCACTCAATCTCTAAAAGCACCCACATCGGAAACCCCTTCAAAACATTAATTGTTTCGGATCAGAGTATGGAGATCGTGTTTCACACCAATCTTCCACACAATGGATCTTTAGATCATGTCTCACCTATCATACCGTCAATCTGTGATTCCACATGTCACAAATCCCCAAACAATGGCCATAAAATAATGTTTCACAGTGATGTCTGTCATAGAATTCAAGGGGCATTTTTTGGGGATCAGTTAAATCGGTGAAATAAAAAACTGACTATTTGATAGGTGAAACATGATATCAAGATCCACTATGTAGAAGATCGGGGGGAAAAATGATCTCCATTACCTTATTTGAAACAATCAATGTTTCGAAGGGGTTGCATGCGTGGGCGCTTTCAAAGATCTAGTGGGTGCCATAGTGACAAATTCCTCCAAAATTCTCAAAAATTTCTTCGAAATTTACCGAAATAGGGGTCGGGTGAAATTTCGATAATTTCTCTGAAATTTCATTTATTTCGGTGAAATTAACGAAATTTAACCGAAATTAATAAATTTTTTTCTAATTTTTGCCATTTTTAAATAATAAATAATATTTTTATGAAGTTTAAATATAATTTATATTTAAAATTTTTCATACTTCCCAAAATTTTCCCGAAACTTTGCGAAATTTATCACTATGGTGGTTGCTAATAGAAGTACCCTTTTATTAAACATGTGAGGAGATAGCATTTGGTTTCTAAAGTGCTTGTTTGAATAAAAAACAAGTGTATCGGGGTTTTGTATAATTTTCTTTGGGAGCCATTACTTGCACACGTTTTTCAAGTGATTGCACTGAATTTAAAGATAGACTTGGTATTTTAGGGATATGTGATATGTAAAAATGCAATATGGTCAGACTCTCATTGAAGTTCATGATCAATAGATCTCTGGTACATTAAATTGGAGCAAAACGCTATACTTGTCATATGATCTATTGTAGTCAACTATTGAAGTATATATAGCCTTTGACCCTATTTAATCAAATGATGAAAATTATATTATGTTCTAATCTTTTGTAATTGATATCTTTAAATTATGGACTTCAAATCAAGTGGCTTAGACAGTGTTTTCACATAGTAGATGTTATGACCCAGGTATCTTGGGCTCAAATGAATGGTGATAGATCTAGGAAGCACCAAGAGGGGTACGTGTACACACACTCTATCCTGACCCACACAAATTCTAAATTTAGAAAATTCTATTATATTATTATTACACTTTAAAGGGCAACCAAAATATGTTTTTTACCAAGCAAGGAGAGTCCAAAAAAGGACTCCTACTCCCTTAGGACTCTTGCCCCTTTTAGGATTTGGAACTTGCCAAATTGAGTGACCCACGCCCTTCTCTTTCTTTCTCTTTAAAATAGGAGCCAAAGGCTTTTAATTTCAAACCCTACCTCTCTCTCTCTCCCCATTAACCTAGCAGCCGTCTCCCACTCTCTCCCTCACGTTGAACAATCAGCCAATTTGCCTTTAAACTCCCAACGAAAAACCCCAATTGTCCCTCTCTCTCTCTCTCTCCCTCTTGTCTATCTCCCTTTTCAACCCTTTCCCTCTCTCTATTAATATACAAACACCCTCAGCGAAAATCCAAGCAACCCATCCCCTTTCTCTCACCACTAATGCCCTCTCTCTCTCTCTATATATAAATATACATATATTCTCCCTCCCCGTTAACTCACTAACCCAAACAGCCATTCTCTTTTGTCTCTCTCTCATTTTTAAACCGAACCAACAACCACATTTCCTTTCCAAAACGCTTAGCAGCCCTTTGCCTAACCGGCCATTGTAGTGGCGCGACAAGGACCACACCCGACTTGAAGAAATCATTGCCGATCCAAATCGGTGAATTCAGATTTTAATCTCCAGAAATGGAGCCACTCCGAATCCGAGCCAAGGTGATCGTCGGGTTTGATTTGCGTCAACGTGAACCCGCCGATCCACCGCTGAAAACTCATTACTGAGTCGACGCGTAGGAGCCGCATCGCCGATCTAACGCGTGGGCTCAAAGCTACTCGATTTGGATCAACTCGAAACCACGTGCACACTCCAACAGGTGGGTGCCCTTCAATCTACCATAAGTTATCCTATTATTTTCGAAAAATATATAAAACATATATTTTTTTTAAAAAACTCCACTAATGGAGCTCTGTGTAGTTGAAGAAGATGAAGAACAAAAATAAATAAATATAGATTTATAATATACAAGTACTCAAATTCAATTATATATATATATATATATATATGCATATATATAGGGGTGTATAGGACAGCACTAAATCAAACCCCCCCCATCATCTCTACACATCTCTGTACCGAAGACTCTTCAAAACAAAACAAGGGAGGGAAGGTTTATTCTTATATATATATATGAGTTATGTTTCTATTTTATAGTATATATAGAAAGAGAGGATTGCTTTGATTGGTTCCTCTTCCCTATTTTGTCCCAAGTACAAAGAAATATATTGGCCGCAGAGAGAGAAGTGCATTAGAAAGAGAGAGATAGCAGAAAATTAGAGACCCAACGTCCCAGCCCCTTCTCCTCTGTTCACCTGTAAAACAAAGAATCCTATGCAGACATAGCTGCAAATATTTATAAATTAATATTAAAGAGGTGTATATACATAGCTGCAAATACTTATAAATTAATATTAAAGAGGTATATATACATAGTTGTAAATATTTATAAATTTATATTAAAGAGATATATATGCATATATATAAAACTTAGTGTGGGATTAGCAATTGGAAAAAAAGCCCTCCTTCCCATTGATATAATTTGATACTTGATAATATATTTGCCTGCTTAGAAAATTTTCGTTAACTTCACTAGTTCGAACACTTTGCCCCTAGGTCCTGATTATTTTTTTTGTTAAGTTGGGTGGCATCAGAGATTGAAACCCGTGGGAGCAATAACCTCGGATTCCTTATTGCTGAAATTCAATCCACTCTCCAGTTACTCTGTCATCAATTAAAATTTTTAGAGAGAGAGAGGCCAATGGTCTTTAGCAGGAATTTAGAGAGAGGACCCATGGTCTTTAGAGAAAGAGACCCATAGTATTTAATAAAAAAATTTAGAGAGATAAAGTAAAGACCTAACTTCTAACTCACGAATTTAGAGAGAAGGGGTAAAGATCCAACTTCTAACTCACAAATTTAGAGAGAGAAAGTAAAGACCCAACTTCTAACTCACAAATTTAGAGAAAGAAAGTCAAGACCCAACCTTTAGCACACGAATTTCGAGAGAGAGTAGAAGGGAGAGTTTTAGAGAGAGAAACTCTCAAGAGCTTCCTCCTCAATTGGTTATATATATATATAGGTGAGTTCTTCAACGACTTGTTGCCGTTGGATGAAATCAATCGGCGGCCGTCTCGACCAAACATTTTCTGTGTCGGCCGTTCCAATGAGTATTTGGCACATGATTTTATAATGGGTATATGTTGCACCAATAGTTCAGTGCAAATGCCTATATAGCCGTTGATTCCAGAGAAAAGTAAAATATTAATATATGAAGCCTTATGGGCCCTATTTGGAAAAAGTTATAGAGACAGAACCCCCTTAAAATCGTCCCAACTTTTAATCCAACGGATTAGAATTTAAGATCGGATCTACCATGGTATGTGTTCGGTCCAAAGTAAGACCCGTCAGATTGGGTCGGGAAGCACAACTCATTTAATAAGCAGGACCTGTTTGGGTCTTGGGCTCTTGATCTAAACTCAACCCAACCAGATTAACAACTAATTAGCCTGAGCGGACTTGTTGCTGGTCACTTATATAATTATTATAATGGCTATTGTAACAGTTACCCACTTTGGCCATTTGAGTCATGATAGTTATGAATCTATGAATCGATTGAAAAATACAACATAATAATGACAATTACTTAATTCTTATTATTTGATTGTTTGAGTTATATGAGACATTAATTTTTCCTTCTAACATAGTCAAATTTTGAGTCGTCTCCCTTTTAACTCTATATTTAAAACTTTGAATAAATAGATGGTTAAACATCTCTTACTTACTAATTTGCTCAATACTTTATAATATATACACCATGTCAATGCTCTTTATGAATATGAAATGCTTAGGGTGCTTGACAATTTCCTTTTTATATATATTCATCATCATCATCATATGACATTCATTATGTAGAAAATTACGATAGAGAATACGCATATAAGTTAAGGATAAGATATAACACATGATATAAGCCTTCGCCACGGTGGAGTGTCTTTCACAGGCACGTGGAACTTGGAATGTAGGCGTCCATGTACGGATGTAACTCCTCTATGGTAGTATGAGATACCACACGAAGTACATTAAGGTTACTACGGAATCTGTCCCTTAGAAAGCATGATTTAGTGAAGTCTATCGCACTGTGGTCCATTCTAACTAAGTTTTAAGTAAAAATGAGAAAAGAATATATTAAGACACATGTATGTTAAGAAAGTGGAGACTTAAGCTTACACAAATATGAAATCGGGGCGGGGACCTAAGCCCAGAATCGAATAATTATATGATATATTAAGATATGCTGTGAAGGCCAACTAAACATGATTTAAGTTCTACACGTGCCATACCTTTTGAGCCACCGTAAGGGTCCAACGTCTGCAGTCGAGACGGGTCTTAAGGACATTATAGCTTTGTCTCAAATTAAGGGGACACTGTAGTTACTATGCCGGCAACCTCATCTGGCTAGATGATGGTTTATGTTATGATATGGAGGTTAGGTGATTATCTACACGTGGACCTCGCATGATAGGCTCAAGCAGCGATCTTGGCACAGGTCGATTAGGCAAGATAAGTAAGATACGAAGTACGTTGTGTAGGCATATGGAATAATAATAAGACTTACGATTTGTCACGTATGATAAGTTGATGAGATAAATAGGAAAAGAAATAAGGAAATAGAAGCATCATGCACTCTTCATGTTATATAGTATGTTTTCCAGTTTTGATTATGATAGGCTATGAGTTATGAATAAGTTTGTTTCTTTTTATTTAAGAGGTTTGTTATATTTTAAAAATACACCGCAATTCAAATGATTTTGGGAGGGGGTAAGTTATGGTGAATCGATTGTCTAACCCGCTGAGTTTACGCAACTGAGTAAACTCACTCCTCTCCCAAAATCTAACAGTTTCAGGTGAAGATTCGGCTTATCCCGTTCATGATGATACGGAAGTTGTTGATCCAGAGATGGCTTATATAAACGAGGACGTCGGTTACCACCTACATGAGAATGTAGACCCGACAGACTTTTACTAACATTGAGAGCCTTTTACTCTAGTTTTTCCTTTATTTCTTGTGGGACATGTTTTAGCCTTTGATACATTTTATGAGTTTACGTTTGTGATCCTTTTACCCTACGTGAAACTGGTTCGATTTTATATCCTAGATGCATGATTAGGATTAAGTATTTCATTAATATTGTTTACGTTTTTTGCTGTTAATTTATGAGCCGTTTATCAGTTAATGTTATCTTAAATGTTTCAATCCATATGCTAAGTCAATTTATAGATTATGTGTATGTCCGCTTATCGCCTTAACTAACTGTGGTGTCATAACACGGAATTCTAGGCCCTTGAGATCAGGTAAGGATTCTGGGTCGTGACAGTAGAGGTCACCAAATTTGTAAGTCTTTCATTTAAATTCGGTGCACTCCGATGCAATCACTTGAAAAGCGTGTGCAAGTAATGGCTCCCATTTTTTTTTTTAATTTCTATAGTCAACGTGAGCATCTACCCATGCTGGGCATTAATTGGGTCCACCATTGGATAGTGTTTCCGGTTCATCAGGCATAACCTAATTGTAATGACCGTCACTTTTAATATCTCTGATATTTGTCTGTAATAATTCGGGAATTATTAGGGGGCCTTAAATTCGTGAATAATTCACGGATTGTAGGAAATTTTCAGAAACTTTTGTGACTATGGGCGCAACTGCTACGATCGAATTCTACGGATTCCCGCCCCATTTATTAAATTTCAAAGTTTTAAATATGAAGGACAGTACGATTGGTATTGCACTTCAGTTACATCCTAACCGTCCGAGCTACCCAAAGCGAGTACGCCCTATATAATCACTTCAGTGTGCCATCTCATCCCTTCACACTGAAAGGAGCGAACGAGGGGTTTTTGTTGCAGCAAGCAGCAGGTACCATCGCCTCCCTCCCTCCCTCCCTCCCTCCCTCCCTTTCTCTCTCTCTCTCACCATATTCTCTCTCCATCATCCTCCTCCCTCTCTCTCTCTCCCCGTTCATATTTTCTCCCTCTCTCTCTCTTGCCTTTTCTCTCTCTATCCTCCTCCTCTCTCTCTCTCTCTACATCTTTCTTTTTTCTGTCGTTTTCTTTTTCTTCTTGCCTTTTCTCTCTCTATCCTTCTCTCCCTCTCTTGCCTTTTCTCTCTCTATCCTCCTCCTCCTCTCTCTCTCTCTACATCTTTCTTTTTTCTGCCGTTTTCTTTTTCTTCTTGCCTTTTCTCTCTCTATCCTTCTCTCCCTCTCTTGCCTTTTCTCTCTATATCTCTCTCTTTTTTCTGCCGTTTTCTTTTTCTTCTTTTTACTAGTTTAATCAATTATCATTATTGAGTCCCTTTAACTCCTTATTAATGCTGGGACTTTATTTGGATTTGAAGATGATACTAAACTCTGTTTTAAGAAGAGATGATCCCTTATGGTTGTTTTCATTTCATAATTTTGTTTTTTTTTTCGTTTTTGTTTTGTATTTTTGTTTTTTTGGGCACTTAGAAAACAATGCCTTTTTTAGCAAAAAAGACCAAACTTCAAAGGTTTTAGAAAATTGGTGTTTCACGGATTTTGGAACTTCAAAAAATTGTGAAAGAACTATTTTTCCTAAAACGTTTGTAAAAAAATAGTGCTTTCAATTCACAGTTTTCTGAAGTTCCAAAATCCATGAAAGCACCATTTTTCTAAAATGTTTGAAGTCGGGCCTTTTTGCTAAAAAGTTCGTTTTTGAGGCATGTTTCTCTAATTATCCATTTTTTACTTTTCGTCTTTTGGAAACAGTGCTACATTGATTAGAAGATTGAAGGGAAACCCGGCCCTAGACCGGGTTTTGGCTAGATTTTAACCCGGCTCAGATAGTACGTCGGCATTAGTTCAACTCAGAATATAATTACTGTAAGTTTCAATCGGCATGGGATTGGTGATCCAAAATATAATTACTATGGAATCCATTTACTGTAAATTTCCAAATCAGGTGCTGATCCCAAGCCTCCAGACTTGTCGACCATTTACTTTGGGGGAAATTTACCTAATCGACCCTGCTAGATACACCTTTTACGTCAGAGATCCTATATTTTCACCTTTACCCAAACCGACCATCTTCTAGCCAAGCCATTTTCAGCTAGCACAAAAAGTCGGAAATACCCCTTCTTACACTTTTTTTCGTTCTATATAGTTTAAAATTTTAAATATTTGCGATATGAACCATCGATTGTATAGTTTTATTTATTTATTATTATTATTTTTTTTTTTTTATACAGTCGATAGCGACTCTATACACAGTCGCCATCGATTGTGTAAACAGTCGATGTCGATTATTAAAACAGTCGGCACCGACTGTGTTAAGAGTCGCCATAGACTATTTTAAGAGTCGGCATCGACTGTGTTAAGAGTCGGCATCGACTATTTAAAATTTTTTATTTTTTATTTATTTTATTTTTTAAAGAGGCGATATCGCCTTTTTTTGGTGTCTATCTTTAACACCATCGATTTTATATTGTGGCCTACAAATCAGAGGATATAGATCATGTTTCACATTGTATAAATGTAGAAAAATATAAATATTTAAAATTTGGAACTATATAGAACGAAAAAAGTGTAAGAAGGGGGTATTTCTAACTTTTTGTGCTAGCTGTAAATGGCTTGACTAAAAGCCGGTTTGGGTAAAATTGAAAATATAGAGCCTCTGACATAAAAGGTGTATCTGACATGGTCGATCAGGTAAATTTCCCTACTTTGGAAGCTTCAACAACCTGTCGAGGTTTATTACAGTTAAGGCCAGTAAAGGAATGGAATGCAGTGCACCAACCTATCGAGTTGCAGCTTGCAGCTACAGCACCTGTCGAAAGGAAAAGTACAGCAGTCCCTTCAATCCTCTCGAGCACTTAAATGTGCAATCCCCTCCTGATCCTGTCGAATAATACAGCTGCAGAATTCCAACCTCTCGACTGCACCTACTGCAAGCCCCCATCAATCCTCTCGAAATGCACTTCAAGTCCCTAGCTTTAAACCTGTCGACCATATGAGTTTCAGATCCTCTCGAGCTTTAGAATCCAGCGAGCCATACCTCTCGACCAGCATCCTGTCGAGATCTTCCCCCAAACAGCAGCCAACCTGTCGACACCTTAGCATGCATCCAAGTTCCAACCTGTCGACTGGTTTAAACTCCCAAGAGCAATCCTCTCGAAATGCTGCTGCAGTCTTCACAAGCTAACCTCTCGAGCTCCAAAGCCTATCCTCTTGGCATCTTCAGCTGCCCATCAATCCTCCCATGCAAAACCTCTCGAGCACTCCATGCAGCCAATCCTCTCGAGTTGCATCAATTATCCCAGCAACCTGTCGACAGCTCCAGCCCTCTATCTCCAAACCTGTCGAGGCCTTGCACCCTCCATCCTCCCATGCATCCTCACGACCAGCCACCCCCTCAATCCTGTCGAGACCTTCCCCATACAGCCCAAACTCTCGACTAGATCTCCTCTAACCTTTGAACCTCACGACCTTAAGCTGCTCCAACCTTCCCTTAAACCTGTCGACAAGTACACCATCTGATCCTGTCGACATGTAAGCTGCAGCCACCTTTCAAACTTCCCGAAGTGCAGCTCACAAATCTGCCAAACCTGTCGATCATTTCAGCTTCAACCTTCTTCTCCATCCTGTCGACCACTTAAAGATTTAAATCTGTTGACACCTTCCCAGCCGTGCATACTTTCGACATTTAAAGTGCAGACAACCTTCTCAAACCTCTCGAGAACTACAACTTGCACCTACATTGTATGGCTGAGGGAATGAGCTTGCGGCTGCTGAGTGCAAAGTGGATTCAGCAATCCACTAAAGAGGTGCTGCTGAAGTTGAAGCCAAGTGCACTTCCTTTTAACAGGTGCTGATCCCAGCTTCTAAACAAATCAAGTGTGCTTTTGTTTCAGCACCAATCCCTTTACTTTGGAATCCCCCGTAATGGCCCTTTCCCGTTCTAAGATTTATTGTCATACAAACATTAGTGAACTTATAATATATAATGTTCTTTTTCATCATATTTCAAGATGGCGAAATAGAAGTATTATGTTGTATTTTCAGGTCGATGGCCGGGGATATATTACCGGTGGCACGACCGTCATCTCTAGGTTAATGGTCTTAAAGGACAATGTTATAAAGGATATCAGACACTTTCTGAGGCGGAAATGGAGTTCCGGAGGTCGATGACGGAGAGTATTGATGGGGTCAAGGTCAAAGAGACGGCGCAAATATCAATACTAACTATTCTGCAGTCGCATCTTCTTGTCATCACAGTTGCGATCGGAATACTCTCGATCTTTATTTATATTTTGTTTGTATTTAATAGTTTCAAAAGGCTTGAATTATTACCTTAATGTAGTTACTATGCAATGTCCATTTTAATCCTTTTTATATGCCCCCGTAAAGCCACTTTTTTGATGGGTTGATGATTACAGCCTACACAAATCGCGCCCTCGATTGTTTCGGGCGCGATTCCGTGCACTCGATTACAGCCTACACTTTCAACAGTCGGGTGACCGAAGTTGAGTTTATTTTGAATTTATGGATATAGGTGAGTGATTCCGTGCACTCGATTGTTTCGGGCAAAACCAACATAACAGGCCGCAATCACACATTCTCAACATTCTGATTGTTTGGCCCAAAATCAATCCAGAAAGGTCAATTGGGGATCTGGCACCGGTAGGTTAGGGCCGCAGTCATCAGGTGATGCGTAATATCAGCCTACAAGAATAACTAGCAGAATTTTCTAAATAATTTACTAAAAGGCTGTTACGGCAACCTATATCAGCCTAAACAGAAATAATTTATAAATTTGCTGCATATAGAGCATCAACAATTTTCAGCAAAATCCGGCAGTGCAATAGTAAAGATCAACGGATCAGATCTGCGCAGTGATGAGTACTTGAAACGATTGAATCACATAAAAAGCATAAAAAGTTGACTTTCACTTTCCAGATTTCAAGGCCTTCGCAATACTTGAAAGTGAAATTTTTTATTGCCTCACTGTTGAAAGACTTAATTCAAGAGTTAGGTTCTCGTTGTTCCTAAAAGTTTGACCAAAACCTAATCTGACCTTCTCGTAGCTCTGAAAATTGGAATACGTTCTGCTCACCACCAACCAGCTTCAATGTGGAAGCTTTTGGTTTCTAGAAATTTTTTGTAATATCTCAAAATTTTGAGCGTTAATTAGTGACCTTGGGATCCGTGCCTGACTGGTCGTAGGTTTGACCATGTGATGCTCAAACAGTGGACTCATGAAGTGGTGAATCGATGTGATGTAAATGTGACCTAAGTATAGAGTATGGTGTTAGTTTAGAGCCACATACACCTATATCTGGTGTACGCGCTTAACACCGAAATCGGAGAGGGGATATAAGGGTTTAATAACCCTAGAATCCTTTTGTTTGGTTGGCGAAGGATTTAAGAAGAGAGAGAGAGGGAGAAAACAAGAGGAGTTATTGAGGTAGGAGTTACTGCAAATCAAGGGCTGATTGAGCATTGATTGTTGGACTCAACGCGATTGGGATCGTTGAAGCAAAAGTTGGAACACTAGCCATCAAACCCAACGAATCAATCATTTAAAGGGATTATTGGGATAAGTTTCATTAGATTTCAATACATAAAGGTGTGATAAGTTTAATTCGGTCAAGCATAGTTAGAATGATAGATTGAAGACGTAGAAAAAGGAAGAAAAAGAAAAAGAATGGATTTGGGAAGTGATGAGTAGTGAAATATGATGATATTTCACCCCTAGATACCTATATTTAGGTATCCGATGAAGTCTATCTGATAGGAATTATTAGATTTGAAGTGTTTCAGGTAAATACAAGCCAAAGTGCAGAAAACAGCCCAAGAATTCTAAAAATAATGTCAAAACACTGTAACTTTGGGTCATCGAGAACTTGGTGCAACTTACAGATCAATTTGGACCTTCCAAATGCCCGGATTATGAAATTTTCAAAACATAAAAGTTGTAGAGCTTTCTGTCAGCTTTCCAACGGCGCAAGAATCTCCTCAATCCGAATTCGGGACAGAAAGTTATGGCCAAAATACTGAAGCAGTGTCTGATGTGAACTTCGGCGGGAATTCACGAAAATCTGGGAGGTCGATGCATCGACCCTATTGGGTCAATTAATTGACCCTAAATTTTCGAGTTGGAACACCTCTGCGGCTGGGAAACTTCGGCTCTATTTAAAGCGGATCAAACACTTCGAAAAGGAGAACAAGAATTAGATATAGGTTTTTTTAGGAAATAATTAGAGATTTTTTTTAGAGAGAGTTTTTTTTAGAGGATTATTTATTCATTATTATTTTTTGTTTTAGACTCCTCTGAGCATATTTTTAAAAGTTCTTCTTTTCTCCTTCTTCTAGGGATTGATTTGGGTAGATTGTACTTAGGATTTGCACTGTCTGTCTTTTACATTCATAGATTGTATTTAGGAAAAGGCATTGTAACCAAAGATTTTTGGAAGAAATAAAAAGAGGAATGACTTTGAATGAACAAGGAGATCATACACCAAAGATGAGCTTAAATCAAGAGATCGGAAAGATGCGACATATTTATGATTAATACCATAATCTAATGTTTTTATTGTTTTGATCTACACATCACGAGATACGCTATGCTTCTTACATGACTCATATGATGATAGGCTGAGTCATTGTTTTTAGATAGGGTATGCCGGATTGATGATCATACTTTATTTCAAATCATTTTTATGAATGAATGATGGTGATGGTGTGAATGATTCTTTAATGAAAGGGGGGTACAAATCTGGGGTAGCATATTTCTTGATCTTATTTAAATATTATTCTTAGATTCATCAGTAATTAGTTGTTTAGATTAATTTATTTTTCTTGCATTTAGAAAAAGTGATAAATTTTTGGTTAAATTGAATCTACCCTTTGGTACTTCCTTGGGGACGTTTTTAAATCTCTGAAAGAATTAATTAAAATTCAAGATTTCCCTGTGGGTTCGACACCCTTGTTCTTGCCATACTGCAATAGATCTTGTGCACTTGCAAGGGTTACACTTAAAATACACCAAGTTTTTGGCGCCGCTGCCGGGGAGATCGGCAAAATTTTGATTAATTCGGTTAGGGATTTTTTTTTTTGTGTTTTGATTAAACAAAAAAAAAATTAAAAAATCAATATTTGGATTTCTGCTTTACAAAATCTTCTTTCCCTTATTTTTCTCTTTTAGGTAAGTTTTTGTAGGACTCTTTTAGGAAGTTTAGGTTTTTAGGACTTCTTATTTTAGTAGGATTCTTTCTCCTTATTTTCCTCTTTTAGATAATCTAGGATTTTCTAAAATTAGTTATTAATTTTTTTGGAAGTTTATAAATTTAGGATTTTTAGGAAGTTGAGATTTTTAGGTTTTTTATTTTAGATTTTGTAGGAGTCTTTTAGGAAGTTTAGGTTTTTAGGACTTCTTATTTTAGTAGGATTTTTTTTTTTTTTTTTTCTCCTTATTTTCCTCTTTTAGATATTTTAGGATTTTCTAAAATTAGTTATTAATTTTTTTTTTAGGAAGTTTATAAATCTAGGATACCTTCCTTAGGAAATTTAGGAATCTTTTATTTTTTCCCTTATTTTTCTCTTTTAGATAAGATTCTTAGGATTGCCACTAGATTTAAAATTTTAATTTCTACTTTTAATCTTGAAATTTTAATTTTAATTTTTGAAATTCGAATTTAAAAAAAAAAAAAAAAAAAAAAAAAAAATTTCAATATTTGGATTTCTGCTTTACAAAATCTTCTTTCCCTTATTTTTCTCTTTTAGGTAAGTTTGTATAGGACTCTTTTAGGAAGTTTAGGTTTTTAGGACTTCTTATTTTAGTAGGATTCTTTTTCCTTATTTTCCTCTTTTAGATATTCTAGGATTTTCTAAAATTAGTTATTAATTTTTTTAAGAAGTTTATAAATTTAGGATACCTTCCTTAGGAAATTTAGGAATCTTTTATTTTTTTTCCTTATTTTTCTCTTTTAGATAAGATTTTGTAGGATTGCCATTAGGTTTAAAATTTAATTTTTTTAATTTTAATTTTTGAAATTCGAATTAAAAAAAAAAAAAAAAAAAAAATTGTGCGCTTGTGTCAATCGATTGAAAATCTTTGCTTTAATCGATTGAAGCTGAATATTTTGAGTTTGTTGTGGATTCATCAATCTTTGTTTGTGAGCGTGGTGTATGAGCTTTACTCGTTCTCATCACCCACATCTGCTACCATTTAATCTTGAGATCGAACGATCTTGTAGAGAGAATCGCAGAATTCAAAGGAATCAGTATCATCATACTGATACCATGGCTGATCAAAGGCAAGAAATGAATAGGAACAACCAGAATATCAATAATGGCAATAATGAAAATAATGGAAATGATGGGAATAACAATTACAATGAGGGCCCTAGAACACTCGAATATTATAATGATCCTGGTTTTTACGAGGATCAGGAATGTATAATGCATGATCCCATTCCAGGAAACCACTATGAATTCAAATCAGCGATGATCCAAATGCTACCAATTTTCCATGGGTTAGCAAATGAAAATCCGCACGTTCATCTAAATGAATTCACTGGGGTATGCAAAATGTTCAGAGTCCACAATGTCACTGATGAGATAGCTAAACTCCGACTCTTTCCTTTCTCTTTAAGGGACAAGGCAAAAACGTGGTTTTATTCTTTAGAACCGCAATCTATTCAGAGTTGGGCAGAGCTACACCGTCAGTTTCTTAAAAAATATTTTCCCATGACCAAAGCCATTGAGTTGCGTCAGAAGATTCAATTCTTTTCCCAACAACCTACTGAAACATTCCATGAATGTTGGGAACGTTTTAAGGAATTGATTAAGAGTTGTCCAAATCATCAAGTTCCAAGGTGGCAACAGGTCCAAAGTTTTTATAATGGGCTGATTCCTGAAGAGAGACGCATGGTTGATGCATCGTGTGGTGGATCATGTGCCACAAAAGAAGCTGATGAATTGTGGGCATTGTTTGAGAAGTTATACCAAACTTCGATACAAAGTGAAACTCTGGGGCGAACTAACTTGGATTTGGCATCTAAATCTCATGTGTTGACAAGAGATGGATTGTATAATGTCAAAAATAATACCTCTGATCTATCGACAAAGGTTGATATGTTGTCCAAGCAAATGAATATGTTGTTAGCTGCGACCAAGCAAGCTAAAGCTCCTGTCACCCCCACTGTGTGTTCAATTTGTGACCACCCAGGTCACATGGCTAATGAGTGCCCCACTACCTTGTCATTATTCCCTGATGAACCTACTCCTCAAGAGGAGGTGAATCTGACTCAATCTTATCAACGGCAGGGTAGAAACATATACTCCAATACCTATAACCCGGAATGGAAAAATCACCCCAACTTAGGATGGGGTGGCTCGAACCAAACTGGTCAGGTAAACCAGCATTACAGAGCCAACACAATGGGTGGACAACAAAATTTCCGCCCACAACAGAATCCCACTACCCAGCAGAATTCTAATTTCCAATAGAACCCTCCTTATTATCATTCGAATTCCGATTACCGAAAAAATCAGAATTTTAATCAACCTCAGGCTACCGTTTCTAGAGATTCTGATTTGGAGGAAAAGGTGATGCGAAGCATGCATGCTTTCCAACAGATGATGATAGATCAATTCACCAACCGACAAATCACCGAAAGTCAACGAGAGGAAGGTAGGCTCCTAGCCAACCCACAACAATCGAGGTCAAGGAACACCGATGCGAGGACCATCGAATAGTCAGCAGTTGAAAGGCATTACGGTCTTTGAGAAGTGGAAGAAGTTGATAATCAAGTGGAAATGCCGTGAAATCTGATCAGAAAAAGATGAAGCAAGAGAAGCGAGAAAGAGAAAGAAAACAAATCGAGAGAAAACAGAGAAAGAGAAAAGAAAGAGAAAGAGAAAGAGAAAGAGCAAAAAGAGAGAAGGGAAAAGAAAAGTAATCGAGGATGAGTCTCCTCAAGCTGTCCAACTAGGACATGAACAAGAATAAAAAATGGAACCTGCACCTTATGTCCCAAGGGCACCATTCCCTCAATGCCTAACTCCTCCATCTAGAATGGGAAGGGACCAGCAAAAATGGAAGAAATTTTTGAAACATTCAAGCAAGTAAAGATAAATCTTCCATTGCTTGAAACAATCAAACAAGTGCCTGAGTATGCAAAATTTTTCAAAGATTTATGCACTGTAGTTTAAAGGCGCACTCATATTTCCAAGAAAGTGTTCCTGACTAATCAAGTCAGTTCAATATTACAATTGGAAACCCCACGAAAATTGAAAGACCCTAGAGTTCCAACTGTTCCATGTGTCATTGGTGGGCAACCAATTGGAAAAGCGCTATTGGATTTGGGAGCAAGTGTGAATCTAATCCCATACTCAATATCTGAGAAACTTCGGATTGGGTGAATTGCAACCCACGCGGTCACACTCCAATGGGCCGATAGGTCGGAAGAAGACCTAGGGGAATTATCGAGGATGTTTTGGTTGGAATAGACAAGTTTATCTTTCCAGTGGACTTTATTATTTTAGACATGGAACCGCCTGTTAAATCAATTAATCAAGTCCCCATCATCCTTGGACGTCCGTTTCTCACCACTGCAAACGCTTGCATTAATTGTCGAACGGGAGTCATGGACGTTTCTTTTGGGAACATGAAGGTCAGATTGAACATATTTCATGCGATGAACCATTTCCCTAACGAGGATGAGGTCGAATGTTTTTACATCGATCATATGGACGAAGTGGTGGATGAAGCATTACCATCAATGCTCACCAAAGAAGAATTTGAAACCGCTTTGTTGGCCATCTATGAAGAAAAAGGATCTGAAAGGAAGCAGTCCAAAGAGACGAGGTTGAGTTTATCATGTCCATATGATAACTTATGTGAAGTTGTGACTAAGATAGAACCGTTACCCATTGAAGTAAAAGCTGAACCGACTCCATCAATTGAGGAGCCACCAACTGTGGAATTAAAACAAGCTGTAATCGCCAAATCGCTTTTCGGGGCCACGAAACGTTTCCGGTGATAATTTCATCCACGTTGTCGAAGAACAAGAGCATGACCGTTGAAAGTGCTTCTAGATCACAAGCGTGCTATCGGATGGACTCTAGCGATTTAAAGGATCGACCCATCGGATGTATGCACAAAATACATCTGGAAGATGAGAGTAAACCATCGAGAGAACCGCAGAGGCGACTTAATCCGAACATGCAAGAAATCGTTTTAAAAGAAATCATTAAATTACTCGATGCTGGAATCATCTATCCGATTTCGGATAGTGAATGGGTTAGTCCAGTCCAAATTGTCCCAAAAAAGTCCGGAATCACTGTGAAAAGAAATCTGCGAAGGAGAATTGTTGCCTACTCGTGAAACTACTGGTGGCGGTTCGCATTGATTATAAAAAATTGAACACAGCTACCAGAAAGGATCATTTTCCCCTTTCGTTCATCGATCAAATCCTCGAGAAGTTAGCAGGGCAAGAGTTTTATTGCTTTCTTGATAGTTATTCGATACAATCAAGTGCCCGCTTTTCCACCGATCAAGAGAAAACATTCACATGCCCTTACGGTACTTTTGCATATCGAAGGATGCCATTCAGCTTATGTAATGCACCTGCTACTTTCCAATGATGTATGTTGGCCATATTTTCCGATATGATTGTCAAGTTCATCGAGGTGTTCATGGACGACTTCTCGGTTTTTTGGAAAACGTTTGGTTCTTGTTTGAATCACCTCGCAAGTTTTACAACGTTGTGTGGATTCTAAACTAGTTCTTAGCTGGGACAAGAGCCCTTGCATGGTTCAACAAGGAATTGTGCTGGTACATATTGTTTACTAGAAAGGAATTGAAGTGGATAAGGCCAAAGTCGACCTAATTGCTAATTTGCCCCCGCCAAAGAGTGTTCGCCAAATTCGATCATTTTTAGGGCATGCTGGATTTTATAGGCGATTCATTAAGGATTTCAGGTGGCTAAACCTTTATGTACCTTGCTTGGTAAAGATGTCCTTTTGAATTTGATGAGCATTGCATGAAATCATTTAGCGTGAACTCTTATCAACCGCATCAATAATCCAACCACAATTATTCTCTCCCATTCAACTCATGTGTGATGCATCCGATTACGCTTATCGAGTCGTTTTAGGGCAAAGGTGAACAAATTACCTCATGTAATTTATTATGCCAGTAAGACGTTGATCGATGCACAGCTTAACTACACCACCACTGAGAAAGAACTATTAGCTGTGGTGTATGCTCTGGATAAATTTCGTTCTTATCTACTTGGATAAAAAATAGTGGTCTTTTCAGACCACTCGCATTGAAATATTTGTTAGCAAAGAAGGATGCCAAACCACGATTGATCCATTTGGATTCTGCTACATCAAGAGTTTAATTTCGAAATCAAGGATAAAAAGGGAGTCGAGAATGTTGTGGCTGATCACTTGTCTCGTATTTTGCTTGAAGAATTGGTTACACTTGAACCTATCCGGGACACTTTTCCGGATGAGAAATTAATGGCAATTGACGCGACCGCTACGAAAGTTCCTTGGTTTGCCAATATCGTGAATTATTTGGTCACAGGCAAAATCCCTACTGAATGGGGAAAGAATGATAAGAACCTCTTCTTCTCCCAGATCAAATACTATTTTTGGGATGAACCACATTTGTTCAAGATCTGTTCAGATTAAATCATCAGGAGATGTGTATGCCAGAAGAGCAACTTAGCGTTCTCGATTTATATGCCATCTTTGGAGGCCATTTTGGAGGACAGAAGACTGCACAGAAAATTCTTCAAAGCGGATTCTACTGGCCCTCCATCTTTCGTGATGCTGCTCAATTTTGCAAAGAATGCCAAAGATGTCAGCAGCTTGGAAATATTTCAAAACGGAATATGATGCCCCTTAACCCGATTTTGATTGTTGAAATTTTTGATGTTTGGGGGATTGACTTCATGAGTCCTTTTCCCCCATCTTTTGGGTATTCATACATTCTCGTAGCTGTTGACTATGTTTCCAAATGGATTGAAGCTGTGGCAACCTGTTCAAATGACCACAAAGTGGTGGTCAAATTTCTGAAGGAAAATGTCTTTAATAGATTCGGGTTTCCACGTGCGATCATTAGTGATGGCGGTTCGCACTTCTGCAACCGCCATTTTGCTACTTTAATGAAGCAATACGGCGTCACCCACAAGGTTGCAACGCCGTATCACCCGCAAACTAGTGGTCAGGTGGAAGTGTCGAACCGAGAGATTAAACGAATTTTAGAAAAGACGGTACGATTGGATAGAAGAGACTGGTCAAACCGGCTCGATGCTCTGCTCAGGCCTATCGTACCACCTTCAAGACACCAATTGGAATGTCTCCGTTCAGAATTGTCTACGGGAAAGCATGCCATCTTCCTGTTGAATTGGAGCATAAAGCATTTTGGGCCATCAAAAGATTAAATTTCGATATGCAAGCAGCAGGATCAAATCGAAGGCTACAGCTAAGTGAATTGGAAGAGCTACGCTATGGTGCGTATGAAAACTCAAAGATGTACAAAGAAAGGTATAAGAAGCTGCATGATGAGTCAATTTCTCGGAAAGAGTTTCACATTGGGCAAAAGGTTTGGCTATTTAATTCGGACTAAAGCTTCACCCGGAAAGCGAAATCGAGATGGGAAGGCCCGACAGTTGTTTCTATTAGTGTGCATGGTGCGATTGAGATCCATGATCTCACGGACAATCGAGTTTTAAAGTGAATGGGCAACGCGTCTTAAACCGGTTTTGAGCCCATGACCCGGATGAGAATTGAGGCAATGCACCTTAGTGACCCCGATTCTTGATCAATGAAGAGGTCGACACTTAAACTCAGGCTTCACGGGAGGCAACCCAAAGGTGTTTTATTTATTTTCGTTTTCATTTTTTTTGTTAGTTCTAGAATATTAGTTTTAGTTTAGTTTAGGTTGTTTTAATTTCCAAATTAGTGTAGCCACATTACCTTAATCTATTTTTGGTCATGTTCTAATTTTATGCATATATTCTCTTTTTGATCTTTGTGTTGAGGTACTTTTCAACAGGTTTGGGGGTGTGCTACTTATTTCAATCAATGAGGACATTATCATTTTTAGGTTTGGGGGTATGATTCTCTATCTTGCGTCACTTTCTTATTTTTCTTCATATAAAAAAAAATAAATAAATAAAAATAAAAAATAACAAATAAAAATAAATTTTGAACCATCATATATGAATTATTTTTTGATAGTTTTCAAACTTTAGTTGATGATGCATGTGAATTTAATTTTTAGAATATCGATGTCAGATTTTGAATGCTTGTATCTAGGATAATGAAGCTTAATGTGATATTTTGTGGGTAATTTTGATATTCATGCTTAGAATTTTTACACTTATACCAAGCTAAGATTTAGAATCGATGAACTGTTTTGAACGGTGAATCTTAGGTTCTTAGTGGAGACTAAACCCAGGAAGCTTTAGAGCCAAATATCCGTTGTTGATGAGTGAATACATAAACTCGGAGTTTTCTTTGAATACGAATTATCTTGCATAATCTCATATATTTTATTTTGACTTGTGACTTTGCATGATATCAAATTCATATTATTGTGTTAGAACGTACTGTATATCTACTCAAGACAAATAGACAAGTTTTAAGGACATGATTGAAGGCCATCTTTGGCTCGTTTGTGCTTAAATGCCCCACCTCATATAAATTTATCCTTCTAGTACCCCTTTGAGCCTATTGGAAAATTTACCTTTATACATTCTTTGATAAGCCACGTTAACCTTTAACCCTTCACCATTTCTGGAAAATTCAGGTTTACCCTTCTTATTTCTGAGAAATTAGGAACGAGAGATGAAAATGAACGAAAAGAGAGTAAGTGGAGAGATACTGAGTTGTGGTGTTTACTGAGAGTGTATGGCAAAAATATAAAAGAAAAAGGGGGGAGAAAAAAAAAAAAAAAAAAAAAAAAATTATGAAAAATAATGAAAAATATGAGGTGCTTCAAAAGAAAAAGAAAGTTGAGAAAAATAGTGAGAGATTAGAAAAGAAAAAGAAGAGAAATAGAAAAATCAGAAGTTTATTTCTTTTCCGATTTCTCAGAAATTTTGAATCTCAATTCCCTTTCTTTCTTACCCTTTCTTGAGCCCCATTACAACCCTACAAAAGACTTTCATGATCTGATCTTGCATTGGTAACTGCCTGGTGGAGAGTAAATATATGATACTTATGACACTTGATATGACATACTTAGGATATACAAGTATCTGTTCTTATGAGATTTGATTTTGTTCATTGATTACATCGTGTTTCAGTTATCATGTGAGACCTTTTTGCTTGTTTTGTATTGATCTCTCACATATGTGCGAAAGCTTACCCATCATCGGAGTGATTTTATTTCAAGAGTATACCTAAAGTGAGGATTGAGTCTAGACAACAGACCCGACGGTTTTCCGTTTGAACTAGTTCTGAGATGAATGAATTTGGGTTTGGGTATGCACACACTTCACGAGTAAGCATGAATGGATGAGTTATCTAACGATTTGAGCATTAGACTAATTTGAATGGATGCTAGCATGATTAGTATAATATTGTTATTTAAATGGTATATATGTTGAATTGAGGATTCGCATGTTGAATTGATTAATGATTTTGAGTTTTGAATGGTATATATGTTATAAAAAATCATGTTTTGAAAACTCAATTTTGCCGATGGTTTGAAATTTTTGGAAGTTTGTGGGTAACTTCATTGTAAACCCTCAGGAGACACAACTCCTCCACTAGGGATCACCTAGGGGTTTAAAGGCTTGTTGCACACGCTAAGTGCAATCGTGTTCCCTACGAAAGTGGCATTTATTTTCTTTAGTTTGCTTTGCTCGAGGACTAGCAAAGTGTAGGTTTGGGGGTGTGATGAGTAGTGAAATATGATGATATTTCACCCCTAGATACCTATATTTAGCTATCCGATGAAGGCTATCTGATAAGAATTATTAGATTTGAAGTGTTTCAGGTAAATACAAGCCAAGTGCAGAAAACAGCCCAAGAATTCTAAAAATAATGTCAAAACACTGTAACTTTGGGTCATCGAGAACTTGGTGCAACTTACAGATCAATTTGGACCTTCCAAATGCCCGAATTATGAAATTTTCAAAACATAAAAGTTGTAGAGATTTCTATCAGCGTTCCAACGGCGCAAGAATCGCCTCAATCTGAGTTCGGTACAGAAAGTTATGGCCAAAATACTGAAGCAGTGTCTGATGTAAAGTTCGGCGGGAATTCACGAACATCTGGGAGGTCGATGCATCGACCCTATTGGGTCAATTAATTGACCCTAAATTTTCGAGTTGGAACACCTCTGCGGCTGGGAAACTTCGGCTCTATTTAAAGCGGATCAAACACTTCGAAAAAGAGAACAAGAATTAGATATAGGTTTTTTTAGGAAATAATTAGAGATTTTTTTTAGAGAGAGTTTTTTTTAGAGGATTATTTATTCATTATTATTTTTAGTTTTAGACTCCTCTGAGCATCTTTTTAAAAGTTCTTCTTTTCTCCTTCTTCTAGGGATTGATTTGGGTAGATTGTACTTAGGATTTGCACTGTCTTTCTTTTACATTCATAGATTGTATTTAGGAAAAGGCATTGTAACCAAAGATTTTTGGAAGAAATAAAAAGAGGAATGGCTTTGAATGAACAAGGAGATCATACACCAAAGATGAGTGGCTAAATCAGTAGATCGGGAAAGATGCGATCCCCAGATAAGTACCCATATTTATGATTAATACCATAGTCTAATGTTTTTATTGTTTTGATCTACACATCACGAGATACGCTATGCTTCTTACATGACTCATACCGCATGATATTTGAGTCATTGTTTTTAGATAGGGTATGCCGGATTGATGATCATACTTTATTTCAAATCATTTTTATGAATGAATGATGGTGATGGTGTGCATGATTCTTTAATGAAAGGGGGGTACAAATCTGGGGTAGCATATTTCTTGATCTTATTTAAATATTATTCTTAGATTCATCAGTAATTAGTTGTTTAGATTAATTTATTTTTCTTGCATTTAGAAAAAGTGATAAATTTTTGGTTAAATTGAATCTGCCCTTTGGTACTTCCTTGGGGACGTTTTTAAATCTCTGAAAGAATTAATTAAAATTCAAGATTTCCCTGTGGGTTCGACACCCTTGTTCTTGCCATACTGCAATAGATCTTGTGCACTTGCAAGGGTTACATTTAAAATCGATCAGGAAGAACAACCCGAAAAGGGCCTGAGTCTTGCCAAATCGATTAATCGAAATTGAGATTCGATTAATCGATTTTGGTCTAGAAGTTGAAAAGTCAGGGATGCCCGATTTTGATTAATCGATCTGGAATTCGATTAATCAATTTTGAGGGTCGATTAATCGATTTGGAAATCGACTAATCGACTGGGTACCTCCAGTGGCTGTAGAATTAAAACTTGGGGAAATAGACTAATCGACTTGGGAAATCGATTAATCGATTTTGGATTTCGATTAATAGATTTGGGATCGACTGGTCGATTTCAGATTTTTGACTGCTCGATTTGAGAATCAATTTAGCCATTCAGGGGAATTCGATTAATTGATTTGGGATCGATTAATCGATTTTGGATTTTGATTAATCGATTTTGGGAATCGATTAATCGATTTTGGTAGTTTCACTTGACTTCTTAATTGGACCTTGAGATTCATGGAGGGTCTAGGACCTTCTCTATGACATCTTTAGTGATGTGTTGCATGTGTTATGATGTACCATAGGTGGTACGTGTGAATGCAAGCATAAGGAGTCGCGTGGGACCTTGATGCTTGGACTTTCAGAGACCTGAGGTGGGGAACACCTTGAACATGTACTTTAAATTGCAAGAGCATGTATGTAGTGATATAGAGATCAAATTGAAAATGTTTTAACTATGAAAATCTTTGTAAAAAATGAGTGTGTGTGTGATGCGAGTAACTGAGACCAAGTAAGTAAATGAGAATGAGACATCCCCAGGGGATGAGAAAGTAACAAAAGGCATTAGTGTGATGCGAGTAATTTAGACATCCTAGGGATGTAAGTAAGATTGAATAACTACTGTTAAGGCCTAACTGATATAAGATAGCACACTTACACGGTGAATAACTATATGTAAATCACATATTATTTTTGTTATTTGAGGTTTGTTAGGATACCCCACTAACGTGGCGGGATACCTATAACTGACTCGACAGGATATCCGTGACCGGTACAGCGGCCAATCCGTACACCTATGTGGAGGTCTATCCGTACACAGTAAGCACATCCCAGGGATGTTGAGATGAGATTTAACCTCGCCGCCTATTGAGAAAGGGGCTTGGGTCGTATTCCTAGGGAATACTTTTTTTAACAATTGTCTATTTAGACGACGATGGAGGGTATCCCATCAGGGCTCGACGCTATATTGGTCGGGGATTACTTAAGTTGAATATTTAAGTTTTGCTTTAGGCCTGTTCAGTGTCATTCATGATAAATTAACAATAAAATGAAACATGTAAACTACCAGTAAATTTGAATGCAAATTACCTTTTTTTAAACTGTTTTCTAGCAAATGCATAGACATATCATGCTTTGAATATCATGAAATATATGTGATATTTTGACTTATATGTTCATTGTGTTGTTCTCTATTGAGCTAGGATGTAGCTCACCCTTTAGATTATACGTCGCAGGTCCATTATTAGCAGTGGCTGAGGCTTCGGGAGATGTTGATCCGGGTGATTCGGATTACATGCCTAGAGACGAGTTGGAGCCTCCTCCCGAGGAGTTCTTCTAGGAGACTCTGCTGTGTACTTTGATAAAGAGTCAGTTTTGAGAGTAGGTTGTATGGCTTGGTATGTCAGGCCTTTTATTTTTGTCAAATAATGTAATTAGATAGATATAATTCTTTTGGGCGAACCATCTGGGGTGATCTATTTATCACTGATGGTTCAGATCGGTTCTCTGTTCATGCAGTGGAATGAAGGTAGAACTGCCTTTTGTATATGTCAGATGGGCATATTGACTTTTCCGCTTTATGCAGTTATTTACTTTATTTCTTTATTATTTCTTGTTATACCAATGTTTCGTACATATCCATGGGGCACGGTCTAGAGAATCGTGCTGATGGCACGAGTTTCGGGGTGCTGAAATTCGGGCTGTCACAGTTGGTATCAGAGAATTTTCTTTTAGAAATTATGACAATCATTCTTTTGTCAGAGCATAGGGACTTTTGCTAATGAAAACTTTGTTTTCACGTGCAGACCGTTATGTTTCCTAGAGGAAGAGGTCGACCCAGGGGCGGTCATCACAGAAATTTGCGTAGTCGAGATGATCTCGTCTCGGATACCAATCGAGTACCTTTAGGACATGGAGGTGCTTCAGGTAGTGGCAGTCAAGAGGGCCATGATCAAGGAGAGAACCAGGATCGAGATCAAAGGGAACAAGAAAGAGTCAGAGAAAGAAACAAAGATAGAGTGGAGCGTCAGAGGATGATGCACACCATGGAGACCATGGCGACTGCTATGGCCCAACAGGTAGCATCCTTGGTAGCTCATACTGCCCACGAGCAGCATCAGCCACCGACACCTCTAGTGGCTCCGACACCGCCAGTGTCTTCTACTTTTACTGAGTTTAGGAGGATGAGGCCTCCTAGCTTTTCGGGGCAGGCAGAGCCCATGGCAGCTGAGAACTGGCTGAGCGAAATGGAGAAGGTGTTTAGTGTGCTCACATGTACAGAGGACGAGAGCGTCTGTTGGGCAGCCTATATATTGGATGGAGAGGCTGGGCCTTGGTGGAAGTCCGTTTCACGGACTAGGGCTCAGGAGAATCCATATTTGCCCTGGACTTGGGATGAGTTCATGGAAGAATTCAATAAACAGTACTTCTCGGAAGTGGTGAGGAACCAAATGGAGATTTAATTTCTACAGCTTACTCAAGGGAAGATGACTGTTAGGGAGTATGGAGTGGAGTTCATGTGGCTCGCTCGCTTCACGCCTGACTATGTCATCACAGAGATGATGAGAGCGAAGACGTTTTAGCAAGGATTGAGACCGGACGTGAGGGGAGGAGTAGCACCATTCTAGCTGAGGACCTATGGAGAGGTCATGAGAAAGGCCTTGGTAGTAGAGGAAGAAAATAACAACAAGTACCGCCAGAGGGAGCAGCAAGGAAGGTGAAATATGGACCAGAGTAGAACAGGGAACTACGAGCCGGTGAATAAAAAGCCAAGATTCGTAGCAGGCAATCAGAAACCACCGTTCCAGGGAGGTTATGGGAGACCGACGCAGTAGACCAACTAGCAGAAATTTCCATTGCTTGCATTGGGGAGGCCGATGAGATACGAGAGCCCTGCTATTACTATCGGAGCTACAGTTACACAGGGGTTCTCGCGAGCAGCTTCTTCCACACCTCGTGAGACGTGTGCCAAGTGTGGCAAGTCTCATAGAATAGTTGATTGTAGGCAGGGAACTCGGGGTTGCTTTCAATGTGGCAAGGTGGGCCACCTAATCAAAGATTGCCCCGAGATGAACAAAGGGAAGACGGCTTCAGCTCCTATTCTACAACCAATACAAGCAAGGAAGTCGATCGTCCAAGGGAGAGCCTACACAGTCACAGCTCAAGAGGCTCAGAATACAAATGATGTGATCCAAGGTGAGATTTCTTTTAAATAAAGAATTTCAATTTTTAAAATTTTAGATAGAGAAGGTGCATCCATATAGAAAATATAAGAGAACTTACATGTAATAAATTCTAATATGATGATAGACATTATATATATGTGTATGTATGATTAGGTACATTATAAATTTATAAGAAGGGAAGCGACGTGACATATGAAGCTCGAGCGTTGATAGACCCGGGGTCTACCCACTCCTTTGTTACTCCTCGTTTCACAAAGAGGATGAAAGTTAACCCAGAAGAGTTAGACTTTGTGTTAACCGTGACTGTTCCTACTGGAAAATCGGTGGATACCGAAAAGAGTTACAACTCCGTGATCGTGAGAGTCATGGATGGAGACGTCTTTGAACTACCGACGAACCTAATTCTGTTGGACATGCAAGGATTTGACGTGATCTTTGGCATGGATTGGCTATCGACTCACTGTGCGACGGTAGATTACAAGAACAAGCTCGTCATATTCAGACCCAATACGAGGAGATCATTTAGATTTCGAGGAGAGAAATTGACACATATGCCACTTATCTCGGCAGTTAGGGCCGAGCGCTTGATCAGAAAGGGGTGCAGTGGATACTTGGCGTTCTTAAAGGAAGATAAGGAGGAGAAGAATGTTATCTCTGAGATAGAAATTGTACGAGACTTCGCTGATGTATTTCCGGAAGAGTTACCTGGATTACCTCTAGAAAGGGAAGTGGAGTTCGCCATCGACTTAGCACCAGGAACGGAGCTTATTTCTAAAGCACCATATAGAATGGCTCCTACTGAGTTGAAGGAATTGAAGGAGTAATTGCAAGAACTCATGGACAAGGGGTTTGTTAGACCGAGCGTGTCTCCATGGGGAGCAACGGTCTTGTTTATAAAGAAGAAGGATGGGTCAATGCGGCTGTGCATTGACTATCGACAATTGAACAAACTCACTATTAAGAATTGATATCCTTTACCTAGGATAGATGACTTGTTTGATCAACTGCAAGGAGCGAGGTACTTTTCTAAGATCGATCTGAGATCTGGATACCATCAGTTGAGAGTCAAGACAGAGGATATTCAGAAGACTGCATTCAGGACTTGGTACAGACACTATGAATTCCTAGTGATGCCGTTTGGGTTGACAAATGCCCCGGCGTCATTCATGGATCTGATGAATAGGGTATTTAAACCACACCTAGACTCTTGTGTCGTAGTATTTGTTGACGACATCCTGATCTATTCAAAATCATAGGAAGAGCATAAGAAGCATTTGAGAAGAGCCCTACAGACTCTACGTGAACACCAGTTATATGCCAAGCTCAGCAAATGCGAGTTTTGGTTAGAAGAAGTTAGCTTTTTGGGACATGTCGTCTCAAAGCATGGTGTCACTGTAGATCCAGCAAAGATAGAAGCAGTGGTCAATTGGGAGCAACCAAAGACCGTGACCGACGTCCGTAGTTTCCTTGGATTGACGGGTTACTATCGACGTTTCGTTGAGGGTTTTTCAAAGATAACAGGACCACTCATGAGACTCACACGAAAAGATGCAAGGTTCGAATGGAGTGAGGCATGTGAGAAGAGTTTTCAAGAACTCAAGAAGAGACTCACTTCAGCTCCAATATTAGCGATTCCTTCAGGCAGTGGAGGGTTTGCAGTATACAGTGATGCTTCGTATAGTGGTTTGGGCTGCGTGCTTAATCAACACTAAAATGTGATAGCATATGGATCGAGACAGTTGACAGAGCATGAGAAGAATTATCCGACACATGACCTGGAATTAGCAGCGGTCATTTTTGCGCTAAAGATTTGGCGACATTACTTATACGATGAGACTTTTGAGATTTTCACCGATCATAAAAGCCTTAGATATCTGTTTACACAAAAAGATCTGAATATGAGGCAGCACAGATGGATGGAGTTTCTTAAAGACTATGACTGTTTCATACAGTACCATCTAGGCACGGCTAATATAGTGGTCGATGCCTTAAGTCGGAAGGGTTCAGCTCATTTGGCTAGTTTGATTTTGGGTATGCACCGATGGAAGTTAATTGAAGATTTGGCACCATATGATGCAAACATCGAGTCGCAAGCTATAGGAGCCTTCTTGGCTAATATATCAGTGAGACCGGTGATATTTGAGCATATCCACGAACTACAATTAAAAGACCCGGCGCTAACCATGATTCGCCAAGATGTAACTAAAGGCATTAGATCTTAGTTATCAGTCAAGGAGGATGGCTCCTTATTGTTCAAGGGCCGTCCCTACATTCCAAAAAATGCCGACTTACGGCAAACAATTTTTGATGAATCTCACAAGTCCAACTATGCGATTAACCCGGGTAGCACAAAGATGTACCAGGACTTGAAAAAGAATTACTGGTGGAGAGGTTTGAAGCAAGACGTGGCAAAGTACGTGTCGCGGTGTTTGACATGCCAACAAGTGAAAATCGATCATAGACACCCTGCGGGATTATTGCAGCCTCTACCTATACCGGAATGGAAGTGGGAATCTATCTCTATGGACTTCATCGTTGGGCTACCGCATACTGCAAAGAGGTATAATGCCATTTGGGTAGTGGTCGATCAATTGACCAAGTCAGCGTACTTCTTACCTTACAACAAGATGTACACGGCGGGACGACTCGCAGAACTGTATATGAAAGAGATTGCCCGTTTGCATGGGATTCCGAGTAGCATTGTCTCAGACCATGACCCATTATATACATCAAAGTTTTGGAAGAAATTTTAAGAAGGAATGGGAACGCGACTTGATTTCAGTACGGCATTCCATCCACAAACCGACGGGCAGACAGAGAGGGTCAATCATATCATTGAGGACATGCTTAGGGCATGTATGCTAGAATTGCAAGGATCATGGGATCAGCACCTACCGTTGATTGAGTTTGCATACAACAACAGTTTTCAGACGAGCATTGGAATGGCACCATATGAAGCTCTTTACGGACGACGATGTAGATCGCCCATCAATTGGGAAGAAATCAGGGAGAAATTTGTTTTGGGACCCGAACTACTTGAAGATAATGCCACCTATGTTTGTATGATAAGGGCAAAACTCAAAGCGGCTCAAAGCAGATAGAAAAGCTACGCTGATATTAAGCGGACGAGTGTAGACTTTAAGGTGGGTGAACATGTGTTCGTGAAAGTGTCACCTATGAAGGGGGTGATGAGATTTGGAAAGAGAGGGAGGTTGAGTCCCCGCTATCTTGGACCATTTGAGGTTCTAGGTCAAGTAGGGGAAGTTACTTACCGCATTGGATTGCCACCGTTATTTGATCAGGTACACAATGTGTTCCACGTATCTATGCTCCAGAAGTATCTTAATGACCCTGATCACGTGTTGAGCGGCAAATCATTTGAAATGCATGAGGATATGAGCATGATCGAAGAACCGGCAGAGATTCTGGATCGAAAGGAACAAGTGTTGCGGACAAAAGTGATTCCATTAGTGCTTGTTCGATGGAAGTATCATCCGGCCGAAGAAGCTACGTGGGAACGAGAGGCCGACGTGAAAGAACAGTATCCGAGCTTGTTTGCAACAGCTTGAGAGTCAAAATTGTATCACCACAAGCATGTTTGCGGATTTAAACCCTCTGTTGTAATCCAATGTTGATCGTTTGATTAATTTATTCAAGAGAAGCAATTTCAATCCGCATGGTTCTCCAATTTCGATGTTGAGTACGTGGTTAGAATTCTTCATAGCCACAAAATGGCTGTGAGAACATGTTTCACAAGACCAATGACCAACTGGCCTTGTGTTAAAAGGAAAAAAAATAAAATAAAATCAAGGAGACATGAAAAATAAGAAATTTCTAAAAATCTAATCAAAATTGATTAATCGATTTTCAAATAGATTAATCGATTTGGAAATTTGATTAATCGAATTTGGTCGATTAGTCGACTGGCATATGCCAGTTAGTGGAGATTGAATGGGGATTCAGAAAATTAACAAAGTGAAATTTCGATTAATCGATTTTAGATTTCGATTAATTGATCTGGAAATTTGATTAATCAAGTGACTTGAGAATTTTAAAAAAATTTAAAGGACTTTACGATTTTGATTAATCGAAGTGAAATTCGATTAATCAATTTTGGAACATCGATTGATCGATTTGGTAAATTGATTAATCGACTGGCGCATGCCAGTGAGCTCGAAAAGTTGAAATTTTAAGTGACCACGATTACGATTAATCGAAATGGCTTCAATTAATCGATTTTGAGTTTCGATTAATCGATTTTGGAAATCGATTGCTCGGCTAAATATTAAAACTCGATTAATCGATTTTAAAAATCGATTAAAAGAATCGGGGCCTATATATATAAATCGAGGGGGATTTCTCCCCATTTGAAAATTTTTTGGGGTTTTGTTTCTGCGTGCCTTTTTGTCCTCCTCTTCGAGCGACTGTGCACCTAGGGCTTCTTGGGGTTTTCGAATCGATTTCGGATCGAAATCGTTGCGTTCGGATCGAATACCTAAGGTAAAACCCTAGATTTTGACTTTCTTTCCATTTCGAGCTATAAAACCCTAGTTTTTGTTATATTTTCACCAAAATGCCGCCTAAATCCCGGTTGTCTTCGAAGAAGGCAACATCCAAGCTCCCGGTCTGGCATAAGAACGCCGCACTGCCACCGCCTACCCTATCACCTGTGAGGATCCCATCCCCGTCGACATCGGATACCACATCCGGTTTGACAAGCGCGTCTTCTGGCGAATCTTCACCAATTCCACCACCACCCGAAAACGTCCCCCAACCAAATGAATGGTGGGAGGCTAAGACCTTCGAAGATGAATTTATCTTCAATGTGGAATTGTTTAGCAACCCCGACGACTCAATGGGCTCAAAATTACTTGGTGAAGGCGGGCCTCGGCAATCTCTTAAAGCCACTCCACGGGTCTTACTACCCTTGATTGGTCCCCCTATTTTACCAAGGCTTGGCGAAGGGTCCTACAGACGACATTGTTACGACCACGATTAATGGTTGTGACTATACCTTCACCCGTCGCCACATCCACAAAGCCCTAGAATGTTATTTGGACTTCGTGCCTAAGACCACCCTCTTTCCACCTTTTTCAGAGGAGGTGAGATTTGAAGAAATTATGACCCGGATGACTAATGGGAAGAAGGGGTCCAGATCGTCCATTCGAAGGGTCGATCTGCCCCATTATATGTGGATGCTTGATTCCATAATCAAGTGTAATCTCTACCCAATGCATCACGATATCGAGCGGGTAGAGTTGGTCCAACAGGCCCTGTACGCGGCATTCTGCGACCGTTGGTTTGATGCTACCAAGATCATCCTGGAGGGGATGGTCTATATAAAGGGGAAATTGATGAAGGGAAATTTGAGGCCCAAGGAGAAGATGCCATATGCTCGACTCATTTCAAGCATGCTGGAGTGCTACTCAGACGCTCCAGGATACGCCATCTCGCCCCATGAGGAGCGAGCTACGGACCACCTGAAGCACTACTCCATCGCTTCATCGGCCCAACACCAGTGGCTGAGCACCCGATGCACCACCACCACCCCCACCACCCAGGACCCACACTGGGGACAACACCCATTGAGCCACCAGCTGAGGGGACACCCTCCCATACCACCACCTCGCCACGCGTCGCGATCGTGGCTGCCACCTACTTCATCATGCCGAGGGACTCGCTCGGCACCTACTATCGAGGATGTGTTGGCTCGGATGGAGGCCAACAACCAGCGGATGAACCGACGAATGGACTTCTTGATGTACCACACCCTGCGGTACATCTATCCGTTGGACTTTCAGCAGTATCTCGCGCAGGAGGAGGCGTGGACTGCAGGCCGGACCGCTTTTCACTCAGGTGTCGCTTTTCACGCGAGTAACTCTCATCGATGCATCCACTTTCGGTACCTTGCCTTTGAGGCAGACGAGCCACCACCAGTAGCTGACCAGACAGAGCAGCCCGCTCCAACACTAGATCAGCCTAGCGAGGGGACAATGTGAGCTTGAGCGGAGGATATTTCTTTTTGGATTGTACTTAAAATAATGTAAATGCTCAACTCTGTAAATTTTGGGAACTTTGATAATGAAATCTCAATCATCTTTTTGGAAATTGCTTACATTACATCCTGTTTCTTGCACTGTGTGATGTATAAGTCATGTTTGTGTGTGTGTACGCGACCCCAGGGTGTGGGGTATCCAACCAACTACACACATTTGAGTTCATTTTCGAGGACAAAAATTCCCAAGGGGAAGAATGCAATATCCCAAAAAATTTGAGATTTAATTAGTGACCTTGGGATTTGTGCCCGATTGGTCGTAGGTTTGACCAATTGATGGTCAAACAGTGGACTCATGAAGTGGTGAACCGATGTGATGTAAATGTGACCTAAGTGTAGAGTATGGTATTAGTTTAGAGCCACATACACCTATCTCTGGTGTACACGCTTAACACCGAAACTAGAGAGAGGATATAAGGGTTTAATAACCCTAGAATCCTTTTGTTTGATTGGTGAAGGATTTAAGAAGAGAGAGAGAGGGAGAAAACAAGAGGAGTTATTGAGGTAGGAGTTAGTGCAAATCAAGGGCTGATTGAGCGTTGATTGCTGGATTCAACGTGATTGGGATCGTTGAAGCAAAAGCTGGAACACTAGCCATCAAACCCAACGAATCAATCCTTTAAAGGGATTATTGGGGTAAGTTTCATTAGATTTCAATACATAAAGATGTGATAAGTTTAATTCAGTCAACCATAGTTAAAATGATAGATTAAAGACATAGAAAAAGGAAGAAAAAGAAAAAGAATGGATTTGGGAAGAACAGCCCGAAAAGGGGCTGAGTCTGGCCAAATCGATTAATCAAAATTGAGATTCGATTAATCGATTTTGGTCTAGAAGTTGAAAAGTCAGGGACGCCCGATTTCGATTAATCGATCTGGAATTCGATTAATTGATTTTGAGGGTCGATTAATCGATTTGGAAATCGACTAATCGACTGGGTACCTCCAGTGGCTGTAGAATTAAGACTTGAGGAAATCGACTAATCGACTTGGGAAATCGATTAATCGATTTTGGATTTCGATTAATTGATTTGGGATTGACTAGTCGATTTCAGATTTTCGACTGCTCGATTTGAGAATCGATTTAGCCATTCAGGGGAATTCGATTAATCGATTTGGGACCGATTAATGAATTTTGGATTTCGATTAATCGATTTTGGGAATCGATTAATCGATTTAGGATTCGATTAATCAATTTTGGGAATCGATTAATCGATTTTGGTAGTTTCACTTGACTTCTTAATTGGACCTTGAGATTCATGGAGGATCTAGGACATTCTCTATGACATCTTTAGAGATGTGTTGTATGTGTTATGATGTACCATAGGTGGTACGTGTAAATGCAAGCATAAGGAGTCGCGTGGGACCTTGATGCTTGGACCTTCGGAGACCTGAGGTAGGGAACAACTTGAACATGTACTTTTAATTGCAAGAGCATGTATGTAGTGATATAGAGATCAAATTGAAAATGTTTTAACTATGAAAATCTTTATAAAAAATGAGTATGTGTGTGACACCAAGAAAGTGATAAAGGCATCAGTGTGATGCAAGTAACTGAGACCAAGTAAGTAAATGAGAATGAGACATCCCCAGGGGATGAGAAAGTAACAAAAGGCATCAGTGTGATTCGAGTAATTTAGACATCCCAGGGATGTAAGTAAGATTGAATAACTACTGTTAAGGCTTAACTGATATAAGATAGCACACTTACACGGTGAATAACTATATGTAAAGCACATGCTATTTTTGTTATTTGAGGTTTGTTAGGATACCCCACCGACGTGGCGGGATACCCACGACTGACTCGACAGAATATCCGTAACCGGTACAGCGGCTAATCCGTACACCTGTGCGGAGGTCTATCCGTACACAGTAAGCACATCCCAGGGATGTTGAGATTAGATTTAACCCCGCCGTCTATTGAGAAAGGGGCTTGGGTCGTATTCTCAAGGAATACTGTTTTTAACAACTGTCTATTTAGACGACGATGGAGGGTATCCCATCGGGGCTCGATGTTATATTGCTCGGGGATTACTTAAATTGAAGATTTATGTTTTGCTTTAGGCCTGTTCAGTGTCACTCATGATAAATTAACAGTAAAATGAAACATGCAAACTACCAGTAAAGTTGAATGCAAATTATCATCTTTTAAACTATTTTCTAGAAAATGCATAGACATATCATGCTTTGAATATCATGGAATATATGTGAGATTTTGACTTATATGTTCATTGTGTTGTTCCCTATTGAGCTAGGATGTAGCTCACCCTTTAGACTATACGTCACAGGTCTATTATTAGCAGCGCCTGAGGCTTCAGGAGTCGTTGATCCGGTTGATTCGGATTACGTGCCTGGAGACGAGTTGGAGCCTCCTCCTGAGGACTTCTTCTAAGAGACTCTGCTGTGTACTTTGATAGAGAGTCAGTTTTGAGAGCAGGTAGTACGGCTTGGTATGTCAAGCCTTTATTTTGTCAAACAATATAATTAGATAGATATAATTCTTTTGGGCAAACCATCTGGGTGATTTGTTTATCACCGATGGTTCGGATCGGTTCTCTATTCATGCAGTGACATGAAGGTAGAGCTGTCTTTTGTATGTGCCAAATGGGCATATTGACTTTTCCGCTTTATGCAGTTATTTACTTTATTTCTTTATTATTGCTTGCTATATCAATGTTCCGTACATATCCATGGGGCACGGTCTAGAGAATCGTGCTGATGGCACGGGTTTCGGGGTGTCGAAATCTGGGCTGTCACATTTTTAGTCAATGGGTCTGTATAAAAATTTGGCAACCCTGATTCATAAACTGCTCAGGCACGGGATAGCTCCAAAAGTTTGATTAAAAATCGGCCCGTTTAAAGGGCAGCCCAATAATCTCTTCTACCATTTTTGCACCATAAACATCTGCTCCATCTCCTTGACACAAATGTAAATAAAAGCTGAAATCAATGGCTCGAAGGTATCACTGATTATCTGGACTTCATTTTTTTGTATTCTTACAAACCAATGTCATTTGCTAAGAATAGAAGGTGGGGGATTTGGTTGATTGGGGAAAACCGCTTCTTTACATTCTCAACAACTGGGCCAAAAAACAGAGCACAAGATTTGTGAAACAGACGTTTGGCATATCCACTTCCTTCTTGTCTCTGTCTTACCTGAAACAGAAAAATACAGATCGACTTCCACGACTATATCCTTTAGAAGTTGAAAATCTATGACCACATCATGGTCCTTCAGGGAGTCTTCTACTGAAGCATATTGCCCTCAATCAGTATTTACTTATTAAGCCTCCCCTGTACATCTTCAGATGACAACACTTTTTGCCAGTACAATTTTATATAAATTACCTGTAAATCAACTTACACAACTAAATCAACTTCGACAATTATAACAGCAAAGTAGAGGCAAAAAATTATAATAGAAAACTACTGATCATCGTTCATCATTTGGTGTTTTGCTGAGATTAAATGACGATAATAAGAGAAATATGACAGAGAAGGTAGAAATATGGGCCTAAATCTATATTCGGAATAGGATTAACTCCTGAGAAAAAAGCCACAACCAGATTGAGACCATTGGGTCCTCATTGGTGAACGTCTCCACTACCTATTCCACAACCAAAACTACATTTCAAAGGCTACCTTATTTACAACGAAAATAACTTCGGAATTGGGGTCACCACAAACAAAAAGTCTCATAAACGAACCCTTTGCATTTGATCCTCATACAAAATAATGGCTCCAAATCATGGTTTATAATCTGCCGAGACTGATGTGTACCTGACTCTTTGGATTCAATTGCGATGACCCACACGGCGTACTAGCCGAAACCATTGAGAGTCTTCATTGCACCTGTTGTAACAGAAAAAAACTATCTTCAATGAAGAACCCATTAGCGTTTAGGAGGATAATAAAAAGAAAAACAAATTTCTCAAAAAAGAGATATATATATATATATATATATATATATATATATATATATATATATATACTTCTATAAGCAAATTTGATGGCTAGAGTTGGTCCGTCATTTTTTTTAAAGACTGATTACACCCTTCTGTAGCATGTTTATATATCCTTTCAATTATTTCATTCTTTAGTGATTATGGAAAGTAGAGGGGCAATAACAGGAAACCCTTAGATAGGTATGTAGGTCTCCATTGTTAGCCCTATACAAAACTATTTTTTCTCCAATTCGATTGCTTCTGTGCTTTGTGGAGGTATTGCAGCAGGAAAGGGTTTGTTCGTAAATGCATCCAGCCCATTCCGTTGCCCATTCCGTTCCTGATGTTAGGGCTTGATTGCTACAGTTCATCTTCTCCACCAGCTCCAATTTTCAGCGTCTTCTCTGGAGAAAGGTATGGTCTATTAAATACACCGTACCCGATTTATAGCCCCTCCTCTCCGTCGACTCCAATTTCCAGACGGTCTTCTATAGAAAAGTATGGTTCGATGATGACTTTCTTGCCTTACAAATCGTTCGAGATCCTCCATTTTCACATATATATATTTTTTTACCGTGTTGCCTTCCTAATCCTTCGAGATCGTCCACCAAAGGTTTCCAAATCCTTGATGATCAGGAAAAAAAATATTAAAAATTTACTCTCTTGCCTTGCAAACCCTTCCAAATCTTTCATTCTCTGAAGAATTTTTTTTTTTTACTCTCTTGCCTTACAAATCCTTCAAAATCGATGATTATCAGAAAAATAAAAATAAATAATACTCTCTTGTCCTCTCAAAATAAATAACACTCTCTTGTCCTCTCAAATGTCCTCTCAAATCGACAAACCATTCTTCCCTATATATATATATATAATATATGGAGCCTTTGAATAAGTTGTGCACCCTCATCTAAAAGATCATCAAAATAAGCTTTGCACGCTCATGTCCCTATAGGGAATCCCCAAATACTCCATTACCCAAACACTCAAATCATATTATCAAACCATGGATGCCATTTGTTGTGGGATGAAGTAGAAGAGCTTGGACATTTCCTAAAGCAACAACACTACCCGATATTCAGAATAGTATGGATTGGTTAGTATTAGTTTTTAAGCTCTCATCTTCATAGCTTATTGTGGTTTTATGCATTCCACGCATTATAATTAAATTCATTTTTATATTTCTTCATTCGTACCAATAGTGGACGTTGTTTGCACGGGCAGCTACATCAAGAAGACTCACATTGGGACGATTTGAGCACAAACTCTGTTGCACATACTTCTTTAAGGTTCGTTCCTTCTAATCTTGTATGTTAGTAATTTCCTTCTAAGTGAATTTCTTTTTTTGTATTGCATATACAAGTACATAAACCTGCACTTTACAAAGTTTGGTATCACTTGGGTTTCTTGCTTACCGATATCTACAGTTACCTATGCCTGAGATTTCTTTAGAAATGGTGAATAAGGTCTTTTCATTAACTAGATTTCAGAAAATGGAGATGCATTAAATCTGTTTTTTCCCTTCTTTTATGAAGATGCTAATCTCTACGCAAGTGAATGGAAAGCATTATTATTAGTAATCTAAAGGGCAGTTTTTATTTAAGCACTGGAAATTGAAGAAAGCGTTCCAAATTTATATCATTAGTATTATCTATAAACTTTACTGATAGATATGTGGATTTGATTCAAGGAGATGGTATGAAATAAATAGAGGATTTCTTGGGGATTTCTCTTTTGATTTAGGTGAAACTTTCAGTAATCTTCTTTTTTGCATGTCCAATTATGGTATGTAAATCTTTTATATGTTTCCATTGATCTTTAAATTTCAACATGTGTGTTAGGAAAGGGCATTTCTGTTAATGTGGTATCATAAAAAAAAAAATTAGCCTCATAAAGAGCAAGAGTTAATTGTTTAAATCAGCTTTTTGGAAAAAAATAAAAATATTTACCATGAGTTTTTAAAAAAAATCTGATTTAGGGATGACCATCCTTCCTCGAAGTTACATTAAAACCTATTTTATAGTTCCATGTTTCACAATTTAAGTCTCTCCCTCAGGTGAAAGCTTTAGCAAGAAGTGCATCTAGCAAGGAGTGCATGTTTTCTTTCTTGAATATTGTCGAACTTCCATTATCTATATACTTTACAATATAAAAAAAAAAGTTCTATCTATAAACCGAGACCGACATTGATACTAATATCAGAAATAGTCATGTATCTCTCTATCTAACGCTACAAAAAATAAGCCTATTAGCGGCAGCCAAAAAAACTCCCGCCGATAATCTTACTAATAGTCTTATTTAACCATCTGATAGTCTTTACGATATCAGAAAATTTATCTCGTATTGGGATCCATTGTAAATAGAAGTCGGCTCTAATACCATGCGAAGTGGATAGTCAGTACTAACTTGTACGAAACTAGGGCATGGGTTTTGAATGTTCCATCCACTTCGAACTCCCTATTAATTGGTTCTAACATGTTGTAAAAAAAAATACTATGATGAGTACCAAGATGGGGAATTTTCAAGATTTTTAGCCACTTTTATTTTGTCAAAAGCTTACTGCTACAGGTCTCACGCTCCTAAAGAAATCCGTTAAGGGTCTGTTTAGATAGAACCTGATAAAACATGGTAAAATTGTTGATCGCTCTCAAAAGACCCAAATATTAGTTTTTATTATCACTGAATAAGTAAAGATTTACCTGAACAATTAACAACTCAAAATGATTCAAATAGTGAGATCACTCCTAACTCTATACAAATATAAGAAGCCCCATATATATATATATATATATATATATATATATATATATATAAACTCAAAATGATTCAGGTAGTGAGATCACTCCTAACTCTATACAAATATAAGAAGCCCCATATATATATATATATATATATATATATATATATATATATTGGTGGATGTCCCTTTTATGGTGCTATCCCTTTACTCATCACAAAAAATACATGTACCAATATATAACCCATGACTAAATCACAATCAGCCAGAATAGAAATGCAGAGTGCCGGTAACATAGGGTGAACATTAGAAACAACAAAATTTGACTATAAATCTTATTTGTATCTAGAAAATGCAAACATGCCTAAAATTTGGCCCTGCTTAGAAATGCACATTGCCAATAACATAGGGTGAACATTAGAAAATAGAGAACATGAATATAAATCTATCTGTATCTAGAAAGTTCAAACATGCCTAAAAATTGGCCCTGCTTCTTAAATGTTAATAAAGTTTGATGTCCAGCTACAATGGATGTATTTGTACCCACCTATTAATATCTGTTCTTTGGGTTAGAGTGCCCCCAGAAGATAATAGACTCATTTGACATTGACAGATTTTACCCCCTTCCAATTGTACAGCCCCTAAGAGATACTCAGGAAAATGATAATACAGTTTGGGTATAAAGAAATAAATATTTATGAGGTATCATTTGCATCTTTAGTTGTTTTATTTATGCAGTGGAAAGAATAATTCCCAAAGAAGGAAGTAATAGCAGCCCCAGCCCCATCATATTTGTTATTGATATGAACACTTCAAACAATTTTGTCTTCAAAAATCTAATTAACCATTAAAAAAACATGTATCAGAGTATTGGAGCCATCTAATTAACCATTATAAATATTTCCACAACCATCCATAGGAGAGCACACAAATCCGACGGTTTAAATCGCCCTATGCGTCTAACTTGAATTAATAAAAACTGTGGGAGGAAGTCGAAAATGGGTGGTTCTCATGAAAAATATCTATAAATTTGAAGAATAGAGTAGAGAAGACTCATTGTCCATCAAGCTTGCATACTATTAATCCCCTTCTCCATTGCTGACCCATATTTGGGCAGTGCTAAATTGATCTTCTGCAACTTTTGGATTATAGGCATTGATGTATGCTTGTGCTCCATGATAATTGAAATCAGTAGGCATTTTAACCATGCAAACTGAGAAGGGGAGTAGTTAGAGGGCATCGAGATGTGTGTGTGTGTGTGTGAGAGAGAGATATTGGTAGTATATTATTTAGATTTTTAGAGATTTGATAAAAAACACATTTAGCCACTTATATGTCCTGTTAAAATTAGTGGTAACACCTAATTAGAGCTTCATGGTGGGTTGTCGAAATCTACATCACACCAATTAAGTAGTCTCTACTCTGTAGATGACCAAACTCACCATGGACCGTCTATCTAAACAAGTTGTGACACCAAAATTATTATTTGGGTGTCATGTGGTCTAGGAGGGGCATTTTGAGGGACATAAAAAAATTGATAAAAAAAATATATAAAAGAAACTTCTACACTGAACGGGTCAAATTTTAAAAGATATAAAATCACATAATGGAGATAAAATTTCTATTCTTTTTTAATTGAATTATGCTATGTACCTTTGATCTACAAGATAGAATTTTTAGAGACTCAGCGTATGGTCAAATGTATTCCTTTGGAGTAAGAAACCTTTTCCTTATATAATATATACAGATGAGGATCTCGTAGTTGGACCCTCCCCTACCAAGAACGAAGGAATCTATCCTCATAGTACACAACACAAGTTTGTGTTCCATGTGGAAGTAGGTATGGTCGATAAAAAAATATTCACAAAAACAATGATAATAAAAAAAGATTGCCCATCATGAGATCAACAATGGCCAATGGTTTAAAAATAAACTCGCCAATCTTTCTTGAATATTGTCGGACTTCCATTATCTATAAAGTTTACTATAAAAAAAAAGTACTATCTATAAACCAAAAAAACTGCCACTATCTATAAACTTTACTGTTAAATGAATCCCCTTCTCCATTGCTGACCCATATTTCGGCAGTAGTAAATTGATCTTCTGCAACTTTTGGATTATAGACATTGATGTATGCTTGTTCTCCATGATAATTGAAATCAGTAGGCATTTTAACCACCGTAAACTGAGAAGGGGACATTTTGAGGGACATAAAAAAATTGATAAAAAAATATATATAAAAGAAACTTCTACACTAAATGGGTTAAATTTTAAAAGATATAAAATCACATAATGGAGATAAAATTTCTATTTTTTTTTAATTGGATTATGCTATGTACCTTTGATCTACATGACAAAATTTTTAGAGACTCAGCCTATGGTCAAATGTATTCGTTTGGAGTAAGAAACCTTTTCCTAATATAACATATACACATAATATATGTACATGTCCAGTTACGGTATGTAAATCTTTTATATGTTTCCATTGTTCTTTAAATTTCAACATGTGTGACAGGAAAGGGCATTTTTGTTATTGTGGTATCATAAAAAAAAATTTAGCCTCATAGAGAGCAAAGTTATTTCTTTAAATCAGCTTTTTGGAAAAAATTAAAATATTTACCATAAGGTTTTTTTTTAAATCTGATTTAGGGGTGACCATCCTTCCTCGAAGTGACATTAAAACAAATTTTTATAGTTCCATGTTTCACAATTTAAGTCTCTTCCTTAGGTGAAAGCTTTGGCAAGAAGTGCATGTTTTCTTTCTTGAATTTTGTCAAACTTCCATTATCTATAAACTTGACTATAAAAAAAGAAATTACTATCTACAAACTGTAAGGTATAAACTATAAACAAAAAAAGCAAACAAGAGAGAGAAAATAGATATTCAGACAGCATAGCTACTTAAAAAACTGTGAGAGCACTACTGTAATCTCTTATGATTTATTTAAAGATATTTGCATATTTTTTGTTGTCTTCTTTGATGGTGCAGTTTCGTCAAGGTTTTTGGTAATGGTTTGGCCTGCCTTATTATTCAATGGAGTAATTTGCATTTTTAGAGTTTGTAAATGGTTTTGAATATGCAATGTATTCAATGTTAAGGATTCCCCCTTTGCACGAGGCAGTCGTGACAATTTTATTTAATATTCACACAGTCCTAATATATTGATTTTTTTACAAGTAATGAAACATTGAAGGAAAAAATTTGTATCAGTTAGTAACTCAGTATCGACTGATACGGTATCAGCTGTACCGTATCCATATTGGCCGATACCCGAGACCTATATTGATACCTTGATTACCGGCATCGTGAGACTTTCCTCATCGATTTAGTGATTTTAGGCAATTGATTAGTGATCCTTGACAATAGGACCCAACATAGCAGTTGGACTTGCCATGTATCACATGCTTTTGCTTTGCCTCTCATGCTTTCGCCTTGATCGGGCCACCTCCTCGAGAGGGAAGAGGAGGTGTCGATGTAGCTCCACGCTAATCATTCTTCTCCTTTGATTTAGAGCTAAGAGCTGTTTTTACTGTAACAAACCACTTCCCTTTTTTCCCCATCTTCTAATCATTTCTCACTGGGGTCTTGATGACATATAAACAAAGTGAGGCACAAAACCCATTATTAGATTAAAAAAACCTCCTTTACATGGATATAATAACAAAAAATACCATAGCAAAACACCATAGATCTATGAAATCCTAAAAGAAGAAAAACCCATCTTTACATTTCAAAGAAACAAAACATACCAAACAAGTAACCAAGATTTTGACTTCTCAAAAAACAAGTTTGCTTCTGAACTGCAATGTAGAGAAAAAAAGAAACAAAAAGATATACAAATAAAACTCACCTTCTCATCTAACAAGAACATAGATCATACCCAAGTGCTGAAATTGTGAGATCTTGAAAAAGCTCAACTCCCAAAATAAAAAGTTAGTCAAATTTTAAAATATGAAAAAAAAGTTGTTTTTTTCAAACGAAAAACTTAAAAATGAAAGCATTATGTGCGTGTGTTTATTAATTAATTCATAAAGACTACAACTCTCTTTCAGGCTAAATGAGAAAAGCCAAAAAAGCAAAAAGAAATCGTTTTCTACCTATCAAAGAAGCATAGAGAGATATACCCAAGTGCCTAAATTGCAAGAGACCTGACCATACCATTATTAGGTGATGACATTTCCAAATCTTTAAGCAACTCACTCTCTCTCTCTCTCTCTCTCCACAAACAAAAAAATCACTATGTAAGCTTATTCTTATTCCTAAAAGAAATCTCAAAATAACGTAAGATAAGAAAATAACAACTACTTTTTTGAGGGACCACCATTCGTTTGGACTGGTGAATCAAACACCATGCTTTATGTATAATATTCAGCTTTTCCTTTATAATTAGATCAAAACATACAGTTTCTTTCATTCTTGGAAAAAAACCATTTCAAACTTTGTAATGCGTGTTATTCAAAGTTTTCAAATTACCTCATACAATACTCATTTGTCATTGATTCCTATTTTTAAATTCTTGGAAAATATGATCCCAACAATATCCCGATCTAGACTATTAATTCAAGATACAAATTAGAGGACTAAATTGAAAATTAGAGGACTAAATTGAAACTTCAAAAACTTTTCTCCCTACCTAATATTCTCGTTTACCCTTTTTTGATGGTCTGATAATTCATCAAACAAATGGATATCTCTTCCGACCCCCCGTAAGTGTGAATACAAATATTACCCGAGTTATGATATCTTTAATACTCTTTACATTCTACTATCATTTCATTATTCATGACTATTATTCTTTCCTTCCCCAGCTTAAATGTCAGTTCTTTGGAAGTTATCTTTCATGATATGTGTACAATGACCTCCTCCAACATGCCTTCTAATTCTTTCCCTATAAGCAACGGAATTGGTTACATAGTCACCACTGAAGATGCCAATGTGAGTACAATTACCACTACTCATATTCCCACCTCAGTTGGCACTACACAGAAGACGAAAGAAGAAGGCGTAGAGCATTCAGGAGGAAAATTGTCTTCTACATACAATAGTAGTTTCGAATTGCGTGGGATGACATTTGGAAACAGCTTGAAAGTTGAAGAACATGTTCTCCCTGCTTGTTCTACCATACCGTCCTCAATTGAACATTTAAAAGAACATGTCCATCATCACTGTATTGTGAAATGGATGCGACCTCAATTTGGTTGGATAAAACTAAATTTCGATGCTTCTTCTAGAGTTAATTATAAAATAAATGAGACTGGGTTCGAAGATGTTGTTCCTATCGAGAGCAGTCGAGGCGGTGTCTTCAGAGATCACAAAGGATTTGTCGTTCTTGCATTTCCAGATCGTATAAGCCGATCCAAGTCTTATATTGCAGAAATTAAGTCCCTTCTCCGTGGTCTTCAACTTGCAGTTGAACGTCATTGGCATAATATATGGATTGAGGGAAATGATCTAACATTAGTTCATCACATAGCATATGGTCTACACCCGAACCATATCCCGTGTTATATGGTTGATGAAAAGAAGGCTCTACTTAAAGAGGTCTCCCCATATAAGATTACACATTTGTATAGAGAAGGTAATCAAGTAGCACATTCCCTATGCGTTGAAGCGTATAAAGGAAAAAAATACAACCTTTGGGAGTGGACCAATCTACCGTCAAAAGTAAAGAGATTTGTACTATCAGATCGTGTTAGGGTTGGATACATTAGGGGAAAGCATTAACCTACCTATGCATACATGTTTCCCTTTTTTGGGTGTGATCTCTTTCTGTATGTTTACTTCTCTTCAGGTTTATGTCCGCTCCATCTTTCTACCTTTGTGCAACTAATGTAATATCTTCTGCATTTATATGTGCTCCATCTTTGTAACTTTTTACATATAGTATAATACCCTATGGGTTTATGTTTACTCTATCCTTCTACCTTTTTAAAAAAAAAAGATAATAGCTCTATTTCCCTTTCACTCCATCTCTAAAATCACATTTAGTTCTTTAAAAAAATTGTTTGCCTAAAATAGAAATAACATATTCCAATATTAGCAGGTATTAGAGTGCACAAATTTTGATATAGCCTAATGTATGTAGAAAATAATGCTTCAAAAAGAGTGATGCATTTAAAAAACTAAGCGATATGCTAATGGCCTATGCAAATTTATCTCTGCATACCTTTCTTCCAACGTCAATTAAATTAAGTGCTAATAGAGCCACTCAATCCCCTAAAATATCCAAGAACTACACATTTCGAAAGCCCTCATACCCGTGAGAATGAGGTTTCTATGAAATTTGATGGTTAAAAAAAACTAATAACTTATGATGCTTCTGCTGCCCCATAACGTCAACATCAGAAGATTATCAAAGATAAACCCCATTCAGCCACCAAATTCGAGGACAACCTTCCACAAAATTTCAGTGGTAATGACAATTACAATAGGCAGATTTCGACCACATGGAAGGGTGAAAAAGGCTCCTCATAATGTCAGCATTGTTATGGTGGCATTGACAGGCCTCAATGATGCAATCTGAAAATAACGACGTCGATTGTACAACATTGAAGTCAATGAGTACCCAGTTTGGTTAATGAATTAGGCTAATAATACTTGGAAATGCACACCATTTTTTGTGATTTTTTTCGAAGACAAGAATTGAGATTTCCTCCTTCAAATAATGAGCAGAAAATGTGGAAATAAAAGTATTTACATTATTGTTCCAGGGAGGTTATGATAGCAGTACCCTTAATTTTCCGGCTTTGATGACACATTCTCCTCTTTCTCACCTTTGGTTTATACTTTAAATACAAGCTACATTAATAGGAGAATGTTACTGTAACCTCATTTTAATAACGTCAATCAGATCATTACGTCGGTTCAAGTACGTGCAATTTCTATGCGCATGGCAAAAGAAGGTGCCTTCAAAGTGAAGACAGAAAATAAAGGGACAAAGAAATTCAAGGTGTGTTTGAAGAAAAATAAATCATGCGACTTCTTCTCTATTGAAGAACCTATGCATACATGAGTCGTTCAAGATCTCCTAGACATTGACAATACGGTAATTGTTTAATTGATATTGTCCTATTTTATAGTCATTTTCCCAAATCCTATATCTAATTGAATCTTCTCTCTATGAAACTGGGAATTAAAATCCATCGTACTACACTAGATATATTCCCCGGTGAATTGCCAAAGCAAATAGGGATGCATTCTGGTTGGTGTGAAAGCTATGTACGATGTAAAATTAAGGAAAGGTTGGTTGCTTGATTTCTTCCCTTCCACCTTCCTTATTTATATTTGTAGAAGGATTCTTCTCTTATCATATTAAGTTGACAATGTAGCAATCTATTTTTAAATAGGTTGACTTGTAAGGCAAATGAAGGGAAAGAAAAGCGAAAGAAAGGAGAGAAAAGTAAGAAGCCAAATGTCACAGTTACTGCATCTGTGGAGATCACATTCAATATGCAATAGAGATAGTTTAATGTTCACAGTTACTACATTTGTGGAGATCCCATTCAATATGCAGTAGAGATAGTAGAATGTCTAACATCATTTCTTATCGATCTATTATGTTCATCACTTCAATTTTGAAGTTATGAAGTGATTATCTGTAATTGAAGAAGTCTTTCTAAAATTCCTCCCCATGTATAACTCTTTAATGTAGTTAGAACTATTACATCTGTTCTAGAGCATAAGTACTTGGGTCCTTTTAAATGAGTCAGTACCAACAACTTACTTTCCAACTTCTACAATTGGGGTGTTTATTTTGAGTCGAAGGTGTGTCTCTACTTGGTTGTTTCTTTTGGAAATTTTATATACATTACATACTAATAATTTTTGTTATGGTAACTCTTGATTGTAGGCATCCATCATTTTTAGAATTATTATAGCGAAACATTCAATTTCTGGAACGACTACTACTATATGCTAAACCCTTCTTGATATGAGTTTCCTTTTTTTCCCTTCCTTAAATACTCTCTACCTCATAGACGCTAACTTTCTGAAGAGCTTGAGTACATCGGAACTTATGTGGGCTTGTGGGTCCACACTCGGATGGTGAGAGACCCAAAAGACACTTTACCTATGCAAGACTGATATCTCACAAATCTTAAATCTGTTCTGTTGACCAAATTGGAAGGCCCGGCCCTAAGATTAAATGATCAATCAACATTTTTTCATTTGTGCATCATTGTATACTATTGACCATTGACCATCATTGTCATTGCCATAATCATCATTGCAACCATTGCCTCCATTAACACTGCAACTCTTATCTTTGCACTAATTGCTGTTTTGACACTTAACAATCATTTTATTTCCAATTATTTATTGTTCTTCCCTTTTGCGCACTTGTGCTTGTCCCTTACTAATCCAACATATACCAACTGTTTCAGCCTTACTAATCCATCATATAATAGTTGTTTCACTTCTTCCATGGACAATCCTAACCCAACATAAACAACACACTTTTTTTAGGCAACGGTGTGCATCAATGACAACGGTATGCATCAATGACACCTGACATCAACGGTATGCATCAATAGCAGTCGATGGATGAGAACCCAAACCTTGGAATTCCAAAAGAAAAGGAAACATTAGATGTAGGGGAACATAGACGTGAGAGGGATCGGCAACGGTATGCATCAATGACACCTGAGACGAAGGAAGCTATGCTAAAAAAAAGGCACAAGGCATATGCAAAGCGAATGAATGCCATCAAAAGTCATATTCAGGGTGCCTCTTCCGAACAACATCATGAACCTTCTATCAGCTTCAGTGACATTATAGAGACTGCTCCTGACATGGCTATGGAGGGCGTCACCAATAATGAATGTCATTCAAACAACAACATACATGAAGGTTTGTATAGCTATGCATACACTCTTGTTACAATTAATCGTCAAATTATTCCTCCCTTTCGAAGGTATTGAGCATTAGCGCAAAAATACTTGAAATTGTATTCATACTATTTTTATAAATGTCCAAAATTGGTCAAGCAGGTGGCCTTGGTTCTACTTTGATACAAAGAGGGCATGTATCTCCACATTCTGCGATCGATCAACCTAAGTGTCTTCGTCATGGAAGGCATGAAGTGAAGATGGGACCAAATTGTCATCATTGTAAAGTGATACGATTTAAGACTGAACCGCCTACTTTCTATTGTTATAATGGGGCAGTAAAATTATGCATGAATCAAATACCAGATCAGTTGTACGACCTGTACCTTTCAGGCACCGAAGAGTCAGCTAATTTTCGACATTATATTCGAGGATACAATAGCGCTTTCTCCTTTACCTCAATAGGGGTGAAATTGGATAAAGGAGTTGCAAATTGTACAACAGGTACATACACATTCAAAGTACATGGGAAATTATATCATTTTATCAACTCATTAACCCCTGAGAACGATTGCGCTAAGTTCCTACAACTGTATTTCTACGACACTGAGCACGAAATTGATAATCGGTTGCGCCATCTACCAGAGTTAGATCGGAAAATAATCGCACAACTGATTTCCATACTGCAAGTTAACCCCTATTCAAAATTCCTCAGGAGTTTACGAGAAGTGAGTGGATTGGATAGTTGCTCTATTGTAATTAGAGAAAATTGTGGTATGGATCACCGAGTATATAATGCCCCCATGGCATCTCAAGTTGTAGCAATTTGGGTTGAGGGAAATACTGAAATTAGTCATCATGATAGGGATATTCTTGTTCAGGGTTGCTCCGGTGAGTCGTATCGGGTCCAACCAAACTTTGGTTGTTATGATCCACTTCAATACCCACTTTTATTCCCTTTTGGAGAGACTGGATGGCATCGAGGCATACAACGCTTTCTACAAAATGGTGATGACTTCGACCAAAATAGTGCTGAAAGCCTAAATAGCACAAGATTCATAGAGATCTTACATGTTGAAGGTAAAAAAAAAAACTACAATATTATGTTCTAAAGAAATGTTGCCCTTCCTAACAAAACCTTGTTTTCTACTAATACTAATGTTTTACCACTACATTCTTCAGGGACAACTCAAAAAGAAGGATCTAAATATGTTTAATGTCGTGAATACTATGCATACATGTTTCAAATACTGTAACAGCCTGAAAATTTTGACTTTGAATAGTGTATCCCGGGATGTATGCCCGACTTTGAACAGTATACCTCGGTGTGCGTGCCCGACTGGTGATGTGCTCGATTTTATGAAATTACTTACGTAAGTTAAATTGAGTTTGGTCTTGAGTGGAAAAAGACCGATTTAGATTGTGTGTTGAGCATTAGGTGGTTTCTTATGCACCAAGCTTTGGTGTATGGGCTCAACACCGGGTCCGATTAGTGGATGGTTTGGGTGTGTAGGCCCACACCTAATCAAAGAAAACTATTTTGTTATGAGATAACACCTAAATAGGTACGTTCGTTTCACACTGGAGCTAGATTATTAGATGAGAACTAATACGCCCAAAGACAAGTATATGTGTTTTGTATGGGAATCGATCCCATTTAGTTAAAGAAGGCAATTTCTTCTTTTGGGAGCTAACACCCGGTTTGCACAAGGTTTTTTCTTAGGTTTTGGGTTTTTAAGGAGAGAAGGAAGAGAGAAAGAGGAGGAGATGAAATGAACGTGTTGAATCCATGAGTGCCGAGCCTTAGATTTGCGCGAAAAATATTTATGAGATTGTCTAAGGGGAAGATCGCCGTCGATTTCGACGTTTGGTTGTGGTTTTATGGGTTTTAGAGCCGTTTGGGGGTTTTGAAACCCTCTTCTTGCGAAGAGATCGTGGATTTTGATCCGTAAATCGTAGCGTAAGTTTGCGTGAAGTGTGTGTGGAAGGATTGCCGTTAATTTCGTGGGTTTGGTTGTGATCTTGGAGCACGGAGATGATCGAGGTGGGTTTAGAAACCCTTTTTGTTTAACGAAGAAGACGATCTGATCTACGAGTAGATTGCCGATTTAAAGAGGTAAATAACGCAATTCTTCCATGTATTTAATTAAATATAGGTTGCTTAGATGTGTGCAAAATATTAGGATCAAAAGGATTGAATTTTGATGAAAAAAAAAATGGGTTTCAAGGTTCAAACCCGAGAAGTGCTCAGAAACTGCCAAAATCGATTAATCGATTTTGAAACTCGATTAATCGATTTTTGACAAGAGAGAAATTCAAGAGGAACTCCACGAAATTGATTAATCGAAGAGAATTTCGATTAATCGATTTTGAAATTCGATTGATCGATTTTGAAAATCGATTAATCGAGTTTGCCTGGGCTTACTGATACTACCGTAGTATTTCGGCCATAACGTTTTGTGCCAAATTTTGTTTGACATGATTCTTATTGTGTTAGAAAGAAGATAGCAAGCCCTACAACTTTCATGAATTGACCAACTTGTGAATCAATCGTTTTAAAGGTCAAAATGTAGTAATAAGTTAGGTAAATTTCTAATTTTGTCGAGAAACGAAACCGATTAATCGAGTAAAATCGATTAATCGATTTTTGAATTTCGATTAATCAAATTAGTGAACAAGATTTTTGGCTCTTTGAAAATTGATCAATCGAGAGAAAATCGATCAATCGACTTTGGAAAATCGATTAATCGATTTTGAAAATCGATTAGTCGATTTTGAAAATCGATTAGTCGATTTTGTCTGAGTTTGCCAGTACTTCTTTGGTATTGTGACCATAACTTTCTACCTCGACCTCCGATTGATGCAATTCTTGAGGAGTTGGAAAGATAACAAAGAGATCTACAGCGTTTGTGTTTTGACCAACTTATGAATCTAAATGTTTAAAGGTCAAAATATAGGAGGAAGGTTACATCAATTTCTGTGTTGGGGCGAACTTGCTCGTTCCGACTCGATTTTTTTAGAAAACACTTAAATAGTCTAAGTTATTAGTGGTTGGGGTTAATCCTTGATGCATCATTGTGTGCTTGTGATGTAGATTAAGGGTGGACGGCCATCGATAGGACCTTACTTGCTTCGAGGTTAAGGTAGGGGAAATTTAATATTTGATTATATTTTTGAAATTGATTCATAGATGCCTTGATTTAATCAAATGAAAATGATAAGTGTGATTTGAAGTTTTGTTATTTAAAATCGATGCTTGAATCTAACTGGACGTGTAAGGGAACTTCAACATAAACTTGCATGTTTAACTTTGATTCATTGTTTCTTTGAGGTATTTATATGAAAAAAATGATAAGTTTTCTTGATGTATTTTGATGTTAGTTTGATAGATATTTGAATTATAACTTGAACTCCTTGCAAAATAGAAATTTAAAATCCGTGAGTCGAAAATGATGAATTTTGAACTGTGAACTTAACCTAGAATTTGTACTATGGTATTCGATTTTTAAACTTGATTTTTAAATGGTGAGTTTTAAAACCTTTTAAGCAAGAATGTGAGCTTTGGATCGTGATTTAGAAGTCTGAACTAGAATGTGAACTCGAAATCTTTGAGTCATGTAGATTTGTGAGAAGGTACACCCTTGGACCGCTGTGGCGGGATTTATGTACACCCTTGGACCGCTGTGGCGGGATTTATGTATACCCTTGGACCGCTGTGGCGGGATTTATGTACGCCCTTGGACCGTTTTTACGGGATTTTACGTACACCCTTGGACTTGTTGTGCTCATGTATGCCCCTGGACCGTTTTTACGGGATTTTACGTACACCTTTGGACTCGTTGTGCTCATGTACGCCCTTGGACCATTTTTACGGGATTTTACGTACACCCTCGGACTCGTTGTGCTCATGTACGCCCTTGGACCGCTTTCGCGGGATTTTATGTACTCCTTTGGATACTGTTGTGAGTCATGTACGCCCTTGGACCGTTTTTACGGGATTTACGTACACCCTTGGATTTCGATGTAGTCATGTACGCCCTTGGACCGCTTTTGCGGCATTTTATGTACTCTTTGGATTATACTTCGTAAATCAAACCATAAGTCATGAGATTAAAGTGGACCGCTATGGGCGGATATTGTGTATGTGGACCGCTATGGGCGGATTATATGTATGTGGACCGTTGTGGGCGGATTATGCTTATCATGGACCGCTATGGGCGGCAAGAAATACCATGTGGGCGGATTTGAAATCAGTTTTGAAGGATAAATAAATGTTGAAATCACTTTGTGTGTAAAAAGGAAATCAGTTTTGAAATCAGTTTTGTATGATAAGGAAATCAGCAGGTTTGATTGTGACATTGAATCTATGTTTTCTTATGATAAGATGTGAATGAGTATTGAAATTTCCTCTACTGAGCTAGGATGTTGCTCACCCCTTCGACTATACGTCACAGGTATAGCTTCTACGTGGACACCAGACTTGCAGATAGAGGAATTGAGGAGGGCTATGATATTCAGGGTCATAGATTGAGTACTTTGTGGAGATTGGTGAGTTCAGACTTGGTACCCTTTGAACTCGTATATAATTTTATACACCACTGTTTGGTGATGTTGGTACATCACCGGTAGCCGTTGTTAGTTATTGTAATATTAGATGTTAGAATTAGAGATTTATTCATGTCATATGTATTATCTACTTTGATTTCTGCATGCTAGGTTTTGTACCAAGCATTTTGTGTTCGGAACGTGTTCTACGACCCGACGGTCCGGGTTTTCCCATTCGTGTTTGAAAAAAAAAAAATATGTCTCAAAATTCAGGTTGGGAAAATTCGGGTTGCCACAGTTGGTATCAAAGCTTAAGTATTAGGTCTTATTGGGACCCGAAGTTTTGGCGATAAGTTATGTTAGGATATAAGAAACCCAACTGTGGCTTTGTCACAGTTGGCATCAAAGTCATTTCTTTTAGAAATTCTGACAATCATTCCTTTTGTCAGAGCATTGAGACTTCTGCTAACGAAACTTTGGTTCCAAATGCAGCCGTCAATGTCTTCTAGGAGAAGGGGCCGACCTAGGGGCGGCCAAGGTAGAAGTTTGCGTAGTGGAGATGGGTACATCTCTCCTACAAATAGAGTGCCTATGGAGAATAGAGGGGTCCTAGAGGGTAGTGGTAGTGGACAAGCAGAGAACCAGGATCAAGATCGTCAGGATCGAGATCAAAGAGAACAAGAGAGGACCAAAGAAAGAAATGAGGAGAGAGAAGAGCGTCAGAGGATGATGCACACCATGGAGACCATGGCGACTGCCATGGCACAACAGGCAGCATCCTTGGCAGCTCATACTGCCATGAGCAACATCACCACCCACGCCTCCGAGGATCTACACTGCTGGTTTCAGAGTTTAGGAGGATGAGACCTCCTAGCTTTTCAGGGCAAGCAAACACCATGGCAGCTGAGAATTGGCTGAGTGAGATGGAGAAAGTGTTTAGCGTGCTGACATGCACGGAAGACGAGAGCGTCCGTTGGGCAGCCTACATGTTAGATGGGGAGGCTGGGCCTTGGTGGAAGTCCGTTTCACGGACTAGGGCTCAGGAGACCCCAGATTTGCCTTGGACATGGGATGAATTCGTTGAAGAGTTTAACAAGCAGTACTTCCCTGAAGTAGTGCGCAATCAAATGGAGGTTCAAGTCCTTCAACTTGTGCAAGGGAAGATGACAGTGAGAGAATATGGGGTAGAGTTCATGCGACTTTCACGTTTTGCTCCCGAGTTTGTGACCTCGGATCTAATGAAGGCCAAGAAATTTCAACGCGGCTTAAGGCCGGATATCAGGGGAAAAGTCGCTGCTTTTGAGTTGAAAACCTATGAAGCAGTAATGAGCAAGGCTCTTGTGGTGGAAGAAGACGTGGAAGAAATGCATAAGCGAAGGGACCAACAACTAGAGAAAGGGCAAGTCAAATGCAGTCATATGCCCATGAGCAGGCACCCGAGATACCAAGACTCTTATTGCCAGAACCCCCTCAGCCTACTCAGATCGTTTATGCAAGACCACCTACGTCTGTGCCTGTAGTGACCTTTCGTCCTTCGAATCTCATGGCAATTGGAGTTCCACAAACACAACAGGCTCCACCCACCTCATCATTTGCAGCTGGTAAATCATGCCCAAGATGCGGGGGACGACATCGAGCAGCCAAGTGTAAGTGGACCACTGGTGCATGTTTCAATTGTGGTCAGATGGGGCATCAGGTAAGGGACTGTCCGGAACCGAAGAATGAGAGGACGCCTTCGGCATGAGGAACCATCGAGCAATACAAGTGTCGTGTATCGTGTTCTTCAGTGCTTAATCTCAAACAATATACTCTTTGTATTTTGGGTGTATAATCAATGCTATTAGCTCATCTTTTGATATACGTATGTGGGAATCTTTATTGCAATTAATGGTACATATTGTCAATTAATGGTTAGACTATTTCTTTTCCTTATAGCAATGATCAAATTTTGATTGTGCTCCAATTGGTAAATTGCAGGTTGTAAGTTTCATTGATGGTTCATATTATAGTGGTTGTGACTATGGCTATTAGCTTAGTGGACATATTCACCGATTTAGTGATATGTGGATTTTCATGCTTTATGATGGAGAAATTAGTTGAGGATAAGTTCAGTCTTTCGTGGTGAACTCAATGTGGATAGTAATTGAGTGATTCTAGGGAATATATTTTTTCATTCCGGGTGCATGAGTTATTTCCTCATGGTGGGTAAGTTCTTATCAATGGGAATCATAGTTCGTGAGCTAGCGTTCGGAAATATGGTCATCAATTTTCGAGGACGAAAATCCCCATGGAGGGAAGAATGTAACAACCTCAAATGTATTTGTGTGTAAATCGATTCGTATCTGGGCGTGAATATTTAACTTGATGCACGTGGTAAGACCGGATTACTTAGGGCAATTTTCGAGGACGAAAATTTTATAAGGTGGGAAGAATGTAACAGCCTGAAAATTTTGACTTTGAATAGTGTATCCCGGGATGTATGCCCGACTTTGAATAGTGTACCTCGGTGTGCGTGCCTGACTAGTCACGTGCTCAATTTTATGAAATTACTTACGTAAGTTAAATTGGGTTTGGTCTTGAGTGGAAAAAGACCGATTTAGATTGTGTGTTGAGCATTAGGTGGTTTCTTATGCACCAAGCTTTGGTGTATGGGCTCAACACCGGGTCCGATTAGTGGATGGTTTGGGTGTGTAGGCCCACACCTAATCAAAGAAAAGATAACACCTAAATAAGTACGTTCGTTTCACACGGGAGCTAGATCCTTAGATGAGAACTAATACGCCCAAAGACAAGTATATGTGTTTTGTATGGGAACCGATCCCATTTAGTTAAAGAAGGCAATTTCTTCTTTTGGGAGCTAACACCCGATTTGCACAAGGTTTTTTTTTAGGTTTTGGGTTTTTGAGGAGAGAAGGAAGAGAGAAAGAGGAGGAGATGAAATGAACGTGCTGAATCCATGAGTGCCTAGCCTTAGATTTGCGCGAAAAATATTTGTGAGATCGTCTAAGGGGAAGATCGTTGTCGATTTCGACGTTTGGTTGTGGTTTTATGGGTTTTGGAGCCGTTTGGGGGTTTTGAAACCCTCTTCTTGCGAAGAGATCGTGGGTTTTGATCCGCAAATCGTAGCGTAAGTTTGCGTGAAGTGTGTGTGGAAGGATTGCCGTTAATTTCGTGGGTTTGGTTGTGATCTTGGAGCACGGAGATGATCGAGGTGGGTTTAGAAACCCTTTTTGTTTAACGAAGAAGACGATCTGATCTACGAGTAGATTGCCGATTTAAAGAGGTAAATAACGCAATTCTTCCATGTATTTAATTAAATATAGGTTGCTTAGATGTGTGCAAAATATTAGGATCAAAAGGATTGAATTTTGATGAAAAAAAAAATGGGTTTCAAGGTTCAAACCCGAGAAGTGCTCAGAAACTGCCAAAATCGATTAATCGATTTTGAAACTCGATTAATCGATTTTTGACAAGAGAGAAATTCAAGAGGAACTCCACGAAATTGATTAATCGAAGAGAATTTCGATTAATCGATTTTGAAATTCGATTGATCGATTTTGAAAATCGATTAATCGAGTTTGCCTGGGCTTACTGATACTACCGTAGTATTTCGGCCATAACGTTTTGTGCCAAATTTTGTTTGACATGATTCTTATTGTGTTAGAAAGAAGATAGCAAGCCCTACAACTTTCATGAATTGACCAACTTGTGAGTCAATCGTTTTAAAGGTCAAAATGTAGTAATAAGTTAGGTAAATTTCTAATTTTGTCGAGAAACGAAACCGATTAATCGAGTAAAATCGATTAATCGATTTTTGAATTTCGATTAATCGAAATTGGGTCGATTAATCGACTGGCCTCAAATAGTGAACAAGATTTTTGGCTCTTTGAAAATTGATCAATCGATAGAAAATCGATCAATCGACTTTGGAAAATCGATTAATCGATTTTGAAAATCGATTAATCGATTTTGAAATTCGATTGATCGATTTTGAAAATCGATTAATCGAGTTTGCCTGGGCTTACTGATACTACCGTAGTATTTCGGCCATAACGTTTTGTGCTAAATTCTGATTGATGTGATTCTTATTGCGTTGGAAAGAAGACAGCAAGCCCTACAACTTTTATGAATTGACCAACTTGTGAATCAATCGTTTTAAAGGTCAAAATTTAGTAATAAGTTAAGTAAATTTCTAATTTTGTCGAGAAACGAAACCGATTAATCGAGTAAAATCGATTAATCGATTTTTGAATTTTGATTAATCGAAATTGGGTCGATTAATTGACTGGCCTCAAATAGTGAACAAGATTTTTGGCTCTTTGAAAATCAATCAATCGAGAGAAAATCGATCAATCGACTTTGGAAAATCGATTAGTCGATTTTGTCTGAGTTTGCCAGTACTGCTTTGGTATTTTGACCATAACTTTCTACTCTGACCTTCGATTGATGCGATTCCTGAGGAGTTGGAAAGATAACAAAGAGATCTACAACGTTTGTGTTTTGACCAACTTATGAATCTAAATTGTTAAAGGTAAACATTTAGGAGGAAGGTTACATCAATTTCTGTGTTGGCGCAAACTTGCCCGTTCCGACTCGATTTTTTTAGAAAACACTTAAATAGTCTAAGTTATTAGTGGTTGGGGTTAATCCTTGATGCATCATTGTGTGCTTGTGATGTAGACTAAGGGTGGATGGCCATCTGTAGGACCTTGCTTGCTTCGAGGTTAAGGTAGGGGAAATTTAATATTTGATTATATTTTTGAAATTGATTCATAGATGCCTTGATTTAATCAAATGAAAATGATAAGTGTGATTTGAAGTTTTGTTATTTAAAATCGATGCTTGAATCTAACTGGACGTGTAGGGGAACTTCAACACAAACTTGCATGTTTAACTTTGATTCATTGTTTCTTTGAGGTATTTATATGAAAAAAATGATAAGTTTTCTTGATGTATTTTGATGTTAGTTTGATAGATATTTGAATTATAACTTGAACTCCTTACAAAATAGAAATTTAAAATTCGTGAGTCGAAAATGGTAAATTTTGAACTGTGAACTTAACCTAGAATTTGTACTATGGTATTCGATTTTTAAACTTGATTTTTAAATGGTGAGTTTTAAAACCTTTTAAGCAAGAATGTGAGCTTTGGATCGTGATTTAGAAGTCTGAACTAGAATGTGAACTCGAAATCTTTGAGTCTTGTAGATTTGTGAGAAGGTACACCCTTGGACCGCTGTGGCGGGATTTATGTACACCCTTGGACCGCTGTGGCGGGATTTATGTATACCCTTGGACCGTGATTTATGTACGCCATATGGACCGTTTTTTACGGATTTTACGTACACCCTTGGACTTGTTGTGCTCATGTACGCCCTGGACCATTTTTTTTACGGATTTTACGTACACCTTTGGACTTGTTGTGCTCATATGCGCCCTTGGACCATTTTTTACGGATTTTCGTACACCCTCGGACTTGTTGTGCTGCTATGTACGCTTGGACCGCTTTCGAGATTTTACGTACTCCTTTGGACACTGTTGTAAGTCATGTATGCCCTTGGACCGTTTTTACGGGATTTACGTACACCCTTGGATTTCGATGTAGTCATGTACGCCCTTGGACCGCTTTTGCGGCATTTTATGTACTCTTTGGATTATACTTCGTAAATCAAACCATAAGTCGTGTGATTAAAGTGGACCACTATGGGCGGATATTGTGTATGTGGACCGCTATGGGCTGATTATATGTATGTGGACCGCTGTGGGCGGATTATGCTTATCGTGGACCGCTATGGGCGGAGTGCAAGTACCATGTGGGCCGCCGGGGCGGATTTGAAATCAGTTTTGAAGGATAAATAAATGTTTTGAAATCACTTTTGTGTGTAAAAAGGAAATCAGTTTTGAAATCAGTTTTGTATGATAAGGAAATCAGCTTTTGAATCAGTTTTATGTGAAAAAGGAAGTCAGTTTTGAAATCAGTCGTGTGATAAGAAAACAGTATTTGAAATTAGTCTTTGTTGATAAGAAAAAGTACCTTTGAAACGAGTTTCAGTTTTAAATAAGAAAAGGTTTGATTGTGACATTGAATCTATGTTTCCTTATGATAAGATGTGAATGAGTATTGAAATTTCCTCTACTGAGCTAGGATGTAGCTCACCCCTTCGACTATACGTCACAGGTATAGCTTCTACGTGGACACCAGACTTGCTGATTGAGGAATTGAGGAGGGCTATGATATTCGAGGTCGTAGATTGAGTACTTTGTGGAGATTGGTGAGTTCAGACTTGGTACCCTTTGAACTCGTATATAATTTTATACACCACTGTTTGGTGATGTTGGTACATCACCGGTGGCCGTTGTTAGTTATTGTAATATTAGATGTTAGAATTAGAGATTTATTCATGTCATATGTATTATCTGCTTTGATTTCTGCATGCTAGGTTTTGTACCAAGCATTCTGTGTTCGGAACGTGTTCTACGACCCGACAGTCCGGGTTTTCCCATTCGTGGTTGAAAAAAATAAAAAAATAAAAAAATATATGTCTCAAAATTCAGGTTGGGAAAATTCGGGTTGTCACAAATACGGGATAATGTTAGATGGAATGTTATGTATAGCGGTCGTCTTTTTCAACAATATGTAGTAGATATGTACGTGAGGATTGAAACAACACGATTAAGTTACTACTATAGTAACGAAGACACTATTCGAGCTTATTTATACCAAGGGATAGTCGATAGTGTAGTTGCCAGAGAACATAGAGGCTGTAAAATTGGAAAGCGCATAGTCCTGCCTGCATCATTTATCGGCGGTCCCCGAGACATGAAACGAAGATATTTAGATTCTATGTCTTTAGTACAACGCTACGGGAAGCCGGATATTTTTCTTACTATAATGTGTAATCCAGAATGAACAGAAATACTTTCGAACTTAGGACCAGAAGAAAAGGCTCAAAATTGACCGGATCTAACTGCTCGAGTTTTTAGAGCTAAGGTAGAAGATCTCAAGAAACAACTATTCAAGCGATCTCTTTTTGGGTGGGTTGTTGCCCATGTGCATGTCATTGAATTCCAAAAAAGGGGCCTCCCACACACGCACTTCTTACTTATAATGAGCCGAGAAGATAAGATATTAAACACTAACGATTACAATAGATTTATTTCAGCGGAAATCCCCGATCCATATGAAGATCCAGATTTATTTGAAAGTGTAGTTAAGCACATGGTCCATGGTCCATGTGGTAACATGAGGTTATCGTCACCTTGTATGAAACATGGCAGCTGTAAGTTTCGATATCCTCGTCAATTTTGTGATGAAACCATACAAACCAAAGATGCCTACCCACTATATCGTAGTTGAAATAATGGTAGACATGTATTTGTTCGTGGATGCATGCTAGATAATAGATGGGTGGTACCATATAATTCATACTTAATGAAACGATATAACTGCCATATAAACGTTGAGGTTTGTTCCAGTATTAAGGCTGTTAAGTATCTTTACAAGTATATCTATAAGGGACACAACTGTGTAGCCATGAATTTGGACTCTAGCAACAAAGAGGGCATCATTGATGAGATACAATTATTTCAAAATGCACGATGGGTGTCTCCACCAGAGGCCATATGGAGAATCTATCAGTTTAATTTAAATGAGATCTATCCCTCGGTAAAAAATTTGCAATTGCACCTACCAAATCAACTGGTCGTTGCCTATTGGAAAAATCAAAATTTAGCACACTTAATACAACAAGATTGCAACATTCACACGACACTTACAGAATATTTCACCAAGAACCTTTCCGACCCCTCAACGAGGCATTGTCTTTATACAAAATTCCCTGAGCATTATGTCTGGAATCCGACGGGCAAATTTTGGAGTAAGAGAAAGAGTCAATGAGCTATTGGGCTTGTGAATGCAGTCAATCCATCAGAAGGCGAATGTTACTACTTAAGGTTATTATTAAGCCATGTGCGTGGAGCTACATCATTTGAAGATTTGCTTAACGTAAATGATAATCAATGTTCAACATTTCGAGAGGCTGCACAAATCCATGGGTTATTGGAGGATGATAGTGACATCTTGAATTGTTTGCAAGAATCATCGACTTTTGCAATGCCATCATCTCTTCGGAGATTGTTTGCTACAATCTTGGTCTATTGTGAGCCGACTAATGTTAGAGAACTATTGGATAAAATGTATTCATCGATGAGTGAAGACTTTATATATATCCCACTAAACCAATCTGACCTCCGTGCTTCTCACGTACTAAATGATATAGGTAATGTTTTACAAAGTATGGGGAAATCACTGATGGATTACGACCTTCCTACAATAAATAACTCAGAGAATGGTCTAAGGGACTCTTTGAAGGAAGTGTGTGAAGAAATGGCAATTGAGACGCCCTCTGAAGACATTGAAGCTATTACAAAATTAAATACTGGTAAATTACAAGCTTTTGAGACAATTATGAGTTCTATTACTACAGGAAAATGTGGACTATTCTTTCTTGATGGACCTGGTGGAACCGGGAAAACTTTCCTCTATCGAGCATTGCTTGCTAAAGTTAGATCACTTGGGTTAATAGCTATTGCAACAGCTACGTCAGGGGTCGCAGCATCCATTATTCCTGGTGGCCGTACAACACATTCAAGGTTTAAAATACTGATCAATATTACTCCTACAAGCTTATGTGGAATTAGCAAACAAAGTAGTCTAGCTGAATTGCTTCGAAGAGCTACATTAATTATATGGGATGAGGCACCTATGTCTAAAAGATATGGCTTTGAAGCTATTGATCGCTCTCTTCAGGATATCCTTGAATCATCATCCCCATTTGGAGGGAAGATAGTTGTGCTTGGTGGTGATTTTAGACAGGTCTTGCCCGTTGTTCCATGAGCGTCTAGAGAGGATACTATTGATGCCAGCATTATTAAATCTTATTTATGGAGTCATATCAAGAAATTAAATTTAGACTGTAATATGCGTTCTAGAGGAGATATTAAGTTTAGCAATTATTTACTTCACATAGGCAATGGTTCTGAACAAACAATTAATAAAAATTTAGTACAAATACCTAAGAAAATATTGATTCCATTTTACGAGGAAAAGGAGAGCATTGAACAACTTATTAACTTTGTCTTTCCAAATTTGAATGACTGAAGTGGAGAAACATAATATCTGGCAGATAGAGCAATCTTAGCGACAAAGAATGAATATGTCGATGAATTAAATGAGTTGATCATTTCAAAGTTCAATGGCGAAGAGGTAGTATATTATAATTTCGATACTGCATCTGACGATACTAATGCTTCTTATCCTCAAGAATTTCTAAACTCGCTTACCCCAAATGGGATACCAACTCATAAATTAGTATTAAAAAAAAATTGTCCCGTAATATTATTAAGGACTATTGACCCCAAAAATGGATTATGTAATGGTACGAGATTGGTATGCCGAAGGTTCCACAAAAATATTATCTGCGCAGAAATTTCAGTTGGACAACATAAGGGAAAAGAAGTTCTCCTACCGAGAATACTCTTGTGTCCACCACAAAATGAAGGCTTCCCTTTCGAATTCAAGCGTTAGCAATTTCCATTACATCTTTCATTCGCAATGACTATAAATAAAGCTCAAGATCAAATAATCAAACAAGTAGGTGTGTATTTGCCAAAGCCTGTATTTTCTCATGGACAATTATATGTAGCGATATCTCGAGGTGTATCAGAAGATAGAACAAAATTATCAATTAGACCGACAAATATTACATTGACAATACCAATATTCACCCAAAATATTGTCTAGCAAGAGGTACTAAAAAGTTGACATATTGCAATTTCACCTACTACAAAGGGCCATTGGCATCCTCAAAAATAGGTCTATAATTCAGGTACTTTCTTAAATATATCCGTATGATTTGCCTTAATATATTTAATATTCTTATAATGCATTCTTAGCTCTGTGTTAATTTCATGTTGCAGGATGAATAAAGGGATGGAGATAGAAGAGGTTGACTACAAGCTAATTGCATCTTTAAAACCCGGACAAACAAAATGGAAAATATAATGTCGTGTACTACAAAAAGGCGATGTACGGTTCTATAACACACCCAAAGGCTTCAGATTCATCTTAACTTCTTCTTTGATTGATGAAGAGGTGAGTACAAGCTCTTTACCTTCCTTTGTTCATGTTCAATTTGTCGTCAGAAATTACTTTTATTGTAGGCAACACAAATTTAGGCTATTATGTTTACCTTCCTATGTTCATGTTGAATTTGTCGTTACAAATTACTTTTACTGTAGGGAACACAAATTCAGGCTATTATGTTTAGTGACGCAATTCGTATATTAAGTGAGAAGATACAAAAGGATGGGGTTTACTACATTTCAAATGGAACGATAAAGAAGTCAAACCCGTCTTTCACATATGGCTCAACAGATCATGAAATCGTTCTTGATAGGAATACTATTGTGACAAAAATTACGACTAAAGAGGTCGTATTTGCTCCAATTCAATATAAACTTGTTCCTCTAGCTAAAGTAGAGGATGGGTCTTCGAATCTTATAGGTAATTATTTATACGTAACAATATCTCGATTCATTTTCCTCCATCATTCTAACTTATATTTCAATTTCTTAATATAGATATTCTAGCAATTGTGCTTCACATCACTCCCTCCTCGACAATACGTAAACGAGGTGGAGGAACATCAGCAAGGCGTACAGTGATACTCATGGATCATACGTAAGTCCAAAATATACATATTTGATAAAAAAGATAAATTATAAAATATGTTACATAAGTTAAGTATGTTACTGTTTATAACAAATGATTTGTAAATTTGTAGTTCATCTACTGCAATATGAAAGACAATATGGGGTTCGTTTTGATGGAGAGAATATTAACCATAACCTAGACTCCTACCCTATTATACTTACTACTGTAGTGAGAGTCTTCAAAAATAAAGGTCACCTTCCACAACATAATTACATTAAAATTCTCGTATCATTACTTTTTTATTTCTTAAAACTATGCAATCTCATGTTCTAGGAGGAGTTTCGTTCTCTACAACACCAAACACAACAATAGAATTGGAACCAGAGATGGCAGAGAGTGAGGAATTAAAAAATGGTTTGTCCCACAAAATATCTTCTTTTCTTCCTTCACTAAAAAAATATTGTCAATAATATGATTATGACATACATAATATTTATTATAGGGCAAGGGTAAATGAAGACAAGATTACCGAAATACAGAAAGTGTCAAATGGTCATCCATCTATTATCACATACGAAGATAAAGAAGTGTATCAACTGCTTGAAGAACACAATGCCATCAAACACCAGGTAATTAGTTAAAAATCAATAGTTGGTTATCAGGTTCAATATATGCAAGTATCTCAATCTCTTACGAATGGAATATTATTACAGGGAAAACTTTATCGACTAAATGCCTACATTGAAGAGATAAACAACAGAGGAAATTTTTGGTATCTGGCATGCAACGACTGTAAGAGGAAGGTGAAGGACTCAATTGGTATCAAAACATGCGAGAAGTGTAATCCTAAGATAACGCAACTAATTTACAAGTATGCTCTCAGTATATTGCAATGATTCATCTCTTTTCCTCCATTTACTTCATAATTTTCTACTGCCCATCATAGGTACATCATGCGTTTGAAGATAGGAGATGGAACAGGAGCGTTATGGGTAGTTGTATTTGATAAGGAAGTTGAAAAACTTTTAGGCTACCCGGTTGATGAAATGAAAGAAATGAAGGTATATGTACTAAACTCAAATACATTGTTACAAAAGTACTTTAACTATAAAATCATATTAACATTTATTGCATCTCTACTGGAAACAGAACTCCAAGATAGATATGTATCTTCAATGCATTCAAGGCTGCCTTGGGAAGAAATTTCAATTTACTATCTGAGTGTTACCTCCATCAACCGATGACAACAAAAATGCTTCTTATGCGTGCGCGGACTTGATTATCCCCCCAGAAACTTAATATTAGAATTATGGATTTACATTCAATCTATTTCATGTCTTACAATATAATTACATTACTAATACTATCTATGTGTAATATAAATCTTCCTTCTTTGCAGCATTCTCAATTGACTATTGGGTTAGGTAAGAATTGAAGGAATCGTGAATTCCTATGATCAATAGTCTAATTGATAAGACTTATTGGTCTTTCATAATCTCTAATTGATTAGAGATTATGGCTGAAAAAATATACCAGCTTGTTAAAAATTTTAGAATAATGTTTACAAGGGAGCTTCTACAAGTTGCATACCTCTTTTTTGGGTGGTGCAATAACAAACATTGCATTTTATATGACTATTGCTGAAATCGTTAAATTGCAGGCTGATCTGATGTGGTCTTCCCATTTTGTGGGTTGTGTTTTTTCTTAGAATTTTTTGTTTGTATATATTTTTTACTTTTCTCCCTCCGAGTTTATGGATATCGATATGGAGAAGGAATCAAAAGAGCAAACAAATTTTACATTGAGGGAATTGAAAGCAAATGAGATGTGTTCAATATGTGGTGATTGGTGACAGTCATTTTCTTACAAGTGAATGATTGTTTGAGTCATTTTCTTACAGGTCATTTTAGAAGGTGAATCATTTTCTTAAAATGGTTGTTCCAGTCGTTTTGAGGACATGATGAAAGGAAAATTGTTTAAAATGGTTGTTTCAGTAACTTTGTTGACATGAGGAAAAGAAAACTGTTAGTCATTTTGTGGACATCATGAAATGAAGGTTTCGATCATTTTCTTACAAGTTATAATAACTTGTGGAACAATTCATACAATAGTTTCCCAAGTACTTTCTGTGTGCAGGTGTCATCAGATTGAAGCTCATATATAATGAATTTCTCTTTCACTTTGTTATAAATCAAGGGCCATCAATTTTCCATCACTTTGTTATAAAGCAGGGGCCATCACTTTGTTATAAATTAGGGGCCATCAATTTGCCATCACTTTGTTATAAATCATGGGCCATCAATTTGTTATAAATCAGGTGCCTCATTTTTTTTTAATGTCAATTCCAATAATGTAGGCTTTGTTTTCTCTGTTTTTTAGATTGGTTGACGCCAAGGATGATGAAAATTGCTCTTACAAATCGAAATAATATTGAACAACAGTCAACATAATTATATCATTGTCTAACAACTTATAGAATCAAAATTAACTCTTACATATTAGTATCTATTCACAAATTGCTCACGTGCATTGCACGTGCTCTTTACTAGTATACATATATACATGCACACACAGACCCAAATAAAAAACTGTATGGGGGAAATGTATGTGCAGGGCTGGCCCTGACATTTTGGGGGCACAACGCAAGTTCTATTTCGAATGGGGCCCCTGTTTCATATTACTTTATATGAAACAGGAAACCGGAAAGAAGTTTTTTCTTCTTCTTCATATAAATAAAGTTTCTTTTTTAAATGAAGTATTTTTTTAAATTTAAGTCTCTTGGGGAAATGATTATATATATCCTACTTTAATTTTTATTGCCCAAATTAACTATAATAAATTCAACTCTAAACTTTCTTTAATTTGGAACTCGCCCTTGTTTTTAATTAAATGTTTAAATTAATGAAGATCTTGTTCTTTTCGCCCCAACTAAGGAGAGACCATTATCAATTCTTTGCTTATTTTGAGCGACATAAATATTTCTATTGCAATGTTTTAAGAAAGAAAATGTTTCAAGTTTCAACTAAGGGTCCAAACTGGGCCAGCTGGCCGGGGTGGAAGAAGATATAGAGATGGGTCTAAAGCCCAGCCTAAGCTGCCATGTCCGTAAATGATGTAAGAAAAATTGACCCATAATCCAATTGAAGTTCATCGTCGTCATCATCATCACCACTGTTGTCGTCCTATCTAGCCTGACCAACTTGACATGTTTTTGGTAACTGGGTCAGGTTCGGGTTGAGGGTCTTAACAAATAGTGCATTTCTTTCCCTGAGCCTTGTAATTTCTGCACTAAGATCGACTGTTTTTTCCCCCTGATGGGAAGAATTACCTCATAAATGAAGGGAATATATTCCTTGATAGAAATTAACTGCTATATTACACAAAAAAATTGTTGTTCACCTACCTATTTCCATAATTTTAAGTACTAAGTATCTTTATTCTCTAAAACAGAAATTTAATTTCAATACTAAACACTAATTTATTTTTATAAAGAACAATTATGAATTTCTATGTATCTCGCATACCTAATCCCTCAATTGGAATGTCCAGCTGACAGGCCAGCATGCCACATATACTTAAGTCAAAAATCATTTTTAATCATCTAGTCAAAGAACTTTTCAGGGAAAATTGCTAATACATGCATGGACAACCCCTACGGGGTGAGAGCCCCAACCGTGCCACGATTATTTCACAGTTTACAGACGCCCACTACACCTGCTTAACAAAGGGGGAGTCGTTTCGAAACAGTGACCTTGGAGAGCAAACCCAAGTTGCCAGATCGCTGCCGCACCAACCACCTCAAATTGATATAAAGATTCTTCATGCAATCCTGTGTACAGCTAAGTTCATAAACTTGACCATTTGACCCTTTTTGAACCATTCTTGCTACATTTGGTCAAAGGTTGACTCAAACTACCGTTGAGGAATCTTTCGAGTCCAAACTAGGTTTGTTTTACCCTAATATTCTCTTTCATGTTCAACCATCTGCAGGTTTTGACGCATCAAGGTCAAAACTTACACCTAAAGTGGGCTGCCTCTATTATAGAGGTTTCCATAAGGGTGGTTTCAATATTCAAAAATTCATAGAAAAGTCATTAAAACTGGTATGATGGTGATTTCAGATTCCAGTGAAAGGTGACTCATTGGAGCACATCTTAGAAGTGGAATCACGGATCAGGTATAGGTTCGTCAGACCATGTTGTGTAACTTCACCCATATTTCTGCGGTTTTGATTCAGAAGATCTCAAGTCAGCCTCAATAATCTAAGGATATCTCTCATAGTACTGAGCCAAAAAGTGCATATTATATGTTGTTGAAAAGCTTAGGAAGCCGTCTACAACTTTCATGCCCAGAGTTTTTTCTCAAAACACTATGGATTTGTCACAATTTTTATACTCAGTTCAGGTATCAGTCCTGAAATTTGACAATTTGATAACAACTCTGAGACAGTGGTCTATTCCTGAATTAATGTAGAACAAACCATTATCAGTTTTAAGCTCAAATTGTCAAATGGAGATCATTGGATTCATAAACTATGTTGGTGAATTTGACAGAATCTGATTCTAAATATTTTATGGTCATACACTATATAAAAAATACTGCTACAAAACAGTTTGCAGAATTTGAGATTTGAAGCATTCGAAAGAAAGGGCCTATCAAACAGGGATTATGGTTTACAACTCATAATTTCTCTGTACCAGGATGTAATTGACATCTCTTAAAAAAATCAGTTTGATATTCAGAGAGAGACAATTCCACTTCGTAAATTCAACATCAATTTGAATATCGACAATTAGGGGGCCAAAGGTTGTCTTAGTCAAATCTGAAAATTAAAACTGCAACGAAGATCTTGTTTAGATCAACAAGGAGGCTGCAGTTTTGCTGGACTGGTATTGGCAGTTGTTCAAAGATAATATGAGAGCTTGGTTACCATCAGAGATTAGACTCAATTCAACCAAAAGGGTGAAATACATCTATAATCTCAAATTTTAACAACATAATGAGTGGAAAACAGTCTCATTTTATTAGCATTTTCAAAATATTATGAACAAAATACAAGGGTTTGAAAGATAGTATTGTTGGTTAATGATAGCATCGTCAATATAGCACATTATACCTTCCACTATAGACTTGTGCGCGCAGTTGACGATAATTACTTAAGTGTTCCTCCAGCAAATTGCAAATAAATCAATTGAGGGAAATAAATAATCATGGAAGAAAATCTCTTGATATATATTTCTAAATAAACTGTGAGGATTAAATAATCATGTGACAAGTACTTTCTTAGGGGTACCTCCTACCTCTAAAAGCATTCCTCTTGTGCAGCTTCACTCCTTTTTTGTGGACAACCCCTCCGATTGTGTCATTTGATGTTACACAAGCTGCAACGACCTTTCCTATCAATCTCGTGTGCTGACCTATACCGATTTTTTTTTTGGCGGCCAGAGGGGTTTCTAGGATGTGGCGGTTGAACTTTAGTGCCCTCGTATTTACCGCCCCACTCACTTACATCGCCAGTGGGGTGTATAACTTCCTCGTACGTGGTCCGATATCTATCGCCCTTGAACCAATCTTCACAATATCTAACACTTCAGCTTGCCTATATTTTATTACTGCCAATGCATGGGAGCACGGGAGGCCCAACACGTCAAATCGAGGCAAGAACATGTTTTCATCTCTAGGTTCACATTGAATTTCTGAGTAGTAGTCCTTACCTTAAACTCATTCAAACTACAGGGAGTAGGCCACATATGAAATGCATAATTAGCTTGTCGGCACAAATAGTTTCTGGCGTACTCTGTCAAACCCGTCCCCATGGCTGCACCATCAAGCCTCCTTTGGTAGAAAAAATCGATTACCTTTTCACGAGTCTTTTCAATGATGGACGTGATAGGAAAAGCTCTATCGAATTTCAACACAGAGTTCAAAGATTTAGATATATTTGTTGTTAATAAATGATATCGCTTTCGTGAAAAATAGGCTCTAGACCATAGATGTTTATCAACATCGTTTAACCATTTCCAGCAATAAAGGTTGTTTGCCTTCAACCCATCCATTTCTGCCTCAAATTCAGGTATTGTAAATTCGCGAGCAATTTTCCATAGCCAACCATCAAGAAACTTGCGCTTGAATTTATTTTTAAAGTTATCACACAGGTGCCTAAAACAATAACTTTGGACTTCATGCGGAAAAATCACATTCAAAACTTCCATCAAAGTTGTGTTGCGATCACTAATGAGCACAAAAGGAGTTTCATCATCAACAATAATCTGTTTATGTAGTATAGTTAAAAACCAACTCCACGCTTCCTTTGTTTCTTCCTCAACCACTACAAATGCCAAGGGGAACAACCTGTTGTTACCATAAGTTGTTGTAGCAATTAAGAGTTTACCGATATATTTGCCTCTAAGATGAGCCCCATCAATTGAAATTATTCATCGTAAGTTTTTTGTCTGATAGCTGCAGATCGATGGGCCAAATGCCCAAAAAAATTGGAAGAAGGCATTGTCAACATGCTAGAGTAAAATAGTCACGGCACCAGGATCTACTCGCTTTAACTCAATGCAGTAAGATTGTAATAAATTATACGATTCATCCTACCCATCGAAAGCATGTTCGAAAGCGATTTCCTTTCCCTTCCATGCTTTGAAGTAGCTAACTTCTACACCAAATTTTTCCTTCATATCGAATACAATCTCATGGGGTCTCATATTAGGATGTTTGCTCACCCGATTACTAATCTGATTAGCAATCCATTTACTTGATGCCTGTTGATGACCTGAACCAACCCCCGAAAATAAACATGAATGATATGACACATAAGTTTTTACTTCAAATGCCAACACGTCTCTTTGCTTCGAAGCATGTATACGCCAGGGCAAGAGGGATCTGCACACCTTGTTGTAATAGTTGTTTTACTTGTCTTTATGGGCTTCAATCTAAAATTCTTTCTTATAGCATATTCCCTCAAGAATCTATGGAAAACATCTTTCGAATGGAAGATCGCCCCAACTCTCAACATGGTACACTCATGATCGCTTTCGTCATCGAAAAAGAATCGAGACTTAGAATTTTGAGAACCCATCGAATCTACGGCATATGCCGAGAAAAGAAATCTTGGTTATGAATAGACTCCCCATTATTGTTGCCTTTTAGAGGTACTCTTTCATTCGGCTCCTTATTGGGCTTCGCTATGCTAGGACATTCGCGCTTCTTGCATTTTGGGGGCACCCTTTCGTTCAGACCTCGTTCGGCTTTATCCCATCACCCCCTTCATTCTTCCTCCGTTTTGAGGATACCGTTTCATTACACTCCTCCGCTGCCTCCGCCCGAATAGAGTCTTTCTTCTTTTGACTCTTACCTTCTTTCGGCTTCACCCCCTCCTTCACCTTACATCTTTCAAACTTACATTCTTCGAATACCTCATCGACCACTATCACATCATCAACACTCTCTGTGCTTGTTTCGTTGTCGTCGAAAGGAATACTTTGATCATCTCTAGAGACATTATCCGATTCATAATTCGACACTTCATCCCTGTGATGAACAATCCTTACAATAATATCGAATTTAACCGGATATATACTTTAGGGAATACAATTAAAGAATATATTTGTGAATCATCATTTTAATTTGAGCTTGAATAACTTTCATAAGTTCTAAACTTACATCAAATTGGTGTTTATCGTAAAATTAAAGAATATATGTGTGCCTCCATTTAGTTCTTCTCTACTAAATTTAAGGAAAATAAAACTATCATTCCATATAAATACATCTTAGGAATGTAAATTTTGTTGATTTTTCACTAACCTGTTTGCTGGATGATTGGTCTCATAGCTACTGTAGCCGGAGTTTATTGGTCCAAATCGATGACAATTTGCCCCTCTACAAACATCATTCTCATTGTTAAAATCATTGCCATATTAATTTCACATGATTTTCAGTTTCGGGCCAATAGCTATTGCGATGTATGAATGAGTAGAATGATTGTGTTTATTGTGTTTTTTACATCACCTGTCAACTTCATTGTTCGCGTCATAGCTACTATAGCCGGAGTTTATTGGTCCAAATCTATAGGACTTTCCCCCCTGCAAACATCGTTCTCATTGTTAGTACCATTGACATATTATTTTCACACAATTTTGAGTATTGGCCCGATAGCTAGTATGATGTATAAATGAGTATAACAATTGTGTTTATCGTGGTTTCTACATCACCTGTCAACTTTATTATTCGTATCATAGCTACTGTAGCTGGACTTTATTGGTCCAAATCTATTCTCATTTCCACTGTTGCAAATTATTGTATTTGTTAGGACCTACCACATATCATTACCATATGAAAGATAGTACAAACACAATCAACAAAAGGTGACAACGTACCTATTACCGGTACCGAAGCTCTGCTTCATTTTAGAATCTACTTTCGATGAACTTCTACCTTCATGGTTTACACCGCGACCGAATTCGAAGGCGATTTGAGGCTTAATTATATATACCATAATATATTCATATTCGTTTCCTCCTCTAATAAGCATCTCCTCAACATCTCCATCATTCTCTAAGTTGAGGACTAATGGTGACTTAGCTACGCTGTAGTATGAATATTTAAAGGTTAGTAGGGACTTATCACCCATCCAATTGCTCAAGACACATCTCTTGTAAGAATTCCCCAAACGAGATGTCCCTTCTTATAGTTTTTTTCTTTTGTTTCCCCCGGTGATAGTTCACAACATTATGATCAATAGTGAGTGTCCCATCATAACAATAAATGACCGATACCATATCAGTTTCCATCCTTTATATTGTACCTACATATTCCATGCCACAAATGAAGAAGTTCAATTAACAAATATAACGATAAGTAGACCGATTCTTCAAAAAAGAGATCACATTGCTGAAAAATAAACAAATAATAATAAAGCAAGGAACCTTTTGTAAAAAAATGGCATTCCCAAATAATACCCACAAACCATGTTATTGGTCGCACGATAATTTACAAAAAGTAATCTGATCAACCAAGCTCCTAAGTCATCCGTATAGTTATGTAACGCATGGTTTTCCTACAGAAAATTAATACCATCAAGCTCAATGCATTTTATTAAGACAACCACATAAAGACAAAACAAGTGGGCTTTTTTTCACACTGTGTGTGAGATGTCGTTCAAATCCCATGCTTACCATAAGTAAATTAACTAATAATAGATAAAAAGACATCCAAACAAACCATATAACAGATCATAACCCGGTATAAGTCTTATAGTTTCTCCTAAAATTTACAATTTATCGTTCCCATACTTTTCAGGTATCACCACTAGTATGCAAAACTTGCAATAAAATATATGACTGGAGTTTTAATAGTTGAAAGAAAAGTTTTAAGATATTAAGGATTGCTTATTTCCTGTGCGATTCATCATAATACGCCCAAAAAACTAAGAAAAATCACTCTTCAAATGTGCCTCATAAAAGAACTACTCACGGCACTAATTATGCAAACTGAAGAGGTTCTAAACTTCTAGTTGTGCTGCAAAATCACCAAACAACTTTGGAAAGCTAATGGTACCCATCAAACACAACTATATTCAAAATCTTGTCATTCAAATTTTCAATCCCACCCCTATATCAATCAAAATTCTAAACCAGATTCCTATCTTTCCCAACCCCCATTTATATTTCTTTATATAATAATTCAGTGCCCTTTTCACCACTAAAAAGGATTATTAGTAGCCAATATTTCTTTAGAAAAGCTCAGACGTGAAAAATAGCTAATAGAAGTTAAAAATAAAAAAATGAAAACGCATAATTCAAGAAATCCAAGATATTGCTAGTGTGTGCCAATTTCATCAAACAAAGTTTTCCTTTGCCGTCATTAGCAATGCAAGTTTATTGGGAAGGGAGAGTTCATCTGTATTACAAATCATTTGCTTCCATATTAGAAGGTTTCAGTGAATTAGATAAATACAAGAAATTGTTAATTAAAAAATCATGAAGTAAGTTCTACAGCTAGATGCTGTGTCAAAACAATTTAAAGAATCCCCATATGTGAATTTTGGTTCACATTTAAGCTAAATGAGGTTTCAAAAATAATGAAGTGCGAACATACTTTGGGGCATGGTATCAAAAAAATGGCTGATACCGATGCGTATCGGCGATATGTATCGGTTTCTCGGCAAACCAATACGTTTCGGTATCTCAACTCAGAAATCGACATCGGATGATGATACGGTCAGAGTAGATATGTATCGGTATCGGTCGATCTGATGTCGATTTTACCTCTATTTCCTTTAAAAAAAATAATGACAGATACATATCGGCCAAGTTCTATCAGTCCTCCAAGGACTAATACCCGATACCAAGTCTGATTTGGATACCATCGTATGAGGGCAATGAGTGTGGATGTATGCAACATAAGGAAAAAATAAATCAATAAATCTTTACTATTTAAATGCGAGAAGGCAGAATATCATCCAATCTAAATTCAAAAATAAATAAATAACTGAATGACCAACTCATGGGTTGAAAACAGCTCTGGCCTAGGCCTTGCTAGATCCTTCTCCAGTGCCAACATAGCTCCTTGTCCGCGTCAGAGCACATTACCAAACATGCTCCAGACGCATGCTGCTATCAATATTCTGTTGTAGCGTGGAGTGAGTGGGGAGAATTTCAAAAAAAAGCCTACGTCTATGTACCGTCCACTCTTCCAAGCAACTGTATGTATGGGCGCGGCACTAGGTAATTGGCCTTATATTGACCCAATTTTTCTGTCCACTCCTCCAACAAAACTATCGTCATAAGGTATATAGGCATACTAGAATATCAATATAATATTACAGTTTAACAATAATATAATCTAAAACTTAAACCCCCATCCCTCCTCCAAAAAAAAGAATAAAATTTTTACCTTCAAATTTGCTAAAAAAAAATATTATTTCAATTTTATATTTTCTGTTAGTAACCAAATTCTTCAGTCCACTCTTAAGACCTATTATGATAAGACTCCCATTGAAGGAAAGAAGGTAAACCTCAGTTCCCCATTCAATTGTCTTGGCAAATTTTGAATGACGAAGACAAATTACATAGGCCAAGTAAGGCATCCATTTAAATAAAACCACCACATATATTTATAATGAAAAAAAAAATTCATAAGAAAAAGAACGCCTCACATTGCAAACTGAATTGAGCAAAAGAAAAAAAAAACAAATAAATAAATGAGATGCAATTTAGAAAATTGATAAAAAATATGTATAGATTAGATAGAGAGATTGGAAAAGAAAAAAAAAGGGTAATTGGGTCTGCTTACCAGCTCTTGATTTGCACTTGTGGACCGTTTGGTTTTAGGTTTCTAATCTTAGATTTGGATTTAAATTTAACAAATCCACCAAAATTTATAAATCCACGCATTCCTCATAGGAGTCGATTTGTACGAGGGTTTATTGACAGAGAGAAAACAAGGAGAAGAAGTGCAGAAAGTAAGGGCGGAAGGAGGGATATAGAGAAAAAACTAGGAATGAGTACATGAGAGAAAGTTTGGGGTGCCCCTAATAAAAGAAGAAATTAAGGAATTTTGTTTGACATAATTTACTGGTGTTCATTCAAGCCCTAAAACAGCCCATGAACGAAGGATCGAAACAATTCAAGCACAGTGAGATTAGGGCCGGCCCTGACATTTTGGGGGCCCAAGGTGAGTTCCTAAAATGGGGCCCCTGTTTCATATTACTTTATAATATATAAAAAAATTCGCCACAAATTTTTTTTGACAAATAAGTAAATAAATAAATCATACAATACAAGCAAAAATAGTATGCTCTTATGTATGAAGAGTGTAGGAGAGCAGTAGAGATGTGTTTAGGTGGACTTTCGCATGCGATTATTGCAAAGAGTTTTAATTTGCAATTAAAACTTGTTTACAAGGCAATGAGGGAAAAAAATGTTGTGCACAAGATATTCAAGACAAAAAAAGTAAAAAAAAAAAAAATCTCAGGCATTTATACAAACATATGAAAGGCAAGATTTTACTCATAATGAAATCCATTTAGAGTAATTTATGCAAAACATATTGCAAGTACATGCCAACAACAATAAACAAGAACAATAAAATCATGAGCAACATATTATATAAAAAAAATAAAAAATTTATTTTAGAAAGCAAAATCTAGAAAAAAAAAAATATTCAATAGACACTAAACCTTTGCTGATTTATTTTGCACAACAACCACTTGTTCCTAAAAATTGAAGGTTAAATCTATCAAGCCTAAAATGCGGGTTCAATTTTCCATGAACTCAAAATTCATTTTGAGGAAGATTGGACAAAAACTATCTCCATCGGCTTAAAATGATTGGTTTCCATATAAATCTCTAAAATCAATTTTAGCCATTTATTTTAAAGGTGCTTGCCAGATTTGAATAACCTAATATAAGTATTTTTTAATCTTTGACACCCCAAATCTTTAAATGACTCAAGTGGTGGGCATGATGAAAAAATAGTTCAGTTTCTAAGATCAGTGACTCCTTCCAAATCTAGATTGGGAACTGATCGGTTATGATATTCCAACTCAAAAAAAAAAAAAAAAAAAAGAAAAAAGGAAGCCTTCATTGTGTTATATACTCTTTGAAAAATATGTTTCACACCTCTGATAGATTATATATGATGAGAAGATTGATATTTTATAAGGATCATAGAAAAATAGATAAGGACATAAGAGTCCTTTCGTGTCAATATGCATATATTGATTAATTACTCTTAGCTAGTACACTTGTTTTTTGTATGCTTCAACACCATAAACTAGAAAACAAGGAGTCTGAACTTTTGAAGCCCTTTTATCACCATATATCTCTCTTAAAAATCGATTATAATTCATCCAATCCATCTAAATCGATCCATCCTACTAAACAAGTTGATGCCCTTAGCTTTTCCTAATATAATTAAATGCACTAACAATCCTTGTACCCTATTACTTAGTTAAACCAACTAGAGGGAGTTACTAACCTTACTCCTCATTTTTCATATATACACGTAAGACCAAATAGGGTACTCACTTGTATAGTTTGACTCTTTAAATATAACAACCCACTTGGGTATATAATCAAGCACATCATGTGCTTCTTTCAGAAGCAACCACCAACCTACCTTGAAGCTGACTTACCCTCATTGGGACCACTTCAAGATCAAGCAGCATACCCTATGAAGAAATAAGTCAAACAGCTAATAGACAATGCAAAAATTCACCAACCCAACAAAATATTTCATTGAATATAATATCAAACACAAATCATACCAGCCCACTAAGGTGTATCATCAAGGACATCCTAAACATTGAACAACGATCATCAAAACCAGCCACCATTAACAGTAACACCATTAGTTGATTATCAAACCATCACACTAACAAATACCTAACCAATTTAAGTTGACAATCCTATATATTATCGTAAAATCAGATTGTAACATCACACAAAATATAGCTATACAACTCACCAATTTCTCATATGAACATTCAACAAAATCACCTTGTTTTCCTTCGTCATCTACCATAGCTCCGAGGTGTCTCGAGTTGGAGAGAGGAGAGGCTTTGGAAGACTAGAGAGAGAAGATGGGGGCCCTTTGTAAATTTTTTTTCTCATCTCTCCTCTCGCACTTAAACATTTACATGGCTTCTACCAGATCTATAGCTCACGAAAGTACCCTCAAATTCTCCATCAAAAGGCACTCTGCACTGGGACGAGGGTGCTTTCGATCTTTAGAAAACTCGCTGGAGCGAGGAGAAGAAGCGTAGAAAGTAAGGCTGAACGGGAGAGAAGAAGGGCTTAACGAGAGGTTATGCTCGCCAAACTGAAACGAAGGAGAAGAAGGGCTTAACGAGGGATATTTTCGCCAAAGAGAAATGAAGGAGATGAAGGAGGTTTTTTGCCAAATAAAACAAAATAAATAATACTAAAATACTGAATAAATCGATCATACATGGAACGAGAAGACGAAGATGAAGGGGTTTTTTCGCCAAATAAAATAGAATAAATAATACTAAAATATTGAATCAATTGATCATACATGGAACGAGAAGAGGAAGATCTTCGTCCAGCATCGCTACTTCCATTCTCCAAAAATTTCTTCTTTCGGCGCTTTAGAAAAAAATGCTCGAAATGAAAACGTTTTTAGCAAACGAAGGAGAAGAAGGGCAAAGAGAAATGAAGGAGAAGAAGGGGTTAACGAGGGGTTTTTTCACCAAAGAAACGAAGGAGAAGAAGGGATTTTTTCGTATAGATCTGAAACGAAGGAGAAGAAGGGCGAAGGAGAAGGGCTTAACGAGGGAAAATTGTTGGGTCTTAAACTAACATATATAGAAGGGTACTTTCGTAAACTCCCAAATCCTGAAACGTGTGAGAGATTTGTATCTCACAGCCCTTAAAACTTCTGAAAACCGTGAAAACATGTTTGGCTGAAAACTTTCATTTTAGGATAATACCCTAAAACGTTTCTATTTCGAGCATGTTCCTCTAACTATCTCTTCAAAAGAAACCTCCTATTTTGAATTTGGTAATATAAATAGGCATAACAAAAGAGTGTTTTCTTTGTACATGTGGAGATTCCAAAGTAGCCTTTCAAGTTGTTTCTGCTAAGGTTGAGGTCTTCTAATTTGGTTAGATTCCAGAGGCATGATGGAATATGTTCAGCCTCAAGCTGGATTCTTTTTAGATTCAGGAATCTAAGATTCATCAACCGACAAAGCCCTACAAAATAATTGTTTTAAGGAATAAAATAAAATGATTGGATGATGTAACACTCAATATAACCAATTTTCTAGTTAAAACCCTAGATTTATCCATTCATTATAGATTAACTAGTTAGAAAATGTTGTCTTTGGTCTTTTAACTGTTTTATTTTTGAAAGCATGTTTAACGAACCAAGAAAGTGGGATATATGCCCATATATTTTATATTTAATCATTAAAGCATAGACAAGGGTCTCTATGTAGGATGATATAATTGTATCTGACCCGCTAGAGTCCATTCATTCAATCTTGACCATCCATTTAGCAAAGTAAGAAAGTTCCAATTTGGCAGTCGTATATTTCAATTGTAGGACAATGGTCAGGTCAAATCAGTTTCATTTTTTATAGGATGGCATGAAGTCAAGATTCTCCTATTTCTGAGGGCTACCGATGTTGTTGAACTCAAAATCCGGATCAACCTAGTTAGACCTGACCATACCATTGCTCTTCAGTTGTATATGAGAGAGAGAGGACACTGCTTTGACTAGTTGGATCTAATGAGAATGGAATTGACTAGTTCTAAGATTCATCACCCTACAAGACCCTGCAAATTATTTTTAAGAATGAAATAATTGGTTTTTTGGCATGACTGTGATTCCTAATGACAATACAACTAGTTTTATTAGGAAGGACTCTAGTACGGTGCATCACTCGCTTGATCAGAATCGTTCCCCATTGAGCGGCAACCCCATCGTGCTAGAGATTCGATTGACAAGAGAGAGAGAGAGCGTGTTGAAGATTGAAGCACAAAGCATCTTTATTAATGGCCTATCATCAAGATATGTAATATTTTAATGTTATTGATTGGATTTTGCTTATCAACGTCCTAAATCCGGTGGTATGTGTAATATCTCGAAAAATTAAGCGTTGAACTTTGACCTCGGCATCCGTGCCCGACTGGTCATGGTTTTAACCAAGTGATGGTCAAATAGTGAACTCATGAAGTTATGTACTAAAGTGAGATTAGTGTGACCTAAGTGTGGAGTATGGTGCTAAGTTACAGCCACATACACCTATCTCTGGTGTATGTGTTTAACACACAAGCGGTAGAGCAAGTATAAGGGTTTAATAACCCTATTTTCCTTTTGTTTTGAGCTATTGAAAAGAGAGTTAAGAAGAGAGAGAAAAAAGTAAAGAGGAGTTATGAGGGCTAGAGGTTAATGCAAATCAAGAAGAGGATGGAGCATTGATTGAAGGATTCAACGCGTTAGGATCATTGAAACGAAAAGTTGGAACCCTAGCCATTCTAACCTAAATCTTGATCAATTTGAGGATTGATTGAAGGTGAGTTTTAAATTAATATAATGCATAGAGTGTGAATGATTAAATTTTGTCAAATATGCTTAGAAGGATAGGTTAAAGGCATAGGAGAGAAAGGATAAAAATTTGGGAGAACAGCCCGAAAGGGGGCTGAATCTGGCCAAATCGATTAATCGAAATTGGAGTTCGATTAATCGATTTTGGCCCAGAAGTTGAAAAGTCATGAAAGCCCGATTTCGATTAATCGAATTGTATTTCGATTAATCGATTTGGATTTCGATTAGTTGATTTGGAAATCAAATAATCGACTGGGTACCTCCAGTGGCTGGAGAAAAGAGACCTGGAGAAATCGACTAATCGAGTTTGAAAATCGATTAATCGATTTTGGATTTCGATTAATCGATTTGGGATCGACTAATCGATTTCAGAATTTCGACCACTCTATTTAAGAATCGACTGCTTTATGTTGGAGACTTCGATTAATCGATTTGGGATCGATTAATTGAATTTGAATCTCGATTAATCGATTTGGGTTTCGATTAATCGATTTTGGGAATCGATTAATCAACTTTGATAGTTTTGCTTAACTTTCTAAGTTTTCTTTGCGATTCAGGGAGGGTCTAGGACCTTCTTCATTACATTTTTAATGATGTATTGCATGTATTGTGATGTATCATAGGTGGTACGTATGAAAGCGAGCACAAAGAGCCGTGTGGGACCTTGATGCTTGGACCATCAGAGAATTGAGGTAGGGAACACCTTGAACATGTACTTTAATTTTAAGAGCATGTATGTAGTGATATAATTATCAGATTTGAAATTGTTTTAATTAAGAAAAACTTTGTGAAAATGGGTGCGTGTGTGACACCAAGAATGTGATAAAGGCATCGATGTGATGCAAGAAATTAAGAACAAGTATTCTAATGAGATTGAGACATCCCCAGGGGATGAGAAAGTAATAAAGGCATCAGGTGTGATGCGGGTATGTATATATCCCAGGGATGTATATGTATATACGATTGAATAATTACTGTTGAGGCCTAACTGATATAAGATAGCACACTTACACGGTGAACAACTATATGTAAAGCACATGTTATTTTTGTTATTTGAGGTTTGATAGGATACCCCACGGACGTGGCGGGATACCCACGACTGACGCGGCAGGATATCCGTGATCGGTACGGCGGAGAATCCGTACACCAGTACAGAGGTTTATCCGTAACCGTAAGTACATCCCAGGGATGTTGTGTGATATTTAACCCCGCCGCCTAGTGAGAAAGGGGCTTGGGTCGTATTCCTAGGGAATACAATTTTTTACAACTGTCTAATTAGATGACGATGAAGGGTATCTCATCGGGGCTCGATGCTATATTGCTCGGGGATTACTTAAGTTGAAGATTTAAATTTTTGCTTTAGGCCTGTTCAGTGTCATTCATGATAAATCAACAGTAAAGTAAGACATGCTAACTACCGGTAAACTTGAATGTAATTCATCAGATTTAAACTGTTTTTCTAACAAAAGCATAGACACATCATGGTTAGAGTATCATGGAATATATATGAGTTTTAACTTATATATTCATTATGTTTGTTCCCTATTGAGCTAGGATGTAGCTCACCCTTTAGAATATACGTCGCAGGTCCATTGATAGCAGCTGTAGAGGCTTCGGGAGATGTAGATCCGGGTGATTCGGATTACGTGCCTGGAGACGAGTTGGAGCCTCCATCTGAGGACTTCTTTTAGGAGACTCTACTGTGTACTTTGACAGAGAGTAGCTTTTGAGAGCTAGTTGTACAGCTTGGTATGTCAAGCCTTTATTTTTTATAAATATGTAATTAAATTGAATTATTCTTTTGGTGAACCATCTGAGGTGATCTGTTTATCACCGATGGTTCGGGTCGATTCTCTGTTCATGCAGTGGCATGAAAGTAGAACTGTCTTTTGCATATGCCAGTTGGGCATATTAATTGTTTCCGCTTTATGAGATTTTTTGCTTTAATTATTTAATTTGTGCTTGATATATCAATGTTCTGTGCACAGTTTTGAGGCACTGTCTGGAGGATCGTGCTGATGGCACGGATTTTGGGGTGCCGAAATTCGGGCTGTCAAAGTATGAATCATGACAATTCATCTACAATAATAATAATAAAATTGAAAATATCTTCAATTTATTTGGTAGTCATTAGTTCTAAATTCCTTTTGATAGCTTCAAATCAAATGACCGAGCATGGTTTTTGCCCTAATCTTTGACAGCAAAGATCTTTAAATTATATCGCGCGCATCTGTCACCTAACTCAGGTACACATACTGATTCGGCATAGAAGAAAATGTGAACTTCTATGAGACCTCCAATCCATACTGAGAATCCATGCGTATAACTTTTAGTCATTTCATGCATGATCACTTGCTTTTTAATTGGACCAAATAAAATTAGACCGAGCATAAGATTAAAATGGCCCAATTTTAATCGGAACGAAAAATGGGCAAGGCAGGGCTGGGCCATGCTGAAGCTCGATTACTAATTGGGTCTCTTAAATGACAAGTGGTAGTTCTTCGTTCTTTGAGGGGATGACATCTGTTTTCTTTGTAATGTTTTGTTTAATTAACCAATTTCCCATTAAGAAAAAAAAAATCTCTAAACAAAGTGTATAAGTCATGAAGCATACGGAGTCATCAATCTTTACAGAGGATATTTATGCAAGAGAAATATATAAGAGGGCCTGATCATGAGCAGATTCGGATTAATTAGACAAATTTTGCTGGAAAGCTTTAAAGGCAACCACTGAATGGTAAAAACCATTAATTTATTTAAATTAGACGATGGAGATCGTTTTTCCCTCCAATCTTCCCCCCAAGTGATTCTGAGATCTTGGGACATGTATCAGACGGTCAATTTTCAATTCCTCATGGTACAGATCCCAAAAACATAACCCTAAAATCGCATGGCACACTTCATGCTCAAACACAACTTTAAAGCTAAGTTTTTGTGATATGTGCCATGTGGAATTTAAAAATGGCCGTCTAATAGGTGGATCATGATATCAAGATCCCTTGTGTGGATGATTGGAGCGAAAAACGATTTGCATCGTCTGCTTTTAACCAATGGATGGCTTGTAGCGTAGGTGCCCAACAAGATTCGGTGTGTGACAGCCCGGATTTTCTCAACCTAAAATTTTGAGATATATTTTTTTTTTTCCATCTTAAACCCAATGGGAAAATTCGGACCGCCAGATCGTAGACTACAATCTGATACAGAATACTTGGCACATCCATAAATATACGGAAATCAAAGCAATTATTACATATGGCGTAATTAAAACTTCCAGATCTAAAATCCAACAAGAATAAAACTAAATAAACACTAGTGATGACCAACCATCACCTAACAATGGTGTACACTAGTACGAATGTACCAAAACTTAACTCACCAAATCTACAGAGGACAATTCTACGATCCCTGAACAGAGTACAAATCCTTGTGCAGAAGCTCCCTTCTTTTAGTATGTAATCTGGGCCCTCCCAAACCTACACCTATGACGTATAGTCGGGGTGAGCTAACAACTAAGCTCAGTAGAAGATAAACAACATAAATTCACATTTAACATTCAAAAACATAGCTTGAATCAAGAGTCAATACCATCATTTAATTTCGGCTTCCAAAACTTAATCATTCCCTTTTTTTTTCAAACACATTTTTCAAAGCATTTATCAATTTCTTCTATTTCAAAACTCAACCTTAAACATTTAACTTTACCATGATATTTCATCCAAAAGTACACATATCGAAAAGAATCTTAAAATAATTAGACTTATCCAAAAATATCCGAGATGTCACACACATTCCAAATAACGTCGAATTTATAAACACAAACTCAAACAACACAAGGGTATCCAAGGGTGTTCCAAGTTTCCAAGGGTGTTCAATGTTTCCAAAGTGTTCAAGGGATGCAACGATGCTCAATGGTATCCAAAGGTGTCCAATGATTTCAAAGTGTCCAAGGGATGCAATCATGTCTAAGTGTGTCCAAAGGTGTTCAATGATTCCAAGGTGTCCAAGGGATGCAATCATGTCCAAGGGAGTCCAAAGGTGTTCAATGATTCCAAGGTGTCCAAGAGATGCAATCATGTCCAAGCGTGTCCAAAGGTGTTCAAGGATTCCAAGGTGTCCAAAGGTGTTCAATATTTTCAAAGTGTGTTCAATGTTTCCAAAGTGTCCAAGGGATGCAATGATGTCCAAAGGTGTCCAATGATTCTAAGGTGTCCAAGGGATGCAATGATGTCCAAGGGATGCAATGATGTTCTAAGGGATGCATATGCAGCGTATGTATGAATGCGTGTACGGATAGGCCGCCGTACCGGCCCAAGGGATGCAGTCAAAGAATCCAAAGGATTCATAATGCAAATGCAAATGTCAAAATTTCAAGCGTCGTTGAGTAAATCACAGTTCCAAGGGCATCAAAATGATTCACGAGTGTCACCAGTGATCTCAAGATCTTACTTTCAAAACACGAGTCAAGCTCATCAATATCAAAGGTTATCTAGAATCGAACATTATCACATGCATAATCACGATTTCACGAGTTCATATTCCAAATCATAAGACTCCAATTCTAACATATCCAACTTTAATCAACTCATTATATTCATACAAACACATCTAATACTATGTATCAAGTCAAATATATAAATTTAGGTCGAGTTTCCCCTACCTTAATCTTGAGGTTGTGCGAAGCCAAGCAAGGTCCTTTCAATGGCCTTCCGCCTCAATCTATATCACAAGCACACAATGATGCATCAAAGATCAACTCTACTCACTAATAAATTATACGCATTTAAGTATTTTCTCAAAACTAAGGTTGAAATGGATAAATTCATGCTAATATAGAATTTGACGCAACATTTCCCATAAATTTTGACCTTTAAAACTTTATATTTATGAGTTAGTCAAAACACAAAAGTTGTAGAGCTCGTCATCCTTGTTCCAACGCCATAAGAATTGCATCAATCGGAGTTCGGGATAAAAAGTTACGGCTGAAATACTGAAGTAGTATCAGCGAGCCCAGTCAAAATCGTTTGAACGATTTAAAATCGATCGAACGGTTTCTAATTTCGTTTGAACGATTTTCAAAATCGATCGAACGGTTTCCAAACCGACCAGAACCTTTAGATTTCATACTTGACGAAATCTTTCGATCGATTTCTAATTTCGATCAAACTGTTTCGTCAGATTTCACCCTCAACTAATTTCGTTCGAACGGTTTTCAAAATCGATCGAACGGTTTCGTCAGATTTCGCTCCAAAATCGGGTTCAAGCATCTCTAACTCATTTTTTTCTTTAAATCTTAACCCATTTTCTTCAAATCTCCCACTCATAATCTAACTAAGGATTAATCTACATACAAATCACAACTTAAATCAAAATTTTTACCTTTAATCTAACGATTTTCTCCCTGATCGGATCGTCTTCTTCCTAGTAAGCAAATGGGTTTCTAAACCCTTTTTGATCTTTCCAAGCCCCACGATTTCCACAATTTCGACACGATCGTTAGGTGATCATCCACACACGCTTCGTATAAACCTCACTATGATTTAGCAGATTAAAACACACCATTCTCTTTGCAAGGAAAATGGGTTTTCAAAACCCACATCGATCTCCTATGAGCTCCACGCACACTATCAAGCCAACACAATCGTAGACAATCCTTCACAAAAACTCTTCTCTTTCCTTTCTCTCTCTCTCTCTCTTTCTCTCTCTCTCTCTCTAACTCACAAAAACCCACAAATCTTTGCAGCCGGTTATGGCTTCTAAATGAAGCCCCTCCCTTTCTTATACTTAAAAGCCCGGTTCACGTGTAAAACACATACACGCCACAACAGGTGTATAAGACCCTATAAAATGATCTAACACCATACGGGTGTGCACTTTTCATACCAAAATTAATCCAATCTAAGTCATCAAGTTGAATTTTACCTGCTCAAAATTAGTGACCCGACGGGCACATATCCCGAGACACATTATTCAAAGTCCAAATTTTTGGGATGTTACACGGTGAGTGCCTAATATTAGACCTATTCTCAGCCAACAATAATATGGGAGTTAGTAAGGGGTCACTGACCCGTTCCCAATAGAGATTTGAACCAGTCACTGATCAGGTATATATGGCATGATTTTCCATGAGAGTGAGCCACTTGATGTATAGATTTGGTTTGTCACGGATTTTCCATTCGATGGTTCAAAGTGGTCAAACACCTTTACAATGAATAGTAACCATGTAAATCTTCACACCTGTTTGAACCATTGATTTGAAATGGGCTTCTTTAAATAAAGAGGAGTACCTCTGCTTGCACCTAGCCATTCTCTGAAATCACCCATGTCCTTGACCCCTTGAAAATCATTGATTGCGTCGGATCAAACGATGGAGGTCATGCTTCATCCCGATGTTCCATTCAAGAGATCTTGAGATCATGGAGCACCTATCAGACAGTCAATTTTATATTCCATGTGTCACAAATCCGCAAAAATGGCCCTTGAATCATATGGCACGCATGATATGCCCAAACCTGAATTTAAGGTCATATTTGTGGAATCAGTGACAAATAGAATAATAAATTGACCGTCTCATAGGATGCCAAGATCTCAAGATCTATTCAGTAGAATATCAGGCTGAAACACGGTCTCCATCGTCTGATCCAAAGGAGTCAATGGTCATCAAGGAGTCTAGGATGTGGGCGCTTTCAAAGATGGCGTCGGCGCTAACAGAGGTACCCATCTTTATATACGATATATGATTTTGATAGGATTTTGGGTAAAGCCAAAAGGATATGAATACTATTCTGTTTTTTTGTTCTTTTAATTCGTGATTTTAATCAAACGAGTTCTCTCTGAGGTTGCAATCAAAACCCATTCATAATCAAATTTTAGCGACGTTGGAGTTGCAAACTTGCAATAGTGGAATCCAAAACACTTTTGTAATTAAATACGGAGAAAGGTATAAGCACAGAAGAGTTGCTTCAAAAATAGAGGTATTTTTAAACGGAAAGATTAAATGCTTAGCATGACCGGATTCAGCCCATATTAAGCACTTTTCCAGTATTAATTAAATTAAATATTTTTTTTTTGGTAAAAAATTTGCAAAGTGTGTAGTTTGTAAAAAAAATAATCTTAACAATGTATGTTGGATAGCGGTAGTTACAATTAGTAGTTTGACTACCTTGATCAATAAGATGATGGAGATCGCTCTTCTTCCCATCTTCAGATCGCGTCCCACCTATCAAACGGTAAAATGTTGATTCACATGGATCAACAGTTATGATTTAATCATGAGAAGTCATTGTGGTATTTGCTTCTCCGATCGTAACCACTATTAGATTGCTCACACTCGAGCAACTAGTTGTGCAGAAGAATCTTCAGTTGTATATACCGCTATCATATATCTTTTGTTGTTGCCCGGCGAAATTTCGCATAAAGAAATTGGGGGGTCCTTGGGAACCAAATACTTTATATTTAACCAATAAATTTGGGCAAAGGGTCTTTTCAGAGCTAAATATAGAGCAAACCACATTGGTCTAAACCACTACTCTGAACTGAGTGTGGACCACCTATTTAGCAAAAACCCCTAGTAAATTAGAGTCTAGAAATGACCTAGGAAAATTGCGTTTTAATTAGTTATATACGAGAGAGAATGGTCTAGAGATAGCCTAGCAAAAACCATCATACGACTAAAGTTTTGTAGTTGACATAATGTACTTAATTATGGGTGAGTTACTGTGGGTGGCGGTCCATGCTTCGGAGCCCAAATCGGACTGGAACATTTCTTCATTAATGCTACGACATACATGTATACCAAGTCTCTATCACCAAAGGTCAGATTGGAACATAATTTATTATTTCATTTTTTTATTTTTTTATTTAATATTTTTTACCAGTGTGCTGTAGGTCAATTGGTATGCTCCCCCCCTGTGGGAGCAGTGGTCGTGGTTTCGATTAGGCATGGTGTTTCCCTCCCTTTGTCTTTACAAAGGTGAGAGGTTTGGTTATGTGGTATTTCTCCCGACAAATGTTGGTGCTTCCTCACCACAAACTGTACTTGTTGCTCTTGAACTGCCACATCAGCAAGTGCACTCCTCTGCCTTGAGGGTGGCCGTATGACTTCATTAATATATATATATATATATATATATATATATATATATATTTTTTTTTTTAAATATCAATATTCTGAAGTGAACTTTAATCCCGGTAATAACAACTATAATGTGGATTTCGTAAGTCACTCCTCACATTCTTAAAGGAGAGTCGTATGGATTTATAAATAACAATGGCTACAAATTTTATTCCAAGTGATTTGCTGCTTTAGTTACAACTACTTGATTAAGACAACCATATAGTCTGACATTGCCATAAATTTTACTATCTAGGCTTTATATTTTTACTGTGCACCTAGATGATGGATTTCGAGAAGACATCTCAGAATAAAATTAATGCAGGTTGGATGAATTGGAGTAAAGCAGGCTTGGTATTATGCAACCCAAGAGTTTCACTACAATTAAAGAGATATTTCTATAAAATAGCAATGAGACCTGCCATAGTATATGGTACAAAATTTTATGCGACTAAGAAGTGGCAAGAAGAAAGAGTACTTCATTACCATGGCTAAGTGATTTGAGAGCCCGAGGACTGTATAATGCACAAGCCATTCGGGAATTTACTCTTCCAAGGTGAATTAATTAAAATCCTATCCAGCCCGCACATGATCCTCCTCGTCGACGATTTATTATTTCAAGACAATACAGAACCGGTGGCCATGAGATCGTTGAATCCATATGATGCAATAGCATCATTATACCCATCAAGAATTCTAGTCGAAGCTCCTTGGAATCTAATGGAGTTGAAATCCCACAAGAAATCCACGATCCATTGGCCGAATTTGAAATATAAATCGAATGAGACCAGAGTCTATTTCTATCGATAACCAATTTTGATCCATATCATACAGTGACTAACATCGAGGTCAAAGTGAGTTGATTAACTGACTTGCGGTGGACGAGTTGATTGGATTCTCTAATTTTAGTGAACTCATAAACCCATGGAATCAAAAGCTCTCAGATTTTTCCAAATTTATGAGAGTTAAACTTATGACAGGATTCCCAATCACACCTAATATGCTTAAACATTCTTTCAAATATGCCAAAGGGTACCTTTATTTACAACCTACCATTGTTCCTTCTCAACCCAGGTTTCAATCATATGATGAGAATTTTTTTGTTCCAATCTTCGACACAATAATCTTGAGGACATACCATTGGATAGTCAGATTTTGAAATCAGGTGGTAATGTGAGATATTTTTTCATCATCATGATTTAAAAATTTAGTGTTTGCTCCTTAGAAAAATGGTCTTGCCAAGTAAATCTATATGACAAATTGTTTTGTCATTTGTGGACCCACAGTCGTTCGGAAGACACTCACGGACATCCGTGGTCACGGACGACCATGAGTGATTCACGGACGGCCGTAGCCCGAAATCCTATAAATTCTAGAAAGTTCGGATAGTTTTGCAACTGATATGAAAATCCTTCATTTTCAAGTATGGTCCAAACTTTTATCCTTGAGATTACTTATATTTTGTTCATTTGAATCCTAAATCTCAATGATGAGTGTGTTTTTCTCTAATCCTTGTTTGAGAGTGTACGGCTTGTGAAAGACAAGTGGACCTTCGTGAGAGACGACAGGTTGTTAGAATTGTTCACTGTGGATAGGATGATAGTGAGAGGTTGTCATTGTTGGTGATAGGAGTGATAGGGCATATCATTCCAATAAGCACTGTAAGGTTATTTATTCATAGTGAATTTTTTTCTTGGATCTGAGATAGATCCCGTGGTTTTTACCTGTGATGGGTTTTTCCACGTTGAAAATGACTTGCGTTCATTTTATTAGTATGTGGTGATTGTGAGTAGTAATAAGTTATTTAATTTTTATAGACTATTATAAATTCCCAAATTTCAATTGGTATCAGAGCGAGGTCACTTTGTAAATTTTAACAAATTAAGTGTAATGTCAAATTTGAAATATCACGATCTTCCTAGAGAAGGTGCGTCTACTGCGAGACCCCCTCTGTTTGATGGCTCTAATTATCCTTACTGGAAGGCAAGGATGCAAACATGTTTAAGTTCAATGGATCCTCACATATGGTATTTTATTGAAGATGGATGGTTGCCACCAACAACGACCTCTGTTGTAGATAATATACCGCATATCACTATCAAACCTAAATCTTTATAGACGGATTAGAAATATGATAATCTTGGTTATAACTCCAAGGCCCTTAATGCATTATTTGGAGCAGTTACTGCTTCTGAATTTCATCGAATAAGTATTTGCACTATAGCCAAAGATGCTTAAAAAATTCTTAAAACCACTTATGAAGGGGCTCCTCAAGTGAAGATTTCCAAACGTCAAATGCTCACATCTAAGTTTGAAAATCTTTGCATGGATGAGGATGAAAAGTTCTCTTATTTCTATATTCGCTTAAATGATATTGTGACTGACTTGTTTAATTTAGGAGAACCTGTTTCTAATACGAAAATTATGCGAAAAATTCTAAGGTCTCTACCTAAAAAGTTCAGATCTAAAGTCAATGTCATTTTTAAATCTAAAGATGTTGACAATCTAAACTTAGATGAACTTGTCGGGTCTTTACAAACTTATGAATATGAAATTCAAGACAATCATGTTACTAAAAGTGTTGCTTTCAAATCATCTAAAGATGAGTCTGATTGAAGCAGTGATTCTGATTAATCAGATGAACTTGCTTTGTTCGTTAAAAAATTTAAAATTTTTTATAAAAATAAGAAACAACCTTTTAAAAAATTTGAAAAATTTGAAAATTTTAAATATTTTGAGAAGAAACCTAAAAAGGAATCTACTGACACTAATCAATGCTTTAAGTGTCATGGTTATGGGCATTATGCTAATAAATGTCCTAATAAAAAAAATGATAAGGGAAAATATAAAGTCTTGGCTACCACTCATGAGATAATATATCAAATGAGTCATCTTCTGATGAATCTAAACCTGTCTCATATGGGTTTAGAGCTTTTATGGCCTCAATAATTGAATCTAATCATTCTCAAACACCATCCCTTATTGAAACCGACTCTATTACATCACTATCTTCTGATACTACAATTGATGGTGATGTATTAGATATGACTAATGCTTACAGTGAACTTTATCAATAATTAATACATCTAACCAAAGAAAAAATTAAATTGACCAAAGAAGTGGCCGAGTTAAAAAACATTATCAATAATCTTCAATCTCAAGTCAAAATATATGTTCGAGAAAATATTACTCTTTAAGATAATGTAAATTGTTTCACTTCTAAATTTATTGAACTGGAAAATAAAGTAAATTCCCTCACTTTAATAAATGAAAATTTAAAAAGGGAACTTGATTCCATTTTTGTAAAATATTCAAATTTTTACATGGCAAATGGGAAAATGGAAAAGTTACTAAATTCTGGTCAAAGAACTATAGCCAAATCAGGTATTGGATATCATCATATAGTAAATAAAAATTCTAAACCTGAGATAACTCATGCTCCAAAATTTGTTAAAGAAACCAAATCACTTTCTACGAATTCTAAACCAACTTCAAGTAAATCCAGATATATCATTTCTAGATCCTTTAGTAGAAGAGTTCCAATCTGCTTTACTTATGGGTGAGAAGGGCATACTTATGTGTATTGCCCATTCGCCTTTAAATACTCTTCGTACTACGTGCCTAACTATCAAAATTTGAAGAAAAATAAAATCATCTCGTTGAGTAGTTCAAATAAAAATATCAACAAACATGTAATTCAAAATAAATCAAATCTTAAGTACAAATGTGTTTGGATTCGAAAATCTGATTTGACTGCTCAGGTTGCTCATATTTCACTAAAAGTTAGTGAATCATCTAAGTGATTCCTTGATAGTGGTTGTTCTAGGCATATGACTGGTGAGAAATTATTTTTTTCTCACCTAAGTCCATGCTCGGAGGGAAATGTGACTTTCGAAAATGAAAGTTCATGTAAAATTACTAGAAAAGGAACAGTTGAAGCACCTGGATGTTCTAAATTAAATGAAGCCTTTATGTTGAAGGACTTAAGGCTAATCTCATTAGTATTAGCCATTTATGTGATAATGGGATGAATATTAGTTTTACGAAAAATTTGTGCATTGTAGTTGATTCTAATGGTCAAATTGTTCTTGAAGGGATTAGATCTTCTGATAACAGTTACACCTTTAGTGATCTTCTCAAAAATAATTGCCTTATCACTAAAACAAATGAGATCAATATCTAGCATCAGAGGCTTGGCCACATGAATAAAAATGATCTTTACAAATTAGCCTCTAATCAACTTGTTAAAGGTTTACCAAAATTAAGTAAACCAGATGGATCTATTTGTAGTGCATGCCAAATGGGTAAGCAGACCCGTGTTCCACATAAGAAAGTAAATGTTCCTACTTCTTCTAGGATACTTGAATTAATACATTTTGATCTTGTAGATCCCATGAGAACAAGTAGTTTAGGAGGTAAGAAATATGTGCTTGTAGTGGTTGATGATTTTTCTACGTATACTTGGGTTGCTTTTCTTAGAGATAAATCTCAAACTTTTGATGAATTTATTATAATTTTCAAAAGAACTCGAATTGAAAAAAATCTCTCTATTGTTCGAATTCATAGTGATCATGGTAAAGAATTTGAAAATTCATCATTTGCTAAATATTGTACATCAAATGGAATAAAGTATGAATTTTCTGCTCCTCACACACTTTAACAAAATGGTGTGGTTGAGAGAAAAAATAGAGTACTTCAAGAAATGGCTAGGGTTATATTAAATGCTAATAATGTGGCTAAAAATCTGTGGGCTGAGGCCATTAATACTGCCTGTTACATATCAAATCGTGTGTACCTTAGACCCAACACTACTAAGTCTCCATATGAAATATGGAATGATAAAAAACCTTAAGTTAGTTATTTTCGTGTCTTTGGTAGTGCTTGTCACATTTTAAGGGATCATGAATCTCTTAGTAAATTTGATGCTAAAACTGACAATTGAATTTTTCTTGGTTATTCTTTGAACAGTAGGGCATATAGAGTTTTTAACTTAAGAACTCTTACTGTCATTGAATTAGTGAATGTTGTTGTAGAAGATCAAATATCATGTTCTTCTACTGTATTAAATAGAGATATTGATGATGAAATTTTTATTGTTCCTGTTAATCATGAAAAAAATAGGCTTGATAACACTAATTTTTCATCTAACATTGAAAATTCTACACACACTACATCCAATATCACTGAAGATATGATTGTAGAAAATACACAAAATAATATCTCTGAAAATGGGACTCGACATAGACCTTCCTATGCTCGTGATATGAGAATTCACCCTCTAAGTGCAATCATTGGCGATGTCTCCACCAAACTAATGACTAGGAGAAAATTTAAAAATCTTTCAAATCTTCTATGCCATGTATGTTACACATCAAATCTTGAACCAAAAAATGTTAAGGAAGTTCTTCTTGATGAACATTAGGTTATTGCCATGCAAGAAGAGCTCACTCAATTTAAAAGAAATGATGTGTGAGAACTTGTTTCTAGACCTTCGAACATCAGAATCATTGATACGAAATGGATTTTCAAAAATAAAACTAATGAAGAAGGTAAAATCATTAGAAAAAAAACAAGATTAGTGGCTTAAGGCTACACACAGGTTGAAGGCATTGACTTTCATGAAACATTTGCACCTATGGCTAGACTTGAGTCCATTCGTATAATTTTGGTAATGTAATGTCATTTAAAGTTTAAATTATATCAAATGGATGTAAAGAGTGCCTTTTTGAATAGTTTTTTAACTGAGGAAGTGTATGTGGAACAACCAAAAGGGTTTGAAGATCCACATCATCCTCTTGATATTTTTCGACTTAAAAAAGCGTTATATGGTTTGAAACAAACAGCTCGTGCTTGGTATGATAGACTTACAAAATATTTAATCAATAACGGTTTTAAACATGGAAGTGTGGATAAAACTTTTTTTTAAAAAGAAGAATCATCTCATTTAACTGTTGCTCAAATTTATGTTGATGATATTATTTTTGGATCCACACTTGACTTAAATGCACATACGTTTCAAACTCTAATGATCAATGAATTTGAAATGAGTTTATTTTATGAATTAAACTATTTTTTAGGTCTTCAAATTAAATAATGTTCCTCTGGCATTTTCATTATCCAATCCAAATATGCAAAAGATGTGACAACCCGAATTTTTCCAACCTGAATTTTGAGACATATATATATATATATATATATATATATATATATATATATTTTTTTTTTTTTTTTTTTTTCAAACACGAATGGGAAAACCCGGACCGTCGGGTCGTAGAACACGTTCCGAACACAGAATGCTTGGTACAAAACCTAGCATGTAGAAATCAAAGCAGATAATACATATGACATGAATAAATCTCTAATTCTAACATCTAATATTACAATAACTAACAACGGCCACCGGTGATGTACCAACATCACCAAACAGTGGTGTATAAAATTATATACGAGTTCAAAGGGTACCAAGTCTGAACTCACCAATCTCCACAAAGTACTCAATCTACGACCCCGAATATCATAGCCCTCCTCAATTCCTCAATCTGCAAGTCTGGTGTCCACGTAGAAGCTATACCTGTGACGTATAGTCGAAGGGGTGAGCTACATCCTAGCTCAGTAGAGGAAATTTCAATACTCATTCACATCTTATCATAAGGAAACATAGATTCAATGTCACAATCAAACCTTTTCTTATTTAAAACTGAAACTCGTTTCAAAGGTACTTTTTCTTATCAACAAAGACTGATTTCAAATACTGTTTTCTTATCACATGACTGATTTCAAAACTGACTTCCTTTTTCACATAAAACTGATTCAAAAGCTGATTTCCTTATCATACAAAACTGATTTCCTTTTTACACACAAAAGTGATTTCAAAACATTTATTTATCCTTCAAAACTGATTTCAAATCCGCCCCGGCGGCCCACATGGTACTTGCACTCCTTCCATAGCGGTCCACGATAAGCATAATCCGCCCACAACGGTCAGCATACCTATAATCCGCCCATAGCGGTCCACATACACAATATTCGCCCATAGCGGTCCACTTTAATCTCACGACTTATGGTTTGATTTACGAAGTATAATCCAAAGAGTACATAAAATGCCGCAAAAGCGGTCCAAGGGCGTACATGACTACATCGAAATCCAAGGGTGTACGTAAATCCCGTAAAAACGGTCCAAGGGCGTACATGACTCTGAGTGTCCAAAGATGCGTAAAATCCCGTGAAAGCGGTCCAAGGGCGTACATGAGCACAACGAGTTCGAGGGTGTATGTAAAATCCCGTAAAAATGGTCCAAGGGCGTACATGAGCACAACAAGTCCAAAGGTGTACGTAAAATCTCGTAAAAACGGTCCAGGGGCGTACATAAGCACAACAAGTCCAAGGGTGTACGTAAAATCTAAAAAAAGCGGTCCAGTATAAATCCCACAGTCCAAGGGTATACATAAATCCCGCCACAGCGGTCCAAGGGTATACATAAATCCCGCCACAGCGGTCCAAGGGTGTACCTTCTCACAAATCTACAAGACTCAAAGATTTCGAGTTCACATTCTAGTTCAGACTTCTAAATCACGATCCAAAGCTCACATTCTTGCTTAAAAGGTTTTAAAACTCACCATTTAAAAATCAAGTTTAAAAATCGAATACCATAGTACAAATTCTAGGTTAAGTTCATAATTCAAAATTCACCATTTTCGACTCACGGATTTTAAATTTCTATTTTGCAAGGAGTTCAAGTTATAATTCAAATATCTATCAAACTAACATCAAAATACATCAAGAAAACTTATCATTTTTTTCATATAAATACCTCAAAGAAACAATGAATCAAAGTTAAACATGCAAGTTTGTGTTGAAGTTCCCCTACACGTCCAGTTAGAATCAAGCATCGATTTTAAATAACAAAACTTCAAATCACACTTATTATTTTCATTTGATTAAATCAAGGCATCTATGAATCAATTTCAAAAATATAATCAAATATTAAATTTCCCCTACCTTAACCTCGAAGCAAGCAAGGTCCTATCGATGGCCGTCCACCCTTAATCTACATCACAAGCACACGATGATGCATCAAGGATTAATCCCAACCACTAATAACTTAGACTATTTAAGTGTTTTCTAAAAAAATCGAGTCGGAACGGGCAAGTTCGCGCCAATACAGAAATTGATGTAACCTTCCTCCTAAATTTTGACCTTTAAAAATTTAGATTCATAAGTTGGTCAAAACACAAACGTTGTAAATCTCTTTGTTATCTTTCCAACGCCTCAAGAATCGTATCAATCGGAGGTCGGAGTAAAACGTTATGGTCAAAATACCAAAGTAGTACTGGCAAACTCAGACAAAATCGACTAATCGATTTTCAAAATCGATTAATCGATTTTCCAAAGTCGATTGATCAATTTTCAAAGAGCCAAAAATCTTGTTCACTATTTGAGGCCAGTCGATTAATCGACCCAATTTCGATTAATCGAAATTCAAAAATCGATTAATCGATTTTACTCGATTAATCGGTTTCGTTTCTCAACAAAATTAGAAATTTACCTAACTTATTACTAAATTTTTGACCTTTAAAACGATTGATTCACAAGTTGGTCAATTCATAAAAGTTGTAGGGCTTGCTGTCTTTTTTCTAACGCAATAATAATCACGTCAATCAGAATTCGGCACAAAATGTTATAGTCGAAATACTACGGTAATGTCAGTAAGCCCAGGCAAACTCGATTAATCGATTTTCAAAATCGATCAATCGAATTTCAAAATTGATTAATCGAAATTCTCTTCGATTAATCGATTTCGTGGAGTTCCTCTTGAATTTCTCTCTTGTCAAAAATCGATTAATCGAGTTTCAAAATCGATTAATCGATTTTGGCAGTTTCTGAGCACTTCTCGGGTTTGAACCTTGAAACCCAGTTTTTTTTCATCAAAATTCAATCATTTTGATCCTAATCTTTTGCACACATCTAAGAAACCTATATTTAATTAAATACATGGAAGAATTGCGTTATCTACCTCTTTAAATCGGCGATCTACTTGTAGATCAGATCGTCTTCTTCGTTAAACAAAAAGGGTTTCTAAACCCACCTCGATCATCTCCGTGCTCCAAGATCACAACCAAACCCACGAAATTAACGGCAATCCTTCCACACACACTTCACGCAAACTCACGCTACGATTTGCGGATCAAAACCCACGATCTCTTCACAAGAAGAGGGTTTCAAAACCCCCAAACGGCTCTAAAACCCATAAAACCATAACCAAACGTCGAAATCGACGGCGATCTTCCCCTTAGACGATCTCACAAATGTTTTTCGCGCAAATCTAAGGCTCGGCACTCATGGATTTAACACGTTCATTTCATCTCCTCCTCTTTCTCTCTTCCTTCTCTCCTCAAAAACCCAAAACCTAAAAAAAACCTTGTGCAAACCGGGTGTTAGCTCCCAAAAGAAGAAATTGCCTTCTTTAACTAAATGGGATCGGTTCCCATACAAAACACATATACTTGTCTTTGGGCATATTAGTTCTCATCTAAGGATCTAGCTCCCATGTAAAACGAACGTACCTATTTAGGTGTTATCTCATTACAAAATAGTTTTCTTTGATTAGGTGTGGGCCTACACACCCAAACTGTGACAGCCCGGATTTCTGTGCTCAGAAATCCGTGCCATCAGGATCATGCTCTGGATGATCCCAAGGACAAATCACACAATATCTGTATATAAAGCGGAAATATACAGATAAAATCCCACAGCGGTAAGTAGAGTCATCTAATGAATCAATCTAAAAGTAAGAACAATAGATAAACCTTCATTGATAAATGTAAAAAATATACATCCTCAAAAAGGAACCAAAAAGAACCATCGGTGATAGACATCCATCACCCAAACAATGGTTCCCAATGATGGTTCCGATAGAATGTATAATAACACTATAAAAGAAATAAAATATCTACAAAAATTAATACAAAAGTGGCCACCAGGCACACATAATCCACAATCTCCAAACAAACATAAAACCCCAAAAATGTCTAAGCTATACCTATGGGTAAAAGTCACACCGACGTCTGCCTCTCGTCCTCAACCTCAGCCTCAGGATCAGGCTGATAGTCTGGGTCGCTCTCCGTACCGGGAGTTACCGCCTCAGAACCTAAATGTTTACAAAAACAGGGTGAGCTACATCCTAGCTCAATAGAAGAATTCCAAATAAATTTGCATTCTAATTGCATAACATGGTCATCAAAGAACAAAACTGAAAATATGCAACAGATGTATAAAACATGAGACATTTATCCAAAACAGTACAGAATTGATGAATACAACATATAATGACTTAGTATAGTATACTTAAGTAACTCCCGTTGAGTATAGCACGTGGTAGCCAGATTTGGTCCGATGGATAATCCCAACCATCGTCGTTCGCATGAACAATTTCGGAATTGCAACAATGCCCCACACATGGAGTGCAATTGTGCCGAGGATTACAAAGCAAATGCACAAGTGTGCAAAAGCGGATATATCGCCAGTCGGTGGGATTTTCTTGAATATCAAACCTCAAATCACATGCATACTTATCATACTTATGAAACTTGCGGATTTCGGATACGGATATCAAATGTCGGATCAAGTACATAATAGAATACTCATACATATGCTAAACATGCTTTTAAAACAGAATTAAACTATGCTGAGATATGTATGACAGATGTAATCCATGAGATCAAAAATAAATGCAATTTCGGTTGAATTCCCCTACCTCGGATCAAGCTCCTTCTAAACAAATCCAAAGCTTTTTCAAGGCATCTTAATCTGATCCTAGACCATAAACATGTTACTCTAGGTGTTAGAGTGACAGATTGTGAACTGACACAATGTCCAGTGGTTCTTACATATAAATTTTCTAACTGTCTGAACACAGGGTTTATTGATCGATCAATACCTTGTTGATCGATCAATGAACTCTTTATTGATCGATCAACACCCTTGTTGATCGATCACCAAAGCACAAACTTGTTTAACCAACTCTCTGTTTGTATATATTGTATACAATTGATCGATCACCATGTTGGTTGATCGATCAATGGGCTCTATATTGATCGATCAACACCCTTGTTGATCGATCACCACCACTGTTGATCGATCAATACCCAGTCAATTGATCGATCAATACCACCATTGATCGATCACTAATATTAACCCAAAATTCACCAACTCTCTGCCAGTACTGTTCATATACTATATATATAAATTGATCGATCACCACCACTGTTGATCGATCAATTCCACACTCAGTGATCGATCAACACCTTGCTGATCGATCAATAATGACGAAATTTCTGCCATTAATGGAGTTCACCAAACAATATTTTTCTAACTTATTTTTCTTCCAAAAATTCATTATAATCTTAAATATTCATACAGAACCTATATTTAGGGCATCCAACTGCCCATTTTAAACAAGAGAGCTCACCTCTATGTGGGCCCTTTTGGGGTTTCGGCAAATCACTCCGGATGAGGGTTTCGGATCAAGCTCTCGGAGTTTATCACCGATCCGAGTTCGACGAGCAACCTTTTAGCTCTGGTTCAGCATGCAGAGACTTCACACACACACAAACCATACTTAAGCTTAATCCATTGATCTCTACATACCCTAGCTTAGGAAACTCACCTTTCAATCTTGCTAACCTGTTTTATACAAAAACCCTCTTGAAAACCCACCTAGCTACAGACTCCTTAGCTGTTAGAGTAACTAGGGCAAGGGGAAGAAGAAGAAGAAGAAGAACTTCCTCTAGGTCTCCCTTCCTTCTCTTATAAGCTAATAAACAGATATTTCTGTTTTCCCTTAGTTTATGTTCCGGTGTGGAGCACGAACACGTCCGCTTCTGACATAGCGTGCTACATCGACTCTTTACCCAACTCGATTCAAATGAAATTACAGGGTGAACTCATCTAACCATGGTGTAACTTTATCTCAATTAATATAAATTCTAAATTTTTAATGGTCTCGATTTCCGTCTTGAACACGTAGATCGAAATAGTCAGGTTCGTGTTCTAGATTTTAGGGTTGTTACATTATCCCCCCCTTAGGAATTTTCGTCCTCGAAAATGTCTAATAGGTGCGGTTAAGGAACAGAGGTTTTCTAAGACTAATAGACCGAGATAATATAGAGGATGCAGTCTACGTACGATGCAGAGAAATTTAGACATGCTAAACAGAATGTATATAATATGCAGAGTAATGTAAATGCGGATATATACGTAGTCTACAAATATTATAGAGTAGTATAGTTATACCTGTGGGGACATCGGATGGTCCACTCTCGCCAGATGGTCCAGTCCCGGCGGAGACCGGCATGGTGGGCGGAGCAGGAACAGGGGTGTAAGTGCGAGGATCTACGACGTGCTCACGGGCATGCGCAATCATCGGTGTCGAAGTCGTCATGTATGACTGCTGCATCAAGAGCTCTAACATGCCCTCGGCGTAGTCGAGCCGCCGATGAACCTGACGCTGAAATAGCTCAATCCCATCCAAGCGCTCATGTATGCGTTTGTTACCCTCGAGGACCGCAGCAAGCACGACGTCAAGAGTAACGGTGGATGGGGCAGCAGGTGCAGGTGTAGGGCGACGTGACGAAGAAGAACGCGGTGGTCGCCGTGATGGGGTAGCAGCAGGTCGAGGTAGCACCTCAGGCTGAGGTGGCTGATCAGATGGGGCCTCCCCCCCACTAGGAGCTGGTACAACAGGTGCCCCACCCTCTGGAATAACGGGCTCAGCAGCCTCGTCGTCACCCTCCTCCTCGGGCTCGGGTAGTCTCTTGACCAAAAGACTATAACATAACAGCTCATTCAGCTTAGGATCATAAGGTCTTTGACTAGGTTATAATGTGGCTTACGGGTGTAGGTTATAAAGAATGAAAGGGTGAAAAAGGATGTAAAATTGAGAAATCAGCAGGTGAAGGAAGTGATTCATGACTTCAACTTTTTTCGTTCAGCACCTTTCATCATCTTTGAGATTTTTCAGACTTGAAGTGGCCAGCTTCTCCTCTTATTTTTAATTTTTTCAATAAAATTTCCTTTTAACTCCTCTCTATTCCATTTCATTATTATTTTTCTTTCTTTTTGATATATTTTTCTTTTTTTTTTTATTTTATTTTTCTGAATTGCCACCTCTTTTCTCAGTTGCTACACTGTTGTCCTCTTTTTGGTATTTCTTCTCCATCCTCCCAATGTTGACCCTAGTTTGTCCATTTTCAACTCCTCCTTTACCTTCTAAATTCTTAGAGTGAGGGTAGGTTTGAATCAGGTTTATAAGTTTAGGTACAAGTACTGGCTCAAGGGTGTATGCACAAGGCCAGTTGATTAGAGGTTGGTCTGTTTAAGCTCAAATTGTCCAAGAGAAGGCCTTGATCCTTTCCTAAGTTTCATGAGTTCTGTCAGTTGTTTCAACTTAGAGATGCCTAACTTCTAGTAAGGGCATTGACTCAACCAATCCTTAGAGCAAAAGGAGTTGCCTCAGTCAGTCCTCAAAGAAAGAAAAAAAAAAATTTGTAGGCCCAAATCTCACTAGTTATGGTCTTTCATTGAACTCTTAAGCATGTCCTTACCTTTTTCTCTCTTTAATGGTTCACTAAGTACTGATACAAGTGAGTTTTCTTTGGGGTTCACCTTATTGATATGCTAGAGTTTAAAAGTTTGTAATGCCTAAAGGTCTACAAAATTTGTAAATTTCTCATTTTTCAATGTCTCTTAGGTGAACATAGCTCCATTTCTATCTTACTCACTTGATTCTGCTGCACTTAGGTTAACTGCATCATTAGGCAAACCTTGCCACACCCCTAAACCTATGAGGAGCAGTGTCCTCACTGGTTCAAAGAGAAGAGGGTGTGTGCAGCAGAGAACAAATAAAAATAATCACTAAAATAAAGCAAAGAAAAGCAAGACACAAGGCACACAGATAAACTAAAACAGACAAACTAGTTATGAACATAAATAGAAAGCAAACAAATATAACAAAAAGAGAAGTTCATTAATTAGACTAAATACATGGATGGGAAGATATTTATAGCAAAAAAAAAAAAAAAAATAGAAACTTGTTGCATCTGGAAGAGGAATTGCAAGCCAGAAAAGAGTGGGATAGCAGGGGCTAAGGAGCATGGTGCGGGGCAGGTGATGGATGGGATGAAGAGGACGGGGCAGAAGGTGCAAATGGTTCTATCTTCTGTTTCTTCTTCTTTGTCTGATCCTCTTTCCTTTCCTCCTTGGCCAAAATCCTATGTACCTCCTTATACTCGTCCCATAAGAATTGTAAGGGGTCAGGTTCCTTTGGCGGCGGCGGGTCCTCCCAAACTGGATCAAATTTGATCGGAAGCTCAATAGGTTTGTCATCCGCCATATTCGTGGGTAGGGACGGAGTGCTGGGGGTCAAAAGAAAGTGGATGCGATGGAGCTGAAGTGGGCTGATATATAAAATATATAGGTGGTGGAATTTGCATCGACGTAATTAATTTTCTCTTCCTTCCAAGGTTAATTACTAAAATGATATTAAAGAAAGTTAGTTAGCAATAACTGCCTTGGTTGGGAGAAACATAAAGCGTCATGTGATTTATTATGGGGAATGATCGCGCAGGGTGTATGTTGGCCTATTATTAGTAATGGGAGTTAAGGCAAAAATGAATCAAATGAAGAATTTGTAGAAATTCGGCAGGGTTTAAAGTGTAAACCCGTGCCTCGCGCAGATGCTAACAGGTGCTCGTGGGGAACCTTTCTCGCGCAGTGCACATTCAGTCCCGCAAGTAGTTCTGTCATGCAGAAGAAGGAAAATACTTCTCAATATAGTTCGTGGAGCTAAAATTGGGCCCTAGTGCACGAGTTGACCTTTCTTTTTTCGCGTAGCTGTGCTGTCTACCTTCACGAGATGTTAAAATGTAGAGCATCAAGTGCCTCGCGAAGTTGAATGCGTGGAGTCAGTCATTCGCGTAGTACAAAAATTTTGCCAAGATCGAGTCTCGCGGGGCTCGAACTGTCATCAGAGCTCCATGAGATTGACTTTTGTGCTAGTTAGCATCGCGAGAACACATATTCACCCATTTTCTTAGTGCTGCACGCTGGCCAGTTCCCCTAAAAACGGCATGTACCTATTGTTAATCAGTGAAAAATACCATTTTTTACCCTTTAACTTGACCTTTGATAGACCTGTAAATAGACTAATAAGTGCTTGTTGAGCATGTTTTGTAGATAGCAGTAATAAGCAGTCATAGTGCAGAAATCCACCCTAAAGTGCTCCACAAGAAGGTCCATCTCTCACCACAGCTCTGACCTAACTATGGCACACAGAAGGGCCCCACACCAATGCCCACTTGGGGCTGGAAGCAACAGCAAAGCAGCGTTGAAAAACGGAACGACAGGCTGAAAACAACCTGTCGATAGGTTATTGCAACCTATCGATAGGATCTGAAGGCTGAAAAAGGAAGAAATTGTGAAGATGGGGAGAATTCGACAGGATCCAGAACCTATCGTGCAGTCGAAAACAACAAGGGAGCATCCTATCGAATGGTTGCCTGAGCTTGAACAGAACCTATTGAAAAGTCTAAGAACCTATCGAAATCAATTGCGCAAGAGCTCAACCTGTCGAAAGGATCCTTCAACCTATCGGAACCTTTCGATAACATCCTGAATCCTAGTGAAAGGACTAAAGTACTTGATTTTAATCTATTGAAAGCCTCTTCAACCTATCAAAATCGATCTGAACACTTCCCAGAAAAGCTGCTCTGCACACACTGCGAGTTGGTGACTTGCTGTACACAAACCGAGGCACCTTGGTGATCGACACGAGGCTTCTAGAAATGCCCTAGAAAACCCTAACCAACCCATGTGCTCTGCCAGAACTCTAACGACCTGATAGGATCTTCTAGAAGAGGAATTTGGCTTGAGAAACAGAGGGGGAAAGCTACAAAAGGAGTTTAGAGAGCCCAATTGGAGGAGATCCAGATCTGGAGACTGGAGCTTGCATCAAAATTCTTTACCCCTTCGTTTAACTCAACCATGGATGGCTAATTCCCCCTGAGCAGTAAGGAGTGAGGTTGGGTCTATAATTGCGGAAGGTTGTGTAATGACCCTAAAATTCTGAACAAGAACCTGACTATTTCGATATGCGTGCCCGGCACAAAAATCAAGATAAATTTAAAAATTAGTAATTTATAGTATTTGAAATAATGTTACCCCATAGTTAGAGGAAGTCATGTATGACTTCTCGCATGAGTCCGAGGCTTGTAGGACATTGATGTAGCGTGGTAGGTCGTAGAAAGTGTGTAGGAGCTTCACATCGGAGCGTAGTTAAGGTGAAACAGAAATATCAAGGATATTTCTGTTTCCTTAGCTTATAAGAGAAGGAAGAAGATAAGGATATCTATCTTCATCCTCTTCTTCTTCTTGGTCCTGAGAAGCCCTAGCAAGGAATTTAGGTTGAGAATAGTTCTGTGAGAAACCATAGTTAAACGAGAGACCAAGGTTGGCGATTTCTCAGTTTGAGAGCGTGGAATCGACGTTGGTACTTCGAGTTGTCATGTGAGGATGCGAGCTAGCACTGTGAGTAGAGACGGATCCAAGCATTTGCTGTTCCAGGTTGCGATGGCGACAAATCGGAGAGTTTAGATCTGAAAACCCTCTTCGAATTTTGTTTGCCGAAACCCTAAAAGGGCCATCAAATAGGTGAGTTCTAAAATCAAAATAGTCAAGAATTGAACACCATTAATGTATAAAAAGGTTAGGTATAAGTGTGGGAAGGGACCATTAAGGATCAAGGTCAAATTTAGGTCAAAGAAGTGACCTCCATTAATGACAGAGGAACTGTCATTATTGATCGATCAATACTAGATTGATCGATCAATGAGAGGCATTGATCAATCAATGAGGGCATTGATCGATCAATTCATATAATCTTTAAAGAAGGAACGGAGGACTGGAATTTCTGAAAGTTCAGGGCTCGAAGGGTGTTGATTGATCAATTAGTGAATTGATCGATCAATTTTGAGTGTTGATCGATCATTCTCTCTGTGACAAAAGGGAGCAGAAAGAGGGAAATTTAAAATTTTAAGGTATTGATCGATCAATGAGGTCATTGATCGATCAATGAGACCGATTGATCGATCAACTGAGCTGGTGATCGATCAATTATACTCTGTCAAAGTGTGAGGAGAAAGGAGCTATTGATCGATCAATTTAGGTATTGATCGATCAATGAAGGGTGTTGATCGATCAATAAAGGTTATTGATCGATCAACTACCTCTGTTGCTTGTGAAGTAATTAGAGGGTATTGATCGATCAATGGGGACATTGATCGATCAATAAGGAGGATTGATCGATCAATCAAGGTGGTGATCGATCAATCACCCCTATTTTTGACCTGTTTTGTTTTTGTAAATTTAATGCTACTGGACACCAGGTCAGTTGACTTTCTGACATACCTGACACTTAGTATACTATATTTATGGTCTAGGATCAGACCATGACGCTTTAAAAAGCTTTGGATTTGCTTAGAAAGAGGTCTGACCTGAGGTAGGAGAAAACCAACCTAAACTATTTTTTACTATGATTTCGCGATTTTCTCAAATCTGCACCCTGTTTTCATTAACATTTTAGGTTATGAGGCTAGAGCTCCTGGCACTGAGAGCGACCCTGACTACCAGCCTGATCTAGAGGCTAAGGCTAAGGATGAGGAGACTGACATCCAGGCGGACGATTTTTATCCTAAGTCTGGGTATACGAGTCTGCTATTTTTGGGATTTTGTATAGAACTTTAGATTATTGTGTGCCTGGTGGCCACTTTCTATATTTATTTTCTGTATATGTTATTTTATTGTATTACTATACATTCTATTGGAACCAATATCAGGAACCATTGTTTCGGGTGATGGCTGTCCATCACCAGTGGTTCTTCTTGGTTCCTTTTTGGGAATGTATATTCTTTTGATATATATAGATACATGTTTTGTTTATTGCTTCTTTCTATTTGCAAAGCCTTATGTGATGACTCGATCTACCACTGCTGGACAGTGTATGCTTGATTTTCGCTATACGAGTAGACACTTTGTGACTTATCCTGGGGATCATCCAGAGTATGATCCTGATGGCACGGATTTCTGGGTGCAGAAAACCGTGCTGTCAAAGTTGTTATCAAAGCCTAGGCTTTAGGTTGAACTGCGGCTTCATGTTGGATTGTTTTCACAATCTAGTACTGATCAGTGTTATTGTTTTCATAATGACAGACCAGTATGGGCCCCAGGTTCAGAGGCGGACGTAGCGGAGGTAGGGAAGGTCAGAGAGTGGTTCCTCTAAGAGAGACTCCCGATGTTGTTGGTACGTCACGGGGATTAGAATTTCTCTCGCAGGCTAATGCGGTTCTAGTAGGACTGAGAAGAGGTGGAGAGGCAATGAGGAGAGAATGGAGCAGGTGTTGGAAGCCTTGGCTACCAATGTCACTCAGCAGACGGCTGCTCTGACTCAGCAGGCAGCTAGACCACCTCATCAGCCAAGCGGGTTCGCAGAGTTTAGGAGAATGAGACCTCCTAACTTCTCGGGTCAGACAGATCCCATAGAGGCAGAGGGATGGATAGAGGAGATGGAAAATTTTTTTAAAGTGCTCCAATGCAATGATGTAGAGAAAGTGCGCTGGGCCACTTTCAAGTTAGATGGTGATGCCGAACCTTGATGGAAGTTGGTGTCACAGAATCGACAGAGAGAGTTTCCTCACACTCCTTGGACATGGGAGGAGTTCACGGAAGTATTCTATAATATATACTTTCCTAAAATTGTGAGGCATCAATGGGAGGTGAAATTCATAGAGTTCAAGCAGGGTGTGATGTCAGTGAGAGAATACGGTGCCGAGTTTGATTGACTGGCTAGATTCACACCCCAGCATGTAGCCACTGAGCTGATGAGAGCATGGAAGTTTCAGCTTGGCCTGAGGCAGAACCTACAGAAGGATGTCGCCATGTGGGAAATGGAGACATATGAGAGAGTTATGGCCAAGGCTCTCATAGCAGAGGAGGAGAACTAGAAGTAGTTTGCTTGGAGAGACAAGCAGACCAGAGAGGTCATTTCAGGGGCAATCTCAGGACCCTAAGCAAAATAAGAGGGCTAGATTCTCCAGACCTCCGAGATACCCTACACACTCCCGACCAGTGATTTATTCGAGGTCGAGTTCGTACCAGAGAGCAGCAGTGCCTACATTTTCCAGACCATTTCGACCGTCTGGTTCTTCAGGTAGCGGGGCCTCAGTGACCCAAGGATCTTCAAGGGTCTCTTCGTTCACTCCAGCTGTGTCATGTGCAAAGTGTGGGAAGCCACACAAGATAGAGGAGTGCAGAAGGGAGACAGGGGCATGCTTTAGGTGTGGCAAGATGGGCCACTTGGTTAGGAACTGCCCAGAGGAGAGCAAGGACGGAAAAGAGCGGTCAGGATCAGTATCTACACAGAGATCTTCTCGACCTGTGGTTCAAGGTCGAGTGTATGCTGTTACCGCGACCGATGCTCTGACATCGAATGATGTCATTCAAGGTATGATTAAATTTCAAGAGAGATTATATATCTAGTAGGATATACTGGAGCTTAGAAAGGTAGAGTTGTTTTGATTAAATGTTTAGGAGGTTAATACACATTACACATACATATCTTAAACAATTAATATAATTATGTGACTGACTTATAGGTGAACTGAAAGTATATCGAAGTTGTGATATTTGTTTCCACGAGCACGAGTTTTTGTAGACCCAGGCTCTACGCACTCATTTGTTAGGCCTCAATTTACGAAAGAATTGAGTGCCACTCCTGAGCAGTTAGAGTTCATATTGATGGTGTCTGTTCCTACAGGAAGTGCAGTTAATGCACTTTACAGTGTGTAAATCAGTGGGAATGGACTGGCTATCTGCTTACCATGCAAGCATCGATTGCCTTCGGAAGATCATGGTTTTTTACCCTCCAAAGGAGCGATCATTCAGATTCTTCAGGGTGAAGTCTAAGGTAGCTCCGTTGATATAAGCTATTCGAGCAAAAAGGATGATGAGGAGTGGATGCAGTGGATATATGGCCTTTCTACAAGAGCAACGAGAAGAGACGAATGTGATATCTGATATTCACATTGCGTGCGAATACCCATATGTGTTTCCTGAGGATTTGCCAAGACTACCACCAGCTCGGGAGATTGAGTTTGTGATAAATTTGGTTCCGGGCACTGAACCAGTATCTAAGGCTCCTTATAGGATGGCTCAAGCAGAATTACACGAGTTAAAGGAGCAATTGCAAGAACTGCTTGACAAAGGGTTCATTCGACCTAGTGTGTCTCCTTGGGGAGCACCAGTATTATTTGTCAGAAAGAAGGATGGTTCAATGCGTCTATGTATTGACTATCGGCAGTTGAACAAGTTAAAGATTAAGAATCGTTTCCCGCTCCCTATGATCGATGATCTGTTTGATCAGTTACAAGGAGCGAGGTTCTTTACGAAGATTGACTTGAGGTCAGGTTATCATCAGCTACGAGTTAAAGCAGAAGATGTTGAGAAGACGGCGTTCAGAACCAGATATGGACACTATGAATTCTTGGTTATGCCATTTGGATTGACGAATGCACCTGCGTCTTTTATGGATCTGATGAACCGAGTGTTTAAACCACACTTGGATAGGTCCGTGGTTGTCTTTGTAGATGATATCCTTTTCTATTCTAAGACAAAGGAGGAACATGAAGGACATCTGCATGTAGCTTTACAGACCCTTAGAGATCACAAATTGTATGCGAAGCTCAGTAAGTGTGAGTTTTGGCTGGACCAAGTTAGTTTCTTGGGCCACATCGTCTCTGCTAAGGGTATAACTGTCGACCCCACAAAGATCGAGGCAGTCGTGAATTGGGAACAGCCGAAAATGGTAACAGAGGTCTGTAGTTTTTTTGGGTTAGCAGGATACTACCGACGGTTTGTAGAGGGGTTCTCCAAGCTATACCTTCTGGCAGAGGGGGTTTCGCTATCTACAGTGATGCATCTTATAGTGGTTTGGGTTGTGTCCTCAACCAGCATAAGAAGGTTATCACATATGGCTCTAGACAACTTAAGGAACATGAGAAAAATTATCCAACTCATGATCTGGAGTTAGCAGCGGTGATCTTTGCTTTAGAGATTTGGAGGCACTACTTATACGATGTGACATTTAATATCTTTACCGACCACAAAAGCCTCAAGTATCTATTTACGCAGAAGGATTTGAACATGCGACAGCGAAAATGGATGGAGTTCTTAAAGGATTATGATTGTTCCATCAAGTATCACCCTGGGAAGGCCAATGTTGTGGCAGATGCTTTGAGCAGGAAGTCTTCAGCTCAATTGACACATCTTATCAATAGAGTACAACGGTGGCATCTACTTGAGGACCTGGCCTTGTGCGATACACTGATTGACGTCAAAGGTTCAGGGGCATTGATGGCTACTATTGTGATATGGCCCACGCTATTTGATAACGTGCGTAAGCTCCAGATGATTGATGATGAGCTTATGGCCATTAGAAAGGATGTGATCAACGGGATCAGGCCTGATTTTACCATCAAAGATGATGGTACTTTGCTCTTTAGAGATCGGATGTGCATACCTGATACTAAAGATCTTAAAGATTCAATTTTGGAGGAAGCGCACAAGTCTACATATGCTATACATCTTGGGAGTACCAAGATGTACCATGATCTCAAGCGAAGTTTTTGGTGGAGAGGACTGAAGAAAGATGTTGTAGGTTATGTTTCTTGGTGTTTGGTCTGCCAGCAGGTGAAAGTAGACCATCGAAATCCAGCAGGTTTATTACAACCATTACCAGTGTCAGAGTGGAAGTGGGAAGCCATTTCTATGGATTTTATTTTGGGATTACCGAGCACATTGAGAAAGAACAATGCCATCTGGGTAATTGTAGATCGCTTGACAAAGTCTGCACATTTTCTGCCATATCGGACTACATATACAGCCAATAAGCTTGCAGAGCTATACATGGAGATAGTTCGGTTACATGGCATACCAGTCAGCATCGTGTGTGGTAGAGATCCGCTCTATACGTCGTAATTCTGGTGACGATTTCAAGAAGGCATGGGTTCTAAACTGGAGTTCAGCTCAGCGTTTCATCCTCAGACAAATGGGCAGACTGAGAGAGTGAACCAGATCATAGAGGATATGTTGCGTGCATGTATGTTGGACTTTCATGGTTCATGGGATCAACATTTGCCTCTGATCGAGTTTGCTTACAATAACAACTATCAGTCGAGTATTGGGATGGCACCTTATGAAGCCTTGTATGGACGACGATGTAAGTCTCTTTTGAATTGGGAAGAAGTCGGTGAGAAGCTTGTTTTGGGACTTGATATCGTGGACAGTAAAACCGAGATAGTTCAGTTGATCCGCAAAAGATTGAGGGTTGCTCAAAGTCGCCAAAAGAGCTATGCCGATCTCCATCGGACGCACGTCGAGTTTCAGGTATATCCAAATATGTTTGAGAAAGTTACTATTCATAGTTAGAATGATTGGCTATAGAATTAACCACTATTTTCAGGTTAGAGATAAGGTCTTTGTGAAGATCTCACCAACCAAGGGCGTGATGTGCTTTAGAAAGCGTGGGAAGCTGAGTCCTCTATATATCGGCCCCTTTGAGGTACTCGGACGGGTTGGCGAAGTCGCTTATCGGATTGCTTTGCCACCGTAGTTGGCGAGCATGCATAACATTTTTCATGTTTCCATGCTGCGACGATACGTGCGCGACCCGACTCACGTCTTGGATTTACAGTCGATTGAGTTACAGGGGGACCTGACGGTGATTGACGAACCGATCGCGATTTTGGATCATAAAGATAAAGTTTTGTGGACCAAGTTGATTCCACTGGTACTTGTCAAGTGGAGGAATCATTCAGCTTCAGAAGCTACTTGGGAATGTGCAACTGAGATTCGCGAGCAGTACCCGCATTTGTTCACCTGACATGAGAGGTACATTTTTACTTTCGCTTAAAGATTCAGCATCATGATTGTGTTTCTTAAGTCTATGCGAGCGTCGTTGACTCGAGAAATCTATTATTGCAGGTGCGGTATGTGAGGTACATGTATCCTTGTTTTTAAAATGCAGGCGGTTCGCATTTCGGAAATGACTGTGTTGAGAAACCAAGTCACAGTCACCATTGATCGATCAATAGAGGAATTGATCGATCAATTTGGTGATTGATCGATCAACACAGAGTGGTGATCGATCAATGATGGTGTGTTCTAAATACTTAGTTTTGGGTGATTGATCGATTAATGATGGTATTGATCGATCAATATTCATGGTGTTGATCAATCACCAAGGTTGGTTGATCGATCAAAGTAGACTATTGATCGATCAACAGGTGTAGTGATCGATCAATTAAGAGGTCATTGATTGATCAACAGTAGATGATTGATCGATCTATGCATCGGGCTAGGGCATTAAGATTCTTCATTGATTGATCAATGAGAGCATTGATCGATCAATACTGGGGATTTAAGTTAGAAATTGGGTTTTTGAACTGTCATTTGCAACAAGTGTAGGAGTGATCAATCTAGGGGTTTTTGGCACCTAACGTTCAACCTTCCTTTCGACGGGTTTTCCGGCCATTCGACTCCTTCCGCGTGATTCGAGTGGATTTCACTCCATTCGCTCGGTAACATCTTCCTTTCACTTCTTTTTTATTCTTTTATCGTTCCTTTTGCAAATTTTCACCATGGGGCCGCGAACAAAGAACGCTTCGCGTGAGGTACCCACTTCAGGGGCTCATACACCCGTACCGCCTACTGATTCGGTTCCCCAGACCTTTGTGCCACCTGTGGCATCTGTTTCAGACGTGGTTCCACCCGTCCAAATCCCCGTCCTGACCCAAATCAAACATGAAGTCCCCAATCCATGGTGGACTTCCAAAACCTTTCTTCTCGAGTACGTGTTCACCTCCTCTCTTTACGAGGATCGACCTGAAATGGTTTGGGCCAAAGGTTACATCCAACGGCTCAGGTTGAAGCCTTTGTTAGAGCCATTCCACGATCATTACTGTCCCCGAATCGTGAGACTCTTCTTCCAGAACCTTCGTTGGGGTGATAGTCGACACCTTTCGAGTATAAATTCAACCAATTCCATGTAGCGGCTGCCCTTTAGTGCATGTCTGTTTACATTGAGACCTGTGGTTTGGATGCCCCCTATGTTAAAGATGTCCCTTTTACTGATGTGGTCACCAAAATGACCCAAGGTCAGCATGGGAAAGGGCAATCCGTCACACGGGCCCAATTACCCGACAAATTGTGGATGCTTGATACCTATATCAAGTGTGCACTTAACCCATTCTTTCACAAGTCCTCACGAACCGGTGTTGTGCAACAAGCCCTGTTTTCAGCCTTCGAGAACCATTGGTTCTCTATGGCTGACTTGGTCATTGATGGCATTGTCAACGCCAAGGACCTCATGTCTAAGAAGGTCAAGTCTGGGGTCAAGAAACAGATCCCCTACGCGCCCCTCATTACCAAAATGGTGGAGCAATACATTGCTCTCTGTGAGGCGTACAACTTGGCTCCTAATGAGCCGCGCTTGGTCATCAACACCAAGGTCTTCTACCTAAAGGATTGGACCAAGAGCTACAACCTCCTGGTTAGATGACTCCCAGAGGGTGAGGAGGACGCAGCTGAGCCTGTCGAGCCTGCCGTTGTAGAGGGTGCGGCGCCTGCCGAGTCTGTGCTTGGAGAGGGGGAGGCACCACGCGATCCACCACCTTAGCCTGAGGCATCTACCCGTCCTTCCCCCACCACACCCCGTAGACCACCCCGTCACACCACATCACATTCCCCTAATCCTTCCTCAGTCGACGTCGCAGCGATGCTTCGTGAGCTAGTGGAGGGTAACCGACGCATACATGAGCGCTTGGACGACATGGAGGCGTTCCAACGGTAGATCCATCGTTGGTTGGATTATCACGAGGGCATGCACGAGCTCGTCATCCAGCACTTATACGCCACTACGTCCACGCCGATGATTGCCCATGCCCGTCAGCACGTGGTGGATCCTTACGACTACCGTACGCTGCCACCCCGCCCTAGCAGACCTACGCCTGACAAGACCGAACCTTCCGACGTCCTGACCGGTAATTGCTAACCTCTTATCTTTAATTCTGTTAATTATTTTTATATATTTAGTGTATGGTATTTATTTTGCATTTCATTTCATATTCAGTCTGCCTACCTTTTTATTCCTGTGTGTCATGTTTGCCTGCTACATTTCCTCACTGTAATTCCTACACCCTCCTTGACATTTTCAAGGACGAAAATTCCTAAGGGGGGATAATGTAACGACCCTAAAATTTTAAACAAGAACCTGACTATTTCGATATGCGTGCCCAACACGAAAATCAAGATAAATTTAAAAATTATTAATTAATAGTATTTGAAATAATGTTACCCCGTAGTTAGACAAAGTCATGTATGACTTCTCGCATGAGTCTGAGGCTTGTTGGACATTGATGTAGCATGGTACGCTGTAGAAAGTGTGTAGGAGCTTCACACCGGAGCGTAGTTAAGGTGAAACAGGAATATCAAGGATATTTATGTTTCCTTAGCTTATAAGAGAAGGAAGAAGATAAGGATATCTATCTTCATCCTCTTCTTATTCTTGTTCCTGAGAAACCCTAGCAAGGAATTTAGGTTGAGAACAGTTCTGTGAGAAACCACACTTAAACGAGAGACCAAGGTTGGCAATTTCTTAGTTTGGGAGCGTGGAATCGACGTTGGTACTTCAAGTTGTCATGAGAGGACGTGAGCTAGCACTGTGAGTAGAGACGGATCCAAGTATTTGCTGTTCCGGGTTGCGATGGCGACGAATCAGAGAGTTTAGATCTGAAAACCCTCTTCGGATTTTGTTTGCCGAAACCCCAAAAGGGCCATCAAATAGGTGAGTTCTGAAATCAAAATAGTCAAGAATTGAACACCATTAATGTATAAAAAGGTTAGGTATAAGTGTGGGAAGGGACCATTAAGGATCGAGGTCAAATTTAGGTCAAAGAAGTGACCTCCATTAATGACAGAGGAACTGTCATTATTGATCGATCAATACTAGATTGATCGATCAATGAGAGGTATTGATCGATCAATGAGGGCATTGATCGATCAATTCGTATAAGCTTTAAAGAAGGAACAGATGACTGGAATTTCTAGAAGTTCAGGGCTCGAAGGGTGTTGATCGATCAATTAGTGAATTGATCGATCAATTTTGAGTGTTGATCGATCACAGAGAGAGTGATTGATCAATGGCTGGTGTTGATTGATCAAAGATGGTATTGATCAATCACTGGTGTGTATTGATCGATCAATAAGGAGATTGATCGATCAATCTGTATAAGTGACAAAAGGGAACAGAAAGTGGGAAATTTAAAATTTTAAGGTATTGATCGATCAATGAGACAAATTGATCGATCAATTGAGCTAGTGATCGATCAATTATACTCTATCAAAGTGTTAGGAGAAATGAGCTATTGATCGATCAATTTAGGTGTTAATCGATCAATGAAGGGTGTTGATCGATCAATAAAGGTTATTGATCGATCAACTACCTCTGTTGCTTGTGAAGTAATAAGAAGGTATTGATCGATCAATGGGGACATTGATCGATCAATAAGGAGGATTGATCGATCAATCAAGGTGGTGATCAATCAATCACCCCTGTTTTTGACCTATTTTGTTTTTGTAAATTTAATGCTACTGGACACCAGGTCAATTGACTTTCTGACATACCTGACACTTAGTATACTGTATTTATGGTCTAGGATCAGACCATGACGCTTTAAAAAGCTTTGGATTTGCTTAGAAAGAGGTCTGACCTGAGGTAGGGGAAAACCAACTTAAACTATTTTTTACTATGATTTCGTGATTTTCTCATATCTGTACCCTATTTTCATTAACATTTTAGGTTCTGAGGCTAGAGCTCCCGACACTGAGAGCGACCCTGACTAGCAGCCTGATCAAGAGGCTGAGGCTGAGGACGAGGAGACTGACGTCCAGGCGGACGATTTTTATCCTTAGTCTGGGTATACGAGTCTGCTATTTTTGGGATTTTGTATAGAACTTTGGATTATTGTGTGCTTGGTGGCCACTTTTTATATTTATTTTTTGTCGATGTTATTTTATTGTATTACTATACATTCTATTGGAAACATTATCAGGAACCATTGTTTTGGGTGATGGATGTCCATGACCAGTGGTTCTTCTTGGTTCCTTTTTGGGAATGTATATTCTTTTGATATATATAGATACATGTTTTATTTATTGCTTCTTTCTATTTGCAAAGCCTTATGTGATGACTCGATCTACCACTGCTGGACAGTGTCTGCTTGATTTCTGCTATACGAGCAGACACTTTGTGATTTATCCTAGGGATCATCCAGAGTATGATCCTGATGGCATGGATTTTCGAGCATAGAAAATCGGGTTGTCACAGGTTGAGAGTGTTATTGTGGGTCAATTGATGCACAGACTACAAATCTGAGAGCATTTCATTAGAGAGTGAGTTTACTTCAATGTAATGCTAATTTTATCGTTGTAATTAGATCTATAGTTCCTTTTGGTTTCATCTGGTGCTCGATCGAATTTGTGTAGATGAGTTTGTTAATTGGCTCACCCACTTAACTGGTAGACCTCTTGGATACCATCTGATCTCCCTAGATATAATACTCCTACAATTACCTGTGTCTGTGGCTTGGCAGTTGCAGCATCTGTAGTGATTTTAATGTTCTGATGGAAACTTGAGAATGGAGGAAATCCATTGGATGGTCTGTGACCATTGAAGTGGACAGATCATAGCCTTAGGATCAATCCATTCCTCAGGCTTATATCAGATTCTTCTACCCTGCAGCTATGCTTATAGCCAGATGAGGGATTGCTGTGTTTTGAGATCCCTGTAACACTGTCAGCTCAACCCAATTGCTGCAAGACCAAACTCCGAGCTGTTCTTCTCCATTTTCTGTTCTTAATTCCCTTCAATTGCAAGATCTGGACTCTAGACCTGATCCCAATTTATTTATGCATTTTCTTTGTATTTCTATAGTTTAGATTAAAGTGACAACCCCTTAAAACCTCTCCCCTCTCTTTTGCTAATTTAGTATTAGGTAGGGGTGCCAGATCTACTACAGATTTGGAGATTTACCAGATTTTCAGCTCACCTCCCTGAGGACATACCTTTACTCACTCTTTAAAACTTGCTACAACAGGCCCTGAATACTTGCAGGACTGTGTGAGAGCCTGCCTTGGTGTGTGCTAACCATAGACCCTTTTAATGGTTGATTTTAAACCCCTTTTTAAACACAAGGCAGGATCCCAACAAGTTTTTGGCGCCGCTGTCGGGAGGTGTGTGCTTAAAATTGGTAGATCTAAGTTTGTTTTAGTATAGCTTGTAACTCGGTAATAGTTTGTTTAACTTTTCCACTAACTGCTTTTGAAAGTTTTTGTCATTTTTGGAGTAGTTTTTGTTATTTTATCAGATCGGAAGCTGCTGCTAAGGAAGAGCATTGTGCTAGAGGTTGCTCTAAAGTTTGCATCCCTCTACTCCTCTTATTTTCCTGATCTGTTGATTTGTAGCTTGATTAGTCATTTGTGTTTGTTCCTGATTGTGGTGTGTGAAAATTTCCTCTGCATTTTGTATGCATTAAGATTGTGAGTGGTGTATGTTTGGAAGAACTCTCAAGCCTCAGATTGTTCCATTAAATCCAGAGGTTGAAAGAATTCTCAAGTTTAAACAAATCCCACCCACATCTGTTGCATCTGAATCTGCTGAAATGGGTGAGCAACCTAGAACCTTGAAGGAATTCAATGTACCAGAGGTTTACAATTTCTCCTTCTGCATTCAATTCCCTGTTTTTCAAGGGAACTATGAGATCAAGTCTTCCATAATCCAAATGCTACCCCCATTCCATGGCCTGACCAAAGAAGACCCATATAAACACTTTGATAAATTTTTAAGATTGTGCACTACATTCAATATTGTAGGTTTGGGGGAAGAAGCAACCAGGATGAGACTCTTTCCTTTTTCATAAAAGGATAGAGTTAGGACCTGGTTGTCAATGCTTCCACCCAACAGTATTTAGTCCTGGAGTGATCTTCAATGTCAGTTTTTGGCCAAATTTTTTCCTATATCCAAAACAAGCCAATTGAGGAAGGGCATTATCTCATTTCCCCAAGACCTAACTGAGGACTTTTACCAAGCATGGGAGAGATTCAAAGAACTCCTGAAGAAATACCTCCATCATCAAATCCCTGAATGGCAGCTTGTTCAAAGTTTTTATCAGGGAATTGATGCTAAAAGTAGAGATATGGCAGATGCCTCTTGTGGTGGCACTTACCTCCATAAAACTGTTGAGGAGGCTTGGGAGTTGTTCGATATCATTAGTGAGAACTCCATGCAAGGAGTGACATTGTCCAAGGATTTAGACACCCCTAGAATGGTGAAAGAAAATACCACAAGAGGGAAGATGTATGAGGTAAGTGGGCATAATAATTTGGAAAGGAAAGTGGACAGCTTGACACAGAAATTTGATAAGCCCATGGGAGCAATGCAGTCACCCATGGCTGCAAAAGTGGATGAGGCATGTGTTATATGTCAGTCCCCTACTCACTCCCTTGAGGAATGTCTCTCAGCTATCCAATTCCCAGACTTTGTGATGGAGCATGTGGCTGCTACTCAGTCTTTTGGGCAACAGCCCACTGCTGGATACCAATGGAAAAACCACCCCAACTTGAGGTAGAGATAAGATGCTTTTCCAAACCAGCAGCAGTAGCCATAGCAGCCCATGCCTTACAAAATTGCTCAGCCCTACCACTAGAGCTATGTTCCAAGGCCTCACTACCAATAACCCATGACCCAGCCTATGGCTCAGCCTGTGCAACAATCTGTACCCCTTCCAACTGCTAGATCACCTTCTTTTGAGGAACAAGTTCTGGTCTCATTGCAAAACTTAGGATCCTTGTCTCAAATTGTGCACTCTCATAGCCAAAGCATTAAAAAGATAGAAGACCATCTCGGCCAGTTGTCTAATGCTTTGACCAAGAGAGAGGAAGGGAGGCTACCTAGCCAACCTATGGATAACCCAAGGAGACAGTATGTGGTAGGTGGAGTTTCCTCTTCCCATGAGGAGGCCAAGTCTGTCACCACATTAAGAAGTGGAAAGTTGGTAGACAATCAAATAGGCTGTGGGCCTTTGAAAATTTCAGAAAAAGAAAAAAGAATTGGTCATGCAGAAGGAACAACAGGAGCAACCAATGTTGAATAAGAAGGATAATAATGATCCTCAAGAAAATAAAAAAATCAAAAAGAGAGATGATGAGTTGGCTAAGGCTACAAATAGGGGAGCAGTCCCACATTTGCCATTTCCTAGGGCAATGCAAGTACCTTCTCCTTTTGATAAAGGGCATGCCAAAATAGAAGAAATGATGGAAACCTTTAATTAAGTGAAGATCAACCTACCTCTACATGATGCAATCAAGCAGGTTTCAGCCTATGCCAAGTTTTTGAAAGACTCCACAAAAGACAATCAAGGATACATCTGTTCGAGAAAGTCTTTTCAGCAGAAAAATTGAAATAGATACTGACTATTGCCACCCCAACAAAGCTCTAAGACCCTGGAGTCCCGACTATTTCCTGCATCATTGGGGATCATACCATTGAAAAAGTCTTGTTAGATCTGGGAGCTAGTGTGAATTTGCTTCCATATTCAGTATATGAGAAGCTGGGCTTAGGAGAGTTGAAGCCCACACATGTGGTCTTACAACTAGCTAACAGATCTGAAATGAAGCCTGTGGGGATCATTGAAGATGTTTTGGTTGGGGTTGACAAATTCTTTTATCCTGCTGATTTTCTGGTGCTAGACATGGAGCCTAGCAAATGTGCTACTTCTATCCCTGTGATCCTAGGCAGACCCTTTTTGGCCACTGTTGTTGTTCTAAGTGTGCATGATTTATTTGTGTTTTGAAAACATACTTGCAAATGATGCATTGTACTGAATATTAAAAAGAATAAGAAAATATCAGCACAGAGAGAACATAATTAGCCTGCAAGATCAGGGCCAATTGTAGCAAGTTTTAAATGTAAGTGAGTAAAAGATCGTCCACAGGGAATTGATTTAAAATTTAAGATAAACCTCCAGATCTGAGCTACCAGATCTGACCTCTGATCCTATCTACAAAGCACATAAGATGGGAGGTTGAATTTGTCACATTAACTAAATGATAAAAGTAAAAATTAAACTCAGATCTGAGTTGGGGAAACGTTTGAGGTAAACTTATACAAAAAATGGAGAAGTAATATCTAACTTTGATTTGGTCCTTGAAAACTAATGAGAATGACTGCAACTCAACTGAGAGATGATCCAATCTTCATCTGGCTACAAGCACAGATGTAAGAGAGATAAATCTAATTCAAGGATTAGGCTTACACTTATGGCTATGGTTTGTCCACTTTAATGGCCACAAACCGTCCAATAGTCTTTAATCCAAATCCTCAATTCAGAACAAGAAACATCACTACAAATGCTGTAAGAGACTAGGTTACAAACACTAATTCTCACAGGATTAATGAATCAAGGGAAATTGCATGCAAAACAATGAATCTAAAGGAGTCTAATGTACTAAGGAGATCAGAGGGAACCCTTGACATGAGTCCAATGGAGAATGCATAGTTTACAGCAACCTTTTAAAATTCATCCTTACAATTTACAGAGCACAGCTTAAACAGCTCTCAGATTTGTAGTCTTGGATGCAAACTCTCCTTTGAGTTACAGCAGTATCTCACAGCTCTCAAATGCAAGTACAAAGTAGGCTATTACAAGGATTGCAGACAAGCTGTCTGGCTGGGAAATGGGGGATTAGAAATGAAACTCAAAATCTGGATGCCCAAATTGGGCAAATGGTTCGTCTATTTATAGTTTTCCCCAAGTCCAGCTCAGATGTGTATCAACCAATCAGAGGTGCTCAGATCTGTATTGACCAATGGTGGTCGAGCACGAGGATCCAGATCTGTTCTGGCCAATCAGAATTCCTCGATCTGGTTCAGCCAATCAGGTGATAGAAGCATCAATTCTATTATGTAATTCAAAAATATGTTTGAGCTTCTAGAAGTTCCTGCCAAGTAATTTCATCTTTGGGTGTTCACATGGGGTGGAATATGCCTTTGGTTCGTGCTCAGAATCTTTCGGAATGTCCCTGGGCTTTTAAATGCATTGGGGCACATGCAGAGATTACTGAATTGCCCTTGCAGATGCTGAGAATCTTCAGGATATCATTTCGCACAGTTTGGAGAACATTTCGCAAGGTACTGTGACTTCTGAAGCTCTTTTTCAAGCATGATTGGAGACCTTTCAAAAGAATCAGAACTTCTAGAGATCTATTCGCAAAGATTGGAGACCTTTTCGCAGAGCTTGGGGACCTTTTCGCAAAGATTGGGGACCTTTACGAATAGCATTCTGTAGTGCATTCTTCTTTTCGAATAGCTCCAAACCTCTTTCCAGGTTGAAACCAGGCCTTTGTCCTCTTTATTTTAGGCATTTTGACAGCCAGTGAGGTTGTCCTTTCTCCTTCCTCCAGATCAAGATGGGTCATCATCTTTTTGGCACTTTTAAGTTACTTTCAAGGTTAAGCCTGCCTTTATTGTTAGCTGTAAAACAAACACTTAAAACACTTATTTAGTTCTCTCAAGGGTCTATCAAGGCCTAGATTAAGGGGTGAAAAATGGTATTTTCTAGTTCTCAACAGCCACTGCAAATGCTTGCATCCAATGTAGATCAGGGGTCATGGAGGTATCTTTTGGTAACATGAAAGTCAAGTTGAATGTGTACAATGCAGCTCATCAACCCCACTTAGAAAATGAGGACTGTTTTTCCATTGATGTGCTGGATGAGTTTGTGCAAGAAACTCTGCCTCAGCTGCTACATGGTAATAATTTCTTTAATATTTTTGAAGAAGTATGGAATGAAACAGTGGAAGAGAAAGCTTCCACATCTGAGCTTGAGCAAGTGGAAATGGTAAATTCTGAAGCGGGGCCAGCAAAGCAGCACCCATGGACTCCTGCTTTACTACCTCTTCCACCACCTTCTAAGGCACCTCTATTGCCTTCACTCATCAGTCCCCCAGATGTGGAGTTAAAGCAACTCCCAAAATCTTTAAAATATACCTTTTTAAGAGCCAATCACAAACTGTCAGATGCCTTGTGGGTGTATAGGACTGCCTATAAGACCCCCATAGGGAAGTCCCCATTCAGGTTAGTGTATGGCAAGGCATGTCATTTGCCTGTTGAGTTGGAACATAGAGCATATTGGGTCACTAAAATATTAAATCCTGACTTAACCTCTGCTGGTGTGAATAGGAAATTGCAAATAGATGAACTTGAGGAGTTGAGGATGGAAGCACATTCAAATGCAAGGATTTACAAGGACAAAACCAAGGCCTCTTTCATGACAAGCACCTGCTACGAAAAGAATTCAAAACAGGTGCCAAGGTATGGTTATTCAATTCAAGATTGAAACTCTTTCTAGTCAAATTGCAGTCCAGATGGGATGGGCCTTACACAGTCTTACATGTTTCCCCATCTGGAGCTGTAGAAATCAAGGATCGTAGAGATGGTAGGGTTATGAAAGTCAATGGCCAAAGGTTAAAAATCTGTGCGTCTGAGGAGACCATTGATCTTCAGGACCCTCTAAAGTATACATGATTTCAGTGTGTATCATATGTACTATAGTTTGATCTTGTTCTGTTTTGTTCTGTTATGTTCTATTTTGTTCTATTTTATTCATCATGTCAATCATGCCAGCAATCAAGGGACCATGGGAGTGTGTACATAATGAGAGCAGTTTGAATGGAAGCACAACAAAAGAGTTTGCTAGGTGCTGAGGCTGAGCACTGCACGAAAATGCAGTTTTGATGGGCATTTGGGACCTTTTGATAGGTCATTTGAGGGTTTCGATAGGTTCTGAGACTTGTCGATAGGTGAAAACAACTTTTCGATAGGTTTAAAAGGTCAAAAAGAAGTTTTTGATAGGTTCTGGATACTTATCGGGAACCTATCGAAAGGATAAATCATGCGCTGCATGAACCTATCGATAGGAAGGTTTTGACCTATCGAAATCATTCAACTCATCCTATCGAAATCGATTCTTCCTCTATATATGCCTATCGATAGGTCACTTTCTCCCATTTCACACTTTCTGTAAAACCCTAGCTCTCTCTTCCTCATTTGTCGCTGCTCTCTTTCTGGCAAATACTCTCAGGACTGTTTACCATTAGGTTTGTCATTCTTCAAGATCATTCAACCCGCACTAAGGAGCATTTTGTGCATGATTTTTGTGAAATTGGAAGAGTGCATCACGATTTCTGCAAAACCTTAGGAGTTCTAGGTAAGCTGTCTCTTTGCCTCCCTTTAATTGTTTTCCTAGTTGTGTACCTTAGCATTCCAATTCAAATTGGTGAGTGAGCTTTTCGAGAATAATTTATGAGAGCAACATGGACAATTCAGAAGAAACCCTAGCTGACCTGTTCCAGCAACCAGCTGCTTCAACCCCCAAACCCTCCACGAAGTCAAAGCCTATCACCAAACCACCTACCAAAAGGAAGCTCCCTGAGGGAACGCCCATGAAGGCTTCTAAAGTTAAGAAGGCTAAGTCGGTAGTAATTCTGGAGCCTACTGCAAAAGTACCCATAGAGAGATCTGCTCAAACTGGTGAAGCACCTTTGCCCACCCTTGACATACAGCTTGTGGAGCTTCCTACTGCGTTAACCACTCCTAACAAGTTTGTGGATGGTTTGAGCCTAGTCCTTGAGACACATTTTGATCTGGCATACTTTGCCAACATTGAGGAGTGCCAGGGATCACTATTGTATCTGAAGGAGGGATTGTTACCCCTACTTACACCCTTGAAGGAGAATGTGTACCCCAAGTTGGTTAAACTGTGGTACTAGAATTTGAAAAAGAAGGTGGTGCTTGGGAACGAGGCTTTGTTGGAAATTTTGATTGATGATGGCAAATCACAGTGGACAGCAAGGATATTGGGATGGCTTTGGGAGTTTCACATCAATTTAACTCCACTAGATCTGAGGGAGCACCCAAATGGGTTACATTTAAAGAAATGTCTAAATAGCTCACTAATGGAATTGTGGGATCTGGTGAATCCTTGATGAGAAGAGACCTCCAACCCAATCTCAGATTCATTGATGCTATTTTGAGGAAAAAATGTCAATGTCACTGGGCACCTGCAGGAGAGAAGGCCCCTAGTTGTAGATGCCTTGTACTACTGTTCTAAAGGGCAATTTTTGAGCGCACCTCAATTGATTTTTGAGACAATGGTAGACATCAATGACAAAATGCTGAAAAGACAAGCATTTACTAAAGGAGGTGGGCTGCCTTTTAGCAGGCTCATTACATGCTTGCTCAAGGCTGGGAAATATATGGTGAAGAGTAATGAGCCAATGGAGAAGTTAACCACAAAAGTGTATGGAAAAAGGGAATGGTCCACCAGCCTAACCTTGATTAAGAAGAGTAAGCCAGCTGAGATGGAGAAAGCTGAGGAGGTGCCCACTACCATGGCAGCAGACCTTCCTGCTGAGATACCCTCATCCACCCCTTCAACAACCCTACCTATACCATTACCCACACCTCAACCCTTTGCTTTTCCCCTTTGTATCAGTCCCTCTTCCAACAGATCCCTCTCCTCCCACCTCTGGACCAGTTTTCCCTACACCCACCACTCAAGACCTCCAACCTGAAGTCCTTGAACCTCCAACTTTACCAGAGTTTACCTCTACCCTTTTCTCTCCTCCCATTGACAAACCCATCTCTAACTTCTCCCCTCTGCCTACCCAGGGATTAGACCAATTCACCACTGCTGGGTTCACTACCCTCATGACATCTATTGTAGAAGATGTTGCCCATGAGTACTCTCCACTTCTAGACTCCCCCCATCCTACTCCCCCTCAATTTAACCATGCACCCTCCCCTTTCCAGCCCATTCCAACACCTGTCCCCTCCAACCCCATCATGCCTGATTCCCTCACGCAAATTCTCTCTCTACTACAGTCCATTCAATCCTAGTTGACCACCAACACCAACAACCAAGCCATCATGAGCTCCTGCCTTCAATCCATTCAATCCACCTCACACTCCCCCTCTTTCCCCTATTGTTAAGCTATTTTAGATGCTTGCTACTAACTTTATTGAAAACGATGATAAGAATGGGTTAGTGAAAATAAATCAAAGGTGGATTGAAAACTATACAGCAGCAAGTATAAAAATACACAGACCTGCAAGATACAGGGCCTATTGTAGCAAGTTTTAATAAGTAAGTGTTTGTCCCACAGGGAAAAATGATCTAAAGCTCCAAGGGAGCCATCTTTAGTAGGCCCTCCAGATCTGACTACAGATTTGGCAATCCTAAATGGAAGGAGATTTAAGGTCACTATTGTTTAAATCCTAAGGTAACCTAATGCTCATACTACATAAATGGTTGAGAAGAATGATGGAGTGTGAGAAAATAAATATAAAAGAGTGAGAAGTAAGCTATTAGGTATAGATCTAATAGGTTTTATAACTCAGACTCAGATCTACTGCTACAGAAGTCCTGTCCAATGGCTACATTATTACCAAAGAGGAAAAGGAATCCAACTCACCCCTGTGCCATGGTCCCTTCCCTTATGGCTATAACCTGTCCACTCAAATGGTCACAGACTATCCAATAGGGGAACCACAATCCATAGGTGGGTCAGAACAAGTTTATCATTGTAGGCACTACTTCATCCAGGCTACCAGCTCAAGAATCCATAGGAACCTCAACCTCTAAAGCTCTGTGTGTGGGGCTAGGCCTGCAATGTGCACTAGCCTGGACACACAAGACCAGCAAGAGTTTGAGTATTAGCTTTAGGCCTGCTGTTCACTGCTTTAAAAAGACAGCAGTGATCCAGTCATAAAGCCTACAATCTCTACAGCCAGATCAGATCTACCATCTGATGGTGGGTCTATACAAATACAAGGGAGTTTGTCTCTACACAATCTCTCACAGGGCTACAAGCACAAGTACAGAGAAGAAGAACCTGTCTTAGATTTGTGGATTGGCCTCACCCTAGGGCTATAACCTATCCACTTGAATGGTTACAGACTATCCACAGAGGCTATCCTCCTCACAGAGGTTTGAGAAAGAACAAGAAGATTACTGCCACCACCATGTTCACAAGGCTATCAGCTCAGGCTCCCATGGGAATTCAGATTTAGTGGATCCTATGGTGGGGCATAGGCCTGCATATGTGCCTAGCCTGGATACACAAGTCACTTAGATCTGAATAAATTCTTAAAGCCAATCCTCCATTGCTTACAATACAACTTAGCAATGGAGGATCTCAAGGCAGCAGCCTTGTACAGAACAACCCTCAAACTTCAATCTCATACATGTATAATATCCTATTATAAAACTCCGTTAAAACTATTCCAAATAGACATACAAAGGCATAGCCAACAAGTGCTGGACTATGGAGAGAAGAAAAAGGAAAAAGAAGCTGCCTAAACCCTAACCATAGCCTACTGAAACTCTACAGCTTATTCAAGAAGATGGAGTTCTCTTAAACCTAAACTAGGCTTAGGCTTATATAGCAGTTAGCTATGGGAGCATTAGGGTTAGGAAAACCCTAATTTTATCGATGTAAACATGGCCCATTGCTGTTCCTTGGATGCCTCGGGGTGTGTGCACGGAGATTGGAGCATTGGGATGTGTGCCCTAGTTTTAGATGTTCCCAGACTGCCCCTACAGAAGTGGGGGGAAGTTAAGATCCCGAGCCTTGCTAGGAAGTAAGGATTTCCAGGTCTTGTCACATGATAGAGTTGGCATCACGGGATTGAATTGACTTGAAGCTCTTGCAATCGCGGGATTGATAATTTGGTCATCGCGGGATTGCTCTGGTTGTCGCGAGACTGCGCTTTCCATTTGAGTGGCGCGGGAATCGTGCGCATAGTTCATTCCTTGGTGAATCTCGCGGGGATCCTCGTGAAGAAGCAATGTGCATAGGCCTCTAGATTGCACGAGCAGTTCCCTGGAGATCTGCATCCCGCGGCCACTGTGCGACAACTACACACAGGAATGCCTGGAGCTCTCTCTCCTCAGTGAAGCGCGCGAAGATTAAATGCTCCTCTCCTGAGCTGCGCGAGAGCTTCCAACTAAACCTCTCAAGAAGCTGCAAGAAAGTCTACTTTTAATCCTTACATCATCAATGCGAGCGAGAACATCGCGAAAGCGGTTGGTGTCTTGCCTTGAAACCAGCGATAATGCGTGAAGCATTCTTCGATTCAATTGAACCTGCGACATCTGCGAGGCTCACTTCTTGTGTTGTGCCTATCTTGCGATTCCTCTCTCGGGTCTAACTTCCTTTCTACTGAGGAACTTCTGGTGCAAAAGTAGGCTTCTTAGCATGGTTAGGGCCTTATCTGCAGCTGCTGCTTATTACCTACAAAATGGGCTTAACACACATTTATTAAATGACTATGGGTCTAACAGAGATTAAGTTAAGGGGTGAAAAGTGATACTTTTCAGGTCTTAACACACCCCCAATCCTAATCTTTGCTAGTCCCTTAGCAAAGCTTTAGCTAATTAAATGCCACTTTCGTAGGGATCATGGGTACATTTAGCAAATGTACCAAGCCTTTTAAACCCCTAGGTGATCCCTAGTAGAGGAGTGAAGTCTCCTGAGGGTTTTCAGTGAAGATACCCACAAACTTCACAATAAAAAAAGTTAAAAGTGGTGCAGTCAATGGCAAAACAAATTTCAATGAATAAAGCATCAATCCACTTTCCTTTGGAATTTAGAGGAAATTGTAGCAGTAATACAGGCCATTTAAAACTCAAAAAAAAAAAAAATTTAGCATGTGTTTGCATTTCCACCAATTATTTTACATTAGAAATTCAATGTGCACATATCAGTACCAAGCTTACCTTAAATTCAAAAATTAGGTTGGATACAACCCCAATGAAGTTACAATTCAGACCCAATTCTCATCTGGGTTATCTCTCAACAATGAATATCTAGGGGTGTTCACATTTAAAGCAGCTCAAGAGCAGTTACAGACCCCAAATGGGCCTGCAAGCATGAGCATAGGTAAAGCTTTTAATTTCTGACATCCTCATGACTTTTCACCATAGATTAGGTACTCCCTCATCTCCACCTGACAGCTCATTTCACTTTGGATCTTCAAGGTCTTGTTGAATGGGTTGTAATGTAGCTTATGGGTGAGGGATATAAAGAATGAAAGGGTAAAAAGGAAATTAAAACTGAGAAATCAGCAAGGTATGGAGTGACTCATGACTTCACTACCTTCATTTCAGAACAACTTCATCTTACTTGATATATTTCAGAATCAAAGTGGCCAGTTTCTCCTCTTCTTTTTAATTTTTAGATGATGCTCTTCTCCAAACTTCTCTTCCTTTCTCTCTTTTTATTATTTTATTATTTTTATGATTTTCATGATGAACTGCCACACAAATACCACCAACACTATTGTTCATAGGTTACTTTTCTTCTCCTTCTACCAAATGTTGGACCACTCTCACTTCCTTCAACTCGTCCTTTACCTTCTGATTTCTCAGAGTGATGGTAAGGTTGAATCAGGTCATGAGGTTAAGGTGCAAGTACTTTAGTGCTTATTAAAGAAAAATAGGACTTTTTGAGGCTCAAAGAGTGTATGCAAAAGGGTAGTTTTAAAAGGTTGGGTTTTCAGGCTCAAACTATCCAATGAGGGCCTTGAATCATTTCCTTAGTGTCATGACTGCTGTCACCCAGTTTTGATTTGGAGGTGCCTAACTTCTAGTAAAAAGTGTTGAGTCAATCAAACCTTAGAGCAGAAAAAATACCAAAACACTCTTCAACAGACATTGATGGGTCTAAATCTCACTAGGTATGGTCCTCCTTTTAACTCATGGAGTGTATTTTCACCTGTTTCTCTCCTCTTAGGTTTACATGGTACTAATTTAAAATTTCTGATGCTAGCTTCATGGTGGTGCCAAGATTTTAAAATTTTCAGTTTCGAACTGTCTGCAAAGAATATTTTAATTTTCCACAAATTTCCTCATTGTAGCAAGTTAAGTGGAAATTGACTTTATTCATTCCAATTACACCACCACTACTACACTAAAGTTAACCATTCTATTGGCAGACCTACCCTGCCACACCCCCAAACCATGAGGAGCAGTGTCCTCACTGGTTCAAAGGCCAGAAAGTGCAGGATAATAGTCATAAAAAAAATAAACACACAGACAATATTCACAAAGTAAGATACAACAAAAATTCTATTAACTTAGAAAGAAATGTATAACTGTAATTACAATGAGAAGAAAAGAAGTGAGAAGGAAAGAAAAGCCTAGCTACAATCTAGTTTAAGAGGAGGAGGAATCGGAATCTGTGAACTAGTCCTAGCCCATCTGTTGTGCATGTTTCCTAAGTTCAGCTTTGCTCTCAGAAATGGGCTTGGAATTGGTTCTGTCTGAGGGAGCTTTGGACTTTTTCTTCTTGGCTTGCTTCTCAGTTGGACTCTTTTTCTTTGGCAGCCTTGGTTTCTTTGGTTGTGGTGCTTTCTTCATGGTTGGAGCTTTTCGTGCCCTCACCCTCATTTTTGGGTTCAGGAGGGATCATAGGGGATTTTCCTTTATCTTGCTCAGTGGGGGTACAGGGGACTTCCCTTTTTCTGGTTGGCCAGGGGGTTATGCCTCCTCAGACTGGGCAGCTGGCTCTTTGCCAATTTTAATAGAGGCTGCTGAGGAAGCAATCCTCTTAGCAGTGACTTTCCTCTATTTAGATAAGTTTGCTCAGTAGGATGTGCAGCAAGGGTTTGGGTAGGTTGAGGCTGCTCAGTAGGAGGTGCAACAGGAGTTTAGTTAGGTTGAGGCTCAGGTTCTGGCATGAGTACAGAGAGTGGGGTGGGCATTACTAGCTTCATATCTAGATTTTGGCTTTGAGGAGGTCAGTTTTGTGGATTTCCTTTTGGAGTCTGAAGATTTCCTGGGCATTGTTGCATCTTTTTTCGAACATTCTTGCCTTCATCCTCTCCACATTAGTATTTGCTTTCTCCAGCTCCAGATTCATCTGATGATAAGCAGCCATGGTTTTAGCCTTTTCATAGGCCTCCAAGATGTTAGTCCACCCAAGGGAAATACCCAGTAGTTGCTTTCTATGGGCTTCCTCAAGTTCAGCAATATGTTGCAGTAGAGGGGTCTCTATGGATTTCCTAAGTTGGGCCATGCCCCTCAGGACATCCCTCCTAAGGTAGGGATTGTCTCTCATGACATGGAGGATGATGAGATAGGAAGGGATATAAAAAAAATGTTTGGGTGCGAAAGGAAGAGAAGAAGTGGAAGGAGCAAAATGTGATTGGTCCTGAGTGAGGGAAGTGGTGTTATCAGTGGGTAAGTCTAGTTTTGGGGGGAGAGTAAAAGGTTCTGGGTCTGTTTGGGTTGATTTGTCAGTGAATGTTGGAGGGGGTAGTATAAGAGGTGGGATTGAAAGCATGGGGAGGAAAGAAAATGTGGTAGGCTCAGTAGGGGTAGGTGGCGGTGGGGAAGGGAGAAAGGGAATGGTGGGGGGTATGAAAGGGAATGGTTGGGTTGTGGAGTCAGGGCTGGAAGGGTGAAGGATCAGTGGGGTTTGATTAGATTGTTGAGGGATGGGTTGATTTGCCAATGTCTGAAGTGTGGATTTGATGGATGTGATTTTTGTTTGCATCAGGTCCTGTGTGAGTGTTGTGGTGGAAGTTGTGATTGGATGTCTTGGATGAGGGAGAGGATAAGTGTTAGTGTGTCTGGGTTGGGAGGTTGAGATTGCGTAGAGGGTGGAACAGGTTGAAAAGGAGAGGAAGGTACATGATGGAAAGTGGAAGGAGGAGGAGATTGGGGTTCTGGGGAGTGATGGGGTGATGTAGTTGGGGAGTCCGGGAGGGGGGTGTAGTGGGTGGGCATGGTGTCGAGGAAACTAGCCATAAAGGCTTGGAATCCTATAGTTGTGTTAAGGTTGAGGTCTATGTCTGTAAGTGGGGATGTAGTAGGCATGGCTGGAGTGGTGTCTTGGTCAATATGAGGGGTGTCTGGGGATAAAAGGGATTGTGGGTGGGGTAGGGACATGGGGGGGTTGTACGTGGTTTTGCTTTGCTTGTATGAGATTAGTGGAGGGCTGTCTGAGTTTTGTGAAGATGATGGGGGTATGGGAGTTGTGTATTGAGGTAGTGTAAGGGAAGGGGAGGGGTTGACATGGGGGGTGGTGTCCTCCCAGGTACCAATCACAGGCAAAATAGGTGTAGGCATGGATAATGAAGACAGAGGAGGGTGAGAGAGAGATGGAGTAGGGGTTGTTGTCAAGATAGGGGATCCTGGAGTAACAGGTGGGGGGGATGTGGGGGCTGCTGTAGCAGTGATAGTGACAGGCTCTGGAACCACCTCTTTGGTAGCAAGGGTAGGCCTTGTAATAGCTTCCTCATCAGCTTGCTTGGGAGGGGCCTGAGCCTCACCTTTCTTCTTCTTCTGTGTTTCCATCAGGCTCCTGTTGATTTCCCATTGCCTCTTGGCAAAAGTTGTAGGGGCAAGGGTGGTAGTCTCCTCTCCTTTTGCTATCTTGTACCCCCCCTTAGAAGTAGTTTGGTGATGACTCTGGCATAGGGGAGTGTGGCTTCTAGTTCTGCCCTAATTTCTCCACCAGATCCTTCATTGCTTCAAAAATTAACCAAGCGGCATTAAAGTTGTGGCCCAGAGAGAAAGAGTAAATAGCATCAGTAATAGGAGCTCTCCTCTCCTACTGATGGCCTGAGCAGTAGATATTCTTTCTCAAAACCTGGTCAATGAAAAGGAGTCCAAGCTCCAACTCTCTTCTTCTGATGGAATCCCCTGAGGCTTATAATCCTCTAGTAAGCGCCCTCGCAATGGTATCAATTGAGGCACTCAGGGGGGGCCATATCCACAGCTAGTGTCGAATGCAACTGGGATGCCCAATACTTCTGCAATCAGCTTAGGGCTAACTAACATCACGAAATCGTCAATCAACACAAGAAAACCTGATTGCCCATCTTTGTCCTTGGTGACCCTGATGTGCTGATAAAAAAGTTGCACTAGCCTAGGGTAGGCTAGTGCTGGAATTCCTTTCATCAAGGGGGTCAGACCAACCTTGCTCATAAATTGAACGGCAGGGGCAGAGAGAGGCTCCTTCTCAAAGAAGGGCAGGTCGAAAGTTGTTTCAGGCTCCAAGGGGATTGAAGCCATGAGCTCAGAGGGTGTAGAAAACTCAGGGGTTGGCTCCTCCACCTCCTCAACCACTTCCTTCCCATTTTTCAGTGCCTTAGAAGTCTTGACCTTCTTAGGAGCGAGCTCAATAGGGGCCTTATCCCTAGCCCTTTTCTTTGGTGCACTCTTAGGGGCCATTAGAAACTCTCCTTTTAAAGATGAAAAAAAAGGGGAACAGAGATCTGAGTGCTTACTCTAAAATGGTAGGGTTTGGTTCGATCTGACGCACAGTGCACCACGAGATCTCTGAGCAGAGGGCAACTGATGGGGATGACGTTAGGAACAAATCTATAGGATCTTGGTGTGAATGATGGGTTATAGAATGGATGCTAGAGGAGAGAGGTAGAAGAGTGCCGGAAGCTAGGGTTTTGCTGGATGGAGAAGAAAGAGAGTATTGGGAATGGAAACAATAGCGGGTTTGGAATACTTATCGGTAGGCTTGGCGCGCTTTGGACATATTTGGTCGCGGGATTGGGAATGAAACTGGCGACGGTGTAGATGTAAGTTGGATTGTGCGAACGGCTCTCAGGTTAACCTTGGAGCTCGCGACAGCTAGTGAAGAATTCTATTTGAATTGCGCGAGTCTCCCAGGCGTCATTTTGGACCCCGTGACAGCAAATGACGAATTCCATTAGATTGCGCGAGAGTCTCCCAGGGTTCATTTTGAATCTCGCGACAGCTAGTGAAAAAGCCATTTGGATTACGTGAGAGGCTCCCAGGCTTACCTTAAAGCTCACGATAGCAAATGAAGTATTCCATTTGGATTGTGTGAGAGTCTCTCAGGCCTCATTTTGGATCTCGCGATAGCATATCATTAAACAAAGAGCATGCGCTCTTCATTCTGCCATTTGCATTTATGCTGTGGCAGGATCCTAAGTAAAACTCACCACCAGGGACACCCCTAGACACTTTGAAATCAAACATTCAAGCATATGCTGCAAAAATCATTATCCAACCATCGTGCATTCAATCAAAAATAACCACAAATTCATGAGAAGTAATCATCAACCCAAGCATAAAAAGAAATCTGATCAGACAGATGCAGACTCAAGGGAGGCTACTAAAATTTCCTAAAAAATTTGAACAAAAGAAGGCAATATAAATCTAACAAAACCACAGTACATATAATACAACATGAACACATCTATGGATCAGTTAAATGAAGGGTCCCCTTGAAAGTGAATGGTGTCCATAGGTTTAGCAAGTTTTTCTAAACAAGGCTTAAGCCTCTGACCATTCACCTTCAAGGTTTTTCCAGACTTGGGATCCTTGATTTCCACAGCACCAGATGGGGAAACATTCATGACAATATAGGGAACTTCCCATCTGGATTTCAGTTTGCCAGGAAAAAATTTAAGTTTGGAGTTAAACAACCAAACCTTATTACCAGCCATGAAACTCTTTCTTAACAAACCCTTGTCAAAGAAAGCATTGGACCTTTCCTTGTATATCCGGGCATTGGCATATGCATCCATCCTCAGCTCATTCAGTTCTAATAGCTGCAGCAACCTGTGATGACCAGCAGAAGTTAGGTCTAGATTTAAATTCTTTTATGGCCCAATAGGCCTTGTGTTCTAACTCTACTGGGAGATGACAAGCCTTGCCATAAACCAGTCTGAATGGGGACATCCCAATTGGAGTCTTATAAGCAGTCCTATATGCCCATAATGCATCATTTAGCTTATCAGCCCAGTCCTTTCTGTCAGTCCTCACTGTCTTCTTAAGGATGTGCTTGATCTCCCTATTAGAAATTTTAACTTGCCCACTGGTTTGTGGGTGGTAGGGGGTAGCAATCCTATGGGTTACAGAATATTTCTTGAGCAAGCTCTCAAAATTTCTGTTACAAAAATGACTACCCCCATCACTGATAATGGCTCTAGGGGTGCCAAATCTTGAGAAGATATTATGCTTTACAAACTTGAGGACAACTTGATTATCATTGGTTCTTGTGGCAATAGCTTCTACCCATTTTGAAACATAATCCACTGCCACTAAGATGAAATGATAACCATTAAAAGGAGGAAAGGGGCCATAAAGTCAATACCCCAGACATCAAATAGTTTCACAACAAGGATGGGCTGCAAAGGCATTAAGTTTCTTTTGGACAGCCCTCCTAATTTCTGACATCTCTCACATGTCCTGCAGTGTGCATTGGCATCTCTGAATAAACAAGGCCAATAGAACCCACATTATAAGATTTTGTCAGCTATTTTTCTTCTACTAAAGTGACCCCCACAGGCATTTTCATGGCACATGGCCAGAATACTGGGGACATCACTTTCGAAAATACATTTTCAGATGATTTGGTCTGCACAGTATTTGTATAAGCAAGGTTCCTCCCAAAAATAGAATTTGACCTATGAGAAGAACAGGTCTTTGTCCATTTTGGTCCAATGGGTAGGAATCTTGCCTATAACTAGATAGTTTATAATGTGTGCATACCAAGGAACCAAGGATTGGATGGCAAACAATTGCTAATCCGGGAAAATATCATTTGTAGGGTCATCAAGACAATTTTCCAACACAATTCTAGACAAGTGGTCAGCTACCACATTTTCCACACCCTTTTTGTCCTTGATTTCAATGTTAAACTCCTGCAACAAGAGTATCCATCTAATCAGTCTGGGCTTAGCATCTTTCTTGGACAATAGGTATTTCAATGCTGAGTGGTCTGTGAAGATTACAGTTTTAGACCCAAGTAGGTAAGGTCTAAATTTGTCCACAGCAAAAACCACTGTCAGAAGCTCTTTCTCAGTTGTGGTGTAATTCAGCTGAGCTTCAGCAAGTGATTTGCTGAGATAGGCAATGACCACTGACAGCTTATCTTTTCTTTGGCCCAACACAGCACCTATTGCCAAGTCGGATGCATCACACATCAACTCAAAGGGCAGTAGTGCATAGTCAGGTGTTTGGAGTACAGGGGCAAAGGTGAGGCATATCTTTAAAGTTGCAAAAGCTTTAAGACATTCAGCAGAAAAATCAAAGGACACATCCTGACAGAGCAAGTGGCACAATGGTTTAGCAATTTTGCTAAAGTCTTTAATGAACCTCATGTAGAATCCTGCATGTCCAAGGAAAGATCTGATTTGTTTGACTGTTCTTAGAGGGGGCAAATTTGTAATGAGGTCAACTTTAGCCTTATCTACCTCAATCCCTTCTCTAGAGACCACATGGCCCAACATAATACCTTTTGTTACCATGAAGTGGCTCTTTTCCCAACTTAAGACCAGATTGGTCTCCTCACATCTTTGCAAGACCAGGTGGAGGTGTTGTAGACATTGGCCAAAACTGTCCCCATATACAAAGAAATCATCCATAAAAATTTTCAAGAACTTGTCAATCATATCAGAGAATATGGCATACATACACCTCTGAAAGGTGGCTGGTGCATTACACAGCCCAAAAGGCATCCTTCGGTAAGCAAAGGTGCTAAAAGGGCAAGTAAATATAGTTTTCTCTTGGTCGTGAGGGTGCACAGGGATCTAGTTGTACCCTGAGTACCCATCAAGAAAGCAATAGAAAGCTTTTCCAGCCAACTTATCCTGAATTTGATCTATGAAGGGAAGAGGGAAGTGGTTTTTTCTGGTTTTAGAGTTGAGCTTCCGGTGATCTATGCAAACCCTCCAGTCAGTGGTCTCCCTGGCTGGTCTCAATTCTCCAGACTCAGTTGTAATGACTGTTATGCCAGATTTCTTGGGCACCACTTGGATAGGTGCCACCCATTCAGAATCAGAAATGGGGTAAATTACCTCAGCATCTAGCAATTTAATAATCTCTTTTAGGACCACTTCCTACATGTGAGGATTCAATTTCCTTTGCATTTCCCTGGAGGGTACTGAGCCCTCCTCTAAATGGATCCTGTGCATATAGATTGATGCATCTATCCCTCCTAGATCCGTAATGGTCCAGCCAATTACTTTTTTGTGCTTCCTCAAGACTGTTAGTAATTCTTCCTCCTACTCATTGGTAAGAGAGGAGGAGATAATTATAGAAAGTTTTTCACCTTTCTCAAGGAAGGCATATTTCAATATTTCTGGAAGCTTCTTGAGATCCAGATCAGGGGCTTGTTGGGTGGATGGCAAGATTGGTGCTTTGTTGGTTTGAGGAAGAGGCAACAATGTAGGTTTCCAAATAGAATGCTGCACTAAGCCCACAGAAGACTTTAATGTGATCATGTCTTCTGTCATAACAGCTGGGCTTCCTTCCTCTACCATGTCCCAAACTTCACTTAAACTTTTGATAATGTTGCCGCAATCCAGCAGAGTGGGCAATTCTTCTTCAACAACTTCCTCTAGTACATCCACTGCAAAGCTTTCCTCATTGTCCAGCTGAGGGTACTTTGCACTATTGTACACATTCAGTTCAACCTTCATGTGTCTGAAAGTTACCTCCATAATCCCTGACCTGCATTGAATGCATGTATTGGGAGTAGACAAGAATGGCCTGCCAAAAATGACAGGTATAGGGGTTGTACTCTTGTTGCAGCTCATGTCCAAAACAAGGAAGTCTGCAGCGTAGAAGAACTTGTCCACCCCTACTAAGACATCCTCAACCACTCCCATAGGTCTCCTTTCAGACCTGTTAGCCATTAACAACACAATGGGGGTGGGTTTTAGCTCCCCCAAACCTAGCTGCTGATACACACTGTATGGCAGCAGGTTTACACTGGCTCCAAGGTCTAGAAGGGCCCTTCCAATTGTGTGGTCTCCAATTATGCAGGGAATAGTGGGTATCCCTGGGTCTTGCAACTTCTTTGACATTGTTATGTTTAATACAGAATTAACTATATCAGTTGCAAAGACCTTTATGGACAAATGGCCTCTAGCTTTTCTTTTCTGAGTACAAAGGTCTTTCAAAAATTTGGCATAGGCTGGGACCTGTCTAATTGCATCAAGCAGGGGCAAATTGATTTTTACCTACTTAAAGGTCTCCATCATTTCCTCTATCTGTGCATTCCCCTTATCAAAAGGGGCAGGGCCACTCAAAGCTTGAGGAAATGACAGCTAAGGTACTGCTGGTTCCTCAGCTGCAAGCCTATGACTAAACTTTTATTTTTTTATTTTTTCATCTTTTATTTCCTGCTGAGGCTCAACTACAGCCTCTTTATTTTTCTCTTGTTGTAGGGTAGCAGGCAACTCTTGGCTCTGTGCTCTAACAAATTCTTTTTCACTTTCATTCAAAAATTCTTTGGAAATGACCTCTCCTTGTTCCTTTCCAACTTGGTTGTCCACCAGCCTGCCAGACCTTAGGGTTGTGATGGCATTAGCTCCCTCAAAACTTGAGGAAGCTTCTCCAATCAAATATTGGCCCTTAGGGTTGGCCACTGGTTGGCTTGGCAACCTGCCCTCTTCTCTTTTAGCCAAGGCATTGGATATTTGCCCTAGCAGCTCTTCCATTTTCTTTATGCTTTGACTGTGAGAGTTCACAGTCTGAGTCAAGGTTCCAAGGTTTTGCAATGAGGCCAAAACCTGATCCTCAAAAGAAGCATTTCGAGGGTGAGGTGGGGGAACTATCAACTGATTTTGCTGTTGGGGCAACTGCTGATGCTGGAAATTTGACCTTGGGGCATATCCCTGGTTAAATTACTGCTGTGGCCTTTGAGGTAAGGCCAACATCTGTTGTGGCTGCACATAATTATCTTGTCTCTACCTCAAATTTGGGTGATCCCTCCACTGGTAACCAACATTTTGGTGCTGATATCTAAATGGCTATTTGTTGTAGCCACCAGATTGTTGCTGGCTAAATGATTGGGCAGCAGTAGCTTGTTCCATCACATACTCAGGATATTGCCTTGCAGATGGGCATTATTCTACTGCGTGTTGGGGGGATTGGCATATCAGACATGCCTCCATCACATGTGTAGCAAATCTGGGTTGCACCACAGTTAATAGTTTATCAAACTTATCAGAAAGATTGGCCATCTGCATTTTCAGGTCATTATTCCCAGTTACTTTATACATCTTTCCTTTGGAAGTTTTAGCTAGTCCCATTTTAGGAGAAGGCTCTTGAACAGTTCTTGACAAGGATATCTTTTGGAAAGCATTTTCACTGATGACCTCGAACAGCTCCCATGCCTCATTAGCTATTTTATGCATGTAAGTTCCACCACAAGAGGCATCTACCATGTCTTTACTTTTCTCATCAATCCCATTATAGAAGCTCTAGACAAGCTGCCAGTCAGGGATCTTGTGGTGGGGACATTGTTTGAGCATCTCCTTGAATCTATCTCATGCTTGATTAAAATCTTTAGTTGGGGACTGGGCAAAAGCAAGTATTGCTTTCGTCAACTGGCTGGTTTTTGTTTCTGGGAATAATTTGGTCAAAAATTTAGTCTAGAGGTCTTTCCAAGAAGTGATGCTGTTGTTTGGGAGAGTAGCTAACCAGGTGCTGGCCCTATCCTTTAGAGAGAAAGGAAAGAGCCTTAATCTGGTGGCTTCTGGTCCCAAACCAGTAATGGAGAATGTTGTGCACATGACCAAGAATTGGTCAATGTGTTTGTAGGGGTCTTCCTTGCTGAGCCCATGGAAAGAGGAAAGCATTTGGATGATTGAGGTTTTAATCTCATAGTTTCCCTGAACATCTGGATATTGAATGCTGAATGGGGAATTATAATCATCAGGAGCACTCAATTCCTTCAATGTTCTGGGTTGCTCTTCACCCATGGCTGCGGTCTCAGTTTCAGTAAGGAGCTCAACTGTGGTGTGTCTGGGCCTTCTTGGTCTTCTGTCCCTTTTTATCTCAGGGTTAGGAGGCTCTAATGTGGGACTGAGGGATCTCCTTCCTAACATGCACACACACCAACAGCAGGGAAGACTACTTGCAGACACATTGCAATTAACTCAATGAATTATCTAAACAAAATTACAACTATCCTAATAAACTGCTATGGAATTTGCCAAGGGAAATAGACTGAGTTTTGAGGGTTATAGAAATGCAAACAGAGGTAGCTAGACTCCAAGTGCAGTTCAACTTCCTTCTCTGCTACTGTCCAAATCTGTAAAGAAAAATTCCAAATGTAAATCAGCAGTATCAGTTATTCACAAGTACAGCTACCAAAGAATAAAAAATACAAAAATCTAGGGTTTACTAATAGATCAAGATTCCCCGGCAACGGCACCAAAAACTTGTTAAGCTATTTTAGATGCTTGCTGCTAACTTTATTGAAAACAATTATAAGAATGGGTTAGTGAAAATAAATCAAAGGTGGATTGAAAACTACAGGGTAGCAAGTCTAAAAATACACAGACCTGCAAGATAGAGGGCCTGTTGTAGCAAGTTTTAATAAGTAAGAGTTTGTCCCACAGGGAAAAATGATCTAAAGCTCCAAGGGAGCCATCTTTAGTAGGCCCTCCAGATCTGACTACAGATCTGGCAATCCTAAATGGAAGGGGATTTAAGGTCACTATTGTTAAATCCTAAGGTAACCTAATGCCTATACTACAGAAATGGTTGAGAAGAATGATGGAGTGTGAGAAAATAAATATAAAAGGGTGAGAAGTAAGCTATTAGGTACAGATCTGATGGGTTTTATAACTCAGACTCAGATTTGCTGCTACAGAAGTCCTGTCCAATGGCTACATTATCACCAAAGAGGAGAAGGAATCCAACTCACCCCTGTGCCATGGTCACTTCCCTTATGGCTATAACCTGTCCACTCAAATGGTCACAGACTATCCAATAGGGGAACCACTGTCCATAGGTGGGTCAGAACAAACTTATCATTGTAGGCACTACTTCATCCAGGCTACCAGCTTAAGAATCCATAGGTACCTCTACCTCTAAAGTTCTGTGTGTGGGACTAGGCCTGCCATGTGCACTAGCCTGGACACACAGGACCAACAAGAGTTTGAGTATTAGCTTTAGGTTTAGCTGTTCACTACTTTAGAAAAATAGCAGTGATCCAGTCACAAACCTACAATCTCTACAGCCAGATCAGATCTGCCATCTGATGGTGGGTCTATACAAATCCAGGGGAGTCTGTCTCTGCATAATCTCTCACAGGGCTACAAGCACAAGTGCAGAGAAGAAGAATCTGTCTTAGATTTGTGGATTGGCCTCACCCTAGGGCTATAACCTGTCCACTTGAATGGTCACAGACTATCCACAGAGGTTATCCTCCTCACAGAGGTCTTAGACAGAACAAGAAGATTACTGTCACCACCATGTTCACAAGGCTACCAGCTCAGGCTCCCATGGGAATTCAGATTTAGTGGATCTTGTGGTGGAGCATAGGCCTGCATATGTGCTTAGTTAGGACACACAAGTCACTTGGATCTGAATAAATCCTTAAAAACAATCCTCCATTGCTTACAATATAACTTAGCAATGGAGGATCTCAAGGCAGCAGCCTTGTATAAAACAACCCTCAAACTTCAATCCCATACATGCATAAGATCCTATTATAAAACTTCATTAAAACTATTCCAAATAGACATACAAAGGCATAGCCAGCAAGTGCTAGACTATGGAGAGAAGAAAAAGAAAAAAGAAGTTGCCTAAACCCTAACCTTAGCCTACTAGAACTCTACAGCTGATTCAAGAAGATGGAGTTCTCTTAAACTTAAACTAGGCTTAGGCTTATATAGCAGTCAGCTGTGAGAGCATTAGGGTTAGGAAAACCCTAATTTTATCGATGCAAATGTGGCCCATTGCTATTTCTTCGATGCCTCAGGGCGTGTGCATGGAGATTGGAGCATTGGGATGTGTGCCCCTATTCTGGAAGTTCCCAGACTGCCCCTACAGAAGTGAGGGAAAGTTAAGATCCCGAGCCTTGCTAGGTAGCAAGGATTTCTAGGTCTTGTTGCATGATAGAGTTGGCGTCACGGGATTGAATTGACTTAAAGCTCTTACAGTCGCAGGATTGATAATTTGGTCATCGCGGGATTGCTTTGGTTATCGCGAGAGTGCGCTTTCCATTTGAGCGGCGCGGGAATCGCACGTGCAGTTCATTCCTTGGTGAATCTCGCGGGGATCCTCACGAAGAAGCAATGTGAATAGGCCTCTAGATTGCGCAAGTAGTTCCCTGGAGATCTGCATCCCGCGGCCACTGCGCGCAGGAATGCCTGGAGCTCTCTCTCCTCAGTGAAGCGCGCGAAGATTAAATGCTCCTCTCCTGAGCTGCACGAGACTGCGCGAGAGCTTTCAATTGAGCCTCGCAAGAACTATGTGAAGTCTGCTTTTTAATCCCTTTTGTCATCAATCTGCGCGAGAATAGCATGAGCAGTTGGTGTGCTGCCTTCAAAAACCTGTGACAACTGCGCAAAGTATTATTTCTAATTCAATTGAACCCTGCGACATATGCGCGAGGCTCACTTCTTGACTTGCTGCTGCTATGCTGCAACCAGTTCTCTATCTGGGTCTAATTTCCTTTCTTTTGAGGAACTTCTGGGGTAAAAGTAGGCTTCTTGGCATGGTTAGGACCTTATCTGCAGCTGCTGCTTATTACCTACAAAATGGGCTTAACACATATATATTAAATGACTAAGGGTCTAACAGAGATTAAGTTAAGGGGTGAAAAATGATACTTTTTAGGTCTTAACACCTATTCAATCACGTATCATTTTATCCCCTGCATCTTCACCCATAGTTCCACCCCCAATAGCTGCTACCCAGTTTGAGGAGGTAGCCACTCCATTTTTCCCCATACCTATCCCATCCCAATCTTTTACCCCTTCCTCACCCCCAATAGTAGCAACTGAAGCTACTGTGTCACCTACCACCCAACCTCCCACTTTCCCTACTCCTGTCTTCAAAGATGCCTCCACCCAAACTGATCCATGTGAGGAACTATTTTTATCCATCCCCTCCTCTTCTTCCACCCCACCCCCTTCTTTGCCCATTATCCTTAGGTCCCCCGTCTACACACCCCCTTACCTCACCCTGCTGTATGCAATGAGGGACAACCCCTACATCCGTTGGGATGTCCTGAGTAGTATGGCTGCCCTCCGAGCTTCCCTGAAAGTCTCTTATGAGGAGCGGATTGCTTTCATGGAATTGGAGCAAAGAATCCAGCTTTGGGATATCTCTCAGGGGTGGAAGGAAATCTTGACTCGTTATGAGTCCGCCAAACTTCTTGCTGAAGCTCAGGCTCGCATTGTCGAGTATGAGAAAAAGAATGTTGAGCTTCTCCAGAAAAAATTAGCCAATCCTCAGGAGATACTCAAGGCCACAAAGGAACTCTCTGAGTCAGACCTGCTTTATGCAGTGAAGAAAATAGATATTCTGGAGAGAAGAATTGCTTCATTGACTTCTCAACCATTTCAGCCTACCCCTCTTACTACAGCTCCTCCCCCCAACCCTCCTGCCACTCAACCAACTGTTAAGCACAGATTTTTACCACTTTCTACACCTTTAAACCTGGCTTTTGCCTAGCCTTAGAGCTGTTTATAATCACGTTTAGCTTGTTTTATAGTTTAAGGAAGAGCTATGCACGGAACATTGGTATAACAAGCAAAATTAAATAAATAATGCGAATAATCTCATAAAGCGGAAACGGTTAATATGCCCAACTGGCATATACAAAAGATAGTTCTACTTTCATGCCACTGCATGAACAGAGAACCGGCCCGAACCATCAGTGATAAACAGATAACCCCAGATGGTTCCCCAAAAGAATAAAGCAATCTAATTACATGTTTATCAAAAATAAAGGTTTGACATACCAAGCCGTACAAATCTGCTCTCAAAACTACTCTCTGTCAAAGTACACAGCAGAGTCTCCTAGAAGAAGTCCTCGGGTGGAGGCTCCAACTCGTCTCCAGGTACGTAATTCGAATCACCCGGATCTATGTCTCCCGACGCCTCGACAGCTGCTATCAATGGACCTGCGACGTATAGTCTAAAGGGTGAGCTACATCCTAGCTCAATAGGGAACAAACACAATGAACATATAAATTAAGACTCACATATATTCCATGATATTTTAAGCATGATGTGTCTATGCATTTGCTAGAAAACAGTTTAAAAGCTGATGAATTTCATTCAAGTTTACTGGTATTTAGCATGTCCTACTTTACTATTGATTTATCATGAATGACACTGAACAGGCCTAAAGCAAAACTTAAATCTTCAACTTAAGTAATCCCCGAGCAATATAGCATCGAGCCCCGATGAGATACCCTTCATCGTCGTCTAAATAGACAATTGTTATAAAGTATTCCCTGGGAATATGACCCAAGCCCCTTTCTCAATAGGCGGCGGGGTTAAAACTCATTTCAACATCCCAGGGATGTGCTTACTGTTACGAATAAACCTCCACACTAGTGTACGGATTGGCCACCGTATCGGTCAAGGATATCCTACCGCGTCAGTCGTGGGTATCCCGCCACGTCCGTGGGGTATCCTATCAAACCTCAAATAACAAAAATAACATGTGCTTTACATATAGTTGTTCACCGTGTAAGTGTGCTATCTTATATCAGTTAGGCCTCAACAGTAATTATTCAATCATATATATACATCCCTGGGATGTATACATACCCGCATCACACCTGATGCCTTTATTACTTTCTTATTAGATTACTTGATCTTAATCACTTGCATCACACTGATGCCTTTTTCACATTCTTAGTGTTACACACACACCCATTTTCACAAAGCTTTTTGATGAGTACTGAAAAATGATGATATTTCACCCCTAAATACCTATATTTAGTTGTCCGATGAAGGCTATCTGATGAGAATTATTAGATTTGAAGTGTTTTAGGTCAATACAAGCCAAGTATAGAAAACAACCCAAGAATTCTGAATGTACTGTCAAAACACTGCAACTTTGGGTAATCGAGAACTTGGTGCAACTTGTGGCTACATTTGGACCTTCAAGACGGTCGAATTATGAAATTGTCAAAACATGGAAGTTGTAGATCTTTTCGTCCTCTTTCTAATGGTGTAAGAATCTCCTCAATCCGAGTTCGGGACAGAAAGTTATGGCCGAAATACCGAAGCAGTGTCTGATACAAAGAAGGTGCTGAAATTCACGGATTTCTGGGGGGTCGATGCATCGACCCTGTAGGTCGATTAATCGAGGGCAAGGCGTTATCGACACTTTAAAGCTAATTTTTTGGACTTTTTGGAGGCTCGATGCATCGACCATATTGGGTCGATTAATCGACCCTAAATTTACGGCTTGGGAGACTTCTGCGACGAGGGGTCTATTTAAAGCGACTCAAACACTTCGGGAAAAGGGAATTAATTAGAGAATTAATTTTAGGAAAGAGTTTTATTTTTAGATTTTTTAGTTTTTAGCCTTTATTTTTCATAGTTAGACATAGAAATAGGGAAGTTTTATTATTCCTTTTTGAGAGCTTTGTTCCTTTAATTTTTCAGTACTCATTCCTTCAGTTTATAAATTTTGTTCAAAGTTTATTCCTGCATTAAATTTCGTTTCTGAAGATCATCGTACTTTTAGATCAAAGTAAGTTCTTTTGAAGTTTGAGGTAATTTTAATTTCTTAAATTAATGTTATTTTCCCGTCTTTATTTATTTATGTCATTTAATTACAATATGTGTGGCTAAATTTATAGGGATGGGGATCTAATGATTCCCATCCAAGGGATGTACTTTTAATAATATAAATTAAGGATTAAAATATGAGATTTTATTTTATGGTCGTTGTGCTATCATGAACGGATGAAATCCCCGCCACTAACCGGGATCGCGTGTGCCTAGCCATGCCTGGGATCTCAAATCTGTGACGGTAATTTTACCCAATCATTGTTATATGGTCTTTTTTCTTTCATCGTGTGGATCTAATTACGATTATGTTCTGGGATCGAGTGTGCCTAGCCATGCCCTGGATCTTGGATATGTAATGGTAATTTTATCTTAAATACTCCCTAATCTGAATAAAGTGTGCCTAGCCATGCCCTTGATTTCAGATTTATAAGTGGTATTCTTGTTAGAATTTTCACCCACTTTGGGGATGATTTTTATTTGAACCTGAGATCATGTGTGCCTAGCCATGCCCTTGATCCCAGATCTATATACGAAAATCATCTAAGTCCTGATTGCAGGGATGCAACGTGGAACCTATTAGGGTGTTGACCATTGATCTTCCATAAAAGATATTTGTTACCAATGAAATATCTCATAATTTAATCCTTAGATTTATATTATGGGAAGAACGGACCAAAGATGGGAGGATTTAGCATCTTCATCTTTATCATCATCTTTACCTTTCCTTTTGAATTATCAATTGAATTTTAGTTTGTAGTCATTAATTACCATCTCATCAACTGCTTAAATCATAAAACTGGTAGAATACTGTTAGATCTTCATAGATTTCTTGAATTGCTTGTCTCTTTTAGATCTTTCAAAATTAGTCCTCGTGGGAACGATCTCGTACTCCGCACCCACTATATACAAACCGATTCGTGCACTTGCGAGTAAAACATCACATTAAAAAGACACATCACTTTTCATAATTAAAACAACTTCAAATTTGATAAATTATATCACTACATACATGCTCTTGAAATTAAAGTACATATTCAAGGTGTTCCCTACCTCAAGTTTCTGATGGTCCAAGCATCAAGGTCCCACGCGGCTCCTTGTGCTCACTTTCACACGTACCACCTATGGTACATCATAACACATGCAATACATCACTAAAGATGTAATGAAGAAGGTCCTGGACCCTCCATGAATCTCAAAGAAAGCTTAGAAAGTTATGCAAAACTGCCAAAGTCGATTAATCGATTCCCAAAATTGATTAATAGAAATATAATTCAATTAATCGATTCCCAAAATCGATTAATCGAAACCCAAATCGATTAATCAATTCTCAAAATCGATTAATCGAGATTCAAATTCGATTAATCGATCCCAAATCGATTAATCGAGATTCAAATTCGATTAATCGATCCCAATTCGATTAATCGAAGTATCTAACATAATGAAGTCGATTCTCAAATCGAGTGGTCGAAAGTCTGAAATCAATTAGTCGATCCCAAATCGATTAATCGAAATCCAAAATCGATTAATCAATTTCCCAACTCGATTAGTCGATTTTCCCAGGTCTTGTTTTCCATCCATTGGAAGTACCTAGTCGATTTCCAAATCGATTAATTAAACATCCAAATCAATTAATTGAAATCCAATTCGATTAATCAAAATCGGGCTTACTTGACTTTTCAACTTCCAGACCAAAATCGATTAATCGAACCCCAATTTTGATTAATCGATTTGGCCAGATTCAGCCCCCTTTCGGGCTGTTCTTCCAAATCTTTCTCCTTTCTTTTCTATGCCTTTAATCTACCCATTTAACCCTACTTGACTGAATTAAACTTGTCTACAATATGTGCATTCACTTTAATTAAAACTCACCTCAATAATCCCTTCAAGGGATTGATTTGTTGGGTTTGATGGCTAGGGTTCCATCATTTGCTTCAACGATCCCAAATCGCTTTGAATCCGACAATGAATGCTCTAATTTGCCCTTTGATTTGCATTCACTCCTTCCTCAATAACTCCTCTTGCTTTCTCCCTCTCTCTCTCTTCTTAACTTCTTCACCAACCAAAAGAAAAGGATTCTAGGGTTATTAAACCCTTATATCCTCCTTTGGTTTCGGTGTTAAGCGCATACACCAGAGATAGGTGTATGTAGCTCAAAACTAACACCATTTACTACACTCAGGTCACACATGCACCACGTCGGTTCATCACTCCATGAATTCAAAGTTTGACCATCGCTTGGTCAAATCTACAATCAATCGGGCACGGATCCTGAGGTCAACATCAAACGCTTAATTTTTTCAGGATATTACATCCTCCCCACCTTGGGAATTTTCATCCTCGAAAATACTCCAAGGGTCTTGCTTGGGTACCCCACACACTAGGGTGGCACTTACCCACACCCGGAAAAGATAACGCATACATTACACAATGCATGAAATCGAATATAATGGTAGTACCTCAAAAAAACTACTTGTATTTGATTATGAAACTTTCAAAATTACAAGTGTCTTCAACTGTTGCTAATAATACACTTTACAATTTAATTACAATAGCACAAAATATGCAAAAAGTAACTACAAAATAAACTATCGTCTTGTGCTCACGCCGTCCCCTCTCCTGGGTGATCTAATCTTTCAAGGCTGTTCCGACGGACCTGGTGGCTCCGGTGGTGGTGGAGTCGTCTCGTGGCTGCTCTCGTCTGGGCACCTGAGCCGAATGCACCGGCAGCCGATGTGGTCGCATGGAACTGGACCCGTATGAAAGGCAGTCTGACCCACAGTCCATGCCTTCTCCTGCGCGAGGCACTGCTGGTAGTCCAACAGATAGATTTACCGTAGTGTGTGGTACATCAAAAAGTCCATCCGTTGGTTCATCCTCTCATTGTTGGCCTCCATCCTGGCCAACACGTCCTCTATCGTCGGAGCCTGGCGAGCCGCTCGTCGGCGATATGAAGAAGTGGGTGTAGCTGCCGCAGACTGCGCTGGTGGCGTAGGTGATGCAATGGTATGGGAGGGTGCCCCCTCCGCTGGTGGATCAACTGGGTGTGCCCCACCCACGAGTGGGTCCTGATGTGGTGGTGCGGGTGGTGGTGGTGCTACTGGAGCTGCTACTACTGCTGCTGTTGGTGCGAGACCCGGAGCCGGTAGGGTCCGCTTAAGCAGGTTGTAGCTACGGCTCCATGAAGAGTTTGAGAACGTCTTCACTCGGTCCGTAGCCCTCTCTTCATGGGGCGATACGGCGTACTCGGGAGTGTCGGAGTAACACTCCAACATGCTCGAGATGAGCCAAGCATAAGGCATTTTCTCCTTAGGCCTCAAGTTGCCCTTCATCAACTTGCCCTTAATATATCTCATCCCCTCGAGGATGACCATAGTAGCATCAAACCAACGGCCACAGAAGGCCGCGTAAAGTGCTTGCTGCACCATCTCTACCCGCTCAGTGTCGTCGCACAGTGGGTAAAGGTTGCACTTGATTATCGAATCAAGCATCCACATGTAGTGGGGAAGGTCGACCCTCCTAATGGAGGATCCCGACCCCTTCTTTCTGTTGGTCATCCGGGTCATGATCTCCTCAAATCTCACCTCTTCCTCGAAGGGTGGGAAGCGGGTGGTCTCGGGTACAAAGTCGAGGTGACATTCAAGCACCTCATGGATGTGGCGACGGGTGAACGTGTAGTCCCGACCCTTTATCTTGGTCAAAACAATATCGTCGGTAGGGCCGTCCGTCAGCCCTTGGTAAAATAAACGGACCAATCTAGGGTAGTAGGACCCACGAATTGGTTTCAAGATATTGCCGAGACCGGCCTTTTGAAGGTAATTACGAGCCCATTGGGTCTCGCCCGGTACATCGGGGTTTGTGAACAATGTGGTAAAGATAATGTACTCTATTTCAAAGGTTTTAGCCGCCCACCACTCATTGGGTTGGAGTACATTGGTGGGTGGTGGTGGCATGGGCGTAGACTCGCACAAAGCCGCGCTCGTCAAACCGGAGGTGGTCTCCGATGCCGACAGTGATGGAGTCCTCACCGGTAATGGGGTAGGTGGTGGCGGTGCGGCGTTCTTATGCTAGACCGGAAGCTTGGAGGTTGCCTTCTTCAAAGACAAACAGGTTTTGGGCGGCATTTTTGCGAAAATAGGATAAAACTAGGGTTTTTATAGCTCAAATTGAAAGAAAGACTCAAATCTAGGGTTTACCTTAGGTTTTTGATCCGATGTCACGCGATTTCACCCTGAAATCGATTCGAAATGCCCAAACCCTAGGTACCTCGGTCGTTAGAGGAGGAAGAAGAAGAAGGCACGCAAGAACTTTTCCAAATGATTTCGAATGAAGTGAAAAACCCCTTCGATTTATATATATAGGCCCCGGTTCGATTAATCAATTTCCAAAGTCGATCAATCGAGTTTCAAAATTAAGTTAAGCCGCACGAAATCGATTAATCAAAACCATTTTGATTAATCGAAATCATATTCTTTTAAATTTTCATGTTTTGGAGCTCACTGGCGTGAGCCAGTCGATTAATCGAAATTCACTTAGATTAATCGAAATTCTAAAATCGATTAATCGAATTTTACTTCGATTAGTCGAAATCGTGAGGTCCTTCAAATTTTTCCCAAATTCATTAAGTGACTCGATTAGTCGAACCTCCAGTTCGATTAATCGAAATTCCAAATCGATTAATCGAATTTCACTTCGATTAATCAAAATCGTATATCATTCTTCAAAAATTTCTAAAATCCTTAAGTTACTCGATTAATCGAATCCCCAGATCGATTAATCAAAATCATAAATTGATTAATCAAAACCCAAATCGATTAATCGAAATTTCACTTTGTCATTTTTCTGAATCCCTATCAATTTCCACTCACTGGCGCATGCCAGTCGACTAATCGACCAAAATCGAATAATTGAATTCCCAAATCGATTAATCGGTTTTGATCAGATTTTTCCAGATTTTTAAAGTTTTCTGTTTCTTTTGGTTCCTTGGTAAAACATGACCAGTTGGTCCTTGGTTCTACAAAATACATCATCACGGCATTTAACATTGCATTAGGAACGCTATGTGGATAATTTGTTTCTCTTGAAGAACTGATCAAAAGATTGGCATTGAATTACAACATATAATTTAAATCCACAAACATGCTTGCTGTGATACAATTTTGACCCTCAATCTGTCGCAAACAAGCTTGGATACTATTCTTTCACGTCGGCCTCTCGTTCCCATGTAGCTTCCTCGGCCGGATGATGCTTCCATCGAACAAGTACTAATGGAATTACTTTTGTTCGCAACACTTGTTCTTTTCGATCTAAAATCTCCACCAGCTCTTCGATCATAGTCATGTCCTCATGCATCTCAAATGATTGACCGCTCAACACGTGATCAGGGTCATTAAGGTACTTCCTGAGCATAGACACGTGGAACACATTGTGTACTTGATCGAATAACGGTGGCAATCCAATGCGGTAAGCAACTTCCCCTACTCGACCCAAAACTTCAAATGGTCCAAGATAGCAGGGACTTAGCTTCCCTCTATCTCCAAACCTCATCACCCCCTTCATAGGTGACACTTTCACAAACACGTGTTCACCCACCTTGAAGTCTATACTCGTTTGCTTGATATCAGCGTGGCTTTTCTGTCTGCTCTAAGCCACTTTGAGTTTTACCCTTATCATACGAACATAGGTGGCATTATCTTCAAGTATTTCGGGTCCCAAAACAAATTTCTCACCCGTTTCTTCCCAATTGATGGGCGATCTACATCGCCGTCTGTAGAGAGCTTCATATGGTGCCATCCCAATGCTCGTCTGAAAACTGTTGTTATATGCGAACTCAATCAAGGGTAGGTGCTGCTCTCACGATCCCTGTAATTCCAACATACATGCCCTAAGCATGTCCTCAATGATCTGATTGACCCTCTCAGTCTGTCCGTCAGTTTGCGGATGGAATGTCGTATTGAAATCTAGTCGCGATCCCATTCCTTCTTGAAATTTCTTCTAAAACTTTGATGTATACAATGGGTCACGGTCTGAAACAATGCTACTCAAAATCTCATGCAAATGGACAATCTCTTTCATATACAGCTTTGCTAGTCTTCCTGTCGTGTACATCGTGTTGTAAGGCAAGAAGTGCGCTAACTTGGTCAATCGATCGACCACTACCCAGATGGCGTTGTACAGCTTTGCCGTATGCGGTAGTTCAACGACGAAGTCCATCAAAATCGATTCCCACTTCCATTCCGGTATAGGTAGAGGCTGCAATAGGGCTGCGGGATGTCTATGATCGATCTTGACTTGTTGACACGTCAAACACCGCGACACGTACTCTGCCACATCTTGTTTCAAGCCTCTCCACCAGTAATTCTTTTCAAGTCTTGATACATCTTTGTGCTTCCCGGGTGGATAGCATAGCTTGATTTGTGAGATTCATCAAGAATTGTTCGTCGTAGATCGGCATTATTCGGAATACAAAGGCGGCCCTTGAACAATAAGGAACCATCCTCCTTGATTGAAAACTCAGATGCAATGCCTTCAACCTTCAGTTACATCTTGACGAATCTTTATTAGTGCCGGGTCTTTCATCTGTAGTTCATGGATATGCTCAAATATCACCGGTCTCACTGAGATATTAGCCAAGAAGGCTCCTGTAGCTTGTGACTCAATGTTTGCATCATATAGTGCTAGATCTTCAAACAGTTTCCATCTATGCATACCCAAAATTAAACTAGCCAATTGAGCTGAACTCTTCCGACTCAAGGCGTCGGCCACCATATTAGCCTTGCCTGGATGGTACTATATGGAACTCCATCCATCTGCGCTGCCTCATATTTAGCTCCTTTTATGTAAACAAATATCTGAGGCTCTTGTGGTCGGTAAAAATCTCAAATGTCTCACCGTACAAGTAATGTCTCCAAATTTTGAGCACGAAAATGACCGCTGCTAATTCTAGGTCCTGTGTCGGATAATTCTTCTCATGCTCTTTCAACTGTCTCGACCCATACGCTATTGCCTTTTTGTGTTGATTAAGCACACAGCCCAAACCAGTATACGAAGCATCGCTATACACTGCAAACCCTCCACTGCCTAAAGGTATAGCTAACACTGGAGCTGAAGTGAGTCTCTTCTTAAGTTCTTGAAAACTCTTCTCGCATGCCTCACTCCATTCAAACCTTGCATCTTTCCGTGTAAGTCTCATGAGTGGTCCTGACATTTTTGAAAAACCCTCAACGAAACGCGGATAGTAACGTGCTAATCCAAGGAAACTACGGATGTTGGTCACGGTCTTTGGTTGCTCCCAATTCACTACTGCTTCGATCTTTACTGGCTCTACGATGACACCAAGCTTTGAGACGACATGTCCCAAAAAGCTAACCTCTTCTAACCAAAACTCGCACTTGCTGAGCTTGGTGTATAACTGGTGTTCACGTAAAGTCTGTAGGGCTACTCTCAAGTGCTCTTCATGCTCTTCCTCAGATTTTGAATAGATCAGGATGTTGTCAACAAACACTACAACACAAGAGTCCAGGTGTGGTTTAAACACCCTATTCATCAAATCCATGAATGACGCCGGGGCATTTGTGAGCCCAAACGGCATCACTAGGAACTCATAGTGTCCGTATCGAGTCCTGAATGCAGTCTTCTGAATATCCTCTGCCTTGACTCTCAACTGATGGTATCCCAATCTCAGATCGATCTTAGGGAAATACTTTGCTCCTTGCAATTGATCAAACAAGTCATCTATCCTAGGCAAAGGGTATCGGTTCTTGATGGTAAGTTTGTTCAATTGTCGATAGTCAATGCACATACGCATTGACCCATCTTTCTTCTTTACAAATAAGACTGGTGCTCCCCATGGAGACACACTCGGTCTAACAAATCCCTTGTCCATTAGCTCTTGTAGCTGCTCTTTCAACTCCTTCAACTCAGCAGGAGCCATTCTATATGGTGCTTTAGAAACAGGCTCCGTTCCTGGTGCTAAGTCGATGGCAAATTCTATCTCTCTTTGGAGGTAATCCGGGTAACTCCTCCGAAAATACATCGGCGAAGTCTCGCACAACTGCTATTTCAGAGATCACATTCTTCTCCTCTTTATGCTCCTTCAAAAATGCCAAGTATCCACTACACCCCTTTCTGATCAATCGCTCGGCCCTGACTGCCGAGATAAGTGGTAGGTGTGTCGACCTCTCTCCTCGAAATCTAAACGATCTCCTCATGTTGGGTCTGAATATGACCACCTTGTTCTTGCAATCTACCGTCGCACAGTGAGTTGATAACCAATCCATGCCAAGGATCACGTCGAATCCTTGCATGTCTAACAGAATTAGGTTCGCCGGTAACTCAAAGACATCTCCATCCATGACCCTCACGATCATGGAGCTGTAACCCTTTTCGGTATCAACCGCTTTCCCAGTAGGAACAGTCACGATTAAAACGAAGTCTAACTCCTCTGGGTCGACTTTCATCCTCTTTGTGAAGTGAGGTGTAACAAATGAGTGGGTAGAGCCCGGGTCTATCAACACTCGAGCCTCGTATGTCACGTCGCTTCCCTTCTTATATATTTGTAACGTACCTAACCATACATACACATATATATATATATATTGTTTATTATCATACCAGAATTTATCACATGCAAGTTTTTCTTATATCTCCTATATGTAGATGCACCTTCTCTATCTAAAATTTTAAGAATTGAAATTCTTTAGTTAAAAGGAAGCTCACCTTGAATCACGTCATTTGTGTTCTGAGCCTCTGTGTAGGCTCTTCCTTGGACGATCGGCTTCCTTGCTTGTATAGGTCATGGAATAGGTGCTGAAGTCGTCTTCCCTTTATTCATCTCAGGGCATTCCTCGATCAAGTGGCCCACCTTGCCACATCGAAAGCAACCCCGAGTGCCTATCATACAGTCCGCTGTCTTGTGAGGCTTGCCACACTTGGCACAAGTCTCACGAGGTGTGGAAGAAGCTGCTCGAGAAGCCCCCTGTATGACTGTAACACCGGTAGTGATAGCAGGGCTCTCGTAGCGTATCGGTCTCCCCGACGCGAGCAATGAAAATCTCTACTGGTTGCTCTGTTGCGCCAGTCTCCCACAACCTCCCTGGAACGGTGGTTTCTGATTGTTAAGTGTCACAAAGATCAGAAATAGAGCCGATCATTGGGGCTAAAACAGAAGAAGCCCATGATCTGAAAGAGAGCTCCTATTGTTGGAGTAAAAAGCAGAATAAAGAACCCAAGCCCCAGCACTTTCATAACCTGTCGAGTTCATGGAGTTGCAAATCATTCTGTTGAGGTGCACAAATGGCTGGAGTTCTATACCTGTAAAAAACCTATCGAGGTTCTAAGCATATGTGCCAATTAAAACTATCGAGCAGTCCCTAAACTCCTCAACTATGAACCTATCGAATGGTTTATGAGGCTGCAAAGTAACCTATCGAGTTCTGCATATAGTTGAAAGCTCTTCCTGTCGAGCAGTTGGCTAGATTGAACCTATCGAGCAGTCCCTTAATGCAACAGTTTTAAACCTATCGAATGGTGCTCCTTTGAACCTATCGAATGGATCAGCAATAGAGTCCACCAACCTGTCAAACTCCTCAGCAGCTCTTGCCATCCTATTGAGCAGTTCTACAAGGCAGCAGTCAATCCTATCGAAAGCTTCAACAATGAAGCCAGTTGAACCTATCGAACTGTTGGTACAACATAAACACTTCAACCTATCGAATAGCTCAAAGCTCATCCTATCGAGCACTTTTCTACATCTTCTCCAACTTGTCGACCATTGCACTGCAATCTATCGAATGGTTGTTTGAACCTGTAGAGATCCTGTCGAGAGGTCCTGATGCTGAAAATGAACCTATCGAGGCACGGGTTCCAGCCATCTATTTCACACGTTAGGGACATTTTGGGGATTCCAATACTTCTAGGGAACACATCCCAATGTCCCACACATCTCAGGGATTTATCTCAAGTTCCATTAGCAAATATCAGTGGTCGACAGGGGCATTTTTTAGAGCTGCACATAACAGAACTGAGTCCTCTGCTCTCTGATTGGCTGCAACTTAAGGCACATGGATCGATGCACACTTATCAATACCCATCTATTTTGCTATTTTTCTTCAGTAAGGAAAGTAGGAACAAAGGAATAGCCTGAGTTCTCCTTAGCTCATTTAGGTTTAGCTTAGGTTTTTATTTTCCTTTTTCTCTTCCTCCTTCTCTCTCTAATCCAGCATGTTAGATTAGATCTAAATAAGCAGCCCAGATCTAGTTTGTAATTATATTTTGAAAGCTACAAAGAATTTGGGAATAGATCGATGTTGCACAGATTGCAGATCCGAGCTCAATAGGCTGTAAGATGTTATTACAGTAATTGTGGGTTTTAAAAGTGATTCTGATCTAAACTTTAGTTTTTCGTATTTGATTTCCCTGGATTTGATATTCCTGTGGATGCTTGAGCTTGTAGCCTGGCACCCACAACATCTGTAATAGCTTACCTGTTCCAATCAAGATCCTTGAAATGAGACAATCTCTGGGATGATTTGTGACCATTCGAGTGGACAGATCATAGCCTTAGGATTGCTTCAACTCTCTAGTTGAGAGTGGATTCTTATACCTTGCATCTGAGCTTGTAGCCAGATGAAGGATTGTAGCAAATCTTTCCTATACAATGCTTTTGATTTTATCGAATTGAAACCTTTGATTTGGAGGAAATCCCTAGGATGGTCTGTGACCATTAAAGTGGACAGATCATAGCCTTAAGATCAGTCCAAGCCTCTGGTTTAGAGTGGATTTTTGATTTACAATGAGAACCAGATTCTGGCTGCCTATTTCTCACCATTTGATTTTTATTTTACCATCCATCTTTTAGTTTAGTTTTATTTTAGTTTTGTAGAATTAAGATCTGGTTTTATTTGCTTTGTAAACATCTCCAAGTTTTTACTTGAATTAACGACTCAGGTTAGAATTTGCATATTAGTGTAACGGTTTCTACTTTTCCATCTTCAGTTTGCTAGAGTTTGATTGACACCCAAATTTCTGTTTAATTATTGATTAGATTAAATCTGTATTGATAAGATCTTAGACTTGATTGACGATCAATGCTGGGAAACTTGATATATGGTGTAACGATACTGTTTATTTTCATAAATATCCGATAGCTGAGGACTAAGATTGATGACCTTAATATGAAGAAGGAGGATTAGGATTTATTTTTATGCACTTTAGTTAAATAACCATTCTTTTATTCATATTTCTCCAGTAGTTTAGAAAATCTCCAGTAGTTCTATAAAATAATTAGATCTAGTGACACAGAAAAACTCTTTCTTTTCCCTGTTTTCGTAGAATTGCCATATCTGTAGCCAGATCTGGAGGTCTACTATACTCCTTCTAGGTTTAGATTACTACTCCCTGTGAGACAAACTCTTACTTATTAAAACTTGCTACAAAGGATCCTGTATTTTGCAGGTCTAGGATATTTTTGTTGTGCTGAATACATCCCCTGTTTTACTTTGATTTTATTTTTTCTTTATCATTACACAATAAATCAGCACACTAGAAATCCCCAACAAGTTTTTGGCGCCACTAGAAATCCCCAACAAGTTTTTGTGCTTATTCTTCTATCCTTTCTTCATATATCCTATTCATTGCTACCATGCTCTCTCAACAGTGAGGACACTATTTAATTTAGGTTTCGGGGTATGGCAGGTGTGCCAATGAAATGAGTTAGTGCAAGTGTTGCTATGTTGAAATTTTTTTTGAAAATAAAGTGATTTCCCACCTGATTTTTGGAAAAAGAGGAAATTATAAACTTTTTAAAACTGAAATGAGTTGTAGTTTTAACATTTTTCATGAAGCAAATGTCAAGAATTTTTAAAAATTGTTGTTTAGTGAAGCTGAAATGAGAGAAAACTGTAAGGATACACCCTTGAGAATTTGATGGAAGACCATACCCAGTGAGATTTGGGCCTGGAAATTTATTTATTTTTTAAGAGTGTCTTGGCAATTTTTTCTGCTCTAAGGGCTGATTGGATCTAATTTTAATCACTAGAAGTTATGCAAATCAAAGTTGAAATAGCTGACAGCATTCATGACATTGGAGACATGAAGTAAGGCCATCCCTCGGATAGTTTGAGCTTAAAATGTCCCACCTTTGAACTGCCCATGATACACACCATTTGAGCCCTAAAAATCCTAGTTTTCTTTGATGAAAATTAGAAAATTTGAACCCAAAACCTTTTGACCTGTTTCAGTTCACCCTCAATCTTAGAAATTAGGAAAAAGGAGGAGAAGTGAGGTTAGAGGAGCAAGGTTCGATGATTGGTTGAAAAAGAAGGAAGCACATTTGGTGGTATTGTGGCATTCCAGCCCATAGAAAGAGAAATGGAGAAAAATACAAAAATCATACAAAAAGAAAAGTAAAAAATAGAAAAGCAATTAAACTCTAGGTTCGCCTTGGACCTGTGACAAAGGACATCACTTTCCATGTTTCTGATTTCGCTAGCACATAAAATCTCATTTTAGGAAGAAAGTGGTTGGAATCAATAAAGGCCGTCGCGTCTACGTATCATCAATGAATCAAATTCCCATATGAGGACTCCATCATTCGTGTATACGCTGATCCACCCCTCCATGAGATAGACATTGATTATGCGGCGAGCATACCAACAACTCATGATTATGTGTTGAATACAAGCTAAATTCAAAGGACTCAAATCTCGAAGGAGATAACCGTAGCAGAAGTCTGCCTTCCTACCCATCCTAGTTCTCCCCTAACGTGTCGACCAGAGTCGATGAGGAGAGAGGTTGGTCCAGACCTTGCCAAGCTTTATGACATCAACCCCATCGCAATAAAGGGATGGGATCTTATGTACTAACTTGAATACATTCCTCACACCGGACTCGGAAAGAATAAGCAAGGTCGTGTAGGACTTGTTGTCCCAACAAAAATACGCAAGCACATAGGGCTAGGTTACCAATCCGACAGCTCACAAGCTGACTTGTTCCCTATCTCACCAAAATGGTCTCTATATGATCACTTTGTCTATGGGTCCACTGAGAAAGCCAATGTACCTAGGCAAAAGGAGGTATCCTTCATTAAATCCCAAGAAGTAGAAATTGAATAAAGTGCTAAAGCATTCAATGATTTGACGAACCTGAATGACGACATTGATGAACCCCTTGAAGGAGTCAAACCCTTGTTTGATCTCAAAGAGCCCATAGAGGAGAGGAAGGAAGAACCTCCCGAGCCCGACTCACAAGTAAAAGATTGGAAATCCACTGATGATGAGAACTTCCACATAGCTACCCTACAAGGAGATAAAGAACATTTATACTCAATGTGGGAAGAAGATGATGCCTCACAAGCGGAGTTTAGCTTGGATAGCATCAGCCTCTGCCTTGGCCTTAAAGGATGAGAACGCCTATGGGACTCACCTTGTATCTCTTACCCATATCAACCCCGTTGCGAGGCATGAACTCACATATTAGAGCAATTCGCTAGTGAGATTCGATATTCTGCAATGACAGAAGTGAATGGCTCCGACCCTGTAACGATGGAAACAAGCAACAACTCATCGACTCCGCTATCGACGCAAGAAGAAGAGAATTCTGATAGCTAGTTGACTGACCCCGGAAGAAATACCCATGTCCCACTCTTAGTGTTTGAAGAGAAGTTTGAACTAGACACTCCTTCATCCCCAGACACACCACAACTCCAAATATTTCAGAAATCGCTAGAGGAAGAGTGGCGACCTCCACCAAGTGATGACGAGGACTACTTGATAGACCTCCACGCACTCGAATTAGCAGAACAAGCCAACCTAGGACTCCAAGCCTTATCAGATCAAGACAGTGAATTCGATATTATCATTGATTCTAAATTTGAAGGATGGGAATGCCCTTGGGGATCTCCTTGCATGTCTTACCATTACCAGCCTCGTTGCCAAGCATGCGTACTCATCCCGACGTATATGAAGATCAGGAGAGAGAGCTCCCTCCCCCAGGGGATCCTTTAGGAGACTCCCCTTCACGAGAAGAGTGTCCATATCATATTTTCGCGGATGATAGTTCAATCAATTACGATCTCCAGATATTCTTTGAGGAAGAGGCAATTAATGTGATAGAGGGAATCCAAACTACGATACCTCTGTCACCCACGTCATTTATTCGGAAGATCTCATTAGATGAGGACTCTAAAAAAAAAAATGCCAATTTCAGAACAAGTCCATGCCTCTTGAAAAATCGCTCGAACGGCTCCAGTGGTCGTCTTGCTTCCTCAATTAGAGGAAGCAGCTCTCCCGGCGCCTCTTGAGGCGACCGATCTTGTACCATATCTAATATAAAAAATATAAAAAATAGAAAAAGAAGAAAACCCTAAAAAATTAAAAATACAAAACTCAAAATATTCAGAAAACCTCAAAAAATAAAGGCAACCCTTGGTCCCGAATCCACCGTCCGATCAACAAAGAGACTTTTCTCCTGAGACTACTATCCTATCTTCTACACTAGGATGTAAAGCATCCCAACTAAATAACAATCCAGTGATCATACCTGATGAGATACTTCATGACTTTGAGAGAAGAATCAGTAGCCTTGACCTTCACCTTACCAAAGATCTCTCGGTCATAAATTGCGCCAATGAAGGGTTACTTCTCGCAAAATCGAATCCCCAGTGTAGTAATTTTACAATATATGAGCTTACTGATGAGGAGGAAGGAACACCAGTCACTGAGGGGGCGCAGGACCTCTAACGGGTTATCAAGCGTTTCGATGAGCAAACTCAAGCTGCCGCCGAACCTATCGAAGAACTTAATTTTGGCACTGAAGAGAAACCCAAAAAGCTACTGATTATCACAACGCTCAATCCTAAGGAACGCCAACAAATTGCACAAGTCTTGCAAGAACATCTCGATTCCTTCATATGGTCTTATGAAGATATGCCCAGTTTAGACCCGAGTTTAGTAGAACATCGTCTTACCTTAGAACCCGATGCAAAGCCTATTAAGCAGAAACTCTGTAGGATGCACCCACAAACAACCCTTCAAGTTAAAGAGGAAGTTGACAAGTTACACAAAGCCAAATTCATCAGTGTTGTCCTCTATCCTAAATGGGTCGCCAACATAGTACCTATCGCTAAGAAGGATGACAGAGTACGAATTTGTATTGATTTTCGAAACCGCAACCAGGCATGCCCAAAAGACGACTTCCCACTTCCACACATTAACACTCTAATCGATAACACTGTTGGGCATGAGATGCTATCCTTTATGGATGGTTTCTCAGGATATAATCAAATCAAATTAACTAAGTTCGATTAAGAGAAGACTTCTTTCACCACACGCTGGGGAACTTACTGTTACGTCGTCATGCCTTTTGGGCTCAAGAACGCAGGAGCTACATATCAACGCTCCATGATGGCCATTTTTCATGACATAATGCATAAATGCGTAGAAGTCTATGTCGATAACATATTAGTGAAGTCCCAAATGCAGGCAAGACATGTTGAAGCACTCCGACTGGTGTTACAAAGAGCGAAGAAATATCAATTAAAAATAAACCCAAAGAAATGTGTCTTCGGAGTCACTTCCGGAAAGTTACTCGATTTTATAGTTAGCAAGCGAGGGATTGCAGTTGACCCTGCTAAAGTTAGAGCCATCCTTAAGATGCCACCTCCCCGTGATATCAAAGAATTACGAGGCCTGATAGGAAGATTGCAATTCATTAGGAGATTCATCTCCCAGCATTCGGACATATGCAATCCTTTCTACAGACTACTTAAAGGAGGAACCGAGTACAAGTGGGATGACCAGTGCTAGCAAGCCTTCGATAACATTAAAAGGTACCTCCTTAACCTGCCAATACTATCGCCCCCAGTTCCTGGAAGACCCCTAATCCTTTATTTCTCAGTAAACGACAAAGCAATGGAAGTAATTCTAAGACAATATGAAGATGGTAAAAAAGAGAAGGCTATCCACTACCTTAGTAGGACGATGGTCGAATACGAAGGGAAATACACTTCCATGGAAAATACCTGTGTCACACTGGTATGGGCTTCGACCAAGTTACGACACTACTTCGGAGCACATAAGATATTAGTACTAGCCCGAATGGACCCTCTGAAGTATGTATTCGAAAAGTCTGCAACATCCGATAAGATCGCTCGCTGGCACATGCTATTACAAGAATTTGATATTACTTACGTCACGTAGAAATCGATCAAAGGACAAGCCATCGCTGATTATCTCACAGACCTCCCACTCCCGAATGACGAGCCTATACACGCGAATTTTCTCGATGAAGACCTATTCATGATTCATAACGAAGAGCCCAATAAGACCTCATGGACCCTCTATTTTGACGACGCTCTAAATCACAAAGGAAAAGGCATCGGGATAGTCGTCCTGAGCCCGAAAGGAGTTGTCATACCTAAAGCTTTTCAACTAAATTTCCCTGTCACTAACAACGTTGTCGAATATGAAGCCTTCATAGCTGGACTACGAGCAGCACTACAATTAGGTGTAAAATAATTGAAAATGATCGGTGATTCTAAGCTAGTAATCTCATAAGTTATAGGAGAATGGAAAACTAAGGAAAGGAGGCTAATGGTATATTTAGAAACCGCTCAATATCTAGTAAATAAATTTGAAAGAATCTCTTTTACACATATCCCTAGATTAAAAAACGAGCTTGCAAACTCCCTAGCTACACTAGCCTCGGTCATTCAGATACCCCTTGGACAAACAACTAAAACCTTCATCACAGAAAAATTAACAGTACCCGCCCCCGAGGTGGCATGAACCGTCAAGAGAGAATTACCAACCCTTCCCATGAGCATGACATCAAAGGAAGCAATTACTCTGAAAAAGCATGACAAGTCAGGAACTGAAGTCGTTATCTTCAGATTTGAAAGATCACCAACTGATGATGGGCAGCCATGGTATTTTGACATTTTCAATTTCCTCAAACATCAGCACATTCCTCCCTACGCTACAAAGATCGAACGGAAGACTATAAGGAGCCGATGCGCCAGATTCTGCATACTTGGCGAAACACTATACAAAGAAGCTTTCACTAAAGAAGTACTACTACGATGCGTTACAACCACCAAAGGACAATACATCATCTGAGAAGCACACGCCATCACCTGCAATGCCCACGCCGATAGACAGAGACTCGTCGATCAAATTACATGACAAGGCTACTTCTGGCCGACAATGACAAGAGATTGCTACCTCGACGTCCAATTCTGCAAGCAATGCCAAGAACACACCACACTCATCAAAGGTCCATCAGTTGCATTAAACACTATGACCTCGCTATGGCCATTCTCGATGTGGGCCTTCGACATCATCGGACCTTTCACAGACACAATTGGGAACACTCACAAGTATGCGTTTATACTTACAACAACCGAATACTATACTAAATGGGCAGAAGTCGAATCATACGTCAGAATCACTGCTTCCACGCTCATAAAGTTTATCATGTGCGATATCATCACTAGGTTTGGAGTACCCAGGATGTTTGTCACCAACAACTGACCGCAGTTCATTACAGAGAAGATAAAAAAGTTATGCAAGAAGTTCAGCATCGATCTACGCCACTCCTCACCGTTCTACCCTCAAGGAAATGGACAAGCAGAAGCCACCAACAAAATGCTGATTCAAATTCTGAAATGTACAGTAGAAACAGGCAATGGAGCTGACTGGCCTGAACGACTACCAGAAGCACTCTGGGCCTATCAGACTTCTATTCGTACAACCACTGGCCAAACTCTCTACCTCCTTACCTACGGGATGGAGGTCATCCTATCCTATGAAATACAAGTACCATCCTTATGGATTCAACTCGATGATGAGCTATTCTTAGACAAGAGGAGAATTGCCCTACTCACGCAGCTAGAATAGCTCGATGAAACATGTCTAAGGGCAGCCGATTACGCTCAGGTATATCAGAGGAGAGTGGCTAGGGCTTACGACAAGAAAGTCCTTGAACGAACCTTCAATATTGGAGAATTAGTCTTGAAGAAGGTCATGCCTTCTAAACATGCCCATCTGAAAGGAAAACTGAAACCAAACTGGGAAGGCCCTTACGTCATAACAGCCGCGTACCCCGGCAATGCCTACAAACTGATGAATCAAGATGGGGAAGAACTCCCTAGCCCTTGGAACGCCATGTACCTTAGAAAATATTACCCTTAGCCTTGTGATCATCATATCCCATTGTTAAATACTTATAGTTATCACCCCCGTAGTTGTCATGACCCATTCATTGGTCGTACGCCTTTAATCCCCAGAATATTCTTGAGACCTCCCATTTACTGCCCACCTTCTTATTCGGGCAATCTGACCAAAAGACTAGTGACCTACCTAATCTCTTTTAAAAGCATAAGTAACACCTAATCCTCGTTTCCCTTCCCCCGCCATTGGAGGAGACGTTAGAGCGAAAAAAATAAAGATGCTTGATTCAATAAAAACTCATTATTCTTGCACCAACAAGATGCATTCAAAATATATCTACATATCAAAAGTTGAGCGAGAGCATTATGACGAATGAACAAAATGAGCTCAAGGAAGCATAAGCAGGCCATGAGGACATCTCTGGTAATTTCACCAGAAGTATATAAGCAAGCTGCGAGGGCACCCCTGATATCCCTATACTACTAGATGTCATCTTAAGGTGGCGGGATGAGAAAAAACTCCTGCTACCCATAGAATATGAGCTTTTGATGGTACCGAAATATGATAAAGAGCTCAATCATGGCACCCCGCATTCCCCCGAGAAGCAGACTGTTACTCATTTCTTTTGCGAAGCGTTAGGTACAAACTATTCCCCACATCATTAAGCCTTATCCCTTTTCTACTTCTTTTTTATATTTTGGACGATTAGTTGAAAGTCTCGCAGGATATTCCAAGGAATGAAACCGAATACTCATGAATAATGATTGATGCAATCACCTGCTATACTTACCATACTTTTCCCTAATGATCATGGGATAGGATGACCACTACCCTAAGATAGACCCCGTATGCAACTGACCTGACCAAAGAGACCTTTCGCCAGTTTGATGACAGTATTGATGAATGCCCTCTACAAGACTAACTCACCTAATACCCACGACTTGACATAGACCTACAGTGCTCATCAAAAGCCCATAAAAGCTCCATTGCATCTACATGCTGGGGTATTTTGTTTTTTATCAAAAGGAGAATCATATCAAAACCGCTGATTCGTCCACCAAAAGATGAAGAGCGTCGAAGTTACTATGCAAAGAAAGCTACCGAAGACATGGTACTGCCGATACAATCACGCCCCTACACTGGGGCATTTTATTTTTATTTTTAGTTCTTGTCGCTATGTTAAGTTATTTGCTTTCCCTGTTGCATTACTTTCAAAAGCAAAAAAAAAAAAAAAAGAAAAAAAAAAGATTAAAAGAGAAGAAAAGAGCATATATCTACCTTTGTTACCAGGCTCCGATCTGAGATACTTACCCCCTTGACAACTAGCAAGGGGGAGAACAAAAATTACTAATGGCGTTACCTTTACATGTGCAGATACAAAGCGACCTTCAGCTACCACCGAGCCAGCTCGCAAAGCATCCAAGTCTCGATGATGACTGACGGCACTAGGAACAAAAGCAAAAGTAGACGCAAGAGGTAACTAAAAGAAAAGCAGTTGATCAGGTACACCTAAACCCAAAATCTCAATACATATGTGTTAAAAATTTTCTTTCCTGTTCTATTTTCCTTCACAATCATCACTAGGGGCATCCCCCTGTATATACAATGCGCACTCATAATGGACAACATACACATGCACACACCTACTCCTTACGTTGTCGCTGGGACGATCGAGCACCACTATCCCTAGTATCATCAGCTCAAAGGTCCGTAGACTGGTCCTTTGAAAAAATGATCCCGGCACCTGGAGTCACTGGAACCTCTAGATGACGCGACCCCATTACAGAGTCCCGTCACTCGCCTGACTGACAGTCCGCCTCGATCAAGAATGAGGAGGATACCCACCTGGATACCCACGAGTGATAGAATCCTCGCAAGTATCACTCTTGACACGATCACGCGACGTATGATGAGACTGCTCGAACGAAGACCTCATAGCCCTCGACTCTGATCCCTTAAGCCGACTAGCCGATCTATGCATCCCTCGCTCCCTCCCCAGAAGATACTGCATCTGGCCTAGGGCCACCTGCATCTCTGCTTGCGCCGATCGACGCGCCGCCTCCAATGCCTCGGCATGGGTCTTCTGTGTGACCATCATCTCGATCACCAGATCCTCATGACTCACCTCCGAAATGGTGCGCGCTAGCGCTGCCTCTAGCCACGCCTCTTCAAGCTAACAAACCTGTATATCCATACCAAGTCCAAAGAGAGATAACCTATACATATTTTGAAAAAAAAAAGAAGAAAAAAAGAAAAACAAGGGAAAAAAACTCTCTGAATAAGAAAAGACCATACTAGATCCACCCTCTCCCTCGGAAGGTGCTCCACAGTCTTAGCGGTCTCGGGATCGATAGGCGGCACAGAAGGAGCAACAAACGTAGGCAGCTACAACAAGAACAGATAAATACATCAGAAAAATACTATAATGACAAATAGACTACAAACACAATAATTAAAACATACTTGAGTAGGGATAGGAATAGACTCTTGAGGGGGAGCCTCAGGAGCGGAATCCGAAACAACCTGCACGAAACAAACCAAGCAAACCAATGAAAAATATGTCAGAAACAAATAGGACGAGACAACCTAAATAGAATCACATCAAAAATCAGAAATTATACCTGACTCTCTAGGCATAAAGAGGCAGCACTCGCCTCCCTCGTCCGGAGGTCCTTACCAACCTTGCGCTGAGACGCCAACACGATGTTAGTAAACTATTAAGAAAACACAATAATAACACCTAACAAACCGCTACGATGACACAAGTAAACTGAAAGAGTGACGAAACTTACCCAATGCTCTAGCTCAGCCCGAAGCTGAGCCATCGCCGGATCCTCCTAACTAGATGAAGCAACTGAAGATGGATTAAATGCCGGAGCAGGACCTCCGGCAGCCAACTCCTCTCTCTATGAATAATAATAAACATATCAGTCGACGAACCCACAATGCTAACAATTAAGCGAAATCATATTTATGAAGACACCTACCAATCGATCAATCTCAGATCATAGACTGGCCACTATTTCCCAGTCAGCTCACTCCTGATGGCGGTAAACATCCAGCAAGGCCGCCTGACGAGCAACCTCACCCTCCCTCTCAGACTGTCCAAAACAGAATAAAATGAGATTCCACAGCTTTGTCAGAATGTCCAGAAAACTAAGTCCACGTCATAATAACAAAAAAAAATATAAATTAACTCACCAGGAGCTGTCGAGCCTCCGCTAATCGAACTCCCAACTCATCCTCCGCCACCCTGGCCCTAGCGACCGAGCCGGTCAAAGAGTGCAACATCTCCTCATCAAGACAAGGAGCATGCCCTATCTGATCCATCGCCCTATGGAGAGCAGCCAATGCCCCCCCACACATTCGTCGTGAGATGGCTGTCCTCCAATGCGGCCAATCTCTCCCTTAATGCCAACGTTGACTCCGGCCCACCAATCGCGAAAGAGCCGTTGCCATGAAAGAGACGTATGAAGAGGCGCCCACCGCCCAACGCACTAAACCACCTCCTATACTCTTGTACATCCGCCTCGTCATGCGCCCACGTGACTCTAGTCCCCCCAGCTCTAAAATCAGCTATCTGGAGCGCCATCCGCTCCGTAAAATTCTGGCCTGGTGGGCTGGTCATCCTCTTTACCACTCTCTGGCTATCCTCTGGAGGACTTCTTGAGCGAGCCCCAACTGTCGTGCCACTCGAGAGGTGTAAATCCTCTCCACCCTCTCAAAACAATTGACCCATATGTCCACATTGAAGAAGGGCCGACCAGACTCAATCACCACCTCAATTGCGTCTTCCTCATCGTCGTAGGGCCTCTAGATCTCCTATCCAAATGAACAAATCAACCCATGAACAAAGCCTAAGAATCCCAGAACAAAACAAAACTGAACGAAGACATGATAATATATACCTGCCCCACATGCATATCCTTGAAGAGCCCCCGCGCGGTCTGAAGATCAGTAGACCACCGACGACCCTTCAACGCCTCTCCCCACATGTGCATCCGTGGAAACGTGAACGTAACCCCCACCGGAACTCCCGGACGAAGAAAAGAAAAATGATCATACGCCTAAAACTGAAAAAGGAAAAAAGAGAGCAGCAATGATGCATAAAAGGACCATTAAAAATCACTAAGATAAAAAATTAGCAAAACTAAAGGACCACCATGATACCAATTAAACTAAAACTCACTTGGAGGAATGGAAGGAAACCTCTGATCGACGCGATGCCCTGTCCCCGACGATAGCACTGCTCATAGAGATGCACCAATGCTGTCGCACCCCATGCATAGGTATGGACCCAATCCAGATCCCCGAGAACCATCAAAAACAACCCGGTGATGCATCCCCGAGTCGAAGAAGAAAAAAGTACTGCACAAAAGAAGTACATCAGAAATCCTCGGAGCACCCTATCTTTAGCCAACCCTGGCTGGCTCGGTCACGGTCTCCCGACCCGCCACTACCGCACACCGCGCCTCATAGGGCGCCTTCACCTTTGAATGACGCCTCGGAGGGATGAAGCCACTCGCAAATGTATCAAAGAACCAAGTGACCCGAACCACACTTGACCCCGATCCATTCAATCTATAAGGGACTCCTAAAATCTCCTCACACACCTCCAATACTGCCCCTCCATCTACCTCGTGATCAGCTCACCCTTAAAATGAAGACCCGTGATGCGGACCTAGTCCTCTGGAGTCAGCAGCAACATACCAACTAGGAAGAGAAGCGTCTAATGCCTCTCGCTCCACCTCTCTATGATCGCTATGATCAGGCCTCGATCGACCTGAAAGGGCTCCAATTCTAGAATCGTCCCAAAACAAAAAGACACCAGTCTCTCCTGCTGAAACTCTAATAAGTCATGGTACCAGGCATGAGACTCACCCCATGCCAAGCTGATAGCCAGCTGCAGAGGCTCCTACCGATCAACACGACCAAAAGAATGACAATAACAATAAGACTAATACGTACTTATGATGAAAGATAAATGAATTGAGGAGTTGAAAACGAATAAAACATGTCTCAAACGCTATGACAACTTACAACAGGCACATAAAACATGATGAGAACATCGAGCATAAACATGACCTATCTCTAGACGCGAGCATGATGCATGAGCGAGCAAACAACAAATAATCAATGCAGGTTCGACGTAAATTAGAAGGGTTTACAGATCCTAATAAGCCTATGTTATAACCTGAATGCCTAAGAAAATGAAGGAACTCTTACTTACGAGGATCTACCCGCCCTCTGGCAAAGAAATCCTCTAGCGGATAGTGCTTGCGATCCCAAGGCTCCGCACCTGGCTGCTCCTCACCCTGCTCACCCTCAGCTCCCTCACCCTCAGCTCTCTCGCCCTCCTCCTTGACTACTCCCGGCTCAACCTCGGGTACGTCCTCCCTGACCACCATTTGGTCACCCTCAGGGACCTCCTCTACGATCCTCTCCCCAATATCCTCCTCCATGGCGACAGTGCCAGTCTGAGCCTCAGAAGTCTCGCCCGCATCCGTCATCAACATCCTCTCTAACTCGAAAATAGTGACCTCACGGCTGACACTACCCTCACCCTCCACATCAAAATAAAGAACTCAAAAAACTGAAGTAATTGGAAGAAACAATGCCTCAAACGGACGATTAGATCACGAGATATCGCGAAAATACGAAAACTTGAGCACAAGAAAACTAGAAAACTAGAGAATTGAAGACTAAAATAGATAATGTGACGAAAAATGAAAGATTTTAACTATTTATAGAACTCGCCCGAATTGTGTGCCTAAAACCTAGCACACAATTTAATCACGCACAGTACACTATGCGTTTAATTCAGATCAAATGCCTTATCCTGAGCGCGCAATCTAATCGTCGGTCGTTCGTTATAACCCGACCCGTTGGTTGCGCGTTTCCCACAACACGCGCAATCACATTTTGCGCTCAAAAAGTTGTGTGCGAATGCCAAGGGTGAGTTGATTCTGCACATCAAACCAAGCGCTTAAGTTGTTTAAACATGACTGAACTGATGCTTAATAACCTCCTGCACTTTTGAATGCCCGTTCACGTCCTAGCGCGCAATTCATTCAAGCTCCCTGACTGAAGCGCATAATTTCTCAGGAAAAAAGAAACTTTTCACATGCCCAGGACAGTAAACTCAAACTTGAAGTTAAGACATTCTGACGCTCACTATCAACCTAAATCGCACCCTTGATAAGACCAACCCAAAACACTCGTAACTTAAGAAAATTTACTACCCCAAAAAAAATTAATAATAATAAATGCCCCTTAATTCACAATAAACAAAAAAACCAAAAATAAAAAATTGCCCTTTACTTCACAATAAACAATTAAAACCCAAGGAAAATGCCCTCTCCTTCACTTTCCTCAACCAAAAAAAATGCCCCCAACACCTTCACGTGTCCTCAATAAGATTAAATACTCACATTGCCTCTATAATACTCAAAACTAAACGGAAGAAAAAGTATCCTTAACACGCGCCCAGATCTAAAATAAACAACCAAATTAAAACCAAAAGCATCACACCCACAACGAGACAAACAAAATATAAATTAAATCAAACAAAAAAGATTATTGAATAACCACAAATGAAAACAAAATTATAATCACTTTATAGATTAATAAAAATCATTACAACACACTAAGAGCATATCCTCTGAATATACAACTCAAAAATAAGAATGATAAAATCCGCACGTTCAGGCAATGCCCGAATCTGGATTTATTCGAGAGATTAGAGATCTCAGAGAAGCCTAGAGGAGGAACGCATCCTGAACGAATCCTAACCGTGATGACCTCTTCCCCTCACCCCGAGCTGGCATAAAGGAAGAGTGGCTTACAAAAAGCCACCCAGGACCTATGGGACCCACTGTTAAGAGCTCCCCTTGACACATTAAAAAATGAGGAGCAACAAACATTGAATCCATAGAGCCTATCGAGGAAAAATAGGCATTGGTCACAAGAACTCTGACCCTGCCTTGCCCTTAGGTTTCCTCTATACCACCTTTTTCTCCTCCACCTCTTCTCCTGATGGGGTGGCACTTCGAGTTGGATTGATAGCACCAACCCTAATATCACCTCGAATTTCCAATCCCGTCCATTCTCATAATCCACTTAATAAACACAAGTCCTCGGGTTCAGTACTCGGGAAATGAAATACAAAGAAATAAAAGACATTAATGAATAAAAATGCCCAAAGATACAAACACAAGATATGCCCCCAAACTTTCAACCTCTAGACTTAAAATAAGAAAACAACAAGCTAAAAACCTTAGACTCATGCCTTTATAAACCATATCCCTTAAATAAACAAATGTCACACACCTTAAAACCTTCCCAATTTAATTGAATCCAAAACCATACACATACCCCTTTCAAAAGAAACCACAATCAATGCCAAACTAGATAGACCAGTAATCACACAACACTTGGCCCTCTGAAAAGCACAAATTCCCCAAGTCTAAGATAGACCAATAGGATTAAAACACCCAATCACTATCTAGAACCCATAAAAACTCCCACAAATGAGGCCTCAAATAAAAAATAAAAGACCAAAACAAAACACCTCAAGCCAAAGAAACTACCTTAACTAAGACAAGCGAAAAAAAAAAAAAACTTAAACCAAACAAAGAACTCAAATAAGACAAAATCTAACTTGTTTAAGAAAAAAAAAATGCCCCGACAAGCCAATAGAATCAGGTGAACCCACTAAGTGGGGCCCAATAAGATAAATAAATAAATTTCGGATAATTTCAAAACGAACTTTAAAACTACAAGCTAAATCAAATCCTAAAACTACATCAAACAAATCAGATAAGTTCAATTAATCCATTAATTTAAACCAACTAACTGAGCACAATAGTCAATAAAAAAAAATGCCCCTTTATTCATAATTTTAAGACTTCACAATATCGCCGGAAGCATACCTCCTGAATTTACAACCCAAAACGAAAACCTAGAACCTAACATACAACCCAAAACGAAAACAAAAACTACAATGAGCCAAAGAGAGGAGCAGAACGTCCAATCAGAGGCTTCAGAAATGTTGCCACCAGACATGGAGGACTCAAACGAGCCACAGGCAAAAGCGACGAAAAATGGGTTAGGGATACATCCTTCCATTTATAGCACCTCTTCTTTTTTATGTCTTCACCTCCTCCGTTGCCGCCTCTGCAACGCTGCCTTCACTGCTCCCAAGAAAGGAACGATGTCAAGACCAGCACCCTCATTCCCAATACCGCCCAATCCAAAGACAATACCATCCCCAAGCATCACCTCAGGATGAAGATCACATGAAATAAAGAATATAGGAAGAAACCCCATCCCAATCTGACGGTTAGATTGCTCAATATCGCTAAAACACGAATCTCGAAACACCAGAACACTCATAAAAGTCAATACTCAAGACTAAACCAGAGAATGAGAAAAAAATGAAGCCTCCCATGCTTATATAGAGTACGGCCCCAATCGCTCGCTTAATCTGATCACGCGCCACACATATCACGCTTAATCTAAAACGCGTGCTAAGATTCAAGCGCGCAATGAAACTCGCTCCGATCCTGCGCTATTCAACAGCCACGCAATCCAATCAAATGACCTCCTCGTGCCGCGTAATATGAAAGGTCATCCGCGTGGTGACCTAGTGACCCTTCAATTGCGCGCACATACTTAAGTGCGCAATAAAACCACACGCCCATATCCACACGCTTAATCAGCCCCTTAGACCCTGAGTCGCACGCCTAAAAATAGGCGCACAATCGGATCACCCGACTGAAAATAAGCGAGTAATTCCTTCTTTTTTTTTTTACACAAAGTTCGGTCCCGATTCGAAGAAAATTCCCTTTGTCCCATAGTGGAGCCTTGTAAGCTATCCACATCAAAGAAGGAATAGTAGCTCACTCCGCTCCCATCACGTAACCCTACCAAAAAAAAAGTCGACTACACCCCTGGTCATATTACAGACAAGACATACATGCCTCGCATGACACCGTCACCCCTGACCACATTCTTTAATCAAAACCCTTTTGTCCCATCGTGCAGCCACCCAAGCACATCCCACCATGATAAAAAAAATACACACGCATAACACCACCCCAATATCCAATCCCATCGCAAAAATTGTAGCCACGTCCCCATGGCCCATCGAAAATTTCGAGAACACAAATACGTCAAAAAGCCAACACAACGCAACCACAACGTGAGCTCACCTGACCCAAGACCTGCTAAACAAAGAGATCGGCGTCCCAGTGTGAAAACATCCTACCAGTATCCCACCGCTAACTACGCTACACCACCCATTGCGGACACCACTGCCTAGAAAGCTCAAACAAAACATTTATTGCGCCAAAAGAAGAAAAGGGAGAAGGCTCAATCAGGTCCCATCGCTAAACAAAGAACCTTCCTTCCAAATTGCTCGATACAAATGGTCACCAGATATCACAGTAGACAAAAGCAAAAAAAAATGAGAAACTTGGGACTCCTCCCATGTCCCATCGCATTCCACTAATGCCAAGCTACATGATGAACATACTGTCGAAAACTATTCAAAGTCCCATCACGGCATCACCACAATACCACTTGTCCCATCACGACACCACCTTCCCTAAGACGCTACATCACACCGGCAATCGCCAACTGCCGCAACAGACAAAGCAAAAAAAAAAAGAGAAAAGACAACTTCGAAGCACCATCGCAACAACACCCCGCTACAATATAACAAGTCTGTAGACACCCAAATTTGGCCCAAGGCCCGATCGAAACACCTTTCTAGAGAGGTGCAATTCTGAGCTTTTAATAGCATGTATGGAACCCTTAGGAATCACTCCAAACCCTTAGGAATCACCCTAGATCCCTTAGAAACCTACCCCAAGCCTTTAGAAACCAATCCCGACCCTTAGAACCTATTCCAAACCCTAAACCTAACCTTCCCGAACAATTGATGAAGAGTGGTGGACCAGGACTAGCGGAGGTCTTTTACTAATATCAAATCATATACCATTGGAAAGAGGACTTCTCCAACTTTCCAACGAGCCAAGAATTGCCTCAATCGGAGTTATATATCAAAAGTTACGGTGATTCAAATATCAGGCAGAATTTCAGGATTTTTGCCTAGCGCAACTAATAGTTGCGCCAGGCCATTTTCCCCCTGGATTTGCCTGGCGCGACTAATAGTTGCGCCAGGTCTTTTTCCCCTAGAAATGGCCTGGCGCGACTAATAGTTGTGCCAAGTATAAATGGGTCCCCCCACCCCTCGCGAAGCCAACTTCCAGGCTACTGTTCGCTACTGTTTTACTGTGTATTTGCCTGGCGCAACTAATAGTTGTGCCAGGAATATGAACAGTGACTGTGGGTTTTTGCTCCTAAATTCATAATTGGGGTTTGACTTGTTGACCACCTCAGTCCATGGGGTGTGTTTTGATAACTTTGTTGCACCGTTTTAATGCCTATTTGCAACCCTTAAGTGATTTGCAACACTAACCTATCATCCACCATTAAAACCACCTTCACACCTTTTCAAACCCTTAAAATCCTAGGAAACCTTAGATGGCCCATTACCTAATTCTTAAACTTGTTTAGCCTCTAAGTAGCCTCCTAACCCACCATTTTCCTATAAATAGAGTCCCCCTCCCCTTGGTTTAAGGGTTGAGAAATTTGCTAGCTCAAAGTGAGAAGTTCTTCCTCCCTTTTGTGCACTATTTTCATCCAAATTTCAGAATTCCAAAATCTCATTTCTAGCTTGTTCTTGCATCCAAAACCCTTAGCCTAGGTGTGTGTGACCCCCTAGCCTCCATCCCCTACCTCTCAGCTTTAAGTCCTAAGTGCTAAGAACTCATTTCTCTACCATTCAAGCCTTCGAAAGCTCATCAAAGCAAGCCACGCAAGGCTCCTCTACGGTGCTACAAGGGCCCGAGGGCTCCGGCTCTCCCCTTTCTTCTCCTATCTCTTTCTAGCTCCCTCCATCCTCTCATTTGTGTCGTTATACCGCCAAATTTTCGGTAGGACCGGAGGGGCACAAATAGGATTGGAGGCCCATTTGGGCAAGAGGGAACCATTTTCTTGTCTTTTACATCATTTTATTTTTGGCCATTAGTAGAGACCGCGTTAAGCGGGTTGATCGGGTGCCTAACACCTTCCTGATCGATAACCGAAGCCCCTACCCAAGAGCCTTTGGTGTGGACCGGATTCAAAGTCATATTTTTAGCACTTAGGTGCTCATAAAAATGAACTAGGTATCCCGGGACACCGAAAGCTCCGAGTGGCGACTCTATATTTTTATTAGAGAGCGCATCGTTGCGACAGGACCGTAACGGATCCCACGATTGCACAGAGGGCGACTATGCTGGGGAATTTAGCTTGTAGAGCTTCCCCTTGAACTAGGCCTTTTTGTTTTATTATTTTCCTAACATTTTATTACATTTTTTTAGTTTATTCTTATTTTTTTACTCACCCCTCCGATTAAGTCATTTTACTCACCCCTACGTTTCCGTCATTTACATGCCTTAGTCGATCGGCGGGCTTACTTGCGCATAGTCTTTATCTTCCTTACTTTTTCATCATTTTAGTGCCTTAGCCGATTGGCGGGCCTACTTGGGCATTGTCTTTCGATTTCTTTAATTTTCCGTCATTTAAAGTGCCTTAGCCAATTGGCGGGCCTACTTGTACACTCATATACCGCCAATGGACGTCGGCCCGTAGTGGCGGCACGGGATAATCACCCCCGGTCTTTGAACTAAAGAAAACTTCCAAAAAAAAAGAAAAGCTTTGAAAAAATTAAAATTGAACCAAGTTAGGGATCTTAATTAATTTATTTTGTGGGGTAGATTTTTCAAAGGGGTTGGTTTAGGCACACATACAAACACCCGGGTCTTAGTATGGTGGCAGCCCCTAGTGGTGATGATCCAGAAAAGTCCCAGCCCACCTAGTATCTAAGAAGGTGCTTGCGATGGAGGTATATCGGGTCGGTTCCCATCCCGAAGCTTAAAACCCTTGGGGAGCGCGTTAGCGAGTTATACCGGACTCAATCCTTTAAGTGCGGTGAGGAGAGAATCGATCACCATAAAACAACTCAGTTCCCGGAAGCCCAGCTTCCACAAAAACCAAAAAAAGAGACTCTTTTTGGGCTACTGTGGCTGCTGTCAAACATTCTGGAGCCTCTATTTTTGGCTGGCGCATGTATTAGTTGCACCAGCACAAAAATCTGGAATTTATAACTGGCGCAACTATTAGTTGCGCCAGCCTTAAAGTCCAACATTTTACCTTGGCGCAACTAATAGTTGCGCCAGTGTAAAACTGGTCCCCTGCAACCTGGGCGCGGGTATTAGTTGCGCCAGGTGTGTTCATCAGCCCACTAGCCCGAATCTATGGCCTTTCCACCTCCCGAGTCCCCCGATCAGTGTGCTTAGTGCCTTGTTTAGGCCCCGCCATCTCCAACACCCAATACGCCCCCGCCGATCAAAAGAAGGTAACTTCTTTTTGGCTCATTTCGGGGGATCGGGTTGTTTGCCTCGATTTTCATGCCTTCAATAGATCGAAGGTTCTCCTTCGATTCTTCCGAAGTGCGTCGGAATCGTTGCCGCGGGTCTTGAATAAAGGTACGAGAGCCACCCGAAAAGGGAATTTCAAGGCCTCGGAACCTTTATTTTTTCAAAAAACGTTTTCATAAAATTCAAAAAAAATATAAATATATATATATAAATATATAATCAAAACCCAAAAATATATAGTTTGTGGTGCCGGTACAACAGCATCATCTTGCCCTCCGCCGTCCCATAAGGGAAGAAGGAGGAAGATCTTTGGGCCTTACCCAAGGCACCCATACCCGACCCGATACCGAGACATGTTGTGGGTAGTGGACCCGGCTTACGCCGATCCCGACTCATCCCCGCCACATTCTCCAACCCACTCCCATTCGGGAGAAGTTTTTTCCACCATCCCCCTCACCCAACCCCCTTTCACCGTTACCGGCCCATTTGGCGCCCCCGTTTTTCCAACCAATACCCCCCAAAACATCCAAAATCCAACCCCCCATTCTCCATCTTTTGCCCAAACCATGTCCATGCAAAACCCTAACCCATTTTCCCAATCCACATCCATGCCCCAATTCCCATCATCCCCCTATAAACCCGATCCGCCCTCATTCACCTATGATACCTCCGCCCTAACCAATCCCCCACAAATCCCCCCATCTACACGGGTCATGCCCGTTTTTACCGAGGCCATGCCCAATTTTTCCCAAGCAGCCACCCTTTACCCTCCATCATCTTTAAACATCTCCAACCCATTCCTTTAACCCCTCCCATATCCCATTACCTACCGGGGCCATGCCCAATTTTCCCCTCACATCCACCCCATCCATACCCAACCATCCGTTAAATCCACCATCCACTTTCGATCCTTCCTCCATGGCCATGATGGAGGAGATGTTCCAAGCCTACTCCGCATGGAAGGCTTCCCAAAATACCTCTCCTCCACATCCCACATCCATGAACCCATCCCATACCTTAGCCAATCTCCATGCCTCACTCTCCCATGACCCCCATCAACCCCCCATAATCCACACCATCCAAACCCCCTATTCCCACATGCCCCAAGGCCCCATGGCCCAATACCCCTCCATCCATGATCTCCAGGGCCCCATGGCCCAATACCCCACTACCCATCATCCCCAAAGCCCATTGGCCCAAACCCCCATTACCCATATCCGCCGAGGCCCATTGGGCCAAACCCATCAAATCCAAACCCACCATTGGCCCATGGCCCATGGCCGAGACCCCCCCCCCCCACAAGGCCCATTGGGCCAGACCCATCAAGGGCCCATGGCCCATACCCAACAAGGCCCATTGGGCCAGACCCACCTAGGGCCCATGGACTAGACCCACCAGGGCCCATGGCCCATACCCATCAAGGTCCATTGGGCCAGACCCATCAAGGGCCCACAACTCATACCCCCCCCCCTCAAGGCCCATTGGGCTAGACCCATCAAGGGCCCATGGCCCAGACCTACCAAGGCCCAGTGGCCCAAACCTATGCAAGCCCATTGGTCCAAACCTACCCAGGCCCATTGGTCCAAACCTACCCTGGGCCCCTGGCCCAAACCCAAACCCCACACCCATACCCTCCACAATACCCCCAAAATTTCACCCACCCCCAATCTTCACAACTGGATCAAACCCATGCCATACCTCAGACCCAATTTTCCCATGGCCCCACACCCCAAGGCAGGCTCCAGACCTTCCCTCATGTCCAATGGCCCCATCAGGCCCCACCCCTAAACCAAACTACCACTCATCCCATCACCCCACAACACTTCCCTTACATCCAAGGGGCTCACCCAACCCACATCCAATCCAATCCCATCCAGTCCATGCAACAACAGGTTGAGAATCTCGTCCTCACTGCACCCTACATAGATCAGCAGTATGAGGAGGACGAGATCAGAAACAGTGATGCCTACGTCGGGGCAGTGACCACTGTTAATCCTCCACTTATAGTTACCCCACCCTTGATAGCGCAGAGTGAGTCTCGGCCGACTGTTGAAAAAGTGGCCCCCATGTCTAAAGAATCAGAACAGTTAAGGGAGCAGCTAGACAAGATCCAAAAATAGTTGCTGAAGATGGGTGGTGCTGAAATCCACGCCACAGACTTCACAGACTTATGCATGTTCGCTGAGGTCCCCTTGCCCCCCAAATTTAAAATGTCAGTATTCGACAAGTATAATGGCACGGGCAACCCGATCGCGCACCTCAAGTCCTATTGTGGGGACATGTGCCAGTACGGGGGGGATGAAAGACTACTAATAAAAGTCTTTCAGAAAAGCTTGACCGGACCGGCCCTGAGGTGGTTCACGTCTCTTGAACCATCCATGATGAAGACATGGAAAGATTTAGCGTATTTGTTCCAAGAGCAGTATGTCTATAATACTGATATTGAACCACGCAAGTCTGATTTGGCCCGTTTAAGGCAGAATCCAAACGAGACCTTCAGCGACTACTTAGGGTGATGGAGAGCACTGGCAGCTCAAGTCAGAAATAGAATAACGGATGATGAGCAGATAGAGATGATTTCTAAGAACACTCTACCAGTGATTTCTGGTTTTCTTGTATATCAACAACAATCTAGTTTTGCTGATTTGGTGAGGAATGCCAACCGCTGAGGATGCCATCAGGGAAGGGCGGTTGAGTAAGAATGCTTCAGGGGGCCCTAGCGGGATTAGGAGGTTTACTAAGCAGAAGAACGACAGGAGGACAGGGGCAAAGGTGCAAAATGTTGTGAACACTCGGCCCAATAATAACAATGTAGCCTCGTTCCAATTCCAAGTAGCGCAATTAGCTCCCATCAGGACCGGGCCAGTACAAAGAGCAGGGAATGGGCAGGGAATGCAAATGACCTTGGAGAGGAGAGCCCGTTATGATCGAGTCTTTACGCCTTTAGGGCAATCCCTTAGTGTACTTTTGCCATTATTAATTGAAAAGGGTTTAATAACTGTTCTCCAACCACGACCTCCTCCCAATCCGATTCCATATAATTTTGACCCTAATACTCATTGCAATTTTCATCAAGGTCCGGGTCACCCGACTGATCGCTGCTTCCCATTGAAGCACGCGATCTAGGACTTAATCGATGCTGGAAAGATCATTCCCCCTGCACCCACCCAAGCAAGCCAGCATGCGAATATCCATCAGGTGCCTTTACCACCACACCCTATCGGAATAGCAGGTCCCAGACCCACCATAGGGATGGTAGAGGAATTTGAAGAAGAATTGGAGTTTGATCCGTCAGACTTCATTTGTAATCCAGAAATGTTTGTGGCACCAAGGCAGAGAAATCTAGGAGAAGGAACTGTTGGGGTGATTGAACCCCTGAATCTGGCAAATTATTTTCCTACCCCTACACCAATAGTTGAACCCCTAGATCTTAGGGCCTATTTCCCACCATCCACTCCCATTAACTACGTACAAATGAATGCGTATCAACCATATTCCACCACCCCCATCGACTACCCCATAAACCACCAAGCCCCCAATCCAACACCCGCACCCCTCAGTTATCAAAGGCCTGTGCCCATCTCATCATCCCCAATTCAGCTGCCAGCAAGCCCCATCACCCCGGTCAACTACCTGACGGCCCATCAGACCCCTCATATGCCGTCAGCACTCATCGGCTATCAATAGCCTACTTTTACCTCCTTCCCTCCGGTGCCACCACAACCAAGCCTCACAACCCCCATTTGGCCTAATCTTTCCACCCAACCCACTACCACCGAGGTAAATCAAGTATTGCCCCCACCTCCAAAGCCGACAGTACAAATACCTCAAGCACCGCAGCCATACCTTTCCAGCTCTCGGGACCAACCTATGATCCTCATTAGGTTCCACTGAGCTACGAACAAACAGATGTCAATGCCGGCAGCGCGGTGAACCCCTTCGAGAAGATGAGTCGAGAACACATATTGGAGACTCAGCTGAGAAGAATGCCGGCCCATATCACTGTATGGGATCTACTAATGACGTCCCCACTCCATTTCCAAGCATTAATGGGGGCGTTAAAGAATGCGCATGTATCACTCCAGGTCAGCCCAGATGAAGTTGGGCAGATAATTGGGCAAGTGATGGCTCCAAATGCCATTTAATTTTCTGATGCTGATTTGCCAGAAGAAGGGTGTAGCCATTCCAAGTCTTTGAATATAATCGTTGAATCCGGAAACATGGTTATTCCCTTAGTACTAATTGATAATGGGTCTGCATTGAATATATGCCCATTGAGAACCGCCACCAAGATCGGGGTTGATCCATGCATGTTAAGGCCCACCAGAACCAGTGCTAGAGGGTTTGATAATACCAAAAGAGAAATAATGGGAGAAGTTGTTCTTGAGCTTTTGATAGGGCCAATGACCTTTTCCATCTTGTTTCAAATCATGGATATTAAATCTTCCTTTAACTTATTATTGGGGCGCCCATGGCTGCACGAGGTCGGAGCCATACCTTCCACTTTGCACCAGAAACTCAAATTTGCATCTGGGCATAAGATCATCACGATCATTGGAGAGGGGCACAGCGAAAAAGAAAAGACTGCCAATAGCATTGAAAAACTCAATGTGCTGGATATACCACACACTACTGAGGACGTCGACCTCCACAGTTTTGAATATGAGGTGTCGGAATACTCCCAGAGCCCATGGAGGGCATCATGTCTAAAACGGGAGGCGGTATGGTAGCAGCAGTGGCAATGCTCCAAAAGTGAGGCTATCAGAAAGGAAGGGGTCTAGGACCCAAATTATAAGGTAGAAGAGTTGTGGCTAAAGGACAAAAAGTAAGATTCGGATTAGGATACAAGCCCACAGAGGAAGAGGTCCGAGAGGCCAAAGAGAAAGCCAGGGTCACCGCAGCAGCAAAAGCTCGAGGGATCAACATAGAGGAGAAGCCTCGCCCTAGGCCGCACATAAGGGATTCCTTTGTCAGCGCAGGGGTAGTAAAGATCGATCAAAATGGGGCAACCCATTTGACCCCACACAAACCCATAGCCCCAGTCCATCCCACCAATCCCCAGATCTCCCTTCCTAGCTTGGAGATAGATTTGGCCACATTGTCCCTTTTCGAGGAACGACGGTCGGTACCTGAACAAGCTCCCCCTGTGGTGAATCACCACAAAACCGTGTTAACATTTGAGGATATCATCTCAGATGAAATGGGGGTTAACATGATGGAGGCTGACTCCAATGAGCCATATCAGCCAGCACCCTCCATCCCAACAGGTAAGGAAGCGGCCCCTCAGGTACACAACTAGGCATCTTTGCCCAAAACCCTGGAAGCAGGAAGTGGCCTAAAGTTTGGCGCATGTTTCTCGAAAAAAAATAACCTATAAAAAGTGAGATAAGCCCTTGGCAGGCAATACCTTGTGTATATAGCAACCCACCTTGCCAAGGGCCCGTCTCCGAAGAAAGCAAAAATCTAAAAAACATGGAAAAAATACAAAATCTCAAAAAAATGGAAAAAACACAAAATCCCAAAAACATTGAAAAAATTCAAAGTTTAAAAAAATTGTCATTTAAAATTCCAAAAAATGTCCCACAAAAGGATGCTTTAATCAAAATACCCGTCCCACGTAAAATCAACCCCTTCCCTGTAGAAATACAAGAAGAGGTTGGCGTTACGAGTCTGGACGAGGATAGTCCCCTGGAGGAGCTCCCCAATGAGCTCCTTGACCGATTTGCCGACTTTGAGCATGGCCCTACCCCCATTGTCGAAGAGATCGAGGATATCAACCTAGGAACTGAGGAGGTTCCCAGGATAACCCAAATCGGAACGTCACTATCTCCTGAGGAAAGAAAAAGCATGATCGACTTCCTTCGGTCATACCAAGATGTTTTTACAGTGGATGCGAGGACATGCAGATGCGGATCTTGATTTGGTCGAGCATGAGTTGCCCCTCTACCCTGATATGAAGCCAGTCAAGCAGAAGCTGAGACGTCTCCGACCTGAATGGATGTTGAAAGTCAAAGACGAGGTCATCAAGCAGTATGACGCAAGGTTTCTCATGGTATCCAAGTACCCGCAGTGGCTAGCCAAGATCGTACCTGTGCCAAAGAAGGATGGAAAGGTCCGCATGTGCATCGATTTCCACAATTTGAACAGAGCAAGCCCAAAGGATGATTTCCCATTACCACACATCGACATCTTGCTCGATAACACAGCTAAACACGGGATGCTCTCTTTTATGGATGGATTCTCAGGATACAATCAGATCAAAATGGCAGAGGTTGATCGCGAGAAGACAACGTTCATTACCCCCTGGGGAACCTTTTGCTATCGAGTCATGCCATTCGGGCTGAAGGATGCCGGTGCAACGTACTAGAGAGCTATGACTACACTATTTCATGACATGATGCACCAAGAGATTGAAGTATATGTCAACGACATGATAGCCAAGTCACCAGAGTGAAGCGACCATCTGGTAAACCTCCAGAAACTGTTTGAAAGGCTGAGGAAGTATCGACTACGACTGAATCCACAAAAGTGCGCATTTGGCACCATGCCAGGGAAATTGTTAGGATTCATCGTCAGCAGGAGAGGGATCGAGGTCGACCCAATCAAAGTCAAAGTCATCACTGAAATGCTGCCACCGTCTACTGAGAAGGAAGTTAGAGGTTCTTAGGCGAGAATCGATTATATCGATCGGTTCATTACATTAACTCAATCGCACGATCTTCAAGTTATTAAGGAGGAATTCGCCCGTTGAATGGAACGATGATTGTCAGGTAGCGTTCGAAAAAATCAAAAGCTACCTCTTGAATCCACCTGTTTTGGTACCGCCTGAGCCAGGGAGACCACTTTTGATGTATCTCTTCACAACGGAAGTTTCGATGGGATGTGTCTTAGGCTAGCATGACGAGACGGGAAAAAGAGAGCAGACCATCTACTATCTGAGCAAGAAATTTACTGATTATGAGATGCGCTATTCTCACCTGGAGAAAGCATGCCTAGCCCTTGTATGGGCTACCCAGAGGCTCCGCCACTACTTACTGTCTCAAGCCGTTCTACTTTTAGCCCGAATGGATCAGTTAAAATACTTGTTTGAAAAATTGGCTCTCACTGGACGAACTGTACAATGGCAACTTTTATTATCTGAATTCGACATCACGTACATCACTCAGAAATCAATCAAGGGGCAGGCGCTTGCTGATCATCTTGCTGATAATCCTTTACCTGACTATGAGCCATTAAGGACTGAGTTCCCAGATGAAGATATCTTGTTCATGACGGAGGACGATACAGAAGAAGCAGAAGAATCATGGGTAATGCACTTTGACGGGGCAGTAAATGTCGAGGGCCAAGGAGTTCGCGCCATCCTAATCTCACCAAAAGGATCCCATGTACAGGTCTCTATCAAGCTCAACTTCCCATGCACTAACAATATGACTGAGTACGAAGCTTGCACCGCTGGTCTGCCGGCGGCTCTCGATCTGGATGTAACTCACCTTCGAGTATTCGGCGATTCACAGTTAATCATATGTCAGACGAATGGTGACTGGAAGACGAAAGACGAGAAGCTGATCCCCTATCATGAACACCTCGAGGATCTGATACCTTGCTTCCAAGATGTGACTTTCTCATATGTCCCTCGGATAAGGAACCGCTTTGCCGACGCATTAGCCACTCTGGCGTCAATGATTGAAATCCCCTGTGGTGTTGAGATGAAGCCGATCGTGATCGAGCAGAGGAGTGAACCAGCCTTCTGCCTCCAGATTGAGGATCCTACAAAGCCTAATGATGAGCCACCTTGGTTCTCAGATATCAAGAATTTCCTCGAAACACTAACCTTTCCGGAGGGCACATCCAAGATAGACCGAAGAACCATTCAACGTTTAGCGGTAGGTTACGTCATTTGCGGGGAATGCCTCTACAAGCGATCATACAATAACATCTTACTCAGGTGTCTCACTGAAAGTGAAGCGGTCAATATTATGAAAGAAATCCATGAGGGAGTATGCGGAGCCCACGTCAGCGGCCACATGCTCGCCAAGAAAATCCTACGGCAGGGATACTTTTGGACCACCATGGAATCAGATTGTTGTAAACATGTTCAAAAATGCTACAAGTGTCAAGAACACTCCAGTCTGATACACGCTCTTGCCATTGATCTTCACTGCATGGCCACTCCTTGGCCATTTGCTACCTGGGGCCTTTAAGCTGTCGGAATGATTAGTCCAAAAGCATCAAACAGACATCGGTTCATCCTCGTCGCCATTAAGTACTTCACCAAGTGGGTAGAAGCAGCGTCATATGCCAACATCACGGCCAGTCATGTTGAGAAGTTTCTCAAGAATAATATTTTGTGCCGATTTGGAGTACCCAAGGATATCATCACGGACAACGGCACAAACTTTGAGAATAAGCGCATCCAAGACTTCTGCAAGCAATATAAGATCAAGCACCATCGCTCATCCCCTTATCGGCCTCAAACTAATGGAGCCGTGGAAGCCGCGAACAAGATAGTCGTCTGCATCCTTGAGAAGATGGTCGTCACTTATCGAGATTGGAGTGAAATGCTACCATTTGCTTTGTGGGCCTATCGAACGTCGATCCGTACCGCTACAGGGGCAACACCATTCTCCCTTGTGTATGGAACCGAGGCCGTCCTCCCGATGGAGGTTGAAGTACCCTTGCTCCAAATCCTCATGGAATCAGGCTTACCCGAAGCAGAAAGAGAGAGATCATGCTTTGATCAGTTGAACTTACTGGACGAAAAGAGACTCCTAGCCTTATGCCACACTCAAGTTTACCAAGGGCGAATCGCATGCGCATACAATAAACCTGTCCACAATCGAGATCTGAAGGTAGGAGACACTGTGTTGAAGAAGATCTTCCCATCCCTCCACGCCGATCCGAGGGGAAAATTCAAGCCAAATTGGGAAGGACCATACGTCATTCGAGAAGTGATGTCAAGATACACCATCCGCCCCGCCACCATGGATGGAGATCATCTTCCTGAGCCCTTCAATGCTGGATACGTCCGACGGTTCTACTCTTAGTCCATCACGACAAGGTAAGTATTGATGAAACAGATACGTGACTGCTTAAGAACCACCCAAAAGAGGCCATCATTCCAAATACAGTAGCCAAAAAAGCATCCCTAAAAATGATGATATCCTTTTCTACCCCATTTGAGCCTGGGCCTTTCTTTCAATAAACCCATTCCCCCAAATATATATATATATATATATATATATATATATATATACGTGTACATATACCAAAAAAGAGAGAAAAGATAAAGTAGAGTTACTATCAAAATCCAAAAAAAAAAAATCGAAAAAAGCAAAAACTCAAAAAGAGATTGCCTGAAATGAAGCAAAAAGAATAAAAAAAATGTAGAAGAATCACGGGGCATGTACAGTAAAACCCCCAAGGAAGAAAGTATGTCGAGAAAACTGAAGCCGTATCAAGAAAATCCTTTTAACCCAGCATACCTTCAAATCTTAACCTAACCCATGGCCAAGCTACACCCTGAAAGAAGCCCTCTTTGTAGGTTCACAAGCAGTCATAATATCTGTTAAGTCAATATGAGCCGAGTCGTGAGACGACACTAGAACCCCATCCAACCGGCTATGACGGAATCAACGTCTATGTCGTGGCTGTTGAAAAAACAAAAAAAATAAAAAGAAAAAAATATATATAAAATAAAATAAAAATACAAGCTCAAAGCAAGATGGACGTGGTGAAAACCCAAAAGGGCATTACGGGTAAAAACAGCGAGCTTGTGCGGACCAAGTGAAAAGTCGAAAGGGCGCTTGGGGTAAGAAAGCTAAACCCACGGACGTGGTGAAAACACAAAAGGGCGCCACGGGTAAAAAGAGGGAGATAAAAAGAAAAAAAAAGAAACGAGAAGAAAGGTTTGGACTGATTGAGAAGATTGATGTTTGAGGAACCCTTTTGTTGCTCTTCCTGTACCCTCTTGTCTGACTAGGCCGCTCATGCTAGTTCAAATCGGGTCCCGACCATAACTGTCTTTGTGAAACCCGCACCGTCAAACATATGACCCGAGGCAAGGAGAAAGGTTTAACTCAATCCAAAGGGATCAACGTTCTGGCCTTGGTAAAATCTGGAAACTCACCCAGGTCCGACTGCATGAAAGAGGTCGACCATGCTCAAAAATGGACCCAAGGTTTCTCAAAATCTCACCCAATGATTAAGGCATAAAAAAAAAGAATTAAAAAAATAAATAAAAAAAGCCAAAAAAAAAAAAATCAAGAAAAATCCAAACACCAAAAACTGTGTATGTATTTATACTCATTTTCATGTACATATTTTCAGCATCATATTTCAATGTCAAAAATGAAGAAAAATAACAAAAAATCTCCAAAAAACTAAAATCCAAAAAAATATCTTGAAAATGAAAAAGTATAGGAAGAGATCTACTTTTTCTTTTATTGTTTAGGATGCATTTTCTTTATATGTATAAACAAAAAAGGGACTGACGTTTTCTCGAGAATGTGTAGGAACACCACACGGTCCAAAGCCTCGAAGCAGGCAACTTCTCAGCGATGGACAAATCAAATAAAGCATCTCACCACCGACGTCAGGTCTAACAAAAAAATGATGAAAATCATTTTGAAAAGAAAGAGAAATCTATGTTTTCATGTGACGCACATGCGTGTTTCGATGCGGTAAAATGTCAATATTTTATCGACAATGTAGATGTGCAAGATTAATGTCCTAGGTCAAAGGTTTGCCTTGGATCCATGGATCCTACTTCAAAGTAGGAGCAACGGTGTCAGTCCCGATCAAACAGTCAATGTTTCGATTGGGTCAACTCTACTGCTAAATCTTTTAAGTGATGAGCGCTCTGTTATTGATTCGTGTGAACTTGAGTTGTCTTAAGCTTCAGATTCTCCGTTGAAAAAGGTCAATCGTTGGTTGAGACCAACCTGTTGAGAATGAGATTATGTGTCAATCAAACTATGTGCAATCATGCATTCAGAAGGGTTCATTTCCCTTTTTATTTTCTACAGGCTTAAAACCTGTATGGGCAACGGTATCCCTATAAAGTGTACGCCATGCGTCTGGGTATCTGTATGATGGTCGTTTGTCCCCGTAAATTGTACCCGGGCGAGTTCAGGTTGGGGCTTCCATCGCCTTTGTTGCTGCTTATTGCCCCTAATGGGTGCATGATTATGCATAGTTAATTGATGATTATGATTATTGTCAACAGAGGCCAGGATTGGATGCCCCCTTTTGGGAGGTGCCCAATGTTTGGCTGGATCTGTTCAAGGAAGTTGAAACTGGATACTCTGCGTCATGTGGATCTGGGGCACGTTTTGAAAAATGGCACGCACACCTAAAAAGCGTTGTGACATCTATTCACTTCGCTCAGGTGGTCATGCTAAATAAACTTTGAGATCGATGGGTTCGCCCAAAGATCTCGAACCCTGCTTTCCGCAGGGGCACCCGCGAATAATCCAATAAGGTCATCAAATGCCTTGTAGGATTGGACGCAAACTGTGGAGCCTTGCGTATGTTTACTTCGCACCTATCTTTGAATGTGGGTCAATCACCCCTCTTACTTACGAAGTTGTTACATTTAGAATGAATCTCGAACATCGATCACCTCCAAATCATTTTGAGAAGTGAACGTCTTTCCCGACTATAGGGAGTTCCCAACTCATAACATCTCGATTATGCCCAGTAATGTCGCTAAGCACTTGGGAATAGATGACCTCAAGAAGCGAATGACTAGCCTGGCACTTCAGGGCTTTTGTTTTCTCACCATGTTACTCACTGATGTTTGAAGTTTGTTTTGAATGCAGTGGACCCATCAGTAAGGCCTTGGGCCTCTTCGGATGTCTCTTTTCTTTGGCATACGATCACTAGTGATCGGATACCAAAGAGGGGCATCTGTAGACACCCAAATTTGGCCAAAGGCCTGATCGAAACACCTTTAGAGAGGTGCAATTCTGAGCTTTTGACAGCACGTATGGAATCCTTAGGAATCACCCCAAACCCTTAGGAATCACCCTAGATCCCTTAGAAATCAATCTCGACTCTTAGAACCCATTCCAAACCCTAAACCTAACCTTCCCGAACAATGGATGAAGAGTAGTGCACCAGGACTAGCTTAGGTCTTCTACTAATATCAAACCATATACCATTGGAAAGAGGACTTCTCCCGCTTTCCAATGAGCCAAGAATTGCCTCAATCGGAGTTATATATCAAAAGTTACGGTGATTCGAATATCAGGCAGAATTTCAAGATTTTTGCCTGGCGCGACTAATAGTTGCACCAGGTCTTTTTCCCCCAGAAATGGCCTGGCGCAACTAACAGTTGTGTAAATGGGTCCCCACCTCATGAAGCCAACATCCAAAGCTCTTGTTGCCATCGCTTTTATCTCGTATTTGCTCGAACTATGACTGTGGGTTTTTGCCCCGAAATTTGTGATTGGGGTTTGACTTGTTGACCACCTCAGTCCTTGGGGTGTGTTTTGATAACTTTGTTGCACCCTTTTAATGCCTATTTGCAACCCTTAAGTGATTTGAAATACTAACCTATCATCCACCATTAAAACCACCTTCACACCTTTCCAAACCCTTAAAATTCTAGGAAACCTTAGATGGCCCATTACCTAATTCTTAAACTTGTTTAGCCTCTAAGTAGCCTCCTAACCCACCCTTTTCCTATAAATAGAGCCCCCCTCCCCTTGGTTTAAGGGTTGAGAAATTTGCTAGCTCAAAGTGAGAAGTTCTTCCTCCCTTTTGTGCACTATTTTCATCCAAATTTCAGAATTCTAAAATCTCATTTCTAGCTTATTCTTGCATCCAAAACCCTTAGCCTAGGTGTGTGTGATCCCCTAGCCTCCATCCCCTACCTCTCAGCTTTAAGTCCTAAGTGGTTAGAACCCATTTCTCTACCATTCAAGCCTTCGAAAGCTCATCAAAGCAAGCCACGCAAGGCTCCTCTACGGTGCTACAAGGGCCCGAGGGCTCCGGCTCTCCCCTTTCTTCTCCTATCTCTTTCTAGCTCCCTCCATCTTCTCATTTGTGCAGTTACGCTGCCGAATTTTTGGTAGGACCGGAGGGGCACAAATAGGATTGGAGGCCCATTTGGGCAAGAGGGAACCATTTTCTTGTCTTTTACATCATTTTATTTTTGGCCATTAGTAGAGACCGCATTAAGCGGGTTGATCGGGTGCCTAACACCTTCCCGATCGATAACCGAAGCCCCTACCCAAGAGCCTTTGGTGTGGACCAGATTCAGAGTCATATTTTTAGCACTTAGGTGCTCATAAAAATGAACTAGGTATCTCGGGACACAGAAAGCTCCGAGTGGCGACTCTATATTTTTATTAGAGAGCGCATCGTCGCGACGGGACCGTCACGGATCCCACGGTTGCACAAAATCCCATCGCACAACCCAGGTAAGTATTACTCATTTTTCAATTACTCGATATTTCTTATAAATATAGTTATCTATGATTAAGTCAAAATATTTTAAAAACCCATCTCTCTTGACTGGCGAGTTTCTGTAGTCCTCCCATAAGAGACAATCATCAGTATTCGCCTAGAAGATTTGATAGAGTATTCGGCATGGCAAGTGTCGTCTTGACAACCACATAAACGGTCAGGACCACAAATCCCGTACCGGTAGATCTACTCAGCTACATCTTGGTAGCCACATTTTTCGTCGTTTTACCACCGAATTGATCTTAAGTTAAAATCTCTAAAATTTCAAAATCTTGAGACCCTCTTACTTGCTTCAAAACAAAAAAATCTTCTACAAAAAAAATCAGAAAGAAAATAATTCTATAAAAAAAACAAAGAAAAGAAAGCAACAAAGTAAATAGACTCAATTCACCCTTTCTCTAAATAGCAAAAAATAAATACCAAAAAAAAATTGATTAAGTATCTCATTACCCATATACCATAAAGCTGGTCGTTAACTCTTGAGACCGCCTGAACTCATAATCAAGTGTATATCCCACTGCGCAGAATTGGATCGAGCGCATACACCACTGCGCAGAATCACTTGATCAGATACCTTAGGACTAGAATTTCCCAACTTAAAGACCTCCTGAACTCACAATCAAGCGCATATCCCACTGCACAAAATTGGATCGAGCGCATACGCCACTACACAGAATCATTTATTCAGGTACATTAAGACTAGAATTCCATACTTAAAAGACTGACTCCAGATGAATCAAGCTCACGCGCCACTGTGCAGAATTCAACTAATCACACCTCACAAAATTTACCTTAATTACCAGCCCAAATCGATCCCTTTCCCTTGGGAAACTAAACAACAAATATACTCAATCTAAGAACTTACAAACGTCTATTGGAAAAGGAATACCTGACGCGCATTGGTGTGAGCAATGACGCACCCGGTCTGACATGACTTGTTAAAGCCTTCGATATTATATTGCACTCTCTTTTTTTGTATTACTGGTCCTTGGACCTTATGGACATTTGTATGATGCCCTTCGGTACCTTGATCGCGCCATATCCTTCTGTTAGCTCGCGCCATGCGACGGGATGCACCATACACCCACAGATCTGGAAAGTGCCTTTCGACAGCTACCACTAGGCCCCTGAATGTTTCATTTAAGCTTGCATTGATAGATAAGAAAGTTAAGCATTCCATGTCAACATAACCAATTCACATTTGTGAATTCCTAAGTGAAATGAGAAAGCACCTCGAATGAGGGGTGTCTACTTCTTCGATGCGTTCTTACTTCGCAAGAGCGCGCCAAAGAGGGGCATCTGTAGACACCCCCATTTTTGCCTTCTCGAAGTATACAAACTTGTTTGGTCAACCTTTGACCCTTTAAACCCGTGGTGTGAAACCATGTAATAATACATGGCTAAAAGCAGGCTGAAACAATAGCTCTGTGGCTCAGATCTCAGCGTAGGTAAACTATATACTAAGCAACAGTATATAGCCAGAATGCAGACTGAAACAATAGTTTTGTATTTAACTCTAGAGACCAAACCCAAACAACCCCGAGTTATGCTCTAGAAACCCAACGCGCAATTCGATCGCGCACAGAACCACAAGGGCATGACCAGTTCACCTTTCAGACTAAACTTCCTTTCCCAGACTGATTCATGACTCGATTACAAGCCTGAAATAAAACGCATGATCGGATTGAGCGCTTTACCACTAGCGCGTAATTGGCCTACTTCCGACTTTGTCTTACTACCCTTGACCCCTACATTTCCTTGATTAAATATTTCAGGTTCAATGCTTAATCAGATTGAGCACATGATAACATATGCGCAATTACTACTAATTTGTTAGGACTAGGAGACTCGCTGAGCAAGTCAGCCGGTCGCTCACTGAGTCAGTGACCGACTCAAAGTGATTAAGCGCCAAAATCCAGGCGCGCAATTCAACTAAACGCCCGTAAACAGGCGCGTAATTGAAGGAAAACCTATAAAATCTTTTTTTTCTCAAAGAGAGAAGGAGAGGCTGCAAATTTTGAGAGAGAAAACGATAAATTTCGAAACCAGAGAATTCCGAGCACGAACCCACAAAAACTAACCATGATTTCGAGATTCAAGCTTCTAATTTTCGAGATTTCTCTCTGCAGTCCCGACGCCCCTTAGGTAAGGATATAATATTTTAGTTTCCGACCGTAGCTTATAATCTCTAGATCTATTAATTTTCAATTTTATTTTTAGTCTTAAACCGTAGCACCCCTTTTCGGACCGAAATTATTTATATCTGGTTCTAGTTCTCTGTTTCTAGAACTAGTCATTAATCCATTGGTCCGATATACCGATCTTAAACATTAATTCAATTCTAAAATCACGATTTACAGTCCTATCATTATTTTCTGGTTCTAATCCTTTGATTTAGAACAAGTCCTTAATCATAAGGCCGGGTTTCTCGATTTTAGACTCGAATTCAGTCTTAAAAATTTAGCCTTAATTTTAGTTTTTTATTTCAATACCTTCAAAAATTCTAAATATTAATTTTAGTCTTATACTTTCAGTTTATAATCCAATTCATAATTGCTATTCTGAAATCAATTTTGAAAAGTAAAAAAATATTACTTTACCATCCAAAATTCAATTTTTTTTCTCTTTAATCTCAGCCACCCGATTTGCCCAAGGGAGCTTATGGAGGGTACTCAGGAACGAGGCCAATCCTCCTTAGTATAGCGGGCCCAAACCCCCTTTTTTAGAGTTTTTTTTTTAGAATTAATAAATTGCTTTAATTAGTTTATATCTGGACATAATTGATTATTCGTATTAATTAGGCCTTGATATAATTATTAGAGTGTTAAATCAGAATTTCCTTTCCATTAGTTTAGTTAATCGATTATTCCAAATCTGAATTCTAAGAAATTTTGTTTATTCATGATTAGTTATATTTTGCCCTCATAAATTCGGCAATAATTAGAATCGTAGATAAATCAGTCCTTTTTTTTGTTTCTGTTGATATTATAATAGAAAATTAAATTTATTGCTTTAATTAGGCTCGTAGAGAAAATCAGTATTTTTATTTCAATTAAAATTATAATAAAATTACTACAATTGCTTTAACTAGAATCCTAGTACAATTAGCATGCTTAATTTTAGTTAGAATATTATTGGTACTGATACATATGCGCTCCTAGTACCAATAGGAGACTGAAATTGATTGGACTTTTAATAATACCAGAACCTTGATACTCATTGGACTCTTGACAGCATCAGAACACTAAAATAACTCACCTTAATAACCCACACAATCAGAGCAAAATAATAACAGAATTGGGAAATCTAAATTGATCGGAATTTTATTTACAAAGGGAAATAAGAAGGGAATTAAACTAACTAAACTAAAGAGAAGCATTGTTGCTGACGTTCGCAGGCGGACGATTCAGTATAGAAGTAACCTACACCCGCTTCACAGCGTGATCACTGACGTGTTACAGCGTCGTTAAATATCTGCACCTGGCGATCGCAATCAAACTAGGAACCTTCCTAGAAAAATCCCTCTTATTTATTTATTTTTATCATTCCAAATGCCGCATCGCTAGAATCCACCTGGACAGAATTGGAGCCACTGATTCAACGGGAACTAAGAGGAACCCAGAAAAAGCGCGCACCAACAATTATAGTAAGTTTTGATAAGTAAGAGTTTGTTCCATAGAGAAATTGATCTAGAACCGAGAAAGGGCTATAATAGTAGGCCTCCAGATCTGGCAATCCTAAAGAAAGGGAGTTGGGTGTCACGCCTATACTAAATTACCTAGAGAAAGAAATAAAGTGCAGTCCTATCCTAAGAAAGGGTTATAAAGAAGGGGATGATTGTGTGTTAAAATAAGGATAAAAGGGTGAGAAGTAAGGAGCTTAGGCTAAAGGTTCATTTAGTTATGTAACTCAAATTTAGGGCTCTCTCTACAGCAAGTCCATGCTGAAGTGCTATTACTAACCTCAATAAGGTGGAAATATCAAACTTAACCTATGCCATTTGGGGTGCTCTTAAGGCTATAGTCTGTCCACTCAAATGGCCACAGTCTATCCTATAGAGTCTATCAAATCCCATTGACCAAGTCAGAAATTGCTAATCTAATCTAAAGGAGTAAGTTGATCAAACCTCATCCAATGAATCACATCAGGCCATGAATACCATTGCAGACACTATGTTTGCCAGGCTACAAGCTCTCCAGTTCTGTGCACAGATCTGGCTAACATTCATAAGAGTTTCAACCCATAAAATCCTATGTGTATTGTCAAGACCAGCGGCGCATTGATGCCCACACAAAGGACCACCAACAGGTTGAATAAGGATTTAAGTACAGCTGATCATTACTACAAAAGACCTGCAATGACTCAGCCTCCCAGTCCATAATTACTATTGAGAAGTCAGATCTAACATCTGATAGTGGTCAAGTAAGACAGAGGGGAGTCTGTTCCTGCTCAATCTCTCACTAAGCCATAAGTACAAGTGGAGGGAAGAATAATCCATCTCAGATCTGTGACCAAGTTTGCCCTAAGGCTATAGTCTGTCCACTCTAATGGTCACAGGCTATCCACAGAGGCTCCCTTACCCACAAATACTAAGAACGGAACATGAAAACTGCTGACTGCCACCATGGTCCCAGGGCATCATGCTCAAGCTTCCATAGGCCTTTCAATAAGCTCAAATCCTAAATGTATGCTATAGTCTGAACAGAACTACGGATAAATAGGAAAATAACAGATTGAGTAAGCATTCAAACAAAGATTCCATTGATCTGGTGTTATTAACAATGAAATCCCTCAAGGCAGCAGCTTTGTGCACAACAACTCAACACCAAATCCCAATGTTTACTGAACTATTATAAAACTTAAATAAAACTATACATAAATGCTTATCATAGGTTTATCTAGCAAGTGCTGAGGTAAGAGAGAAAAAAATAGAAAAAGAAGTAATCAAACCGTAGTCTGCTTGAGCTCTCAATTAACAGAGGTTGAATGAGAAGGTGGATGATGGTTTGTTAAGTTATAAGCGCAGCTTATATACTTAGTCCCAATGTTGTGGTTGAGAGAAGAGTAAAACCCTAATTCTTTCAAGAAGATGTGACACTATTATAACCCTTGGATTTTTTGGGATGCGTGCATCAAAATTCGTGCCTCGAGATGTGTGCCCCAGACATGGGGAAATCCCCAAAAGGTCCTTAGGTTAAGATTGAGAAGTGGAGAGCCCGAGCTTCGCGAGGCTGGTTTCTGCATTTCACTTCTACTGTATAGCTGCAGAGTGTTCGCGAGGTAGAGTTTGTCGTGAAATATTACTATCTCACGCAATAGAGTTTTGGATGATCGCTCAGTTGCTTCAGCTTTAAATGCACTTCGCGTAGAAGAGCTTCAGAAACTCTTGTCGCGAGGTACTCATGCAGATGCTTTCACATCTCGCTTGGTTCAGAGTTGAGCTTCTAGGCGGGCGAGAGCTGCGCGAGAGAACTTCTTGGCGTCTCTCTCTTCTAAAGCCATGCGAGAACTTCGCTAGGTTCTTCACATATTGATTGCAGCGGAAGTGCGCGAGAGGTTTCTTTGTAGTAACTCCCTCATGAGCTGCACGGCTTCTTCGCGAGCTCAAATATGCTGCATATCTTAGCTATGTGAGGGAGCTCTGCCAGTGAAATGAACAGCGCGAGATAGCACCTCAACTGTGCGAGATAGGCCCCTAACTCCTGTGCTGCTATGCACATGCTTCTGTTGTAGCTTCCTCCACTCTCACCTATTCTTTTATCATCTGTTTGATTTTTTGGGTCCACTATGGCATGCATAGTACTCACCATGGTGTTCCATCACTTTCTGATTCAGCTGTTATCTTTTGCTTGAATTCTCTCTCTCCTTAGCACCAAAAGCATAAACTTTGTGTTAAGTTGCATAATTTATTCTTAACTACAAAACAAGCTAAAAAGAAGTTATTAGTGAGCTTCAAGGTCCAGCAAAGGCTAGGTTAAGAGGTGAAAAGTGATACTTTTCAGTGAATAACAATGAACATGAGTTATATGATCCCATCTCGATGCGCACTCTGCTTGGGGGATAATGAAACTAATGATCTCATCTTCTTTGCTTATTTTTTTCAGGTTGGATATTGAGATCCATCCTCACCTACTTTGGACTCATAAGAAGGAGAATTCTCAATTTGATAAGAGGGGATGGAGACGTCAAGTAATTCTTCTTGTAAGAGCTCGGGGATTACTTTTGTCATTAATAAAGTCACCTTCACTACTACTATGTGGCATGTCACAGAAAATTTGAGAATAAATCTCTTCATAAACGATTAGTTTTGGAAAATATTAGTGGAGAAGTCAGGGATTTGTTTAGGGATTGTCACCTTACAGAGGAACCTAGCTGTAATTCCACCATAATTCTTGGCGATTAAGTTTGGTTATTGATTCATCGCAGGTGCATAAATGTTGTTGGAGCAACCCTTTATAGAACATCAACAAGATAAATATGGACGGTACAATAAAAGATGGAGCTGCTGGATATGGTTTCATCGCTAGAGATTATAAAGGTGCACTTCCGTTCATTGAAATGGGAAGGAGTTCCTATGAGGATATCAATGAGATCGAACAACATACTATACTAAGAGCTCTTACTATAGCTTCATATTAGACGAAAAAACTGTCACTGACAGGATTAATTAATGGCATCTCGTACCAACCCTGGAAGTATATCAGATTGGTGGGAAAAATTGAATGTTGTTGACAGTTGTTCACTGATATTACCTTTGAACAATTTTTTTTAGAGAGACCATCACTTATGCTGACTATTTAACTAGACAAAGTTTGGCTATGACTGATGCAGTTTGCTGGTCGTGTAAGGATAACGTCCCTGATAATCTTGGCTCCTACCTTATGGACTAGAACGAAACATGTGTGGCCTAGAGTTTGGAAAATTAGAGCATCAGAAAAGGGTAAATTCTTTGATTGGAGTGTCGCCAGGGGCTGGATTCTGGCAATTGTTCAACTCCTAAAAAGATCTATGAGGATGGGAATCAAGTGTGATATATTTTCAAGAGGAATCAATTAAACCACCTTCTGCTTCATTGTTGGATGGCTAGAGAAAGATGGGATATGGTTCTAAATTCTTTTAGTATAAGTTTAGTCATTCCAGAGGATTGTATCGTTCATATTGCTGCTTGGGATGGAGTTATGTTTGATGGGCTCAAGAGGAACTTTAAGGATATCCCGATTATTGTTGTCTTTTGGACAATTTGGAGTGAGTGAAACAATAGGATATTTAGAAAGGTTAAAAGGCCTAATAATATGCTTATGAAGTCAATTTAGAATTTGTCCATCAATTGAGTACGAATGAGAAGGATATGTAGGGCAGGCTTACTTGTAAGAATGTGATAGCTTGCACATTTCGCTCTCTTTCCTGCCACTAATGGGGGACCCTCTTGTATTGTTTTTGGTTTTTTCGTTGAGTCAAGTGGAAGGCTGAGTTTTTTAAGCCTTTTTCCTTTTCTCTATGGTGCCTAATTTCCAGATTCTCACTAGCTCTTAGTACTGATGTTTTGTAATTTTTTTTTTTTGCTCCATTTTATCATCTTTTACAAAACAATATATATATATATATATATATATATATATATATATATATATATATATAGCTAATGGCCAATGCACCATAGATGGAGCAAAGGTCCATCCACTTTAAAGGAATATGCAATTCGTTGGGATACAAAATAAAATAGTTAACAATATACATATAGTATAGGGTATATGACCAAAAGGTAATGTACCTGTATTTTAATCACAAAAAAACATTGGGTTGTTCCTTGATGATGAAATGTCTCACGATACAGGTCTGCACGACCCGTGCTATGAACTGAAAACCAGCTTCGGTAGGCTGTCCCCAAAGCGAAAAACAGAATCGATGGGCTAGCTCCGAAGCATATACTATAATATTGGTGCAGTGCTACAGAAGTAGTTGGGAGAGTTTTTAATTCGAAGGAAAAGAATTGACACGGTTAAAACATGCTTCGTTGGGCTGACCTCGAAGTAACCTATATTTAGCCCATGTTGCACTTCGTCATAAAAAATAACCCCAGTTTTTTTGTATTTAAAATAGCGGCAGAAGGCGATTTGGTAATTTTCCCTATAGTAAAAGAGTATAGTTAAAATGATGGCCAAAATACTTAGAGGTAAATTCATTAAAGAGTAGAGCACTCTTTAGCCTTTAATAGCCTAAATCATGTCTTGTGCAATAAGCAGGTTACCCTAAAAAAATCTATAGTCATAAAAAAAGATGCAGTAATCATTCAATAAGTAGGCCATTGAAATAGGAGATATACATTGAATGACAAAAGTCGCTAGATAAGTGGAGCGTTTGGCCAAGGTGGGCCCGATACATACATAGTCTTAATTATGTTGATATTTTGATAATGTCATACGGCATAGATAACCTAGATGTGCCTTATATATCGTAGAGATTATGATAGCTCAAGAGCAGCACATGGGGAATAAATTCACACAACGAAGCACTCATATTGAGTGACACATAGGAGAATAAATTTTCTAACAACAACACTCACCTTATTAATATAAGAGAGGAAAGAAACGTGAAGTTTAAAACCCACGATCACAAGCCCCACAAACAGGGAAGATACCAACTGAGCTACCACTCAATCAGTTTGCATCAATAATTAGTACAATGAAATTTTCAAGTTGGTTATATCCCTAGAATAAAAAATGTGCAAGGAACTAACATAAAATACTTTATGGTCGAGCTAGGCCCAATCTTTCCAACGCGTCTGGTTTGTGTTCTTAGATATGGAGATCCATTAGACTGGAGTCCATTGGGTCTATTGGGGAAGAATTACATGTCTGCTTGAAAATTAGATCAAAGGAATATGTTCCCTAACCATAGTATTAAACATCGGCCAATATCGATATGTATCAGTTTTTCTGCAAACCAATACTTATCGGCGCTAATACATATTGAGTATCCAACTCAATATCGGCATTGGAATCGGCCGAAATGGGCCCGTATCGGCCGATATGTATCTCTAGACCTATTATATGGCTTTTGTAGCTTGGTCCTTAAAACAAATCTCTAGACCAGGCAACAGGGTGGTGGATTAACTTGCTAACTCTGTCATACTATATCTAAACAAAATTACATATTTAATGATCCCAAAGGATGTCGTACACTTTTAGTTATGGTAGTTTCTCTTCTTCGTATGTTTTCTTTGTAATGTTTGTTAATTAACAAATTTCTTATCTTAGCCTAAATTTTATATTAAAAAAAATAGTCTCTAAACAAAGTGTACAAGTCGTGAAGAATATGTAGTCATCAATCATGACCAGATGCAGACTAACGTGTCGAACTAAACAAATTTTCATTCAATCAAATTTATGGCCAGTTCCCAATATAGATTTGAACCGATCACTGATTGGGTATATGTGGGATGATTTTTCATGAAAGTGTAACAGCCCGAATTTCTGCACCCAGAAATTCGTGCCATCAGGATCATACTCTGGATGATTCCCAGGACAAATCACGAAGTGTCTACTCATATAGCGAAAACATAGCAGACATTGTCTAGCAGTGGTAGATCAAGTCATTATATAAGGCTTTTAATTGAAAGAAGCAGTAAAAAGTGCATGTATATGTATATATATCAAAAGAATATACATCCTCAAAAAGGAACCAAGAAGAACCACTAGTGATGGACATCCATCACCCAAACAATGGTTCCTAATAGTGGTTCCTATAGAATGTATAATAATACAAGAAAAAGAAAAACATCTACAGAAAGTAAATACAGAAAGTGGCCACCAAGCACATGATAATCCAGAGTCATATAAAAATCCCAAAATACAAAAGTACCCAGACTAAGGATAAAAATCGTCCGCCTAGACGTCAGTCTCCTCGTCCTCAGCCTCAGCCTCTAGATCAAGCTGGTAGTCAGGGTCGCTCTCGGTGTCGGGAGCTCTAACCTCAGAACCTATAATTGTTATGAAAAATAGGGTGAGCTAACCATCTAAGCTTAGTAGAAGAATTTTAGTTAAAATTGCATCTTAATTGTAAAACATGGTTACAGAAGGTATGAATAGAACTGAACAGATACAAACCGATATTTCAGATATGTAGAATTTATCAAGCAGGCAGATCTTATAAGAGTTTTCAGAATGTTATGTATGAGTGTTTAATGACTTAGAATAGTAAACTTAAATAACTCTCATGAATGTAGCACGTGATAGCCAGATTTGGTCCGATGGGTAATCCCGACCATTGTCGTTCACATGAACACTTTCAGGAATGCAACAATGCCTCAACTACGGAGTGCAATTGTGCCGAGGATTTCCAAGAGTCAGATATATAACAGAGTTGTCACACATATGCTAAACATGATTGGAAAGTAAAATCAGACTATGTAGTCACATGCAGAACATTTGGAATCCATGAGATCAAGAATAAATGCAATTTCAGTTGAATTCCCCTACCTCAGGTTAAACCTTTTTCTAAGCAAATCCAAAGCTTTTTAAGGCATCATGGTCCGACCCTAGACCATAAACATAACATACTAAGTGTCAGGGATGTCAGAATATCAACTGACACTGTGTCCAGTAGCTCAAATTTCATAATTTCTAGACAGGTCAAAAACAGGGGTGATTGATCTATCAACACCTTGATTGATCGATCAATCCTCCTCCTTGATCGATCAATGACTTTATTGATCGATCAATCCCCTCCAAATGCTCACAGGTAATAGAGTTAATTGATCGATCAATAGCCTCTATTGATTGATCACCTCCTATCATTGATCGATCAATACTGCAATTGATCGATCAATAGCTCCTTTCTCTTCACACTTGACAGAGGAAAAATTGATCGATCACTAGCTTAGTTGATCGATCAATCTGTCTCATTGATCGATCAATAACCTCATTGATCAATCACCAACCTACATTTTCAAATTTCCCTCTTCCTGTTCTCATTCTCACTTTATACAGATTGATCGATCAATACACACTAGTGATCGATCAATACCCTTATTGATCGATCAATCTTTGCCATTGATCGATCACTCTCTCAGTGATCGATCAACCCTCATAATTGATCGATCAATTAGTGAATTAATCGATCAATACCCCTCGGGCACAGAACTTCCAAGCAATTGCCTCCATTGTTCCTACTTAAGCCTTATACGAATTGATCGATCAATGCCTCCCATTGATCGATCAATGCCTCTCATTGATCGATCAATCCAGTATTGATCGATCAATAATGACAGATCTCTGTCATTAATGAAGATCACCTATTTTTCTTATTCTGACCCATTTTTCACCAATGGTTTCTAACAACCATCCACACATACATAAACACAGTATAAAAGGCTTTAAATCTTGCCCATCTTAAATGTAAAGACTCACCTCTAATCGGGCCCTTTCGGGGTCTCGGCAAATGCAATCCGAGAAGGTTTCGGATCAGGCTCTCGGAGTTTATCGCCAGTATGACTCCGACAAGGAGATTATTGGCTCCGGTTCAGCACGCAAAGGACTCACACATACTTAGACTATATGTGAGCTCGTCTCATTGAACTCTCTATACCCTAACTCAGATTGACGTACGATCTCGGGTATCTCTAACCCTGTCTCCTCGAAGAACTCACTCAAAACCCAACCTAGCTACAGAGTTTTTCAGGTCAAGAAGGGAGAGGATGATGAAATTTAGGTATGCAACTCTTCTTCCTTCTCTTATAAGCCAAGGAAACTGAACTATCTCTGATATTTCAGTTTACTCCAAAGTTTTGTTCCGGTGTGAAATGCGAACACGGTTGCTACGGCTTATCACGCCACATCAACATCTCTCAAGACTCGTATTAAAATGAGAATTCACACGTGAATTCACCTAAATACAACTTAATATTATTTCTAATAATATAATTTTCAAATTTTTAATCTGTCTCGATTCTCGTGCTGGGCACGAATATTGAAACAGTCGAATTCTTGTTCAAGATTTTTAGGGCTACGACAGAAAGCGAGCCACTTAATGCGAAGTGGGCTACTTAAAGCAGCCCATATATTACATTTGAGATTTGGTCAATTAAGGATTTCATTAGATGAACATTTCGATTCAATGATTAGAACTTGGAATGAATGGTTAGCATGTAAATCTCCAAACTTGTTTGAGCCATTGATTTTAAATGGGCTACAAGTAGAACACTTCCACAGTACCCAAATAGTGACTCATTCTGTAACACCCCGAATTTTCGCTAGCATTGAATCGTTGACTTTCGGCGATGATGCAATTTGCTTTGACTGGTTAGACCTTGGTCAAACTTTTCACGTCTGTGACGTGGCCTTTGACCTACTTATCTCAATTGAGTGAGTAAACACAAATCTGGGACCAATTCCTGATGCGAGATGATCTTTGAAAACTTGAACCCCGAGATCAGGCCAAGTTCAATCTCAATGACCCAAACGAATGTTGGTTTATTCGTATAGACATACAACATAGATAGCCTAACACTAATACATCGACCTTGTGTGCAAGCCTAACAGAGCATACACCATAAGTTTTAGAAGGTTATAATTAGGATGGAGTGATGAACATTTTAGTTATCCCACAGGTCGATGCCTTGGAGGGTAACCATGAGGTCTAGGCATCAAAACATGCCTAAGTCATCTGGCCTCAGTTATCTCTTTTACTTATTTTTATCTTAGTCAGACCTGCTCACCGCACTGACTAGGAGCCGCGTAGGTAGTGACCAGACCCATGTGAGCAACCTTCGTGTGCTTGAGTTTTAAATTTTTCTTTGGGTTCAGTACACTGAGACAGACCCATTGGTTGATACCCAAGCGATCACGACCCATTGGAGAACCCAGCCCATGATTTGGAACCCACTATTGAAAGCCTTGAGACGGACCCATTAGTTAACGACCTGAGAATCTAGAAAACCAGTAGCGAATCAGGCCTTAAAATCAACTGGGGCATGTGAGTGCCGATTATACACCGGATCGGACACCTATGTTATAAAGCCAACTCCCACGCATAAACTGTGTGGGATTCTAATTTGAGAACTAGAGTTGTGAGATAGTCTTCTTCCTCCCTCGCGTCTTTCACCTTGGAGAGCCCGAACCATTCGAACTCACGTGATCTCCCTCAAGGAAAACCACTGCGAAACGACGAAGAATCGCCACGGTAAAGATCACAACGCGCTGCGCGATTTGCCATAATCCTACAATTGAGGAATCGTGTGGTAACAAATAAAAACAGCGAGACACCTCATCACTGAACATTGAAACCTCCTCATGCGAAGAATACGCAAAGGTGAGTATTTACGCTGCCCTATTACTCTATTAGTCATGAATTCCCTAGATTTAAGGTCGATTTGCTCGTGTCTAGGCCGCATGAACAGAAATCCCCAAAGATCGGACGCGTGAGAAACGCGACCACCGACTTTCTGAGAATCCATCGCAAAATCATCACATGCTTGGGATTAGAGGGGAGATTTATTGCTTGTTAACATAGGGTATGCTTAGATTTAAATCGTGGGTGAATCAAACATCGCATATGCTTGATTTTGGAATTTTTTGAACCCAAAATGGTCGTTCACAGTCGTTGTGGGGAGTGGAAACCTTGCTGTGGCGAGACCCTACCTGAAGCACTCGCCATGGGGAGTGCTACATGGAAAAACAAGCCAAAAAGGCACTGTTCGTTCTCGCCACGGTGAGCTATTGATGTCTAAAGGTCTCGCCACGACGAGATACTGTTTCACTGTGCCAGCACCTGTTCGGTATTTCGGTTATAACGTCTGATCCCGAACTCTGATGGGCACGATTCTTTATGTGTTGGAAAGGGAATAACGAAACCTATAACTTTTATGATTTAATAAATTCATGAATCTAATATTTTAAAGGTCAAAATTAAGTGACAAGTAGGGACAAGTATTACATGACCCGAAGTTAACACAATTCACAGCACCTACTTGGTGTTTTGGTCATAACTTTTGACCCCGAACTCTGATTGGTGCGATTCATATGGCATTACAATGAGGACAACGAGCCTCATAACTTTATAGAGAAATAATTTTATGAATAAAAAGTTTTAAAAAGCCAAATTCAATGGTAAGTTAAGTCAAATTCAAGGGTACCACAAACTTGCCTGTTTTTGCCTCAGTGTTGAGAAAACAATTAAGTGCATTGAAGTCGGTAGCATTTAGAATAAATCATTGATGTATTGTCGTATGATGTGATGTAGATCAAGAATTGGAGATAATAAATTGGACCTTCGCCTTGCTCCCGTTTCGCACGACTTCAAGATTTAAGATAGGAAAAACTCAATACATAATTACTTTCCGATTTTTGAATTATAGATTCATGTGAAGCAATTTGATGTGTTTCGACTACGAAACATGTGGTGCTTTGAATCGAAAATTTGAAATTGAAACCTCAAACCTGAATTTTGAAATTAAAATGCTTTGATTGTATAATTTGCTTTCCATGCATGATTTACGTGATTTTTGTACGCTGCATCTTGGGATATCCTTGTGTTTGATTCAATAAGCTACAAATTTCTAGATTGCTTTGTGTAATTACTACATGTTCTGCATATATGTATCGACTCTGTATTCATGGTTGTGTTCAGTTCAAATGACCCTATTAACATAACTCAGGGGCTTGACTCTTTGGTTCAAGTGACCCTGTTAACGTAGCTTAGGGGCTTGACTTTCCGGTGCAGGTGACCCTGTCAACTTAGCTCAGGGCCTTGACATTTCGGATCATGCGACCCTGTTAACATAGATCTAGGGCTTCACATTCTGACACCGCTTGATTGCCTTGTATACGAAATTCGTGACTTGTTTCCTTGTTATGCACTCAATTCTTGTTACATTATGCTTGATCAAATATGCATGATTTTTAAGCACGTTATTTGCATTCATGACATGTTACGTTTTTATACAATATTCAATTTCCCTATTTTGAAATCCAATGCATTTTGATAAGATATGAGTTTGAACTTCAAATTGAAATTAAACCTTGAATTGGAAAGTGATTCTTACATCAAATTTTTGAAAGTAAACTTAGGACCTTGCCTTCCGAATACAAGCTCCGAAATCAAATCTGAATATGAGTGTGAACGTGAACCTTGAACTTTGAATGAAAATGGAAAGATGAACATTGAATTTGACCCGAAATTAGAAACTTGATCTTGAACATGACTTTTGAATCTTGATCTGAATCAGACTATAAACATCCACTTGAAACTTGAAAGTTGAATATGATCATGAGTAACTAACCTGACTTCAGAAATATGAACTATAAATTATGACCTCTGAATTTGAAATATGAACTTCTGATACCGACACGGCAATGAATCCATGTATTTGAACTGACACGGCGGTGAAACCGTGTATTTGGACAATGAACTTCGAACTCTGATCATCCGTGTATTTGGACCGACACGGTGGTTAATCTGTATATTTGAACCGACACGGTGGTGAATCCGTGTATTTGAACCAACACGACAGTGGATCAGTATTTAGATCGACACGGCGATTAATCCGTATATTTGAACCAACACGGCGGTAAATCCGTGTATTTGAACTTTGAATTTATTCTCTGCACATCGACCTAAACTTTGAATACGAAAGCATGATTTGAACTGACATGGCAGTGAATCTGTGTATTTGAACTCCGGATTAGAAATTTGAACGCTGACTAGTGAACTCTGAATAATGAACTATGAACTATGAATACTGAACTTTGAATTTTGAACTGTACATCCGAACTATGAAATTTGAATATCAATATAAAAATTGAACTCTTATCCGACTTGGAACTAAGACATTGATCGCTGAACCTGAATACGTTTTCGAGCTTGAGTTGGGAACTTTGATTTTTAGCTACGATTTTGCAAAACTCTGTTTTGATATGAGTATGTCTTTGAAATCAGTTTTGTTTCCGATATGAAAATGTTTTCGTCTCAATTTGAAAATGCCTTTGAATTATGATCATTGAATCTATGTTTTGAAAATATGAAATGTAGTTAGATTGATCTTTTCTCTACCGAGTTTGGACTGTAGCTCATCCCTCGACTATACATCACAGGTTCAAACATTGACCAAAACTTGAATCAGGCTTGAAGAGGATCTGGTGGATCGTAATTTTGGGCTTGGCGTAGAGACTTTTGAATTCCGTCTTAGATCTTTAGACTTGGTATATTCACAAGACTTTATTGGTATTAGAATTTGTATTTTTTTTTTTTACTTGTACACCACTGCTTAGGTGATGGTCGGCCATCACCGGTGGTTTTAAATTGTTAGACCGTATTTTGTTTAAAGATAGACTCTTCTACTTCCGCCATATGCATTCTTGCTTTGAATTCCACAGTGTGTGGATGTACCAATTATATTGTAATTCAGATTGTGATCTACAATCTAACGGTCCGGGTTTTTCCTAGTTGTTCAAAAAAAAAAAAAGTGTCGAAAAAATCCGGGCTATCACACATTCCATATCCAAAACTACAATAGTTGACGCTCAAGCTAGATTGCACCCTTTTAATCTATCGAGCATTAATTTTGATCTACATGAATCCATAAATTTATGCAGAAACCCCAAGCGTGGTTGGTCGTCTAGTATCTAAAGTCTAAACTTTTTCTCTTTAATTGCTTAAGTATGGTGGACTAGTAGACCAGGTCCGCCAAAATGCAATCCTTGTAGTCTGATATATGCTGACTCCAATTAGGTGTGGTGTGGACCGAGTGGTTGGCTCTAGTATTCTGCTCCAACTTCTTCAAGTATCATATATATATATATATATAGAGCCAGTTAGGTCCTCTAATGGAGGTCAGTGACCGTCCTCCAAGATACACATGGAGCTCCATGTGGTACCCAAAACATTGTTTGGGTGCCACGTGGAGCACAAGTGGACAGTATAGATCAATATTAAAAAAATAAATTTCAAAAAAAACTTTTTAAACCCACAAGTCAAAGTTTGACAGGTTTTATTGGTCCATATTTCACGATTCAAAAAATACACGGTGGAGATAAGTTTTCAATTTATTTTTTTTCAAAGATGATCTAAGCAATGCACCCAAGCTCCATGTGGCATCGAAACAATATTCTGGATGCCACGTGGAGCTCCACTGGAAGCTTGGAGGACGGTGACCGTCCTCCCATGGAGGACGAACACCTTTTCCACACACACACACACATATATATATATATATATATATATATATATATATATATATATATATATATATATATATATATATTGTCTCCAACTCGTTTTAAAAATAGACTAAGATACTATTACCCTCCTTATTACGCTCCTCGAAAGATTGGGGTGAAAAGGAGGTTAATGGTAAGTGCGTTTTAAAAAATAGACTAAGATAAATAATTATACTTGATGAGAATCTAGTAAGGCCTTTTAGATTATTATTTGAAAGATAGAGCCTGAAAATTTGAGAAATTTAGGATTTTTAATATAATCTATTAAATTTATCAATTAAAATCTACTCACAATCATCACACAATCAAAATAAGTACGCAAGACATTTTTAATGTGGAAAACCCATCACAGGCAAAAACCACAGGATCTATCTCAGATCCAAAAAGAAATTCACTATGAACAAAAAAACTTTACAGTGCTTCTTTGGAATGATATGCCCTAACACTCCAATCACCAAACATGGCAGCCTTTCTCCATCATACTATCCATAGTGAACATTTCCATCAGCCTACGTTTCTTGCGAAGGTTCACTTGTCTCACACAAGTCTTACACTCTCAAACACGAAATCGTAAAGACCCATAAACATCAATGAGATTAAAGAATGAAATCAAAAGATAGTAAGTAATCTCAATGACAAAATTTTAGAATGAAGATTTTCGGATCAGTTACCAAACTGCCCGAACTACCTAAAATTTATATGTTTTAGGGTCACGGACGTCCGTGAATCACTCACGGTCGTCCGTGACCACGGACGTTCGTGAGTGTACTACGGACGACCGTGAGTCCAATATTGACAAAACAATTTGTCAAACTTAATTACTTGGCAAGACTATTTCCTAAAGGAGCAACACTGATTTTTGGGTCATGATGATGACAAAAAGTCTTACAGAGCCCCTCCAGCATTGAGAGGTTGCCTAGGTGCGAGATAAATGCGGTATCGTCAAGACTGTTGTCACCCATGTTGAAGTATCGAAGATTCATCAGATTCCATACCCCTGGAAAAGTGATATCTATTGCAACGAGTGTTAAAAGATGATAAAACCTATATGATCAATGTAATATATATGGGAAGTTTACATTTTAGATTAAATCCTGAAAATAAAAAATGAATGGTAAATGGGCTTGACCACCCCTTTATAAATAGAGTCATGGTTGCCACATTTTTAGGTCACACGGTTAGGTTTTGTGTAATCCAAGTAATCAAGTGGTAGCTCATATATTGAACTGAAATGAGCCCAATAGTCATGCATATTTGGAGATTTGAATCGTCTAATCTATGCAATCTAATATGGATAGGGGCAGCTCTATACACACCTACCGAATTATTGGGGGCACCTATGCTAACAAACATTGACTACATTGCATGATATGATGGAGATTATTTTTCATCACAAAAGATCTTAAGACAATGGGTGTACCATTGTTAGATCCTGTTTGTCGCACTCTACTCCAAAATCTGTGTAGATCTCCCATAGGAATTGTGTGCCAAGATGGATCGGTCCTACCATGATTAATCACGGTTATCTGTCACACATCCTTGACATGTATTTTTATCACATAAAAGTTCCTCCTTCAAAATGTTGTTTTAATAAGCTGAAGATATGTCCACATCGAGTTGTGGTTGTGCCCATAGTGAGTAGTTGCTGCGGAATATCCAAGTGTTCACAGCGAGCTATGATATTGGTCACAGCAAGCTGCAAGGTCCACAACGAGCTGTTGTGGTACTCACAGCAAGCTGTGATCACAGCTCGCTATCACTTGAACCACGACGAGTTGTGGTTCCTTGAGATAGCCATCCTCACTTTTGTGGAAAAGAGGCTTTTTGGACTTTTTCGGGATTTGTCCACTTGAGGGTTTTAGGGTATTGATAAAAGCTTTTTTAAAATAGGAGGAGAGGTTAAGAAAGCTAAAGTGGGCTTCTTCCTCCTTGAGAGCAAACTCTAGAAATCCATCTCCTTCAACCTTTGAAATCCTTTTGATTTGCAAAAACAGTTTTTATTCAAAGATTTTCCTTCCCTCTTCACCTGTCATCTTATTTTGTTTACTCAAGTGAGTTGAGTGTTTTTATGCCATAGAGATTAGGGTGTGTGATTGGTGCCGAAATTTGACTATATTTCGCACCTTAATCACTACATTTAGCTATCCGATGAAAACATCTGATGGTTGTTATATAGTTTTAGTGATTACAAGTATTTCTGATCATTGGATCTTCAAAGAGTATAAAAAGGAATAATTAAAGGCTACATAAAAACAGTTGACCAAGAGGTCAGCAAAAGCATCAAAATCCGTGAAAACAAGTGATCGGCCTAGCATCCATTAGAAGAAGGAAGTTCTTACACCTATGTGTCAATTGATTGAGAACAAATTCTCAATTGATTGATAAGAAGGACAACTTTTTACCTCCACTTCAAATTTGAATTTAGTCAATTTAGACTCAATCGATTAAGAATGGATTCTCAATCGATTGAGACTATTATAGAAATTGTCTTGTCCTCCTATAAAAATAAAGCTACGGCTTTGAGTTGGGGGTTGGCTTTTTGGCTCTTGTTCTGTTCCCTCTTTTCCTTTAGTTTTCTTCTTCTCTTGATAGATTGTATTTAGGTTTTTATAATTATTTTTCATATAAATTTTGGAGCTTAGTTTGTACCTAGGAACCAAAGCATTGTAAAGAGATTTTTTTGATAAATTAAAAGTACATATTCAAGAGAATGGATTCGAGTTTACAATGAGATTGCACACCAAGGATGAGCGGCTAAAACATTTGTTCAAAGAGGATGCAATCCTCATATAAGTAACGTTTTAACTCCACAATTTCTTAGTTTCATCATGGAATCATTCTGCTAAAAAGTATGCTTAATTGAATATCTTTTGAATACTCAATTATGGCCATTGACCTAGGTTATCAATGACCATAAACAGGTCATTCCATCTAGATCTGTACCTGTGGGCCGATCCAGGCTGCAGAGTGATTATTTGCTCATTATCGTGATTTGGAATTTTGAGATACACTATACTTTTTACGTGATCATACTGCAATGATAGGTTGATTCCTAGTTTTTAGATAGGGTATGTTGGATCAATAATCGTATTTTCTTACAATTCATTTTTCATTTAGATAAATGATGGTGTGATTGATGTGTTATGAAATTGTGAGTTTAATGATAGAAAAGTTATAAATCTGGGGTAGCAAATTTCTTGATCATTCCTCAAGTTGTCTTTTTATTTATCAGAATTTGTTCTTACATAGATTACATTTCCCTTATTGCATCTAGAATAGTGTGGTAATTATTTAATAAATCAAACTCTCTCTTGGTACTTTCTTGGGTGTTTTTTTCTCTATAGAAATTAATTAAATTTCACGCTTCCCTGTGGGTTCGACATCCTTGATTTCACCGTGCTACAACCGATCTTGTGCACTTGCAAGAGTACATTTTAAAATCGATCAAGTTTTTGGTGCCGTTGCCGAGGAAATGGTAAAATTTTAATTATTCAAAAAGAGATTTGTGTGTTTGTATGACAGTCAATCAATTGAGACATCTTTTTCAATCGATTAACCGAGTGTTGTGATTATTGATTGCTGATGTGTTTATTGATTGGTTCGAAAGTATCAATCGATCGACTATTCTGAGTGTTAATTTTTAAAATTCTAGCAAGTTAAAATCTGAATTTTGAATTTCGAATTTTGAATATTTGAATTGTGGATTTTTAAAATTTGAATGATGAAAATTTTAAAATTGTTGAAATTTGAAATTTAGAGCTTGAAAGTTGAATTTTGATTTTTGAAATTTAAAATTTGCAATTTAAATTTTGAAATTTAAAATTTGCAATTTAAATTTTGAAATTTAAAATTTGCAATTTAAATTTTGAAATTAAAATTTTAAAATTAAATTTTGATTTTCATATTTGAATTTTGATTTTGAAATTTAGAATTGGCATTTTGATTTTTGATTTGCAAAATCTTCTTTTATCTAATTTCTTTTCTTTGGGAGGATTTTATGGAGTTCTTTTAGGAACTAGAGGATTTTTAGAATTTGTAGTTTAGGATTTATAGGTTTCTCTTTTCTTTCCCTCCTTTTAGGTAAAATTTTGTAGGATTTTGTGGGATTGTTTTTAGATTTTTAAAGTTTGAATTTTGAAGTTCAAATCTTGATTCTGATTTTCAACTTTTGATTTAAATTTTGAATTTCAAATTTAGATTTTGAAATTTTAATTTGAATTTTAAATTTTAAATTTTAATTTTAATTTTGATTTTTAAAATTTTAAATTTGAACTTCAAAATTTGATTTTTTATTTTAAAATTTTAAATTTTAAGTTTGATTTTGAAATTTGAAATTGAATTTTGAAATTTAAATTTTAAATCTTAATTTTCAATTTTAATTTTAATTTTTTCTTTGAAATTTGGATTAAAATTTTGAAATTTAAATTTTGATTTTCAAATTTTAAATTTTAATTTTGAATTTTGGAATTCAAAAAAAATTTATAAAAATATATATATATAATATTAATTAATTAATTTAATTTTCTTTTCTTCTGATTCTGGCTACTATTCAATATAGAAGTCAATCGATTGACAATTCCCTGCCTGTCGATTAAGTCTGGGGTATCATTTGCCAGCGTGTTCACTGAAATTTTTGGGATTCTATCAATCGATTGACATTTCTCTGTCAATCGATTGACTAGGCCTCTGATTGTTTACCATTTCAACTGTAATTTTTGTATTGTCCAGCTAGACTTTTGAACCTCCATCGATTGATTTTAATACATCAATCGATTGACTGAGAAGTCTCTGTGGGAACATTGTTGTGTGTTTTGTCTCAATCGATTAAGACCACAGCTTCAATTGATTGAATTTGAAGTTTGTGGATTTATTGTGGATTCATTAATCCTTGTCTTGGGTGTTGGTGCATAAGGTTTACTCGATCTCATTACCCACATGTACAACCGTTGAATCGTGAAATCGAAAGGTCTTGCAGAGAAAATCGTAGAACCCAAAGAATTCAGTATCATCATACTGAAACCATGGCAGATCAAAGAGAAGACAGGAATAGGAATAATCAAAATATCAATAATAAAAATAATGGAAATAATAATCATGATGAGGGCCCAAGAACATTGGAGTATTACAACGATCTTAGTTTTTACGAAGATCAGGATAGTATCATGCATGCCCCCATTCCAGGAAACCATTATGAATTCAAATTTGCAATGATTCAAATGTTAACAATTTTTCATGGATTGTCTAATGAAAATCCACATGTTCATTTAAATGAGTTTACTGGGGTGTGTAAAATGTTCAGAGTTCATAACGTCACCGACGAGGTAGCTAAGTTAAAACTTTTTCCCTTTTCTTTTAGAGATAAGGCAAAAACTTGGTTCTATTCCTTAGAACCACAATCTCTTTAGAGTTGGGCAGTGTAATATCTCGAAAAAAAATCACGTTAAACCGTGACCTCGAGATCCGTGCCCGATTGGTCACAGGTTTGACCAATTAGGAGATCAAGGGTTAACATAGAGTGTGATGAACGGACGAGATGTGATGGTTTGAGTGATTATGTGGTGTGTGATATGAATGAGAAGTTGCATACACCTACCGCGGTGTATGTGCTCAACACACATGGAAGAGGAGAGATAAAAGGGTTTAATAACCCTAAATGTGTGTTTTTGGGTTGTTGAGAGAGGAGTAAAGAAGAGAGAGAGAGGAGTAAAGAAGATTAAACAAGAGTTATTGTGTGATTGGAGGGGGGGATTCTAGCATTAAAGAGACCGATTCAACGCGAGGAATCCGTTTAAGCAAAGGCTGGAACCCTAGCCTTTCCAACCACTCGATTGAAATCAATTTGAGATTGATTGAAGGTAAGATTTTTGTAGTTTAAATGCATGGATTAGAAGGGTGAATAGTGGCTAGAAATATTGTGAAATGTAGGACAAAGGTTTAGAAAAAAATGGAAGGAAAAAGTAAGGGAAAAGATTGGGAAGAACAGCCAGAAAGGGGCTAAATCTGGTAATTTCGATTAATCGAAATTGGGTTTCGATTAATCGAAATTGGCCAAGAAGTTGAAAAGTCAGAGGACCCCGATCTCGATTAATCGAATTGAGTTTCGATTAATCGACTTTGAATTTTGATTAATCGATTCGGGTATCGATCAATCGACTGGGAACCTACAGTGAACCCCAGTGGAGGAAAGAAAACAGCTTAGAGGAAATCGACTAATCGAAATGGGAATTCGATTAATCGATTTAGAATTTCGATTAATCGATTTAGGATCGATTAATCGATTTTGGAAATTCGATTACTCGAATTGAGAATCGACAGGATAGAGTAGGGAATTTTGATTAATCGATTTGGGTGTCGATTAATCGAATGGGAATCTCGATTAATCGATTTGAGAATCGATTAATCGATATTGACTTTCGATTAATCGATTTTGGAAATTGATTAATCGAATCAGATTCGATTAATCGATTTTGGAAATCGATTAATCGATTTTAGAGTTTGATTAATCGACTGGGCTAGTTTTTGTCGACTTTTGAGTTTGACTTTAAGATTCTTGGAGGGTCTTGGACCTCCTTTATTGCTTCTTTAGTGATGTGTTTCACATGTTATGTGGTACCATAGGTGGTACGTGTGAGCTAGTGCACAAGGAGCCACGTGAGACCTTGATGCATTGATCAAACGAAGACTTGAGGTAGGGAACACCTTGAACATGTACTTTATTTTACAAGAGCATGTATGTAGTGATATAGAATTCAATTCAAATTGTTTTTATTGCTTAAGAATTTTGAAAAGTGTGTGTGTGTGACATCCATAAGAGTAAGTATAATGAACCATCCCCAGGGGATGAGGAAGTAAAGAGGTAAGGGCATCAGGTGTGATGCAAGGGAATGGATACATCCCAGGGATGTATCCAATATTGAATCATGTTTGATAGGGCCTAACTGATATAAGATAGCATATTTACACGGTGAATAACTATATGTAAGGCACCGATATTTTTGTTATTTGAGGTTTGATAGGGTACCGGGATATCATATCCGTGACTGATACGGGCGGCGAAACCGTGAGGCTCGCAAGTGAGGCTTATCCAGATAGAAGCACACCCCAGGGGTGTTGATTTGAGACAAGTGAAACCCCGCCACCAATCCCCAGGGGAAAGGGGCTGGGGTACTTTATTGTATTCCCAGGGAATACGTTAAAAGTGTCTATATAGATGACGATGATGAGTATCTCATCGGGGCTCGATGCTATATTGCTCGGGGATTACTTAAGTTGAAAGTTTAAGTTTTGCTTTAGGCCTTTTCAGCATCATTCATGAATAAATGAAAACATAAGTAAATACCAGTAAAATGCAATGCTTTTTAACTGTTTTCATCAATAACTGCATAGACACATCATGCATGGCATATCATGGAATATATGTGAGTAATAATTTATATGTTCAACTGTGTTTTGTTTCCTATTAAGCTAGGATGTAGCTCACCCTATAGACTATACGTCGCAGGTCCACTACTAGCAGCTGCCGAGGCTTCAGGAGACGCTGACCCCAGTGAGTCGGACCTTGCGGCCGGCGAAGAGTTGGAGCCACCTCCTGAGGACTTCTTCTAGAGGACTCCATTGTGCCGCTTTGAGGGCTTTTTGATAGAGATTTGTACGGCTTGGTATGTCAAGCCTTGTTTTGGTTGAACAATGTATATATTTGGTTTTGAGATTATTCTTTTGGGGCGAACCATCCGTGATGATTGCTATCATCGATGGTTCGGATCGGTTCTCCATTCATGCAGAGGCATGAGGGTAGAACTGTCTTTTGGGAAATGCTTTTATATAGATTTAAATTTCGCAGTTTCATTTACTACTTCATTTTGCTTGATATACCAATGTTCCGTGCTTAGCTAAGGGGCACGGTCAAGATGATCGTGCTGATGGCACGGGTTTCGGGGTGCTGAAATCCGGGCTGTCACAGTTGGTATCAAAGCCATTTCTTTTAGCAATTCTGACAATCGTTCTTTTTAGTCAGAACATAGGGGCTTCTGCTAACGAAACTTTAGTTTCAAATGCAGCCGCAAATGTCATCTAGAGGAAGAGGCCGACCAAGGGGAGGCCAGAGAGAGTTCACGAGTGGAGATGATTACATCTCTCCACTAATAGAGTGCCTTTAGGAGGTACTGAGGCCCCAGGGGGCAGTAGTAATAGACAGCATGATGAAGAGGATCGAGATCGTCAGGATCAAGATCTAAGAGAACAAGAGAGAGTGAGAGAAAGACAGGAAGATAGAGAGGAGCGACAAAGGATGATGCACACTATGGAGACTATGGCAGCTGCCATGGCACAACAATCCGCATCCTTTGCAGCTCATGCGTCAAGAGAACAACAGCCACCTACACCACCTGTAGGACCTGCGCTGCCTGTGCCCTCATCCTTTACAGAGTTTAGGAGGATGAGACCTCCTTCATTTACGAATGACGGTATACAATGGCCACTGAGAACTGGCTTATGGAGATGGAGAAAGTCTTTAGCGTGCTGACATGCACGGAAGATGAGAGTGTGAGATGGGCAGCTTATATGTTGGATGGGGAGGCTGGGCCTTGGTGGAAGTCCGTGATACGGACTCGGGCTCAGGAGACCCCAGAGTTGCCTTGGACTTGGGAGGAGTTTGTTGAGGAGTTCAACAAACAATATTTTCCAGAAGTGGTGAGAAACCAGCTTGAGATACAATTTTTACAGTTAGTGCAAGGGAGAATGACAGTGAGAGAGTATGGGGTAGAGTTTCTACGACTTGCCCGTTTTTCTCTGGACTACGTCGCTACTGAAGTGATGAAGTCCAAGAGGTTTCAGCAAGGTTTGAAGCCTGAGGTTAGGGGAGGCGTAGCTCCATTTCAGTTGAGGACCTATGAAGAGGTCATGAGCAAGGCGTTGGTTGTAGAGGAGGAGAACAATAACAGATATAGACAGAGGGAGCAGCAGAGAGGAGGAAATGAACAAGGAAGGACGGGGACCTATAAGCCGGTGAACAAAAAGTTGAGGTTCGTGGCCCAAAATCAGAGACCACAGTTTCAGAGAGGTTTTAGAAGGCCGGCGCAGCAACAACACCAACAGACGTTTCCACTACTTGCGTCGGGGAGACCTTTACTATATGAGAGCCCTGCCATGTCTACTGGCGCCACTATCACACAGGGTTCTCGTACTGTTTCTTCCGCACCTCGGGAGACTTACGCAAAGTGTGGCATGCCTCATAGAACGGTGGATTGCAGAGCAGGAACTAGGGGTTGTTACCGATGTGGCAAGGTGGGCCACGTGATCAAGGATTGCCCCGAGACGGATAAAAGAAAGACGGTTTCAGTTGCAGCACCACGACCCATTCAAGCAAGGAAGCCGATCGTTCAGGGAAGAGCTTATGCAGTCACTGCTCAGGAAGCAGGGAACGTGCATGACGTCATCCAAGGTGAAACTCTTTTAAATTAAAGAAAATTTCCATTTCATTAAAATTTTAGATAGAAAAGGTGCATGCATTAGGAATTGTATAAATTCTTTTTCTCAATACTAAATCTATATGTGAATTAAGGGTGTAAATTGAGGTGTAAATTATTGTATGTATGTATGTATACTATAGGTACTTTAACTATATATGAAAAAGGATGCTTTGTTGGATATGACGCTAGAGTGTTGATAGACCCAGGGTCTACCCACTCATTCGTCACTCCACGTTTCGCCAAGAAGATGAAGATTGTTCCAGAGGTGTTGGACTTTCTGCACATGCGTCTATTACATTTGGAGAGTTAGTAGACACGGAGTTAGCTTGCAAATCCATCATTGTAGCAGTTCGAGACCTAGAGGTGCATGAATTGGAAGCAAAGTTGATACTGTTAGACATGCAAGGGTTTGATGTGATCCTTGGCATGGACTGGTTGGCGCAGCATTGTGCAACCGTCGATTGCAAGAACAAGGTAGTCATTTTCAAACCCAACACAAGAAGATCATTTTGGTTTCAAAGAGTGAGGTCGTCATCTGTGCCACTGATCTCAGCAGTAAAGGCCGAGAAAATGATCAGAAAGGGTTGCAGTGGATACTTGGCTTTCTTAAAGGAGGACAAGGAAGAAAAGAATGTCATTTCTGAGATAGCAATTATGCGAGACTTCGTCGACGTGTTTCCAGAAGAATTGCTTGGATTACCTCCAGAGAGAGAAGTGGAATTCGCCATTGACTTAGCACCGGGAACGGAGCCTATTTCGAAAGCGCCTTATAGAATGGCTCCTGCTAAGTTAAAGGAGTTGAAGGAACAACTGCAAGAACTTATGGACAAGGGGTTTGTTAGACCGAGCGTGTCTCCATGGGGAGCACCGGTCTTGTTTGTCAAGAAGAAGGATGGGTCAATGCGGCTATGCATTGACTATCGACAATTGAACAAACTCACTATGAAGAACCGCTACCCTTTGCCTAGAATTGACGATCTATTCGACCAACTGGAAGGAGCAAGGTATTTTTCCAAGATCGACCTGAGATCTGGATATCATCAGTTGCGAGTCAAGGCAGAGGACATCCAGAAGACAGCTTTCCGGACACGGTATGGACACTATGAATTCCTTGTGATGCCGTTTGGGTTGACGAATGCTCCGGCGTCGTTTATGGATCTGATGAACCGAGTGTTTAAACCACACTTGGACTCCTGCGTCGTAGTATTCGTTGATGATATATTGATATACTCCAAATCCAAGACGGAGCACGAAGAACATTTGAGGATTGCTCTACAGACGCTACGAGAACACCAATTGTATGCCAAACTCAGCAAATGTGAGTTTTGGTTAGAAGAGGTTAGCTTTTTGGGACATGTCGTCTTAAAGCATGGTGTCACTATAGATCCAGCAAAGATAGAAGCAGTGGTTAAATGGGAGCAACCAAAGACCGTGACCGATGTCCGAAGTTTTCTGGGCTTAGCAGGCTATTATCGACGTTTCGTTGAGGGGTTTTCAAAGATATCGGGACCTCTCACAAAGCTGACACGAAAAGATTCAAGATTTGAGTGGAGTGAGGCATGCAAGAAGAGTTTTCAAGAACTCAAAATAAAACTCACTTCGGCTCCAGTGCTAGCGATTCCTTCAGGCAGTGGAGGATACGCCGTGTACAGCGACACGTCATACAATGGCCTTGGTTGTGTACTCAACCAACACAAGAAGGTGATAGCTTACGGATCAAGACAGCTGAAAGAACACGAGAAAAATTATCCGACTCATGACTTGGAACTAGCAGCAGTCATTTTTGCACTGAAGATTTGGAGACATTACTTGTATGGTGAGACTTTTGAAATTTTCACCGATCATAAGAGCCTCCGATACTGCTTTACAGAAAGAGCCCAACATGAGACAGCGCAGGTGGATGGAATTCCTCAAGGATTACGATTGCTCCATACAATACCATCCAGGCAAGGCGAATGTAGTAGCCGATGCATTGAGTCGGAAGGGTTCAACTCAGTTAGCTTGTTTGGTTTTGGGTATGCATCGATGGAAATTATTGGAAGACCTGGCATTCTACGATGCGAACATTGAGTCAAAAGCCACCGGATCCTTTTTGGCTAACATATCGGTAAAGCCAGTGATATTTGAGCATATCCACGATCTATAGATGAAAGATCCGGCATTAACAAAGATTCATCAAGACGTGAGTGAAGACATCAGGTCGGACTTCTCAGTTAAAGAAGATGGTTCTTTATTGTTTAAGGGCCGTCTATGCATTCCGGACAATGCCGATCTATGACGAACCATTCTTGATGAAGCCCATAAGTCAAATTATGCTATCCACCCTGGTAGCACCAAAATGTACCAAGACTTGAAAAAGAACTACTGGTGGAGAGGTCTGAAGCAAGACGTGGCCGAATACGTGTCACGGTGTTTGACTTGTCAGCAAGTGAAGATTGATCATAGACATCCTGCTGGACTATTGCAACCTTTACCAATCCCAGAATGGAAGTGGGAATCGATCTCAATGGATTTCATTGTTGGATTGCCCCGTACTGCCAAGAGACGCAATGCCATTTGGGTCGTTGTGGACCGATTGACCAAATCAGCACACTTTTTGCCGTACAATACGATGTATACGGCAGGAAGACTGGCAGACTTATATATGAGGGAGATTGTAAGACTACACGGGATTCCAAGCAGTATAGTTTCAGATCGTGATCCACTATATACGTCCAAGTTTTGAAAGAAATTTCAAGTAGGAATGGGAACACGACTAGACTTTAGTTCAGCTTTCCATCCTCAAACTGATGGGCAGACAGAGCGAGTGAACCAAGTGATAGAAGACATGCTCAGAGCGTGCATGCTAGATATGCAAGGATACTGGGATGAGTATCTACCGTTGCTCGAAGTTGCATACAACAACAGTTTCCAAACGAGCATTGGCATGGCACCGTATGAAGCTCTGTATGGACGACGATGCAAATCACCCCTCAATTGGGAGGAAACAGGTGAGAAATTTGTTTTAGGGCCAAAACTACTTGAAGACAACGCCACCGTCGTTCGAATAATCAGAGAAAGGCTGAAGTCAGCATAGAGTAGACAGAAAAGTTACGCCGACATGAAGCGGACTAGCGTCGACTATAAAGTGGGTGAGCACATGTTTGTGAAAGTGTCACCTATGAAAGGCGTAATGAGATTTGGCAAGAGAGGGAAGTTAAGCCCACGTTATGTTGGACCATTTGAAATTTTGGGACGCGTAGGTGAAATTGCGTATCGCATTGGCTTACCACCGCTGTTTGATCGGGTACATAACGTTTTCCACATATCAATGCTCAGAAAGTATGTAAATGATCCATCTCACGTGTTACGAAAACAACCTATCGAGATGTGTGAGGACATGAGCATGATAGAGGAACCAGTGGAAATCTTGGATCGAAAGGGACAAGTACTGTGCACTAAAGTGATTCCCTTAGTGCTTATTCGGTGGAACAATCATCCAAAAGAAGAGGCTACTTGGGAACGAGAAGCCGATGTGAAAGAACAATATCCAGCATTGTTTCCACCAAGGTGAGAATCCAATGTAAACCACGAGCATGTTTGTGAAATCTCCACAATACTTGTAATTCAATGGAAGTCTTGATCAAAAGTACGATTAAAGGAACAGATTTTTGTATGTACATGACCAAGTGAATGTGTTTTTATGGAACTATGAGCCACTTGATGTCATAAACTGCCAAAAGTAATCAAAGAACCAAAGAACTTAGAAATCTGCAGAAATTGGGCAAAACCAATTAATCGAATTTCAAATCTATTAATCGAATTGGAATTTCGATTAATCGATTTTGTTCGATTAGTCGACTGGCATGTGCCAGTGACTGGAAATTGAAATGAGAGCTAGAACAGACACAGAATACAATTTCGATTGATCGATTTATAATTTCGATTAATCGATTTGGGATCGATTAATCGATTTTGGGAATTCGATTAATCGAATTGGGAATTTGATTAATCGAACTACATGTTCGATTAAATCGAATATACTGGAAATGGTAGAAGACATTAGGAAGGAATTAATGAAGATTCGATTAATCGAGGAGGCTTCGATTAATCGATTTGAGATTTTGATTAATCGAACTGGATGTTCGATTAATCCATTTACTTAAGGGACTTAGGAAAAAATTTGGAGTCAGAGAAACAATTTCGATTAATCGATGTGGAATTCGATTAATCGATTAGAGATTTCGATTAATCGAACCATAGTTCGACTAATCGAATAACTTAAAGAATCCTGAAATTTTTGGAAGTTACCGCACGATTTCGATTAATCGATTTTGAAATTTCGATTAATCGAAATGGATTTCGATTAATCGACTGGCTTGCGCCAGTGAGCTCTAAAACTTAAATTTTTAAACGAATACAATTTCGATTAATCGAAATGTTTTCGATTAATCGATTTTGACTTTCGATTGATCGATTTGGGAAATCGATTAATCGATTTGGGAAATCGATTAATCGATTTTGCGCGGCTTAACCTAGTTTTGAATCTCGATTAATCGATTCTGAATTTTGATTAATCGAGCTGGGGCCTATATATATAAATTTGGGGATTTTCTTCCCCATCCGAAATCATTTTAGCTTGAAATTTTGGGCTCTTCAGCTTCTTCTTCTTCTCCAACCATCTGGCGCCCTAGGGTTCCCTTCTCCGTTGGTTTTTCGGCTTGTATTCGAGTTGTATCGCCTTCAAACCCACGGTAAACCCTAATTTCATACTCTTCTTTCAATTTGAATTAGGTAAAACCTAGTTTAAACTTATTTCACCAATCATGCCGCCCAAAACCCGGTTGTCTTCGAAGAAGGCAACCTCTAAGCTACCGGTCCGGTGTAAGAACGCCGCACCACCTCCACCTACCCCATCACCGGTGAGGACTCCATCACCGTCGGCATCGGAGACCACCTCCGGTTCGACGAGCGCATCTTCGCGCGAGTCTTCCCGCGAATCGACCCCCATGCCCCCACCACCCACTAACGTGGTGCAACCAAATGAATGGTGGGCCGCAAAGACCTTTGAGGTCGAATACCTCATTGACCCTACCCTCTTCACAAATCCCGATGTATTGGGCGAGACCCAATGGGCTCGAAATTACCTCAACAATGCCGGTCTCGGCAATCTTCTCAAACCTATCCGGGGTTCTTACTACCCTAGATTGGTGAGACTATTTTACCAAGGGCTTGTGGACGGCCCGACCGACGATGTGATCAAGACCACCATCGAGGGTCGAGAGTACACGATCACTCGTCGTCACATACACGAGGTGCTTGAATGCAACCTCGACTTTACCCCCGAGACCACCCTCTTCCCACCCTTTGAAGAGGAAGTGAGATTTGAAGAGATCATGACCCGCATGACAAACGGGAAAAAGGGGTCGGGATCTTCCATCAAGAGGGTCGACCTTCCCCACTACATGTGGATGCTTGATTCCATTATCAAGTGTAACTTGATGCGACCGAAGCAGATAGATGTAGTGCAACAGGAGCACTATATGCCTTTTGTGGCCGGTGGTCCGACGCCACCATGCTCATCCTAGAGGTGATGAGATATATAAAAGGAAAATTAATGAAGGGCAATTTGAGGCCCAAGGAGAAAATGTCGTATGCTCGGTTGATGACGAGCATGTTGGAGTGTTACTCAACGCTCCAGTATCTAGTACGCCCCACGAGGTGCGGGCGACGGACCAGGTGAAGACATTCTCAAAGTCTTCATGGACCCGTAGCTACAACCTGCTCAAGCGGACCCTACCGGCTCCGGGTCCCGCTCCAGCAGCAGCAGCAGCAGTCGCACCGCCACCACCCCCACCACCACAGCAGGACCCACCCATGGGTGGGGCACACCCAGCCGAGCCTTCAGTAGAGAGGGCTACCTCTCACACCACAGCCTCACCGACACCGCCAGCTCACTCCGCGCCCGCTACACCGACATCATCATACCGCCGGTGCGCAGCTTCATCCGGACCTACCATCGAGGAGGTGTTGGCCCGTATGGAGGCCAACAATGAGCGGATGAACCGGAGGATGGACTTCCTTCTGTTCCATACCCTCCGCTACATCTACCCGACCGACTACCACCGCTACCTCGCTCAGGAGGAAGAGTGGACTGCTGGGCGCACCGCCTTCCACCGAGGACCCATTTTCCATCCCACCACATCTACATAGACGCCTCCCACCACACCGCCACCTCCGACTACCCACCAAAGACAGCCCACCATCACCTCATAGCCCACTCCAGCAGACCCGGCCACCATATAGCACCGCCACCAGACGAGCGATGCACGATGCAGACCAGCCTGGCGAGGGGACTGCCTGAGTCTTGTATTGATTTGAGTTTTCCTTGTATGGCTGTAGATTATTTTGTACGCCAATTCATGTGGCGCCTTGTAAACTTTTCAGATATTAATAGAAATCCAAGTTTTTTTTTGTGTACATTGTTTCAATTCGTTAAATTTACTTCTATGCTTGTGTTTGTGAACACCTAAATGAGTCTAAGTCAACTGGACCACCTCACCTGCGAGTGTGGGGGGGGGGGAAGAGACCCTGACCTACGCACCCTTGGGTTATTTTCGAGGACGAAAATTCCCAAGGTGGGGAGGATGTAATATCCTGAAAAAAAGAATCACGTTAAATCGTGACCTCAGGATCCGTGCCCGATTGGTCACAGGTTTGACCAATTAGGAGATCAAGGGTTAACATAGAGTGTGATGAACAGACGAGATGTGATGGTTTGAGTGATTATGTGGTGTGTGATATGAATGAGAAGTTGCATACACCTACCGCGGTGTATGTGCTCAACACACATGGAAGAGGAGAGATAAAAGGGTTTAATAACCCTAAATGTGTGTTTTTGGGTTGTTGAGAGAGGAGTAAAGAAGAGAGAGAGGAGTAAAAAAGATTAAACAAGAGTTATTGTGTGATTGGAGGGGGGGATTCTAGCATTAAAGAGACCGATTCAACGCGAGGAATTCGTTCAAGCAAAGGCTAGAACCCTAGCCTTTCCAACCACTCGATTGAAATCAATTTGAGATTGATTGAAGGTAAGATTTTTGTAGTTTAAACGCATGGATTAGAAGGGTGAATAGTGGCTAGAAATATTGTGAAATGTAGGACAAAGGTTTAGAAAAAAATGGAAGGAAAAAGTAAGGAAAAGATAAGAACGACATGGAAGAATTTGAATCGCAATTTCGATTAATCGAAATTGGGTTTCGATTAATCGAAATTGGCCAAGAAGTTGAAAAGTCAGAGGACCCCGATCTCGATTAATCGAATTGAGTTTCGATTAATCGACTTTGAATTTCGATTAATCGATTCGGGTATCGATCAATCGACTGGAAACCTACAGTGAACCCCAGTGGAGGAAAGAAAACAGCTTAGAGGAAATCGACTAATCGAAATGGGAATTCGATTAATCGATTTGGGATCGATTAATCGATTTTGGAAATTCGATTACTCGAATTGAGAATCGACAGGATAGAGTAGGGAATTTCGATTAATCGAATTGGGTTTCGATTAATCGAATGGGAATCTCGATTAATCGATTTGAGAATCGATTAATCGATATTGACTTTCGATTAATCGATTTTGAAAATCGATTAATCGAATCAGATTCAATTAATCGATTTTGAAGTTCAATTAATCGACTGGGCTAGTTTTTGTCGACTTTTGAGTTTGACTTTAAGATTCTTGGAGGGTCTTAGACCTCCTTTATTGCATCTTTAGTGATGTGTTTCACATGTTATGTGGTACCATAGGTGGTACGTGTGAGCTAGTGCACAAGGAGCCACGTGGGACCTTGATGTATTGATCAAACGAAGACTTGAGGTAGGGAACACCTTGAACATGTACTTTATTTTACAAGAGCATGCATGTAGTGATATAGAATTCAATTCAAATTGTTTTTATTGCTTAAGAATTTTGAAAAGTGTGTGTGTGTGACATCCATAAGAGTAAGTATAATGAACCATCCCCAGGGGATGAGGAAGTAAAGAGGTAAGGGCATCAGGTGTGATGCAAGGGAATGGATACATCCCAGGGATGTATCCAATATTGAATCATGTTTGATAGGGCCTAACTGATATAAGATAGCACATTTACACGGTGAATAACTATATGTAAGGCACCGATATTTTTGTTATTTGAGGTTTGATAGGGTACCCCAGTGATGTGGCGGGATATCCACGACTGACACGGCAGGATATCCGTGACCGATACGACGGCGAAACCATAGGCCTGTGCGGAGGCTTATCTGTACACAGTAAGCACACCCCAGGGGTGTTGATTTGAGACAAGTGAAACCCCGCCACCAATCCCCAGGAGAAAGGGGCTGGGGTACTATATTGTATTCCCAGGGAATACGTTAAAAGTGTCTATATAGATGACGATGATGGGTATCTCATCGGGGCTCGATGCTATATTGCTCGGGGATTACTTAAGTTGAAAGTTTAAGTTTTGCTTTAGGCCTTTTCAGCATCATTCATGAATAAATGAAAATATAAGTAAATATCAGTAAAATGCAATGCTTTTTAACTGTTTTCATCAATAACTGCATAGACACATCATGCATGGCATATCATGGAATATATGTGAGTAATGATTTATATGTTCAACTGTGTTTTGTTCCCTATTGAGCTAGGATGTAGCTCACCCTATAGACTATACGTCGCAGGTCCACTACTAGCAGCTGCCGAGGCTTCAAGAGACGCTGACCCCGTTGAGTCGGACCTTGCGGCCGGCGAAGAGTTGGAGCCACCTCTTGAGGACTTCTTCTAGAGGACTCTGTTGTGCCGCTTTGAGGGCTTTTTGATAGAGATTTGTACGGCTTGATATGTCAAGCCTTGTTTTGGTTGAACCATGTATATATTTGGTTTTGGGATTATTCTTTTGGGGTGAACCATCCGTGATGATTGCTTTCATCGATGGTTCGGATCGGTTCTCCATTCATGCAGAGGCATGAGGGTAGAACTGTCTTTTGGGAAATGCTTTTATATAGATTTAAATTTCGCAGTTTCATTTACTACTTCATTTTGCTTGATATACCAATGTTCCATGCTTAGCTAAGGGGCACGGTCAAGATGATCGTGCTGATGGCACGGGTTTCGGGATGCCGAAATCTGGGCTATCACAGGCAGAGCTACACCGTCAATTCCTAAAAAAATATTTTCCCATGACCAAAACCATTGAGTTGCGTCAGAAGATTCAGTTCTTCTCCCAACAACCTACAGAAATATTTCATGAATGTTGGAAACGCTTTAAGGAATTGATCAAAAGTTATTCTAATCATCAAATTCCAAGGTGGCAACAGGTCCAAAATTTTTATAACGGACTGATTTCAGAAGAGAGACGCATATATAATTGATGCATCTTGTGGAGGATCATGTGCCATAAAAGAGGCTGATGAATTATGGGCATTGTTTGAGAAGTTATATCAAACCTCAATACAAAATGAGTCATTGGGGCGAACTAACCTGGATGTAGCAACTAAATCTCATGTGTTGACAAGAGATGGACGTTATGACGTCAACAATAATTCTTCAGATCTATCAACAAAAGTTGATATGTTGTCCAAACAAATGAACATGTTGTTAGCTCCAACCAAGCAAGCTAAAACTCCCATCACCCCCACTGCTTGTTCGATTTATGACCACTCAGGTCGCATGGCCAATGAATGTCCAACTACCCTGTCATTTTTTCCTGATGAACTCCTCAAGAGCAGGTGAATGTGATACAATCTTATTAGCAGCAGGGTAGAAACATGTACTCCAACACATACAGTCCGGAATGGAAAAATGACCCCAACTTAGGATGGGGAGGATCAAACTAAACTATACAAGTGAACCAGCTATACAGATCTAACTCAATGAGTGGACAACAAAACTTTCGTCTACAACAGAATTCTAATTTTCAACAGAATTCTTATTATCATCATCCCAATTCTAAGCACCAAAAAATCAAATTTTCAATTAGAATTTTAATCAATCTCATACCACCGCTTTGAAAGATTCTGATTTGGAAGAGAAGATTATGCGAAACATGTAAGCTTTTCAGCAGATGATAATGGACCAAGTCAGTCAATTGACCAATCAATTGAGTCAACAAGAGGAAGGTAGGCTTCCTAGTCAACCCCCTCAACAATCCTTGAGGTCAAACATCACCTGATGAAGGACCATCGAATAGTCAACAGTTGAAAGTTGTTACTATGTTGAGAAGTGGGCGAGCGATTGATAATCAAGTGGCAATGCCCATGGAATTGAAAAAAGAAGAAAAAGAAGCAGCAAAGGACAAAGAGCCAGAGAAAAGAAAAGAGAAAGAGTCACCTCAAATTGTCCAACAAGAACCTGAAGAAGAATCAGAACATGAATCCAATCCCTATATCCCAAAGGCATCATTTCTTGAGTGCCTGACACTTCTTTCTAAAATGGAGAAAGGACCGTAAAAAATAGAGGAAATCTTTGAAACATTCAAGCAAGTAAAGATAAATCTTCCATTGCTTGAAACAATCAAACAAGTTCCTGAGTATGCTAAATTTTTCAAGGATCTCTACACCCGTAAGAGAAAGGTGTTCTTGACTAATCAAGTTAGTTCAATATTGTAATTGGATGCACCATAGAAACTGAAGGACCCTAGAATTCCAACTATTCCATGCATCATAGGTGGGCAACCAATTGGTAAGGCGTTACTGGATTTGGGAGCGAGTGTCAACCTGATCCCATACTCAGTGTATGAGAAATTAGGACTAGGCGAATTGAAACCCATGATAGTTACACTACAACTGGCTGATAGGTCAGAAAGACGACCTAGGGGAATCATCGAGAATGTTTTGGTTGGAATAGATAAATTTGTCTTTCCAGTAAACTTTGTTGTTTTAGATATAGAAGCGCTTGTTAAATCAACAAATCAAGTCCCAATCATTCTTGGACGTCCGTTTCTCACAATCGCTAATGCCTGTATCAATTGTCGAACTGGAGTCATGGATATTTCTTTTAGAAACATGAAAGTCAGACTCAATATATTTCATGTGATGAACCATTTCCCTAATGAGGATGAGGTTGACTGTTTCTACATCGATCAGGTGGACGAAGTAGTGGACGAAGCTTTGCCGTCAATGCTGACCAAAGAGGAATTCGAAACTGCTTTATTAGCCATTTATGAGGACAAAGGAACTTAAAAGAAACAACCAAAAGAGAAGAGGTTGAATTCATCAAGTTAAGATGATAAGTCATGCGAGACTGAGACTAAGGTGGAATCGTTACCCATTGAGGCAAAGGGTGAGTTGACACCATCGATCAGGCAGCCACCAACCGTTGAATTAAAGCAACTGTCTGAGTCACTCAAATATGCTTTCTTGGGACCTCAAGAAACGTTTTCGGTAATAATTTCATCAACATTATTGGAAAAGTAAGAGCATGATTTGTTGAAAGTTCTTAAGGACCACAAAGAAGCTATCGAATGGACCTTAGCCGATCTTAAAGGGATTGATCCATCAGTATGTATGCACAAAATACATCTGGAAGATAATAGTACACCATTGAGGGAACCATAAAAACGACTTAATCTAAACATGAAAGAAATCTTTTTAAAATAGATTATCAAGTTACTCGATGCTGGGATCATCTATGCGATCTCTGATAGTAAATGGGTAAGCCCAGTTCAAATTGTTCCTAAAAAGTCAGGAATTACAGTGAAAGAGATCACTGAAGGGGAATTGGTGCCTACACGTGAGACCACTGGATGACGTGTATGTATCGATTATCGAAAATTGAACACTGCCACGAGAAAGGGTCATTTTCCCTTGCCATTTATTGATCATATTCTAGAATAGTTGGCAGGACAAGAATATTATTATTTTCTTGATGGTTACTCGGGATACAATCAGGTGCTTGTATTTCTATCAGACCAAGAAAAGACGACATTTACTTGCCCATATGGTACCTTTGTATATCAAAGGATGCCTTTCGGACTTTGCAATGCACCGACCACTTTTCAGCATTGTATGTTAGCAATATTCTCGAATATGGTTGATAAATTCATCGAAGTATTTATGGATGACTTCTCAGTTTTTGGGAGGACCTTTGAAACGTGTCTTAACCATTTGACACAGGTATTACAATGTTGTGTAGAATCCAATCTTGTCTTAACCTGGGAAAAGAGCCATTTTATGGTTCAATAAGGAATTGTGTTGGGGCATATCGTTTCTAAGAAAGGAATTAAAGTCAACAAGGCAAAAGTCAACTTAATTGCTAATTTGCCACCACCAAAGAGTGTACGACAAATTCGATCATTTCTGGGGCATGCGAGATTTTACAAAAGGTTTATCAAGGATTTTAGAAAGGTGGCTAAACCATTGTGTGCCTTGCTTGGGAAGGACATCCCTTTCATCTTTGATGATGATTGCATGAAGGCATTTTTGAAAATGAGAGAACTGTTATCCACTATCCCCATAATCCAACCTCCAGATTACTCAGTTCCCTTCGAACTAATGTGTGACGCATCAGATTATGTCATTGAAGTAGTTCTAGGCCAAAGAGTGAATAAATTACCTCATGTAATTTATTACGCAAGTAAGATATTGATCGATACACAAATAAACTACACCACCACAAAGAAAGAATTATTGGTTGTAGTTTATGCATTGGATAAGTTTCGATCATACTTGCTCGGGTTCGAAGATCGTGGTCTTTTTAGATCATTTGCGCTTATGTACTTGCTGGCAAAGAAAGACGCAAAGCCAAGAGTGATCCGATGGATCCTGCTACTGTAAGAATTCAATTTTGAAATACGAGATAAAAAGGGAGTTGAAAATCTGGTTGCAGACCACCTGTCTCGTATACTTCCGGAGGCAACGTCTTCTACGGAACCTATTCGGGACACTTTTCTCGACGAGCAATTGATGGTTATCCATGCAGCTCTAAATGGAACTCCTTGGTATGGTAACGTTGTCAACTACCAGGTTGCGGGTTGAATACCGTTACAGTGGGGCAAAAATGACAAAATTTTATTTTTCTCCCAAGTGAAGCACTACTTCTAGGATGAACCAGACTTGTTTAAATTTTACTCTAATCAGGTGATCCGACGATGTGTGCCCGAAGAAGAACAATTAAGTGTGATGAATTTTTGTCATAATGGGGCGTGTGGAGGTCACTTTGGGGGACGAAAAACGACATTAAAAATTTTGCAAAGTAGATTCTACTGGCCCACTATCTTTCGTGATGCAATGAATTATTGCAAGAGGTGTGTAAATTGCCAAAAGTTGGGGAATATCTCTAGACGAGACATGATGCCATTAAACCCAATTTTGGTTGTCGAAATTTTCGATGTGTGGGGAATCGATTTCATGGGACCATTTCCCCCATCATTTGGGTTCCTCTAAATTTTAGTGGTTATAGACTACGTTTCAAAATGGGTAGAAGCGATAGCCACTAGATCAAATGACCACAAAGTGGTAGTGAAGTTCCTCAAAGAGAATGTGTTCCACTGATTCGGGATACCCCGAGCTATTATCAGTGATGGTGGTTCACACTTTTGCAATCACCAGTTTGCAACTTTAATGAAAAGATATGGAGTCACTCATGAAGTGGCAACACCTTATCATCCACAAACTAGTGGTCAAATTGAGGTGTCGAATCGTGAAATCAAGCGAATTTTAGAAAAGACTGTCAAAACAAGCAGAAAGGATTGGTCTCTTCGTCTATCGGATGCTCTTTGGGCATACAGGACAGCATTCAAGGCACTAATCGGGATGTCTCCATTTCGGCTTGTGTTTGGGAAGGCTTGCCACCTCCCAGTTGAAATTGAACACAAAGCTTTTTGGGCAATCAAACGTTTTAATTTTAACATGTAATCTGCTAGATCAAACTGTCCTCTGGAACTAAACGAACTCGATGAGTTACGTTATGAAGCATATGAGAATGCTAGACTGTATAAGGAAAGATCCAAAAGGCTTCACGATAAGTTAATATCCATAAAGAAATTTCATCTAGGACAAAGAGTTTGGCTATTCAATTCAAAGCTAAAATTTCATCCGGGAAAGTTGTGATAAAAGATGGGAGGGATCTTTTCAAGTCATTTCCTCATCCGAATTTGGTACCGTAGAGATTAAAGACTTGAAGGATGATCGAATCCTAAAAGTAAACGGTCAACGTCTTAAACCGATGTTGAACCGAGCCCCCAAATGATGGTTGAAGTCATCAATCTCATTGAGCCGACAATGTGAAAAAGAAGTGGTCGAGCTGTCGACACATAAACTCAATGCTTCCTGGGAGGCAACCTAGTGTGTTTTTATTTTTAGTGATAGAAATAGAGAGTTTTTCTCAATTATTTGACTTGAGAAAAGTCAATCGATTGACCTTGTACAATGCTCAATCAATTGATAATTGCGCTGTCAATTGATTGATGTCTCAAATCACCATCATTTTACCTCATCATGTGTGTGCCAGACCAATAGGCACATCTATGATGTCAATCGATTGAAACTCAGATCTCAATCAATTGATAGTACCTTGAGTTAATGGGAAGTTTTCAAAAATTGGAGCGTCAATCGACATGTCTTTTCAATGGTAGCTAGGTCAAGGGGCACTTCAATGTCAATTGATTGAGACTGACCTCTCAATCGATTGACCTAAATTCCACTTAACTCCTCAAGTTTCCAAGGCACCTAAACGTCGTGACTTTTCGCGAAAGGGCCTATGTCAATCGATTGACACCACTATGTCAATCGATCGACATTAAGAGCATATGAATGGGTTGTACCACGTCGCATCCACGTTCCAAATGCCCATTAAAATTCACACGGTGTAGTGGAGGTCAATCGGTCTCAATCGATTGAGGAACATGACTCAATCGATTGACAAGAAGATTATATAATGGGGTACACCCGTGGTCCCCTTCTTCACAATCTCCCTCCAACCTGAGCTTTGCATATAATCGAATTCATCGAAGCCCATGCGCATCCCAAAAGATGAGTATGTGAACTACCAATGTCAAATAGAGAATTTCTTCGACATCACAAAGTATCGTCATATCGCCGAGGCGGCACGCTCAATCGAATTCATCGAAGCCCTGCATTTAGAAATGTTGCTTGATCCTCCTCCTATTGATGTCTCATTATGTATCATACGACTGTTTTACCAAAATATGGAGTGGATAGCGGCATCACTATCTCCGATGGGTTTTGCCTGCATTCGTTTGAGTATCGATAACTAGTCGTACAATCTGCATGTCGTTGATCTGGCTCGTGCATTCAACTTCTGCATGGTTCGCCCAATGAACCACCATATCGATCCGGCCATCGATCTCAGTCACGAGCTCATGATAAGCAACATGTGTGGTGGAAGGCATGGGTCGGGATTGTCGACGAAGCGCGCTGTGTTACCAATAGATATTCTATTTTGAGATGTTGTTATGTCCAACAATTTGTTACCCCATGGTACTAAGAGTGAAAGGACAGAGAATCGGGTGTTAGCACTCTATGCGGCATACACAAATACTTGGTTTGACGCGCCGGGTCTGATGCTTGAGGAAATGTATAGGTGTCACAGCGACATCGTCATCACCACTGCACCGAAAAAGCGAGAAGTCATCCTTCTACACTTCCCTGACTATGTCATGCATCTGTTGGACCAAGCTCGGTGTCCGATTTTTTACGATGAAGAAATGGGTGATATACAATTCTATCACTATGGAACGAGCATTTGGCATAAAAGCATCAAGGCCATTCTACGTGTTACGCCACCACCAGTTGATGAAATACCTCCTCCTCCTCCCCGACCAATCCCCGCACAATGCCAATGTGGCGGCATCCGACGACCTCGTCTTGAAAAGGTCCTCGATTTTAACGCCGAGGCAGCAGTAGCTCGCCTCGAAGCACGGATGGATGGGTTGAGTACAATGGTGGGAGGTATGGATCGACAGTCTCGGTTTCAGAGTTCCCTTCTCATCTACATTGCCCGAGAGTCGTTACCAGGGCAAGCCGAAGACTTCATCGCAGGAGCAAGAGCGGCGATGGATGGAGAGGGAAATCTTGAAGATGATGATGATGATGATGATGTTTAGTCTGTGTCTGTTAGTGTGTGTTTATTTTTAGTTTGGTTAGTTTTGTTTTTAGTTTGGTTAGTTTTGTTTTTAGTTTGGTTTGTTTGTGTGTTCATGTTTATTTTGCTTTTGTGTGTGTGATGAATTATAATTTGGTTAGATGTAGGATTTGTTTTTAGTCAATTTAGTTTTGTTGATGGGATCACGTTTGTAATCAAATCATGATTGATTGAATGAAAATCGGAGTGTTCTAGTGTGTTATATTTCTGTTTATTCTCGAATTGGTGCATAAGTTCATCAGTCAATCGATTGAGATGAAACTCTCAATCGATTGAGAACTTTAATTCCCAAAATTCTTGAAAAGTAACTCAAAACTATTGATCGATTAAAAAGCTTTTTTTTCTTCAATCGATCAAATGTGACATTCAATCAGGCTTTTGGTCTAATTTTTTCAGTATGCATTGCGTAGGGTAAATCGACTGAGGTAGCAATTTCAATCGATTGACACTTTGATGAAGATAAAATACTTTCTGTCGGGAATAGAAAATTTTCTAATTTCCTGTGATTTCCTATTATTGAAAAGTCTTTTATGAAAAAGCAATAGTTTTGGGCTGTGTGCCAAGTATGTCTCCTGACATCACGGGTCAATTGATTGACACTCACGAGTCAATCGATTGACTAATGTTTGTTTCTGAAAAATTGCCTCTTTCATTCCGAAAATCTATGTGATTTGAGTCGCATCCTTAGGAGAGTCCATATTTTAGGAAAATTCCTTTCATCCTTAGAGTCCGTATTTTAGAAAATTCTTCTCTATTTAAGTCCTTCGTAGGTTAGTTCTTTTAAAAACATCCCGTCAGTCAAAAAGATCAACCATCTTCTCTACCTTCGCGCCATGTCTTCAATCTGATACCGTACCCGATCGGCAGTCAAGAAATTAGCGGAACCGGCAAGAAAAAGATTACGTCGAGAGTTGTCACAGCAACCTTTTGATTTATCAAATCAAGAAAGTATTGATCTTGACTTAGAATCAAATCGAGAAATCAAATTGACTTTTGCTCGTTCCGTCGAAGCCGAAAAGGACCCGGCGACGAATTTGATTCCGACCTACTTATGGGCGGAATTAAACCCGCAACCGCCACTCGTACCGCCGCCTCCTATCCCACCAACATCACCACCACAAGCTCCCATACAACCACCCGGCGAGGTCAGAATCACTGAAGAGATGTGGCGTTATGCATTCCCGAAGCCGAAACAAGGGATTGTCTCCAATCATGACTAAGGGATAGGACTAGTTTAGGATTTAGATTTTTAGTCTTTTCAAATTTATTTTTTTAAGTGTTTTTAGATTAGGTTATTTTAATTAGTTTTTGTCTCTTTTCATTACATGTAGTCAATTGCCATTTTAATAAAAGTAATTTAGTTAAATATCTCTCTTTTGAATTTTGTTGTTCAATTCACAATACCTTTCACTTGGTCAGCCTTCTTGGTCCTCATTTTCATTTAACAGGTTTGGGGGTCTCATACACTTTCCAACAATCAATCCAATGAGGACATTGAAAAATTTAGGTTTGAGGGTGTTGTATTAGATTCATGTTCAGATTAACATTATAAAAATTTTAAAAAAAAAGACCATGGAGAAAAATATATATTTATATATATTTTTAAGGGCTGTGTTCGGAGTTGAAAAAAGGAGTAGCAGTCAATCGATTGAGACCTTTGTCTCAATCAATCGACTGAGAGCCATCAGCCCAGTATCTTCCAGCAGGTTAAAGGTTCTCAATCAATTGATTTGAACGAATCAATCGATTGACAACAGAATTGTCAATCTTATACCTATTGGAAGCATCAGTCAATCGATTGAGTATGTTCAGTCAATCGATTAACCGATCTCCTGTGAACTTTTAAATTTTGAATTGATCTCATGTCCTTGAATTATTAATGACCAAAAACTTGTAAGGAAATTTCCATCACACCATGGTTGTTTTACAAATGCTCTGAATTTTTAATGTAAGTTAAATGATGATGTTCATGATCCATGACCAGAAATTTTGTACTATCACCATGCTTTAATTCCAAAATCTGAAGAATTAAGTCTAGAACTTGAAATCCTAAGATTCCAAAGGAAGACTAAAAATTAGTAAGCTTTGGAACTTCGTCCTTGTTTTTTATGAGTGTTGAAAAATTTCGGAGTATCTTTTGAACTTCATACTTAATTGTTGAAATCTCATATACTTTATCTTGATTTGTCGGTTTCGCATATTTTATATCATTACACTAGAACACATTGTGTGAAAACTCAAGGAAAATAGGCATCATTACCATCATGAGAGGAGATGATCAAAGGCCATTGTTGACTCATTTGTGCTCAAAATATCCCACCATATATTAATTTATCTTGTTGCACCCCTTTTGAGCCTAAATATCCCACCATATGTTAATTTATCTTGTTGCACCCCTTTTGAGCCTTAATTGAAAGATTTTTACCCTAAAAATATTTTTTGTTAAGCTATATCAACCATACCCCACACTAGTTTGAAAAAGAAAACCTTACCCTTCAATCTCTGATAAATTAGGGATAAGAGCAAGAAAGGAAATAGAGAGTTATGACAATAGTACTGCAAGGAGTATATGGCAAAAAAATATAAAAGGAGAGAGAAAAAGAAAATACATCTTAGTGCAAGAGGTAGAGAAATATATAAAGGTGGTGTTAAAAAGAAAAAGAAAAGATGGAGAAAAGTGATAAAAATGAAAAGGTTTTGAAAAATTCGAAAAAGAAAGTGTGAAAAATTAGAAAATCAATTGCATTTCTTTCTTCCGATTTCTCAGAGAAATTTGAATTCAATTTTCCCTTTCTTTCTTAACCTTTACCCGAGCCCTGTTATAACCTTTAAAAAAAAAATACCTTTATGATCCAATCATGAATGATAAATGCCTTGTGGAAAGTGATAGTACAATGTCTATGATGCTTAGTATATGCATGTTTAGGATACAAATATCTTTCCTCATAAAATTTCTTTTAATTCTTTGATGTACCATTCTTCTTATAGCATGTGAGATTTTTCTACTTTGTGTTATAACTCCATCTCACATATGGATGAAAATATAAACCATTCATTGGAGCGATTTCATTTTGAGTGCATACCTATGGTAAGGATTGAGTCTAGACATGGGATCTAAAGGTTTCTAGTTTAAACTTATTCTCAGATAAAAGAATTTTAATAGTGATAATAGCATGACACTCTGGGTAGGAATCATGAATTATTGGCAAAATAATGAATTGAATTGAATGAGCATTAATAAAATGAGCATGGCCAGAAGCATCTTAAAATTATTCACGGACATTTGATTGTTTTAGGGCATGACTACAATTCTGAAATTTATTAGTTTGTGAAGTTTGTAGGTATCTTCACTGAAAACCTTCAGGAGACACCACTCCACTAGGGATCACCTAGGAGTTTAAAGGCTTGTTGCATAGGCTAAATGCAATCATGCTCCCTACGAAAGTGGCATTCATTTTATTTGTTAACTGTTAGTTATTTTTTTAATTATATTTGCTCGAGGACTAGTAAAGTGTAGGTTTGGGTGTGTGATTGGTGCCAAAATATGACTATTTTTCACACCATAATCCCTACATTTAGCTATCCGATGAAAGCATCTGATGGTTGTTATATAGTTTTAGTGATTGTTGGTGTTTCTGATAATTGGATCTTTAAATAGCATAAAAAGGAATAATTAAAGGTTACACAAGAACAGTTGACCAAGAGGTCAGCAGAAGCATCAAAATCTGTGAAAACAAGTGATCGGCCTAACATCTATTAGAAGAAGGAAGTTCTTACACCTATGTGTCAATCGATTGAGAATAAATTCTTAATCGATTGATAAGGATAGCTTTTTCCCTCCACTTCAAATTTAAATTTAGTCAATTTAGACTCAATCGATTGAGAATGGATTCTCAATCGATTGAGACTATTATGAAAATTGTCTTGTACTCCTATAAAAACAAAGCTACGGCTTTGAGTTGGGGGTTGGCTTTTTGGCTCTTGTTCTGTTCTCTTTTCCTTTAGTTTTCTTCTTCTCTCGGTAGATTGTATTTAGGTTTTTATAATTATTTTCCTTATAATTTTTGGAGCTTAGTTTGTACCTAGGAACCAAAGCATTGTAAATAGATTTTTGTGATAAATAAAAAGTGCATGTTCAATAGAATGGCTTCGAGTTTACAACGAGATTGCACACTAAGGATGAGCGACTAAAATATTTATTCAAGGAGAATGCAATCCCCAGATAAGTAACATTTATATTATTAACTGTACAATTTCTTAGTTTCATCATGGAATCATTCTGCTAAAAAGTGTGTTTAATTGAATATCTTTTGAATGCTCAATTATGGCCGTTGACCTAGGTTATCAACAACCATAAACGGGTCATTCCATCTAGATTTGTACCTGCAAGCCGATCTAGGCTGCAGAGTGATTATTTGCTCATTGTCGTGATTTGGAATTTTGAGATACACTATGCTTTTTACATGATTTATATCGCAATGATAGGCTGAGTCATAGTTTTTAGATGGGGTATGCTGGATCAATAATCGCGTTTTCTTACGATTCAATTTTATTTTAGATAAATGATGATGTGATTGATGTGTTATGAAATTGTGAGTTTAATGGTAGAAAAATTATTAATCTGGGATAGCAAATTCCTTGATCATTTCTCAAGTTGTCTTTTTATTTATCAGAATTTGTTCTTGCATAGATTACTTATTCTTTATTACATCTAGAATAGTGTGGTAATTATTTGACAAATTGAACTCTCTCCCGTGATACTTCCTTGGGTATTTGTTTCTCTTTCGAAATTAATTAAATTTCGCGCTTCCCTGTGAGTTCGATACCCTTGATTTCACCGTGCTACAACCGATCTTGTGCACTTGCAAGGGTATATTTTAAAATCGATCAGTGTGTGATTGATAGCCTTGTAGACTTCAAGGTAGATCATTGTACGTTCATAAATGACAGAGGAGAGCATTCAAATCTGGAAACTATGGAGGAGACCCGCGATGGGAAGTTGAGTTGCATGGGAGTTTGATAGGACATGCGCATGTGTCGGTATATCATTCGAAACTCCTTGTAATTATTTGTTTCATAGTGGATTTGGTTTGTGGACTCCGGTTCCGTGATTTTTCCCCAGTGATTGGGCTTCCACATATATCTTATGTTGTGGTAATTATTGTTGTTAATAGTATAATCTCTAGATTAATTAGAATTAATCGAATAACCGATAAAATTCCTTTGATAGACGGAATTTCAACCATCACACGATCAATTTTTTATTCGAAATAGCATACTACCCAAATTGTTCCCTGAAAATCATGTTTGAGCATGATATGTGCCACATGCCTTTCAAGACACTTTTTGGGATGTGTGCTATGAGGAATAAAAAACTATCTATCTTATGGTACGCCCATGCTCTCAAGATCCATTGTGTAAAAGATTGGGATGAAAAACAATCTCTATAGTCCGAGGAATTGAGCTACCCTACGTACAATTGGGCATATCCTTTTAATGGTCAATACTAAAGTGCACCTATATGATGGTTTCAGTCCTCTCATAAGCATAATTCTTTTTGTAAGACATGCTCTAATGATTGGGTATTAGATTGACTAGTTGGATTTATTAAACTTGATTTTGTCCCATGCGGTGTAAAACTCTTGGCTTTCATGGATGGACCTCTCTGTGGTCCGATAGGGTCAATCTCAAAACTGGACTATCCTACGTAGAAAATGAAAATTTATTATTAAAACTATCTTGTTTTCTTTAACATGTGACTCAAGATGGGCCGCGTGAATACTTGATGGCATGTTTCCGATAAACTTAATTAAGTTTATATGAAGTTTGTTGATCTAAATAGAGATCGTCAATCAACAAAGAATAAATTTAAAACAATTTTCCTAATCTTGTGAAAAGTTAATTTCGACAGATTTGTTGGAGGCTTAACATCTTCAGGTTTCAACTTTTGATAGGATTCATAGGGGATTATGTAAAGATTATGTTTCTATATTTATAATTACACTAAGATAACAAGAGAGCATTGACATGTCGGTCCATTAGATGATAGTTATTGAATCAATGGCCAATTTGGTAATCGATTTGTTAGCTTGAAGTCTAACATAATACAAGTCTATTGAGCTGAATGAAAGCAATTGATTGATTGACGATCGTTTGAATGTCTTGTTCGTATCTTCCATGTGCGTGGTTGAAGATTACGACTGGTGCCATTATGACAACAAAAATCCCAAGAGAGATAGTGGGCACCTTTCTTAGCTATCTCTCTTGGCAACTAAAATTCTAGAGAGAGAAAATCCTTTTATATTCTTTCTCTCAATAGATCTCTATCTCTCTCGTTTTTTTTTTTTTAGCAAAAAGAGTCTTTTTAGGACTCTTTTCTTTTATTATAGTCCTACCCAGCTTTTATTATAGTCCTACCAGCTGAGTATCTTCCTCTCTAAAACATCTCTCTCTCACTCTCTCTTCCTCTCAAGATTTCTCTCCCACTCTATTATCTCCCTTTCTATATTAACCCAAGCAAACTACAGCCCCACTTAATGTTGCTCCTCTCTCTCTTTCCCTCTCCCTCTCTTTCTTTATCTTTTTCTCCATGTCCCACTGTCCCAAATTAATTGCAGCAACCACCCTTCTCAAGACTTCTCTCTCTCTCTCTCTCTCTCTCTCTCTCTTGTCCCCCAACCTGCCTAGCTATAGAGCCATCCCCTCCCTTGTTCCCTATATAGAGAAGCAAATAATCTTTTTCCCTTAGTCTCTCTCTCCTTCTCTTTTGCCCAATATATATTTCAAACGAAAAAGAAAAATAAGGGACTCTCTCTCTCTCTAGCAGCCCAGGCCCTCTCAAACGTCCCTCTCTCTCTCATCTGCATCCTCTCTTCACCTGTATGCAGAGGCACACTAGGTTGAAGCTCGGCCACCTATCTTCTTCTTCATCTCGCAACCACCAAGAGACGTAGCAACAAGATTCATGTTGCAAAACAAGAAAAAGAAAGGAAAGAAGTGAAAGTCGGCACCTGAGCCGATACTCGTGTCGATTGGCATCCAGAGCCCGAGCTTTTCATGTTGATTCCACGCATCGTTTCGAGATTTAAACCCATAACAATTACCTGGGCGTACGGATATGCTAGTTCACCACTCTACCCAACCAAATAGCGGGAGAGCAGTCCACTTCAACTCAAATCAACGCATCGAATCAGATCTACGCCGACCCGAGACCATCCGAATCAATCGAATCTTTGCAAAATCTTCGCGATCACGCTTCAATAGGTGGGTTTCCTTCTGATTCCACTATGATTTATTTTGTGGCCTTTATAAAGTTAATCAACCCCGTTCGATTGACAAAAACCTTAAAAATCATATTTTTTATATGTTTTGGCACGCTTCAAGAGGTCATAAAAGTCAAAGGACTGACCCGATGGTCAAACCCTTTGACCCCGATGTAGGGTACCCAGTATCCTTCATTTTTCGTTTGAAAGTGATTCAGCGAATACACCCTTATGGTCCTCGAAATTGGGGTAAAAGACCCCCAGCCACAACAGTGCACAATACTGCACACATGCACCAACACACGTTTTGGACCAGGGTAAAGGTCATAGTTTGAGCTTCCCGATCTCAGAGCCATGGACCTTCTCGAAAAAATATCAGTAGGGAGATCCTCCATACTCTTTGATGTACTACCTATCTAATAGTTCAAATCACCTTTTCACGTTTAATATACTATATTTAGTGCCCCCAAAACCAATGAAATTTTCTAACACTTGCAGAAATTTTATTCCTGTTACTTATTTAAATACATACATGTGATAAAGGGGGGCACTTTAACTATATAAATCTAGAGATCTTGACCTTATCAGCTTTTGGTCAAAGAGTAGACCCCACGTACATTCTGACCAACTTCAAATCCGACGATTTAGATTCCAATAAATAATTTATTAAATCATTCTTTACATGTTATAGATATAAGAAAAATATATATAATTTATATGCTGCTCCCAACACTTAGAATAATTTATGTTTCAGATTTTTTATATAAATCTATATATATATATATATATATATATATATATATATATATATATATATATATATATAGATTAAATGGTCCACTTGACCCCGTATATTACATAAACCTTAGACCCATGGGCCGATACCCATGAATCAAATTAACGACCATCTGACCATCTATCAAATCAGTGGTCAGATTTCCATCGTAGTGAACATATTGCGATTTTTTTGTCACCTAAAGAGGTGTACTTGCACACTTAAAAATATTGCACTTCCATGTGGCAACTAAGTCAGGGGTGTAAATTGACCCTATTAGATCTCGGGTTTTGGGTTAAATTTAGCTAAAGTCCATCAAGATGAACACTCTTTAATTTTCGGCCCTCTTCTCATCCAACGGAGGAAATTGTATGATATGATTTCTATCCAGATTCAGGGATTGTTCAATATTCCCTAAAAATCAATGCCCTTAAGAAAAGGGTCACTTCCCATAACCAAATTATTCAAATCATTAAGATGCACCTTAAATATGTTATAATCCTTGATAAAAATTGAATCAGTCAAGACCCCCAAACATCATAAAGGTCCATGGGCCTTGTGGGCCTATCTAGTCTATGGACCCTTAATGGGCTCGTATATCCAATGTAGTTAAATGTGTGTTTTGAGAAACCACGAACTGATCTGTAAGGAATGGCCTAAACCTAACTTCTAAACTTAGAATAACTTGTTAGGTGTATATTTTACTTACACCATGAGAATATAGACACCTCGATAATCGTGTTTAACATGATATTAATCTGAATCGATGACTTTCTAGATAAGGGTCCAAAGAACCAAATCAAGTGTCGAAACTTTGAGAGATCCAAATAGCCTATACCCTGATTATATCTATAAGTTCAAATTGATCTAAATTGGATTATATATACCATGAAAATCGTATAATAAGGATTCGATGGTCAAAACTTGTATGAATCACACGAGAGTCAATCCTTAACCAAATTTTACAAATGACCAGTCAGTTTTGATCACATCAACAAGATTTATCTGATGAGAGTAGTCTAACATCACCTTGTGATACGTATTATAATACGCACCTACCTTCATTGTAGGTCACCTTCTTCTCTCTCGTAATGATGAGCTAGACGTTTGAATTACGAGTAATATTAGTTTCCCCTATGGTTAGATGTTTTCTTATTATATGTTCCATTTATATTTTATGTAACATTCATCACTTAGAAATACGTTATGGCATATGTATGTTTAGAAAAATGAATAAGATACGACACACGACTTTTAAGCCTTCGTCACGGTGAGATTTCTTTCACCATCACATAAAACTTGAAATGTTGGCATCTATGTATGGATCCAACTCCTCTATCATAGTATGGGATGTCACACGAAGTACATCCAGATTACTACGAAACCCGTCCCTTGGAAAGTATGACTTGTGAAGCCTATCGCACCGTGACCCATTCTAATTAAGTTTAAAAAAAGATAGAATATGAATATGTTAAGATACGAGATGTTAAGGAAGTGGAGACTTTTGCCCACGCAAATATAAAATCAGGGCGGGGACATAAGCCCAGAACTGAATAATGTTATGATATATTAAGATACGCTGTGAAGGCCAGCTAAACATGAATTAAGTTTCTACACGTGTCATGTCTTGCGTGCCACTGCAAGATTTAGCGTCTGCAACCAAGACGGGTCTTAAGGATACTATAATAGCTTTGTCTCGAATTAAAGGGACATTGTGTTTACTATGCGCATAACCTCATTGGGTTGGATGGTGGTTTATATTATGATATAGAGGTTAGGTGGTTATTTACACGTGGACCTCGCGCGATAGGCTCGAGCAGTGATCCTGGTACTGATCATTTAAACAAGTTAAGTGAGATACAAAATATGTTGTGTAGGCGTATGGAGTAATAATAAGACTTTCGATATGCCACGTAAGTTAAGTTGACAAGACAAGTAAGAAAAGTGATAAATATTAGGAGCATCATATGCATTGAAACCTATTACGGCCTTTCAGCTTTATTGTTATGAAATATGTATGAGTACTTTCATTATGTTGATTAGATAGAATTGTAATAGATTCACTTCTACTCATAAGGTTGCACCCACGATCACTCGGGTAAATGGTGGTGGATCGGTTGTGCCACCCACTGAGTTTACGTGACTGAGTAAACTCACCCCACTCCCAAAAACTAACAGCTACAGGTGAAGATATGGACTACATTGCCCAATGGACTTGATGCGCTGGTAGACTATGCGGTTTATGAGTGTGTTGGCTTGGAGGACCAATTAGACGACATCAGGTATATATTAAATATTTAGAAAGACTTTCTTGTAGTGATCATACTTTTATTTCTGGTCATTTAGTATTGTGGACTCTAATTTTAATGTAAGTTTAAATGAAAGGATTTTAGTGTGAGAAGAAATTTGGATTCACGAGTTTTTGGGAGCCAAGTTTTATGTAAGATTTAGCAAGTTATGTAAGTCCACTTATCGCCTTAACAAGCATACGGTATTATAACACGGAATTCTAGGCCCTTGAGATCGGCTAGGATTCTGGGTTGTGATAGAGATGGTATCAAAGCTCAGGCTTTACTTCTTCGAGGACTATGTGGTTCATGTAAGTACACTATAGTGATTGAAGTGACAATGATTCTGATAGACCCCAAGCTCTAGATCATTTGAGGACCGAAGGATTTTTAAAAAAAGGTGTGATGATCAGTGACGAAAGATTTAAGGATCTATTTGTTAAAAACTTATATGAGCTAGGAGCATGTGAGGAAAATTGTAAAGGATCTTTAAATGATGGGGAGCAATTAAAAGAGACATTTTAAAGTATTGGGAAATATTTAGAAGGATATGTCTCGAATGATTTGATAATTTATAACTAATTATTGTCTAAGATATCAATTATAAGATTAGCTTATTAGAAGTTATTTTAGATTGAAAAATAAATTATATCAGTAACCTTAGATGATATTGAAATAGTATATGATCAACGAGATATAATGAAGAGGATGCTATCTTGCAATGAAGCTTTAGGAGTTAATAATTTTAATAAATAAAGATAAATTTTGAATAAATTATTTAAAATACTACGTGAAGAATGATGTTTGAAAAGTGGAGGATTATGAGATTAGAAGAGCATCCTATTGACAGGAGATTTTAAGAATTTCTTTGAAAATAATTTAACGATCAAAAGGTTACAAGAAGAAATAACCATTGAGGATTGGATGTTAGAAATTTAACTAAGCAGGTGATTTTAAGAATCAAATAATTTTAATATATCAGTTAAAAAAAAATTTATTACTAAGGATTTGGACTAAGTGTGACACTGAAATGTCGAGTGTTTAAGACTAATTAGGAATAACAATTAATTTGAGACTTAAAAGGCCAAATCTCAATATTTATCATCAAGGATTGATGAATCACGAGTAATAGAGTAATGAAAACTTGTGAAAATAAAGGTACCCTAATATAATAACCATAGCTTCAATACCACAGCCTCCTTAATATTTTCCAAATCTTAAGGGGTACCTATATTTATAACCCATAATTTTTCCTTTTCAACCCAAATTTGTACGTGCTTAAACAATTGAATACTTAGAATTAGACAATGGAGATCATATTTTATTCCAATCTTCGACAAAACATGTATTGAGATCATTGCCTACGATCAAATGCTCAAAAAAATGAACATGATCATGACATATGTCAAACATGGTTCGCTGATCACTTTTCAGGATGTGTGCCATGTGGAATAAAAATATGACCATCTAATGTTGGGACCATGATCTCAAAGATCTATCTTGTCAAAGATTGGGATGAAAAAATATTTTCTATCGTTTGATCCAAAGCAATCAACAACACAAGAATGTGAAACCTGATTTGAGAAGGACGAATCTTCAATGAAAAATAAAGATACCCAATCCCAAAAATCTCTCCCACTGTCACGGCCCTATCTTCTCCCGCTCACATCCTAATGCTCATGTGCATGGCACGTGCATTCTACTAGTATTTCATAAATAGAAAACTCCATATATATTTGCACTTGAATTTAAACTGTCACAAGATCCAGACGGGCCATTAATTATTAGTAGTCATCCTATTTAAAAAATAAAATAAAATAAAATCATCATAATATAAGTATTCTACTATGTGGTATACAAATATTTTCCTAGGAATACATCAGACGGTATAGTGTGATGCACAGATTTTATGCGCATGCAAATTGTTGAAAAAATTGTTGACTTGGCACTTTATCAATATTTGTGTATCTCCTGAAGTTTGACTAGTTTGGTAGATAGAGATTGACTACTCACTATAAAAAATAAGACTATTAGCGGTAGTGATGGGGACATCCGATTCAAGCAACCGCCCATAACATATCGAAGGCGAAAGAAGAACATCAAAGTAATTAGAAAGAAAAAAAGTAATTTATCGACAGAAGAATAACTTTTAATTCATCACTTTTATGTTTAGCCTATTTTAAAGTATCAACCGAAGTTGGATTGATACGAAATTGGTCATATTTGAAAGCTTATCGAAGTAGCTTTCCAACGAGCCAAAATTTAAGCAATTATGACTAATATTGAAGAAGTTATGGTCAGTTTTCGAAAGCTGGACATAAAGTGACGAATTTCAAGAATCCTAATTGAATTAGGATTAGTATCTTTTATTATTTTATTTTAGAAAGTAAGAGTTGTTTCTTATATTAGAAATATGATTAATTTCCTTATTGTTTTAGGATTTTATTATTTTAGAAGAATTAGGATATTTCTTTTATTTGAATTAGGAATTAGAGTTATAATAGGACTTCTAATTTTATGCATTGGCTAGCCTATTTAAAGGCATGTAAACACTTTTATTATTACTTTTTGGTTAATGAAAATTGTTTATGCAAAAATGTGAGTTCTAAACTTTCGTGAGGGTGTGATTCTCTCAAAACGGAGAGCGATTGTTCGATTCTCGCTTGCGGTTTAGTGCGAGACCAACTCTTCTTTCATCTCTATCTTCTTTAGATTTACGGTCTGCGTAAGTAGTGTAATCCTAATTATTTTATTGATCTTATAAAAGCCCTAAATAAATATTTTATTCATCATTAATTTTATTAACCTTTTATTTTTGTTTGGTATCGAGAGAACCCACTTGCGAGTTCGTTCGACGCCTTAAAACTATCGAAGATCTAGCCGTTCATAAGAATCCTAGTCTTCTAGATCCACGATAGGGAACATATACGAAAGTAACGCTATTTTGGGGCTAAAATTAAATCACCTAATTGAATTTCTAAAATTCTCTGTGGTAATTTGTTATGAGAAATTATTATTTTTAATTGATTAAATTAATTTTAATCCTAATCTCAGCCCTACCATTACATTTAGTAAGTTTCTGCATCAAATTGGTATCAGAGAGTCAGTTTAGTTTTAGGGTTTTAGTGCTCATATAAGTTTTAGCATTTTTTTTTTTTGAGTCTAGTCTTTGTCTAAAATTTTCTTGCATCATCATGGTTCCCAATAAGTTAGAAGCCCTAATTAGAGACCTGACCGCCCGGATGGATGAACACCACAATCAGGTGCAACAACAGTTTTAATACCTACAAATCCGGCATGAAACTTTAGAAACCCGCATGGAAGAAATCAATGAGCTCATTGTCGAAAACCCCAATAGAGTCCACACTCATGAACATAGGGGGGAAGTTCCTCATCATCGCAAAATCTACACCGAACAGGATGATAAAATTATGAAATTAGTAAAAATGGACGCCCCTAAATTTGATGGGAAAAGACAACCTAAACTCTTTCTCGAGTGGGTCACCAGTATGGAAAACTACTTCAAGTGGTATGCCATGTTCGAAGAGCGAAAGGTCCGCTTTGGAAAGGTCAAACTTAAAGGCCAAGCTCGACTTTATTGGATGGATCTAGAGCGCCGAAGATGATCCAACGGTCTTACTCCCATTTCCACTTGGAAAGAGATGAAGGACCAGTTGAGCAATAAATATGTTCCTCTATCTTACGAGGAATGCATTCTTGATCAGTGGCATTCATTGCGTCAAGGAAATTCATCGGTCATTGAATACATAGATAAGTTCGAAGAACTAAAGACCCAGACCGATGTGACTGAATCGGAAAAGGTTATCCTATCCCGATTTCGAATGGGCCTTCGCCCAGAATTGCAAAGGGAACTTATTCCTTACCCTGTTGATAATCTCGACGAATGTTTCTCTAGAGTCGAAGAGCTAGAACGATACCTCAAAACTAATACTCCATCTAGTTATAAGTATAGTTATCGGTCCAATGCACTTGAGTCAAAGCCCAGCATTAGTGCCCCGCCTGCTAGGTCCAACCCCGTTACTACACCGGTAACTTGAGTCGATAAGGGTAAGAGTCCAATGCTCGAAGGCCCTAAGAGTGGTGGTCAAAATAAATGTTATAAGTGTCATGGCATCGGACATTTTGTAGCACAATGCGCATCTCGAAATTTGTTCATAACTAAGGACACCAAAAATGAGCATGATGAAGGTACTGTTAAATTTTACGAGCCTGAGTTGTTCCCTAGTGATGAAGAAGATTGCGTAGGGGAACGAACAATGGCGTGTCTTAGGGATATCTCTTATCCCGTTGCGGAGAATAATACCTCGCGGGTTCTTGTGGTTAGATGTGCTCTAGCCCAATCAAAGGAGAGTGATGATTGGTGACAGGATAATATGTCATAGCCCTAAAATTTCGAAAAAAAAACCTGACTATTTCGAAAAGCATGCCTAGCACGAAAATCGAGATAGATTTAAAATTTTAAATTTAATATTATTAGAAATAATATTAATCCGTAGTTAGATGAATTCATGTGGGAATTCTCATTTAAATTTGAGTCTTGAAAGACATTGATGCAGCGCGTTGCGCTGTAGCGACCGTGTAAGTGCTCCACACCGCAGTAGAAGTTAAGGGAAACAGAAATATCAAGGATATTTCTGTTTCTTAGCTTATATGAGAAGGAAGAGGATTGGATTGGATACCTTTCATCTTCTTCCTCTTGCTTCTTGAGAAAAATCTGTAGCTAGGTTGTGTTTTGAGAGGACCTTTTATTTTTGAGAAAATGGGGTTAGTGATACCCGAGGTCGTGTGTTGTCAGAAATAGAGGGTGGAGAGATCAAATAAACGCTCCACGTTTAGTTTGGGTATGTGTGCGGTTTCTGCGTGTTGAAGCAGAACTGATCGTGTAATAACCCGAAAAATCGCGTTAAACGATGACCTCGGGATCCGTGCCCGACTGGTCATAGGTTTGACTAAATAGGAGTCCATTAGTCGACTCGAGGAGTGATGAACGGATGTGATGAGAAATTTATGCAAGTATGTGGAGTGTAGGGAAGATCTAGAGTCACATACACCTACCTAGGTGTATGTGCTTAACACGTAGAAAACAAGTATAAAAGGGTTAAAGAACCCTAACTTACTCTTGTTTGGTTGTTAAAAGAGTTAAGAAGAGAGAGAGAGGGAGAGAAGTAAAGAAGGTTGTTAAGCAAGGAGTAAATGCAAGCCAAGGGAGATGGATTCGAGTATTAAAGTCGAATTCAACGCGGAAGATCCTTTGGAGCTAAAGCTGGAACCCTAGCCATTCCAACTTTAAGATCCAATCAAATTGAGGCTTGATTGAGGTAAATTTTATGGGAATTAAATGCATAGATTGTAGAAGTTTAAGTGTGGTTAAGAATGCTTAAAAGCATAGGATAAAGGCTTAGAAAAAGAGAGAAAAACAGGTTGACAAAGGTTTGGAAGATCAGCCCGAGAGGGGGCTGAATCTGACCAAATCGATTAATCGAAATTAGAGTTCGATTAATCGATTTGGTCTGAGAAGTTAAAAAGTCATGGAATCCCGATTTCGATTAATTGAAATGAACTTCGATTAATCGATTTGGAATTCGATTAGTCGATTTGGAAATCGACTAATCGACTGGGAAGCTCCAGCCACTGGAGAAATGAAACCTGGGGAAATCGACTAATCGAATTGAGATTTTGATTAATCGATTTCGGATTTCGATTAATTGATTTGGGATCGATTAATCAATTTTGAGACCTCGACTACTCGATGTAAGAATTGACTGCCTTATGTTGTAAACTCGATTAATCGATTTGGGATCGATTAATCGAATTTGAATCTCGATTAATCGATTTTGAGAATCGATTAATCGATTTGGGTTTCGATTAATCGATTTTGGAAATCGATTAATCGAATTGCATTTCGATTAATCGATTTTGGGAATCGATTAATCGACTTTGACAGTTTTGCTTGACTTCTTAGTTTGACCTTGAGATTCAGGGAGGGTCTTGGACCTTCTTTATTACATCTTTAGTGATGAGTTATATGTGTTATGTTGTACCATAGGTGGTACGTGGGATCATTAGTACAAGGAGCCGCGTGGGACCTTAATGCTTGGACCATCAGAGAATTGAGGTAAGGAACACCTTGGACATGTACTTTAATTTCAAGAGCATGTATGTAGTGATATAATTATCTAATTGAAGTTATTTTAAATGTGAAAAGCTTTATGAAAATGGGTGCGTGTGTGACACCAAAAATGTGATAAGGGCATCTGTGTGATGCAAGTAACTAAGAACAAGTAATCAAATGAAATTGAGACATCCCCAGGGGATGAGGAAGTAATAAAGGCATCAGGTGTGAGGCGGGTGTGTATACATCCCAGGGATGTATACATAGGATTGAATAATTACTGTTGAGGCCTAACTGATATAAGATAGCACACTTACACGGTGAACAACTATATGTAATGCACATGATATTTTTATTATTTGAGGTTTGGAGGATACCCCACCGACGTGGCGGGATACCCACGACGCGGCAGATATCCGTGATCGATGCTGGCGAATCCGTACACCAGCACGGAGGTTTATCCGTGATCGTAAGTACATCCTAGGGATGTTGTGTAATATTTAACCCCGCCGTCTAGTGAGAAAGGGGCTTGGGTCGTATTCCCAGGGAATACATGTTTTTGCAACTGTCTAAATAGATGACGATGAAGGGTATCTCATGGGGCTCGATGCTATATTGCTCGTGGATTACTTAAGTTGAAGATTTAAGTTTTGCTTTAGGCCCGCTGTCATTCATGATTAAATCAACAGTAAAGTGATACATGCAACTTACCAGTGAATTGAGTATAAGACATCTATTTTTAATTGGTTTTCTAGCAAATGCATAGATTCATCATGCTCTGAATATCATGGAATATATGTGAGTTTTAACTTATATGTTCATTGTGCTTGTTCCCTATTGAGCTAGGATGTAGCTCACCCTTTTAGACTATATGTCGCAGGTCCTTTGATAGCAGGAGCTGAGGCTTCGGGGGGCGTAGATCCGAGAGATTCGGATTTCGCGCCAGGAGTCGAGTTGGAGCCTCCACCCGAGGACTTCTCCTAGGTGACTCTGCTGAGCACTTTGATAGAGAGAGTCAGTTTTGAGAGCAGTTTAGTGCGGCTTGGTATGTCAAGCCTTTATTTTGAAATAATGTAATTAAAAATAGATTATTCTTTTGGCGAACCATCTGAGGTGATTCGATTATCACCAATGGTTCGGGTCGGTTCTCTATTCATGCAGTGGCATGAAGGTAGAACTGTCTTTTGAATCTGTCGGTTGGGCATATTAACTTCTTCCGCTTTAATGAGATTAATTGCTTTATTTATTTAATTATGCTTGTTATATCAATGTTCCGTGCTAAGCTTTGGGGCACGGTCTGGAGGATCGTGCTGATGGCATGGGTTTCGAGGTGCCGAGATTCGGGCTGTCACAGATCGTCTGCTTGTCTGAGTCATATCAGCGATAAACTGCGAGAGTCGAATCCGAAACCCTCTTCGGATCGTGTTTGCCGAAACCCCGAAAGGGCCTAATTGAGGTGAGCTTTTACATTTAAGATGGGCAAAGTTAAAGCCTCTTATTTATGTGTTTATGTGTGTGTGAATGGTGGTTAGAAACCATTAATAAAAAAAGGAGTTAAAATGGGTAAAAGGGGTGACCGCCATTAATGACAGAGAACTATCATTATTGATCGATCAATACTGGATTGATCGATCAATGAGAGGCATTGATCGATCAATTGGTATAAGCATTAAGAGGGAACAGTGGGGGCTTCTTTCTGGAAGTTCAGTGCCCGAGGGCATTGATCGATCAATTTGTTAATTGATCGATCATTTCTAAGGGTTGATTTATCACAGAAAGAGTGATCGATCAATGGCAAAGATTGATCGATCAATAAGGGCATTGATCGATCAATCTATATAAGGTTAGAATGAGAACAGGAAGAGGGAAATTTAAAAACTTAGGCTAGTGATCGATCAATGAGGTCATTGATCGATCAATGAGATGAATTGATCGATCAACTAAGCTGTTGATCGATCAATTTTCCTCTATCCAATGTGAAGAATAAGAAGGCTATTGATCGATCAATTAAAGCATTGATCGATCAATGAGATGGATTAATCGATCAATTAAGGTAATTGATCGATCAATTTACCCTGGTCACCTATGAGTTTTGTGAAGGGTTGATCGATCAATGAGCATTGATCGATCAATATGGTGGATTGATCGATCAATCAAAGTTGTTGATCGATCAATCACCCCTGTTTTCTGCCTGTTTTGTTTTTATAAATTAAACGCTACGGGACACCGTGCCAATTGACATTCTAACATCCCTGACACTTAGTGTATTATATTTATGGTCTAGGATCAGGCTATGACGCTCTGAAAAGCTTTGGATTTGATTAGAAAGAGGTCTGATCTAAGGTAACGGAAATCCAACCTAAAATGTTTTTTATTATAATTTCATGATTCTTTCATATCTGCACCCTGATTTCTGTTTTAACAAGCATGTTACATATCATAAATCTCTGATTTGTTTCCTGTTTTGATATTCTAAAACCTCCTCCTGATTTTTACTATATGATTTGTGAGGTCTATGTGTGTATGTGATTTAATGATTTAACCAGATGATCCCCACCGACTCGGCGGTATATTTGTGCCTGGCACACTTGTGCATCTGCTTTGTTAATCCCTCGACATAATTGCACTCCATAGATGAGGCATTGTTGCACCCTAAAATTGTTCATGTGAACAACGATTGGTTGGGGTTTCCTATCGATAGATTCCTGATTACTCCGTGTTATATATTCACGAGAGTTTCTTAAGTTAGAAATATATACAATTCAAGCCACCAATTATACACTTGCATAGCATCTGTTTCTTATTTAAAAGCTCAGTATTTGATCTGATTTTGTCCTGTTTGCACGTTCTAATTTGATTTCCTACTTTGAGATATCATGTCTTACATATTCCAGGCGGACGATTTTTATCCATAGTCTGGGTACTAGAGTCTTTCATTTTGAGATTTTTGTATGATGCTCTGGATTATTGTGTGCCTGGTGGCCACTGTCTGTATTTAGTATTATTATAGACGTAGTATTTCTTTGTATTATCATACATTCTATCGAAACCATTATTAGGAATCATTGTTTTGGGTGATGGATGTCCATCACCAGTGGTTCTTCTTGGTTCCTTTTTGGGAATGTATATTCTTTTATCTTTATATAGATGCCTTGTTATTGTTTTATCCTATTTTACAAGTCTTATATGATGATTCGATCTGCCACTACTGGACAGTGTCTGCTCTGATTTCCGCTAGACGAGCAGACACTCTGTGATCTGTCCTAGGGATCATCCAAAGCATGATCTTGATGGCACTGATTTTCGGGCGCGAAAATCTGGGCTGTCACATAATATCTTTTATACTATAGCCACGTGTAGGATGAAAGCCTGTCGAGTCCTTGTTGACAGTGGAAGTTGTACTAATGTGGTTTCTGAAAGTATAGTTTCTCGTTTGGGGCTCACGCTCGTAGCTCACCCACGACCCTATAAGATTGCTTGAGTTAATTCATCATTCATCCCTGTTTCACAAAGGTGTTAGGTTCCTATACAATTCGGATCGTATAAGGGCACCTTGTGATGCGATGTTGTGCCCATGGATGTGGGGCATATCATCCTCGAAAGGCCTTAGTTGTATGACATGGATGATACACTATTTGGTCGATCGAACATGTGTTCCTTCACTCACAAAGGTCAGAAAATAAAACTCAATCCACTACCTCCCAAGGTACCTATAGTGAAGTCAACAAAGTCAAGTGATAAAGGCCTATTAGAGAGAGAAGACATCTAAGGTTGTTCACATCGTTAGCCCTCTTGAGTTTGAACGAGGCGCTAAGACAGAGGACATCGTCTATGTCCTTGTCACAGTTGAAAAGTTCAAAGAATCAGGCGTTGAGGTTTCAAAAGAGGTCAAACCAATCTTGAGTGAGTTTGCGGATGTCTTTCCTGAAGACCTTCCAAATGAATTACCACCTCTACGGGACATCTAACACGCCATTGATTTAGTCCCTGGAGCTACCTTACCCAACTTGTCCCACTATCGTATGAATTCATCCGAGCACTCGGAGTTAAAAAGGCAAGTTGATGAGCTTCTCCAAAAGGGATTCATAAAGGAAAGCTTGCGTCTCTGTGTCGTGCCATTGCTACTCACGCCTAAGAAAGATGGAACTTGGAGGATGTGTGTGGATAGTCGCACGATTAACAAGATCACAGTCAAGTATCGATTCCTGATACTAAGATTGGACGATATGTTATACATGATGGTAGGTGCCACAATTTTTTCGAAAATCGATTTGAAGAGTGGGTACCATCAAATCCGAGTTCGTCCTGGGGACGAATGGAAAACTGCCTTCAAAACCAAAGATGGTTTGTACGAATGATTTGTCATGCCTTTTGGGCTTTCGAACGCCCCGAGTACATTTATGTGTATCATGACGCAAGTGTTACGACCTTTCATCGACAAGTTCCTTGTGGTTTATTTTAACGACATCCTCATCTACAACCACAACAAAGAACAACACTTGGGCCATTTAAGGCAAGTTTGTGTGACTCTCCGAGGGGAGAAGTTGTACGCGAACCTGAAGAAGTGCACGTTCATGTCACATCGCGTTGTCTTCTTAGGGTTCGTCGTGACCTCTGATGGAATGACTGCAGACCCCGAAAAGGTCAAAGCTATCGTTGAATGGCCCGAACCTCAGAACATTCACGAAGTCCGTAGCTTTCATGGGTTAGCCATATTTTACAGGCGGTTCATCCGTAACTTCAATGTGGTAATTTCTCCTATCACCAATTGCATCAGAAAGGGGGAGTTTAAATGGACACCTGTTACGGCTAAGGCTTTCAAAGAGATTAAGTTTCGAATGACGGAAGCTCCTGTCATGTGCCTTCCTGACTTCTCTAAGGTCTTTGAAGTTACTTGTGACGCATCAAGCGTAGGTATCGGAGGAGTATTGAGCCAAGAGGGCCATCCGATAGCTTATTTCAGTGAAAAGCTAAATGAGGCCAGGCAGAAGTACTCAACCTACGATAAAGAATTCTACACGGTAGTCCAATCCCTTAAATATTCGAAACACTATCTACTACCACATGAATTAGACTTGTTCTCAGATCACGAAGCCCTGCGATTTTTAAATTCTAAAACAAAGTTAAACCCACGACATGCGAAATGGGTTGAACAACTTCAAGGGTTTACCTTCGTGCTGAAACATAAGGCCGATGTGGAGAATCGAGTGGCTGACGCGCTTAGCCGTAGAATGGTGACATTCCACGCATTAAGTGTTGAGGTAACCGGATTCGAACGCCTCGTGGAGGATTACCCCACATGTTGGGATTTTGGCGAAGAGTATGCCTCACTTGTGAGTGGACAACCTGTCAGAGAAAGTAAATATACCCTACAGGATGGGTATTTATTCTTGAAACATCGATTGTATATTTCCTGCACTTCTTTACGAGACTTTCTCGTTTGGGAATTACACGCCGGAGGAGTTGCTGGCCATTTTGGTCGCAATAAAATGGTTGCATTGGTTGAAGATTGATTCTATTGGCCTAATCTCACCAGAGATGTTGCCAAAATTATCAGCCAGTGTCGTGTTTGTCAGTTGGCAAAGCAAAAGAGGTAGACACGGGATTGTATACACCTTTACCTGTGCCACACACCCCGTGGCAAGACCTATCAATGGACTTCGTGTTAGGCCTCCCTAAAACCCTCTGAAAGTATGACTCGGTGTTCGTTGTTATAGACCGTTTCTCTAAGATGGTCCACTTCATTGCGTGTGCAAAGACCTCCAATGCTAGTCACATTGCTACCCTATTCTTTAATGAGGTCGTTCGTCTACATGATTTGCCTAAGACGATAGTGTATGACCGTGACGTTAAATTTGTCAGTTATTTTTGGAAGACACTATGGCACAAAATGGAGACCCAACTATAATTTTCATCTACTTATCATCCCCAAACTAATGGGCAAACCTATAGGAGTTTAAGAAATCTGTTAAGGTGCCTAGTGGGTGAGTACATTAGGAGTTGTGATTCCATCTTACTTGTCGCTGCATTTGCACATAACAATTTGATTAATAGAACCACATGCATGAGTTCGTTCCAAATTGTGCATGGGTATAAACCTAGGACACCAGTAGATCTCATTCGAATGTCCATTCATCATCAGTCATAAGAGTCTGCATCCACATTTGCGCATCACATTCATGAGTTGCATGCTGAGATTAAGAAAAGAATTAATTTAAAGAATGAAAAATACAAGTTCTCTGTAGATTCTCATAAATGGTTTAAAGAATTTCAAGAGGGTGATTTTGTGATGGTTCAAAATAGACCCGAGCGATTCTCGCAAGGAGTCGCAAAGAAGTTACAAGCTCGTGGTGTTGGACCCTATCAGATCTTGAAGTGTGCCAGTTTTAATACTTACATCTTAGATCTTCCATCGAAATTAAGGATTAGCACGACTTTTAATGTGGAGGACCTTGTTCCATTCCATGGCCCTTCAACCATCCCTGCCAATCCCTTTGAGCCTTCTACATCCTATGATCTAATTATTCCCCTTCCTACACTATTACCCTCACCTACTCGATAAATCCGTGAGATCATCGAAGATGTATTGGAAGATCAGATTGTGTCCACAAACCACAGGGGACTTCAGAAGTACTTGATCAAGTGGAAGAACAAGGCCGACACAAAAAATACTTGGATTACACAGGAGGAATTTTAATAGCTTGATCCGGATCTTTTGGACCGTTATCACAACCAACATTCATCAGGGATGAATCCGTCTAACCCGGGGAGAGTTGATGGGGACATCCTATTCAAGCAACCACCCATAACATATCGGAGGCAAAAGAAGAACATCAAAGTAATCAGAAAGAAGAAAAGTAACTTATCGACAGAAGAGTAACTTTTAATCCCGTCACTTTTATGTTTGGCCTATTTTGAAGTGTCAAACGATGTTGGATTGAAATAAAATTGGTCATATTTGAAAGCTTATCGAAGTAACTTTCCAACGAGCCAAAATTTAAGCAATTCCGACAAGTATTGAAGAAGTTATGGTCAGTTTTCGGAACCTGAAAATAAAGTGACGAATTTCAAGAATTCTAATTGAATTATGATTAGTATCTGTTATTATTTTATTTTAGAAAGTAAGAGTTATTTCTTTTATTAGAAATAGGATTAGTTCCCTTATTGTTTTAGGACTTTATTGTTTTAGAAGAATTAGGATATTTCTTTTATTTGAATTAGGAATTAGAATTATAATAGGATTTCTAATTTTATGCATTAGCTCTATTTAAAGGCTTGTAAATACTTTTATTATTACTTTTTTATTAATGAAAATTGCTTATGCAAAATTGAGAATTCTAAACTTTCGTGAGGGTGTGATTTTCTGAAAACGGAGAGCGATTCTTCGATTCCCGCTTGCTGTTTGATGCGAGGCCAACTCTTCTTCCATCTCTATCTTCTTTAAATTTACGGTCTGCATAAGTAGCGTAATCCTAATTATTTTATTAATCTCATAAAAGTCCTAAATCAATATTTTATTCATCATTAATTTTATTAATCTTTTATTTTCATTTGGTATAGAGAGAACCCGCTTGCGAGTTCGTTCGATGCCCTAAAACTATCGGAGATCTTGCCGTTCTTAAGAATCCTAGTCTTCTAGATCCGCGATAGGAAATGTACACAAAAGTAATGCTATTTTGGGGCTGAAATTAAATCACATAATTGAATTTCTAGAATTTTTCGTGATAATTTGTTATGAGAAATTATTATTTTTAATTGATTAAATTAATTTTAATCTCAATCTCAGCCCTACCATTGCATTTAGTAAGTTCCTGCATCAGGTAGTTTTTTTAACAAAAAATTGCTGCTATTAGTCATGTCCACTACAAAAAAAAAGACTTTTGGATACAGATTTTAGAGACGGCTTTTCTAAAAACAGTCTCTATTGTTATTATTATAGTATATTGGAGACGACTATGACCTATAGAGCCATCTCCATAAATTTTAGTGATATGATAGCGGGTCAAAACTTTTGAGACCACATAGAAAACCGTCTCTAAAATCCAATTTTCACACCAATCGAGACGGCTCTTGCAGATAAAGCCGTCTCTCAAAAATAGCAAATGCCAACTCATCCTGCGAACATCTCGTGCAAAGTTACATCTCAACGCTAATAAAAAACTATTTATTCTCATGGAGGCTGTGAAGACTTCAAAGACCAAAAAATAGGGCTGAGTTTGGAGACGATGGTTGGGTTTCAAATGATCGAAATGGTTGGAGCTAGGGATCGAAATGGTTGGAGCTAAGATTTCAGACAATCGAAATCGGTTTGCGCTAGGGTTTGAGACGATGGAAATCAGTTTGAGCTTGGGTTTGAGATGAAGTGGTTTGAGCTAGGGTTTGTGACGATCAAAATCAGTGTGAGCTAGGGTTTGAGACGATTGAAATCGGTTCTAACTGAATCAATCAGGTTTGCGACGAAGCTGTTTGAGCTAGGGTTGAGACGAAGCGTTTGAGCTAGGGTTTGAGATGATTGAAATCGGTTCGAACTGAATCGATCGGGTTTGCGACGAAGCTGTTTGAGCCGAACTAGATTTCAGTGAAGGTTTTAGATCAAAATCGAGATTCCATTGAATCATTTGGCATTGAAGATCGAAATCAATATTATAACCTTTAATCCGATCATAATATTGTAAAGATCCATTGGGGGAACCCTAGTTTTACTATTTTGAGCCATATTGGGGATCAAATCAAGTGACGACGCCCAAATTCGGCAGCATCGAAGGTCATCTAATCATCTTCTCCTCCCAATATTTTAATTTTATATTTCGTAGCCTGATTTTTCATCCTCTGTTTTCTTAGCCTGATCTATCATCATTACTTTCGATTTTAATTCGTTTATTGTTTTCCATGACTTTTAGTCTACATCTATTGCTGCTATTCTTATGAGCATATAATTGAGTTCATGTGGCTATTTTCCAGACTTTCTAAGTCTGTTGTTGCTGTTATCTACTATCTTCTCATACATGATTTATGCCATTACTGCTTCTACATATCTTCTCTACTTTGCAATATATCAGTTCCATGCACAGAATTAACATAATATATTGGCTTCTGATTAGTGTCGGTTTTCACATAGCTTAGATTTCTGTTTTGAGATTGTTAGTCTCTTTGTTTGCTGTTGTTTTATGGGTATTAAAAACTGCTGTGAATCAGAGTTTATATGTATGTGATTTATTAAGAGTAATTTTCACTTGAATTCTAATATTTTATATTTTTCTAAGCAAAAATTACTCTTATATATATATATATATATATATATATATATATGTAAAGGATAGAAATGTGTGAGTGACGAGTCAACTCCCATTCTCTAGGTCCAATAGCCCTTGCTATTTTCTATATCTGTAACAAGGTTACTCACTTAACTGCGGGCAGTCTAGCTAAAGAGGGTCTCTTGATCCTTTACTACAGTTTGGAAAGATTCTTATGTCTCTAGTTTTTTTGGTCATATTTTAGTTTTATTATTTGGTTCGTTTGTACTATGGTGACTTTCAGCTTGTCCTTATACTTTGTTCTCTTTTGTTGTTCTTCTTAATAAAATCCATCTTGTTATCCATAAAAATGATATAGGTGCCCTACATTTTGCAAGATTTGGTATTAGGTACCTGACCCGAGTGCCAGCGGTGGCACTCGGGTCACTCTCCTTTTATCCAAATGGTCAAGCCTCAGGTGCTGCACTGCTATTTAGGGCAACTAGGTGTTTACTCCATTTTTAACTCACTGAATGTCTCTTAAGGAGATTGTTCCCAAAAATAACTGATGTGCGTGTGAATCTGGATGATCCTCTAGTAAGTCTCTACAACCTACTTATCTTGTGTCCCATTTCGTACATTTATTTAGGCCTTGTTTGGTAACCCTTTTCCTTCGTACATTTATTTAGGCCCTGTTTGGTAATCCTTTTCCAAAAAGTACTTCTAATGTTGGGTGAAACCTCTTTAGAAGCACAAAAGGGTTGCCGGACAGAGGGTTTTAAGCTCCTTTTTGATACCTCCCATTCTTTCAAAGTAACACTATCAGTGTGACCAAAGACTACGGATTGTTTGAAAAGGGATTTTTAGAAAAGTTGCATTTCAATCATGACCTTTTTAGTAGGCAATTAAATCGCTACTTCTTGAAAAAAATCCCAACTTTTTCAAAAATTGCAAATTTTATAAATAAAATCTGAATTTTCTGACTTTTTCTAGTTCTCTCGATCTTCCCAAAAAAATAATATTTTCTAATTTTTAAAATGTTTATAATAGAATTTTTTCTTTATAGTTTTTCCAAATTTGCCAATTTTTTTTAAAATTTTTCCCAAGCTGACTTACTACCAAATCACGACTTGGTCACTATGCCATTAAATAAATAAATAATTACAAAGATATTTAATTGCGTGTTTAGTTAAATATTTTTTTCCTTGTTTCTGTCAATTTATGAACATTTGCAATCTATGTGAAACCATTTTGAAATTAGTTTGGGCACTGAGACCATTCGCTAGGTGAGGTCTTGTGCATAATTATTGTCATTTTTTTTTTTTACAAGGAATAGTTGCATTTTTTGAGTGACGTCCTCAAAGTTCTCAAAGATTTGTCATCTGATAAATAATGCCATGACTACATGAGCTTTGGTAGGAGAATAATTCACCTTATCAAACTAAACCGAAATTATCATCTCCTGCTGCAATTTTTGCTCAAACTAGACCAAAAAATTCATCCGGCTCTGCATGTTCTTCCCTAGTTAGACCAGCAGCAGATCACAGTCTCATCCCACTTAGTTCTGCAACTTCTCCATGGAGTTCAAGTAGTAGCGTTAGTAAGATCACTCACTCTGTATCAGCCCCTAACCTTATTGACAGAGGATCTTCGAACCCTTCCATATCTAGTACCGTTCCTCTTTCAAGAATTGAAGACTACTGATCCTTATCCACAAATGGCCGGTCCTCACCAATCGTGGAAGATGTTCAGACTGCAAACAAGTCTCTGGTGGAAAGGATTCATGCCGATTTAGGACACACTGAGGATAAGTATACCACTTTTAAAGAAATTTCCTCCGAGTTCCGTCAAGGTCAAATCAATACGTGGGAATACCTTGCATATGTACAGCAATTTGGCCTGTCACATCTTATTCTTAAGCTTGCTCGGTTTTGTCCAGACCCCCAGAAGCAAAATGAGCTTATAGAGGCTTATAATGCTAGTTTGTGGAGCAATGGGCCTCGAGAAAATGGCAGTGTGAGTAGTGGCTCCATAAAGGGGAAAGGGAAATCAATAGAGGTGAGTAATGGCTTTTCCAAGTAGATGGTGCCTACAGCAGTGCAAAGGATGCATTGGCAGATAGCATCATCAGCACGGTAAGGAAACTGCAGGAGAATTATAAACCTTCAGAAGAAGGGGTGGAGGTGTTACCAAAGGATGGGTATCGGACAGCCAAGGGAAAATAGGAGGTTTCGGTGGTTGAAGAGCCAGTAGAATCGAGTTTACCAGAAACTCATCCATCTGGCGGTGGCTCTAATCAAAAGGTAGGTGGCAGAGCGAGCAATAGGCAACAGCGTAAGACATCAAAGTTTTCATAGAATGCGTCTGGGCGATGATTACGTCCTTAGAAATTCAGATGCTTCTCCTGAGCCTGTGGAAGAAGCCAATAACAACCCTTCGGAAGGAGGGCTGCCTGTAAGTGGTGTTTGGAAGAATGGTGGTGGACAGAGACTTGTTGCTAAGGCACAAAGGGGTTTCTCAAAATAACAACATTGGATCAAGTTCTGTAGGAAGCTAGGAAACAATGGAGTAAATGGCTAGGATGTTTTTTCACTGCCCTTTACTATTTGATGTGGGTCATTTTTTCAGGAGGAAATATTGTGCAGCATATTGGTCAAAAAAAGAAGGAAATGTTGTGCAGCGGTTTTATTAACCACCAAAGCCTTTATATAGTGGATGGGTCATCCTGCGGGAGGATGGAATTGAATGGGTTGATCTTGGTTGTAGTAAGGTTCATTATATGCTACACAATATAATGAAAGAAATTGCAAAGTTATGTAGAGTTCCAAGTTCCGAAGCAGAAACATTATACCCACCTAAGAAGCCTATAATTCGGGTCTGTCTTTTGTGATTATGTTGTTTTATTTGTTTGATTGTTTTTGTTCATCAGTTTCTTTGCCTTTTTATTTATTTATTTTATTGCCGAATTTTTTGTCGGGCTTGCAAGTTGGACGAGTAATCTTTGAAGCTGCTCAAACAACAGTTCACTTGGTTCGAGGTCTCAGATGCAACCGAGTGTGGTCACTGGACGCCATCAGCAGAAGCCTGGTCAGCCACCATTGAGGCCACAATCTCCATCAAATAACGATTGAGGACACCATCAACAGAGTGTGGTCACTGAAGCTGTTGTTGCCATTGGATGGAGTATATGAAGTTAACAACCATCTGATTAGTGATGGGCTTTGACTGTCGCCTACCTAATGCTCAACTTGCTCATGAAAAGATATGTAGATGGAAGCTTCTTTTTAAAACAGGTAGGAATAATTTTTGTGTTTTTTGATACTGTCATGTTTTAGTTTTTGCCTAGAGAAAATTATACGATTTTTTAGAAGTAAATGTGGGTGCTGAATGGGACGTTGGTTTACCCATAAAACCAAATCTGGCCATTAGATTGTTTTGGTTCATGCACATGCAGAGTAGTGACAACACTATTGTGAATGTATTACTCACTGATACATGATCAGGCGACATTGACGTGAAGTTGTGTTCTTGAAAGATTTAAAATTCGAATTGTATTACTGCTACCGGGTTGGGATGGGTCTGGAGGTATATCCATTAAAATTTTTAAGTGTTTACTTCCTCCATTAAATTTTTTTCCTGTTGGCAGCTGGAGGTGCCTGGAATGTGTATGATTCTAGTGTACTTGTTTAAACATTTTGCACTTGCTGGATTACTTCTGCAGCTTTTGTAATTAAAATGTATTGACTCTACAGGTGAGCCCCCTTAATGATGTTGAAAAGATTTTGGATTGCGAAATGCGGCCTACTGGTGCTGATGAGAAGGATGCCTCAAAGCTAGGCTCGAAACAAAAATTTGTTAAACAGTATCTTGTGAAGTGGAAGGGATTTTCTTATCTGCATTGCACATGGTAGTTCTAAGCTTCAACATTATTTTCACGAGTTCTTTTTCCTAGTTAACTATTATTCTTAACAGATACTATGTTAGCTAAGATTGCTGGATTAGATTATATTGCGAAACATTCAACGTTTTTTTGATAATTCTAACATCCTCCAGTTTCCCGTTGAATTAAAATTGTCTAGCTGTATAGCTATTTGTTCTCGCTCAGTTTTGTTTGCTCACTTCTGTAGTCAATTTACTAGTAACTTAGATTGTCATTATAATATTTTTCCTAATTTTGAAGGCACTTTCCATTTGATAATTTTTTTTTGCAGGGTGCCAGAGAAGGAACTTTTAAAAGCTTATAAATTATATCCACGCCTAAGGACTAAAGTAAATCATTTTCATCGTCAAATGGATTCAATTAATAACTCCGAGGATGAATGGGTTGCAATTCTTGCTACCAGGTTCAACCATTTCTTAATTGTCATTCTCTAGCTCCTTTGTGAATTTGGACTTGTTACTATTAATTGAAGCTGTGAAGGTAGGTACATAACTACTTTAACTAGTAAGGTAGGAACGTGGTGGAGCATCAATTCATTTGTTCATTTATATTTTTTTATGTATTGTGATGGATGGTTTCTCAAGCATGTTTGAGTATCGTGGATTCAGTTTTTCACATTGTTGCAACTTGTCATTTAGAAGATTGCTGTAAGTATTTTTATCTAAAATATTTTACTGACTCCAATTGCACTCATGCATTATGCTGAAGCTACATGTTACTGTAAACATGGACCTATTTATTTGCTTCCCCATACACTGAATGAGAAATCTGGTTGCCATTTGAGGATTTTTTTATGGTGGAAGGGCGAGGAGAAATTTCCACTATGAATATGTAGTGTCTATGAAAATTGGTGTAATTTAAATCCTCAAGCGATCAGAGGCTCAACTGGTAAAACAGGTTACATTATAGGAAGTTTGAAAATTTTTCAGTCAATGATCGATACCATCTAACCAATTATCAATCACCTCTAGCCAAAAAAATTTCAAATTAAATGATCATAACCATGAGTTTTAACAACCATCCATAAGTCGAGGGCATCCCTTAGGGATTAGTCGAAGCGTAAGCTTGGGATTACCCTAAGTTATCGAAAAAAAAAAAAACCCAACCATCCATAAGCAAGCACTTATTGGTTAATTGGTATTCCTGTAACTTAGTGTGAGTTACTGTCTAGTACCAGGTGGTGCTCTGGTCAATCTCTGTCTGCCAAACTTATAATATTATCCTATAATTTTGACATCAAATTAGTGAAAGGTCAAAAATATACTTTCACTGATTTCCATGCCCATAAAAATATCTATGACTATGCAGCTCTGGAGGCCTGACTATTTTGGCAAAAGGAGATTAACCTAAGCACCGCCATGCACGAGTTGAGTACCAAATACTAACTCTTTTGTTTAATTACTTTTGTTTCCTTGACCTACATGACCATGCTTTCTTTCATTGCCCATCATGCAGGCACTACACAGTTTGGCCTCATAATAGGAGGTAACTCCTCTGGTCTACTTCATTAAAGTAAGGGGCTTGACTCTCCTGACCGTCATTTAAACACCAAACTGTTCAAATGATCTTACACGATTTATGGTTGAAGATTTGGCTAATATATATTGTCAAAGTGATAGATCATATATTGAAGGGCAACGTGACTAAAAATCGTACTCATTGGTAGATCTTAACTATCTCAACTGTGCACTCTAATACCAGCTATTGTTTCTATTTTAAATAGCTGATGATATTAAAGTTTATGAAATAGATGGTTCACGTCCACTTATAGACATATCTTATTGGCTGAGACATGTTTCAATGATGGATTGGCACTTGGACAATTTACATTGTTCACACATGTCACCACAGACATGATAAAGTATTATACTTTAATGGTTTAAGATAAAAGCCTAAAATAATGCTCTAAGATCTTTTAATCAACCATTTTGGTATTTAAATATCGGTCAGGAGTCATCATCCCTAAACATGTGTTTGTTTTTCATGTATCTTACCTTTTAAGAATTCTTTTCTTTGGTGCAGTTCTCATAGGTCTACTTGAATCTCTTACAACAGTTTTAGCAGGTATACTTAATCAACAACTACAAACTCATACCCCTTTTACAAATATAGTTTGTTTATGATAGACAAATAGTTTCTGAACAAATTTTCTTCTCCTACATTGTTATTTCCGATTGGAAGATTTATTTGTGCACCAATAGGCATCATTGTCTTTCTTCCCTATAAATTTAGGAGCACATGTCTCACTATTGATTCTGTAGAGAAGTTTCTTCGCAATCAACGAACTCTCACCCCTTCAAGGTACTCTTATACTGATATCATTGGAATCACAAGCCACTTCAACGAGAAACTAGGGCAAGGAGGTTTTGGGTCTGTGTTCAAAGGCAAACTGCCCAGTGGTTTTTTAATTGCCGTCAAGATGCTCAATGATTCCAAGTTTAATGGGGAAGATTTCATTAATGAAGTTTCTACAATAGGAAGAATTCACCATGTGAATGTGGTGCAACTTATTGGTTTCTGCTCAGAAGGATTCACCATGTTTATTATACCTATCATTTTATAGTTATAATATTTATATATAGAAATATATAATTTATGCATGCTACATCATACATATATAATATGATAAAGAGCAGTAAATGGTACCATTGGTACATGTTTATATATATATATATATATATCGGAAGAAGAGATTATTAAAATATATAACTAAATTAATCAAGAGTAGCCATGGCTCTCAGGTTACAAATATTATATGAAGAAAGAAATGGTCATAGTACTCCATGTGCAGTCTTACATTATAGTGAGAATTGGCTCCATGTCATGACTTAAAAGAGTACTATTTCTCATGGCAGTCGCTATTAATGTAAGAGGAGAAACAATCCACAATGTGGTAGAGGAAAGTGCCTTGTCTGGTTGCATTGTAGTCTCTACATTAAATAGTGAATTTTTCCATAGATTTTCTCCTACATTATTATGGTTTTTACGACGTTGTATCCGTGTTCTCTGTTTTTGTGGTTGAATTTTGATGTTACCTTGTTTATTTGCTTATTCCTTTTCTTGTTCACGTGCTCACTAGACATTATCCCCAATTTTTTAGGGTTTTTTTATTTTGTTTTTTCGTGTCAACTAGGATCTACTTTGAACTATATAAGTGCACTAATCTTCTACCTAGAGTGCTGTCTTGCTTTAGAGTTCACAAATGTTTAGCTTCTTTGGGCCATAAAAATAGGTTATTTTGTACCTTTTTTGGCTCCTCCATTTCTTTATTTTCCGATCGCCTGGAAGGTTGCACCTCTTCCGCTTCCTTCAATGTATGATAGCTAACTGTTGAACTTATTTAATATTTCAGTTTTTCTGATATTTGAACTGGTCTATTTCAATCCCTATGTCTTCTAACGGTAATTTAGTATTCATGGATCCGATCATCTATTTGACTAGTCTATTTTTCCTTGGAGTAGGTGCGGCAACTTAGAGTAACTCCTCGAGTCTTAGTTGGTCATAACTTTGGAGCCAAAGGTATTTTTTATCATTGCAATTCTAGCGTATCATATTATTAGTACTACCTGATGAAAGGATGTATCTAATAATAGCTTGTTGTTATGTGTGAGATTTTGTGCCATATGGTCCATACTCCATACCCACTGAATTGCTGAGATACTACCCCTTACATTGCTAAGTTCTTGTGATTTTCAAAAAGGTAATAGAACGGAAGCTTCTAACTAGTAATCTATGCAATTGCCTTGAGCATGGTGGAGCAAGCTGCAAAACCTCTTCCACGGCCTGTTAGAGTAAGATGATTGTTTTCAACCTTGTTAGTTGTCTGATTTTGAAGAGATACTTTGGTTTACTTAAGGATCTGAATCAGTTTTTTTTAGGGTTTGTGAGATTGGATATCTGAAATTTTCAGCTTATTATTATGGGTTCTTTCTTTTGTCTAGGTTTGGGTTCTGGATGCTACTCCTGGAAAAGTTCGTCCTGGTGGAGATGGAGAGGATCATCCTGCATAACTAATCGCTTTTCTAAGCCAAATGCCAAAGCAGGTCCCTCTTTTTGAAGTATCTGCATTTCGTTGTTTTTTCTATGAGCTGTTTGAACTAAAATAAGTATCTTTGCATGGATAGGTTCTTTAGATCTTGAAATGTACATTTTATTAAGCAGTATTCCTGACTTCCGAGTTTTGAGCAAATAGGATTCAAGGTAGAGAAATGTAGTATTTGAGGAGAGCTATCTGGGAAAGAATTGGGTTCATGAGGATTCTAAGATCAAGAGAGGGGTGGTAAGTTCTGGATGGAATTGGAATAGGGAGATGGGATAGAAAGATCAAGATTTACTGAGTTTTTTTTTTTCATGAACACGTAAAATTTTAGGAAAAATAAACAGTATATAAGAAGCAGGATACTCTTAAATCCCCTGAAACATAAGAAAGCCGAAATCAGACATTAAATCAGTCAGTGCTTCAACGACATAGATGCAAGTCTGTTGGGAGTAAACACTTTTACTGTGTCATAAATCCCGTCGACTTTTCACTAGATTAAGTTTGCTCAGTCTCTTAGAAATGTAGTATTTGAGGATATTACTAGTCTAAATTGATAGTTCCTTCAAATTATTTGCTGCAGATACTTCAATAAATTCCAATAAGCATTTATTTCCACAGAGAACTCTCCCATACCTCATTGGTCATGTTGAGGTAAATGCGTGAAATCGTCACTATTCATTAGTTTTTCTTTGCAATATATATTCATGAAGTGTTTTTTGTGGTTATTAGTAAATTTAGAAAGGTGTTTTCAAATCTATCTGTCATCCTCTTTTGTTTTCAATGGTCCCTACTATGCAGGAAATAACTTGTTCTGAAGAAACTAGCAGTTGCAGGAGAAGCAGGAAAGCTCTAGAGATAGAAAATGAGTAATCATCAGTGCCTGCTACAGTTCAAGTGGAAGTGGAAACAGTGGAGGCTTTTGGAGTGGATTAGACACCTTGATAAAACTATTATGAGGCCAACGCCGAGGCTGTACCTTCTTGCAGACATGATATGATTCACCAGCTTGCCATTGTCACATATTCAACTTTTTGTATCCAAAAGGAGTTTTTATTTGCTAACCACCATCTGCTGTGAATAATACCGCTCCCTTACTTGTATATAAATAATTTGGCAGAATGAATGGTTTTTCTGTAATCTGAAAATAAAAATGGTTCCAATCAATTAAAGGAGTTCAATCCAGAGAAGGATCTCTCAATTGTGTATTCTTTCTGTTTTAGTAGCTGGAGGTATCACTATATGATGTCTACACCATTATCTTGTTCTCGAAATATAAAAAATTGCCTTAAAAAAAGTATTAGAAAAACGAATTAAAAAAATTGCATTAAAGCAACTGTATTAAAAAAAAGCATTAAAAAAAAATTGTATTTAAAAAAAAAAATTGCATAAAAATTGTTGACGTAAATTTTTTATTTTTTTTTTTTAAATATTTTTTTTAAAAAAAAATTTCATAAAAAAGCCACTGCCAAATATATTTTTAAAAAAAATATATTTTAAAAAAAAAAAAAATTGTTGGAGACGGCTAAAAGCCGCCTCCAATAATAGGAGGTCACTTATTGGAGACGACTTAAAGCCGTCTCCAATAAGTATTAGAAATGGCTAGATGACTTATTAGAGACGTCTTTAACATATCTTTGGAGATGGCTATATGCCGTCTCCAATAACCTTGACTATTAGGGACGGCTTCCATTTGGTCTCCAAAGACAATGGAGACGGGACTATTTGAGACTACATGGAAGGCGTCTCCAAGGACCTGATGTTGGAATTTGGCCATTCAATGATTCAAAGCAGTCAAACACCGTTACAATGAATCTCCAAACTTGTATGAGCCATTGATTTAAAATGGGTTTGGCTGCATTTATAACACAATGTGAATGTTCTTTAGACGCTAAATCTAGTCCTACTCATTAAGTAGCCCACTTTGCTGAAAAAAAGAGCCACATTTACTGAATTAGTCAGTTCCAATCGAGGTTAAATGGATCAGATCCAAATGTAAAATAGTTGACGCTTAAGTTAGGTCCCAAGCTTTTCATCAATCGGGAATGAACACTAAAAAAAATAAGACTATTAGCAGCAGCCAAAAACTGCCGCAATTAACAAAAAAATTGCTGCTGCTAATAGGAGTATGGGTACATGTGTGGAGTAAGTGATAATCACTTCACCCAAATCTCAATTATTAGAGCCTATGAGGTGAAGGTAATATTTGCAATTATAACGCTTTCTATTAAACACAAAGGTGACTCTTCATCCACCTGTGTCCTAATACTCAAAGTGAAATGACCCTCATTAATCATGTAAAGGTTGGTGATTAATTGCCTCAATTAATCATACATGTAACCAATAAAAACTTAATGAGAATTTTAGTCTCACTTAATGAGGCCTAATGACCATGTGTACCGACAGAATGAAGCTGGTTTGGCAAAGCCACTTTGGCCTAGGAATTAAAAGATTAAAGGTGTAAATTGGTTCTCAGGTCATTATTTCAAGGATGGTTTGGGGTTGTCCGGGTGATAATGACTTTTCATGGGCACGGATCAAAATAATAAAAAAGATGGATGTGATTAGGAAGAATTCTCAACATATAATTAGGGATACCTAGATATTAGTTTCTGGTCAGATTCATGGCTAGAAGGGGATCTGCTTCTTCCATGGTATAGTCATTTATAGGCTCATGTATCAACTCTACAATTAATTGTGAAGGGTTCGTTACCTTTGTTATTAGGGACGGTGTTTGGGACCTACTGACAATCCGGTGTAGTCCTAGGTAGCAATATGAATGAAATGCTCGAAGATTGATTGGAGCTAGTTCAATTGGGATAAGGGAGTTCCTCGTTTCTCATTTTGCTTCTTGCTTATTTTTAGAAGTAAATTGCTCACTGTTGACAATTTATGCAAGAAGGTTCTAATCATACCTATGAGATGAATCCTGTGTTGGGTGCAATGTGTTAGATAATTTAGGAACAGAAATTCGAAAATGATGAAATAGGCAAGAGAATTGGACTTGAGGCACGTAATCGTTATCTTTAAAACGCTATTCGCTCCCTACTCGAGTAAATCTTCGAGTTTGCAAAAGGGTTCCAGCGAGACGTTTCCAGGATACAACGAGCCCAATCTCTTGAATATGATCCGTTACTTTGCAATAGTAGAGGATCGCCCCAGAAAACTCAATCCAATAGAGTACCACCAAAAGAAGAAAACAAGATGAATTCTCAAGTTATATGCAAGGAATCTATTGCAAACCTTTATAAGCGGTTATGAAACGGTTTGGTCCAACGGTCAATATTTGACCAATCCGTTTGGCCCAATAGAACCGAATTGACCCACTGATTAGTGGCCCATTGACCAACTGATTAGTGGCCCATTAGACTCATGAATAATCTGACCGTTGGATCTGCCTGGTCAAAAAATCAAACCTCTCCTTGCGACGATGCACACGTGCGTGCGTAGCACGCTAATGCGCCAAAAGCGCTTTAAACGCTAATCGCCACGCCAATCTTATTGTCAAACAATAATAGAAGGTGAAAGGTTCTATATATAGCCTAGGCACTTTTTATTTTTACCAATGTGGGACTATTAATTCGCATATAAAACTTGAGAATATCTATTGCCTAAAACCCAACCTAAAACTAAGAAATCAAAATAAAGTTTTATTTTCTTTAAATTATTAAAATATTTATTATATTAATAATAAATATAACAATCTCCCACAAATTTAAGATAAAATAAAGACACTGGTACTGAAAATATGTGCATACCATGAAAGGTACCTTTTGGGCTTAAACCTTCACTTAATGTAAACTTATCAAAGTCTTATCAGGGTGTACAGAGACCATAGTCTTGAACTGAGGACCCTATATGACATGACCGGATAAATAACACACACATATTTTCTTAAGATTGAGCTTTCTATAAAGCTATCACTATTATGGCCTTGTGCTTATACCCTAGTTTCATGAATGCTTTTGAGAAAAACCATAATCTCATAGGAAGCGGCTGCACCTCCACATTCACATAGGTAAGTATGTCGAATGTGTTTCTGTAGTCAAACACATTAACACAAAATGTTACAAACTTATTAAGAGTAAATACTTATCCTTTTCTTTTTCATTACAGATTTCAAGCACTTGGCACCTGTCTTGGGATGGACATTTTAACAAAATTAAAGTGCTTCTAATCATCACTCTTATGTCGTACTCTTCTATTGAACTTAAGGATTTGTCATATAAATATTAAGTTGGATTTCTGGCATAGGTGATCAACTATATAGTTTTAGTCATATCCCGATAGATGTTTTCTTTACCAATTCTCTAGAAAGTCCTTTGGTAAATGGATCAGCCAAATTATTATTGGTCCGAATTGAGTCTATCCCAATTACTCTATCCTTGAGTAATTCTCTAACATAACGGTGTCGTAAACCAATATGTCTATTCTTACCATTATAAACTTTATTATAGGCTTTTGCTCTCATAGCCTCACTATCACAATTTATTGTAATAGGTGACATAGGCTTTGGCCATAAAGGAATTTCCAAGAGTAAATTTCGAAGCCATTCTGCCTCTTTGCCACATGCCGATAAGGCAATAAATTCAGATTCCATTGTGAAATGAGTAATACATGTTTGCTTTTTAGATCCCCATGAGATCGCAGCACCACCGAGAGTGAATATCCATCCACTCGTTGCCTTGGATTCATCTGAATCTGAATTCTAACTTGCATCACTGTATCCTTCTAAAACATTAGGAAAATCAGAATAATGTAATCCATAATGTACACATTCTTTTAAATATCTAAATACACGAGATATAGCGTTCCAATGATCATGACATAGATTACTAGTATATCTACTTAATTTTCCAACTGCATATGCTAAGTCAGGTCTAGTACAGTGCATTGCATACACAAACTATCGATTACTCTAGCATATTCTAACTGATTTACAGATCTACCTTTATTATAAACAAGTTTGATGCTAGGATCATATGGTGTAGATGCAGGTTTACTATATAAATAATTATATTTCTTGAGAATAGGTTAAAGTAAGCTCATTATCATTTCTTACTATTTTGATTCTTAAGATGAAATCAGCATTACCCATATGTTTCATATCAAAATTGGAAGAGAGAAAAGATTTGGCATCCATTATACTATCTAAATTAGTACCAAATATAAGCATATCATCTACATATAAGCATATGATAACTCCCTTATTTGCAAAAAATTTACTATAAACACATTTATCAGATTTATTAATTTTGAAACCGTTAGAAACAATAACACTTTCAAATTTTTCATGCCATTGTTTAAGAGCTTATTTTAAACCATAAAGAGATTTAATTAATTTACAAACTTTATGCTCCTATCCGGTCATTACAAAACCTTCAGGTTGCTTCATATAAACTTCTTCTTCTAATTTACCATTTAAGATTGCAATTTTTACATCCATTTGATAAATTTGTAAATGATAAATAAAAGCAAGTGCTATTAAGATCCTAATAGTTGAAATTTTGACTACCGGTGCATAAGTACGAAAAAAGTCAATACCCTTCCTTTTGTCTAAATCCTTTTGCCACCAATCGGGCCTTAAACTTATCTATAGTTCCATCAGCTTTAAATTTTCGTTTAAAAATCCATTTACAACCTATAGGTTTAGATCCTTCAGGAAGATCAACTAGTTTCCATGTTTTATTACCCATTATAGATTCTATTTCATCATTTATTGCTTCCTTCCAAAAGGCAGCATCTTGCGATTTCATAGTCTCATCAAATGTTAAAGGATTATTTTCGATATGAAAAGAAAACATAGTTTCCTTTACTTGTTCTGATCTTGTTCCCTCTACCACAAACATATAAAAATCAGAACCAAAAGAGTTTTCTTTTCGCACTCTTTTATTTTTTCTGAGATCCGTATTTTCTATATTTTCAGAATTTATAATTAATTTTTCTTTATCAGAATTTTTATTAATTCTAGGAACAGAAGAAAAATAATGTTCATAAAATTCAGCATCTCTAGATTCAATTATACTGTTTTGATTAATTGCACCTTTAGATTCAGTTACCAAAAATCTGTAGGCTTTACTGGTTAATGAGTATCCAATAAATATGCATTCAATGGCTCTATTACCTAATTTAGGTCTTTTAAGATCTAATAATCTAACCAGTGCTCGACACCCCCACACTTTGAAGTATTTAAGATTTGGTTTTCTTTTCTTCCATAACTCATAGGGAGTTATACTAGAACTCTTCTGTGGCATTCTATTTAAAAGATGACAAGCAATGAGAAGTGCTTCACCCCACAAGTTTAAATTTAAATTGAAATTTAAAAGCATGGCATTTACCATTTCTATTAAAGTTTGATTTTTTCTTTCTACTGTACCATTTTATTGAGGAGTGTAAGGTACAGTCGTAAGATATACGACCCCCACATTTTCACAAAATTCACTAAAATCATTTAAAGTGCATTCTCTTCTATCAGATTTTAAAGTTTTAATTTTAAAATTTAACTAATTTTCAACTTCTTCATAAGTTTTAAATTTTCCTAAAGCCTCATCTTTATGTTTTAGCAAATAAACATAAGTATATTTAGAATAGTCATCAATAAATGTTATAAAATATCTTTTTCCTCCTCTAGTTAAAATACTATTTAAATCACAAATATCAGTATGAATGAGTTCTAAAATTTGAGATTTTCTTTCTACTTTACTAAAAGGTTTTCTAATGATTTTAGTTTGAACACAAATTCTATATTTTTCATGAATATTTTTCTCGCATCTAGGAATTAATCCTAATTCTATCATAGTATTTCAACAATTAACATTCACATGCCCTAATCTATCATGCCATAATGAAAGAGAATCAACAATATAAACGGAAGAAGGCATTTCATTGATTACATTCAATTTGAACATCCCATTACAAACATATCCTTTCCCCACAAATACACCACCCTTAGTGATTACAACTTTATCCGATTCAAAGACTAACTTGAAACCATGTTTACTGAGTAAACTGGTCGAAATCAGATTCTTACGAATCTTAGGAACATACAGTACATCGGTCAAAGTAAGGGTCTTATCAGAGGTCAATTTGAGATTGATTTTTCCTGAACCCTTAACCTTTGCAGTTGAAGCGTTTCCCATGAAAAGCTCTTGTCCATTTGTGTCCTCCACATAGTTGGCGAAGAAATATCGGCAGTTACATACATGCCTACATGCCTAGTGGCACCAGAATTGATCCACCAGTCTTTTTCGCTCCCAACCATATTGATTTCGGAAATCATGGCTACAAACTTTTCTTCAGTCACATTTGCTTGAGATTCTTTCTCCCTTTTCAAAAGTCTGCAATCCTTTTTTTGAAGTGACCGGGTTTACCACAGTCATAACAACTGCCCTTTTTCTTCTGGCCTTGATGACCTTAGCTCTTATTTTTCTTGTTAGCCTTATCAAAATTGAAGTTGCCTTTCCGCTTTCCATGTGATTTAGACGTACCAACCTCCACCATATGAGCCTCTGAAGTTAATTGAGATTGCTCATCTTTCTTATCGCGAACACAAAGTTCATCTTTGACTCGAAGATGGTGGCACAACTCTTCAAACGAAATTTCTTTCTTTTTGTGTTTGAGAGTGTTTCTGCAACCCTTCCATGAGGCAAGCAATTTGTGGATAATTACATGATTGTGAAAAATGGGATCCATTTTTATGCCCTCTTAATTAATTTGACCGATAATATACTGAATTTCATGAGCTTGATTGAGAATCGATTTATTATCAGTAATTTTAAAATCTAAATACTGACTTACAATGAAGCTTTTTGTACTGGCATCTTCTGTTTTATACTTTGTCTCCAGCGCCTTCCAAAGTTCTATTGCAGACGGCATGCTTTGGTTCACATCAAAGAGTGAATTTGCTAGCATATTGAGAATATGCCCTTTATAGATATAATCATCTTACTCCCATTTTTTATGATTACGAACTTTGGCAAGAGATTCTCTATCAGAATCTTCAGGCTCCGCAGGTTTTGGAGTGGTTAGGACATAAGCAACTTTCAAAGTCGTCAATACGAAATGTATCTTTTGTTTCCATCTTCTGAAGTTGTTGCCATCGAATCGCTCCAATTTGACGAAGTCATGAATCATCACTTTCAGATTTGAAGCCATTATAAAATTGAATAGCGTTTTAAAATTGTTAGATAATTTAGGAACAGAAATCCGAAAATGATGAAATAGGCAAGAGAATTGGACTCGAGGCACGTAATCAGTGTCTTTAAAATGCTATTCATTCCCTACTCGAGTAAATCTTCGAGTTTGCAAAAGTGTTCCAGCGAGACGTTTCCAGGATACAACGAGCCCAATCTCTTGGATGCGATCCATTACTTTGCAACAGTAGAGGATCGCCCCAGAAAACTCAATCCGATAGAGTGCCACCAAAAGAACAAAATAAGAGAAATTCTCAAGTTATATGCAGGGAATCCAATGGATTTCAGAGTATCCAAATCTGTGTCCTAAGGCCTCCTTATATAGAAGTTTCAATATGACTGTTGGAGCAATAGTCGTATTTTGGATGGCTCAGATCTTTCAAAGATCTCAACCGCTTCATCCAACTCCTATATGAAAGGTTGCAACTTTTCGAATTTAAATTCGAACGGTTGCAAACCTTTATAAGCAGTTATGAAACGGTTGGGTCCAACGGTCAACATTTGACCAATCCGTTTGGCCCAATGGAATCAAATTGACCCACTAATTAGTGGCCCATTAGACCCGACCCGACCCATGAATAATCTGATCGTTGGATCTTCTTGGTCAAAAAATCAAACCTCTCCTTGCAACGATATGCATGTGCGAAGTGCAAAGTGCGTACGCGCCTAAAGCGCTAATGCGCCTAAATGTCAATCGACATGCACACGCGTGCGCGTGCGCGAACGCGGCGGCTCACCGCTAGGCACACTCTTCTATTCTTATTGTCAAACAATAATAGAAGGTGAAAGGTTCTATATATAGCCTAGGCACTTTTTATTTTTACCAATGTGGGACTATTAATTTGCATATAAAACTTGAGAATATTTATTGCCTAAAACCCAACCCAAAACTAAGAAATCAAAATAAATTTTTTTTTCTTTAAATTATTAAAATATTTATTATATTAATAATAAATATAATACAATGTAAATCAATTGGGACTCTTTCCTTCCAATATGGGTACCATTTTTATTTTATTTTAGGATGCCATATGGCATAGACAGCCCAAATGCAATGCCTGTGCAAACTGCACACAGAGAGGAGCTAATTCACTGCAACACGCTAGGATGAGGCCGCACAAAGGGCAGGAGCAGGCCTGGGGATTGGAACCCATGACCTAGTGCTTCCACAAGGGAAGAGGATACTAGTTGAGCTATTACTCAACCGGTTCCAATGTGGGTACTCGGCATAAATCTAAATTTCTATTTGAAGTCAATTGGGTAATAAATGCAACTTTGTGGGCCGTATGAAAGATGAGTTGCAAATTTGTATGAGCAAATCCAGAGGATCTTGCAGGAAACTTGCCAAATAAAAAATAAGATTCCAGGGCTCTATTTATAATCTTTAGGTTGATCATAAACTGTGCATTTTTGTTAGTGTAGAAGCAAGCTCAAAGTTCTCATTGTAAAGAAGATCATTCAAAGCTTCTCCATGGCTATAAATAGCCTCCGCCTCATGGGACGAGATTGTTTGATATCGCTCGCCTAGAATCTATGTGCAGTTTTTAAACATCTGTGGTCAAACCTACCAATGGTGCGACCCACTTTGTAATGACCCTAAAATTCTATACAGAACTCCACTGCTTTGATATGCGTGTCTGGCACGAAAATCGAAATAAATTAATATTTTATAATAATTATTATTGGCAATAATAATTTAGAACTTAGCTATTCTATCTTTATCTATTACTATTATACAATAAAATTTTGTGACATAATTATCACTGCTTTGTTTAAACCTGTGTGGATAGTAGACCTGTTTAGGTATGTTTTGAAGTTTCGAAGGCGAAAATTCCTTGAGGGGAAAATGTAATGACCGTAATTTTTAGGCATATTGAATTATACTCATACCTTTTTGAAACTGGCATGTCGATTTTCGAGGACGAAAATATTTTAAGGTAGGAAGAAGGTAATAACCCATAAAATCATATCCAAACTCGACTGACCTCGTATGTATGGTCGACACGAAAACCGATGTCATCATAAATTTTTATATAATAATAAATATTTAAATAATATTAAGATAACTTTATGCGGACGGATTAAGGTTTAAATGTGCGTTTGTGCCTTTAGTGTGAAAGCCGTGCACCGACGCACCGTGTGCCGCTCAACACCGAAGCCAAGCCTAAGTTAAAGGGATGGAACTTAGATTGTAAATATCTTAGATATTTTAGATTTTTTTTATAAGTGAGACGTGGGGGGTTGCTTGAAGGCTAAGTTTAGCCTTGAAAATTTGAAAGCTAGAGAGAGAGAGAGAGAGAGAGCTCCCGTCACCCTTCAAATCCCTTCTTGTGAGATTTCGATCGCGAGATCGCCATCGCACAGAAAATTCCGCACTCGTCGCAAAGCTCGTGACGTCGGTATCGATGGTGTTCCGCCGTTTATAGATTTTAACCGTTCAAGCCCCTTTTCTTTAGAGACCCCATTTTTCAAGAAGCGTTCCACCTCGCGAACGCTAACCAAGCGTTGAATAGGTTAAGATCGATGTGTGGATCATTGACGACTTCATCTTGAATTCGTGGTGAAATCGTCGTAGAAATTTGGAAGTTTTATTTTGAAACCCTTTTGGACAACGATCCTTAAAGGCGCGAAATCGATCGAAGAAAGGTTAGTTTTTATTTGATTTTAATGGTTTAGATTATACAATAAATCATTGTTTTAGTTTAGTGTGTATGTGTGTGTGATTCGATAAAGATCGTAGAAGATTTGGATGAAAATAGATTAAGAAATGACAAAACCTTATGGATGTACATTTCTAAAGGTTTTGATCGATCAATTGGGTGATTGATCGATCAAATTAGGTATTGATTGATCAAATTAGGTGGTTGATCGATCAAGTTTAGTATTGATCGATCAATCATCCAGATTGATCGATCAAATTGTATATGCAATGATAAAAACAGAAAGTTTGTTTTTAGAAGTTCATTCCCGACAGCATTGATCGATCAATTTGAAGATTGATCGATCAATGTGATGGGTTGATTAATAAATGGTGAAATTGATCGGTCAATGTTATGGTTGATCGATCAAGGGTGAAATCGATCGATCAATGTGGAATTGATCGATCAATCTGATGGGTTGATCGATCAAATTGACTGTGCTGACACTGCTTCAGTGTTTTGGCCATAACTTTTTTCTCCGAACTCCGATTGATACGATTCTTGCGGCTTTGGAAAGAGGATAACTAAATCTATAACTTTTATGAATTAACTAACTAATAAGTAAATTTTTTTGATAATCAAAATTGAACTGGAAGTTTGACCAAGTTCTAAGTTAGCACGTTTTGACTGAAGTATCGATATAACTTTGGTATATGGCCATAACTCTTTGTCCCGAACTCCGATTGACGTGATTCTTGATGCGTTAGAAAGAGTACGACGATATCTAACCCTTTTATGAATTAACTAAATCTTTAATCAAATATTTTGAGGGTCAAAATGAAGTGGGAAGTTGGGTTAAGTTTTGAGTCAACACGAAATTACCCATTTCCGCCTCGATTTTGAGAAAATACTTAAATACGTCAATATTTTTAATAATTAGGATTATTTTTTAGTACATCATCATATGTATGATGTAGACTAAGAGTGGAGGCTGTGGATAAGAACTTTTAGATTGCTTTAGAACGGCGTTGGATTTTCTTAGAAAGATCTGTTAAGGTAGGGGAAATTCAACTTAAAATGTATCTAATTTTGACTGCATGATATTTTAACATTTGTATTCTGGCTCTGGTTTTAAAAAGCATGTCTACATATACATCAAGCTCAGTGAAGCTCTGATTCCTGTATTCTGATACCTGCATATCTGATTCATGTATTCTGATGCCTATTTCTGAATTCTGCCATCTGCTCTGATGTCTGATTCTTGAGGTCATATGTGTGTATTTGATTTTAAGTATTGAATCTAGATGATCCCCACCGACTCGGCAGTATAACCGTGACCGGCACAGCGGTATATCTGTGCATCTGCTTGAAAATTCCTCCTGGCACAAGTTACTCTTCTATTGCAGAGGCTTGTTGCACCTTCTGAAATTATTCATTGAACGATAATTAGTTGGGGTTTCCTATCGGCACACATCTGACTACCACGTGCTATATATTCATGGGAGTTACTTAAGTTAGAGATATGCATGATTTAAGTCACTAATTATAATACGCATAATATCTATTCTGACATCTCTAAAAGTACATCTGTCTGATATTCTGCATCTGTTCTGTTCTTTTAAGAAAAAAGAAATTCAGCATCTATTATCTGAGAAACTCTGTCTACATTATTTGAATTGATCGTTTGTTCTGCATAATGTTCTGCAAGTCATGTCTTACAAATTAGATGCAAATTAATTGAAATTCTTCTACTAAGCTTAAATGGTTAGCTCGCCCTATATATAAATATGTTTTAGGTTTTGAGGCCCTTGTTCCCGGCACTGAGAGCGACCCTGACTACCAGCCTAATCCGGAGGCTGAGGTTGAGGAGGAGAATACCAATACCCCTGCTGACGAGCACCACCCATAGCTAGGGTATTTGATTAGACTGGACATTTTGGGATCTGTATATGTTTTGGATTATTGTGGTTCTGGTGGCCACGATTTTGTACTTAAAACTTTGTAGATACTTTATTTTCTTTTGTGTACATCTTATAGGAACCACTACTTGGAACCATTATTTTTGTTTGATGGATGTCCATCACCAGTGGTTCTTCTTGGTTCCTTTTGTGGATGTATTTTTTTTTATTTTTTATATATAGGCATTGTTAAATTCTTCTCTCTTTTAAAACCTTATATGATAACTCAATCTGCCACTACTGGACAATGTCTGCTCTGATTTCCGCTAGACGAGCAGACACTCTGTGACTTGTCATAAGGATCATTCAGAGCATGATCTTGATGGCACGAATTTTTGAGTGCAAAAATTTGGACTGTCACAGTTGGTATCAGAGCCTAGGCTTTAGGTCGTGTTAGGACTCTAGACTAGGCTATGGATGTAGGTATGGTCGGGATATGAGTTTTCTATGACCCAACTAGGACGTAAGCAAAGTTAGTAGATATTTGGTTTTAGGTCTTCTAGGGGAATCACGGTTGTAGCTATAGGTTCTATTTAGAACTTGGAATTCGATTTAGAACTTGGATTGTGGATCTCATAATCACTTTTAATGGAGATACATGATGACTTGATGGATGTACAACTAGTAGATGAATAAGTTTTACGATTTTGTTGGAACATTAGGCCATGGTAACCACAACAATTATTGATTGGAGTTTATGTCTTGTTGACATATCAAATGGTGCCACGAAAGAAAACCAAGATTGGAGGTACTGGAGGAGGTGAACCATGTTCTAGGTGTGACGGGTGACACCTAGCGAGAGACTGTAGAAGATCTACTAGGGCTTGTTTTAAGTGTGGACGAATGGGACACTTGATAAGACATTGTCCTACTTTGAAAAAGGAAGTGATGACCTCGACAACCACTCAAGGTAGTTCTCCCTCTTTACATCCGGCGACGACTAGAGTTACTCCGGTACAACAGGCCTTACCTGTCTCCTCATCTACACCATTTGTAATGTGTGCGTGGTGTGGGAAACCTCATAGAACGGAGGCATGTAGGCTAATCTCGGGTGCTTATTTTAGATGTGGTGAGCAAGGACACCGAGTCAAGAACTACCCAGATATGCGACAGAAGCAGGAGACCTCGATGTCTACTTTCAAGCCGATTCTTCTTGCGACTCAAGATACCCAAGGTATAAAGTTCAATATTAATTGTCAAGATTTTGTTTCAATGTTCTGATGATTTAGGAATTTTATTGATTTTGACACGTGAGGAATATCATAACATTATCGCTTGTGTATCGACTTAAATCACTTGCATGATATAAATGAATTTTAAATTCTGAAGATTAACTACGTAAGTGATAGTTATATTGGCAAACTTAATAAATCTTGACAGTTACAATAAATTTCTTAAGGACAATTGTTTAGTGAATTTAAAATTTCTTTAATACTTACAAGAAGTGAAGTTGAATTAATGGACTTAAACCTAGTATTCTTCTTCCTGACTAATGAGTCATGATTATGGTGTATTTAAATACATTCCTTCTAAATATGAGTTCGGTTGTTAATCGCTGTAGTTTATTCTGAAAGTTTTTCGAGAATTAGAAAAGTCTAAGATAATCATGTTGATAATTGATAGAGAATAAGAAAAGTTAATTACGGATATCATGGGAGAGCAAAATTGGATGTCGCTACGGTGGATTGCGCTGTTTTCACTTAAGCCATGATGAATGACTATAGATTTTCAAGGACTATATGGAGATTTAGTTAGTATAGAGAGTGTGTTGAGAGTTGTGCACATGAAGAGTCAATAAATCGTGCCTAAGTATTTATGTACGACCTTATACTGGTGCACCTAAATGGTAAGACATTGAGAGCAATCATTTGCAATCATCTCCTTGCTTTGAAAGGCTTGATGTGTCACACTCTTTTGCCCTTCCTATATGATCGAAATTCTATTCGTGTATCATAAGATCGGTTAAGGGTATAAGGTTTGAAGATTTCACGATCGTTGCGGTAGATTTTAAAAGTTCTCATATTGGTGATAGCTTTATCTTATTTTGCTAATGGCTTTATCTCATGTTGGCGATGACTTTATCTCATTTTACTGATGGCTTTATCTCATTTTCGTAATAGCTTTATCTCATTTTGGTAATAGTTGTACCTCATGTTGGTGATGACTTTATCTCATTTGGTGATGGCTTTATCTCATTTTGGTGATATCTCTTACCACCGTTGCGTATTAGAAAGTGGGAGAGTGTGAACATTTGTTCGTAGATAGATGAGACCTATTTCGAGTCATAAGTTGATTTGTTCTGATAACGATAGCATCAATTTTGTGAATCAGATTTTTTTTCGGATGAATGGTATGTTTCAAAATTTGTCCACTGTGCTCCTTGAGTATTTTTGTAATCGTAAGGGGTCACTGTGATTAATACAATGGAAATGATACATGATCCCTAATGATTAACATCGTTGAAGTGAAGATCTGTTGAATGGACAACACATTATATGTCCTTTAAGGTTTGGTTGATCCTATTTATAAATACATTCTGCTTAAGTAGTCTTAATCTCACGATCAATATACAGTTCTCTGTGGAATGAACACCAATCAAGTAAATAAGGGGGGGCATCCTTAATGAAAAGCCCAACAGCTAGTTCTTGCCTATGTATGAATTTTGCGGGCATTATGGTCATTTTCTTTTGACTAATGGTTAACTTGATGGTGACATACTACAATATATAATTGCTTATGGAGGTGTGATATGAGATACTCGGTGCATGGGAAGACTGTCACACTTTTTTAGTAGATTTAGGATGAGCTTAGCGACCTATACTTAACCCGAAAATTTTACCTATAGGGGTCGTGTGGATATACTGATTTTGGGGGAAACTATTTTGACTCTGGATACGTGTGAGTCCATTGTGGATGTGTGGACTCAGAGAGAGGGGTTGCGCATATATGAGTGGCGACTGTATGGTTGTGACTATTTCACGCATAATACCTCTGCGCACGTGTATTGATACTATGAACAATTGAGTTTTACTCGGGATATCTTTAGGGTATTTTTGAGGACAAAATTCCTTCCATATAGAGAGATTATGATAACCCTAATTTGGAGGACGTTGAAATTATGATGGGGACTTCTAAATTATATGGCTTCCTGCAGGTAGATTGCCAATCTGCGGATTATAAATGTGCATACGTGTGGATGGTGGAAGGATTCTTGATGTGTCTTCTTTATCCACATGTTGCTACTTAGGGAGATGTGCCCGTTTGGTCACTGGTTCGGCTATGTGGAAGTCAACTGTAATGGGGTGCGTTAGATTACGTGTGGGTGTACAGTACACATGTGTGTAGGGTGTGGACCATTGATGTGATCTTGCACACCTATGTGGGGTGTGTATGCTTTACATACTAGCGGTTAGAAGTTTAAAGGCTTGGCTAGGAATGAGGATTATTCCTTTTGCTTTAACTCTTGCATTTATGTTGAATGGTGGAATTTAAGAAAAAAGAGAAGGAAATTTGGTGAGGAAGTTATTGCTCGTGAATGTAGAGCATGGACGCCATGCGATTGTGTCGAAGCTAGCAAGGATCGCCACTAGTTATGGAGATTGTTAAACCATTGGAACCCTGGAGCTTGTCGAGCTCGTGGGCTGAGAAATCGACCGACCCAAGATGATATTTTAGCAGTATGTTCCTTATGTTATTGGTGTTCAATGGTGTGAAAATCATGGGATGGACGGAGGATAGAACTCTAAACCATGGAATTCACGAGTAAATCACTCAGCTACAAAGGCAAACTGGGAGTGCGAAGCCCAAATTCATGAGTAATACCCGCAATTGTTCTCCTCATGCGAGAGGTAATTTTTACAATTTTACATTCTAACCCATTATTGCTTTATGTATGTGGCAATTACAATTTCATACAATTGGAGTTGTCTAGATAGCATATATTGATCCCCTATACGTGGTGAAATAGGGACTGGATAATGCCTCCATTAATGAGGTGTTTAAAGAAATAGCTTGACTGTAATGATTGATCGATCAATTTGATGAATTGATCAATCAACTATGCATTTGATCGATCAAATAAGAAGGTTGATCAATCAAACTAGTTTATACTATATTCTGTGAAAAGGGCTGCCTGATCGATCAAATTGAGCATTGATCGATCAATTTTATCGATTAAGTTATATTTTGGGTTTTTATTTTTCACTCGCACGATTAAAATCTTCAATCATTCGAGAGAGTTTGATTCTTTTGCGTTCAAGGGATATTTTCGGCTATCGGAGCTTCTTGCTTTGATTCATTAGATCGCATTTTGCTCGGCTATTGTGGTAAACCCTACTCTCTTCCTTTGTTGATTTGGTTCTTAATGGCATGATCAATGCCAAAGATTTGATGTCTGAGAAGCAGAAGGCTGCTTCAAAGAAAGAAGCAGAAGGCTGCCATATGCTCCATTGATAACAAAATGGTTGAGCAGTATATCGCATTGAGAGAGGAGTATAGCCCGGCTCCTGGCGAGCCTCAATTGACCAACAACATTAAAGTTTTCAAGCTCAAGGACTAGACTAAGAGCTATAATCTATTGGTCAAGAGGTTACCTGAGGAGGGGATTGTACCACCAGCTCTAGTTGAGGAGGTGCCTGACGGACAAGCACCAAATAATAGGGGGCATAGCCTAACGTTGTACTTGAGGGGGATGCATCTATTGTCCCTTTAACCAAACTGTTAGTGTCTGTTAGACATTTTCGGGAACGAAAATTCCTAAGGGGGGATAATGTAATGACCTTAATATTCTAAACAGAACTCACCTGCTTTGATATGCGTGCCTAATACGGAAATCGAAATAAATTAAAAATCTATAATAATTATTATTGGCAATAATAATTTAGAACTTAGTTATTCTATCTTTATCTATTACTATTATATAATAAAATTTTGTGACATAATTATCACTGCATTGTTTAAACTTGTGTGGATAGTAGACCTGTTTAGGTATATTTTACAGTTTCGAAGGTGAAAATTCTTTGAGGAGGGGTAAATGTAATGACCCTAATTTTTGGGTATATTGAATTATACTCATACCTTTTTGAAACTGGCATGTCGATTTTCGAGGACAAAAATTCTTTAAAGTGGGAAGAATGTAATAACCGGTAAAATCAGACCCAAACTCGACTGACCGCGTGTGTGTGGTCGACACGAAAACTGATGTCATCATAGATTTTTATATAATAATAAATATTTAAATAATATTAGGACAACTTTGTGCAGACGGATTAAGGTTTAAATGTACATTTGGGCCTTTAGTGTGAAAGTCGTGCATCGACGCACCGTGTGCCGCTCAACACCGAAGCCAAGCCTAAGTTAAAGGGATAGAACTTAGATTGTAAATATCTGAGATATTTTAGTTTTTTTTTCATAAGTGAGACGTGGGGGGTTGCTTGAAGGCTAAGTTTAGCCTTGCAAATTTGAAAGCTAGAGAGAGACAGAGAGAGCTCCCGTCACCCTTCAAACCCCTTCTTGTGAGATTTCGATCGTGAGATCGCCATCGCGCAGAAAACTCTGCACTCGTCGCAAAGCTCGTGACGTCGGTATCGATGGTGTTCCGCCGTTTATAAATTTTAACCGTTCAAGCCCCTTTTCTTTAGAGACCCCATTTTTCAAGAAGCGTTCCACCTCGCGATCGCTAACCAAGCGTTGAATAGGTTAAGATCGATGAGTGGATCATGGACGACTTCATCTTGAATTCGTGGTGAAATCGTCGTAGAAATTTGGAAGTTTTGTTTTGAAACCCTTTTGGACAACGATCCTTAAAGGCCTCGAAATCGATCAAAGAAATGTTAGTTTTTATTTGATTTTAATGATTTAGATTATAGAATAAATCATTATTTTAATTTAGTGTATATGTGTGTGTGATTCGATGAAGATCGTAGAAGATTTGGATGAAAATATATTAAAAAATGATAACCTTATGGCTGTGCATTTCTGAAGGTTTTGATCGATCAATTGGATGATTGATCGATCAAATTTGATATTGATCGATCAAATTGTATATACAATGATAAAAACAAAAAGTTTATTGCTGGAAGTTCATTCTCGACAACATTGATCGATCAATTTGAAGATTGATCGATCAATGTGATGGGTTGATCGATCAATGGTGAAATTGATCGATCAATGTGATGGTTGATCGATCAAAGGTGAAATTGATCGATCAATGTGGAATTGATCGATCAATATGATGGGTTGATCGATCAAATTGACTGTGCCGACACTGCTTCAGTGTTTTGGCCATAACGTTTTACTCCGAACTGCGATTGATACAATTCTTGTGGAATTGAAAAAAGGACAACTAAATCTACAACTTTTATAAATTAACTAACTAATAAGTAAATTATTTTGATAATCAAAATTGAGCTGGAAGTTTGGCCAAGTTCTAAGTTAGCACATTTTGACTGAAGTATCGATATAGCTTTGGTATTTTGGCCATAAGTCTTTGTCCCCAACTCCGATTGACGTGATTCTTGATGCATTAGAAAGAGTACAACGAGATCTAACTCTTTTATGAATTAACTAAATCTTTAATCAAATATTTTGAGGGTTAAAATGAAGTGGGAAGTTGGGTCAAGTTTTGAGTCAACACGAAATTACCCATTTCTACCTCCGTTTTGAGAAAATACTTAAATACGTCAACATTTTTAATAATTAGGATTAATTTTTAATACATCATCATATGTGTGATATAGACTAAGAGTGGAGGCCGCGGATAAGAACTTTTGGATTGCTTTAGATAGGCATTGGATTTACTTAGAAAGATCTGTTAAGGTAGGGGAAATTCAACTTAAAATGTATCTAATTTTGATTGCATGATATGACATTTGTATTCTGGCTCTGGTTTTAAAAAGCATGCCTGCATATACATCAAGCTCAGTGAAACTCTGATTCCTGTATTCTGATACCTGCATATATGATTCATATATTCTGATGCCTGTTTCTGATTTCTACCATTTGCTCGATGTCTGATTCTTGAGGTCATATATGTGTATTTGATTTTAAGTATTGAATCTAGACGATCCCCACAGACTCGGCAGTATAACCGTGACCGGCACAGCGGTATATCTGTGTATCTGCTTGGAAATTCCTCCTGGCACAAGTTACTCTTCTATTGTAGAGGCTTGTTGCACCTTTTGAAATTGTTCATTGAACGACGATTGGTTGGGGTTTCCTATCGGCATACATCTGACTACCACGTGCTATATATTCACGGGAGTTACTTAAGTTAGAGATAATACGCACATAACATCCTAAAAGTACATCATCGATATTCGCATATCATTATGTTCTTTTTTTCAAAAAAAAATTCAAAGATCATTATCGAGAAACTTCGTATTATTTGAATTGATCGTTTGTTCTGCATAATATTCTGTAAGTCATGTCTTACAAATTAGATGCAAATTAATTGAAATTCTTCTACTGAGCTTAGATGGTTAGCTCACCCTGTATATAAATATGTTTTAGGTTTTGAGGCCCTTGCTCTCGGCACTGAGAGCGACCCTGACTACCAGCCTGATCCAGAGGCTGAGGTTGAGGAGGAGAATACCAATACCCCTGTTGACGAGCGCCACCCTTAGCTAGGGTATTTGATTAGACTGGACATTTTGGGATTTGTATATGTTTTGGATTATTGTGGTTCTGGTGGCCACAGTTTTGTACTTAAAACTTTGTAAATACTTTATCTTCTTTTATGTACATCTTATAGGAACCACTACTTGAAACCATTATTTTTGTGTGACGGATGTCCATCACTAGTGGTTCTTCTTGGTTCCTTTTGTGGATGTATTTTTTTTTGTTTTTTATATATAGGCATTGTTAAATTCTTCTCTCTTTTAAAACCTTATATGATAATTCGATCTGCCACTACTGGATAGTGTCTGCTCTAATTTCCGCTAGACGAGCAGATACTCTGTGACTTGTCCTGAGGATCATCCAGAGCATGATCCTGATGGCTAGAATTTTCGAGTGCAGAAATTCGGGCTGTGACACACTTCTTGTGTATTCAAGCTGAACATTGATTATTCCTCACTAGTTCAGCATCGGGGATCATAGGGATCATCAAAGATGAGTAGGGTACCATTTAGCAATCTTCGTTTGGCATAGTCCAATTGATAACATCTGTGAGACTCGTCTGATGGCTGTTTTGGATGGGACATTTATTGGATTCTAGTTAAAAGCATTTTACAGTGGATGTAGAGTGGATTCTAATTGATTGCATTCGACTTCAGCAGCAAATATCAACTAGCTAATAGCCGAAAATTGAATGCATTCTAGTTGAAAGCATTTTTACAGTGGGCGATAGCAGAGCATATTAAACTCCTCCACTTGAAATTCAAGAGCTTTGAAATCAGACATGTTTTGAGAGAGATAAATGCGTAGACAGATTTTTTGGCCAAAGCGATTTGTACGTAGATTTTGTGGTTCGATGGGTCCAAGAGGTTGCTAAATTCCGTGCAGTGCTCATCTGGCTCTAATTTTTTCATTTTTTATCGTTCCTATGTTTTTTGGATGACATCCCATTAATCTTGGTTAATGATAGCTAAATAGAAAGATGTCTGCAGGATATATAATGTTATTGACCAAGGAATCGTAGGTGGTGCATAGGTCCATCCCCTTCAAAGGCATATACCATTAACTGGAATACAAAATATTGTACATAAAAATATACATGGTGTAAAAGAGTATATTTAAAATGATGGCCAAAATATTTGAAGCTAAAGTCATTGAACAGTAGGGCACTCTCTAGCCTTTGAAGCTAAATTCATTGAATAGTGGGGCCATTTAAATAAGAGGTGAGCATTAAGTTACAAAGTGGCGATATATGTCCTCGTCAGAGATATTCACACCCAAGCAACCATAACAAACCAGCCAAATTAATGATTCCTGAAGGTTAGACCAGATTCAGACTAAGCATCGAGCTAGCCCATGTTCAATTAGATCTAACTTTAGGTTCCAACCTTTTTGTTAATTGGGTATGAATTTTAATCAACGCCCCCCATAACAGATAAGTTTTACCAAAGTTGGGTCCATAATGGACAAAGGCAATCCCGTTTAATAATATAAATAGTCATAACAAAAGAGTGTTTTCTTTGTGCCTCTAGAGATTCCAAAATAGCCTTTCAGGTTGTTGTTGTAAAGATTGAAAGATTGAGTACTTCCAATTTGGTTAGGTTCATCCTCTAGCTGGTTGTAAGATAGATCGAGATTTCTAAGATTCATCAGCCGACACAGTCCTACAAAATAATTGTTTTAAAGAATAAAATAAAATGATTGCACGATCTAACTTTGAATATAACCAATTTTCTAGTTAAAAACCTAAATTTATCCACTCATTATAGATTAACTAGTTAGAAGATGTTCTGTTTTTTTAGATGAAAATTTTGTCCTTTTCATTAGAAATAGAGAACGATTATAAATGGAAAAATAAGTAATCCCAAATAGGCGGTTACAGAGAGGGCCACAATCCATTGAGTGGTAGTTATAATAAGTAACATTAAAATACAATGAATGGTATCCAAGATCCATTTAACAACGACACGGAATTCAGGGACCTTCAGAGTAAAGTAAAAATTCGAGAATCCACCACTATCCTGAACATCCGCCGGTAACCGATACTGAAGATCCACCAGAAGAGATGCCACCACCATCGGCAAACTCACGATCCACAAAAACTCCCACCACATAGGAAACGAGGGGGCAACAACTGACCAAAAGCTTCACACATCGCTTCAATCGAAGCTTTTAAGCAATGTCTCATGACGTAGATAAAGTGCATGTGTTCGCGCAACAACGAAGTCGTCAATACGTTAGTAAAACCCGTGACCAAAATCGTTTCAGAAATAAGTATGGATTGCAAAAAAACCTTCATAGAGGTGATCTCCTCAGAAAAGAAGACTCTCACCAAGAAGAGGATAAAACTCCTATATTCTAACTCTAAGATAAGAAAAAATAAGGAGAGAACAATAGAGAGCCGAAGACTCTAAGCAAAAGACAACCCCCAAAGAATTGATTTATTGAAAGCATAAAGAAAAGAAGATAAAAAGAGAGAAAATCCCTCCTTCCCACCCCCTCCCATAAAATGTCTTTTCCCCACAGCTTGATTTGTGATTTCCAGTTAGAAGATGTTCTAGTTGGTCTTTAAAGTATATTTTTTATTTTTGAAAGCATGTTTAACGAACCAAAATAAATGTATCTAAACCACTGGAGTCCATTCATTCAATCTTGACCATCCATTTAGCAAAGTAAAAGGTGCCCATTTGACATTCTTGCATTTTAATTGTAGGGCAATGGTCAGGTCCAACCAGCTTCACTTTTTATAGGATGGCATGCGGTCAAGATTCTCCTATTTCTAAGGGCTACAGATGTTGTTGAACACAAAATCCGGATCAACCTGTCAAGATTCTCCTATTTCTAAGGGCTACAGATGTTGTTGAACACAAAATCCGGATCAACCTAGTTGGTTCTGACCATTGGCCTTCAATTGTATATGAGAGAGAAGACAATTTATGTTTAAGAAAATTGTTCACTTTTTGTTTAAGAAAAAAATTAGAAGGCGCATGGTGTGAGGAATCGATGAGGGACGAGTTTTAGGATTGTAGGGTAATCCGGACTGCGTTTTGTGTCCATCCGATGGGCACCTCTCAGAGTCTAGTGATCCTGCTTCAGAAGTAGAGTGGACGGTTGGATCTCAGGATGATCTTAATGCATTACTCAATGCTGACCTTACCGACATCTGTTAGAAGTATGGGTTAATCTTCAATGGTAGTCAAGAGGACTTGAGATCTCTTTTCAAGGACAACACTCAAAGGAATCTGGTAGGGAGGAGTGAGCAGGAATCGAATAGCTCTGGGTCTCAGGTTAGAGGCAGAGGTAAAGAGAGAATCTATTGACGATTATGCTCCTTTGCCAGTTTTGGGTGATTGTTCTTGTTTAATGTTTTATAAAATTTTATCCTAGAATGTTAGAGGCCTAGGAGATACTGTGAAGTGTGATATCGTGAGGAATTCTATCGATGCGCATAAGCCGACGATTGTTACCCTTCAGGAGACCAAGTGGAGTTCGTGTGACAATTCGAAGGTTCATAAGGTGATTCGCGGGCTTTAATGGAAGTGGCAGGCTTTGAATGTTGTCGGGGTCAAGGGGGGAGTGTTGGTAGCCTAGGATAGTAATGTAGTCACGCAGAGGGATGTGGCTATTGGGATTCGTTCGACATCCATCCTGTTTTGTTTGGTTAAAGACATTCTGATATGGGTTTTCTCCATTGTTTATGGTCTTAATGACCCCGCACTGAGAGCAGGTTTCTGGACAGAGCTCCTTCATATCCGAAGATGGTGGGACTTCCCATGGATTGTCGGAGGTGATTTTAACATTATTCGATTCACGCACGAAAAAACTGGCAGAAATAGAGTCACTGCTAGTATGAGAGGGTTCTCAGATTTCATGGCAGCCTCCGAGTTAATGGATATTCCGATGAAGGGGCTGCGTTTTACATAGTCCAACGGATAAGAAAGGCTGGTTATGAGTAGAATTGATCGGTTCTTGATGTCTACTCACTGGGGTGACATTTATCCCAGTTCATCTTCCGCTGGTTTCGTCGCATCGGTGTCTGATCACATCCCGATCATCCTTGCTCCTCAAGTGGAATCATGGGGTCCTAGGCCTTTCCTCTTCAAATTGGCATGGTTGAAGAACTCTCTCTGCCACGATCTAATTTCTTCTAATTGGAATCAGTGGAGACCTCATGGATTAGCCGAGTACATTTTTTCGCAGAAATTAGTATTGCTTAAAAATTTGCTCAAGGATTGGAATAGGCAAGTTTTTGGGGACATCACGAAGGTCAAGTTGGATCTTCCATCTCAAATCCTTCACCTGAACATCAAGGAAGAGTCGTCTCCCCTTTCCGTTATTGATTTGTAGTTGAGAAAAGATTTTAAGGAAAAGCTCAATGCTAAATTGGGGGAAGAAGAAATTTTTTGGCACCAAAGATCGAGGGAAAAGTGGGTTAAAGAGGGAGATTTGAATTCTGGTTTTTTTCATGCTATGGCGAATGCGAAGTGCAGACTCAACTTCATATCCTCTATTCGGGTCAATGACCGTTGCATTACAGATAAAGAGGAGCTGAAGAATCATATCGTCCGACATTTTGTCGACAGAAATACGGAAGAGCATTTCTGTAGGCCTTTTCCAGAGGATCTCCCTTTCAATTCTATTTCTTCAGTGGACAGTCGGGCGTTGGAGATGCCTTTCTCCATGGACGAAGTCAAATTTGTTGTGTTTCAAGGGGATGGCAAAAGAGCACCGGGGCCTGATGGTTTTCCAATCAGATTCTACCAAGAGTTTTGGGACGTCATCAAAGAAGATCTGTTTAGGGTCTTTGTCGAATTCCATCGAAAATCCAGGTTGGGCAAAGGCACGTCTTCAACTTTTACTACTCTAATCCTGAAAGTCTCTAAAGCCGATACTATGGGGCAGTTTCATCCAATCAGTTTGATAGGTAGTATTTACAAAGTTATTGCTCGGGTTCTTGTAAATCGATTCAAGATGGTCATCTCCAATATCATAGTCCCACTCAAGGAGCTTTCATTCGCGGAAGGCAAATTGTTGATGGGGCGGTTATAGCGCACGAGTGTATTCACTCTAGGAATCGGGATGGTAAGCCAGGCATTGTGGTCAAACTTGATATGGAAAAGGCGTATGACCGCGTTAACTGGTCCTGTATCGATCGCATTCTCATCAAAATGGTGCAAGTGGATTAGAGCGTGCATTTCCCGCCCCATGTTCTCTATTCTCATAAATGGCTCCCCCAATGGGTTTTTTGCGGGGTCGAGGGGGCTTCGTCAGGGCGACCCACTATCACCTTTTTTGTTTAATCTGGTGGAGAGAGGTGTGGCTCTAGGAGACCTTAAGGGTTTCCCGACAGACAAAGATTTAGATCTTATTACTCAGCTCCAGTTTGCCAATGATACTCACTTTCGTTAGAGCAACTACTGCCAACAATGTGCGAATCGATGTGTATTTCGCAACCGGAGAGAATATCTCGTCATAATCGATACCCTCTTTCTGAGAAAACCCCTTTGCAACTAGCCTTGCCTTAAACTTTGGAGTTTCACTCTTGTCACCTTCTTTCTTTCGAAAGATCCATTTACAACCGATGGCTCTCTTCCCTTTAGGAAGTTTCATGAGATCCCAAGTCTCATTCTTCAAAAGTGACTGCCATTCTTCTTTCATAGCTAACTGCCACTTTACTGCATCTGTATCCACCCGAGCTTCTAGAACTGTGCTTGGTTCCCTATTTTCTGTGATAAGTGCAAGTGTTAAAGGAATCATGTCCTTAAACTTTTCAGGACGTTTCTTCATCCTCTCTGATCTTCTTAAGGTAGACTAAACCGGTACCTGGGACTGCAAGTCTTGAGAAATTGTGCCATCTTCATTATCTTTCTCATCTTGCTCATGCCTTTCAACATCAACTTGTACCTGAGGTTCACCAGATGATTGAGGTTTGTCTTCCGCCTTTTTCATCGGAAACTCATCTTCGTTGAAAGTAACATCTCTTTCAACTATCACTTTGTGAGATTGTGTATCCCACAAACGATATCCCTTGACTCCTTCACCATAGCCAATCAAGACACACTTTTTGGATTTTGGATCCAACTTGGATCATTCACTTCCCTGAAGTAATGCATAAGCCGCACATCCAAACACCCTCAAGTGAGACTAGCTCCCGTGTCTTCCATAGCAAACCTCATCTACAGTTTTCGAGTTCAATGCCGCTAAAGGCGACCGGTTGACCAAGTAACATGCCGTGTTCACTGCCTCTGCCCAAAACCCATGACTCAAGCCGGAATGGTTCAACATACACCGTGCTTTTTCTAATAGTGTTCTGTTCATCCTCTCTGCTACACCATTTTGCTGAGGATTTCCAGGAACTGTTAAGTGCCTAACAATCCCTTGATTTTCACAGTTAGCCTTGAACTCTGATAACAAATATTCCCCACCATAATCTGATCTGAGAATCTTCACCTTTCTTTCTATCTGCTTTTCAACCATACTCTGCCACTGCCTAAATTTCTGAAACACATCTGATTTATTTTTAATCTGATACACCAAAACTTTCCTGGAGTAGTCATCTATAAATGACACAAAATAGTTGGCTCCACCTACTGAAGTGACTTTAGTTGATCCCCATACATCTGAATGTATGTAATCAATCAGCCCTTTCGAAGTGTATTTTCCAGTAGAGAAACTAACTTTCTTCTGCTTCCCAAAGATACAATCTTCACAAAAATTCAGTTTACAAGTTTGAATTTCATAAATCGCCTTGTTCTTTATGAGCTCTGTCAGCCCACGTTCACTCATGCGACCAAGCCTTTTGTGCCACAAATCTGAGAGGTCCTTGGAATCTTTTGTAGCTGCAACACCACTGCCGCTAATTGTGTTGCCTACTAAAGTATACAGATTTCCCATCTTTTCACCTTTCATCAAGGTCATAGCACCACGTACAACCTTTAGTTTATCGGATTCTAGAATGACTCGACATCCTATCTCATCCAATGCCCCCAACAAGATCAGATTTTTCTTCAGATCGGGCACATGCCTAACCTCAGTAAGAGTGCGAACACAACCATTAAACATCTTGATTCTGATCGAACCGATACCCACTGCTTCACATACACTGTCATTCCCATCAAAATCGTCCCACCATTGGCTACCTTATACTGGTCAAACCAATCCCTGTACGGACACATGTGATACGATGCCCATGAATCTAGGATCCATCTATCATCAAACTGACTGGAGCTTAACAATACACACAATAGGTCTTCACCAGAATCTGACTTAGCAACACTAGCCTGTTACGAAGTCCCTTCATCACCCTTATTATTATTCAATCTCTGCTTGCAATATTTGTGAATATGTCCAGATTGCTTACAGAAGTAACAGATAATATCTTTTCTGTCACCCCTAGAATTGGACCTGCTGTTTTCTCTCATTGATTTATTATCCCCTTTGGATTTGTCTCTTTTGCGATCATGGTTTCGACCCCTTCGCTTAAGAGACTAACCCCTTCGGAGTTAGATTCAGACTGTTTTCTCAATTCGTCAGAAAGAAGTGCAGCTGTCACTTCTTCAACAACAATAGTGTCTTTACCATAAATTAATGTGGTAACAAGGTGCTCATAAGATGGTGGCAATGAGGTGAGCAAGAGAAGTGCGAGATCTTCTTCTTCAAGTTTCACCTCAATTGTGACAGCCCAAATTTCATCGCTCCAAAATCCGTGCCATCAGCACGACCCTCGAGGTCATGCACCTTAAATCTATGCGGAACATCAAGTAACAAGTAAAAGCCAATAATTCAAAATACCAAAGCTTTGAACTAACTAAGTCTCCGTGTTTCAACAAAGTCTAGCAACTAACAGACAGTTCCGGTCTCATGCCAATTCATGAGCAAAGGAAACTGTCTCGAACCATTGGTGACAATCATATCACTCCCGATGGTTCGTAAAAAGGAAAGTATAGTACTTAATTACATTTAAAAGAAAGGACTTGACATGCCAAGCCACGAGTACTCTCTACTCACCACTTCTAAACGTAAAGAACTTCTAAAAGAATTCCTCAGGAGGAGGTTCTAACTCTTCTCCGGCCGCGAGATTCGAACCTTTTGGATCAACGTCTCTTGAAGCCTGTGTTGCCGCGAGTGTTGCACCTGCGACGTATAGTCTAAGGGGTGAGCTACATCCTAGCTCAGTAGAGAAACGTAAAGAGCATATAGATTAATTCTAACATATATGTTGTGCAGTAAAAGAAAAATACAGTTTATCTGCTGTTACTATCTGGAAGGACAATCGAAATAACTGAAGGAAAAGATGAATACAACTACTTACTTTGCATGGTTTTGTTCTTTCTCGTCTTACTCGTTTAGTTGTGAATTCGGCCTAATAACTTAACTCTTTAACTTAAATAGTCCCCGAGCAATATAGCATCGAGCCCCGATGGAATACCCACCATCGTCGTCTAACTAGACATTTATCAATTTTGTATTCCCTGGGAATACTGCCCCAAGCCCCTTTCTCCTAGGTGGCGGGGTCTACTGTTAAATCTACATCCCTGGGATGTGCTATTGTATACGGATTAACTGCCATACCGGTCACAGATATCCTGCCGAGTCGGTGGGTATCCCGAAACAAACCTTAAATAATAAAAATATCAAGTGTGCTTTACATATAGTTATTCACCGTGATTGTGCTAATTTTTAATATATTAGGCCTTATCACCTTACTTTCTTTTCCCCACTGATTCTCATCTGCACCCCTGGGATGCTACTGGTATATCGTATCATATAGGTATTCATCTTGTAGTTCTTGCGTCCCCTTAGGACCTCTGGCTTCATTTTCTGAAGTCTACACACGCACGCTCTATTTATGTGACATGATGAGATACTTAGTTTAGCAATTAGATCTGTACTACACATATGCGAAATTGAACAATGTACATGTTTCGATAAGGTTCCCTACCTCAAGGCAAAACCCAGTGGTCCTTTCTCGTAGTGATGACACGTACTGATCTCACGTCAACCTACATTTCATGCGAAAGGGCATGCCTTAGAATGGTCACCAGTGGTCACTAGCACTCTTGGAGCGCATAGTTCACATGAGGTATATTTGTATACATAAAAGAAATTTAATTTAGTTTTGGTACCTCGCTCGAGCGGTTGCTTAGCCTCGCTCGAGCGACCTCTTAGCCTCGCTCGAGCGGTTGCCAAGCCTCGCCTCGGCGGCCTCTTATCCTCGCAAAGTGAGGTGTCTGAAGCCTAAAGTGATACCTCACTCGAGCGAGCTTATTCCTTCTATATGAGTCTCGCTCGAGCGAGCCCAGAACGTACTTATTCTCAGGTATATATATATATTCTGTCCTCGCTCGAGCGAGACGTTTAGATCGCTCGAGCGAGGAGCGGAAACCTTCACTCCGTGATTCTTCAAGAAATTTATCCTATTTCCTTAAATCTTAAATATAATTAATCGGCCATTGCCCAATACATTGTAGGTTATCATTAAGACATACCTAAGCACTTATCAAGCATTATCTCTTACCTAAATCGGCGGATCTCGTAATCGGTTCGACCTAACGTTCGAATCCCTGTTACTTCGAAGAGATCTCTACGTTTCTGGTCCGACCTTCTCTCCAGGTCTTCCACCGGTTTACACTCCAACAAGGCCTTAGCCTTTCTTCTCTACAAGACTCTCCTTTCTCTTTCTCTATTTTCCTCCTCTCTATTTAGGTTAAAATTATGTTACGTAGGGGAGAGACTTCTCTCCACTTTCACTTATATAGTGAAAGGAAGGGAAAAATATAATATGCTACACACATATACACACCGTGTGTATATGTTGACCCAGGTTTCCTTGTGAACCACACATACACGTGCGTGGCATATGGCTTGTACGGTTTCGAAAATCTGGGGTTGTTACATTCACCCCACCTTATAAGATTTTCGTCCTCGAAAATCGATCATGACCTAAGGTAATGTGACTACATATTTTACGGTTGTGTCCTTGATTAACTCATTACTCATTTATTAGTTAGTCGTATGGTCCAGTGACCTGAAAAGATCTATTTAAAGATTACAAGTGTTTGTACCAACAATAATACAATCACCTAAAACGTCCTGAAGAGTTTAGAACCTAATAAACGATCATTATTAGAATTGAAAAGATGTTCATACCACACCACGCATGAAAACTTTTGTCACATTCTACAGTCATTCTATCAGACTCATCTAATCAAAACATATATATATATAACAAATATTTAGTGCCCACTAATTATAATTTGTGACAATCACGTCAGAGCAATATCAATCATTCACCATACCAACAAAATTTTTAGCTTCACAATATTTAAAAAAAAATATATCCATAGCGACCTAGTCGTCACCCTCCTCGTACTCATCGTCGTCATCGCCTGTGTCCCATTCCTCATCACTTTCCGCATCATCTCCCTCGCCCTCACCAACGGTCTCTCCGGCGTGGGTGGCACCCTCTGTAGTGGTCCTAGCAGCCTGGCCCAAACTAGATGTCCCAAAAATGGCATCTCTCATCGCCGCAACCCGCTGTCGGTACGTTTGCGGATATGCCTGACCCATGAGGTCAATGAGAAGCGCCTCCTGGAACCGCTGATGTAGTCGGGTCTCCCGTACCTGTTGGAGAATCTCCCCTAACATACTGGTGTCGGTGGTATGCAGATTTGGTGGAGGCACAGTGGAGGGAGTAGCTAATCCTGTTGATGGTTGCTGTGGTGCCTGCCTTGCAGCCTGACGATCTCTTTTCTTGTTTACACTGTTTTGAAGCCCCTTTAGGTTTCGGCTGAGGTCTTGGGCTATGTAGGGTACAACGTTATCGGTAAGCGACAACTCATTGGTGTTGATCTTGAATCCATCCCTCCCATTACGCGCATCGAGGAGTCGGGATATAAGACGTGCGTATGGGAGGCGGTTGATCGGCGGAGGGATAACGCCCCTAACATTTCTTTTATAGGCATGCACCATGCCTTTAATGACGACCATTGGGGCGCTAAACCACCGATTGTGGAAGGCAGAGTGCAAGGCTCGTAAAAAGGTGTCACGACGCTCTTGGTCATGACCGGTAGGGTGTAAATTCTTCTTAAAAAATGATGTCTAAAAACCACATGTGTGGTGGTAACTGGGATCGGGTGATGGATTGACCCGATGCGGACGCTCCGCCAGTAATATCATCAATGATCGTCGGAAACCCGACGTTCCCAACAAGTGGGGGTTGAGTGTTTGGGCTCGGGGTGTAGGCTAGAGGGCAGTTCATGACGGCGGATACATCGCCGCCTCCAAAAGACAGATCCTTCCCGTCAATTGTGACGAGGATGGTGTCTTCATTTACATTGGTTTTGAGGGTCTGATAAAATAATCGAACTAATCTCGGATAGTACCGAGGTCCAAATGGTGTAAGTAAGGGTCGGAGTTGGTGGTTTGTCAGGAAATCCGATGTCCATTTCGTGGATGTCGGATCAATAAAGCACAAGGGATGAATTTCCCACTCGGGTTCCATTTCTTTCGTGCCCCACCAATCATCAAGTTGGATCGGGATGGGTGCCAGTGGTGGTGGTGGTTGTTGTTGTGGTGCCTTGTTTCGCGATGATGGTGATCGGGTCGCCATTCGCTTCCTCGGTTGGGGATTAGGGCTTGAAGAAGCCATTAGAGTGATAGAGTTTAAAAAAAATGTAAAGGAGTGTGGAGAAGGTGGATTTTACCTAGGAAAATGGTTTGGACGGTTCGGATTTTTTGAATCCGGCCTGAATCGGACGGAAAATGCTTGAAAGTGAAAACCCTAGACCCTCGCTCCGCACCAAACTCCTCGCGTGAAGAAGAAATGGGTGTTTAGCAATCTGTCCACTATATATAGTCTGTCCTCGCTCGAGCGGTCGTTAGTTATCGCTCGAGCGATCACAGAACGGTAACTGGCATAAAAATTTGGCCTCGCTCGAGCGACTTGGAATCTTCGCTCGAGTGACAAATACACCTCGCTCGAGCGGTCACTATTCTTCGCTCGAGCGATAAATACACCTCGCTCGAGCGGTCACTATTCTTCGCTCGAGCGACAAATACACCTCTCTCGAACGGTAACTGGAATCCTCACTCGAGCGACAAATACACCTCGCTCAAGCGGTCACTATTCTTCGCTCGAGCGAGCCGAAAATACCTCACGTTTGTTATTTTATGTAGCTCGCGCTCGAGCGAGTGTGAAGTCTCACTCGAGCGAGCCCATCGCATGATTCAGTCATCCATAAGCTCGTATCCTGTCTTCCTCCGTTCTTACGTTCGGAAACATTGTGATCCAAATCACCCCTAACATTACTTAAGGACACGGTGATCGGAAACGCATGAGGAGTCCGCCGTAACAAATAGTTTAAGCTAGAAAAATATAGAAATTTATACTTGAAATCAAAGTGTTATGTGACGTCACTATTTACAAACAATTCTAATTGACCCTCTCAAACAACCTGGGGTATTGTTCTTTGACATCAGCCTCCCGTTCCCATGTTGCTTCTTCGGTCGGATGATTCTTCCATCGAACAAGTACTAAGGGAATGATTTTGGTGCGTAGTACTTGCTCCTTTCTATCCAGTACCTCTGTCGGCTCTTCTATCATGCTCATGTCTTCACACATCTCTAGTGATTGACCTTTCAAAATGTGGGAAGGGTCATTCACATATTTCCTGAGCATAGAAACGTGGAAAACATTATGTACTCGATCGAACACCGGAGGTAAGCCGATGCGATATGCAACTTCGCCAACTCGGCCCAAAACTTTGAATGGTCCAAGATATCGTGGACTCAATTTCCCCCTCTTTCCAAATCTCATCACGCCCTTCATAGGTGACACCTTGACAAACACGTGTTCACCCACCTTATAATCGACGCTGGTCCGCTTGATATCGTCAGTAGCTTTTCTCGCTCGCTGAGCCGACTTAAGTTTCTCCCTAATGATTCGGACGACTGTGGCATTTTCTTTCAGCAACTCGGGCCCTAAAACAAATTTTTCACCGGTTTCCTCCCAATTGATGGGCGATTTACACCTTCTTCCGTATAATGCTTCATATGGTTCCATTCCGATGCTTGTTTGGAAACTGTTATTATATGAAAATTCGATTAACGGTAAATATTGATCCAACGATTCTTGCATTTCCAACATACAAGCTCTGAGCATGTCTTCTATTACTTGATTTACCCGTTCTGTTTGTCCGTCTGATTGCGGATGGAAAGCTGAACTGAAATCTAATCGTGTCCCCATCCCTTCCTGAAACTTCTTCCAAAATTTTGATGTATATAACGGATCTCGATCGGAGACAATGCTACTTGGGATTCCGTGTAGGCGTACTATTTCCTTCATATAGAGTTCCACTAGCTTTCCTGCTGTATACATCGTGTTGTAAGGTAGGAAGTGTGCTGACTTGGTCAGTCGGTCCACGAATACCCAGATGGCATTATATCTCTTTGCCGTACGCGGTAGTCCAACGATGAAATCCATAGATATTGATTCCCATTTCCATTCTGGTATTGGTAGAGGTTGCAACAATCCTGCATGTGCCTATGATCAATCTTCACTTGTTGACACGTCAAACATCGTGAAACGTATTCTGCTACATCTTGTTTTAAACCTCTCCACCAGTAATTCCTTTTTAGATCTTGGTACATTTTCGTGCTGCCTGGGTGTATCGCGTAACTTGATTTGTGTGACTCGTCAAGGATAGTCGCTTTAGCTCAACATTGTCTGGAATACAGAGTCGACCCTTGAACAACAAGGAACCATCCTCCTTGATTGAGAAATCTGATCTGATGCCCTCAGTTACATCTTGATGACTCTTCATTAACGCTGGGTCCCTCATCTGTAGCTCATGGATGTGCTCGAATATTACTGGTCTCACTGATATGTTAGCCAAAAAGGCCCCTGTAGCACGTGGCTCAATATTTGCATCATACATCGAAAGATCTTCAAACAACTTCCATCTATGCATACCCAGAACCAAACTAGCCAACAGAGCTGGACCCTTTCGACTTAGGGCATCGGCTACTACGTTAGCCTTACCTGGATGATACTGTATGGAACAGTCATAGTCCTTAAGAAACTCCATCCTTCTACGTTGTCTCATATTTAGTTCCTTCTGTGTGAACAAGTATCTGAGGCTTTTATGATCGGTGAAAATCTTGAAGGTCTCACCGTATAAATAGTGTCACCAAATCTTCAACGCAAATATGACTGCTGCTAGCTCTAGGTCATGTGTCGGATAATTCTTCTCATGTTCTTTCAACTGTCTCGACCCGTAAGCTATCACCTTCTTGTGTTGGTTGAGCACGCAACCCAAACCATTGTACGAAGCATCACTCTACACTGCGAATCCCCCACTGCCTGAAGGAATCGCTAATACTGGAGCTGAAGTGAGTCTCGTTTTGAGTTCTTGAAAACTCTTCTCGCGCGCCTCACTCCATTCGAATCTCGCATCCTTCCTTGTAAGTCTTGTGAGAGGTCCCGATATTTTTGAAACCCCCTCAACAAAACATCGATAATAACCTGCCAGTCCAAGGAAACTACGGATATCGGTCACTGTCTTAGGCTGTTCCCAATTCACTACTGCTTCGATTTTGGACGGGTCCACTGTGAGACCATGCTTGGAGACGACATGTTCCAAAAAGCTAACCTCTTCTAACCAAAATTCGTATTTGCTGAGTTTGGTATAAAGTTGGTGTTCACGCAAAGTTTGTAGAGCGAGTCTTAGATACTTCTCATGCTCCTCTTCTGACTTGGAATATATCAAAATGTCGTCGACAAACACTACGACGCAAGAATCCAGATGTGGTTTAAACACCCGGTTCATTAAGTCCATAAACGACGCCGGTGCGTTTGTCAACCCAAACGACATCACTAAAAATTCGTAGTGTCCATACCGTGTTCAATGCGCTCAATATCTTCGGCCTTAACTCTCAACTGATGGTATCCCGACCTGAGGTCGATCTTAGAGAAATACCTTGCTCCTTGCAGTTGATCGAACAAATCATCAATTCTCGGCAACGGGTATCGGTTCTTCACAGTTAGTTTGTTTAACTGTCGATAGTCAATGCATAAACGCATTGACCCATCTTTCTTCTTTACAAATAAGACAGGTGCTCCCCAAGGAGACACACTTGGTCTTACAAACCCTTTATCCATAAGTTCTTGTAACTGTTCCTTCAATTCCTTCAACTCAGTAGGAGCCATTCGATATGGTGCCTTTGAGACAGGTTCCGTTCCTGGCGCTAAGTCGATAGCGAATTCCACTTCCCTCTCTGGAGGTAACCCTGGCAATTCGTCTGGGAACACATCTTCAAACTCTCGCACCACTGCGATTTCCGAAATGACATTCTTCTCTTCCTTATCAGCCTTCAAGAATGCCAAGTAACCGCCGCAGCCTTTTCTGATCATTTTTCGGCCCTTACTGCTGAGATAAGTGGCATAGATGACGACCTGACTCCTTGAAACCGAAATGATCTTCTTGTGTTGGGTCTGAAAATGACGACCTTGTTCTTGCAGTCGACTATTGCACTGTGTTGCGCCAACCAGTCCATGCCAAGGATCACGTCAAACCCCTGCATGTCCAGCAGTATCAATTTTGCTTCCAATTCATGCACCTCTAGGTCTCGAACTGCTATAATGACAGATTTGCAAGCTAACTCCGTGTCTATTAATTCTCCAGTCGGAATAGACACAGATAGGACGAAGTCCAACACCTCTGGAACAATCTTCATCCTCTTGACAAATCGTGGAGTGACGAATGAGTGGGTAGACCCTGGGTCTATCAACACTCTAGCGTCATATCCAATGAAACATCCTTTCTCATACACGATTAAAGTACCTATAGTATACATACATACATACAATAAATTACACATCCATTCACACCCCTAGTTCACGTATAAATTTAGTGTTTAGCAAAAGAAACTACACTATTTCTATTGAATGCACCTTCTCTATCTAAAGAAATGAAATTTCTTAAATTTAAAATGATTCTCACCTTGGATGACGTCATGCACGCCTCGCTCTCCCTTAAAGTTTTCCTTGCTTGAATTGGTCGTGACATTGAAGCTGAAGCTGTCTTCTCCTTGTTTGCCTCAGGACAGTCCTTAATCACGTGGCCCATCTTGCCACATTTAAAACAACCTCGCATCCCTTGTCTGCAATCAGCCGTTTTGTGGGACTTGCCACACTTGGCACAAGTATCCCTTGGTGTTGAAGATGCAGCTCATGAGAAGCCTTGTGTTATCACAGCTCCAGTAGAAATGGCAGGACTCTCATATCTCATCGGTCTCCCTGATGCCAGAAAGGGAACCCTTTGATATGTGCTCTGTTGTGTTGATCTCCCATATCCTGCTTGAAACGGTTGTCTCTGATTTTATACTACGAACCTCGGCTTTTTGTTTATTGGCTCGTAGTTCCCAGTTCTGTTCTGATCCACGTTTGTTCTTCCCTGTTGTTCCCTTTGACGGTAGCGATTGTTGTTCTCTTCTTCCACCACTAGCGCCTTACTCATAACCTCTCCATATGTTCTTAGCTGAAATGGAGCAACTCCTCCTTGAATATCTGGCCTCAAACCCTGTTGAAACCTCTTTGTTTTCATTGCTTTTGTAACCACGTAGTCGGAAGCGAAACGAGCAAGTCTATGAACTCCACTCTGTACTCCCTTACTGTCATGTTTCTCTGTTGGAGTTGTAAAAAATTGTACTTCCATCTAATTTCTCACCACTTCGGGGAAATACTGTTTATTGAATTCTTCCACGAATTCATTCCACGTCCATGGTACATTTGGGGTCTCCTGAGCCCTAGTTCGCGACACAGACTTCCACCAAGGTCCAGCCTCCCCATCTAACATGTACGCTGCCCAACGGACGCTCTCATCTTCCGTGCAAGTGAGTATGTTGAAAAGCTTTTCCATCTCACTTAGCCAATTTCAGCAGCCATAGTATCTGCTTGCCCTGAAAAGTTAGGAGGTCTCATCCTCCGAAATTCCGTAAATGCTGAAACTACTGGTGGTGTTGGTACTACTGGAGATGTAGGTGGCTGATGATGATTACGAGTATTTTGAGCCGACAAGGATGCTGCCATGGCAGCCGCCATGGTTTCCATAGTGTGCATCATCCTCTGACGCTCCTCTCTCTCTTCATTTCTCTCCCTGATCCTATCTTGTTCTCTCTGATCTTGACCCTGACGGTCTTGATCGTGATTTTCGGCCTGTTCTTTGTTCCCTTCACTACTACTCTCGGGAATTTCTCTTTCTCCCAATGGTACTGTGTTCGTTGGCGAGATGAACTCACCTCTACTACGTAAGTTCCTATCATGACCACCCCTTGGTCGACCTCTCCTTCCCGAAGACATCACGATCTGCATATGAAATTAACTTTCGTCAGCAGAAGTCCCTATGCTCTGACAAAAGAATGATTGTCAGAATTTCTAGAAGAAACTGCTCTGATACCAACTGTGACAACCCAAATTTCGTTGCTCCGAAATTCGTGCCATCAGCACGACCCTCGAGGTCATGCACCTTAAATCTATGCGGAACATCAAGTAACAAGTAAAAGCCAACAATTCAAAATACCAAAGCTTTGAACTAACTAAGTCTCCGTGTTTCAACAAAGTCTAGCAACTAACAGACAGTTCCGGTCTCATGCCAATTCATGAGCAAAGGAAACTATCCCGAACCATTGGTGACAATCATATCACTCCCGATGGTTCGTAAAAAGGAAAGTATAGTACTTAATTACATTTAAAAGAAAGGACTTGACATGCCAAGCCACGAGTACTCTCTACTCACCACTTCTAAACGTAAAGAACTTCTAAAAGAATTCCTCAGGAGGAGGTTCTAACTCTTCTCCGGCCGCGAGATCCGAACCTTTTGGATCAACGTCTCTTGAAGCCTGTGTTGCCGCGAGTGTTGCACCTGCGACGTATAGTCTAAGGGGTGAGCTACATCCTAGCTCAGTAGAGAAACGTAAAGAGCATATAGATTAATTCTAACATATATGTTGTGCAGTAAAAGAAAAATATAGTTTATCTGCTGTTACTATCTGGAAGGATAATCGAAATAACTGAAGGAAAAGATGAATACAACTACTTACTTTGCATGGTTTTGTTCTTTCTCGTCTTACTCATTTAGTTGTGAATTCGGCCTAATAACCTAACTCTTTAACTTAAATAGTCCCCGAGCAATATAGCATCGAGCCCCGATGGAATACCCACCATCGTCGTCTAACTAGACAGTTATCAATTTTGTATTCCCCGAAATCGCAAGCCCTTTCTCCTAGGTGGCGGGGTTCATCTAAATCTACATCCACAGGATGTGCTATTGTATCTGGATTAAGCCCGTACGGTCACGGATATCCTGCCGAGTCAGTCGTGGGTATCCCGCCACGTCGGTGGGGTATTCTAAACAAACCTTAAATAACAAAAATATCAAGTGTGCTTTACATATAGTTATTCACCGTGATTGTGCTAATTTTTAATATATTAGGCCTTATTACCTTACTTTCTTTTCCCCACTGATTCTCATCTGCACCCCTGGGATGCTACTGGTATATCGTATCATATAGGTATTCATCTTGTAGTTCTTGCGTCCCCTTGGGACCTCTGACTTCATTTTCTGAAGTCTACACACGCACGCTCTATTTATGTGACATGATGAGATACTTAGTTTAGCAATTAGATCTGTACTACACATATGCGAAATTGAACAATGTACATGTTTCGATAAGGTTCCCTACCTCAAGGCAAAACCCAGTGGTCCTTTCTCGTAGTGATGACACATACTGATCTCACGTCAACCTACATTTCATGCGAAAGGGCATGCCTTAGAATGGTCACTAGCACTCTTGGAGCGCATAGTTCACATGAGGTATATTTGTATACATAAAAGAAATTTAATTTAGTTTTGGTACCTCGCTCGAGCGGTTGCTTAGCCTCGCTCGAGCGACCTCTTAACCTCGCTCGAGCGGTTGCCAAGCCTCGCTCGAGCAGCCTCTTATCCTCGCTCGAGCGGTTAAAGTGAGGTGTCTGAAGCCTAAAGTGATACCTCGCTCGAGCGAGCTTATTCCTTCTATATGGGTCTCGCTCGAGCGATCCCAGAACGTACTTATTCTCAGGTATATATATATATTCATCCTCGCCGGCGAGACGCGTTTAGATCGCTTTCGGCGAGGTGGAAACCTTCACTCCGTGATTCTTCAAGAAATTTATCCTATTTCCTTAAATCTTAAATATAATTAATCGGCCATTGCCCAATACATTGTAGGTTATCATTAAGACATACCTAAGCCCTTATCAAGCATTATCTCTTACCTAAATCGGCGGATCTCGTAATCGGTTCGACCTAACGTTCGAATCCCTATTACTTCGAAGAGATCTCTACGTTTCTGGTCCGACCTTCTCTCCAGGTCTTCCACCGGTTTACACTCCAACAAGGCCTTAGCCTTTCTTCTCTACAAGACTCTCCTTTCTTTTTCTCTATTTTCCTCCTCTCTATTTAGGTTTAAATTATGTTACGTAGGGGAGAGACTTCTCTCCACTTTCACTTATATAGTGAAAGGAAGGGAAAAATATAATATGTTATACACATATACACACCGTGTGTATATGTTGGCCCAGGTTTCCTTGTGAACCACACATACACGTGCGTGGCATATGGCTTGTACGGTTCCGAAAATCTGGGGTTGTTACATCAATACTCAATAGTTCACTAACTATTTTATTAAATGAATTTAAATGGTCATTAATACGCGTACCAGCCTTCATACGAAGGGTGTAGAGTTGCTTCTTCATGAAGAGTCGGTTGGACAACGACTTTGTCATGTAGAGAGATTTAATCTTCTTCCACAGATCTACGGTCGTCCTCTCGTGAAGAACGTTGTACAGAACTTCATCGGATAAGCACAATCGGATAGTGCTTACGACCCTCTTATCAATAGAGTTCCACTCTTCATTGGACATCTCTGCCTTCTTCCCCATCTCTTTTCCAAGTAGGGCATCATCAATGCCTTGTTAGACAAGGAGATCTGTGACCTTGACTTGCCACAAAGCAAAGTTATTCTTCCCAGAAAATTTTCCACCTCAAATCGTGCATTCGAGACCTTCATCGCCATTGTAGCGTAAACTTGGCTCTGATACCACTTGTTAGAAATTCTACCCACTCTACGAACTCCCTATCGCGATGAATGCGGAAAAATAAAAAGATTCAAGCAAAAATTAATCACACGCACAACACAAAGATTTACGTGGTTCACCCAATCGAGGGTTTCGTCCACGGGAGTATATGCACTATTTTTATGAATGTTTACGGCGCACACACACTCTCTTCCCTCTAGTGCAAACTCAATCAAGATCTAATACGATCTTCAACCACAAATCTATGGTTAAACCAAGGACGCGGTCCTTCAAATAATAGAGAAGAGATCTACCGGAATATAGTCACGATTCCGATACAAGAACGGCTTCAATCGGATCCCCAATCCCCAAGCTATTCTTCAATACTTTTTCTCTCAAAAGTATTCTCCCATAAAACTTTCACCAAGCTCTCTCTTTCCCTAGAGAAGAAAACTTTCTCACAATAGGCACTAAGCACCTCTTGGATACGTAACTCTCAAATCTCCTAAGAGTTGCAAGTTTTCAAAACACTTCCAATAATAGTCTCCTAATAACTTAGGAAACCTTAGCTAAAGTGAGATGTGGTTGGGATTATACCTTATTCAACATGCACCCACACATTCTCTGAAATTCCTCACGTCTTAGACTCCTTGAAAACTATTGATTGTGTCGGATTAGATGATGGAGGTCATGTTTTATCCCGATGTTCTACACAAGAGATATTGAGATCATGACACACCTATCAGATAGTCAATTTTTTATTCCATGTGTCACAAATCCACAAAAATGGCCCTTGAATCATATGGCACACATCATGCCCAAACATGAATTTAGGGCTATTTTTAGGGGATCAGTGACGCATAGAATAAAAATTTGACCATCTGATAGGTGCACCATAATTTCCAGATCTATTCTGTGGAATACCAGGCTGAAACACGAACTCCATGGTTTAATTTGAAGCAATCAATGGTCTTCAAGGAGTCTCGGACGCAGGCGCTTTCGGAGATGATGACGTGGGCGCGAACAGAGGTACCCCTCTTTATTTATGATTTTGATAAGATTTTGGGAAAACTAAAAAGATATAAATACTATTCTGTTTTTTTTTCCTTTTAATTTGTGATTTTAATCTAACGTCTTCTCTCTTAGCTAGCAATCAAAACCCATTCATAATCAAAATTTTCAGGCATTGGAGTTGCAAACTTCCAAAGCAATAATGGAATCCAAACCCTTTTGTAATTAAATATGGAGAAAAGTATAAGCACAGAAGAGTAGATTCAAAAACAGAAGCATTTTGAAAGGGAATCATCATATTCTTAGCAAGACGGATTCAGCCCTTGTTTAGCAGTTTTTATGTATTAATTATTATTTTTATTTTTTTTGGTAAAAAATTTGTAAGCAGTTTTTAAGTATTAATTATTTTTAATTTTTTTGTTTGGTAAAAAATTTGTAAAGTGTGGAGGCTTTTTTTTTTAAATCTTAACAATATATGTCGATAGCAGTAGTTATAACCAAGGATTATTTCCCCCGTAACTAGTGGGTTGACTGTCTTGATTAAGATGATGGAGATTGTCTTTCCCCATCTTCAGATCGCATCCCACCTATCAGATGGTAAAATGTTGTTTCACATGGATCAACATTTATGATTTGATCATGAGAAGTCATTGTGGTATTTGCTGCTCCCGTCTTAACCATTAATTAGCTTGCTCACACCAGCACCAACGATACAATTGGCACAATTGGCGGGACCCAAACCAAATAGCCTTGAATCAGATGATGGAGATCATTTTTCATCTCAATTTTTCACAGAACAGATCTTCAGATCATGGCCCACCGCTCAGACTGTCAAATGTTAATTCCAAGTGGAACACATCCCCAAAAGTCACCCTAGAATTGCTCATAGTACACCCTGATCGGTCTATTTTGTGAAACATTGGGACCAAAAACGTTATCCATCTTCTAGTTCAAGGCGATTAATGGTCGAACAATTAGTTGTGCAGAAGAATCTTTGGTTGTATATCCCACTATCATATATGTTTTGCCGTTACCTGTAGAGATTTCGTACAAAGAAACTAGGGTGTCCTTGGAAAGCTAATATTTTATATTTGACCGAGAAATTTGGGTAAAGGGTCTTTTCAGAATTTAATAGACAGCAAACCACATAGATCTAAACGACTACACTCCATTAAGGGTGGACCATCCATTTAGCCAAAACTCTAATAGATTAGAGTCGAGAGACGGCCCGGGAAATTTGCATTTTAATTAGTTGTATACGAGAGAGCGAGAGAGAGAGAGAGAGAGAGTGTCACGACTCGAAATTCTACCCCATCCCGAGCGGCTAGAATTCCGAGTTATGACCCGCACATATCCCGGATATGCTAAGCGGACATACACCTAATCAGAGTTCTCGTACAAAGCAGGTTCCACAAAATCCATAAAATCCAACAAATAGGGTGGAATATAAATGTAATCATAAATAATGAATAAGTCTGATAAAATACGATAGAATGCTATCAATCCACAACTAACAGGTAAGTCAAATCGGAGACAAATCCGATAAAAATGAAAGCATAGAGTCAATGATAGTAATATAAGGTAAAATCCAATACCGAGTCTACTAACTCAATATCCGGCGCTTGGATCAAAATCAACACTGTAGTCCTCCTGATAATCGGCAACGTCACCCTCCAAAGGCCCCTGATAATCAACGTCCACTGGGTCGACGTTCTCAACACCAATCAGATCAGAGATACCTACATCCACACCGTCGGTATAGTCACCTGCAGCTATTAATTTATCGAGGGATGAGTTTACTCAGTCACGTAAACTCAGTGGGATACACCACCAATCCACCCCATACTACTCAGGTGCATTGTGGGTGCATCTTGTGAGTGATAAACATAGTATCTCAAAGTAGATAGCAAAAGAAAGATAAATCACATGCATATTCGTAAAACTCATATCATAAATGCAAGACCATGATCTAGACACTCATATCCTAACGTACCTTACCATATCTCATAACATATCATACCATGTCTTATTATCATTCTCGGACATACGTCTGTACATTGCATGAGCGTAACTAACATACTAGTGAAATCCTAAATGACTTGTGCTAGAGTCGCTGCTCGAGCTACTATGGGAGGGTCAACATAATCATACCACCATATTATAACGCCCTCGTGTCATACTCATACTCCACCACCCAGCCAATGGGGAGACATAATGGCCAAACTCTCTCATAACACACTCATACTCATAATCTCTCCCAGAGATCCGTCTTGGCTGAAAGACGTTGTTGCCCTTACGGTGGCTACGCAAGGAACGACACGTATAAAGACTTAAGTTCTTTATCTTTTACTGGCCTACACAGCGATGTCTTATTATCGTACTCGTATCATAACTTATCTTATCTCATACTCATATCCTATCATACCCTTATACTTAATCCTATGACAAACTATAGTGAGGCAACCTTCCTAATTCACGCTTTCCAAGAAAAAGGTTTCATAGTAACCTAGATGTACTTCGTGTGATAGTTTATACTACCATAGAGGTGTTGCATCCGCATATGGACGCCAATATTTTGAGTTTCACGTGACCGTAGAAGAACCTCACCACACCTAAAGGCCCAACGCCCGATTCTCGTATCATACCTCATATCTTATCCTCTCGTATTAAAACTCAGGGTGATAGGATCACTGTATATGCCACTGTATACGAAGTTACACTGAATTCACACTCACCCGACTCGTTATGGATCCCATTCCACCATGAGTTGTAAGGCATGTAAATACGGTATATTCCTCGCTTCGATACCATCTCAGTGAGTCACCACGCCCAAGCGTAGGCATGATCTCATACACTCTCGTACTCATGATCTAATATATCCTTAACTCGTATAAATTGATTAAGTTGCAAATATAAAAATATCACACATATAGAACAGTTTACACTTAGATTTTGGTTATGTTTATATTTATATTTATTTACATGTCATACCAATATAATTATAGAATAGGGTTATAAGTGTGATTTTTATAATCGTAAAGGTCAGAGTTCGATTTCATAAAGGCATCGAAGTTCTAACACTTTATGTTATCGAAGTGGTCGCGTTGAAGCGATAAAATGACATATATATATATAGGTTATTATAATTAAGTGCTCAATTAGAAAGGTGATATAACTTAAAGTGAAGTGCATCACGACCATTGATCGCAAAGTGTAAGTGATTACTGTGCACTAGGTTTTTGGTCGTGAAAATATAGAATTTATAGTGTGATTAAGGTCGTCTATTCGAACGATAATCGATTAATTGGTCTTGGAATCAATCAATCGATTTTGATTGTATTATATAAACTATTTCAACTTGGGTGTAGATTGATCGATCAATTTATTTTATTTTTTTTCGTATTGATCGGTAGAATTTCAAACAATTTAAAGTACAGTGGCTCGCTTCTGTACATAAATAATCTGATTGTTTAATGGTACTCTCATGACCTCGAGATCCATTAGGTGAAAGATTCAGGCTAAAAACTTCACTCATTGATTCGGGGCAGTCAATATTTTCAACCGACTAGTGGAGATATTTAGTATCTCGTGGGGTGTTAATGGCAGCGCCCTTACAGATTAAGTCACGTGAAATCATATGACTTAGAAGGGGAGTAGGTGTAGGTGAGGTGAGTCAATTCAAATTGGAGTTATAGGCAATCAGAGATGGTGCTGGCCATTGGATGGTTCAAAGCTGTGACATGGGTTGCTTATACAAATTGGTTAGTTGTACTAAAAATGGAACGGTTGTATACTTCTATTCTAATAAATTAGAAGGTGATGTTCCCAAAACTAAATCACATGCGTGATGTGTGCGTGGCAACTTCTTGTTGGTTAATGGGGTTAGGGTGATTTGTTGTTTTGGGAAAGTAATAAAATTAAAAGTACTTTCCGTTTTCAAGGGTGGTTTGTTGTTCTTTTGCTAGTTTCTTGTTTGCCCCTATTTGAGATATGCAATGCCGACATGAGAAGAAAATATCGTCAGACCTTGAGAGTTAGTTCCCACTTATACGTTTCTTTAAATTGCATTCCATAACTCTAGAGAGAGAAAATAAGGTTTCGAAATAACTTCAAATATAGCAGAAGATTATATAAATAAATAAATATATATATATATTAAAAATAAGGATTAATTATATTTTCAATCTTAAAGCAATATTATATAGAAAAGAAATTAGGTTCTTTTTATTTAGCCCATCGATACGCGATTAATCGTATCATCCGCGACGGGATCTGAGAAGGACAAGATGGATGGATGGGTACCCACCTCTTGAAGCGTGATCGGCGAATCGACGGCGGTTAGGGCGATAGAGATCGACGTCCACACGATGGTCCATCCACGATTACGCCACCTTCTTCCACCACGATTTGACGGTAGAAAAATACCACGATGGTTCTTGTGGAAGAACACACAAGAGATTTAAAAGAGATTAGGGTGTTTTTAGAAAAGGGTGGCTATAGAAGAAGATGGAGTGACGTCTCTGTAACTTTCTTATTTATAATATATGAGCATTAATTCGGTGTTAAGCGGTCGCACTAAATAAGGGTGTATAGGCTTTTATTTCAAGGTTTAAAATAGAGGTTTAAAACTCATATAGTAAGGTTTGATCCTTAGACCTCTTGTTGATATCTAAAGTCTTTCAACCACTAGACCACCACACAACTTGTGTCAATTAAGGATAATTTTAAATATAAAATCTTTTTAAAAAATCAAAATGTGTACTTTCTCAACTAGGATAGGTTCCGGTATGGAGCACTAATACCATGCTCAGTGCAAAACAAATCTAACACCACAAATTCAATTTAAAATTTTTAGGGTCATTATATATATATATATAGAGAGAGAGAGAGAGAGAGGGGGGGGGGATGATGGATACTATGGCATATAACTAAAGTTTTGTAGTTGAAATAATGTACTTACTTATGGATGAGTTAATGTGGGTGGTGGTCCATGGACCAGAGCCCAATTCTAATTGTTACATTTCTTCATTAACGCTTTGACATACATGTTGTATACCAAGTCTCTATCACCAAAGGCCTTATTGGAACATAATTTATTTTTATTTTTTTTTAGTTATTTATTTTTATTTTTTAATTAATTAATTAATTATTTTTACCAGTGAGCAGTAGCTTAGTTGGTATGCTCCCCCCTCTATAGGGGTAGTGGTCATGAGTTCAATTCTGCATGGTCGTTCCCTCTCTATCTTTACAAAGGTGAGAGGTTTGATTGTGTGGTATTTCTCACCACAGACGTTGGTGCTATCTCACCACAAAATAATGGTGTTGCTCCTAAAGTATTACATCTGAAATGCACTCCTTTGCCTTGAGGCTGTTTAGGCTGTATGGCCTTATTAATAAATAAATAAAAATTTGATTTTTTTAGAATCTAAAGAAGTTGAAATCTCACAAGAAATACACGACCATCATTTAAATCTCACAAGAAACCACTAATGATTTAAATTGTGGATAATCCACACTTTCAGTAATAGATCAGTTAATTTTTCTAAATTAACTGAGACTCTTTGCTGCAGCCTCATCAGAGTTGCAACAATAAAAATAACTACCATATTATATATGGCACTCTCCTCCTAAAGGATGGTATGAACTTAATTTTGATGGCTCTTAACTGGTTTATGCTTTGGTGGTGCCATCATTAGAAATTAGAATGGGAAGTTAATACTTGCTTTTAGCGCTGCATCATATGGTCCAGGTACGAGCAATATTGTGACAGCCCGGATTTCCTCACCCAAAAATCCGTGCCATCAGGATCATACACTGGATGATCCCCGGGACAAATCATAAAGTGTCTGCTCGTATAGCGGAAACCAAGCAGACACTATCCAGCAGTGGTAGGTTGAGCCATCTAATCAGACATTTAATATAAAGAAACAATAAATAAAACATATAATTCTATTTACTAAAAGAATATACATTCCCAAAAAGGAACCAAGAAGAACCATTGGTGATGGACATTCATCACCCAAACAATGGTTCCTGATAGTGGTTCCAATAGAATGTATAAAAACACGAAAATACAACATCTATAGTAATATATACATACAGACAGTGGCCACAAGGCACACAAAAAATCCGGAATATCAAAATACAAAATGTCGGACTCAAATACCCAGGCTACGGGTAGAACTCGTCACTTTGAATGTCTCCTCGTCCTCCTCGGCCTCAGCCTGCAGGTCAGTGGTAATCGGATCGCCTCTCTGTAGCCAAGACTCGTAACCTAAAAGTGATTTAAAACAAGGTGAGCTACATCATAGCTCAATAGAAGAATTTCAACTAAAATGAATTGAATATGCAGATCATGCTATCTCAAAACAGAAATCAAATCAGAACGTACACTCATGACAAATCAAATCAAATACTGAGTTTTTAGAACAAGAAATCGGATGTTATGCAAGTATATAATCAGAGAACTTAAATTGTGTATATTTAACTTAAGAAACTCCCGTGACTATATAGCACGGAGTAAACAGGAATATTCCGATAGGAAACCCCAACCAATCGTCGTTCACATGAACAATTTTGAATTGCAACAATGCCTCATCTATGGAGTGCAATTGTGCCGAGGGATTACAAGCAGATGCACAAGTGTGCCAGGCATCGGATATACCGCCGGGTCGGTGGGGATCATCTGCTTATATCATCAAATCACATACACATAGACCTCACAGATCAGATAACAGAAATCAGAAGCAGGTTTCAAAAAAGCAATCAGGAAACAAAAATCAGAGATAGTAGGAATTTATGATATGCTTACATACTTGTTAAAAATAAAAATCAGGGCACGGATATGAAATAAACATGAAATCATACTCAAAAATAGTTTAGGTTGGTTTTCCCCTACCTCGGGTCAGACCTCTTCTAAGCAAATCTAAAGCTTTTCAAGGTGTCATGGTCTGATCCTAGACCATAAACATAGTACTTTAAGTGTCAGAGATGTCAGAATACTAACTGGCACAATGTCCAGTGGTGCTTAACTCATAAAATCAAAATAGAACAAAACAGGGGTGATTGATCGATCACCACTCTTATTGATCGATCAATACCTGTTGTTGATCGATCAATAACCCCATTGATCGATCAATCCTCTCTCAGTTCTACACCAGGAACAGAATCAATTGATCGATCAATAGCCCCTATTGATCGATCACTACTCATCATTGATCGATCAATAACATCTTCTCTCCTTACCTTTAACACAGTTAGAATTGATCGATCACCACCTTAGTTGATCGATCAATGATGCCTGTTGATCGATCAATACTCTTATTGATCGATCACCAACCCAAAATTCAAAATTCCCTCTCCCTGTTCCTCATACTCCTTTATACTAATTGATCAATCAATGCTTTTATTAATCGATCAATACTCATGAGTGATCGATCAATGTCCTTATTGATCGATCAACACCTGTCATTGATCGATCACTACTCCTTTTGATCGATCAATCCTCAGAATTGATCGATCGATAACCATATTGATCGATCAATACCATCTATTACGTAATTCCCAAAAAATTGCCTTCAATCGCTCCACTTTGTCTCTTATACCCATTGATCGATCAATGCTTTTATTGATCGATCAATACCAGCCATTGATCGATCAATACCTCATTGATCGATCAATAATGACAGCAACACTGTCATTGATGGAGGCACCTAATTTCCTCATTTTAACCCTTTTTTCATTAATGGTTTCTTGTAACCATTAACACACACAAATACATATATAAGGGCATTAATCTTGCCCAATCATAACTCAAAAGCTCACCTCTTTATGGGCCCTTTCGGGGTTTCGGCAAATCGATCCGAACGAGGGTTTTCGGATCCGGCGCTCGGAGTTTATTGCTGGTATATCTCGAACAAGCTGAAAGTCGGTTCCTTTTCGACGCGATGGGACCGTATACACACTCAGACTATATATGAGCTCTTTTTTTTTATTGAACTCCTTCTACCCTAACTCAAACTAACGCATGATCCCGATATTCTTAACCTTATTTCCTCGAAGGACGCACTCGAAACTCAACCAGCTACAGGATTCTAGCTCAAGAACAAGAGGAAAAGAAGAGAGGAGATCTTCTAGGTCTCTTCCTTCCCTTATAAGCTGCCTAAACTGAAATATATCTGATATTTCAGTTTAGTCCCTAAGTTTTGACTCTTGAGTGAAGCGCCAACACGGTCAATGTGGCATAGCACACCGACTCAACGTCTTACACAACTCAGATCTAAGTGAGATTTCATACGTGAATTCTCCTAGTTTCAAGCTAATCTTATCTCTAATAATAAAATTTTAAAGTTTTTAAATATGTCTCGATTCTCGTGTCGGGCACACATTTCGAAATAGTCAGGTTCTCGTTCAAATTTTCAGGGTTGTTACATTATCCCCCACTTAGAAATTTTCGTCCTCGAAAATGTCTAAGAGGTTGGGTGATATAATGGGTGATATGTCCTAATTAGAACAGGCATAACAAAATAGTAAACGAGCAGGCGAGCAGAGTAAGCAGTCATCAGAACATAGATATGCAGATCGAATTTAAATGGGAAGCATGATACAGAAATATATATACTGGTACAATAATTAAAAGAACAGCACATTAGAGCATAGTAATACCTGCGGGGACGTCAGATGGGCCGGCCTCGTTAGGCGCGGGTCGGCTGGGACGAGGTGGTGGTGTGCGGTAATCACGAGGGTCCACCACATGCTGACGAGAGTGGGCGATCATCGGCGTGGACGTCGTGGCATATAAGTGCTGCATGACCAGCTCATGCATGCCCTCGTGGTAATCCAGACGATGATGAATCTGTCGTTGGAATGCCTCCATGCCATCCAACCGCTCGTGTATACGTCTATTGCCCTCCACAAGCTCACGAAGCATCACTGCAACGTCGTCTGAGGAAGGTGGTGGAGGATGGGTAGTGGTGTGACGGATCAGTCGACGGGGTGTAGTGGGGGCCGGTCGTGTAGACACCTCAGGTGGAGGTGGTGGATCACGTGGGGCCTCCCCCTCTCTAGATGCAGGCTCGGCAGGGGCCGAACCTTCGGCGATGGTGGGTGGAACGAGCTCAGCTGCGCCCTCCTCCTCCTCAGGAAGCCGTCTAACTAACAAATTATAGCTCTTGGTCCAGTCTTTCAGTTGAAAGACTTTGGTGTTGTCGACCAAGCGGGGCTCGTGAGGAGCCAAAGTGTATGCCTCGCGTAGAGCGGCATACTGCTCTACCATCTTGGTGATGAGGCGGGCGGCATACTGCTCTACCATCTTGGTGATGAGGCGGGCATAGGGGATTTGTTTCTTAACCCCCGACTTGACCTTTTCGGACATAAGGTCATTGGCATTGATTATGCCCTCGATGACCAAATCAGCCATAGAGAACCAACGGTTCTCATAGGCCGAGAATAGTGCCTGTTGCACTACTCCAGTCCGCGAGGACTTGTGCAAAAACAGGTTAAGTGCACACTTGATATACGTATCAAGCATCCACAACCTATCAAGTAATTGGGCCCTAGATATTGATTGGCCCTTCCCGTGTTGACCCTGGGTCATCTTAGTGACCACGTCAACGAACGAGACCTCCTTGACGTACGGGACATCGAGGCCACAGGTCTCAACGTAAGTGGACGGGCATTGAAGTGCCGCCACGACGTGGAAATGGTTGAATTTATATTCAAACCCATCGATGGTCATGACGAGTCGATGTCGACTATCTCCCCATCGCAGGTTTTGGAAAAACAGTCGCACAAGACGTGGACAATAGTGGTCATGAAACGGTTCAAGCAAGGGTTTTAACCCGAGCTTTTGGATATAACCCTTGGCCCAAGCCATTTCGGGTCGTTCCTCGTAAAGCGAGGACACAAAAACATACTCGGGTAGGAACGTTTTAGAAGCCCACCAAGTTTTGGGGACTTCACGCTCAACAGGGAGCGGAACGGGGGTCGGAATGGGTGGTACTACGGTCGAAACCGATGCCACAGGTGGCACGGGTGTTTGAGGAACAGGAACAGAGGGCGGTACAGGTGTACGAGTCCGAGACGTTGGGATCTTCTGTGAAGCGTTCTTCGTTTGCGGGTCCATGGTCGAAATTTTGCAAAAATACGAAAATAGGAACCGAAATGAATGGAAATAAGAGTTTTACCGAGTGAATGGAGCAACGTCCACTCGAATCAAGCCGAAGGAAGGACGGAGATGGCCGGAGAATAGTTGGGAAGATGGTTGAACGGTCGGAGTTCAAAACCCTTGATCGATCAATCTTAAAGCTTCGTGCAAATGACCGTTTGAAACCCCAAACTTTAACTTAAACCCCAGGATTGATCGATCAATGCTTTCATTGATCGATCAATGAAATCATCTTTATACCCTAAATCAAAGCATTGATCGATCACTACTTCTTGTTGATCGATCACTGACACCCCTATTGATCGATCAATGCCTATGTTGATCGATCAATGTTTACTGTTCACTTTGAAGTTGATCGATCACTACCCTTGTTGATCGATCACTGGAACCAATATTGATCGATCAATACCCCTGTTGATCGATCAATTGCCTAACATTGAAGTGTAACCCTTCACTGTCATTGATCGATCACCTCTCTTTGTTGATCGATCAATCACCAATTTGATCTATCAATACCTCTGTTGATCGATCAATGCTGGCAGTGACAGTACTTCTTAACACAGTCAGCTTTTTCTATAGTTAACATCTGTACTTCAAAAATAAGGGGACATGTATATCATATACAGAACCCACAGAAGGGAATTTCGCGAGCAAACGATGCATGTTCACATACAACAACATAATTATGATGACGAATCTTTAGGTGACAACAATTAAGAATTTACCTTTCTCATCAAGTAAACAAATGTGGATATTGTTCGCCGATTTCGGTTGCGCGCTCCAATGTAGCTTCAGCGTCCGAATGATTTCTCCACTTGACTAGCACCAGTGGAATCAACTTAGTCCACAAGACTTGATCTCGATGATTCAAAATAGCGATCGGTTCTTCAATCACCATCAAATCCTCATGTAGCTCAATCGGTTGGAAATCCAAGACGTGAGTCAGATCGCGTACGTAGCGGCGTAGCATGGACACGTGAAAGACGTTATGCATGCTTGCTAACTGTGGTGGCAAGGCAATCCGATAAGCGACTTCACCAACCCGTCCGAGTACCTCAAATGGACCGATATATCGAGGACTCAGCTTTTCGCATTTCCCAAAATGCATGACACCCTTGGTTGGCGAGATCTTTACAAAAACCTTGTCTCCAACCTAAAAACAAGTGTTAATTCCATAGCAAATCAATTTAACCATGGACATACGTTTCGTCTGACGTATTTGGTTATACCTGAAACTCCACTTGCATTCGATGGAGATCAGCATAGCTCTTTTGGCGACTTTGGGCAATCCTCAACCTTTCGCGGATCAACCTAACCGTCTCGGTGGTACTGTCCACGATCTCTGGTCCCAAGACAAGTTTTTCACCGACTTCTTCCCAATTCAATGGAGATCTGCATCTACGTTCATATAAGGCTTCATAAGGCACCATCCCAATACTTGACTGATAACTGTTATTATAAGCGAACTCGATCAGAGGCAAATGTTGATCCCATGAACCATGAAAATCTAACATACATGCTCGCAACATATCCTCTATGATCTGGTTCACTCTCTCAGTCTACCCATCTGTCTGAGGATGAAACGCTGAGCTGAACTCCAATTTAGTACCCATGCCTTCTTGGAATCGTCGCCAAAACTGCGACGTATATAGCGGATCTCTATCACACACGATGCTGACTGGTATTCCATGTAATCGAACTATCTCCTTCATGTACAGCCCGACTAGTTTATTGGATGTGAATGTAGTTCGATACGGCAGAAAATGTGCAGATTTTGTCAGTCGGTCTACAATGACCCAAATGGCATTGTTCTTTCTCGGTGGTACTGTCCACGATCTCTGGTCCCAAGATAAGCTTTTCACCGACTTCTTCCCAATTCAATGGAGATCTGCATCTACGTCCATATAAGGCTTCATAAGGCGCCATCCCAATACTTGGCTGATAACTGTTATTATAAGCGAACTCAATCAGAGGCAAATGTTGATCCCATGAACCATGAAAATCTAACATACATGCTCGCAACATATCCTCTATGATCTGGTTCACTCTCTCAGTCTACCCATCTGTTTGAGGATGAAACGCTGAGCTGAACTCCAATTTAGTACCCATGCCTTCTTGGAATCGTCGCCAAAACTGCGATGTATATAGCGGATCTCTATCACACACGATGCTGACTGGTATTCCATGTAATCGAACTATCTCCTTCATGTACAGCCCGACTAGTTTATTGGATGTGAATGTAGTTCGATACGGCAGAAAATGTGCAGATTTTGTCAGTCGGTCTACAATGACCCAAATGGCATTGTTCTTTCTCAATGTGCTCTGCAATCCTAGAATAAAATCCATAGAAATGGCTTCCCATTTCCACTCTGGCACTGGCAATGGTTGTAACAAACCCGCTGGACTCCGATGGTCCACTTTCACCTGCTGGCAGACCAAACACCGAGAAACATAATCCGCAACATCTTTCTTCAGTCCTCTCCACCAAAAACTTCGCTTGAGATCTTGGTACATCTTGGTACTCCCAGGATGTATAGCATATGTAGACTTATGCGCTTCCTCTAAAATTGTGTCTTTTAGGTCCTTCGTATCCGGTATGCACATCCGATCTTGAAATAGCAAAGTGCCATTGTGACAGCCCGGATTTCGACACCCCGAAACCCGTGCCATCAGCACGATCATCCTGACCGTGCCCTTTAGCTAAGCACGGAACACTGGTATATCAAGCATTGCAATAAAATAATAAACGAAATTGCGGAATTTGTATCTATATTAATTAACCCTCCAAAAGACAGTTCTACCCTCATGCTTCTACATGAATGGAGAACCGATCCGAACCATCGATGATAGCAATCATCACAGATGGTTCGCCCCAAAAGAATAATCCCATCTATATACATATACATGGTTTAAACAGAATCAAGGCTTGACATACCAAGCCGTACAAAAACTCTCTTCTAAAATCACTCAAAGTGGCACAACGGAGTCCTCTAGAAGAAGTCCTCTGGAGGTGGCTCCGACTCGCCGGGATCAGCGTCTCCTGAAGCCGCGGCAGCTGCTAGTAGTGGACCTGCGATGTATAGTCTATAGGGTGAGCTACATCCTAGCTCAATAGGGAACAAACACCGTTGGACATATAAATTATGACTCACATATATTCCATGATATGCCATGCATGATGTGTCTATGCAATTATTGATGAAACGGTTAAAAAGCATTTCTTTTTACTGTTGATTACATATATTTTCATTTACTCATGAATGATGCTGAAAAGGCCTAAAGCAAAACTTAAACTTTCAACTTAAGTAATCCCCGAGCAATATAGCATCGAGCCCCGATGAGATACCCATCATCGTCATCTATATAGACAGTTTTAACCGTATTCCCTGGGAATACAAATAGTACCCAAGCCCCTTTCCCCTGGGGATTGGTGGCGGGGTTTCACTTGTCTCAATCAACACCCCTGGGGTGTGCTTACTATGTACGGATAAGCCTCCGCACTGGCCTACGGTTTCGCCGCCGTATCGGTCACGGATATCCTGCCGTGTCAGTCGTGGATATCCCGCCACGTCGGTGGGGTACCCTATCAAACCTCAAATAACAAAAATATCGGTGCCTTACATATAGTTATTCATCGTGTAAATGTGCTATCTTATATCAGTTAGGCCCTATCAAACATGATTCAATCCTTGGATACATCCCTGGGATGTATCCATTTACTTGCATCACACCTGATACTCTTATCTCTTTACTTCTTCATCCCCTGGGGATGGCTCATTATGATTACTCTTATGGGTGTCACACACACACACTTTTCACAAATTCTTAAGAAATAAACATTTGAATTGAGTTCTATATCACTACATACATGCTCTTGTAAAATAAAGTACATGTTCAAGGTGTTCCCTACCTCAAGTCTTCATTTGATCAATGCATCAAGGTCCCACGTGGCTCCTTGTGCACTAGTCCGCATGTACCACCTATGGTACCACATAACAGGTGAAACACATCACAAAGGATGCAATAAAGAAGGTGTAAGACCCTCCAAGAATCTTAAAGTCAAACTCAAGAGTCAACATAATCTATCTCAGTCGATTAATCGAATTCCAAAATCGATTAATCGAATCTGATTTGATTAATCGATTTCCAAAATCGATTAATCGAAGGTCAATATCGATTAATCGAAGTAATTTCGATTAATCGAAATTCTCCTTTTCGCAAAGTCGATCCTCAATTCAAATGAGTTTTCATTCGACATCGAATCCAATTTCGATTAATCGAAATTCTTCTTTTCGAAAGTCGACCCACGCTCAAACAAATGAGTTTTCATTCGATTAATCCGATTTCGATTAATCGAAATTCTTCTTTTCGCAAAGTCGACTCTCAGTTCGAACAGTCGAATTTCACAAGTTGATTAATCGATCCCAAATCGATTAATCGAAAACTAAAATCGATTAATCGAAATCCCATTTCGATTAGTCGATTTTTCCTTAAGTCATTTTCTCCAACCCCTGGGGTCCACTGGAGGTTCCCAGTCGATTAATCGATTCCCAAATCGATTAATCGAAATCCAAAGTCGATTAATCGAAATCAAATTCGATTAATCGAAATCGGGGTCCTCTGACCTTTCAACTTCCTGGCCAATTTCGATTAATCGAAACCCAATTTCGATTAATCGAAATTGTCAGATTTAGCCCCTTTCGAGCTGTTCTTCCCAATCTTTTTCCATACTTTTTCCTCTATTTTTCTAAGCCATTATCCTATGATTTTAACCCACATTTAACCACAACTTAACCCCTATAATCTATGCATTTTATTTACAAAAATCTTACCTTGAATAGATCTCAAGTTGATTTCAATCCAATAGTTGGAAGGCTTTTGTTGCTCTAACAGATCCGCGTTGAATCCGTCTTTTATCTCTTGAATCCCCCCTCCAATCAGTTGCAATAACTCCTCTCTTACTTCTCTCTCTCTCTCTCTCTTCTTTACTCTCCTTCAACAACCAAAAATACACTTCTAGGGTTATTAAACCCTTTTATCCTCTTTTCTCACTTGTGTGTTGAGCACATATACCGCGGTAGGTATATGCGACTTCACATTTACAACACACACCACATCGACATTAAGTTTATCACATCTCATCCTTTCATCACACCTCATGCTAACTATTGGACTTTCGTTTGGTCAAACCTATGACCGATCGGGCATGGATCCCGAGGTCATAGTTTTAGCGTAATTTTTCGGGCTATTACAGCCATCATCCTTGATGGTAAAGTCAGGTCTGATCCCGTTGATCACATCCCTTCTAATTGCCATAAGCTCACCGTCAATCATCTGGAGCTTACGTACGTTATCAAACAATGTGGGCCGTATCACAATAGTAGCCATCAGTGTCCCTGAACCTCTAACATCAATCAGCGTATCACATAAGGCCAGGTCCTCAAGTAGATGCCACCTTTGTACTCTGGTGATAAGATGTGTCAACTGAGCTGAAGATTTCCTGCTCAAAGCATCTGCCACAACATTGGCCTTCCCAGGGTGATACTGGATGGAACAATCGTAATCTTTCAAGAACTCCATCCATCTATGCTGTCGCATATTCAAACCTTCTGGGTAAACAGATATTTAAGACTTTTGTGGTCGGTGTAGATATCAAACGTCTCACCGTATAAGTAGTGCCTCCAAATCTTCAAAGCAAAGATCACTGCCGCTAACTCCAGATCATGAGTCGGGTAATTTCTCTCATGTTCCTTAAGCTGTCTAGAGCCATATGCGATAACCTTCTTATGCTGGTTGAGGACACAACCCAACCCACTATACGATGCATCACTGTAGATAGCAAAGCCTCCTCTGCCAGAAGGTATAGCCAGCACTGGTGCTGTAGTCAGACGCGTCTTCAATTTCTGGAAACTTTTCTCACACTAATCAGTCCAATCAAACTTAGCATTTTTCTTAGTGAGCTGAGTAAGCGGACTTGATAGTTTAGAGAAACCTTCTACGAATCGCCTGTAGTATCCTGCCAAACCAAGAAAACTTCGGACCTTTGTCACCGTTCTAGGCTGTTCCTAATTCACAACGGCCTCAATCTTTGTCGGATCCACTGTTATACCCTTAGCAGAGACAATATGGCCCAAGAAACTCACTTGGTCCAGCCAAAACTCACACTTACTGAGCTTTGCGTATAATTTGTGTTCTTTGAGGGTCCGTAAGGCTACATGTAGATGCTCTTCATGTTCCTCCTTTGTCATGGAATAGACAAGAATGCCATCTACAAAAACAACCACTGACTTGTCCAAGTGTGGTTTAAACACACGGTTCATTAGGTCCATAAATGATGCAGGTGCATTCGTCAATCCAAACGGCATAACTAAGAATTCATAGTGCCCATATCTGGTTCTGAACGTCGTCTTCTCAACATCTTCAGCTTTGATTCGTAAAGAATCAAGTCGATCTTCGTAAAGAACCTTGCTCCTTGCAATTGATCAAACAGATCATCGATCCTAGGGAGCGGGTAACGATTCTTAATCGTCAACTTATTCAACTGCCGATAGTCAATGCATAGACGCATCGAACCATCTTTCTTTCTGACAAATAATACGGGTGCTCCCCAAGGGGACACAATCGGTCGAATGAACCCTTTGTCAAGCAATTCTTGTAGTTGCTCCTTCAACTCTTGCAATTCTGCTGGAGTCATCCGATAAGGAGCTTTAGATACTGGTTCAGTGCCTGGAACCAGATTGATTGCAAACTCAATCTCCCGAGCTGGTGGTAGTCCTGGCAAATCCTCAGGGAATATATCGGGATACTCGCATGCAACGTGAATATCGGATATCACATTCGTCTCCTCCAGTTGCTCTTGTAGAAAGGCCATATATCCACTGCATCCACTCTTCATCATCTTTTCGGCCCGAATAGCAGATATCAACGGAGCTACCTTAGACTTCACCCCGAAGAATCTGAAAGATCGCTCCTTTGGAGGACGAAAAACTACTATCTTCTGAAGACAATCCATGCTCGCGTGGTAAGCGGATAGCCAGTCCATTCCTAAAATGATGTCGAATCCCTTCATATCTAACAGAATCAAATCTGCCCTTGTCTCGTGATCATCTACTGATACTACCACTGATTTACATACAGTGAGTGCATTCACTGCACTACCCGTGGGGATTGACACCGTCAAAATGAAATCTAGTTGTTATGGAGTGGCACTCAATTCCTTCGTAAATTGAGGCCTTACGAAAGAATGCGTAGAGCCTGGGTCTATCAAGACTCGTGCCCTATGGAAGCAAATGTCGCAACTCCTATACACTTTCAGCTCACCTATACACCAATTTCAACATTACTTCAAACGTTTCAGATGTGTATGTGCATGTGTACTATTATCATCATATTTAATCAAATAAACTCTATCTTTACTAAATTTCTAGTTCATCATATTAAATAAAACAACTTCTCTTGAATTTTAATCATACCTTGGATGACATCATTCGATGTCAGAGCATCGGTCGCAGTGACGGCATATGCTCGACCGTGAACCACAGGTCGAGAAGATCTCTGTGTAGATACCGATCTTGATCGCTCTTTGCTCTCCTCTGGGCAGTTCCTAACCAAGTGGCCCATCTTGCCACACCTGAAGCATGCCCCTGTCTCTCTCCTGCACTCCTCTGTATTGTGTGGTTTCCCACACTTTGCACATAACACAGCTGGAGTGAAAGACGAGACCCTTGAAGGTCTCTGAGTCACTGAGGCCCCACTATCAGAAGATCCAGATGGCCGGAATGGTCTGGAAGACGTAGGCACTGCTGCTCTTTGGTATGAACTCGGACCCGAAGAAATCGCCGGTCGAGAGTGTGTAGGGTACCTCGGAGGTCTGGAAAATCTAGCCCTCTTGTTCTGCTCCGTGTCCTGAGACTGCCCTTGAAATGGTCTCTCTCTCACCTGCTTGTCTCTCTAAGAGAACTATTTCTGGTTCTCCTCCTCAGCTATTAGAGCCTTGGCCATCACTCCCTCATATGTCTCCATTTCCCACATGGCGACATCCTTCTGCAAGTTCTGTCTCAGGCCAAGTTGAAACTTCCTTGATCTCATCAGTTCAGTGCCTACGTGCTGGGGTGCAAACCTAGCCAATTTATCAAACTCAGCTCCATAATCTCTTACTGACATGGCACCCTGCTTCAATTCTATAAATTTCACTTCCCACTGATGTCTCACAATTTTTGGGAAGTACTTGTGATAAAACACCTCTGTGAACTCCCACATCCAAGGAGTGTGAGGAAACTCTCTCTGTCTATTTTGTGACACCGACTTCCACCAAGGTCCGGCGTCACCGTCTAATTTGAAAGTGGCCCAGCGCACTTTCTCCACATCGTTACATTGAAGTACTTCGAAAAGCTTCTCCATCTCTTCTATCCATCCCTCTGCCTCTATGGGGTCCGTCTGACCCGAGAAGTTAGGAGGTCTCATTCTCCTAAACTCCGTGAATCCACTAGGCTGATGAGGTGGTCTAGCTGCCTGCTGAGTCAGAGCAGCCGTCTGCTGAGCGACGTTGGTAGCTAATGCTTCCAACACCTGCTCCATTCTTTCTTCATTACTTCTTCTACCTCCTCTTGGTCCCACTGGAACTGCATTAGTATGCGAGAGGAATTCCAATCCCCTTGACGTGCCTATCACCTCGGGTATCTCCCTCAGAGGAATCTCTCTCTGACCTATCCTACTTCCACTGTGCCCACCTCTGAACTTAGGGCCCATACTGGTCTATCATTGTGAAAACAACAACATTGATCAGTACATAGATTGTGAAAACAATCCAATCTGAACCCGTAGTTCAACCTAAATCCTAGGCTTTGATACCAACTGTGACAGCCCGGATTTCCTCACCCGAAAATCCGTGCCATCAGGATCATACACTGGATGATCCCCGGGACAAATCATAAAGTGTCTGCTTGTATAGCGGAAACCAAGCAGACACTGTCCAGCAGTGGTAGGTCGAGCCATCTAATCAGACATTTAATATAAAGAAATAATAAATAAAACATGTAATTCTATTTACTAAAAGAATATACATTCCCAAAAAGGAACCAAGAAGAACCATTGGTGATGGACATCCATCACCCAAACAATGGTTCCTGATAGTGGTTCCAATAGAATGTATAAAAACACGAAAATACAACATCTATAGTAATATATACATACAGACAGTGGCCACCAGGCACACAAAAAATCCGAAATATCAAAATACAAAATGTCGGACTCAAATACCAGCTACGGTAGAACTCGTCACCAATGTCTCTCGTCCTCGCCCTCGGCCTCAGGTCAGTGTGGTAATCGTGGATCGCCTCCGTGTGGAGCTACACTGACCTCGAGAACCTAAAAGTAATTTAAAACAAGGTGAGCTACATCATAGCTCAATAGAAGAATTTCAACTAAAATGAATTGAATATGCAGATCATGCTATCTCAAAACAGAAATCAAATCAGAACGTACACTCATGACAAATCAAATCAAATACTGAGTTTTTAGAACAAGAAATCGGATGTTATGCAAGTATATGATCAAAGAACTTAAATTGTATCTATTTAACTTAAGAAACTCCCGTGACTATATAGCACGGAGTAAACAGGAATATTCCGATAGGAAACCCCAACCAATCGTCCTTCGCATGAACAATTTTGAATTGCAACAATGCCTCATCTATGGAGTGCAATTGTGCCGAGGGATTACAAGCAGATGGACAAGTATGCCAAGCATCGGATATACCGCCGGGTCGGTGGGGATCATCTGCTTATATCATCAAATCACATACACATAGACCTCACAGATCAGATAACAGAAATCAGAAGCAGGTTTCAAGAAGCAATCAGGAAACAAAAATCAGAGATAGTAGGAATTTATGATATGCTTACATACTTGTTAAAAACAAAAATCAGGGCACGGATATGAAATAAACATGAAATCATACTCAAAAATAGTTTAGGTTGGTTTTCCCCTACCTCAGGTCAGACTTCTTCTAAGCAAATCCAAAGCTTTTCAAGGTGTCATGGTCTGATCCTAGACCATAAACATAGTACTTTAAGTGTCAGAGATGTCAGAATGCTAACTGGCACAATGTCCAGTGGTGTTTAACTCATAAAATCAAAATAGAACAAAACAGGGGTGATTGATCGATCACCACTCTTATTGATCGATCAATACCTCTTGTGATCGATCAATAACCCCATTGATCGATCAATCCTCTCTCAATTCTACACCAGGAACAGAATCAATTGATCGATCAATAGCCCCTATTGATCGATCACTACTCATCATTGATCGATCAATAACCTCTTCTCTCTTTACCTTTAACACAGTTAGAATTGATCGATCACCACCTTAGTTGATCGATCAATGATGCCTGTTGATCGATCAATACTCTTATTGATCGATCACCAACCTAAAATTCAAAATTCCCTCTCCCTGTTCCTCATACTCCTTTATACTAATTGATCGATCAATGCTTTTATTAATCGATCAATGTCCTTATTGATCGATCAACACCTGTCATTGATCGATCACTACTCCTTTTGATCAATCAATCCTCAGAATTGATCGATCAATAACCATATTGATCGATCAATACCATCGGACACAGAATTCCCAAAAAAAACTACCTTCATTGTTCCCACTTTGTCTCTTATACCCATTGATCGATCAATGCTTTTATTGATCGATCAATACCAGCCATTGATCGATCAATACCTCATTGATCGATCAATAATGACAGCAACACTGTCATTGATGGAGGCACCTAATTTCCTCATTTTAATCCTTTTTTCATTAATGGTTTCTTGTAACCATTAACACACACAAATACATATATAAGGGCATTAATCTTGCCCAATCATAACTCAAAAGCTCACCTCTTTATGGGCCCTTTCGGGGTTTCGGCAAATCGATCCGAACAAGGGTTTTCGGATCCGGCACTCGGAGTTTATTGTCGGTATATCTTGAACAAGCTGAAAGTCAGTTCCTTTTCGACGCGATGGGACCGTATACACACTCAGACTATATATGAGCTCTTTTTTTTTTATTGAACTCCTTCTACCCTAACTCAGACTAACGCACGATCCCGATATTCTTAACCTTATTTCCTCAAAGGACGCACTCAAAACTCAACCAGCTATAGGATTCTAGCTCAAGAACAAGAGGAAAAGAAGAGAGGAGATCTTCTAGGTCTCTTCCTTCCCTTATAAGCTGTCTAAACTGAAATATCTCTGATATTTCAGTTTAGTCCCTAAGTTTTGACTCTGGAGTGAAGCGCCAACACGGTCGATGCGGCGTAGCACACGGACTCAACGTCTTACACAACTCAGATCTAAGTGAGATTTCATACGTGAATTCTCCTAGCTTTAGGCTAATATTATCTCTAATAATAAAATTTCAAAGTTTTTAAATCTGTCTCGATTCTCGTGCCGGGCACGCAGATCGAAACAGTCAGGTTCTCGTTCGAATTTTCAGGGTTGTTACAAATATAAACTAATTCAAATCACTACTCACGGGACTGAGCTTACCTCCTCCAAATGGCAAACGAATTCTGATAGAAGGGCCGAAGGGGACTCTAGCCTTGTAGTTATTGATACATTAGGAAGATCGACTGGTAGTTTCAAAAAATCAAAAGGCGTCTTCAATCCTTGTATTGGGGAGTTTCACAGATTGTAAGGGAGGGCAACTCAGTCACAGATAGAAGTCTTCTAATAGCGATCAACCATGAAGAGAATTTTATTATTGTTTACAAGGATACTAAAGATCTCCCATTTTCTAGGGCCACTTTCCTCTCTTTAAGTAGTTCTTATTCTCTAGTGGATTGTCTTGACTTCAATAATAAAGCGGGTACTTCAACAAAATCTTCAACTTACAAAGAAGACTAAGTCATCTAACTTTATAAGAGATATTCACATCAAAACAACCATAACAAATTGGCCAAATCAATGATTCATGAATCATGAAGGTTATACCATATTCAGAGTAAGGGTCCAACCTTGTTATTAATGTAAACTACTGAACCAGGCTCAAATGTAAACTACCTAAATGCTCAAGCTAGGTCCAACCTTTTTATTAATTGGGCATGAATTTTAATTGGCACTTTAGAAAAACATTCTTCGTTTCCAAATGTTTTAGCCTAGTATACCCAATCCAAACGTTTTAGAAAAAAAGGTTTTCACATTTTTTTTAACTTCTGATTTCTGTGAGATTGTAATTTCTATAAATGTTACTTTACTAAACTACCCTTCTATAAATGGTAGTTTAAGGCCAAAAAACCCTCACTCTTCTCAGGCGATCTTTTTTTTTTTCTTCTTCTTCCTTTTTTGTTCTTCTTCTTCTTCCTTTTTCGCTGGAAACTGATCGTTTTCTCCGGCGAGCTTTTTTTTTTTTTTTTCTTCTTCTTCTTCCTTCTCCGACATGACACCTTCTCCGGCGATCTTCTTTTTTCTTCTTCTTCCTCTTTTCTTCTTCTTCTTCTTTTTTCACCGGAAAGAACCACGCAGAATCAAATGTGCTGCTGTAATCGGGCGGCCATTTCTGTAATCGATGCAAGGAGAAACCAAAGAAGACAACCTGTGCATTAGTTTATTGGCAAAGAGAAACAAAGGATAAGCTCTTGCGCAGGTTGTAAACGTCATTTCTAGATTTTTTTTTTCCCCTTAAACTACCCTTTATAGAAGGGTAGTTTAATAAAAGGGCACTTTTGAAAAACAACCTTAGAAAGGAAAGGTTTTAGCTTATTATACAGGTACAAAACGTTTTAGAAGAAAAGGGTTTCATGTTTTTCTGAACTTGTAATTTCTGTGAGATTAGCAAATTAGTCGCACGTGTGAATAAGGTTATCCATATGACTTTACTAAACTACCCTTCTATAAAGGGTAGTTTAGAAGAACGAAGCTTGCGTTTCAAGTGTTATTTCCTAGGCATTCTCGTTCCAGCTTCTTCTTCGATTGGTGAGCGCAGCTTCTTCCCCATCCCCTAAAATCGATCGCCCGCAGCTTCTTCTCGTTCAAGCTTTAAAAGCTGTCAAAGCTCGTCGACATGTGGGGTATACCTTTGTTTAGTGTGGGAGCATTAGGATCTGCACATCTGATAATACAAAATCTTAAATTAATTTTGAAAGTTTTATTATAATCCATTAAAAAACTTTGTTGTTTTCCTCTCTCTCTAATAATTAACTTCACAATTCAAAGTTCAAACAAGATGTTTAGGACCCACCCCAAACGACATGTGCAAATCTTAGATTTCATTGAGGACAGACTTATCTTAGATTTTAAAAAAATAAAAAAATAAAAAGAAGAAGAGCAAAGGGCCAATCCAGATTGAGCGTAAACAAAAGATTGAGATGTTACATGTTGGCATTCTGAGATTAAATCAGACCAATAAGACAATATCTTCATAGATCTTGGCATCTTGCATTGTTTCAGAGTTCTATTAGCAAAACTATAGTAATTTTGAATCAGTTAGGAAATGGGTTTCTCTCAAGGAAGGTAAGAAAGAGCTGCAATATATGAGTTTTCCCCATCAAGTAGATGCTTTGTAAGAATCACCTCAGCTCTTCTTTTTCTTGCAGCCAACCCTTGAAACGCAAGCCTCCTTCTAAACTACCCTTTATAGAAGGGTAGTTTAGTAAAGTCATATAGATAACCTTACTAGCACGTGTGACTGATTTGCCAATCTCATAGAAATTACAGGTATAGAAAAACGTGAAACCCTTTTCTTCTAAAACTTTCGGTTCCTGTATAATAGGTTAAAACGTTTACTTTCTAAGGTTGTTTCTCTAATTTCCCCTTAGTAAAATCTATGCTCAACCTTACTTAGCACGTGGGAAGGGGGTTCCAATCTCACAGATATTAGAAGTTAAAAAAAAAAAAAAAAAAACGTGAAAACACTTTTTTCTAAAACGTTTGGTTTGGGTATAATAGGCTAAAACATTTGCAAAAGAAAATTGTTTTTCTAATTTCCCCAATTTTTAATCAACCTTGTCCATAAAAGAGAAGCTTTACCAAAGCTCGATCCATAAAAGGCAAGGCAATCTCATTGGTGACCCATTCCATTCTAGCTAGATTGGAAACGAGTATGTTAAACGGGCCATATCCTAAACTGCAATAGCTGATGCTAAAGCTAGGTCCCAAACTTTTAATCTATCGGCCATTAATTTTGATCTACATGAAGTCATAGATTTATGCCTAGGATAGGCACAAAATAGCAAGGCAAATTAAAATACATAAACTCCAAGTCTAGCCGGTGGGATAGTATCTAAACCAAATTAACAAAGCCATATTGGTTCTCCTCTTTAATGGCTTAAGTATGGTGGACCAGGTAACCAAGTCCTCTAAAATGCAAGCCTTGTAGTCTCATATAAGCTGACCCCAATTAGGTGTGGTGGGCTCTAGAATTATATGCCGGCTTCTCAAGTGTCATATATATATATATATCGACCCCTAATCTAAGAAAGAGATTCGGTTGCCCACTAAAATGTAATTGAATTTGGTTATTAACGTCCATTTTAACCCTTAGAAAAGGTTGGAGGGAATGAATTGACGGGGCTAAAACACGGTTCGGGCTGACCTCGAAGTAACCCGTATTTGGCTTGTGTTGCACTTTTTTGAAAAAGAGGGCATCTGCATAAGAGGTAAACATTTGATTGACAAAAGTGGCCAGATATATGGAGTGTTTGGCCAGGGTGGGCCGGATACATACAGTGTTGAATGTGTCAATATATTTCTTTTTGATAAGAGAATGTATCAATATTTAGTAGAATGTAATTTTCCTTTTTGTTACAACCCTAGAATATAGAAAATGGGCCAGGAATGAATGTAAAATACTTTCCAATGAGGGATAGTATAGCTGCTTTAGGCTGAAAGGAATATTCACATTCTTGAGGGTAGGTGAATGCTAAGAAGACCATTCTTAGGTGCATTTTCTAGGACATGTCTCTACTTCATTGGATTACTTGATCAGAATAACCAATAGCTAACTTAGATTTGGTACCATTAAGCCCCCCAAGTTGAAATGAATTAGACCATAACCTTGTCTCCTATTAAGGATAAACTGGTAGGAATAACAAAATTATTACATGAAGGAAAGAGAGAATTCTACATCTTGTATTCGGTGACAATGACATCACATTTTATACTTCTACCATATCAAACAAGGCATTAATCATTTCTATGACCTTATCATAGCTTGAAGAGTTCGCAATTTATGATCACTGAGTATCCTATGAAAAAAATTGTTCTAAGATTTTAACAAACTGAAAAGGAAATTGAATAATGAATCAAATGAAGAAAATACCATAATGATTGCTTCTGATCAAAGTTTAGGAGATTACAATGATTCTTAATACAAAGCTCCAACTCCAAGTAATCGCAAGAATCACACTGAATGAAAGGAGAAAGTGGTATCACACTCTCTTTAGTTATACTGATGCCCTTTGTACTGTACTCGTATAAGGTGTCTAACCTAAATCAAGTCTTTGATTGATTTTTCCTATTTGATCAAAAGCCGGGAAGAGAACTGAGTGCTCTGATAGAAAGATTGGATTACTCTGGCTCTGACCCACCTTGGTGATAATCTGGCGTTTGAACATCTTTCATTATACATTGTATTTGTGTCGTATCGTATTGCAGTCATATTTATTGATCTGAGGTGGACCGGTTCACCGTACTGATAAGTCTCTAATGGCCCCCTATCCGAAGAGTTCCTACTACTTCAAAGTTTGGAAAGGTTGGTCGAGATTGAATCTGATTCTAAGAGTTATTGCAGTCCTCTATTTAGTTACTTCTTATTCTCCGATGGACTGTCATGTTTTCTATGATAAACAAGCTAGATTCAAGCTAAGTATCGAACTAGCCAAACTTTAAACTTATTCTAAGCCCACAATAAAAATTATTGGACCAGCCCTTATATAATACTCAATATAAATATTGTTAAGAATAAAGTAAAACGATTGGATGATCTAACACACAATATAACCAGTTTTCTAGTTGAAATCATGGATTTATATATTGATTATAGATTAATTTGTTGAAAGCATGGTTAACAAACCAAGAAAGTGGGATATATGCCCATATATCTTATATTTAACCATTAAAGCAGAGATAAGGGTGTCTACCGAGCATGACATTTGGCAAACCACACATGTCTAAAGCACTCAGAGTCCATTCATTCCATTTAGCAAACAGAAAAAGTGTCCATTTAACAGTCTTGCATTAAGCCACTAAGACTAGGGATTGGACTAACGCAGTCGCCCACCCTTTTTTATATTTTTTCTGTTTGTCCTTAAGTATATATCATACGTCGAGCTCTCCCCTCCCTTTTAATTTGTTCGTATTAGGTACCCAACCCGAGCGCCGAAGCTCTTAGAAAATAGCTCACTTTTTGTGTAAAATGTCTGTCATGTAACATTATCATGTCTTTTATGCGATTTGACTCTTACGATCTTAACAGCTTTTGTATAAATTATTGGAATGAAAAATAATCTCCGTTGTCTGATTCATTTCTATCAAACACAAACTAAAATTAATAATATCTTCAATTTGTTTGGCCGCCATTAATTTTAGATGCAATTTGATAGGCTTGAATCATCTTCTTGTTGATCTTGTTGATCTATAGACAAGGCAACAGGATAGTGGATCTTGTTGATCAACTTGCTAACACTGTCATACTATCTAAACAAAATTACATATTAATGATCCCAATGGATGTTGTACACCTTTAGTTATGGCAGTTCCTCTTCTTTTAGGGGATGTCATCTGTTTTCTTTGCAATATTTTTTTAATTAACAAATTTTTTATCTTAGCCTAAATTTTATATTTAAAAAATAACAGTCTCTAAATAAAGTGTACAAAAAATCGTGAAGAATAAGTAGTAATCAATCGTGTCCAGATTCAGACAAACGTGTCTAACTAGAAAAATTTTCATTCGATCAAAAATGTATGGGCAGTTCCCAATATAGATTTGAACCGGTCACTAATGTGGTATATGTGGCATGATTTTCCATGAAAGTGAGCCACTTAAAGGGGAATTTACCTGATGAATCTTGTCAGATACACCTTTTATGTTAGAGGCCCTATATTTTCACCTTTACCCAAATCGACCAACTGGGAGCCTAGCCGACCCTAAGGATAGCAAAAAGTCTAAATTACCCCTTTTCTTTAACGCACAAAAATATCATCTTCTTCCTCGTTTTAATCTGCTAAGTTTCTAAAAGTCAGAGGTGGCGAAGGTGACAGCAACTTCTCCTCAGTCCAATCTACTCCGATCTGCTATTTGGATCGACCCAGATACACCTTTTTCGTCAGAGACTGTGGCAGATTAAAATGAGGAAGAAAAGGATACACCTATATAATTTAAAATTTAAAATATTTGTATTTTTCTATATTTACGCGATGTGAAACGAGATCTATGCCGTCCGATTTGAAGGCTACAATATAAAATTGATAGTGCCAAAGATAGATATGAAAAAAAGGCAATATCGACTCTGTACACTGTCGATATCGACTCTGTACACAGTCGGTACCGACCATTTTAAGAGTCGTCAACAACTATTTACAGAGTCGCCATCGATTGTATAAAAAAAAAATAAATAAATAAATAATAAAAAAATTCATAGTCAATGGCAACTCCATACACAGTCGTCATCGACTCTGTACATAGTCGATGATGACTTCGTATAGAGTCGATGACAACTCTCAAAATGGTCGGTACTGATTGTGTTAAGAGTCGCCATCGATTGTTAAAATTTAATTTATTTTTTTTTAAAGAGGCGATATCGCCTTTTTTCGTGTCTATCTTTGGTGCCATCTATTTTATTATATGGTCTTCAAATCAGACGGCATAGATCCAGTTTCACATCGCGTAAATATAGAAAAATGTAAATATTTAAAATTTTAAATTATGTAGAACGAAAAAAAAAAGTGTAACAAGGGGTATTTCGGACTTTTTGTGCTAGCTGAAAATGGCTTGACTAGCAGCTGGTCGGTTTGGGTAAAGGTGAAAATACAAGGCCTCTAAAGTAAAAGGTGTATCTGACAGGGTCGATCGGGTAAATTTCCCCTACTTAAACTAGACCATATATTACACTTGAGATTTGGTCATATTGGTTTTTATCTGTAATGGCTAAAGTATGGTGGACCGGGTGACCAGGTCCACCAAAATGCAAGCCCTGTAGTCTAATATATGCTGGCCCGATGCCCCACGAAAACTTGATCGGACTCATAAAATCCCCATTTCTCCAAGTTCTTATATATACAATACAGGGTTATGCAGTGTCGACCCAACCCAACCTTATTTTTTCTCGACCCGACCCAACCCAAAGGTCAGGTCGAGTGTTGTTGTAAAAATTTTATTGTACTTGCAAGTGTACGAATTGTGATGTAGTCAGTGGGTACAAAGTACGAGATCGTTCCTATGAGGATTGGTTAGAACACGATAACCAGAAATAGTAATTAACCAAAAGAATAACCACAGATCTATCACAGTATTTCTAAATTTAAAACTTGAGAATTTTTAGGATGAGATGAGTACTAAAAATAAATTAAATTTTAAACAGATAATAAAAGATAAGGATTGTGATACTAAATCCTCCCATCGTAGGTTTATCATTTGTGCAATAAAAATCTGTGGATTAAGATGTGAGATCTTTAAAAGAAATCTAAGAAAAAGCATGGCCCCAAACATACGAGTTCTAAAACACAGATATGAGATCACGGGGATATATGATTAACACTCACACCTCAGACAATATTCAGAACTCAATCTCTAGGTAAATTCCATACTACCGATCTAAGATCAAGGAGATGTATGATTAACATCTCATGAGTGTATGATTAACACTTACAACTCGGATGATAATTGAAACTTACCACTGAGGTAAAGTCACACTACCAATCTGAGATCACGGAGATGTATGATTAACATCTCATAAGTGTATGATTAACACTCACACCTCAGACGGTAGTAAAACTTAACCCTGAGATAGGCAAAAATTAGGATAAAATCATTATTGCAAGGCTGAGATCATAGGGCATGATTAGCTCTTAGATCTCAAACCACAATCAGATCATATTCATGTCAATAATATCATTAGGGCCTTTAAAAGAATCTAACATCTCAACCATAAATTTATATTAATAAAAATAAATACCTCAGATGGGATTCATTAGATCCTCATCCTTAATGGAACTAGCCACACATGATAAAATTAAACAGCATGATTAAAGAGTAAATCAACATAAATATTAAAAATGCCGAAAAGAGCTTCAACAAAATCCACAAAAAGCTTTAATCCAAATCTGGTACAATCCTTCTTCGAAAGTGTGTAAATGAAAACTAATCTAAATCTTACGCCTAGGAAAATGAATAACCAACTAGAACCACCGGGACTGAATGCCCTCTTCTCCCAAACTCAAAAGCAAAAGTAGAGAAATGTAGGCAGAGAAGATCTCCCCGAATCCCGAGATCTTTTTTCTTTTAATATCTTTCAAATTTGGAATTCAAGTTTCAAATTTAGTCGATTGATCGACTCAAGTGGTCGATCAATCGACCAGATTTGGTTTCGAAATTGAATTTGTTTTGTCGATGCATCGACCTTGGGGCGTCGATTGATCGACATAACAGAATAGTCAAGGTTTGCTTCAGTGTTCCGGTGTTTATTTAAATTTGCGTTCTTTTATACTCCTTAATGCATCTAATGACCAATTTCACCTGAAACCCATAAAACTTCACAAATTCCATTAGATAGCCTTCATCGGATGGCTAAATGTAGGTCTTTATGGGTGAAATATTATCATATTTCACAACTCATCACACTCCCAAACTTACACTTTGCTAGTCCTCGAGCAAAGGAGAAAATAACCAAAATTAAAAAATAAACTAACAATCTAAGAAAAGTAAATAATGCCACTTTCGTAGGGAGCACGATTACATTTAGCGTATGCAACAAGCCTTTAAACCATTAGGTGAGGAGTTTTATCTCCTGAGGGTTTCCAGCAAAGTTACCCACAAACTTCAAGACATTTTCTATAATTGACTATCGTGAGATTTGTTAATTGCCTTTATTATGCAACTTCTCCTTAAACAGTATGCATGCTATGTCATTCTCATTGATAATTAGTTAAGTTAGCTGATACTTCAATTTGCAGATAAATTCATCGCTCATCCTTAGATGTGTCACGTGTAATCGTAGACCGAATTCGATTTATCTAAAAATTTATCCTATTTGTGAACTGTAAAGATTTATGTTTTGATTCAAACCTCACAATAGGTGTACTCTCAAAATAGAAATTCACCGATGATAGATATATTTTCACACACATGTGAGGGATCAATACAAAGCAAATAAAAGGTCTTACATGACAGGAGAAACACGATGTAATCAATCAACGAAAACAAATCTCATAAGAATAGATACTCGTGTATCCTAAGCATGTCATATCAGATGCCATAAGCATCACATACTTACTCTCCACAAAGCAGTTACCAATACAATATCGGATCATGAAGGTCTTTTGCAGGGTTGTAATGGGGCTCAGGTAAGGGTAAGAAAGAAATGGAAGTTGCGATTCAAAATTTTTGAGAAATTGAAAAAGAAACTAACTTTTGATTTTTCTATTTCTCTTCTTTTTCTTTTCTAATCTCGCACTATTTTTCTCAATATTTTCTATTTTCTCAATTTTCTTTTCTTTTCTCACTCCTTTTTCTTCTTTTGAATTTTATTTTCTTGAAGCACCTCATATTTTTCATTCCCCTTTTTTTTTTAATTTTTATTTTCTTTTTCTCTCCCTTTTTTTTTATTTTTGTCATACACTCTTAGTAAACACCACAACCCAGTATCTCTCCACTTACTCTCTTTTCGCTCACTCTCATCCCTCATTCCTAATTTCTCAGAAATAAGAAGGGTAAAGCTGAATTTTTAGAAATGGTGAAAGGGTAAAGGTTAATGTGGCTTTTCAAAGACTGTATAAAGGCATATTTTTAATAAGCTCGAAGGGATACTAGAAGGATAAATTTATATAAGGTGGGGTATTTTAAGCACAAACGAGCCACAGATGGCCTTCAATCACGTCCTCAAATGTAACATCCTAAAAATTTTGACTTTGAATAGTGTACCTCGAGATGCATGCCTGACTTTGAATAGTGTGCCTTGGTGTGCGAGTGCCTAATTGGTCACATGCCTGATTTTGTGAAATTAATTAAGTGGGTTATCTCAGGTTAGATCTTAAGTGGGAAAAAAAGACCGATTTAGATTGTGTGTTGAGCATTAGATGGTTTCTTATGCACCAAGCTGTGGTGTATTGGCTCTACACCGAATCCGATCGGTAGATGGGTTGGGTGTGTAAGCCCCACACCGAATCAAAGATCATTTTGTTATGAGATGACACTCTAACTAAGTACGTCTGTTTCACATAGAGGCTAGATCCTTGGATAACAGCTAACACCCAAAGGGAGCGTATGTGTTTTGTATGGGAACTAGTCCTATTGAATTAAAGAAAAGAAAAAAGCTTCCTTTGGAAGCTAACACCCGGTTTGCACTATTTTGGGAGTTTTAGGATTTAGAGAGAGGAAGAAGAAGAAAGAGAAGGAATGGCCGGATCCGTGTGCGCCGAGCTCGGGATTCCGTGAAAAATAATGTATGAGCTTGTGTAAGGAAGAGAAATGTTGTCAATTTCGACATTGGGGAGTCGTGTGACGTGATTTGAAGCCGAATGGAGTTTGAAAACCTTTTTCTTCTCACGAAGAGATCTGTGTTTTGAGCCACAAATCATAGCGAGATTTGGGTGTGGCATGTGAGGAAGGATCACCGATGAATCTGTTAGCTTGGTCATGATTATAGAGCTCGAAAAGGATCGATGTGGGTTTTCAAACCCTTTTGTGCAACAAAGAGAACAATCCGATCTACAGGTAGATCGCCGATTGAAAGAGGTAAATAATGCAATTCTTTCATGTATTTAACTAAATATAGGTTGCTTAGATGTGTGCAAAAGATTAAGATAAAAAAGATTGAATTTTGAAGTAAAATGGGTTTTAAAAAGTCCAAAAACGTGCAAATCTCACACAGTCGGTCGCCCGGAGCTCGCTCGCTCAAGATGTAATCGCTCTCTGAGTGTCAGAACCTGTCTGGATATTTCAGCCATAACATTTTACTCCAAAATCTGATTGACACGATTCTTACAGCATTGGAAAGAGGATAACGAACTCTACAACTTTTGTGTTTTGACCAACTTAAAAATCCATATACTTAAAGGTCAAAAATTAAGGGAAAAGTTACATCAAATTCTTAGTTAGCATGAACTTGTTCATTTTCGCCTCTTTTGAGAAAATACTTAAAGATGTCTAGCTTATTAGATATTAGAGTTAACCCTGGATGCCTCAATGTATGTGTGAATGTGGGCGAAGGATGGTAGAGAGTTGAGAAGGACCGAGAGAAGAAAAATGATAGATTTGAGACGTTTTTGTTTCTCGCTAGCGTGACTGTTATAGTTTGCTCGCGCGAGAGACAAATATGGGGACATTTGTTCAGTGTTCGCTCACGCGAGGCCTTAGGTTAAATAAGGATCGCTCGCATGAGCGCTCGCGTGAGTTTTAGAGGGCTCGATTATAATCGATCGAGTGAGGGGTGTGCTCGCTCGAGCAATGCCAAAGGCTCGATCGAGCGAGGTATAGAGTATATGTTTTGTTTAGTTTTCTTTGAGCTCCTTAGAGATGTGTTCCTTGGATCCTTTAGAAGATTTCTAGGGCAATTTTGGATATTTTGAATGTAGGAGTAAAGTGTTGAACCATGCGTGGAATGTGGATTGTGTTGAGCGTGCTTTGAGGTAGGGGAACTTCAACACAAACTTGCATGTTTAACTTTGATTAATAGTTTCTTTGAGGTATTTATATGAAAAATGATAAGTTTCTTTGATGTATTTAAATGAAAAATGATAAGTTTTCTTGATGTATTTTGATATAAGTTTGATAGTGAGTTGAGCTATAACTTGAACTCTTTGTAAAATAGAAATTTAAAATCCTTGAGTCAAAAATGGTGCATTTTGAACTGTGAACTTAACCTAGAATTTGTACTATGGTATTCAATTTTAAACTTGATTTTTAAATTGTAAGTTTTAAAACATTTGAACTAAGAATGTGAGCTTTGGACCGTGATTTAGAAATCTGAACTAGAATGTGAACTCGGAATTATTGAGTCTTATAGATTTGTGGGAAGGTACACCCTTAGACCGCTGTGGCGGGATTTATATATACCCTTAGACTGTTGTGGCGGGATTTACGCACTCTTTGGGACTTCGTGTGATTTATGTATCCCCTTGGACCATTTTTACAAGATTTACGTATACCTTTAAACTTTATTGTGCTTATGTACCCCCTTAGACCGCTTTCGTGGGATTTTACATACTCCTTTGGACACTATTGTGAGTCATGTATGACCTTGGACCATTTTTACGAGATTTATGTACACCTTTGGACTTTATTGTGCTGTCATGTATGCTCTTGAACCGCTTTCACAGGATTTTATATACTCTTCGGATTATACTTCGTGAATCAAATCATAAGTCCTGAGATTAAAGTGGACCGCTATGGGCGGATTATGGGTATGTGGACCGTTGTGGGCGGATTATGCTTGTTGTGGACCGCTATGGGCGGAGTATAAGTACCATGTGGGCCGCCAGGGCGAATTTAAAATTAGTTTTATATGATAAGGAAATCAGCTTTTAAATTAGTTTTGTGTGAAAAAGGAAGTCAGTTTTGAAATCAGTTGTGTGTGTGAAAAGGAAATCAATTTTGTATGATAAGAAAATCAGCTTTTAAATCAGTTTTGTGTGTGAAAAGGAAATCAGTTTTGAATTCAGTTTTGTATGATAAAAAAATCAGCTTTTAAATCAGTTTTGTGTGAAAAAGGAAATCAGTTTTGAAAGCAGTTTTGTGTGATATGGAAATCAGTTTTGACATCAGTTTGTGTGATAAGAAAACAGTAGTTGCAATCAGTCTTTGTTTGATAAGAAAAGTAACTTTGAAATGAGTTTCAATTTTAAATAAGAAAATGTTTGATTATGACATTGAATCTATATTTCGTTATGATAAGATGTAAAATTGTGTTGAGTTTCCTCTACTGAGCTTAGATGTAGCTCACCCTTCGACTATACGTCATAGGTATAATCTTTATCTGGACTCCGAACGCGTGGATTGAGGGCTCGAGGAGTGCTGAGATTTTCGAGATCGTAGTTCGAGTGCCTTGTGGTGTTTGGTGAGTGTGGCTTGGTACAATGTGTTATTATATACTCCTTGTACACCACTGTTTGATGATGTTGGTACATCACCGGTGGTTGTTGTTAGTTATTGTAATATTGAATATTAGAATTAGAGATTTATTTATGTCATATTTTTGTACTAAGTAATTCTGTATTCGGATCGTGTTCTATGACTCGACGATCCAGATTTTGCCATTTGGTTTTGATGTAAAGTTAAAGAAGAAAAAAAATATATATCTCAAAAAATTCAGATTGGGAAAATTCGAGCTGTCATATCAAAAGATGGTAACTTTGCCTATTTGTCTTGAGCAAACATATGATACATTCTAGCACAATGATATGAATTTAATGTCATGCAAAGTAACAAATCAAAGCAAAATGTATGAGATTGTGCAAAAATAATTCTTATTCAAAGATAACTCCGAGTTTATGGAAGCACTCATTAAAGACGTGAAATTGGCTCTAAAACTCACTTGGGTTTAATCTCCATTAAGATCCTTTAGTTCACAATTTTAGATAAATTTTCTTGATTTTTAGCTTTTCGAACTGAGTCAAACATCATGACTTTCTTAGAGATGAATTCAAATTTATAAGCCAATTCCCACATTGTCTTTTTCCCTCCTAATAGTAATGATAAAAAAAAAAATGGCACGTAATATTATTCTAGTGAGATTTTATAATTAAATCATTCAAAATTCCACAAATCAATTATATGAAATAAAATTATTCGAGAAAATATTCAAAGTGCGCAGTCGATCGATCAAGGCATATAGCTTGATTGATCGATTAAATCCGAAAATTTTTATTTTATTTTATTTATTTATTTATTTAAAGAGTAATAAAAAAGTATGAATTTACTACCCCCAAACCTAATCTGTGCAATGTCCTCATTGTACCGAAATTGAGGTGTAACCCCCAAACCTGCATTAAAATTCGTATAGACCAAGAGGCAAAGAGGAGGTGAAAAGCATCATTGAAAATAAAGAAAAATCTATTAATTAAGATGTGCAATTTACACTTATTGAAAAATACAAATTAATAAGACCTAAATCTTCCTAAAAATAAACAAAAAGGCATAAAATAAATCCTAAAAAAAAAAAGGTCCTAAAAATCCTAAAGATATTTCAACATCTTTTTAAGCATCAGCATCATGTACCGATCCTGGCTACGGTTTTGGAAAAGTGAAATTCCACATCGCTTCAGTGATAGAGCTAGAATTAGAGGAATCCAGAGTCACATCAGGGGGAGGCGAAGTAGATGGGTCTAGATCAATCATCTCAATATCATTCAATTTGATAGGCGGCTTGGCTGATCGGTTGGTTCTCTTTCTTGCTGGTTCTTCCCAAATTTTAAGAGACACGGGATCAAGGTCCACCACATCTACGTTAGTGAGATGGAATGGAACAGGTGGTCCAATAGGGCCCTTTTTCTAGCAGTTTCCTCCATCTTTTTCATGGTCGCCCTTGTACGATAAATTCTTCCGACCATTAATGCATGATATAAGTGAGAGGATTAATTTAGAATGACAAGTTTGGTAAAATCCTCAGGGTGGTTGAAATAAATAGAGAAAGAGTTGGAAAACATCTAAAAGAGTCCTACTAGAGAGAAAGAAGAGTCCTAAAAATACTTAAACGACTAAGTTAAAAAGAATGTTGACGGAGTTTTCTTCTTAATTTTTTTTTAAGTTTTCCTTTTTTATTTTTATTTTCGAAAACTGCCATGTCGATTGATCGACAAGGTTGGTCGATCAATCGACACCTCTAGTCAACGCGTGTTTACTTTATAGAACATCGATCAATCGACAATGTGAGTTTATTAATCGAGAGTGCGTCTGAACAGAGCCCTTTTTTTAGAAGAAGTCGATTAATCCAGCTATTTAGTCAATTAATCGACTGTTGGAATTGTTGCTCAAAAGAGTACGCGAAAATGGAAAGTTTTCATTGATTTTTCTTTTGATTACAGTGCACTAACATATTCCTAATCCTACACAAACTCAAAGTAGAAATCCTACCTAAACAAACTTAAAAAAATTAAACAATCTAAAGTTAAAAACTAAAACAAACAATGCGAAAAGAAGTCCTAAGTCTAATCATCTTCTTCTTCTTCTGCCTGCCTTGCACGGGCTCTCATCTTGTCATAGCTATCGGGCCACAATCGGTGGCCCAGTTGATGCATGAAGGACTGATCATAGCGGCTGCGATGATGATTTTGATCATGCTGCCACTGTCGCTCATTGATTAAAGAGTTGATCTGAGCTTGCATAACTTCGAGGGGCACTCCCTCATTGCGGGCTTGTTCAGGCTCGACAGCAAGCTCTTCTTGGCGCACACGACGGTGCTGAGGTGCAAGCTGGACAGGGGGACGCTGAGCAGCAACATTGCTGGCTCTACCAAGATTGCCCATAAGATGCATACTTCGCTTCCAATTAGTCAGCCCATAGTGATAAAATGGAAGGTCTTCAATATTATCATCAAGATAAAAAGGAAAACCAAGGTGAAAGAGGAGTTGCATCACCAGATGGGGGAAGTAAATAAGGGTTGCATCTCCAGTAGGAGGGTTGATAATTTCATCGTGGCATCACCACATCGAATCATGCAAAAACCATGGAATATTGAGCCATGAATTTTTATAACCAGCAAACAGAGCCTTCACCAGAGGTTCAGTTCGTTCTAGCACGTGACCTCGTAGGCAAAGATTAGAAGACACGACGATATCCCAGATAACATATCGGCTGGTAGAGTCGATCGTTTAGTAGCATTTCCTCGTGATGCATATATGCCATTGCACATATCATCAATCATTGGTCTTTGGTCGACGTCAAGTTCTTCTCCAAGTTGGTGGTTCAGTGGACGCTCAGTAAGAATGCCAAAAACATCCGCGATCATCTCCAGATAAATCTTCCTCTCCCATCTGTCAATGGAGACGGTGAAGTGGGCCTTTTCATTAGTCTCGATTGATGCCTTTTCCCACTTCATGTTCTGATAGAACAGGCGGACCACACACTCAGAAATGTTCATTGTTGGCGGCGTCATTAGAAAATGGAAATTGAGGGCAGCAATGTACGCGAGTGAGACAGTGCACTCAGGCATTGAGTGGAATGCCGGCAAATCGTACACATATTCTGATGAGATCTCCTTGGTTGCAAAATGACCTTTGGGTTGTTCTCTAAAGATTCCTTGCGGTCGGGGAGGAAGTCTAGTAGAAGCAGATGACGCCATCAAAGAGAATGAATGTCAGGACAAGATCAGAGAATTTCGGAGCAGATGAGGAATGTTGGAGAGAATGAGGAATAGAAAGAATGTTCGGTCCTTAAATAAACACAGAGGCACCTCTTCACTCTCGGCCATAGTGCTTCACCTCGATCAATTAAGGTGTATAGCTCGATCGATCGACCCTGACATTGAAAAGATGCAACATGAAGGCATTTAAGAACACATGTCTATTTAAATAATGTCGATGCATCGACCTAGATCGGTCGATTGATCGACACTAACGTGCAGCGCTTCCCCAGGCGTTGGAACAAGACGTCAACAGGCGTACATAAGGTCGATTAATCGACCACATAGGTCGATTGATCGAAGACGGGCATGCAGCGTACGAAAAGACGTGACAGTTTATTTCCCTTGAAAACATGCAATGCATCAGGTCGATTAATCGAGTAACAGCATCGATTGATCGACCCAGAAAAGTATCAGCCTAGAAAGGCATGATAGTAAATGTCACAAAATTAATGTCGATTGATCGAGGAAATCTCAATTCATCGGCCATTTGTCCTATTGTCGATCAATCGAGGTCTAAAGCTCGATTGATCGACCTAATTTTTTTTATTTTTTTTTTCACTTGGGTTGCCTCCCACGAAGCGCTAAATTTAGTGTCGCTAGCCCAACATTCTAAAATTTTCAATTTCATCCCAATTGATCGGGATTGCTTAATGTAACTTCATCAAAATTTTCAATGATATTTTCTAAAAATGGTTTCACCCGTTGCCCATTGACTCAAAATTTTCCCCCATTTTCGAGGATTGCAGAGTTCAATTGCTCCATTAAAAAATATTCAGTTTACCTGGAATGAACCGTTCCATCTAGTTTTAAGATTTCCCAGAAACAAATGAAGCCTTGAGTTGTATAACAACACCTTCTGACCCACAGTGAATGATTTTCTTTAAATAAATTGATCATGGGCACGCTTCATGCTGTTCTTGCAAGATTTTGTACAGTCGTATGCATTGGCCCTTACTTCTTCCAATTCAGCAATTTCTAAGCTTCGCTTCTCACCCGCATTTTTCAAATTAAAATTCAGAAACTTGATAGCCCAATAGGCTCTATATTCTAACTCAACAGGTAGATGACAACCTTTACCAAAAACCATCCTAAAGGGTGACATTCCAATGTGAGCTTTGAATGTCGTCCGATAAGCCCAAAGTGCGTCGTTCAATTTTAACGACCAATTTTTTCAATTGGGCTTTATCGTTTTCTCTAAAATGCGTTTCATCTCCCGATTTAAAACATCAACTTGTCCACTAGTTTGAGGATGGTACGATGTACCACTTTGTGCATGCACCCGTACTTTTTCATTAGCTGAGCAAAAACTTTATTGTAAAAGTATTTTCCACCATCGCTAATGATAGCACGTGGAGTACAGAATCTCGGAAATACCTCGTTTTTAAGGAATTTAATAATCACTTTATGGTCGTTAGTCTTGCAGGCCATTGCTTTGAGCCATTTAGAAACATAATCTACTGTGACGAGGATGTATGAATTCCCAAAAGAATCTGAGAATGGGCCCATGAAGTCTATTCCCCATACATCGAACACTTCAACTTAAAGAATTAGATTTAAGGGCATCATGTTTCTCTTTGAAATTCTGCCTAACATCTGACAATAATTACATGACATACAGTGCTGGTGACAATCTTTGAAAATTGTCGGCCAATATAATCTACATTGGAGGATTTTAGTAGCAGTCTTCCTTGAGCTGAAATGTCCCCCACAGGACAATTCATGACAAAATGAAATAATTTTTGATTGCTCAGATTTCGGAATGCACCTTCTGATATTTGATCGACGCAATATTTAAACAAGTACGGATCCTCGAAAAAATAGTCCTTTGCTCATGCCAGAAAACCAACTTTCTCATTTTTATTCCAATCCTATGGTACTTGATCCGTCACTAAATAGTTGACCAAATCCGCATACTATGGTGAATGTTCGATAGCAAACAATTGTTCATCGAGAAAGTTTTCCAAAATCGGAATCAGATCATCTAAGTTTTTGATGATAATTCAAGATAAATGGTCAGCCACCACATTTTTTATCCCTTCTTATCTTTAATTTCCAGATCTCTTGCAAGAGTAAAATCCACCGGATCAAACGGGCTTTTACATCCTTCTTCGCAAAGAGGTAGTGAAGAGCTGCATGATTCGTAAACACCACAACTCTTGATCCCAACAAATAGGATCGAAATTTATCTAGCCCATAGACTATAGCTAGGAGTTCCTTTTCTGTGGTGGAATAATTCAATTGTGCATCATTCAGTGTGTGACTTGCATAGTAAATTATATGCGGAATTTTCTCCACCCTTTATCCCAATATTGCTCCTACCGCATAATCAGATGCGTCACACATTATCTCAAATGGTAAATTTCAATCCAAAGATTGGATTATTGGGACTTTAACAAGTTCAGCTTTGATTACCTCAAAAGCTTTCAGGCATTTCTCATAAAAAAGGAATGGGATGTCTTTACCGACTAAGTTGCATAGAGGTTTTGCAATCTTACTGAAGTCCTTGATAAATCGGCGGTAAAAACTGGCATGCCCAAGGAAAGACCTAATCTCCCTGACTATTCTGGGTGGTGGAAGATTTGAAATCAAATCTACTTTCGCCCTGTCCACCTCAATGCCTTTGGATGAAATGATGTGTCTAAGGACTATACCACTCTAAACCATGAAATGACATTTCTCCCAATTCAAAAAAAGGTTCTTTTCCTGACATCTCGCAAGAACTAGAGATAGGTGTTGCAAGCAATTACTAAAACTGTCCCCGTGAATTGAGAAGCCATCCATGAAGACTTCCAAAAATCTCTCTACCATGTCCAAAAATATACTCAGCATGCATCTATGAAAGGTGGTTGGGGCGTTGCAGAGCTCAAATGGCATTCGCCTGTAGGAGAGCGTTTCAAATAGACATGTGAACATTGTTTTCTCCTGATCTTCTGGTGCTATGACTATCTAATTATATCTAGAATAGCCATCAAGGAAACAATAGTATTGATGTCCTGCCAGCCTTTCGAGCATTTGATCAATAAACGAAAGAAGGAAGTGATCCTTCCTTGTCATTGAATTCAACTTCCTATAGTCAATGCACGCTCTCCAGCCAGTTTGAACTTTTGTTGGTATCAGTTCATTCTCTTTATTTTTTACCACAGTTACTCCAGACTTTTTGGCAACCACTTATGTCGGGCTAACCCATATGTTGTCGGAAATAGGGTATATAATCCCCGCATCTACCAACTTAATAAACTCCTTTCTCAAAACGTCTTGCATTATTAGATTCAATCTATGTTGTGGTTCTCTAGAGCGTTTGGCACTTTCTTCCAAATGAATTCGGTGCATACACACCGTTGGGCTAATACCCTTAACGTCCTTGATGGACCATCCAATTGCACTTTTGTAGTCTTGGAGTACTTCAATTAGTTGTTCCTCTTGATCCTCATGCAGTTTTGCTGAAATAATTATCGGATCAGTTTCATCTCTTCCTAAGTATGCATATTTTAGATCGGTAGGGAGAGATTTCAGTTCCAACTTGGATTTCTCTTCTTTTCCTGACGCTTCTTGACTTTCTTCCTCCTTGGCCTCATCTTTTAATTGCCATTAATTGTCTCCCAAGAGTAGCGTCGAATCTAACATCTCATTAACTTCGTAGATCACCTGATTGTTAAGACCTGAAAAGTACTACTTTTCACCCCTTAACTTAATCTCTGTTAGACCCTTAATCATTGAATAAATGTGTTTTAAGTCTATCCTGTAGGTAATAAGCAGCAGCTGCAGATAAGGCCCTAACCATGCCAAGAAGCTTACTGTTGCCCCAGAAGTTCCTCAGAAGAAAGGAGGTTGAACCCAGATAGAGAATTGACTGCAGCCTAGGCACAGCAAAGCAACAACAAGCTAAGAAATGAGCCTCACACAGATATCGCAAGGTTCAAATTGAATTAGAGAGAATGCTTTACGTAGCTATCGCAGGTTTCTAAAGGCAGCATAATAACTGCTCGCGTTGTTCTCGCGTGGCTTGATGATAGAAGGAATTGAAAAGCAGACTTCGTGCGGTTCTCGCAAGGCTCAGTAATAAGCGCTCGTGCAGTCTCGTACAGCTCAAGAAAGGAGCCATTAATCTTCGGGCGATTCACTAAGGAGAGAGAGCTCTAGGCATTCCTGCGCGCAGTGGCCGCGGGATACAGACCTTCAAGGAACTGCTCGCGATCCAGAAGCCCATGCACATTGTTTCTTTCAAGGATCTCCGCGGGATTCATCAAGGAATGAGCCGCGCACGTAATTCCCGTGCCATTCATATGGAAAGAGCAATCTCGCGACGACCAGAGCATTCTCGCGACGACCAAAGTATCAATCCCGTGACTGCAAGAGCTTCAAGTCAAATCAACCCTGCGACGCCAATTCTTTCACGCGATAAGACCTGAAAAGCCTTTCTACCTAGCGAGGCTCGGGTTCTTAACTTCTCCCCACTTCTGCAGGGGCAATCTAGGAACTTCTAGCAATTAGGGCACACACTCCAATGCTCCAATCTCCATGCACACGCCCCGAGGCATCCAAGGAATAGAAATGGGCCACGATAGCATTGATAAATTAGGGTTTGCCTAACCCTAATTCTTAGAGAGCTGACTGATATATAAGCCTAAGCCTAGTTTAGGTTAAGGGGTCTTCTGTATTCCTTCTTCCTGAAACGAAACCAACTGTAGAATTGCAGTAGGTAAAGGTTAGGGTTTAGGCAGTTTCTTTTTCCCTTTTTCTTCTCTCCATAGTCCAGCACTTGCTGGCTATGTCTTTATATGTCTATTTGGAATAGATTTAATGGAGTTTTATAATAGGATTTTATGCATGTATGGGATTGGTGTTTTGTGAGTTGTTCTGTACAAGGCTGCTGCCTTGAAATCCTCCATTGCTAAGTTGTATTGTAAGTAATGGAGAATTGTTTTTAAGGGTTTATTTAGATCCAAGTGACCTGTGTGTCCAGGTTAGGCACATTGCAGGCCTATGCCCCACCACAGGATCCACTAAACCTGAATCCCCATGGGAGCTTGAGCTAGTAGCCTTGTGAACATGGTGGTGGTAGCAATGTTCTTGTTCTATCTTAGACCTCTGTGAGGAGGGTAGCCTCTGTGGATAGTCTGTGACCATTTAAGTGGACAGATTATAGCCCTAGGGTGAGGCCAATCCACAGATCTGAGACAGATTCTTCTTCTCTGCACTTGTGCTTGTAGCCTTGTGAGAGATTGTGTAGAGACAGACTCCCCTATATTTGTATAGACCCACCATCAGATGGCAGATCTGATCTGGTTGTAGAGATTGTAGGCTTGTGACTGGATCACTACTGTCTTTCTAAAGCAGTGAGCATCTAAGATTAAAAGCTAGTACTTAAACTCTTGTTGGTTCTGTGTGTCCAGGCTAGTGCACATTGCAGGCCTAGCCCCACACACAGAACTTTAGAGGTTGAGGTTCCTATGGATTCTTGAGCTGGTAGCCTGGAAGATGTAGTGCCTACAATGATAAACTTGTTCTGACACATCTCTGGATTGTGGCTCCCCTATTGAATAGCCTGTGACCATTCAAGTGGACAAGTTATAGCCATAAGGGATTGGATCATGGCACAAGGGTGAGTTGGATCCTTTCTCCTCTTTGGTGATAATGTAGCCATTTGACAGGATTTCTATAACAGCAGATCTGAGTCTGAGTTATAAGACCCATCAGATTTGTACCTAATAGCTTACTTCTCACCCTTTAATATTTATTTTCTCGCACTCCATCATTCTTCTCAACCATTTCTGTAGTTTAGGCATTAGGTTATCTTAGGATTTAGATAATAGTGACCTTAAATCCCCTTCCATTTAGGATTGCCAGATATGTAGCCAGATCTGGAGGGCCTACTAAAGATAGCTCCCTTGGAGCTTTAGATCAACTTTCCCTGTGGGGCAAACTCTTACTTATTAAAACTTGCTACAACTGGCCATGTATCTTGCAGGACTGTGTATTTTTAGGCTTGCTGCTCTGTAGTTTTCAATCTACCTTTAATTTATTTTCACTAACCCCATTCTTATCACTGTCTCCAATAAAGTCAGTAACAAGCACTTAAAATATCCTAACAAGTTTTTGGCGTCGCTATCGGGGAATCTTGATCTATTAGTAGACCCTAGATTTTTGTATTATTTATTCTTTGGTAGCTGTATTTGTGAATAAATGGATACTGCTGATTTTCATTTGGAATTTTTCTTGCAGATCTGGACAGTAGCAGAGAAGGAAAGTTGAACTGCACTGGGAGTCTAGCTACCTCTGTTTGCATTTCTCTAACCTTCAAAAACTCAGTCTACTTCTCCTTTGAAAATTCCATAGCAGTTGACTAGGATAGTAGTAATTTTTTTTATTGCAATGTGTCTGCAAGTAGTCTTCCCTGCTGTCGGTGTGTGTGCATGTTAAGAAGGAGATCTCTCAGTCCCACATTAGAGCCTCCTAACCCTGAGATAGAAAGGGGCAGAAGATCAAGAAGGCTCAGACACACCACAGTCGAGCCCCCTATTGAAATTGAGATAGCAGTCATGGGTGAAGAGCAACCCAGAACATTGAAGGAATTGAATGCTCCTGATGATTATAATTCTCTATTCAGCATTCAATTCTCAGATGTTCAGGGAAACTATGAGATTAAAACCTCCATCATCCAAATGCTTCCCTCTTTCCATGGGCTTAGTAAGGAAGACCCTTACATGCACATTGACCAATTCTTGGCCCTGTGCACAACATTCTCCATTGCTGGTTTGGGACCAGAAGCCACTAGGTTAAGGCTCTTTCCTTTCTCCCTAAAAGACAGGGCCAGCATCTGGTTAGATGCTCTCTCAAACAACAGCATCACTTCTTGGAAAGACCTACAGACAAGATTTCTGACCAAGTTCTTCCCAGAGACAAAAACCAGCCAGTTGAGGAAAGCAATACTTGCTTTTGCCCAATCCCCAACTGAGGATTTTAATCAATCTTGGGACAGATTTAAGGAGATGCTCAAACAATGTCCCCACCACAAGATCTTTGACTGGTAGCTTGTCCAAAGCTTCTATAATGGGATTGATGAGAAAAGTAGAGACATGGTAGATGCCTCTTGTGGTGGAACTTACATGCATAAAACAGCTAATGAGGCATGGGACTTGTTCGAGGTCATCAGTGAGAATGCTTTCCAAAAGATGTCCTCATCAAGAACTGTTCAAGAGCCTTCTCCTAAGCTGGGGCTTGCTGAAACTTCCAAAGGAAAGATGTATGAAGTTAGTGGAAACAATGACCTAAGAATGCAGATGGCCAATCTTTCTGATAAGTTTGATAAACTATTAACTGTGGTGCAGCCCAGATTGGCTACACAAGTGATGGAGGCATGTCTGATATGCCAATCTCCACAACACACAGTGGAAGAGTGACCATCTGCAGGGCAATATCCTGAGTATGTGATGGAACAAGCTGCTACTGCCCAATCATTTTGCCAGCAACAATCTGGTGGCTACAACAAACAGCCACATGGATACCAGCACCAAAATGTTGGTTACCAGTGGAGAGACCACCCAAATTTGAGGTGGAGAGAAGACAATTATATGCAGCCACAACATATGTTAGCCTTACCTCAAAGGCCACAGCAGCAGTTTAACAAGGGATATGCCCCAAGGTCAAATTTCCAGCATCAGCAGTAGCCCCAGCAGCAAAATCAGTTGGTAGTTCCTCCACCTCAGCCCCGAAATGCTTCTTTCGAGGACCAGGTTTTGACCTCATTGCAAAGCCTTGGAGTCTTGACTCAGACTGTGACTTCTCACAGTCAAAGGATGAAGAAAATAGAAGAACAGTTTGGCCAAATATCTAATGCCTTGGCCAAATGAGAAGAGGGCAGGTTGCCAAGCTAGCCAGTGGCCAACCCTAAGGGCCAATATTCGATTGGAGAAGGTTCCTCAAGTTTTGAGGGTGCTAATGCCATCACAACTCTAAGGTCTGGCAGGCAGGTAGATAACCAAATGGGAAAGGAAAAAGGAGAGGTTATTTCCAAGGAACTTTCAAATGAAAGAGAAAGAGACTTTGTTAGAGCACAAAGCCAGGAGTTGCCTGCTACCCTGCAACAAGAGAAAAATAAAGAGGCTGTAGTTGAGCCTCAGTAGGAAATAAAAGATGAAAAAAGAAAAAAATAAAAGTTCAGTCATAGGCTTGCAGCTGAGGAACCAGCAGTACCTCAGTTGCCATTTCCTCAGGCTTTGTCTGGCCCTGCCCCTTTTGATAAGGGGAATGCACAGATAAAGGAAATGATGGAGACCTTTGTACTCAGAAAAGAAAAGCTAGAGGCCATTTGTCTAAAAAGGTCTTTGCAACTGATACAGTTAATTCTGTATTAAACATGACAATGCCTGAGAAGTTGCAAGACCCAGGGATACCCACTATTCCTTGCATAATTGGAGATCACACAATTTGAAGTGCCCTTCTAGACCTTGGAGCCAATGTTAACCTGTTGCCATATAGTGTGTACCAGCAGCTAGGTTTGGGGGAGCTAAAACCTACCCCCATTGTGCTGTTGATGGCTGATAGGTCCGAAAGGAGACCCATGGGAGTGGTTGAGGATGTCTTGGTAGGGGTGGACAAGTTCTTCTACCCTGCAGACTTCCTTGTTTTGGACATGGGCTGCAACAAGAGTACATCCCCTATACCTGTTATTTTGGGCAGGCCATTCTTGGCCACTGCCAATGCATGCATTCAATGCAGGTCAGGGATCATGGAAGTAACTTTCAGACATATGAAGGTTGAGCTTAATGTGTACAACAGTGCAAAGTATCCTCAACCGGACAATGAGGAAAGCTTTGCAGTGGATGTTCTAGAAGAAGTTGTTGAAGAAGAATTGCCCACTCTGCTGGAGTGGAGCAACATTGTCACAAGTTTAATTGAAGTTTGAGACATGGTAGAGGAAGGAAGCCTAGCTGTAATGCCAGAAGAAATGTCCACATTGAAGTCTTCTATGGGCTTAGTGCAACATTCCATTTGGAAACCTACATTGCTGCCCCTTCCTCAAACCAACATACCACCAATCCTGCCATCCATCCAACAAGCCCCTGATCTGGAGCTCAAGAAGCTTCCAGAAACATTGAAATATGCTTTCCTTCAGAAAAATAAAAAACTTCCGATGATTATTTCCTCCTCTCTTACCAATGGGTAAGAGGAGGAATTACTAACAGTCTTGAGGAAGCATAAAAAGGCAATTGGCTGGACCATTGCTGATCTAGGAGGGATAGATACATCAATCTGTATGCACAGGATCCATCTAGAGGAGGGCTCAACACCCTCCAGGGAAATACAGAGGAAATTAAATCCTCACATGCAGGAAGTGGTCCTTAAAGAAATCATCAAATTGCTAGATGCTGGGGTAATTTACCCCATTTCTGGTTCTAAATGGGTGGCACCTATCCAAGTGGTGCCCAAGAAATCTGGCATAACAATTTTTACAACTGAGTCTGGAGAGCTGAAACCAGCCAGGGAGACCACTAGCTGGAGAGTTTGCATCGATTATCGAAAGCTCAACTCTAAGACTAGAAAATACCACTTCCCTCTCCCATTCATTGATCAAATTCTGGATAAGGTGGCTGAAAAAGCTTTTTACTATTTTCTTGATGGGTACTCAGGGTACAACCAGATCCCTGTGCACCCTCTTGATCAAGAGAAAACTATATTTACTTGTCCTTTTGGCACCTTTTCTTACCAAAGGATGCCTTTTGGGCTGTGTAATGCCCCAGCCACTTTTCAGAGGTGTATGTATGCCATATTCTCTGATATAATTGACAAATTCTTGGAAATTTTTATGGATGATTTTTCTATATATGGGGACAGTTTTGGCCAATGTCTGCAACACCTTCACCTGGTCTTGCAAAGATGTGAGGAGACCGATTTGGTCTTAAGTTGGGAAAAGAGCCACTTCATGGTAACACAAGGTATTGTGTTGGGCCATGTAGTCTCTAAAGATGAGATTGAGGTAGATAAGGCCAAAGTTGACCTCATTGCAAATTTTCCCCCTCCAAGAACAGTCAAACAAATCAGATATTTCCTTGGACATGCTGGATTTTACAGGAGGTTCATTAAAGACTTCAGCAAAATTGCTAAACCATTGTGCCACCTGCTCTGCCAGGATGTGCCCTTTGACTTTTCTGCTGAATGTCTTGAGGCTTTTGAAACATTGAAGATTTGCCTCACCTCTGCCCCTGTACTCCAAACACCTGACTATGCACTACCCTTTGAGTTGATGTGTGATGCATCCGACTTGGCAATAGGTGTTGTTTTGGGTTAGAGAAAAGATAAGCTGCCTGTGGTCATTACATATCGCAGCAAATCACTTGCTGAAGGTCAACTGAACTACACAACAACTGAGAAAGAGCTTCTGGCAGTGGTTTTTGCTGTGGACAAGTTTAGAGCTTACCTACTTGGGTATAAAACTGTCATCTTCACTGACCACTCAGCATTAAAGTACCTACTGTCCAAGAAGGATGCAAAGCCCAGATTGATTAGATGGATACTCCTGTTGCAGGAGTTTGATATTAAAATCAAGGACAAAAAGGGTGTGGAAAATGTGGTGGCTGACCACTTGTCTAGAATTGTGTTGGAGAAATGTATTGATGATCCTACAAATGATGTCTTCCCGGATGAGCAATTGTTTGCCATCTAATCCTTGGTTCCTTGGTATGCACACATTGTCAATTATCTAGTCATAGGCAAGATTCCTGCCCATTGGACCAAAATGGACAAAGACCTGTTTTTCTCACAGGTCCAATTCTTTTCCTGGGAGGAACCTTGCTAATACAAATATTGTGCAGACCAAATCATCCAGAAATGTATTCCAAAAAGTGATGTCCCCAGTATTCTGGCCATGTGCCATGAAAATGCCTGTGGGGGTCACTTTAGTGGAAGAAAAATAGCAGACAAAATCTTACAGTGTGGGTTCTATTGGCCCTCTCTATTCAGAGATGCCAATACACACTGCAGGACCTGTGAAAGATGTCAGAAATTAGGAGGGCTACCAAAGAGAAACTCAATGCCTTTGCAGCCCATCCTTGTTGTGGAACTGTTTGATGTCTGGGGTATTGACTTTATGAGCCCCTTTCCTCCTTCCAATGGTTATTATTTCATCTTAGTGGCAGTGGATTATGTTTCAAAATGGGTAGAAGCTGTTGCCACAAGAACCAATGATAATCAGGTTGTCCTCAAGTTTATAAAGCAGAATATCTTCTCAAGATTTGACACCCCTAGAGCCATTATCAGTGATGGGAGTAGCCATTTCTGCAACAGAAAATTTGAGAGCTTGCTCAAGAAATATTCTGTCAACCATAGGATTGCTACTCCCTACCACCCACAAACCAGTGGGCAAGTTGAAATTTTAAATAGGGAGATCAAGCACATCCTTGAGAAGACTGTGAGTACTGATAGGAAGGACTGGGCTGAAGAGCTTAATGATGCACTGTGGTCTTATAGGACTGCCTATAAGACTCCCATTGGGATGTCCCCTTTCAGACTGGTTTATGGTAAGGCTTGTCATCTCCCAGTAGAGTTAGAACACAGGGCCTATTGGGCCATTAAACATTTAAATCTAGACCTAACTTCTGCTGGTCATCACAGGTTGCTGCAACTGTCAGAATTGGATGAGCTGAGGATGGATGCATATGCCAATGCCTGGATCTACAAGGAAAGGTCCAAAGCTTTCTTTGACAAGGGGCTGTTGAGAAAGAGCTTCATAGTTGGTGACAAGATTTTGTTGTTTAACTCCAAACTTAATTTTTTTCCTGGCAAACTGAAATCCAAATGGGAAGGTCCCTACATTGTCATGAGTGTTTCCCCATTTGGTGCTGTGAAAATCAAGGATCCCAAGTCTGGGAAAACCTTGAAGGTGAATGGTCAGAGGCTTAAGCCTTGTTTTGACAAACCTGCTGAACCCATGGACACCATTCACTTTCAAGGGGATCCTTCATTAAACTGATCCACAGGTATATCAATATTGTATCATATGTACCTTGGTTTTGTTAGATTTGTCTTGCTTTCTTTTATTCACATTCTCTAGGAAATTTTAGTGGCCCCATTTGAATCTGGACCTGTCTGGTTTAGATTTTATTTGCTTGGTTTGATGATTACTGCTCTTGGATTGATTGTTTTTGCTTGAATGCATAATGTGGGAAGGTGATTTTTGTTGTCTTTGCTTGAATGGTTGATTTTAATGTGTCTGGGGGTACCCCTGGTGGTGAGAGTCATGCCTAGGATCCAACCCCAACATCAATGGAAATGACAAAACAGAGAGCACATGCTCTATGTTTACTACTTTACTGTCGCTGGGTTCAAAAGGAAGCCTGGGAGACTCTCGCGCAATTCAAAAGGAATACTTCATTAGCTATCGCAAGATTCAAAGGCTGTCGCGAGATTCAAAGTAAACCTCAGAGCCTTTCGTGCAATCCAAAAGGAGGCCTGGGAGCCTCTCGTGCAATTCACATGAATTCTTCACATGCTGTCGCGCGCTTAAAGGTCAACCTGGGAGATTGTCGCGCAATCCAAGTTGAATAGCACCTTCGTTAGGTTTCACTTCCAATCCCGTGACCAAATATTCCACAACGCGCCAAGCTTAGCGACAAGTATTTTAACCCCGTACTTTTCTCCCTTCTCAGTACTCTCTCTTCCTTCTTCATCCAGCGAAACCCTAGCTGCCGGCGCTCCTTTTCCTCTCCCCTCCAGCGTCGATCCTACAACTCATCATTCACACCAGGAATCTACAGATTTGTTCCTAGCATCACCCTCATCTATTGCCCTCTGCTCAGAGATCTCGTGGTGCCCTGTGCGACAGATCGAACCAAACCCTACAATTTTAGGGTCAGCACCCAAATCTCTGTCCCCATTTCTCATATTCAAAAGTAGAGTTTGGAATGACCCCCAAGAGTGCACCAAAGTTGAGCCATCTGCTAAGAAGGTCAAGACTTCAAAGACACAGAAAAGAGGGAAGGAGGTGGGAGGTGGAGGAGCCAACCCCTGATTTTTCTACACCTTCCGAGCTCATGGCTTCAATACCATTAGAGCTTGAAATAACTTTCAACCTACCTTTCTTTGAGAAGGAGGCTCTCTCTGCCCCTGTCGTTCAATTTATGAGCAAGGCAGGCCTGACACCCTTGATGAAAGGAATTCCAGCACTAGCCTACCCTAGGCTAGTGCAACTCTTTTACCAGCCCATCACGATCAAAAAAGACAAGGATGGACAAGTAGGCTTGATGGTGTTGATTGATGACTTTGAAATGTTAGCTGGCCCCAAAGTGATTGCAGAAGTATTGGCCATCCCAGCCGCATTCGACCCTAGCTATGGATATGGCCCCCCTGAGTGCCTCAATTGATACGATTGCAAGAACTCTGACTAGAGGATTAAAGGCCTCAGGGGATTCAATCAGAAGAAGAGAGTTGGAGCCTGGACTCCTCTTCATTGACTAGGTCCTGAGAAAGAATATTTACTGTTCAGGCCATCAGCAGGAGAGGAGAGCTCCGATTGCTGATGTTGTCTACTCCTCTCTGAGCCATGGCTTCCATGCAGCATGGTTAATCTTTGAGGCAATGAAGGACCTGGTGGAGAAATTGGGGTAGAACAAGAAGCCACACACACTCCCAAGATAGAAAAAATAGAGGGGACTACCACCCTTGCCCCTACTACTTTTACTAAGAGGCAATGGGGAATCAGCAGAAGCCTAATGGAAGCACAGAAGAAGAAGAAGGCTGAGACTCAGGCCCTTCCCAAGCAAGCAGAAGAAGCAGCTATTACAAGGCCCACCCCTGTCACTACAGAGGGGATTCCAGAGCCTGTTACCACCACTGCTGCAGCAGCCACCTCAGCCCCCCCACCTTTTACTAGCATCTACTACCCCTATTCCATCTCTCTTTCACCCTCCTCTGCCTTCATTATCTATCCCCACACCCCCTTCCCATGTGATTGGTACCTGGGAGGACACCACCCCCCATGTTAGCCCCTCCCCATCCCCTACCCTACCTCAATACACAGCCCCAATACCCCCATCATCTTCACACATAAACCTGATAGCCCTCCACTCATTTCCTACAAGAAAAGGAAAATTATTGAGACAACCCCCACCATCTCCCAGACACCACCCACAATCCCTTTTATCCCCACTGGCACACCACACATTGAAGAAGACACCACCCCTACCATGCCTACTACATCCCCATTTACAGACATTGACTTAAACCTTAACACAACCACAAGATTCTTAGCCTTTATGGCTAGTTTCCTTGACACCATACCCAGCCACTACACCCCCCTCCCGGACTCCCCAATTACATCACCACATCACTCACCAGATCCCCAATCTCCCCCTCCTTCCACTTTCCATCATGCACCTTCCTCACCTTTTCAACCTGTGCCATCTTCTACGCAAACTCAACCCCCCAGACCAGACACACTGACACTCATCCTCTCCCTCATCCAAGACATCCAATCCCAACTATCCACCACTACACACACACAGGATCAGATGCAGACTAACCTCACATCCATCAAATACACCCTATAGACATTAACCAACCCACCCATCCCTCAACAATCCACTCCAACCCCCCTGGTCCTTTCCCCTGACTCTCACATCCAAGACTCCAGCCCTGACTCTCAACCCCATTCACCACCCACAATCCCTTTTATCCCCCCAACCCCCTCATTCCCTTTCATACCTTTCACCATTCTCGTTTTCCCTCTCCCACCACCACCTACTCCTAGTGAGCCTCCTTCATTTTCTTTCCCCCCCATGCCTTCCATCCCACCCCTTATCCTACCCCCTCCAACATTCACTGACAAACAGACCCAAACAGACCTAGAACCTGTTACCCTCTCCCAACAACTAGACTTACCCACTGTTAACCCCACTTTCCCTACCCAGGACCAATCACATTTTGTTCCTTCCACTTCCTCTCTTCCCATCGCACCCAAACACTCTTTTTATATCCCTCCCTACCTCACCATCCTCCATGCCATGAGGGACAATCCCTACCTTAGGAGGGATGTCCTGAGGGGCATGGCCCAACTTAGGCAGTCCATTGAGACCCCCTTGCTGCAGCAGATTGATGAAATGAAAGAAGCCCACAGAAAGCAATTACTGGGTATCTCCCTGGGGTGGACTAATATCTTGGAGGCCTATCATAAGGCCCAATCTATGGCTGCTTATCATTAACTGAATTTGGAGCTGGAGAAAGCCAACATTGTTGCAGAGAAGATGAAGGCCAGGATGTTTGAAAAGAGGCTCAACAATGCCCAAGAGATCTTCAGACTCCAAAAAGAAATCCATGAAACTGACCTCCTCAAAGCTAAAATTCAGATAGCCTCATTGGAAGCTGCATTGGCTGCTGCCAGAACTGCAGCTCAGTAGCCCACCCCACTCTCTATCCGCATGCCAGAACCTGAGCCGAAAGCTACCCCAACCCCAACTGCCCAGTCTAAGGAGGCACAACTAATTGCCTAACCAGATAAAGGGAAGGCCCCAGCTACCCCTCCTTCCTCACCTCCTACTGAGCAGCCCCCACCTACCAAAATCCCCTGCTCCACACCCTACTAAGCAAACTTATCCTAAACAAAGGAAAGTCACTGCTAAGAGGACTGCTTACACAGCAGCCTCTATTAAAATTGGCAAAGAGCCAGCTGCCCAGTCTGAGGAGGCAAAACCCCCTGGCCAGCCTGAGCCCAAAGCAAAAGGGAAGTCCCCAGTAGCCCCCACTGAGGAAGACAAAGGAAAATCTCCTATGATCCCTCCTGAACCCAAAACCAGAAAGATGAGGGTGAGGGCACCAAAGGCTCCAACCATGAAGAAGCCCCCACAGCCAAAGCAACCAAGGCAGCAGAAGAAAAAGAGCCAAACTGAGAAGAAACCAAGGAAGAAAAAGACCAAAGCTCTCTCAAATAGAACCAAGTCCAAGCCCAGTTCCGAGAGCAAAGCTGAAATGAGGAAACGTGCCAAACAGATGGGTTGGGACTGGTTTACAGATTCAGATTCAGATTCTTCCTCCTCTTAGACTAGATTGTACTTAGGCTCTTATTTCCTTTCCCTTCTAATCTTCTCATTGTAATTACAATTGTACATGTTTTTCAAAGTTAATAGAATTTCTCTTCTTGTTATATATTGATTTATGTGTCATATCTGTTCTGTGTGCTTGTTTATTTTTTAAATTAGTCTTAATATTATTCACTTTTGTCAGTAACATGGGAGAAAATTTTGAGCAAAGTCCTAGCACTGCAGCTATTTCGACTCTGTTTACATCAACGTATTTTATCATTTGAAGGGAAGATGTAGATGGCAACTGAGTGGATGCATGCCATTGTGCAAGTACAGGCCTCAGCACAAATGGTGCACAGAGGTCGATTGTTGATCTCGATCAAGGGGTTAAAATAGCCTCATTTTCATAATCGTGGGCCATGTCAGAGGTTGCTCGCGGAGTCCTGAGCACGCACAAAGCAGAATTCCACATCTTCCAGTGTGCAGCTGCGCGATACACGGGATCTCCTTAAATACCAAGGCTAAATTTATACCATCATTTAGTGTGAGCTCTCTTTTCCCATAATCAGTTGTGCGATTCATCATTCCCCGAACACTCCCAATTTATTGCCAAGCTTAGAAAGGGACAAAACTTTAATATGCCGATTCATTTTCCACCGTCCAAGTATTTTAAATACGAAGTTAGTTCGTCTTCATCTCATCCTTTCTCTTCTAACCCTAGCAGTCCGGCCCTCCTCATAACCATGGCGAATGACAAACCCAACGAGTTCCCAAACAAATTCTATCCTATGTGGTTGGACCCCCCACCGCCTAAGGAGCCGGACCCATTACAATTTCTTTGGGATGAGTATGAAGAGGTCCAGAGGATCCTGGCCAGGGGAGAAGAAAAAGGCGAAGCGAGAGAAGAAGAAGCGAAAAATCGAACCACCTGCATCTCCCCCACCATCTTCTTCAAACCCTCCACCACCTCCTCCCCCGTGATCCCTGTTCTTTCCCCTCCTCCCCACATGCACCAGGTTGAGGGTCTCCCTCGGCCAGGGGGGAAGAACTATTTTGTCTGTTCTTAGGCTTTTATTTTTTTTCACTTTTTGTAAATCTTTTTGTAATATTTTTATATTCTAATGAATTTTTCTTTTTATTCTATACTGTTCAGTTTTCCATCTTTGCTTAGTTCTATTTGGCTGCTCTTATGTATTTTTGTTTATCTTCTTGTGTGTTTATTTGTTCTATAGTGAATCTACTGCACTTTCTCACCTTTGAACCAGTGAGGACACTGCTCCTCATGGTTTGGGGGTGTGGCAGGGTAGGTTTGCCAATAGAATAGTTAACTTTAGTGTAGTAATGGTGGTGTAACTGAGATGAATAAAGTCAATTTCCACCTAACTTGATACAATGAGGAAATTTGTAAAAAAAAAAAAATTTACATATTTTTGCAGACTTTTCGAAACTGAAAATGTTAAATCTTGACACCACCATGAAGCTAACATCAGAAAATTTTTCAGTTAGTACTCAGTAAACCTAAGAGGAGAGAAACAGGTGAAAATACACCCCATGGGTTAATTCGAGGACCATACCTAGTGAGATTTGGGCCCATCATTTTCTTTCGAAGAGTGTTTTTTACATTATTTATGCTCTGAGGACTGATTGAATCAAGACCTTTCAACTAGAAGTTAGGCACCTCCAAATCAAAACTGATTGACAGCACCCATGATACTAGGGAAATGATCCAGGGCCTTCATTTGGACAGTTTGAGCCTAAAAATCCAACCTTTTAAAAGCTGTCCTTTTGCATACACTAGTTGAGCCTTAAAAATCCTACTTTTCTTTGACAAATACCAGAATACTTGCACCTTAACCTCATGACCTGATTCAACCTCACCCTCACTCTGAGAATTCAGAAGGTAAAGGAGAAGAAGTTAAAGATAGTGAGAGTGGTCCAACATTCTGTGGAAGGTGAAGAAAAGCAACTTATGAACAGCAGTGTATCAATGGGATTTGTGTGGCAGTTCATCATAAAAAAAAAAATCATAAAAAGATTAAATAAAAATAAAAAGAGAAAAAGAAAGAGAAGTCTAGAGAAGAACATCATCTGAAAATTGAAAAGAAGAGGAGAAGTTGGCCACTTTGATTCATGAAAAAATAAAAATAAATAAAAAATAAAAAAGATGAAGTTTTGCTGAAATGAAGGTTGTGAAGTCATGAATCAACAACCCAGAAATTGAGCAGACTCTCCTGCGAAGGCTCGCGTTAAATCGATCTTTTGCAATAGAATCCCAAACCATGGCTAACGATCTTTCTATCCAAGCACATTTCAGTCCAGTTGCTTTGACCGAGCCCTCTTGTATAGTTATACCAGAGGTAGCTGTAGGTCAAAATTATATAATCAAGCGCAACACTCTTCAAACTCTACCCACCTTCCATGGGCTTGATAGAGAATATCCCTACCAACATCTGAGGGACTTCATAAAGCCTTGCATAATGCTACAATTGTCCATGACCAACAAAGAAGCTGTAAAACTATGTCTATTCCCTTTATCTCTCAAGGATAGAGCAAAGGCATGATTACTTTCACTACCTGCCAGAAGTATAACCATATGGGAGGAACTACAGTCCAAATTTTTGGGCGAGTACTTCCCAATCACTACAAAAAATGTGTTTGTTGGAGACGGCTTTTAGCCGTCTCCAAAGGTGTCTAAGCCGTCTCCAATAGTATTGGAGATGGCTTCCATGTAGTCTCAAATAGTCCCGTCTGCATTATCTTTGGAGACCAAATGAGAGCCATCTCTAATAGTCAAATTTATTTGAGACGGCCATAAGCCATCTCCAAAGATATGTTGGAGACACCTTAAAGCTATCTCTAATAAGTCATCTCTTGTTATTGGAGACGACTTTTGGCCCTCTCTAATAAGTGATATGATGTTATTGGAGATGGCTTAAAGCCGTCTCCAATAAGTGATCTCCTATTGAATATTTATTTATTTTTAATACTTTTTAATTTTTTTGCTCCAGGACCATATTGTCTAGCAGTACACATTTATAACCTGCATTTTATTTTTATTTTTTTTATGAAAATCCGTAACATGCATTTACATACTCACATTAGCATAAAAGTAAATTTTAATTCACAACACCGCAATTTCATTAACAACAAATTTATGTATACAAATAATGACTCATTTTTAGAGGTATCCAGCATTGTTCATGGCTTCGTAAGCTTGTCCAGCAGTCATGGCTCCATCTCCAATCATAGAGATTACATGGTTATTCTTCCCTACTAGATCTCTAGGAATTGTCATTCCTACCAAATTCAAAAAAAAAAAAGTTAATAATTTCTCCAAGAATCAGGTCATAGAGTATACAAATGGGTGAGTAATCTACGAACGAAGACCAATAGATATGCTTGTGGAGTTGTGCCCTGTACCAAAAGCATCATAAATGCTCTCTTTTTTTAGGGAAACCTGTAAATTCATTATTACAGTTTACAAATCATTACAAAAAAAAGGAAAAAAAATATATCAGGAAATTAAAATCCATTTGTTAATATAAAAATCACAAAACAATCCTCAATCATACCAAAAAATCAAAATTCAATATTTAATAGAAAAATCTCACGTTGCAATCTGCATATAACCTAAAAAATCAGAATAATTATGTGGGTATGTCTGCAAATTTACTATTATAGCTCACAAATCAGTCCTAAACCATTAAAAGATAAAAAGGTGAAAAATTTTCATAAAATTAAAACCAATTAAAAAAAATTCCATTTTTCATATAAAAAAAAGTGTTGAAAAAAAATCCCAAATTCATTCAATACAAATTATATTCACCTGATGACCAACATCCCATATGATCTTATCCTTTGGGGTATCAAACACATGATGCAAAGCCACAGCCAATTCCACCACTCCTAGGTTTGAGCTCAGGTGCCCACCTATATTTGATACTGGTACACAATCTCTGCTCTTAGCTCTATTGCTAACTGCTAAAGATCCTAAAATTTTCAAACATTCCAAAAAAAAACCTCCATTAATATCTCCAACTGTCTTATACACATAAACCCAAACTTGATGGGTCAATATAGTGCAAGGAATTTGGGAGTTGGGGATTTCCATTTGAAGCTGATATACAATTAAAACAGCACTATTCCAACTTCAAAGAGATTAAATTACTAATATCAATCAAATAACATCTTAACCCAGTAGGTTATAAAGAAATTAGTACCAGTACAATCAATAGCCACTATGAAATTCAATTCACATCCACCCATAATGTAATCTAAGAAAGTGTTTTGCTCATTCTCTGAAAACTTCTCCACAAATAACTGACCCTTTAACACCTGAGTAAAAAACAAGAAATTCTTGCTAATCAAGGAAATTTCACCCCCAGCTACAGAATGGGGGCATACATCAATTAAATAATCAGGACCTTATGGTGATGAGTATTCCCAATGGGAGTTGGTATAAAGAAATTTTCGCCGTGCTGGGAATGGTGAAGCTTTTCCAAATCAGCCAATGACTTTTGAACTCTTCTGCTCTATCCATGATATAAGCAAAATCAGAAGCAACATTGAGATACCCAATAGGAATATATGCATCAAAACATAGAGGCGTTCATTTACCCAATTAAATCATGTTTTCCATTGCTATTGAAATCAAAGTAGTCTATAATTAACGGGTTATCCTGCATGTAGTCAATAATTTGATTAAAGGGCCAAAGAACAAATTATCTAGAGATTCAGAGTTGCTAATGAAAACTGGTTTATGCCTTACTTCCAATTTGCTGAAGGTTCACAACTATTGGCTTCCATGTAGGGTTGAGAGTGTTCTTTTTCACCTCTATCTTGCAAATTGGAATTTTCTCCCCACTCTCTACAATTTTAGATATTACCAAGAAAGGGTCCTGTAAGAGAAAAAAAGGTCTAGATCACCAGTCAGAATAGAATTAATATTCCTAACTCATTATATAAGAAAAAGGTCAAAAGTTGCATACGCTTCTTGACAAGAGATCCTTGTTTTCCAAATTCAAACACCGTAGTATCATCTCGGCCATAATCTTTGAGCCAACACATTCTTCTACATGAACAGTAAGCTCTCCTATGTCTTGGGAACGTGTTCTTCCATGTTCTCTCCTTTTCAAGATTTAGTTTCAACGACCTAGTAGATTTAGTGATTATCTGCAAAGAAATTAGAGCATGATTGTACATGAATAAAATGAAGCCTTTAACTGAATAAATTGGTTTGCTTGATGTTCATGGAATCAAATGTTAAAGTAGAACACGCAAATGAGTTGGTAGTAGTTAATGTACATTTGTAGAAGAGTGGTGCAACAAGTCAAACTCTCTCTTCCAAGGTGATGCACAAATATTTTTGTGCACCAAATCAGTGAAAGGTCAAAAGAATGCACTTTCACTGATTTGCACACTGATAAATAACTGTGCATCTCCCATTGACCAGTTTGATGAAGGGAGATTGACCCGAGTACCGCCTTTGCTCAAAACATTAAAAGAAGAGGAATTGCTTCAATAAAAGGGGGGAAGGGGTGTGAAGCAGCTGCACAAGGTGTTTTTATAAATGGTTAAAACATTACATGATTTTAATAAAGAGTTGTTATGGGGAAATCGACCCGTTCCCAATCTAGATTAGAACACATCACAGAGTGGATACATGTGGCACAACTTTCCATCAAATATGCCTAGTGTTACCTAGAAACGTGGCATAGTGCCAACTGTCAAGGTGTCATAGGTCTATGGCACGGAAATTTTTGAAAATTGCAATACAAGGGCATGCTTAATAAAAAATATTAGAAATTAAAATATATATATAGTAAGATAAATCTGAAGGGAAATCTTAAAGCTAAGTGAAAAACCTACTTGATTGAAAGAAGAAAGTATATGTAATGTTTGCCATAAACCTAACTTATTGCATTCCAAATTATACAAATGGTTTTCAAGGACCCAAGCCTTTTCATTTATAATTTACTAAACTTCACAGAAAGTTATTCCTAAAATGGCAACTCAGTTTGCCAACATTAAAGCGAGGCACATTTTGAAGGTACCACATGATACTTTTTCGCACATGAGATCTTTAGAAGTGTTGTGTTCTTTGTTGTGCTGAGAGTGTCCAAGTGCCATCAAATGTCAGCATGACAAAAATCCCAAAACTGGAATTGTCCAATTAACACTAATGCCATTTGACGCAAAGGACCGATGTAAGATCTTGTGGGTCGAACTATATAAAAAAAACATCTTCATCGTGTGATTCAAAATGGTTAAATGCTTTCAAAATGAAAAGCCAAAAATGTTTCAAAGATTTACATGATAATTGTTCACTTTAAAGGCGTTTGACCACTTTCAATCATATGATGTAGATGTTTTTCAAATGCAGTCTTTGACCTACTAGATATTTAAATCAGGTCCTTGGCATCAAGTCGCACACTTTGATGTAAAATAGTGCCACATGTACCCAATCAGTGACCCGTTCCAATCGAGATTGGGAACAAGTCGGTTACCCTATACCCACTCTTTTAATAAATCGGTCCCAAATCGTTCCTCATCTCGAATAGTTGAACAACACTAGCAAAAGATCTATAAAAATGGTCTATGCAGGCTGGGATAGTGGTCAAAGAACTACCTCAGGTAGAACACAGCTAGCCTCCCCAAGATACTGTTGATCATCCAACTTTAGCATCTGCATATATTTAGAAAATGTTATGAGCGCCAATCCAAAAAGGTATCCATCATTGATACAGTATGGAGGCATATATGAGAAACATGGTAAGCTTCAGGTAGGGATATTTATATGGATATGACTTAAGCAGAAATAATTCAATAAACATCCTCACTTTAACGTACGTAAAATTGTAAAAATTGTAAAGTTAATTTCTATAGTTATAAAAAAACATAGAAGGGGAGATTATGTGATTCAATGCCTCAACCTGCTATTTTTTTATCGACAAGTAAAGATTATATAAATATATATAGACAGAGAGAAGCTCGAGAAGGTATTCCAATGGAGTACCTTCACTGTATGCTAAGGTGCACATGGCACCCAAAGTGAAAGAAGTGCATAAATCAGATTGTAGATACCAGCCCCATGGTTCTTCAAAGAGCTTTGATTTGTCCAAACACTTAGCCATGTGCTACTTGAGATTCAAAGAACTTCAGTTGAGATGTAACATGTAAGTAGTATCAATATCACCCATAGATCTCCTAATGCATTTTTATACCTGCAAAAAGAAGATGGTAAGTTCCTGCTTACCAATAATAATAATAAAAGGCTTCCAAATAGCTATAGGAAACAGTGATCATGATGCAAACATCTACTGAAGATTTGATGATAGATCTCATATGTACCATTGCATATGCTCTAAGCTTGTTTATTAAGGTCCACCATGAAGCTACACATCAATACGCTCTAAGAGACGACTTCTCGAGACATGGCAAATCAATCCAGCCCAAAGACAGTGATCATTTATCTCTAGAGTGACCTTTGAACTGGCAAGATACACAGATGATAATTGGGTAAAATCTATTTAGGTAGAAGATTCCTAGCATGATCTTTCGGAAGGCATGCTAGAGTCATGCAAGAGGAAGAAGCAGAGATGCTATCAGATCAAGCATCGGTGTAAAGTTTGAGCCATGGCTGGGTTCAATTAAGTGTGAATTGATAAGGATTAAAGAATTTCGTGGAGGGAAATTCTTCAAAATTCCTACACCTACGAATATTTAACATCATAAGCATAGTTTCGTACACATGGCAACCGAATTTGTAATCCAGGAAAAGAAAACAAAGAGAAGTTACCGCAGAGCATGACCAGGGGGAAGGTGGTTCCCTTGCTGATAGATTGGCACTAACTATGAAGTGCCAATGGTGAACAATGACACTTCTCCCTCATAGAATTGAGAAAGTGGAAACTGGTACATCAACTTTTCTAGAAAAAGAAAGGTAAGAATGTTAGAAGTAGGAAGTAAGATCAGGAACACCAAAATGCTCTAGCATGTTCTACACTACAATACTCAATTCACGTTATAGTAAGACAAGAAATGTTGATGAATACATGATGCTAAAACAAACACAAGCATGCATCACTTAATATTACACAGTATGAGTTGGATTCACTGTCACAAAATGGAGAATATAGAATTGTATGAAAAGGAAAGAAAATCAGATTGATTGGTTTTCAGTTCCTAACCATTTTTCATCATTAAACTACAGTCTATTTTTAGAAATTTAGGCGTCTTCCTAATAAGCAATAATCATTCACTACAACATCATGTTCAACTGGCATAATAGAAGAAATATTGAAAAGCATTTCCAGCTAAGTGGACAGTTAGCACTGGTTCTCCATTAAATTGACTAATCTAATATTCTATGGGAAAGATATATCTTAGTATTTTTGTTAGAAAGAGCTTTCCGGATGAAAAAAAAACATGGGCTCTCTTCCTATATATGCAAGGTTCAAATCTTTATCCATGGACTTGGACAGAGAGCTCTTGTCTGAGTATATATAAACAACACTACACAACATGCAATAGAAATCTGATTAGAAACAATCATAAGACAGATCTATAAGACGAACACTAATTATAAGAAAGATCTGCAAATCCAACTTTAAAACAGTATTAACAACAATCAAAAGGTTCGACTCATCCCCCCCCCCCCCCCACCTTTCAGATTTTTTCTTTATTGATATATTTAATGAACTTCTTATTATTCAAATTAAAAAATAAATATGAACAAAACATTTGTATGGAGAATCAAAGTTACATTGTGATGATAAAATTTTTTGTAATGTATTGCCAGGGTAGTGATGCCTTACATAGGAAATTTACAATAGTGGAACTAGAATGTAATTTACAAGGGTACCTTTCCATCAAGGCAATGAGCTCATGATCCCTTGGCTTCATACCCCACTTGGTGTCTACAGGAAGGCATACTCTTTTCAGACCAATCCGGGAGGACACATACTCCTTTACCTACAACATTCGAAACTGTTATGATATTTCAGAGTCTGAATTGAAGGAAGTCAAAAGCCTACCTTGAATAGGTAAAGGAGCAATCCCAATAGAATCAACAAAATATAATAAAATCTGGGTCCATCAGACCAATTATCACCTAGTCCATATACAACACAAAATCTGTCATTTGAAAATGGACAATCCCAATAGATATATTTCAAAATTTGTCATTTGAAAATGAACAATTGGCAATGTAACAGAACTGAGAAATGTAAGCAATGGAAGTAGAAGAGAATCTTGAGCCTTATGAGCTGAATCTCAGCTGAAACTATCAAGTCAGATCACTTTGACACCTTGTATTGCTCCCATCATATACCTTTAATGGTGCAAGATCATTTAATATTATTGTGCACCCATTGAAACGCTTAAAGGTTAAACTTTAAAATAAATTCTATATGGAAAAGATGAAGTATGTGTCATGAACTTATTGGGCCTGATAATAATATTTTTAAGTTTCTTCTAGGTGGCCAAAACACTTCATTACTGCCAATTTCAAAATTGCTTCAAATCAACAAAAAAATTATGCCTAATAACAATAAATAAATATTTTTGCTTATGAGAAAGGAAATATGGTTCAAAAATTAATATCTTACGATTACCGAAGTATTGGGTGTTTTGGCCAAATAAACTAAACTATTTAGTCTTCATAAAGTACAAGGTTTATAAAGAACCTTAAAATTGGATTCTTCGGACGTTGAAAGAGAATTTGGCATTTTGACATTACTTGAAGAGTGGATCGTTTTATTTAAATCCAGCAAAAAAATTTAATAGGAAAATAATTGTCATTTATCATTACTGCCAATTTGGGGAGTAGTATGCCTCGTGTCAAGGAAAACTAACCTACACAAAATTGAGCCTATTTGAAGTAGTGTCCATTTCCAAACTCAATACTTCTAAAATCTTCTCCTGCACCAGCAGAAATTAAGTTAGTCAGTAACAAGAAGGTTTGTTTAAATTATTGGACAATATAAAGACATATTGTCCAATATGACTCAGTATTAGACCTCGAAGATAAATATTGATTTTGGTTTCCAGTGAGCGAGATCCAATACGGGGTGTTCTCAGAATGGGTTAACGGGTTATAACCAACTTCAATAGATCTAGATCTATTCAAGTTGATATCTTACTGCTGAAAGCAAACATGTATAGCTTTCCGGGCACTGAGATCTATAAATGTCAGTTGTTGAAATGTAGTAGCCTTCAAAGTAGGGATGTCAACGGGTCAGGTAAAATTTTGGCTACCCAATAAGAAAATCGCAAATGCTCGACCTGACCCGATAGCGCACTAATGCCGACCCGACCCAATGCCTGACTGGAGAACCCGACCCGACCAGGTATAATATCCCTATTTTTTGTACTTTTACCATATAAAATATTGGGTTGGGTTGACCCAACCCAGTAAAATATCAGGTCGGGTATGTGGCCGACCGAATCTGTTGACAGCCCTACTTCGAAGGCTATAACATTTCAATTTAAGAAGATGGAACTGGTGATGGGAATTGGTCTCTTTGATAATATGTTCTACATATGCCCACTTAATTTAAAACACAAAATGGTTGCATATGCTATAGTATCCTCCTATCCAATGGGTGCAGAGTAAAAAAATTCAAAACTCACCAGATTTGATAGTTTGGATGCAATTGCAACTTGTAGAGGCTATTGAGAATCAGTACCAACTTTACTTGTGGAATTTCTGGGCCAACTCTTGCTAAAATCAGCTGCTGAGGGCTTCGTAATAGTCAAAGGAGGCCTTGTTTCCTTAAATGAACGTGAATCACTTGACACACAAATGATGCCAACCAAACTGAACCCTGTACAGTTTACAAAATGATATATGAAATGTAATGGATTGCAGCGCCAGATGCAGGAAGTTTCGAAAGGTTCAACCTCCCAAAATGGTATCTTCTCTCAGGTCATGAGACCAGAGAGACATGGTCGTGTCCTAGGTGATGGGTTGGGAGTGACCCCCAACAGTTTGTGGGGGTAGCCATGACGGGCCCTCCACTTGTGACTTCATTGCAATGAAAAACAAAGTGCAACAACTTGAGGAGCAAACGGAGCATGACGGGCCCTCCGCTAGTAATTTACACAGTTCTGCCTTCAAAAACATAAAAGAGAGAGAGAGAGAGAGAGAGAGAGAGATTTCTAAGAACATAATACTTATTCAAAATATTTTTTACAAAGCTCTTTTTATTTTTTAATGATTACAAAGCTCTTTTTTAATTTAAAAGAATAGGATCACATTATAAACACAGTAACAATAATATTTCGATAAAATTAGTAAATCAGATTATTGCTTTAAGTATTTTCAGATAGAAATAATTCAACAATTTTTATTTGTTTGAAATTTTTTGTTAATTTTTTCTTTCAATAAAAATATATTTTAGACTTCTTATCTCATTTTCTGTTTAAGAATGAGACTGGCACTACTGACCAAATTTACTTAGTTTGTTGGTTCGAATTCAGGTTCGTAATTTGCAATCCACTATTATCAAGCAAATCCGATTCACTCCTAGTAGGATGAGGTTCAAAAGAATTTGTTAATTGTATTATATAAATTTTTATTATTTAATAAAAGAGATGCAAATGATCACTTGGTTAGCTATGAATGAAACTTAAACATCAAAGCTTTAGGTTCAAATCCCCTCTGTGCTTTCAAAATTGTTTTGAAAATGATATAGTTAGCATTAATCCTTCAATCAATCGACTCAAACCGAATTGAATTGTGAACTGATCACTGTACCCAATTTGTGGGCTTCTAGTTCAATTAGTGAATATAGCTACTGATAATGTTCATACGGATAGTCATGATCGGTTCACAACACCATCCTCGTCACAATTGACGGGAAGGATCTGTCTTTTGGAGGCGGCGATGTATCCGCCGTCATGAACTGCCCTCTCACCTACACCCCGAGCCCAAACACTCAACCTCCACTTGTTGGGAACGTCGGCTTTCCGACGATCATTGATCATATTACTGGCAGCGCGTCCGCACCGGGTCAATCCATCACCCCATCCCAGTTACCACCACACATGTGATTTTTAGACATCATTTTCAAGAAAAATTTACACCCTACCGGTCATGACCAAGAGCGTCGTGACACCTTTTTACGAGCCTTGCACTCTGCCTTCCACAATAGGTGGTTTAGCGCTCCAATGGTCGTCATTAAAGGCATGGTGCATGCCTATAAAAGAAATGTTAGGGGCGTTAGCCCTCCGCCAGTCAACCACCTCCAATACGCACGTCTTATATCCCGACTCCTCGATGCGCGTAATGGGAAGGATGGATTCAGGATCAACACCAACGAGTTATCGCTTACCGATAATGTTGTACCCTACATAGCCCAAGACCTCAACCGAAACCTAAAGGGGCTTCAAAACAGTGTAAACAAGAAAAGAGATCGTCAGGCTGCAAGGCAGGCACCACAGCCACCATCGACTGGACCAGCTACTCCCTCCACTATGCCTCCACCAAATCTGCATACCACCGACACCTGTATGTTAGGGGAGATCCTCCAACAGGTACGGGAGACCCGACTACATCAGCGATTCCAGGAGGCGCTTCTCATCGACCTTATGGGCCAGGCATATCCGCAAACGTACCGACAGCGGGTTGCAATGATGAGAGATGCCATTTTTGGGACATCTAGTTCAGGCCAGGCTGCTAGGACCACTACAGAGGGGGCCACCCACGTCGGAGAGACCGTTGGTGATGGCGAGGGAGGCGATGCGGAGAGTGATGAGGACTGGGACTCAGGCGATGACGACGATGAGTACGAGGAGGGTGACGACTAGGTCGCTATAGATATAATTTTCTTTTTGAAATATTGAGAAGTTAAATATATATTTTTTTTATTATTATTATTTTTTTTGTTCGTATGGTGAATGGTTGATACTGCTGTGACATGATTGTCACAAATTATAATTTCGTGGGCACTAAATATTTGTTATATATATATATATATATATATATATATGTTTTTTTTTTTTATTAGATAAGTCCCTGATAAAATAACTGTAGAACATGACAAAAGTTTTCATGCGTGATGTGGTAGGAACATCATTTCAATTCTGATCATAATCGTTTATCAGGTTCTAAAACTCTTTCGGCTGTTCTGGTGATTGTATTAATGTTTGGTCCAAACACTTGTAATCTTGAAATAGGTCATTTCGGGTCACTGGACCATATGACTAACTAATAAATGAGTAACGAGTTAATCAAGGGCACAACCGTAAAATATGTAGTAACATTACTTTAGGTCATGATCGATTTTCGAGGACGAAAATCTTATAAGGTGGGCTGAATGTAACAACCCCAGATTTTAGGAACCGTACAAGCCATATGCCACGCACGTGTATGTGTGGTTCACAAGGAAACCTGGATCAACGTATACACACGGTGTGTATATGTGTGTAGCATATTATATTTTTTCCCTTCCTTTCACTATATAAGTGAAAGTGGAGAGAAGTCTCTCCCCTACGTAACATAATTTTAACCTAAATAGAGAGGAGGAAAATAGAGAGAGAGAAAGGAGAGTCTTGTAGAGAAGAAAGGCTAAGGCCTTGTTGGAGTGTAAATCGGTGGAAGACCTGGAGAGAAGGTCGGACCAGAAACGTAGAGATCTCTTCGAAGTAACAGAGATTCGAACGTTAGATCGAACCGATTACGAGATCCACCGATTTAGGTAAGATATAATGCTTGATAAGTGCCTAGGTATGTTTTAATGATAACCTACAATGTATTGGGCAATGACCGATTAATTATATTTAAGATTTAAGGAAATAGGATAGATTTCTTGAAGAATCACGGAGTGAAGGTTTCCGCTCCTCGCTCGAGCGATCTAAACGTCTCGCTCGAGCAAGGACAGAATATATAAATACCTGAGAATAAGTACGTTCTGGGCTCGCTCGAGCGAGACCCATATTGAAGGAATAAGCTCGCTCGAGCGAGGTATCACATTAGGCTTCAGACACCTCGCTTTAACCGCTCGAGCGAGGATAAGAGGTCGCTCGAGCGAGGGTAGGCAACCGCTCGAGCGAGGTTAAGAGGTCGCTCGAGCGAGGCTAAGCAACCGCTCGAGCGAGGCACCAAAACTAAATTAAATTACTTTTATGTATACAAATATACCTCATGTGAACTATGCGCTCCAGGAGTGCTAGTAGCCACTAGTGACTATTCTAAGGCATGTCCTTTCGCTTGAAATGTAGGTTGACGTGAGATCAGTACGTGTCATCACTACGAGAAAGGACCACTGGGTTTTTCCTTGAGGTAGGGAACCTTATCGAAACATGTACATTGTTCAATTTTCTCATATGTGTAGTACAGATCTAATTGCTAAACTAAGTATCTCATCATGTCACATAAATAGAGCGTGCGTGTGTAGACTTCAGAAAATGAAGCCAGAGGTCCCAAGGGGACGCAAAAACTATAAGATGAATACCTATATGATACGATATGTCAGTAGCATCCCAGGGGTGAAGATGAGAATCGATTAGAAAAGAAGCGTGATAAGGCCTAATATATTAAAAATTAGCACAATCACGGTGAATAACTATATGTAAAGCACACTTGATATTTTTGTTATTTAAGGTTTGTTTAGAATACCCCACCGACGTGGCGGGATACCCACGACTGACTCGGCAGGATATCCATGACCGGTACGGCGGTTAATCCGTATCTGATAGCACATCCGTGGATGTAGATTTAAGAGTAGACCCGCCACCTATGAGAAAGGGCTTGGGCGTATTCGAGGAATACAAAATTGATAACTGTCTAGTTAGCAGCGATGGTGGGTATTCCATCGGGGCTCAATGCTATATTGGACTATTTAAGTTAAAGAGTTAAGTTATTAGGCCGAATTCACAACTAAACGAGTAAGATGAGAAAGAACAAAACCATGCAAAGTAAGTAGTTGTATTCATCATTTTCTTCAGTTATTTCAATTGTCTTTCCAAATAGTAACATCAGATATAACTGTATCTTTTTTTTTAAACTGCACAACATATATGTCAGAATTAATCTATATGTTCTTTACGTTTCTCTACTGAGCTATGATGTAGCTCACCCCTTAGACTATACGTCGCAGGTCCAACACTCGCTGCAACACAGGCTTTGAGAGACGTTCATCCAGAAGGTTCGGATTACGTGGCCGGAGAAGAGTTAGAACCTCCTCCTGAGGAATTCTTTTAGAAGTTCTTTACGTTTTGAGTGGTGAGTAGAGAGTACTCGTGGCTTGGCATGTCAAGTCCTTTCTTTTAAATGTAATTAAATACTATACCTTCCTTTTGGCGAACCATCGAGGGTGATAAGATTGTCATCAATGGTTCGGGACAGTTCTTCTGCTCATGAATTGGCATGAGACCGGAACTGTCTGTTGGTTGCTAGACTTTATTGAAACTTGGAGACTTAGTTAGTTTAAAGCTTTGGTATTTTAAATTGTTGGCTTTTACTTGTTATGTGATGTTTCGCATAGATTTAAGGTGCACGACCTCGAGGGTCGTGTTGATGGCATGGATTTCGGAGTGATGAAATTTGGGCTGTCACACCTCTGATCTAGACTGGCTCTTCTCGTTCCCTTTGATTTCGTTACTGCTCAGCCTCGAAACATCGAGATTGCAATTTCTACAAGGAGGAACAAGAAAAGTGTAGAGGCGTTCAACGATCCCATCTCTTCGCACCTTCAATTCGTTTGCGTAATCGGAAGAAGCTATTGAAATCGTAGTGTCCATTAGAGTCCATAGATCTACGCCTGAATTTCTCAAAATCGACCAAAAATCATCTAAATCCATTTAGATCTGCAAACTGAAGAAATGAAACCCCTTGCTTTAGATCTCTCCAAATCAGATGAGATTTATTTTCAACTTTTAATCATCTACGTATCCGCGACAGATCTACAATCATCATGAGCTTGGGCCTGAGGAGAGAGAGAGGGGGGTTTCAAACAAAATTAGGGTTAAGAAGAGCGATTGAGAGCTTGATAGAGATCTCTGGAAACCCCTGATTTCGATCGAGACCCTAGCTTCGTTAATTTTTTAAGAGAGTGGGAGATTGGAGAAAGAGATTTAGGGTTCCACGATTTCAATGATAGGAGAGAACGAAGGAGAATGGGGAGATTTTAGCTCGCGATGAGTTGCCAAGGTGAAGTAGATTTTATAGCGTTGCCTATATATAGGGCAAGCTGAGTTAGGTTATTTGTAGCCGCACTACACCCAATTAGATCTCTTGGAGACGAATTCATAGGGACAATCTGAGTTAGGTTATTTACAGCCGCACTACACCCAATTAGATCTCTTGGAGACGGCTTAAGCTGTCTCTATTCGTTTTAATGAGACTTTTTGAGATGACTTTTAAGGTAGTCTCTAATGTTTTTAAGATAGTCTCTAAAGTTTTCACTGCTTATAGATGAGGTCAACAATACTCAATGCATTATTTTATGTAGGGAGACCGCTATAGCCATCTCTAATAAAAGGATTCGAGATGGCTTTTGAAATGGCGGTCTCTAATATATGGTTATTGGAGATGACTTCGAAAAGTCGTCTCTAATAACCGTCTCTAAAAGTCCTTATTTTTTTAGTGAACTGGTAGAACAAACCAAATTTTCCAAGCAATTCAAGACTTTAGGCAAAGGCCCGAAGAATTATTTCATGAGAGTTGGCAACGGGTGAAGGATTTGTTGCAGAAGTGCCCTAATCAACAGGTGCCAACTTGGTCAGTAGTGTAAAGTTTCTATCAAGGTTTGACTGAGACCAACCAGGCAACGCCGTAAGTGGAGGAGCCTTCATGGTTCAAAACTGCCAGTAGTCCTGGAATTTATTTGAAAAACTGGCCAACAATTCAAAGCAAAAATAGACTTTACTGAGGACTGATCCAGATGTCACTCATTACACCCCACTCGCGAGGGGTGGACTTTACGATATCAACAAGGATAAAATAAAGAGAGAGGATGGAATGAGTGTAAAAGTTTTAGCTCTTGAGCAGAAAATAGCCACACTAATGAATTCCAAACCAAACACTCCGGATAGACCCTTGGCAAGCTATTCCAATTGCCAGACTAACGCATGCACTGAAAACCCTGCTGCGCCACCATACCCAGAGGTGGTGGAAACTGAACAATTAATGGCTTTTCAGAGGCGAGATTACGGGAATACCTACAACCCATCATGGAGAAACCATCCAGGGTTTAACTATAGTTCCACAGTAGGAGCACAACTAGTACCAACAGTTGTGCAACCCCAATTTCCCCCCACCCAAGTTTTCCATCAGAGACCTCAAATGTCAGCTACACAGCCCCAGCTTGGACCATAGAGCAATATGCCTGATACTACAATTGTTCAGATCCTTTGAGATCTACAACATCAGTCGCATCAACATTCAAAATATTTACACCAGCTTGCTAAATTCTTTCAGACACTTCACTCGCATACCTAGTCCATAAAGAAGCTAGAAAGTTAGATCGACCAGCTTGCTTTGTAAGTGGCAAAGAGAGAAAGTGGCCAGTTACCTACACAGCCCATAAATAACCCAAGAGGACAAGTATTTGTGGAAGAGACATCAGCTCCCCAAAATCCAATATAAAACCCTCAAGGAATTATTGAGCTACCGACTCACCCATAACACAATTTGTAAAATATGTAAAATTAGTTCTTTTCTTTTTAGTATAGGCAATACATTACAAGCTAAATCATCTAGCAATGATGAATCGTAATATAATTCCTATTGTACACTTTTACAAACAATCGTATGGATTTACGATTGCTCGTCATTATGTACAAACCTATCAGTCCAAACGTAGAGATTACGATTTGACCGATACGATAGTTCATATATCTTCGCTGAAAGGTGAGAGTTGAACCGATGACTCTACGTTAACAAGGCGTGACGACCGGTTCAGCAAGTCATCACTGAAATAGGGCCTACATATTCGAGAGAGGATGCGATGGCCCCATTATCGAACTCTCCATTTTTGCTCCAGTTTTCCCTCTACTCTTCAAAATCCAACCATTTTTACAACTAAATCTAACCATTTTTCTCTCTTATAATCTCCTTGCTTCGTCCGTTTCATTTCAAAAACTCTGCGTGCATTCTATTTCATATCTAGAACTAGGGTTTTTATCATCAAAAGGTAAGGGGATGACTTTAACGATCAAATGGAAGGATGATTGCAAGAAATTTTTATTGAATACATGAAACCCTTGTTAACTAAACGTATTTTTATTAACTTCTGCAGGAAAGCAATTGTAATGGGATGGATTCGACAGGCAAGTGATAGAGGGAAGGAGAAGAAGAAGAAGGTAATAGTTCCGATAACTCTCCCATTATTAACCATATCGCACGGTCTGTTGCCTGCAAAGCTAAATCAAAAGCAGTAAACCCACTCATGAAGAAATCTAATTTGCCGAAGTAATTAGCAGAGAACTACCTAAAAAACACATGAGACTGACTTTATGCCTGCCCCTAAAAAGGGCATGAAGTTAGATAAGGGCAAAAAGTCAGCGTCTTCTACCACAACATTAGATAGGCCCCTTACTTCAATGAAACACCATATGGTGGGATCCAAAATTGCAGTGGACGTTGAGTCTTTGAAAAAATTGGAAATGAGTGGAGAAGCCATCAAATATTTTAATGATGTTAGGCTGCAATATTTCTTAGAACCAAGAGTCACACCAATCTACCCGACTGGTGAGGCTATTTTATAAAAATATGACCAAAAGCAGGTAGGAATCATCCTCAGTCCTCTCCACCAGTATCGATGAACTACCTATCCAGATTATAAAGCAAATGGTCGCTATGATAATGCAAGCACCCTTAGAGATACCACAAATATCCCAAAACCATCCAGAGGCCAAAATTCTGAGGATGCCATCCAACACCCTCCCTGATTTTATCCAAATGGCAACAGAGCTATTAGGAAAGCCTCCATGAGATAGATCCTTTTTCCTTTGAAAATATTTGGAAACAAGAAGTTTGTCACTTCACTTCTTCGACATGTTAATTCATAAGACCATTCACCCCACGGGTCACGGAACATAGAGAAGGGCACTTTTTACCAGAGCATTGTACTTAATGGCAAATCGCTACTGGTTTGATGTACCCTCGAACCTTTTTGAAGTGACCACCACAGTGAGGGAAAAATTAAGTCAAGAAAAATATCAGGCGAAGAAGTTGACCTTGCCCTTCGGAGGTCTTATTACAAATTTACTGATGAATATTGGATATAACATAGATCCCAAAGAAAAGGCTTTGCCTAGAGCAGAAGAAAGCCTGACAGTAACAACCTATAGGAGAACTTTAAGTGCCGAAAATAAAAATACCATTCCTCTCACATCACGCACAGAAAGAATCTCCTTTACACCACATGTCCCACTCATTCTTGAGACCCAGAAAGAATTTGTCATAGAGTTGTTGATCATTCACATAATTTACCATTTTATCACTCTTAACTTAGTGATGCTAGGACTTAGTTTGTTACTAATGAGTTATTGATGTGCAGATATTAAAGTTAAGTAGTAAAAGAGAGCCCTAATAATAATATTAGTGAAAATGAACTCAAAAGGCAATAAGCATGACAAAAGATTGAAAGATGAAAGATTCACCTACTAAAAGGAATGAAAAATCATTATTTATGATTTTCTAAGAGTGAGAGACTATGAAAGCCAAAGAATCGTTATTTATAATTCTTCAGAAGAAGCAGTTCAAGGAAGAGAAGTATTTATGATTTTCCAGAGAATCGTCCGCAAAGTCTATCAAAGTCATAAGAGTGAGCAGTATGAAGAAGTTATTTACGATTTTATAAGAAAAGAGATAAAAGAAACTGAAGAATCGTCTTTTACGATTTTTTTTCTATGAACCATATTGAAAGCAGAGAATTGTAATTTATACAATTTTTCATCAGAGAAGAAAGTAGAGAATCGTTATTAGTGATTTTATAGAAGGCTTAGCTCACTGCTGCTGATCACGTGCATAGTATACTGCCAATGAACCAGAATTAGAAGATCTTTAGAATTGGAAGTCTACTAAATTACGGATCTAAGGAAATTGATGAAGAATACTTTTGAAGGACTCTGTTGCTGCTAAATAGAGAACATTCTAGAAGTATATCAGTCGATCAAACTAAAGAAAGAAGGAAAGATAAAATTAGAAGTAGAATTTTATTAGGATAGTTTTTATTTCTTTTATTGGAATTAGAAGTCTTGTAAATCGACTCCTTATGATCTATAAATAAGAGAGCCTGGTGTAGGAATAGGCATCAAAGAATTTAGCATCAATTGATGCTTGAGGTTGGATTTTCTTTTGATCAAAAGTAGTGTATCATAGTTAGAATAGTTTAGATATCAAAGGTTTCTCAAGAGTAATTGACGACTGCAATTGAGTGACGAAGATTAGTGTAGATATCTGTAGTTTCTCATAAGGAACTGCCGACTCCGGCTGAGGGGTGAAGGATATATTTTACTTTTACTTTTTAATTTAGATTTTTATTACTTTGTTAACATCTCCAAGTTTTGATTTGAATTGACGACCCAGGTTATAATTTGTAGATTAGTGTAATAGTATTTTTTATTTTACATCTTAAGTTTTCTAGAGTTTGATTGACGCCCAAATTTCTAGTTAATTGTTGATTAGATTAAATCTGTATTGATAGCATTTTAGTACTGATTCACGTCCAATGCTAAGAAACTAGAAATATAGAGTAACGGTATTGTTTAAATTTCATAAATATCCGATAGCTTAATATTGGGATTGACGACCTCAATCTGAAGGAGGATTAGGATTTATTTTTATGCATTTTAGTTTATAGAAAAATTCTTTTATTCATATTTCTCCCATAGATTAGATCTTAAAGGTAAATAGAAGTTTTTAAGATAAGAATTTAATTAAGAGGTATAGATTAGAGATAAGAGATAAATAGACTTCCTCGTGGGAACGATCCTATGCTAGTACTACGATTTCCATTGTGCGCTTGCAATAGGTTAAGACCTGAAATTAAGATTAATTTAAGATACAAAAAGAACAAGAACAACAGTTAGTAGAAATTACAGTCTCAAAGGAAGCAGTAACGGGAGAGGAAGTGAGTACTCCTATTCAACCTCAAGAGAGAGCAGAGATGAGTTCTCCAATACACGAGGAGGTAGCTGTGTTAGAACCCCTAGTTGCAGATCAAACCAGTCTGTATGATGCAACACTGGACTCACCAACAAGGCCTGCTTTGAGTAGCCACACTGCCTATTGTTCCTACAGCAAATTTGGTATGCCCTGTTATCTTAATAGTAGAAGAAACCCCTCCACCAAGAGAGGAGTAAATGGTTGAATTGGCTACTTCTAGCCATGTTCCTGCACCAGTAGAGTCTGTCGCTCCACCAATAGTCCCAATGGTTACAGAGCAGACTCTAGTATTTCCAGCCTCAGTAACAGAACCAAGTTTTGAAGCTCAGAGAGTGGGCTTCATAGAATTGATGAATCAAGCGATGTCGCCTCCAGTCACTACCATAATAATTCCCATGATTGAAAGACCTGATCTAGAGAGAATAGTGAGAAGTGGAGCAATGGCAGAATACAAATGCACCTCGTTTAACACTATTGCCAACAGTAGTCAGAAAATTGATGGATGAATTCAATAAATTGAAAAGCAGAGTCTTTGAAACCATGCCTACTACACAAGAATGCCAAGAGTTAGCAGAAAATCTACGACAAAAAGCTTTGAAAGAGCACCAGGCACATTGGACAATTGAAATAGCAAGAAAAGTCCAGGAAGCAACTGAAGCCCTTCAATCTCAAATTGTGCACTTGCGAGAACAAAACAGAGTATTACAAGAAGACCAATAGGCATGGGAGGTTGAGAAAAAGGATTACGAGGATTAAATAGTCAACATGATGGAACAACATGGAGAATTTCTTAAAGATCCCGATTTCAGAGAGACATCAAGAGAAAAAGCCCATCAGGAGTATCAACAGACCCTAAACAACCTGCTGAATGAAAGGACTCATGACCTTACACTAGAACAAAAAAAATTCCCTACTCCTTATATGTGCTAGACAAAAGGAGAAGATTGAGTAAATTACGGACAAGTTCTGGGTCACAATAATAAAGGAAAAGGCTGAATCTAGGAAACTAAGGGCTAAGATCAGGGACAAGTTTGTTGTCATTTGCAAACTTCAAGTTGAGGCAAAAGAAAAAGAAAAAGTCACAGAAGAGCTGCGAGCTTTGAAGGAAAATTATGAAGCATTGATAGCAGAAAAGGAAGGCACTTATCTCTCCTAAAAAGATGCTGAACCAGAACCACAACTAGAGCACGAAGCAGAGAAAGAATTTGACTGATCAACAGCCAGTAATGACAGACTCTGATGAGGAGCAGATAAACAGTTCTTTAGCCTTGCCAGAGCCAGCTCAACCTACATCAGCACTTGTACCATATCCTTCATCACCGAGTGAGTGAAAGTTAAATTGTACATTATGAAGCCTCATAGGTATGAAAATTTTGTAATGACTATTTTTTGAATATCCCTTGTTTTTTCCAATGAGGACATTGTCTAGTTTAAGTTTGGGGGGTATACAACATTTATATATATAGTTCAAAAAAATTTAGAATATAAATTTTAATTTCTAGTTTAAAATTTTCAATTTTAATTGCTAGTTTAGTTTTTTTTTAACCATCACATGAGTTATGATAAAAAATGTTAGGAATATTAAAATTCTTACGATCCATAGAAGTAAAAGTTCAACAATCACAACAATAGAACAATTTTTATTCATGTTTAATCTTTGGAACACTATATTAGAATGAATGTTTGAAACAATAGATTGATCAAAACTACAATATTTTAGATTATAGTTTCAAAATTGTATAAACCAGTGAGTTCTTGAGCCATATTATCTCTTCTATTCTAAGAGAGACTGTTTCTATTCAAGTAAAATTTCTTTGAACTTCTATGCTTGTATAAAATCTCATATTGTTGAATCTAGAATCAAAATATTCTATAAATATGATAACCTTATTTTTTGGTCTAGAACTATATGTTAGAAATATCAAAGCAATAAGGCATCTATGCTAGTAAATCGTAAAGATGATTTAAGGCCATCTTTGAAAAGTCAAAGCCAAAAAGCCAAAATCTTATAAAAGAATTTATCTTTTGAACCCATATTAGAAGCCTTAAACCGAATTTCTTTGTACGAAAATATTATAAACTCTTAACTATATGTACTACCCAAAGCTTTCATCCTTTAACCTTACAATTTCTGAGAGTTTAGAATATTAAAGAAGGGGAGAAGAGGGAGTGAAAGGAGTATGAGAAAAATAGATAAGGGGAATGCCTAAAAAGAGTACAACTGAGAAGAAATCAATCTAAAGAATATGAGAAAAGAAGAGGAAAAATCGTAAAATACGATTTTAGAAAAGAAAATTGAATGAAGAAAATGAAAAATCGTAAAAGACGATTTAGAAGATCAAAGGAAAAAGTTAAGAAAAGTAAAATAGAAGAAAAATGGGATTTACAAAATAATGAAAAATGGGAAGAAGTTATGCAACTTTTTGGATACTTACTGAAACAGAAAGAAAGAAGAAGAAAATGAAAAAGAAGAACTAAATTCTCATAAAAACTTTGAATCCTTTTTTACCTTTCTTTGACACCTTCTAAAACCCAAAGCTCCATGACAAGCTAAATAAAAGACCGTCTTGATTTACGATTTGCAAAAGCGTAATCCTAGTAGAGATATGAATAATAGATACTATGGATTGTATAGGGATTCATATGAATAGAATAGATTATCCTTTTCTATGAGATTAAAAATTATTGCAATTATCCTTGACTGAGTTTTTCTGAAATAATGAAAATTTCGATATCAATTTTGAGATTATGTCCATGGTAAGAGTTTTTGAATGAAAATATTTTCTAAATCTGGAGTTTAGAGAAATTAATGAAGAATAAACTTTTCACTGATACATATACTCCATGCTTACCATGAATTGAAATTGCTGAGTTCTGATAAAGGATAACCACGGAGATAGAAAGTAAGGATAAAGGATTTGTAAATTTTAAAAATCATAACAACCATATGATGATTAACTTAGTTAGTGTACAAAATTAGTTTAGATTTTAATCTTTTATTTTAAAATTGTAGTTATGAATTTTTTTTGAAAAATCTCAAAAAGAATTAAAGTTTGTAGGTAACTTCACTGAAAACCTTCAGGAGACTACAACTCTTCCACTAGGGATCACCTAGGGGTTTAAAGGCTTGTTGCATCTGCTAAATACAATCGTGCTCCCTATAAAAGTGGCATTTATATTTCTTGAAGAATGTCCTGCTGCCCAATTTCCAGACCTTGTTATAGAACATGTAAATGTTGCTCAGTCCTTTGGACAACAGCCAACAGCTGATTATCATTAGAGAAACCACTCCAACTTGAGGTAAAGACAAGATACCTTCCAAAACCACCAGCAAGAGCAGCCACACTAGCAGTTCATGCCCTTTAGAAATGCTCAACCCTACCAGCAAAACTACTTCCCAAGACCCTAATACCAGCAGCCTATGGTCTAGCCAATGGCACAACCTGTGCATCAAAGTACCCCAGCCCCAGCACCCTCTAGATCCCTCACATTTGAAGAGCAAGTTGTAGCTTCATTGCAGAATTTAGGCTCTTTATCACAAACTGTTAACTCCCATAGCCAAAGTATTAAGAAGATAGAGGACCACCTTGGTCAGCTATCCAATACTTTGACTAGGAGAGAGGAGGGAAGACTGCCTATTCAACCCATGAATAACCCAAAAGGGCAGTATATGGTGGGTGATACTTCTGCACATGAAGAATCCAAATCTGTCACCATTTTTGGAAGTGGACAACTGGTTGACAACAAAGTTGGTGTTGAGCTTGATGAGAAAAGTACAGGAAATGAAAGAACAACCCATGTTTATATGCAACAGCAGCAACATGTGAGAAATAAGGGGGGTGTTGATGTGCCCCAACAGAAAAATGAGAATAAAAATAAAGAAAAATCTAATGAGATTGCTAAGGCAGAAAATGGGAGATCAGTCCCCCATTTATCATTTTCAAATGCACTTCAAGTACCTTCTTTTTTTGATAAGGGGAATGCTAAAGTTGAGGAAATGATGAAAACATTTAAACAAATAAAAATTAACTTGCCTTTACTTGATGCAATCAAGTAAGTTCCAACCTATGTAAAGTTTTTGAAAGATTTGTGCACACACAAAAGACAATCTAGGATACAGCTATCCAAGAAGGTCTTTTGTGCTGAGAAAGTCAACCAAGTGATGTCCATCGCAACCCCAACAAAGCTTCAAGACACTGGAGTTCTCACAATCTCTTGCATCATTGGGGATCATATCATTGAGAAAGCCTTATCAGATCCAGGAGCTAGTGTAAACTTACTTCCATATTTAGTTTATGAGAAGTTAGGTTTGGGAGAATTGAAGCCCACACATGTGGTGCTATAGCTGGCTGACAGATCTGAAAGGAGGCCTGTGAGAATGACAGGAGATGTGTTAATTGGGTTGACAAGTTTTTCTATCCAACAGATTTCCTGGTTCTTGACAAGCCAAGCATACCTCTATTCCTGTAATTTTGGGCAGGCCTTTCTTGGCTACTGTCAATGCTTGTATACAATGTAGATCATGTGTAATGGAGGTGTCTTTTGGCAACATAAAAAGAAAATTAAATGTTTATAATGCAGCAAGTCAGCCTCACTTGGATAGTGAGGATTGTTTTTTGATTGATGTGTTGGATGAGCTTATGGAAGAGTCTTGGCCCAAGCTGCTGCATTGTGATGATTTGTATGATATTTTTGAAAATGTGGAGTGAAATTATGGATGAGAAGGCCCCCACACCTGTGGTTCAAGAGGTGAAAGCCTTAAATTCTGAAGTGGGGCCAGCAACAAGGTATTTACCTTGGAAACCAGCTGTGTTGCCTCTTCTACCACCATCAAAGGCACCTTTGTTGCCTTCACTCATAAGTCCACCTGATGTGTAGTTGAAATAGCTGCCCAATTCCTTGAAATATAGTTTTTTGGGGGAAAACCAAAAGTTGCTTGTGATAATTTCTTCTTCCCTCACAGATGAGCAAGAAGAAGAGTTGTTGAGTGTGTTGAAAAAGCACAAAAGAGCAACAGGTTGGACTATTGTTGATCTTGGGGGCGTCAACCCTTCTATTTGTATGCATAAGATCCACTTGGAAGAGAGTTCCAAACCCTCTAGAGAGATGCAGAGAAAGTTAAACCGCCAAATGCAAGTAGTGGTGATGAAGGAGGTGGTCAAATTGCTAGATGCAGGAGTCATCTATCGAGTCATCTATCCCATTTCATATTCTGAATGGGTGGCACTTACCCAGGTGGTACCTAAGAAATCTGGAATCACTGTAGTTAAATCTAATTATGGTTAGCTAATTCCAACTAGGGAAACCACTGGTTGGAAGGTGTGCATTGATTATCGAAAGATCATTTTGAAAATAAGAATAGACCACTTTCCTTTTCCCTTCATAGACCAGATTTTGGACAAGTTGGAAGGCAAAACTTTTTATTGCTTTCTTGATGGATATTCTGGGTATAGCCAAATCCCTGTGTATCTAGAAGGTCAAGAAAAGATAACTTTCACATGTCCATTTAACTCCTTTGCTTATAGAACGATGTCATTTGGATTGTGCAATGCCCTTGCAACTTTCTGAAGGTGTATGTATGCCATCTTCTCTGACATGATTGATTAGTTTTTAGAGATATTCATGAATGATTTTTCTATCTTTGGGGATAGTTTTAGGCAATGTCTACATCATCTCAACCTAGTGCTACAGAGATGTGAGGAAACCAACTTGGTTTTGAGTTGGGAAAAGTGTCATTTTATAGTCAATCAAGGCATTGTCCTTGGCCATGTTGTTTCCCATAGACGCATTGAAGTAAACCAAGCTAAAATTAATTTTATTGCGCATTTGCCCCCACCTAAAATTGTGAAACAAGTCAGATCTTTCTTGGGGCATGCTGGTTTTTATAGAAGATTCATAAAAGATTTTAGCAAAATCTCAAAACCCCTTGGTCTCTTGTTGTGCCAAGAGGTTCCTTTTGAATTTAATGATGAATGTCTCATTGCTTTTAAGCTTTTGAAAGGCTGTTTAACCTTTGCACATGTCCTCAAGTACCTGATTTTTCTTTGCCATTGGAGCTGATGTGTGATGCATCAGATTTTGCTATTGGTGCAGTTTTGGGGCAAAGAAAGGACAATGCACCTTGTGTGATTGCTTATGCAAGCAAGACAATGATTGATGCTCAGTTAAACTATACCACAACTGAGAAAGAATTGTTGGCCATTGTCTATGCTTTGGAAAAATTCAGGTCTTATGTGTTAGGATCTAGGATAGTGGTGTTCACAGACCACTCAGCCCTAAAGTACCTTTTGTCTAAAAAGGATGCTAAGTCAAGATTAATTAGATGGACCCTCCTATTACAGGAGTTTGAACATGAGATTAAGGATAAAAAAGGGGTTGAAAATATAGTTGCAGGACACCTATCCAGGATCCTAACTGTTGAGTTTGATAGGCTGCCTATCAATGATTCTTTCCCTGATGAACAATTGTTTACTGTTAGCATGGTTGCACCTTGGTTTATGTTAAGATATTTTAAGTGCTTGCTGCTGACTTTATTGGAGACAGTGATAAGAATGTGTTAGTGAAAATGAATCAAAGGTGGATTGAAAACTACAGAGTAGCAAGCCTAAAAATACACAGTCCTGCAAGATACAGGGCCTGTTGTAGCAAGTTTTAATAAGTAAGAGTTTGTCCCACAGGGAAAGTTGATCTAAAGCTCCAAGGGAGCTATCTTTAGTAAGCCCTCCAGATTTGGCTACAGATCTGGCAATCCTAAATGGAAGGAGATTTAAGGTCACTAATGTTTAAATCCTAAGCTAACCTAATTGCCAAAACTACAGAAATGGTTGAGAAGAATGGAGTGTGAGAAAATAAATATAAAAGGGTGAGAAGTAAGCTATTAGGTACAGATCTGATGGGTTCTATAACTCAGACTCAGATCTGCTGCTATTGAAATCTTGTCCAATGGTTACATTATCACCAAAGAGGAGAAAGGATCCAACTCACCCCTGTGCCATGATCCAATCCCTTATGGCGATAACCTGTCCACTTGAATGGTCACAGACTATCCAATAGGGGAACCACAATCTAGAGAGGGTCAGAACAAGTTTATCATTGTAGGCACTACTTCATCCAGGCTACTGGGTCAAGAATCCATAGGAACCTCAACCTCTAAAGTTCTGTGTGTGGGACTAGGCCTGCAATGTGCACTAGCCTGGATACACAGGACTAGCAAGAGTTTGAGTACTAGCTTTAGGTATTCACTACTTTAGAAAGACTACAGTGATCCAGTCACAAGCCTACAATCTCTACAGCCAGATCAGATCTGCCATTTGATATTGAATCTATACAAATACAAGGGAGTCTGTCTCTGCACAATCTCTCACAAGGCTACAAGCACAAGTGCAGAGAAGAAGAATCTGTCTTAGATCTATGGATTGGCCTCACCCTAGAGCTATAATCTGTCCACTTGAATGGTCACAGACTATCCACAGAGGCTATCCTCCTCACAGAGGTCTGAGACAGAACAAGAACATTGCTGCCACCACCATATTCACAAGGCTACTAGCACAGGCTCCCATGGGGATTCAAATTTAGTGGATCCTGTGGTGGGGCATAGGCCTGCAATGTGCCTAACCTGGACACACAGTGCACTTGGATCTAAATAAATCCTTTGAAAACAATCCTCCATTACTTACAATGCAACATAGCAATAGAGGATCTCAAGGCAGCAGCTTTGTACAGAACAACCCTCAAAATACCAATCCCATATAAGTATAACTTCCTATTATAAAATACCATCAAAATTGTTCCAAATAAACATACAAAGGCATAGCCAGCAAGTGCTGGACTATGGAGAGAAGAAAAAGGGAAAAAGAAGTTGCCTAAACCCTAACCTTAGCCTACTGCAATTCTACAGTTGGTTCAAGGAGTATAGAAGTCCTTTAAACCTAAACTAGGCTTAGGCTTATATAGCAGTCAGCTGTGGGAGCCTTAGGGTTAGGAAAATCCTAATTTTATCAATACAATCATGGCCCATTTCTATTCCTTGGATGCCTCAGGGCGTGTTCACGGAGATTGGAGCATTGGAGTGCATGCCCTAGTTGTTGGAAGTTCCCAGATTGCCCCTGCAGAAGTGGAGAGAAGTTAAGATCCCAAGCCTCGCTAGGTAGCAAGGATTTCCAGGTCTTGTCGCGTGATAGAATTGGCATCGCAGGATTGAATTGACTCGAAGCTCTTGCAGTCGCGAGATTGATACTTTGGTCATCGCGGGGATGCTCTGGTCGTCGCGGGATTGCTCTTTCCATTTGAATGGCGCGGGAATTACGCGCGTGGTTCGTTCCTTGGTGAATCCCACGGGGATCCTCGCGAAGAAGCAAGGTACATGGGCTTCTAGATCGCGCGAGCAGTTCCCTGAAGGTATGTATCTCACGGCCACTGCGCGACAGCTGCACGCAGGAATGCCTGGAGCTCTCTCTCCTCAGTGAATCGCGTGAAGATTAAAGGCTCCTTTCTTAAGCTGCGCGAGATCTTATGACTGAGCCTTGCGAGAACTACACGAAGTCTACTTTCTGGGCTCTTCTATCATTCATCTGCACGAGAACATCGCGAGCAGTTGGCTTGCTGCCTTTATAAACCCGCGACAACTGTGCGAAGCATTCTTTCTGATTCAATTTGATCCTTGCGACATCTGCGCGAGGCTCATTTTTTAGCTTGTTGCTGCTTTGTTGTGCCTATGCTATAGCCAATTCTCTGTCTGGGTCCAACCTCCTTTCTTCTGAGGAACTTCTAGGGCATCAGTAGGCTTCTTGGCATGGTTAGGGTCGTATTTACAGCTATTGCTTATTACCTATAAAATGGGCTTAGCACGCATTTATTAAATGACTAAGGGTCTAACAGAGATTAAGTTAAGGGTGAAAAGTGATACTTTTCAAGTCTTAACAGTTTACAAACATACTGAACTACTTGGCAGTGAGTAGGATTCCCCTACATTGGAACAAAATGGATAAGGAGCTATTCTTTTCACATATCAGACATTACATGTGGGAAGATCCATACCTATTCAAGCATTGTGCAGACCAAGTTGTGAGGAGGTGTGTCCCTGAGAATGAATTTCATTATATACTATGTGTCATGAACAGGCTTGTGGAGGCCATTTCAGTGGAAACAAAACTGTTACAAAGGTGCTCCAAAGTGGATTTTATTAGCCCACTCTCTTCAAGGATGCATGACAGCATTGCAAAGCTTGTGAAAGATGTAAAACAGTGGGAAGTATCTTCAAAAGAAATTCCATGCTTTTATAGCCTATATTTGTTGTTGAACTCTTTGACATTTGGGGGATTGACTTCATGGGTCCTTTCCCTCCTTCTTATGGATACAATTTCATTCTTGTGGCTATGGACTATGTGTCCAAATGGGTTGAGGTCATAGCCACAAGAACCAATGATCACAGAGTTATCCTCAAGTTCTTGAAGGGCAACATTTCTCCAGGTTTGGCACCTCAGAGCTATTATTAGTGATGGGGGAAGCCATTTCTACAATAGACAATTTGAGAACTTAGAAAGAACTCCGTGATACAAAGTTGCCACCCCATACCACCCATAAACCAGTGGATAGGTGGAAACTTTGAATAGAGAAATCAAACACATTTTAGAGAAAACTATAAGAGGAGATAGGAAGGATTGGTACCTGAAGTTAACTGATGCTCTTTGGGCTTATAGAACTGCCTATAAGACCCCAATAGGGATGTCTCCCTTTAGGCTGGTGTATGGCAAGGCATGCCACTTACCAGTGGAGTTAGAAGACAAAGCCTATTGGGCTATTAAATTATTGAATGTTGATCTAACTTCTGCTGGTATGCACAGGAGGCTGCAACTGTTGGAGCTGAAAGAGCTGAGATTAGAAGCCTACTCCAATGTAAGGATCTATAAAAAAAAGACAAAGCTTTATATGACAAGCATCTACTGAGAAAGGAGTTTACTATTGGCAACAAGGTATGGCTGTTCAATTCTAAATTAAAAAATTTCCCAAGCAAGCTGAGATCTAGATGAGAGGAACCTTAGATTGTAGTACATGAATCCCGATCTGGAGCTGTTGAAATCAAGGATCCACAAGATGGTAGGATCATGAAAGTTAATGGTCAAAGGCTCAAGCTCCTTGTTGAAAATATAGTAGAGCCTGTGGTGACCATTCACTTTCAAGAACCTCCAAAGTATGACTGATTTTTAACATTGTATATTATGTATCATAACTGTTGTTTCGTGTCTATTGCTATTTTTAAAACTGTTGGCCTTGTATATAGGTTGCCATTTTTGTTTAATTTAGGATATTCAATCAACCTTGATTAAGTTAGGAAAGCCCCAATGAATGAGAAGATCCAATGGGAACAAGGCAGAATTGGAAAATCTATGTGAATGAAGACAAGGAAACTGATGAGAAATAAGGTGGATTGTTAAACAAACCTATCGAGAGGTCTAAACTGGTTTTCGATAGGTTCTGAAGGATCCCAATGTGAATTTTGACAGGTTCTGATACCTGTCGAGATGTTTGAATGGATGTTCAACAAGTTCTGAGGGTGTAAATGTGAAATTCAATAGGATCTATGAACCTATTGAGATGTTGAAAGAAAGTCGATAAGTACTGAAGTTGTAGGGTATGTTTTTGACAAGTTTTGATACCTGTCGAGAGGTTAAATGCTAAGTTTTCTAAACCTGTCGAGAGGTTGAAATTTGAAGACCGTCAACCTGTTGATAGGTTGAAAGAACCTATCGATTTGATTTTTCGAAAACCTGTAGCCTGTCGATAGGTTGAAAGGACCTATTGAGAACTTCATCCTGGCAGACCTGTAAATGCTACTGTGTATGACTATTCGACAGGTTGCTTCAACCTATCGAAATTTCCATTCCTGACCTATCGAAATTTCCATTCCTGACCTATCGAAAGAACCTTTTCTTCATTTTAAACTCATCGATAAGATTAGTTATCCATTCGACAACTTGTTCTCAGAGCTCTGTTTCCCTTATGCCCGATTTCTGACTTTCTTCTCTCTCCTCCACTTCACTGGTTCCAACTCCAATCACCCGGCCGTTGTTCCAAGTGTTTCAATTTTACAAGGGCTACATTTTGCACCTATTTGAGACTGGGTTGGTGCCGTGCACTACAAGATCTGATAAACCCTAGGTTTTCTGGGTAAGCTCTTCCTCAACCTCCCCTCTGTGATTTTACCTTTTAATTTGTTGTTTTTATCCATTTAATAATTCCAGCATTGTAATTCCATTTTTTTAGCGTGTGTGGTTACTTTGATTGAGCAAAGAAGTTTGTTGTGGTTGTTGAGAGTGATTGTGTGGATTTATGTGACCAATGGCTAACCGTGAGGATACTTTGGCCAACCTTTTCATAGCCCCTTCAAAATCTACCCAAAAGTTCATAAGAAAATCCAGTAGGCTAGCTACATAGCCCAAAGAGAACCCACTTGCTAAGAGGAAGCTCATCATGGAATAACCTGAGAAGGCTAAGAAAGCCAAGAAAGCCAAAAAAGCAAAAATCGGTGAAGAAGTTGTTGAGGACATGCCCGAACCTAACCCTGTGCCTGAACCTAACCCAAAGGCTGAACCTGAAATCCCTGAGAACCTAACTACTCCCAATGAATTTGTGGATGCTTTGGACCTGATCCGTGAGACAAAATTTGACCTACCTTATTTTTCCAAGGTAGAGGAGTGTAAGGAGACCTTGGACTATTTGGTGAAGGTAGGCCTGATACCTTTGATGACCCCATTGCAAGAAAAATCCTACCCTAGGATAGTCAAACTGTAGTATCAGAACATAAGAAAGAAGATGAAGCTAAGGTCAACTGAGCCTACCCTTGTGGTGTTGATTGATAATTGGGAGCTAGTTGTCGATTACAGTGATATTGGGTTGGCATTAGGGGTCCCTTCAATTTTTTATACAGCCTAGTCTAGCAGCACCTGAGTGTGTGTCGTTTAGAGTAATGGCTAGACACCTGACTCAAGGTATTGTGGGGTCTGGGGAGTCATTGATGAGAAGAGATCTAGACCCCAACACATGCTATTCATAGACTCAATCTTAAGGAAGTGCATTTATGTCAATGGACATCTGTAGGAGAGAAGAACCCCCATAATGGATGGCCTTTATTTTTTCTCCAAAGGACAGTTCTTAAATGCATCTCAGCTGGTATTTGAGGCAATGGTGGATGTGAATGACAAAATTAAAAAGGGACAGATGTTGCCAGGATTACCTTACAACAAACTCATCACTGCTCTGCTAAGGAAAGGAAAATTTGTGATCCACAAGGATGAGCTAGAGGAGAAACTGCGTCCTAAAGAGTTTGGGAAGAAGGCATGGTCCACAAGAAGGACCTTGATTGGAAAAAGCAAAAAGAAGCCAGGAGAAAGTTCTGAGAGGGAAGCACCTCAGGTGGCCAGCTCAGTTGCTGCACCTGTGATCCCTACAGCCCCATCAGCCAGCTCAGCTACTACACTTGGGACCTCTACTTCAGCTAGCTCAGAGTCTCTACCTACCTCTACTACTAGATCTGTGCCACCTGTCACCTCTGAAACCATACTCCTTCCCTCCATTGATGTGACCTTGCCTATGGTCAGCTCCACTGCTTCTAGCATCTTCATACCATCACCTCCCATACCATCCATTTCAGTCTCCATACCTTCCAGCAGCTCTGCCTTCCTTTCCACCATCACCACATCCACACCTTTGTCAGCTCCTCCTACCTCAAACTCCATCCACACCTTACCTTCACTCCCCATCACACCCACCTACTAGAGAAAATCAAAGACAACCCCTCCAACTAGCCCATCCATCACATCAGTTGAACCTTTGAGCCCTGCACCATCTACATCAGTTGACCCAACCATTTCTTCTCCACTATCCATACCCTCTGATTTTGACCCTATTACCTCCATATCCCCTCCACACGCCCAGGATTTGGACCACTTGGCCACTGAGGGGTACTCATCCCTAATTGACTCAATTGTGGAGGACATTGGGCATGAATATTACCCTCTACCTAATTCTCCGCAACCCACCTCTCCACAGCCTACTCATTTCCAGCTTGCTCCCACCCCACCTTTTCAGCATGCCCCCACATCTCCTTTCCAGCCCATTATACCCATTCCACCTACTACCTAAACCCAAATCCTTCCAGAGGCTTCTATCCAAATTTTTTCCCTTCTCACCACCATCCTAGCACAACTTCAATCCAACACAGCAAACCAAACTGCTATGGCCACCTGCCTTCAAGCCATCCAATCAACCTTCATCCCAGCTACTCCAACCTCCCAACCTCTTCCAATTCCTACTCCTATACCCACAACACCTCCATCCCCTCAACCTCCTATGGTACTGACTTCCCCTGCTGAGGTGGAAGAACCAATCCCTAAACCTTCCACCCAGGACTCTTCTACCCAAACTAACCCCTTGGAAGAGGACATACCCTCTATACCTTTTACCTCTCCTATCACCCCACCTAAGACAGTTACTGAAGTAGAGGAGCTGACACTTACCATCCCACTTTCCCCCTCTCTCCCATCCTCTTCATCCACTCCCTACCATCTGTTTGATGACCCTACTGAGAGGGCCATTTTCCCTAGATACTTACACCCTACAGCTCCATTTTCCACTCTTTACAAAGCAATGGGTGAAAATCCCAACATCAGGAGGGATGTCTTTCAAGGGATGGTTGTGCTAAAAATTTGGGTGAAGTAGCCCTTGGTAGCTGAGATTGTCCAGTTGAAGCTGGAGCATTGAGTAGAGAAGCTTCATTGGCAAAAATTGTGCAAGCAAGCCCTCACTTTATATGATGCAGAGAAGCAAAAAAGCTAAGATACTAGCCAGGCTGGCTAACACCCTGCAGTTCACCTTAGTAGGAGGGATACCACCCTCAGCAGCTAGGGTGTCAATAAATGAGCCCACCATGTCCCAGGGGCAGCACTAAACCTAGAAAGCCATCTGTCAAAAGGACTAAGGAGGGTGCTGCCAGCACTGAGAGACTGAAAAGGAGGGAGAATTTCAAGAAAGAGTATGATAAAATTATAGAGCAACAAGGATGGGATCCAGTGACCTTATGAAGTACTGACTCAGAGTCTAATTTGGAGTAGGCTGTGTTTAGGATTTGGTTGTAATTAATTTGTATATAGGGTTTTGTTGCACATATTTTTGTTACATTTAGTCAGCCTTGTTTCTTTTGTAATTACTTGTGTTCAATACAATGTCTGTTTTGTCAGTTGCAACTATGTTTCTTGCTTTCCTGTTAGTTTACATTTGTTCTACTTTGTTCCTTTTGCTATATTTCCTTGTGCTCACCCAGCTGTTTCCTTTTGTTTTATTTCTAAAGCAGTGCGGACACTGCTCCTCATAGGTTTGGGGGTATAGCATAGCAGGGTAATTTTGAAAAAAAAAAACAAAGAAAACAAAAATTTGTTGTATGAAATAATTAAGCCAAGTGCAATGGTATGAATGAGATCAAAACAAATTTAGCAGAATTTCAAACTGAATAATTTTGAAAAAAGGAAGATTTAAAAATGTATGGTAGACAATTTAATTTTTGGATCTTTTTGAAAATTCAACATTTCCATAAAAGACATCATCAAGAAATTGTTAACATAATCAGTATGTAGTGAACCATTAAGGAGAGACAAAGTAAAAACATGTCTTGAGAGTCCTAAGGAAGACCATACCCAGTGAGATTTAAGCTTGAAAATTTTTCTTTGAAGAGTGTTTTGGCAATTTTTCTGCTCTAAGGACTGATTGAACCTATTCTTCTTCACTAGAAGTTATGCACTCCAAGTTAAAATAGCTTGACAGCATTCATGACATTGAAGACATGATATAAGGCCATCCTTTGGACAGTTTGAGCTTAAAATTTTCCACCTTTGAACTGCCCTTAATACACACAATTTGAGCGTGAAAATTCCATTCTTCTTTGATAAACACCAAAATATTTTTTTCTTGAACCTCTTAACCTATTTCAGTTCACCCTCAATCTGAGAATTCAGGATGTAAAGGGAGAAGTGAGGGTAGAGGAGCAAGGTTTCATATTTGGTGGGAGGAAAAGAGAAATTTTTTTTAAGAAAGGACATTGTGGCAGTTGTGTGCCAGTTGTAAAAAATTGTCGCATTCCAGCCCATATAAGAAAAAAAAAAAATGAAAGACAAAAGTGTAAAAGAAAAGAATACAAAAAGAAAGAAAAAATTAGAAAAGCAAAACAAAAATGAGGAGAATTCACTTCAAATATGAAAATTTAAAGAAGAGGAAGATGTGCTGAGATGAAGAAGGTGTTGTGTTGAGCACTGATTTTTACCATTTTATGTCCCACAAACCTAGATTTCGCTAAGCCTCAAAGTATCTAATAATTGCATTTTAGATTGTTTTGCAGTTTAGGAATAAATCTGCAGCTATCCATGTTCATGTGCTAAGAAGAAGAGATTAGAAGCAACCAAGAGCTTCCATCTACATCTGCAGCCCTTGCACTCATATCTATCAGCTCAAACCATTGCAGCAGCCTACATTCTAGATGAACTCAAAATAATTCAACTATACAAGCTTTGGAAACACCAAGAAATTCAAGGACAGCTTTGTGCACATTAGACAAGAGCAACACCAAGCTATTCAGCCCACCTGTCAAGATCCCCAAGCAAGGGTTCATCTTTAGAACTTCTCTAATGGCTGAAAGGAGCATTGCTGAAATAGCTATTGAAGTGCACTTGAACCTGCAGCCATCCTGTCAAGATGTGCTTACTTGAAACCTCCATAGTAGCTACAGATATACATATGCTCAGTCGGATGCACACTCCAGCAGCAGAAGAGAATTCAGCTGCACTCCCAGCCATCTAGATAAGTTATCGAGCTCCAAATGCAGCAGCTTCAACCTATAAAAGAGTGCAGCCTTCAAGCTTAGAACCTGTCGAACACTCCATGGGAATTGCTGAAGACCCTATTTCATCCTGTCGACATCTTCATGGGAGCATTGTAGAACCTCTCGACCTTCTATCCTTTTTCTCCAGCAACCTCTCGAATAGCAGCAATGATCCTCATGACAACACACCTGGAGCAGCAGCTATAATTGTATCCTATCGACACCTTCATCTACCCATTAAATCTCCCACATCCTCTCGACCAGCAGCTTTCAATATCCCATCAATCTTCACGAACAGATGCTGAAGCAACTGCACTCTAACTCCCATCATCTTGAGCAGATCTATCAAACCTTTAGAACCTATCAAGATTTGCCAGCCCACCTTCACCATCCTCACGACAACTTACCTGGAGCTTCTGTCCCTCGAGTCTCCAACTTCCATCCTCTCGGGCATTTAATCTGCACTCCACCCAACCTATCGAAATGGCCATTGTACATGACGACCAGTTCAGCTCCCAAACATCTATCCTCTCGAGTTGATCCTCCTAGAGTGCTAAAGCCCATGTTAACCTCTCGAGTTCACCTTCCCACTGTTGAAGCCATAGGTTTTAATGAATGTTAATGAAGCTGCAATCAGCCCAGAGTTCTTCAAGCTAATCCAGCTCAGGCCCATCAATCTCCATTGAGTTTCAGCTAACAATTTATTGAGGTTGCTGCAGTTGCAGCCATTTGATTCAATACTTTCAAGACCCAACAGTTTATCAAATCAGATTCTATTGGGGGACTGTTATGGCAATAAACAGCAGCAGGGCTATTTTGGGCAGCCAGTGGGATGGTGAGATTAATTTGTGAATATTCTTAATAGTTTGGGCAAGTATTTTAGGTGTGCAGCTGAAGCTATTTTTGGGTCTCATAGACAAAATACTAAATGGGCAGCAGGGGCATTTTTGGGAACTCCAAGCATACAAGAAATTTTGCACATGGGCAAGAACTGATTTGCAATTCTTGGCGGGAAGCTTCAGCTAAGCATAACTGAATGGATCTATTTTTGCTCTCTGATTGGTCGAAATGTTAAAACAGGGATTAGCACAAACTGAATTGAAGAATCTCTCCTCTTATTGGCTACAATCCAAAGCACTTGGATCACTGCACTTGTATAAATAAGACTCCTGGCTACTGTAATTTCTCAGCAAGGAATCCATAGAATAACTTTGGTTCTCCTTAGCTCATTTAGGTTTAGTTTAGCTTTTATTTTTCCTTTTTCTCTTCCCCCTTCTCTCTCTAATCCAACCTATTGGATTAGATCTACATTGCAATTTAGATCTAGTTTTTAATTGTAATCTTAGCATGAAGATATGTGGATCGATGCACTGACTACAGATCTAAGAACAAGCTTATTGTAATTTGTTTAATTCAATAAATTGTTAATTTTAATGTCTAATTAAATCTAAAGATCTTGTGGTTTCATTAGATGTCTATAGGATCCATGTATTTGAGAATAGCTCATTCGGTTTCTAATAGATCTATTGTTTACCATCTAATTTCCCTTGGTTTAATATCTTGTGGATGCTTGAGCTTGTAGCCTTGCATTCACAGCATTTATAGTGATTTAAATATTTCAATCTAAATCATTGGATCGGATGAAGTCTATAGGATGATCTGTGACCATTCAAGTGGATAGCACATACCCTTAAGACTAGTCTAAGCCTTTGGTTTGGTTTAAATTCTTCTACCTTGCACTTGAGCTTGTAGCCAAGTGAAGGACAGCTACAAATTCACATACCTTGATCTATTTTACAATGAGAACCAGGCCCTAAGCTGTCTATTTCCCCTCATTTTATATATTATTTCACCATTCATCTCCCTCAATCTTTTCGTTTAGTTTTATAAAATTAGATCTAGTGACACCCAAAAAACTCTCTTTCTTTCTTAGTTTAGGCTAGAATTGCCAGATCTGTAGGTCTACTATACACCTCTTAGGTTTTAGATCACTACTCCTTGTGGCACAAACTCTTACTTATTAAAACTTGTTACAAATGGATCCTGTATCTTGTAGGTCTAGGATAATTTTAGTGTATTGAATTTATCCCCTGTTTTACCTTGATTTTAATTTTGTTTTTATCACAGACAATAATCAGCACCTGAAATATCCACAAGTTTTTGGCGCCACTGCCGGGGAATTTTGATCTAGTTAGTAGATCTGTGCTTTTTTCATTTTTTGTAGATCTGATTTTTCATTAGTTCATAATGCTTTTTTTTATATTGCATTCAAACTGTTCGAATAAATGCTTACTGCAGTTTTGTTGATTTAGAAAATCCATTTTAATTGCAGTAATTCTAAATTTTCTGAGTTTTTATTTTGTGTCATCTAGCTATTTGAATAAATGCTGCTGTTACTTTTTGCATTTTTACAGAAACGAGGCAGTTGCCTGAGTTTTTTCTTTTTATTTTGCTTATTACATTCACTTTGCTTGAATAAGTTACTGCTGCAGTTTTTGAATTTTTACAGATCTGGAGTAGTAGCCACAAGAGGAGCTTATGGATTGCAGCTGGAGCAGATCTGTTTGAGTTTGCATCCCCTTCTCTTTGCATTCATTTTTTATTTTTAAATTCTTTAAAACCAACAATTTTGTTGTATTTAGTGTTTGCCTTTATTTTAATTCCTGCTGTCATTTAGGCATGCTGATTTTTTATATATAATAAAAATACATAAAAAATTCAAAGACAATGAAAACACAAATAAAAAAATTTCAGATTTATTTTTCCTCATTTATATTCTTCAGCAGTAGTAAATAAGGGCTTTCGTTGAGCCCCAGCCTCATTTTTGAAAATAAAGTGATTTCCCACCTCATTTTTTTGAAAAAGAGGAAATTAAAAAACTTTTTAAAACTGAAATTTGTTGTAGCTCTAACATTTTCATGAAGTAAATGTCAAGAAATTTCAAAAATTAATGTTTATTGAACTTGAAAAGAGAGAGAATTGTAAGGATATATGTTAATTACTGAAAAGTATCACTTTTCACCTCTTAACCTAGCTTTTGCTAGACCTTGAAGCTCACTAATAACTCCTTTTTAGCTTGTTTTGTAGTTAGGAATAAATTATGCAGCTTAACAAAGAATTTATGCTTTTGGTGCTAAGAAGAGAGAGATTTCAAGCAAAAGACTAAACTAGAAGTTATGGAACACCATGGTGGTACACACCATGGCGACTATTTTTACATGTCATACTAGACTCAGAAAGTCTAGCAGATGATAGAAGTATAGGTGAGAGTGGAGGAAGCTGTAACAGAAACATGTGCGTAGCAGTAAAGGAGCCATTGACCTATCTCACACAGCTGAGGTGATTCCTCACGTTATTTAAGTCACTGGAAGAGCTCCCTCGCGCAGCTAAGGCATGCAGTATAACAGAGCTAGTGAAAAAGTCGTGCAACTCAAATGGAAGGGTATCACAGAATAGCTCTCACGCAGCAATTGCGCACTTCAACTGCAAGCATCATATGAAGAAACTTGCAGAGCTTTCACGCACTAAGCCTTCAGAAATACCGCTCACGCAGTCCTCACCAGGATCAAGCCATAGTGCAGCAGAGCACACTACCTCGCGAGGCTAATTGGTGTGAATAACAACAGAAACCTCGCGTAGTTCTCGCGTGGCTCAGGAAGAGAGAGACGGCCAGAAATCTTCTCGCGCAGCTCTCGTGTGCCTGAAAGTTTAAGTCTATAACGAGCAACATGCGAAGGCATCTGCGCGAGTGCCTCGCAAATGGAGTTTCTGAAGCCCTTTTGCGCAAGCAAGCAGTGCACTGAAAATTCTTCTGCACGAGCAACCAATGCACTGAAAGTTCTTCTGCATGAGTACATTCAAAGCTGAGGCAGCTGCGCGATCATCTGAAGCTCTACTAAGCGAGACAGCAATTTTCACACCAAACTTTACCCCGCGAACACTCTGCATGTCATGCGACAAAAGAGCAATGTGGAAGCCAGCCTCGTGAAGCTCGGGCTCTCCACTTCTCAATCCTAACCTAAGGACCTTTTTGGGATTTACCCAGGTCTTGGGCACGCACCTTGACGCACATATTACAATGCACACATCTAAGGGTTGAAACAGTATCACATCTGCCTGAAAAATTAGGGTTTACTCTCCTCTCAGCCACAACATTAAGACTAAGTATATAACCTGCGCTTGTAACTTAGAAAATCATCATTCACTTTCTCCTTCAACCTCGATCGGCTGAGAGCTCAAGTAGGCTACGGTTAGGGTTAGGGTTTGATCACCTCTTTTCTATTTTTTTCTTCTCTCTTAGCTCAGCACTTGTCGGCTAAACCTTTGGTAAGTATTTATGTATAATTTTATTTAAGTTTTGTAATAGGTCAGTAAACATTGGGATTTGGTGTTGAGCTGTTGCGCACAAGGCTACTGCCTTGAGGGATTTCATTGCTAATAACACCATATCAATGGAATCTTTGTTTGAATACTTACACAATCTGTATTTTCCTATTTGTCCCTAGTTCTGTTCAGGCTATAGCATACATTTAGGATTTGAGCTTATTGAAAGGCCCATGGAAGCTTGAGCGTGATGCCCTGAGACCATGGTGGCAGACAGCAGTTTTCATGTTCTGTTTTAATATTTGTGGGTAAGGGAGCCTCAGTGGATAGCCTGTGACCATTTGAGTGGATAGATTATAGCCCTAGGGCAAACTTGGTCACAGATCTAAGATGGATTCTCCTTCTCTGCACTTGAACTTGTAGCTTGGTGAGAGATTGTACAGAAACAAACTCCCCCCTGTTTTACTTGACCGCCATCAGCTGTTAGAATTGACTTCTCTATAGTGCTTGTAGTTGTGAGGACATTTGTATTGCAAGCTGTTTTTAAGCAATAAATTGTTGATGTAAAGCCTATTTAACCTTATAGGTCTTTTGGTTCCACTAGATTCTCGATCGGATTTGTGGTTCTAGGTTTTGCCCGTTCACTTAACCTTTAGATCTTTTGATTGCCATCTGACCTTCCTAGATTTAATACTCATATGGATGCCAGCCAAGTCTGTGTGTAGATCTGGGGAGCTCGGAGCACTGGTAGACATAGTGTCTGCAATAGTATTCATGGCCTAATTTGATCCATTGGATGAGGTTTGATCAGCTTACTCCTTTGGATTAGATTAGTAATTTTTGGCTTGATCAATGAGATTTGACAGACTTTATAGGATAGACTGTGGCCATTGGAGTGGACAGACTATAGCCTTAAGAGCACCCCAAATGGCATGGGTTAAGTTGGATACTTCCACCTTGTTGAGGTTAGTAATAGCACTTCAGCAAGGACTTGCTGCAGAGAGAGTCCTAAATCTGAGTTGCATAACTAAATGAACCTTTAACCTAAGCTACTTACTTCTCACCCTTTTTTACTTATTTTAACACACCATCATCCCCTTCTTTATAACCCTTTCTTAGGATAGGACTGCACTTTATTTCTTTCTTTAGGTAATTTAGTGTAGACGTGACACCTAACTCCCTTTCTTTAGAATAGTCAGATCTGTAGCCAAATCTGGAAGCCTACTATTATAGCCCATTTTAGATTTTAGATCAATTTCTTTGTGAGACAAACTCTTACTTATCAAAACTTGCTGCAACAGGCCCTGTATCTTGCAGGTCTGTGTGTATTTTTTTTTGACTTGTTATTTTGTATTTTTTTTTTCAATCCACCTTTGATTTACTTTTACTAACACATTCTTATCACTTGTTTCAAATAAAGTTAGTAGCAAGTAGATAAAATATCCTATCAAGTTTTTTTTCAATCAACCTTTGATAATACTTGTGCCAAGTACAGGTGGAACCCACCTCTTGATCTAGACTTCCAGACACTGTAGCTATGCTTGGCGCATCTAATACATGTGCTAGGCTTAGCTATAGTAACTGATGGTTTTTCACTTGAATTTCACTTTTGGGGTTTGACTTGTTGACCATCCCAAAGTTTAGGATGGGTTTCATTAGGGCTGTTGCACCCATGTTTTCCCTATTTGCAATCCTTTAGTCATTTAGAACCTCACCCTATCATCCACCATTGAAGCCCCTTGCTCACATTTCTAAGCTTTCAAAATCCTAAGAAACCTTAGATTAGGATACTACCTAATTGCTAATCCCAATTAGCCCTTAAGCACCCTCCTAACCTACCCTTTTCCTCCAAAAAGAGACCCCCCCCTTGGATTAAGGGCTTCAAAAAATTTCCAAACGGAGAAAAGATTAAGAGCTTTCCTTTCCCCCTTTAGTGCATCATTCTCATCCAAATTCTAGAATTCTAAAACCATTTTTAGGCCCTCCTCTTCCATAAAAAATCTGAGTTAGGAGAGAGTTACCCCCTAGCCTTTTTCCTCTATCTCTTAGCCATCAAGCCCTAGGAGCTAGAACCCTTCATTCAACCATCCAAGCTATCATAGGCTCACCAAAGCACCCTCACACGGGTGAAGGACTACTGCAGTGCTACAAGGGCCCTAGAGCTCCGACTCTCCCCTCTACTCCTCTACCTTCTTAGATTTGGTTCTATCCTCAGATTTGTGCCGTTACGCTGCCGAAATCTTGGTAGGAACGAAGAGGCACAAATAGGATCATAGTACCATCGGGCAAGAGGAAGTGCTCTTTTTATTTTATCTTTGGCCATAAGTAGAGACCGCTTTAGAGCGGGTTGATCGGGTGCCTGACACCTTCCCGATCGATAACCGAAGCCCCTACCCAAGAGCCTTTCGCATAGACCGGCGAATCAAAGTTACATTTTTAACACTTTGGTGCTCATAAAATTGATCTAGGTTTCCCAGGACACCAAAAGATCCAGGTGGCGACTCTATATCTTTTAGAGAGTGCATATCGTCGTGACGAGATAGTCTAAATCCCACAATTGCAAAGATGGCGACTCTGCTGGGGATTCGCTAGTAGAGCTTCCCTTTGAAATTTGGCCTTTTTCTTTATTTTTTTACTAACATTTGCTTGTGTTTGTCTCATTTTCTTTTTTTCTTTCTTTTACTCACCCCTACAATTCAATCTTGCTTTTACTTACCCCTACTTTCCCATCATTTACGTGCCTTAGCCGATTGGCGAGCCTACTTGAGCACCGTCCTTACAATTCCTTTATATTTCCATAATTTACATGCCTTAATCGATTGGTGGGCTTACTTGCACTTTCACACGCCTTAGCCACTTGGCGGGCTTATGAGAGCTTTTATATTTCCGCAAATATATTTCATCAGTGGACGCCAGCCCGTAGAGGCGGCACGGGACCATCACCACCTGTTTTTGGACTTAAAAGAAAAATTCCTCTAAAATCTGAAATTAAAATTTAACCAAAAGAGGACTTTAATTGAATTTTTAGAGGGGTAGATTTTTTAAGGGTTGGGAATTCTAGGGAAAGATACAAACATCCTGGTTCTTAGTACGGTGGCATCCCCTAGTGGTGATGATCCAGAAAAGAATCACCCAACCTAGTATCTGAGAAGGCGCTTGCGCTAGAGGCATATCGGGTGGGTAGCCTATCATGTGACAAAGCATAAAACCTCTGAGGAAAGCGTTAGTAGTCTCGAAGCAACCTTGTATCCCTAGGTTCGGTGAGGAGAGACCCAGTGCAACTAAGAAATCAATCCTCGAAAGCATCGCTTCCAGAAAACTAAGAAAAAAAAGATTGAATTTGGGCTTGCTGATCTGCTGTTAGAGGTATTTGACCCCACTGTTTGCCTAGCGCAACTAATACGCATGCCAAGTCTTGAAACCCGAGATTTTCCCTGGCGCAACTAATATACGCGCCAAGTCTGGAAACCCCAGGTTTTCTTTGGCGCATGTAATAGATGTGCCAAGCATAATTTGGACTAAAGCTAGTCTGGCGCATGCAATACTCGTGCCAAGTATTGGTTGATCCCAACTGAGAGAGAATAGCCCAAAATCTAAGGCCTATCTCACCATCCTGAGTTCCCCTCTTTGTAGTTTAGCACCTCTGATTAGGTCTCGCACTATCCAACACCCAATACACCCCCGCCGATCAAAAGAGGGCAACTTCTTATTGACCCATTTCAGGGGATCAAGTGTTTGCATTGATTCCCATGTCTTCAATAGATCAAAGGGGTTCCCCTATTGATTCTTCCAAAGCACATCGGGATCTCATCGCGGGATTTGCTTAGGGTACAAACACCACCCAAAAAGAAAATTCAAAGGCCCCGGAATCCTTCATCATAAAAATCCAAATACAAAATTTCAAAAAACACCACCCAAAAAATCAAAAAATTGTAGTGTCGGTACAACGACACCGCCTTATCCTCCGTCATCCCGTAGGGGAAGAAGGAGAAAGCTTTACGGACCCCATCCAAGGCACCCGTACCTCACCAGTAACCAGGCCATGTCGTGGGCAGTGGATCCAACATACACCGATCCCGATTCATCCCCGCCATATTCCCCAACTCATTCCTATATAGAAGAGGTTTTCACATCCATCCCCCTCACCCAATCCCCATTGAACGTCACTAGACCTTTCGGTGCGTCCATTTTCCCATCCACCACCACTCAAAACCCCCAAAATCCAACACCCCATTCCCTTTCATTTTCACAAACAAGGTCTATTCCCCCCACCATATCCATCCCAGATCCATCTCACATTCCATCCACATCCACCTGAAATCCGGCCTAATTTTCCACCTTCACCAATATACCCCATTTTTCATCCTCCCAACATACATCCGATCCACCCGCATTTACCCATGCCACACCCAGTTTCTCCGAACCACCCCATATCCCCACATTTACCCTGGTCATGCCCAATTTTACCAAGGCCATGCCCAATTTTTTCTACACATCTGCATCATCCACACCCCAATTACCCTCAAATGAACCACCTCCATCCTATCCCTCTCTAATGGCCATGATAGATGAAATGGTCCGGGCTTACACTATTTGGAAAGCCTCCCAAAACATCCCCCCTCATTCTAATCACACATCTTCCAACCCATCATACGCACTCCTAAGTCTCCATGCTTCATTACCTCAAACCCACCAAGGCCCAATGGCCCAAACCCCCAATCACCCCGACCCATCAAGGCCTAATGGGCCAGACCCATCAAGGCCCAATGGGCCAAAATTTCCAAGGCCTTCTGGCCCAAACCCCTCCAAATCCCTTACCCAATACCCAAGCCCAGCAAGGCCCAAACCTTGGGTCCACATACCCATACCCTCCACAATTCCCTCAATATCTCCCTCACACACAAACCTCACAGCCCGCCCTAGGTGGGAACCCGGCACATACCCTTCACCAATTCCCCCATCCTCATACACGTCAAGGCCATCTCCAAGCATTCCCTCAAACACAATGGCCCCATCAGAGATTCACCCAAAATCCAAATTCCACTCATCCTATCACTCCACAAAATTTCTCTCACCTCCAATGGTCCCACCCGCCACCTATCCAGCCCAGCCAGCACCAACAAGAAAATCTCACCCTGACTGCACCATATATAGACCCACAATATGAGGAAGATAAGATCAGGAATATCGGGGTTTACGCTGGGGCATTTGCCAGCATCAATCCTTCAGCCATAATCACCAACCCCCCAGTAGAATAAAGTGAATCAAAGTCGACCGTTGAAAAAATAGCTCTGCTGTTTAAAGACTCTGAGCAGTTGAAAGAACAATTGGATAAAATCCAGAAGCAGCTGTTGAAGATGGGTGGAGCCGAGATCCATGCCACAAATTTCTCAGACTTATGTTTATTTGCAGAAGTTCCCTTGCCACCAAAATTTAAAATGTTGGTGTTCGATAAATATAACGGCATGATGTTGAGATATTTTAGATGCTGATTATTATTGGTGAGAAAATAGTGGAGAAAACAAATCAGTGGTGAATAGATGGAAATTTTGGTGAAATAGTAAGTCTAAAATACAAAGCCTGCAAGATGCAGGGCTGTTGTAGCAAGTTTTGAGTAAGTAAGAGTTTGTCCCACAGAAAAAATTGATCTAGAACCCACAAAAGGTTGTATTAGTAGGCCTCCAGATCTAGCTACAAATCTGGAAATCCTAGAGAAAGGGAGTTAGGGGCCACAACTACACTAAACTAAAATTAAAAGAAGAGAAAGAAAGTACAACCCTATCCTAAATAAAGGGTTTATGAAGAAGGTGATGATAGTATGTGTTAAAATAAAGATGAAAATTAATGGGAAGTAGATTACTAAGCTAAGACTATTTTAGTCATGCAACTCAGATTTAGAGACGTCTCTACAGCAATCCTTCAGATGGTGTAGACACCCAAATTTGGCCCAAGGCCCGATCGAAACACCTTTCGAGAGAGGTGCAATTCTGAGCTTTTGATGGCATGTATGGAACCCTTAGAAATTACCCTAAACCCTTAAGAATCACCCTAGATCCCTTAGGAGCCTACCCCGAATCTTTAGAAACCAACCCCGACCCTTAGAACCCTTTCCGAACCCTAACTTAACCTTCCCAGGCAATAAGGAGGAGGGGTGCACCAGAACTGGCTACGACCCTCTACAATGACCAACTCCTATACCATTGAAGAGTAGAGGTCATCAGCTTTCCAATGGTCAAAGAATCGCCCCAACCAGAGGTATATATCAAAAGATATGGCAGTCCGAACCCGAAGGGCAAGGAGGTAATTTCAAGTGGGCCCCCTAGGGATTTGGCGCGACTATTAGTCACACCAGGCTATTTCTCCCCTTCCCCCATACCAAATGGCCCTATCAGGCCCCGCCTCAAAACCAAATTCCCATCACCCAACAAACCTTTCCTCACTCCCAATGGGCTCACCCAACCCCTACTCATGTCATTCCCATCCAACCCATGCAGCAACAAATTGAGAATCCAGTCCTCACTGCACCCTACATAGATCAGCAGTATGAGGAGGACGAGATCAGAAATAATGGGGCCTATGCTGGGGCTTTGACCAGCCTCAGCCCCCCTCCCATAATTGCCCATACCCTGGTGGCCTAGAGTGAAGTCCAGATGAAGACCGAGAAAGTGACCCCTGTATCGAAAGAGTCAGAGTAGCTGAAAGAACAGCTAGACAAAATATAAAAATAGTTAATGAAAATGGGTGGTGCTGAAATCCACGCCACGGACTTCACAGACTTATGTCTGTTCGCTGAGGTCCCCTTATCCCCCAAATTCAAAATGCCAGCCTTCGACAAATATAATGGCATGGGCAATCCTATTGTGCACCTGAAGTCCTACTGCGGGGACATGTGCCAATACGGGGAGGACGAAAGACTATTAATAAAAGTCTTTCAAAAGAGTCTAACCGGGCCATCTTTGAGATGGTTCACATCATTAGAATCGTCTATGATGAAAACATGGAGGGACTTGACGCATCTCTTTCAAGAACAGTATGTCTACAATATAGACATTGAGCCGCATAAGTCCGACTTGGCCCGTTTGAAGTAGAATTAGAATGAGACCTTTAATGACTACTTGGGGTGATGGAGAGCATTGGCAGCTCAAGTCAGGAACAGAATACCTGATGATGAACAGATAGAGATGATTTCGAAGAACACTCTGCCAGTGATTTCAGACGTTTTGGTATATCAGTAGCAAACCAGCTTTGCTGATCTAGTGAGAAATGTCAACCGATGCGAGGACGCCATCAGGGAGGGGCGTCTGAATAAGAACGTACCAAGTAGACCCAGTGGGATTAGAAGATTTTCAGAACAGAGGAACGAGAAGAGAATAGGGGGCAATGTCCAGAACATAGTCAATACCAGGACCAATAATAACACTACCCCGTTTCAATTTCAGGCAGCCCCACTAGCACCTGTTAGGCCTGAGCAGATGCAAAGAATGGGGAATGGGCCAGGAATGAAAATGACCCCGGAACAGAGGAGAGCCCGCTACGACCGAGTCTTCACACCTTTGGGGCAATCTTTGAGTGTACTTTTTCCCCTGTTAGTAGAAAAGGGATTAGGGGCTATCCGCCAACCGCAACCTCCTCCTCACTCGATCCCAAACAACTATGACCCAAATACCCACTGTAATTTTCATCAGGGTCCAGGTCACCCTACTGATCACTGCTTCCCATTGAAGCATGCCATCCAGGATTTGATCGATGCCGAGAAAATCATTCGCCCTGCACCTCCTCAGCATGCTAATATTCACCAAGTGCCACTATCCCCACATCCTACCGGAGGAGAAGGTCCCAGACCCACTGCCGGAATCATTGAAGATGAGGAGGAATTTGAATTTGACCCATCAAATTATATCAGTGATCAGAAGAATTATGTTGCACCATGGCCGAGGAATGATGAAGAAAGGAATGTTGGGGTAATTGAACCCCTAAACTTGTCTGAATATTTCCCCAACCCAACCCCACAATTTGAACCTTTGGATCTCCAGGTATACTTTCCGTCCACCACACCCATCAATTATATAAATATCAATGCATACCAACCATACACCACAACCCCCAATTACTCTATAAACCCCCATGCGCCCAATCTTGCACCCGCACCCGCTAGTCATCAATGGCCTGCGCCCGCCCCATTTCAACTACCACTATACACCACAACCCCCATCAATTACCCTTTAAGCCACCAGGCCCCCAATCCAACACCCGCACCCATTAGTTATCAATGGCCTGCGCCCACTCCATCACCCCAGCTCAACTACCGGCAAGTTCCACCATCCCCGTCAATTACCTAACGGCCCATCAGATCCCCCATCTGTCGCCAGCACCCACTACCTATCAATGGCCTACTTTTACCTCCTTCCCTCCAATGCCACCACCCTTAAGCTTCACCACCCCCATTTGGCCCAATCTTTTCACCCAACCCATTGCCATCGAGGTGAATCAAGTATTGCCCACACCTCCTGAGCCGACAGTACAAGTACCTCAAGAACCGGCAGCCATACCCTTCAAGCTCTTAGGATGCACATATGATCCTCATCAGGTCCCGCTAAGCTATGAACAAACAGATATCAATACCGGAAGCAGCAGCAGAGAAGGGGCAGTAGATTTTGTTACCAGATCAGGGAGGATATCAAAGTAGCCAGGAATACCAGCAGCAGCATAGGCCCAACCCGAAGGAAAGAAAGACAATGAGGTGAACCCCTTCGAGAAGATGAGTCGAGAACATATACTGGAGACTCAGCTGAGAAGAATGCCTGCCCATATCACTGTATGGGATCTGTTAATGACATCCCCATTCCATTTTCAAGCATTAATGGGGGCGTTAAAAAATGCGCATGTATCACTCCAAGTTAGCCCAGATGAAGTCGGACAGATAATTGGTCAAGTGATGGCTCCAAATGCCATTTCATTTTCTGATGCCGATTTACCTGAGGAAGGAGATAGTCACTCAAAATCTTTGAATATAACCGTTGAGTTTGGAAATATGATTATCCCCTTGGTACTAATTGATAATGGGTCTGCATTGAATATATGCCCGTTGAGAACCGCCACCAAGATTGGGGTTGATCCGTGCATGTTAAGCCCCACCAGAACCAGCATTAGAGGGTTTGACAATACCAGGAGAGAAATAATGGGAGAAGTTGATCTTGAGCTATTGATAGGGCCAATAACCTTTTCCATCTTATTTCAAGTCATGGATATCAAATCCTCATTTAATCTGTTGTTGGGGTGCCCGTGGCAACATGAAGTCGGAGCCATACCTTCCACATTATACCAGAAACTCAAATTTGCATATGAGCATAAGATTATCACGATCATTGGAGAGGGGCACAGTGAGAAAGAAAAGGCCGCCAATAGCATTGAAAAACTCAATATGCTGGATGTACCACACACCGCTGAGGACGTCGACCTCCACAGTTTTCAGTATGAGGTGTCAGCTAAACTCGCAGAACCCATTGAGGGCATCATGTATAAAACGGGAGGCGATATGGTAGCGGCAGTGACAAGCTCCAAAAGTGGGGCTATCAGAAAGGAAGGGGTGTAGGACCCAAATTACAAGACAGAAGAGAGCCAGTTGTGGCTAAGGGATAAAAAGTAAGATTCGGGCTAGGATATAAGTCCACAGAGCAAGAGGTCTGAGAGGCCAAAGAGAAAGTCAGGGTCTCTGCGGCTGCAAGAGCTCGAGGAATCAACATAGAGGAGAAGCCTCGCCCTAGGCCGCACATCAGGGATTCCTTTGTCAGTGCAGGGGTCGTAAAGATCGATCGAAATGGGGCAACCCATTTAACCCCACACAGACCCATAGCCCTAATCCATCCCACCAATACCCAGATCTCCCTTCCCAGCTTGGAGATAGATTTGGCCTCATTGTCCCTTTTCGAGGAACGATTGTCGTTACCTTAACAAACTCCCCCTGTGGTGAATCACCACAAAAGCCGTGTTAACGTTTGAGGATATCATCTCATACGAAATAGGGATTAACATGATGGAAGCTGACCCCAAGGAGCCATATCAATCAGCACCCTCCACCCAATCAGGTAAAGGAGCAACCCCTCACGTACGCAACTGGGCATCTTTGCCCCAAACCCTAGAAGCGGGGAGTGGCCCAACATTTGGCACCTGTTACCCAAAAAAAAACAACCTATAAAAAGGGAGATAAGCCCTTGGCCGGCAATACCTTATGTATATAGCAACCTGCCTTGCCAAGGGCCCGTCTCCGAAGAAAACAAAAATCTCAAAAACTTGGAAAAAACACAAAATCCTAAAAACATTGAAAAAATCGAAAGTCCAAAAATATTGTCATTTAAAATTCTAGAAAATGTCCCACAAAAGGATGCCTTAATCAAAATGCCCGTCCGACGTGAAATCGATCCCTTCCCCGTAGAAACACAAGAAGAGGTAGGGATCACGAGTCTGGACGAGGATGTCCCCTTCGAGGAGCTCCCCAATGAGCTCCTTGACCGATTTACCGACTTTGAGTATGGCCCTACCCCCATTGTCGAAGAGACCGAAGACATTAATCTAGGAACTGAGGAGGTTCCCAGAATAACCAAAATCAGAACGTCACTATCTCCTGAGGAAAGAAAAAGCATGATCGACTTCCTTCGATCATACCAACATATTTTTGCCTGGTCATATGAGGGCATGCCTGGTCTGGATACTGATTTGGTCGAGCATGAGTTGCCTCTCTACCCTGATATGAAGCCAGTCAAGCAGAAGCTAAGACGTCTTCGACCCGAATGGATGCTGAAAGTCAAAACGAGGTCATCAAGCAGTATGACGCGGGGTTTCTCATGATATCCAAATACTGGCAATGGCTAACCAATATCGTGCCCGTACCAAAGAAGGACAGAAAGGTCCGCATGTGCATCGATTTTCATAATTTGAACAGAGCGAGCCCAAAGGATGATTTCCCATTACCACACATCGACATCTTGGTCGATAACACAGCTAAGCACGGGATGCTTTCTTTTATGGATGGATTCTCAGGATACAATCAGATCAAAATGGCAGAGGTTGATCGCGAGAAGACATCGTTCATTACCCCTTGGGGAACCTTTTGCTATCGAGTCATGCCATTCGGGCTGAAGAATGCCAGTGCAACATACCAGAGAGCTATGACTACACTATTTCATGACATGATGCACCGAGAGATTGAAGTATACGTCGACGGCATAATAGCCAAATCACTGGAGCGAAGCGAGCATCTGGTAAACCTTCAGAAGCTGTTTGAAAGGTTGAGGAAGTATCGACTACGTTTGAACCCATAGAAGTACGCATTTGGTGCTATGTCAGGAAAACTATTAGGATTCATCGTCAGCAGGAGGGGGATCGAGGTCGACCCAATCAAAGTCAAAGCCATCACTGAAATGCCACCGCCGTCTACCGAGAGGAGGTTAGAGGGTTTCTGGGGCAGAATACAGTATATCAGTTAGTTCATTGCACAGCTCCCTCCAATCTGCACGCCAATCTTCAAGTTACTAAGGAAGAATTCGCCCGTTGAATGGAACGATGATTGTCAGGCAGCGTTCGAAAAAATCAAAAGCTACCTCCTTAATCCACCTATTTTGGTACCACCTGAGCCAGGGAGACCACTCTTGATGTATCTCTCCACGACAAAAGTTTCGATGGGATATGTTTTGGGGCAGCACGATGAAACAGGAAGAAGAGAGTAGGCCATTTACTATCTGAGCAAGAAGTTTACTGATTATGAGACGCGCTACTCTTATTTGGAGAAAGCATGCCTAGCTCTTGTATGGGCTACTCAAAGGCTCCGACATTACTTACTATCCCAGGCCGTTATGCTCTTGGCCCAAATGGACCCATTAAAATGCCTATTTGAAAAGCTGGCTCTCACCGGGTGGACTGCACAATGGTAACTTTTATTATCTGAATTCGACATTACGTACGTCACTCAGAAATCGATCAAGGGGCAGGCGCTTGCTGATCATCTTGCTGATAATCCTTTACCTGACTATGAGCCGTTAAGAACTGAATTCCTAGATGAAGATATATTGTTCATGACGGAAGACGATACAGAAGAAGTAGAAGAATCATGGGTAATGCACTTTGATGGGTAGCAAATGTCGAGGGCCAAGGAGTTGGTGCCATCCTAATTTCACCAAAAGGATCCCATGTACCGGTCTCTATCAAGCTCAACTTTCCTTGCACTAACAATATGGCTGAGTACGAAGCTTGCGCCGCTAGTCTGCAGGCAGCTCTCGATCTGCATGTAACTCACCTTCGAGTATTTGGCGATTCACAGTTAATCATATGTCAGGCAAATGGTGACTGGAAGACGAAAGACGAGAAACTGATCCCCTATCATGAACACCTCGAAGATCTGATAGCCTGCTTCTAAGATGTGACTTTCTCATACGTCCCCCAGATAAGGAACCGCTTTGCTGACGCATTAGCAACTTTGGCGTCAATGATTGAAATCCCCTATTGTGTTGAGATGAAGCCGATCAGGATCGAGCAGAGGAATGAGCCGACCTTCTACTCCAGATTGAGGAACCTACAAAGCCTGATGATGAGCCACCTTTGTTCTCAGATATCAAGAATTTCCTCGAAACCCTAACTTTCCCAGAGGGTACATCCAAGATAGACCGACGAACCATTCAATGTTTAGCGGCAGGTTACGTCATTTGTGGGGAATGCCTCTATAAGCGATCATACAATAACATCTTACTCAGGTGCCTCACTGAAAGTGAAGCGGTCAATATTATGAAAGAAATCCATGAGGGAGTATGCGGAGCCCACATCAGCGGTCACATGCTCGCTAAGAAATACCTACAGCAGGGATACTTTTGGACCACCATGGAATCGAATTGTTACAAACATGTTCAAAAATGCTACAAGTGTCAAGAACACTCCAGTCTGATACACGCTCCTGCCATTGATCTTCACTGCATGACCACTCCTTGGCCATTTGCTACTTGGGGCCTTGACATTGCCAGAATGATTAATCCAAAAGCATCAAACGGACATCGATTCATCCTCGCCGCCATTGAATACTTCACCAAATGGGTAGAAGCGGCATCATATGCCAACATCACTGCCAGTCACGTTGAGAAGTTTCTCAAGAACAATATTGTGTGCCGATTTAGAGTACCCAATGATATCATCATGGACAACGGCACAAACTTTGCGAATAAGCGCATCCAAGATGTCTGCGAGCAATACAAGATCAAGCACCATCGCTCGTCCCCTTATCGGCCTCAAACTAATGGAGCCATGGAAGTCACGAACAAGATAGTCGTCCGCATCCTTGAGAAAATGGTCGTCACTTATCGAGATTTGAGCGAAATGCTGCCATTTGCTTTGTGGGCCTACTGAACGTCGATCCGTACCGCTACGGGGGCAACACCATTCTCCCTTGTGTATGGAACCGAGGCCGTCCTCCCTTGTACCCAAAGCAGAAAAAGAGAGATCACGCTTTGATCAGCTGAACTCATTAGATGAGAAGAGACTCCTAGCCTTGTGTCACACTCAAGTTTACCAGGGGCGAATCGCACACGCTTACAATAAACGTGTCTGCAGTCGAGATCTAAAGGTAGGAGACACTGTGCTGAAGAAGATCTTCCCATCCCTCCATGCCGATTCAAGAGGAAAGTTTAAGCCAAACTGGGGATGACCATACATCATTCGAGAATTACTGCCAGGATACGCCATCCACCTCACCACCATGGACAGAGATCATCTTCCTGAGCCCATCAACGCTGGATACGTCCGATGGTTCTACTCTTAGTCCATCACGATAAGGTAAGTATTGATGAAACAGATATGTGACTGCTTAAGAACCACCCAAAAGAGGCCATCATTCCAAGCACAGTAGCCCAAAAACATCCCTAAAAATGATGAAATCCTTTGCTATCCCATTTGAGCCTGGGCCTTTCTTTCAATAAACCCATTCCCCCAAAATATATACGTGTACATATACCAAAAAAAAAGAGAGAAAAGATGAAGTAGAGTTACTACCAAAATCCAAAAAAATTGAAAAAGTAAAACCTCAAAGAGAGATTGCCTGAAATGAAACAAAAAGAACAAAGAAGAATCACGGGGCATGTACAGTAAAACCCCCAAGGAAGAAAGCATGTTGAGAAAACTGAAGTCGTATCAAGGAAACCCTTTTAGCCCAGCATACCTTCAAATCCTATCCTGACCCATGGCCAAGCTACACCCTGAAGGAAGCCCTCTTTGTAGGTTCGCAAGCAGTCATAATATCTGTTAAGTCAACACAAGCCGAGTTGTAAGACGACACCAGAACCCCATCTAGCCGGCTATGAGGGATTCGACGTCTATGTCGTGGCTTTTCTAAAGGAAATGAAATAAAAATGAAATAAAAATAATAAAATAAAAATACAAGCTCAAAGCAAGATGGACATAGTGAAAACCCGAAAGGGCATTACAGGTAAAAACAGCGAGTTTGTGCGGACCAGGTGAAAGCCCGAAAGGGCGCTTGGGGTAAGAAAGCCAAACCCATGGACGTGGTGAAAACCTGAAAGGGCGCCACAGGTAAGAGAGGGAGATAAATAAAGAAAATTTGACAAAAAAAAAAGAAGAAAAGTTTGGACTGATAGAAATTATTGAAGAGCCTCCTTGGTTACTCCCCCTGCCCCCTTGATTTTGGGGGGCCGTTCATGCTAGTTCAAATCAAGTCCCGACCAGAATTGTCTTTGTGAAACCCGCACCGTCAAATGTATGACCCTAGGCAAGGAGAAAGGTTTAACTCAATCTAAAGGGATCCATATTCCAACCTTGGAAAAATTCGGAAACCCACCCAGGTCCGACTCCAAAGAAAGGGTTCGACCATGCTCAAAAAGTAGACCCAGGATTCCCCAAAGTATCACACAATGATTAAGGCACAACAAAAAAAAGAGAGAGGAGATAATACATAAACTAAAAATAGATCTGTATAGATGCATATAAACTGCCTTTTGCATCACTTACACTACATCTCAAAAAATAGTTGGTGTGATGGCTAGCGTGTTTTCCTTTTTACAAGTATAGAACAAAAAAAAAACAACAATAAAAAATAATATATATATATATGTATACCAAAAATGTGTGGGTATTAGTAAAGGGGTTTTCTACACCCCTTTTTTCTGTGTATATGATCTGTGCAAAAAAGTTCTGTGTGCAGGAACGAGTTAACGGCCCAGCTCGTGCTTCGAAGCGCTAATCTCAGCATAAAGGTCATCCTCTCGGACATTCCTCTTAGTCAGCCAACGACCATGCAGGCTCTTGAACCTCTTCCGAGAAGAGTCGGCGGCTCCAAAAGCAATGCTCAGTGATCCCTTTAAACGGAGAACCTCGCTCTCCGCTGTGTCTGCTCTAACCCTCTTGCATGCCAAGAGTTCTTGCAGGACCCTCTTCTCATCCACCAATAGCTCGATACGGGTTCGGAGCACCGCCTCTTTCTTTGGCAAGGGGGATCCAGTGTCAATGATCTCTGACAAATCTGGGCCATCAGCGGGCGCTCGATCAATGACCAGCCTCGTACTCGGAGAAGTTCTAACGAGTCTCTCGCTCAAAATCACACATCGATTAATCGTGGCCTCTCCCAAAGAGGAGAAATCTGATCTATGTCCCCAGAGGATTTCCTAGAAAAGATCAAATCACATAAAGGGGGTCTAGCCTCATGAGGCACCTGCTGAGGGCAGCCGAACTGACACAACACCCAAAATGGGAAGTAAAAGGTGCTGCCGGTCAGTCCTAGGAGGGTGATGCCCTCATGGTCTCTAGAACGAATCATTGGGAAGGCCCGATCCAACCAAGGAAGCCTCCATGTCAGCTCAGAATCGACCAACCAAAGTTTCAGAGCCGACACATCACCCTGGGGATGCAAGTGACATCTACTCAAAAAACATTGGGCCACCTCGCCTCGAGCAACATAAAAGCGGGGCACAGGCCCTAAAATAGCAAAATGCTCACCCAGCCAGACCTGGAGCAATAAGGGGCATCCCCGAACGTCCTCCACCTTTCCCAAGGCAAAAGAATCAAGGCTTCGGTATAGCTCAGCAAGCATTAAGTGCATCATGGACCGGCCCGCTCCATCTCCATCAAAATATCACAAACTACCAATGAGAAGCTCTCTCCCCCGGTATAGAAGAGGATTTCAGAGATGAGACCAAGTGCTAGAGCTTTCACGTTAAAGACACTCCTAACCGACAATCTTCAGAGGCTTTCATCACCGAAAAGTTCATTGAGGAATTTCAGCGAACACCTTGTGAGCCCCCCGATGAGGCTCTTCTCATACTCAGATTTCTTCAAACCGAGAGTAAGGTGAACGGATCTGGAATACCCTAGGCTAGGCATAACTCTTGCAAGGTCCCTGTGAAGCTTCAGGCTAGACAGATTGGATAGCTCCTCGAGGGTTGGGGTCAGCTCCCGCTTCCCAAAACGGAATACATGGAGGTTCACATCCCAGCACGAAGCGGCGGCATGAAGGAGTTCCCACCGAAGAGGAATCTCTAGGAAAGAAGGAAGGTGAGATAGCCCAAGGTGCTCCAAGTCGGCGAGCTCACTCTCATTCAGACTCCCAAACCAAGCCGCCAGGAACTTGGGCCCCAGGCCCAACAAAGAGGATAAATTGGCTCCGGGCCCTCCACGTAAGGGAGGGTTAGGAAGCGGATCCATGAACGTAAAAGGATCTTTTGGGAAGATAAGAATCAATGTAGGGTGATGGACCCACCTGGAAAATAAGAGCAAAAGAGGCCGGTCAAAGGAGCCAAGTCAAACAAAAAAGAAATAATTTTTGGGCCAACTCAGGCATATAAGGCCCCACTGCCCCCAGGTCAAACCTGGCGCAACTAATAGTTGCACCAGTGCATTCTTTCCCCAGTTTGGCCTGGCACAACTAATAGGTGCACCAGTGCATTATTTTCCCAGTTTGGCTTGGCACAACTATTAGTTGCACCAGTGTAATTTCCCTGGAATTTTAGCCTGGCGCAACTATTAGTTGCGCTAGACTAAAATCCCCCCTCTACAGCCATCTCAAGACCGAACTGAGGAGGGGACTTCTGCCCTTTCTGTTGGTTTTACATATATTTGCACTTCTGACCATTGATGGTTTGAGAATTACTTGGCTATGTGCAGGATTGATCCTACGTTGAGGCATGCGACCCAAAAGGTCACTTTCTAAAAAGGCATTGAGCAGGCACATCCTGCAGAGAAATAGATTTGATACCAAGTAATCGGGGTGTAAAATCAAAGCAAGACCATCTCCCAAATGATAATCAAAATCAAACTTGTTTCCAAAGTACCACACCAACCATTCTCCAAATTGTTTAAAATAGATCCCAAACAAATTCCAAAACAAAAAAATGATGAAGGAAACTAATAGCCTATTCCTTACTCGCCCCCTTAGACATCTTGCGATGGCGAGAGGAGCTCTAATAGGTCCTCATATCCCCCACTCTAGACCACGCCTGCGAAATCCTACTGGGCAGGGAATGCGACTCCTTAGCCCGAGCACGCTGTAAGGCACAGTCAAAGACAAGATGGGTCAAGGGGCCAATGATAATGAAAGGAATGAGAGGAGTCGAGCAGCCAGATACTTACCGTCTCCACCTCCCGAAGCTCTACTAGATGACGATGGTACTCCGCATATTCCATGGCCGAGTTGAAGTCCTACGATACAATATTCAATTGTTAGAACACCCCTGAAAGCATGTACCGAAGGAAACAAAAATAAAGGAGAAGTGGCTCATCAGAAAACTTACCCCAGGGACCACCTCAGGAGGAGGAACGCGGGCCGCCTCGGCAGAGAGCCGTGCCTGTCGATCTACGTCAGCACAGAGGTCTGAGAGGAAGCCATCTTCAAGACCCCGAAAGGCCCCATAGGCTACAGATGGACCCCCACCAGGGACACCCGCCTGAGAGGTACCCGACAGACCATCACCTAATGAACCCTCGCCCGAGGGACCCGCACCAGAAGGACCAGCACCAGAGGGATCTACCCTGACATGTCAACAGCACTCGACCCACCTTCACCGTCCGAACCATCCCCTGGAGCAAACTGTGAACCAGACAAGAATCTATTTAGATAAGACGAAGGCCAAGTAAAAGTGAAAGAGAAACTAATCCAAGCTGAGAAGTTACCTGACCAAGTGGGCCCCCGAACGCAAGGAAATTAGCTCTAGGGACAAAACGCGGCAGGATCAACCGGTAGGGTAGGCACTCGTACCAGGCATGATAATCCTAAGGCACATGGAGAGCGTGAATGGGGAACCCATTGTTGAAAAAGGCCGTCGTCAGCTCCTCAATACTATCAGCGGGACTCCAAACGTCAGCCGGGGGATCCACGGGTATGGCGTAGTAGCCTTGAAACTGGTGCACCACTCGCTCCCCCAGATAGTAGCATCTGGCCCACGCTCCATAGAAGAAGACGACGCGACGATAGTCGAATAGGCGGGAGGCACCCATGGCCGCTCGGTCCCAGAAGGGGGATGTCAGATACGGATCAGGAAGGATCTGCTCAAAAGTCAAAAGGCGAGAGAGATCAAGTAAGAAACACCTCAATCAAAAGAAATGTCCACGCTGAAAGTAAACAAGGGATGAAAAGTTATCACCTGCTCGGGGACCATCAAGTCAAGCTGGGACCTTAGGCCCATTTCCAGGTGCTTTAAGCCCACGTCACGGTGTCGGGCCTGATGTCAGTTGCTGAGGAGGGGATAGGTGAGCACCTCCGAGAAAAGGAGCGGGCGCCCAGGGTGGAAATGGTGATATCCCCATACCTGAAAAAGGGGCATTGCACAAGATCGTGTCAGTAGCATATATGGATCAGTAAAAAATGATGATAAATAAATGATAGTGATGGCAAAAGCAAAGGAAAGAAAGAATTACCTCTAGGGCGGCCTAAAATCCCACAGCGGACTTCGAATCCCCGGTCGTAACCCGGGATAAGTTGTACATCAGCCAGGCGTATCCCGCCCCTCCCCAGTCATGCCTGGGAACGTCGCCTCAATTATCCATCACGCTCAATAGGGACAGGCTAACTCGTCCCCCGCTGGCATTTGTAAAAAGGGTCTTGCCTAGCAGGAGGAGGGTGATGCGAGCTAAAATGATCGCCCGCTCTGGCGCAATGTAAAGCACCCGGTCTGGCTGTCCCAGGTCCACCAACTCATCAGCAGAAAAGAGGGAGGTCAGCCAGGACATCTTGACCTCTGTGCCATGGGTCGGGAAGAACAGCTCGAAATGGGCTGAATCTGACAATTTCGATTAATCGAAATTGGGTTTCGATTAATCGAAATTGGCCAGGAAGTTGAAAAGTCAGAGGACCCCGACTTCGATTAATCAAATTGGAGTTCGATTAATCGACCTTGGATTTCGATTAATCGATTGGGAACCTCCAGTGGACCCCAGGGGCTGGAGGAAATGACTTGGGGAAAATCGACTAATCGAAATGGGATTTCGATTAATCGATTTCAATTTTTGATTAATCGATTTGGGATCGATTAATCGATTTTAGGAACTCGATTACTCGAATTGAGAATCGACTTGGCTGAACAAAGAATTTCGATTAATCGAATTAGGATTCGATTAATCGAATGAGAATCTCGATTAATCGATTTGAGAATCGATTAATCGATATTGACTTTCGATTAATCAATTTTGGAAATCGATTAATCGAATCAGATTCGATTAATCGATTTTGGAGTTCGATTAATCGACTGAGATAAATAATGTTAACTTTTGAGTTTGACTTTAAGATTCTTGGAGGGTCTTGGACCTTCTTTATTGCATCCTTTGTGATGTGTTTCACATGTTATGTGGTACCATAGGTGGTACGAGTGAGCTAGTGCACAAGGAGCCACGTGGGACCTTGATGCATTGATCAAACAAAGACTTGAGGTAGGGAACACCTTGAACATGTACTTTATTTTACAAGAGCATGTATGTAGTGATATAGAATTCAATCCAAATGTTTTATTGTTTAAGAATTGTGAAAAGTGTGTGTGCGTGTGACATCCATAAGAGTAATTATAATGAGCCATCCCCAGGGGATGAAGAAGTAAAGAGATGAGAGCATCAGGTGTGATGCAAGTGAATGGATACATCCCAGGGATGTATCCAAGATTGAATCATGATTGATAGGGCCTAACTGATATAAGATAGCACACTTACACGGTGAATAACTATATGTAAGGCACCGATATTTTTGTTATTTGAGGTTTGATAGGGTACCCCACCGACGTGGCGGGATATCCACGACTGACACGACAGGATATCCGTGGCATCTGTCTGGCGAAACCGTAGGCGGTCGGAGCTTATCCGCACCCGTGTTGAATTGAGACAAGTGAACGCCCGCCACCAATCCCCAGGGGAAAGGGGCTTGGGTACTATATTTGTATTCCCAGGGAATACGTTAAAAGTGTCTATATAGATGACGATGAAGGGTATCTCATCGGGGCTCGATGCTATATTGCTCGGGGATTACTTAAGTTGAAAGTTTAAGTTTTGCTTTAGGCCTTTTCAGCATCATTCATGAGTAAATGAAAACATAAGTAATCAACAGTAAAATGAAATGCTTTTTAACTGTTTCATCAATAACTGCATAGACACATCATGCATGGCATATCATGGAATATATGTGAGGAATAATATATACGTTCAACTGTGTTTGTTCCCTATTTGGCTAGGATGGAGCGCACCCTGTAGACTATACGTCGCAGGTCCACTACTAGCAGCTGCCGAGGCTTCAGGAGACGCTGACCCCGGTGAGTCGGACCTTGCGGCCGGTGAAGAGTTGGAGCCACCTCCTGAGGACTTCTTCTAGAGGACTCCGTTGTGCCACTTTGAGGGCTTTTTGAGAGAGTTTTGTACGGCTTGGTATGTCAAGCTTTGATTTTGTTTAAACCATGTATATAAGGAGTTGGGATTATTCTTTTGGGACGAACCATCCGTGATGATTGCTATCATCGATGGTTCGGATCGGTTCTCCATTCATGCAGAGGCATGAGGGTAGAACTGTCTTTTAGGGAGTTGCTCAGTATAGATTTAAATTCCGAAATTTTGTTTATTATTCTATTGCATGCTTGATATACCAGTGTTCCATGCTTAGCTAAGGGGCACGGTCAAGATGATCGTGCTGATGGCACGGGTTTCGGGGTGCCAAAATTCGGGCTGTCACAGCTACTTTCTTGAGCTACGCGAGTCATGATTTTGAAGCCCTTCTGTCACTAAATTGCGCGAGAATAGCATGGACACTTGGTATGAAGTCTTGGGAAACTCGCAAGGACTACGCGAGGCTTACTTTCTGAATCCTTTGAGCCTTGCGGCAACTATGCAAGGCTCATTTCTTGCTATGTTGCTGCTATGCTTTACCTTCATGCAGTCAAGTTCTAGTCTGGATCCAGCTTCCATTCTTCTGAGAGGCTTCTGGGGCAAAAGTGGGCTCCTTAGCAGGATTAAGGCCTTATTGCAGCTGCTGTTCATTACCTACAGAACAGGCTTAAAACACTTTTATTAAATGATTAAATGTCACAACAGAGATTACGTTAAGGGTGAAAAGTAGTACTTTTCAGGTCTTAACAGGCACCTTTTCAGAAAAATGACACGTACTCCTAAAAAGTGTTGTGACATCTATTCACTTTGCTCAGGCAGTCATGCTAAATAAACTTTGGGATCAATGGGTTCGCCCAAAAATCTCGAACCCTGCTTTCAGCAGGGGCAGCCGCGAATAGTCCGATGGGGCCATCAAATGCCTCGTAGGATTGGACGCAAACTGTGGAGCCTTGCGTATGTTTACTTCGCACCTATCTTTGGATGTGGGTCGATCACCCCTCTTACGAAGCTGTTGCATTCAGAATGAATCTCGAACATCAATCACCTTCAAATCATCTCGAAGAAGCGGACATTTTTTTCGACTAACGGGCTTTCACAACTCGAGAGGCGAATGTTTTTCCCAGCTATTGGGCTTCCGCAACTCATTCCACCTCAGTTATGCCCAGTAATGTCACTAAGCGCTTGAGAACCGATTACCTCGAGAAACGAATGATTAGCCTGGCACCCCAGGGCTTTCGTTTTCTCACCGTGTTACTCACCTGATGTTTGAAGTTCATTATGAATACAGCAGACCTGTCAGTAATGCCTTGGCCCTCTTCGGATGTCTCTTTTCTTTGACATACGATCATTAGTGATCGGATACCAAAGAGGGGCATCTATAGACACCCAAGTTTGGCCCAAGGCTCGATCGAAACACCTTTCAAGAGAGGTGCAATTCTAAGCTTTTGATAGCATGTATGGAACCCTTAGGAATCACCCTAAACCCTTAGGAATCACTCTAGATCCCTTAGGAACCTACCCTAAATCTTTAGAAATCAACCTCGACCCTTAGAAACCTTTTCGAACCCTAACCTAACCTTCCCAGGCAATAAGGAGGAGGGGTGCACTAGAACTGGCTACGACCCTCTACAATGACTAAATCCTATACCATTGAAGAGTAGAGGTCATCAGGTTTCCAATGGTCCAAGAATCTCCCCAATCAGAGGAATATATCAAAAGATATGGCAGTCCGAACCCGGAGGGCAAGGAGGTAATTTCAAGTGGGCCCCCCTAGAAATTTGACGCGACTATTAGTCGCGCCAGGCTATTTCTCCCAACTATTAGTTGCGCCAAGCATATGAACAGTAACTATAGGATTTTGCCCCAAATTTCGTGTTTGGGGTTTGACTTGTTGACCACCTCGACCTTTGGGTGTGTTTTGATAGTTCTATTGCACCCATTCCTTACCTATTTGCAACCCTCCAAGTGGCCTAAAGCCTCACCCCATCATCCACCATTAGAACCACCTTCACACCTTTTCAAGCTCTCAAAATCCTAGGAAACCTTAGATTTGAGATCACCTAATTGCTAACCTCAATTAGCATCTCAGTGGCCTCCTAACCCACCCTTTTCCTATAAATAGAGCCCCCCACCCCTTGGTTTAGGGGTTGAGAAATTTGCTTAAGAGAGAAAGATCTCAAAGTGAGAAGTTCTTCCTCCCTTTTGTGCACTATTTTCACCCAAATTCCAGAACTTCCCAACCTCATTTCAAGCTTGTTCTTGCATCCAAAACCCTTAGCCTAGGTGTGTGTGATCCCCTAGCCTCCCTCCCCTACCTCTTAGCTTCAAGTCCTAGGAGTTAGAACCCCATTTTCCACCATACAAAGCCTTTAAGAGCTCATCAAAGCAAGCCACGCAAGGCTCTCCTACGGTGCTACAAGGGCCCGAGGGCTCCGACTCTCCCCTTTCTTCTCCTCTCTTTTTGGCATTCCCTACTCTTTCATTTGTGCCGTTACGCCGCCGAATTTTCGGTAGGAACGGAGGGGCACAAATAAGATTGGAGGCCCCTTTTGGCAAGAGGCAACCGTTTCCTTGTCTTTTACATCATTTTATTTTTGGCCATAAGTAGAGACCGCGTTAAGCGGGTTGATCGGGTGCCTAACACCTTCCCGATCGATAATCGAAGCCCCTACCCAAGAGCCTTTGGTGTGGACCAGACTCAGAGTCATATTTTTAGCACTTAGGTGCTCATAAAATGAACTACGTATCCCGGGACACCGAAAGCTCCGGGTGGCGACTCTATATTTTTATCGTTAGAGAGCGCATCGTCGCGACGGGACGGACCCGATTCCCACGGTTGCACAGATGGCTACAAGCACATGTACAAGGTATAAAGTTCTAAATCAACTACCACGGTTCAACCTAGTCTCTTAAGGCTATAGCCTATCCACTTCAATGGTCACAGGCTATCCAATAGAGAGGATCCAACCTCTTGAGTTAAATTAGAAAACCTATCTGTTCTAAGGGAATGGACTAATCTTAAGGCTATAACCTGTCTACTTAAATAGTCAAAAATTATCCAATGGATGTCCTCCCTCCACTGAATCAAATCAGAACATAAAAATCATTGCAGACACTATGTTTGCCAGGCTACAAGCTCAGGCATCCATAGGAGCAAACACCTCTTGCAAAACCAGTGGAAACCATAATTATTCAGAAGCCATAGTCATAGGCTATCCAATAGAGGTAGTAAATAGATGGCTCTTGAGGTAGCATAGTAAAATAAAATGTGAGATGAAAGAGATGAAAATAGCACATCTAAAATATACAGACCTGCAAGATACAGGGTCCTTTTGTAGAAAGTTTTAAAAGTAAAAGTTTATCCCACAGAGAGTAGTGATGTAAAACCTAATAGACTGTATAGTAGACCTCCAGATCGGCTACTGATCTGGCAATTCTAGCCTAATCTAAGAAGAAAGAGGGTTTTTTGGGTGTCACTAGATCTAATCTACAAAATAGAAATACAAAGCTAGATCTAAAATATTGAGTAAGATGAATGGTAAAATAAAATATAAAATGGGGAGAAATAGACAGCTAGGGACTGGACTTGTGAATTTGTAGGTGTCCTTTACTTGGCCACAAGCTCAAGTGCAAGGTAGAAGAATTCAAACCAAACCAAAAGCTTGAACTGATCTTAAGGGTATGAGCTGTCCACTTGAATGGTCACAGATCATCCTATAGACTTCATCCAATCCCAAGGTTCAAATTAAAATATTAAAATTACTACAAATGCTATGGATGCAAGGCTACAAGCTTAGGCATCCATAGGGATATTAAACCTAGGAAGATTAGATGGAAATTCAGAGATCTAAAGGTTAAATGAATGGGCTATTCCCAAATACATAAATCTGATTGAGAATCTAAGGGAACCACAGGATCTATGGATTTAATTGCACTTTAAAACCAACAATTTATTGAATCAAAATTACTTACAATAAACTTGTTCTCAGATCTGTAGTTTGTGTATCAATCCACACATCTTTATGCCGAAATTACAATTACAAACCAGATCTGAACTACTACCTAGATCTAATCCAACAGGCTAGATTAGAGAGAGAAGAGGAAGAGAAAAGGGAAAATAAAAGCTAAAATTAAACTAAATGAGTCAAGGAGAACTTAGAGAATTTCTTAGTTTCCTTGCTGAAGAATTACAGCAGCAAGGATGCTTATTTATACATATATAGTGAGTCATGTGCTTTGAATTGCAGCCAATCAGAGGAGAGGAATTAATTTTAGTTGATGCTAATCTATGGGCTTAGCATTCTAGCCGATCAGAGAGAAGAGAGAGATCCATTCAGTTCTGCATAGGTGAAGTAGTTTGCTTCCCGCCAGACCTATTGGTTTGAAAATCAGTTTGCATGTGGGCAGCTATCCCATGTGCTTTGGAGTTCTAAAAAATGCCTCTGCTGTCCATTGATATTTTCTTATGAAACCCAAACTAACTCCAGCTTTAGCTATTACCAAAATAGCCCCCATATATGTTGATGAATGCTGGAAATAGCTGAGGCTTGATGGAGTTTAAAGAATGCCCCTGATGTCCATTAGTAATGGCTGAAAGACAGCAGCAGTTGATAGCGTTTTAATGGAGAAGCTTCAACAATGTATTCGAGTAGTTGGCTGGTGCAATTCAAGAGGATAGAGCAGCTTCAGGTGTCCATTCGAGGGGATGGTATAACCATTGGACAGGATGGTGGTTGAAGGTCCAAAAGGTAGTAACTTCAGGTATATTCTCGTGAGGATGGTAGATGGATTCGAGAGGTTCAAGCACTTGTTTCAACAAAAGTCGACAGGATGAGGAATGCAGATGTCAACAGGTTAGCTGAAGGTGTGCTTGAATATCTCGACAGGCATGCAAGTCCTCTAGATGGGTTGGATTGGCAGCTGCAATGAAGAGCTAGCCTCATGGACAATTCGAGAGGTATCCTGAAGCTTTAAGGGATCCACAAGAGAGGTTGTGGGAGGATGGCTGAAGCTGTCAATAAACCATTCGATAGGTGTACTCTAGTCTTCACACAACAGCCATTCGTTAGGTTCAATGGCCCACTTCGACAGGTTCAACAATGTATCCCTTCGAGTGGTTAGAGGACTGCTACACTGATCTTCTCGATAGGTTATGGTTCCATTTGATACAAAAGTCGACAGGTTAAGTTGCAAGACATGGCTGCAGCTCGAGAGGTAGAGGTACTAACTGCAGGTGCATGTAGTCGACAGGACCCATGGAGTTCTCGATAGGTTGGCTGAAAACCTCCAACGACCATTTGATAGGTTCAGGTCTGGGCTTCAAAATCCATTGATAGGTTCAAGGGAGCTGAGCTTCAACTGTTTTAATCCTCTTGAGATGAACTCGAGAGGTATGCTGCTGCTCGACAGGTTTGTTTCTTCTTTGTTGCAGCTCTTGAGTGCTTGAATAATTTGCTGCTGCAATTGGAGATGTTGGATCTTTTATGTGTGCAGTTGGTGTGCTTTAGCTTGCACACATTTTTCTAGCTGCAGCTCCTCTTCAGCTTATGCACACTATAGATGGCTGCCCTTAATGTGCTCTTGCCGAAACCCTTCCCTCTTTAACAATTTATAGCTGAAAATGCTAAAGCTTGGGCCGCTTTGCCTTTCTAGTGTGCAGTTGCATGCTTACTGCCCTCAACTGCAGAGGTTTAGTTCTTCAGCTCATGAGATTTAAGTGTAGCTTGCATCATTAATATTACAGCAGCAGCAACTCTCTTTCAGACCATAGGCTTAACCTGATTCAGCTCTAATGAATGGCTCTAGTTCTGTTATTTGTGGCATTTATTAATTAGATTTCTGCACTATGCTGTATTTTATTCCTAAATTGTAAAATAATATTAAAAATAATTATTAAACATCTCAAGGTCTTACAAAAGTCAGGTTTAAAGGTGTATAAAATTGTATAAATCAGTGACAAACACACTCCCAAACCTAATCTTTGCTAGTCCTCGAGCAAAGTGAAATTTAAAACAATTAACCCATAAAACTAAATGCCACTTTCGTAGAGAGCACGGATGCATTTAGCACATACACCAAGCCTTTTAAACCCCTAGGTGATCTCTAATGGAGGAGTGGATTCTCCTGAGGGTTTGCAGTGAAGGTACCCAGAAACTTCTCTAATAAACAGTTAATTTCAGTGCAACATGTTAAAACATAGTTTAAACAAAATAAAATTCATTCCACACCTATTCCTTCAACTTTTTAGAGGATTCTCAGCAGTAAAACAACAATTTAATACTAAAACTTTGTTGTAGTTCCTTCACAATCAATCAGCTCTTGTCAAGGCATTGTGTGTGAAAATTAATGCAATGCTCGCCATTAATTTGAGAACTCTATTTTGATAATGCCCCAAACAAATTCACTTTCAGACCCAAGTCTCTCCAAGGCTGTCACTCAAAATAAACATTAAGGGTGTATCATTTCACAAAGATCAAGATCAGTTACAGCCCTCAAATAGGACTGCAAGCATGAGCATAGGCAATGCTCTAATTCTTAAAATCTTCTAACTCTTTTCACCATAGATTACACAACTCTTTATCTCCACATGACAGCTCAATCAATTTCAGATCAGTAGGGTCTTTTTATTGGGTTGTAATGTGGCTTATGGGTGAAGTTGATAAAGAATAAAGGGGAATGAAAGGATTCAAATTTGAGAAATGAGTAAGGTAAGGAGATGATTTGCAACTTCACAACCTTCATTTCAGCATAATTTCATCTTCTTTTTTGAATTTTTCAGAGCCAAAGTGATAAGTTTTCTCCCTTCTTTTTCAAAATCTCCAATGAAGTGACTTCTCTTTCTTTTTTTTGTTTTTCTTTTCTATTTCTCTTTCATTTGGTATGCTTTTCTTTTGTATTTTTCTCTTTTTTTTTTTATGGGCCGGAATGCCACAACTGCTATCAAAATGTGCTTTCTTCTCCTTCAACCAAATGTCAAACAAACTCTACCTTCTTCAATTTCTTCACCTTTACCTTCTGAAATCTCAGGATGAGGGTCAGGTTGCATCAGGTCACTGAGGTTTGGGTTCAAATTCTCTGGTTTTTGTCAAAGAAAAACTTGAATTTTTAAGGCTCAAATAGTGTATATCAAGGGCAGTTCAAAGGGTAAGGATTTATAAGCTCAAACTATCCAAAGGATGGTCATACTTCATTTCTTCAATGTCATGAATGTTGTCAAGCTGCTTTAACTTAGAGTAAATAACTTCTAGTGAGCAAGAATAGGTTCAATCAGTCCTTAGAGCAGAAAAATTGCCAAAATACTCTTCAAAGAAAAATTTGCAAGCCCAAATCTCACTGGGTATGGTCTTCCATGAAATTCCTGGGGTATATCCTCACAATTTTCTCTCTTTTCAGATTCACTAAGCAGTAATTTGGAAAAAGTTCTTGACATAAACTTCATGAAAGTGTTAGAGTTTCAACAAATTTCAGTTTTAAAAAGTTTTTAATTTCCTCTTTTTCAAAAATCAGGTGGGAAATTACTTTATGTTCAAAAATTTTATCCTACACTACTACACTAGGATTAACTATTCCATTAGCACACCCTTCCATACCCCCAAACCTAAGATAAACATTGTCCTCAATGTTTACCCAATGAGTAGCTAGGGGCAGCAGGGTAAAAACAAGAAAGAAAAAAATGAGCAGGAAAATAAAAGCTATATACATCAAAGAAGAAAATTTCAAAACTGAATATATGGGTAGAAAGATATAGAAATGAAAAACAATTACTGCCAAAAACAGAAAAATAGCAAAACAAAGTAAAAAACTGAATACAAACATACAAAAGTTAAAAAAATTAGTAAAAATAGTACACACATTATATCCTAAGAAAAAAAAATTAGCAACTAAAAATGACATTTAAAAAAAAAAAAATAGTCCTAAAACAAAAAATCCTAAGACAATAATCTACATTCAGTTGTGCTAAGGTGAGGTCTATGTTGTGGATGTTTATGAATTAATATGAATTTCAAAGTAATGTCAGCATGAATGTACACATTTAAAAGCAGAATTCATACACAACTGAGACCTATTAACAGTGAAAAATCTTGAAAGTGAATGAATTCAGAGGCTCCATTGAAATTTTCAAAACACAAATATGATCCTCTACTCCTTAACTTTCATGATTCTTCCAAAATTTAAGAGCCATGATCTGAGCAGTTCCAGATGGGAGTATACGAATGACAACAAAAGAAAATAGCCCATCTGGATCTGAATATTTTTTTTTATGTTTTTATATTTTATATTTTTTGTATTTTTTTTTTATCAGCCGGGGCTCAACAATAGCCCTTATTTACTACTGCTGAAGAATACAAATAATATTATTGAAAAAGAAATCTGAAATTTTTTTGTTTATGTTTATATTTTCTTTTATTTTTATTATTTTAAACAAAAAATCAACATGCCTAAATCTGGAACTACAGTAATGTTGGTGCGCGCTTTTACTGGGTTCCTTTCGGTCCCCAAAAAGAGTGGCCCAATTTTGTCCTAAGCGAACTCTGGCAATGGTGATGATGGAGTAATAAATTAGAAAATATTAAATGCTGAAAATTAAAGAGGCAAATTCTAAATAAAGAATACTTGAGAAGATGTGATCGCCAGCTATAGATATTTATCGACGTTGCAACATGTCACTAATCATGCTTTAAGGGGAGTGGGGGCTTGTAGGTTGAACTCCTTTACTGAATTGTCCGCCGGCGAACGTCAGCAGTTGTGGGTTGCCTTTAGTGTAACTCGTTTGGTTTTTCTATTCCTGCTGGGATTTTATTTAACTCGGTCTCCTAATCATACTGGGAGTCTGATTAAGAAAGGGTCTCCTAATTCTACTAGGAGTCTAATTTTAAAAAAAGGTCTTCTAATTCTACTAGGAGTCTAATTAATTTAAATATCTTAATTTTATTAGAAATCTAATTAATTAAGTCCCCTAATCTTATTAAAATTCTAATTAATTTAAATATCCTAATCCTATTAGAAATCTAATTAATTAAGTCTCCTAATCCTACTAGGAGTTTAACCAAATCCCTGTTTATCCACAAGATCAAGATGAGATAACTTTCACATGCCCATTTGGCACCTTTGCCTATCGAAGGATGCCATTTAGATTGTGTAATACACCTAGAACTTTCCAAAGGTGCATGTATGCTATGTTTTCTGACATGATTGAGCAGTTTCTAAAAATTTTCATGGATGATTTCTCTATTTTTGGGGATAGTTTTAGGCAATGTCTACACAATCTCAACCTTGTGTTACTGAGATGTGAGGAAACCAACTTGATTTTAAATTGGGAAAAGAGCCATTTTATGGTCACTCAAGGCATTGTCCTTAGCCATGTGGTTTCTCACAGAGGCATTGAGGTAGACAAGGATAAAATAGATCTGATTGCACATTTAGCCCCACCAAAAACTGTGAAACAAGTCAGATCCTTCTTGGGGCATGCTGGCTTCTATAGGCGATTTGTCAAAGATTTAAGCAAAATCTCAAAACCTCTTAGTCACCTGTTGTGCTAAGAGGTTCCCTTTGATTTCAATGACGAATACCTTAAGGCCTTTGAGCTGTTGAAAAGTTGCCTAACCTCTGCACCTATCCTTCAAGCACCTGATTTTTCAATCCGTTTTGAGTTGATGTGTGATGTATCAGACTTTGCAATTGGTGCAGTCTTGGGACAAAGGAAAGATAAGGCCCTTTGTGTGATTACCTATGCAAGAAAAATCATGATTAATGCTCAGTTAAATTACACTACAACTGAGAAGGAATTATTGGCAATTGTCTTTGCTCTAGATAAGTTCAGGTCTTATGTACTGGGATCCAAGATAGTGGTTTTCACAGACCACTCAGCCCTAAAATGCCTTTTATCAACAAAGGATGCAAAGCTTAGATTGATCAGATGAATCTTCCTATAACATGGGTTTGATCTTGAGATCAAGGACAAGAAAGGGGCTGAAAATGTGGTTGTAGACCACTTTTCTAGGATCCTAGCAGAGGAGTTTGATAGGCTACCTGCTAATGACTCCTTTCTAGATGAACAACTATTTGTTATCAGCACCTCTACACCTTGGTTTGCAAATATTGTGAATTACTTGACAGTAGGAACGATCCCCCCACATTAGAACAAAATGGACAAGGATATGTTCTTTTCACAGATCATATATTATATGTGGGAGGATCCATACCTATTCAAGCATTGTACAGACCAAGTGGTGAGGAGATGTGTCCCTGATGAGGAACTTCATAATATACTAATTATGTGTCACGAACAGGCTTGTGGAGGCCACTTTAGTGGGAACAAAACTGCTGCCAAGGTGCTCCAAAGTAGATTTTATTGGCCTACTCTCTTCAATGATGCATGACTTCATTGTAAAACTTGGAAAAGATGTCAAAAGATGGGAAGTATCTCCAAAAGAAATTCCATGCCTTTACATCCCATACTTATGATTGAAATTTTTTATATTTGGGGGATCGACGTCATGGGTCCTTTCCCTCCTTCCTTTGGATACAACTATATTTTTGTAGTTGTGGACTATCTATCTAAATGGGTTGAGGCCATAGCTACAGGAACCAATGATCATAAGGTTGTCCTCAATTCTTGAAGGACAACATTTTCTCCAAGTTTGGCACCCCCAGAGCTATCATTAGTGATGGGGGGAGCCACTTTTACAATAGACAGTTTGAGAACCTACTAAGAAAGAACTTTGTGACACACAGAGTTGTCACCCCATACCACCCACAAACCAGTGGGCAGATGGAAATTTCTAATAGAGAAATCAAACACATTTTGGAGACAACTATGAGAGTGGATAGGAAGGACTGGTTCTTGAAGTTACCTAATGCTCTGTGGGCTTATAGGGCTGCCTATGATACCCCAATAGGGATGTCTCCTTTCAAGATGGTATATGGCAAGGCATATCATTTACCAGTAGAGCTTTAGCATAAGCTTATTGGGCTGTTAAAGCATTAAATACTGACTTAACTTCTGCTGGCATACACAGGAAACTCCAACTATCAGAGCTAGAATAGCTGAGATTAGAGGCATATTGAAATGCTAGGATCTACAAAGAGAAAACCAAGGCTTTGTATGGCAAGCATCTGCTGAGGAAAGAGTTCACAACTGGCAACAAGGTATGGCTATTCAACTCTAAATTGAGATTGGTCCCAGGTAAGTTGAGATCCAAATGGGAGGGACCTTACATAGTTGAGCATGTATCCCCATCTAGAGCTATTGAAATCATGGATCTAAAAGATAGAAGGACCATGAAACTGAATGGTCAAAGGCTCAAGCTTGTTGCTGAAAATGTGGTGGAGCCTGTGCTGACCATTCACTATCATGAACCTCCATAACATGTCTGAGCTTCAACAATGTATACTATGTATAATAACTCATGTGTTTGATTATTTTTGCTGCTATTTCTATTTTTATTTCATTTCTATTTGGCATTGTACATGAATTCTGCCATGTGTGTTTAGTACCTCATGTAGGATAATAGGTAAAATTTGTGAAGTGGACAGAGTTGGAGTGTCAATTCTATTGAGGAATGAACTATGAACTGATTACCACCCTTTTTAAACTAAAATACAACCTGTCGATAGGTTCTATGAACATCTCGACAGGTTCGAAGAGTTCCCAGTTTGCATTTCGACAAGATCTAGAAGTTGTCGAAAAGTGTGAATTAATTCTCGACAGGTTCTGAAGGTGTAAAGTTGGTTGTCGATAGGATCTGTGAAGGTTTCGACAGGTTCTGAAGGCCTTGGTTGAATTCTTGATAGGTTCAGGGAACCTATTGAGAGGTTTTTTAAACCTCTCAAAGTGATTTTCCTAGAGCCTGGAACCTGTCGAGAGGATTATCTGTTGAGCTTAAAGTACCTGCCCAGAGGTTCTGTGAACCTCTCGAAATGATTCTTTCTGTAACCATGGACCTGTCGACTGGATGGATTGAACCTCTCGCGAGGATCAGTTACTTTTCACTCTTTCGATAGGTTGCATCAACCTGTCGACATCTTTGCCCCAATCCTGTCGAAGCTCGTTTCCCATTGCTTTTAACTTAGTGACAACTCCCTTTTTTCCATTCGACAGCTTCTCTCTGAGCTTTAAGTCTTCTCTGCCGACTTTCCATTTTTTCTTTTTCTCTCTCCACCTCACTGGTTGTTACTCTAAGCACCTGGCCATTTTTCTCATTGCTTTAATTCATTAAAAGCTACACTTTGCACCTGGTCTGAGCTGGTTTGATGCTATGCACTTTAAGATCTGAGAAACCCTAGGTTTCCGTTGGTAAGCCTCTCTTTTGCTCAACTTTGTGACTATGGCATTTCATTTGAAATTGGTGTGGTTAATTTGATTCATAAAAAGGGTCTGTGTGGTTATTGCATTTGATTTTGAGAAATTGATTGAGTAATGGCTGGTCAAGATGATACCTTGGCTAATCTTTTCAAAGTACCTTCTAAGTCTGCCACCAAAGCCATTAGGAAGTTCGGTAGGCTCACCACAGAACCCATAGAATCCCCACCTGCAAAAAGAAAGTTGGTCATAAACCAAGCTGAGAAAACTGTGAAGTCCAAGAAAGCCATGAAATCAAAGAGGGCTCAGACTAGTGGAGAATTTGTTGAGGATGCCCCTGAGGTAGAAACCCCCATGCCTGAGCCTACCATTGTGCCTGAGCCTAACCCTGAGGAGGAATCTGAAGTCCCTGTGACCCTATCTACTCCCAATGAGTTTGTGGATGCCTTAAGCCTAATCCCAGAGACAATTGTGGATACACCCTATTTTCTTAAGGAAGAGGATTGCAAGGCCACAATGGACAATTTGGTGAAGGCAGGTCTGACACCACTGATGGCCCCTTTGCAAGAGAAATCCTACACCAGGCTAGTCAAGCTATGGTATTAGAACTTGAGGAAGAAGACCAGGCCAGGTTCAACTGATCCTTGTTTGGATATTGTAATTGATCACCAAGAGATTGTTGTGAATTACAGTGATATAGGGTTGGTTCTTGGAGTCCCTTCTGTTTTTGATACATCCTATGGTCTACCAGAACCTGAAAATGTGCCTCTCAAAGCAATGGCCAGCCACCTCACTCAAGGCATTGTGGGGTCTGGGGAGTCATTGATGAAAAGGGATTTATACCCCAGCATGCTCTTCATTGATTCCATTTTGACAAAGAATGTTTATCTCAGTGGCCATCAGCAAGAGAGGAGAACACCAATAGTGTATGCCCTGTACTTTTTCTCTAAGGGCCAGTTTTTAAATGCTGCCTGGCTGGTGTTTGAAGCAATGGTGGAGGTGAATGACAAATGTAGGAAGGCCCAAGCCCTATCAGGGCTCCCCTACAGCAGGCTCATCACTGCCTTGCTTAAGAGAGGTCAATTTGTTTTTAAAGGGGATGAGGAAGTAGAGATTGTGAAGCCTAAAGTGCTTGGAAAGAGGGCTTGGTCTACCAGTAGGACCCTGATTGGAAAATGTAAGAGTAAATCTATTGAGAGTCCTGAAAAGGAGGCCCCTCAAGTGGCCAGCTCTGCAGCTGCTCCTTTGATTCCCTTAGCACCTTCAGTCATCCCCTACATTCCTTCCATGTCTGCGCCTTTGCCTGATATCCCTAGATTTTCCATCCCATCAGCCTCTCTACCATCCATCTCATTTACTTTGCCCTCCATTACACTTTTCATACCTCCCCAGCCAGCCCATCCATCTCAGTTGTTGAACCCTCAAGCCCCCACCCTACCACTTCAGCTGAATAAGCCATCGCTTCCCCAGCATCCATGTCCTTTAACATTGACTCTACCTTCTCCATATCACCTTCACATACCCAGGACCACATAACCAGTGAGGGGTATTCATCTCTGATGCAGTTCATCATGGACAATATTGGGCATGAGTACACCCCACTATCAGATTCTCCACATCCCACCTCTCCACAGCCTACCCATTTACACACTTCACCCACCCCACCTTTTAACCATGCCCACACTCCCCCTTTCCAACCAATTCCACCAATCCAACCCACAGCCCTTGATCCCTTACCCGAAATCCTTCACCTATTACATTTCCTTCATTCCCATGTGATGTCCAACAACCAAACCCAATCATCAATTGAGGCCACACTCCAAGCCATGTACCCAACACTCCAAAGTCAATCCTCCCTTCCAACTAGCCTACAAGCCATCCACTCCACCTTGATACTTTTAACCCAACCTTCCCAACAACCAGCTATCCCTATGCCCACCCATGTACCTCCCCCACCCCTTTCCCCTATTGTGCCCATCCTCGACCTCCCTCCTACTACCTATACCAATGCCTCCACTCAAACTAAACTGAACCTAAATCAGAACCCCAACTTGACCCTATCAAACCTCCCATTATTCCCCTACCTCTGCCAACCTCCTCATCCCCAACCCAAACTGACCCAGATCTTGAACTTGAATCCCCTCAGTCCATACTCCTTGCCTCTTTCTTTCCCCATCCTCCTCCATACTCTACCCTCCTCCATGTCATGAAACAGAACCCCTACCTCAAAAAGGATGTTGTGCAAGGAATGGTTGTCCTCCGTAGATCAATCGAGATGCCCTATGAAGCAAAGCTGAGTCAAATGCAGGTGGATTACAACTTTGAGATGTTGAAAATATCCAAGGGCTGACAACTTATTTTTCTGCAATATGAAGCTAAAAAGCTCATTGCAACTTCCGAGAAAACACGAGCTGATGGATTAGAGAAGCGGTTCGCTGCCTCTAAATCAATCAACAAGGCCATGAAGGAACTCTATGAAAGTAGAGTTCTCTTTGCTGAAACAAAAGTAGACATCCTTGAAAGAAGAATCGTTGAACTGACTGGCACAGCACCTGCATAAGCCCCTACTCCTCCTGCAAGTTCACCCTCTCAACAAGCCGAAAAAGGGAAAGAGACAGCTACCCAGTCTGAGGAGATAGCTACCAACAAAGTGCTGACCAAGACTGAGAGGAAAGCTGAGTTGAAAGCTTATGCTGCTCAATGTGGTTATGACCCTGATGACTTCTTCACTTCTGACTCTAAGTAGCTTTAGCTTGCATTTAGAATTTTTACCTAGTATTTTAGGCTTGCTACAGTTAGTTCGGATGCTTTTGTATTTTTGTCCATATTTTTGTGTTATCAATGGAATTTCTCTTTAGTCTATTTGCTGTGATTTTCCTACTGTCTTTTTGTTTGATGGTTTGCTTTCTTGTCATTATATGTGTTATGATTAATACTTGTCCTTATTTTGTGTTTGTATTGGTGTTCTTTGTTTCGCTGAGTGTTTAATTGTTTATTTTCTTCCCGTGCTTATCTGTATATGCTTTTTATCCTACAGCACATCTCTTTATCTTTAAATCAGTGAGGACACTGCTCCTCAAAGGTTTGGAGGTGTGGCAAATATAGCTTAGTGACACCTAAACGCCCTTCCTTTAGGACTGCCAGATCCGGAGATTACTGTATGCCCTTGTGGTTTAGATCAATACTCCCTGTGGGACAAACTCTTACTTATCAAAACTTGCTACAACAGGCCCTGTATCTTGCAGGTCTATGTGTGTATTTCAGACTTGTTGTGCTGACCCATCTCCAATTCCTCACTCTTGATTTATTCTCTCCACTGTTCTTAATAAAATAGCAGCAAGAGTCTCAAAACAAAAACACCAACAAGTTTTTAGCGCCGCTGCCGGGGAGTTTTGATCTAGTATAGTAATCTGTCTTTTTGTTGAGCTATATTCTTTGTAGATGTAGCGTTTGAATAAATGTCGGCTTTAGTTTTTGTGTGATTTTCAAAGTTTTTCTTCATTTTCTATTTTAGAATTTTTGTGTCTTTATAATGTTTGAATAAGTACAGCTGTAATAAAAAATAAATAAAATAATAAAATAATAATAAATAAGAAATAATATAAAAAAAATTAAAAATAAAAAAAAATAAAAATTAAATAAAATAAATAAATAAAATGATATATCAGCAGATGAGGACTAGCAGTACCTCATCTGCCATTTTCTCAAATTTTTAAAGGTCCTTCTCCTTCTTATAAGGGGAAGGATATGATGGAGGAAATGAAATTTGTTAAATAGTTGCAGTCATTGGTGAGATAGTGGATGAGACTTTGCCCAACCTGCTGGACTTGGGCTGAGGTATTTGCTAAAATTTTTGAAGTATGGACTGAGGAGGCCCCCTCCTATGTATTGAAAAGTACTCATTTTGGGCTTCTTAGTGGGGTGTGTGCACCACTTCACTTGGACAACTGCCCTCAACCATCTGGAATACAGTGTTGCTGCCTGTGATTGCCTCTCTACCGAATGTGGATCTGGAGTTACACCCTATATCTCTCAAGCAACTGAAATTTCTGAGCTGGAGGACTGAGGTTTGATGCCTCTGCATCTGCAAAGGTATGACTTTTTACCTTCTAAATTATAGTTCTTTCCAGTTTAGCTGAGTTCCAGATGGGTTGTCTTAATTTTCGGTCATTTATATACCCCCATCTGGACTGTTGAGATCATGAGTCTTAATGTAGGAAGAGTCATGAGGGTTAATGATCAGAGGTTATAAATCTATGTTAGAAATTCAATTGAGCCCTCTAAAATCATTTACTTTCAAGTCCTTCCACTGATAGTTGCTCCAACACTGTGTACCATATGTAACATAGTTCTCTTTAGTGTTTGAAATTTTTGTCCATATAGTGTAGTGTGATCTGATTTTTGTATGAATCCTGCTTTACAATGTGTACTTTTAATTTTCAAAATTCTGTGTCATCAATTCTGATTCATACTCAGATCATGTTCTAAAATTTTGTGTTTAGGATTTTAATTGTTTAGTTTAGTTTATGTTTTTATATACATGCTATTTTTATTTTTTTTACTGTCACTTCTGCAAACATTTAGTTGCTGTTTTTAGGAGTTTGTGTAGCTGTTTTATTTTTTTAGTAGTCATGTTCTATCTCTTCTCTTTTTCTCCTTCATAGTTTACTTTTCTGTATTATTTTAGTTCATTTTTCTCTTTATTTTATGTTGTAGTTTAGTGTGTATCTGTCTTGCACCCTGCTGCCCCTCTACATTTTGCATGAAACAGTGAGGATATTGTTTACCTTAGGTTTGGGGGTGTGGCAGCGTAGTCCTGCCAATAGAACAGTTAACTTTAGTGCAACAGCGTTGGTTTAATTGGGATGAATAAAGTCAATTCCCACCTAATTTGTTAGAAGGAGGAAATTTGTGGAAATTTAAAAAAATTTGCAGACATTTTGAAACTGAAAATTTTAAAATCTTAGCACCACCATGAAGCTAATATCAGAAAATTTTTCAGTTAGTACTTAGTGAACCTAAGAGGAGAGAAAAAGGTGAAAATACACCCCATGAGTTAATTTAAGGACCATACCTAGTGAGATTTTTGCCCATCATTTTCTTTTGAAGAGTGTTTTTAGCATTATTTATGCTCTAAGGACTGATTGAGTCAAGACCTTTTCACTAGAAGTTAGGCACCTCCAAATCAAAATTGATTGACAACACCTCATAACACTAAGGAAATGATCCAAGGCCTTCATTTGGACAGTTTGAGCCTAAAAATCCAACCTTTTAAAACTGCCCTTTCGCATACACTCGTTAAGCCTTAAAAATTCTACTTTTCTTTGACAAACACCAGAGTACTTGCACCTTAATCTCTTGACATGATTCAATTGTACCCTCACTCTGAGAATTCAGAAGGTAAAGGAGGAGTTAAAGATAGTGAGAGGGGTCCAACATTTGGTGGAAGGTGAAGAAAAGCAACTTATGAACAGCAGTGTATCAGTGGTAGTTGTGTGGCAATTCATCATAAAAATATTAAATAAAAATAAAAAGAGAAAAAGAAAGAGAAGTCTAGAGAAGAACATCATCTAAAAATTAAAAAGAAGAGGAGAAGCTGGCCACTTTGATTTTGGAATATATCAAGTAAGATGAAGTTTTGTTGAAATGAAGGTTGTAAAGTTATGAATCACTCCTTACCTTGCTGATTTCTTAATTTTAATTCTTTTTTTACCCCTTCATTCTCTATATCCCTCACCCATAAGCCACATTACAACACATTCAAAAAAATCTTGTAGATCCAAAGTGAAATGAGTTGTCATGTGGAGATAATGAGTTGTTCAATCTATGATGAAAAGTCATGAGGATGTCTGAAATTAGAAGTTTTGCCTATGCTCATGCTTGCAGGCCCATTTGGGTTCTGTAACTACTCTTGAGCTGCTTTGAATGTGAACACCCTCAGATTGTCAATGTTGAGAGATAGCCCTGGTGAGAATTGGGTCTGAATTTTAACTTCATTGGGGTTATATCCAACCTGATTTTTGAATTTAAGGCAAGCTTGGCACTAATTTTTGCACATTGAATTTCTGATGTACAATGATTGGTGGTGATACAAACACATGCTAATTTTGAGTTTTAAATGGCCTGTATTACTACTGCAATTTTCTTTGAATTTTAAAGAATGGGTGTGGAATGAAGCTTTATTTATTTAAATTCGTTTTATCATTACTACACTATTTTTAATTATTTTATTGGTGAAGTTTGTAGGTGTCTTCACTGAAAACCCTCAGGAGACTCCACTCCTCCACTAGGGATCACCTAGGGGTTTAAAAGGCTTGGTGCATATGCTAAATTCATCTGTGCTTCCTACGAAAGTGGCATTTTCTGTTTTTAATAGTTGTTTTTAATTTATGCTTTACTCGAGGACTAGCAAAGATTAGGTTTGGAAGTGTGTTAAGCTCTGAAAAGTATCACTTTTCACCCTTTAACCTAGCCTTTGATGGACCTTTGAGCACATAAAATAATGTGTTTTTAGTGAGTTTTGTGATAACAGGAAATAAGAGTTTAATGATGCAATCCATGCTATTTCAAGCCAAGAAGGAGGATTTTTATGCTAGGTTGTGGAGCTGAAGAATTTATTGAGAATGCACCACGGTGGTTCACACCATTGGGACAATTTTGTCATGCTTCGGGGCCCTAGAATGCCTATTGAGGGTATGAGGTGAAGCCCAAGTAGATAGGAGTGTTGTTAAAAATAATCTTCGCGAGCTGCTAGAAATTGAAGATGTAGTGCAGCAATTTGATCTGCACGACCCAAGAGAGCCCTGCGAGCAACCTAAAAGCTGTGAGTCTTTATCCTACCAAGTTGAAGTGCATGTAGTGGATCCTTGCGAGCTGGGAATTCTAAAACCCCATATTTTCTATCCTCGCGAGCCTACACTCTTAGCTCCACCTTGGAACCACTCGAGCTAGTTGAAGTCCTTGGAGTGCCCAGCCTCGCGAGCAATTCTAAAGTTCCATATATTTTGACCGTCGCGAGCTGTTTTTGGAGCTGTGCAATGTGGATCCTAGCGGGCTGCCCATGCTAAAGCCTTCATCCTCTTGATTTGCAAAGCTGTGGCACTATCCAATAAAGTCGCACACCAATGTTGTGCACACTTTTGCTGCTGCACTAACTGAAGTTCAAAGCTGCAATGATGAGGATTTTAAGCTACATAGCTGGAGCAGCATTGCTGCCATGGCAGCAGCCTATACTTGAAGCCAACAGCACTTGAGCACTTTCAAAATGAACTTTATGTGTTGCTGCACCATCCAATTGGGCTGCTATATATATTTCAGACACATGACAGCAGTTACACTGCACCATTTAAATGGCAAAACAACTGCATTTAAGCACATGAGCTGTGAACTTGCATATTTAACACATTGGTACAGCGTATAGGCTGAAAGCATTTTGTCGAACAGTTGTTGTGCACACTCGAGCAGCTATGGTGCACCCCTTGAGCAGTTCAACCAAACCCCTATGGATTGTGGACTCGAAGTCGAGTGGTGTAGAGCTGAAACATATAGGCAGTTTAGTTGTTCTGCTGTTGAGGCATTCTGTCGAAGAGGTGCAATGCTGAAAAATGTTGTATTTCAGCTCAACAAGATTTAAGGTGCTGAAAAATGTTGTATTTCAATTGAGCGAGAATTCAGCTCCTCTTGTATTGCAGCTCAACGAGATTTAAGCTCCAGAAGCATTCCAACTCAATGAGATCAAATTTCTGAAGCTGCAGCTCAACGAGAACTCAACGAGATCAAACTTCTGAAGCTTCAACTCAGTGAGAACTCAGCGAGATCAAACTTCTGAAGCTTCAACTCAATGAGAACTCAGCAAAATTTAAGTGACATGCATACCTAAAGCTGTCATCTACGCGAGGCACGAATTTCAGCAGCCTATTTCAGCACCTAAGGATATTTTAGGTATTTCACACCTTCTAGGGCACGCATCCCAATGTCCCACTTCCCAAAGAATTCAAGGGTTGCCTATATAAGGGACTGTTATCTACATTTGTAAGACAGTCAGGATTAGCCTGGTTCACTTAGGGTTTTAAATCTAGGAATAGCCTGAGATCGAAGCCAGGGTTTCCTGTGCTCATTTAGAGTTTAGTTTCCTTTTCCTTTTTCTTTTTCCATTTTTCTTATTCCTTAGCACAGCAGCAATGCTGGGCTAAGTTCTATATAATAGCTAGTTTTATTTTGGTTTTGTAATAGGTTTTGTAAACATTGGGATTTTGGATGAGCTGTTGTGTATAGGCTGCAGCCAGGAGACAGTTCATTGTAAGTTTTGCTTTTTTTTAATAAACTGTTATTTTAATGCTTAATCAAATCTATAAATCTTATGACTTCTTTAGATGTCTATAGGATCCATGTATTTAGGACTAGCCCATTCAGTTTCTAGTAGATCTATTATTTGCCATCTGATTTTCGTTGGTTTGATAGACACATGGAAAGCAATGTTGGATCTATAAAGAGATCCAGGGAGCTCGGAGAACTATGGACTATGGTAGTTGCAGCAGTTTTCATGTTCTTTCTCAGGCCTCTGTGGGATGGACAGACCAATGGGATACCCTGTGACCATTCAAGTAGACAGAGTATAGCCCTAACGTTGTGTCCATCCACATGTTTGAGAAGGATTCTTCTCCCCTACATATGAGCTTCTAGAGCCTTGTGAGGAGGTTTGTACAGTAACTGGCTCCCCTCTGTTCTACCTAATCGATATCAAATGTTAGATCTGATCTCTTGTAATAATTGTAGCTTGAGGCTGACTCATTGCAGACTGTTTGTAGCAATGACCAGCTGAGCTAAAGTCCTTATTCAACTTGTTGCATGGTCCCTTTTGCGGGCACTAGTGAGCAGTAAGCCTTAGCGAAACACTTCGGATCTTATGGGTTGGAATACCTATATATGTCAGCCAAGTTTGTGCGTAAATCTAGGGAGCTTGTAACACTAGCATTATATAGTACTGCAATAGTATTCATGGCTAGAGTTGGGCCAGTGGTTGTAGAAATGATCAGTCCACTCTTCTAGATTAGACTAGCGAATTTCTGGTTTAACTACTGAGAATTGACAGACTCTATCGAATACCCTGTGACCATTATAGTGGACAGAGTATAGCCCTAAGAGCGCCCCAAATGGCATGGGTTAAACTGGAAGCTTATACCTTGTTGAGGCTATTAATAGTGTCTCAGGAAGGACCACTGTAGAGTCAAACTAAATCTGAGTTACATTACTGATTTCTCCCTAGCTGTTTACTTCTCCATATTTTATCTTTATTTTATCACACATGTCATCATCCTTCTTCACCCCTCTGTTTAGCTGTAGTTTTATTTCTGCATTTATATTTTTAATATAGCTTAGTGACACCTAAACACCCTTCCTTTAGGACTACCCGATCTGGAGATTACTGTATGCCCTTGTGGTTCAGATCAATACTCCCTGTGAGACAAACTCTTACTTATCAAAACTTACTGCAACAGGCCATGTATCTTACAGGTCTATGTGTGTATTTCAGACTTGCTATGCTGACCTATCTCCAATTCTCCACTCTTGATTTATTCTCTCCACTGTTCTTAATAAAATAACAGCAAGAGTCTCGAAACAAAAACACCAACAAGTTTTTAGCAGGTACGTAATTCGAATCTACGCCTCCCGAAGTAGCAGCAGCCGCAAGCATAGGACCTGTGACGTATAGTCTAAATGGTGAGCTACATCATAGCTCAATAGGGAAACAACTAAATAAACATATAAGTTAATCTCTCACATATATTCCATGATATTTAGCAGCATGATATATCAATGAAATAGCTACAAAATAATTTAAATGACTGAAAAGATGCATTGAATGTAACTGTTACTTTACTTGTATTCATTTGTTCTCTACTTGCACATATAAGACAATGATTTGGCCTAAACACTTAAATCGTGACTTAAATATTCCTCGATTTACTATAGCATTGAGCGCCTGTTGAAATATCCTCCATCGTCGTCTAATCAGACTATTTTTATTTCCTTTTTCATTCATTTGATACTACCCAGGTCCCTTCCTCATAGGCGACGGGGTTTAATTCTCATACATACACCCTGGGATGTGCTACTGATGTACGGATTAGCTATCGTACCAGTCACAAATATTCTGTCGAGTCAGTTGTGAGTATCCTGCCACGTCGGTGGGGTATTCTCCAACCTTAAATATCAAAAGTACACTACATATAGATTCACCGTATGATTGTGCTAAATATATTATATTAGGCCTTATCAATTCTCATTTCACTTTGCTTTACATTTTCACATACATCCCTGGGATGTCCAACTCAATGCATCACATAGATGCCCTTATCACATTCACATCCCCTGGGGATGTCACATACTCATTTCCTTATTTAGTGTTCACACACACACACCCTTAAGATTCACATTTTCGATACATAAGTATTTATTTCTATATCACTACATATATGCTCTTGCTATTAAAATACATGTTCAAGGAGTTCCCTACTTACACGTGTTAATTCTCAAGCGTTAAGGTCCAAGGCGGTTCCCATGCTCGCACTCACTTGTATAACCTAAGGTACATCATAGCATAAGCAAAGCATCAAGAAAGATACACAAAAGAAGATACAAGACCCTCCTAGAACCTCAAAGTCCAAAACATAAGTCAACAAAAACTGTCCAAATCGATTAATCGATCCCCAAAATCGATTAATCGAATTCCCAAAATCGATTAATTGAAATTCTAAAATCTATTAATCGATTTTCAAATCGATCAATCGATTTTCCTAAGCTCTTGATTTTCCAGCCACTGGGAGTGTACAAACGATTAATCGATTTTAAATCGATTAATCGAAATCCAAAAATCGATTGATCAATTTTAAATCGATCAATAGGTTTCGGGCATTCTTGCCCAACTTACTTCTAAATCAAAATCGATTGATCGATTTTCCAAATCGATCAATCGATTTGGTCAGAAATCCAGCCCTTTACGGGTATTTCTTCCAGTTTCCTTCCATACAATTTCTCATTCATTCTACTTCTTTAATTTATCATTTTAATATTAATTAACTGAATTTGGGCACCACAATATATCCATTTAAATCTAACAAAAACTCACCTCAAATCAACCCTTGATTGATCCAAAGGCTTGGGTCATTGGCTAGGTTTCCTAGCTCCAATTTCAACGAGTTCTCTCACGCGTCGCCGTCGTAATTTATAGCTCACGTGTGGCTTCGATCCGTCATTCCATTCAATTCCCTTGCAATTACTCCTTCCTCTTCACTCTCTCTCTCTCTCTCCTCATAACTCTACACCAACCTAAACAAAGGCAATAACTTCTCTTAAGTTTTTTGCCTCCTTTTAATCCTTCATGCTTTGGTGTAAAGCACATACACCAAAGATAGGTGTATATAATCTCTAACAATATTATACGCTACGCATACGTGCTTATTAACATTAACCTAGTTGAATCATAGTCATTGAGTTGATTTCCACTCGGTCAAACCTACGACCAATCGGGCACACATCCCGAGGACACTGCTCAACGCCCAATTTTCAGGGATGTTACATTAAAGCAATAATTTTTCGATGATCAAAAGATCATGTGAGGAAAATAATCCTGCCCATGACTTTTGCTGAACAAATTACTGTCATTAATAAAAAAGACCTCATTTTGGGAATTTTTTTTTACTATTAATAAAAATATATTTTATGGCCTTATTTTCAAATTTTTTATTATTAATATAAATAGGCTATATTGGGGAATCTCGAAGCATGGGTCAAAAAATCACCCGATACCGATACGTATCGGTTTTGGACCTGGGCGATACGATACATAGGCAATGTATCGTACCCTCTAAAAAATAGGGTAATTATCATCCGATACGGGCAATGTATCACCCGTATCGGACGATACATTCAAATTATCGGACGATAATTTGAAATTATCGTCCGATAATTTGATTTATGAATTTTTTGAAAAAAAAGGTATCAAAACGAAACATTCAATGTATCGTCGATACATTGAATGTATCGGACGATACGTATCGTCCGTATCGAACGATAATTTGATTTTTTAGATTTTTTGAATATATATATATATATTGAAATGATACATTGAATGTATCACCGATACATTGAATGTATCGGACGATACACGATACATATAATTCAAGACGATGCGTATCGAAAATCCGACATTTAAACCTTTGTCTCAAAATAGGCCTTTAAAACCTGAGGACCAACCTTGTTAGGATCGTAAAATCTTGATATAAAGGTTGTTTAAAAAGACGGTTAAACATTTCATCAATAGACCATCTATTTTCAAGACAATAGAGTCATAGGGGTACATTTTTAAGAAAAGGATAAGGTTTGGAGGAGTTAAGCGGCACTTGGTCACTAAGTGCCACACGACCCCCTGAAAAAGTAGTTTGAGTCCAATGTCCCATCCCATAATAGGACATAAACCTATTTTAGATGGAATTATAACTAGGTCCAAAATTTGGACTCAATTAAAAACGGTCAATGCTGGGGCCCTCTCGCCCCTAACATGCAAATCCTATTCCATAATCACATGTTTCATTTGTGACGTTGGTTTGACGATGGATCTCCTGAAATCCAAATTTTCAATTGAGAGGGTAGTTTTGTCGATCTAAGTTTCAAATTAATTTATTATAATTTCCTTTTTAAGAAAAGTCTTTAAATTATCAAAGAGGCATTTGCCCAGTTGATAACCTCCCTCCATTGTGAGGGAGGAGATTATGGGTTCCATACTAAACCCAAAAAAAAGAGTCATTAAAGTTTGTTGTGTTTTCAACCACATGTTTTATTTTTGAGAAATTTACTTGATCGGCCCTGTCAGATGCACCTTTTATGTCAAACAGGGCCGGCCCTGGACCAAGACGAGCCACGCGGCTGCCTTGGGCCCTCGATTTTCAGGCCCCCAAAAAAAAAAGTCTTTTAAAATTTATGTTTAAAAACTCTATATATGTATTTAAAAGAGCCCCTTTCTAAATCTACTATTTCTAAACCCTCTCTTCTTCCTAAACCCTCTCCTCCAGCGCCTGCGCCTCTTTCTAATCATGAACGGTCGATCTCCATCAGTCCAGCGCCTCTTTCTAAACCCTCTCCTCCAGCGCCTGCGCCTCTTTCTAATCATGAACGGTCGATCTCCATCAGTCCAGCGCCTCTTTCTAAACCCTCGCCTCTCTCCCGGCTTCATCCTCCAGGCTCCAGCGACTCCAACGATGTCCATAGCTTGATAGCTGATAACCCCCATCTATTTTTTTTCTGCTTCTTTCAAGTTTCAATCCACAAATTGAGGTTTGGTTTATATCAATGCTGTTTTTATTTGGTTAAAGCCTTTTGGTTTTGTTTTTTTTCTCAATTTCTTGCTATCTAAATTCACTGCATCGATGTCCAATGCAACGTTGCAACCACCAAGTCCTCAAAGGCTCAAAGTGTGCTTAATTTCCTTTTGGGCTTAGTTTTTTATAGTGATTCTGTGATTGGCATCTTTAACTCTTGAAGAGCAGTTAAATCCACATCAGGTACCTCTAAATCTAATAACCATTTATTTATAGATACCCATATTTGCAGCCAAAAATTCTAGGGTTACCATTTACCACCGTTACAATCGTTGATTGCTTTGAATCATGCGATTGAGATAATTTTGATCCCAATCTTCAATGAATAGATCTTGATATTTAACGGCCCTGGATCTCCCATTGTGATTTCCACCATTAAATCGTTGACTGCCTTGAATTGGACGATGCAGAACACTCTTCGTCCCAATCTTCTATACAGTAGATGTTAAGATCATGGCCCACGTATCAGACGGTCAGATGTTGATTCCACGCAGAACACATCTCAAAAAGTGACCCGAGAACTCTTCTAATGTTGTGTGATCAGTGATACTATCACATTTGGGGATGTGTGCCACATTGAATCAACACCTGACCATTTGATATGTGTGTCATGATCTCAAGATCTATTCATCGAAGATTGGGATGAAAATTATTTAACCATTGTTGTATGTTCATGAGATTGGTGCTTATTATGTTTGCTATTGACTTATTTTTGGGGTCAAATTTTTGGCTACCTAATGAGAAAATGCCCTAAATGAGTCTATATCATAAAACATCTATAATAAATCTAATTACTCCTAGTTTAACCTCGTAAATCTGTTATAAAAAAAAATCTAATTACATACTAGCAAACTCTGAATGCTTGAGAAGCCAATTACTTGATAATTAAATGATGCACATTTAGAAATTTATTTATAATGTCGGTATATATATATATATATATATATATATATATATATATATATATATATATATATATATATATATATATATATATATATATATGGTATTAGCAACTTATCATTGTTTTAAACTCATGTTTGTAGTTGAGGAACACCACACTCAAGTTCTTGTTGTATTGCATTTTCTTTTAATATTTACTTGTATTAAAGTCTTAGTTATATCTTCAAATTATATATAGTAAAATAGAATATGAGTATTATTTTATTTGCCAAAAAAAAATTGTGACGAATTTTTTATATATTATAAAGTAATATGAAACAGGGGCCCCCATTTTAGGAACTCGCCTTGGGCCCCGAAAATGTCAGGGCCGGCCCTGACGTCAAAGGCCCTATAGCTTCACCTTTACCCAACCAACCAGCTCCAAGCCTAGCTGGCCCTAAGGAGAGTAAAAGGTCCAAATTACCCCCTTCTATGTCTTTCTTTAACCCTCAAAGCATCCTCTTCTTTCTCATTTTAATGTGCTAAAAAGTTAGAGGTGGGTCAGTTGACGACGTCTTCTTCCTTAGTTTGATCTGCTCCGATCTGCTATTTCGAAGAAGAAAACATAGGCTTGGGAGAAGAAGCCCCTACATTTATTCATTGTGACAAGAAGACCCTGCAGTTTGCCGTTGCGACGCGAGGTATCCTACTTACCCCATCCTCAGTTTATTAGGGTCTCTTAATAGTCCCTATTTTAAGTTTGTTAGGATCTCTTAATCGTACAATATAAGAAAGACTTTATTTCCTTGGTAAATTTTTTGAAAAGTTAATATCGACTGTTTATACAATTGATATGTGTTAAACAATCGTCTTCTTTCTTTTGTATCATCAGTCTTATGGCTCCTTCCTTCTTATTCTTAAACAGGCGATGACGGATGTGGGGATTCCTCTTCTCTGTCACTATGATGGCCTTCTTGTAAACGATGATGGCTTGTATGAAGGTGGCCGACGAAGGATTATTAACATTTCGACTGATATTTTGTATGAACAATTCATGAGACAAATGTCTGCTATCAGTTTTGCGAGGGCAGATGAAACAGTTTTCATAAAGTTCAGTATGAAGATAATGAATACCCCTGTGGTTGCTGACATTTTGTGTAACAATCCCAGATTTTCGGAACCGTACAAGCCATATGCCACGCACGTGTATGTGTGGTTCACAAGGAAACCTGGGTCAACATATACACACGGTGTGTATATGTGTGTAACATATTATATTTTTCCCTTCCTTTCACTATATAAGTGAAAGTGGAGAGAAGTCTCTCCCCTACGTAACATAATTTAAACCTAAATAGAGAGGAGGAAAATAGAGAAAGAGAAAGGAGAGTCTTGTAGAGAAGAAAGGCTAAGGCCTTGTTGGAGTGTAAACCGGTGGAAGACCTGGAGAGAAGGTCGGACCAGAAACGTAGAGATCTCTTCGGAGTAACAGGGATTCGAACGTTAGGTCGAACCGATTACGAGATCCGCCGATTTAGGTAAGAGATAATGCTTGATAAGTGCTTAGGTATGTCTTAATGATAACCTACAATGTATTGGGCAATGGCCGATTAATTATATTTAAGATTTAAGGAAATAGGATAGATTTCTTGAAGAATCACGGAGTGAAGGTTTCCGCTCCTCGCTCGAGCGATCTAAACGTCTCGCTCGAGCGAGGACAGAATATATATATACCTGAGAATAAGTACGTTCTCGGCTCGCTCGAGAGAGACCCATATAGAAGGAATAAGCTCGCTCGAGCGAGGTATCACTTTAGGCTTCAGACACCTCGCTTTAATCGCTCGAGCGAGAATAAGAGGCCGCTGGAGCGAGGCTTGGCAACCGCTCGAGCGAGGTTAAGAGGTTGCTCGAGCGAGGTACCAAAACTAAATTAAATTTCTTTTATGTATACAAATATACCTCATGTGAACTATGCACTCCAGGAGTGCTAGTGACCACTGGTGACCATTCTAAGGCATGTCCTTTCACATGAAATGTAGGTTGACGTGAGATCAGTACGTGTCATCACTACGAGAAAGGACCACTGGGTTTTGCCTTGAGGTAGGGAACCTTATCGAAATATGTACATTGTTCAATTTCGCATATGTGTAGTACAGATCTAATTGCTAAACTAAGTATCTCATCATGTCACATAAATAGAGCGTGCGTGTGTAGACTTCAAAAAATGAAGCCAGAGGTCCCAAGGGGACGCAAGAACTACAAGATGAATACCTATATGATACGATATACCAGTAGCATCCCAGGGGTGCAGATGAGAATCAGTGGAGAAAAGAAAGTAAGGTGATAAGGCCTAATATATTAAAAATTAGCACAATCACGGTGAATAACTATATGTAAAGCACACTTGATATTTTTGTTATTTAAGGTTTGTTTAGAATACCCCACCGACGTGGCGGGATACCCACGACTGACTCGACAAGATATCCGTGACCGGTACGGCGGTTAATCTGTATACAGTAGCACATCCCAGGGATGTAGATTTAACAGTAAACCCCGCCACCTAGGAGAAAGGGGCTTGGGGCAGTATTCCCAGGGAATACAAAATTAATAACTCTCTAGTTAAACGACGATGGTGGGTATTCCATCGGGGCTCGATGCTATATTGCTCGGGGACTATTTAAGTTAAAGAGTTAAGTTATTAGGTCGAATTCACAACTAAACGAGTAAGACGAGAAAGAATAAAATCATGCAAAGTAAGTAGTTGTATTCATCTTTTCCTTCAGTTATTTCGATTGTCCTTCCAGATAGTAACAGCAGATAAACTGTAATTTTCTTTTACTGCACAACATATATGTCAGAATTAATCTATATGCTCTTTACGTTTCTCTACTGAGCTAGGATGTAGCTCACCCCTTAGACTATACGTCGCAGGTGCAACACTTGCGGCAACACAGGCTTCGAGAGACGTTGATCCAAAAGGTTCGGATCTCGCGGCCGGAGAAGAGTTAGAACCTCCTCCTGAGGAATTCTTTTAGAAGTTCTTTACGTTTAGAAGTGGTGAGTAGAGAGTACTCGTGGCTTGGCATGTCAAGTCCTTTCTTTTAAATGTAATTAAGTACTATACTTTCCTTTTTACGAACCATCGGGAGTGATATGATTGTCACCAATGGTTCGGGACAGTTTCCTTTGCTCATGAATTGGTATGAGACCGGAACTGTCTGTTAGTTGCTAGACTTTGTTGAAACACGGAGACTTAGTTAGTTCAAAGTTTTGGTATTTTGAATTGTTGGCTTTTACTTGTTACTTGATGTTCCGCATAGATTTAAGGTGCATGACCTCGAGGGTCGTGCTGATGGCACGGATTTCGGAGCGACGAAATTTGGGCTGTCACATTTTGGACTCTGATAATTTGACCACCCTATTTATATTTTATAGATCTTTGGTGGACGTCATAAAGGTATTCATCATTAAGGAATCATTATTATTCTGAGTCAAAGCTGAACAAGTAAATCTTGGTGAGACTGATTTTGTCAGTAACCATTCATTTTACCCATGTAAGTTTGAGGATGATGAAACTATATATGATATCGTCCCGTTAGGTAATGACAACAATATTACGGCGAACACGACTGCCAGAAAAGTAACTTTTAATTTAAACGATGCTTCGGTTGAATCGTATGATGACCCACTAAAATATATGCATGGGTCACAACAATGTAGTCAATAGTTAGACTACACTTCAGAAAGGGGGGTGGATATCGACGATTTCAGTCATATCTTCCCCGATCGATGGACAACTTGGTTAACTCATAAATTATATTCTATCATGCCATCGATGGGGATTATCGAAGAAGCTCAACCCCATGTCCATACTTATAAGCACCCCTTCGATGAAGGGCCTAGTCAACTACACCAGAATCCCTTCGGTGAAGAATCTAGTCAATCACGTCAGAACCCCTTCGGTGAAGGATCTACTCAACCACCTGAGAGCACCGCTAGTGAATGGTGTAGTCATCCTCAACCCACTAATGAAGATACCTTCAAAGAATATTATAAAAGCGAACCGGATGGATTTATAAAAGAGGATTCGAAAATTTTTGTGAGAGATATTGATAATCCCCTAGTAGACGGATGGGCGACTCCTCTGATGAAGAGGTGGAAACTTAATATCAAAATTAGATGTTTAAAGTTAGAGAGATCTTCAGAGAGAAACAAATATTTCAAAGAGCATTAAAAGAGTATGCGGTGGAGAAAAACTTTCAAATTCGGCCTTTCAAAACTGCTAGTTATCCAATGACAGTCGGATGCTACGAACCCGATTGTTCATGGTGAATACATGCGTCTAAATTGACTGGGTTCGACTCTTTCCAAATCAAGACATTCAATAATACTCACACATGCGAGGCTGCTAAGAATGAACCACACGGTCACCGTAATGGAACAATCTCCTTCGAAGCCAACTATGTATGGGAGAAACTTATGGAAGGATTCGAGTACACACTGGCGTCGATAATATTTGATATTGTAAAAGCTTATAATGTATAAATCTCATATGCAAAGGCTTGGAGGGAGGAAGAACTTGCTCCTAATGATATTAAAGGCAGTTGGAAAGGATAATTTGTAGATCTATCGGCCTACGTGAAGGAGATAGAGAGGGTAGATCCTAATATACAAACATCCTTTCAACTTACGCTTGACGGTAAATTCCAAGGATTTTTTTAGAATTTTGGCCCGTACAGCGCAAGCTACTATAATACACTTCGTCGTATATTGCTTGTAGATGGCACACACCTACGAGAAAGTTTCAAAGGGATCCTACTTATCACCTCGGTGCAAGACGGTAATGGCCATAAATTACCATTAGCATTTACCATCGTCGAGTTAGAAGAAGATAATACGTGGATGTGGTTTCTTGAACGGGTAGGTACTTCGTGATATGTGGGTTTATCGAAGATTTTATTTTTATCACGGATAGGTCGAAGGGTTTAATAAAGGCGGTGAAACATATCTTCCCTAACGCATACCACAATTACTGCATGCGACATATGACATAAAATTTGGCGCACAAGTATCCCAGGAACAATGTGAAGCATCTATGGTGGTGCGTTGTGCGTGTATATTCAGTAGAGAGATTTGATTATTTATGAATAAAATAAAGAAAGATCCTGCTAATCCTCTGGCCGTAGAGTATATTTTGAAAATAGACCTGAAGCATTGGGCGCGCGCATATATGGAAGGAAGGCAATACGATTCTCTGACTACGAATAATGTCGAAAGCTTGAACAACGTACTAAAGATAGCTCGAGAGAGACTAATTATTGACCAAATCAGAACTACTAGAGAGAAAGTCACCGACCATTTTCAAAAGCGCAGACAGATATCTGAGAAATGGACCACCCTCCTCTGCTCGAAAGCAAACGAGCACATAAAAAAAGTTTTGCAATGGGCCGGTAGAAAGAGAGCTCAACCATACGGGCGTGATCAATTTCAAGTCAACTTTAGAAATTTTATTCATTATGTCAACTTGGAACACAAGACGTGCACTTACAGCCATTGGCACATTCATGGCTTGCCTTGCTCCCATGCCGTGGCAGCCATCAATCAAAGAAGTTACGATTACCATAACTTTTGTGAGAAGTGATTTTTCACCGCTTGCTTTAGCAAGCATACGACGAATAATGACTTCCCACCCTCTATAAAAGCCAATAGGAATTCTAAGCAGAACAACTATCTGAAAATATGAAAGTAAGACTACCCTATAATTGTCGAAAGTAAGCCGGCCATCCGAGGAAGGGAAGGATACGGTCTAAGAGTGAGGTTAGGGCCCTACAGTGTGGCAAGTGCAGTGAGTACGGTCACAATTGTAGGAGTTGCACCGCAGTGGGATCGATGAGTTGATAGTGTATATTTTTAATAGTGCTAGATGGAATGTAAACGAGACATTGTGCATATTTACTCAATAGCTGGGAGTCACGATATTTTTTTGTAATAGTTGTAATTTTAGAATGTACACTTTTCCAGAGACATGGATCATGGAATGTACAGATGCGCCGTTCGCGATTCTATATAGAGTCATTGACCATTGTAAAGAGAATCGATGACGATTCTGTGTAAAGTCGACATTGATTCCATATAAAGTCGCCATCGACTCTACATAGAGTCGTCATCGACTCTATACAAAGTTGCCATCGACTATTTATATAGTCGATATCGATTCAATGTAGAGTTGCTATCAACTATTTATATAATCGATAGCGACTCTATATAAAGTCGCTATCGACTGTTTATATGGTCGATGGCGACTCTATATAAAGTCGATAAAGACTGCTACCTCTGCAATAGAACCATTGCTACTCAAAAATGTTTCATTTATATTAAAAAAGTGTCATTTATATTTTAAAATATTTCATTTACATTTAAAAAATATAAATATAACCACTGCTACTTCTATGCCTCCTCATCTGTGCCGTCCTGCTCCATCGTCGGTGTATTTAGCCAGTGTATGGCCAATTTCTGTCTTGATCTTGTCCATATTTGATTGCGCGAAGTCAAATTTCTTTTCCGACATAAAGTACTCCACATACTTCAGCACAAACACCCCACAATCACTCAAATGGGTCTGTCAGGGAAGGCCTTTGTACTGACAATCACTAGTTGACCAAGGATAGGTCTTCACGTTCAGTGCAGTGGAGTTACCATATAAATATAAAATCGCGGGAAGGTATTGGATCTGTTTTAAAATAGAGGAATGTCAGATATGCTAAGCTAACATCGGTGAAAGATATGCTAAATAAAATATCTTACCAGCGTTTATAATTGGTTCGAATATCTTTCTTTGGAGAGCCTATTAAAAATAGGGTCGACGACCAATATTGATCATTCAACTACCTTCACGATCACAAGCGCTCAGTGTAATATTTATTATGAATGAATTGGGACAAATATCTATAAAAAAGCAATATAATCTCAAAGGACATGATAGAAAAAATTATAAAGATGTTAGAAGCATACTGTTCTATATTCGTGAGCCCACAGATTCTGAAACTGATTGAAGAAGAAATGTTGTAGCAGTTTCTTGCCTTGGTTCTCCTCGAGTTTATGGGCAGCCCACCGTTCGACTTGAACCTCGAACAATTTGTCGTACAATTTTTTAGTGAGAAGGAACTTGTTAAAATCGTTCATTTCAAAGCCCATATAGGTCAGAGCGGTAGGGCACATAAGGAGGCATTTGTGCTTTCGATCAGGATGAATATTGTCATCAATTACTTCCAGGTGTCTCAAGTAGGCGCCCATAATCTGAAACCAATATAGTTACAGTTAAATAAATAACATTCAAAAGAGTCATCTCTTGTCCTTCAATGAATAAAGTGGACGACAATATAAATAATCGGTATCGACTCTACAATGAATTGATATCGATTCTACATACAGTCGTTACCGACTATATAATTAATCGGTATCGACTCTACAATGAATCGATATCAATTTTGCATACAATCGTTATCGACTATATAGTTAATCGGTATCGACTATAAATACAATTGTCATCGAATCTATAGATAATCGATATCGATTCGTTGTAGAGTCGATCACGACTCTAGTTCGATTCGTCGACGTCCTTATATTATCTACTTGGGTTAGTTTACTTACAAAGTTATCTAAGTACTGCGTGCCCTTCAAACATTTGAATGATTACACCACCAGCATATAATTACCGATAGTGCTAACGTAGTTTCTACATAAATAAAGGCCAATATAACTAATTTTCGTAATAAATAATAAAGTAAAATATTCAGGCTTCTTCCTGAGAAGAATGACTTACTCGCCCTCAGACTCAGGCTTTTTCCACATGTCTAGCATGTATTTATGCTCCGCTATCAGCACAACATTAGCATCATCAGCCGTAGGTCCAGGGTCAGCAGTAGCATCAGCCACCGGACCAGGCTGAGCCGTAGCATCAACCACCGGAGGTCCTTTAATGGCCTTCTCCGTTATAGGCATTTTCACCATCGCTCCCCTTCATTATGTCCTAGGTTTGATGGTAGTTGATTTCATGAGTTGCCTAGGCCTTAAGCGAGGGTCAATTTATTGATGAGGCAATTGGGTAGAGGTTTGCTCTTCACCAGCTGGACCCTTATCGGCTTGAGATTCAGGCTGCTCGTCAACAGCTGCTGTCACAACATTCGTGAGAGGATCCTCATGCATGAGAGCTGATGGTTCCTTATCGAAGGCTGTGTCACACACCTTCGACATCAGCTCCAACAGAGCGACATCCTGAACATCAAAATAATAGTACAGTATAAGAAATAATTTATGATTCCCATTTTAAATACAATCGATATCGACTCTCCCCACAATTGATAACGATTTTAAATACAATCGATATCGATTGACTATACAGTCGTTATCGACTTCCAATAGAGTCGATATCGATTGTGGAGAGAGTCGATATCGATTGTATTTAAAATCGTTATCGACTCTATAAACAATCGATAATAATTATAATTACAATCGGTATCAACTCTACACATAATCGATAACGATTATATTTACAATCGATATAGACTGTATATAGAGTCGATTATATAAAAACTGCGTATCAACTCATACCTTAGGTCTCGTCTCCAATAAAGTTTTAAGAAGTTCTTTTAGATTCCCCTGGCCCTTCCTGACCAACTTGTTATAGTGAGTCATCTTCTGCAACTCCGCATCCCTTGAATTGAGTTGCTCATTTAAGGAGTTGCATAGTTTCTCTATGGAGGAACAATGTATCGCGAGGATCACATTCTCTTCCTCCAAATGACTCACGCTTTGGGTGAGCTTCAAGTTGTCTAGCACCAAACCGTCGATCCTCCTCAACAACGGCTCATTGGAGGAGGTCGGTGCAGTTGGGCTCCCTTTCGCAGCTGGGGTCTCCTTCGTGTGGCCCCCTAGTTCTCGGCCACTCTACATCCACATAGACGGGGCCTTCTTTCGAGGAAGATTTTCTGTCCGACGTTGATTGGACGTCAAATTGTTCCTTGTCAATACTCTCGACTAGAATATAATTTCTCTTCTTCTTCGGCCGCAACTCTTCCACAGCTTTCTTGACCAGTTGTTGAATCTCTTTCCTCTTCCTCCCAACGACCTTTCGATCCCGTAGATATTCTTTTAAGACAAATATCTCTAATTCAAAGCTAACAGGCTCGAGGGGAGCGCAAACCTTTAGAAAAAAAAGGAAATACGATAAACAATAAACTAAATTAATAATATATTTCAAATATAAAGTATCAACTATTTAATAAGTCGATAATGATTCAATACAGAATCGATAACGACTATTTAATAAGTCGTTATCGATTCTGTATGGAATCGTTATCGACTACGAAATAAGTCGTTATCGATTCTATAATGAATCGTTATCGACTTATTAAATAGTCGTTATCGATTAAATACAGAATCGTTATCGACTAAATAAATAGTTGTTATCGATTCTATACTAAATCGTTATCGACTTATTAAACAGTTGTTATCGATTCTGTATTAAATCGTTATCAACTTATTAAATAGTCGTTATCGATTCTGAAATGAATTAAAAAAAATTTTCCTTTGGCATCGGATCTCTCTACTCCTAAACTTTATAAATTTGAATTATTTAATAAACATCATACCTTACTATTCAACATCTATCCGTGAGTAGTGTAACCTTTGATCCTTGATTGCGCCTTATTCGACAATTTCACCAGTCGTGGAAAAGGGTCCTTAAGGCCTGTCTAGGAAGGCAAAATATTTGACAGCATCTCATAAGCCCATCATGAAAGTACACATATACATCTATATGTGTTGTACATCTTAAGGGCTTTATCCATCTCGACAGTCTTTCTATTTGCCGCGCCCTTCATTATATACTCCATCAAGTCATGGTACACTTGGAGACCTCACGAAGTTCGGTTAAAGTTCTCGACGTCATCGATGAGGTTGATATGGGCTTCCGCCAGTTGATGGTGGGACCTGAGAAAAAGAAATATACACAACACATATAGAAGAGACAACTTTACGAAGTCGTCATCACTTTTTGCTCTCTAAATTGCAGCATCTATATGAGAACGAAGAATTTTTTCAGGAGGCGTTCCACGAAAATATTTCTATTGAATGGATTGTTCTTCTGATAGTTTAACTAATGGGGTATACTTTTCGGGGCCAACTACGGCAAGGCCCAGTATCAATGCAATGTCTAACTTTCGAAGATAGACATCAGTCTTTTCGATTTGGAAGTGATTTTTTTCAATCCAAAAAGTCAACATCGCATCAACCACATCTCTAAGAAATCTCACACCCTTAGGCATTTAAAATATTCCACCGAAAACTGAAGCTCTCAGCAACTCCTTTCGAGTTAGGTTAGCGGTATCGTAGAGATTCGAAATGGCACTAGGGGAACACTTGACAGCAGGTCTGTGTACAACCATCTTGATAGCTTGTTGAATGAACTGTAATAAAAAAGAAAGGACTAAGTCCCATACTAACACAGACTGTTTATATGTTAAATGAACTGTAATAAAAAAGAAAGGACTAAGTCCTATACTAATACAGACTGTTTATATGTTAAATGAACTGTAATATATAAGCTGTAAATATCGATATCGATTATATATAGAGTCGATATCGATTGTATTTAGAATCGATATTGACTCTATATGTAATCGATATCAATTCTATATGTAATCAATATTGACTCTAAATACAATCGATATCGATTCTATATTCAATTGATATCGATTGCATATAGAGTAATCTTAAAAAATTATGACAAAATGTGCAGCGACAAAAGGAGAAGAAAAAACTCTACAGCAATGGAAGATAATTTTAATTCCAACTTACAGATTTGGTAGCTTGAAGATTGAAGAATGGAACGCTAGCGGCTACGAATTGACACCGCCTCTCCACCGACTTCGAACGAAAAAGTAAAAAGTAAAAAAAGGTAAACAATAAAGAGTTGAAAAAAGGGCAACTATTTATTATATTGGGGGTAATTTCGCCATTTCCTAAAAGCGGGCGACGGCTCGGCATGCAACGGGTCGATTTGGGTAAAGGTAAAACTACAAGGCCTCTGACGTAAAAGGTACATCTGACAGGGCTGGTCCGATAAATTTCCCTTATTTTTTCCTACTTAAATTCAAAGCGCTCAATTTTTCTTTTTTCAAAGCTGTCACAAGAATGCCACCTTCTAAGTGGAACCCACCCTCCAATAAATGACCACAATCAAAAAAAAAAAAAAAAAAAAGCATAACATTAAGAATTCCTTATATAAGTTATCATAATTTTCCAATATATATATATATATATATATATAAAAGCAGAAAAATACCTCATTTTCTATGCAATCCGCAGAAATAATCAACGACTGGCTATGCCGAAAATCGGCCCTTCTGAATAAAAGGTAGAGCAGCACAGGAAACCTCTAATAAAGTTATCGTAGATCTGAAAAATTTCACACCTATCAGAGAGGACCGTTTTTCATCATCATAAATTCCATCCATACGATCTCTCACTAGGTGGACTTTCAGATCATTTGATCACATATACCACGTGTGCTAAAGTACCACCAGAGAAGCAAGAATGAGGTAAACACAGGATCTTTGCACTTTAACCTATTTTTTTTTTGATAGATTTTTCTCTTTAACCTTAATTCAAGTTAGTTAAACTTTTCTCTTTTCCTTATATATATATATATATATATATATATTTTTTTTTTTTCACTTTAACCTTAATTCAAGTTAGTTAAACTTTTCGCTTTTCCTTATATATATATATATATATATATATATATATGTCTTTTCTCAACCTATAAATATGGACGACCTTCAAATCTAACAGTAGAACTCAATTTTTTGCTATCCTGCGCTCACTCTCAAGAATGACGAGCTCATTCTCTCTCCTCTTCGTCTTCTGCTCTCTACTCTCTTTCGCTTCTCTCTCTTCTTTCTCTGCAGTAATCGACGGCGGAGATGGATCAGATCGGACGACCGAGATAAACCTCACGGAATCCAATGCATCGAAGGAGGATAGCTTCGCCGATATCATCGATCGGGCACTCGAAAAGGAGTTCCCTGAGAACGAGCAAACCGGAGGTACAGATCTGAACTCAGTTGATTCGGATTAAGTGTTTGTGTTTTACACATTTTGCAATTTGTGACGTGGATACTTGAATTAGGGTTTTGTCAGGGCTTTGAAGTAGGGTTTGTTGGTCCTTATGAACTGATTACATTTCGCAATCTGTGTGGTGGCAGCTTGAATTAGGGTTTTGAATTAATGTTTGTTGGTCGCTATGGACTGATTACATTTTGCAATGTGTGTCGTGGAAGCTTGAATTTGAATTAGGGTTTGTTGGCCCTTATGGAATGATTACTTGCAATAAGTGACATGGAATCTTGAGTTAGGGTTTTGAATTAGGGGTTTTTGGTCCTTAAGGACTGATCTGGATTAGTTATTGGAGGTTGAGTGCATGCATTTTTAGAAAAAAGAATGTTTTGGTTTATATAATAAAATATGAGTTAGGGTTCTGAATTATGTGTTTTCGAAGCGTGCGGAGAGAGCTTTTGAAGTTTAATGGCTGTAGATTGGGTTAGGATACTTGTGAAATCAAGAGTGGCCTAGAGCCCATTTGGAAAAAAATGTTTTCATTTATATAAGAAAGATGAGTTAGGGTTCTGAATTAAGTTTTTTTTGGTAAAGTTAGGATTGAATTCAAAAATGTACGGAGAGCAATTTCAAAGTTTAGTGGTTGTAGATTAGTGTTGGAAACTATACGACCTTGGAATGTGAGATTAGGAGTGATCTAGGGCAGTGTACGGAGAGAAAGTTTAATGGTTGTAGATTGGTGTTGGATACTGAACGGCCTTGGAGTGTGAGATTGGGAGTGATCTACATTTGGACTTGCGCACACACACACACACACACACACACACACAAGTATTATGCCTTGGAGCTTTGAGGCTTGTTTGGCTGCATATTTTGACTTCGTGTTGTCTCTTGAGCAGTCGTTATGACTGTTCGGTTGCTTTCTTATAAATGTGAATTGAGAATGTAAGGATCAGTCTATTGCTCACATGGATCAAAATATCGTCCGATACCGATACGTATCGGACGATACGCATCGGTTTTGGACCTCACCGATACGATACAATGGGTTTTTATCGCCCCCCTGAAAAAACAGTCAAATTATCGTTCAATGTATCGTTCGTATCGTCCGTATCGTTCAATGTATCGTTCGTATCAGACGATAATTTGAAATTATCGTCCGATAATTTCAAATTATCGGTTTTAATGTTTTTTTTTGTTTTTTGTTTTTTTTTTTTTTGGGAAAAAATCGGAGAGTATCGTCCGGAACCGATACGTATCGGTTTTGGGGCTGGACGATACGTATCGAAAAAACGAGATTTTGATCCTTGATTGCTCATATATGATATGTCATCCTAAATCTGCCTTGTAATTTTGACTTGTATTATTTGTTGAATATCCAAATATTTAAAATTCTGCCAAATCCGATACTTTTTCTTATTTGCACCATGCCTACTTTAAATGATGCTTGCTCTTCACTCTCTCGAGCTCATTTTCTATGAGCGTTGTATTCATGAGAGACTCCACCGCCTTGTACTGGTACACCATAAATTTACCTGCACATTCCATAAATCGAATTTCAAGTGGTTTCAACACACTTAAAAGAGAATCTACTACCTCCGTTTTACGAATATAAATTTCCTCTTCTAGCTGAAAATATGTACAAAGCTTGCTAAGTTATGTTGTTGGGCATATGCATTTGAATCAACAATGACTTCACAGGTATACAAGTGCATGGAAACACATAATTAATCACCCCATAAACATATGAAGTAGAATCCAATACTACACATACATCCATTGCCAAAAAAACAGATAGGAAAATTTATTGCATGGACATTGAGTAACACCACTAACCAAAGGACTATCTAATCACATAATATGTCAAAGCTTATCTCAAGATAAACAAACCTAATAACAAACCCAAAAATTCATCTTAAAGACCATGCAAGACTGAAAATTTTCAACAAAATTAAAGGAATATGCATTATACTATAAGAGTTGGTGTAGGGTAACCGGCTGTTCCAGATGGTGATTTGGAACCGATCGCTTTTTGGGACGTGTGCCATCTGGAATCACCATGTCTTCCGTTGGATGGCACACCCAAGAATCTAAAGATTATGCTGCCGAAGATTAGGATGAAAACACATCTCCATCATGTGATTCATTGTAGTCAACTCGCTTTAGGTGATCGGCTAATCTGATTTTAGAGAATTACAAAGTTGCCATTCATTTTAAAGGGAATTAACCACCTTCAATCACATGATTGAGATGTGTTTTTGCCCCAATCTTCAGTACCATAGATCTTTAGATCATGGGTGTAACATCTAACGAAAGACATGCTGACTCCACATGACACACATCCCAATATACCAACTCATACCATAGACCATCCTTTCCTTTTCAGTCAGTAAGGTTCAAGTATAATTAAAATGAAAAAATGGTACAAGAAACACAAAAAGTCGAGAACGAAAGGCCAAGCGAGGGGCTCGGACTAAAATGGGATATTGGCTATACATCTCACAAAATGAATGAAAAAAAATAAAATACAAAATTGGCCAACCATGGTTTAAAATCTTGGATGATATCAGTATCTGACGATAGAAACCAATATGGGTTTTCTTTTCTGATTGTATCATTGATAAGAACTTAGTACTGAGTCTCGATCTCCGTTACTTAATTCGCTCCACCTTGTGAATGGTGAATTGGTTCGGAGGGAAGCAAATCGCCGTTCGATACGGTCCAATTCGGCCTAAATGGGCATGTATATGAAAATGCTCTTAAAAAAAGCATGGAGGTGGGGAGAATCGGACCAATGACCTTTACTAATTACTTCTAAATTTCTAACCAAGCTGACTGCGGTTATATTTCTTCTTATTGTTCACTTACAAACACAAATAATATTAAATAAATAAAAACTCATCTTACCCCTAGCGAATCAGGTTTGCATGAGAGTAGCAAATTGCGAATTATGAACTCGAAAACGAATCGAGTGAATTGGGAATTAACATAGGTCTCGACACATATCGATATCGTGATTATTTATTTATTTATTTTCTATGGTCATAGCATTAATCTTCCAGCCGTAGAATTTTGAGAATAATTATAATTATTCCAACGGTCTTCCAACCTTAGTCTGTGTTTGGGTTAGCTCTTTTGGGGCAAAGAGCAGCTCTTTCATTTTTTGGCTCCAGCGGAGAACTACTTTTACATTTGGTAATACAGCTCCTTGCCTCATTTGCTCCAGCGGGGAGCTGTTTTATGTGATAAAACTGCTCTATGCCTGCTCTATCCCAGAGCAGATTTTATCTGCTCTGACAGAGAGCAGGCAAAGAGTTGCTTCTGCTCTTATAAGAGCTAACCCAAACACTAGAATTCCGAGAGAGTTTATATTTATTCCAAGTTCCCAACACCCTTCTTGGCCAACAGTCCACTCTAGAATTTACCTCCCTTAGAACATGTCTACGTGAGATTCCCCACTGCACATAGAACAACGATATTGTCGGAAAGATCCACGAGTCTCAAAGGAAACATACCACCTTTTGAGAAACGCTATTCATAAGCTTGACAATCTGTTGATGTTAGTGGGGAGAGTCAATACCATTTTAGAAATCCTAGAATTTACCTTACATTAATGTTTACACCATCCTCAACTGATGAATAACAACAAAGACATTTGAGAGAAAATAGACTTGGTCCTCTCATAACTACTAATTGGTGTACCTAAGATGCATTTCCTCTAGCTTTCAAAAAAGATATTATATGGATTGGATTAAAAGGACCAGTCACCCTAAAATTAGGATTCATTTCTTGCATAGATATTTCAATGGATTGATGTAAATTTTCAACTGTGTATTCCCATAATGACGATGTTTTTCCAAAATCAAATTTTGTTGTTTAACATCTTAGACTTGATTTAACAGAATGATTTGGAGATCTTGCAGAGTGGACCCAGGAATTACTAGATACGAGATGATCTTCTAACAAATAAGGCTTTCTTTTGAATAAGCCAATTCTTTTTGGGACCCTACAGATCGTAAAAATCATTCACATTTGAATATTTTAGTCACTTATGAGCTACTATTCCATTAAAATATCTTCAAAAGCAGCCTCATACAGTGATTAGGCATCATGCAATCATAGATGCTATCATATATAATCCCCAAAATGTAAGGAAACCAAGATTAAGGTAGAGATGGTGGCTTCATATAATGATCAATGGAGATAAAGACTTACATGGCATCTTGCACAAATCAGAGTGAAAAAAGAAAAAAAAAAGGTTTGCAGATGGATTCTATATGGAGCTTTTGGTGTTTCTTCTTAAGAAAGGTTGATCTCATGTTTCTTTGCTTTCGTGGATTAGGAAAAATGGCTTTCATAAAGATGGGAATCTTGATATTTGGGGCTGACATACGAATATCCCCAACACTATTTTGCCCAATGTTGTTGTCTTTGTCCAAGCGCTATTCTATCCACAACATGGATGAGACCATTTAAGAACAGTCCTTGTATTTTTGGTGTTGTACAAATGAGCCCTTAGGGTGCGTTTGGCATAGCTCCTTAGTGCCTAAGAGTCGCTCTATGCTCCTGCAGGGAGCCCGTAGGGCCCGGGAGCACGTTTGGTAAACCAGTTCCCTGCCCTAATGGCACTGGAGGGGAGCTGTTTCAAGTGGAAAGCAAGCCCCCCTCCCATAGAGGGTAAAATCTACTCTCGCTGGGAGTTGGCAAGGGAGCAGGTAGTGAGCTAGAGTGGAGTTGCGGGGAGCTGTGCCAGATGCACCCTTAGTGTATATGGTGTCTTTATACATTCCCCCCCCCCCGAAAAGATTGCTTATGAAATGTTCCTTTATTATGTATATTGCTCCTTATAGTTGACCAATGTTATTAAATGGAATAAGCCATAGTATGCGATTGCATACTCCCATGGCTTATGCGATTTGCATAATTGCATAAGCCATGACATAGTTTTTGATTTTTTTGAAAGAATAAAATTTCAAAAAAATTTAGAAACAAACACCAAAAAATTCAAGAATTTTTTTCCTAATTTCCTAAGTTATTTTCCATAGTCTATAATACTACATTATTATTTATTTATTTATTTACATAATTATTTACTTACCTTTCAAGTTTGACTATTATGTCTAAGATAACTTAAAAACTTAAATGATTGGCAAATGGGCAAACAGTGAAAACTAGACATCTTAATTATTTATTTAAAAATACAACTATACATAGTACAAACAATTTAAAAATTTGAAACTACAATTACAATTTACTAGTACAACCTATAACTTTTTTGTATCAATATGGAGTACCGGCCATGTACTATACACATTGGTCCTTAACTCATTGTGGTAATGCATCTCCTCCATATCACCACCATCCCATCGCTAGCATTACATTCATTATCGGAATCATCACCCTCTTCAATGTATTCTTCCTCTGTTTCTTCTTCATCGGATCTCACCAATATGGAGTCTATATCTTGTTGTGTGTCCTCTTCTTCTACATGGAGGCTTTGATTGCTACCTCCAACTGAGCATCCCCCACTTTGAGATGAACTTTCACTCAGTGTCTATCTAAAAGAAGCTTCTTCAACTTGGGACCATGTCAAATCTTCCTCAACGAAGACTAACTCATTGGTGCATCAACCATCCAAGGATGGCCAGGAGCCACATTATCACTACAGATGGGATCATAGAATTCCGGTCTTTCCCGCCTCTGTTGGAAACGTTTACACAGTTTTTGGTTGTACTACACGAACACTAAATCATTGAGCTTGTTTTGTTCACGTGGGCTCATTTTCTTGGTGTGAATCTTTTTAACATTACGTAGAAATATGTTAATGTCATATTTATGCAGACGATTCATTTTTTTAAAAGTACATTAAGACTTCATTTACCATCTCAAACTAGCTCTAATTTTGTTCACATCCCGATGCGGAATAAGTGAAACCAAGAATCCTAATGGCTAATTTCCTCGAGCGAATCTTTTGTGATCAGATCTACTATGTAAGCCGCCCACCAGTCAACTGCATATTTATATTAAATTATTAGAATTTAGAATTGAAAAATAATTAATTGATTTGAACAATAGAAGACATCTAATCCATGAACTTAGTTGAAATTTTCGTTCACCTATGTCGGATGACTATATCTCTTCCGAAAACCCCCCCAACCTTCTTTTAATAGTCAAACTGATAGTTTATCCTTTCCTGTTTGGCTCTATCGGGCACCGTTTTCTCCAAAACATCAATAAACCCTATCATATGTGTGGCATTCACCTCATCTCGATCGGGTCATGTTGACATTTAATGCATAAACTTACTTGAAATTTTTGATCCCCTATGTCGGATGACTATATCTCTCTTCCGAAAACCCCCACCTTTTTTTAATAGTCAAACTAATAGGTTATCCTATCCTGCTCCCCTCTATCGGACACCATTTTCTCCACACCCTATCATATGTGTGGCATCTGCCTCATCTCGATCGGGTCATGTAAAGTATATGACCAGATTGATGATGATATAGATAGAAGCAAAGTAATTTAATTTAAACAAAAAATTAAACAAATAAATACCAAAAACTCAAAGCTTTAATCTTGAATCTTTAATCTTGGAAGCTTGAGTGATGAGTCTTCTATAGCTAGAGAATCTCGAGTCTTGAAGCTAAAAAAATTTACAAATTTACAAGGCTAAAATACTGAAAATACAAAGCAATATATGAAAATAAAATTGCTAGAAAGATAAGAGAATACGGAACTTAGAGAGAGTGTTAGAGAGGAGATAGACCAAGAAATGGTTGTGGGAAAAGATGAGGGCCAAATCCTTATTTATAAAGGTAAGGGGACCACATTTTCGGAAAAAAAATCTGTCATATTTATTACCGTTGGAAGAGTATGCCATCGCATATTAAGTATGCAATGGCGTAGTCGCATAATCTGCACTTATGCCATCGCATACTTTAAGTATGCAATGATATACTTGCCCAGATCACATCAATTCCTGTGGTTTATGCGATTTTGGGACCTAAGATGTCATATGTGATCGCATAAGCGATTATGTGATGGCATATGACAACACTGTAGTTGACACTCATGACATTTGCTAGCTTATACTGTTTGATTATTGAGTGTCTATTATATAAACATGTAGTTTGTTAATTTAAGAAAGTTACAAGTCTATATATTTATTTTGACTTTTTTTTTTCAGTATCATAGATATGGAAATGTAATATATTTCAAAAATCTAAAAAGATTAGTGCTTTATGTAGCCGTTGCCAAATTATGTTACTTGAATCCTTTAAGATTTATCTGTTTCTAAAATATCTTCACATGTCTACATTGAGTGTAGAATGTGAATGACTAGGTTTTAAATGCTTGCTGAAATTAGTTGTCTTGGGTGATAAATTTTGTGATTCAGACTAGGCTGAGATGAATATGACGTGTCTTTGCTGTAACGAAGGAAAATATTATAAGGTCCAAAAAATCTAAGAAAAAATCTGTTGCTGTTGGATATTCTCTACTTTTTGTGATTGGTTCAAGATTCAGCTAATCTTCACTTCATCTGTGAAGGATCTAGCAATAATTTCATGAAAATTATGATGCATTACAACTAATATCAGTGGTTGTTATACAACCTAGAAAGCTAAAATTAAAAAATAGCATGTTTTGTATATGGATGAAAACTAACAGAAAATAAAAATAATCTCTTGTATATGGATGTTCAATTTTTTGAGGTTTTAGTTGATCTTCACTTTTTTGTGTCAAATCGATTAATAATTGCATGGATGTATTTTGGGATGAATTTAAGATCAAGGGTTTTTGTAAAGATTAATTTTAAGGTGAATGAACTTTTTTTTTCTTCCCATTGGGTTGTTAATGTTTTCATGCAAGTAAGATTTGGAATTATCTATTATAATTTTTTTAAAATTTTGATTGAATTTGTTTTGCATTTTTTAATGCTCATTTATTTATTATTTTTATTTCACTTTTCATTTGTTTGTTACTTTTTGTGGAATATTTTAGTTTCTATTTTTCCCACAAATTTTCTCTTCTTTACTATTTTTTCTATTTTAAAATAATATTTTAACTATTTTCTCCTGTTACACATACTCGCCATGATGTTAGTCGTCTCACACTTGGCCATGGATGAAACATTTCGGAAATCTGAGATTTTAAACCCTGGAATGCATAAGGTGAATAGGAATTAATAAACAGACGCACATACTTAAAACGCATACAAATGCACACGCACAAATTTTAATAACTAGCAAGATCATTAGATGGCTTTTATTGAGTACTCTTTGGGAGAGGGCCATATACGATTCGCTTGGCATGAGTCCAGTTGTTGTGGAGCATCTTATGGCAGGTCAGTTCATGGATTGGCTACAGTCTGAAGATCAATACACATTTGCTTCCAAAATGTGGTCTGTTGGTCACAGTTATTTGATTGTCCATTTGTAGAATCTCAATCAGATATAGTTGAGATCCTCTAAACATTGTGATTTTTTGACTGTTGCCAATCCATGATAGGAGCCACAGTTGCCAAGTTTGCGGTATCCTCCCACGAACTCCTAATTGAATTAATTAGCTGCTTTATGTTCTCTCTCTCTCTCTTAATTCTACCATGAATTTGGTAAGCTGCGAACAATATTAGCAATTTACAATAAATAAAAATACTTTGATTATCACATAGATAGTCTAGATTGATTAAAGTCACATGCTTTATGGGATTCCTCTCATTACATCATCTCTCTCTCTCTCTCTCTCTCTCTCTCTCTCTCTCGCTTTCCACACACACATGGATGCCCACACACGCTTTTTAAATCATGGTGCTTAGAAGTTAGCACCATCAAAGCTGATGGTTCAAATGTTCTCTATTCACCAATTGGTGCATGCATATTGTTCTGGACTGTCCGATCAATCGACAACTTCTTGGATACGCATAGCCCACAAACTGCTCTAGTTAGATAATGATGACAATCCTCTGTTATTCTTTTTATTTACCCGTATTTATTTCTAGTGGCTGTCCAAGATCAAGCAATGAGTTTATGGTTAGAAAATTTCTAATTAGTGGGATATGTGGTCAGGATGCCAAGAGGTGGCTCGTTGATTCGGCCATCTGGATCCAAGGGCACATGCATCATGGCTGATGGGAAGCATCATGCACACACCACATTAATTCATTGATTCAACACACATACACACACACACTTTCTCTCTCTCTCTCTCTCTCTCATTATATGTAGACATGTGCACAGGTATTTGACAAGTTTGATAGATTGATCATTGATCTATCAGACGGACCACATGGCTTGACTGCATCAGTCCGCATGACAGACCACCTTGTGGATTGACTACAGCCCAAAATTTGCACTGATTGGATGTTTTTAACAGTTCAACCAATGTACTTTTGCATGTTTAATTTGAACCGCTCCCCATACTATGGCAATGGTCTATGTTTACCATGAAAGAGTGCAATAAAAAATGCATGCAAGTTCTTATTAATTACACCCTGCCAATGTTGACTATCGTCATTTCTATGACAGATTCCGATGCTGGCAGCTTTAACAACAGTGTCACTGAGCAACAGGTTGGTAATTGCTCTTTATGGAAATCACGATTTTTTATTTATAGAAGATACATGTGTTGCATGCTAGCTATTTTTTTTATTGAATAACAGTTGTATGATATATTTAGTCACTATATATTTTGTTTCTTTGGATATTTATAGTGATTGATATTCTGTCACTATAATTACAGCTGTTACACATCTCTGGCTGTTTTGTATGTGAATATCCATGATCAAGAATCACGAGTTACAACTTTTTGAAGAAAAAGCAAAGGACTTCCAACTCAGTTGTGAGACATGGGTCTTCTTATTTTGGACAGTGAGACATGTGCAATCACTCTATTATAGTAATCAAATAAATGTCTCCTTGCCCTGCGCCAAGTTCCAGCATTAAATGGATTATGGTGTATTTACTGGAGGGAAAAAAATCGGAATTTATCTCACAAGACACACTATTGGAACTCCGAACCATTTCGTGGTTCGGTGGTGGGCCCAGCGAATTGGCCTTCTAGAATTTTCTCTTTGATATATAAGGCAGCCTGGTGAATAAGTAGAGATCTTCTCCTTAAGCTAGGTAAAGAACTAAAGAAATTCAAAATTTAAATAGACAAATAGTATCAAAAGGTGATTATACCAGAATCAGGCCTTAAAATTTTTTTGGCAGTTTAAATGTAAAAAGAAGTATATTCTCTGTAAGGACTACAAAATTTTTCTTCAGAACTTATTCAGCTAATGCACTAAATCCGAATCAACAAACATGAACTGAGTACTTAAAGTCTTAAACCCACTTTCTGAAGTAATTTCACTACAAATGAAAGGCATGAAAAAAAGCAAGAAGGAAAAAAGAAGATTTCTGTCTCGCTATAAATGAAAATGATTTTGTTCTCATGATGACAGAATCACATTTCTTTTCGCTTCTTGATGCCAGAATGACAATGAAATGGCATCTAGAAGTGCAAGGAAGGAAGATTCAATCTTCAGCAATAGCATAGAAAAAAGAAAACAGAAGGTATTAAAGTAATTGTGCCTGGCGAAATTTTCCCCAAAAGTTCATGCTTCCATTCACTTCAGCGAGTTATGCCCTAAAATTGACTCCTCAGGATATTGTTCTGCGCACTACAGTGATTCCCTAAGCCATTTCTGAGAGATAAAGTACCTTCATGGCATGGTTTTATTGGTCAAAAAACTTTTATGGCGAGATGAATTGGGTTCCACTTGTAGTTCTCGACTTCCCCCATTCAATTGTGACATGCACTTGTGAGTTATTTTTTATTTTATTTTATCAGTAGAAAGGATGCTTAAATTTCATAAAAAAAGAAATGAAATAACTTCAGGCTGGTAACCTCAAGGGGTTAGGCGAGCTGGCCAGGTACTTGCTTCCAAAAGCAGGAGACCTGAGTTCAAATCCCCTCCCTCCCTTGACGCCACCTAAGGATTTATATCCTGTGCTGACCTGGCATGTACTGAATTTGGGGTGCGCATGTGCCCCTGGGATTAGGCGGTAAGAGGCCCGGATATCCAGGTTATAAAAAAAAAACCCTTCAGGCTGCTGCTAAGCGAGGTGCTTAGCAGAGACAAAAGGAGAACACGGCCCAATCCATCAATGCCTGCAGAATAGAAGCTGTAATTGACTGAATATTCCCGCACTTGTTCTAAAAAATGCGGCGGTTTCTTTCATTCCACAGTACCTGGAAAATAGCTGAGGTAGTATTCTTTGACACCATCTGCTATCTGCACCAAGCTGCCAACCAGACTTATCAGCTAGAACCTCTATGCACGACATAGGCAGGCCAACCCACAAATTTGAATAGATTACGGAAGAAACTCAAACTGTGGCAGCTGTTGGGCAATGAATACGAATGTGATCCATCGACCTAGTAGCACCATTGCAGAGGACATGTTAGAGGTTGTCAAGCCCCTTTTTATGAGATTCTCAATTGTGAGAATTTTTTCCCAGGTGATAAACCAACCGAAAATTTTAATTCTCATGAGAATAGGAAGCTTTCTCAATCCTATCCATTCTTGACCAACCAAAGTTCTTCCAGTAAGGACCTGTCAAGTGTGTGATCTCTCCAAACATACAAGGGTTCCTTATCCTCCTAGTGGTAATAGAGGTAGTATTTTGTGTGAAATTATTCATTCTGACGTGTGGAGACCTTCACCTGTTGTCTCCATTCGTTGTTATCGTTACATTGTCTCCATTGATGATTGCACGCATTACACTGTTGTTCGTGATGAAATTGCGACTTTGTTTCCAACCTTCCTTCAGTGTGTTCATACTCAATTAAATGCACATGTAAAGGTTTTATGATCGGATAATGGTGGTGAGTATTCTTCTCATCGTCTTCAATTATATCTCCGTGAGCGTGGGATTGTGTGAGAAACCACACGTCCTTACACTCCACAACAAAATGTGGTGGCTGAAAGGGAAAATCATCATATGTTGGAGGTGATACATTCTCTTCTATGGGTATGGGTGTCCCACTATTCTTGTGGGGGGATGCCATCCTTATGTCTGCTTATTTGATAAATCGTATCCTTACTCCCATTCCAAGGGGATAAGTCTCCCTTCCAACTATTGTGTCCTACCAAAAGTATCTTTCTTGTGCCACCTCGTTTGTTTGGTTGTTTGTGTTTTGCCCATGTTCCCGTTGTTCAACGTCCTAAGTTGGATCCTAAAGCCACTCAATATATTTTGATTGGGTACCCCTTACACAAAAATGTGACATGTTTTGATCCTGTGACCCGTCGGTTTTATGTGATCATGGATGCTACTTTCTATGAAGATACGCCCTATTCCGAGCTTAAGGGGGAGAGTTCTTAGTGTCCTCTTCAAGGGGGGAATAGTGTTGATGGTGTTGAAGAGGACCCTAGTATGCTACCTAGTATGGAGACGGTAGAAGAATGTGATGAGATAGCAGAGCATGATAAAGAGGGGGTTGTCGAGGTGCAACCCCAATTTGGCAAATGTGAAAAAATGCAAGATGGAAAGTTTCAAGGTAAATTCTTTGTGCAGAAGAAGTTTAAGGAGCTAAGTTCAAGTTGAGAATCCCTCTCAGGGTGAGCCTCCCTCTCAGACCGTTGACTAGGATCCTTCTCCAAAGACAAGTTCAAATTTTGATCTTGCTCTCCCCTATAGATCTTCGGAAGGTTCCTTGATCGTGCACTCGACATCTCAATGGTACTTATGTGTCTTATCATGCCTTTTCTCCATCTCATAAGTCATTCATATCCAAGGTAGTTAAGGCGGTGTGGCGAGATCATGGCGAAGAGGCTCGCCATGCCATGGCCTGTTCAATTTTTTTGACATGCTAACCATGACATGTAAATTCCAGGCTTGTGCCCTTTTAAGACTATATAGAGTTTTCTCTGAGATGATGAAGGTTTTTCTTCATTCTCCATTTTTTCCTCTTTAGTAATTGCTGACCAATCTGATGGATTTTTTTCCATCTCCTGCAAGACATCAGTAGCAACATTAGTCCACTTGTTTTAGTGGTATGATTGATGGTTCTCTGCTTAGAAAATCATCTAAAATATTAGTAGTACCTTTAACATGTTCTACTTCAAAGGTATAAAGAGCAATTTGATTATTCCATTTTAATCTTCTTTCATCTATAATATTTCTTTTATTTATTAAGAAATCTCTAACTGCCTGATTATTTGTTCTTACCAAAAAAACTTCAGGAGCTAGATAAATATGAAATCTCTTAATAGCAAGTTTTATTGCTAGTAATTATTTTTCGAAAATGATGTAATTTTGTTTATTTGGTTTAAATTTTCCAGAATTATATCCACATAAAAATTCTTTACTTTGTACTTTTTTGTTTAGAGGTGTTTTTCGTGGTTTTATTCCATAAGAATAAAGAGAATCTTTTTCTTTCCATTCTTGGGATGAAATTGCTTTTAAAACACATCCCCAACATCGATATGAAGCATCTGTTTCTAAAATGAGTTTATCTCCATTTTGAGGAAAATAAACTGTAGGATATTTTTGTATGTCTTGTTTAATTTGTCTTAATAGAATTTTATCTTGTTCTGTCCAAGAAAATTATGCTTTTTTGAGTTTATTTATTAAAGGGATTTCCTTTTGTGCTAGATTTTTTAGAAAATTTCTTCCGTAATTTAAAATTCTTAAAAAGACTTTGTAACTGTTTTTAATCAGTTAATTCTTCCGGAAAATCTTTAATCTTGATGATAATGTGATCTTGTAATTTTAAACCATCATGATTTAAAATAAGACCTAGAAATTCAATTAATTTTTTTTCAACTTCTTTTTTTGAAGGTGAAAGAATAATTCCATTCTTTTGGAATATTTCACACATTTGTTTTAAATGTTTTTTATGTTCATCTCTGGTTTTAGAGAATACAAGTATGTCGTCAATATAGACAACACAAAAATCTTTATATAGATGAAAAATAGAATCCATCCATCTTTGATATATCTGAGGGGAAGTATTTAGTCCAAATGGCGTTACCGTCCATTGATAATGTCCACATGGTGTACTGAAAGCAGTTAATGGTTTATATTCTTCAGTTAGTTTTAATTGCCAAAATCCAGATTTATAGTCAAATTTACTGAAAATTTTTGATCCTTTGATTTGATTAATCAAAACATCTTTTCTTGGAATAAAGTTTCCATCAAATTGAAGATGATCCTTAAGTCTTTTATAATTTAAGACCATTCTTGCTTTTCCTCTTTTAATTTATGAATGGTTGCGTATAAGAAATGCAGGGCTTGAATGAGGACTTTTAGTAGGTTCAATGAGTTTTTTCTCAAGTAACTTTTATTTGATTTTCAAATTCATCTATATCTATTTTGGTATAGATCATTGGTTTTACTCATATTATAATATTACGGTCTTTTAATTTAAGATTGCAATAACGAGGGTTTCTATTCCAGAGTTTTAGTGGGTCTTCACTAAAGTTTTCTTTAAGAATAGAATAGAGCTAGGATTGTCAACGGGCCGGGTTTCAGCCCGGGCCCGACCCGAATGGGCCGAGTTCGGGCCCAATATTTTAAGTCATTTAATAAACGGGCCGGGCCGGGCTAAGCCCGGATAAGAAACGAGTTCGTGTTCAGGCTCCAAAGTGTAAGCCTGAACTTGGCCCGGCTCGGTAAAATGAGGCCCTTATAAAAAAAACTCTTAAAAAATATTAGAAATCCAGACTGGGTTTGGGTTACAACATTTAAAAATCGGGTTGAGCTCGGCCTGGCCCGGTTAGCTATCGGGCCGGGTTCGGGCTCTCATTATATATATATATATATATATATATATATATATATATATATATATTAAAATGGGCCTATACAAAAACCCGGCTCGGCCCGTTGATAGTCCTAAATAGAGCTAATTATTTGGTTATATAAGATACATTCACATAGGATTAATATATATTTGCGTCACTGGATTATTTAGGCAAAGTATAGACACTCCTATACTTGCTGTGGTCTTAGACAAAAGACTATTGAATCCCCTACAATCCTTAATAGGAGGCATGTCAAGATTGTTGAATCCCCTATAATCCTTAATAGGAGGCATGTCAAAAACAATTGACAAATTTCCAAATTCTTGCTACCAAGTGTATGACACTTTAGATGAAGTTAGAGAAGCATTCTTTTTTCATCAAACTTCTCAGCATTTGTCTATAGGCGAAGCCAGACAAGTTGTTGCCTTACTTGAATCTACCTAAAGATTTGCAAACACCAGAATCCCTGATATCCCAAATTTTTTCAATTCAGGAATTTTTTCTGATATCTATTATGATTTAAATGAAGGAAAAACCATATTTTAAATGATAAAAAACAATTTCGCAAAAGCATGACCACCTTAGGGTTAAAAGTAAAAGATAAGGAAGACCAATTGCACCAACTGCAAGAATGTTCTTATTCTCTTGTAAAAAAACATTACATGGGAATTTGAAGATTTTGATCTTGAAAAAAACAAATTATTTTTTAAAAATAGTATAGTTATTAGATTCATATTTTTCAGATCCCATCTTTTATAAATTCAAACGAATTTGTATGTTTGAAAAGCTCAAACATATTCTTCCAGATGATATGAATAAAACCATAATATCCAGTATAGAAGATCAAGAAGATAAAATCAAACAAATTTTATTCAGACATTATAAACATGCTATGTTCTATGACAGCGTAAAACTTCCACAATTATCTTTCTTTACAGAACTTCATCCATATGATCTGAAAGAATGTATTGATTGAGGATTGATGAAACATATATTATCCCAGGATGACCAATAATGAAATTTCTTATGATGATCAAAACCATGATTCATAATGTCACTAAACGGTTAAACAGAACGGTTTATTATAGCTTCTGGATTACAAGTACGGTCAGATGGAGATCAAGGGAAAAATTCTTTCAACCCTATCAGATATGATTTTTGGACCTAATCAGAGACTATGAATTTTTTCATGAAGCTTATGATGATCCTATGACAAAAGCAATTGTCTTGGCACTTAACCCAAAATCACTAGATTAGAAATTTGAAGATCTCGCAAAAAATTCTTGACAAATTATCATTGCAGAAAATAATTTCAACATTACTAATGGACGAAGAATTTTTACAACAAATCTTCCCATCGAATATATGAGGACTCCTAAACAAATATCAGTGGTAGAAGAGCTGTTAAAGAAATTTGATACGAGAAAAGACCTCGATCTTCCAGAAAACCTTGACATTGAAACTACACTGCTCGAGGAAGAAGAAGTTGCACAGAACAATCAAACCCTTGACAGTCTTGCTTCAAAAGATTCAGTATACTATCACAACCTAGAAAATCACATGAAAGCATAGTGGACCACCCCACTATCACCCAAAAGTAAAGTAGCATGGTCGACTCCAGCTCATCCAGGGCACGTGATTACTAATCTTAGCATGCAAAAAAGTACAGCGAATCAAAATTTACTTTAGAAAAAGCTAAAGCAGATTAGATACCTTTTTTGTAAAAAGAATCGAATCTTATCTATCTTTTGAAAAAGCATATCTTTCTTTTGAAAAGTAAGGATTTGATAAATCATTGCAAGTCTTAGAAGGTTATAAATTGGTATGTTCCCAGCCATGTTGGGATATCGAGTCTTGAAGTTTCCGCTTTTTTGTAAATGGTATTAAAGCCTAGTTAAGTTTGAGTTAGTATTTGCGCTTGTATTGGAGTAGGAAGTTTGAAGTTTGAAGGCTTGGAGACTGTAAGTATGTAATTTCTTAATGCAGATATTATACTTGACGTATGATATATATATATTTCTTATTATATTATATTTCATTATACATTGTTGGTTAATGGCTCTTTTCATTATATTTCATTATACATTGTTCCTTAAAAGACTGTTCGACTGAATTGAAACAACTTTTGTCTTATTGGAAACGGTTTATGCACCATCAATACTATAAGAGGTTTTAGTTACCATTATTAATTAAAATGGCAAAAACATCAAGTAAACTCAGTCAAGGATCAGTCAAGGACTAGAAATACTAATAGATTGTATCAGCTCATGGGTACATAAAAATCAAGAAGATTTTAGGCACTGTTTTCATATTGATAGAAATTTTGAAAGTAATATGAGTAATATTAGTAGTTGTATAAATAGTATCCTAGATATAAGTGGAACATGGTTAAAAAAGATATATAAAAAACAAGATGATATGGAAGTACAACTTAACGTTATCCACAATGAATTAATGGATACTAAAAACTAGATTTCCAAAATGGGAAACTTGGTAGATTTAGATTTAAAAGAAGAAACCAAATTTAAATTAGAGAGTCTAATACAAAAATTAGACCAATTAAATCTTGAACCTAGACCAATCCTTATAATAGATGAATACATGTCTAATCTAAGACTGTATTATGGTTCAAAAAATTTTTTAACTCTTGAAACAGAAGAAAATTATAATTACCAAGAATATTTAAATATAAAAGAAATTCTTGATTATTGGTAAAATCTTTATTTGGATGAAGCCCTTCCTATAGAAGACAGAAATCAAATTTTACTACAGCTAAGAGAGGCTTCTTTATCACATGAACCTCTTTTAACCTATTTCCAAAACCAGGAATTAGACATTGAAAATGAATTGGAAAATAATCCTTTTATTAACGTTAATTCTGACCAATCAGAATCGAATACCTCGTCACAAACAAGTGATATAAATAAAAATCTTACGCCCAGAAAAAGAAAAAGTGAAGAACCATTAGAAGAATTTGAAAATCTAGAACAATATTTGCAAACTCTTACTCTTAAAGAACATGAAGAATATTTGAAAGAATATATTCATAAAAATGATGGCGGTTCTACATCAGAAACAAAATCTGAAGAACCAATTCCTACACATACTAGGACAGATGATTTAAACAATCAGTCGCTCAAGGAGGAACCTATCTTGATCTCACAAATGTTCCCTTCAAAGATCAAGAAAAAGTTATCGACGATTGGGCACAATCCATGTCCATAGTCATCACAAACCAGAAAACCAATTCCTACACATACTAGGAGAGATGATTTAAACAATCAGTCGCTCAAGGAGGAACCTATCTTGTTCTCACAAATGTTCCCTTCAAAGATCAAGAAAAAATTATTGACGATTGGGCACAATCCATGTCCATAGCCATCACAAACTAGAAAGCAAGCTGGTCTAAAGAAAGATTTCTCGATTACATTGCAGCTACACTCCAAGGCGATGTTCTGCAGTGGTTAAAACAATGGGAAAAATCAGCTGAAGGAAACAACAAAAAGAAAAACTTTAGGAAGTTTTCTAAACCTTGAAGGCATTTAAAATTTTTTTACACTAATCATAAAAGAACATCTTTGTTGTTATACTCGAGAAACAAATCTACAAGAAGATGCTTTTTTTATTTTATCAAAAATTGAATTATGCAGTATTTGTCAATTTCAAGAATATTGTAATATATTAAATAAAAATTATTATCAATTGGAACCCCCAATTCATAAACAATGATTAGAACAATTCTATAATAAATTACCTACTCCATGGGATGAAATTAGCTATAAAAGGATACCTTGAATTCATAAACAAATTATCTAATCCAGATAATTTAGGATTAAGAATAATCTGTCTTACGATTAATTGCGGAAATATGTCTAGAATTAGAGATAAAAAAACAAGTTAAAAAACAACTAACAAATTCAGCATTTGGACAAATATGTTGTACCAAAATTCTCCAAGAAAATTGGAAAATTGGTTGTAATCCTAAACCAAAAGGATTCAAGAAAGGTCTTAAGAAGAGACGATTCAAATGGAATTCTTGGAATAAAAAGAAAAGATTTTTTAAATATAAAAACTATGTTTTAAAATATGTTTTATAAAAAGAAAAATACAGATAAAACTTGCACGACAAAAATGTCGATGTTTTATTGTAACGAAGAAGGTCATTATGCTCCTCAATGCCCAAAAAAGGGAAAAATACAAGTAAAATGATTAAATATCTAGATGTCTATTTCGAAGAAGATATATCAAGTGATGATAGCAGTATCATTTATGAATTAGAATATGACCCAGAAACAGACTCCGAAATAGATCCAAGTGAAATTATATTTATGAACATCTTCGAAACACCTGAAGAAGAATATCAAATCATTACATTAAAAGATGTAATTGGAAAAGAAATAATCTTCGCTGAAAGAACAACTTAGAGAACTGAAAAATAAAAGAAACAAAATTAATAAAGAAGAAATATATAAAATCTCCTCTATTGATAAGATCTTGTCTAAACGATATTTGAAGCTTTTAATGGTAATACAACTGCTAAAAGCACAACAAATCTAACAACAGAAATAACTCTATTTGATGAAAAGAAAATTTTAAGATGGAAAAAAGAAAATCCTAAAATAAGATACATTCACATAGGATTAATATATATTTGCATCACTGGATTATTCAGGCAAGGTATAGACACTCCTATACTTGCTGTGGTCTTAGTGAAAAGACTATTGAATCCCCTACAATCCTTAATAGAAGGCATTCAATCAAATTTGGCATATGGTGTTGTTTGGTTTAACATCAAACCAAATTACGTCATTTCTCTAGAAGATCCTAATATCGAAGATACAATAAAAGTAAAAATCCAAACCAAAGGATTAGAGATGGAACAAGATTTTCATAATTTAGCCATACAATGACATACTGAACATGAATTAACATCCAAACCTATAACAAAAATTCATGATAATTCAGATAAAAATCTGATTGAGATATTTCAACCAAGACCATGACTCTGAGATCAGACCAAGATTAATTAATTGGAAAGACTTACAAATTCCAAAACAATAGTTATTTGAAGATTTGATAGATTCGAAACCAAAAGAGCGGATCATTTACAAAAGAGCGGAAACTTCAAGACTCGATATCCCAGCATGGCTCGGAACATACCAATTTATAGACTTCTAAGATTTGCAATGATTTATCGAATCCTTGCTTTTTCAAAAGTAAGATATGCTTTTTCAAAAGAAAGATGAGATTCGATTCTTGTTACAAAAGAGGTATCAAATCTGCTTTAGCTTTTTCTAAAGTAGATTTTGATTCGCGTTACTTTTTTGCAGGCGAAGATTAGTAGCCACATGTCCTGGATGAGCTGGAGTCGACCATGCAGTAATGTTGAAATTATTTTCTGCAATAATTTGTCGAGCCATTTGTTAGAAGATCTTCAGATTTCTTTTCCAATACGACTTTGGTTTAAGTGCCAAGATAGTGGGGTGGTCTACTATGCTTCCATGCGATTATCTAGGTTGTGATAGTATACTGAGCCTTCTGAAGCAGGACTGCCAGGGGTTTGATTGTTCTGTGCAGCTTCTTCCTCGAGTGTTGTGGTTTCAATCTCAAGGTTTTCTGGAAGATCGAGATCTTTTCTCGTATCAAATTTCTTTAACAGTTCTTCTACCTTTGATGTTTGTTCAGGAGTCCTTATATATTCGTTGGGAAGATTTGTTGTAAAAATTCTTCGTCCATTAGTGATGTTGAAATTCTTTTTTGCAATAATTTGTTGAGCCATTTGCTAGAAGATCTTTCGATTTCTTATCCAATACGACTTTGGATTAAGTGCCAAGACAGTTGCTTTTGCCATAGGATCATCATAAGCTTCATGAAGAAATTCATAGTCTCTGGTTAGGTCCAAAAACCATATCTGATGGGGTTGAAAAAACTTTTCCTTTGATCTTCATCCGACTGTACTTGTAATCCAGAAGCTATAATAAATAGTTTTGTTTAACTGTTTAGTGACATGATGAATCATGGTTTTGATCATCATGAGAAATTTCATTATTGGTCATCCTGAAAAGATGATGTGTTTCATCAATCCCCAATCAATATATTCTTCCAGATCATATGGATGAAGTTCTGTAAAGAAAGATAATTTTGGAAGTTCTACGCTGTCATAGAACGTAACATGTTTATAATGTTTGAATAAAATTGTTTGATTTTATCCTCATGATCTTCTATACTAGATATTATGGTTTTGCTGATATCATCTGGAAGAATATGTTTGAGCCTTTCAAACATACAAATTCGTTTGAATTTATGAAAGATAGGATCTGGAAAATGTGAATCTAATAATTCTGCTATTTTTAAAAAATAATTTTTTTTAAGATTAAAATCTTTAGATTCGAATGTAATGTTTTTTATAAGAGAATAGGAACATTCTTGTAGTTGGTGCAATTGGTCTTCCTTATCTTTTATCTTTAACCCTAAGGTGCTCATGCTTTTGCGAAATTGTTTTTTATCATTTAAAATATGGTTTTTCCATACTTCATTTAAATCATAATAGATATCAGAAAAAATCTTTGGATGGAAAAAATTTGGGATATCAGAGAATGCTTCTCTAGCTTCATCTGAAGTGTCATGCACTTGGTAGCAAGGATTTGGAAAATTTGTCAATTGTTTTTGACATGCTAACCATGTCATGCAAATTCTAGGCTTGTGCCCTTTTTTAAGACTACATAGACTTTTCTCTGAGATGATGAAGGTTTTTCTTCCTTCTCCATTTTTGCCTTTATAGCAATGGCTGGCCAATCTGATGGATTTTTTTCATCTCCTGCAAGACATCTGTAGCCACATTAGTCCACTTGTTTTAGTGGTATGATTGCTGGTTCTCTGCTTAGAAAATCAGTTAAAATATTAGTAGTACCTTAACATGTTCTACTTCAAAGGTATAAAGAGCAATTTTATTATACCATTTTAATCTTCTTCCATCTATAATATTTCTTTTATTTATTAAGAAATCTCTAATTACCTGATTATTTGTTCTTACAATAAAAACTTCAGTAGCTAGATAAATATGCAATCTCTTAGTAGTAAGTTTTATTGCTAGTAATTCTTTTTCGAAAATGATGTAATTCTGTTCATTTGGTTTAAATTTTCCATAATTATATCCACATAAAAGTTCTTTACTTTGTACTTTTTTGGTTAGAGGTGTTTTCCGTTGTTTTATTCCATTAGAATAAAGAGAATCTTTTTCTTCCCATTCTTGGGATGGAATTGCTTTTAAAACACATCCCCAACACATATATGAAGCATCGGTTTCTAAAATGAGTTTATCTCAATTTTGAGAAAAATAAACTGGAGGACTTTTTTGTATGTCTTGTTTAATTTGTCTTAATAGAATTTTATCTTGTTCTGTCCAAGAAAATTCTACTTTTTTGAGTTTATTTATTAAAGGGATTCCCTTTTGTGCTAGATTTTTTAGAAAATTTCTTCCGTAATTTAAAATTCTTAAAAGACTTTGTAACTGTTTTTAATTAGTTAATTCTTCCGAAAAATCTTTAAACTTGATGATAATGTGATCTTGTAATTGTAAACCATCATGATTTAAAATAAGACGTAGAAATTCAATTGATTCTTTTTCAACTTCTCTTTTTGAAGGTGGAAGAATAATTCAATTCTTTTGGAATATTTCACACATTTTTTTGAAATGTTTTGTATGTTCATCTCTAGTTTTAGAGAATACAAGCATGTCCTCAATATATACAACACAAAAATCTTTATATAGATGAAAAATAGAATTCATCCATCTTTGATATATCTGAGGGGCAGTATTTAGTCCAAATGACATTACCGTCCATTGATAATGTCCACATGGTGTACTGAAAGTTGTTAATGGTTTAGATTCTTCAGTTAGTTTTAATTGTCAAAATCCAGTTTACAGTCAAATTTATTGAAAATTTTTGATCCCTTGATTTGATTAATTAAAACATCTTTCCTTGGAATAAAGTATCCATCAAATTCAAGATGATCGTTAAGTTTTTTATAATTTAAGACCATTCTTGCTTTCCTCTTTAAATTTCTGCATGTTTTTGCGTACAAGAAATGTAGGGCTGAATGAGGACTTTTAGTAGGTTTAATGAGTTTTTTCTCAAGTAACTCTTTTACTTGATTTTCGAATTCATCTATATCTATTTTGGTATAGATCATTGGTTTTACTCGTATTATAATATTAGGGTCTTTTAATTTAAGATTGCAATAACGAGAGTTTCTATTCCAGAGTTTTAGTGTGTCTTCACTAAAGTTTTCTCTAAGAATAGAATAGAGCCACTGATTTGGTTTCTATTCTAGAGTTTTAGTAGGTCTTCACTAAAGTTTTCTTTAAGCATAGAATAGAGCCAATGATTTGGTTCCTAGTCCAGAGTTTTAGTGGGTCTTCACTAAAGTTTTCTTTAAGCATAGAATAGAGCCAATGATTTGGTTCGATTAAGGTAATAGTTTGGGTAATATCACCATGATGGTTTGGCACAAACCTTTTATCACATTTGGTTTTATGAACCTGTAGGAGGGGTATGGGAACCAGTTCTTTATTTAAAGTGAGACCAATAGAACCAATGTTAAGGTTTATTGGTAAGTAGGTTGTGAGAAAGTTATTGCCTAATAAAAAATCTTCATGCATGTTTGGAAAGCAAAGGATTTTTGGAATAATGATTTTTTTTATCATTAAGCCAAATTGAAATGTTTTCAACTTTTAATTCGATAGTAGTTTATCTACCTTCAATTTCTTTTACAAAGATAGGGTGTTTTATTTTAACCCTTTTTTTAGGTGGTAGTGCGTTGTATCGACAAACACTAATTGTTGCTCCTGTATCCATATGGACACATAATATATGGTTTATAGTGTTGGAACATAAAAAACATAAAATTTCCTAGAACATAAGTATATCTTCTTTTACCATAACTTTGGTGGGGAAAAGAGAATTTCAACATTTTTTGTTTGGAAGTGATAAATGTTAAAAGTTTTGATTTCATCTGTATTTTATGGAGGGTGGGATTGTGTTCCTGGTGGAATAGGAACCTGCACAGTTTTTAATGCAATATGTGGAATCTGATTTGATTCACCAGATGTAGATGGGCGAGAGGCAATACTATTGCATACAATATTCCATTCATCTGTCTCATTATTTTGAGAACGGAAAGAGAACGATTGTCTTTGAAATATAAGTTTTTTCCTGAAGCTTGTATTTCCATAATCTGTGGTTGAGATTTTGGTTTCGAATCTATCAAATCTTCAAATAAACATTGTTTTGGTATTTGTAAGTCTTTCCAATTAATTAATCTTGGATGTTAATTCATGTTGAGTATGTCATTGTATGGCTAAATTATGAGATTCTTATTTCATCTCTAATCCTTTGGTTTGGATTTTTATTTTTATTGTATTTTCGATATCAGGATCTTCTAAAGAAATGAAGTAATTTGGTTTGATGTTAAACCAAACAGCACCATATGCCAGATTTGATTGAATGCCTCCTATTAAGGATTGTAAGGGATTCAATACTCTTTTGTCTGAGACCACAACAAGTGTAGGAGTGTCTATACCTTGCCTGAATAATCCAGTGATACAAATATGTATTAATCCTATGTGGGGGTATCTTATTTTAGGATTTTCTTTTTTCCATCTTAAAATTTTCTTTTTATCAAGCAGAGTTATTTCTGCTGTTAGATTTGTTGTGCTTGTAGCAATTGTATTACCATTAAAAGCTTCAAATATTCGTTTAGACAATATCTTATTAATAGAGGAGATTTTATATATTTCTTCTTTATTGATTTTGTTTCTTTTATTTTCCAGTTCTCTAAGTTGTTCTTCAGAGAAGGTTATTTCTTAAAAAAAAGGGATTTACTTGAAAAACAAAAAAGATTAAATAAATGGGAAGAAGTGATCCAACTTTTTAGATACTTGCTGAAGCAGAAAAAGAAAAAGAGATGAAAAAGATTAGGTAAAAGATGGATTGAAAAGCATTCTTTTTTAATCAAACTACTCAGCATTTGTCTATAGGCGAAGCCAAACAAGCTGTTGCCTTACTTGAATCTACCCAAAAATTGGCAAACACCAGAATCTCTGATATCTCAGATATTTTCAATCCAGAAATTTTTTCTGATATCTATTATGATTTAAATGAAGTATGGAAAAACCAAATTTTAAATGATAAAAAATAATTTCGCAAAAGCATGACCACCTTAGGGTTAAAGATAAAAGATAAGACCAATTGCACCAACTGCAAGAATGTTCCTATTCTCTTGTAAAATATATTACATGGGAATCTGAAGATTTTGATCTTGAAAAAAGAAATTATTTTTTAAAAATAGTAGAGTTATTAGATTCACATTTTCCAGATCTCATCTTTCATAAGTTCAAATGAATTTGTATGTTTGAAAAGCTCAAACATATTCTTCCAGATGATATCAACAAAACCATAATATCCAGTATAGAAGATTATGAGGATAAAATGAAACAAATTTTATTCAAACATTATAAACATGTTATGTTATATGACAACGTAGAACTTCCAAAATTATCTTTCTTTATAGAACTTCATTCATATGATCTAGAAGAATGTATTGATTGAGGATTGATGAAACACATCATCTTCCCAGGACGACCAATACTGGAATTTCCCATGATGATCAAAACCATGATTCATCATGTCACTAAACGGTTAAACAAAACTATTTATTATAGCTTCTAGATTACAAGTACGGTCGGATGGAGATCAAGGGAAAAATTCTTTCGACCCTATCAAATATGGTTTTGGACCTAACCAGAGACTAAATTTTCTTCATGAAGCTTATGATGATTCTATGACAAAAGCAACTGTGTTGGCACTTAACCCAAAGTCATATTGGATAAGAAATCTGAAGATCTTCTGGCAAATGGCTCGACAAATTGTCATTGTAGAAAATAATTTCAACATTACTGATGGACGAAGAATTTTTAAGGTAGATTAACTGTAAAAGAAATTTGATATGAGAAAAAATATTGATCTTCCAGAAAACCTTTGAGATTGAAACCACAATGCTCGAGAAAGAAGAAGAAACTGCATAGAACAATCAAACCACTGACAGTCTTGCTTCAGAAGATTCACTATACTATCACAACTTAGAGAGTCGCATGGAAGTATAGTGGACCACCCAACTATCACCAAAAAGTAAAGTAGCATGGTCGACTCTAGCTCATCTAGGATACGTGGCTACTAATCTTCACCTGCAAAAATGTAAAACGAATCAAAATTTACTTTAGAAAAAGCTAAAGCAGATTTGATACGTCTTTTGTAAAAAGAATCGAATCTTATATTTCTTTTGAAAAAACAAATCTTTCTTTTGAAAAAGCAAGGATTCGATAAATCATTGCAAGTCTTAGAAGTTTATAAATTGCTATCTTCCCAGCCATGTTGGTTATTAATAGAATTTTGCTCCTGTGGCAAAATCACATAAAATAAGGGCCCTCATAGCCCATGCGAATGCATTCTTACATGATGGAAAGCCATCTTGGCCTAGGGCATGGCATGGTATAAAAAATTTAGTGATGCTGTCTATGGTCATAACCCTATTTGTAAAGAGGCAAGTGTAAGACTATAACTCTTGTTGTGTATGTGGATGATATCATTGTCATATGCATTGTTGTCATATGCGATCTTGGAGGCCACTGTCGCATATGCCAATGATTCATGGCATATGCGACCCTGACATGTATGCGATCACATACACAGTATACCATCACATACATCTCCAACGATCATATTTATGACCGTTGGAGCTTTTTTTATTATTTTTTTTGCTCTTTAAGGCTCCCTAAGTCTATAAATGGGGGGTTCATCTTCCTAATCCATACCACATCCATCAAATGTATGATTTGTGTCTTTTAGTCTTTTTTTTGATTTTTTAGTGCTCTCTTTCTTTCTCTCTTTCTCAAAGCTTTGCTGATAATTTCTTTTACTCTATTTTGTAGTTAACTAAGCAAAGAACTTCAATCTTCATTGACATATTTCCATCATTCTTCAAGCAAAGAGGGAAGAAATCACTTCAAAAATCAAGAGACAAGAGTTAGAATTAATTCATAATTCCTATTAAATTTTGTTTGATTATTTTTCCTCCTTTATTACACCTCATTTCTTTCATTTTTTTCCTTTTTTATTGTGGTTGTTACTTGTTAATCTCTCCACCTACTTCTTTAAATTACGTTCATTATGTCTACATCCTCAAACGATGCTCTTAGGCCGACAAATTTCACCGATCCGAGTTTGGAAATATGGACGTTGCAAGAGTGTAGCTGAAAAAAAAAAAGGTCCAATGTTCCCTATGCACCTATGTAGGCATGGGGGAATAGGGAGACACAAACCTCTTGCTTGACAATTTGAATCGAATGCGAAGGCATGTCCAAATGTTAAGCTGGAGATTCGAAAAGAGATCATGGAATGGATGGATAAGACTTCGAGGTCGAAACATAATGACGAAGTAATTTTACAACAATACTATGACGTTGATGAAGATGAGGAAGAGCATGATAAATCTACTCCCTCCACTGCTCTTAGTGTAAGACCACCACCCTCTAAAAGTGCATTTGGTGGAAGATCGATCCAAGATGTGGTAGACCCTAGAGGTAAGGGCCCGACCCAAATCACTATAGAAAATAAGTTTAAAGCTAAGGACCGACCTTAGACCATTCAATATGTGGCTAAGTGGATGTACCAAGTCAATATAACATTCAATACCATAAAGTTAAAGAGCTTCAAAATAATGGTTGAAGCTCTCGGACAATTTGGACCCGGCCTGAAAGCTCCCTCATATCATGAGATAAGACATGCATGTCTTAAAAGGAGGTAGCCTTTGCAAAAGCCTTTGTCGATGAGTATCAAGATGATTGAAAGACATGGGTGCTCACTAATGACCGACTGTTGGACCGATAGGGTAGGCCATTCATCAACTTTTTGGCAAATTGTCCTACTGGAACTATGTTCATTAAATCCGATGATGTTTTGGCCCGTTCTCACACAATCAAATATCTATAGATGAGGTGGAAAAGGACATTGATGCACAATATGTTGACCAAGTTGTCATGGACAACGCGACAAACTTGGTGGCCGCGTGTAGATTAATAATGGAACGACGACCACACATATATTAGACCTCACGTGCGGCCTATTGCTTAGACTTAATCTTAGAAAACATATGAAAAATGCACATTAAAATCGTTGCTAAGGCTAAGAAGGTAGTAGTGTATATGTATAAGCATACACTTCTACTCCATTATATGTGTGATGTAATTGGAGATAATTTGCAACGCCCCGCCATCATCCGTTTTGCTACGACCTTCTTGACATTACAAAACATGTATGCTAAAAGAGAAGAGCTTCGAAGCTTTGTAACTTCCACCAATTGGAGGAATGAATCTTGGTTAAAGAAGGTCGAAGGGAAGTGGGTGGCACAAACCATTTTAACCAACTCTTTTTGGAATAATGTTACCCAATCATTAGAGACTCGTAACCGATCGTAGAAGTACTACGATTGGTTGATGGTGATGAGAAGCCGACTATGGGCTATATCTATAGTTTTATGGAGAAAGTTATAGAAATAATTAAATCTAATAATATATACAAATCCCGTCTCTATTAACCCATTATTGACATAGTTAAGAAGGGATAGGGTGTCCAAATGACTAGCTCGTTGTATTCCGCCGCATTCCTCCTAAATCCCGCGGTCTATTTCTCTTATCCGAACAGAGAAACGGCAGAAGCAACACATATTAGTGGTTTCCTTGATGTTTTAGAAAAGATGGTTTCGAACAAAAGCGAACAAGATCAGATTAACAATTCTTTCGACTGATACAAGAAATTGTGGTTCGACAAAGATAATCCAAAATACCTAGTAAGCAATTTTATGAGTTATTTTTTGTTACATTTTGTTATTGTAATTAAATAATCTGTTTCTCTCTCTCTATATATATATATTATCTAATTAATACTATTGTTTATAACCGATTGGTGGTTGTCCTATGGAGTGGATTCAATGACAAAATGTGGATTATTGAAGAAGATGACCATTAAGATTCTTGGCCTCCCTTGTGCCGCTTCGGCATGTGAACGAAATTGGAGCACATTTGAGATGGTAACTAGTTAATTTTTATTTTATTTTTAGTCTCATAATATCAATTTAATTATTTTTAAAACTGTAATAAATATTAAATTTATTGAATGTTTCTCTTAAATAGATACACACAAAGAAACAAAACAAGCTTGAGCGAAAAAAACTCAATGATTTGGTCTTTGTGCAATACAACCAAAAGCTACGGGATTGCTTCCTAAAAAATTGGGAACATCTAAGACACTATGATCCCATCTCTCTCGAAGTCTTGCCATCGATTCTCCTTGGATGGCAGATGCCTCCGACGAGCGAGTCTTTGAGGATGAGGATCTTACGTGGAAGCAAGTGGAAGAGGCCGCTTTTGGAGATGAGCTTTTTACCGGGAGGAGGAGAAGATTGATGGTGGGGGAAAGTGCTTTTGTAGATGAGCTTCCTACCGGGAGGAGGAGAAGATCGACGGCGGGAGAAGGTAGTTCACGCTCACGCTCGCGTCAACAAGAAGAAGAACCAACACCCATAGACGATATAGATATCGTCTTAGTGAGATCGGATGATGAAGAAACTGAAGAGGACACCCATAGACAATATAGATACCGTCTTAGTGAGATCGGATGATGAAGAAACTGAGGAGGAAGAACAATATGTTGAAGGAGACGATTCGGATGATGACGGTAATGCAACTGACGACAATGGTGGAGGTGGAGATGTACCATTGTGGATGAGAGACCAATGTGTAGAATTTTTGGCCGGTACACAATATTATTAGGAATTAGAAGCAAATGTTTACATACTCTTATGTAGATAATAATTTATCTCTTTACTCTTTTCCTTCTTTTTTGTATGTTCCTACGTACTCTTATGTAGATAATAATTTATCTCTTTACTCTTTTCTTTCTTTTTTGTATGTTCCTATATTTATATTTATACTTTTTTGTTTAACATCAATGAAATTTAGGTGTTTATAGTCATTATACACAATTAATAGATTACGAAATTAATACAAATATATTAGATTTCAATATTAGCAATTTTAGGGGTTTTATGGGATTTTTTTGGATTTTTTAAGAATTTTATTTATTTATTTTTTGTGTCATGGCATAAGCGCATATGCGATTTTACTATGGCATCACGTATGATGGCATATGCGATTTAACTACATTGGTCACAGGGGATGACAATGATGAAATTTTGAGCTGAATGAGTACTTGACTAAAGTGTTTGATATGAAAGACTTGGGTCCCTTGAAGTATTTCTTAGGAATTGAAGTGACAAGGTAAAGGAAGGGGATTGCCTTATCACAGTGAAAGTCTACTCTTGTTGTCTTGATTCATATAGCCATGTTGGGCTATAGGTTCGTGACTACTCCTATGGAGCAAATTAATAAGATTAGTGGAGGAGGGGAGCTCTTAAAGGACATAAGAAAGTATCAACAGTTTGTGGGGAAACTTATCTACCTCGCCATGACACAACCAGATATTGCTTATGCTGTGAGTGTAGTGAGCCCGTACATGCATGCTCCTAGGACTATTCATCTGGATATTGTTTTATAGGATCTTGAAATATTTGAAGGGAAGCCTAGGCATAGAGGTCTTCTATCCAGAAACAAAGGTCACTTAGATGTTGAAGTGTTCATAAAAATGGATTGGGCTGGGTCACTTGGTGATGGAAAGTCCACCACATGTTATTGCACTTTCTTGGGTGGTAACTTGATCACTTGAAAAGTAAAAAACATGTAGTTGCAAATTCGAGTTGTAAAGGTGAATATAGGGCAATGTTCCAAGGTGCAAAGGAAGGAATGAGGAATGGTTTATTCTTGCAGATCTTGGAATCAATGTAACTCTTCCAATGTTGTTGTATGGAGACAATGAAGCTGCACAACATATAGCTGAAAATCCGGTCTTTCATGAGTGAACTAAACATATTGAAGTTGACTGTCATTTTATAAGAGAGAAGGTGGAAACTCAAGCGTTCAACATTCCTCAAGTCAATGCAGAAGAACAACTAGCAAACATTCTAATTAAAGCTGTAGGATGCAATCGTCTCAATGATGTTACTTACAAGTTGGGCATGATTGACATCTATGCTCTAACTTTAGGGAGAATGTTAGTGTGTCTATAGGATTTAGCATTAAGTTGGTGTGTGTGAGTGTTATTTGTGATCTCTTTATGTCATTGGGTGTATTAGTGTCAATGGGTGTGCAAACAATAGTTTGTATGTAAATGATACAAATGTTAATAATAGAAGGGGGATTGAGTAACAAGAACTCAACCCTAATTTCTCCAACTTCCCTTCTTCGTTCCTGTCTTCACCTTCTCCTCCAAACCTTAACCCTAACCCTAATTTCTTTATACTAAAATTAACTGTTATAATTTTTTTTTTCAAATGTATGCTTATAAGTGATTTTGCTCAGCTGAAAATAGACATGAAATTTTAATACAGATCAATGAGAGTAAAATTTTCACTCTGTTTATAAGCTGATTTATTTTCTAAAGGTATGATCGTAAGTGATTGGATTCTGAACTCTATAGACTATGAAGAATTGGAGACGAATCCTAGATATGCTTAGCTTGATGCAGCTCAAGTGAAGAAATGTTAGACTACTTCAAGTTGGTTTCTCATCAGAATAATCATCATAGGACCAATCAGTTGGGAAGAAATTTCGATATATTCAACAAGGTAATGCTGTTATTAGGGAATTTTATTTTATCATACCTGGGATTTGGGAGCAACTCTTTTTGATGGATATTCAGTTACATGGTGAGTATTGTCAGGTATGATCAAACTCGTTTATTGCTCATTAACTATACTTAGAGCAAACTCATTTGTGGCTTTTCATAGAATTGATTTACCTTCTCTAAATAATGCCTTTTCTATTACTCAGGAGTCGGGATAAGCTGACTTTGGAAGAGACTTGTCTGAAATTAGCATCCATCACTTGGGATAGTGGATCAGACACTGTGTTTGCTGCTACTTCTAGTTCTTAAGGACATTCTACCACTTGTGAATGTTCTTTTTCTCCTAAATCAAATTCTCCCATGGCTCTTCTTAGTAGGATGGCTCCACAGTTTGGTTTAATTACTGCGGGTAACTTAAGACAGTTTACATATCTGAAGAAGAAGAAAACATCCCAAGTTTCAAACCATTGGAACACCTGCTGTTGCTATTTTTCTCAAGACGGATCTGATTCCACTGTTCCTAAGATCTCTTTTACTTTTGAGGCCTTTTGAAATCACTGCTGGTCAGCTTCACTAGATGGTTCCTCTGGCCATATCACTGGCTCCTCCTATTCTGCTATGTCTTACTATGGTAGCACCACATCCGCTTCACGTATTTCTTCTGATCTCTGGTTGCTTGATTCTTATCGTCACTCCTATAGCTGGTGTTCCTTTTTTCATTTTTTGTTCTATTTTCACTGCCAAATGTTCCTATAATGGAATCCTACTCCTTTGATATCTTTGATTGGTGCCTGGAATAATATTTTAAGGGTATTTGGGTATTTATTTATTAAAAGACTAATGTTTTGAGGGTTCCTTTTTTCTTACTATTTATTATATTTTTTTATTACTTCAGTTGATAGTTGAAACACATTTCTCTATTGAGATTTTTGTGATTTGATTTTGAGGGTGTATATACTTCTGCGTCGTATAAAGATTTTCTCACCTCTCTAAGATTTATTTGTCGGTATTGTGGATGGAATTCAGTGCAAAAGCATGGCCACATCTTGGACACTACTTGTGCTTTACTGCCTTCTGCTTGTTTCTTATAGTTTATTGGCCAGAAGTTTTGACCCGTCTGATCAGCTGTTTCTCATTATCAATCCTTTCTTTTGTGTCACCTGTTGAGTGTCTTCTTTCTGTTACTCCTGAGTACTCACTTCATCTTTTTTGCTTATTTGTGTTTTGTGCTTCTCTAAAATTGGCGAAGTTGGCTCTGCTAAATCTGCAATATGCTTTGACCTAAGCCATCTTCATACTACTCTATATTTTTTGCATCCTTCCCTTTTACCTTATCTTTCTACTTTTTTGAAATTACATATTCTTATTAGGCTTCTCAGCGTTCTTCGTCTATTACATCTCTCATTCATTTCCATTCTTCATACTCGATTGTTCACATGTAAATTTTACGTGGTTACTTGTCAAGGCGAGTATTGAGAACTCTATAGCTACTCTGCATCATCATCATCCCAGCCTTATGCCATCTATTTGGGGCGGTCGACATTGCTAGTCCTTTTCTCCACTCATTTCTGATCAGCGCTAAACTCTCTAGACAGTTTAACTTTGTAATACTATTCAGTCAAAGATTAGATGTGTTATGATATGTATATGACATATTCTATTAGCTTTGTACTACAATTTAGACAAAGATTAGATGTGTCAAGACGTGTAGGTGACATTCTATTAGTTATCACTGATAAGAGGTGATGATTAAAAGTGTCACTAACTTCAACATTTTCGCATTATAAATTGGATAGATAATATTAGATCTATTTATATGTCACTTTGATATAGGTTTTCATTGCCAATCATTTTTAATCAATGAAGATCTTAAAAACCTAACAAGGATTAAGTTATGAAATGTTTGATCGTGCTTGACCACATCATGTAGTGCTCTCCATATATGGAATCCGCCCTTATCAACCATTATGCAAATAAAAATGAATGGTGTGATATGATATATATTGAATATTACTAATGCGAGTTGCTAGGGAAGTGTGGGGAACTGTGCTTAGGATCTTTGAGCTGAGCTGCATTTTCCCTTGATCGTGTTATAATCTTATGGCTGGCGGGGATTATGGGGCTTTTGATGGGGCTAAGAGATCTTTCTGGAGACCTTCCCTCTTTCCTGTCTTGGGGATGATTTGCCTTGAGAGAAATGAATGATATGATTTTTCGTAAGGTTCAGAAACCCATTGCCTTAGTTATTTGGTGTCAAAGCTTGAGTTTTGAACTGGGTGGCTTTTGACAAAGGCATGGATCAAAATTTCGGATTTTTGATACGTATCGTCCAGCCCCAAAACTGATACGTATCGGACGATTTGTATTGGTCTGGATGATACTTTCTGGTTTTTTCCCAAAAAAAAAACAAAAAAAAAAAAAAAAACAACAAAGCCGATAATTTGAAATGATCGGACGATACTTTGAACGATAATTTGACTGTTTTTTAAGGGGGCCGATAAAATCCCAATGTATCGTATCGTTCAAGTCCAACACCGATATGTATCGGTATCGGGCGATATTTTGATCCATGGACAAAGGGGGGTTTGTGGTGTAGGCTGATAGGGATCTTCTTGAAATCTCGGATGACTTGATAACTGTGTTAGGGGGGCTCGCTTATCGGGGTTTCTCGGTTCTTTGGATCCTCGGCTTTTGTTGCTTTTTTTGGTTCTGGGGTCTTTTGGTTTCATGTTTTTTTGCTTTTTGCTGCTTCCTTTTCCTTTTTGTCTTGTTATTTTAGCTGCTCACTGTCGCATAGGTTTACATTTTTCCCCTTTGTGGTAATATATGTTGCTTTACCAATACAAAGAATTAAAAAAATATAATTTATGCAAATTCTAGGCTTTTTCACATTGAGGAGTTGTTTGGTTAGCGTGGTGACTAATCCAATAGACGCTCCATCGATTTGACCAATGGCTCGTAGAGACAAGAGCCCTATCATCTTTGATGATGCTAAGCACCATCATATAATTTGGAGTTTCCTATGTAAATGACAAGTTTGGATGAAGCTATATGTAGGAACTTCCAATTAGAGGAAAAAGGGGTTTTGCATGGTGCTTAACACCATAATCAACAATGGTGCTTTACATTTTGTAACATAGATGTAATGATAATGACCATTCTTTCATTCACATGTTCTATATAATATATGATGTGGGAACTTACTAAATGCAATGTTATGGCTAAGATTAGGATTAAAATTAATTTAATCAATTAAAAATAATAATTTCTCATAGCAAATTATTATGGATAATTCTGGAAATTTAATTAGGTGATTTAATTCCGGCCCAAAATAGCACTACTTTAGTATACGTTCCCTATCGCGGATCTAGAAGACTAGGGTTCTTATGAACGGCTAGATCTCCGATAGTTTTAGGGCGTCGAACGAACTCGCAAGCGATTTCTCTCGATACTAAACGAAAATAAAAAGCTAATAAAATTAATGATGAACAAAATATTGATTTTGGGTTTTTATGAGATCAATAAAGTAATTAGATTATGCTACTTATGCAAACCGTAAATCTAAAGAAGATAGAGATGGAAGAAGAGTTGACTTCGTATCAAACCGCAAGCGGGAATCGAAGAATCGCTCTCCGTTTTGAGAGAATCACACCCTCACGAAAGTTTATAACTCTCAATTTTGCATAAGCAATTTTCATTAACCAAAAACTAATAATAAAAGTGTTTACAAGCCTTTAAATAGGCTAACCAATGCATAAAATTAGAAATCCTAGTATAACTATAATCCCTAATTCAAATAAAAGAAATATCCTAATTCTTCTAAAACAATAAAGTCCTAAAACAATAAGGAAACTAATCCTATTTCTAATAATGGAAATAACTCTTACTTTCTAAAATAAAATAATAAAAGAGACTAATCCTAATTCAATTAGGATTCTTGAAATTCGTCACTTTATGTGCAACTTCCGAAAACTGACCATAACTTCTTCAATACTTGTTAGAAATCCTAATTCAATTAGGATTCTTGAAATTCGTCACTTTATGTGCAACTTCCGAAAACTGACCATAACTTCTTCAATACTTGTTAGAATTGCTCAATTTTTGGCTCGTTGGAAAGCTACTTCGATAAGCTTTCAAATATGACCAATTTTACATCAATCCGACTATGTTTGACACTTCAAAATAGGCCAAACATAAAAGTGACGGGATTGGAAGTTGAAGACCCTAATAAATTTTGAATTTTCTTCTTTTTTATCAAACAGATCTTTGACAGGCCTTTTTTAAAAACTCATTCGCGAGTCCACTTTCCCTTTTGAAGTTTCCTCTTTATCCGACCACGATTTAAACAGGCGGATCTAAATTTCGCATCAATATACCTCACATATATCTATTCTCCATTATGACTGTCTGGATGAAGTGAAATATACACAAATGACAAACATAGATAGGATGATTGCCATCTTCTATGGTGCTAAGTAACATCATATAGGACATAATAGTTCTCCCGTTTTTGCTAATTGATTATTTTTTATAATTAGAGAAATATATATTTATATAATTCCCATGCTGCTTAGTATTAGTATCAATGATTACGAGACATGAGCACTGTCATCCTGGATGGTGCTAATCACTATCACATAAGAGCACATAGTACCTTCTGGTGGCCTTTCAATATAGGATCATTATTGTATTTGATGGTGTTATGCAATATCACATACGGGCAAATAATAGTCATATGTCTTTGCTTTGAGATATATTTGATGGTCTTGATAAAAAAATATATACTAGTGGCTTGTAGAGAGATGAGCAATATTATCTTATAGAATGCGAACCATACTTTGTTTAACACAAATATTTAATGATCAGGACTATCCCATTAATTTGATATACTATATCCCATAACTTCTAAGGTTCTACCTATGCTCCATCAATTTGGTTGTCTCGAATTCTGGATCAAATAAAATGTGAACAATGGCTTGTAAAGATTGGAGTACAATCATCTTTGACGGTGTTAAGCACCATCATATAAGAGCACATAATTGTCACATGTTTTTGCTTGGAGATTGATTTGATAGTATGCATTAGGCAAAATATATACTAATGGCCTATAGAGAGAGAACTATTCTCTTAGCTGGTGATAAGCACCACCATACTCTCTTTAACAAAAATATTTAAGGATCAAGATTGTCCAATTATCAAATGCGCTATATCCAAAAACTTCTACATGCCCAATTGATTTCAGGATTAGGATCAAATGTAATGTACACCAATCACTTGCAAAGGCAGGAGCACTAGCATTTTCATGGTGCTAAGCACCAGCGTATATGAGCACATAATAGTTACTTTTTTTCCTCTTTATGATCAATTTGACCGTCTGGATCTACCAAACTATATGCGAATGGCTTGTTGAGAGAGGATCTCTATCATCTTAGGATATGCTAAGCACTGTTTTAGAGTAGTACACAGTAGTCCAAATCAAATTGGATGAAAAGAGGAGTATCACATTTATTTAAATCTGTGTAAGAGAGATCCAAGGGGTGAAAATATAAGGAGTACATAGAGAACTCTGCTTTATTTTTAACATAGATGTAATGATGAAGCCCATTTAATCAATTATATGTGCCACTGGCCCATAGTCTAAACTTGTATCTATGCTGACGTGGGATAGATGCTAAAACCCTAATATGCGAATTTGGGATTAACTTTTAGAAAGAATTGAATAGCGGAAATATTCAAAATCATGCAACACATTAAAACTAATTCAATGATATTAATAAAACAAGTTAGATTAATCTGTTTAGTGTCTGCATGCGTGAAAATTTTCCCGATCTAGAAAAACAGCTCCGATGAATGAACTCGGAATTCGTTCTAGTTTAGGGTATCAAGCGATAATTGCAATATCGGATCTTGACTCGTCGGAGATTTTGAGATTTTTGTTCTTTTATCAAAAGGATATAGGGAAGACATTACCTGACAACAACTAGAGAAAGATAAAATAAAAAGATAGATTCCAAGGCTTCACACCAAGTCGCACGAGAAACGATTGCCCACTCTTCAAAGTTTGAAGGATTCACTCCCTCGGTTGAAAACTCTTTACAAGCTCTCTAGGGTTTGGACAAAAGCAACTCTCTTTTCATTAATCAAAACTCTACTTAATAAAGTGTTTACAATACCTTTATATAGGCTAAGAAAACCCTAAACGACATAAAACTCGCAATAAAAGAGTTCTAAAATAATAAAAGACCAAAAGGTAAAAAAAAAAAGAAAATTTTCGTCGCTATAGCTCGCGAGCGAGGATTATAATCGCTCGCTCAAGCGAGTTTAAACGATGGCTCGAGCGAGGACTCGCTGTGGCACTGCTCTCCTCGCGGTTTGTATTCATTTCTCCTCTAAGACTACGGTGCTCGGGCTTCCTCTACGCTTCTTCTGACGCCGAAAATCTATTGTTGCCCCAAATCCAAGGCTCCTAAACTTGGCGGTCCCCGTCATATGCTCTACCAATTTGATGATTTGAATCAAATGAAATACACATCAATGGCTTATAGAGACATGAGCATGGATCAAAATATTGTCCGATACCGATACGTATCGGTATTGGAGTAGGACGATATGGTACATTGAATGTACCGTATCGTCCAATTGTATGGGAAAGCCCGGACGATACATTCAATGTATCGTCCGGTAAGTTACTATTCCGATACGTATCGGTTTGGAGCTCGAACGATACGTATCGGAATAGCGAGATTTTGACCCTTGGACATGAGCATTGTCATCTTCGATGGTGTCGAATAGCATCATATAAGAGCACCTAATTGTACTACATTTTTTGCCACTAGATTTTTCTTTATAATTGGACAAAGAGGGTTTTGGATAAAAAATGATTTTTGAATGGTGCTTAGCACCATTTTTGATGATGATACTCCATGCTTTATGTAACAAAGATATATAATTATCAAGATCCAAGACTATGCAATCAATGAGATCGGCTTTGTCCCGGAACTTGTAGGTATGCTCCATTGATTTGATTAGATAAATGGAATAAACAATAATGGCTTGTAAAGACATGATGATTAGTTTTTTTTTTAATGGTGCTATGCATCATTATATACAAAATACATATTAAACTAAATGTATACTAATGGTTTATTGAGAGAGGAGCACTATAATCTGATCATGCTAGACCATCATATCCCAATACATAGTATTTTGATGAGAAGAGTTATATCCCACTTCTTAAAGCATCGGTGGTTTAGGGGTATGTTGAAAGTGTAGAAATGACAAATGACAGAAATTCAAACCCTCGTATCCACATTTTATGCTACTTTAAAGACATCGGTAAATTATGTTTATTGTGGATGACTGATATATATGATGTTTTTTTGAAATTTGAAGTACTTTTGAAATAGTATTGCATTTCAAAGTTGTTTGTTACCTTTGTTATAAGACCTTATATAATGATTGATTATGGGTTTTCTTATTTGGCTGCATGTTATACAAATTCTTGATTAATGCTTTTGCTGAAGGTATCTATCTGTAAATGTCTTTGTTCATCAGGCGGTTCTGGAAACTGTAGCTAGAGTTACCCATGAGAAGTCCAAGAAAAATGACACTAAAGAGGAAAAGTAATTCCTTTTCTCATTTAAATAAAAAGTAATATTGATTATTATTATTATTATTCCAATGTAAATGTTTATCTCGATTAGCACATGGAGAATAAGTTGGATTGCAGATGGCAATAACTAGAAATAACTTTGGCATTATTGTTTTCATTTTTATTTTATTGCATTTTCGTGTTTTTAGGTCATTTCAACTTCATGATGTATTTAATTTGGATAATGAGAATCGAGCGGAAGATACCCCAACCTTAATAGATCGGAAGGTATGTTCTATAAGCATCATTTAGGATTGTTTTGGTCGAGTTTTTTGTGATGATGCCTTTGGTAGTGCATCGTGTTAGTGCTGCTTCAAACCGGGCTTCAGAGGAAGCCAAGTAATGACGTTGTTCAAAATTGTCTTTTTCAGGACAATGTTTTTATTATATCAAATGCTAAATCAAAATATCCCGTTCTACAACTAGACTTGAGGTATGCCTATTGACTTCTTGTGTGACCGCTAGAGCTGTTAATAACATTAAATGACCAGCTTTTTCTATGTTAATCATATCAATGTCTTTGCAGGTTGATATCGGATCTGGTAGTGGTCATTGTATCTGCAACTTGTGGTGGCATTGCCTTTGCGTGTGCTGGACAACCGGTCTGAATATTATTACTTTTCCAAGGATTTACCACACACTTCTACACCATCATTCTCTAGTCTCACTTCAAACACCACTATATAATTCTGAAACTCTTGCAGGTTATTACCGGATATTTGCTAGCAGGATCTCTTATTGGGCCTGGGGGTTTGAGCTTTGTCAGTGAAATGGTGCAAGTAAGATGCATTTATTTTTATGAAGTATAACTTGAGCATTATCTTCTAAAAATATTTCTTTAATATTTTTTAGTTAATGTTTCACTAGTTAGGACTTATGGTACATTTGGCTGTGAAATTCCATTGAATATGATATGGAGATAAGGGAAAGTGTTTGTTTCATGAAGTACACAATTCCACAATGTGAGGATTATATTGACAAAAGAAGCATGACATGCTTATCATGGTTTTTCTCGGAGTTAAAAAAACGATCACTCTTTTATTCAATTTTTCACTTGATAGCATGCACAATTAAAAAGCTCAAATTACTTAGTATGTTTATATTCTTGCGTAGAAAAAGAGACGAACTTCGGTGGGGGAGGGCTTCAAAAGAGAAATTTCTAAAAACCTCAAACTACTTCAATCAGCCACCCGTGTTAGGTACTTATAGAGTTTCCATTACCCTTCACATTTTTCAAGCTAACTAATCCTGGGGACAACACAATGAAATGAACTTGGAGGAAGTTCAAGATAGTTATAAATTACCTTGATTTGTTGGTCCTAACATGTAATAGAATTCGAAAAATAAAATAGCTAATAATTTTAGAATAAAACTCATTTTGTATGTACATGATGCATAAAACCTTTTGCATGAAAAAAATAATGATCATGAGAAATTCCAAAGTAACTTATGTATAATTATGCTGCAACTCATTTTTTGTTTAGCCACTTAAGATGAATGGTCTATATCTATCAAGGATCAAAATATCGATTTCAGTTTCGGGCATGACCGAAACCGAAAATTTGAACTGAAATTTTGGCTGATAATATGAATTTCGGCCAAAATATCTCTATTCTTGGATTAGTGAGTTCAATCTCATCTCATTGATCAGTTGGGGTTACCTTGGATCTGATCAAACCAATATAAACATGCACAACAGTTTGTCTAGGCTGGAGTGTCCCTTGCATGCTAGGATTCACATATGTTCTTAATTGGCTAGGATTTGATTGATAACATGGTTGGGTTTCTTTATTTTTTTCATTACACTTAGGGCAGTGTGTCAATCCCTTAGACGCTGCCTTTGTTTAAGAATTTATATTTCATTTTCAATGGACACTGTGGGTGATGGCCAACCATTAAGACATAGGTGCATCAAATCTAATCACCCTAACTATTGTTAGATGGGCCATTTTGGGAGACATACTCGGTGAAATTGTTCCCGTTATAAAATCATTATTTGTTAGACGTATCCTCCGAAAAGGCAAAGTTTTTATTTTGTTGAGTAATATGCCAACAAGGCAGTGGGAAATTCAGCAATGCAGTGTCATCCAACATGGAGGGCTTCAAAAGAGAATTTCTAAGAGGGTGGACTTTTTTTAGGATCTTCAGGCTTTGCCTAGATCTGAGACTCACGCTTCTATTCCATGCGATCCATTTGTTGTGATCTCATGCAAGATCTTTCACACACTCAGGTCAGGGATAGGAAGAAATAGAAATGGCAGGGATTCTTATTGTATATAATTAGAAGATGATACTTGGGAAGACAAATGACGGGAAAGATGTACTTGGTATTTTCCAACATACTTTGGAGAGTACTTGACGGGGAACGTCAAGATCGAAAGTATTGAAGTTGAACCGCAATAGAATTTCAACTTCAGAAAAAAAAAAAAAAAGTTACTGTTCACATGAACAGTGACGGACGTCCATGAAACACTGACGGACGTCCGTGATTTTGCCCCTTCACTGTCCGTAGGTCACGGACGTCCGTGGGGCACTACGGACGTCCGTGGACGTCGTGACGGGTTTCCAAAATTTGAGTTTTTTTGGCGAAAACTTGCCTTTTTGTGTTTTATTTATATTAGAACTCTTTATTTCGAATTTTAATTCATAGTGGCCTATATATAGAGGCTGGTAAAGACTTTTTAATCAGTTATTGAATATTTTGAATGCTTTTATGCTTGAATATTCTTTGCCTGAGATGGGTTTGGTGTGAGGCCAAGGGAGTGATTCCCAAAAGCTATTGTTATTTTCTCTATTATCTGTCACTGTCTTCTTTGGATTTTTGCCTTATTGATCCCTGTTTGTTTCTCCTACATCTTAACCTATTGATTTCTTGATCCCTAAAATCATAAATTCCTTTAAGAATCCTAAATCAAACAGAGCCCAAAACCCTTTTCTAAGCCATAAATCAAACCATAAGCCCATTACAAAATCATACACCTATTTCCAAAGTCCTAGTTAGAGCTTGCGAATCTACATCGGATCGAAGACGAACGCCCAAGCCTGGAAAAAGCTAGAGTTCTATCTCTAGGCCGATCTCGCCTCAAATCTAAAAGTACTTACGCATCGGACTGGACCCTACTTGGATCTCGTGTGATCTACTCATCAAAATTCTCCAACCCTAAGGTATCTTAAGATAGTTTTGTGATTAAACTTGAATTACTTTATTTAATTTCGGCCAAATTGCATAAAAAAATCATATTCCGCATTTTAGGGTTATCGTCCCGCGTTAGTACTGCAATACTCCCTCATGGACAAATCCTTCTGATTGCATGCAATTATCATTTACTTGAGTTGGTAGAGATGAGTATCATGTTCTACTGGGGCGAAGGTGTTAGATAAAAGGAAGGGTTCATAAAATTAAGAAGCCAACTTAGAATAGTGGCATTGTAGCGTACCATTTTTCAAAATCGAGAAAATTCATTTTAGGTCTTAGAGTTGTGCCAAAGAGAATCCCCATCTTGATGTGACCATGTACATATAAAATAAATCCCCGTTTCCTCCAAATAATTTGTAGAATTCAATTTAATAGAAGTGCTACTCACGGGCTGATTATCCGAATCATTTTTGTATACCCTGCAACATGAATAGTGCCAAAAGATGAAGTGAAAACTACTAAAAACAAAGGATGATCATAATTATTGAACCCGAAAAAAGGCGTGAATCCCTTAATGAAATACCAAATCAATTAGTAACAATCATCCAATACGTGCATATCACAACAAACAATCCCCCATGTACTTTTTGCACAACAATAGAGAGCAAAACACATAAAAGGAGGAAAAACTGGCACAATACCTCAATATACAGTAAACAAGCAATATATATATATATATATATATATATATATATATATATATATATCCCAAATATGACATCAAATCACCAATGAGGACCATCTTAAGCACCAATGACGAGCTGGTAATTTTGTTTGAAGATCTCTGGTTGGATAAAGAGGAATGCTTCGAAAAACGTGAATATGGAGATCCATTCCCCAAATGGAAAAATCGATCAAATACCAATAAAAACAACTCCGAAATTGTGGAAAAATCACAACTTTTTAAATATCATTCTCGTACAGATCTGTATGGCGTTGCAGAGTTTTGAGGTCACAAAGTCGACATAGAAGGGGGTGAAAACCGAAACATTGGTAGACGAAGTTGCTCATAACTTTGCATGACATCCTCGAATCAAGATGCTGCAGAAGAGAAACATAGAGACCATAAAAAACCCGACCAAATTGATGTATATTTCATCTCCATCGGAGGTCAACCATTTGACTGTGATGTCATTTCGACGTCAACAATGATGACGTGTCATGAAGGTCAATGCTGACCTGCTGATACTAGGAAGAAAATATGGGTCGGTGGTTTGGTGAGAAGGTAGGTGCTAATAGGGGTTTGGAGAGTGGTTTTAGGGTTCCGTTAAAAGTTTATGGTTGTAGAGGAAAATTAGTGAAGAGAGAGAGAGAGAGGTTAGTGAGAAGAGGGATCCTCTCTAACTTTAATATTAAGTGCATAACTGCATATATTGTACATACATGCCCAGGCTGTATTTTTGAAATCAAATATTCGGGCATTTTATAATACTTTTTTGGCCTCGAGGATGCCTTCTCCCAGAAAGAAATCTTTTTTCTCTTAAAGAAAATATGGTATTGATCTTCACAATACTGGCATGCTTGGTTGTAAGCCAGGGTTGCAATTCGCGCATGATAGCCACTCAAGAGGGTACTAGTTTTGATATAAAGCTAGCAAAATTTGTAGGAAGGCGGAAATTAGTTTTCCAATGTTGTCGTTGGATTAAGGAATATCTCATGTATATTACTCTGCCAGTGAACTTGTAGGAACACATAATTCCAACTATAGCTACAATGGCCTCAAAAAACTCCACACAAAATATTTCATTCAATCCTAAATTAAATTTCAACACTACTGGCATTTAATTAGGCTTTTAGATGCATAAGATTAGAAATCCGAGTCTAACTCTAATTCTAATTTAAATAAAGAAATACATTAATTCTAACAGCTTCTCTAACACAATGAAATAAATTCTTAAACAATGAGGAAATTAAACCTACTTTTAATAAAATAAAGAAATTCTATTGGCTAAAATAAACTAATCTTAATTCAAATAACAGTATTTAAATTCATCACTTTGCAGTGCCTCTAAAAAAACTGGCCATAACTTTTTCTATACTCGTTAAACTTGCATGTTTCTTGGCTCGTTGGAAAGGTACTTGGATAAGCTTTCAAATAGGAACAATTTTATGTCAATTTGGTGCCATTTATTACCTAGAAATAGGTCAAAAATAAAAGTGACAGGATTTAAAGTTGCACTCCGTCTTTACTTCCAGTTGTTATTATTCTTCTTCTCCTTTTCTTTAGTCTCCTTTCTTAGATTTTGCAGTAGATTAAAGTTTTGAATTGATCAACCTGCTGCTTCTGTTATGGAATAGAAGTATTCTCTTTATGATAGTTAGGGTGATTTTCTTTTTAATCCTCTTGAGTATCAATATTTTAGGTCACTTGGGTTATCTTCTCTCCCCTGGCCAGACATCACCTTTGCCGTCAGTTTGGTTGGTCAGATTTTTATCACTCGAGGCACTGTGGCAAGGATCCTAGGCTTACCCGTGGATTTACCTTTATCTAAATACACAGGTGTTCCAAATTCTTGTAGTCACACTTGGATGAGACCTCTAACATATCATATATTAAGCATTAGCTGATTGAAAGTGGTCTTTCATTTTAATATAAATATTTGATGGTGGTCAAACGATAAAACAAAAGACATTTTATGTGGTATACTTGGATCCAAAGGTTATATTTATTTTATTGTAGTGGTGCACTTTTAGATTTTTTATCCGGTTTGAATCATCCTTTTCCATTTTTTCTTGCTATTGCAAGTTTTTGACTTGTATTTTATATAGGTTGAGACTGTCGCACAGTTTGGTGTAATTTTCCTTCTTTTTGCATTGGGCCTGGAGTTCTCCGCTACAAAGGTTCACAGTTTAATCACTCATACCTGCTCTTGATTATTTTGTATCTTGTGTATTTCATATTTAGGTTGTGACTTGGATGCCTTCCTTTTGCATTTCTAGCTTCGAGTTGTTCGAGCAGTTGCTGTTCTGGGAGGCCTCCTTCAAATTTTCTTATTTATGTGCTTGTGTGGCATAACAGCCTCGGTATGTTTCAAAATATTAAAATCCCTGTTCCGTTTTTTGTTTTTTTTCCTTCCCTTTTTTCCCCATTTATGTGAAAACACTTAATACTGATTTGTTCGAAATAAATCTATTTAAAAAAAAAAAAAATAGATTCACTCCTAAGGTATGCTAATTGAAATTGTTGCTTGTGGATGTTGTATCGTGAGATCAGTTGAATAAATGTGCTCTATGAAAAATATTTTTAGCATCTAAATTTGAAAATAAATCTACTCATGAAAAGAGATTAGTTTCAAAATATTTTATATATATATATATATATATATATATATATATATATATATATTTGTGGATTTATCTTGTTATTATTAGCATCCAGATTTGAACTTATATTATAATGGGAGAAACCATAAGGTTTGGATTTACTATGCCTTCTCCTTTTATTACAAATTGAAGTGAAACTTCCACATAGTAAAGAATCTAAATTAATATGAGTCATCCAGTAAATGCTACATGCTTCATGGATGTGTTAGGCTATTTGTCTTCTATATTACTGTCAAACTTGTACGATCAATGTTTTTTTATAAAATTGCCATATTTCCATGTCCCATTTTTCTTTTAGGTCATTAGCTGGCTTTTCTTAATCTACTAGTTCTAGTGATTAACGGAAACATCACGCATAAGTCGACCTTATCCTAAAATCATCCTCTGTGAATATTCTCGCCCCTCCAATGTCGGATCTTGAAATATGGATCCAGCGATTATAACCCTTGTGAAAATTCTCTTAGGCCTGTCTGTGGGGAAGTGACACTATGATCATAAATAGGAAGCTTTGAACCTCATGATTACCATTATAGGTAGTTTTTTGCGTTGTGTTCCTTTTTATCGAACTGTTGAAGTCTATTTTATTAAAAAACTTAAAACGGAATTGGTCACTGATGCATCCATGAGAACAAAGGAAAAGATTAAAAAAAGACAAAAAGAAGCAAGAGTGCTGCAAAACGGCCCTCTCCACATGACATACATCAAGGGTTACATGACTTATGGTCAATTTGAGTGTGAGGAAGGAAGACAAAATTTTAGCTCTTAGTCATCAGATCAAAGGAGGCGTGGAATGGAGCACATCGATGGTACCAGGTTTGATGAAAACGCCAACCCACAGTAGAGGATTATAGATCACATAACCTGAATTGTAAAAACTAGACGAATGGCTGTTGGGGATGTACATGTAAGTCAACTCACCATAGTTGAGTTCTTTACAACTCGGGAAAGATGATGCAATAGAGCCATGAATAAGGGAGAACAAAATGGAAGCCATAGGGCCACAAAAAATCTTCACGTGGGGAGTTAATTCCCCAAGCTCATGTGACCTACATAAACAAAGAGATCAAGCTTCAAGAAACAGTGAATGGTCTACACATATATATATATATATATATATATATATATATATATATATATATATATATATATATATATAAAATTCCCGAAGAATTTCAGTTGCCTTATATTTATGTCTGTTGCTATTGCGTATTTGTGTTCAAGCCTTTTCCTCCACTAAAGAGAGACACCTAGCGTGTGGGCGTGTTATAAGAATGCACATTTGCATGCTTGCATGTTCAAATGCATAAACATGCAATGTTATAGTGCATGTGCTTACATGCGCATGGTTAAAGGATACATGTTCATAAGCTCATACTTGTGTGCGTGCATTAATAGAACACACACACTAGGAGACATAAAGCAAGCACAACTAAACATGCCAAAAGTGTTGTATAAACTAATTTTGTGCTTTAAACGCACGTTAAGTGCTTTTATCTACTACAGCTGGTCTATCCCTTCTCGGGGCGTTCCATATACAATTTCAAAGTTTATGGCTTTGGTAATCATCATTTAGCTATTGCATTTAAAAAAAAAAATTACTGGTCATATGTATAGAACTAGCTTGGGATTGCAGAGAGTGAAAGATCTTTTACGCACACATATTTCTCTTGGGGGTTGATTGGGACATGGGTCTGTAGAAATCCTGGTCCTGCAAGGGCTATGTGCTCAAGAGAACAACAGTCAGACCCTTGTGGATGTTTTGAGGAACATGTAGACTCAAAATACCGCAGAACTGAAAGCTCTGTGATTGGGCTTCTGGAAAGACAAGGAGATTGGTATATGCCGAAAGTAATTGGAGACTCCAAATTGGTTACTAACTGTATGCTATTGTTGATATATAGGTTTTACATTGTTCATTTTCTTTCTATGTTTGGGTTGTGTTTAGTCATATTGGGTATGTATTTATTGTTTTCACAACTTAATATAAATGCTAGTGAGGGGTCCTAACCACCAGTAGCTTCCATCAATCTCAAACCCTAAAGTTTCATCTTGGGATTAGAGCTGATTGAAGGAGTGCCACATCATCATCAAATCTGCTGACATCGGCAAGTCAAACCCATTGACCACCTTTCATCTCCATGAGACCAGGGATCATATCGAAATCGTATCCTGGTTATCTTTCTCTCTTGGAGTGAATTCTACAAAAATCTCTAAACCCTGTTTTTGAAGGGATTCTTTGTTGCACCTTGATCTTGGCTTGTTTCCTCACATCTGCTAATCTGGGATCTTTTAAAGCTTCTGGATCCACTTAAAGGTATGAAAATTCTTCGATTGTAGGTTGTTAATCTTGTGAAAGTGTTCTTTTGAAGATCCTTGTAATTCGAGCATGACTGGATGGTTCTCGTGGTTGTTCTCCATCATTTTTCTCACCATATTTTGATTTTTCTGCTGAATCTATGGTATACATTGGCTGTGAGTGCTGAATTTGTGTTTGCTAGAAAGGTTCTTGTGCTACAGTTTTTGTGGACAGATTGTGGCTACGATGGCTACATTTTTTGGGTTATCTGATCACACTCCCTCCGTCGTGGCTGACACATCTAAGTGTCCTTCATATTGGGTAATTAATTCCGGAGCCACTGATCATATGAGCAGATGAGTCTCAGCGGTTCTCATCTTATTCACCACCATTGTCGTCTTCCTAGGTTCGATTGACTGATGGTTCCTCCATTCCAGTTCGAGGAGTTGGAACAACTCCGGTATCATCTTCCTTTTCTTTATCAAATGTTCTTCATGTTCCCAATTTTTCTACACAATTATTATCTATGAGTGGTCTAACAAAAGATTTAAATTGCTCTATCAAATTTTTGTCCCTCTCATTGCCTTGTTCAGGATATGGCCACTAAAAAATTATTGGTAAGGGCATTGACAGGGGAGGCCTCTATTACTTGGATGTTGAACACAAGTTTCCTTCTGCTGTTGCTACGATTTTACCCATCTAATCATCATCCTGTCTTTCGTTTCCCATCAATGCTCGTTTGGAGATCCTTTCTTTATGGCATGCCAAACTAGGTCATGTCGATTTACCCAGCTAATCATCATCCTGTCTCTCGTTTGGGGTCCATCTCTTGTCACATCCCTTGAGGGTTTTTGTTACTATGTTGTGTATATTGATGACTTCACTCGGGTTACTTGGGGTCACGTCATGAAATCTAAGGAAGAAGTTTTTTCTAAGTTAAGAAATTTCATGCAATGGTTCAGAATCAGTATGGTGTCTTTATTAAAGCTTTTCATTCTAATAATGAGGGAAAGTACACTTTCTCCCTTGCATCAGTCCGAGTGAGCTCGCGTTACTGCACTTGCTTCTTTCCCCATTCCTTAGCCCAGTGATCATTTATCTCTACCATACCCTGTGACTACTACTACGTCTCCTCCACAACCTCTTGCTCCACATCTCATTGAAACACCACCTCCTATCCAGCTTCCTATGCAACGCCAGAAGCCATATTCTATGTTCCTAAAATTGACGGGCGGGTTAGGGTGGTTGGGTGGATTTTCATGCATCGGGCCTAGGCTGGCACCCCAAGAACTGGGCAGTCACCATATATATATATATATATATATATATATATATATATATATATATATATATATATATGAGGCTTTATGACCTTGATTCCCTGCCTTTTAAGGAAAAGAAGCAGAAGAGGAGGAGAGGAGGAGAAGCTGACTGCGGAGGATGAGCCGAGGAGGGAAAAAGGAAAAAAAAATAGAGAAGCTGAGTTGACTGAGTAAAGAAAGGAAAGAAGTGAAAAAAAAATTAGAAGAGAAAGTGGCAAAAATACAGAGAAGAGGGAAAAAAGGAAGAAGGCTGGAGTCGCTAGCCTGGAGCGCTTGATGGAAAAAAAAAGAACAGAGGGGGACAAAAAGAATGAAAGAACTGAAGAAAAAGAAGAAGAAAGAAAACACTGCAGAAATGCCAGAAAACCAAAACAAAAATATGTTACCTGCTGCGCCGGAGGGTCGCCGATTACTGCAGGGGGCCTTGAAGTTGCGTCGCAGGTGGTCGCCGCTGGAAGAGAGGGGGATATGGTTAGGACTTAAGAACAAATGAAAAAGAAAAAAAAAGACTACATATATTGGGGTCCTGACTTGCGCGGACCCAATTACAAACCTGCCTGGGCGGGCACCCAGGTGGCCTAGCCGGGCGCCCAAGACCTGGCCTGCCTGAAGCGGAGCCCAACGCCAAAACGAGTCGGTTGGGAATCTGATCCGCTTGGGCGTTCACCCCAGTTGATTTTCAGAGAACTGGCAGTATCAAATTTATGTTCACAAACATGTGCTTGGACCCTCCTCTATCAGGCCACCACCTCAGTTATCTATGCATGTAGATCCAGGTGAGAGCTCGCCTCCTGTTGCTTCGTCTTCTTCTCCAGACTCTCATCTTCCTATCCCTAGTCCCACTCATAGTTGCCAAGAGTTGGTACGGGGTACGGGTACGTGTACGAGTAGGAGAAAAAAGTTTCGGGTACATTTTTATTGATACATTTTTGGTACGACATTGGAGCGCCATAGAAACGAAATAGATACGTTAAGGTATGAAAATAGAAACGAAATCGATGCATTATGGGTATGAAATAGATACAATACTAGTACAATATAGATATGAGATAGATTCGTCATAAAAACGTTATTGGTGCGATATAGTGAAAAGAGAGAGTACCATTGTGTATACTTGCACTTGGGATACACCACAAGATAACTAACTTTATAGTGTTATATCTATTCTGATTTGTGTATATCACCAACCTCATTAAATTTACTCTAGATCTGACATGCACAGATTTCAATGTGCCTAAAAATCCGTCAACATTAAATTTTGACATAATCTAATGGATCTACAAAAGAAATTATGTAGAAGTGAGAGATTTTTTCAAAATAAAGAAATAGAAATACAAATTTAAGGTGAAACTGGTTTCTTTTATAATGGAAACACGTTTCTATATAAATTGAAACAAATTTCAATAAAGACAAAAACCCTTTTCTATTTTTAACGAAACTGGTTTCTTTTATAATGGTTTCTTTAAGGTGCAACTGGTTTCTTTTATAATGGAAACAAGCTTCTATATAAATTGAAACAAGTTTCAACAAAGACAAAAACCCTTTTCTACTTTTAAAGAAACCAATTTCTATCTTAAATGAAACCCGTTTCTATTACTCATTGAAACTCGTTTCTGTAAACTTTTTTGAAACGTTTCGTACCAGTCCTCGATACTGATACATATGGGGACTGGTATGATAGTTTAAAACAAGTTTTTGGGTAACTATGGTCCCACTGCTATTCCGATCTGGATGTCCCTATTACCCTTCGGAAGGGTGTTTGCTCTTGTGTTACACCCTATCCTATTGCTTGTTATGTTTGCTACCAGGCAGTTTCACTTGCTTATCAAGCCTTTTTATTTGACATTGATTCGGTTACTATCCCTTGTACTTTTCATAGTGTTCTTTCTCAGCCCGCCTAGGCTGCTAACGGAATCATACATGGGATATGGTCAATCTTCCTCCTAGAAAGAAGATTGTGATCAAGATGGTAGTGTTTCCAGATATAAGGCCCGACTTGTTGCTCAGGAATATACTCAAACTTATGGGATTGATGATGGTGCTACCTTTGCCCCTGTGGCTATACCGACCTCCATGCGTGTTCTCATCTCTATTACAGCCAATCAAAATTGGTCCCTGTATCAATTGGATGTGAAAAATACTTTTTTGTATGGTGATCTTGCTAAGGAGATCTATCTGGATCCCCCACTTGGATTTTCGCTTCAAGGGAGGCTGAGAAGGTTTGTAGGCTTTAGAAGTCTATCTATGGCCATAAGCAGTCGCCACGTACTTGGTTTCTATGCTTCAGTGGAGTGATCATTGGTACGAGATTTCAGCAATGTCACTCTGATCATACTGTTTTCTATCATTCTAGTCCAGCCAACCGCACAATTCTGCCGGCATAATATGTTAATGATATTGTACTTACGGGTGTTGATTTCTCTTTTATATCTCATCTTAAAGAGGAACTTGGAAGGTTTTTTGAAGTCAAAGATTTATGCAGCTTGAAATATTTTCTTGGCTTGGATGTAGCCAGATCAAAGAAAGGGATATTTCTTTCTTAGAGGAAATATGCCTTGATTTGTTGAGTGATACAGGAACTCTTGGATGCAAGTCCGCCTCTTCTCCTATGGATTCTATTTTTTTTTTCATAACCTGGGTATCTGGGCCTCTTGGAGCACCCGCCTAATCCCAGGGGCACATGCGCATCCCAAATTCAGCACATGCCGGGTCAGCACATGATATAAATCCCTAGGGTGGCCTCAGGGGGGAGGGGATTCAAACTCAGGTCTCTTGCTTTTGAAAGCAGGTACCTGGCCAGCTCGCCTAACCCCTTGAGGTTTTCTCCTATGGATTCTAAGATCTCCCTCCATGAGAGTGAGGCGGAGTTATTTGCCTGATCCTCATGAATATCAGTGTCTTGTGGGGAGATTGATCTACCTTTTTCTTACGCGACCATGCATTATTTTTGCTGTCAGCTTGGTCAGCTAGTTTATGCACGCTCCTTGTGCTCCTCATTTAGCCGTTGTTCATCGCATTCTCAGATTTATTAAAGCAAGTCATGGTCTGGGAATTGTTTATCATTCTCATGATCACCTTCATATGTCCGGGTATACTGATGTTGATTACACTGGCTCCGTTACTAGTCACAGGTCTACATCTGGGTATTGTGCTTTTCTTGGTGGCAACCTTATTTTGTGAAAAAGTAAGAAACAACCAGTCGTCTCTAGATTCAGTGCTGAGGCAGAGTATCGAGTGATAGCTGATGGCACATGTGAACTTCTGTGCCTTAGTTTTCTCATTTCTGAGGTCGGCTTTCCGATGATGGTCCCATGCCTTTACATTGTGATAAAGACGCCGCAGAAAAGATTGCTTTCGATTATGTGCTTCATTAACGTACACAACATGTTGAAGTGGACATTCATTTTGTTAGAGAAAAAGGTTGGAACGACACTATGGAAATTGTGGATGTATCTTCTTCCCAACAGCTGGACAATATCTTCACTAAAGTTGTTGGGCCTCAGCTCCTTTAGGATATCACTGCCAAGCTGGGCATGCATGACTTGCATGCTCCAGCTTGAGGGGGAGTGTTGTTGATAGTATAGGCTTTATGTTGTTTATTCTCTTTCTATGTTTGGGTTGTGTTTAGTCATATTGGGTGTGTATATTATTTTTCACAACTTAATATAATGCTAGTGAGGGCTCCTAACTCATGAAGCCTTCTCATCATATCTCTCTCTCTCTCTCTCTCTCTCTCCTCTAAACCCTAACCGAAATACCACCAGTAGCTTCTATCAACCTCAAACCCTACAGTTTTATCTGATGCTCGTGGCAAACCATGCATTTTGATTTAAGTCAAAATATTGGTGTCTATAGGGTTGCTAATGCATGACTCTTGGGTGATCTACTTTGTGTACCCAGGCGGTTCAATGTCTGCCTGCCTTGCAAATTTCACTGTTTGTTGAAGGATTCCCCCCATCAATGTATGACTGACTAGTCGTTTGCACATCTGCTTGACTTTACTAATAATTCAGGGTAAAAATTTGTGATTGGTTCTGTGTGATCTTGTTTTGGTCAGGATTGTAAATTCTTAAACTCGAAATGACTGAGATACGAGGTCTATATCTCGAACTAACACTTCCATTTACTTAAATTGACTTGCTGAGTTTTTGAGTTCTCACTTGAATTATTTGAATCTGACTCCAGCTAATGGCAGTTTGTTCATATGCATTTTTTTACAAGAGTTATAATATGATTGTCATGCAATGGTTAGTGCACATATATGTCCTATCTTTATGAATTTACTGTACTATTGCATTTCCTTACCTTGTGTTGTATATATATAGGAAACCAGTTTTAGATTTATCAGATGGGAATAGTGTCACTCCTGCACTCTGAAAATTGGTGTTCTCGATAATGTTGTCTGATCTTGATTGCATGGTGATCAAGGGCCTGATTACAATCTGTGTTTCTTGTGGACACCTTTTAATGCCCCTTTTAACATTTTAAGTCTCCCACCCTCCCCTTGATCACTGTCCAATCATGATTCAGGGTGACAGTTCAAGTTTTACCAATTTTTGGGTGTAGAGGACTCATAAATGTCATTAGGCGTCGTAAAATGGGGAACATCATGCATTTGACACTTGATCCTTTACCTCTGTTTTCACCTCCTACAATTTTTTTACTTTTATTTTTATGTGACTTGTCATATTTTGGCATGTTGTGCATATTAGTTAGTCTTTTTCCTTCCATCTGTTTGGCACAATTCAATTGGATGTAACAAGATGACCTTATCATTTCCTTCCTTCACTCAGCATTTAGTATAGTATCAAACCATCTTTTTTGCCCTCACTATTTCACTACCTGGAAAATTTACTAATTCATCTGAGACATAGTATGATTTTGCCTCTACGTTCTAGCCTACGGTTTTTGTTGCAATTATAATGATGTAAGAACCTGAAAATTACATTATTTTATCCTACTTTCGGGATTTCAATTTTTTCATTTCTTCCTATTCTCTTTTCTGCTGTTCTAATCTAAGCCATTGCGTGTTTTATACAGTTATGTGGTGGTAAACCTTCAGAAGGGGTATTCGTTGGCGCATTCTTGTCAATGTCTTCAACAGCTGTGGTAGCTTTCTTTCATTTGCCTGACATTTTCATATGTATATAGGACATTAATTTCTCACAATGCATATTTATGTACTTGCAGTTTGTATGAGTTCTACATGTATATGGAAGGCTCAGTGTTGAAAATTTACATTATTGTGAAAGTGACATTCCCGATTTATTGCTATAGAAGGATTTAGGTTTTCTCTCTTTTTATTGTTCATTAGGTTAAAAAAATAGAATAAAGAACCTCCAAAACACCCTATCTTCTCGTGATTGCAAATTTACATTAATGTGAATGTGGCATTCTGCTGTATGTTACTATAGAAGGATTTGGATTTCCTTTCATTTTTGTAGTTTATTAATTTTAAAAATAAAAACAAAGGAGCCCCAGAATAAGGTCAATAGACCCTTATCGTCATGTGTGTTCAACTGACCACAAGAAAGAGACTTGTGATGTGCCAGTGTGGTCCCAACACTCCGACCATTATGCATTAACAATTGAGTTTGCTGCTCTATCCTCTACTACTATTTGTATTATATGTACTTAAATCGTGAGCGAGTGCTTTATTTTCCCATTTATGTTATTGAATCATGCCTATGCCATCATGAAATGGATCAATGACATCACTCAAGTTTCCCAATCATCACCATTTCTCCTACATACTGAAATATTCTTGGAAAGCTATCTCCGGACTTGCTTGAGTCAACTGGACATATTTGTAAGCACTTTTGTGAATATAGAGAGGAATCCCTTCAGTCAAATGACTTCTAAATATGTCCCTTCACCCATCCAACTGTCGTATTTATTACTTTTTTGAGTTAGATGAGCTGATACCTTCATATGCTTTATAAATTCTTTTTATGGGTTGATAAGAAAATTTTAGATGGTGCATTGTTGGTTTGGGATGAATAGGTACATGGTTGTCTGAATTGTACGATTCAAATCGAATCGTGTGGTATGAATAATTTTTTGCTCGAATTATCCAGCTGAATTGGGAGCCATATAAAATAGAAAACGGTCATAAATGTAATATTTTTGTGTTTTTTTATTTAAGTTCTTATAAGACTGATTATAGTGGTTGTGCTGATAACTTTTATATTAAAACTTTACTGTTAACTTAAAATCAACTTAAAAGTATGCACTTCTAGGATGTTTGGTATGAGTTTCATGCTGATTATACTTAAATAAAAAAAAAAGGTTATTTAGCAGAAATTTCTAAATTTTCTGAGTTTTTAGGCATATTGGTACATGTTTATGATTTGTTCATTTTGTTATCTTCTCATTTGTTTTCTTGAATTATTGATAATCATCTTGAATATATAAGAAATTTCGTTCATCAACCAGAACACAAGTATGTAAATGAGAAGTTCTAGTATTAGATGTGTAGTTATATAGTATTTTATGTTATAGACTTGAAGTTTTATATTGTTCGTTAATCATGATTATTGATACATCAATTCATCATCATGCTCAATTAATGATGATTGGCTTTAAATTATAATTTTCTGACCTTATTGAGTTTTTTTTTTGTTATGTTTGAAACTATGATCTAACATTTACAGATTGATTTACTTTAAACTTGCTTAGTTTTGTGATTTATTTATATATGTATGAAAATGTTGAAGTTAATCGCTGCTTGCTAATTGCTTGATGTAAATGATGGGAATGAATGTTTATTTTATGTTCATAATTTTAGTGATTTGTTAATAAAAAATGATTTTCTAAAAAATCCGATTGAATCTTAGGATTTACTATTTATAATTCGATTCAAACTAGCCCCTTACGATTTGCGGCTTGATTTACAACTTGATAACCTTGAGAAGGGATATACTGGTGTAAGGTTGGGTTGTCGAGGAGTTGTTGCGTTGAAGCTTTGGGGTGTTGGAACAATTTATGGATGATGCAAATTGGGGATCCAAGATGAAAGAAGAGATGCTACAAGGCTGTGAGAAGATAGGGTTGATACAGAGGTTATGGATGCTATATGATGGCTTCAAAGGAGTCCTAATGGCTGCTCGTAGGGTTTGATTACTGATCCCAGAAAATGTCAGAGAAGGGGACTGTTGAGAGGAGTGGCAGGTCACATCAACAAGGGCTTCGTAGTTGCTGGAAAAATAATCAGAAACAGGGGGGTAGTCCAGATTTTAAGTTTGGCTGAAAACAGATTTAGAGGCAGCTGTCATTTTTTTAAGATAGTTCCCTAGTTTAGGTAACAGTCTTATCTAATTAGGAAACTTTTATTTCTGGTTTTAGAGGTTGCTATAGGGTATTAATGAAGAAGTTCTTGAGTAATTTTATATTAGTTGAAAGATAGAATTAGTAGGAGTTTATTTCATTAGGAGTCTTCTGTTGTAGTGTCTAGATTTTCTTCAGATTTAAATCATGATTAAATAGTGATAAAATCACCATGAAACCTCTACAAGAGGGGTTTGACCGAGTTCTCATATTTGATCTCTTGTAATTGGTTTAGAAGTAGAATTCAGTTTGCTTAAAAATAGGAGTCTTTTATTTTTCGTATAGGGAACTTTAATTTTATTTATATGGCTGTGAACAGAATTATGAGGGAGCTACCATATTTTGTTTTTGTGTAAGATGTGGGTCTATTCTTGGGTCAAGAACCCTAGTTTATGTGCTTATTTTCTCTCTCTAATGTTAGATCTTTTGCTGAAATATAAGGTGAGGGTATTTTAAATTTTCCGAATTTAATTTTTGATTCTATAGATTTCTTCTCCTTTGCTATACCAATAGAGAGTTTCCGAGGCAAGATTTAAAAACTCGCTATCGGTAGCCTTATTAGCCAGTGGCCACCTCTAGGGAGCGGTGCATATCGGTATTTGCAGTAAGAGTTGGTGATACAATGCGTTTTTTTTTTTTTGAAATAATTTGAAAAACTGAAAATGGAAAAAATATATTTAAATATAAATAGGATGATTTTATCTATGCATACATATAATTAGGTACTTTTTATACATGTCAATAATCACTATAATTGATGCGTTCGGAAAATTAAAGAAGAAGGCGGCTAATTGGCAGCAACAAGGGAGGAATAATTCAAAATTTGAAGAGATTATTGTAAACAACAAATTTGCGTAGGATATAAATCTAACACAAATCAATCATAACAAATTTCCCCTCGCTAGGAGAGGGTTTTATTAAAATGGCGGACCTTACACTTCCGGGTATCGCAGTCGATTCCCTGTTAATTACATCAAAATTGAATACCTCTAATTAAAAGCTACTAAATAAAAATAACGTAATTACATCTCTGAAATAAACAAAACTAAGATTCTAATTCTAAGTCTTCATCGACATCTTTAATCCGTCATGAGATAGATGGATAGCAGACTATCTTCATCGGAGATTTGAGAAATATGAAATAGGGGACGACGGATGGGGGAACCCCTCCAAAAGCCGGGTTCATTTGATCGAAAAGCACGAGTCATTACTGGAGCAAGATACTCATGGACGAGTCTTAAAATGAATTCTTGTTCTCTGGTCTCAAAGATGACTTCGAATACCAAATCCATTTTTCGGGCAACTGATTATCAGAAGAATTATCACTTTCAGTGATAGAGTGTCTAATCATGGGTTAGATATCATCAAATTCCTTAAAATTTGATGATCATAGATGATTTTATAATGATTTTACCGTTGGATTTGATCAATATCTGAAGATTTGGTCAATGCATAGTAAATCCACCGTTGGATCTCGTTACGATCTCACATTATGATCATTTGACTAAAATTCAAAGAATCCACCATTGGATTTGATCAAAATTACAAGATCTGATCAATATGTAAAAAATCCACCGTTGGATCTCATTACGATCTCACATTATGATCGTTTGACTAAAAGTCAATGATTCCACCATTGGATTTGATCATAATCACAAGATCTGGTCAATATACAATAAATCTACCGTTGGATCTCATTATGATCGTTTGACTAAAAGTCAATAATTCCATCGTTGGATTTGACTAAATTCATAAGATCTAGTCAAAATGTAATAAATCCACCGTTGGATCTCATTACGATCCCATATTATGATCGTTTGACTAAAATTCAATGAATCCACCATTGGATTTGATCAAAATCACAAGATTTGATCAATATGTAATAAATCCACCGTTGAATCTCATTACGATCTCACGTTATGATCGTTTGACTAAAAGCCAATGATTCCACCGTTGGATTTGACCATAATCATGAGATCTGGTCAATATATAATAAATCTACCGTTGGATCTCATTATGATCTCTCATTATGATCGTTTGACTAAAAGTCAATAATTCCATCGTTGGATTTGAACAAATTCATAAGATCTAGTCAAAATGCAATAAATCCACCGTTGGATCTCATTATGATCTCACATTATGATCGTTTGACTAAAAGTCAACGAGTCCACTGTGAAAGAATTTCCGATCTCGAGGTTAAGGTCCAAACCCTCATTTGAGGGAGTGATGATCCGAACCGCGAGGGAAACTCTAATTATCATAGGTGAATATTTTGGGTATTATAGTCCAAAATCATTCTTCGAGTTCGTGATTGCAACCCGTATGAGCATTGAATTTGTGGTTGCAATCCGAGTGTAATAGGAGTTATGCTCAGGGTCGTACCCACGTGGCTTAACTATTTCTAAGTACGCAAGAGATTGGGTACGAGTCGTAACGCGTAATCCCAAATTGTAACCATAAATCCCACTTAGGAGGAGTCGTAGCTTTTATCCTAAGCGTATCTCCTTTAGGTAAGGGCCGTAGCCCTTATCCTAAAAGTCTTAATCCTAACTTACTCCTCCCGTCCACTTTAAAAGAAAATAAAAAAGAAGAAGAAAAAAATAGTCAGAATCTCGGAGATCACCCTAAAGTCTTTTTAGAAGAGTCGGAGATATTTTCGGCAGAGCTCTCGTGTTAGCTCTTCGGATCCCTTGCAATGAGGATGGGTCTGCTATTTATAGATTTGTGGTAGCGGTTATAGAAGTTACGATCTTACGGTTCCATAAGATTTTCATGAAATGAACGGTTGAGAGAGCTGCGTAAGTTTTCGTCTTCACGCGGATTGAGAAGATTCTTCTCACGTACGTCATTCTTTTCTCATAATCGCCTAGGTGACTACGTATATTTTCTAGCCACCTAGGTGAATAAGTATTTTTCTATCCATCTAAGGTGGATAAGTATTTTTTCTAGCCACCTAGGTGACTACGTATATTTTCTAGCCACCTAGGTGGATAAATATTTTTCTATCCACCTAGGGTGGATAAGTATTTTTCTAGTCACCTAGGTGACTACGTATATTTTCTAGCCACCTAGGTGAATAAGTATTTTTCTATCCACCTAAGGTGGATAAATATTTTTTTCTAGCCACTTAGGTGACTACGTATATTTTCTAGCCACCTAGGTGGATAAATATTTTTCTATCCACCTAGGGTGGATAAGTATTTTTTCTATCCACCTAGGGTGGATGAGTATATTTCTATCCACCTAGGTGGATAAGTATTTTTCTAGCTACCTAGGTGACTACGTATATTTTCTAGCCACCTAGGTGGATAAGTATTTTTCTATCTACCTAAGGTGGATAATTATATTTCTACCTAGGGTGGATGAGTATATTTCTATCCACCTAGGGTAGATAAGTATTTTCCTATCCACCTAGGGTGGATAAGTATTTTTCTAGCCACCTAGGTGACTACGTATAATTTCTAGCCACTTAGGTGGATAAGTATTTTTCTATCCACCTAAGGTGGATAAGTATATTTCTATCCACCTAGGGTGGATAAGTATTTTTTAGGGTGGATGAGTATATTTCTATCCACCTAGGGTGGATAAGTATTTTTCTAGCCACCTAGGTGACTACGTATATTTTCTAGCCACCTAGGTGGATAAGTATTTTTCTATCCACCTAGGGTGGATAAGTATTTTTTCTATCCACCTTGGGTGGATGAGTTTATTTCTATCCACCTAGGGTGGATAAATATATTTCTTTCCACCTAGGTGGATAAGTATTTTTCTAGTCACCGAGGTGACTACGTATATTTTTTAGTGGCTAAGCATAACTTAGGACTTTAAATCCTATTTAGATTAGGATTTGTTAAAAAAAACTATAAATAATCTCTTTCCCTAATTCCTTCTATCTGACTTTTAAGGCTAAGTGGAAGAAAAAAAGAGTTCTCAATTCCAAAATTTTCGAGTCAACAATTATATAGATACTTCAAGAGGGGTATACGAGCCACAATCAGAGACTGGTTGATGGGCTAGAAGAGGGGTGAGAAAGGCATGAAACATATCTGCCATTATTGGGCATGAAATATAGTTGAGGATTTGCTTCCTAATTTTTCTGCATGGGACAATAAGTTCACAATTCTGAACTATCATATCTGCCAGAGTTTCAAGTGAAATCTGAAGATTATGAAATCTGAAGATTATGAAATCTGCGATTAGAAGAGTTGGAGAAGAATTAGGGGGATGAGATTTTGTGCCACAAGAAGAATTCTCGTAAATTTCAGTTTTAATTCTTATTTTAGTTGGATTTCAGGTCCTTTAAGGTAAGGAGACAGTGAAAAATAAAAATAATTATTTAGCACTCTATATTAGTTAGGAGTCCTAAAGAAGTCTGATAGGAGTTGGGATAAAATTAGAAAATAATTAGGATTTTGCTATATATATATATATATATATATATATATACATGTAAATCTGGGGAGAGAGGAGTTTTTTATTGAATAAAAATATTTTCCTCTCTGAAAAGAAAACCGTGGTGTTATTTTGGGCCGTGAAGGCATAGTACTTGAAGCTTCTTTGACTCTCTGTTATTGTTAGATTTATTTGCCGGACTGGTGAGTCCTTTATATAAATTCTGATGTTTGTTTGAATTTCTTCTTCTCTTTTTCAATAATAAGATTTAATTAATATAATTATTTTGATGGGTACCTCTATTTGGACCACCCACCAAAATACTGAGGTCACCAATGCCGAAAACCATCAACTGCTTTAATTAAGAAAATGGAAATCTTTTTAGGCTCAATCGTCCACACAATTGATATTGAAATCATAGGTTTAGGAATTTACGATCAGAGTCTAATCGTCTTATTGTACGCAGTAAAATTATCAAAATTATCCCTAAATCACATAAAATATAAAACAAGTTCAATTCGGCAATTCGATTAATTCGATTTAGTGTTCCGTCAGTATATAATCTTTCTCAATCTAGAAAATAAGGTTCTAATAATAGAACTCAAATTTTCATTCTAGTCTAGGGCACTAAGCAACCATCAAGATGATGTCTCATGACTCCTATCAAAGATTTGAAGAATTTAAAGTCTAAAAGGGTTTAAATTAATCAAAAGGAAAATTATGAGATTTTTATGACAGGGAATTAAGAATAAATTGAGAATAAATTCCAACAACCCAGAGTAGACGATATATATTTTGAGTTTGTCTAATTGAAGAAATAAAGGCTAAATATTACCTGATGAATCGTTAAGAATATAAGAAAGAAGATAATGTAAATCCCTAGAATTTCACCAACGAAATTATTGGCCTCGCACCAAACTGTAAGCGATAGAAGAATCACTCTTCTGGGATGACAGAATCACTCTCTCAAGTTCGAATAAAAGTTCAAAGCACTCATAAATTTCATTGATTAAATTGTTTTCTCAAAAGAGATTACAATGTTTTTATAAAGCAAAGAAACCCTAAGAATATTACTAAAATTTAAACTCCTAATTAACCATGAAAACTTTCTAATCTAACGGTCACAATTAATTTCACCACTGATCCCCCCCCCCCCCCCTTTTTTTACTACTGAAGGGCCAAACAATGCCCGATTGACGCTGATTTAGTCTTGTTTAAAAGCTTATCAAAGTAGCTTTCCAACAAGATAAGAATCACACAATTTTGACGTATATTGAAGAAGTTATAATCACTTTTCCAAGGGATGCGTTGTAAGTGACGAAATTGATGGTCCTATGTCGCATGTGTCTGACCGTTAAGACCTAATATAAAATATTAAAATAAAACAAACGTAACCTACGAAAACTAATAGGCCAAAATGAAAGTCCACCACACGATCAAATCAATATGAATCTAGCAACGATTCTTCACATGATCAACTGTCCAACGATGTGAATCACGAGTGGTCAAGATCCGACGATCGAAATAAATGTTGATGAAGTTCCAATGATAGAAACTGGTAATCCAATGGCCTGTATCATCGTATGGTAATATCCCAAAATTTAGGTGCTTTGCGATTTCCTCCAAGTCTTACTTCCTTGGTCCCCATGTGCGCATCTTCCCAAAGTGGGGTCTTCTTTGTATCGGTTGATGTCCCCATCACGATTGAGAATGAAAACGAGATCCATCGTTTGGTTCAAAGCAGTCAATGGTTTGGTGCCCTTGGTGTTTTCGTGGGTGCAAATAGAGGTATCTTTTTTTATTTTTCAGATTTTATAAAAAAATTTAGATCGAGTATTTACACAAATGTAAATAAAGTTATGAACTACTAGTGGTTGAGCATGATAATTCATTGATGAGTCATGATTCATGCATGATAGATATATACAATGTACAGTACAGAACTATGACTCCAAGACTACAACCACTTTTTCTTTTCCAGCCTGTATTTTCCGTCACTTTCTTATCTAATCAATCTGAAAAACACTAAACTTATGAAAACAAAATGAAAGACGACAAAAGGAGTATGAACATGTATGATTATTAATTTGCAGTGAACTGATGTGTGTTATAAGGATACCCTGCGTGCGACACTTTATTCTTAATTGCCCGATTTCCTTCAAGATTTGGGGGATCTCTCTCTCTGCATATGTGGAGTTATGTGGGTGGGACCGCACTCCGGTGGGTTGCTGATTTCTTTGCCTGGGGGGGACTGTTACATGTAACGGACAGGGTTTCTGGGATCTGATGCCAACTTTGATTATGTTGCCTTTTATGGCCTGAGATTAATGAGTGGATTATTAGAGTGACTAACCATCATGTTACTTTGATCATCTATAGGTGCCACGGCAGGTTGCTTAAGTGGGTTGTCTGTAATAAGTATTTGAAGGTTTTTTTGGATAAGATCTCCAAGGTTTGGGATAGTTTGGGAGGATTTGGACTAGGCCCTTTCTACCCTTTGTGCCTCAGCTACTGCCTAGGGTACTTGGCAACATTGTTCATCTTGTATTGTTACTGTGTGGGTCTTCTGTCTAGATGTCTTATTTTTCGTTTTTGAGCTCCTCCCTCACTTGTACTTTTTGCTCTTTCTAAATAAGTTCTCATGACACGTTTAAAAAAAAACCCATGTATGATTAATCTTTAAAACTGTTACAATGCTAAATGTTTTGCCTAAGAGTCCAAAATTTCCAGTTCATTTTAAGTCAAATCAACATGAAACTCTCGCTAGATTTCCTAGATTTGATTTGCATTTGCTTTAAAAATTAATTTATTATACTTCACAATTTTGATGTAGAAGTCCTAACACCACCACAAATTTTAACTATGCATTTGTTTTTTGCTTATTTATTTATTAATTATTATAATTATTACCGTATTTTTTGGGTGGGGAAGGGTTGCAAATGTTACTGATATTATTTACTTTTATACTATTATAAAAAATATGAAACATTATTTGATAATAGTATCACTGATATGTGATACATAAGAGCATCAATTGATGCCTGCTGATATCGAATGATACCTATGGGTTACCCTGTATATCAATCGAGCTTGAAACCAATATATGTATAGGAAGCCGATTTCCTAGGACGTGGTTGAACCCTATGACGTGGTCAATTGGGCACCACGTGGCAATCAATCCGAGGATCTGGTGTAGCGGAAACTTGCTTAAGGTCGATCAGGTACCATCTATGAAAAAATAAAATTAGAAAGAGTGTTTTTTTACTGTTGAATATTGGGTCAAAGTTGGAAAAAATTCAATGCACCATGTTTGTTGGGCAAACCAAGCTATTTGACTTTTGATTTGAAGGGTAAAAAAATCTAGAAATTTTATTGTATTTCTAAAATCTTAGGGGGACGGGTGAACCCTAGGGGGGAACATGATGCAGAAACTAACGCAATGCTAGGGCTGAAATTAATTGAAAATTTAATGTAAATAATTAAAATACCACATTCCTAAACAACTTATCACAAAAAATACTAAGAAATTCAATTAAACAATTTAATTATGGCCCTAAAATAGTTGCTTTTGTGTAAGTTCCCTATCGGATTTAGAAGATTAGGGTTCTTAGCTAAATACTAGATCTCCGACTGTTTTATGGTGTAAAATGAACTCGCAAGCGGGTTCTTTCAATACCGTGCGAAAAGAAAGACAAATAATGATTTAATGATGATAGTAGGCAAATAATGATTTTAATGGTGAACAGATAGGTTATGGTTACGATACTTACGCAACTCGTAGATCACAAGAAGATAGAGGAGGGAAAGTTGGCATCGCACCAAACCGCACGCGGGACGAAGAATCACTCTTCGGTTTGAGAGAATCACACCCTCATAGAAAGTTTAATCACAAAACTCTTAAACTTTGTAAAGCAAATAATTTCATTAACCATCAATTAATTCTCAAAGTTGTTTTTACAAGCCTTTAAATAGGCTAACAAAACACTAACTCGAATAAAGCAATCCTAAAAACTTGAAAACACTTAAAACAAGTTTTGCCGAAAAAACATAAAATCCCATCATATCTCGCGCGATCGGTCGATTGATCAATTCTGGAGTCGATCGATCGAATGATGAAAATTAAAATCGCCCGAGGGCTCTGTCCAAATTTGATCGATCGACAATTCGGAATCGATCGATCGACTGAGAAGAATAACTGCTCCCACAATACTATGCTCTTTGTTCTCAATCGATCGATTGACTGTCTGGGCTCGATTGATCAACCCAAAATACTTCTCAGTCCACTTTCACGCTCTTCTTTCGCCTTCGATATGTTACAGGCGACTGCTTGAATTAGATGTCCCCATCAATTCTCCCCGGGTTAGAAGGATTCATCCTCGATGAATATTGGTTGTGATAGAGGTCGAGGAGATCTGAATCAATCTCTTGAAACTCTTCCCTTGTTATCCTCATATTCTCTGAATTGGCTTTGTTCTTCCACTTGTCTAAGTACTTCTGAAGTCCCCCTTGGTTGGTGGACACAATCTGATCCTCCAAAACATCTCAATGATCTCACGAGTCGTGTAGGTGGAGGTAATGGCGTGGGGAAGGGAATAGTAATAGCATCGGATGTTGAAGGCTCAAATGAGTTTGGTGGGATGGTTGAGTGGCCATGGAACAGAACGAGATCTTCCACGTTGAAAGTCATTATAATCCCCATTTCTGGTGGTAAATCTAGGATGTAAGCGTTAGAACTGGCACGCTTCAAAATCCTATAGGGTCCAGCACCACGAGATGGTAACTTCTTTGCAATTCCTTGAGGGAATCGCTTAGGTCTACTCCGAACTATCACAAAATCATTCTCCTGAAATTCTTTGAACCTTCTATTAGATTTTGCAAAAATCTTGTATTTTTCTTTGTTCACATTAATTCTTCTTTTAATTTCAGCATGCAATTCATGAATGAGATATGTAATTATAGATGCAGACTCTGACGACCTTTGGTGAATTGACATCGGGGTGAGGTCTACGGGTGTCCTAACGCATGCACGATTTGAAATGGATTCATACCCGTGGTTCTATTAATCGAACTATTGTATGCAAAATCTGCTATAGGTAGGATGGAATCCCAACTCTTAATATGCTCACCTACTAGACACCGTAACAAATTACCTAAACTCTGATTTATAACCTGATGCGGGACGCTGATCGATTTTAAATTAACCCTTGCAAGTGTACAAGATCTGTTCTAGTAAGGCAAGAACAAGGGTGTCGAACCCACAGGGAAATCTGAACTAAAACTAAAACTCTCCAAAGTCTCTAATTATTACACAAATTTGTCTCCAAACTAAAACTCTCTATTCAAAAAGCTCTCCTTTTCAATTGCTGTAGCCTCTCTTTTATAATGGCCGAACATACCTAACCCTAATTGCCTCAATCGATTGAGACAGAAGTCTCAATCGATTGACTTTGAGTTCGAATTCCCTTAGGGCACTTCTGCCTTCATGTCTCAATCGATTGAATTTCATGTCTCAATCGATTGACTTTCTAGGGTTGAGTTTTACTCCATCTGTCAATCAATTGACCATAATGCCTCAATCGATTGAATCTTCAATGCAAAGTTGATTCTCTTCATGGCTTTCAATGCTTCTTTGGACCTTTTTGTTCATAGCTCTTTTATAGCCTGTAATTTCCTTCTTTTATACACTTGAACGATCTAACTGTCAGAAACACCTGTAAACATCAAAACCTCGCAACAACCATCAGATGCTTTCATTGAACAGCTAAATGTAGGATTTAAAGTGTGAAATATAGTCATATTTCAGCACCGATCACACCCCCAAACCTACACTTTGCTAGTCCTCGAGCAAAGAGAATGATAAAAAAAAATAAAACTAACATCCTAAAATTTAAATGCCACTTTCGTAGGGAACACGATTGCACTTAGCATGTGCAACAAGCCTTTAAACCCCTAGGTGATCCCTAGTGGAGGAGTTGTGTCTCCTGAGGGTTTACAGTGAAGTTACCCACAAACTTCCAAACCATCGGCAAAATTGAGTTTTCGAAACATGATTTTTTTTTTTTTTTTTTTTTTTTATAACATATATACCATTCAAAAACAAAAACATCATTAATTGGTTCAACATGTGAATCATCAATCTTAAATGCCAATGTCATGTCAATCATGCTAGTTTCCATTCAAATTAATCTAATGCTCAAATTGTTAGATAACTCATTCATTCATGCTTAAACGTGAAGTGTGTGCATACCAAAACCAAGATTCATCCATCTTAGAACTAGTCTAAACGGAAAATCATCGGATCTCATGTCTCAACTCAATCCTCTCTTTAGGTATACTCTCGAAATAAAATCACTCCGATGATGGGTAAGTTTTCGCACACATGTGAGAGATCAATACAAAACACATCAAAAGGTCTCACATGATAAATGAAACACGATGTAATCAATGAACAAAAAAAACAGATCTCATAAGAACAGATACTTGAATATCCTAAGCATGTCATATCATAGGTATCACATATTTACTCTCCACAAGGCAGTTACCAATGCAAGATCAGATCATGAAGGTCTTTTGTAGGGTTGTAATGGGGCTCAGGAAAGGATAAGAAAGAAAGGGAATTTAGATTCAAAATTTCTGAGAAATCAGAAAAGGTACTAACTTTTTCTTTCTATTGCTCTTCTTTTTCTTTTCTAATTTCTCACCATTTTTTTTTTTTTTTTTTTCAATATTTTTCTTTTCTCACTCTTTCTTCTTCTTTTGAATTTCTTTTCTTAATGGTACCTCACATTTTTCATTCTTTGTCAAATTTCTCTTTTTCTCTTTTTTTTTATATTTTTGCCATACACTCTCAAGAACACCACAACAACTGTATCCCTCCACTCTCTTTTCACTCATTTTCATCCTCGTTCCCAACGTCTCGTAAATAAGAAGGGTAAAGTCAATTTTCGTAAATGGTAAAGGGTTAAAGGTTAATGTGGCTTATCAAAGAATGTATAAAGGTAAATTTTCAATAGGCTCAAAGGGTACTAGAAGGATAAATTTATATGAGGTGGGACATTTTAAGCACAAACGAGCCAAAGATGGCCTTCAATCATATCCTTAAAGATGGTAATCTTGCCTATTTGTCTTGAGTAGATATACAAAGACATTCTATCACAATAATATGAATTTGATTTCATGCAAAGTCACAAGCCAAAAATAAAATGTATGAGATTATGCAAAATAATTCGTATTCAAAGAAAACTCCCAGTTTATGTATTCACTCATCAATGACGGGAAATTAGCTCTAAAGCTCACCAGGTTTAGTCTCCACTAAGAACCTACGATCCAACGTTTAAAATAATTCATCGATTTCTAAATCTTAGCTTGGTATAAGTGCACAAATTCTAAGCATGAATTTCAAAGTCATCCACAAATTATCACATTAAGCTTCATTATCCTAGATACAAGTAATCAAAATATGCCATCAATATTCTCAAAATTAAATTCTCATGCATCATCAACTAAAGTTTGAAAACTACTGCAAAGTAAATCATGTATGATGGTTAAAATTGTTTATTTATTATTATTAGTATTTTTTTTTTTTAAATACATAACACAAGATAGATAACCATACCGCCAAACCTAAGAATGACAATGTCCTCATTGTTTTGAAATAAATGACACCCCCCAAACCTCGTTGAAAAGTACCTCACACGTAGATCAAAAGGAGAATATATGCATCAAATTAGAACATGACCAAAAATAGATTGAAGGTAATGTGGCTATATGTATTTGGAAAGTAAAAAAAACAACCTAAACTAAACTAAAAACTAAATTCTAGAACTAACAAAAACAAAAAGGAAAACAAAAATAAGTAAAACACACTGGGGTGCCTCCCGTGAAGCCGAGTTTACATGTATGTCGACTCGACCTTTCAAAGTTGATCAATCCTCGGGATCACGAAGGTGCATCACCTCAATCTTAAAGCTGGGTGGTAGCCTCGGACATTGGTTTGAGTCTTTGCCCATTAACTTTACAAATGCGATTGTCAGCAAGGCTCCGAATTTCAATGGCACCATGCGCACTAATGGACACTACCTGAAATGGGCCTTCCCATCGAGATTTTAATTTTCCCGGGTGGAGCTTCAGTCGGGAATTGAATAACCAAACTTTTTGGCCAACGTGAAATTCTTTTCGAGAAATGGACGCATCATGCAGCTTCCTTGTACATCTTGAATTCTCATACGCTTCGTAGCGTAATTCCTCCAATTCATTCAATTGCAATCGGCGATGCGACCCGACTGCTTGCATGTCGGAATTAAATCTTTTTATCGCCCAGAATGCTTTATGCTCCAATTCGACAGGAAGATGGCAAGCTTTCCCGTAAACAATTCGAAACGGAGACATTCCAATCGGAGTCTTGAATGCGGTCCGATAGGCCCACGGAGCCTCCTCGAGAGCCGGTTTGACCAATCTTTTCTATCCTGACCGCTTTTTCTAGAATTCGCAATTTCCCGACAGACACTTCCACCGACCGCTAGTTCGTGGATGGTACAGAGCAACTTTGTGAGTGACGCCATTCTTCATTAAGGTGGCAAAATGGCTATTACAAAAATGCGAACCGCCATCGCTGATGATTGCCCTTGGATCCCGAATCGGTTAAACACATTTTCTCTGAGGAATTTGACCACAACCTTATGATCATTCGATCGGGTTGCCACGACTTCTATCCATTTGAGACATAATCAACAGCCACTAGAATATATGAAAACCCAAAGGATGGGGGAAAAGGACCCATAAAGTCAATCCCCCAAACATCAAAAATTTCAACAATCAGAATTGGATTAAGGGGCATCATATTCCGTTTTGAAATATTGCCAAGTTGACATCGCATTCCTTGCAAAATTGAGCAACACACGAAGATGGAGGGCCGAGAATCCGCTTTGAAGGATTTTCCGGCGGTCTTCTCCTCAAATGGCCGCCACAGTTCCCCAAAGATGACACAAGTGTAGGACGCTCATTTGCTCCTCTTCTACACATCTCGATGATCGATCCGAGCAGAATTTGAATGACATGGTTCATCCCAAAATAGTATTTTATTTGGGAGAAAAGAGATTCTTATCATTCTTACACCACTCGGTGGGGATTCTTCCAAGAACTGTGATAATTCACAATGTTCGCAAACCATGGAACCTTTGCATCAATTGCTAGCAAATGTTCATTCTAAACGTGTCACGGATGGTCTCGTATTGCAGATTCTTTGGTAGAATTCTCGACAAATGATCACCACCACGTTCTCAACCCCTTCTTATCCTTAATCTCGAAATTGAACTCTTGGGCGTATGATCCAACGGATTAATCTCGGTTTAGTATCCTTCTTTGCTAGAAGATATTTGAGCGGAATGATCCGAAAAAGACCACTATTTTTTGATCCAAGCAAATAGGAGCGAAACTTGTCCGGAGCATACACCACACTAATAATTCTTTCTCGGTGGTGGTGTAATTGAGTTGGGCATCAATTAATGACTTGCTAGCATAATAAATTACGTGAGGTAATTTATTCACCCCTACCCTAGGACGGCTCAATTGCGTGTCGGATGCATCACACATGAGTTCGAATGGGAGAGAATAATCCGTGGTGGATGATTGGTGCATTGGATAAGAGCTCTCGCAATTTCAAAAATGCTTGCATGCGTCCTCGAGAATTCAAAAGGAACATCTTTGCCAAGCAAGGTGCACAATGGTTTAGCCACCTTCAAATCCTTAATGAACCTTCTATAAAATCCTGCATGACCCAAAATGATCGAATTTGTCGAACCTTTGTTGGGTGGTGGCAAGTTAGCAATTAGATCAACCTTTGCTCTATCCACCTCGATTCCTTTCGTGAGACAATGTGCCCCGAACAATCCCTTGTTTAACCATAAAATGGCTCTTCTCCCACTAAGAACAAGTTTGGAGTCAACACAACGTTGCAAAGACTTGTGAAAGATGATTCAAACAAGAATCAAAGGTTCTCCCAAAACCGAGAAGTCGTCCATGAATACTTCAATGAATTTGTCGATCATATTCAAAAATATGGCCAACATACACCGTTGAAATGTGGCCGGCATTACATAGGCGAATGGCATCCCTGGTATGCAAACGCACTATAAGGGCATGTGAACGTTGTCTTTTCTTGATCATTTGGGTAGACAGCACCGATTGTATCCCAATACCCATCAAGAAAACAAGAAACTCTTGCAGCCTAACTTCTCAAGGATTTGATCAATGAGCGGAAGGAAAATGATCCTTTCTGTGGCGGTGTTTAATTTCCGAAAGTCAATGCGCATACGCCATCCAAAGAGTTTCTCGAGTGGGGACCAATTCTCCTTAGCTTCCTTCACGATTAGGACTTTTTCTAACAATTTGGACCGACTAACCCATTCACTATCGTAAATCGGAAGATGATTCCAACATCAAGGAGTTTAATGACTTCTTTAGAACGACTTCTTGCATGTTTGGATTAAGTCGCCTCTGTGGTTCCCTTGAAGGTTTACTCTCGTCTTCCAAATGTATTTTATGCATACATACCGATGGGTCAATCCCTTTGAGATCAGTGAGAGTCCAACCGATAGCTTCCTTGTGCTCTTTCAAAGACCTTCAACAACTCTGCTTTCTTGTTCTGCCGACAACGTGGATGAGATTATTCTAAGTGTTTCATGAGGTCCCAGAAAGCATACTTGAGGGACTCGCAATTGTTTCAATTCCACAAGTGGTGGTTGCTCAAGTGATGGAGGCAAGACGCCTTCACCTCAACAGTAATGATTCTATCTCGTGCACACTCTGCATCTAAGTGGTCATCCGCATGATGAGCTAGACTCTATCTCGCTTGACCGCTTCTCTTCCGATCCTTTCTCTTCATAGATGGCCAACAAAGCATTTTCAAATTCCTCTTTGGTAAGCATTGAAGGTAATGCCTCATCCACCACTTCATCTATCTGATCGATGTAAAAACATTCGACCTCATCCTCGTTTGGGAAATGGTTCATCGCATGGAAGATATTCAATCGTACCTTCATGTTTCCAAAAGAAATGTCCATGACTCCTGTTCGACAATTAATGCACGCGTTGGCCGTAGCGAGGAACGGACGTCCAAGGATGATGGGGATTGGGTTAAGTGACTTAACAGGTGTGTCCATGTCCAAAACAACAAAATCCCGGAAAGACAAACTTATCTATTCCAACCAAGACATCCTCAATAAACGCCTATTGCCTTTTTCCGATCTATCTCGCCAGCAGCAGGACCGCTAGGGTCTCAATTCACCCAAATTCGAAGTTTCTTGTACAATGAATATGGGATTAAATTAACACCGCTCCCAAATCCAATAACGCTTTCCCAACTGGTCGTCCACCAATGACACAAGGAACAGTAGGAACTCCAGTGTTTTTTAGTTTTAGTGGGGCTTCCAATAGCAATATAGAACTGACTTGATTAGACAAGACCACTTTCCTCGAAACATGATTTCGTGCCCTTCTCTTAGTGCATAAATCTTTGAAAAACTTTGCATACTCGGGCACTTGCTTGATCGTTTCAAGCAATGGAAGGTTTATCTTTACTTGCTTAAATGTTTCAAAATATCTTCCATTTTGTTGGTCCCTTTCCCATTCTTGATGGAGGAGTTAGGCATTGAGGAAATGGTGCCTTTGGGACAAAAGGCGGTTCCCCTTCCGAATCTTCGTCTTGTCCTTGTTGGATAGTTGAGGAGACTCATCCTCTATCACCTTTTCTTTTCCTTCTCTCTTCTTTTCTCTTCCTCCTTCTTTCTCGTTCTCTTTCTCTTTCTCTTTTCTCTCATTCTCTTTCTCTTTTCTTTTCTCTTTCTCCGCTCTTCTCGACTCTTTCTCTTTCTCGCTTCCTGCTCTTTCTTCGCCTTCACTTTCTTCGCTTTGATTATGAACTTCCCGTCCACTTCAACATACGAATGACTTTCAACTGACTATTTAATGGTCCTTCATCGATGATGCTTGGCCTCGAGGATTGTTGATGGGTTGGTGGGAAGCTTACCTCCTCTCGTCGACTCGTTGATTTGCCAATTGGTGACTTGGTCGATTATCATCATTGAAAAGATTGCATCTTCGCATCACCTTTTCTTCGGTCGAGAATCCTTTGAAGTGCTTGTATGAGATTGATTAGGATTACGATTGAAATTCTGATTTTTAAATCGAATTTGGATGAAATATAAAGCATTCTACCGAAGTTAGAATTCGTGAAAATTAGAATTCTGCTGAAAATTCTGTTGTGGACGGAAATTTTGCTGAAAATTCTGTGGAAACGCTTGTTGTCCACTCATAGGATTGGCTCGGTATTGCTGGTTGACCTGACCAGTTTGGTTTGATCCACCCCATCCTAAGTTGGGGTGATTTTTCCACTCTGGGTTGTAGGTATTTGAGTACACGCTTCTACCTTGTCACCGATAAGATTGAGTGACATTTATCCGCTGGAAGAGTAGATTCATCGTGAAGGAATGTCAAGGTAGTTGGGCACTCATTAGCCATATGACCCGGTGTTCACAAATTGAGCATACGGGGGTGATGAACTTTAGCTTGCTTGGTTGCTAACAACATGTTCATCTGTTTGGACAGCATATCAACCTTGGTTGATAGATCAGAGTTATTATTGTTGACCTCATACAATCCGTCTTTGGTCAACACATGAGATTTAGGTGCTAAGTCCAAAGTGGTTCGCCCCAGTGTCTCACTTTGTATCGAGGTTTGATACAATTTCTCAAACAATGCCCACAACTCATCTCTTTTCGTGGCACAAGATCCACCGCAAGATGCATCAACCATGCGTCTTTCTTCGTGAATCACCATTGTAGAAACTTTGGACTTGTTGCCACCTTGCAACTTGATGGTTAGGGCAACTTCTGATCAACTCCTTAAGACGTTCCCAACACTCATGGAATGTCTCTGTAGGTTGTTGGGAAAAGAAAAGGATCTTTTGACGCATCTCTATGGCTTTAGTCATGGGAAAATATTTTTTAGGAACCGGCGATGTAACTTCGCCCAACTACGAATAGATTGCGGTTCTAAAGAATAGAACCACGCTTTTGCCTTGTCTCTTAAAGAGAACGGAAGAGTGAGCTTCGCTATCTCATCAACATTGTGGACTCAACATTTTGCATACCCCAAAGGAACTCGTTCGGATGAACGTCATGGATTTTCATTTGCCAAACCATGGAATATTGGTAGCATTTGAATCATCACGACTTGAATTCATAATGATTCCACGGAATGGGAGCATGCATGATACACTCGATCCTCGTAAAACCGGGATCATTATAGTATTCAAGTGTTCTAGGTCCCCATAGTAATTATTGTTCCCATTATTTCCATTATTCACATTGTTGCCATTCGATTGTTGTTTTCATTCATTTCTTGCTCTTGATCACCATGGTATCGGAGGATGATACCGATTAGTTGGATTCTACGATTGTCTCGCAAAGATCGTTCGATCTCCCGGATTAAAGCAGAGCAAATGTGGGTGATGAGAACGAGTAAAGCTCATACACTACACCCACAATCAAAGGTTTGAAGAACCCAAAATAAGTCCTCAAACAGACTCAATCGATTGAGACAGTGGTCTCAATAGATGGACAGAAACACATAAAATTTCACACAAATGACTTGTCAGTCAATCGATTGAGGGGATACTCTCAATCGATTGAGGTTCCAAGAGTCAGAAAGCACACAGAATATCAGAAAAAGACTTTGTCAGTCAATCGATTGAGAGGCTTCTCTCAATCGATTGAGGTTCCAAGATTAAAGCACACAAGAGTTGTGTCAATTGATTGACATAGGAATGTCAATCGATTGAACAAAGAGTAGAGAGCACACAAAAAGTTTGTCGACCAATCTATTGAGGAGCTACTCTCAATAGATTGAGGTTCAAGTCACAAAGCACAGAACTACACACTAATGACTTTGCTACCAATCTATTGAGGCGCTCTCAATCGATTGAGAGAAGGCAAGAACTTCACAAAAGTTTAAAATCCAGTGTCAATCGATTGACATAGACTAGTCAATCGATTGAGAGAAAGGTGCACAGTGACCAAAGTAAGGAGAAAGAGGAAAGAAAAACAATCAGAAATTTTTTTTTTTTTTTTTTTTTTTTTAAAACTTTCCTAAAAGAAAAACTTCTAAACAAGAATATAAACCTTCCTAAAAATATAAACTTCCTAAAATATAAACTTCCTAAAAGAATAAAAAATAAAAATATAAACTTCCTAAAACTATTTTTAGAAAATCCTATAAAATCTAAAAGAGGAAAATAAAAATAAAAAAAAATAAAAAAAAGAATCCTACTAAACTAAGAACTTCTAAAAACCTAAACTTCCTAAAAGAAGATTGCAAAATCTAATCTAAGAGAGAAGAATTAAGGAAAGAAATTTGTTTTTGATTTTTTTTTATTTTTTATTTTTTATTTTTTTATTTTCAGCTTTCAATCTATTGACAGAGTTGTGTCAATAGATTGAGATACAATTATTGCTAAAAAGACACACAGTCAATCGATTGAGAATAAGGCTCAATCGATTGGTAATAACACACACACAAAATAGAGTCAATCGATTGAGGGTTATTCTCAATCGATTGATCGCTATAAAACAAAAATCTCTAATCTGGAATTAACCAAAATTTCGATTTCCACAACTTCGATTTTAAATTAACCCTTGCAAGTGTACAAGATCTTTCTAGTAAGGCAAGAACAAGGGTGTCGAACCCATTGTGAAATCAAACTTTAATCAATTCTTCCTAGAGATTTAGAAAATATCCCCAGGAAGTACTATAAGCGATTTAATTTTTACCAAAATTAACACTTTTCTAATTGCAAGAAAGAAAATAAATTAATCTAAAAATTATGTAATGAGAAATCTAAGAACAAATTTTAAAAACAAGATCAAGGAATTTGCTACCCCATTTATACCCTTTTCTATTTTTAAACCCACAATTTTATTAACATCAAACACACCATCATTCTAAGAGAAACATGACTAGTAATTAAGCATGATCATTAACCCGCATACCCTATCTAAAACAATGACTCATTAATCGCGGTATGAATCATGTGAAAAGCATAGCGATCTCATGGTATTTTAGATCAAAACACTAAAACATGATCACTACACTTTGAGAAAACGATTTGATGATGAAATTATCAAACTATGGCATTAAACATAAAATATAGGTACTTATCCGGGATCGCATCCTCCTTGATCTACAGTCTTTAGCCTCTCATCCTTGGTGCAAGATCTTCAATTGTATTCAAAACCATTCCCAAAGTAAAGAGCAAAGAAGGTGTAAAAGAAAAATATGTTCTCGGAAAATCTCAACACAATTTTATTACTCTAAGAAAACTCTCTTACAAAAGTCTCTAATTATTACACAAATTTGTCTCCAAACTAAAACTCTCTATTCAAAAAGCTCTCCTTTTCAATTGCTGTAGCCTCTCTTTTATAATAGCCGATCATACCTAACCCTAATTGCCTCAATCGAGTGAGACAGAAGTCTGAATCGATTGTCTTTGAGTTCGAATTCCCTTAGGGCACTTCTGTCTCCATGTCTCAATCGATTGAATTTCATGTCTCAATCGATTGACTTTCTAGGGTTGAGTTTTACTCCATCTGTCAATCGATTGACCATAATGCCTCAATCGATTGAATCTTCAATGCAAAGTTGATTCTCTTCATGGCTTTCAATGCTTCTTTGGACCTTTTTGTTCATAGCTCTTTTATAGCCTGTAATTTCCTTCTTTTATGCACTTGAACGATCTAACTGTCAGAAACACCTGTAAACATCAAAACCTCGCAACAACCATCAGATGCTTTCATTGAACAGCTAAATGTAGGATTTAAAGTGTGAAATATAGTCATATTTCAGCACCGATCAGACGCTAAGATCAAGAGCCGTAGATTCGAGCTGCAACAAATTTTCCAGCCAAGAAGAAGCGGAGCGACAATTAGAACTCGGCTTAAAAATGAAAATTCTAGAGAATGGAAGAGCACATGGCAAATTCGATTGATCGAAAATTTCGATCAATCGAAGTCCTATTTTGATCAATCGAATGTTGACGACGATATTTCATATATATGAATTTCGATCGATCGATTTTTATTTTCGATCGATCGAATTTCAATTTCGAGATCGAAATCGCGTCGAGTTAGTTTAAATTTTTTTATTTTTCTATTTCGAACTTAAGTTTTAGGGGCTTAATTGTCTTTTATTTAGTATTTGTTTTAGGGTTTTATTTTATTGTAAGACCTCCTATATAAGGTCATTAAGAACATTGTAGTTTAGTTTTTGATTATTGAAAGAAAGAGAGTTGCTTTTGCGCAAACCCTAGAGAGCTTGTGAAAAGTTTTCAATCGAGGGAGTGAATCCTTCAAACCTTGAGGAGTGAGTAATCGTTTCTCGTGCGACTTGGTGCGAAGCCGACATACAGCCGTAGTGTGAAGCTTCGAAAAACCCTTGGTGTGAAGCTTTGGATTCTATCTTTTTAGTTTGTCTTTTCTCTAGTTGTCAGGTATTATTTTTCTTTCTTTCCATTGATAAAAGAACAAAAATCCCAAAAAGAGTCGTATTCCTTGATATCATTAATCTCCCCTTTTGAGCTATTTATTCAAGTTTCATCTCCTTCAAAATCCCCGAGGAATCAAATTCGATATTGCAATTATCGCTTGATGCCTTAAACTAGAATGAATTTCGAGTTCCTTTATCGGAGCCGTTTTTCTAGATCGGGAAATTTTACGCATGGGACGCTAAAATGGATTAATCTAATTATTTTATTAATTTCATTGAATTAATTTTATGTGTTGCTTGATTTTGAATATTTCCGCTATTCAATTCATCCTAAAAGTTGATCCCAAATTTGCATATTAGGATTTTAGCGTTTGTCCCGCGTTAGATTTGGTATCAGAGCACAATTTTAGTTTAGGGTTGCCCTTGTCATATAGATTTTAGGGTTCACTTGAATTTAGTATATTTTGTCTTGCATAATTCGGTCATGGATACCCGTACCTTAGAGGCTCTGATTAGAGATCTTGCATCTAAGGTGACCGCTAGTCAAACCCGGATGGATAAGCACATCGCTGATCAACAAGCCCGACATGAGGCTTTAGAGACTCGTTTTGAAGAGATCAATGAGCTCATCGCTGAGAACCACATTAGAGTCAACAACTCTGATTAGAGATCTTGCATCTAAGGTGACCGCTAGTCAAACCCGGATGGATAAGCACATCGCTGATCAACAAGCCCGACATGAGGCTTTAGAGACTCGTTTCGAAGAGATCAATAAGCTCATCGCTGAGAATCACATTAGAGTCAACAACCATGACTGTAGGAGAGACGTTCCTCCCCGACGTGAGGTCCAAACCAATCTGGATGATAAGGTCATGAAATCTGTGAAAATGGACACCCCTACTTTTGACGGGAAAAGACAACCCAAGGTCTTTCTCGAATGGATCGCCAGTATGGAAAACTACTTTGAGTGGGTATGCCATATCCGAAGACCGTAAGGTCAGATTTGCCAAAGTCAAGCTTATGGGTCAAGCCAGACTTTATTGGTTGGGAGTGGAGCGTCATAGGCAAATCTAGGGTCTTCGTGCTATTTCCACGTGGGCTGAAATGAAAGTCCAACTGCACGGAAAATACGTTCCCATATCATATGATGAATGCATTCTTCATCAGTGGCAGTCATTGCATCAAGGAGACTCCCCAGTCACAGAGTACATCGATCGGTTTGAAGACTTGATGACCCAAGCCGATGTCGATGAACCAACAAAAGTCTTCCTCTTCCGATTCAGAATGGATCTTCGCCCAGAGTTACAGAGGGAACTCATTCCTTATCCCGTTGCAGATCTCGAGGAATGTTTTGCTAGGGTTGAAGAATTAGGACGGTATCTCGACACCCCTAGTCATGGCCGATCTAAGTCTTCCAAACTTGAGCATCAATCTAATCCTATCGAAAAGGGAAGTAATGCCTCTGGTCAATCCTCAAAATCCATAATTCCTCAAGTTGACAAAGGAAAGAGACCAATAGTCGAGAGTTCTAAGCGTGCCCCGCAACAATGTTATAAGTGTCAAGGTTTTGGTCACTTTGCATCCCAATGTCCTAGTAAGGGTCAGACCTTGATCATTCATGAGCATACTGAGAAAGAGAGCAACGAGATACCCGAAGAAGTGTACGAACCATGTAGCACTCCAAGTGATGAGGAAGGTGAGGTTCCGGTCCGAGCCATAGGTTGCATTAGGACAATTCCCATTGCCAAGGACTGTGTTGATAATGTGTCCATCTCAAGAGAGTCATTAGAGTTGGTAGGGTCACATCATCATTCTGATTTGCATGGGATTAACAATCTGAATTTATTAAGCACCGGAAATACACATAATCGAACTAACACATTGAATATATTTAATGAATTTAATACTAACAGTTTTGTGTTAATTCCTGATGGTTCTGAGCATGTGAAATCTTTCCCAATCTCAGAGAAAGGTAATGATGGAGATCTCGATCTTCCTTTAGGCAAGGGCAACCATTTGATAGTTGCCATAACGGATCTTACGCCTATTCTTGATCCCACTACCCTGCCCGTTGATCTATTTTTTCTTGAGCATCCAATCGAACCACCCCTATTGTCCCATTTTCTATTCCGTACCTGACCTGTGCTACATGAGAAAAGGTCGAATGAGGTTATAAAATTTCCAAGCTTTCATGCCAATAGAGGTAAACATCATGAGTATCTCACAGCGTGGAAAGGTAAGCCACGAAAGAAGTTTCCAAAGTGTGCCACCCATGGATTCCCTAACTCTTCGAAGATGAGTTTTTCCCACCCGGGGAGAATGATGCGGGACGCCAAGATCAAGAGTTGTAGATTCGAGCCGCAACAAATTTTCCAGTCAAGAAGAAGCGGAGCGAAAATCATAACTAGGCGTAAAAATGAAAATTCTGGAGAATGGAAGAGCACATGGCAAATTCGATTGATCAAATTTTAATTTCGATCGATCGAAAATTTCGATCAATCGAAGTCCTATTTCGTTCGATTGAATGTCGACGACGATATTTCATATATATGAATTTCGATCGATTGATTATTATTTTCGATCGATCGAAATCGCACCGAGTTAGTTTAAATTTTTTATTTTTCTATTTCGAACTTAAGTTTTAGGGGCTTAATTGTCTTTTTATTTAGTATTTGTTTTAGGGTTTTATTTTATTGTAAGACCTCCTATATAAGGTCAGTAAGAAGAACATTGTAGTTTAGTTTTTGATTATTGAATGAAAGAGAGTTGCTTTTGCGGAAACCTTAGAGAGGTTGTGAAAAGTTTTCAATCAAGGGAGTGAATCCTTCAAACCTTGAGGAGTGAGCAATCGTTTCTCGTGCGACTTGATGCGAAGCCGACGTACAGCCATGGTGTGAAGCTTCGAAAAACCCTTGGTGTGAAGCCTTGGATTCTATCTTTTTAGTTTGTCTTTTCTCTAGTTATCGGGTATTATTTTTCTTTCTTTCCATTGATAAAAGAACAAAAATCCCAAAAAGAGTCGTATTCCATGATATCATTAATCTCCCCTTTTGAGCTATTTATTCAAGTTACATCTCCTTCAAAATCCATGAGGAATCAAATCCGATATTGCAATTATCGCTTGATGCCCTAAACTAGAACGAATTCCGAGTTCCTTCATCGGAGCCGTTTTTCTATATCGGGAAATTTTACGCATGCGACGCTAAAATGGATTAATCTAATTGTTTTATTAATTTCATTGAATTAATTTTATTTGTTGCTTGATTTTGAATATTTCCGTTATTCAATTCATCATAAAAGTTAATCCCAAATTCGCATATTAGGATTTTAGCGTTTGTCCCGTGTCTGTACCTTGGTTTGCCCATTAGTTTGAGGGTGATATGCAGATGAAAACTGAAGTATAGTCCCGATTTTGTGCCACAGTGTCTTCCAAAAGCATCTGACAAACTTGACATCACTATCATACACTATCGTTTTAGGCAAACTGTGCAGAACAATCTCATTAAAGAAGAGTGTAGCAATGTTGCTTGCATCTGAGGTTTTCGAACATGCGATGAAATTGGTCATTTTCGAAAACTGGTCCAACACGACAAACACCGAATCGTGCTTGCGTAGGGTCTTAGGAAGGCCTAACACAAAGTCTGTAGACAACTCTTGCTATGGAGAGTGTGGCACAGGTAACGGTGTGTATAGCCTGGTGTTTTACCAGCTGGCAAACACGACACTGGTTGATAATTTTAACATCTTGGGTGAGATTGGGCCAATAAAATTGATCTTCAACCAATGCAATAGTCTTGTGCGACCAAAGAGGTTAACCCTTGAAGTTGTTCGATTCTCTACACCAGTCTTATGTTTCAACAAAGAGGTGAACCCTTGAAGTTGCTCAACCCATTTCATATGTCGCAGGTTTAACTTCTTTTGGGGACTCAAAAATCTAAGGGTTTCATGATTAGAGAACAAGACGAATTCATGTGGTTGCAAATGGTGTTTCCAATATTTAAGAGATTGCACTACCGCAAAATTGATGTTCAACCAATGCAATAGTCTTGTGCGACCAAAGAGGTTAACCATTGAAGTTGCTCGATTCTCTACACCAGTCTTATGTTTCAGCAAAGAGGTGAACCCTTGAAGTTGCTCAACCCATTTCATATGTCGCAGGTTTAACTTCTTTTGGGGACTCAAAAATCTAAGGGTTTCATGATTAGAGAACAAGACGAATTCATGTGGTAGCAAATGGTGTTTCCAATATTTAAGAGATTGCACTACCGCGTAGAACTCTTTGTCGTAGGTGGAGTATCTTTGCCTGACCTCATTTAGCTTCTCACTGAAATAAGCTATCAGATGACCCTCTTGGCTCAACACTCCAATACCTATGCCGGATGCGTCACACGCTACCTCAAAGACCTTATGAAAGTCAGGAAGGCGCATGACAGGAGCTTTCGTCATTCGGGACTTAATCTCCTTAAAGACTTTTGTCGCAATAGGTGTCCATTTTAACTCCCCCTTTTTGATACAATCGATGATAGGGGTTGTTTCCGTACTGAAGTTACGGATGAACCGCCTGTAAAAAGTAGCTAACCTTTTCGTGAATGTTTTGAGGTTCAGGCCATTCCTTAAGTGTCACTTCGTGAATGTTTTGAGGTTCAGGCCATTCCACAATAGCCTTGACCTTTTCGGGGTCCACAGCCGTTCCTTCAGAGGTTACGACAAACCCTAAGAAGACAATGCTGTGTGACATGAAAGTGCACTTCTTTAGGTTCACGTATAAATTTTCTCCTCTGAGTCATACAAACATGCCTTAAGTGGCTTAAGTGTTGCTCATTGTTGTGGCTATAGATAAAGATGCCATCGAAATAAACTACAAGGAACTTGGCTATGAAAGGCCCCAACACCTGTGTCATGATTCGCATAAATGTGCTAGGGGCATTTGAGAGTTCGAAAGGCATGACAAACCACTCATATAAACCGTCCTTAGTTTTGAAGGCAGTTTTCCCTTAGTCCCTGGGACGGACTCGGATTTGATGGTATCTACTCTTTAGATTGATCTTCGAAAATATAGTAGCACCGACCATCATGCCCAACATGTTGTTCAGTCTCGGTATAGGGAACTAATACTTGACCGTGATTTTATTAATAGCGCAACTATCAACACACATTCTCCAAGTTTCATATTTCTTGGGTGTGAGCAGCGCTGGCACGACACATGGACTCATACTTTCCTTAATGAATCCCTTCTGGAGAAGTTCATCAAGTTGCCTTTTTAACTCCGAATTTTCGGATGGATTCATGTGATAATGGGGCAAGTTAGGTAAAGTGGATATGAGAACTAAATCAATGGCGTGTTGGATGTCTCGTAAAGGTGGTAATTCATCCGGAAGGTCTTTTGGGAAAGACGTCCCGAAACTTGCTCATTATCGATTCAACCTCTTTCGGACACTCTTTACGTGTTTCAACTGTAGTGACATAGACAATGCCTTCTGTCTTAGCACCTCATTCAAACTCTAAAGGGCTAACGATGTGAACGATGTTAGATGTCTTCTCTCTCTCAATTAGGCCTTTATCATTTGACTTATTTATCTTCACAGTAGGTCTCTAGGAGGTAAAGGATTGATCTTTATTTTGTTTCCGTTGTGCATGAAAGAACACGTTCGATCTCCTGAACAATGTAACATCCATGTCATACAACCACGACCTCCCAAGGATGATATGGCCCACATCTATAGGCACTACATTGCACTATAAGGTATCTTTATACGATCTGAATTGTATAAGAACCAGACACCTTCGTGAAACTGGGATTGATGATGCATTGACCCAAGCAATTTTATAGGGTCGTGGGTGAGTTACAGGTGCAAGCCCTAGGCGAGAAACTACACTTTCGGAAACAACATTGGTACCACTTCCACCATCGACTATGATTCGACAGACTTTCTCACCACACTTGGCTACAGTATAAAAGATGTTATCTCACTACCAATCATCACTCTCCTTAGATTGGGCTAGAGCACATTTAACCACAAGAGCCCGCGAGGTATTCCCCTCCTCAACGGAGTAGGAGATTTCCCTAAGACAAACCACAATTCGTTCTCCTGTAAAATCTTCCTCATCACTATAGAACGACTGTGGCTCATAAATTTCTTCTATTCCCTCTTCGTGCTCATTCTCAGGGTCCTCGGCTATGAACAAGTTTCGGGATGGACATTGTACTACAAAATGTCCGATGCCATGACACTTGTAACAGTTGTTTTGACCACAACTCTTGGGGCCTTCAAGCATTGGACTTTTACCCTTATCAACTATGGCTACAGGTGTTGGAACAGAATTGGGCCTAGTTGATGGGGTATGAACGTTGGGTTTTGACTTAGGAAAGTTAGGCTTATAACCGGACCCACTAGTGTCGAAACGTTTGGTTTGAGGGGTCTTGAGGTACCGTTGTAAGTCTTCGACTCTGGAGAAACACTCATCTAGGTCTGTAACGGGGTATGGAATGAGTTCGTTCTAACTCTTCGACTCTTGAGGTACTGTTCTAACTCTTCGACTCTGGAGAAACACTCATCTAGGTCTGTAACAGGGTATGGAATGAGTTCCTTTTGGAGTTCTGGGCAAAGGATTAAAATGACGCTTCTCGAGTATTTGTTTTTCGGGCCAATACGAAATCGGTCTGTAAAAATAAAAATAAAAATAAAATGTCTCGGTTGAAATCGAGACGTATCGGCCGATACTTGATACGTATCGACCAATATGTGTCGGCAATACCGATACGAGATGCCGATACGTATCGGTTTGGCCCAAAACCTATACGTATCGGTATCGGTCGATTTTTGATACTTTGGTTCTGGGTGAAGGCCCATTCAGAATTGGGATAAGGTAATTCTTTCCAGCTCATCCACATTGGCCTGGGATATTAGGTCTTCAAACTTATCGATGGACTCTCTAACAGGTGAATTCTCTTAGCGCAATGATTGCCACTGATCAAAAATACGTTCATCATAGGAAAGAGGAACATACCTCTCGTTCAATTGGATCTTCATATCATCCCATGTGGAAATGGGAAGAAGGCACTGGGACTGCCTACAACGCTCTCAGTAAAGCCTAGCTCGACCCATAAGCTTGATTTTGGCAAACAGAACTTTTCGCTCCTCAAACATGGCATACCACTCGAAGTAGTTTTCTATGCCAGCCACCCACTTGAGAAAGACTTTAGGTTGTCTTTTCCCATCAAAAGTAGGAGCGTCCATTTTCACGGACTTCATGATTTTGTCGTCCTGATTGGTTTGGATTTCACGTCAGGGAGGACCATCTCTCCTACGGTCATTAATGTGGACTCGATAATGGTTTTCAGTGATGACCTCATTCATCTCTTCAATGCGGGTCACTAAAGCCTCATGCTGGGCTTGCTGATAACGCAACTGATTTTGCAATGGGGTATGGTGGTCAGCCATTTGGGCTTGGAGATCGGCTTGACTCACAGTCAACTTAGACGCAAGTTCCTTAATTGGGGCTTCTATCTTAATGGTATCCATGACTACACAAGACAAAACAAAATAACGCAATACAAAACAAAATGAACCCTAGAACCTATATGAACACCGACAACCCTAAACTGACAAAGCTTTGATACCAAATTTCATGCGGAAACTAACACAATGCAATGATAGGGCTGAGATTAATTGAAATTTAATGTAAATAATTAAAATACCAAGTTCCTAAACAACATATCACAAAAAATATGAAGAAATTCAATTAAACAATTTAATTCCGGCCTCAAAATAGTGTTACTTTCTTATACGCTCCCTATCGGATCTAGAAGATTAGGGTTCTTAGCGAATGACTAGATTTCTGACAGTTTTAGGGCGTCGAACGAAATCACAAGCGGGTTCTTTCGATACCGTGCAAAAAGAAAGGCAAGTAATGATTTAATAATTAAAATAGACAAATAATGATTTTATTGGTGAAAGGGTAGGCTAGAGTTACGATACTTACGCAACTCGTAGATCACAAGATAGAGGAGGAAAAGTTGGCCTCACACCAAATTGCACGCAGGACGAAGAATCACTCTTCGGTTTGAGAGAATCACATCCTCACAGAAAGTTTAATCACAATACTCTCAAATTTTGCAAAACAAATAATTTCATTAATCATCAATAAATTCTCAAAGTTGTTTTTACAAGCCTTTAAATAGGCTAGCCAAACCCTAACTCGAAATAAATCAATCCTAAAAACTTAAAACACTTAAAACGACAGGTTTTACTGAAAAAAAAAATCCCGTCATATCACGCGCGATTGGTCTATCGATCTATTCTGGAATCGATCGATCGACTGATGAAAATTAAAATCGCCTGAGGGCTCTATCCACATTCGATCGATCGACAATTCGGAATCGATCGATCGACTGAGAAGAATAATTGCGCCCACAATACTATGCTCTCTGTCCTCAATCGATCGATCGATTGCCTGGGCTCATTCGATCGACCCAAAATATTTCTTAGTTCCGCGAATCTGTGCAGTTTTTTCTGACCACTTTCACGTTCTTCTTTCGCCTTCTATATGTTACAAGCAGCTGCTTGAATCGGATGACCCCATCAGAACGGGTGCCATTTTAGGATTTGTGTGTGACGTGGCAACCCGAATAGACCAACATCGTAGGGTTGGAACCCTACTATCACATCCTAGGGAGCCATTTTCCATATATATATATATATATATATATTGATGTAAAATTGAACCCTACACGCCAAGATTGTGGTTAGATAAAGAGGAGACATCGCAAGAGAAAGTGGATCCACGAATGAGTTTTTAAAAAGGTCCGTTAAAGGCCTGTGTGCATATTATTTTAGGCAATTTTTTATTTATCTAGGCTTAGTTTCATTTTTTTGATTAAGATTCTTTTAATAAATTGTTTCTTTTAGGATTAGTTTCCTTATTTGAATCATTTAAGGGTTAGACACATATATGTGATATGTGACTGTTAATTTTGTCACTTTCAGCACAACCATTGGAAAAGTGGTCATACGTCTATTAATATATGTCAATTGTGTGATTCTTGTTTTGTTGGAAAGCTACTTCGATAAGCTTTCAAATTAGACCAATTTCACGTCAATCGGACATCGTTTGACCCTTTAAAGGTGGTCCTGTAATAAAAAACGGGATTAATGGTGAAATTAATTATGACCCATTAGATTACAAAGTTTTAATGGTTGATTAAGAGTTTTATTTTTAGTAGTATTCTTAGGGTTTCTTTTATTTATAAATACACATTGTGATCTCTTATTGAATAGTGAATGGTTAATGAAAATTTACTTTGCAAAATTGAGAGCTATGAACAAAGTTTTCTTCGAGGGTGCGATTCTCTCAAAACTTCGAGGAGCGATTCTTCTTTCCGCGTGTAGTTTGGTGTGAGATTAACTAGATTTCCGTTGAGCGATCCCTTGGATCTTCTATCCCTTTTCTATTTTATCTTTTGATTATTGTCAGGTTATTTATCTAGTTTGTTTATTCTATTGAAACCTATAAATTTAATATATCTTTTCCTTGTTATATTGTTGCTGGGATTTTGTTTCAAAATTCTTAACCCTTATTTGTTGATTCCCTTTGAACGATTTAAACCTGTCGGCCCTTAAATTATTCAAATCCTAGCCAGGAGTTAAGCGACAATATCGAGATTGTTGCTTGGTGTCCTAAACTAGTTCGAAACTAGAATCTACCTTTAGACCTATTTTCTAGATCAAGAAATTTATATGCCGACGAACGTAAATCGAATTAATTAAATTGCCCTAATAAAGTTATTAAATATTTTATATTTTTTTGGCAATAATTTCGATATCTTCGCTGCTCAATTAAATCTCAAATTGATTTCAAAATTGCATAATGAGGGTTTTAGCCTTTTTTTCTTGCATCAAATTGGTATCAAAGCACAGTTCTAGTTTAGGGTGTTTGCATTAGGAATTTTATTTGCATGCTATGTCAAATAGGAGTTCATATTAGGTTCTAGGTTCCATATTCACTGGTCGCATACTAGTTAGTGTTGTTAATCGAGTCTTATGTTAGCATGGATTCCGCTTGAATCGAAGCTCTCATAAGGAACTTGCAACCAAGTTGATCATGGTTCAGACTGAACTATAAGCCCAGATGCAAACTCAGCATGAGGCTTTCAAAACTCGTCATACTCAAAACCATAGTCAGACTTCTAAGGGTTTGCATGGAAATAGAGTTAGGGGATACCCTCATCATCGTGAACCCAACTATGACCCTGCCGAGAAGTTTCTAAAATCCATTCGGGATGAGGTTCCAAATTTTGAGGGATGGATGAACCTTAAAACCTTCGTTGAGTAGTTGTCTAGTGTAGATGTGTATTTTGATTGGTATGGCGTACCGAATGAGTACAAAATTAGGATAGTGAAAACAAAGTTAGAGGGTAATGCCAAAAATTTTTGGACTCATAGAGAACGTCTTATTGAATTTCTTCAGATTAAATCCATCTCCACATGGGAGGAAATGAAGGTGGGACTTATTGAAAAGTATGTTCCTTTAACACACCGTCACCTTCTACGGAGTTTGAAAATCAAGACAGATAAGTGTCATGATTGCTCTAAGTGTCAAGGGTTCAAACATTTTACCTATCAATGTCCCACACAATTTTCAATTAGAAGTTTACTCATTAAAGATGAAGAAAATAACGAGCACTGAAAATTTAAAATAGAAGAGGAAGTGTATAATACTAATATCGTGTTGAGTGAGGAGGAGATAGAAGAGATAGAAACAAGCCTAGTTTGTGTTGAAGAAACCTCTATCTCTGTTATGAATGATAGTTCCCTGTTAGTCCCATATGATTCACTCGAGACACTCACACAAGAGTCGTTAGTATCAGTTGAGTCGATTACACATGAGTCGTTAGTGTTAGTAGTGTCACCTATATATGAGCATATAAAATTCGTAGATGCACATACACCTCATATTCTCGGGTTACATTTTGAATCATCTCACGAGTTGCATACTGATTCATGTTCAGAGTCATGTTGTGAATCAATTCTTGAGTCACATTCTGCATTGTATTGTGAGTTACCGTCTGATTTTCATTCTGGATTTCATGCAATTAATGATAAGATTGTATTGAGCAATGGAAGTATCGAAAACTTTTCTAACTCATAAAATTTGTTTAATGAATTTCAGGATGGTGATATTGTTTTGGTTCAATTTAGATCCGAACAAATCCCATAAGAAATTGCAGAGGGTTTGTTCAGATGCTATATTGGAAATATTCCGGTCTTTAAAATGGGTCATTATGATGGTCTAGATTTTCCTCTAGACATGAGTACTAATGAAATGATTACGTTGGAGGATCATACACTTTTTTTAGGTCCAACAACAAAACCTTCAGACCCATTCCTTGATGCCCATCCACCTGAGCCCAATCTTATCTACCCATTGGTTTCCAAATACCCGCCTGGACAATATGTGAAGAGGCTAGATGGAAAAGTTTTGGGAGATTCATATTTTGTTACCAAGGTAAAGACACACCAAGCATATCGGGAGTATCTTCTTAGGTGGAAAGGTAAACCGTAAATTGATATCACTTGGACTGCAAGGAGAAACATCAAGCATGCCTCATCAAGTGCCCGATCGAGGTTCCTTATATATTATCTGTGACCTCTGCAATGAAAATTCATCTCAGCCAAAGTTCGAAGTCGAATTTCTTCAAAGTAGGGGGGAGTGATGCAGAATTGAATCCTGCACGCCGAGGTCGTGGTCAGATAAAGAGGAGACATTGAAAGAGAAAGCGGACCCACGAATGAGTTTTTAAAATGGCCTGTTAAAGACCCCTGTGCACATTATTTTAGGCATTTTTTTATCTAGGTTTAGTTTCCTTTTTTTATTAGGATTCTTTTAATAAATGGTTTGTGTTAGGATTAGTTTCCTTATATGAATCATTTAATGGTCAGGTACATATATGTGATATGTGACTGTTAATTTCATCACTTTCAGCGCAACCATCGGAAAAGTGGTCATAAGTCTATTTGTATATGTCAGAATTGTGTGATTCTTGTCTTGTTAGAAAGCCACTTCGCTAAGCTTTCAAATAAGACCAATTTAACGTCAATCAGATATCGTTTGACCCTTCAAAAGTGATCCCGTAATGAGATTAATGGTGAAATTAGTTATGACCGTTAGATTAGAAAGTTTTAATGGTTGATTAGGAGTTTTATTTTTAGTAGCATTCTTAGGGTTTCTTTTATTTATAAATACACATTGTAATCTCTTATTGAATAGAGAATGATTAATGAAAATTTGCTTTGCAAAATTGCGAGTTTTGAACGAAGTTTTTTTCGAGGGTGCGATTCTCTCAAAACTTAAAAGGAGCGATTCTTCTTTCCGCTTGCAGTTTGGTGTGAGGCCAGCTAGATTTCCTTGGAGCGATCCCTTGGATCTTCTATCCCTCTTCTACTTTATCATTTGATTATTGTCAAATAATTTATCTAGTTTGTTTATTCTATTGAAAACCGAACAGGTTTCAATGAGTTGTTTGAATTGTCTCGAGTCATTTTTGGCATCTAAATGATTCCCTTATCATGAATTTATAATCTCGGTTTTATGCATGTCTGGGGCTGCAAACCATGCCATTCCATATAAGGGTGAAGATGTAGTGGTTGCATGCTTGCTTGGAATTTGAATGATGCAGACAGAAAAATATCCCTTTCGATAAACATCTGCCATCTTTCTCCTTCCTCCAAAGGCATTGTGTGAACTGTGGAGATCCACAGACTTATGATGGACTGTAATCTGCAATGTTGCAGGTTTCCATGATCCTGTCTGAATGTTAAAATGTTTTATAGGCTGGTGGGAGCATGTTAGAGTTTCCACGTCGGGTCCCAATTTTTTCCAATTTGTTTGTTAAAACTCTAGGTTCCACAGAAATCACTTCTGGTGGTATTTTTCAGTTCTTCCTTTTGTCATCTAACATATGCCTCCCAGTTGTTTAATTAGAAAAGTTTTTGATTGCACGTTTTTGACCGAAAGGAAAACTTCTGAAAAGTATGCCTTCTTGTTCCGTATGCAGGTTTTGAAATTTTTGATGGAAAGAAACAGTGTTAATGCCCTTCATGGTCAGGTTACGATTGGCACACTAATTCTTCAGGTACTCAACTCCTTTGCACTTATTTCCAAATCACCTGATTTGTAAATGAAGCATACCATGCTGTATATACTGTTGTGCCAAATTCAAATAACTGTCATGTTTGTTGATTTTCAAAGTTTAAATGTTTTACAATAATCTGCTGATTAAGATATCTATGTAAACCAGGATTGTGCTGTTGGCTTGCTGTTCGCACTGCTTCCAGTCCTGGGTGGCACTTCTGGGGTTCTTCAAGGAGTAATATCGATGACCAAGTCGTATGTAAAGGACCTTTATACACTCCTCTCTCTCTCTCTCTCTCTCTCTCTCTCTCTTTGATGATTCTATGGGAAAACTCAAAATAATACGCGGTGGAGAAAAAACTTACATGCCATTGATCCAAAAGGCAGAAACTACTTGTCACCCACATTATAACATTCATAAACCCCTTTCCAAAAGAACGAAGCCATCAACAGTGAAGAATTACATTTAATTCCTTCTCAGAATGCCCTAAGTTCCACTTCATTGGAAGTTTGGAACTGATAAGATCCACCGGCCATAATAAGCCTTCTTGGAAACCCCTCCCTCATCGCTAAAAATTAAACCAATTCTCTCTGCTCTTGTTGCTTTATTTATTATTGAATAATAGTAGAAGAAATCCTTCTCCCTACTTATAACAACGAAATGACACATGGATTCTGTTGAGTGCAAGTGATTTCCATATGACATCAAAGGATTCTGGTTGTAGTCATACATCAAAATTGACTCAGTAACAGTTACGGATCAAAGTATAATGTTGGTTATATGTGTAATAAATTTTCAGTCAGTAATGCGTAAAATTGCTTCTTTCCACAAGTTTTCATGTGAAACTTTTGTGAAGAATAGATCTATTACTATACTAAAAGAGAAAATGATGGTTAATGGATGGAAAAAATCCCTGTAGTTTAGATAAATTTCATTTTGGGTAAAGAAGCTGTTTTTGTCAAATGAGAATTTTAGGGGTCATTTAAAGGAAACAATATGTAGAATGTGAATAGCCCTAAAACTACCCCTTTTAAGATATACTTTTCACTTTTGTTTATTTAATTTTCTATTATCCTTTTTGTTCTTTATAGGCACTAAAGTATGATGAATGGAAAAAATGAAAGTTTCCTTAAATGACCTTTACTTTCATCATAAAAAACCTCATAAATCCCTTTATAAACCTTCATCCACAAAACTATTGAAACTTAAGTACAAGTGCAAATGAAGTATCAATACATTAACAAATATAGTTGTCATTAATATGTGTATCTCCTAAAGATAGATTAGTTTTATGGAGAGAGATTGGCCCAAAGACCACCCTTTTGCGCAAGTCAAACACTAATAAAATATTTATAAGAAAAGAAGCATTGTCTTCAACGCGTTCAAAATAAGAGTTGTTGTCATATGTGTGTAGACCTTAGCACCATAGATGCTACTTTGACCATTTATATAACACTTGTCACACACATGGTCATAAATCTGAACTTTCAAGATGACAATCCAAGGATTCAGTATAAAGATCATAGTAATAGATGATCCTCCTCTTCTAATCAAGAGATATTTAACTGAAAACTAAAATAGTTTGTAATAAGTATATATCCGTTGACAAAGGTCAGTGCTCTCTTATCGTCGAATAGTCAGACATTGAGATATACAAGGATATTTATGAGCATGCAAATCAGTGGATGTATCATTTTGAGATTCACTGATTTTTATCATAAAAATATCCGTAGATATCTCTAGATTTGTGGAGAGAGATTGGCTTGTGGATCGATCATGGTGTATGAGAAGGCAGCTATTATCAACTCAAAAGAAAAAGAAGATGAGTAGAGGTACTAGGCTTTTTGAACATATTGCCATACATTTCAGACATTGGGTCCAAAAATATACTTTGTGAGATGTGAACCATCCAATTTGTGCACTCTAGTTTTTAACTGTTCTTATTTTTTAACTACCGATATGAAAGTTCACCGATCGAATAGATCACATCCACTTATAGCAGTGTTTCTTTGACTGATACATTTTCCAAGCAGTCACAAATTCGGGATTTGGGAAAAATTCAGCAATGGTCCGATTCAGGAAAATTCGATCAAATTTGTTAAAATTTGGGAATTTTATTTACTTATAAATATAATAAAACAGAAAGTACAAAATAGGAACGGTTTATTAATAAGCATGATCATTCAAAAATAATATCAAAATAATCAAAGTATCAAATCGGATGTGAACCATCCGATTTGTGCACTCTAATGTTTAACTGTTCTTATTTTTTTAACAACCGATATTGAAGTTCACCTATCGAATGGATGGCATCCACTTATATGAGTGATTCTTTGACCAAGACATTATCCAATCATAGTCACAAATTCGAGATTCAACAAAAATTCGGCAATGGCCCGATTCAGCAAAATTTGTTAAAATTTGGTATATTTTATTTATTTTTAAATATAATAGAGCAGAAAGTACAAAATAGGAATGATTTATTAATAAGCATGATCATTCAAATATAATATCAAAATAATCAAAGTCTCAAACATTCAAACCCATCAAAATAAAAATAACTATTTAAACATCAAAATATAAAATGTCACCACCTTGAAGTCATCAACTCATATCCATATATGCATAAGCATAAGTGTGTAACCCATTAAAACAGAAAAGTTTAAGTGTTTAAGTTAATTAACCACTTAGGAGTACATGAGAAAAGTTTAAGTATTCAAGTTAATTAACCACATAGGAGTACCGGACATGACAACCAACCTAAGAAAAACTACCAAAGTCAAAATACAACGCTCTGTGATCATGAGTGATGTCATAGTCTTGATCAATGTCCTCATCATTATCGTCTTCATCTGCAACATCAACAATTTTTTCTTCATTGGCTAGTGGTCGATGTGCTGCAACTGCTGGAGTAGGAGGATACAACTCAAGGAATGCAACAGAGTTCTCCAAAGGCACTGTTTCTGACTTCCCCTCTTCCTTTCCTCTTATTTTCTCTACGTGTAAATTCACCCTCAGATATACCAATCATGTGGTGTCTTCTGCTCTAATTTGTTTCGTTTCTTTCTATGCGTAGAATCGAATGCACTCTAATTTAGCTGACAAGCCGGTGCATTACATGACTGACTAAGCAATTGGACAGCCATGTTTTGATGTTCTACAAAGCTTGGAATCTCCACTTCCCCCAATCACCTAAACATGATATATATAATTCATTAATTAATTATATTAAACTGCAAAACAGAGATACTGAGTACTAGAATACTGAGAGCTTGCCTGGATGCTTTTTATGGAGAAAGGTACATGTAAATGCTGAAAAGATATTGGACTTCATGGCAATGCAATCAGCAAGTTGGCAACTGAATGCTTCTTTCTCCTCATTAGGAACCATTTTATTCATGACATCCATTATGCCTTTGTCAGTTTCGGCATCATACTTCACCAATCTGTCCCAATACAAATGAGGATTCAACAGCGCAGCTGCTGTGTGGAAAGGATTATAAAGCTGTTTGTTCCACTTATAATAAATTCTATTGCAATAGTCATTGTATAAGGCCTGATCATTATTATAATATTTTGCAATTGCCTTCTTCACCCTATATAACTTTTATAAATGACTCTGTGGTTGCAACAATTACTGTTTTATTAACGCAATAATCAGTTCTACTTATAATATTTAAATGATTTAAGATATATATATATTTTTTTATAAGCAATGTATTGAATGACCGCTACATTATTCAATATACCAACGTATAGACCGATACATTGATACGTATGATTTAAGATATACGCATCGGCCTATACACCGATACCCATCTGCTTTGGGGCTTGGCCAATCCTTACCGGAAAATCGAAATTTTGAACCATGCTCGGGTCACTTTTCGTGATGTGAGGCCTTGCAGAACCGCCATATGTTCCGTGTGATTTGGCGGGTAGGATCTCAAGATCTATGGTGCAATAGAGTGGGTCAAAATGTTGTCTCCATTGTTTGATTCGAAGCGGTCAAAGGCCATCTAAAATTAATGGTATGTTGGATTTACGTGGTAGCCATTAAATTTAGGTGGCATTTGACTGCTTTGACTTAGACGATGGAGATTGTTTTTGGTTTCATTCTTTTGCACGAAAGATCTTTAGATCATGACACACCTATGAGATGACACACATGTTGATTTCATGTGGCACACTTCCCAAAAGGTGATCCAAGTATCAAATCATCTGGTCCTTAGGTTTCTTAGCTGATACTAACTCTAAACTTGAAATAACAAGACATTAAAGAGAAGGGGACTGTTGTAACATAGGTAAGGTTAAAGCAACAAAAGTTAAAGGGGGAAAAAATTTAGAAAAGTTGATGGGGCCATGTGTCCCCCCAAGTTCCTACCTGGTTCCGTCCATGCACGCGCACATTTTACATATACACACAGATACATGCACAGTTTGAAAAGGCTATAGGCATAGTTAGGACTTGGATGAGGTGAAGCTTAGGTTCAAGGCGTAAGCCTCGCCTATAACATATAAAAAAAGAGGGAAGATACCCAAAAATGGAGAAAAAAGCCTAGCGCAGGAACAAATACTAAAAAAGAAGCAGTAGTTCATACTCTAGAAAAATTATATCTAAATATAAATATGTATATTGATGTATAAATACAAAAAAATAGATAGTTTTTTTAGGTAAATAGTCACTACAATGACGTTTAATTGATTATTACAGTAGTAAATCAGTAAGTGTTAATGTTATAGAACCCTACATCAATGTAAATAAAGTTGAGAACTGAGTGATTGAGCATGAAGGCGATGATGATCTTCACTGAATGATCTAATGACATCTACAACTATAAAACGTATTAACTAAAACTCTTGGTACACTAACTTTTCTTTTCTAACTTGTGTTTTGCTTGACGGAAGGCTTTCTTTATCTAATCAATCCAAAATCATGCAATTTATTAAACAACTGAGAAGACAACAAAAGGAACACAGTATGAACAAGCATCAAAACTCTTAGAAAACTTAGTCGGTGAGACTAAATTTCCAAAATCTTCATTTTCAGTCAAATCATTATGAAACCCCAGCCAAAGATCCTGGTCGAACTATCTTTTACGTTAACAAAATTAACTAATTATAGTAACTTTAAGAATTGAATATAAAAGTTATTATAATGCTATGACATTGGATATAAAAATACTAATCTTAAAATAAAAAAAATTCCATTTTACCTCTGTTTTAGCCATTTGGCGAGAGGCCTGAAGCATAGGCTTCACTGTATGTAAATGAGGCATACTAATTGTGGCAGATTTCTATCCCAAGCGTACTCGTTTAAAAACTACGCCTTTCAGTTAAAGCATTAAGATATGTATAAATTATTTATTTATTTTTATATACAAATGCCCAATAATTAAAGTAGGAAAGTTACTTAAAAATTTATGGAAAAAACAGAATACCTAGATATAATATTTAACCATAAATGCCCAAAATATGAATGACTGGTAATGCCTTATAAAATTATAATAGAATGCATATTTTGGTTAGCCTTGTCTAGTATTGTCAACATGTGGTTCGTTGAGACAGTCCGTAAATGAAAAAAGCTGCGACACTCTTTAAGTCTTAACATGTAACTTCCGTCAGAAATATTTTATTTTTTATTTTCTATGTGGTTGGATGAGGAGGATTGCATGCTATTGTGATTGAAGCTTTGTACTGAAAAAATATCTTGTGGTTTTTTTAAAAAAAATTCCCGTTATGTTAATCAATTGGTTCCTTGGATATTGCATTTTCAAGACTTATCTGAGATGTTTTCCTCATTTTGTGCGCATGTATATATATATATATATATATGCCCAATAGGGAAGTTACTTAAAGTTATATGGAAATAATGAAGAACCTAGAATTCTATGTAAACTGTAATATTTAGGCTCTGTTTGGACAACTTAGGCCTATCACTTTCTAATGCATTTGTTTTGTAATACACCAACAGCTGAAATTTGTTTATTGTCATTGCAGTTTATTGTAATGTAAGGATGTTTGGTTGTAATTTTATACATTACAATTTTATAGCATGATTTTGGGAAGTACACAGAATATATGTAAGATCATTCTAATCTAAGATTCGAGCACATTTTACGAAGTTGGGTGAATGATATATATATATATATATATATATATATATATATATATATATATATATATATATATATGAGCCGATAATTAATTATTTAACGTAATCACACATTAGATCTTGAGATCATGACCCACATATCAAACGATCAGATGTTTATTCCACGTGCCACACATCCGTGATCACAGTGCACCATGTACGCGATGACCACCATTTTGGGAATCTGTGCCATGTGTAATCGACATCTGACCGTCTGATATGTGGGCCGTGATCTCAAGATCTAATGTGTAAAAGATCGAGACAAAAGACAACCTCTATCATTTGATTCAAGGAAGTCAACTGTGTGGATGGTGGATCCATTAGTTGCGCCGCAAGAATCTTTGTTGCAAAATAGCTACCCTATTTTTATTAGGATACCTCTGTTTGCGCTTACACCATTACTGAAAGCGCCTACGTCCAAAGCCCACTAAAACCCATTGACTGCTTGAGATCAAATGATGAAGATCGTTTTTCACCCAAATCTTTCACAAAAGGGATCTTCAGACCACGAGTGTACCATCAGACGGGTAGTTTTTGATTGCACGTGGCCCAAATTCCAAAAAATGTTGCCCTAAAATCACGTGGCGCACATTCTCAAACGTGATTTTAGGGCCATTGTTTTTACGATCTGTGCCACATGGAATAAGAAACTGCCCATATGATGATACCCTCATGGTCTCAAGATCCCTTTTTTGGAAGATTGGGGTGAAAAACAATTTGCATCGTCTGATCTCCAGCAGTCAATGGGTTTTTGTGGGCTTTGGATGTAGGCGCTTTCAGTAATGGTGTAGGCGCGAATATAGGTACCCATTTTATTATTGAAAGGAAACAAAACCTGCGCTTTGAGTCTTGAGAGAGGCGTGCACAAATTTCCAATGAGATTTCTTTCTATTCGGAATAGAAAGGAATTTCATTGAGATTTAGTCAAACAATAAGGGGAGATCTCTTTTAGATTTAGTCCTTCAAAGTTCCAAACACTGTTTTTTCTCCACCTAATTAAATGGGATTCGATTAAGCATTATGTAATAACTATCACAAAATGGTGGGGTCCAAATGTAGTCTTAAGCATGAATGCCGAAAATATTGTATAAATTTATAAACCTTTATAATAAAAATGCATTTTTGGATGAAGAATAAATCCCTTTATTGTTAATGTTTCACAAATGAACAATACATAATGCACCCGTATTTAAAAGTAAATGCAATAGTACTGCACACTGTTTTTTGGGAATGGCAAGGGACTTGAACTAAAAACTTAATGTTGATGATGCTGATTTATATCTCCAGGAAGTAGTTCCTAATTTTTATATCAATCGCCTTTTTTAAGATATCATTTTGTATACTTAGCAAAAAGTTTGGTGCATATTGAATTATAGTCTTTTCCTATTTATCTATGAATTAAATTTGTCATCATATCATGTTCTAGTTTAAAGCGATATTTCATACTTTAGTTCTTATAGTTTTTTGCCCTTCAGTTTGTGTTTAAATTACACTATCTATTTGTCACATTTACTCATTTATGCTTCACCCAGGATGGTTGTTCTGTGTACGTTTTTGGCCATTTTGTCCATATTATCGCGTACTTGTGTACCTTGGTTCCTTAAATTGATGATTAGTCTTTCATCACAGGTATGTTTTCTTTGATTTATTTCTAAAATCATTGACACATTTCCTTGTGTTCTATACTCCTGGAATTTTCAACATTTTGTTTTAACATGGTTCTGACTTACAGTTTACCTATGCAGACTGACGAACTTTATCAATTGGCATCAGTCGCATTTTGTTTACTTGTTGCTTGGGTCTGTGCCATATGACTTCCTGGTTCTTAATATTTGGATTTATTCATGTCATGCTTTAATGTCGATCAGAACTTATTTTCTTTCATTTTATATTATAGCAAATTCATCATGCAAGACAGTCCTATATTTCTACCACTAAATTTATATGTTGCCACAATATTTACTACTTTAGCCACAAGCACTAAAATATTTCCAGGTATCAAACAAATTGTGCACCAAGGGTCTTACGAGTTGGGCACAAACATTTTGTATGCATGCACCAATTCTTCTTCTTCTTCTTCATGAAAATGCTTCGGAATTTGAATCCTTGGGGTTGGTTAATGTGCTGGATGGGAGAGGCGTATTCAGTGAGCAGGTTGATACAAGTTTGGGATGTTATTCTAAACAGAATGATTGTTCTGATAAGGCCACTGGAGATGGAAGGATGATTCAGGGGCCATATTAATTTATCCGATAAGAACTATAAACTTCATGAAGACGGGTATTGGTATGAGATAGTACTGTCAAGTAGTAATAATGTAATAGCATCGTGTTGCGATGCTCTTTTCTTCTCAAAGCACAAGGAGCAGCATCAGGAGCATCAGGAGGTTTCAAGCCAATATCTATGGAGGCCAAATGTGTAAGGAAGAACCAGATCTTGATCTTTGGTTGGCCTTGGTCAGGCGGCTTGGAAGGGATGGGTCCTTCATGCGTAGGCATAATAAACCCGGAGTAGATTTAAAGGCAAACCAGTAAACACCAACAGCGCAGAAATAAACCATGAAATAGCACTAGACCAGTGAATGAATCAATGAACTAAGTAAAGATTGGGAATAATGAGAAAAGATAAAAGACAAGAAAATGAAGATATAACGATTGTGCAACCAAATGACTGGTAAGGAAATGATGACCATGAATCAAATAGAATCAGCAGCACATCTGCAACATAAGAACGATCAAACTGGCCATTGATCTCAATTTCCCAACTGTCCAATTCCAGCTTCTAGCAAGAAAAAATGCTTACCACAAAGGATACTCTGGATATCCTCCCATGTTGGGGGGAGTAGCAAATTATAAACTTGCAAACGAATCGAGCGAATTGTGAATTAAGTAAGATAGAGATATCTTTCAATATTTTCGTATAACTGAATGAATGTGTACGGCTTTCTAGGATCCTGTTGTATGATGCCTTGTTTTTGTACAGGACACTGTTATATGTCTGTCTAACTTACATAGCTTCGGCCTTAGGTTTAAACTGAAAACTTAAAATGTGTCTTTATCATTGCATTCTAAGACATGTCTTAATCTAGTTACTGTATAGTGAATTCTTTATAGATTGCAAAACAAGTTCATTAACTAATTTATGCCACACTATCTAATTTGGATGCTCGTTATCATCTCAGTGCAGTGACAAGTTGGGTCTAAGCCTTGAATTGGGCTCATTTGCTGCGGGAGTGATGATATCAACCACCGATCTCTCGCAGCATACACTTGAACAAGTAAGGATCTTTCTTTTTATTTATTTCCTTGATAGGTAGTTGCAGAGACATGATGGAATTGTGATTCACTTTTCTGCATATATATATAGGTTGGGGGGGGGGGGGGTGTTACTTTGAAGTAGGATACATGTGAATCATTTTTATTTTGGTTAGGGATAGGCTAAGCATGGACAGAGTTGGAGGTTGGTCAAATATTGTTGCAGCTTTTCTGGATGAATCTTATGTATTTGGCATTAATGTTTAAAAACTTTGTTTTAGTGGCCTATCAGCTACCTCTTAAGACCGGTTTGAACTGGTCATATATACATATAAAATTGTACATATGATATTTTCTTTATTTATATTTAACATCATATTTTCCAAGACAGAATGCAAGAATTAGTCGGCAAGAAAAAAAATTGTGGAAGTTGGGAAGAAGTTGAAAAGAAAGGGCTAGAAAAAATATGAAAAACAAAGATGGGAAAAAACTGTTTTTATACCCAAGATTAATAATTTTTCAAACTTCGACTTTTAGATTAAAATCCGTTACTGGTAACTTTGTTCGTTAGAAACGAGAAGTAAAAGTTTTTAATTTTAATTTTGTTTAAAATGAGGAGAATTAAGAGTTTTTTAACTTTTAACTCTTTTTTTTTTTTTTTTCTCTCTCTTAAATATGAATCATTTGAAAAAAACAAGGAGAAATAAAGAAGGTTTTTAATTTGAACTTTACTCTTCAAGCCTTATGTTTTAAATTAAAATCCATTGCTGTTAACTTTGTGTTTTACGAACGAGAAATAAGAGATTTTGGTGGCTATTTAGATGAATAACAAGGAGAAATATTTTAACGTTTTTTTTTTTAAATATATGAATAACTGAATATTATGTTTTAATCACATAACCCTTGATTCAAATGCAAAGTTTGTGAGAAAAAATAATTACGACTATTTAGATGAATCGTGATTATAATGCACAAAAAAATTGCCCAAGGAGTTATTCATTGAGAATTTGGTGGCTATGGTTCATCATAATCATCATCGCATAGTCCCATTTATTGAATAGTTTCCGCTTATCCTTCTTCTATAAGTTATGACTATAATACAAAATATCCTCCAAGGATTTATTCGTTGATTAAAACACAATTTTATAAAAAAATCAGAGAATTTGATGACTATTATTCATTATCATCATTATCATGACATAGTCCATCTATTTGGGACTGGCTTCTGATTTTTATCTCTTTGTTCAATTCTATCAATGCCAAGTTCTTGGGTACTCCACAATCCTTCATATTGCTTCTCATTTTGTTCTCCAAGTTTTTAATAGTCTTCCTCTTCTCCTCCTTCCTCGTGCTTTAATTTTCAATCCTTCATATATGTGTTGTTTGTGGTCTTTAATGGGCATACCAAGGTGTCAAACTCGGTATCAGTATCGGTATTGTGTATCAGTCCATGGAGGACCGATATGTATTAGCCGATACCGAGTTGTATTAGTACCGTTAAAAAAAAAAAAAAAAGAACAAGAAAATAGAGGTATCGGCCAATACCGATACGCTATCGGCCGATACACGATACGTATCGGCCGATACCAATACCCGAGTTGATACCTGATACGTATCGGCCGATATTTGATACCATGGGGCATACCCAAACCATCTCAAGTGATATTCTATAGTTTTCTCTTTTATTGGGACTACCCTAAACTTCTTTATAATAGTTTCTAATTTTATCTTTTTGTTGTTACTCCATGCGCCCATCTTAGTCACATGAACTTTGTCTTCTTCTTGTTTTTTTGTAGCCCAACACTTTCCCCTAAATAGAATCAAGTTTACCCCTAGTTTGTAGAAATGTCTCTTCAATCGAACTGACACTTGTTGATCGCACAACACACTTATCTCTCTTTCACCTGCCCTGCATTGATCCTGTTTGAGATGTCCTCAAACTTACCATCAGGTTGTATAGTGCATCCTAAACTTCAAAAACTATGACATTGTGCCACTAAATGATTTTCAAACGTTGTCTTCTTCTTGTTTCTTTGTAGCCCAAAACGTTTCCCTATATAATAATCCAATTTAGCACTAGTTTGGAGAAATGTCTCTTCAATCAAAGTGACACTTGTTGATCGCACAACACACCACTTTCTTATCTCTCTTTCACCTACTCTGCATTGATCCTGTTTGAGATGTCCTCAAACTTACCATTAGGTTGTACAGTGCAACCTAAACTTCAAAAACTATGACATTGTGCCACTAAGTGATTTTCTAACTTGACTTCCTCTAGGCTCTTGTGCTTGTTAAACTTGCACTCTAGATATTACCCTTTTGTTATGCTAATTCTTAAAAAATTTAATTCTAAGGCCTTTCTCTAAAGTTACAACGTACCATTTTCTTGTTTCTTGTCTAGCCAATTATCACCACATCATCCACAAACATCAAATACTATCACTCTTCATTTTTTTTCTTGATATCCGTGGTTGTCCGGGCCAACTTGCGCGAACCTCGACTAATCCCACAGGGCCCTGGAGCTAGCGACCTGGTAATACTCCAGTGGCCCTAAGGGGACTCAAACTAGGGTTGTCAACGGGCTGGGCTTCAGCCCGGCCCGGGCTCGAATGGGCCGGGTTCGGGCCCATTTTTTTTGTATTTCAGCTAAAATGGGCAGGGCCAAGCCCGAATAAGAACCGGGCCGGGCTCGGGCTGCAAAGTGTCCGACCCGAACCCGGCCCGGCCCGTTTAGCTTGAAAATTTTTTTTTTTCTTTTTTTTTTTTTAAATGCCCTTTAAAAAGCTATAAGCCCGGCCCGAATAGCTAACCAGGCCGGGTTCAGGCTATGGATTTCATAAATGGGCCAAGCCCATTTTTTTGTTTTTTTAAACGGGCCGGGTGAAAATCCAGCCCGAACCCGGCCCGGCCCGTTGACACCCCTAACTCGAACTGGTGACCATTGGGGAAATCACTCTTCATCTTATGTATCTTCTGTTGATTTATTTATTACTAAAATGCAAAAAAAATTACGACACATTTATTTATTACCAATGGAAACAAATATTGACTCAAAGCAAATCTTTGATGCAGTCCAACTATGATAGGAAACTCAACTATCTCATCTTAGGTATTTTGGCATTGGTTATTGCCCTTTTATACATGTCATGAATATATCAATATATATTAATTCAAAATGTATTTCCACTTTTGTTGGTTGAAAAAATATTTATATTTCCTCAACGTCCCGTAAATTATTTGTGTTGACAACGCACCATAGACATTCTCCAAATTGATAAAAATCATATATAAACTTTTTCTCTAAACTTTTCCGTAAGTTGCCTCAATAAGAAAAATTGCTCGAGTAATTGATTTTCTGGGCATAAACCCAAATTGGTTTTCAAAAATATTCTATGCTTGTCTTAGATGCTTTCAAAAATTTCTGGGCTCCTCTACCTTTCCCCATACTTCTGTTGTATTACTCACAAGTTTAAGATCTCAATAGTTAACACAATTTTATATAGGGAGGGGTTATTCACACTTGTTTTTCTTGTGAAGAGCACACACTCTTTCACAGGAAAAAATCGTTGACCGCCTTGAATCAGACAATGGTGATCGTTTTTCGTCCCAATCTTCCACACAATAGATCTTGAAATCATGACGCACCTATCTGTCAGTCTAATCTTGATTTCACTTGGCACTTATCCCAAAAGTGACCTTGATCATCAGGATACCTATTAGATTGTCACTTTTGGGGATGCGCGCTATAGGTGCGCTAGAATCTCAAGATCTATTGTGTGGAAGATTGGGACAAAAACGATCTCCATCATCTGATTCAAGGCAGTCAACAGTTTTTCCCTGTGAATGAGTGTGTGCTCTTCAATGGAAAAACAGGTGCAGACAATGCTACCCATTCATATATTCCCTTTATTATAAAAAGGGACTGCAATACTCTTTCAACATTTTGCTTGTTCTCGGTATCTTGCTGAACAATTGGGTTAACAAAAGGAGGTCTTTGTAGGTATCCAATCCGTTCATAATGCTTTCTTTTAAATCGTCCCTTGTTTCGTTCTCCTTCTTGCTTGGATCCCCTAGCATGTTTTTTATTTAATAAGTCTTAAGAATATCTTTTTTATCTATTCCCTAGCATGTCAAATCTTTTGTTTTCCTTTATTTGTCTTGGCATGCTTGTAGATATCTTTTCCACTCTCCTTTGTCCCCAACATAGTGCTAATTGTCATATGCTTCATGCTTGACATTATGAATCTCTTAGTTTACTTTTTTGTCAACTTAAATCTTTCAATACTTCTCGTGCATCCTATTTTTTTGGCATCCCTTAAAGCATATAATGTTATTTATATCGTAATATATAAATAATGATTCTTATTTGTATAATATAATATACACTAAAGATGCTTTTTTGAAAGATGTGTAAATCTCTCTCTTGATTGGCTTGATGTCACTCTTATCGATTCGAAAGAGAGAAGAGAAGGGTAATAAGGCAAAACCCTCATTCATTCTCCCTCTTACTTTGTCTCGGTTCTCTCTCTCGGGATTCGTCAAAATGGTGGAAATATTTGGAATAGGCTTGGATAACTTGTATAATTTTTGTTATTTTAAAATATATCTAAAGAATTAAATGATATAAAGTAGAGAAACTTCGATTTTTCTTGCTATTTTTGGCTGGAACCTTACTTGAGCCAAGCCTGCACGAAATTGACTAGTGTGGTCTCAATGGCTGACCTGGAGGATTCAGAATGATTCTGCAATCTATGGACTCCTACTGGTCTAAACTGAAAGAGTGAGCAATTCAAGTTGTACCTCTGGTTTCACACCACTTTTTAGGGTTATCAGTGGGCCAGGCCTGCCTGAAAGATGGCTCATCTTGAAAACAGGTGGTAGATGTATTTTGAGCTCAAATGGCCGGGGTTACAAAGTGTAGAATTGAAAGAAGCTTACTAGGACCTGTTCGGAATGTGTGTGTGTGTGTGTCCATAAATTATTTATTTATTTTATATGTGAACAGGATAGTCATCTCACCGAGATTAAATATCTTAAACTAAATTCTAAACTATTTATTCATTTATGTGTGTGTCCATAAATTATTTATTTATTTTATATGTGAACAGGATAGTTATCTCACCGAGATTAAATATCTTAATCTAAATTCTAAACTATTTATTCATTTATTTTAGCATTATTAATTATTACTCTAACCAAGTCATTGTAGCAAGAAAGAACTAAATAAGTAATAGAAAGAAATAAAGAACAATAAAAATTATTAATTTTATCAGGCCTGAACCTAGCGCGACCTGAATCAAGGGTAGGGCTCAGGCTCAACCTTGGCACTTTAGTGCTGGGCTAGGATTGACCTCAGCCAGGCCCAAGCCATTGACAGCTCTACCAGTTTTCGAAACAATGCATAGGAATGTTGCATAATGGTATCAGCGATGTGTAATATATATATATATATATATATATATATATATATATATATATATATATATATATAAACTGGAGTCGAGTGAGCTATCAGCTGCTCAGACCAAGCTCGGCTCTGCTTTAAAGTCGAGCCAAAGCAGTCTCCAACCCTAGTTTTTTTGAGCGGAGCGTTGAGCTGACTCGGTTCATCGACACCTCTACGACCTACCCTATTTGGAGGACTTTTTTCATTTTTATTTTATTTTTTAATGGGTTAACAATTGTTTGGCCTTATATAGCCACACTTTCTTTAGGGTATTACATCCATTTCAAAGATCAAAACCACACAATTTTTTTTTTCTTTTTAGATTCAATAAGCCCAAAATTCATTCAATTGATATTAAAGCTTATTTTTTTGTTATTTTATTTTTATTTAAATGCGTTTATATTTTATGTTGTGTTGGTTCATGGTTGTCAAGGCAACGCTGTGGCCTCGCCATGGCGATTGGCGAGGGAAATCGCCATATGGAGGTAAATGGCTAAACTCCAAATAGCGACGTTATGGCGTCGCCATGGCAGTATAACATCATGGCCTTGCCATAAGCGCTATTTGACAATTATTATTATTTTTTCTAAGGGGGTGACAATCTTATATTATAACTTGGTTAAGTTATAACGTAAAACACTTTTAGCTTATATTTAAATTATGACTGGTATAAGTTATAACCTAAGTTAAAACAAAGGCAATCAAACCCTATTAGTGGAACTATACCACGTAAAACACCTTCTAAGTTGTTTGATTGAAAGCAATCATATAAAGATTTTTGCTGTTAACATGAAACACGATATCTATCATCCGATTTGTCATAATCAACCAGTGAATTAAATGATTCTCTTTGACTATGTTGAATAAGATCATTCTCTTTGACTATGTTGAATCAGATGATAGAGATCACTTTCATGGCCAAACTTTGGCAAAAAAGACCTTTACACGCCAAAGACGTAGAAGTAGGCGGCTTTGGGTTTTGTGCTCGGCGGGGGAGAAGCCATGTGTCTCCATCATCGAAGACGCCACATGATCTTCAACGGTTTTTGGAAACCAAGCGACGAATTTGCAGCTGCCTGATGATCGACGTCATTTAAAGGAGCAACGTGGTGTTAGGCACGTGCCTCTGCCTATTGAAGCAGGTGGCTTCGCTACACGGGTGACACATGCTATACACTACGCTGCGGTAGAACAACTGGCAAGGGATTCTCATTGGGCCTTGAGAGGGTCTCACACCTTTACTTTCTCTCTGAGTTCCACCCTCAGACCCAACATAACTCTTGTCAAGTTGAGTTGGAAGTTATGGGCCCAAGACCTGGTGGTATCAGGGATCTGGGGCAACATGGACTATGTTGGAAACCCGCGTGAGCTTGTCGTTTCTTACCTGCAACCGATAGCTGCAACAAGCAAGATCGATTGTTTCAAGATTCGAGCACCCAACGAGGGTTCATCCACACCATCTCCGACATCGAGCTTCAACAACACCTATGCTACTACGCTTGATGGGACCAGCAAGTGAGTTGGAGACGTAGAGCAAGTTGATCGCCTCATCCGTGTTGGGGGAGACCTCGGAATGACATTCAAAGGGCCTGATGAGAACCTCAGGGAGGTATTTCGATCCATCCTTGTTGACCGACACAACTACAACAACAAGAACCGCAGTGTCATTCCTAGGGAACTCGCTCGACTACAGTGGGGTATGTCAGATGGTAAGGGTGACAGGGGTGTTTAATCACCCTCCATGAGTGGGCGGGCTTCGCACTCTTTGATCATGAAGATGTTCTCATGGAACGTGAGAGGTATCTGTGATAGGTTCAAGCGTGCTGGTGTCAAGATATCATCGCTTCTATCAACCCGACTGTCATTACGCTTTAAGAGACCAAATAGGGGAGTTGCGACAAGTTCAAAGTCGCGTAAGTTCTTCGAGGGAACCGATGGGTTAGATTGGGGTCGATTCTGACGGTGCATCGGGCGGCATCCTCGTTGCTTGGAATTTGATTTTGTTCGAGAGAATGGATGACGAGGTGGGATTATACTCGGCCTCTGTTGTGCTTCGGAACAGAGACGAGCAAAGTGTGGTCGTTTTCCAGGATCTATGGCCCATCTGACGATAGACGATGGGCCATAGACGATAGCCGTAATCTTGCAGCGATTACGGCTAGGGGGGATCATCCTATATGCTTGGGGGGCGATTTTAATTCCATAAGATGGGATCACGAAAAGAAGGGCGAGATGCCGGATAGAGCGGTGATGAGAGATTTCAATTCCTACATCTCGGATTGGGAGCTGATGGGCGTTTCGCTCACGGGATCCACATTGGTCCAATCTTCAGGAAACCCCATGGTTGAGTCGACTAGACAGATTTCTATGCACCTTTGAGTAGTTAGACATTTTTCCGGCTGTCAGGCTTGAAGGATTAGCAAGGGTTGTCTCTGACCACCGGCCTTTACTGCTGATGTGTGAGTCGCGGGGCAGAGGGCTGACCCCATTTCACTTTGAGAACATGTGGCTGCTTGATGATCATTTCAAAGCGCTGGTTCCTTCTTCGTGGAATCAGCCTACCCCTCTTGGGACGGCTATATTCCGGTTCATATCCAAGCTTCAGCGGCTTAAGGATCGAATCAAGGCTTGGAACAGAGAGGTGTACGGGCTGGTGCACGTGGTGAAAGCGGTCTTACTCCTTCAATTGAATGAAATCGACAATATTGAGGAACATAGAGCTCTTTCGAACGAGGAAAGACTTGAAATGATAAAAAAAAAAAAACAAGAGTTCAACGGTAAGTGCATGGCCGAGGAGGTGTGCTGGAAACAAAAATCCAGGGTTCAGTGGTTGAGAGAGGGCAACCACAACACCAAGTTCTTCCACTCCGTTGCCAATGCGCAACAAGATCATTTACATGAGCATCATTACTGTTGAGGGTGTATCTTATTCTGAGTAGGAGCAGATCCGAGATCAGGTCATTAACTTCTACTCAAACCTGTACACTGATGAGGGTCTGGCCCAACCGGAGCTGGACGGGCTCTCGTTCAATTCGATCTCGGAATGCGAGTGTAGCGACGTGGATCAACCATTTACGGAAGAGGTGTGGTGGGCGATCAAGTTCGGGGGGAAGAACAAATCACCGGGTCCGGGCTACTTCACTACGGAATTCTATCGCTCCTATTGGCCGATCCTTAAGATGGATTTGATGGAGGTGTTCCGCGAGTTCGATGCCAATGCGTTCATTGACCAAAGCCTTAACCCTACCTTCATCACATTCCGAAAAGAAGCGAGGCTGAGGATATATCTGAATACCGACCGATTTATCTCATAAATTGTCTATATAAGATCATCTCCAAAGTGTTGACTAATAGAATCAAACCGCTAATGGGCAAGTTGATTTTAGGCAATCAGGGAGCGTTCGTCCAACGAAGGCAGTTGGTGGGCCTTGTCGCCGTGGCCTAAGAGGATATTCACTCCGCCCATCACGTTCAACTGTCGGCTGCCCTGTGGAAGGTGGATATGGAGAAGGCTTATGACCGAGTCAGTTGGGACTGTTTAGACTATATGCTTGGCAGGTTTGGGTTTGGGCCTACCTGGAAGAGTTGGATGCAGGCTTGTTACTCATGGGCCTAGTTTTCGATATTGATCAATGGCTCCCCTGCTGGGTACTTCAAAAACTCTAGAGGAATCCGCCAGGGAAACTGTTAAGTGGTGAAAAATGCCACTTTTCATCCTTTAACCTAACCATTGATAGACCTGTGAGCGCACTAATAAGCCTCTGTTGAGTGCCTTTTGTAGATAGCAGTGAAAGCTGGTAATAATGCAGAAAACCACTTAAGAATGCCCACAAAGAAGCCATCTCTCAGCACTATGTAGACCCAGCAACAACACACCAGAGGGCAGCACATCACTGAGCCCTTGGAATGTGTAGCTGCAGCAGAACAAAGGAAAGGAAGTGAAGACAGGTCTTAAAACAACCTATCGAAAGGGCATCTAGAAGATGATAGGAGCTGAAGGATAAAAGAGAAGAATTCGTGCAGTTGGAGAAGGGCTCGATAGGATCTGAAGGCAGAAAGAGGAAGACATGTGCTGAAGTGAGGGATTCGACAGGATCCCTGAACCTATCGAGCAGATGAATGAAAGAGAAAGCTCATCCTATCGAAAGCTTGCCTGAGGAGAAAAAGAGAACCTGTTGATGGCTTCCTGAACCTATCGAAATGAAGACGCTGGAATTGAACCTATCGAAGGATGCTTAAACTTTTCGATAGGAATGAGAGCCAACCTATCGGGATGACGGCATGCAGAGCTGAACCTGTCGAAAAGGACCTCTGGACCTATCGAACTACTCAGCCAACCTATCGAATACTCCAGATAATGGGCTGAGGACCCTAAAGCTTCAAAGAGAAAATTCATCCTATCGGTACCTATCGAAGAGACTAGGGAACCTATCGAAAGGGGCTACAAGCTTACTTTTAACCTGTCGAAAGCTTCTCCAACCTGTCGAAATCGTGTGCTGAACTCCTTAGAAACTATGTTATGTACACGCTGAGACTTGGTAACCTGCTGCACGCAAACCGAGGCACTTTGGTGACCGGTGCGAGGTTCTAGAAGATGCCCTAGAAATCCCTAACCTACCCACGTGTTTTAACAAAACTCTAACAAACTCTGGCGACCTTCTAGAAGGGGTTTTTGGCGGGAAAAACAGAGGAGAAAGCTATATATAGAGATCCCCAATTGCCATTGGGGGAGGTCAAAATTCTGAACAATTTCCTGGAGATCAGAGCTTGCAGCGAGATTTTATTTTCCTTCCTTTAGCCCAACCATGGTTGGCTAATTCCCTAGGAGCAGCAAGGAGTGAGTTAGATCTGTGATTGGGGAAGGTTAAGAGTGTTGCTGGGGTTAATTGCTGCACAGACTACAGATCTGAGAGCATTTCAGTGTAGAGTGAGCTTGATTGCAATGTAAATGTTGTTTTCAATGTTTTAATTAGATCTAAAGCTCTTTTGATTCCTTTTGGTGCTCGATCGGATTTGTGTAGAGGAGTTGCTTGATCAACTCACCCACTTAACTGGTAGACCTCTTGGATATTATCTGAATTCCCTGAATCTGATATCCCTGTAATTTCCTGCGTCTGTGACCTGAAAATTGCAGCATCTGTAGTGCTTTTAATTGTTCTAATTGAGGCTTTGGCTTTGTAGGAGATCTCTAGGATGGTCTGTAACCATTAAAGTGGACAGATCATAACCTTAAGGTAAATCTAAGCTCAGGCCTCAATTAGATTCATCTGCTGCAATCCATGGATTCGATAAAGTCTATAGGATGGTCTGTGACCATTAAAGTGGATAGATCATAGCCTTAAGGCTAGGTGGATCTTGTGATTTGGAGTGGAATTTATACCCTGGAGCTGTGCTTGTGGCCAGCTGAGGGACTTGTGTGCTTTGGAACCCCTGTAATATGCTTAGCTCAACCTGATTGCAATGAAACAACCTCCAAACTGTTCTTCTCCATTTTCTGAGTTTTAAAACCCTCCATTTGCAAGATCTGAGGCTCCATATTCGATCTAAGACAATCTGCATTTTAATTGTAGTTTAGATTAAGTGAAAATCCAATCTAATCTCTCCCCTGTCTTTTAGCTAGACCAACATTAGTTAGGGTGCCAGATCTCTTACAGATATGGAGATTTACCTAATTCCAAACCACCTCTCTATGGACTTCCCCTTACTTTTAAAACTTGCTACAAAGGATCCTGTACCTTGCAGGCCTAGGATTTCCTAGCTGTGTTGAACCCATCTCTGTTTTCTCTTGATGTTTACACCATAAATTAGCACACTGGAATTCCCCAACAAGTTTTTGGCGCCGTTGCCGGGGAGGTGTTTGTGAATTTGGTAGATCTAGTTTTGTTTTATAAATCTGTAACTGTGTGTTTGATTTTACTAACTGCATTTGTAAGTTTTGCTGTTTTTCATTATTTTTTGTGTGCATTTCATCTGATCTGAGTACAGAGTGAGAGGAGAGCCGTGCTGAAGGCTGCTCTATAGTTTGCATCCCTTTTTCCCCTGTTTATTTTTTAGATCTGCTGATTTTTTTTTTTTTTAGATTAATTAGTCAGTTGTGTTGCTTCTTTCTGTTGTGTGAGGATTTATTCTGCATTTAGTTTGTGAGTGTTGTATGTTTGGTAGGAGAACTCAGCAACCTCAGATTATTCCACTCAATCCAGAGGTTGAAAGACTTCTCAGATCCAGACCAACCACACCCACTTCTGTTGCATTAGATTCTGTAGAAATGGGTGAACAACAGCGGCCGAGAACACTTAAAGAGTTTAATGCACCAGGGATATACAATTCCCCCTTCTGCATTCAATTCCCAGCTGCTCAGGAAAACTATGAGATAAAATCATCCATCATTCAAATGCTGCACTCATTTCATGGCCTGACCAAAGAAGACCCATATAAACACATTGATGAATTCTTAGGACTGTGTACTACATTTAATATCACAGGTTTGGGGGAGGAGGCCACCAGAATGAGACTCTTTCCTTTTTCATTAAAGGACAGAGCCAGGACCTGGTTGTCTTTGCTTCCACCTAACAATATTCAGTCCTGGAGTGATCTCCAATGTCAGTTTTTGGCCAAATTCTTTCCTATGTCAAAGACCAGCCAGTTGAGGAAGGGTATCATCTCTTTTACCCAAGATCCAACTGAAGACTTTCATCAATCCTGGGAGAGATTTAAGGAACTCCTCAAGAAATGCCCCCACCATCAAATCCCTGAATGGCAATTGGTTCAAAGCTTTTATCAGGGAATTGATGCTAAAAGCAGAGATATGATAGATGCCTCCTGTGGTGGCACCTATCTCCATAAAATTTCTGAGGAGGCATGGGAGCCCTTTGACATCATCAGTGAGAACTCTATGCAAAGGGAAACCTTAGCAAGAGATCTAGAGCCTCCTAAATTGATGAAAGAGAACACCTCAAGAGGAAAGATATATGAAGTGAGTGTGCCAAGTGAGTTGGAAAGGAAAGTGCACAGCTTAACTTTGAAATTTGATAGGCTGATGGGAGCAATGCAGTCACCTGTGGCTGTTAGAGTGGAGGAGGCATGTGCCATATGCCAATCCCCTGCTCATCCCGTGGAAGAATGCCCATCTGCTGACCAATTTCTTGATTTTATAACAGAGCATGTGGCTGCAGCTCAGTCTTATGGGCAGCAAGAGGAACCACCCCAATCTGAGGTGGAGACAAGATGGATACCCCAGCCAGCAGCAGCAGCAGCCCATGCCCTACAGAAATGCTCAGCCCTATCGAGAAGGTTATGCCCCAAGGCCTCAGTATCAGCAACCCATGGCCCAACATGTAGCTCCTCCTGTGCAGCAAGCTGCACCCACTCCAGCTGTGAGAACACCATCCTTTGAGGAACAAGTTCTATCTTCATTACAGAGCTTGAACACCTTGACCCAAACTGTGCACTCTCACAACCAGAGCATAAAAAAGATAGAGGACCAACTTAGTCAGCTGTCTGATGCCCTGACTAGGAGAGAGGGAGGAAGGCTTCCTAGCCAACCACAGGACAATCCATGAAGGCAGTTTGTAGTGGGTGAAGTTTCCTCCACTTATGAGGAAGCTAAATCTGTTGCAACTTTGAGAAGTGGTAAGTTAGTCGACAACCAAGTGGGCTGTGAGCTTGTGAGGCACTTGGAGGAAGAAAATGAAGTGATTTCTACCAGCACACAACAGAGACCACCAAAGGTGGACTTGCAGGTGCAATCAGCTGTAAATAAAGAGGATAATGAGTATCCTCAAGAAAAGAAAAAACTCAAAAAGAAAGAAACCCCTTTGGTTAAGGCTGCAAGTGAGGGAGCACCCCCACACTTGCCATTTCCTAAGGCACTACAGGCACCTTCCCCTTTTGATAAAGGGTAAGGTAAAATTGAGGAAATGATGGAGACTTTCAAGCAAGTAAAGATCAATTTGCCTGTACTTGATGCCATTAAACAAGTCCTAGCCTATGCCAAGTTTTTAAAAGAACTATGCACCCATAAAAGACAATCCATGATACACATATCCAAGAAAGTCTTTTCAGCAGAGAAAGTGAAACAAATCTTGTCGATTGCAATCCCATCCAAATTCCAAGACCCTGGCACCTCCACAATTCCCTGCATCATTGGGGATCACATCATTGACAGAGTCTTATTAGATCTAGGAGCCAGCGTAAATTTGCTTCCATATTCCCTATATGAGAAGCTGGGCTTGGGAGAACTAAAGCCCACCCATGTGGTCCTACAGCTGGCTGACAGATCTGGAAGGAAATCTGTGGGGATAATTGAGGATGTTTTCGTTAGAGTTGACAAATTCTTCTATCCTGCTGATTTTTTGGTATTGGACATGGAACCAAGCAATTGTGCTTCTTCCATACCTGTGATTCTAGGCAGACCTTTCTTGGCCATTGCCAATGCTCACATACAATGCAGGTATGGAATCATGGAAGTTTCATTTGGAAACATGAAGGTCAAGCTGAATGTGTATAACACTGGCTATCAACCCTCTCCTGAAGAGGCCTGCTTTTCCATTACTGCCCAAAAGAAAGTGATACATGGTAATCCACTTTGGCTAGTGTAGGAAAATGCTTGGTTCACAGATGGAAAACTGCATCCAGGGAATGGACACTGGCTAAGGAAGAGATCTACGGAAAGTGACAAGTTCGATGAGCCTGAAGACACTATGGACCTTCCAGGCCCTCCAGATTAACCACTGCAGTCAGTATGTATCATATGTACCATACTCTGTTTTTGTTTGTAGGTTTTTACTTAGTTGTCATTTGATCCATTTTCTTTGCAATAATAAAAAGAAAACAACAAAACTGCCATGCTCAATACTAGACCGTCATTCTCAGCTGTCCTGAGGTAATGGGAGTTGTTCATAAGAGAATCTAATCATGGGGTACCACATCAACTGAGCCTGCTGAGAACTGAAACTGCGAATGCTCAGAAATGCAGCTTTATTTGATTTGTAGAAGTCTTCGACAGGTCAAGTTCACTTTTCGATAGGTCACATGGTAATTTCGTTAGGATGTTTGATGGTTTCGATAGGTACTGAACCTCTCGATAGGGAAAACTAACTTTTCGATAGGAAAAATGGAGATTTCGATAGGTTTTAGACACCAATCAGGAACCTATTGAAATGAAGATTCAGCTGCCGTTTAAACTGATCGAAAGGATGGTTCCACCTATCGAGATCCTATCGAATCATTCCCTGTCAAAGTCTGGTCTGCTATGTTTTCGACAGGACGCATGAACCTATCGGAACCATCCAGTTCATCCTATCAGAATCGTTTTCCACCTTTTATATACTCGTCGATAGGTCATTTGTGCCTCATTCCACACCTTCTGCAAACCCTAGCTCTTGTTCCTCTCGCAGTCGCCTCCCTCTTCCTTCACTAATCCCTCATAGAACCTACAGCTGTTCAGTCTCCCCTTTTGTTAGAACATTCAGCTTGCACATAGGAGCATTTTGCCCCTAATTTTGGAAAAATTGGAGCTGGGCAGTGCAATTTCAGTTAAACCCTAGGTTTTGTGAGATCAGTTACCTTGGCCCCCCCCAATCAATCTGTCGATCCTCTAATTTCTAAACCTCATACTCCGCTTCAAGTTGGTGAAAGCTTAATTTCTGAAGAGAAATGGATGAGCCGGAGGAAACCCTCGCGAACATCCGCCGGAGAACAACTGCTTCCACCCCCAAATCCTCCAAAAAGTCGAAGCCAGCTGACAAACCACCTGTCAAGAGGAAGCTCACTGAAATCTCACCCACAAAGACCCCTAAAGCTAAGAAATCCAAAGTTGTTGAGATTCAGGAACCTAGAGTAGAAGAAACCTCAGCAAGAGCTGCCCCTCCAGTAGCATTGCCTGCGGGGTTAACTACCCCCAATGAGTTTGTAGAAAAATTGAGTCTTCCCTGAAAAGGATTTTGATCTGGCATATTTTGCCAACATTGGAGAGTGCCAGGGGACATTGGAATACTTGAAAAAAGAAGGTCTGCTACCCCTGCTTTCACCCTTGAAAGAAAATGTCTATCCCAGATTAGTGAAATTGTGGTACCAGAACTTGACGAAGAAGGTGGTACCTGGACCTGAGGATACACTAGAAATCTCGATTGATGATTGGCAGCTGACTATCGATTGCAGAGATATTTGGATAGCTTTGGGAGTCCCATATCAATTTGACTCCATCAGAGCTGAGGGAGCACCTACAGAGGCCACATTTCGGGAAATGGCTAAACAACTTACTAATGGAATCGTGGGCTCTGGTGAATCCTTGATGAGAAGAGACCTCCATCCTACCCTCCGACTCATTGACACCATTCTGAGGAAAAATGTCTGTCTCTGGCCATTTGCAAGAGAGGACTCCTTTAGTGGATGCACTATACTTTTGTTCAAAGGGGCAATTTGTGAATGCCCTTAAGTTGATTTTTGAGACAATGGTGGATATCAATGACAAGGTGCGGAAGAGGCAAGCTTTTGCTAAAGGAGGTGGCCTACCTTTTTGCAGACTCATCACATGTCTGCTCAGGACTGGGAGATATAGGATTAAGCAGTCTGAACCTATGGAGAAGCTCACCTTTAAATTGTATGGTAAGCGAGAATGGTCAACCAGCCTCACATTGATTAAGAAAGGCCAACCAGTTGGAAGGGAGGTGCCTGAGAAGACAACCACTTCCGTGGCAGCAGAGACTCCTGCAGAGATACCCGTAGCCACCCCCCCACCCACCATACCTGTCACACTACCCACACCTCCACCCATTTTACTTTTCCCATTCGTATCTGCCCCTCTTCAACCAGACCTTCCCCCATCCACCTCTGAACCTGTTTCACATCCACCCACCTCCCCGGTCCTCCACCCTGACATCCTAGAACCCCCACATTATCCGAGTTTACCCCTACCATACCTCCAATACCCAACCCATTTCTACTTCTCCCCCATCTCCAGCCCCTCTGCATCCACAGGGTGTGGACCTGTTCACCACTTATGGGTTCACAGCCCTCATGACCTCAATTGTGGAGGATGTCGCTCATGAGTACACTCCACTTCCTGACTCCCCACATCCCACTCGTCATTTCCACCATGCTCCATCCTCTCCCTTCCGCTTTTGATGTCAAAGTTCTTCAAGGAGCCCAAGTGACTCTGCTTTTGTTTTCAAAGTTCTTCAAGGAGCCCAAGTGCCTTGGTTCATCGAACAAGTGAAGAAGATTTTCTTCAAATATGGAGGAGGCATTATGATTGGCGTATACACCCCACCTATAGTGAAGGCAACTTTGTTGGTGATGCATTAGCCTCTGCCTCCAATCATCACTTGACCATTTATGAGAAGATGAAAGTTCTTCCCACTGTAGCTAGACGGAGACTCGTTGGAGACCTGATGGCAATGCCGAATTTCCGTTTTAGCTAGTTTATTTATTATTCTCCCTATTTTACATTGTTTCCCTTTATATGCAAAATTCGCTTGATTGTCAACCAAAAAATAAAATTGATACATACACATAATTATATACTTTTTTTTTGCAATAATAATCACTATAATGAGGTTTGATTAATAATTCAATAGTAAATAAGTGAATAATTTAGTATATTAGGTATATGAATAAAGTTATGAATTGAGTGACCAAGTAGGATGATGATTAATGTGCCATTAATCATGATTCATAAATGATTTATTACATTTGCTATACAATATAGAATGGTACACACGATGCCCAATTCCTTATCTAATGAAGTTGGAAATTGTTAAATTTTTAAATACAAATGAGAGAACAAAAAGGAGCATGAACATGTACTGGGTCTAAAGTTTTGCCAAAGAGCCCAAGATTTCCAAAATATTATTGTAACTCAAATCAACAAAAAGGCATGAAGCTCTTCCTAAACACCATGATTGTATTAACTTTTATGTTATTATAGCCTAAAGATTTTAATATTTAAGTTATAATATGTCATAAATTTTAACCAATCAACAAAGAAAGATTCACAAATTTTAATTAGGGGTCAAATATATTGGGTTTTGTCAGCTGCAGATTCCAATTCCATCTCCCCACCGGCGTCTCTAAATTCATTCATGTAAAGTTCTAAGTCTAATTTTGGTGGAAAATCGTATCCCTAGATCTCCTTCCTTTGAAAAGTCTACACTTTACATACCCTCCTTGAACCATACCCAATTTCAAAGAAGACGATGGTTTTTTTCTTATTTTTTAACTATTGCTAGTTCAGGCCAATTTAATTATTATTCTTTTGGTGCACACTCAGTGAAGTGGAAAATCCAATCAATGGGCCATGGACCAAAATCGCACTGATAGTATGATAAAACCATATGAACAATGGGTTTCTTTCCCTTTTTCTTGGGTGTGTGTGGACCATAACATCATTTTATTAATCATTCAAAAGAAGCATTACCTAGACATGTGGCATAGGGTGCCAAGTGTCAAGGTGCCAATAGATTTTTGGCACACCAATTTAAATATTCTAATATGGCGGCACGGCCTTTAAAAAAAAAAAAAGTAGAACATATGTAGAAAAAATATTGAAGGGAAATCTTAGAGAGCCAATTAAGATATGTAATGAAAAGATAATTAAGTATACCATATTATAAAAATCCTTTTCAACGACCCAAACCTTTTATTTAGTAATTACTAAGTTTTATTTAGTAGTTATTAAGGTTTATACAATTTTTTCGTTAAATGAAGTTCATTTATTGTTGACAAACTGATGAGCATTTTGATGGTATTATATAGTATTTTCGTATATATATGTAGAAGTTTCGTGGTGTTTGAGGAGTGTCCAAGTGTCAGCACGTGTGCCAAGTGCCACCAAGTGTTGGCACGGAAAAAATCACAAAAGTAGAAATACCAAGGTAACACTGTAAAGAAGGCAGTTGGGTGGACAGGAAGAAAGATGAAGAAGGTGTGATTCTTGACCTGTTGCCTATCCAAGTTGTGGCCTATTGCTTGGATTGTCCGGATCAATGGGCATATGAACCAATTGTGGGTACAAAATGATTTCTAAGAATTATTGTTTATCTAAGACCCAAATTAGAAAATTTTCCCATTGTTAGCTAGCCGTGCTTTTGGATATTTAGTAATATTTTGGCTGAGAAGTTTGATCTTAAAGTATTAACAAAATATAGTATATGCTCTCATTCCATGCTTATTATTCTGCAGGTTGAACCCATTCGCAACTTCTTTGCAGCACTTTTTCTTGCTAGCATTGGAATGCTGATCCATGTCCATTTCCTTTGGAATCATGTAGATATTTTACTAGCTGCTGTTATATTGGTGATCATCATTAAAACCATTGTGATCACTACTGTTGTTAAGGGATTTGGATATAGCAACAAGACTTCAGTTCTTGTAAGATTGCACTTTTATTTATTTAGAACTTTAAATAGCTACCTTGTTTGAACTTTTTTTATGCCACTGATGAAGGGACCTTATGTCCTATCATATACTTGTAGGTCGGTATGTCTCTAGCACAAATTGGAGAATTTGCTTTTGTTCTTCTCAGTCGCGCGTCTAATGTTCATCTGATTGAGGTTAGTTGGTACTGTTCTTTTGTTTTTTTATTCTTTTGACCTAGTGCGCCCATATTAAGAGGGCTGCTAGGTGCACATGCAAAAAGTCTTTGCATGCAGCACTTAAAGGATTTTACATTCAAGAAAAAATTCGTGTGCACATAGCACCCCTCTAACAAAGATAAACTTGTTCATTTTCATTAACTGGTGCACAATTAGCGACTTTAGTGTGCTTTAAAGAAATTCTTCAAGTGGCACGCATTAAGAATTTTTCATGGGCGTGTAGCAGCCCTCTAAAATAAAGGGTCTGACTCCCATCACCGGCTTTATCTTATAAAGAAAAAAGAATATGATAGCCTTTAAGAGGCTACTACATGTCAGAAGCTGACATTTACAGCAAGACCCTTGACATCTGTAATATATCAGCTTCTGATACTGAGAGATTGATTTTGATAGACGTTATCTATTGAAGTTCGTGATAGCGCATTAATCCTAAACTAAATGTTTCTTGAAAAGAAAAGCTTATTCACATGATCAGGTGTGATTCTGGTTCGATTATTTAAATGTCGGTGATTGACCACTTACTGATCTTTCGCCCCGAAATTGGTACATATTATCCAACATGATATGTATCAGGCATGCCTCTCAAATACAACTCATACTCATCCCTGCTCTCCAGCGAACCTTTCGGGGCTGTCCCTCGTTATCCAAACATGCTTAGTTATCATAGTATATAACTTTGTAATAGAGAGGCTATGGCTATGGGAAGAGTCACTTTCCTATATTATCCTTCAAACTAAAAAAAATTGTAACTGTAAGTTTTATCATTCGTATAGGGCAAACTGTACCTGCTGCTTCTTGGCACAACTGCTCTTAGTCTGGTAATTTTCTTACGCCACTTGGACCGGGCAGTGATCAGATGATGATGACGTGCATATTGTTTTAGATTATTAAGTATATGAATAAATGTGCAGGTGACTACCCCATTGCTTTTCAAGCTAATTCCTGCAGTCATACATCTAGGAGTGCTGCTGCGGTGGTTCTCTCCTGATACCACTCCCACTGAGGTAATATGTTTGTCCTCCCACTAACTGTTCAACCGAGCAAGGTGTCAAACTCGGTATCGGTATCGGTATCGGGTATCAGTCCGTGAAGGACCGATATGAATCGCCCGATATGTATCGACTGATACCGATACGTATTGGTCCATGGTGTAGTAGTGTAGTACTGTACCCCATTCATAGGGTCTACGTCTAATACTTATTTGATTTTTCAAATGTGAAAAATAGAAAAGATGTATACAGCTGTCAATTTTTGATTGAATAATATATAAAATTAATTTAAATGGAGACAAATGACGTGATAGCACAGCAGATGACCACAGGAAAATCAGACGCAACTTCCTAATGGGTACCTATGTTCGTGCCCACTTATTTACTGAAAGCGCCCGCGTCCCAAACCCCTTGAAAAACATTGATCGCGTAGAATCAGATGATGGAAGTCTCGTTTCACCTAGGTCATCCACACCATGGATCAAAATATCGTCCGATACCGATATGTATCGGTTTTGGACCTCACCGATACGGTACATTCAAGGTACCGTATCGGTGCCTCCCATACAATACCGGACGATACATTGGAATGTATCGTCCGATGCCAATACATATCAGTTTTGGGTCTGAACGATATGTATCGTTTTTCCGAGATTTTAACCCATGATCCACACAATAGATCTTGAGATCATGGTGCACCTATCAGATGGTAAGTTTTTTATTCCACGTAACATAGATCCCAAAAATGACCTTAAAATCACGTTTGAGGGTGACGTGTGTTATATGATTCAAGAGAATTTTTTGGGGATCTGTGACACATGTAATCAAACACTGACCGTTTGATAGGTGTGTCATGATCTCAAGATCTATTTTGTAAAATATATGGGTGAAATTCGACCTCCATCATCTGATCTAGCACAATCAACGGTTTTTTAGGGGTCCGATACGTGGTGCTTTCAGTAATTAAACAGGTGGGTGTGACCAGAGGCACTCCTTTTCCCAACTCTGCAATAACGTCTGTGTTGGCAGGGACCTGATGGAGACCTGTCGCTTCATATGATTGACAGGACAGAAAAAGTATTATAAAACTAAGAAAAGCAGCAGAAAAAGCATTGTAAACAGCAAAGAAACCAGAAACCAAAATCAGAGATTGGCGCGATACCTTATACGAATCGGCACCGATACGTATCGGTATCAGCTGATTTTTGATACCATGCAACCGAGTTGCATTTCTCACAAAGTTCTTTGCACTTATATTTACTGTTTAGCCTGTTTTATTAAAAAGAATATTTACACCCAAGCTACGTAACTGAATCTTTACTGTTAGCTCATGGGTGGAAGTGTTAGATTCACTTACAGCTAAGGTAAATGCTATAAACCAAAAAAAATTGAATTATATTATGGTTTTCTGAGTGAAGAAGTTAAAGCCTTGGAATGTGATTTCAACTTCCTAGATGGGATTCAAAAGCGACAGCCTTCGCTCAGACAGTGCTAAGCGAATTGCTTTAATGGTCCAAGGCTCTCATGATTCATAAAAGGAAAAAGCGGAAAATTTTATGTGATCCCAAATGGAAGAAACCTGGTGGGTTTCTTGATACGTGGAGGGCATTATCTAAGGGTGCAAAGGAGATAGGCTGAGTCACTTTTTTAGTTGGAAGCTCCTACCATTGGCATCTTTGAGCCAACCATGCCGGAAGAAGTGCAACAAAGTTGAAGGGATCTAAGACCTGAGAATTTTGACAGATTTAAAGGTAGACCTTGGCTCGGGTCTTTCTTGTTATACTAACCAACATAGCTTTTTTTTTTTAAAAGTTCTTGTAAAATAGTTTCTGCCATGTAATGTATTTGATTTGATTTTTTGGGTAGTTCATTAAAGAATCAAGCTTTGCAGTTTTGCGGCTCTGAAAATGTAGAATATATTAATTCATTTGGTTAATTTGAAGATATCTCGAAGGTCTGCTGGTTTTTCATAACCCTTTTATTCCAATTATAATTAGTTCAAGTAGTCGGGCATTCTTGGTGGGAACTATCTATGGCAAGTTGTTGGTCTATTTATATCAAGGGGGACTACCTTTCTAACATCACTTGGTCCATAGAGCACAACATTAGAGAGGGGAATGGGGTGGTGGCTATTGCTGGCCCAAATTTTGCCATTGGTTAGAGTAAACAATGTTTTTCTTTGCTTTTTGATCATTCGCGGGAAAATAGAAGACAAATTGACAACTTTTGTCAAGTCTTATAGGGTCGGCCTCTTCTGAATTTTAGATTTAGATATAGTGAACATTTTTATTTTTATTTTCGTTTTCTTTTGTTGAGTTGAGGGTAAACTCACTGTTTCATCTGTACTTTGTTAACCCAGGCCAGAGCCAATGATTTTCTTAGTGAAAAAGGGCATCCGTAAGGCTGTAAACTCCTTTGAGAAAATATCATAAAATCCTCTAATTATTAAGGGCCTTTCATAGTTAGGAGGTTTTGTTTTAACCTTATTAGTTAGTTAGGTGGTTAATCTCTTCTTTCTAGGAGCACTCCTAACGCACCCTTTTCTCCTCCCTGCCTTTTTTTTTAAACCAGTTAGAAGTGGTTGCACTATCATTTCGGGGGGTTATTTGGAACTATAAACTGTGAGAGAAGTTGTGTGGTGATTCACTTATGAAGCATCTATAGGCTGGCCTCAGCCTGATTGAAATCGGAAAATATTGCTTTCCTGTTCATGAGCTAAGGATCAATTTAAACATAATATCATTAATTAATGATTTTTGGCAATGAATATCCAATTAGATTAGCTGAATGGTGGTGCCACAGTAAAAATATCCTATTGGATTTGGTAAATCCCGATCACTGTCATTTTCCGACATAGTTGATAATGATGTGGGGCCAAATTTCAATTATAAAAAGCAAATGATATCTTTGATCTTATTAGATTTTGGGTCCAAATTGGCTAACCGCATGGTAGGACACCTCTTTATTATCTCTGATCTAATTAGATTTTGGGCCTGCTTAATTTCTTTCACGATCCAGAATTTTATCTTATTTTGAGCGCCTAGAATCTCGTGTTATGACATTACACACTTGTTAAAGTGATAAGTGGATATATTTACTGTCATAAATATCATTAAAGTGGGTCATTAAAATTCTTGATCACCTTTAATGTAAATATTTGCATGAGATAAACATGAAAATAAAACTACTAATGACTGTAGCATTCTATTCATACATCTAAGAGGGGAAAAATAGTTTGGAATAACTTATACGAAAAATCAACTCAACTAGAAATATGACTATCCCAAGGAGCTCTTAGTGTTCATAATAATTAGCAGGATCTACAACTCGTCGAGATGATCCCTGGTGTCCCTGCCCTCATATGCCGTGCTAATTATTGGTGCATCAAGTTTTTAGGTGCAGTATAGTCTATATTTTCACCTGTAATTATTAGTTTTTCGTAGGATGAGTTTACTCAGTCACGTAAACTCAGTGAGTTGCACAATCGATCCAACACAATCTATATAGGTGATCGTGGATGCAACCTCGTGAGTAGAAGTGAATCCTTTACAATTTTATATAAACATAATAAAAATTCTCATAAATATTTTGCAATTATAAAACTGAAAGAATGTAACAATTTTTAGTGCATATAATGCTTCTAATGTTTGTTACTTTTCTTGCTTATTTTGTCAACTACGTGACATATCTTAAATCTTACGGCAACTCATACACCTACACAACATACTGTGCGTAAAACATATCTCACGTAAATGACATGTGTTAGGGCCGCTGCTCGAGCTTACCATGCGAGGTCCACGTGTAAAAAATCATCTAACCTCTGTATCGTATCGCGTAAACCATTATCTAGTTCGATGAGGTTACCCGCATATGAATCAATGTCCTTTTGTGTTCGGGACACTGTCGCATCTTATTGTCCTTAAGACTCATCTTGGTTGTAGACGTTGTACTCTTATGGTGACTCGTAAGATATAACATATGTAGAACTTAATTTCATATTTAGTTGACCGTCATGTTATATTTTATCATATTTGTATCTTATCATATTTGTATTTTCTTATCATTTTCATACAACTTAAAATTTAGAGTGATTTATGGTGCGGCAAACTTTTACTAAACTACGCTTTCCAAGGGAGGGGTTTCGTAGAGGTATTGCATTCGTACATGAATGTCTACATTTCGAGTTTCACGTAATCATGAAATGAACTCCACCATGACGAAGACTTAAAAGTCGTGTATCATATCTTATTCCTTTTTAACCTACCATATATATGCATTAACGTATCATCTATATGATGTATGACGTATGATGAAGATATAAGTAAACATAATTTATTTTATGTATTATAAGTATCATGAAAATAACAACGCATCATTTGAAATTGAAATACTATTCTATTTGTGAGTTGTATCACTTATGAGATAAAGTGGACGCAATGAAACATTGAAAGTTTTGTATTTAATGATTAAATGTTTCGAATATATGATCAATCTTAAGACATGCTTTTCAAAGCGAGGACAATTTAGTCTCATCTAATAGATAATCTGGACCTGATGAATTTGAGTTAATCGTAATAATTTTAATGAAATTCAGACTATGTATGACTCGATTTCGTATAGACCTTCAGATCTAAATTCACAAATATCGATATAATTTAAATCAAGTTTCGATTACTCTAATCTTATAAATGCGATTATCATAAGATAATGTTAGGGGTTTTCTTTGATTTAGACTCTTGTTAGTCCATTTAGATTATTAATCGAGCGTTCATCAATTCATGGTCACGATTGTCTCATCGTATGATCATGGGGTACTACATGCCTCATAGTATGGATAGATGATACATCTAATGAGTCCACTAAGACTTAGAAAGTGGGTTGGACCCATCCTTGAAAATTGGTCCATGATTTATCAAAATGCATGTTTGACTACTTTGGGTATATGAGCCGATTAAGGATGCATAGACTAGACGGGCCCACAACACTCGTGGATCTTTGTGATGACTGGGTGTCTTGAATGACCCATGTGTTGATGGACTGGATTTTACGTATATGCGTGATGGCCCAAATTTAACAAATAAGACATAAACTCAATATTTACTAATAGCAGTCCACGATCATGAATCTAACATTTTGCAAATATTGAAATCCGAGAAGATTTTTGATCCAAAATTTTTGGTGGACCTAAATTAGTGAAAAAAAAAGCCTTTTTCACTTATTGAGAATTTTTCAGACATAAAAAAATTTACATAAAATGCCGGTCCCAATGTTTGGATTCCATTAATGCGTTAACCAAAATTGAGGCGCATTTTAAGAACTTAAATAAACTGGTTATGGGACATCGGGTTTAATAACCATATAGTGTCCCAAAAAATGAGAGGGGTTTCTATTCGGACCTCTCATTGGTTTGACCCTTTTCAAGGTCAAGTAGGGGTCAAACATGCCCCTTGATATTGGCTATCTAACGGTATATAGCCCTTGATTACTTTTGCAAAGCTTGTACAGCTGCCTAAATCAGACTGAATCTGTTTTCAGGCAAAACTATCCATCAGATGAGAAAATATTCAAAAATTATGGGGGATCCCTCTTGATGTCCCCTAACCCAGTTCAACCTAAAACTTGAAATCTAAAATGATCAAATCAGACCTTAGACTAAGGTGCCACAGGCCAAAAGAAAGGAATTTCTATGATTATGTGCACCACTTTGGGTGGCGTAAAGACTGAGGTGTATTTATTTTAATCAAAATCTGACCATCTGTTTAATAGATTGCGAAAGGATCTTTATTTCGATTGAAAATATTCAGAAATTACAGGGGATCTCTCTTGATGATTCCTAACCTAGTTTGGTCTAAAAATTAAAATCTAAAAGGGACAAATTAGACCCTAGACTAAGGTACCATAGGCCTAAAGCACAAGAATTTCTATGATTATATGCACAACTTTGGGTGGCATAAAGACCGAGGTGTGTCTGCTTTAATCAAATTTGACCATCTGTTTAATAGATAGCCAAAAGATTTTTATTTCGATCTACAGGCTTCGACCTAAAGGTTTGTTGTTCGCTTAATTTAATGAGTCAAATTGGACCATTTGGCTAGTGTATATGCAGATTTACATAAATAAATGCAGGAGATATTCCAACTGTAAAATAAATATATTCAAAGATTTTTGGGGTACTAAAATTTATGAAAGTAAAGACAAGCAGAAGAATGTGAACTGTTAGATATATAAAACATCAGATTTTATGGGGAGTCAACGATTTGACTGAGGTCAGAAATTGATCAGATCATCGAGATCGAAACGGTCAAATGAAGACTGCCACATCGAGTGTGCAACAAAAGCAAAATAGGGCAGCAACCCACCCATGACCTGAGGTTTTTTTTTGTGCCCGGTTTATAGTCTTTAGGGTCTATTTTGCTGACACACTTGTGTGTCATATGGAAGGGTATATAGTACCCTTTAGTTCTCGGCCAATGAGTTCAACTATAGGGTTAACTCTTTGACCATAATTATCTTGTGAATCCATACAAAAACTTAAGAACGAGAAATGACAGTTTCCTTTAAAATTTTGCTATTTTTGAAATAAGCAATGTAAATTCAACACATATAAGATGTAAATGTCAAAATTTAGATTGATGGGAGGACACTCACTTGTTTGAAGCTTTTGATCGGTTGGATTGACACATATTCAACTTAAGAGTTTGACTTCCAATGCGTTTCGACGTGATCGCAAATGTCACATTTAGATCAACTTGAGTATGACACGACAACGTTCGATGCCTGGCTCCGGTGAGCAGTGCCTTGATGAGCTTTATGGTTGCGTATGGTTGATCAAGAGAAGAAGGGACCTGAAACCTTGTAGATTTGCATTTCACAGCCAAAAGATACCATATGTGTACTCTAATAAAAGGAGGCCATGGCTACATATGGTGTTCATTAGAAGTGTTGAGGGTACTCAATTAAAAGGACACATCAAGTTTATACGGGTGTGTACAAAAGCGGTTATGAGGCTATGGTTGTAGTGAGACGGAGAGTTTGGGAAAAAGGGAAATTTTCTAAATCAACCCTGTCAGATTCGCCTTTTTCGCCAAAGACCCTATGTTTTCACCTCTCACCTAACCGACCAGCTTCAAGTCGAGCCAGTTCCAACTAGCACAAAAAGTCTCAAATACCTTTTCTTACACTTTTTTCGATTCTATATAGTTTAAAATTTTAAATAAGGTGGTTCTCAAAACTCCTTATGAGCTATGGGTAGGAAGAAAATCGACTCTAAGATATTTACACATTTGGGGCTGTTTGGCTGAAGCAAAGGTGTACAACCCATAATTAAGAAAATTGGATCCTAAAACTATAAGTTGTCATTTCATTGATTATCCTGATAAGTCAAAGGCTACAGATTTTATTACCCCACTCATAGTACCCGGATTGTTGAGACTAGGCATGTAAAATTCTTTTGAGGATCGTGAGAACAGTGGGGGTGTTGAGCCTAGGAAAATTACTTTTGAGGAACATCGGACTATAATTCCTATCCCTTTTGTCCAAGAAAAAGTGGCACCAACACCAGTTCTTCAAATAAATATTGATGCACCTGTGGCTATGCCTATTGAAACACCCCACATTGAGGAGGTTCTTGCTCCCATGGCTACTGTCAATGATCAACCATTGCATAGATCAGAAATAGCAAAGAAGTCAGTCATTTTTTATGACTATATAGTTTATCTCAATGAGAGTGAGTTTGATTTTGAAAAGGAATCAGATCCTATTTCCTTCAGCCAAGCCATGAAGAGTGACAAATTCACTCAATGGCTCGAAGCCATGAAAGATGAGTTGGAATCAATGAAACATAATTCGGCCTGAGATCTTTGTGAGTTACCTGAAGGAGTTAAGCCTGTAGGCTGTAAATGGGTATATAAAATTAAACAAGACTCCAAAGGTAATGTAGAAAGATACATGGCCATATTAGTCGCTAAAGGTTTCACTCAAAAAGAGAGAATAAACTATAAAGAGACATTTTCCCTTTTCTCTAGAAAGGAATCCTTTCGGATAGTCATGATATTGGTAGCTCATTTTGACTTAGAATTGCATCAAATAGATGTTAAAACTGCTTTTCTGAATGGCGACTTGCATGAAGATGTCTTTATGACACAACCTGAAGGTTTCAGGTTGTGGGAGAGAGTCATTTAGTTTGTAGACTCAAAAGGTCTATATATGGTTTAAAGCAGGCATCTCGACAATGATACTTAAAATGTCACGAAGTCATTTCAAATTTTGGTTTTAAAGAAAATACTGTGGATCAATGCACATATCTTAAAATTAGTGGGAGTAAGTTTATTATCCTTATTTTGTATGTTGATGATATATTGCTTGCGAGTAGTCATTTGAGCATGTTACATTAGACAAAGAACTTTTTATCAAAGAGTTTTGATATGAAAGATCTTGGTGAAGCTTCTTACGTGATAGGAATTAAGATTCATCGAGATAGAGCTCGTGACATATTGAGATTGTCTCAAAGAGCTTATATTAATAAAGTTCTTAAAAGGTTTAACATGCACAATTATTCCGCTACTGTTGTCCCTGTCATTAAGGGTGATAAATTTAGTCTACTTCAGAGTCCCAAGATCGATCTGGAGAGAAAGCAGATGGAGACAATTCCCTATACATTGGCAGTTGGGAGTCTCATGTATGCACAAGTCTGCACTCGTCTAGACATAGCGTATATAGTTGGCATGCTTGGTAGGTACCAATGTAATTCTGGTTTTGAGCATTGGAAAGTAGCCAAGAAAGTTTTTTGCTATTTACAAGGGACTAAAGGACACATGCTCACATACAAAAGGACGAATAACCTTGAAGTTATTAGTTATTCAGAAGCTGACTATGCTGGGTGTCAAGACACTCGTAGGTCTACATCGAGTTATATTTTTATGCTTGTAGGTGGACCTATATCTTGGAAGAGCGTTAAACAAACGCTGACTACTTCGTCTACTATGAAAGCAGAATTTGTTGCATGTTTTGAGGCAACATGTGAGGCGATATGGTTGAGAAATTTTATCTCAGGGCATCGAGTTGTTGACAGTATTTCAAGGCCACTGAGAATCTTATGTGACAATTCCACTGCGATAGCTATCTCCAATAACAACAAGACTAGTGGGGGTTTCAAATATATTGATATAAAATATCTTGTTAAAAGGGAGAAAGTTCATAATCAAATTGTATTTGTTGAAAAGATTAGTACAATACTCATGTTGGCTGATGTTGCGATTCCCAGTGTGCTTACTTTATTTGTTGGTGGTAAAAGCAATTTAAAATCAAAGTAAAACAGGGGATGAAATCAGCACAATTGAGAAATCCTAGACCTGCAAGATACAGGGTCCATTGTAGTAAGTTTTGATAAGTAAGAGTTTGTCCCACAGGGAAAGGTGATCTACGGCTCCAAGGGAGCCATCTCTAGTAGTCCCTCCAGATCTGACTACAGATCTGGCAGTCCTAAAAGGAAGAGAGTTTAGGATCACTTATTCTAAATATCCTAAGGTAGCCTAATGAATTAACTACAAAAAGGGTTGAGAAGATGGATGGAGTGTGGGAAAATAAATATAAAAGGGTGAGAAGTATGCTATTGGGTCTAGATCAGAGGAGTTTTGTAACTCAGATTCAGATATGATGTTATAAAAATCATGTCCAATGGCTACATTATCACCACTGAGGAGAAAGAATTCAACCCATCTCTGTGCCATGATCCAATCCCTTAAGGCTATAACTTGTCCACTCAAATGGTCACAGACTATCCCATAGGGGAACCACAGTCCAGAGATGGGTCAAAACAAGTTAATCATTGTAGGCACTACATCATCCAGGCTACAAGCTCAAGAATCCATAGGGAACCTCAACCTCTAAAGCTCTATGTGTGGGGAAGAATGATAGGACCATGTTAGCCCAGACACATAGAACCAGCAAGGGATTGAGTACAACCTTCGATCTAGCTGTCCATTGCTTGAGTGGGACTACAATGATCCAGTCACAAGCCTACAATCTCCATAACCAGATCAGATCTAACATCTGATGGCGGGTCTATACAAATATAGGGGAGTCTGCCTCTATACAATCTCCCACAAGGCTACAAGCACATGTGCAGAGAAGAAGAATCCATCTTGGATCCTACGGATTGGCTTCACCCTAAGGCTATAGCCTGTCCACTTGAATGGTCACAGACTATCCCAGAGGCTATCCTCCTCATAGAGTCCAAAACAGAACAGTAATATTACTACCACCACCATGGTCACAAGGCTACCAGCTCAGGCTCCCATGGGGATTTCAGATCTAGTGGGTCCTGTGGTGGGGCTAAGGCTGTATCGGATCATGATAGCCCAGACACACAAGTCACTTAGATCTGAATGAATCCTTAGAATCAGTCCTCCATTGCTTTGAATCACAGCCAAAGCAATAGCGGATCACAAGGCAGCAGCCTTGCACAGAGCAACTCTCATTCGCACACATCCCATAAAAGTACATATCCTATTACAAAACATCTATTAAACTAGTTCAAAAATACATACAAAGGCATAGCCAGCAAGTGCTAGACTATGGAGAGAAAGAAAAAGAAAAATGAAAACTACTTACAACTACAGAAGAACAGAAAAGAAAATGATCTCAGATCCCGTATCAGTGATAAAGTCTGAGCTACTAAACCTAAACCAAGTTTGGGTTTATATAGCAGTGGTGTGGCGGCGCATTAGGGTTAGGAAACCCTAATTTTAACGATGCCACATGGCCGAATACTATTCCTTGGATGCCTCGAGGCACGTGCACGGAGATTTGAGCGTGAGGGTGCGTGCCCTAATCCTTGGAAATTCCCAGAAAGTCCTCTGCTGAAGCGATGGAAGGTTAAAGTTCAGAGCTTCGCTAGGTAGTCATCATTTCCTAGACTCGTCACGTGGTAGCTCTGTTCTTCGAGTGGTTGAGTTTAACTCTGAAGCTTCAGCTGCCGCGAGGTTGGTGCGCTCTCGCTGGATTGAGGTTCGCGAGGCTTTAATAGTTTCTGAGTTGCGCGAGAGTCCATTTTTTTATAGATCTTTGCGAGGATCCTCGTGATAGCTTTGAGGCTTTTCTGAACAGCACGACAGGTTCTCTTGACATTTGCATCCCGCGGCTACTGCGCGACAACTTTCCTGAAGCTCTCCTGTCACTCTACTGCGCGAGAACTTCTCGTGAAGTCTTGGGGAACGTAGCGGGGACTGCGCGAAGCCTAAATTCCTGAATCCTTTGGAGCTTTGTCAGCTGCGCGAGGCTTATCTCAGGTCTGGATTCATGGCTCATTCTTCTAAGGGACTTCTGGTGCCAATCATGGGTTCCTTAGCAGGATTTGTGGCCTTATTGCACTGCTGTTTATTACCTATAAAAATAGCTTAACAAACATTTATTAAAGGGCTAAGGGTCTAATCACAGGTTAAGTTAAGGGGTGAAAAGTTATACTTTTCAGGTCTTAACACACCCCCAAACCTAATCTTTGCTAGTCCCTTAGCAAAGCTACACTAAAATAACTACAAAAATTAAATGCCACTTTCGTAGGGAGCACGGATACATTTAGCGCATGTACCTAGCCTTTTAAACCCCTAGGTGATCCCTAATGGAGGAGTGAAGTCTCCTGAGGGTTTTCAGTGAAGACACCCACAAACTTCTCAATGAGACAGTTAACAAAAGTGCATTATTATCAAGTGAGCAGTCAAGAAACAGAGTTAGTTCACCCTTGAATCAGTAAGAATATAAGAAATTCAAGCACATTGGCTACACAAAAATTTGAACAACATCAGCATCTCATGAAAGCACAACATTTCCAATCAGTTTACACCAGAGACACTACACAGGTGTGTCAACATTGAGCTCATCACTGGATCAAAAATTAGGTTATAGGTCACACCTAATGCATTCAAGATCAGACCCAAAACTCTCCAAAGCATACTATCATAAAGAACTGTTGAGGGTTTCATTTTCTCTCAAGCTCAAGAGCAGTTACATCCCCTAAATGGGTCTGTAAGCATGAGCATAGGCATAGCTCTGAAGTTCTGGCATCATTGACAGATCCTCACCATAGATTGAATAACTCTTTATCTCCACATGACAGCTCACTCAACTTTGGATCACAAGGGATTTAACTGGGCTGTAATGTGGCTTATGGAGTGGGGTTAAAAAGAATGGAAGGTTGAAAAGGGGTTCAAAATTGAGAAATCAGTAGGTGAAGGAGGTGATTCATGACTTCACCTTCTTTAATTCAGCTCTTTTCATCTTCTTTGAAGTTTTCAGATTTGAAGTGATCAGTTTCTCTTCTTGATTTCGATTTTCCCAATGAAAGTTCCCTCTTGACTCCTCTCTTGCTCCTCTTCATTATTGTTTTTGTTTCTTTTTTATGCATTTTTCTTCTTTTTATTTTATTTTTGCTTTTTTGAAATGCCACCATTTTCTCAGTTACCATACTGCCAGAATTTTGAGATACTTTTTCTCCATTCACCTAGTGTTGACCATAGCTAGTCCATCTTCAACTCTTTCTCCTTTACCTTTTGAATTCTCAGAGTGAGGGTAGGCTGAATTAGGTTCATAGGTTCAGGTACAAGTACTCAGGTGCATTTTGAAGAAATTTAGGATTTAAAGCTCAAAGGGGGTATGGACAAGGACAGTTGCTTAAGGTTGGTCTATTTAGGCTCAAACTGTCCAAGAGAAGGCCTTGATCCTTTCCTAAGTCTCATGAGTGCTATCGATTGTTTCAACTTGAAGTTGCCTAACTTCTAATGAGCACAGTGACTTAGCGAGTCCTTAGAGCTAGAAGAAATTGCCTTAGTCACTCCTCAAAGAAATTTTTTTTGTATAGGCCCAAATCTCACTGGTTATGGTCGTCCTTTGAATTCTTAAGTATGTCCTTACCTTTTTCTCTCTCTAATGATTCACTAAGTGCTGATACAAGTGAGTTTCCTTAGTGATCTCATCATGGAAATGTGAAATATTAAAAGTTTGTAATGCCTAAAGTCTGGAAAAAATTTTAAATTTCATTATTTTTCTGATTCTCCAGTGAACATGACCCATTTCCATCTTACTCACATGATTCTGTTGCACTTAGGTTAACTATTCCATTGGCAGGATCTGCCTGCCACACCCCCAAACCTATGAGGAGCAGTGTCCTCACTGGTTCAAAGGTGGGTGTGTAGCAAATTTATTAATGGCAAAATAAAAGGAAATAACATGGAGCAAAACAGACACAAGACAAAGAAAAATAGCAATGACAAAAGAAGAAGATCTATTATAAGAGAGAAATGTACAAAATGAAAAACAATAGGAGAAAAAGAAAATGCAGAAACAGAAAAATCCTAGGTACAAGCTAATCAGAGCCTGAATCAATCCCAGTCCCAACCCATCTTTTTGGCATGCTCTCGAAGGAGAGCCTCTTCCTCTTTTTTCTTTCGTTCCCTCTCTTCCTTTCTTTGGGCTGCAGTTTTGGGCATGGTTGGAGCTTTTGGTGCCCTCACCCTCATTTTGGGGGCCATTAGTGCAGGAGGGATCACTGGGGATTTATCTGTGATTTACTCAGGTGATTTGATAGGACTTTTTCCTTTGGGACTCTTCCCTTTTGGGCCCTTCCCTTTCAGGCCTTGCCCTTGCTGAGTCTGAGGGGGAATAAGAGGAGATTTTGCTTTTTCTGGCTCAGGAGGGAAAATCGGGCTCTTGCCTTTATCTTGCTGGTTCAGTGGTGGTGCCTCCTCAGACTAGGCAGATTGTTCTTTTCCAATTTTTATAGAGGCAGCTGTGTGAGTAGTCCTCTTAGCTGTAACTTTCCTTCTTTGAGGATAAGTTTGCTCAGCAGGGTCTGATGAAGGAGGAGCAACAGGACTTTTAGTACTTGGATCCACAAGTGGTGTAGAGTCAGACTCGGAATCAAAGGGAAAAAGAGCAGTGGGATCCAATCCAAGGGCTGCAGCAGCCTTTCTGCGTTCATCTTTGAAAAGTAACCGATCATGGGGGTCATCCTGAGCAGAAGCTCTGGTGGCCATTGGGGGTGGGGATGGCGGTGCAGGCTTTTTCCCTTTTTGGGCAGCAGTGGCTCTTTTAGAGGGAGAAGGTTTCTTGGAAGCAGCCCTTTTTCTCTTGGGTGCAGGAGATTTAGCAGGGGGAGGCATTGGAGCAGGAGGTGGTGGAGGTACTTGAGTAGGAGGTGTAAGAGGAGGAGATGTAGATGTAGGAGCAGGGGAAATGGAAGAAGATGGTCCGAGGTGTGTGGAAGGTGGGGCCTCAGGGGGTGCTGTAGCAAGAGGGGTGGCCGGAATTGGTTGGCCTAACAGAGATGCAATCCTTTTTTTCAAAATTTCAATCTGCTTTTCAGCATAGAGGAGTTTGGCATCAGAAAGCCCCTTAGTGAGCCTGTGGATCTCCTGAGCATTGTTAAGTCTCTTTTCATACATCCAGGCTCTCTTTTGCTCCAGTTCGGCATTGGCTTTCTCCATCTCCGCATTCAGTTTGTAGTAAGTTGCCGTAGACTTTTTCTCATTGAGGGTCTCCAAAATTTTCTCCCACCCCCGTGAAATACCTACCGGCTTCTCTCTGTGAGCAAGCTTCAGGTCACTCAACTTCTGCAGCAAAGGGTACTCAATGGATTATCTAAGTTGGGCCATTCCCCTGAGAACATCCCTCTTGATGTAGGCATTGTCCCTCATTGCATGGAGGAGGGTGAAGTAAGGAGGGGTGTAATAGGAATGTCTTGGTAGGATAGGTAGAAAGGGAGTGGAAGAAATAGAAGTGATGGGTCCTGGAGGGGTGGAGTAATGGTGGTAGGGAGGACATTCACATGTGGGGGCTGGGCAAAAAGTTTTGGGTCTGTTTGAGTCGAGTTGTCAGAGAATCTAGGAGGAGGTAATATGAGAGGTGGAATGGAGGGCATGGGTGGAAAAGAAAATGAAGTGGATGCAGTGGAAGTGGGTGGAGCTAAGGAAGGGTAATAGGGGATAGTGAATGGGATGAAAGGAACTGGTGGGGCCAAAAGTGTGTGTGGGTGGATGAAAAATGTGGATGGGAAAGGAATGGGGTCTGTTTGGGTGGAAGTGTTGGTAAATTGTGGTGGAGGTAAAATGAGTGGGGGAAGGATAGGTAGAGTGGGGAAGGAGTGGTGGAGTATGGTGTCTTGGAGGGTGAGGGTTGTAGTTAAGTCAATGGGGAAAAGATTTGGTTGCACTGTGGAGTCAGAGGTGGAAGGGGACTGGATTTGTGGGGTAGGAGGTAGTTGTGCAGAGATGGGTGGTTTTGTTAATGTTTGAAGGGTGGATTTGATGTTGGTGATGTCAGTCTGCATTTGGTCTTGGGTATGTGTTGTGGTTGATAGTTGGGTCTGAATGTCATGTATTAGGGAAATGATATGGGTAAGTGTGTCTGATTTGGTTGGGGTGGAGTATGAGAAGAAAAGGGAACAGGTTGGAAAGGGGAAGTAGGGGCATGATGGAAGGTTGTAGGAGGAGGAGATGGAGGGTCTGGTGAGTGATGTGGGGAAGGAAGTGGGGAATCTGGGAGAGGGATATCATGGGTTGGCATGGTGTCAAGCAATATAGTCATGAAGGCCTGATATTCGGAAGTAGTGGCAAGGTTAAAGTCAAGGTCTGTGAGTGGGGGTGAAGTAGGGATGGCTGGGATGGTGGTTGGGTCAGTGTGTATGGTTGCAATGGTTGTACAAAGAGTAGGGTGTGTCTGTGAGGGAATGGTAGAGGTTGTGGTCTTCCTTTTTAGGTAGGATATTAGGGGAGGGCTGCCAGGGTTCTGTGCCGGTGATGGAGGAATTGGGGCTGGGTATTGAGGTAAGGTAGGTGAAGGTAAAGGGCTGTCATGGGGGTCAATGTCCTAAACAATACTAATCACAGGGAAACGTGAGGGTATGGATAAGGGAGACAAAAGGGGAAAAGGGAAAGATGGAAGAATAGGCAAAGGAACTGATGGAGGGACAGGGAGGGCTGGAGTAGGAGGTGTGGTGGATGGAGGGACTGCTGCAGTAGTAGAGATGACAGGAGCTTCCACCACCTTCTTCAGAGCAGGTGCTCTAACCATCTTTTTGGGAGCAGGGGTGGCCTTTGCAACAACGGCTCCTGCTCCTTGCTCTGTAGCAACCTGAGCCTCAACCTTCTTCTTCTTCTTTTGGGGATCCATTAGACTCCTCCTGATCCCCCATTGCCTCTTTGCAAAAGTTGTAGGGGTGAGGTCATCGGTTAATTCTCCCACTGGTATCTTGTACCCCCCCCCTCAAAAGTAATTTGGTAATGAGTCTTGCATAGGGGAGAGTGTAGGGCTTCTTTTTCTGTCCTAGCTTCACCATCACATCCTTCATTGCTTCAAAAATTAACCTTGCAGCATGAAAACAGTGGCCCAGAGAAAAGGAATAAACAACATCAACAATAGGGGTCCTCGTCTCCTGCTGATGGCCGGCACAATAAATGTTCTTTCGCAGAACTTGATCAATGAACAGAAGTTTAGGGTCCAGGTCTCTTCTCATGATGGAATCCCCTGTGGCCTTCAATCCTCTGGTAAGGGCCTGTGCAATGGTATCAATGGGGGCACTCACAGGGGGGCCATATCCACAGTTGGGGTCAAAGATAGCAAGGATGCCCATCACTTCAGTAATCAACTCAGGGCTGAGTAACATTTCAAAATTGTCAACTAACACAAGGATGCTTGGCTGCCCACGTTGGTCTGGTCTAGCCCTAATGTACTGGTAAAAGAGTTGCACTAGTCTAGGGTAGGCTAGTGCAGGGATAGCTTGCAGCAGGGGGGTCAAACCAACCTTGCACATGAACTCAATGGCAGGGGCTGATAGAGGTTCCGTTTCAAAGAAAGATAGGTCAAAAACAGCTTCAGGCTCCAAGGGAATGGGAGTCAGGAGCTCAGAGGGTGTAGAGTAATCAGGTGTTAGCTCAGCCACTTCCTGAACCACTTCTTTCCCTTTTTGCGACGCCTTTGAGGACTTGGCCTTCTTGGGAGTGGGCTCCACGGGAGCCTTATCCCTTGCTCTTTTCACAGGTGCGCCCTTAGGGGCCATTGAACTTTTCCTCTATGAATGTGTAGTTTGAAAAATGAAAAGAAAAGGTTGAGAGCTGAGTCTTACCCTAAAACTTAGGGTTCTGTTCAATCTGATGCACGAAAGACCGCGAGAGCTCCTATCAGAGGGCAACTGGTGATGGAGGCTGTAGGAGCAAATCCCCAGAATTTGAAGGTGAATGGAGGACTGTAGAAAGGATGCTGGAGGAGAGAGATTAATGGGAGTTAGAGCTAGAGTTTCGCTGGCTGGAGAAGAAAGAGAAAACAGAAAAGGAAAGCAGCACGGGGTTGGATTATATATATCGCGAGGCTTGGTGCGCTTTAAAATTATCTGCTTGCTGGATAGAAATGAGTGGGTCGCGAGATTGGATGTTCATCTAAACTGCGCGAGGAAGCCCACACAACTACGTTTGAAACTCGTGGCAACTAAGCAGAGTAGTTCCTTATGACCTGCGAGAGAGGAAGCCAAGCCAAATCTTCAGAACCTTGCGACGTCTTAAACAGAGTCAAAAAATCACACACCCACTAGTCAGCCTTTGATCTTTGTTTTGTGGGTGGATTCTCTCATATGCTCTCGTCTAAGGACACCCTTAGTCATTCTAAACAGGACTCTCAATGCTTTCCCAACAATTAATCATGCAATTACTCAAAAAGCATTTAATCAAAACCTCATATCTAAAAAAAAAAAAGCATTCTCATTACCAAAATAGTATAATCATCATTCATTCACTCAAAATCATCAATTCAAAGGGGACAAGAAGCAAAGCAGGCAGAAGAATTTTCAGGTCATATACACTCAGACTCTGACAAGGTCACTAGAAATTCCTATAAACAGAAAAAAAAAACGAACCATACTAAAATATATAACATACACAATGCACAGTTCTGTGAATCAATTTAATGAAAGTTCCCCCTGCCCCTCAAGGTTTGAGGATCCTTCACCAATCAAAAATTGGCCCTTGGGATTAACCACTGGCTGACTGGGCAACCTCCCCTCCTCTCTTTTAGCTAAGGCATTCGCTAGTTGGCCAATTTGCTCTTCCATCTTCTTTATGCTCTGACCATGAGAATTCACAGTTTGAGCCACGGACCCCAGGTTTTGCAGTGAGGTCAAGACCTGGTCCTCGAAAGAAGTATTTCTGGGTTGAGATGGGGGTAAGACCAATTAATTTTATTACTGATGGGGCTGCTGCTGGTGTTGGAAATTAGACCTAGGGGCATATCCCTGATTGAACTGCTATTGTAGCCTTTGGGGTAAGGCCAACATTTGCTGGGGCTGCATATAATTGTCTTGCCTCCACCTCATATTTGGGTGGTCTCTCCATTGGTAACCAACATTTTGGTGCTGGTATCCAAATGGTCATCAGTACCAGTTATTCTTGCAGCCAAAAGATTGCGCAACAACAGCATGTTCCAATACCAATTCAAGATATTGCCCTGCAGATGGACATTCCTCTATTGTGTGTTGTGGGGACTGGCATATCAGACATGCCTCCACCACTTGAGCAGCCCTTCTGAGTTGCATCACAGTCAATAATTTGTCAAATTTCTCTGAGAGGTTTGCCATCTACAGCTGCAAGTCATTATTCCCAGACAGCTCATAAACTTTTCCTCTTGACAATGCAGCAGGCCCCACTTTTGACACAAACTCCTGACTAGTTCTTGCCAGGGATAGCTTTTGAAAAGCATTTTCACTGATTACTTCAAACAATTCTCATGCCTCATCAGCAGTCTTGTGCATGTAGGTTCCACCACAAGAGGCATCAACCATATCTCTATTTTTCTCATCAATCCCATTGTAGAAGCTTTGTACAAGCTGCCAGTCTGGGATCTTGTGGTTGGGGCATTGTTTGAGCATTTCCTTAAACCTATTTCAGGCTTGATTAAAATCCTCAGTTGGGGATTGGGCAAAAGCAAGAATTGCCTTCCTCAAATGGCTAGTTTTGGTCTCAGGGAAGAACTTTGTCAGGAACTTGGTCTGTAGGTCTTTCCACGAAGTGATGCCATTGTTGGGAAGAGTAGCCAACCAGGTACTAGCCCTATCCTTCAGAGAGAAGGGAAAGAGCTTGAGTCTAGTGGCCTCCGGTCCCAAATCAGCGATATTGAATGTGGTGCATAAGGCCAATAACTGGTCAATGTGCTTGTAAGGGTCTTCCTTGCTAAGCCCATGGAAAGAGGGCAGCATCTGGATAATTGAAGTTTTAATTTTATAATTCCCTTGAACATCAGGGAATTGAATGCTAAATGGAAAGTTATAGTCATCCGGAGCATTCAACTCCTTGAGAGTTCTGGGTTGTTCTTCACCCATGGCTACTGTCTCAGATTCAATTGGGGGCTCTACTATGGTGTGCCTGTTCCTTCTAAGTCTTCTACCCCTTTCTAGCTCAGTGTTGAAAGGCTCTAAAGTAAGACTAAGAGATCTCCTACCTAGCATACAAACACACCACCAGCAGGGACAACTCCTTGCAGGTACATTGTACTTGACTCAAAGAATTTTCTAACAAATTTACAGCTATTTTAAGAAAACATAAATTTACAACTATACTAAATAACTGCTATGGAATTTTCAAAGAAACTAAACTGAGTTTTAAAGGTTAGAGAATTGCAAACAGAGGTAGCTAATCTCCAAATGCAGTCCACTGTCCTTCTCTGCTGCTGTCTAGATCTGCAAGAAAGATTCAAAATTACATCAGTAGTATCAATTATTCACAGCTAACACAGAATACTAAAAATACAAAAACTAAGGGTCTACTAATAGATCATCTTATCTCCGGCAGCGGCGCCAAAAACTTGTTGCGATTCCTAATGTGCTTACTTTATTTGTTGGTGGTAAAAATAATTTAAAATCAAAGTAAAATAGGGGATGGAATCAGCACAACTGAAAAATCCTAGACCTGCAAGATACAGGGTCCATTGTAGCAAGTTTTGATAAGAGTTTGTCCCACAGGGAAAGGTGATCTACGGCTCCAAGGGAGCCATCTCTAGTAGTCCCTCCAGATCTTACTACAGATCTGGCAGTCCTAAAAGGAAGGGAGTTTAGGGCCACTTATTCTAAATATCCTAAGGTAGCCTAATGAATTAACTACAAAAAGGGTTGAGAAGATGGATAGAGTGTGGGAAAATAAATATAAAAGGGTGAGAAGTATGCTATTGGGTCTAGATCAGAGGAGTTTTGTAACTCAGATTCAGATCTGATGTTATAAAAATCTTGTCCAATGGCTACATTATCACCACTGAGGAGAAAGAATCCAATCCATCTATGTACCATGATCCAATCCCTTAAGGCTATAACCTGTCCACTCAAATGGTCAAAGACTATCCCATAGGGGAACCACAGTCCAGAGATGGGTCAAAACAAGTTAATCATTGTAGGCACTACTTCATCCAGGCTACAAGCTCAAGAATTCATAAGAAACTTCAGCCTCTAAAGCTCTATGTGTGGGGCTAGGGCTGTATAGGACCATGTTAGCCCAGACACATAGAACCAGCAAGGGATTGAGTACAACCTTCGATCTAGCTGTCCATTGCTTGAGTGGGACTACAATGGTCCAGTCACAAGCCTACAATCTCCATAACCAGATGAGATCTAACATCTGATGGCGGGTCTATACAAATATAGGGGAGTCTGCCTCTGTATAATTTCTCACAAGGCTACAAGCACATGTGCAGAGAAGAAGAATCCATCTTGGATCCTACGGATTGGCTTCACCCTAAGGCTATAGCCTATCCACTTGAATGGTCACAGACTATCCCAGAGGCTATCCTCCTTATAGAGTCCAAAACAAAACAGTAATATTACTACCACCACCATGGTCACAAGGCTACCAGCTCAGGCTCCCATGGGGATTTCAGATCTAGTGGGTCCTGTGGTGGGGCTAAGGCTGTATCGGATCATGATAGCCCAGACACACAGGTCACTTGGATCTGAATGAATCCTTAGAATCAGTCCTCCATTGCTTTGAATCACAGCCAAAGCAATGGCGGATCACAAGGCAGCAGCCTTGTATAGAGCAACTCTCATTCGCACGCATCCCATAAAAGTACATATCCTATTACAAAACATCCATTAAACTAGTTCAAAAATACATACAAAGGCATAGCCAGCAAGTGCTGGACTATGGAGAGGAAGAAAAAGAAAAAGGAAAACTACTTACAACTACAGAAGAACAGAAAAGAAAATGATCTCAGATCCCGTATCAGTGATAAAGTCTGAGCTACTAAACCTAAACCAAGTTTGGGTTTATATAGCAGTGGTGTGGCGGCGCATTAGGGTTAGGAAACCCTAATTTTAACGATGCCACGTGGCCGAATACTGTTCCTTGGATGCCTCAGGGCGCGTGCACAGAGATTTAAGCGTGGGAGTGTGTGCCCTAATCCTTGGAAATTCCCAGAAAGTCCTCTGCTGAAGCGATGGAAGGTTAAAGTTCAGAGCTTCGCTAGGTAGCCATCATTTCCCAGACTCGTCGTGTGGTAGCTCTGTTCTTCGCGTGGTTGAGTTTAACTCTGAAGCTTCAGCTGTCGCGAGGTTGGTGCGCTCTCGCTGGATTGAGCTTCGCGAGGATCCTCGCGAGGCTTTAATAGTTTCTTAGCTGCGCGAGAGTCCATTTCTTGATAGATCTTCGCGAGGATCCTCACGATAGCTTTGAGGTTTTTCTGAACTGCGCGACAGGTTCTCTTGACATTTGCATCCCGCGATTACTGTGCAGCAGCTGCGCGATAACTTTCCTGAAGCTCTCCTGTCACTCCACTGTGCGAGAACTTCTCGTGAAGTCTTGGGGAACATAGCGGGGACTGCGCGAAGCCTAAATTCCTGAATCCTTTGGAGCTTTGTCAGTTGCGCGAGGCTTACCTCAGGTCTGGATTCATGGCTCATTCTTCTGAGGGACTTCTAGTGCCAATCATGGGTTCCTTAGCAGGATTTGTGGCCTTATTTCACTGCTGTTTATTACCTACAAAAATAGCTTAACAAACATTTATTAAAGGGCTAAGGGTCTAATCACAAGTCAAGTTAACGGGTGAAAAGTGGTACTTTTCAGGTCTTAACAGCTGACCCTCTCACTAAAGGCTTACCTCCCAAGCTCTTTTTGGAGCATGCTGCGCGCATGGGATTAACTGTTAATTTTAATAGCCTTTGAGAGTGGATATATGAGAGTAAATATATTTGTTTAATTGATTCAAAAATAAAACTTATTTATTTACTTTTCCATTTTTATGCAAATAAAAATTTGGAACATATGGTGCCAGTAGATGGCAATAAAGTAGGACCAATAATAGATTGAGTTTCATGTAATCACTATTCAATTTGTAAACTTACAATCTATGTGAAATCATACTAGTTGGAATCCATGTTGGTGATGACTTTCAATACGGTAACTAATGAATGGTCATGTATCAATGACATGATATATTGACTACATTAATTATGTGTTAAAATTTTCACTAGACCGGACTGATTATAAAGACTTTGATTGAGATTGATTATGACTTACCATTCAAAGAAAGTTAGCTAACATTTGATAATCGGAGTTTATTGACATAATTTGGCCAAGTGGGAGACTGTTAGAAGTTTCTATTTTGGTGGCCATCACTATGGTCAACCCATTGACCAGTGAATGGTGTAAGATCAATCTTGAGATGTGTAGTTGCTAATTCGGTGAGTTTGAAGAGAATAAGCAACTAATAGGTAAGTCTTTTAGTTATGGTATGATTGTAATTTCTAATCACAATATAATTACTAATTTAAGTCCTTAATGGGAAAGGACTCTTTGGTTATAAATATAAGGGGTGCCTAGTCCCAACGTTGGCTCGAAACAATTCAATCTTCCCTATTAGCAAAAGAATCTCCATTGTGCTAGGAGATATTGAAAGCGAGAAGATCATTGAAGATCGGTAACTCACCATTAATGTCTCACACTCAAGGTGCACACATATATTTAATTTATGGATTATTGGTTTATTGTTTTTGATTGATCATGCGCCTAGATCCTATGGCTTATTTTGGATGGTCGGATCGATAGATCTATTTAGCTTCCAACAAAGGCTTCATACCAAAGTTGTATGTCAGCTTCGTAACAAGCACACGATAAAACGAAGATTCGCTCGTCGAGTTTTGAAAAGTTTATAGTTTCAGTTAAAAACTCTTCACAAGTTCTTCAGGATTTACACAAAAGCAAACTCTCAATTTCATTAATCAATCAACTAAATTAAATAAAGTATTTGCATGCCTTTATATAGGCTAAGAAACACTATAAAAATAAAACTCATAATTTTAATCTAACGGTCATAATTAATTTCACCACTAATCTCAATTTTCTATTATGTGACCAATTTTGAAGGATTAAACAATGGTCGATTGAAGCGAAATTAGTCTTTTTTGAAAACTTATCGAAGTAGTTTTCTAACAAGACAAGAATCCTGCAATTCAGACATATATTAAAAGAGTTATGATCAATTTTACAATAACTACATTAAAAGTGACAAAATTAATGGTCGAATGTCACATATATGTGCTTGAACCCTAAATAGTTTAAATAAGGAAACTATACCTAAAGCAAATTAATAAAAACACAAACAAACTAATGTTTATATCGACTCGAAATTCGCTTAGGCGAATTAGAAGTCACTTCGGCGACTTTGCATGTTCCCATCAACAAGCTTCCGATTCGCTGCCCTTTGCTCACTATGTTCTTTTTGGATATCTACAGATTTGTACTACGACACGTTTAGGGCCTTAGACATTAGGCTGCATGAAGGTGATTCTTATTGTTGGAAGTGACCTTTGATTCGCTAACCATTGATGTCGAATTATCAATTAATATTTGAGTAGATTAAGAGATTTTTCAACATATAAGATAACCGATTGATGAACCAATAAGGACTCCATTGCTTTATGTATATGAGCCATTTTATAACGTTGAATTATTATGATCGTATCGAAATCCAGTGCTGGTCATCAAACATGAGATGATGTTTATTTTGTATCCATTAGATTTTGATTCGATAGGGTAAGATGGACATTCTGACATACCGTTGTGTTTAGTAGTGTGGTTCATGATGTGGTAGATATACATGATAATGAAGGGTCTTAGATGTGAGCGTCAAATTTATGCTATTAATTAATTAATTATTTAATTGATTAGATATAGGTTAGTCTAATGTTATGAGATGTGTAAACTATAGTAGTAATTTTGTTGGTTCTTAAGGGTGTTTGCATATTTTCATAAAATTTACTACACCTAAATATTTCCTCTTCAATCCCCTCTCCTAATAGAAAACCCTAATTATCTCTAAGCCTTCATCTTTTCACAAACCTTTGAGAAAAGAAGAAGAACATCGAGGCGCGTATTGAAGGCCTATAGTTTGATATACCTTGGAGATCAGGAAAGTTTTATAAGAGAAGTAATCAAGAGAGAGATCTTTTGATTTCGTTGATTTCCGGTCTCCCCTAATCTACACCCTAAAGCAAGGAATCATGGATTAATGAATAAATAATTTTTATTTCATAATTTTTGTTGTGTAAAAGGTTTGAAACCATAGATTTCTCATGTTTTATTTTTCGCTACGCTAATCACTTCACGGGCCATTAAAAGATTGGTATCAGAGCCTCACATAAATTCAAATCATTTTGTACGTGTTGTTGATCGAAAACATAAGCCTTCAATTCTTTGATTTAAAGTTCATTATGTTAATCTCGTTCTCATATCTTTCAGGGTCGATTTTAGACTATTAGTTTTTCTAACAAAAATTATATAATTTTGTAGAGCTTGATTTTAGATTAAGAACCCAACTAGAATCACGTCTTTTCATTATGTATTCAAATTTATATGCGTTTTCAAAGTTATTATTCAAAAGATGGTGCAAATTTCAAATTTATATAAATATTTCTTTTTATTTTTGAGAAAAGAAAATAGAAATCATTTCATTTAAGGGAAATCAACAATTACAACTGAAGAAATAGATGTAAGATAGGACTTTATCTACACGTAACATTCGTTAGATAGGAGCTTTTCTTTCCAACCCTAGAGTTTACGCCACACCCTATCCTTAATGATACCAAACGAGCTTCTCTTTGATCTGTCAATAGTCGTCGGGAGGCCCAAATATTTTTCCAAAATCGACACCTTACAGATACCAAGAATTTGAAGTAGCTGAGCCCTTTTTCAGTTTGAACATTTGTGCTGAAAGTAATTGCCGACTTATCAAGGTTAATTTTCTGACTAGAGGCCTCCTCGTATAGCTTGAGAATCCGAACAATTTCCTCACACTCCTTTTCCTTTGCCCTTATATAAACAATACTTTCATCGGCAAAAATAAGATGTGAAATAGAAGACACACCTTTATACCTGAAATCTTCCCTGACATAGAGGAGTGATGAAGCAAAGAAGAAAAATTTTCAGTGCAAATGATGAATAAATAAGGTGATAATAGGTCCCCTTATCTCAAGCTCCTAGTAGGGAAGATGTGCCCCGAGACCGCACTATTTATACAAAAAGCGTAAGAGACTGACATGACGCATTCCATAATAAGCTTCACCCAACGATCTTGAAAACCCATTTTAAGCATAGCCTTTTCAAGGAACACCCATTCTATTCGATCATACACCTTGCTGCTCATATCGAGTTTAATTGCACCACAACCTCTGTTCTTTCTTCTATGATTTTTCATGTAATGACCAACTTTAAAACAAATAAGCACATTATCAGAGATAAGTCAGTCAGAAACAAATGTGCATTGATTTTCAGAAATGATGTTCGGTAATATAACCTTTAACCGATTCGCCAGAACCTTAGCAATGATTTTAATTTATATAAATATGAGATCAAATCTAAGTCCGTTTTAGGGATATTGTAGATCTCAATTCTAAAAGAAAAACTCAAGTGCAATCACATTATTTGATTAAGTATTTGATTTTATATGATTTTAATTTCAAAGCGTTTTTTTTTCTCAATCAATTTGTGGTTGCAAATATAAAAATACAAGTATTTGTTTGCTTGATTTTCAGCTACAAATAAAAAATAACAATTTAGAAAAGAAGTTCATTGGGAGAAGGAGATCCGGGTCCGAGCCGATTCAAGCTGGGTCCAACTTGAGCTGAGGTTGAGCCGATACGAGTTAGATTCGAACTCGAGCCGGGTCCTAGCTGACCTAAGCCCAAACTTGAGCCGATACGAACCAGTACTGAGCCGACCGGAGCCAGTCCGAGCCAAGCCGATGCTAGCCGGTTCGAACTGGATGGAGCCCGGTCCGAGCCGGGTCCATTTTGAGCCCTAAAGATATATAGTTTTTGGTATTTTACCCCATTTGGATGTATTTTGAGGCCCACTTGCTATTTTTTGGACAAAATAGTTATGCCGGATTGAAGTTCCCTTGATGAACTATTTTTATGGATTTTTGTTTCACAGATTTTTGGATCATCAGAGACACCAAATCAATCGGTCAAACTTGGATCGATATTCAGTTTTACAAAACTGGATATGTTGACTGCGATTTTATTTTTGGCATAACTTTCTAGTTACAAGTCCAAAATTTTCCAATGAGTACTCATTTTTTATCAACTCCATGATATGTACGCAATGGTGTTAATCCATTTTCCGATTTGACACCTTTGTGATGCCTTAAAATGAGTGAAAAGACCAAACATATTTTTTTATGTTTTTCGATTAATCTCAGCCCATTTTAGTTATGAATTTGTTGTTATATGATGTTATAAATTGAATGATTTTATTTATGTGTCGTTGCACAAACTATACGCTATTGGGTATGACATGCATCCTAGGTTAGTTAGTTTTAATTAATCAATTGTACTAGGGTTAGATAGAGTCCAATGTAATCTTTTAGGCCTCGTTCGTTTGCACCGAAAGGCTAGGAATCTTAGTTTTCCCTCAAAAAGCAACCTCTTTCAAAGCATTTCCGCTCATTTTCGCAGTTTGTGAGTTATGGTGGGCCCCACAAAAAGTACACCACTTTCTGAACCAAAACGACGTTTGCACTTATTACCTTTTAAGGTAGAAAAGCTCTGTTTCTGAGCAGCAGACTATATACTTATCTTATTTATATAGTCTCTTTGACCAACAGCAAATGAGAAATTAGCATTTCTGAGAAAAGCCAGGAATCAGGGCAACTTAAGAACAATTGTAGGAAAAGGCACGAATCAGAGTCTACTAAGAATCAGTAGGAAAAGCCAGGAAAGACCTGAACAATGCCTTAGTTTATTTCTTAGAGCTCGTTTAGGTGTTTCCTAGCTTTTCCCAGAAAAGCTCTGAATCCTGATAACTCCGAATCTTGCTGATTCTTAGCAGACTCTGATTCCTGTCTTTTCCCAGAATTGTTCTTAAGTTGCTCTGATTCCTGGCTTTTCTCATAAAAACTAATTTCTCAATCGTTTTTAAGTTTTTTTCCGAAAAGCTCAGAATCGGATGAATTTGTGATTGTGCTACCGTTATACGAATGTTAATCATCAGACTACTTGCCATACTCGAATTTGGCTAAAAAATTTTGGTGAAACCTGAAAAGACTCATTGTTGGTGTCATGCGACGATTAAGGGATTCTTGATGGCGGTACCATGAGGTAGGTTATTAGGGTGTGTTTGCATTCCTTAGATGACTCAAGTTATAATCAAGTGTTGTAATAATGGGAGGATAGGATAGTTATGAGGCTTAACGCGTTCACTCTTTATATAACTACCATTAGTTATTACAGATTAACGTGGATTTGTGTTGGTGGACATATGATTGCTTTTATTTTTTGGTTTTCTTTTAGTTGTGGATGTAGAGAATTTATTTAATTCTTTATGCTCTCCCATCAATTCAATTGAGATTAAAATTTTATTCCAATCCCTCAATCCAAGTATGCAAACCATCATGAATATCCATAGGGAGACAAACCTAATGGTGCCAATATCTATATATGATTGAGAGCATATATGACTACGTGTTTGGTTGGTGTAAACCCCAACAAACATTAGTAGTTGATCCTACAAGGATTTATTTCTTTTTCAAAGATATAGTCGGAAATATGTCAAAAGAGGAACAAACATTTATGTTTGTGAATCTAATGTCATTTCTGGATGTCATGATACTTGGTGTCTTGATTCTAGATCCACTACTAATGTTTCAGATTATATGAAAGGGTTTCAGAAAACAAGGGTACCAAGTGAGGATGAAAAGTTCTACAAGAAAAGAAAAGAAAAAGAAAAAAAAGAAAAGAAAGTGAGGATGAAAAGTATATATGGATGCTGTCTTGATTCTGGATCCACTACTAATCAAGTGTTGCTGTCTTGATTCTGGATCCACTACTAATCAAGTGTTGCTGTGACCATGGTTGGTGATTTCTGGCTAAAACTTCATATTCCTCTCGTAAAATATTTTTACCTTCCTAGCATTAGGAGAAATTTAATTTCAGTTTTTAAACCTTTTGCTAGTGATTATTCGGTTTTATTTCAATAACTGTTACAATTAAATTTAATCTTAATTTTATTGCTTATGCAAAATTAGTTAATGGTTTGTCTATTTTAGGTACTTTCATTACTTGCACAAATGTTTTGGATACCGCTGCTTCAACTTGGGTTGAAGGAACGTCACATGTACTTACGAAGGGGTCCTCAAATGACACCTACGTCTAGGTCATATTAACGGTGATAGGACGATACAAAAGTTAATCAGTAATGGAATGTTGGGAGACCTTAATCTCTCTACTTATCCAACTTGCGAATCTTGTCTAACCGGTAAGATGACCAAGAAACCTTTCCCCAAAGGAGGTGTCATTAGGGTCACATATGTTTTAGATCTTATACACACTGATTTGTGTGGTCCTTTTCACATCAAACCTCATGGAGATTAATTATGATTACTTCATGACCTTCATCGACGATCATTTTAGATATGGTTATGTCTATCTACTTTAGAGTAAAGCAAAAGTTTTCGATAGATTTGTCGAATTTCTTATTGAAGTGGAGAAATAGACAGGGAAGACCATTAATGTGACGATCCAGACCCACATGCCTCAATATTGTCCAGTTCTGGGCTTGGAGTCGGCTTCGAGTCTAGGCTTGAGGATTCTGGTCGTGCATGGGTGCACACGACTATATACATCATCATTATTTATTCCCATATGATTACATTTATTATTAATAATATTATTATTATTTTATATATACAAAAGGAAGGGCTTGAGTTCGAAAGTCGGGTCGTGCCAAGCATGGGTTCACACGCTCTACAAAAAGATGGGTCCAAGGCCACGTCACAAAAGTCAAAGGTTTGACTAAGGTCAACTTGGTCAAAGGTCCCATTCTCGTCAAAGGTCAACGATTCAACGTTAATGAAAAATCAAGGTTGTTACATTCTTCCCTCCTTATAAAATTTTCGTCCTCGAAAATTAGTCATATGACTAAAGTCAATTACCAACATTAGATTCAAACTGACAAACAAATTATTAAGATCATGTTTTGTGCCAATTTTTTTTTTTTTCCCTTACAAATTTTTATATCAATCTTCTAATCTGATGGCTTAGAATAGATTCCATGTGACACAGATCCCAAAAATAAGACCTTTTTTTTTTTGGTGCAAATCTTGTGTGCAAGTGTTATCTCTCAACTTCAAATCTCATACGATTAAGGCACCTCAAACTCAAGTAATTATCATTAATTTTATTCGCCTTGTGAATCTTAATCATCGCCCAATACTTCAAAATTTGATTTAACCATTTTTGCACCACCATATGATTCTTCCTTAATAACAACAATAGAAGTCGACTTAAAATTTTCATCAATTTTACACAATAATCTCGACTTTTATCGCACTTTTCATATGATGAGGGATTTTCTACACTTTGTATCGAATGTTCGCTCGATTTTGTTTTATTTTATTTTTAGCATTTTGTGGATCTCAATCGTCACCCAGTACTTAAATAAATGAAAATAATTAACCATTTATTGCACCACACTATTATTCTCCTCCCTCCTTATAAAATCAGTCGATTTAAATTTGTCATTCTATAAAATAGTGCCAACTTCTATCACAAATTTCTCTTAACACATGATCTGTCGAACTTTTATCAAATATTTGCTTGATTTTTCGATTCTTCGACTTTTCCTTGAATCTTTTTTCAATTTCTTGAATTAAACCAAAGTAGTACCCAGTGAATGATTGGCAAGTTAAAACTTAGTATGGTCTTAACTACCCTCAAACATTACTTAAAGTGTAAATCGTGTTTTATGAGTTCAATAAAGGGGGTAGGTACGTAGGAATCAATACCAATTTTTTCTTTTTCACGGGTTTTCATTACTTAATTACTCTTGATTCATTAATCCTTCATGATTAAAATTGAGATTCGGTCTTTTAAGTCTCAAATTAATTGGTATTCCTAATTAACCTTAAACACCCGATATTTCAAGTGTCACACTTGGTCTAAATCCTTAGTAATAAATTTTTGACTGATTTATTAAAATTATTTGATTCTTAAAATCACCTGCTTAGTTAAAGTCCTAGCATCCAGTCCTCAATGATTACCTCTCCTTGTAACCTCTCAATTTTGAAAAAAAAATATATATATTCTTTAAAAAATTCTTAAATCTCCCGTCAGTAGGATATTTTTCCTTTATTATCATCTTCAACTTTTCAAACATCATTCTCCTCGTAGTCCTTTAAATAATTTATTCGAGGTTTACCTTTATCTCTCAAAATCAATAATTCCTAAAACTTCATTGCAAGATAACATCATCTTCATTATATCTCGTTGATCATAGACTATTTCAATATCATTTAAGGTTACTGATAATAATTTATTTTTCAATTCAAAATAACTTCAAATAAGCTAATCTTATAATCGACATCTCAACTAATAATGAGTTACAAATCATCAAACCATTCAAAATTTATCGTTCTAATTATTCCCCAACACTTTAAAATGTCTCTTCTAATTGCTCCTCAATCTTCAAAGATTCTTTTTAATTTTCCTCACATTATCTTAGCTCATATAAGTATTTCTTTAAAAAATCCTTAAATCTTCAATTGAACCTTCAAATCTTATGTCATTGATCGTCACACTTTCTTAAAATCATTCAGTCCTCAAAAGATCTAGAGCTTGGGATTTATTAGATTCATTGTCACCTCAATCACCATAGTGTACTTACTTGAGCCACACAGTCCTCGAAGAAGAAATGCCTAAGCTCTGATACCATCTTTGTCACGATCTAGTTCGGGCTTGGAGTCGGCTTCAAGTCTGGGCTTGAGGATTCAGATCGTGTATGGGAGCACACGGCTACACACACCATCGTTATTTCTTACCATATGATTACATTTATTATTAATATTAATATTATTATTATCTTATATATACAAAAGAAAGGGCTTGAGTTCGAAAGTCGAGTCGTGCCAAGCACGGGTTCACACCCTCTACAAAAGGATGGGTTTGAGGCCACGTCACAAAAGTCAAAGGTTTGATTAAAGTCAACTCAATCAAAGGTCGTATTCTAGTCAAAGGTCAACGATTCAACATTAATAAAAAATCAGGGTGATTACAATTAAGGTCTTGCACTCTGATCGAGATGGGGAGTATCGATCAGACTTGTCTGACGCGTACCTTAAGTATAATAAGATTTTACCCCACAGCAGAGTGGGGTAGGAGAAAGACGAAATCGAACCTTGTTGGATATGGTGAGATGAATGATGGATTTATCTACTCTTCCTTGGTCTTTATGGGCCTTTGCTCTTGAGACTTCCATTTACATCCTAAATCGCTCGTGTCGGCAAAAGTAGTTCCATAAAAACCATACGTTCTTTGGACTGGTAAGCAGCCTAGGTTAGGGCATATGACGTTCTTTGGACTGGTAAGCAGCCTAGGTTAGGGCATATGGTTATTTAGGCTCAGAAACTAGAATGCTGAAAAACTTGGTCCCTTATCTGATCTATGCTATTCCGTTGGTTATCCTAAGGAAACTAAGGAATTTTAGTTCTATAATATAAAGGATAATCAAGAAAAAGTATTCATAAGTAGGGATGCTAAATTTTTTAAAAGATTTTATTTTAGTTCAAAGAAACCTCCTACTCCTTTTTCTCTTTACCTGTTTCTAAGGATATTGTATGCCTCTTAGGCGTAATGATAGGGTCACAGATGGATCTAAATGTGATGGGTGTGAGTGGGGTTAAGGCTATGTAATACAATGGCTAAGAATGGTATGTGGATTCTTGTGGACCTACCTAATGGAGTTCGTCCAATTGGATGTAAACGATTGATTCGATCGAGTAAGATGGGTAATCTGACACACCGTTGTGTTTAGTAAGCGTGGTTCATGATGTGTCAGATATACACAGTGATGGAGGGTTTTAGATGTGGTCATCATAATTATTAATTGATTAGATATAAGTTAATTAGTCTAATGTTATGGGACGTGTAGAATATAATAGTAATTTTGTCGGATCTTAAGGGTGTTTGCATCTTTTCATAAATTTTTCTGCATCTAGATATTTTCCCTTAAGCCCCTCTCTTCCGATGTGTTTGGATATAGAGGAAATGCTGGAAATTGAGGGATCGAATTTATAAATAAGTCATTTTCCACTGTTTGGATTGCAAATATGGGTAGGAAAATTGTTACGACCCATAATCATATCCAATCTAAAGGGTTTAGAATTCCATATTATTATACTGCACGATTGTTAAGGCGATAAGCGGGCATACATATATTACTAAATCTTATATAATACAGGGCTCCCAAAAATCGTGAACTAGAATTTCTTTTCATATTAAAATTTTTCTTCATTAAGCTTATATTGAATTTTGAGTCCATCACACTAAATGACCATAAATAAAAGCACGGGCAATCTACTAGAAAGTATTTCTAAATATTTAATACATATCTGACATCGCCAAGCTGGTTGTCCACGTTGTCACCGTCATAAACCGCATAATCTATAAGTGCATCAAGTCCATTAGGACAATGTAGTCAATATCTTCACTTGTAGCTATTAGTTTTTTGTGGGATGAATTTACTAAGTTACATAAACTCAGTAGGTTGCACAACTGATCCACCACAATCTACCCAGGTGATCGTTGGTGCAACCTCGTGAGTGGAAGTAAAAGTTTTACATTTTCACAATTGTACATATAAATAACATAATAAAAGTTCTCAAAATATTTCATATCTAATAAGTTGAAAAAATAAAATAATTTTCAGTGCATATGATGCTTCTAATGTTTATCACTTTTCTTATTTGTCTTGTCAACTTAACATACGTGACATATTGGAAGTCTTATTATTACTATTATATGCTTACACAACATACTTCATATCTTACTTATTTTAATTAAACGGCCTATGTTAGGGCCGCTGCTCGAGCCTACCACGCGAGGTCCATGTGTAGATAATCACCTAACCTCTATATCATAATATAAACCAACATCTAACCAGATGAGGTTACTCACATTATACTAATAATGTCCTCTTAGTCTGAGACAAAACTAACATATTGTCTTTAAGACCCGTCTTGACTGTAGAGGTTTGCTCCCTTACAGTGGCTCATAAGGTATAACACGTATAAAATTTTAATTTATGTTCAGCTGGCCTTCACAACATGTCTTAACATATCATATCATTATTCGGTCCAAGGTTTGGGTCCCCACCCTAATTTTATTTCTAACATGGGTGCTACGTATCACCGTCCCCATCTGATCTTATTTATCCAATGGGTGCTACGTATTGCCATCCTCATTTCATATTTTTGTGCGTTTAAGTCCCCACCTTCTTAATATCTCGTTTTCTAACATATTTATTTCTCATATTTACTTAAAACTTATTTTGAATGGGTCACGGTGTGATAGACTTCACTAAATCACGCTTTTCAAGGACGGGTTCCGTAGTAACTTGAATGTACTTCGTTTGACATCTCATATTACTATAGAGGAGTTGCATCCGTATATGGACGCCTATATTTCAAGTTTCACGTGACCGTGAAAGAAATCCCACTGTGGTGAAAACTTATGCCATGCGTCATATTTTATTCCTAACTTATTATACGTATGTCCTATCGTAATTTTCTATATGACGATGATAAATATATATCAAAAGTACACTAAAACATACACCCTAAGCATTTCATATTCTTGAAGAAAATTAACGTGAAACATAAGATATGAAGCATTGAGTAGAAATAGTGAATAAGAAATATTTAACTATATTACTTCTATAATTGAATCTAATTACTCATCAATGGGGTTAGTTGTGGTTTAAGATTGACTTCAAGCGTTTCGCTCATCTTTAAGAGAGAGAAGATAGTGACCCACAATAAAGGTACGTGAGTTCTAAAATACATATCACAAGGTGATGTTAGACTGATCTCATCACATAGGTCTTATTGATCTGATGAAAACCGACTGGTTAAGGATTGACTCTCGTGTGACTCACACAAGTTTCGACCGCCGGATCCTTGTTACACAATTTTTGAGATATATACACCTTCATAATGTGGGTAGATGTGACAGCTCGGATTTCGGTACCCCGAAACCCGTGCCATCAGTACGATCCTCCAGACCGTGCCCCAAAGCTAAGCACGGAACATTGGTATAACCAGCAATAATAAAGAGATAAAATAAATAATTTATAAGGCAGAAAAAGTTAATATGCCCAACTGGCACATTCAAAAGATAGTTCTACTTTCATGCCACTGCATGAACAGAGAACCGACTCGAACTATCGGTGATAAACAGATCACTCCAGATGGTTCGTCAAAAGAATAATTTAATTTAATTATATTATTTATCAAAATAAAGGCTTGACATACCAAGCCGTACAATTAGCTCTCAAAAACTACTCTCTGTCAAAGTACACAGCAGAGTCTCCTAGAAGAAATCCTCGGGAGGAGGCTTCAACTCGCTTCCAGGCACGAAATCTGAATCACCCGGATCTACGTCTCCCGAAGCCTCAGCTACCGCTAACAAAGGACCTGCGACGTATAGTCTAGAGGGTGAGCTACATCCTAGCTCAATAGGGAACAACCACAATGAACATATAAATTAAAATCTCACATATATTCCATGATATTCTAAGCATGATGTGTCTATGCATTTGCTAGAAAAATAGTTTAAAAGCTGATGATTTACATTCAAAGTTTACTGGTAATTAGCATGTTTTACTTTACTGTTGATTTATCATGAATGACACTGAACAGGCCTAAAGAAAAACTTAAATCTTTAACTTAAGTAATCCCCGAGCAATATACATCGAGCCCCGATGAGATACCCTTCATCGTCGTCTAAATAGACAGTTGTTAAAATATATTCCCTAGGAATACGACCCAAGCCCCTTTCTCAATAGCCGGTGGGGTTTAAACTCATCTCAACATTCCTTGGATGTGCTTACTGTGTATGGATAGACCTCCGCACTGGTGTACGGATTGGCCATCGTATCGGTCACGGATATCCTGTCGCGTCAGTCGTGGGTATCCCGCCATGTCGGTGGGGTATCCTAAACAAACCTCAAATAACAAAAATAATATGTGCTTTACATATAGTTATTCATCGTGTAAAGTACTATCTTATATCAGTTAGGCCTCAACAGTAATTATTCAATCATATATACATCCTTGGGATGTATAACTTACTCGCATCACACTGATGCCTTTATTACTTTCTCGTCCCCTGGGGATGTTTCATTCTCATTAGATTATTTGATCTTAGTTACTCGCATCACACAGATCCCTTTATCACATTCTTGGTGTCACACACACACCCATTCTCACAAAGCTTTTCATAGTTAAAATATTTTCAATTCTGATAAACATATCACTACATACATGCTCTTGCAATTAAAGTACATGTTCAAAGTATTCCCTACCTCAACTCTCTGAAGATACAAGCATTAAGGTCCCACGCGGCTTCTTGTACTCGCTTTCACATGTACTACTTATGGTACATCACAATACATGTAACACATCATTAAAGCTGCAATAGAGAAAGTCCTAGACCTTCCATGAACCTCCAAGTCCAATTCAAAAGTCAACTGAATCTGTCAAAATCGATTAATCGATTCCCAAAATCAATCGAAATCCAAAATCGATTAATCGATCCCAAAATCGATTAATCGATCCCAAATCGATTAATCGAAATCCCTGACATAGCAAAGTCGATTCTCAAATCGAGTAGTCGATCCCAAATCGATTAATCGAAATCTAAAATCGATTAATCGATTTTCCTAACTCGATTAGTCGATTTCCCCAGGTCTTGTTTCTTCAGCCACTGAAGGTACCCAGTCAATTTTTAAATCGATTAATTAAAATCCAATTCGATTAATCAAAATTGGGCATCCTTGACTTTTCAACTTCTGGGCCAAAATCGATTAATCGAACCTCTATTTCGATTAATCAATTTGGCCAGATTCAGCTCCCTTTCGGGCTGTTCTTCCAAAACTCATTCCTTTCCTTTTTCTCTTTTTTTAAGTCTTTAATCTATCATATTAACTATGCTAGACTGAGTTTAACTTATCAATTCTCTAGGTATTGAAATCTAATACAACTTACCTCAATCAATCTCAAATTGATCAAGAACTAGGTTGGAATGGCTAGGGCTCCAGCTTTTGCTTCAACGGCGTCTCATGCGTTGAAATCCGACATTAAATGTTCAATCTTCCTTCCAAACCAACCACAATAACTCCTTGATAATTAATCTCCTTCTCTTTCTCTCTTTCTTCTTAACTCTCTCTTCAATAGCTAAAACAAAAGGGATCTAGGGTTATTAAACCCTTATATCCTCTCTTCGATTTCGGTGTTAAGCACATAGACCAGAGATAGGTGTATGTAGCTGTAACTTAACACCATACTCTACACTTAGGTCACATTTGCACCACTTCAGTTCATCACTCCATGAGTGCATTGTTTGACCATCACTTGGTCAACCCTATGACTAATCGGGCACAGATCCTAAGGTCAAAGTTAAACGTTAAATTTTTTGGGATATTATAATAGAAGATATATTTAAACAGCTATCCTAAGCTTAGAAGGTAGGTTAAGCCTATTTCAAAAGTTTAAGCTTCGACTTCTTAGGAATCTTTAGCTTAAATTGAGTATTTGGGCTTCTTGAGTACTTAGGCCCATCTAGAGTTTGAAGGTCAAATAGGTTCAATTGGTGAGATCCGTAGACTCAATTAATGATTTATGGGTCTTGTAGGATCTATATGGTTAAGGATATGGACCTATTTTAAGGTTTAAGGTCCTTATGTCTCAATTTAATAATTTAACTATAAAGTGTGTTTTCAAGTGAGCATGTATATTATATCAAGTGGCACAAAAATCAAGGTTCAATATCTAAAATAAAAATTTGACAATTAATTTGACTGATGGTTAGATGATCTATAGTTAGGCCCATAGGTTTCGACCCATGATTTGTTCAAGGAGTCAAAGTGCACCCTTTAGCCAATGTGCACTTATTTACAAATGCAATAAACAACAGAATTAATCTAAGTGTTAATACACCATTTTCAAGGGTTTTTAAGGTATAAAAAAGAATTAAAATAATAACATCCACTATGTGAAAAAGCTAAAAAAATCACTGCCTTAAACAGTCATTTTTTTAAAAAATCACTGTCTTTGACAGTGATTTTTTTTCAAAAAATCACTGCCCTAAACAATTGTAAAAAAAGGAGTGGCTTTTTTTTACCACTATACAAGACAGTGGTTTATGAACTTCAACAACAACTGCTCTTAACAGTCATAGAAAAAATCACTGCTTTTTTTACAACTATTTAGGGCAGTGATTTTTTTATGCAAATTTAAATATATATATATATATATATTTTTTATTTTTTTTAAATTACGTCGACAATTTTTTATGCAAATTTTTTTTATGCTTTTTTTAATGCAATTTTTTTTATGTTTTTTGTAATATTTTTTTTTAATGCTTTAAAAAAAATTATATAAAGAAAAAAAGCTACTAATCTCATATTTAAACACATCCATTCAACTCATTTAATGCCATTAATAAATAAAATAAATGCCCAATTTTTTTATTCAAAAAAAAGATTGCATCTCAACCTATGATCCACCCTTTCAAATCAACCAAATATTTTAAACTTTACATGCTCAATCCTTTTATTCAAACAAAAAAAAAGAAGAAAAAAAAGCGAGTTAACAATCTAAAGACCCCATGACCTATATATATATATATATATATATATATATATATATATATATATATATATATATATATGTTTCGCCTCTCCTGCCAAGTATCCCCGTCACCTAGTGATCCGTTTGAGGTGAGCTTCAAATCGAAAAGTTTCGTCTAAAATAGAAAAGAAAATGTAATTAAATATTTATGATATTAAGCAATTAAATTGAGATATTGATGACTTCTATCTCAGGAGTCCCTATCTAATAGGTCGGGTTGAAAATATTGACATGCTATATAAATAGGTTGTGTATTTGTTAGCCCAAACCCGACCCGAACCCAACCTGATACCTGTTTGCTACACAATATATAGATATATCGTTCTTTTAACATATCCAGGTCAGGTCCAAAAGTGGATAACAGGTCGGGGTCCAAAACTGGAAATGCAATTAAATCTATGAATCAAGAATGAGTACAGAAAAAATACATGATCCTGATAAATACATCTGATAAAACACATTAACATGATTAAATTTGCAAATATCAAAGTATTTGATTGAGAAATGAGTGCGCTTTTAAGAGTCATTGACCTTTGAAATCTGCCTTAAAACTTGCATCGCTGACTTTAGGTGTCGGCTTGTGATGGCCAATTAATTCCTTAACTATGGCCATCAGTGCATATCTAGCATTCTTTGACTCAGACTTTAGATTAAGTTCCACATGGTGAGGGCTTGAAATCAATGGAACAAGTATTTGCATGGGCCTAGTTTCCTGTTGAGCATCAATGGGATCTGTCATTGGACTTGGAAGTCTTTAATACAGACAACAAACATCTATCCAAATTAAGAATAAAGGAGCAAACATACCTGAACATGGAAGTATCTTCTATCATGATTGATCTGCAAAAAATTGGAAAAAAAAGCTCAGCCAAAATCTCAGCCACTGTTTAAACAAAAGCTATGTCCAATTATATGGTTTTTACAACAGATAAACATCTTGACACATACTTTCCATGAGGAGTCATCATAGATTTCACACAGCAAAGCCATGATCAGGGCTTTTTAGTATTCATGCAAAAGTGAAGGCTACTTAATATTTCTTGTACTATACAGACTTAATATATTTTAGACTACATATCAAATTGCTTAAAAGCGTACTGATAAAAAACTAAAAAATATTTAAAAGTGTAAGTTTAGTGAGTTATATAATACACTAACATACCAAATTTATGGAATATAGTATGTGCTATAGTTCAAAATACAACATTTAAAAACTACTTGATCTAAGAGTCCACATGTACATCAACAAAAGTGGGTATCATTTCCCTAACTTCTCAAAGAAGCCAACCCCTTGCACTTTTACGAAAAACACCAATTTCAAAGTAGCACGATCTATTTCAAAATTTCAGTGTTACAAGTAACAAAATTAAATTATTTTATTGACTGGACTCCAATATATTTTCTAAAACTTGCAACGCAGCATGGAACATTTGGGCCTTTCTCAATTCAAGAAATGGAACATGGTCATCCTTATCAGCAGGAATCATCTACTACAAGGTTATGCTCCGCTCCAGGACCTTACTCATTCTTCTTAACCTCCTGCTCCTTAACATCAACTAAATTGACCATTATTGGTGTATATATATGTGTGTGCGTGTGTGATAAATTGTATATTGGGGTATGTATATATTGTCCTCAGGGGCATTTAGGTATATTGGGTCTTTGATGGGTGATCCACCCATCATGAGCGGGAAAGTTGGCCACCCATCCGTGTGACCTAGTGACGTGCTCGGACTTCCATGCACTCAAAGTCTGTGCACGTCACATGGTCCCGAGGATGGGTGTCCCACTTTTCCGGCTATGATGGGTGGACCACCCATCATAGACAAACTCTTAATATAAAGGCCAGTGGGGATCCTATATCATAATTAGCTTGTTTTTGGCAAAACCTCTGTTTCTCAGTCTTCTCCTTCTCTTTCAATCTAATCCTAACCCTAAACACTACAGTCACACCAAAATTCAAGTGGTATTAGAGAGTTCGTTCCTGACCTAATCCACTGCTGATGTCACTGTCAACCTGCTGATGTAGCATGACGTCAAGCTGATGTCAGTCAGGCCAAATTGTTGACCTCATATGACAAAAACAATACCATCAGCTTGATCGAATTTCTCTTCCCAGAATCTTTTGTGAAGGGACCAAAGACTTTGGACTTATATTTTAGAGTTTGGAAAGGTTTTGTTTAGGAACCCTATATCGGTTTTGGATAGGAGAGCTGCCTGTGAAATCCCATGTGGATGGATGAAGTCATCTACAGGATCTATCAATTTTTGTGTTTCACGTGTTCATTTCTGAACGGATTTCTGCTGCTTTGAGGTGGGTAATGATAAATTTTGTAATGATCTAGATACATAAACATATACGTTGATTTTTTGATATTGGGATAGGAACATTTGTGTATAATCATGAGATTTTTCTTATTAGTAGGGTATTTTGGTCATTGAAGATATTAGCAACATTTTCGTCTTTTTTATTCTGGGGTAGTGTGGTTATTTGGAAAATTATGAGGGGGGTATTGAGTATTTCTCATGTTTGGAGTATAATTGGAAGTCATGAGGGATAAAGGGGGTTTTAGGTAATTTACTGCTATACGTTGATTTCTTGATATTGGATAAGAATATTCTCATTTGGAAAATTATAGGGCATATTGAGTATTTATTTGCTTGGAGTATAATTGGAAGTCATGAGGGATACAAAGGAGTTTTTACATAATTTAACACTTGGGGATAGTTGAGACATTTTTGTGAATGTGACGGTTATATGAGTAGTTTAATAATAGAAGGGCATCTTAGTCATGAATGAAGAGAGAATCAGTCTAGTAATTTAGTAACTTAACAAATTAAAACGGTAAAAGGGGTATGTAGAAAAAACTAGCTATTATTACTTTGTATAATATTTAGTTTTAATAGAAATAAAGAATTAAGAAGCGACGAAGAGACAGAGAGTTGGGAAGGGGTGTGATGAGAAAGAATTACTGAGAGATTGCGATAAGGGGAAGAAATTTCTTAGGTTTCTTTTAAAAGAAGAAAAACAATGACACTTGTGTGATATGCAATAACACAGGAATCAGGAAACCCTAACTATGGATTAAATTATTATTACAAGTCAAATCACTGAGGTTCAAAACTTTCTATCAAGTTTGTATTCGATAGTATGAGGTGTCGTCATTAAGCCTGTGATAAACCATTAACTATCAAGAGGCACAAGTAACTACTCTTATGATCTGCTAAACATTCTGAAGGGACTTCAAATTATCTTCAACCTTATAGGACTCCATTTTTTAAGCTCCTAAATTCTACTTCACCATATTCCAATTCGCTTATGATACACAAGTTTAATAAGCAATATCAAGATAAATGGGAACAAGTGCATGATTTACACTCTTAATTTACTCTTAATAATTACTAAACATTAATCCATAGTGTATACTATCCCAAACTTCAAAGATTAAGTATAGAAAATATGAGCAATGAACATAAAAATGAATGCCTAATTACAAGCATATATATATATATATATATATATATATATATATATATATATATATATATATATAGTGACAATTGTAAGTAGTGCCTTTCTAGCCATTAGTTTACCATAAAACTTGTGACAAACATCTATGGACGGTCATGAGGTCATTTAGCAATGTATATGTAGCCATGCCTCATGTCTAGGCTGAATGAGATAAGGAATTGAGCATAAAGGAGAAAAAAAGGAAAATGATAAAATATAAGAAAAATATTTCACCAAAGGTTAAATTCTTCTCACCAGCAAATCTTAGACAAATTGGATATCATCCTCTGCCCAAAACATAGACCAACCTAACAGGCCTAAATATGGGCACCTACATCAAAAGGCATACTTTCAAATTTCAATAGCTTATTTTTTAAAATGCAATGTGCTATGAGAAATTTCAGTTACCTGGTGGGTAGAAGCAGCAGATAGCCATCATAAGGTCAATAGACCACTTTTAACTGATTAACACAAATAAAGAGACATCGAAAGCCTATGAGCATCAAATACTAAAATTTATGACAAAATTAAACCTTATTATAAATTGAACTATATACCTTTTGGGGACCTAGAACTATCTAAAATCTGAACAGAATTCGACATGAAAATAAGGGAAGTCATTCAGGATCGAAGCACGTAATCCCTTTACTCTCATGCCTATGAGGTTCTTCGCGTTGTGCTGGCTCCACTCATCTTCAGTTACCTGGTGGGTAGAAGCAGCAGATAGCCATCATAAGGTCAATAGACCACTTTTAACTGATTAACACAAATAAAGAGACATCGAAAGCCTATGAGCATCAAATACTAAAATTTATGAAAAAATTAAACCTTATTATAAATTGAACTATATACCTTTTGGGGACCTAGAACTATCTAAAATCTGAACAGAATTCGACATGAAAATAAGGGAAGTCATTCAGGATCGAAGCACGTAATCCCTTTACTCTCATGCCTATGAGGTTCTTCGCGTTGTGCTGGCTCCACTCATCTTCAGCTTCATCAATTGCCTAAAAAAACATCATGTCTAATTCAAAAAACACTAGAGAGCTTTTAGCCTCATGGGAAGCAAATCATCTGGACGGTGAGAAAGACCAGATTTGGAGAATTGTGGCTTTAGTGGTAATATGGGAAGTTTGGAATGAAAGAAAGCAAAGAGTGTTTAATCATAAAAGAGAGCCTATGGCCTTGATTGTGAAGAGTGTTAGGGAGTTGGTGATTAGCTGGATCAAGTTGTCTCATAGTGATAAGGAGGAGGTGATCAGAGAGGAGGGGTTCGAGTAGGAGAAGTTGCTACGATATCCCTTTTACCTCTCGCTTAGAGAGGTCTATCTTTGGGACTGGTATTCTGACTCAGGGGGTGAGTTTATTCTGAGTGTTAGGTTATTGGGGGGTGGTTTAGTTCTTGAGGTAATCCAGTCTTTTGCTAGTTTGCCCATGTTTGTATTTTTTTATTCTTTTTTTTGGTCTTATTATAATATGTAGTTCATTGATAAATTAAAAAAATGGCCAGGACCAAACCTCCAAAAGCGAAGGTCATGCATTTGAATCCCACCCCCTGTTGACCACCTGCAGGGATTTATCCCTAGATCAAAAAAAAAAAGTATGATGTGTCTCCAGCCTGACATCACATTCTAATGAATGGATATATTGGTGGACATAGCCGCAGTAAGGAAATGAAGTGTCAAAAACATGGACAATGAACAGCCTGTTAGTAAAGTGACACTCGAATTTGGGTGACTTACTTGCAGAGAATGCTCTCAGTTAATTCAGGGCTCTTCATCTCAGTTAAACTGCTGATAACAGCCCATAAGTTTCCATGATCCATGAATAAGTGGAATAGCTTTTCTAGCCACTGTTCGTGAGAACCAATAGCACTAGAGCCAACAGTCTCAGCATGATGGATGGATAAAGTTAGGGTCTGAATGTATGTCCCAAGACCTACAGGAGCAATATCTTCCATTTTTTCGGTTTCCGGTTTGCAAGAATGTTCAAATTGAAACCGAACCGAAACCCATTTTTTCGATTTCCGGTTCGGTTCGGATAGGACCGGTTCGATCGGTTTGGATTTTAGAGAGAGAGAGGGGGATTCTAGAGAGATTTACAAGTATATTCAAATAATAACAATTTTAAAATTAAATTACCAAAAATGGTAGTTTCTCCCTCAGGCAGCCTTTCACCGGATTTCTCCATAACTCATCAGATTCTTGTAGATTAAATTTAGAGCCTAGATAGATCGCAATCTAGCAGGATCTGACACTCTGAATGCATTTCAAAATTGCTCTTTGGAGGGTTTGTCACCACAATCATTTCCCTTCACAGTTCACCAACCACTCCTTTTTTAATAATGTAAGATAAGAAACATCGAGACAAAGATAAGTCAGATTTTTTTCCTTCTTGATTCCGAAATGACAATTGTAAGCAGAAACGAGTGGAACACCAAACGTATCCTAACTAGAGTCATGGTTTGTCAGAATTTACAAAACAACTTGCAAAATAAAAATAAATAAATAATAAAATAAAATGTAGGAAGAATGTGAGAAAAGTCCAATTTTGAAACATTTACAATAGTAACTACCCAAAGCTGTAACACAATGTGGGAAAGGGGTAGCGAGAGGACCATAGCTGAATAACATGAAATGCGCCTAAGCAAGCCACCGCTGAGAGAAATAAATGAATGCCAAAGATCTTAGGCAAATCCAAAGAGCGTTTTTCCATATGTTCATCGAAGAATATTTCTAAGTCCCAATACACCCAACTCCAGATAACTGATATTTGTTAGGGAGAAAGAGCTTCCCAGTAATTATATAGTTTAAAAGGTCGCATGGAAAAATCAGAATCCATGCCAAGTGGTTGATTAAAACCAACAAGGTTAGGAGAAGGCTTTATATTTTAACATTATTATAACTGCAATGTAGGTTTTATTAACATGTAATAACATACATATTAAAAATAATAGATGCATATTTTTGCATAATTTAATCCATGAGTATGTGATTGATTTGTGATAATATGAATGCATAATGTAGATGTTACTACATTATTGTCTATACATATATTAATTAATCTCCATGAGTATATATTTTGACATTTATATGTTCCAACTACTTTTTCCATTACGTCCAAGCACATGCAATGACATGCTTCGACTCAAGAACACGTATCGACTCGCTAGTTGATACCCTTTGGTAGACCAGGTAACACTGGTTAATATATATCAGTTTTTGTTCAGACTTTTCCATATGGTCAGCAGTTCACTACATTCGAAGTAAAAATATGAGAAAAAGGTAGCTGAATAGTGTGGAATGACATTGATAAATAAACAATCATTTTTAACCTTCTCCTAATGTACACTTAGGAGACATGGGTCTACCCAGCTCATTCCTATCGTCAACAAAGAATTCTCTTGCCTCAATATGATTATTATGATTGAAGTATAATGCTCATTGAGTAGGGGCCAAACAAAACAAAGAAGGGGTAAACTCAGTGCTACATATCTAAAGAAGTGACGTGATTGAATCCAACATTGCAGACATTGGATCCAAAGATTGGTCTAGCCAAATTCAGTTGAAGGCCTGCAATTTGAGCTCCCATAAGCACTTACAGTACATATCAACCTGTTTGTTTAATTTTGTAATAGCAGGTATAGTGCTTTATTCCGTAGTTTCTTGTCAGATCACGGGATTCAAAACTATACACTTAAAAACCTTGAACTCAATTTTCGCCAAGCCATATAGCAGGTGGTGATGCATGAGGGGTGAAAAGGAAACCCATTCCATAATCTAGACAATCCACTAGCTATGTCTTTATAGTTTGTTGCAAACCACAGCTTGGCCCTGCGGGATTTGATCTATAATGATAAACAAGCAACAAAATCCCAATAGAACATGAGATATTAACAAATAAGATAAGTCTTTTATATCCAAAAATTTCAGCAAAACAATAATAATGAATGAGTTCATGTGTCTCTGTATTTATTAATTAAAACTAACGAAGCTGTTGAAAGTTCCTATTTTGAATAAACTCCCTATAAAAGAAAGGTCTCCTGATCCTAATCAACTTTCGATTTTTGAACATTTCTTTTGGACCGAATTGTGGACAAAATAGTTGCCACATGATTGCTGAAGTATCACATGACATTTGGGTCAATTAAGACACCTCATGTGATGCTTTAAGTGACCGATGAGTCTTTATTACCCCCTTAAAAACCCAATCCATATAATTTGCTAAGACTATTTAATTAGGCCTGTGAATAATTAATGCTCCCCTATTACTGTTCTGAACTAAGACTTGGTAGTTGGTACACAAAGTGTCACACAAATTTCCTCCCAGTTGAAAAGTACTTGACATTACTAAGTTGTCATTGCCGCCCTCTCTGTCCCTCTCAACAAAACTCATCTCTACTCTTATTCTTATTTAAAATTCATAATTTCACATATCCACCTTAGCATATGCAACTTAGGCACATGCACCATATCTTCTTACCACCCCAACACTTTACCTCCTATTATAATGTAGGTCTTACCACTACCTTAAAATAATGCCCCTTCAATTGTAAGAGACTCGTCGATCACATAAAACTCCACCCACCTATCGCCACTTTTCCCACCCCTCATTGATCTTATTTAAGGTCCTCCTCAACCACACCATCCAGTTGTATTAGAGAGTCCAATTGCATTATGACACCACATGATTTTCTATTGTGAATTTGTGACCAAATCATCCTCGCTCTCATGAAAACTGGGCACTCTGTAATTTTCTATTTTCATTATGCTAATTTCCAAAACCATAACTGTAAAGCTTCTCTCTATAGTTTCAACTAAGGTTTACTTGCTTTCCAGTCTGACCAATTAGTACTACATCCACAACAAATTATTAACCTCTTTTATTTCTTTGTCAATTCCTCAATAATAAATGCAATCAAATAAGGACTTAAAGCATATCCTTGCTACAACCAAACTCCAACAAGGAACTTAGTTGTGCCTCCACATGTAGTTCTTACACTAATGATTGTTGTCCATATATATCTTAGATAATTTTAATAGATTCAATCAGACAACATTTCCTCCTTAGGGCCCACAAGATTATTTGTGCCAATATCCTATCATATCTAAAAAATGATAGAAACCATATAGAAAATTTGGGCCTCCATTTAAACTTTTTCATAAGTTGCCTCAACAAGATTACCTTATTTGTTTGCAAAATAGTGAATCCCTTAATAAAAATGGCTCCAATCAACAAAACATCAAATCGTGTATATGACAGAAATCCTCCATATAAGTAACGCAGAGGAAGTTGCGATTGTTGAATGGCTGCTATTTATACAGCCATCTTCTCTCCCGGATTAGAGTTACCTTTCACAAAAGAAAAAAGAAACAAATTTTTTTTACCCATTGTATCTTTATTTTTATTAATGATAGTATTGGCTATAAGTTGATAAAAAAAATATAATGTTTTCGGGATTCTTTTGTAAGGATTTAGTCTCAAAATGGATTTTGATATCCTTTTATGCTAATTAAGGTCACTTGTATAATTTTTTCTAATAACAGGTGATCTTAATGTTACTATAAATATGAAATAGTTGCATCATGCATTTGGAAGAGAGTTCAAAATCATCATCATCATCACAGTCTATCCGCATGATAGATCTTTTTTCTGTCATCTATATTTTATCCCATTAAAAGGTACGATATTGATTACCTAGATTTGTGGCTTGAAACTTTTGGAAGCTGCTGCCTTCCTACCTCAATTCTTGCATGTAAGAGAAAGAGTTGGTATTAGGTATTTAGATAGGCAAAACTGTGGAATCCCCTCAGCCATCGACAGTGCTTATGCGTCAAAAATGAAAGTGGTCAACTAGTCCTGCATATAGGAAATGGAATAATTTAAATAGATTGACAACGATGGTGGAAAATCATGGATCAAGATGGTCAGGAGAAAATCTTGGCTCCAAGAGATCACTAGCCTGGTGACATTCTCTCACTGATCAAGTGACGTCAGCGATCAATCAACGGTCCAAATTTGTGGGACCAATAAGGTCAAAATGCTGATTGTCACTAAAAATTGTTTGAGTTGACTGTGGGCAGAAATCGGGGAGTTTATATACTGATTTCTGAGTCAATTATGGTTTTTGAACTCTGAGAAAAATATCCCAAGCAGCAAATTACTTGTACTAGTGACTAATTGGTTTTTGACATGTGATAAACCACCTAAGATATTCGCAAGAGCACACATTGCATTTTCTTGCAGTGCTTGAGCATACTCACTTTGCATAAATTATTTTGATAGGGCTATCGTAGCATTTACTCAAGCAAACATTTGCTTGAGTAAATGGGTAGCAAAAAGAAATCACAAGAGCCAAGTTAAATCAAATCCCAATCTCTTTCACCGTTGTAGACGTTAGTGATAACAAACCAAAGCATTAAATTCAGGAAAAATTAGTAAACACTGAAAGACAGAAGGCAAATCTTGCAATATTGACAGCATAAAATGGTGAGAGGTGGTTTTAGACAATAAATTGAGGCCAACTTTATTCCTTCACACAAACGTAAATAAGAATAATAATGGTATGAAAATTAAATCCCAATAAAAGTAGTAAAAAATCAAAGGAAGTAAGAAAGCCAACTAATCACTCTACACTAATTCTCTAGAAAAGGTTAAAAGAAGTGCCATAATTAAGAATAAAAGCAGAGAAAACCAGCAAATAAAGGTAGAAAATAATTAATTCCCCATATCTTTCAAAAAATTAATGGCAGCTACAACGGAAAAAATAGTATAACAGGCGGTAAATACTTGAAAATATAGAAAGAAACTTGTGTAAAAGGGGGTGAAATTTATCCACACACTAAGAAATAATAAGAAACCAAGGTACCTATTCAACGAGAAAAAACAAAAAAGAATAAGAATCCAAAACAGAGTTGGCAAACCATGAAAACTGATAAAATCAACAACACAACCAAACTCAATTCCACTAAGAGCTCCAAGAAACTTGTGGATAAATTTAAACCAAGGTACCTATTCAATGGGAAAAAACAAAAAAGAATAAGAATCCAAAACAGAGTTGTCAAACTATGAAAACTGATAAAATCAACAACACAACCAAACTCAAATCCACTAAGAGCTCCAAGAAACAAACAACATAATAACAAACCCAGCTCACAACCTACTTCAACTACACCAAAAAATTAAAAAACATATAAATACACCCCAAAAAATCTTAAAATCCATTACAAAACCCAGTAAAATCTTTTTATAATGACAAACATCAAGCATTTGGGCATTCATAACAGCCAGAAATATCCTTCCAGCATATTATTTAACTAAACTGACTTTTCATAAAGTTTAGAACATCATAATTGACCTAATTATGCATAGAACTTGCTGATTTTTCACATGTCAAGAACTGCTTCAAACCAAATCCCTCATCCGACAATCCATAAGAACATCTGATTTCACAAAAATAAGAATTCTACGTTACACAAATCTTAGATGTGTTACTATTCTTTTTCAGGTATCTAACCAAGAACTAGAAGTGATTGTTATCTACCATTTCTATGGTACAACATGGTCATTCTCTGTCTAGGGTGGAGACATTTTTTTTGGACAACAAACTTGAATTTTGAGGAGATATGTCAAGGCTTATTGATGTAAATTAATGGTTAGGATTAAAGAGATGGTAGCGGAAATATCCAAGAGCTCCTTCTCCTACTAAAATTATTGCGTGACGCAGAGGTAATCTCCAAGAGCTCCACGTGACACACATTTTCTCCTAGAGATCCAACTCACCTCCTTTCTTTCTCTAATCCAATCAAGGCACTTTTGCTCTCTAATTGTGTTTCTTTGTACGCATAGCCACAAGTCCCCTCTTATCTTCTCTCTCTACAAATCTGGCACAACTCGGCAACCACATACTTCCAACCAATCCCTGCTCTTGCTATCTCCCTCTCTAACTTACACCCACCAGCTAGGTTCCTTGCCATTCTCTCCTCACTATGATTTCTACAAACCAACCCACCCTTATAATTTAATAAGAGCCCAAATTAGGATTGCCTCATAGCACCTCCCCCACCTTGGCAAATGTAAGCCCTTTTGTCTCTTTCCTTATTTTTCTCTTTCTCTAACTCCCATTAACTACAAGATATAGAAAGAGAAAGGAAATCCCTACCTCTCTCTTTACATTACCCAAACCATGGAAACTCCATTGTTGTTCTTCTTCAACAACCAAGATACACCATCAACAACACACAAGTGATCACTTGAGTAGATTATGTTACATATTGTTATAATAATAAATATTTATGGCACTATATGATACCTTCTGGATTCACATGGTTCATGTTTTCATTTGACCTATAAGATGATCATCTAGTCATCTAGATCAAATCCATCAGCATCCCTACACACATACTTTTATTGTTAATGAACAGAAATTATCACATTTGAACCAAACGTAACATTCTCACAACCGCAACAAAAATAAATAATAGCATTAAATTGCATAAGGTATGAAAAAAAGGAAATATAAATATATATCTACATTCAAAAAATAAAAAAATAAAAAATTAATCAAGCAGTATACACAAACCTCTTCGAGCTCCGTGGAATCGATTACAGGGTGTCCGAAAATGTCGTCTCGATCCTACAATCGATCGGCATCAACAAGGTGAAGCTCTATGATGCAAATCCAGGGGTTCTCTGTGCATTCGCAAACACCGAAGTCGAGTTCATCGTCGGCCTCCGCAACGAGCAACTTGCGAGAATGGGAGATCCGTCGAACGCTGTGGCCTGAGTAAAGACGAATGTGCAGACCTACTTGCCGGAGACAAAAATCACCTGCGTCACCGTCGGAAATGAGGTAGTGGCCGGCGAAGACAAGGTTTTGATCTGAAACCTTCTCCCCGCGATGAGGAACGTTCAGGCGGCACTCGGGACGCTAGGGTTAGATAAGCAAGTGAGCGTCACAACAGCGCACTCGTTAGCAGTACTTCAGACATCTTATCCACCGTCCGCGGGATCTTTTCGGAGTGATCTGACGGACGTGATTTCTCCGATCTTGAGCTTCCAATCGAAGATCGGATCAACTTTCCTCATCAACGCTTATCTGTTTTTGGCATACAAGGGGAATCCGAAGCAAGTCCCTCTGGATTTCGTTTTGTTTCAGCTAAACCAAGGGGTTTTGGATCCGATCTCGAATCTCCGCTACGAAAACATGCTGTTCGCGCAGATTGACGCTATTTACTTGGTGTTGGCGGAGCTAGGGTACTCGCACCTACCGGGGCAGATCTTGGAGACAGGGTGGTCGTCGAAGGGCGACGAGGATGAGGCTAGGGTTTGAGATGGATTGGACGAACTCGTGCAAAGGGGTTGTCGAGAGAGAGAGGAAGAGGAGAGAGGCTTGGGTTTGAGAGAAAAAAAAGAGATGAATAAGGGAGACGGCGGATTCGTTTGCATAATAAAGAGAGAAGAGAGAAAGTTTAGAAATAGGGTCCCGACAGATTTGGCACGTGATAAGGGTTAAAGTTGCATGTGATAAGGATTAACTAATTAAACCACTGTTTTATTATGATAAATCACTGATTTTGACAGTGGATTATTATATTACTGCTTGGGCAGTGGTTCTTTATATATTTGCAGGTGTAGTTTATGTGCCATTTTCACGTAGTGATCATGAGCAATATGAGTCGTCTAGATGGATAAATCGTCAAGAAGTATATGAGGCTCATCCACTGATACGAATCTCAAAATGGCTACGATCATCGAGATCTGAGCGGTCAAACAAGGACCATAAGGCCTAGTGCACACAAAACAAAAACAGATGCCCTTACATTGCCTGAGTTTTTTGTTGTGCCTGATTTATAGTCTTTAGGGGTCTGTTTTGTCGGCACACTTTTGTGCCATATGGAAGGGTATAACACCCTCTTATTCTCGACCGATGGGTTTGACCAAAGGGTCAACCCTTTAACCATACCCACACAAAACATAAAAATGAGATATAAAATCATCATAAATTCATCACATAAAAAGTGTAAAAGTGTAGATTTAGATAAATAGGAGGGTATCCACCTATTGAAGCGTGTCAGCGAAGATTTCACGAAAATTTAGTTGATTCAAATTGAAGAATTCGTATTGACGCAAATTGGATCTGACGCATTGCTTCGGCTTGGGTTATGATGGTTTGCATATTGATGTAGCTTAGGTCTGAACCGTTGGATCAGCTCAAATTCTTTCGACACTAGTTTCCTTGCATAGAATTTGTAGCGTCGATAGGTGTGGCTGCTTGAGGGTGGTGATGCGGTAGTGGTGAACGTTGAGATTGCCGCAGATGAAATCTTTGGTGAAGGAGGTGCTTCCAAGATGGTTTTAATGACTTCTTTGGTGGCTAAATATGAGAGGGAGAGGGGAAATATGGAGTATTGTTGTTGTTCGAATATAAGGAGAGGGGCTGGTATAGCAGCTGCGCCAAGGGTAGGCTGGTAGAAGTGTTCTTTCGGTGGTTGCGACATGAAGAAGAAGAAGATTAGTGGTCGGCCTTCTTGTAGGATTTATGTGGCGAGAGAGAGAGAAGATTTTTCTCCTCTGTTTGGACCTTTAGTTTAAATAGGAGGTAATAAGGGAAAGAGAGGTGGACGGTAGAGAGAGAGAGAGAGAGAGAGAGAGAGAGTGGCTAAGAGGCCCCATCACGTAAGTCAAAGGTTTGAAAAAGGTTAAATTGGTCAAAATAATCATATCTTCATCAAAAGTCAGCAATTCAATATCAACGAAAATCAGGGTCATTACAAAAATATAATCCCAACTTTCCCATATTTTATGAACAAAAAATCCGAGGGAGACCCTCACATTATCTTTTTCGTCTCTTCAAAAAATGATAAGCCCTCTTTTTTATTTTATTCTTGGATATCATTATTTTCATTATGTGAAACTGTTGCCGCACCTCATCTCCACCTGTTGGCATGCATTGATCACTTTGGATCAAACGATATAGATAATTTTTCGTCCCAATCTTTCACAAAATCGATTTTGCGATCATGAGCATACCATCATGTGGTTAATTTTTTTATTCTATGAGGCACACAACCCAAAAGTGACTCTAAAATTACATGGCCATATCAAATTCAAATGTGTTTTTAGTCATTTTTCTAGATGTGTGCCATGTGAAATTAGAAATTGACCGTTTGATGGCACTCTCATTATTTATAGATTGTTTTTGTGAAAGATTGGAATTAAAAATGATCTCCATCATCTTATTCAAAGCGGTCAATGCATGCCACATTGGTGGAGATTTGGTGCAAGAATCAAAATTTCGGGTTTCGTTTCGGTTTCAGAGGAGACCGAAACCGAAATTTTGGACAGAAATTTCGGTCCAATATTATCATTTCGGTGGCGACTGAAACTGATAATTTCGGCCTAAATTTCGATCATTTCGGTTGAAATTTTGATCCTTGATTGGGTGAGTTCACAATTTTACAAAAGTACGCACTTTTTTGGCCCTCATCCTCTCCACTATGCCAACGTTCTCCCCCACGCTCTCTCTCTTCCCTTTCCACATATTTTTCTCCACTATTTTTGGAAGGATATCCCAACATAGATAAACGCAAAATCCTATGGATTCCTATAGGCTCCGAAACTACAATAATTTATGGGATTTATAAATTCAAAACCTATCATATTTATCAAAGAGGTATTAGCCCAGTTGGTAACCTTCCTCCATTATGAGGGAGGAGGTTGTGAGTTTGATACTTGTCCTCCATGCTTTCTCTCACAGTTGATGCTCTCTCACGCTGCTCCTCAGCTGTCATATGTGTATGCGTGTCCGATCTATCCTACTCTACACCATAAACCAAGGTCTCATGGATAAATAACTTTTATTTTATTATTTTTTTGTGCAAAAGTTTTGAAACCATAGATTTCCCATGAGCGATTTATTTATTTTCCACTGCGTTAATCGCTTCATGGGTTAGATTTACGTGCCTACAGGTTTATTGAAACCTTTCCAACTCTTGGAATGCAACGTTTGAGATAGTTTTTCATCCCAATCCTCAACATAATGGATTCTAAGATCATGATCATACCATCATACAATCAATTTCTAATTCCAATCCTCGACACAATGGATCTTAAGATCATAATCATACCATCATACAACCAATTTCTAATTCCACATTGAACGGATCCCAAAATCTGGCTCTATAATCATGTGTAATGCCACCTTTTGGGGATATGTACTATTTGAGAAAAAATTGGTCATCTAATGATATGTTCATCATCCATTGTGTGAAAGATTGGGGTGAAAAACGATCTCAATCGTCCGATTCAACGCAGTCGAAGGGTTTAATTGTGTTTTGAACATAGGCGCTTTCAGTAGTGATGCAGGAGCGAACATATGTACCCTATTTGAAAATGGGTACCTCTATTCTTGCCAACCACATTTTTGTGGGTGAAAATCCATTGACGGCTTTGAATGTGATGGTGGAGACTGTTTTTGACCCCAATCTTTTGATGGTGGAGACTGTTTTTGACCCCAATCTTTCAGATGGATCTTGATACCATGGGCGTACCATCAAACGAAATCTTTTTAGTATCATGTGGCATGGATCCCAAAATAGTAGCCCTAAAATCATGTGACAAACATTACACTCAAATGTACTTTAGGGACACTTTTTTTAGAATATGTGCCACTACGTGGAAAAAAAGTGGACTGTATGATGGTACGCCCATTGTCTCTAGATTCATCGTGTGAAAGATTTAGGTGAAAAACGATCTCCACCATCAAGTTCAAAGCAGTCAACGGATTTTCTGTGTTGGCACCCAGAAAAATGTTGGCACAAATAGAGGTACCCTTTGAAAATAAAGAGCTACAAATTGCACACAAGATCCGTACTCTTGCACATAAGTTAAAAAGACTTAGTGTTTTTAGACCTGTGCAGCGTGAAAAATCATCTAAGTCGTGTGATTTGAAGGTCAAGATGTAAATATCATTGATGCCAAAGATTAGCATGAAAAACAATCTCTGTTACTTGATTCAATACAATCAACCATTGAATCAGATGATAGGTTGTAACTGTGTTGAATCAGGTGATAAAGATCTTGATAAAGATCTTGTTTCCTGCCAAACTTTGGCACCAAAGATCATTTACTCTATGGCCTTCAAATCAAATCGCTTGATGGGGTTCCACGTGACTCAAGTCTTTAACTTAAGCTTATGTGCAATAGTCCCAAAAATACCAAGTCTTTACTTTAAGCCTATGTGCAATAGTACAAATTTCGTGTGCAAAGTTGTAGCTGCCTTAAAAATATTTTCTACTATCGGTTTTATTATCATTTTTGTCATAATTTGTATAAAAGTCTTTATGACTTCATTTATTATTAGCTTAGAGTGGGGAATTTAGTGAATAAAATTCATACCCCTGGTTCATAATGTAACACGGGAGAGACAATTTAGATGTGTGTTATATATTGTAGAGAGTATGACAGTTTAGGAGCAACACTTGAGGAATAAATCTGTAACGGTTTGGATTTTCCTAAACTATATTTAATAGTGTTAGATGTGTTTTTGTCACGACCCGAAATTCTACCCCATCCCGAGGGCCTAGAATTCTTAGTTATGACCCGCACATATCCCAGATATGCTAAGCGGACATATACCTAATCATAGTTCTCGCGCACATCTAGTTTCACGAAATCCATGAAAACTAACATACCATGGTAGAATATAAAGCAATTATAAATGCTGAATAAATCTGACAAAATTCGATAGAATATTATAAATCGACAAATAATATGTAAGTCAAATCGGAGATAAATCCGATAAAAATGAAAGCATAGAGTCAATGATAATAATATATGGCAAAGTCCAATACCGAGTCTACAAAATCAGTATCCGGCGCTCGGATCAAAATCAACACAGTAGTCCTCCTGATAACTGGCAACGTCACCCTCCAAAGGCTCTTGGTAATCTACGTCCACTGGGTCGACGTTCTCAGTACCAATCAGATCAAAGAAACCCACGTCCACACCGTCGGTATAGTCACTTACAGCTGTTAGATTATCGTGGGATGAGTTTATTCAATCAAATAAACTCAGTGGATACACCACCAATCCACCCCATACTATTAAGGTGCATTGTGGGTGCATCAAGTGAGTGATAGCATAGTATATCAAAGGAATCAGAACAGAATAACAAAATCAAGTGTATATCGTAAGTCCATATCCTAATCATTAATGCGAGATCATGATCTAGATACTTACATCCTAATGTACCTTACCATATCTTATATCATATCATACCTCATATCATACCATATTTTATTATTCTCGCACATACGTCTGTATATCGCATGAGCGTAACTAACATACTCATAAAATCCTAAACGACATGTGCCAGAGTCGTTGCTCGAGCTACCATGTGAGGGTCACCATAGTATCATACCACCATATTATAACGCCCTCCATATCGTATCATATCATACACCTCATCCAGTCACAAGGGTGGCCGGTGACTCATAACTCATGATGTCTCCCAGAGACATCCGTCTTGACTAAAAGACGTTGTTGCCTTTACGGTGGCTACGCAAGGACCGACACGTACAGAGACTTAAATTGTTAATGTTTTGCTGGCCTATACAATGGTGTCTTATTATCGTAATATATCTTATCATACTGACTCATATCATATCATACTAACTCACGTCTTATTCTACGGACTCATATCTTATCCTATCATATTAAAACTCGGGGTGATAGGGTCACCATTTATGCCACCGTATACGAGGTTACACTGAATTCGCATTCATCCTACTCGTCATGGTGTCCCATACCACCATGAGTTGTAATGCATGTGAATACGATGTATTCCCCGCTTCGATACCATCTCGATGAATTATCACGCCCAAGCATAGGCATGATCTTATACACTCTCGCATCATCTGACCTAACATGACCTTAACTCATATCATGATCAAAGTAGAGGTACAGAATCATCACACACACACAAAAAGGTTTTCATTTAGATTATTGTTATATTTATTTACATAACACACCAATAAATATAGAGTAGGGGAGTAATTGTGTCTTTTCGATAACTGGAAGGTAAGAGTTCGATTTTCACGAGATATCAAAATTCTAACACTTCGTGTTATCGAAGAGGTCGCGTTGAAGTGATAAAAGTGACATATATATATATATATAATTATTAAATATTTAATTAAAAATATTATTATTTTAAAAGTTAAGTGAATCACGACCATCGATCGAAAAGTACAAGTGACTAAAGTGCACTTATTTTTTATTCGTGCAATAGTAAAATATTAGTGTAAATCAGGTCGTTCATTCGAACGAGGATCATTTGATCAATCGATAAATAATGTAAGTTACGCAATTCTGATCAGAGTCAATCCTTCGGTGTTAGAGTCGATTGATCAGTGGAACGAATGCGACACAAAGCTTTTGAGTGCCCAATTGTTTAAATAGTAAGGTATTCAAGTACCTTTATATATAGCATATATCCTTGGTACCTATCAGTATTAAAGACAACGTGGTACACGTTGTACCTAGCATATAATAGTAAGGATCAAGTCCATTTGCATGGTCAAAGGTATAATTGGACTGAATTATGAGGTTTATTGTGCTTAGCGAACTAAGATGGGTCTGTGGACCAATGAATTCAGGCCATTGAACATGAAAAATTATAACCCCAGACAAGCATTGGAGTGTGAAATTACCACAGTCCCCGTGTCTGGGAACTGTTTGAGGTTTATATCGGGGATATAACGTTACTCATCAAAATATATACATAAACACGAAGGCTTAGACTCTTCCTACTTGTATTGGGTACCTGACCCGAGGGCGTGCCTGTCTTGGCTCTCGCGTAAACCTCCCTCTAGGGATTGAGTAGATATTACTATTTCCATGCTTTATGCTATCGTTAACAATTGGGAACTTAATCGGGAATATCCTTTGACCGTTTGATAAGGAGGAGAACAACTTGAGTAAGGTAACACTTGATAGCCTGTATAAGTAAAAAAAAAAAGCAAAAAAAAAAATGCATATGTAATATAATATTTTATTAGGTATTATTTCATATAGCTAGCCATCATTAACTTTTATATAATATTATTTATTCCCATCAGTGCACAATTATAAGATTAGTATAATAGTTTAGATGATCAAAGGTCATATCAGGTACACAGTTATATGATTAATATAATATTTTGTATGTTCAAAGGTGCCATCAGATACCTGGTTGTAAGATTAAAATAATATTTTATACGCTCAATAGTGGCATCAGGTTGTTCGTTATAAGATTAATTTAATATTTTATATGTTCGTTATCAGGTACATGATTGTACAAATAAACTAAAGTTTAATCCATGTTCGTATATTCGACGAAGAGTTTATATACTAGTTCCGAATCGGTGGGTTTCGAAATAAACCCATAATATATAAAAATAAATAAAATCAAATAATATTAGAACAAAAATAAATTACATTTTTTTTTTAATCCTAGGACAATATTATCTAGGGAATAAATTTAGGAGTTATTTTATTAGTCTGTCGATACGCGATCGAATCGTATCTTACACGACGGGATCTGAGAAGGACGAGATGGATGGATGGGTACCCACCTCTTGAAGCATGATTGACAGATCGATAGCGATTAGGGCGATAGAGATCGGCGTCCGCACGATGGTCCATCCACGATTACGTCGCCTTCTTCCACCACGATTTGACGATAGAAAAATACCACGGTGTTCTTTGTGGAAGAACACACAAGAGATTTAAAAGAGATTTGAGTGTTTTTAGAAAAGGGGTGGCTAAAGAAGAAAATGGAGTGATGGCTAAATTCTTGTAATAGTGATTTAGGGTTCTCCGTAACTTTCTTATTTATAATATATGAGCATTAATTCGCAATGTTTGATCCTTAGACCTCTTATCTATAACTAAAGTCTTTTAACCACTAAACCACCACACAACTTGTGTCAAATAAAGACGATTTTAAATATAAAACCTTTTGGAAAACTAAAATGTGTATTTTCTCAACTAGGATAGATTCCAGTGTGGAGCACTAACACTATGCTTGGTGCAAAATAAATCTAACACCACAAATTCAGTTTAAAATTTTTAGGGTCGTTACAGTTTTGCACTATACTTAGTATTAGCGCTTTACACCATAACTTACCCTATTTTAGAAAACTCCATTTAAGTTAGAGTAACACTATCCTCTTTTCTTATTATAATCTCTTAAGAAATCCTAGTCTTTTCTTATTCTTTTCTTTTCTTCTTCTTAAGAAACCCTAGCCGTTACAACATTTCTTCTTCAACCCATATTTTCTCAAGACTCTCTAATCTCTTCTCTAAAATCTTTTGTGTGTTCTTCCACAAGAACCACCGTGATCTATTTTCACTATCAAGATCGAGGAGGAAGAGATAGAAGAAATCTTGGACGGGTCATCGCATGAGACGTCGATTTTTTTACCCTAATCATCGTAGATCTATTGTTCACGCTTCAAGAAGTAGGTAGTCATCTATCCATCTTGTTCTTCTCAGATCCCGTCGCATAGGGTACATTCGATCACATATCGATATGCTAAATAAATTAACCCTATTTTATGATTGATATAAAAATTATTGATAAGGAGAATGAGATGGCTAATCCCTAGCCATATTTTTATTTAAATTTGTTTTAAATATTTTTCTGTCTTTTTATTTTTATTTTTCGTAACTCTAAATCATTCCAGAAATTTTAGAACCGATCGATCGATCTATACAATCAATCGATCGATTATGAGCCAAAACGAAAACTTCATATTTTCCTTATACAATCAACTGATCGATTATTCTTTTCGATCGATCGATTTTGCACTGAGACCTATCTTTGTAATATTGTTCTTATTTTCTGTTAATGGTCGATCGATCGACTTTCACTTTCGATCGATCGATTCTGGATTGAAACCACTGCTTATAATTATATTTATTCCACTTGATCGATTGATTTATTATGCTCGATCGATTGATTCTGCTCAAAGACTATTTTATAAATATAATTGCTTTACATTTTCGATCAATCGATCCCTAGTTACGATCGATCGATTTTAAACTGAACTAATTGTGTATACTTTATTAATTATCGATCAATTGATTTTCATTGTTTGACCGATTGATTCTGGACAAAATTGATTCATTATTTACATTAAATTTACTTATAATTCCAATTGATCAATTCTCATTTCCGATTGATTGATTTAAACCCCAATTAAATGACTTATATATTATATTTTTGAACGATCGTCCCTCAGTTCCGATCAATTGATTCTGACCCGAATGTCTAATATAATTATAATAATTCTGATCGATCAATTCTCAAACCGATCGATTAATTCTCGTCCGAACAGACGACATTATTTACCTATATACTTTCACTTTATTCACAATCAAAACTTAATGCATATTAATCACTTGATTGTTTCGATCGATGGTCGTAATTTACTTAACCTTTAAATGACAATATTTTTTTTTATTTATACATTCAAATTATATATATATATATATATATATATATATATGTATCAATTTTATCGCTTCAGCGCGACCGCTGTAATAACACGAAAAGTTAGAAATTCGATGCCCTCGTGAAAATCGAACTCTGACATTCACGTTATTGAAATCACAGTAATAACTACTTATTCTATATTTGTATTAAGTGATATGTAAATAAATATATGTATAAATATAGCCAAAAATCTGGATGTAAATCTTTCCTGTACATATCATAGTTTTATACTTCCATCTTGATCATAGTATACGAGTTATGAGCATGTTAGGTCATATATACGCTAATGTATGAGATCATGCTTATGCTTGGGGGTGGTGATTCAATAAGATGATATCTAAGCGAGGAATATATCATATTCACATGCCTTACAACCCATGGTGGTATGAGACATTATGACGAATAAGGTGAGTACAAATTCAGTATAACCTCGTACACGATAGTATATGTGGTGACCCTATCACCCAGAGTTCTAATATGATGGGGGATAAAATATGAGTTAAGATATGAGATTTGGCCCTTAGACCTTAATTGTAGTGAGATTTCTTTACGGTCACGTGAAATTCAAAATGTATGCGTCCATGTATAGATGCAACCTTATAAAAATATCTATGATAGAGAGGTCTCTTTACTGTCACACGAAGTACATCTAGATTACTACGGAACCCTTTCCTCGAAAAGCATGATTTAGTAAAGTTATCCCACTACAGCTCGTCATAGAAATAAGTTATAAGAGTATGTTCTTATATGAGTATATTAAGATAAAATAAGTTATGAGTACGATAATAAGACACTACTACGGAACCCTTTCCTTGAAAAGTATGATTTAGTGAAGTTATCCCACTACAGCTCGTCATAGAAATAAGTTATAAGAGTATGTTCTGATATGAGTATATTAAGATAAAATAAGTTATGAGTACGATAATAAGACACTATTGTGTAGGATAGCAAAAAATTAAAAACTTATGTCTATACGTGTCGTTCCTTGTTTAGCCACCGTAAAGACAACAATGTCTTATAGTTAAGACGAGTCTCTGGGAGATAGTATGAGTATGTTATGAGTCACGTTTGGTCATGTTTTCCCATTAGGCTGGATGGGGTGTATGAGTATGTTATGGAGGGCGTTATGATATGGTTGTAAAATACTATGGTGACCCTCACATGGTAGGCTCAAGCAACGACCCTGACACAGATCGTATAGGATTTATAAGTATGTTAGGTACGCTCATATGTTGTACAAACATATGTTCGAGAATAATAAGATATGATATGCTATAAGATATAATGAAGTACGTTAGGATATAAGTGTATCTAGATCTTGGTCTTGTATTTATGGTATATTAGGAACTCTACGATATGTAGGAATTTATTATTTCCTTATTTATGTTGCTTTGGTATACTATTTTTATCACTCATATGATACACCCACAATGCACCTCAATAGAATGGGATGAATTGGAAGTATATCCACTGAGTTTACGTGACTAAGTAAACTCATTCCACGAAAATTAAACAGTTGTAGGTGATTATATCGAAGGAGTGGACGCTAGCTATTCTGATCTTATTGGTGTTGGTTTCGTTGATCCGTGGATAATGAGTACCAAGAGTCTTGGGAGGGCGACGCCACTAGTTACCAGGAGGACTTTGATGTTGATTTTGATCCGAGTATCGATTATTGACAGTTGTAGACTCGATACTGAGTTTCATTTAATACTATTATTGTTGATGCTATAGTTTCATGTATCGGATTTATCTCCGACTTTTATTTCCCTTTTATTGGTGGGTTACTTAAATTTTATCGCATTTATTCGATTATTTATGACTATTTTTATAGTCTACCCTTATTTGTTGGCTTTCATGGATTTCGTGAAATCATAATTGCGCAAGAACTTTGATTATGTGTACATCCACTTAGCGTATCTGGGATGCGCGCGGGTCATAACTCGAAATTCTAAGCCCTCGGGATGGGATAGAATTTCAAGTCATGACAAAGTGGTATCAAAGCTCAAGTTTTACTTCGTGTTAGACTCTAAGGACTTAAGTTATTACGAGTGAAATTTTTGAATTTTGAAACAGGAGTATGATGCCTCCGCGAGGAATGGTGAGGGATCTTCCTTCAAGGGAGAAGAAAGCGAGATAGCGAGTATGTTACACGAGTTGGCGGCCGCACAACAACAATATATGGCACAGTTGAATGAGACCCATCAGCAGGAAACTGTCAGGCTAATCCAAGGGTTTAACCAACAACTGGAGCAGTAGGCTAGGTACCTGCTTCCAAAAGTAGGAGACCTGAGTTCGAATCCCCTCTCCCCCTTAAGGCCACCCTAGGGATTTATATCCTGCGCTTACCCGGTATATGATGAATTTGGGGTGCGCATGTGCCCCTAGGATTAGGCGGGTGCTCTAAGAGGCTCGGATACCTAGGTTATCAAAAAAAAAAAAAAAACTGGAGCAACAAGCAAGGACTTATCAGGACCTTATTGCCCAGTAATTGAACAATCCTGCCAACCGCGGCTTGGTTGCACCACTGCATTGAGTTGAAAACAATAATCATAACGGATACACGACCTTTTGCAGGGCTAGACCTCCTCATTTGCTCAAACATTTGGATCCGGTCACTACCGATGACTGGATCACCCAAATAGAGAAAATATTCCGTCTCTATGCCACCGAAAATGAAAAAGTACCTTGGGCCTCGATGTGTTTAAAAGGAGATGCATAAAGTTGGTGGACTTCAGCCAAGGAGTTAGCGAACAGACAAGAAGAAGAGCACTTGACTGATAGCAATTTAGGGTAGTGTTCTATAGCAAATACTTCTCAGATGCCACGAAGACTCGAAAGAAGAGCGAGTTTCTGACTTTATAGCAAGGAATCATGTCTGTGACTAAATACGAGGCAAAATTTGATCGACTCTCTCGATTCGCATCTATGTTGATAGCCGATGAAGCTGAGAAGTGCTACCACTTTCAGAAGAGGCTCAACCTCAATATCAAGAGTAGAATCGCGACAATGAAATTCTAACCTATGGAGAGCTTGTAGAATGGGCTCATATCCAGGAGTAGGAAAACGAAGAGATGCACATTCAGCATGTAGCCCGCTAGGTAGCTCAGAGGGGTAAACTGATTTGAGAAGGCTCTTTGTCCTTTACTCCGAGAGGACCTCCTTCTCGACTTGCACCGGTACAGAGACTGCAGCGATTCGCATCGCATCCTTAGACTCGCCTACTTCAGAGAGACGGTCTCGTCTCTGGTTATCAGAGATTTGCACCTTCGTCAGGTTACACCCATCCAGGTGCGACTACAACTCAACCTATTCAGAGAGTTGTTTAGCTACGACACATCTCAGAAATGCCTCAGCTCCCCAGTATCAAAAGGTCGCAACCCCTACTAACACCCAACAGCGCCCTATGTTCTGTATGAACTGTGCGCCAAGTGCGGCAAGAGGCACAAGTCAGGTGAATATTTATTATACTCGAGCATGTGTTTCCGATGTAAGAAGCAAGGACACTTTATTCGAGATTGCCCAGAGTGAGACCTTGCCGCAGACATCCCTCTAAGAGGTCAGCAACAATAACCTCGAGTGCAGGGTTGAGTTTTTATCATGTCACATCAGGATGCCTTGGCTATCGATGAAGTCGTTCAGGGTCCGAATATCACTGTCTACTTTTCCTTGAGCTTTATGTCCTTTTGATTGCATGAATGACTTGTTTTGTGTATGACTTTATTTTATTATTTTTCTTGAGAAATGTTATAGCGTGTGTATAACTTAGACCTCGTGTGAACCCTTGTGTAATTCAACAACTATGAAAGTTTCTAGACCTACCGATTCATCTGATTATCATGCTTGGGTTTTAATCGACTATGGATCAACCTTCTCCTTGATTACATCGAGTTTGGTTTCTGAAATCAGAGCTAAGCCCGTACCACTTGATAGTACGCTTTCGATTTCTATATCGTTAGGAAAAGTGATGGTGGCATCTAAAGTATGTAAAGCTACGATCTTAAGAATTGGGATACATGAGTTACTCACAAATCTTATGGTACTCGGATTCCAAGACTTTGATATAATCCTCGACATGAATTGGTTGGCGGTTAATCACGCCTCTGTAGATTGCTTTTCTAAAGAAGTTGTCTTCCGACCGATTGGGAGCCCTTCGTTCAAATTTCGTGGCATTAAAAGGGGAGGAGTAACCCCACTTGCTACACTCGACAACAATTGTGATGAGAAAGTGGACCCCCAAGACAGCAGTTATGGTACTCGAATTCCAAGACTTTAATATAATCCTCGACATGGATTAGTTGGCGGCTGATCATGCCTTTGTAGATTATTTTTCTAAAGTAGTCGTCTTCTGACCAATTTGGAGCCCTTCGTTCAAATTTTGTGGCATTAAAAGGGGAGAAGCAACCCTACTTGTTACACTCGACAACAATCGTGATGAGAAAGCGGACCCCTTGAGGAGTTCATCGATATTTTTTTGAAAGAACAACTTGGACTTCCTCCTAACCGAGACGTAAAGTTCAAGATTGATCTTGCGCCTGGTACCCTACCGATTGCGAAAATTTTGTACCGAATGGCGCCAACTAAACTAAAGGAACTGGAGATTCAGTTACGAGAGTTGTCTGATAAGAGATTTATCTGACGCAGTGAGTCACCATAGAGAGCACTGGTCTTATTCGTAAAGAAGAAAGATGGCTCGATGAGACTTTATATTGACTATCGGCAACTAAATAATATAACCGTAAAAAATCGATACCCTCTTCCTCGTATCGATAACCTATTTGATTAGCTACATGGTGTTAAATACTTTTCGAAGATAAATCTCAGGTATGGATATCATCAGTTGAAAGTCAGAGCAGAAAATATTCTGAAAACTGCTTTTGGGACAAGGCATGGACACTACGAGTTCCTTGTTATGCCTTTTGGACTCACGAATGCACCTACCGTGTTTATGGACTTAATGAACCATGTATTCAGAGAGTTTCTCGGCAAGTTCATCGATGATGTCCTTATTTATTTTCGCACAAAAGAAGCTCATAAGAACTCACCTTACCTTCTGGACTTGGTGATTATGAAGTTTACACGGATGCCTCGCGTCAGGGAGTTGGATGTATGTTAGAGCAATGTAAGAGAGTCATTGCCTACGACTTGAGACAGTTGAAAACGAATGAGAAGAACTATCCGGTTCATGATCTTGAGTTGACAGCAGTCATCTTTGCACTTCAGATCTGATGACACTATCTATATGGTGAGACCTTCAAGATCTATACGAACTACAAAAGCCTCAAATATTTAACTTCTCATAAAGATTTGAACTTGAGGCAGAGACGATGGATGGAGTACATGAAAGACTATGATTGTTCGATTAATTACCATTCGGATAAAGCAACCGTAGTTACTGACGCTCTACGTAAGAAATCCTCAAGATTTTTAGCGTGTTTAAAAGCTAGGAAGCCAGTCGATGAGATTGTTAAGTTGGATGTCCGACTTGACAAAATTAGAGAATGAGCATACGTAGCTAGTATGATGGTCAAGCCTACCTTTGTTGACCGTATCAGAACCGAGCAGCCCTTAGATCCCGAAGTTTCGAAGATTATGAGACAGTTAGTCGAAGCCCCTAAACAGAACTTCTCTAAGCGTATTGATGGGACCTTCCTTTTTCGAGATAGATTGTATGTTCCCGATGTTGCAATCTTGCAAAACGAGATTCTCAATGAAATACATAAATTCAGATATTCGATGCTCCCAGGTAGCACGCAGATGGACCGAAATATTCGAAGTTATTACTGGTGGCTAAACATGAAGCGAGAGATTGCCGAATATGTTTCCAGATGCCTGGTATGTCAACAGGTGAAAGTTGAACACCATAAGCAAGTCGGTCTTTTACAAAGTTTATCGATTCCCGAATGAAAGTGAGAGAACATCTCTATAGGTTTCATAGTTGGACTCCCCGAAACTTCAAGGAAGTACAACCCCATTTGGGTTATTGTAGATCGATTGACCAAGTTGGCGCATTTTCTACCTTTCGAGAATACCAATAGTGGGGACAAACTCGTTGAGTCATATTTGAAGGAAATAGTCAAGCTTCATGGGGTTCTTGTGAGCATTGTGTCGGACAGTGACACGAAATTCATTTATGAGCATTAGAAGAAATTTCAGAAAGCAATGGGTACGAGACTAGATTTCAATACAACCTTCCATCCAGAAACTGACAGACAGACTGAAAGAGTTAATCAGATCATCGAAGACATGTTTCGAGCTTGCATGTTAGATTTTCGAGGGAATTGGGATGACCACCGTCCTTTAATCGAGTTTTTCTATAATAATAGCTACCAAGCAAGTATTAGGATGTCACCTATTGAAGCTCTTTATGACCGAATCTGTAGGACACCTTTTTGTTTGGACAAGGTTGGCAAAAGGAAAATGCTTGGACCGGAACCCATACAATCTACAACTAAAAATGTTAGAATTATTTGACAGAAGTTGAAGGAAGTCTAGGACTGTCAGAATGTTTGTGCCAATAGTAGAAGATGCTTGATAGAATTTGAGATTGGTGACTTGATTTTTATCCATGTATCCCCAACTAAAGGAATCATGCTTTTTGGAATGCGGGGGAAACTAAGTCCGAGATATGTGGGACCCTTCGTTGTCATAGATCGCATCGGTGAGGTGGCTTACCGAATTTCACTTTCGACACATCGCCGGTATACATAACGTGTTTCACGTATCCATGTTGCAAAAGTACCTGTCTAATCCATCTCACGTTCTTGACATCGAACCAACTGAAGTCAAGGTTAATCTGACTATCATAGAGAAGCCAGTTCGCATCGTAGATCGAAAGGAGAGGCTTGTCAAGGGTAAATTTATACGCTTCGTCAAAGTTCAGTGACAGCACCATTCACCGAATGAAGCTACTTGGGAACGAGAAGCCGAAACTATGGAGAAGTACCCGGAGTTCATCACCTCAGGTACGTAATTTTCGATGATGAAAATATTGTAATGGGAGGAGAATGTAACGACCGAGATTTTCCTAAACTACATTTAGTGGTGTTAGATGTGTTTTCCACTATACTTGGTGTTAGCGCTCCACACCAGAACCTACCCTATTTTATAAAACTCTATTTAAGTTATGTAATCCTATTCTCTTTTCTTATTCTAATCTCTTGAGAAACCCTATGCATCTCTTATTTTTTTTCTTTTTTTCTTCTTAAGAAACTGTAACCGTCACAACCTTACTGCTTCAACCCATCTCTTCTCAAGACTCTCTAATCTCTTCCCTAAATCTTTTGTGTGTTCTTCCACAAGAACCACCATGATCTATTTTCACTATCGAGATCAAGGAAAACGGGGTAGAAGAAATCTTAGATGGGCCATCGCATGAGATATCAATTATTTCACTTTAATCGTTGTAGATCTACCGTTCACGCTTCAAAAGGTGGGGTACCCATCAATCCATCTTGTTCTTCTCAAATCTCGTCGCATAGGATACGTTCGATCGTCTATCGACGGGCTAAATAAATGAACTCTATTTTATGATTGATATAAAAATTGCTAATAAGGAGAATGAGATGACTAACTCCTATTGGCGTTGGTTTCGTTGACCCCGTGGATGTTGAGTTTCAGGAGCCTTGAGAGGGCGATACCGCTAGTTACCAGGAGGACTTTGGTGTTGATTTTGATCCGAGCGTCGATTATTGACAGTTATAAACTTGATACTAAGTTTCGTTTGATACTATTATTATTATTGACGTTATAGTTTCATAAATCGGATCTGTCTCTGACTTTTATTTCTTTTTTATTAATGATTTAGCTGAATTTTATCGCATTTATTCAGTTATTTATAATTGTTTTTATATTCCACTCTTATTTGTTAGCTTTCACAAATTACGTGAAATCACAATTATGCGAGAACTTTGATTATGCATCTATCCGCTTAGCGTATCTGAAATGCGTGTGAGTTATAACTCGAAATTCTAAAATTTCAAGTCGTGACAAAAATCATACATAACAAAGCAATCACATTGAGTGAAACAAGGGAATAAATCACTTGGATGTGATTTACATTTGCTCCTCTCATAAAAGATAATATTTTTCCTTACTATTAATCTCATCAAAAGAAAAAAAAGGATGGAGTTAAGCTCTTTTTGAAATAAGACCGTAAATAGAACACTTTATTGATCTTACTAGAATTTTTCCAAGAACAAGGACGACTTTAGTTTTCTCTAGTGAAGTAGAGAGGAAGGCTCCAGCTTACTAATAATTGATATAAAACAATTCTATATCTACTTCACCTTCCTCCTATAGGCATTAAGCCCTCTTAAAGCTTCTGTATCTCTATTAGATGGAAGTGGATGCACCAAGAGGGAGTGTTATTCCTTTATAATATCTTAGTGGGCATCAGAAAGACAATTTATCTTTGTCTTCGTCTTAAGAGTTTTCTTTTTTGGACATATAAAGAGTTAAATATATAAAAAATAGTGTTTCCGTCGCTTACACTTTTTGAGAGGTTCTTACTAACTTTGTCTTGTAGAGGTAGGTTATTAAGGTAATGTGATCTCATGGATACTCGTCACAAATGGGTCGCTGATTGTAATCTTGTCCTCCTGGTGAGGCACAAGATTATTTATTAATATTTTTTATTAATTTTTATATCTTTAAGCGGTGTGGGTAGAGGCACGCCCTGTTATGGCGAGATTATTTATTAATTTAATATTTTTATAATTTTATTTATTATTTATTTAATAATTATTAATATTTTTTAATTTTTATATCTTTCATAATAAATGCAAGTAATTCAACTATTTACATATCAATCATAAATAAATATCAATAAATACAAATCAAATATTAATTATTAAATATAGAACATTAATAAATTTAAATATTAATTATCAAATATTTTTCGTATCTATGCCCTGTGAAATATCATCAAAGTTGTCTGATTTAAAGGCCATGGTGTAAAAATCTTCTTTGTCAAAGTTTAAAACTAAAGGTGATCTCTATCCTCCGATTCAACTTAGTCAAAGGCAATCATCACATTTAATGGTGATTTGGACAAATCAGAGGATAGAGATCATATTTCATGCCAATCTTTCGCAGCAAAAATCTTTACATGATGGCCTTTAAATCAGACAGCTTGAATGGTTTTCCATGTAGCACAGGTCCAAAAAATATCAAAATTTTCCTTTTAACAAAAAGTCAAGCTCATAAGTGGCAATCCATGATCCATGAACAATTTAAATTGCCCAAGTGGCAATCCATCAATGAAACATGTCTCATGCAAAAAATCAAGCCTATAAGTGGATGGTTTGATGTGAACCATCCATTTAATGAACTTTAACACCAACCATTGAAAATAAGAACATCGGCTGGTATCAAAGTCCACAGTTCAGGTCGTTAAAAATTAAAATCAATCGACGACTGTATTTTTTTGTAACTTTAACTGTATGATAGAGAGAGAGAGAGAGAGAGAGAGAGAGAGAGAGAGATAACAAGAAAAGAAATATCTACCTATGCCGTCGACTATTGCTGACCCATTGCCGCTGATTTGTCGACTTCGCTGCCATGAAGAGAGAGAGAGAGAGAGAGAGAGAGAGAGAGAGGGGATAAATTCTAAACCATAACTAATAATGTTTCGATTGCCTTTGCTTTAGTGAAGTTATAAGTTATAACTTATAATGTATAACTTATAAGCAAAAAGTGTTGTAAGTTATTACTTATAACCAGTTATATTACAAGAATGTCACCTCTTTTTTTTTTTTTTTTAATATTGAATTGCCACATAGCGTTTATGGTAGCACCATGATGCTATACTGCCGTGACGATGCCATAGCGTCACTATTGGAGAGTTTTACCATTTACCTCCATATGACGATTTCCCTCGTCATTAGCTATGGCATCGCCTTGACAACCATGTTCGTCTCATCATCAAATTTAAACACCATGCCTAATCATCATTATGATCGATATGTCGAGAACAGAGAGAGTAAAAGAGTTGCGGAAGGGAAGCTAGAATGAAGTTCCTAACAGAAAACTAATTAGAGTTCAAGAGGGCCGATAGGAAGCCCATCATAGACCAAGTGCATGAGTTTGAGCTCATTCTAATGACATGGTAAGAATCGGGGTGAACCTCACTAGAACATCACTGCCAAGATGCTTCCCTAATGGAGGACTATCACAAGAAGTCACAAACCAAGAAAAGATGTTACCTTATGAGTTGATTAGCATTTGTGCAAGTTTCGATGATGAGACAGAATGGTAGTTTGATAAATATCGACCGACAAAGCTAGCTTACGAAGTGGAAGAGAGAAAGGGAAATAAATCTTACCGTACAGTATCTTCAATGTCATTGATCTGTTTCAGAAGCATCAGAAATCTTGTCAGATCTGAATTTTCCAGATTTTGAGGCCCTGAGATATGTGATGCTTAGACTTTTTTTGATGAATTTTGTGGCCCATAGTTGGATAATAAACTAACACTCCAAACCAAAGTGAAATGAGAATTGGCAATTAGAGCGGTGCATGGGCCAATCTCCCGCTGCCAAACTGGTCACACTTCGGATGGTGCACAAATATTTGATTGCCAAATCAGTGGAAGTACATTTTTGAACTATCACAAATTGACACAAATTTTACATCTATGCAGCTTCTGATGTTTGATCAGTTTGGTGTAGGGAGATTTGACCCGTACACCGACCTTGGTGCACCATTTGGGCACTTATTAGTAACTCATTATGATATATATAGTTCTCACAGCAGGCTTCAAAACTGTAAAGACCTGTTTGCCACAATTTATTTTCAGCAGTTACAAGAGAGAAAAATAAATTAAGGTGTGACTTATGCTGAGACCAGGTTGACAGAATGGAATTTAGAGGTCAAACAATTGAACCTGCACAAATAATCCAAGTTCCAACTTCATATTATGTAGATCAGTGGAAGGCATATTATCAGGAATGAAGCGGTGGTGATGTCGGTTTTCCTTCGGTTACTGCTTCGATGTCTGTTTTGTCTCTAGATGGAACTCTCAGCAATAATTTCATTTGATCATACATGGTAAAGCCGATTGCCACCGACGGAACTACCTGGAGGATAACATGGGTAAACATATAAATTTCCACTAATGCCAAAAACCTATCTAACAAGGCAATGCAGTCATTATTGGGGGACCAAGCAAGGAAGAAGAAAAAGAAAATGAAAAGGAAGAAGTAAAATACAGGCCCGCCTGATATTTATTTGATGGGTTGTAAGTGCACCTATTAGTAATGAGCCTGTAAAGACCAATGATGGAGTTCTTAAATACAGCCTGTGCTGTATTTAATGACTTGGTTGAGTGATCTCGTGCTTGTTGAGAAAGCTGCTAGAAATTTCGTAATGACAAAGTCACTTGTGGTTGGTAATTAATTGGAAGAAAGAAGAAATAAATCAAATAAAGTGTTATGCAATTGCTTCAAGATTAAACAGGGAATAATTGCTGCATTATAATTGATGGACAGAATCAAAGAAAGGAAGTGATCAGTTAGAAGATTAGCAAAAGCTAGGAATAGAGATAAGTTGCGAGATGCTAGAACATAAGTATGCAGACAAAAGAGGAAAGTATGTGATACTTTGTATCAGCTAAATTGCGATTGTTGGAGAGACTTGACAATTTTCAGTGGAAAATTAAAGAAGATTTGATAAGGGTACCTCTGTTCGCGCCTATGGGTTCTCGGAAAGCGCCCACATCCCATACCCTTAAAAACGTTGATTGCTTCGAATCCGATGATGGAGATCAGGTTTCACCCCGATCTTCCACACAATGGATCTTATGATCATGGCGCACCAATCAGACGGACAGTTTTTTATTCCATGTATCCCAAATCCAAAAATGGCCCTAAAAGAATGTTTGAGCGTGCTGTGTGCCATATGATTGGAGAGTCATTTTTGGGGATCTGTTACATATCGAATAAAACACTAACCGTCTAATAGGTGTGCCATGATCTCAAGATCCATTGTGTGGAATATTGGGGTGAAACACGCTCTCCATCGTCTGATCCGAAGCAATCAACGGTTTTGAAGGGGTCCAGGACGTGGGCGCGAATAGAGGTTCCCAACTAATAATGGGAGGCCAATACTTGCACCCCAAATATATGCCATTGCACCATTTAGAAAGAAAAATAGGAATTAAAAGGGGCACAAGTTAGAGAAATGGTGCAAGTACTTGCACCCCATTTAAAATCATTCTAAAAGACTAAAAGACGGTGCAAGTTTTGAGTCGTTCCTTTTTCCCCCGTTTTGAGTCATTTTTTCGCTTGAAAGTGCGAGAAAACGAAGAGACAAGCAGAGAAAGAGAAAATGATCAAGAAGAAATGCTTCGATTAGTTTGTGATCGAGAAGAAGAAAACAATCGACGATCAACAATCTAAAACGTATGGATCTATTGCGTGAAGCATATACTGTAGATTTGGATGAAGAAGAATATTTCTCTCAAATTTCTAGGGTTTCGAACGATTTGTCAAGGGCACAGGTGTGTGTGGCTCCCATTTTTTTTTTGTTTTAACACATAACGCTCATGTAAGAAAATGCTCTATGTATTTATTTTTATTTTTTTTAAGTGGCGTGCAATCACATATTGCTTGTGCAATCATTAAAATGGTGCAATCGCTTATATTTGGGATGCAAGTATTGGCTCCCAACAACAATTTATAGTAAAGAGGACTTATTTATTAGTTTAAGTAGTCCTAAAGTTTCTTTTGAAGGGATTAATGAAAAAACTAGTTGACGTGATTTCTTATCGAGGAATTCCCTAAACTAATTCTGTTAGAAGAGACTTTAACTCTTGTATGTTCTTTAACTTCATAAGATAGGGGTAGAAGACTAAAACTTCGGAATACCTATTTTTAACTAGTAATTGAGGCAGAAAAGAAAGCAGTAAGTAATAGGATTTCTTTCCGTAAAATTAGAGGCCGGACGAGACAAGTGTTGTTATGTTTTATAAAAAGTCTTCTACAAGAGGACCTTTTCTTACTTGTTTCTTATTCTAGTTGCTTAAGGGTATTTTATTAGCTTGGTTTATTTTAATCATTCATTGCCGGAACGATAGATCAAGCTGTGGTTTGCATAACAAGGACATCTCATTTTTAAAAAATTTACCATGTTAGACACTGGTTTGTGGAACTTACTTTTTATTTGTTTTCATTATTTATATGTGGACTATATAGCTTCAAGATGATTCAATTATTTTGAGTAAGTTTTGGTAGAGTTTCTACATATTATTAAGAAAATTAACAATATTTTGTAACCATGTAATTCTCAAAAGTATTTTATAAGCGTATGCAAATGTTGGCATGCCTATTATTCCAGGTTTCCATGTCTGAGTAAAAATTCATGTTGGGCATCGACACATCTGCTCATGTCTAAGTTATGTAGTCAAAAGAGAGAAGAAAAAGTGAAAATATCTCATAATTTTGCAAGAGAAAAGGTAGTACCTACCTTCAAGTAGTTGATACTCAGCCCTGAAAACAGTTGCTTCCACCCTTGCTTTTGAACAATCAAACCGAGGCTCTCCATTGTTCCCTTCACCACTCCACTATCGGATGCTGTGAGCGTTTGTACCTGAAGATAATTTTCAGATTCTTTCTTTATCTGTTCCATGCTCCAACAATATAAATAATTTTATCAAGTTTGAGGAACGATGGTATAATGCACAATATTATAGGGAACGTACTATATGGCCGGGTCACAAGCTGACATAGTACCAGATGATCCCAGCCATCCAATTGATGGATTTTTGTGGTCCCATTGTCCGTGAATTTATTGATCCTCAATAAATAGGAAATTGATGGACTTGTTACGATTATGAAAGAAGAGGTCACTAATTGAATTCAATATCTTGGTCAATGAGCTTGTGCATCATGTGGCCCATGAAGTGTGGAGAGATGAGAATAATACTGTGTTGAATTATGCAATCATTCCTATAAGCTTTATGTGGACTTACCTGCATTTGCCGCCTGACAACGTCGAGAGGGTAGGTTATCGTCTGACCCAATAAACCAGCAACGGATCCACAAACAAGGTTCGACAAAACGTCTTTCTTGTGTGCCTCGGGAACATGGGTCTTCATCTCCTCATAGAAGTAGAATTTCAAACCGGAATAAGGGAAGATTCCATACAAGGATGGAGCTGACCACGGAGCTCAAACGCGTTAATTGGGGGGGGGGGGGGGGCAGTAATGAGTGCCATGAGAAAATACCTCTGCATATTGAATATGATAATTTAGATTCTATTGTGTGCTATAAAAATTTTCTATCTCCATAATCTGCACAATTGAAAATATGGGAAGAAAGTAAACTGAGTGTAAACATGGGATAGCCTCGAAAGTACAATAAGTGTACTAAACTAGCTTGTACTTTGCAATATTATCTGTTAAAAAATAAGTGTAGTAAACTAGCTTATAAGATTGCTACATCCGCTAACAGTTCGTGGATGTATGAGAAAACTTGGTACACATGCTCCGCGGACAAAAAGGGAACAGAACGGAACATAGAACAGAACCACATGCATTTGACTAGTGTTGGCACCCATTCAGTTATGGGCCACCTAATGCATAGTTGAGATTGGAAGAGCGTGTATATATTTATATCTAGTTGTGGTTGTAGGGTATAATAGTTATTTTTCCATCTGTGAACTTACTAGTCTTTTCGTTATAATTTCTGCATATGTACCACTAGTTGAAATTTTTTTTGGTTAAAACAATGAGTTTCAACAAAATAAGATCAGTTTTTAAGAACAAAAGTAATTGCCAGATTGGCCAATGTTGGAAATGAACAGAGTTTGGAGATTTGAGACTCATTGTATTAAAATGGTGGGACAATTGGATTAGTTCATGTTGCTGGTCTCTTATGAATTATTGCATTGCATTACTCACCATATGGGTATCTCAATCATTTACAGCTTCCAATTGTTTTCTCCATGTCAGGAACCTCTATAGGTGATTCTAGCTGTCAGTTTTAGTTGTCGCATTAGTTTGTGCCATATTTCAGCACTTCACCTCAGGTGACACAATAAATATAAGGTGTTTCAGCGGCACATGCTCAGCGGGGACTATTTAAGGGCGGCCACTATAAACCAGTTATTTTACTGGCAGTGTTTAAAGAAAACCGCCGGCACAGCTACTTAACCTGCACCTATAAAGGAAATCTCTTCAATCGCTACCACATTTCCCTTGTTCTATCTGACCTCCGAAAGGGCGAAAACCAAACCGAAAGGGCGAAATCGAAATCGAAAAACCTTTCTCCCTGTTCTCTCCGATCTCCGAAAGCTTGAAACCCTAATCGTTCTCCCAATCTCTCTCTAATCTCTCAAAAAATGGCTCAAATCACAACAGATTCAGCAAATGCTAAAAATTGTTCCATCCATATTTTTTTTCTTAAAATGAGCAAACGCTAGAGCTGCAACAAATTGAAGACTCCAAAAATTCATCATCACAACAGATCAGATCTTATGTTCCGATTTGTGAATATGTCGTTTCAATTTATATATTTATATATATATATATATATATATATATATATATATATATATATATATATATATATATATATAATGTTCCGTTTTGTGAGTCTGCTGTTACGATTTATGCATCTCATGTTCCGATTTTGAATCTGCTGTTTTGATATATGAAACTCATGCTCCGATTTGTGAATCTGATGTTTCGATTTGTGCTTTCAGTAATTGTCTTATAAGAAATGATAGAGAGCCTACGGATCGCCTCAACAGATTGAGAAACTTGAGCTCGGATTATCAGAAGAGTCGCAGAGATTAATTAGATTTGCATGTCTTGATTATAATTTTAAGAGATCATAAAGAGTTTCGGAGGATTTTGAGTGCCAGATCACCAAAAACGTGCCAGATTCGACATTTTGTACTTCTCTGGTAAAATAACTTGACTTTAATCTAAAATTCAGATTTTTTACTTGTTTTTATGAAAATTCAATGTTATTGGGGAAGGATACTTCTCAATTCGATTTGAAGTCAAAGCAATATAAATAACATAAAATGGTAATGATACTTCTCAAACGAGCCAGATTCGACATGTCTTTAATTAAAGTCAAAGCAATATTGACTTTAATCAAAGTATCTGCTTGATTTTTTTGTCTGTGCAGTGGTGCAACGGTAGTTTTCTATATCTATAGGATCACATTAAATGGTGAGAAGAAAGGTCCCAGATTAGAACATGGGCCTGAAAATTAGTGCCCAAGTGCAGTTAGTATACATATTCGTTTACCATCCTGTGTCTGATCATCCCTGTTTCAGGACTTGTCTCATCCTTTCCTTGCAAATGCGATCGAAGGTATGCAATCTGGAATCTTAACATGCGATTTTATTTTCATAATTTCTCTTTGATGTTCAAATTTATTAATTTTCACCATTTGTAGTTGTCATCATCATTCTTGTCAGTGTCATGGACACCATTGCGATGCTGAGTATGAGAAGATAGAACATCAATCTTTGTATAAGTCTTGTAGGCACTGTGTGTGGTATGCAGCAATAGCAACAGTACAAGGAGTATGGCAGTTTGCTCAAACGATTGAAGCTATGAAAGTTTAGATACTTCATTCTCTATAATATGTGTTAAAGTTGTGTTTCCGACTGTTGGGTTCTCTACACACCACACTAATTATGTTGTGAGTTGCAGCCGACACCTTTTGATTCCATGTTGTTCGCTATGCAGCACCTCAAACCCAAAATCCTGGTTAAGTACTTAGCTTCTGGTTTATGAGGTGGCTTAGATGTTGTTTCATGTTTGAATAGTAAAAGTGTACTTTCCTGGTATAAGATCATTTAAACACCAATTTCATATTTGAATGTCGATCAGAACCCATTATTCCTACAAATAAATATTGCAATAAAATTTGTCATGCATAAAATTTTATAATCAATATCCTCCTACAAGTCAACTTATTAAACACAAAGTAAAGGATAAATTTAAGTTGGTCCTTGTAAATGATAAAATAATTTGTTCTTTGTCACTTCCTGCATAATGGGTTTCTCCAATTTCATTGCTTCGAGGTGTCTAATTGATATGAATATGGAAGACGGACGGTTCATATGGTCTAATATGCAGGCCGAGCCTACTCTATGTTGTGTAGATAGATTCCTTTATAACAAATCGTTTTAATCTTTTACATATCTACACTTGAAGATAGCATTGGATACGGAAAGTGTATTTTCTTACCATAAACCCTAAACCCTATAATCTCCATAATTCTCCTCTCTCCCATTATGTATTATTGGATACATTGATGATGAACAAAGGATTAGAATATCTCCATGAGCAGTGCAACCCCCTTATAATCCATATATATTTGAAATCGTCCAATATTCTTATGGATTCCAACTTTAATGTCAAGGTGTACCTCTATAATCTACTTAAATTTTTTATATTACATTATCAAAATCCGAAATTGATTTTTTTGTCTCTGAATTTCCCCTCATATTCAGCTTTCAGATTTTGGTCTTGCCGTAACTGTCGTTGATCAAAATGCAAGAACAACATTAAGCTTTCAGGCACTTTGGGCAGCTCGAATGGTCAAGGTACATTAAATGTTCGCTTGCACTCAACTCTACTACATTATCTTAGGTTGCATGCTTTCGCTGACAACTTGAACTTGTTTGTTTTGATTTTTGTTTTTACTGATGGGTATTGGTGGATAGAATGGAAGAGTTTTCACTGATTGTGTGATGCGAACTTTAGATCCGCCTGTTTGAATCGTGGTTGAATAAAGACGAGACATCAAAAGAGAAAGTGGACCCACGAATGGGTTTTTTAAAAAAGGCCCGTTAAAGACCCGTTTGATCAGAAAGAAGAAAATCTAAAATTTATTAGGGTCTTCAACTTTCAATCCCGTCACTTTTATTTTTGGCCTATTTTGAGGTGTCAAATAAAGTTGGATTGATGCGAAATTAGTCATATTTGAAAGCTTATCGAAGTAGCTTTCCAACGAGTCAAAAAACGTGCAATTCCGATATGTATTGAAGAAGTTATGGTCAGTTTTCGGAAGCAGCACAGAAAGTAACGAATTTCAAAAATCCTAATTGAATTAGGATTAGTCTCTTTTATTATTTTATTTTAGAAAATAGAATTTGTTTCTTTTATTAGAAATATGATTAGTTTTCTTATTGTTTTAGGACTTCATTTTATTGTTTTAGAAGAATTAAGATATTTCTTTTATTTGAACTAGAAATTAGAGTTACACTAGGATTTCTAGTTTTATGCATTGGTTAGCTTATTTAAAGGCTCGTAAACAACTTTATTATTAGTTTTTGGTTAATGAAAATTGTTTATGCAAAATTGGTTTTAGAAGAATTAGGATATTTCTTTTATTTGAACTAGGAATTAGAGTTATAGTAGGATTTCTAGTTTTATGCATTGGTTAGCTTATTTAAAGACTCGTAAACAACTTTATTATTAGTTTTTGGTTAATAAAAATTATTTATGCAAAATTGAGAGTTCTAAACTTTCGTGAGAGTGTGATTCTCTGAAAACGGAAAGCGATTCTTCGATTTCCGCTTGCAGTTTGGTGTGAGGCCAACTCTTCTTCCATCTCTATCTTCTTGAGATCTACGATTTGCGTAAGTAGCGTAACTCTAATTATTTTATTTATTTCATAAAATCCAAAATCAACCTATTTTTTCATCATAAATCATTATTAGCCTTTTAATTTTGTTCGGTATCGAGAGAACCCGCTTGCGAGTTCGTTCGACACCCTAAAACTATCGGAGATCTAGCCTTTCATAAGAACCCTAGTCTTCTAGATCCGCGATCGGAAATGTATATGAAAGTAACGCTATTTTGGGCCATAATTAAATTAGCCAATTGAATTCTAGAATAATTTCACGGGAATTTGTTATGAGAAATTGTTATTTTTTTATTGATTAAATTAACTTTAATCCTAATCTCAGCTCTAGCATTGCATTTAATAAGTTCCCGCATCATTGTGTTATTTTGGAAATGTGGAGTTATGAACATGAATGCTGGTACAAGAGTGTGTCACAACAATTTAATGAGAATCGAGTATCTGAAATAAGAATCTTCACCCATTGTAATTGATGGTATACCTCTTTTATGTTTTTAAAAAACTTGATGTATCTAATTTTTAATTTATGAAGCTCAGAGAGAATCACTAACCAAGTATGAATTTTTAATTTACTTGGTAACCATTTATTTTAAAATAGTTTAGGCAGCTTCCATAGAGTTGTTTTTTCAGTGCACTTGTTGACACTGCAGATTCGAGCAGTGTGGTCTTGGCATCTAGTGGCACCATCAGGTCCACTTGACGTTAATTGCTGCAAAGAGTAGGGCTGCATAGACCTTGACCTTCCAAGGCAGGGCTGGGGAGGAAACAGGTTTTGTGTCTTGATCCATTTTCTTTCAACTATTTTTTTTGGGTTCTTGTGGACTCTTGGTTCTCTACTGGTCTGTATTTGAAGAGAAGAAAGGGACTAGTTCCTAATGGGTTTTACCACTATTGTGGTTGGAATTGGTAATGATATGTCAAAAGGGGTAATGTAGTAGTCTAAAGGCATACAGTTTAGGGGGGACTTAGTAAAATTTAGAGGTACATCATCTTGAGAAGTTTGTAAATAGAAACTGCAGCCCTGAGGGACACTACCAACAATTCAGTTCATCATAAACCAAGGACCACAATCCAAGAACCCATTACCTCAAATGCTACATGTGAATTAATGTGCCATTGCCTCTATTTCTTTGTAGCATACCACTATGGGAGGAACAAGAGCGATATCGGATGCGATGCTAAGAAGAGAAGCAGCAGGAGCGAGACGTCTTCGGCCTACTCTACGGAGATGATGAAGAAGAAGAACAAGAAGAAAGGGTGTTATTCGAGCAATGTGAGAGACAAGGAGTGGAGTAAGCTGGTGTTCTTTGACAGGAGGAGACAGTCTCAGCTGGAAGATCTGCTCCGGGCATCCGCGGAGATGGTGGGGAAAGGGAGATTGGGGAGTGTCTATAAGGCAATTCTTGAAGATGAGTGTGTGGTGGATGGAGATCGGAAAGCTGAGGCACCCCAACATCATTAGACATAGAGCTTATTCCAAAACAATGTTGAAACCCTGCAAAAACAAGGTTGACGCGGGACAACGACCCTAAAACACGTGAATGATCATGAGATGCGAAATTACCGAAATTCAACTAATAATTAAGCAATAAAACCCAAATTAAAGCGATACCTTAGTGTTTCGTGGATTTCCTCTTAGGTGACCATTCTTGGTTCACTTGGGGTCCAATCCGGCATGCAAGATCTGTTAAGATTTGCTGAAGGTGCGATCCTAGAGATAGAACTCTAGCATCCTCTAGGTCAGGGCGTTCGATCATGGCTCAATGTGGAATCGCTAAATCCTCACTAGGGTTTTTGAATTGAATTGATCAACGGCACAAATCAAACAATCTAGAGCCCAACAATGATCATGGATCGACGGGTAAGATCGGAGTCGATTCACAAAGATAGGCATCAAGGTTGCTCTAGATTTAGAGTTGGGATTTTGAACAATCAAATAAAAGGGGGAAAAGGGATGAAAGAATTTAGCAAGGAAATAGGAAAAGAGAAAGAGAAGATCAAAGATAACATGGGCATCACACCCTTGGCCTCACACCAAACCCACATGGGGAAGAAGACTCACTCTCCATTAAAGCTCATCTCAAGCTCTCAATGCATAGCACTTTCATTAAAATCAACCAACTTTTCTTGCAATGCTTCATAATGACCTTATATAGTAGGTCCCAAAAGAAGAAAGCCCCAAAATAGGGAAAGTACAATCACACCCAAAGTAGAGACCTAAAAATGTGTGAAATGTACAAGAAAGAGAAAGGAAAAAGACAAGATTAAAAGGACCCTTGCGTCACTTGACTCGCTCGAGCGAGTTTGGTTCTCGCTCGAGCGAGGACCTCAGGTAAACTCCTGCAAACTGCAAAGCGAGAACCTCAAGTAAACTCGTGCAAACTGCTGGTGGGACTCGCTCGAGCAGAAAACATTTTCGCTCGAGCGAGTGTTGGCCTAAACTCTTGCTTACTCTCACTCGAGCGAGGGCCATGGTTGCTCGAGCGAGTCTAGGCAGAAAGGTTGCCCCCCTCTTACGCTCATTTAGGCTCTTCTTCAGCCGCTTCTTTGTATGTCATTTTTCTTACGCCGAAAAACCCATTGCAGCCTAATTCCATGCCTTTGATGTTGGTGCCCCCGCCAATTCTCCCAAACCAAAAGTGTTTCATCACCAATGAAACCAGCTCGTGGCACACGTCCCCGTCAATTCCCTTGGACCTAAAAGGTTTCATCTCTGATGAAACTCGCACTTAGTAGCGGTCAAGTAAGTCGGGACTCAAACGGTAGAACTCCTCGCAACTAGCCCAAGCAACCTCGGAACCTGGTGAAGTATGATCATCATGTCGGTGGATTGTATGAAGAGCACACGGCAAACCTCTTCTCGACGTACCCAATAACCCGGCTTGCCAATCCACTCTACCAAATATTTGTGAAGCTTCCCACCAATTCTCTCGGACCCAAAAAGACTTTATCACTGATGAAGTGTGATTATGATATCGGTTGGAAATGTTAGAATCCAAGCAGCGAACTTTCTCTTGATTAACCCATGCACTCTCGGAAGTCGGCTCACTAACCCTCTTCACAAAATAGCCTTGAAACTCTGCCATCGATGAATGCCACAAGACCATCCAAGATCTTCTCAATGATCTCACTTTTCTAGGAGGTGGGGTTGAGCCTAGATGAGGAACTAGGTCTTCCACATTGAGTGTTGAACTATCCCTCATACTTTGAGGTAGCTCAAGCATATATACCTTAGGTCTACTCCTTACCACCATCCTAAAAGATCCGGCAACGCGGGTTTGGGACTTCTTCGCGATCCCCGATGGGAATCGTTCAGGCCTATCCCAAACCATTTCATGGCCATTTATTTGGATTTCCTTGAAGCTCACAGGCAAATCCGTCAATAATTTGGAATTGTCATTGCACAAATTAATTATAGGCATAATTTTGGCATGCAATGCGAAATGTGACTCAAAACCATGATATGTACGTGCACCTACAAACTCGATATGCTCATGTGCATGTGACATGAATGACTCCTATGTAGTGGACTCTACTAACACTAGTGACTCATGTGTGATCGAATCAAGTGACACTAATGGCTCTTGTGTAACTAGTTCGATGGACTCATGTGTACTCGATTCACCGGGCACCAACAATTTGTGTGTAACCAACTTGACAAACACCAATAACTCATAGGTAAGTGACTCGATTGGCTCGTGTATACTTGGTTTGACCAACACCAAAGACTCAAGTGCACTCAACTCTACGAACGAGGACTCTTACACAACTTGACTCCACGGACACTAACAAATCATGTGTAAGTGACTCGGTCGAATTGTGCGTGGGTGACTCGGTTGGCTCACGTGTGGGTGACTCAACATCATTACGCACAACGGAAATAGAAGTCTCTTCAGTGCAAGCTAGACATTCTTCGACTTCTTCTATGTCTTCTTCACTCATCTCGACACTAGGGGTCATACACATCCTCTCCTAAGTTCACATTTTCCAGCTCTGTAGGACTCTTTTAATCATTAAATTTTGGGCGGAAAATTTTGTGGGGCATTGATAAGCGAAGTGTCCAAATTTGTGACACTTGTAACATTTGTTACAACCACTAGTTTTGGGGTTCGATCGTGACTCAATGTGGAATCGCTAGATCCTCGCTAAGGCTTTTGAGTTGAATTGATCAACGACGCAAATCGGACAATCTCAAGCCCAACAACGGTCATAGATCGACAGGTAAGATCAGAGTCGATCCACAAGGATAGGCATCAAGGTTGCTCTAGATTTAGGGTTGGGATTTTGAACAATCAAATAAAAGGAGGAAAAGGGATGCAAGAACTTAGCAAGCAAATAGAAAAAGTGATAAAGAGAAGATCAAAGATAACATGGGCATCACACCCTTGGCCTCACACCAAACCCACATGAGGAAGAAGACTCACTCTCCATTAAAGCTCATCGCAAGCTCTCAATGCATAGCATTTTCATTAAAATCGACCAACTTTTTTTACAATGCTTCATAATGACCTTATATAGTAGGTCCCAAAAGAAGAAAACCCCAAAATAGGGAAAGTGCAATCATACCCAAAGTAGAGACCTAGAAATATGTGAAAAGTATAAGAAAGAGAAGGAAAAAAACAAGATTAAAAGGACCATTGCGCCACTTGAATCGCTCGAGCAAGTTTGGCTCTCACTCAAGCGAGAACCTCAGGTAAACTTGTCCAAACTGTTGGTGGGACTTGCTTGAGCGGGAATCAGGTTCGCTCGAGTGAGTTTTGGCCTAAACTCTTGCTCACTCTCGCTCGAGCGAAGACCATGGCTGCTCGAGCGAGTCTAGGCAGAAAGGTTGCCCTCTTGCATTCCTTTAGGCTCTTCTTTTTTCGCTTCTTCATACGACGTTTCTTCTTACGCTGGAAAACCTATCGCAGCCCTAATTCCATGCCTTTGATGTTGGCATCCCTGCCAAAAGTTCTCTGATAATTGATCATTACACATCTCTTCTGTCCTAAATGTGTTGATCTGGATTGTAAATTTGTAATGGATTGCGCAGTTAGGCCCTTAAAACATTTGAATTACAAAACTTCCGCAATCAGATACCCCAAAAATACATCTACTTGTTAGTCTTGTTAGTCAAACTTTTTTTCCTATTGTTTATATTGACTTCAAATTGAAATCAAGTATCCCCAGTTGGTGAGGGTATTTACTGCTAATACATGTTAACTACAATATTTATGTTTTGAGCATGTACATGAGAAATCCGAAGGCTGAGTTTATATGAGTAATCCTTTGTAAGATTTTGCTTGCATAGGCATTGTAAGGTTGTGAAGTGCCCTCTAGCCACTGAAAGCTGACTTCCAAAAATCTTGAGGCCTACAAAGAATACTCACCAAACCAAATCTCTGTCCAAGCTATCAGTGAAACATGACTTTTGGGTCACAGATAGTTGTGTCGGATCCTATTGTGAATGCAGTTCAAGATGCGAGGGTCTTTGCATAGTTGCCATTCTTGCGAAGCAAATATGAGGATTTTGTTTTCCAAAAATATGTAATATACCACTTTTTTGGGGAAAAAATGGGAGCTCTGTTCACACATACTAAATTTCTAAGAGGCACGTAAACAGAAAACAAATCAGAGGATGAATTGTTTTTCATCTCAATCTTCGATACAATTCATTTGGAGACCATGGACGTACCATCAAATGGTTATTTTTTTTATTCCACATGGCACACATCCCAAAAGGTGACCTGAAGATCAAATGGCATACCTCATGTTCAAACCTGATTTTCAAGTCACTTTTGGGATGTGTGCCTTATGGAAATAAAAAACTGACCGTCGGATGGTACGCCCATGGTCTCGAGATCAATTGAGTCAAAATTTGGGATGAAAAAAACGTGCCTCGTTATTTTGCGGGTGCGGATAGAGCTTCCCAAAAAAATTTCAATGTATTACCAGCAGTTATGGGCTTCTGGTAACGATCATTAAATTGGTATAATAGCGGCAATCATACCTGCCGGTATAGAACATATGTGTTCCATATTAGCGGCAGTCTCAGACAGCTGGTAAGAAAAATTTAGTGTTTTGCGCACCAGCAGTTAAAAAATAGGGTGGCGGGCAAACCGCAGGTAATACCTACCAGCGACAAGGGTATTACTGGCAGTTTTCTGGCTGCCAGTATGATTTTCGCCCACTGTTTTCAACCGCCGGTAATAGCATTATTTTTTGAAGTGTGACCACTAGATTCTGATTGATTGGTGACGGTTGCACGCTCGTGGATAATCAATTTTTTTATCGATTAAGGATGCTCAATAAATTTGGATGCTTAATCATGTTCGCTTAATCATGACTGCATGATCATGGTGTCCCTTGATTGTGGATGCACGATCGTGTTTGTTTGGTGAAAGAAGAATGTGAAAGACTTGTTTGTGGGTGCTCAATCCTAGCCAACTGATCAGGTAAACTAGAGCTTACTTGCCGACAATGAACGCTAAAACACAAAGAAAAAGAGGCACTGACCTGCAACTCATTATTAACTTCAATAAATTTTCAGCAATAATCAGGCAACTAAGAGGAAAAAAGCGCAATCATAAGTTCCACTGTCAGTAAGTTGTGAGGGCACTCGACTGCCTTCTTGTAATTCTTTAACTTCCCGACAATCTCAATAGATAAAAATCCTTAAAATCTCCACAGTTCTCCACATCAGCTAGTAACGCATTAAAGTTACCAAAGCTGTTTAAGATAAAAGGACTTTCACGAGATCTCAACCTCCTGAAAATTGGGTGTTATCCAGATTTCATTAAATGTCGAGATTTTAAGTCTCCCGCCCCTAAAATCTTAACATTACGTGACTGCTAAGTCACTGCTATTGCACATGATTACTTAAAGTGGTCGTGTCCCTTAATTGAGACTCAATTGGAACCATTAATTGAGGCCCAGTATTGTTGGTTTCTGGGCCATAAATTTATGGCCTGTTATTTCTATAACAGGTCAGATCTAGTGTACTTGTTAAGATCAATATCTTCTCAACAGGCCATCCATTTGCCCCTCTTTCTTCCTCTATTCTTTTTTCTTCTTAACCTTCCTAGCCTTTCTTGTTCTTCTTTAACTGCATCAATTGATCAGGTCACTCACCATTCGATCGTGATAATTAGATGATCAAAGTTTGGCTTTTCTCGATGTCATGGTCGCTCCATCGTCGATGCTCGATTGGAGCTTCAAGAACCTGGTGGCTCAATCATGATTGTAAGAACATTGCCACTTGATCAGGCTCATATGACTCCAATCAGGGTGTTCATCTTGCGGTCTCTAGGAAGATAGAGGAAATAAGAAGGGATAAGGCTTAACAGGAATTTGTGGGGTTATGAGGAATGAGTCGACATGTGAAATAAAAAGAAAGTGTTTGAAAAAACAGAAGATAAATGGCATTTTGACCAACCACTTTACAAATAGTGCCATAAGAGTTCCACGTCTGAGCCATGTGGCATAAGTGTTGGCAATCCATGTCATCAAAGTGGTAAGTTCATTGTGGGGGATTTAGAAACGTAAAGAACAAACCAATACATCATCAACTATAGGACAACCTATTGAGGGTTGGTTAAACTATATTAATGAAAAGGATGAGGGAGAGAGGGGAGAAAGAGATGGCCAAAAGGATTACATTACTAGTCGTGTATATCTGTTATCAATGATAATGCCTCAAAATATAGGCTTACAGATCTTATAAGGAAACACATATTAAGAAAATAAATTAATTACGAAATGACCAACTAACCAAGATACCATATTTGGCACGATCTTAAACAAGAAAGAAAACTAATGGTAAGGTTACACATATCTTCTCACCAATTAACTAAAAATAACAAAACTACACTAGTCAACATAAACTAATGACTAACAGGATTTTGACACCCCCCCTCCAGGTGGAGCAGAAATGATGATGATGCTCAAACTTGCCCGTAGTTCCTTGTAACCACTTTTCAACTAAAAGTGTTGTAGTCTTGTAGCTTCAAACCTTTTATACTTTAACACTTCCCCTAAAATTGATAGCGGTGGGACACTTCATCTTGGTGCAAATTGTAGAGTTGAAAGTTTAGAAAATCAGGGCTAGGGTTAGCAAGAAGAGGGAGGAGGAGAAGAAGAATGGATAATTAGGGTTGAGACAATTAGCCTCAACCTTCATACTATTAGAATGTATACTCGATCTCCAATATCACACGAATATCAGAGTTACAGAAAAAAAAGGAGATATCAGTTACAACTTAAGTGAACTACTACACACACACCCACACAACTAATATTTATTCCAACACAAACAATTGCATTTGAAGGTCACATTTCTCCAGAAACTGGTACGCTAATCGGCATAACAAACTGTTGGTAACAGTGATCAACTGTTCTTGGTATATACACCAAAACACCATACATCAGCCAAACACCTGACCAAAAAAATGTCATTGCACTTTGCAACACAACATGGTGCACATGATAATAACCCATGGTACATACGTCACATAAGTGACCAAACAAGGGAGGAGACGATCCTCCCTAGGCGAAGCACCAATAATGGTGTGACTAAAATACTGCTCATGGGAGCAACAACTTGGCCATATGGTCGAAATTGAAAGCAAAAGAAACAGAGAGTGAATCGAGTAGGGAAAAAAATCGAATGAGATCTAACATGCTTTGATAGTATGTAAAAATATAAAGAAAAAGCCACTACATAATTTAACTACAGAGACTCTCTATTGAGGGTTTATTAAACTATGGATTAGGCGTAGAAGAGGGGGAGAGGGGAGAAGAGATATGGCCCAGAGGACTAGATTGTTCATCGTCGTATAAATCTATTATCAATGATAATGCCTCTTTATATAGACGCTTACAGATCTATATAAGGAAATACATATTAAGGAAATAACCTATCTAAGGAAAAAAACTAATTAGGAAATGACCAACTAACGTAGATACCATATTGGCATGTCCTAGGCTGGAAAGACAACTAATGGTAGACCCAATATATATATATATATATATATATATATATATATATATATATATATATATATATATATATATATATATATATATATATATATATATATTCACACCAATTATATGTATGCCATCAATAACTAAAAACATCAAAACTATCCTTCTCAACATTAACTAATGACTGAACATGATTCTAACAGGAGCTCTTGGCCCAAAAAACACACATTGGGAGATTTGACACGACAGATTTGTGCACTGTAATATGGATGGTAGTGCTTATTTTTTTAATGGTCGATACTAAAGTGCACACATCGGCTGGTTCTGCTCCTCTAATGGCCATGATTTTTCAGCTGAGACATGCACCGATGATGGGTCCAAAGTGGACTACTTGATTAATCTAATATGCATGCCATTTGGCATAAGATTGAGTAGTAACTCTGTAACTGCAGTCAGCAGAGTCGGTCTCTGAAAAAAAAAGTACTGAATTTTAAGGGCAATTTAGCATTTTAAAAATTATAAGTACTAAACCCAACATACCTATTGGCCATTTAGGATTTAAAAAGTTACCTTAATTTGAATTTACATTGAACACAAAAAAAATGTGTATCCAAAGATGCTTTAAAATAAAGAGGCTGAAATGAGAACTTGAAAAGAAGAGACAGCGTCCTTCTAGCTTGCGATGGTTTGGGATATCAAATGGTGTAGAATTTTCTATCTAATTGGACGGAGTAGTTTAGGAATAATGGTAGAGATTTATAAACAAACCATTCTTAAGTTATAACAATGAAAAAGAATATGAAAAATCATCCCTAGAGCAATGCATAAAATGATAATCTAGGCCCCAGGCATGTCCAAATGGTTTACTTCTAAAAAAGTGCCCAAGGCAGCTTGGGTGATATATACGCATCACGCAAGTTGATGGGGACATTGCACCCACACAAGCTTACAAGGTGTACCGGAGACGGAGGAAGCACGTGAAGACGCCCACAAGCTTGTGGATAGGCGATTGAAGACCCATGTGCACAGCGCATGAATGAAGACCTAATACTTGGAAGGCATGCACGTGGGTAGCAAAAGAAGAAGTTGTCATTATATGATGGACGTCCATGGTCTCATAACGGACATCCATGACCCAGCAGCACAGACATTCGTAATTTAAACCCCATTCTATTTTTGCGCACATCGTCGAGGACGAACCTCTGTGACACTAGGAAGTATGTTTGTGAGTGTTGTTCGTGATTTAGCGGCAAGACGAGTTTTGGGGCAAAACATGTCGTTTTTAGTGTTTGTTTACGTTTAGTACTTTCTTATTTCGAATTTTATGCTTAGGTTTGGTTTGTTAGGCTATATAAAGGCATGTAAAGACAATTTTAAATTCTAAATTTTAATCTATGCTTATCAAACTTTGATTGTTTTGTGCTATCTTTGAGAATTAGTTGAGAGTTTTCTTCTACCCCGAGTTTAGGGTTTGGTGCGAGGCCAATATTTTCACCGGCGAAATTCCAGTGATTGATACATTGAACTTCTTATCTTCAATCTTCTTAATCCTTGTTGGTAATTAGCTAATTAAATTTTCTTTCATTTGGTTGTTGGAAATTCTTCGAAAACCTATAAAACTATTCTCTTTGATTTTACACTTTTATTTTCTTAGTTCTTTGAAATCCTAGAATGGAATCGAAAGACGCAATCATGGTTAGTTGTTCGTTGCCCTAGGCTAGAGAGAAGTCAAGTTCTATCTTGAGAACCCCGATCGAATTCCATAGGGACTATCATGTCGGACTTAACACTTGATTCGGATGTTACGCTTCTCCTTTATTGAATTGCGTGATTATTCTAGGCGAATCAACTCTGAATTTTATTGATTATTGGTTTTTCAATTACACTTTAGTTTCAACAAAATTGCATATTTGGGTTTTAGAGTGTGGTCCTGCATCAACTTGGTATCAGAGAACAGTAGGTGTATGCTTTGTGTTCATTCTAGGTTTTAGGTTCCATTTCCTTCATCACATATATTTTTCTTTTGTGTTTTATTTGTGTTGTGATCACCATGAATCCGGAACAGATACAGGCTTTCATAAAAAGTGTCCAAGTTGAGTTTGATACCTTGAACACCTAATACAAACATTGTCAGATCAGATTCAGAACATGAATAGCACCCGTGAGGATATTTTGGTAGGGTTAATGATTAGAGAAGAGATTCTCCATGGCGTGAAACCCAACCCAATAGGAAGTGAGAACCCAAAGTCTTCCTTGATTGGATATCTGACATGGACACCTCTTTTGATTGGTATGAGATGTCGAATGAACGAAAGGTCCGGTTTGCTAAGATGAACCTTGTCGGTCAGGCAAGGCTTTATTGGACCGGTGTGGAACGTCGTTGTTGTACCCTTGGTAGCAATCCCATAGCCACATGGGCATATAAAACAAATCAGTTGCGTGAGAAGTATGTTCCCTTGGCTTATAAGGAACGTCTCTTGGACCAACGGCAAGTTCTCCGACAGGGAACTATGCCGGTTTCGGAATACATCACTAAGTTTGAGAAACATATGTTGCAGAGCCGATGTGTCAGAACTTGAAGAAGTCACCCTCTCTAGGTTTAGGACGGGCCTTCACCCGGATTTGCAGAAGGAGCTTACTCCGCACACTATCTTAAAATACCCTTAGTTATGCTTTTTGAAGTTGGCAGATTTGGAAATAAGTCAGTGTTACCCGAGTCTAGGTCTAGTGGAGGGGATCAGTTTACAAAGCCCGCTCAGAGTTCCAAGATTGAGCAAGGAACGATGGTTGAAGGTTCTAAAACCGGAAACCAACAAAGTGTTTCAAGTGTCGATGTGATTTGGGCATTTTGTCGCCCAGTGCCCTAGTAGAGATCTCACGGGAGCTTTATTCCTAGAGGAGGACAATGAGGAGCAAGGGGATTGGGAGGAGGAAGTGTATGAACCTGAAGGAGGAACAAATGATGAAGGGGAGAAGGTTCAGGAAGGAACCTTGTGTGTGTTAGGGATGTCCTCAATGTTAGTAGGGAGGGTAATACCTCATCGGCATTAGTGGTTAGAACACAACAAAAAGAGAGAGATGACTGGCCTCGGGAAAACCTTTTCTATACCTATGCCCAAAATGGTGATAAGAATTGCAGAGTCATAGTTGAAAGTGGAAGCTACACTAACGTTGTGTCCACTAGTACCGTTTCGCGGTTAGGACACTCACCCGAACCCCATCCTCAACCCTATAGAGTAGCATGGTTATATACGTCATCAATTCCCGTAACTCAAAGGTGTCGAATGCCAATTCAGTTTACTTCTTACAAAGATACTTTATGGTGTGATGTAGTGTCAATGGATGTCGGGCACATCATCTTAGGAAGGCCATGGTTATATGATATGGATGCCACGCTATTCGGGCGATCGAATGTGTGTGCCTTCATTCATGAGGTAAGAGAATTAAATTAAACCATTTCCCTCCTAAAACACCAAAGGGAAAGAACGAGAAAACCAACAAGAGTGGACAAAATAGCAAGTCCAAGTTGGTTAACATTGTGAGCCCCTCAGGGTTTGAGAAGGAGGTGAAAGAGGAGAATGTTCTTTACGTTCTCATCACCGTAGAGACCACCCCTGATTCAAGCAGTGAATGTCCCCAAGAAATTACACCCGTGTTGAAAGCATTTCAGGATGTCTTCCCTGAAGATCTTTCAGATGAGCTTCCACTTATGAGGGAAAATCAGCATGCGATAGACTTGGTACTCGACTCGACTTTACCAAACTTACCTCATTACCGAGTGGACCCTACAGAACATGCTAAGTTGAAAACGCAAGTAGATGAGCTCCTTAGGAAAGGGTTCATCAGAGAAAGTCTTAGCCCTGGTGTTGTGTTTGCACTCCTTACACCCAAGAAGGATGGGTCTTGGAGAATGTGTGTAGACAGTTGTGCAATTAATAAGATCACAGTCGGTCAATCGATTTCCGATACCGAGGCAAGACACCATGTTTGATATGTTGGCAGGTGCCACTATCTTTTCAAAGATAGATCTTAAAAGTGGCTACCATCAAATTCGCATTCACGCCTAGGATAACTGAAAAACCGTCTTTAAAACCAAGGACGGACTATAAGAGTGGTTGGTCATGCCTTTTGGGCTCTCAAATGCCCCCAGCACATTCATGAGGATTATGACACAGGTGTTAAGGGTAAGTTCTTAGTAGTTTACTTTGATGACATCTTATTTTATAGCCACAATAAAAAACATCATGACCACTTGAGGCAGGTCTATGAGACCCTCAGAAGAGAGAAGCTATATGTGAATCTTATGAAGTGTACGTTCATGACACCTCAAGTTATCTTCTTAGGTTTGTTGTATCAGCTAATGGAATGACTACGAATCCCGAAAAGGTTAGGTCCATTGTAGAGTGGCCAGAAACCCAAAGCATCCATGACATCTGTAGCTTTCATGAACTAGCTACGTTTTACTGACGATTCATATGTAGCTTCAATTCCATTATGGCCCCTATCATAGATTGCATCAGTAAAGGGAAATTCAAATGGACGAGTGTCGCAGCTAAGACATTTAAGGAGATAAAGTCAACGATGACTGAAGCTTCAATCATGCACCTACCAAACTTCTCTAAAATCTTTGAGGTTGTGTGTGACACATATGGCGCCAGCATAGGAGTGTTGAGCCAGGAGGGCCATTCTATTGCCTATTTCAGTGACAAACTGAATGAAGTACGACAAAAGTACTCCACTTATAATAAGGAATACTTTGTGGTTGTGCAAACATTGAAACATTGGAGACACTATCTCCTGCCGCACGAGTTCGTCTTGTTACCGACCATGAAGCCTTGAGATATTTGAGTTCTCAGAAGAAACTTAACTCACGTCACGCGGGATGGGTTGAGAATCTTCAAGAGTACACCTTCATTTTGAAACACAGGGCTGGGGTTGAGAACAAACCTGCACATGCTTTGAGTCGTAGAGTCGCAATATTAACCCCTATCAATGTTGAGGTTACCGGTTTTGAAAGAGTTAAAGATGATTATTGATGGGGACATCAAGATTCATAGTCTTTTATATCAGAAAGAAAAGCGTAACTTTTTATTAGAATTAGTAACTTTTATACTAGGAGTTCTAATTTTATGCATTGGTTAGCCTATTTAAAGGCTTGTAAACACTTTTATTAGAAGTTTTTGGTTAATGAAAATTGCTTCTGCAAAATTACAAGCCTTTAAATAGGCTAACCAATGTATAAAATTAGAAATCCTAGTATAACTCTAATTCCTAATTCAAATAAAAGAAATATCCTAATTCTTCTAAAACAATAAAGTCCTAAACAATAAGGAAACTAATCTTATTTCTAATAAAAGAAACAACTCTTACTTTCTAAAATAAAATAACAAAAGAGACTAATCCTAATTCAATTAGGATTCTTGAAATTCGTCACATTATGTGCAGCCTCCGAAAATTGACCATAACTTCTTCAATACTTGTCAGAATTGCTCAAATTTTGGCTCGTTGGAAAGCTACTTCGTTAAGCTTTCAAATATGACCAATTTTGTATCAATCCGACTTCGTTTGATACTTCAAAATAGGCCAAACATAAAAGTGATGGGATTAAAAGTTACTCTTCTTTCGATAAGTTACGTTTCTTCTTTCGCCTCCGATATGTTATGGGCGGTTGCTTAAATCAGATGTCCCCATCAACTCTCCCAGGGTTAGACGGATTCATCCCCGATGAATGTTGGTTATGATAAAGGTCCAAAAGATCCGGATCAAGCTGCTGAAATTCCTCCTGTGTAATCCAAGTATTCTCTGTGTCGGCCTTGTTCTTCCACTTGACCAAGTACTTCTGAAGTCCCCCGTGGTTGGTGGATAGAATCTAATCTTCTAGCGCATCTTCGATGATCTCACGAATTTGCCGAGTAGGTGGGGTAACGGTGTGGAAAGGGGAATAATTTGATCATCGGATATAGAAGACTCAAAGGGGTTGAAGGGCCATGGAGTGGAACAAGGTCCTCCACATTGAAAGTGTGCTAATCCCCAATTCCGGCGGAAGATCTAAGATGTAAACATTAGAACCGGCACGCTTCAAGATCTGATAGGGTCCAGCACCACGAACTTGTAACTTCTTTGCAACTCCTTGCGGGAATCGCTCGGGTCTATTCCGAACCATCACAAAATCACCCTCTTGGAATTCTTTGAACCGTCTGAGAATCTGCAGAAAACTTGTATTTTTTATTCTTTAAATTAATTCTTTTCTTAATCTTAGCATGCAACTCATGAATGCGATGCGCAAATGTGGATGCAGACTTTGATGACCTATGATGAATGGGCATTGGAATGAGATCTACTGGCGTCCTAGGTTTATACCCATGCACAATTTGGAACGGACTCATGCCTATGGTTCTATTAACCGAATTGTTATATGCAAACTCAGCGACAGGTAAGATGGAATCCCAACTCCTAACTTGCTCGCCCACTAGACACCTTAAAAGATTTCCTAAACTCCTATTGACAACCTCGGTTTGTCCATCAGTTTGGGGATGATAAGCAGATGAAAATTATAGTCGAGTCCCTATTTTGTGCCATAGTGTCTTCCAAAAATAACTGACAAATTTAACGTCACGGTCAGACACTATCGTCTTAGGCAAACCATGTAGACGAACGACCTCATTAAAGAACAGGGTAGCAATGTGACTAGCATCAGAAGTCTTCGCACACGCAATGAAGTGGGCCATCTTAGAGAAACGGTCCACAACAACGAACACCGAGTCGTGCTTTTGGAGGGTTTTAGGGAGGCCTAACACGAAGTCCATTGATAGGTCTTGCCACGGGGTGTGGCACCAGTAAAGGTGTATACAATCCAGTGTTCTGCCTCTTTTGCTTTGCCAACTAGCAAACACGACACTGACTGATAATTTTGGCAACATCTCCGGTGAGATTGGGCCAATAGAATAGGTCTTCAACCAATGCGATAGTTTTATTGCGACCAAAATGGCCAGCAACCCCTCCGGTGTGTAATTCCCAAATGAGAAAGTCTCGCAAAGAAGTGCGGGGAATACAAATCAGTGTTTCAAGAACAAATACCCATCCTATAGGGTATATTTACTCCCTCTGACAGGTTGTCCACTCACAAGTGAGGCATACTCTTCGCCAAAATCCGGACATGTGGGGTAATCTTCCAGGAGGCGCTCGAATCCGGTTACCTCAACACTTAATGAGTGCAACGTCGCCATTCTACTGCTAAGCTCGTCAGCCACTCGATTCTCCACACCGGCCCTATGTTTCAGCACGAAGGTAAACCCTTGAAGTTGTTCAACCCATTGCGCATGTCGTGGGTTTAACTTTTTTTTAGAATTTAAAAATTGCAGGGCTTCGTGGTCCTAGAACAAGACGAATTCATGTGGTAGTAGATAGTGTTTCCAATATTTAAGGGATTGGACTACCGCGTAGAATTCTTTATCGTAGGTCGAGTACTTCTGCTTGACCTCATTTAGCTTTTCACTTAAATAAGCTATCGGATGGCCCTCTTGGCTCAATACTCCTCCGATACCTACGCCTGACGCGTCACAAGCAATTTCGAAGACCTTAGAGAAGTCGGGAAGGTGCATGACAGGAGCTTCCGTCATTCAAGACTTAATCTCCTTGAAAGCCTTAGCCGCAACAAGTGTCCATTTAAACTCCCCATTTCTGATGCAATCGGTGATAGGGGAAGTTACCGTACTGAAGTTATGGATGAACCGCCTGTAGAACGTGGCTAAACCATGAAAGCTACGAACTTCGTGAATGTTCCGAGGTTTGGGCCATTCAACGATAGCTTTGACCTTTTCGGGGTCTGCATTCATTCCATTAGAGGTCACGACGAACCCTAAGAAGACAACACGATGTGACACGAACGTGCACACTTCTTCAGGTTCGCGTACAACTTCTCCCCTCGGAGAGTCACACAAACTTGCCTTAAATGGTCCAAGTGTTGTTCTTTGTTGTGGCTGTAGATGAGGATGTCGTCAAAATAAATCACGAGGAACTTGCCGATGAAAGGCCGTAACACTTGCGTCATGATACGCATAAATGTACTCGGGGCGTTCGAAAGCCCAAAAGGCATGACAAACCATTCGTACAAACCATCTTTGGTTTTGAAGGCAGTTTTCCATTCGTCCCTGGGACGAACTCGGATTTAATGGTTCCCATTCTTCAAATCGATCTTCGAAAAAATTGTGGCACCTACCATCATGCCTAACACATCGTCCAATCTTGGTATCGGAAGCCGATACTTGACTGTGATCTTGTTAATCGCGCGACTATCCACACACATCCTCCAAGTTCCATCTTTCTTGGGCGTGAGCAGTGCTGGCACGACACAGGGACTCAAGCTTTCCTTTATGAATCCCTTTTGGAGAAGCTCATCAACTTGCCTTTTTAACTCCGAGTGTTCGGATGGATTCATACGATAGTGGGGCAAGTTGGGTAAGGTAGCTCCAAGGACCAAATCGATCGCGTGTTGGATGTTCTGTAGAGGTGGTAATTCATTTGGAAGGTCTTTGGGAAAGACATCCGCAAACTCATTCATGATTGGTTTGACCTCTTTTGGAACCTCAACGCCCGATTCTTTGGACTTTTCAACTGTGACAAGGACATAGACGATGTCCTCTGTCTTAGCGCCTCATTCAAACTCAAGAGGGCTAACGATGTGAACGGCTTTAGATGTCTTCTCTCTCTCTAATAAGCCTTTATCACTTGACTTTGTCGACTTCACTGTGGGTGCCTTGGGAGGTAGTGGATTGAGTTGTATTTTCTGACCTTTGTGAGTGAAGGAACACACGTTCGATCGACCGAATAGTGTAGCATCCATGTCATACAACCAAGGTCTTCTGAGGATGATATGCCCCACATCCATGGGCACAACATCACACCACAAGGTATCCTTATACGATCCGAATTGTATAGGAACCTGACACCTTTGTGAAATAGGGATGGATGATGAATTAACCCAAGCAATCTTATAGGGTCGTGGGTGAGCTACGAGCGTAAGCCCCAAATGAGAAACTGTACTTTTAGAAACCACATTGGTACAACTTCCACTGTCAACAAGGATTCGACATGCTTTCATTCCACACGTGACTATGGTATAAAAGATATTATCCCGTCGCCAATCATCACTCTCCTTCGATTGGGCTAGAGCACATCTAACCACAAGATCCCGCGAGGTATTATCCTCCCCAACGGGATAGGAGACATCCCTAAGACACACCATTGTTCGTTCCCCTACACAATCTTCTTCATCACTAGGGAACGACTCAGGCTCGTAAACTTCAACAGTGCCTTCATCATGCTCATTTTCGTTGTCCTCAGCTATGAACAAATTTCGGGATGGGTATTGTGCTGCAAAATGCCCGATGCCGTGACACTTATAACATTTATTTTGACCGCCACTCTTGGGGCCTTCGAGCATTGGACTTACTCTTATCGACTCGAGTTACTGGTGTAGTAACGGGGTTGGACCTAGCAGACGGGGCACTAATGTTGGGCTTTGACTCTGGTGCATTGGACCGATAACTAGACTTATGATTAGATGGAGTACTAGTTTTGAGGTATCACTCTAACTCTTCGACTCTAGAGAAACATTCGTCTAGATTATCAATAGGGTACAGAATAAGTTCCCTTTGCAGTTATGGGCGAAGGCCCATTCGAAATTGGGATAGGGTAACCTTTTCCGGTTCAGTTACATCGGCCTGGGTCTTTAATTCTTCGAATTTATTGATGTATTCAGTGACCGATGAATTTCCTTGACGCAATGAATGCCATTGATCAAGAATGCGTTCCTCGTAAGATAGAGGAACATATTTATCGCTCAACTGGTCCTTCATCTCTTCCCAAGTAGAAATGGGAGTAAGACCATTGGACTGTCTTCGGCGCTCTAGACCCATCCAAGAAAGTCGAGCTTGGCCTATAAGTTTGACCTTTGCAAAGCGGACCTTTCGCTCTTCGGACATGGCGTACCACTCGAAGTAGTTTTCCATACCGGTGACCCACTCGAGAAAGACTTTAGGTTGTCTTTTCCCGTCAAAAGTAGGGGCGTCCATTTTTACTAATTTCATGATTTTATTATCCTATTCGGTGTGGATTTCGTGACGATAAGGAACTTCCCTCCTACGTTCATGGGTGTGAACTCTATTGGGGTTTTCGGCGATGAGCTCATTGATTTCTCCCATGCGGGTTTCTAAAGTTTCAAGCCGGATTTGTAGGTCTTGCAACTATTGTTGCACCTGATTGTAGTGTTCATCCATCCGGGCGGTCAGGTCTCTAATCAGGGCTTCTACCTTGTTGGGATCCATGATGATCTCTGATAGGGATTACACAGATTTTTTGAGAGTTCTAAATCGAAAATTGACAACACTTGGACTGCAAGGAGAACGCAATTTGAGAAATATCAGACATACCTCATCTAGTGGAAAGGTAAGTCAAATACTAGAACACACATAAATTTTCTCCCAATGTCCATTCATCAAAGGTCATCAGAGTCTGCATCCACTTTTGCATATTGCATTCATGAGTTGCATGCTAAGATTAAGAAAAGAATTAATTTAAAGAATGAGAAATACAAGTTATCTGCAGATTTTCACAGACGGTTCAAAGAATTCCAAGAGGGTGATTTTGTGATGGTTCAGAATAGACCTGAGCGATTCCCACAAGGAGTTACAAAGAAGTTACAAGCTCGCAGTGCTGGACCCTATCAGATCTTGAAGTGTGCCGGTTCTAATGCTTACATCTTAGATCTTCCGTCGGATTTGGGAATTAGCACGACTTTCAACGTGGAAGACCTTGTTCCATTCCATGGCCTTTCAACCATCCGTGCCAACCCCTTTGAGTTTTCTACATCCGATGATCCAATTATTCCCCTTCCCACACCGTTACCCCCACCTACTCGGCAAATCCATGAGATCATCGAAGATATGCTGGAATATCAGATTGTATCCACCAACCACGGGGGACTTCAAGAGTACTTGGTCAAATGGAAGAACAAGGCTGACACAGAGAATACTTGGATTACACTGGAGGAATTTCAGCAGCTTGATCCGGATCTTTTGGACCTTTATCACAACCAACATTCATTGGGGATGAATCCGTCTAACCCGGGGAGAGTTGATAGGGACATCCGATTCAAGCAACCGCCCATAACATATCGGAGGCGAAAAAAGAAACGTAACTTATCGAAAGAAGAGTAACTTTTAATCCCGTCACTTTTATGTTTGGCCTATTTTGAAGTGTCAAACAAAGTCGGATTGATACAAAATTGGTCACATTTGAAAGCTTATCGAAGTAGCTTTCCAACAAGCTAAAATTTGAGCAATTCCGACAAGTATTGAAGAAGTTATGGTCAATTTTCGAAAGCTACACATAAAGTGACGAATTTCAAGAATCCTAATTGAATTAGGATTAGTCTTTTTATTATTTTTAGAAAGTAAGAGTTGTTTCTTTTATTAGAAATAGGAATAGTTTCCTTATTGTTTTAGGACTTTATTGTTTTAGAAGAATTAAGATATTTCTTTTATTTGAATTAGGAATTAGAGTTATACTAGGAGTTCTAATTTTATACATTGGTTAGCCTATTTAAAGGCTTGTAAACACTTTTATTAGAAGTTTTTGGTTAGTGAAAATTGCTTATGCAAAATTGAGAGTTTTAAACTTTCGTGAGGGTGTGATTCTCTCAAAATGGAGAGCGATTCTTCGATTCCCGCTTGCGGTTTAGTGCGAGGCCAACTCTTCTTCCATCTCTATCTTCTTTAGATCTACGGTTTGCGTAAGTAGCGTAATCCTAATTATTTTATTGATCTCATAAAAGCCCTAAATCAATATTTTGTTCATCATTAATTTTATTAGTCTTTTATTTTCGTTTGATAGCGAGAGAACCCACTTACGAGTTCATTCGACGCCTTAAAACTATCGGAGATCTAGCCGTTCATAAGAACCCTAGTCTTCTAGATCCGCGATAGGGAACATACACGAAAGTAACGCTATTTTGAGCCGAAATTAAATCACTTAATTGAATTTCTAGAATTTCTCGTGGTAATTTGTTATGAGAAATTATTATTTTTAATTGATTAAATTAATTTTAATCCTAATATCAGCCCTAGCATTGCATTTAGTAAATTTCCGCATCAATTATCCTACATGTCCCAATTTTGGGAAGTGGTAGAGTCGCAGGGCTGAGGTTGAGAACAAACTTGCATATGCTTTGAGTCATAGAGTCGTAATATTGACCCCTATCAGTGTTGAGGTTGCTGGTTTTGAAAGAGTTAAAGATGATTATCCTACATGTCCCAATTTTGGGAAGTGGTATACCTCTTTGGTTGAGAGTCAGGGGAGTAATGTCATAGTTATGTCCTACATGATGGGTTCCTGTTTAAAGGCAACAGGTTGTGTATACCCCGCACCTTCTTGCGAGAATTTCTCATCCAGGAGCTTCATGGAAGTGGTATAGTTGATCACTTTGGTCGAGATAAGATGATAGCCCTTGTTGAGGACCAATTTTATCGGCTTAGTCCGCCCAGTCTCAAGCAAAGCGTTGCCAATACTGTTGGACAATATCGTACTTGTCAACTGGCAGAGCAACGTAAGCAAAATACGAGATAATACACCCCATTGTCAGTGCCACACACCGTGACAAAACCTTAGTATGGATTTCGTGCTTGGACTTCCAAAAACTATTAGGAAGCATGACACCATTTTTGTGGTTGTGGATCGATTTTCCAAGATTGTTCACTTCATCCCGTGTTCGAAAACCTCCGATGCGAGTCACATTGCGAAATTATTTTTCGAAGGGGTTGTTCGACTCTAAAACCATTGTATTTGATCGTGATGTAAAGTTTTTGAGTTACTTTTGAAAGACACTTTAACACATGTTGGGTACAGGGCTATAATTTTCGTCGGCCAACCACCCACAAACAGATGGGCAAACTGAGGTGGTCAATTGGAGTTTGGGTAATTTGTTGAGGTGCCTAGTTGGTGATCATGTCAAAAGTTGGGATTCTGTGTTGCATTTAACTGAGATTGCATATAAGAATTTTTTCAATAAGAGTTTAGGCATGAGTCCATTTCAGGTTGTTAGTGGTTACAAACCTAGGACACCCATTGATATTATTCCTATGTCACCATTGCATAGATCGTCAGAGCCCACAAATGCATTTGTGCGTCATATTCATAATTTGCTTGCTGAAATTAAAAGAAAAATTACATTAAGCAATGAAAACTACAAATATTCTATTGATTCTCACAAGAGATTCAAGGAATTTAATGTAAGTGATAAAGTAATGGCTCAAATCAAGCCTGAGCGATTTCCACAAGGTATCGCAAAGAAGTCACAGCCCGCAGTGCTGGACCCAATAGAATTTTGAAGTGTATTGGTTCGAATGCATATATTTTGGATCTTCCTCTAGACATGGGCATGCATTAGGTCAATTGTCAATGTGGAAGACCTTGTTCCATAATTAGGTCCAACAACCATGCTGACGCGGGACGGGATCCTAAAATGCGTGATTCATGATTTTATGAAGATTTGTCGAAATTAAATAAAGAAATTCAATCTTAATCTCAAAAGTATCACGATACCTTCGAGTTCTGAGAATTCAAATAGACAAATCCCGCGAGATCCAGCTAGGGTCCAGTCCGATGCGCAATTCCCATTAAGGCTATGGAGATAGGTTTAGGGTTTGGAAAGGATTTATGGTTTTGTAATAGGCTTAGGGTTTCAGAAGAGGCTTAGGGTTTTGGGATCAAGAAACTAATAGAGTAGAGTTTAGAATACGAAACAAGTTGATCAAGGTTTAGAGCAAAACAGAGATTGAGAGATAGCAAAGATAATCATAGATCAAAAGAAAATGGATGGGAATCACTCCCTTGGCCTCACACCAAACCCATCACGGGGAAGAAGAATCTCTCTCCACAAAGCAAAAGCTCATTCAATAATAATCAAAACTCCTTAAAAGTGTTTACAAGCCTCCTTATATAGGCAACCATTAATAATTCGAAATAATAGAAAGTTCTAAACGAAATAAAAGCCTAAAAAGCAATTTCCGCAAAAATTAGGAGTTCCCGCCATGACGCCCACGGACGTCCGTCCTAGGGTCACGAACGTCCGTGACCAACAGACACAAAACCACGGACGTCCGTGGGGCACTACAAACGTCCGTGCTCCCAAAAACAGTGAGCACTTGTATTTCCGGGCGTCCGTTCTGATCCTATAGACGTTCGTCGCCTGTTGACGTCTTTTGCCTCCTTTTCCCCCTGAACCTATAGCGCTCGGGTTTCCTCTTCGTTTCTTCCTACGTCGGTAAAAGCGATGTGATCCAAAATTAATGTCCACGTACTCGACATCCCCGTCAATTCCCCCGGACCAAATAGGTTTCATCACCAATGAAACGCGCTCGTGGTAGATATCGATAAAATCGGGGTTCAATCGCCGAACCTCATTCTCGTGGATCCAAGTGCTTTCGGACTCCGGTTTTCCAACCCATTTAACTAAGTACTTCTAGAAACCCCCGTCTTGTGTGGATACAACATGATCATTTATTATATCTTTTATCTCATCTTTTCTCTGTCTGCTTGGGGAAGGAAGAGGTACAAGCTGCAAGATTGGGTTGGGGTTGGGGTTATGAGGTGGCTGGAGTGGGTTTTCAGGAGGTGGGGTGAGACCCAAATAAGAAACCAAGTCCCCAACAACGTTGAACATTGAATTAACCCCCGTACTTAGAGGAAGCTCAAGCACGTATGCATTAGGACCACTCTTAGCTAAAATTCTAAAAGGTCCAGCGCTTCGGGATTGGAGCTTCTTTGCAGATCCCGATAGGAACCGCTCAGGCCTAATTCGGGCCATCACTTGATCACCCACCTGATATTCCTTGAAACGCCTATGAGCATTAGCAGATAATTTATATTGATTGTTGCTTGAATTAATCTTTCGTTTAATTTTGACATGCAAGCTATGAATGTGTTGTGCAAATGAATCTGCGTACTCAGACACTATGCGACGCTGACATGGGGATCAAATCTAAAGGTGTCCTAGGCCTATGACCATGTACAACTTCAAAGGGACTCATGCCTATGGACCTATTGACTGAATTAATATAGGCAAACTCAACTATGGGTAAAATGATATCCCAGGTTCTAGCATGATCACCGATAAGACTCCGAAAGAGATTCCCAAGACTCCTATTGGTGCTTTAGATTTGACCATCCATTTAAGGGTGATAGGCCATCGAAAATTGGAGCATTATGCCCATCATGTGCCAAAGGGTCTTCCAAAAATAACTAGTGAACTTGGCATCCCTATCTGACACAATGCTTTTAGGCAACCCATGAAGTCGCACGACCTCCGTGAAAAACAACTTAGCAACGTGAAACGCATCGGAGGTCTTAGAACAAGGTATGAAGTGGGCCATTTTTGGAAAATCGATCCACCACAACAAAGACGGAATCGTGCTTCCTTAAAGTTTTGGAAAGTCTGAGCACGAAATCCATTGAGCTCTTGCCACAGTGTGTGTGGCACGGGTAACGGGGTGTACAAGCCGGTATTTTATTTTGCCTGTTTTGAAATTTGGCAAGTACGATAATGTTTGACGACCCGGGCGATATCTCTCATTAGGTTAAGCCAAAAGAACCTATCCTATAAGAGTGCAACAGTTTTATTACGCCCAAAATACCCGGCTAACCCTCCGGCATGTAACTCTCAAATGAGGAAGTCACGCAATAAAGTGCAAGGGATGCAAAGGCGATTGCCTTTAAACAAGTACCCATCCTGGATGGTGTACACGGAGTGTGTGCTGGTCGGGTCACTAAGGAGAGCAGTGTACTCTACCCTAAAATCTGGGCAATCAGGGTACTCATCCTTTAATCGTTCAAACCCAACGACCTCGGTGCTCAGAGTACAAAGTCGCCACCCGACCACTAAGCGCATTAGCAGCCCTATTTTCAGCAGCGACCTTATGCTTTAACACCAATGTGATCCCTTGAAGGTACTCAACCCACTTCGTGTGCCTTGGGTTCAACTTTTTCTATGAAGCAAGGAAGCGTAAGGCTTCATGGTCAGAGAATAGCACAAATTCATGCGGTCTAAGATAATGTTTCTAATACTAAAGAGATCGAACGACCGCATAGAACTCCTTGTCATAGGTGGAGTATTTTTGCTTTGCCTCATTGAGTTTTTCACTAAAATAGGCCACTGGGTGACCCTCTTGGCTGAGCAATCCTCCTATACCCACACCCAATGCGTCGCATGCGACTTCGAAGACTTTAGAAAAGTCCAGTAAACACATAAAGGGTGCACTACTCATCCGTTGTTTGATCTCGGCAAAGGCTTTTGTCGCCGCTTTACCCCAATGAAAATCTACTTTTTTCATGAAATCAGTGATTGGGTCCATGATGGTGCTAAAGCTTCTGATGAAGCGATGATAAAAAGTAGCTAAGTTATGGAAGCTACGAACATCGTGTATGTTCTTAGGCTCGGGCCACTCCACAATGGCTCTAACCTTTTCGGGGTCCGCGACCATTCCATCGGCCGAGATAATGAATCCCAAGAAGACAACGGAACGCCACATGAAGGTGCACTTCTTGAGGTTCGCAAACAACTTCTCACCCTTTAGGGTCTCACAAACCAGCCTAAGGTGGTTCAAGTGTTGATCCTTGTCGTGACTATAAATCAAAATGTCATCGAAATATACAAAGAATTTGCCTAGAAACGACCTCAACATTTGGGTCATGAGTCTCATGAAAGTACTCAGGGCGTTAGAAAGCCCAACTGTCATGACCATCCACTCATAAAGATCGTCCTTGGTCTTAAAGGCGGTTTTCCACTCATCACCGAGGCAGATTCGGACTTGATGGTAGCCACTCTTGAGGTCTATCTTAGAAAAGATAGTAGCACCATCATATCGAGCATGTCATCGAGCCTTGGTATGGGAAACCGATACTTAACCGTAATCTTATTGATTGCATGGCTATCCACACACATGTGCCATGTACCATCTTTCTTAGGAATGAGTAGGGCAGGTACGACACACGGTCTCAGACTCTCTTGGATGAACCCCTTTTAAAGGAGCTCATTGACTTGCCGAGTCAACTCGGCATGCTCAACCGGATTCAACCTGTAGTGGGGCAGGTTCAGTAGGGTAGATCCGGGAACCAAGTCGATTGCGTGTTGGATACTTGGATGTCACGCATGGGAGGGAGTTCATTGGGTAAGTCTTCTGGGAAGACATCCGCAAATTCGTTCAAGATCGGCTTAACCTCCTTGGGGTTCTCACTCACCAACTCGAGAGCTTTCTCGATGGTGATGACAACGTAAACCACGTTCTCATCCATATAAGCCTTTTCAAATTTCGAAGGGCTCACAATATTGATGGATTTTGAAGTCTCACCCTTCTTCTCGACTTTGTTGGTCGATGGTGTTTTAGGAGACAAAGGGTGTAAAGTAATATCTTCTTGCCCTTATGCATGAACGCAGATATGTTTGATCGATCCAAAAGGGTCACGTCCATGTCGTAGAGTCACGGCCTTCCCAAAATGATATGGCCCACATCCATCGACACTACATCACACCATAAGGTATCTGAATAAGAACCCAACTGAATCGGTACACTACACCTTTTCGACACGGGAATGGATGAAGAGTCAACCCATGCAACCTTATAAGGTCTCGGGTGGGCTTCGGGTGTAAGCCCCAAGCTGCGTATGGTGTGAGTTGACACTACATTAGTGCAACTACCGTTGTCCACGATAACCAACTCTTTTCACCTGCCATGGCAAAGGTGTGGAAGATATTCTTCCTTCGGCAGTCATCCTTCTCATCCCGTTGAGGTTGTGCAAGGGCACACGTCACAAGTCACAACTAAAGCACGGCCACTATCATCACCCTCTTCATCGCTAGGTATGACATCTGACTCAAACACTTCCTCTTCCACAACTATCTCACTGTCATCCTCTTCTCCCTCAATGAAGAGATTCCTTTGGGCGGCAAAGTGTCTCATCTCATGACATTTATAGCACTTAACAGGAGAGCTACCCCTTGAGGATTCCCCGACTACACTTTTTCCCTTTTCAAACATCGTATTGGTAGGGACAGGTTGTGTAGGCTTGGGAGGAGGATTAAATCGTCCTTCACTGGAGCAATGACCACTAAGTTGTGGCTCGATTCTCTTCACCACTGATATTTTTAAATACCGTTCAAGATCTTGTACAATGGCATAGCATCTTTTAAAAGTTTCCACGGGTTGAGAAATCAACTCTTTTTGCAAATCAAGTCGCAATTCGGTGTAGAATCTAGAGAGTAATTTCAGGGTCTTTCGACACCTTGACCCTATCATGAACTCTTCGAATTTGCCAATACTCGGTTACGGACATACCACATTGGCGTAAGTTTTGCCACTGGTTGAGGAGGCGTTGGTGGTATGATAAAGGAACATACTTCTCGTAAGTCTTTCCTTCATATCATCCCAACGGGTAATGGGAGGACAACCGACATTCACCTTAATGCGCTCGACATTGAGCTAGAAAATTCGAGCTTGACCAACCATTTTCATTTTAGCGAGTCTAACACAACGGTCGTCATTCATGCCATACCAATCAAAGTGTTGGCCCATGTCGGAAAGCCAATCGAGGAAGACTGCAAGGTCCATTCTTCCATCGAAGGTTGGAATGTCAACTCGAACATTCTTGAGGAGTTGCACTTCGGGGTCGTAGTCATCTCTATGATGATCCCTACGGTTCCAATTCCGATCATCTTGGAGGCCATTGCGTTCAAAGCGTGGGCCTTCATGCTCTTGGCGTTGATCATGGTACTCATCAAACCCATCTAACTAGTTGATTCGATCATGCAAGCTATCATTAGATGTCCATAGAGTTATCGAGGCTTGCTCTATAGTATTTAGTCGCGCATTAATCGCACCCAACTCTTCTCGCATAGCTCTAAGAATATCGAAAATCTCATTCGAAGCCATGGTGATCACAGATGTCTATTAAGGTTCTAGTATGAAATGCAATATGGACTCACAAAAGAAAAATAATGCAACAAAATAAATATGACAAGCAATTATGCCCTAACCTGGAAAACCTAGGGCTCTGATACCAAAACTGACGCGGACGGGATCCTAAAATGCGTGATTCATGAGTTTATGAAGATTTGCCAAAATTAAATAAAGAAATTCAATCTTAATCTCAAAATTATCACTATACCTTCGGGTTCTGAGAATTCAAATAGACAAATCACGCGAGATCCGACTAGGGTCCAGTCCGATGCGTAAGTCCTATTAGATTTGAGGTGGGATCGAGACTAGAGATAGGACTCTAGCTTTTCCAAGCTTAGGCGTTTGTCTTTGATCCGATGTAGATTCAGGGGTTCGAACTAGGGCTGTGGAGATAGGTTTAGGGTTTGAAAAGGATTTATGGTTTTGTAATAGGCTTATGGTTTTGATTGATTTATGGTTTCAGAAGAGGCTTAGGGTATTGAGATCAAGAAACTAATAGAGTTTAGACTATGGAACAAGTTGATCAAGGTTTAGAGCAAAACAGAGATTGATAGATAGCAAAGATAATAATAGATCAAAAGAAAATGGATGGGAATCACTCCCTTAGCCTCACACCAAACCCATCACGGGGAAGAAGAATCTCTCTCCACAAAGCAAAAGCTCAGTCAATAATAATCAAAACTCCTTAAAAGTGTTTACAAGCCTCCTTATATAGTCAATAATAATCAAAACTCCTTAAACGAAATAAAAGTCTAAAAGGCAATTTCCGCAAAAATTAGGAGTTCCGTCACGACGCCCACGGAAGCTCGTCCTAGGGTCACAGATGTCCGTGACCTACGGACACAGAACCACGGACGTCCGTGGTGCACTACGGACGTCTGTGCTCCCAAAAGCAGTGAGCACTTGTATTTCTGGACGTCCGTCGCCTGTTGACTTCTTTTGGCTCATTTTTCCCCCTGAACCTGTCGCACTCGGGCTTCCACTTCGTTTCTTCCGACGCCAGTAAAAGCGATGTGGTTCAAAAAGGATGTCCACGTACTTAGCGTCCCCGTCACATGTCATCTAATCCGATCCCACAACCTTCAAATTCACTTGAGCCTATCATCCATCCCTAACCTATTCCATTACCGCCACGTGTGAAACTAAGGAAAGAAAGAGTTGAGCGGATTTTGGAAAAACGGATAGTTTCCACCAAAACCGGGGGATACCAAAAGTATTTGGTGAAATGGAAAGACAAGCCCGAATCATAAAGTACATAGATTATAAAGAAGAGCTTAAAGTACATGATTAGTTGTTCGATGCCCTAGGCTAGAGGGAAGTCAAGTTCTATCTTGAGAACCCCGATCGAATTTCGTAGGGAATATCGTGCCAGACTACTTGATTCGGATGTTACGATTCTCCCTAATTCAATGATTATTCTAGGCGAACAAAGATGAATTTGATTGATTATTGCTCTTTCCATTACACCTTAATTGAGCAAAATTGCATATTAGGGTTCTAGAGTATGGTCCTGCATCATGAGTCCTAGGCCAATAGGTGTGCCAATATGTGACAGGAATCAGCCATCTAATATAATGATTAAGCATCAGTGATGGTGACAAATTTCAGTAAAATTCTCCGAAATTTCACCCAAATTCGCCGAAACTCTCCGAAATTTCACCAAAAGAGTGGTCGGACGAAACTTTCAGCAAAATTTCAGCGAATTTTTTTTCGAGATTTCTTTAATTTCAGTGAAATTAACGAAATTTTGCAAAAATTAACAAAATATTATTTAATTTTAGTCGTTTTTTAAATAAAAAATAATATTTGTATGAATACTAAATATAATTTTTATATATTTTTTTTTTACTCCAAGAAATTTTTCCGAAATTTTTTCGAATTTTTCCTGAAATTTATCCAAAATGACCCCTAACAAAATATTTCTAAAAAAGAAATTTGTTACAAAGGTATCAGGTCGTCAAATCGGTTTTGGTGGTCGTCAAAATCTACACGGAAACTGGATCTCATCCTTAGGGATGAGGTGAACTCTACTACATATTACAATGAAAAACTAGGAATAGATAGAAATTTTATCCAAAACCTTTATCAACTACTAAAAGATGCCAAGGGAAATTAAGGAATACACCAGCAAGGACCGAACAATCTGATGAGGGAAAAATCGCACGCTAACCCTAAAATAGCGTAAATCCCACAAGATAGGGGTTAGGGTTCTCGCTCTTCAATTAAAACAAAAAAATAAAAGGAAAAATAGGGATAGAAGAAGAAGATCCAAGGAATCGCTCCAAGGAAGAAAGTTGGCCTCGCACCAAACCGCAAGCAGGAGAAGAATCACTCTTCTATCGAAAACTCATCTCAAGTTCTCTAGAATTCGCACAAAGCAAAACTCATAATTTTCATTCATCATCAATACTAATTCTCACAAGAGATTACAATGTGTATTTATAAGGAAAAAAAAACCTAGGAATACTACTTAAAATAAAACTCCTAATCAATCATTAAAACTTTCTAATCTAACGGTCACAATTACTTTCACCATTAATCCCGTTTTTTTATTACGCGATCACTTTTGAAGGGTCAAACGATGTCCGATTGACATGAAATTGGTCTTGTTTGAAAGCTTATCGAAGTAGCTTTTCAACAAGACAAGAATCACACAATTTCGATACATATTAGTAGACTTATGACCATTTTTCCAATGGTTGTGCAGAAAGTGACGGGATTAACGGTAACATATCACATATATGTGCTTGACCCCTAAATAATTCAAATAAGGAAACTAGTCATAAAACAAGTCACTTATTAAAAGAATCCTAATAAGAAAGAAAACTAAACCTAGATAAAATATTGCCTAAATTAATGTGCACACGGGTCTTTAACGGGCCTTTTTTAAAAACTCATTCATGGGTCCACTTTCTCTTTTGATGTCTCCTCTTTATCCGACCATGATTCAAACAAGCGGATCTAAAGTTCGCATCAATCCCCTCTACTTTGAAGAAGTTCGACTTCGAACTTTGGTTGGCATGGATCTTCACGATTGCGATCACAAACAATATATAGGGAACCTCGATCGGAAGCAGCTTGAACAAGTAAACAGGATTCCTGCTCAATCTGTTTGATCTTCGATTCACCAACGGGAATGGACGTCAACATGCAACCAACACTATCTTGGGACCTGTGGGTCGTGAGTGTGATAGTCTTCATTTCAAATAATTGTGCTTCGACGATCTCGGGGTCGAGAGGACTGAGTGCGGCAACTTGCTCTTCAATGGTCTCGAGCTCCTAAACGGTGTTGGGATTAGTACAGATATTGACCGGAAGAGGGTTCTCATCAACTAGTACCGACTCTTCGACTGATTTTGGGGCTATCACGGGTTCAAGAAGAGGATCGATAACAATTTTAGGTGGGATGAGGTCGGCTAGGGTAACGACGGTGATGGGTTTGATTTCTTGAATGAGCTTTGGGTTGTAAGTTGTTACGAGGGCTGCAACCGGCATAGAGTCTACATCGTTAATGGATTCCGTAGCGAGAGTAGGTTTCACAATAGTTATGGGATGAGAAATTGTTATGGGATTAGAACGGGCGGTTGGTGATGTGGTTGGGTTAACGGACACGGGAATTGAAAGCTTAAATCTCAAAGCTTCATGTCTCACCGATATGATTTCCTCTTGTAGTTTGAGAAGAAAATCCTCAAGAAATTCTTGAACGAGACCCTTGTTTAATGTTTCCGCTATCCGTCGTGTATTTGTTAACTCACGTCTAATCTCAAGAGTAAACGCTCAATCATATAAAGCTGGCCAATATCGAGGTGTTGAATTCAAATACCTCAAACTCTGCGATCTAGTTTTCACTGCCTCCCATGCTTGTCTAATCGTACCAATTGTCTGATACAAATCAAGGAGCTTTCGCCGATCCACGAACGATCCCATTCTAGCCATCATGAATCCATTAAACTCGTGCAAGGCTTCGATAAATTGTTCTTTACTCATGATAAACTTCACGTGCCGAGTGTTGAACTTGGGCTCTGATACCAATTTGATGCGGGAAAAATCGCACGCTAACCCTAAAATAGCGTAAATCGCACAAGATAGGGGTTAGGGTTCTTGCTCTCCAATTAAAACAAAAAAATAAAAAGAAAAATAGGGGTAGAAGAAGATCCAAGGAATCGCTCTAAGGAAGAAAATTGGCCTCACACCAAACCGCAAGCGGGAGAAGAATCACTCTTCTATCGAAAACTCATCTCAAGTTCTCTAGAATTCGCATAAAGCAAAACTCATAATTTTCATTCATCATCAATACTAATTCTCATAAGAGATTACAATGTGTATTTATAAGGAAAAAAAACCTAGGAATACTATTTAAAATAAACTCCTAATCAATCATTAAAACTTCCTAATCTAACGGTCACAATTACTTTCACCATTAATCCCTTTTTTTATTACGCGATCACTTTTGAAGGGTCAAACGATGTCTGATTGACGTGAAATTGCTCTTGTTTGAAAGCTTATCGAAGTGGCTTTTCAACAAGACAAGAATCACACAATTCCGACACATATTGGTAGACTTATAACCATTTTTCCGATGGTTGCGCAGAAAGTGACAGGATTAATAGTAATATATCACATATATGTGCTTGACTCGTAAATAATTCAAATAAGGAAATTAGTCCTAAAACAAGTCACTTATTAAAAGAATCCTAATAAGAAAGGAAACTAAACCTAGATAAAATATTGCCTAAATTAGTGTGCACACGATTCTTTAATGGGCCTTTTTTAAAAACCCATTCGTGGGTCCACTTTCTCTTTTGACGTCTCATCTTTATCCGACCATGATTCAAACAAGCGGATCTAAAGTTCACATCACAATCCCCATAAGAATAGTTGGTTATGTTGATGTGATACTATTGGGGAAAAAAGCATATAGAGATATGGTTCTTGCAACAAACCATATCATATTTAATTGTCTTATTTATATAACTTCTCTAATCTACTCCCAGAAAATATTCTTTTTTCGTTGGTTTAAGGGCCATATATCCGTATATCTATTATATAATAAAATGTTATGCAGTAAAATCAGTGCCATTTTTCTTGGTGGGTATAGTAGATCCTCATATACTGTCATACAATAATATAAAATAATCCTTGTAACAAAAAACCAGACTTGAGAATGTACGAGAATTTTCACCCATTTACACTAGCTAAGTAACACCAATTTCACTCATAGCTAGTATACTTCTCAGAACAACAGTTTTATCCTCGTAATCAAAGAATATAGGCCAGAAAAAGGGTTCTAAATCAACACATACCTACACCTCGATAGAGGTATTTCATGCCACCCTGTCTATAGATCCTTGAAATACAATCACAAATTCCTTTGTAAACTGGTTCATTCAACCTTGATGACCCAACGACCTGCACTAACAATTAAAAATAAACACAAATAAGCAATCCGAGAAACTGAAATAGAGAAAAAGATGCAGGAGTAAAGAATCGAAGAGCCTGACTGGAGATCAAAGTTCACCTACCTGATAAGCCAATTTGGTCCGGACTAAATCGAGAGGATAAGTAAAAAGAACAGCAGTACCACCAGCAACAGACCCTGCCACAAGATCAAGTAGAGGACCCCTTCCAACATCAGGAAAACCAAGTATAATCCATCGACGGTATTGCTCATAAGCCATATAATGCAAAGCTGCATAAGGCACAATTCGAGCTACACTAGCTCCATTTCCTCTGAGGAAAAAAAAAAGCAAAATAAAGTTCCATGGAATGAAATCGCAACATCATCAAGTAGTAGTCAACAGACCAAAACTAAACTCCTACCTGTAAAAACCCAATAAACCTTCTGTCTGTACAATCTTTTTGCAGGATCCCCACACCCCAATAATCTGAAAATCTGCTCTTCTAGTCTGCAAACCCATAGTAAATTCTTGTGAAATTTCAGATACTTAACTATATATGCAAATAAAATACAGCCACTTTTAAAAGTTCATGTTCTATACTAAGACGTCAAAATACTATTGTGTTTGAAACCTTAGATCTCAATCGGGGTATGAATACAGGAAGTTCAAAGAAGAAAGGGAAAAAGGAACTTAACATGCAACAGTGGGGTCTTTCATATACTAAACAGACTCAAGGTGGGAAGATGGACAGGGAACAGTAGTGTTTCTTTCACAGTTTTAGGGCTTGGGGAAGACCAATAAAAAAATGATGTGAAAATATATCTGCATGAGGTGGTCACTTTTGAAGTGACTAAATGGGAAGAGATAGACAACATGAAAATTAAATCTGTATTGGGCAGAGGGGAGTGGGATTGGATCTTCCTTGAATGAGATGGGGCTTCGGGTGGAATCCTTATGGCTTGGAACAGTAGGAAGATAAGGCTGATTCTGAAATGGGAGAATTTTCTGTATCAGTCTGTTTTCAAAACAAAGGAGATGGTATTGTTTGGGCTTTCTCAAGTGTTTATGGTCCAAACGAAAGAAAAGAAAACTTCATTTTTTAGATGGTTGGCTTGAGTACAAGATGGGAGGGCCCATGGTGCGTGAGGGGTGATTTTAACATGGTTAGATTTGCTTATGAGAAGACAGGTGGAAGGCCAGAGAGGCGTATGAGGATTTTCGGAATTTTTATTGATGATTGGGCTTTGGTAGACTTGCCAATGTCGGAGGGTTGTTCACCTCGTCAAGTTTGCAGGTTGAACCCACTTTATGCAAACTCAACCAGTTCCTTTGTTCTAATAGTTGGCTTGAGGTTTTCCCGGATACGATAGTTGGAAGGCTTAACATAGACCAGCATCAGATCAAATTTCTATATATCTCAAGACTTCCTAGAGATCTGTTGCTTCAGGGCCTAGTCGTTGCAGAATTGAAAACGTTTGGTATCTTAACGATGAATTCAGAAATAAGGTGATAGAATGGTGTGCTGCTGATAATACTTGGGGAACTCATACGCTTGTATTGAGTATTAAACTGAAGAACCTTAATCGTAAGTTCAAGGATTGGAATGAAAATTAATACGGGAATATCAGTAGAATAAAAGAGCATCTGTTGATAGAGATACAAAATATGGGATATCTTGGAAGAAGATAGGGCTCTTACTGATGAAGAATTGGAGATTAGAACCACTCTCAAAATGCAATTTAGCCAGAAATGTCTTGAGGAGGAAGTTATGTGGACAGAAAGCTAAAGAACAGTGGTTGGAAGCTGGGGGCAGAAATCCAAAACTTTTTCACACAACTGCGAATGGGCGTAGGAAAAACAACGCAATTCACAGCATCAGAGTGGATGGACATCACTACTCAGATGAGGGGGAGGTGGCTTTTAACATTGTTAAGTTTTATAAGAATCTATTTCGGGGTGACAGATGCCAGAGGCCGGTTTTGAATGGGTTGTTGAAAAGAGATAAGAAATAAAAAAGTTTTTGATGAGGAAGAAATTAAAGATGCTATCATGAATAGTCGTAAGAATAAACCATGTAGGTTTCGGATGGGGTATACCATGGAAGTCTTTCAAACTTTCTGGAAAACTATTAAACCACAGATATTGGTTATTTTATTGAATTCTTTCAAAGTGGGTGTAGACACAAATTTTGTCTTTTTCTTCAATAAATATACAGATATAGATCTGTATACACAAATTATTTGTGTCCTTTTTTTGGATAAAAAAAAATATAATATATATATATATATATATATATATATATATATATATATATATATATATATATAAAAGAGAAGATAAATAGAAACCCACGCAGGCCATCCCTCTCTCCAATGACTTTTCCTCTTTTCCTGCGTGGGCCATCCTTGCTTTTTCTTTTGCCTTTTCCTCTTTTCCTTCTCTCTCCTTGTCCATCTCACTATTTTTCATCTCATTCTTTTCTTCTCTTTTCTCTCTCAATGTTCTTTTTCTCATTTCTTTTCTCCCTCTTGTCTTCTCTTGAAATATGGCCCACGCAGGTCACCTGCGCCATCTCATTCTTTTCTTCTCTTTTCTCTCCTCATTTCTCTCCCAATGTTCTTTTTCTCCATCCTTTCTCCCGCTTGTCTTTTTCTCTTGAAATATGACCCACGCAAGTGACCTGCGTGGGCCATCTCACTCTTTTCCATTTCATTCTTTTCTTTCCTCTTTTTCTCTCAATGTCTAAATCTCTTTCAAAATGGCCCACGCAGGCACCTGCGTGGGCCATCATCTTCAAACATGGGTCCTCTCTTTTCTCCACTTAAGCAAATAACCACCTACGTAGTAGCGTATGTCATTCTTCTCTCAATCTGTGTGAAGGCTAAGGCCCACGCAACACTCACGACCCGGATTTTGTGAAACCCTTGCGAAAGTCGTAGGATTATAATTTCCCGTAACCGCTACTACAAATCTATAAATAGCAGATCCCTTCTCATTATTTGAGATCGAAAAATTCTTACGCGAGAGCTCTGCCGAAAACTTCTCTGACTTTGATTCTCTTGCAAGAAACCTTAAGGTATCTCGGAGATTATTTCCGGTCCCTCTTCTTTTTTTTCTTTTTCCTATTTAGAGTATACGAGAGAAATAAGTTCGGCTTGATTTTTGAATTCGGAATGTTTCCGATATGGGTGAATTTAGGATAACAGCTACAGCCCTTATATGAATGTGATACCCTTAGGATAAGAGTTACGGCTCTTACCTAAGTATGATTTAGGCTACGATTTGGGATTACGTGTTACGACACATACCCAATTTCTTGTGTACTTAGAGATAGTTAAATTACATTGGTCCCCTCGCTTAACTCTTAGTAAGCTCGAATTGCAACCACAAATTTGATACTCGGGCGGGTTGCAATCACGAACCTAAAAAATGATTACGAACTTCGACACCTGAAATATTCATCTACAATGACTCATAACCATCAAATTTACCAGATCTAAATCACGTCCCAAAATTAGAGTTTCCCTCGCGCTTCGGGTCATCACTCCCTCAAATGTAAGGTTTGGATCTCAACCTCAAGATCAAAAATTCTTTTACGATCGTAAAATCCAATTTCTTAATATGTAAACAATTAGGCCATACCTACGTGGGTCGTGCCTGCCCTAGTCGTACCTGCGTAAGCCATGTCTGCATTGATCCTATCTGTGTAGGTTGTACCTGCATGAGTCGTGTCTGCCTTGGTTGCACCTGCGTGGGTCGTGTCTACCATTGCAGTACCTGCGTAGGCCATACCTGCTTGGGTTGTACCTACGTGGGTCGTGCATGCCTTGGTTGTACATGCGTAGGTTGTACCTGCGTGGGTCGTGCCTACCATGGTCGTACCTGCGTAGGCCATACCTACGTAAGTTGTACCTACATGGGTTGTACCCGCGTGGGCCGTACCTGCGTTGGCTACACCTGCATGGGTTGTACCTACCCTGGTCATCAATTATGCAGCCCTCGGGTGGGTTAAATATTTTTAAGACATTCGTTAACTTTTATTCAAACGTTCATAATACGAGATCGTAACAAGATCCTACAGTGAATTTATTACATGTTGACCAAATCTTGTGATTTTGGTAAAATCAACCAGTGGACTTGTTGACTTTTGATCAAACAATCATACTACGAGATCGTAATGAGATCCTACGGTGGATTTATTACATGTTGATCAAATCTTGTGATTTTGGTCACATCCAACGGTTGACTTGTTCACTTTTGGCCAAACAATCATACTACTAGATCGTAACAAGATCCTACAATGGATTTTTTACATGTTGATCAAATCTTGTGATTTTGGTCAAATCAACTGGTGGACTTGTTGACTTTTGGTCAAACGATCATACTACGAGATCGTAACGAGATCCTACGGTGGATTTATTACATGTTGACTGAATTTTATGATTTTGGTCAAATCCAACAGTGGACTCGTTGACTTTTGGTCAAACGATCATAATAAGAAATCGTAATGAGATCCAACGGTGGATTTGTTACATGTTGACCAAATCTTCTGATTCTGGTCAAATCTAACAGTGAACTAATTAACTTTTAGTCAAGCAGTCAATACACGACCGTATTAAGATCCAACGGTAGATTTATCGTGTATTGATCAAATATCATTGTTTTGGTCAAATCCAACGGTGAATTCATTAATTTTACGTTAAAATTATTGTAATATAAGATCATTATGTGATCTAATGGTGAAATTATCACAAAATAACCTATGATGATCAAATCCTAAGAAATTTGATGATATACGAACCGTGATTAGATATCCCATAACCAAAAGTGTTAATTCTTTGGATGACCAAACATCAAAAAATGGACCTAATTTTTGAATTCGTCTTCCACACAAGTGAGCGAGAATTCATTACAAGACTCATCCACGAACTCCTAATACCCATATTTGACCATGCCTATCGATCAGATGGGTCTAACTTCAGGAGAAGGGGCTCTCTCATCCGACATCCTTTATTTCACATCGCCCGAGTCTCTGACGAAGAGAGAATACTTCGTGTCCATCTTGTATCTTGAAGACGAAAATGTTAATGAAGACTTAGACTTAGGATTTATTTTGTTTATTTCAGAGATGTTATTACTTTACTTCGATGCAATTAACAGAGAATCGATTGCGATATCCGGAAGTGTTTAGTCCGCCATTTTCAATAAAACCCTCTCCTAGCGAGGGGAAATTTGTTATGATTAATTTGTGTTAGATTTATATTCTACACAAATTTTTTGTTTACAAATTTCTGGCGCACCCGGTGGGACACACTTCTCAAATCTTTAAGCTATAAAATGAAACGAATTCTTTGAAAATGAGTTTAATGTGATGAATGATTAATCATTGGCTATTCCATGCATACATTTATTTAATCGTTGGTTATTCCATGTAGTAGATTTATTCAACTTACTAACCAACTAGATGACTTATGGAAAGAGCATTGCATCCTCTTCCACTAGCAATCAACGTGTGGAGAGAGCATACCCTCAAGCCAAGGATGCAGCGCTTTGATACTCAACAAGCCTCATGGCTCGCGCCATTTAGAAGAACGTTCTCATATGGAGGAACCAGTGTCTCCTAATTCGTTCACTTCAACTAAGAACCCACTATATGGAGATTTCGATTCCCTCCTCTCGAAGGATGAATCTCCTGAAATTCCATCAACAAAATCACCCCGATCAAACTCGGTGAGCCCTACAGGAATACTGAGAATTGTTAGTACACTTGCTTCGCCACATCTGGAGGCAATTGATGACTCATCATCATTCAACTCACCTCTTCTGAAGACAAATGAGATGATCATTTCATCTGATAACGAAACTTCACCTCATCAAAAGGAAATCGATTACTCATCGTCATTCAACTCACCTTGTCTAGAGGCAAACAAGATGATCATTTCATCTAATACTGAGACTTCGCTTCATCTGGAGGCGATCAATGACTCATCGTCATTCAACTTACCTTGTTTGGAGGCAAACAAGATGATCATTTCATCTGTGAAACTTGCTAATAAGTCTTCTTCAAACGAAGCTCGTTCTTCGAACTCCCTTCACCACGAAACCCATTACATCTCAGCAAAAGCTATACTGATGACACCTACTATCATGCCAGTCTTGATGGTTTCAAGTAAGACAATGTATCTTAGGAAATTCAAGAGCTCTGTAGCACAATCAGTATTCGTGACACTAAAATAGCTGCACTTCTGAAGAGAAAAGGAAATAAATTAATGATATTTTATCAATGGATCAAGTTCAACATATGAAACTGAAAATCTTAAAGACTATCAAAGGACTTCTAGGTTTTACAGAAAGCCCTACACGCCAGAAATCGACAATGTTCGATTTCCGGCTGACTATCAACAATCAAAATTCACTCGTTTCAATGGAAGTGGTTCCGCTCAAGAGCATCTGGCACATTTCGTCGCAGCATGCGAAGACACCGCCAAGAATAGTGTGTTGTTGCTAAGGCAATTCGTACAAACCTTAGTATACGAAGTTATTACCCAATTCGATAATGAGTTGGGATCAACTGCAGAAGCAATTCCTACAGAGATTTTTTAGTATTCAAAGATCTGTAGGGATTGCAGAGTTCTCACAAATGGAGCAGCAACCACACGAAAGGGTTGCCAATTATATCACGAGATGGAGAGATTCAGTCTTCTTTATTCATTAAAGGTTTCAGAACCGGAGGCAGTTTAAATGTGCCTCAGTGGTTTGAAGTAGGACTACAACCGAGCCAGGTCGAGCCCGAGCTTGGGTCAGCTCTACCTCAGCTCTACCTTATACGAGCCAAGCTGGAGGTCGGATCTAAGCTCTTCGAGCTTGAAAATTCCAAGCTCTAGCTCGACTCTTTGAGCTCGAGCTCAAGCTGAGCTTCGGGCCAAGTAAGTTCTATTTAAAAAACTTCTGAGTCAGCCATGTTTGGGTCTAAGATACGACTTTTTTCCATGAAAACAATATAAGGCTGAACTATTTAAATGCAACAATAAAATATTGTTAAAAGCAGCCCAATTAAAAGTATTTAAAAGAGTCTTAATTTTTTTTTTAAAAATCCTAATTTAAAGCAGCCATAATTTCAATTTTTTTTTAAATTAGCCCTAATTTGAAGAAATATTAAGCAAAAATTCTAATTTAAAGCAGCCCTAATTTCCAAAAAAAATTCAAATCAGCTCTGATTTAAAAAAATATTTCTGCCCTTATTCTAAAATAAATAAAAGAAGCGATATCAATCCGTCGATGTCGGTTGTCGATCCAGCAATCTCAATTGACGATCCAATTGTGTCGATTGCCAATCCGTCGATGTCGGTTGTCGATCCAGCAATCTCAATTGACGATCCAATTGTGTCGATTGCCAATCCGTCGATATCATCAAGTGTCCACCCTTCCGATTGTTGGAGGTTCAGTTCTTGCCTTCTTGGTGTTGGCAGTCGGTTGGCGGGTGTGCTTGCGTGAGAGAGAGAGAGAGAGAGAGAGAGAGAGAGAGAGGAGGCATTTGAGGTTTAGTTCTTGCCTTCTTTGTTGTCTATTGCGTGAGTGAGAGAGCTTAAGAGAGAAGATAGAATCATAGAAGAATTTCTTTATAGCCATAGGAGTAAGTTGTAGGCAGTCATAGAGTAACAGTGCATGGTAAAGTCAAAAAGTACTGTATATAGTGGAAGATTAGGGCAACTGGGACAAGACATTCCATTAAAGATACTATTTTATCCCTCAAAGTAACCGTTAGATATACTTAAAAGGTTACTTTAAAGGGTAAAATAGAGAAGTCAAAGTTATTATACATATATAAAAATATAAAAGATTAAATATAGAACAAGCCATAGAGCCGAGCTGGCCTTAGCTCGAACTCGGCTCAGCTCTCAAGCTCTAAAGAGAAAAGCTCTTATATTTCTAGTCGAGCCAAGCCGAGTTGTCGAGCTGGCCCAGCTCTGTTGCAGCACTAGTTTGAAGAAGGATATAAGTACACTCCTTCATGGAAAGGCTCCGAAAACGCTTGGACAATTATCTTCACGAGCTACGGATATTGAAAGGTTTCTTGCCTAATGATTCAAAATAGTAAATAAATATATATTATATATATTAAAAGAAAATATGAAAAAAAGGATTCAGTCATCAGCTAAAGTTTCCAACAGAGCAGGATGCAAGACTTCACTCAGAAGGACAATATGACACTTCAATCCTCTAAAGCACTTATTAACCGTAGGCTCAAAATATGATAAAGTATGAAGGCCTATCAGATTCGAATATTGTATGCCTTTGAAAAGAAAGTTAAAACACGGATCGTTCAAGAAAGATCTTACCTTCGTCATTTGACCCCTACGATCGTCACTCAAAAACTTCCAGGAATTCAAACCCAAGTGAAAAGACCATATGTGCAGTCCACTCAAATGGTTCACATCTGCAGAAGGAAATGAGTTACCACTTGTTGATGGTTACTTCGTTCATGAAATATTCATATTCTCCCTCTCGTATGAGAATGAACTTTGTGAGAACATACGTAGGTATGTTAAATGTAAGCGCTTACTAGCACGAGGTTACACTGTGTAAGGTGTGTACATAGGTACATCTTATTATACATAACCTCCTACATGCACAAGGTTAAACTGCATAGGATATGTAGGTAGTTATGTTGTATGTATTCCTCTACTCATATAAGAAAAAATTTTGAAAGAGCATAAGCAGGTAGGCCATATGTAATCTCAATTATTCACACAAGAATGGAGAGTGAGAATATGTGATTGCCACTTGTCAAATAAATTGGGTTACTTAATACCTATCATAATCTTGAATCAATTATTTCGATCAAATTTTATATTTAATGAATCGGGTGTCTCAACAAAAGTATGTGTAGCGTAATTGTCACATCTTTAGTCAGTCATTCTGACCATCCTAATATGTTAAAATAAATCAAGCTTACCTAATATAGAGTCGGTCAAAATTCTAAGTTAGATATTTCAATCAGATTTTGCAAAAATTACAGAGCTGTTAAATTTTATCTTAATTATTTTATTCAAATTTTACAAAAAACTACATACCGAGTCATCCGATAAGTTTCCGACCCGGTACTTGCTAAAATTTTATATCAGATAGCTAGATCGAATTTTGCAGATTTAATCGGGTCAACCGATGAGTTTTAAACTCGAAGCCCGATCAAAATTCAACCTACATATTTTAGTTGAATTTTTTAAAAATATTAATTTGATCATCCGATCGATTTTATCATCAGAGACCGTCTCAGATCTTGATTCGGACAGCCGGTCAGATCTCACATAAATTTTACCGGGCCATCAAATGAGTTTTAAACTCGAAGCCCGATCGAAATTCAATCTACATATTTTAGTTGAATTTTAAAAAATATTGATTTGGCTGACCAATTTTATGATCGAAGACCGTCTCAGATCTTGATTCGAATAGTCAGTCAGATATTATGTAAATTTTATTAGGCCATTCAATGAATTTTAAACTCGAAGCCCGATCAAAACTCAATCTACATATTTTAATTGAATTTTTAAAAATATTGATTTACCGTAGATATTGATTCGAATAGTTGGTCAACTCTCATTTAATTTAATCGGGCATCCGATGAGTTTTAAACTCGAAGCCTGGTAGAAATTCAACCTACATATTTTAGTTGAATTTATACAAGTGTTGATTTGGTCCTCCGATTGATTTTATGATCGGAGACCGTCTTAGATTTTGATTCGGATAACCAATCAAATTTCGCAATTGTCATACCATCCGACAACTTTTGCACTCGATGATCAATTGAAATTCAATATAAATAGTGTTGAATTTCTATAATACTAATAGGGTTGTCTGATCAAATTTTACTCAGACACCGTTTCATATTTTGACAATGATAGCCGGTCAAATCTCATATAAATTTCATTCAGACCATCTGATGAATTTAAAACTTAGCACGGTCAAATTTTGACTCAGTCATTCTGATCGAATTTCACGAGATATTGATTCAGATGTTCTGGTTAAGTCTAGCAAAGTATAAATCAGGTCATCTACCACAGACCCTATCAAAATTGAGTTAGTCATTCTGATCAATTTTTATAGAAAAATAAATATGGACATCTATTACAAAACCTGTCGACATTTGGACTCAATTATTTTGATCGAATTTCGAAAAAAAAAATCATATTAGAAGCCAGTCAAAATCTCGGATCTACTAGATTCGATAACTTGAATATTTCTTCAAGTTTCCGTAACATAGCAAACGCGATATAATCCCTCGATCTTTAGCGCTTAACGAAAATCAAGGCATCTGTAAACACAAAAATTGTCTTTTTCTTGAATAAATATACAGATATAGATCTGTATACACACATTATTTGTGTCCTTTTTTTGAATAAAATAAAATATAAAATATATATAAAAAAGGAAGATAAATAGAAACCCATGCAGGCCATCCTTGCGTGGGCCTCCTTGCTTTTTCTTTTTCTTTTTCTTCTTTTCCTTCTTTCTCTCCTTGTCTTTTTCTGTTGAAATATGGCCCACGTAGGTCACTCTTTTCCAACTCATTCTTTTCTTTTCCTCTGTTCTCTCCTCATTTCTCTCTCAATGTTCTTATTCTCCTTTCTTTTCTCCCTTGTCTTTTTCTCTTGAAATATGACTCACGCGGGTCACCTGCGTGGGCCATCTCACTCTTTTCCATTTCATTCTTTTCTTCTACTCTTTTCTCTCTATGTTTGAGTCTCTTTCAAAATGGCCTAAGCAAGTGTCTGCGTGGGGCCATCTTCTTCGAACATGGGTCCTCTTTTTTCTCCGCTTAAGCAAATAACCACCTGCGTAGGTCATTCTTCTCTCAATTCACGTGAAGGCTAAGGCCCACACAACATTCACGACCCTTGATGTTGTGAAACTCTTACGGAAACCGTAGGATTATAACTTCTCGTAACTGCTATCATAAATCTATAAATAACATATCCCTTCTTATTATTTGAGATCAAAAATTTCTTACATGATAACCCTGTCGAAAACCTCTTCGATTTTGATTCTCTAGCAAGAGACCTTAAGATATCTCCGAGATTCTTTTCGTTCCCTCTTTTTTTTCTTTTACCTATTTAGAGTGTACGGGAGAATAAGTTCGGATTGAATTCTGAATTCGGATTGTTTCCGATACGGTGCATAGGATAAGAGCTATGGCTCTTACCTAAATGTGATACACTTACGATAAGAGTTACAGCTCTTACCTAAGTATGATTTAGGTTGCAATTTCGGGTTACGGCATGCACACAATTTCTTGTGTACTTAAAGATAGTTAAGTTACGTGAGTACAACCCTTCGCTTAACTCTTATTATGCTCGGATTGCAACCACAAATTTGATACTCGTGCGGGTTGCAATCACGAACCTAAAGAATGCTTCCAGACTTTGACACCTGAAATATGCATCTACAATGACTCATAACCATCAAATTTACCATATCTAAATCACGTCCCGAAATTAGAGTTTCTCTCGTGGTTCGGGTCATCACTCCCTCAAATGTAGGGTTTGGATCTCAGCCTTGAGATCGAAATTTCTTTTACTATGGTAAAATCCAATTTCTTGATATGCAAACAATTAGGTTATACCCGCATAGGCCATACCTGCGTAGGTTGTACCTGCATGAGCTATACCTGCATGGGTCGTGCATGCCCTGACAGTACCTGCGTAGGCCATACCTACGTGGGTCATGCCTGCCCTGACTGTATCTGCGTAGGCCATACCTGCGTGGATCGTGCCTGCCCTGGTCGTACCTACGTAGGCCATACCTGCGTAGGTCGTACTAGCATGGGTTGTACCTGCATGGATCGTGCCTGCCTTGGTCGTACCTGCGTAGGTTGTACCTCTGTGGGTCGTGCCTACCCTAGTCGTACCCTGCATAGGCCATACCTGCGTAAGTCGTACCTGCGTGGGTCGTGCCTGCCCTGACCGTACCTACGTAGGTCATACTTGCGTGGGTCGTGCCTGCCTTGGCCCTCGCTTATGCAGCCCTCGCGTGGGTTAAATATTTTAACGACAGATTCGTTGACTTTTTGTCAAACGATCATAATACGAGATCGTAACGTGATCCTACAATGGATTTATTACATGTTGACCAGATCTTATGATTTTTGTCAAATCCAACGGTGGACTCATTGACTTTTGGTCAAACAATCATATTATGAGATCGTAACAACCTCCTACGGTGGATTTATTACATGTTGACCAAATCTTGTGATTTTGGTTAAATCCAACATTGGACTCGTTGACTCTTCATCAAACGATCATACACGAGATCATAAACGAGATCGTAAGGTGGATTTATTATATGTTGACCAAATATTGTGATTTTGGTTAAATCAAACATTGGACTCATTGATTTTTCGTCAAACGATCATATTACGAGATCATAACGAGATCCTACGATAAATTTATTACATGTTGACTAAATCTAGTGATTTTGGTCAAATCCAATGGTGGACTCGTTGACTTTTGATTAAACGATCATACTACAAGATCGTAACAAGATCCTACAATGGATTTATTACATGTTGACCGAATTTTGTGATTTTGGTCAAATCTAACGGTTGCCTCGTTGACTTTTGATCAAACGATCATAATAAGAAATCATAACAAGATCCAACTGTGGATTTGTTACATGTTGACCAAATCTTTTGATTTTAGTCAAATCTAACGATGAACTAGTTAACTTTTAGTCAAACGATCATAATACGCGACCGTAACAAGATCCAACGGTGGATTTATCATTTATTAAGCAAATGCCATTGTTTTGGTCAAATCCAACGGTGAATTCATTAACTTTATGTTAAAATGATTGTATTATAAGATTATTATGTGATCTAATGGTGAAATCATCACAAAATAACCTATGATGATCAAATCCTAAGGAATTTGATGATATCCGACCCGTGATTAGATACCCCATAACCAAAAGTGCTAATTCTTTGGATGACCAGACATCAGAAAATGGACCCAATTTGTGAATTCGTCTTCCAGACAAGTGAGCGAGAATTCATTATAAGACTCATCCACGAACTCCTCATGCCCATATTTGATCATGCCTATCGATTGGATAGGTCTAACTTTTGGAGAAGGGGCTCTCTCATCCGACGTCCTTTATTTCACATCGCCCGAGTCTCTGATGAAGAAAGCATACTACGCGTCCATCTCATACCATGAAGACAAAAATATTAATGAAGACTTAGACTTAGGATTTATTTTGTTTATTTCAAAGATGTAATTACTTTACTTTTCTTTAGTAACTTTAATCAGAGGTATTAGATTTTGATGTAATTAGCGGGGAATCGATTGTGATGCCCGGAAGTGTAAAGTGCGCCATTTTAAATAAAACTCCCCTAGCGATGGGAAATTTGTTATAATTGATTTGTGTTAGATTTATATTATATGCTAATTTATTGTTTACAGTGGGCAGATTGGGAAGAGTGTGAATTCTACTTTCGTAACTTTGATTCTGACATCTAAAGGAGCTCTCGATATTGAGTAAGAACTTTCGGTCAATAAGTCTTTTGGGAGGGGTATACAAGATTTTGGCGAAAGTTCTTGCCAATAGGCTGAGAAAGGTTCTTTCCACAATCATATTGATACCCCAAGAGGATGTGGACTCAAGGCATAGAAATAAAGAGGCGGGAATAAACTTTAAAGTGGGCATGAGAAGGCGTATGATGATAGAGAGAATAGGCTTCCGAGATGTGTGGAGAAGATGGATTTGTGGCTGTGTTTCTTCAGCCAGATATTCTATCTTGATTAATGGGAACCCAAAAGGATTTTTCTGAAGTTCTCGCGGCTTGAGACAAGGTGATCCGCTGTCACCTATGCTATTTAATATGTTATTTAGAAATATTGATGAGCAGTCTTAACGAGAGGAGAAGAAATAATTTGATTAGGGACATTGGCTTCTGGTCCTTATCAAAGAAAGGATGTTTCACTGTTAAGTCTTTTTATGGCTGTGTTTGGCATTGCTCTTTGGAAGAGTAGAAAAGAGCCGTTGGTGCTCTTTGTTGTTGCAAATGAATATGGAGAGAGAAAGAGAGAGAGAGAGAGAGAGAGAGAGAGAGAGAGAGAGAGGGATTGGAGGAAGAAAAAGGGGAGGCTGCTCTTTGAAAAATGAAAAATATCCCTCTTTAAAAGAGTATGAAAAATCATACTCTTTTAAAGAGGGTTGTTTTTCATCTATCAAAGAACAACCTCTTTTTTATCTTCTTTCAATCCTTCTCTCTCCCCACATTTCTTTGCAATAACCAAGAGTAGAAACTGCTCTCCCAAAGAGCAATGGCAAACACAGCCTATGCATTTCTCTGTAGAAGGCCTTTAGAAAGACACAAATGGACTGGGATTTGGAGGGTGGAAATACCACCGAAGATTAAGCTTTTCAGTTGGAGTCTTGCAGGGGATCGCATACTAACTATTGATCAATTAAGGCAGAGAAGTATCAATCTGCACAATAGATGTTTGATGTGTTCACAAGAGTAGTCATCTAGCCATCTGTTCATTCACTGCTGGGTAGCTAAATTTGTATGGGTGATCCTAAAATGTTCAATATGAATTGGGTTTTTCCTAACGATTGTGGCAGCTAGATGGTAGCGACGTAGAGTGGAGTGGCATTAAATTGGATGGCATTCAAGGGAATTTCTACGACATTGCTGTGTTTGCTGTTTGTTGGGCCTTATGGTTGGAAAGGAATGATCGTATCTTTAGGAAGGTGCGTAGACTGGTTTCCATGATCTTAAAGACTGTACAAGAGACTTGTATTATCTTGAAGAGAGTAGAGAGTCGTTTGATGGGAGTGCTTAATGGGATAGCTTGCCTTTAGCCTAAGTACCTCCCACGACAGGGGTCCTGCTAGCTGGGGCATTTCATTGGATGCGGTGAGTTTTTCTTTTCTTTTATTGTTGGTGAGTTTTTTTTGGGTTTTTTCTTGAGCAGTATCTCACTGCTTTTTTTGCTCTACTTTTTTGTACTATACTTGTTCTCTTATAATATAATTTCCTCCTTACCGATCAAAATAAAAAGTTTTACGTATACTTACCCAGATTACTATGGAGACGTACAGGACCATAAACAACAGTCGTAATTTTCCAGAAGACAGATATAGTTACAAGTATTCTGATCAAAAAAGATATAGTTACAAGTATCAGTTTTGTATCATTTCTATATATCAAATATATTTTGTTACATGTTAAAAGATATTTTATAGAGAGCTTACAGTAAAATTCTATACATCACACCGTTTATAACAACAAATCTATGAAATTTTATGAGGTCAAACTATCAAAAACTTGAATACGATAGGATATAATCTGAATCATCTAGATAGCAGTGCAGATAAAATTTTGTATACACTAGGATCAGGGTATCTTAAGTACTAAAGTGAAAACACCCAAAATAAATATACAACATGCTGAATAATTTTGTGATAACTATCCAATCTCTCTGCAGGGATTTAATAGAATGCTTGGATTTTGTTCTATAGAAATATAGATAAACAGATTCAGCTACCCGAAGAATGAAGATTATTTATCCAATCCAAGATCATATCCAAGAGTGGATTATTATGATAACAGCAAACCCATAAAAATACAAAAGTTCTAACACAATTTTCCGATCTTTGCATTAATTAATCCAATTCTAATACCTACGTAATGTTGCAAGACAAATGAAATCATTCACATTCCAACTGTACCTATTCCAACTAAGAGTTATCATTAGGAATCTTAAACCCTACAAAAGTGATGCGGGAACTTATAAATGCAATGTTAGGGCAGAGATTAGGATTAAAATTAATTTAATCAATTAAAAATAATAATTTCTCATAACAAATTATCACGAAAATTCTAGAAATTCAATTAGGTGATTTAATTTTAGCCCAAAATAGTGTTACTTTCGTGTACGTTCCCTATCGCGGATCTAGAAGACTAGGGTTCTTATGAACGGCTAGATCTCCGACAGTTTTAGGGCGTCGAACGAACTCGCAAGCGGGTTCTCTCGATACCAAACGAAAATAAAAGGCTAATAAAATTAATGATAAACAAAATATTGATTTAGGGCTTTTATGAGATCAATAAAATAATTAGGATTACGCTACTTACGCAAACCGTAGATCTAAAGAAGATAGAGATGGAAGAAGAGTTGGCCTCGCACCAAACCGCAAGCGGGAATCGAAGAATCGCTCTCCGTTTTAAGAGAATCACACCCTCATGAAAGTTTAGAACTCTCAATTTTGCATAAGTAATTTTCATTAACCAAAAAGTTATAATAAAAGTGTTTACAAGCCTTTAAATAGGCTAGCCAATGCATAAAATTAGAAATCCTATTATAACTCTAATTCCTAATTCAAATAAAAGAAATATCCTAATTCTTCTAAAACAATAAAGTCCTAAAACAATAAGGAAACTAATCCTATTTCTAATAAAAGAAACAACTTACTTTCTAAAATAAAATAATAAAAGATACTAATCCTAATTCAATTAGGATTCTAGAAATTCGTCACTTTATGTCCAGCTTTCAAAAACTGACCATAACTTCTTCAATACTTGTCGGAATTGCTCAAATTTTGGCTCGTTGGAAAGCTACTTCGATAAGCTTTCAAATATCACCAATTTTGTATCAATCCGACTTCGTTTGACACTTTAAAATAGGCCAAACATAAAAGTGACGGGATTAAAAGTTAAAGACCCTAAAAAATTTTGGATTTTCTTCTTTATGATCAAACGGGTCTTTTAAGGGCATTTTTTTAAAAACCCAATTGTGGGTCCACTTTCTCCTTTGGCGTCTCTTCTTTATCTGACCACGATTCAAACAGGTGGATCTAAAATACACATCAAAAAGTCTAAGATAATTATTTACCTTACAAAACACAATCAATTAAACATATTGAAGCAAAGTACATCCGTGTATCTATTATATAATAAAATGTTATAAGGTAAAATCAGTGCCATTTTTTTTGGTCGGCCTCGTTGGGGAAGATTTGGCATGGGCCTAAGTTCAAGAAGCCTCTTTTGGACTAACACCATGTGAAAGTTCAACTCAAAGGAAAAGACAATCGGCTAGAGGTAGCAATCAAAGCCTCCATATAGAAGAAGAGGAAGAAATACAATAATAAGAACAAACACAACCACAAGATATAGACTACATATTGGTGAGATTCGATGAAGACGAAACAGAAGAAGAGTAAAGTATAAATTGAAGAGGGTGATGATTCCGATGATGACAGTAATGCTTGTGATGCTCATCGTGATGGTGGAGGAGATGCATTATTACAATGAGTAAAGACTAAAATGTAAAGTACATGGCCGGTACTCCATATCAATACCAATGAGTTGTAATTCAAAATTTTAAATTGTTTGTACTTGTATAGTTGTATTTTTAAATTAAATAATAAAATATCTATTTTGTCCTCATTTGCCAATTGCCACTCATTAAAGTATTTAAGTTATCTTATGCAAATAGACTTAAATATGTAGATTTATAGTTATAGCTATAGCTAACTACTAATTAGACATAATAGTCAAACTTGAAATGTAAGTACATAGTGATATAAAAAATAGGAGTATAGACTGTAGCATACAGATGACTCGTGACTTAGGAAATTATGAGAAAATTGGAGAATAAATATGGTAAAAAAGAATATAAATAATATAGTACTATTTTTTTGAATTTTTCAAAAATAAATTATGCCATATCTTAAGCGATGTAGTGAATCGCATAAGCCATGGGGCTATGCAATTGCATAGCATGGTTTATGCCATTTAACAACATTGGTAAGATCAAATAAACTGCTACTGCAATGTATATAAGAAGGATAATTTGAGCAAATATATTCAGACAAGTCACATGTCTGACATTGAATTTACAAGTATTGGATGGGATAGAGACCTAAACCCTGGCTTTCTACACACAAAGTGACTGCTCTCCAGACTCGAACCCACATCTTCACATGTGAAAACCCAAGCCTTTTATTGTTGCACCAAACAATGGCGCCCCCCCCTAAGTACTACAACCAATTTTAAAAGTCAAAAATAAAAAGCATATATCCTGTAAACTTGCGTGGCCCAATCGAGCATGCCACAATTTCAAAGTATCAACAGCATATACACTGCCACTAGACTCGGGCAAAATGTGAAAGGAAGAAGAAACATCAGGCCCATCCATGCCATAATAAAGTCGATTTCGCTCATGCCCCCTGCAAAAAATCTTCGAAGTCGGGTCCAGATATATACAGTAAGTAGGAAAGAAAGTCACAAGGGCAGTTTGATAATTTGTAAGGCAACTAACAGATAGCAGATTTGAGTTTAATTGAGAAACATGTTGAATGTTTGAAACTGAGATATTAGTCGTAATAGGGACACTCCTTTTGCTAATAATGGGAGTGAGGGAACCATCGGCTAAACACATTTGCCTATTGGTAGTATCAGAAACCGCAATTGAGAACAACTGAGATTCACCAGTCATATGATCAAATGAAGTCGAGCCTTGACCATGCAAAGGATGGGAGAGAGGATGTTGTTGTCGTGCAACAATATTAGAACCCTCTCTGGGGTACTTATAATGTGGTTCATTGATCGTAACTTTTAGGTTCAATCTCATTAACACTATCAAGTGACTAGATGTATGGTATAGCACTTGAGTCCAGATGTCGATTCCACAGGGACTGGCTCGGAAATAGGCCTAACTGGTTCACTTTTCAACGCAAAGTGTTTGTGAACAGATAACTTCTAATGGAAGTAAAGATTTTAAACTAATTGGTGAGATCTAGGGTTGAAATTTAGAGAGAGAGAGAGAACTTGTAGGGTTGGCGATTCCACGTTGCTGTCGTGAGTCGGATTCGATTTTTGCTTGATTAAACTTTTGAAAGAAGTATCCTTCATAGAGCTACAAGCTTTTCTCGGATTCCGAGATCTTTTGATTCCTTGCTCATAGTATGAGACTTCAGATGTTGCATGGCACATCAATCAATGATGACTATACGATTTTGGCCAGTCTCATCCTACTCGCAAGGCTTTAGGGACAATACACTAGTTATGCACGGGTTGATTTCAGATCGCAAATCTGAAATTAACCAAAAGGTATCTATCTCTATTTCTTATTTCTACAAGAAATATCAAAGATAGAAAAAGAACATTGTCCTGCAAGACTATTATTCCAATAAAGATTAAAACGGTGTATCCCTCCCACCCCCTAGACCGGCAGATTTAGCCTCGCATGATAGAAGTCTCCATCGAGTATTTCATCTTTTCGCCTTTCTCTTCAAGAGATAGGGTTTCTCTATCTCCTTTTCAGCCTCGAGAGATCCCTTCATTCTCCTTTGTAGCTTCTATATATACCCTTTGGTTTAGGGTTCCTCCTAAAAGTCAATAGCTTAGCAAATCGCGTGAGGTCGCTTGAGCGAGAACCAAAGACACTCGAGCGACTTTCACCCGAGAATTTTAGCTACCTCTCGAAGCATTCTCGCTCGAGCGAGCAACACCAGGGGCTAATTTGCATAACTAATTAGTCATGATCACTCATTTTGACTTAACTCATCCTATCGTCATTGAAGATAAGCAAAAGATTTTGAAACCGAACGATTACCCTTTTTTACACTAGAAACCATGGGTCAAAATCTCGATTTTCCGATCCGTATCGCCCAACCCTCAAAACCGTTCCGATACGTACCGGTGCCGCTGATACGTACCGGTATTGCTGATACATTGAATGTATTAGTGATACATTGAAAAAAAAAATAGCCTACAGGCCAGCAGTACAACGGTACGTATCATGTACCGATGGTCACCGATACCGGTACATACCGGCCAGTACGTACCGGTATCGGCTGGTATTTTGACCCATGCTGGAAACCTCATCTGACAATCCAAGGATACATTTAGTGAGGGAAAACTAAAGCAACCCCCTCACCACCAATAATAGCTTCAAGTTGCAAAGAAAACGAGAGCTCCAAAAAACGTGAATCGGGTCTTTAAGACAACCACAAAGATGCCTTCGAAAGTCACTATAAATGGCTCAAAATAAATAAATCTCAGAATTAAAGTTAACCAAAATGAAAAGCCAATCCAAATGATGCCTAAGCAGAAACTAACACGATGCAAATGTGATGGGCTGAGGTTAAGCGAGAATTAATATAAATAATTGAAATATAAATTGTCTAAAAAATTACACAAAAATTAGAGAGAATTCCAATTAAATAATTTGAATTAGCCCAAATTAGTGTTACTTTCGCCATACGTTCCCTTTAAGATCTAAAAGACTAGGGTTCTTAACGAACAACTAGATCTCAAACAGTTTAGGCTTCGAACGAACTAGCAAATGGGTTCTTTCGAAATCGAGTGGAATTAACAACAAAAGGGGATTCTAGGTATGTAGAAATCAAATGGTTAAGAATAAAATATGGTAAAATAATAACCAAATACTTACGCGTACGATAGAGATAAGAGTAAATATGATGGATGAAACAATTGGCCTCGCACCAAACCACACACGAATAAAAGACTCGCTCTTCTAATTTTGAGAGAATCACACTCTCGAAGAAAAACTTAAAAGTTCTCAATTTGCATAGCAATAATCCATAATCATTAATTAATTAAAGTCTTTACAATGTCTTTTATAGGCAACTAATCAAATACTCGAATTAGGAAATAACTTACTCACAAACGTCCGTCCTATCATCATGGATGTCCGTCATGTATTGACGGATGTCTGTCATGTCTTCAACGGTGTCAGGATGAGTACGGATATGGTCCGTAAGAGGGTTTTCATCAACCAGTATGGAATCTTCGACTGATTTTGGTGTTATCACGGTTCGAGTAGATGATATATAACAATTTTGGGTGAGATGAGGTCGGCAAGGGTAACTACGGTTACTGGTTTGGTTTCTTGAACGGGCTCTGGGCTGTAAGTTGTTATGGAAGCTGCAACCGGCATAGATTTTACACTGATAATGGAATCCGTAACGGGTGTAGGTATTACGACGGTTATGGGATTAAAACGGACGGTTGGTGATGGGGTTGGGTTTACGAACACGGAATTTGAAAGCTTCAAGTCTCGCCGATATGATTTCCTCTTATAGTTTGAGAAGAAAATCCTTAAGAAATTGTTGAACGAAACTCATGCTTAATGACTCTGCTATCTGACGTGAAATTTTTAACTCACGTAGAATCTCAACAATAAATGCTCGATTCTCTAAAGCGGACCCATATTGAGTTAAATTCAAATACCTCAGACTCTGTGATCCAGCTTTCATTGCCTCCCATACTTGTCCAATCCTAATAATCGTCTGATGCAAATCAAGTCTCTTCCGCCGATCCATGAACGATCCCATATTAAACATCTGATCATTCAACTCGTGAAAGGCATCAATAAATTGTTATTTACTCATGATAGACTTCACGTGCCGAGTGTTGAACCTGGCACTGATACCAAATCTGATGTAGAAACTAACACAATACAAATGTGATGGGTTGAGATTAAGCGAGAATTAATATATATATAATTGAAATATAAATTATCTAACAAATTAACACAGAAATTAGAGAGAATTCCAATTAAATAATTTGAATTAGCCCAAATTAGTGTTACTTTCACCGTGCATTCCCTTTAAGATCTAGAAGACAAAGGTTCTTAGCGAACAAGACTCGCTCTTCTAATTGTAAGAGAATCACACACTCGAAGAAAACCTTAAAAGTTCTCAATTTGCATAGTAATAATCCATAATCATTAATTAATTAAAATAGTCTTTGCAATGCCTTTTATAGGCAACTAATCAAATATTCAAATTAGGAAATAAGTGATTCACCGACGTCCATCCTATCATCACAGATATCCGTCATGTATTCATGAACGTCTGTCAAGTCCGAAGCAGTTCCATAATTTGAAATAGAAACTAACTAAAATCACGGATGTTCGTCCAATATTCACGGACGTCCGTCGTGCACCAAAACAGCAAGCCTTCTAATTCACGGACGTCCGTGATTCAGTTCTTCAGAACGTCCTCATTCTTTGATTAGGAGTCTTCCTGACTCTTCTTTTGCCTTCGATAGATCACAGACGGTTCTTTGAATCGGATGTCCCCATCAATGCCCTTCTCTTGTTTTTGTAAAGTCAAATTGTTGACCTTGTTGATGTCAACAGGGTTGACGATGGCATGATGGGGAAGCAGGATGATGTGGCTTGGATACCAAGATGAATTTGATGTTAGGGTTGTCAGTAGAGGTTATGATGTCAATACATGTATGAGCCATGCAAAACTCACTTAAACATAGTCTATTGCATTCTAAAGTACCTCAAGTCATCATCTGGGAAGGGGATTCTCTTTGCTAGACATGAAACTGTCACTATCAAGAGTACTCAGAACAGTGTCGCAAATAATCTTTCCTTTGTGTCTTTCGGTCAATGGAGTCAAAAAGGGGAATACTATACATTCATGGGATGAAACCTGATTATGTGGAAGAGTAAGAAACAAATATAGTTGCCAGGTCAAGTGTTAAAGCCGAATATAAGGTCATGGCTTGTATTACATGTAAGCTCATTTGGTTGAAGGACTTTATGACAAATTTGGATTTATTGCATCCATGCCTATGAAGATGTTTTGTGACGACCAAGCCACTCTTCATATAGCGTCTAATCCCATCTTTCATGAAAGGGTGAAGATATTGAAGTCAATTTTACCAGAGAGAAAATCATGTCTAGAAAAATTTGTACACCCTTTGTCGTCTTCTATGCAACTTTGCAGAGGTCCTTACTAAGCCTCTAGGAAGTTGTGAAATTCAGAATAGTTTGGGCAAGTTGTGCATGATGGATATCTTTACTCCAACTAGGGCTATCAATGGCCCGGGTCGGGCCTAACCTGGGCTAAGACCGCTGCATGCAGCCAGTCCTAGCCCGACCTTAGACGGTGGTTGGGCCGGGCTATGAGCCAAAGTTTTTAAAAAAATCTATTAAATACCCCCTTTTATAAAGAAGAATTCGCCTTTGTTGGCATTTTACAAAAAGTAAAATTGTTCAATGGTTTAATTTTAGGATATTTTAGTAAAATGACGACTTTATTAACATTAAAAAAAATTATTTTTACTTTTAATATATATATATATATATATATATATATATATATATATATATATATATTATATATCATTACTAATAAACAAATTACTAATATAGAATTATATTACATATGGAAACCAATATAAATTTGTGTATATCAATTTTGGGCTGGGCAGGACTATTAGACCACCCATTCTACGCACCAGGCCGGGCTTATAGGGCAAAAATGCCCAATTTTTCTGGGCAGGGAGCAGGAGCGGGCCGGGTATTTTGGTCATGTAAGTTTAATTTAGTTATTAATAAGCAATCGCAGACCTAACCGCGAGCTGACTTTCTTTGAATCTCTTTGGCTCTATGATGCGGGAACTTACTAAATGCAATGTTAAGGTTGAGATTAGGATTAAAATTAATTTAATCAATTAAAAAATAACAATTTCTCATAACAAATTACCACGGAAAATTCTAGAAATTCAATTAGGTGCTTTAATTCCGGCCCAAAATAGCGTTACTTTAGTGTGTGTTCCCTATTGTGAATCTAGAAGACTAGGGTTCTTATAAACGGCTAGATCTCCGATAGTTTTAGGGCATCAAACGAACTTGCATGCGGGTTCTCTCGATACCAAACGAAAATAAAAGGCTAACAAAATTAATGATGAACAAAATGTTGATTCTGGATTTTATGAAATAAACAAAATAATTAGGATTACGCTACTTACGCAAACCGTAAATCTAAAGAAGATAGAGATGGAAGAAGAGTTGGCCTCGCACCAAACCGCAAGCGGGAATTGAAGAATCGCTCTCCGTTTTGAGAGAATCACACCCTCACGAAAGTTTAGAGCTCTCAATTTTGCATAAGCAATTTTCATTAACCAAAAAGTTATAATAAAAATGTTTTCAAGTCCTTAAATAGTCTAACCAATGCATACAATTAGAAATCCTAGTATAACTCTAATTCCTAATTCAAATAAAATAAATATCCTAATTCTTCTAAAATTAGAAATCCTAGTATAACTCTAATTCCTAATTCAAATAAAAGAAATATCCTAATTCTTCTAAAACAATAAAGTACTAAAGCAATAAAGAAACTAATCTTATTTCTAATAAAAAAAACAACTCTTATTTTCTAAAATAAAATAATAAAAGAGACTAATCTTAATTCAATTAGGATTCTTGAAATTTGTCACTTTCTGTGCAGCTTCCGAAAACTGACCATACCTTCTTAAATACTTATCAGAATTGCTCAATTTTTGGCTCGTTGGAAAACTACTTCGATAAGCTTTCAAATATGACCAATTTCACATCAATCTGATTTCGTTTGACATTTCAAAATAGGTCAAACATAAAAGTGACGGATTAAAAGTTACTCTTCTTTCGATAAGTTACTTTTCTTCTTTCTGATCACTTTGATGTTCTTCTTTTGCCTCCGATATGTTATGGGTGATTGCTTGAATCGGATGTCCCCATCAACTCTCCCCGGGTTAAACGGATTCATCCTCGATGAATGTTGATTGTGATAAAGGTCCAAAAGATTCGAATCAAGCTGCTGAAATTCCTCCTGTGTAATTCAAGTATTCCATGTGTCGGCCTTGTTCTTCCACTTTACCAAATATTTATGAAGTCCCCCGTGGTTGGTGGACATAATTTGATCTTCCAGCACATCTTCGAAAATCTCACGGATTTGTCGAGTAGGTAGGGATAACAGTGTGGAAAGGGGAATAATTCGGTCATCGGAAGTAGAAGGCTCAAAGGGGTTGGCAGAGATGGATGAAGGGGGGTCATGGAATGGAACAAGGTCCTCCACATTGAAAGTCGTGCTAATCTCCAATTCCGGCGGAAGATCTAAGATGTAAGCATTAGAACCGGCATGCTTCAAGATCTGATAGGGTCCAGCACCACGAGCTTATAACTTCTTTGCAACTCCTTACGGAAATCACTCGGATCTATTCTAAACCATCACAAAATCACCCTCTTGAAATTCTTTGAACCGTCTGTGAGAATCTGCAAAGAACTTGTATTTTTCATTCTTTAAATTAATTCTTTTCTTAATCTCAGCATGTAACTCATGAATACAATATGCAAAAGTGGATGCAGACTCTAATGACCTTTGATGAATGGACATTGGGAGAAAATCTATGTATGTTCTAGTATTCGACTTACCCTTCCACTGGATGAGGAATGTCTGATGTTTCTCAGATTGCATTCTCCTTGCAGTCCAAGTGTTGTCAATTTTCGGTTTAACTTTCCACTTAAGAAGATTCTCTCCATATGCTTGATGTGTCTTTACCTTGGTAACAAAATATGGATCTCCCAAAACTTTTCCATTTAACCTCTTCACATATTGCTCAGGCGGGTATTTGGAAATCAATGAGTAGATAAGATTGGGCTCAGGTGGATGGGCATCAAGGAATGGGTTTGAAGATTTTATTATTGAACCTAAAAAAGGTGTATGTGCATCTACAGACTCTATATGCTCATGTGTAGGTGACACTACTGACACTAACGACTATTGTGTGAATGACTCAAGTGATACTAATGACTCATGTACACTCGACTTGATTAACTCGTGTGTCCTCGCTCCAACCAAAAGCAAAGACTCTTGAGTACTCGATTCAATTGACCCTAATACTTCTTGTGTACCTAGTTCGATGGACTCACGTGTACTCGATTCAAGGGGCACCAACAAGTTGTGTGTACCCAACTCTACGGATACCGATAACTCATAGGCAAGTGACTCGATTGGTTCACGTGTGGATGACTCAACATCACTAATCACAAGGGAAATAGAAGTCTCTTTAACACAACCTAGACTTTCTTCAGCTTCTTTTATCTCCTCTTCACTCAACATGGTACAAGGGTCGTACACTTCTTCCACTTTCCTATTCTCCGGCTCCTTAGGACTCACTCTTTTAGATAATAAATTCAAAGTGGGAAATTTTGTGGGCATTGGTATGCAAAGTGCCCAAACCCTTAACACTTAAGGCAATCAAGACACCTATCTATCTTGGTTTTCAAATTCCGTAGAAGGTGACGGTGTGTTAAAGGGACATACTTTTCGATAAGTTTCACCGTCATGTCCTCCCATGTAGAGATGCGTTTATTCTGAAGAGATTCCGTACGATGTTCTACGCGAGTCCAAAAATTTTTGGCATTACCCTCCAACTTTGTTTTTGTTAGCCTAATTTTGTACTCATTTGGCATGTCAAACCAATTAAAATATTCGTCTATACTAGACAACTATTCCACAAAGGTTTTGGGGTTTAACCATCCCTCAAAACTTGGAACCTCATTCTAAATAGATTTGAGAAACTTCTCAGTAGGGTCGTACTTGGGTTCACGATGATGAGGGTATCCCCTAACTCAAGTCTCATCACGATTTTTGGGACTTTGCCAAGAACTTGGAGTGTAGTGGTTTCCTTGTTTAGCTAGTACCCTTTCATGACGGGTAAGGAATTCACGGAGACTTGTAAATCATTCATACATGATGCTTAACACAAACACAACTCAGACACAATACTAAAAAAGACACTATGAACCAACAATGGATAAGGACTTTTGTCAAATACTAGACATGCACACTTAAGAACACTAATGAAATAAAATGCAATAAGATTGAGATGACATGCAATTATGAAACCAAGTGATGCAAGACAAAAGTTAGACAAAAAAAAAAATTAGACGAAAGCTTTAGAAAAATAAAAATTTAGATTTAAAAAAAAAACTCAGACAAAAGTTAGACGAAAATTTTGAGACAAAAGCTAGACGACAATCAGACAAAAGCTAGACAGATCTGAAATAATGAATCCAGAATGGCGTAAACAAAATTATAAAAGAAATAAACCCTAAAACCTATATGAACACTGAAACCCTAAAACTAAATTGACGCTCTTATACCAATTTGATGCGGGAACTTACTAAATGCAATGTTAGGACTGAGATTCGGATTAAAATTAATTTAATCAATTAAAAAATAACAATTTCTCATAACAAATTATTACAGAAAATTCTAGAAATTCAACTAGGTGCTTTAATTTCGGCCCAAAATAGTGTTACTTTAGTGTGCGTTCCCTATTGCGGATTTAGAAGACTAGGGTTCTTATGAACGGCTAGATCTCCGATAGTTTTAGGGCGTCGAACGAACTCGCAAGTGGGTTCTCTCGATAAAAGGCTAATAAAGTTAATGATGAACAAAATGTTGATTTTAGATTTTATGAAATAAATAGAATAATTAGGATTACGCTACTTATGTAAACCATAAATCTAAAAAAGATAGAGATAGAAGAAGAGTTGGTCTTGCACCAAACCGCAAGCGGGAATTGAAAAATCGCTCTCCGTTTTGAGAGAATCATACCCTCACGAAAGTTTAGAACTCTCAATTTTGCATAAGCAATTTTCATTAACCAAAAAGTTATAATAAAAGTGTTTACAAGCCTTTAAATAGGCTAATCAATGCATAAAATTAGAAATCCTTGTATAACTCTAATTCCTAATTCAAATAAAAGAAATATCTTAATTCTACTAAAATTAGAAATCCTAATATAACTCTAATTCCTAATTCAAATAAAAGAAATATCTTAATTCTTCTAAAACAATAAAGTCCTAAAGCACTAAAGAAACTAATCCTATTTCTATTAAAAGAAACAACTCTTATTTTCTAAAATAAAATAATAAAAGAGACTAATCCTAATTTAATTAGGATTCTTGAAATTCGTCACTTTCTGTTCAGCTTCCGAAAACTGACCATAACTTCTTAAATACTTGTCGGAATTGCTAAATTTTTGGCTCGTTGGAAAGCTACTTCGATAAGCTTTCAAATATGACCAATTTTACATCAATCTGACTTCGCTTGACATTTCAAAATAGGCCAAACATAAAAGTAACGGGATTAAAAGTTACTCTTCTTTCGATAAGTTACTTTTCTTCTTTCTGATCACTTTGATGTTCTTCTTTCGCCTCCGATATGTTATGAGTTGTTGCTTGAATCGGATGTCCCCATCACTCTACTTCACTCTTCTCTCTTCTTCTTCCAAAACCCTAACTCTAAATCACTATCTATCGCATATCTCATCTAGCTAAATTATCAAATCACCTAACTTCTCAATGTGACCTCCTCGTATTCTTGATATTTTGAGGTACAAGTCATAATTTCCAAGGAATACGATAACCAAACAAGGGCATAATGCTAGGATTGACATGTGAGGTTTTAAACCAAACCAGACTATCTCGTCCAATTTAAATGAACAGGTCCGGTTCAGTTTTTAAAATATTTTTTTCTTTAGCAAAAGAGGGAAATCGTTGTAATGATTTGAACTTTGGTGTCTTAGTTTTTGGGTTAGTAACCAACAAATCTGTATGCATTTTGTTGCCTTAAAGTTACAACAATATATATATATATATATATATATATATATATATATATATATATATATATATATGTAATATGCATCATCATCACAGCCTTATCCCATCTATATGGGGTCGGCTTAATGCTTATATCTTACAAATAGACTATAAAATCATAAGTAGATAAAACCATTTATCCCATCTATATGGGGTCGGCTTATATAAATAATGCTTATATCTTAAAAATAGATTATAAAATCATAACTAGATAAAACCATTTATCCCATCTATATGGGGTGGGCTTATATAAATAATGCTTATATCTTAAAAAGAGACTAAAAAATCATAAGTAGATAAAACCATTTATCCCATCTATATGGGGTCGTTTCATATAAATAATGCTTATATCTTAAAAAGAGACTATAAAATCATAAAGAGATAAAACCATTTATCCCATCGATATGGGGTCGGCTTATATAAATAATGCTTATATCTTAAAAATAGACTATAAAATCATAAGTAGATAAAACCATTTACCCCATCTATATGGGGTCAGCTTATATAAATAATGCTTATATCTTAAAAATAGACTATAAAATCATAACTAGATAAAACCATTAAACATTTTGTTGAACCAGTTCGGTTCGTTCAGCCCAGTCTGACCAAACCAGCGCCCTTGCTAGTCCAGCGACCAGTTCGATTTTTAAACAATGTCGCCAAGTGTTCAACAACATCTAGTTACAAAATACAAAACAAGAACCCCCTTAAACTTGCAAAATCCATTCAAATCTAATATAACTAACCACGTCCCATCCTAACGACAAGAATCTCATTGAAAATCCCGCTCTATTTCAGGACCAAAAAAAAAACAAATTTAGTTTCAAATTTACAAACAAAATCCATCCAAGAATCGTCACAAATCCTAGGAAAAAAGAATTCTTATATTATAGGTCGCAATATTCAAGATAATGGTACTCCATGTAAATCCAATCATAATACATAAGCTCACATTGCAACACAGGAAACTAGATCTATGTTTTAAATTCACACACTCTTTCATCTGAGAATTACCATAAAGGCTGCAAATCAGGTTAAAAAATAAATAAATAAATTATTGGATGAAGAAAAAATATATATATATATAAAACCCTTCATTCCAAAATTACCCATCATTCCAGTTGAATTTCCAACAAAAACTCAAAAAATATATTTCCATCACCAATTTTTCAACAACCAAAAATGCAAAGAATCGTTCCAAATTATGAAATTACCTCAATGGTAGATCTTCTAAGCATAACACAGCTTAAGATTATACTGAACCATTGCAAATATCAAAGATAAAAACAATCCATATGACGAAATTACCACATGATTAGAATTGAATTTCCAGCAATACCTTTAACCAAAATAAAATAGAAAAACCACAAATCCAGTAAAACCGACCAAGAAACTAACCAAGATCAAAATTTTAAGAAATTCCAAAATTACCCTTAATGCCAGCTGATTTTTCAAGAGCAAACATAAAAACAAAAAAATTCGAACCAATAGAAGATCAAAATGGCAGTGAAAAACTTAAAGAAATTCAAAAAAGAAAAACTACGAAATTACCCATGATTCGAATTGAATTTCCAGCAGTCACACTTTCAACCATAACAAAAAAGAAAAACCCCAAATCTAACAAAATCTAACAAAAAACTTATCAAGATCAAATAACCCCACAGAAGATCAAATTTGCAATGAAAAAACCAGAAGAAAATTCGAAAAAATTAAATTACCTGGAATAAGATCTTCACTCGCTCAAGTGGAGCAACGAACGTCTTAGCGAGTCCTCCGGAGACGCCTCCGGCGACAAGCTCCTTCGCGAAGACCGGCGTGGACTCAATAATTGAATTTAAGAACCCTCCTCCCACTCTGTTTCTCTCCTCTCTTTCTCTTCCCGCCATTAAGGAAGTCGAAGAGAGAAGAGAGAGTAAAACCTGCAACGCACGTGACAAAGGTGTGTGTCACATGCGCAGGGGTATTTTGGAAACGATATATTTGTTGGAGAGAATCAAAGTGAGGGGGAGGAAGAAGGAATAACAGAGGAGGATTTGGGTAGGTATCAACTACAAGATAATATAATTGAACTCAATCTATATGTATCTTAGAGCGTCAATAACTACCCGGAGATCTTTCGAAACTTGGGTGGGATCCGATGAATTTGTTATATTTTTGCATTATATATTTATGTTTGATAATGAAATACTAATCGCTTCATACGGACAATAGTTGACCAGGACGCCAATTGGGTCAAATTTGATATACCATTAGCCTTTTAACTAGGTGGCCAATCACTTGATCTGATTGGGCCTACCAAGCTACGAGATAATTAAATAAGCATGAGTTTTTAATCTTACTGATAAAAAAAGTACCTCCAAATGCATATGAACATTAAGACTTTTAAATGATTGGATGATTCGAACATAAATAAAAAAATATAATATTTTAAGTGTTCATTACTATATTTTCTAATTTATTAAATTTTTTTTTTTTTTTAAAAGAAAGATTTATTAGTATGTTCATATGCCTTTATTATGTATAATAAATAAAAATTTATATATATATATATATATGTAACTTATATTGTCAATTATAAAATATGAAAAAAAAAATTAACAAATAAGTATAATCTTGATAATTCAGTTAAATCGAAAATGGGTATTTATTTATTCTCGACTTTAACTTTCTTGAGGATTTTATTGTCTGCATAATCTGCAATCTCGTATTTAATGCTTTGACATATGTACGACCGTGTAATACGATTTTGGTAAATTATATCTTACACTTTGACTTGAAAGAAATATTCTTTTTCAAAATATTTTTTTATATGAATTTGAAATTTTTTATCTCCCATCGATCGCATCTTTGTGAATTCGGACATTGATATGTGACCTGATCACAGCTCTTTTAATTTTTTGGGAATAAACAAACCCAAACACCTCATCATAAGATGATGGCTTTGAGTTGTGCCACATGTCATGCCTTAATAAGAAATATAAATTATAAACAAATATAAATATGTGTTAGTTAATCCATCTCCACACATTCGGGTTAAAGGTTTGAGTTTTGATTTATTGCCTTGATCCTTTGAGATTAATGATTGATTTTTATCAAGAGTTCATTTAGCATATAACATCTCTCCATCAGACTTATCATTCACCTCATTCAGGGTTCCCATCACTCATTTCTATTTCTTTCTTTTGAAGATTTTGAAGAGTTGTTTTTTTTAATATGGAGATTCAATTCTATTTTGGCTCTGGACTTTATAGTAGATGTTGTTTTTAACTATATCCCTAGGAAAAAATAGGCTCATTGTTTATTGACAGCAATTTGATTTGCACGCAAGACAATGATGTGATTGGGAGAGAAATGGGGATTGGATTATTAAAATACGAAAATAGATTCTTTCTGGATGTATTGTTTGGGAGGCTTTGAATAGGATATTATCTTTTTTTCGAAAAAATTAAATTACCTGGAATAAGATTTTCACTCGCTCAAGTGGAGCAACGAACACCTTAGCGAGTCCTCCGGAGACGCCTCCTTCGCGAAGACCAGCACCCTCCTCCCACTCTCTTTCTCTTCCCGCCCTTAAGGAAGTCAAAGAGAGAAGAGAGAAAAACCTGACAAGGGTGTGTGTCACATGCGCAGGGGTATTTTGGAAATGATTTATTTGTGATAGAATCAAACTTAGAGGGAGGAAGACAGAATAAAGGAGGAGGATTTGGGTAGGTATCAGTTACGAAATACTATAAATGAACTCAATCTATATGTATCTTAGAGCGTCAATAACTAGCTGGAAATCTTTCCAAACTTGGGTGGGATCCGATGAATTTGTTATATATTTATGTTTGATAAAGAATACTAATCACTTGATGCGGACAATAGTTGACGAAGACGCCAATTGGGTAAAATTTGATATGCCATTAGTGTTTTAACTAAATGGCTAATCACTTAATCTGTTTGGACCTACTCAGCTACGAGATAATTACAGATTAAGCATAAGTTTTTAATCTTACTAGTAGAAAGGCACTTGCAAATGTTCTAGAACATTAAGACCTTTAAATGATTAAACTTGATTTTTAGATATTTATTGGGTGATAATTGAACATAAAAAAATATAGTATTTCAAGTGTTCGTTACTATGTTTTATGATTTATTAAAGATATAAAAAATGACTTATTAACATATTCATATGTCTTCATTATGTATAATTTAAAATAAATAAAATTATATATATATATATATATATATATATATATATATATATATATATATATATATATATATATATATATATAAACTTATATTATCAATTATAGAACATGAAAAAAAAAATTAACAAATAAGTATATTTTTGATAATTCAATTAAGTCGAAAATGGGTATTTATTTCTTCTCGACTTTAACTTTCTTGAGGATTTTAATGTCTGCATCATCCGCAGTCTCGTATTCAATGCTTTGACATATGTACGACCGTGTAAGACGATTTTGGTAAATTTTGCACTTTGACTTGAAAGAAATACTCTTTTTTGAGACATTTTTTCATATGATTTTGAAATTTTTTATCTCCATTGATCACAACTTTGTGAATTCGGACATCAATCTATGATCCGATCACAGCTTTTTTAATTTTTTGGGAATAAACAAAAATAAAAATAAAAACCCAAACACCTCATCATAAGATGAAAGCTTTGAGATTGTGCCACATGTCATGCCTTAATAAAAAATATAAACTATAAATAAATATAAATATGTGTTAGTTAATCCATCTCCACACATTCGGGTCAAAGGTTTGAGTTTTGATCTATTTCCTTGATCCTTCGAGATTAATGGTTGATTTTTATAAAGAGTCCATCTAAGCATATGACATCCTCTCTCCATCAGATTTTTCATTCACTTCATTCAGGGGTCCCATCACTCATTTCTATTTCTTTCTTTTGAAGATTTTGAAGAGTTGGTTTTTTTTTAATGTGGAGATTCAATTATATTTTGGCTCTAGACTTGATAGTAAATGTTGTTTTTAACTATATCCCTGGGAAAAAATAGGCTCATTGTTTATTGACTGCAATTTGATTTGCATACTGACAATTATGTGACTGGGAGAGAAATAGGGATTTGATTGTTGAAATACGAAAACTTAGCTTTATAGGAAATAGATTCTTTCTGGATGTATGGTTTGGGAGGCTTTGAATAGGACATTATATTTTTATTTTTTTCCCCTTCTTATTTTTCTTTTCGTTAATCCTTCTTTGTTTTTTCCCATGAAGCTTAATACTCTGACTTAGAGTATCTCTGTTAGTGGGATTTCTATGTTGTATGTTTTTCATTGAGTGTTTTTTGGTTTTTGGAAACCCTTTTGAAAGGGCTTCATTCAGGTTTTAAGAATTGTGTGCGTGCATAAGCTTGCATGTGTATGCACGTGCGTGTTTGTCGGTGCTTGTGTGGTAATAGTAAAAGGACCCTCTTTGGACAAAAAATGAAGCTCTGAATTAATTTTTCTATGATTAAGATATAAGGGCAAAATTTTCACTTGCTTTCGAGTTCTTAGCTAATTAAAGGTAGAAGTAATGTAGAGAAAAACATTGTATCCTTGAATTGTACTACTGTCTCATAACACCTATAGTGTTGTTATTTTTCTCATACATAATCTAGTGCAAGAAAAGGGTACATGTAGTTCTATTGGAATTTTGGACAGGTTTAGCAATTAATATCGCTGCTGAGTGTTGCCACACTGTATTTTAACACAGAATTGAGTCGACAACAGGTCTCTATCATCTTTAACTCGGTTGCCTAATCTTCTATTTCTTCTTCGTTGAGTTTTTCAATCTAGTCAAAGCATTGTGGGCTGCAATTTACATTATGGTATCAGAGCTTCCGTCTTGGGTAGTGATCGATAATGCCACCAAGAAGGGATTTGACAATGAACAACTGTGTTGAAAGGTTGGAAACAAATAATTTTTGAAATGTTGGAAACAAATAATTTCACCTATATATCTCAATTGCCATTGATCATAATAATGTCTTGACTTTTATGCATTTATTGTCGAAGAGTCCAAAGAGTCTAGTTTAATTAGAAGTCTCGTTATAGAAAGTTATAAAATATAGGGATATATAAGGAAGAACAATAGAGTATCTTAGGAGTAAATTGTTCCTAAAGTGTGGAAACACTAAAATTGACAGATATCATTCACACTGTTATATAGTAAATTGTTCCTAAAGATTATGCTAAGGTTGTCAATAGGTCCAGGCTGCCTTGGCAGCCCACCTGGCCCGACCCTAAAATCATAGGGCTAGGGTTTAAAAATGAGGTAAAAGGGTAGGTCTAGGACCTTGAAACCAAAAAGCCTGATGTCCGTCAGGCCGAGTAAGGGCTTGACAAGTTAAAGCCCGTATGCCCGACCCAACTCGTGGATCTCTTTTAATTTTATATATACTAAATATGTTAATATAAATACATCAAAGGTATTATATTATTTATATTTAAATTACCAATATTACCGTTAGATTTATTAAGCGGACAATTGTAAATATTTATAAAAAGAGCTTTTAAGATTATCTTTTTTGGTAGGGCTTAAAAATGAGGTAAAAGGGCAGGTCTAGGACCTTGAAACCAAAAAGTCCGATGTCCGTCAGGCCGAGTAAGAGCTTGACAAGTTAAAGCCCGTATGCCCAACCCAACTCGTGGATCTCTTTTAATTTTATATATACTAAATATGTGAATATAAATACATCAAATGTATTATATTATTTACATTTAAATTACCAATATTATCGTTAGATTTATCAAGCGGATAATTGTAAATATTTATAAAAAGAGTTTTTAAGATTATCTTTTTTCTCATTCGGAACATTTTTTTCTTTATCTTTAATGAAAAAAAATTTGCAATGAATTTTTTTTATAAGAAGTATAAAAAAATATTTTTAACCAATAAACCTCGATGCCCAACCTAAGCCCGCTCCAACCTGCCTAAGTTAGGGTTGGGCTAGGGTCGTAGAGTTTGGCAAGGTCTAGGCCAACCTCCCTCCTCGTTAATTTTTATTGACATGCTGGGGGAGAACTAGGAAAGGTAGGGGGACGGACTTCTGTAACGGTTGCCTCATTGGAGATTCGGGTCTTCTGAATATGGCCCGTGTTCAGCACGAAATCATGGGCTGTCAAAATACTCACTGTATAATTAGTGTCCATCTCCTGGAGGGGTGCATCAACGTATATATAGACAATGGAGTCCTCGTACGGGAATTTGACGCATTGGTGGTATGTGGAGGCGACGACCTTCATTGACTCTAACCATTTTCTTCCTAAGATAAGATTGTAGGTACTGGAGGAATCAGAAACATAGAAAGTGATGTCTTTTATTACAGGTCCGAGGCGAACTTGGAGTTTGATAGTTCCTTTGGCGAAATGGCGCGAGCCGTCATAAGCTATAAGAGATAGTGCTAAGGGTCTGGCATCCTGTCTGTGTACTTGAGCATCTTTAATATTGTGATAGGGCAAATATTGAGTCCTACTCCTGTGTCGACTAACGCATGGGCTACGGAGAATCCTCTAATTATGACCGTAAGGTATGTGGGAGCTGAACTTCCCCGGAGTAACTCTTTAGGCTTGTTTGCGTCCATGAAAGTGAGTGTCGGAGGTTGCGCCATGATCGAGGCGATTTGATGTAGCTCATCTAATATTGTGTCCTCCTCTACCTGCGTGTCTTCAAGCATCCTTATTAGCAGTCGGTGATGGTCAGGTAATTTCTTGATAAGTTCTAGTATTGATATCTGGGCTGAGATCTTTTGGAGATGTCGCAGGAGGTCATATTCTTGTCCCTGCTCGAGTGCAATTTCTTTGCCTAGCCGATGAGCCTTGGGGATGGGTGGTTAAAGTGGTTGAGGTTCAGGGATAATGTGAGGTGGGGGAGGCAAGTTAATTTCTTTTCCTCTCATGTTCTCCTGTGGTGGTTGTGCGTTCGTGGACTCTTTATTTCGAGGAAAAGGTAGAGGTGGATAATTGATTCTTGACTTAAGGATTGAGCAAGTCGGTTATTAACCGAGCCCGGTGTTGCTCGACGTTGATGTATCTATGAAGTGAGTGAAATTCAAGGACGAAGTGCGTACTTGCACTATGCCGCTCCAAGGTGGGAGGTACTGTGTGTAATCTTTTTCTTCTAGGAAAGTACAGACCAGTGTCTCACACGTATCTGGATGTTCTTCTTGTTCACTCTCTTCTGCGTTTAGCAGACACTCAGTCCTTGTCTCGTCTTCTTGGCTTGGGATCTTTCGGGTGACACTGTCTACCCATGCGACGATTTGGGCTGTAGTTTGAAGAACATGACTTCACACTCAGGTTATGAATCAGATGAGGGAAGTGACAATGGTGTTGGTTCAAGATTTGGAGGGGTTGAAGGTCCTGGGGGCGAGTATGGAGGAATGGTCTTCGGGCTCTAAAGGAGTGAACTCGTATCTGAGTGAATTTTGGGTAAGGAGGTGGGCTCGGTGGCGCGATTCGGGTGATCAAGGCCGAGGGGTGCAGGGGTGGCAAAAGTGTTGGAAGGTTGGAGGTGAGTGATTAAGGTGGAGGGCTGGAAAGAGGATTGACGGGGGACATCCACGGTGGTGACCTGGGCTGGTGTTCCTTGGTTGTGGTTGGGCATGGGGTTATTAATGATTCCTAAGTTCTGTTGGGATTGACTATTGTTAGGGTTAGGATTCCTGAGCATTTCTCAGTCAATTTAGTTCTAGTCATTCATATCATAGATTACATCTCGGAGGACCCAACAGTCTTCCAGATTGTGTCTCGCATACCGATAAAATGTGCAAAACTTGCTATAGTCTAGATTTTTCGGCCATGATTGGGGTCTTTCCTGTGGGAATTGGAGGAGATTCTGAGTGTTAAGGAGATGAAAGATATTGGGGATTGTATCAGGTAAAGGGGGATAGTGTTCCTGTCTCGACTGATATGGGCCTCTAGTTTGGTTGAAATTTTATGGTGGGGGTACGTTATTGTAACTCTACATGTGGGCCGGTCGATTCTATGTTGTATTCTGGTTCTGGTAAGCGTTGGGGTATTGGCTTCTGTTTTGATATTGGCCCTGATTCTGGTTCTGGCCTTGATTCTGATTCATGCCTTGATTTTGGTTCGCGTACCGCTGCTGACTTTGATTCTGCCCAAAATTTCTCAGCTTGAAGCTTCCATTCCCGGAGTTCTGTCCTTGATTGACGACAATGTTGACCTGCTCGGTTCTTGAGGCTTTCTTGCTATTTTTTTACTTTGATTCACCGGAAGAGCCCACTCTCGATGTGACTATGGATAGGGCCAGGTCTCCGCCCTTGATGTGTCGCGCTAGTCGGGACGCCCAGGAGTGGAGTGTAGTGAAGTCGGGACAGTTGCTTATGACGAGCGCGCACTTTAATGGTTCTCTGGTGTTATCGATGATATTGTCAGCCGAGTCTTTCTCTTTCATCAAAGTGTCGGTCCTGACAGCAAGTTTCCTCCATCTGGCGACAAAGTCGGCAAACTCTTCATTAGGTCCTTGCTTTGTCACCATTAGATCGTTGAAACAGACTGTTTCTTGGATCAAGTACTTGTATTGGTCTAGGAATTGACCGAATAAATCATCGAATGTATCTATCTTATACAGTGGGAGTCCTGCAAATTAATCTAGAGCTTCTTTTAAGGATCGTTAGAAATAATGAATGAGAAGTCCTTGATTATTGCGCATGGGTCGACAGTCGTTGCAGAAGAGGGCCAGGTGATGGTTTGGATTTCCCGTACTGTTGTACTTGGTAAATTTTGGTAGTTTGAATCCTGTCGGTAAGTTAAACTCGACATCCCGACAGAACTTGTCGAATCTAAATGAGTGACCAGGGCGCTCCCTCTTGGCCATGTATTCATCGAGCATCTTGGGAGATCTTTGATCTTGATGGTGCTATCTTTTGGAGCAACTTGTGAGCAAACCTTGTCTAGAGAATCATCGTTGAAGAATGTGTGAGCAGGTTGTCTCAATGGTGAGGCACAGACTGATACTGTGCTCGGGTAGGTGGTTGCCTCTCCTGTTGTTCTTGTTCTTCTGAATCTTGTCATGCCCTAACGGTTTCGTATGCGGCAGCCAGTCCTCGAAGCAATTCCTCGGCGTCATCATCTCCTCTTTATATTCTCTGAATATTGAGTTTTACAATTTGTTAGGCAGTGAGGTTTTGTCTGGTTTTACTATCTCTCCCGTTATGGTTATTGCCAACGTGCAAGGTAGAAAAGGGATTCTCTTGATTGCTAGCCATGTTAATCTCAGATAGTCGCAGGCTAGACTCAGAAGGTGATTCTTCCTCGTATATGGGGTTGTCGTGATATCCCCACAACGGACGGTCTCTTAAACTCAATCTTCGTATACCGGACATCTCGAGTGTTTGGTGAAGACTCATATCTAAGGGAATTCGAAATAATGCGATGGAAAGAAAAAGAATAAAACTAACTATCTAAACAAGGAAGAGTTTGACAAAAAAGTCCTATCACGATCACCGGTCTGTTGGTGCGAGCTTTTTCTGGGTTCCTTTTGGTCCCCGAGAATCAGTGGCCCAATTCTATCCTAAGGGGACTCTAGCAATACGGTGCTTTGAATGTTGAAAATAAAAGGGGATTTTTAGGAAGGTCCTTAGTTTGTTGCGATTACTAGCTGTAGATATTTAATGACGTTGCAATACGTCAGTGATCACGCTTTGGAAAGGGTGTGGGTTACTTCTTTACTGAATCGTCGGCCTACCAACGTCAGCAACACTGACTCTTCTTGAAGTTTAGATAGTTTAGTTTTCTTATTATTGCTGTAATTCTAATTAGCTTAAGTTTCCTAGTTCTACTATGAGTCTAACTATATGAACTTGTTGTGGTGAATTAATCTACTATTCTAGTATCCTAATCTTAGTGTAAGTCTACTTATTTTAAATATTCTAATACTATCAGAAATTCAAGTAGTTAAGAATCTAATTACTTTTGAGCGTCCTACCTTTATTAAAATTCTACTATGATTAGGTGTCTTAATTCTACTGTGATTTTAAAAGGTCTCCTAATGCTTGTTAGAAGTCTAATTGATTTAGTATCCCAATCCTACTAGGAGTCTAATTAGAAAAAGGGTCTCCTACTTCTACTAGGAGTCTAATTGATCTGAATATCTTTATTAGAAATCTAATTAATTTGAATGTCTTAATCTTATTAGAAGTCTAATTAATTAAGTTTCCTAATCCTAGTAGGAGTCTAATTGATATTAGTTTCTTAATCGCACTAGGAATGCAACTATTGTAATTCTACTAAGACTGGTTAGAACTGCACTAATTTTGAATAAATCTCTAACTAAATTAAATATGTCAATTCTATAGAGACTTTAATTTTAAAATAAGCATGCTAGTTTTATTAAAATAAAATTAAACGAAATAAATAAGGAAAAAAAGGGGGTGTGGCCCGTTATGCTAAGGAGGATTGGCTTCGTTCCCGAGTACCCTCCGTAAGCTCCCTTGGACGAATTGGGTGGCTGAGCTTTAGAGTTAATTGAATTTTGAATTATAAGATAGTATTTTTTTTAGATTTTTAAAGTCAATAATTTTGGATTATAATTATGAATTAAATTTTGAAACTAGAAATTAAGTACTGAACTATAAATCGAGATTTTAAAAATCTCAAATTGAGAAATTAAGACTAAAATTTAAAATCTAAGGACTGAATTCGGGACCGAAATCAGAAAATTAGACCGTATGATTAAGGATTGGTTCTATAAACTAAGAACTAGAACCAGAGATTAATAATAGGATTGGAGATTGAGATTTCAGAACAAAATTAAGGTTTAGGGTTGAGGATTAGGTAGTCTAATTAAGGGTTGGTCCAAGATTCTGAGAACGGGAACCAGATATTAAAAATTACGGTCTAAAAAAGGGTGCTATAGTCTAAGACTGAAATTTAATGCTAATAGTTAAAACGGAAAAAACCCAAATCTCATAATTAAAAACTAGGATCGAAAACTAAAAGCTAAAAAAAAATTTTTACCTAAGGCCAGGGCTGTTGTTGTTGTTATATTTCCGGATTTCCTTTAGTTATTACCAGTGTACTTGCTTATTGTATGGTGAGAACAAATAATAAAAGAAATAATGTAAAGCAAAATAAAGATGATGGCAACAACACAACTAAAGAAATCCTAAGCCTGCAAATCTAGGGTTATTGTAGCAAGTTTGTCCCATAGAGAAAGTTGATCTAGAACCCAAAATGGGCTATAATAGTAGACCTCCAGATCTGACAATCCTAAAAAAAGGGAGTTGGGTGTCACGCCTATACTAAATTACCTAAAGAAAGAAATTACGTGCAGTCCTATCCTAAGAACGGGTTATAAAGAAGAGAATGGTGGTGTGTTAAAATAAGAATAAAAATGGTGAGAAGTAAGCAACTTAGGTTATAGATTTATTTAGTTATGCAATTCAGATTTAGGGCTCTCTCTGCAACAAGTCCTTGGCGAAGTGCTACCACTAACCTCAACAAGGTGGAAGTATCCAACTTAACCTATGCCATTTGGAGTGCTCCTAAGGCTATAGTCTGTCCACTCAAATGATCACAGACTATCCTATAGAGTGTCAAATCCCATTTATCAAGTCATAAGTTGCTGATCTAGTCTAAAAGAGTAAGCTGATCAATCCTCATCCAGGGAATCAAATCAGGTCATGAATACCATTGCAGCACTATGTTTGCCAGTGCTACGAGCTCCCTAGATCTGCGCACAGATCTGGCTATCATTCATAGGGGTATTAAACTAAGGGAAATCAGATGGTAAATAGTAGATCTACTAGAAACTGAATGGGTTATTCCCCAAAACATGGATCCTATAGACATCTAAGAAAACTATAAGTTCTTTAGATTTAATTATACTTTTAATCAACAAGTTATTGCTTAGAAACAGCTTGCAATACAAATGTCCTCACAGCTGCAATCACTACAGAGAAGCTAACTAACATCTAATAGCGATCAAGTAAAACAGAAGGGAGTCTGTTCCTGCACAATCTCTCACTAAGCTACAAGTCCCAATGCAGAGAAGAAGAATCCATCTCAGATCTGTGACCAAGTTTGCCCTAGGGCTATAGTCTGTCCACTCAAATAGTCACAGGCTATCCACAGAGGCTCCCTTACCCACAAATACAAAGACAAAGCATAAAAATTGTTGTCTGCCACTATGGTCCCAGGGCATCACGCTCAAGCTTCCATGGGCCTTTCAATAAGTTCAAATTCTAAATATATGCTATAGCCTGAAAAGAACTACGGACAAATAGGAAAATAATAGATTGAGTAAGCATTCAATCAAAGATTCCATTGATCTGGTGTCACTAACAATGAAATCCCTCAAGGCAGCAACCTTGTGCACAACAGCTCAACACCGAGTCCTAATGTTTACTGAACTATTACAAAACTTATATTAAACTATACATAAATGCTTACCAAAGGTTTAGCTAGCAAGTGCTGAGCTCAGAGAGAAGAAAAAATGAAAAAAGAGGTGATCAAACCCTAACCCTAACCCTAGCCTCCTTGAGGTCTCAGCCGACAGAGGTTGAAGGAGAAGGCGAATGATGATTTGCTAAGTACAAGCACTACTTATATACTTAGTCCCAATGCTGTGGCTAAGAGAACAGTAAACCCTAATTTTCTTAAAACAGACATGGCATTGTTACAACCCTTGGATTCTTTGGAATGCATGTGTTAGAATTTGTGCCTCGGGGTGCGTGCCCTAGACCTGGGGAAATCCTTAAAAGGTCCTTGAGTTAGGGTTGAGAAGTGTGGCTTTTGCATTTCATACATGCCATACGATTATCTGAGAATGTTGTGGGTAGAGCTTGGCGTGGAATCTCTGCATCTCACACGGAAGAACTTTTCGATGATCGCTGATTACTTATTGTGAATGCACTCATGCAGAAGAACTTTTAGTGCATTGATTGCTCACGCAAAACAACTTCAGAAACTTCACTCGCGGGGTATTCGCATAGATGCCTTTCGCATCTCGCTCGGTATAGACTTAGACTTTTAGGCACATGTGAGCTGCACGAGAGGTTTTCTGGGCGTCTCTCTCCTCTAGAGTCACGCAAGAACTGCGCGAGGTATATTTAGTGTGCGGAAGCTCCGCGAGTTTCTCCATATAATGCTTGCAGCTGAAGTGCGCGACTGCTGCGCGAGAGCTTCTTTGTAGTAACTCCCGCCATTTAAACTGTGTGACTTCTTTGTGATATCTATTATGCTGCATGTGTTAACTGCACGAGGGAGCTCTGCCAGTGACTTGAGCAGCGTGAGGTTGCACCTCAGGTGCACGAAATAGGTCCCTGGCTCCTCTGCTGCTATGCACATGCTTCTGTTGCAGCTCCCTCCATTCTCACCTATTCTTTAATATCTGCTGGACTTTCTGGTTCCAGTATGACATGCACATTATTCACCATGGTGGTCCATCATTTTCTAGTTCAGTTGTCATCTTTTGCTCGAAATCTCTCTCTTCTTAGCAACAACAACACATACTTTGTGTTAAGTTGCACACTTTATTCCTAACTACAAAACAAGCTAAAATGGAGTTATTAGTGAGCTAGGTCCAGAAAAGGCTAGGTTAAGAGGTGAAAAGTAATACTTTTTAGTGATTAACACACCCCCAAACCTAATCTTTGCTAGTCCCTTAGCAAAGCAAAACATAAACAACTACTCTAAGAATGTAAATGCCACTTTCGTAGGGAGCACAGATGCATTTAGCTTATGCATCAAGCCTTTTAAACCCCTAGGTGATCCCTAGTGGAGGAGTGAAGTCTCCTGAGGGTTTTCAGTGAAGGTACCCACAAACTTCTCAATAAAACAGTTAACAAAAGTGTAAATAGTCAAGTCAGCTGTCAATAAACAGAGCATTAGTCCACCTTTGATCCAGAGTGTGAGAAATTTGGACACATGATATGCACAGACATTTAATCATCACAACTTTTACATAAATGCACATAATTTCTAATTAGTTCACAACAAGGGAAAAAACAACACCCGTATGTCAGTACTGAGCTCACCATTAATTCAAAAATTAGGTTTTAGGCCATGCCCAATACATTCAATATCAGACCCAATGCTCACTAGGGCAATCTCTCATATAGAACTTTGAGGGTTTTCCTTTTCTCACAAGCTCAAGAGCAGTTACAGACCCCTAATGGGACTGTAAGCATGAGCATAGGAAAAGCTACTAAATTTTGGCATCATTGGCTAATCCTCATCATAGATTGGACAACTCCTTATCTCCACATAACAACTCATTCAGCTTAGGATCACAAGGTCTTTGACTGGGTTGTACTGTGGCTTATGAGTATAGGTTATAAAGAATGGAAGGGTGAAAAGGGATGCAAATTTGAGAAATTAGCAGGAGAAGTGATTCATGACTTCACCTCATTTAGTTCAGCATCTTTCATCTTCTTTGAGATTTTTTTTAGACTTCAAGTGGCCAGCTTCTCCTCTTATTTTTGATTTTTTCAATGAAATTTCCTCTTGACTCCTCTCTATTCCTTTTCATTATTATTTTCTTTCTTTTTGATACATTTTTCTTTTTATTTTTGGTTTTATTTTTCTGGATTGCCACCTCTTTCCTCAGTTGCTACACTGCTATCCTCTTTTTGGCGTTTCTTCTCCATCCTCCCAATGTTGACCCTAGCTTGTCCATCTTCAACTCCTTCTGCTTTACTTTCTGACTTTTTAGAGTGAGGGTAGGTTTGAATCAGGTCCATAGGTTCAGGTACAAGTACTCAGGTGTATTTTGAAGACAACTGGAAATTAAGGCTCAAGAGGTGTATGCATAAGGGCAGTTGATTAAGGGTTGATCTGTTTAAGCTCAAACTGTCAAAGAGAAGGCCTTGATCCTTTCCTAAATTTCATGAGTCTTGTAGGTTGTTTCAACTTGGATATGCCTAACTTCTAGTGAGGGCATCGACTCAACCAATCCTTAGAGCAGAAAGAGTTGCCTCAATCACTCCTCAAAGAAAGGAAAAAAATAAAATAAAATTTGTAGGCCCGAATTTCACTAGTTATGATCTTCCATTGAATTCTTAGGCATATCCTTACCTTTTTCTCTCCTTAATGGTTCACCAAGTACTGAAATAAGTACGTTTTCTTTAGTGTTCACCTCATGGAAATGCTAGAGTTTAAAAGTTTGTAATGCCTAAAGGTCTGTAAAATATTTTTAAATTTCTCATTTTTCAATGTCTCTTAGGTGAACATAGCTCCATTTCTATCTTACTTGATTTTGCTACACTTAGGTTAACTGCATCATTGGGCAAACCTTGTCGCACCCCCAAACCTATGAGGAGCAGTGTCCTCACTGGTTCTGAGAAAAGAGGGTATGTGCAGCAGGTAAAACAGATATAAAAGAGAAAATAAAGGACAGTAGGAAAGTAAAACACACAAACAAACATGCATAAGTAAAAAGAGATAGAAAACTAATCAAAACAAAAGAAAGAGAAGTTTCATTTAAGCACAGAAATATTAACTACAAAAAGTTGCTATAAAAAGACCCTAACTAAGTACATGAAAAAGTATAAACCTAGGAAAAATCTAAACACACACGAAGTGAGACATGACAGTGGCAGCATTGACTGAAAAGAAATCTCTGATAAAGATCGGTCCTCGGCTTCTACAAGACATCCCGACAAAAATGATTTTCTCTCCTAGCTCACGGATGTCCTCAACTTGCTGCTTCTGGAAGAGGAACTGCAAGCCAGGAGAGAGTGGGATAACAGGGACTAAGGAGCCGGATGCTGAGCAGGTGGTGGAGGTGGGGAAGAGGGAGGGGCGGAAGATCCAGGGGGTTCTACTTTCTATTTCTTCTTCTTCCTCCTTTCCTTTTTCCTTTCCTCCTTGGCCAAAATCTTCTGAACCTCCTCGTATTCGTCCCATAAGAATTGTAATGGGTCGGGTTCTGGTGGTGGATCCTCCCAAACTGGTTCGAATTTAATCGAGAACTCGAAGGGGTTTGTCATTCGCCATTGGTGTTGGTAGGGACAGACTACTGGGGGACAAAAGAAGATGTATCCGATGGAGGTGAAGTTGGCTGATATATAAGGCGCTTAGGCGGTGGAACATGCATCGACGTATTAAATTTTCTCATCCTTCCGATGTTAATTGCTATAATGATATTAAAGAAGGTCAGTTAGCAATAACTACAGTAGTTGGGAGAAACATAAAGTGTCGTGCTATTTATTGTGGGGAATGATCCTGCAGGGTGCATGCTTGCCTATTATTAGCAATGGGAGTTAAGGCAAAAATAAATTAAAATGAAGACTTATAGAAATTCACCAGTGATTTAAAGTGCAAACTCGTGCCTTGCGCAGATGCTTTCACATCTCTCGCGCAGTGTGCATTCAGCCCCGTGAGGAATTCTGCGTGCAGTATGAAGGAAAAATACTTCTCATTGTAGTTCGCGGAGCTAAAATTGGGCCTTAGTGTGTGAGTTGAATTTTTATTTTTCGAGCAGCTGTGCTGTCTAACTTCGTGAGACGTCAAAATGTAGAGCATTAAGGGCCTCGCGAGGTTAAATGCGAAAAGCAGTTACTCACACAGTTCCAAAATTTTGCCAAGATTGAGCCTCGCGGGGCTCGGATTGTCATCAGAGCTCCTCGCGATTGAACTTTATGCTTGATAGCATCGCGAGAATCCATATTCAACCATTTTCTCAATGCTGCACATTGGCCAGTTCCTCTATATTGGCGTGCACCTATCCATTGTGCATTAGCACCAGCCCTTTCACATATATTCCACTTTATCATCACAATTATATGCCTATTATCAACCACTATTTTTCTCAATTGCCAAATTATTTCAGATCAAATTCGTGCAATTTATCATGAGAACCCTCAACCTTGCACAGCAAATTCATATGTCAGTCATGCACATGTACTCAAAACAAAGAAAAACAAAATACACTTAAATACACAATCAAATTAACATCCTAAATGCAGTAATGGAAAATTTTCTAAATATCATAAAAACAAAGCAGTTAACTCATATGGTACATATGTTACAAAGCTGTGGATCACTGAGCAGTGGGAGGTTCATGTAGGTGAATGGTCTGAGGTGGCTCCACTGAATTTTCTACACAAATTTTAAGCCTTTGACCATTCACTTTCGTGATCTTCCTTGACTTTGGATCCAAGATTTTCACAGCACCAGATGGGGAGGCTTTGATGACAGTGTAAGGTCCATCCCATCTGGATTTTAACTTCCCTGGAAAAAAATTTAGTTTGGAGTTGAAAAGCCAAACCTTAGTGCCAGCATTGAAGTCCCTTCTCGTAAGCTTCTTGTCAAAGAATGCCTTTGATTTCTCCTTGTACATTCAGGCATTGGAATAGGCTTCTAGCCTTAGCTCATCAAGCTCTGTTGTTGCTTGTCTACATGGTGTGAAAGTGTGCTTATGTTATTGTGTGGTGCAAATCAATTGAAAACAAAGTAATATAAAGAATGGATTCAGCACAACCAAAGTAATCCTAGACCTGCAAGATTCAGGGTCCATTGTAGCAAGTTTTTATATGTAAGAGTTTGTCCCACAGGGAGTATTGATCTGAACCACAAGGGCATACAGTAATCTCCAGATCTGGCTACAAATCTGACAGTCCTAAAGGAAGGGTGTTTAGGTGTCACTAAGCTATATTAAAAACATAAATGCAGAAATAAAACTATAGCTAAAGAGAGGGGTGAAGAAGGATGATGACATGTGTGATAAATAAAGATAAAATATGGAGAAGTAAACAGCTAGGGAGAAATCAGTAATGTAACTCAGATTTAGTTTGTCTCTGCATGGTCCTTGCTGAGATGCTATTAATAGCCTCAATAAGGTATATGCTCCCAGTTTAACCCATGCCATTTGGGGCGCTCGTAGGGCTATACTCTGTCTACTATAATGGTCACAGGGTATCCGATAGAGTCTGTCAAATCCTATTAGTTAAACCAGAAATTCGCTAGTCTAATAAAGAAGAGTGGACTGATCATTTCCCCAGCCACTGGACCAGCTCTAGCCATGAATACTATTGCGATTATGTAATGCCGATTATAAGCTTCGAGATCTGCATACGCACTGGCTGACATCCATAGGTATTCTAACTCATAAGATCCTAAGTGCTTTGCTAAGGCTTACTGCTCACTAGTGCTCGCAAAAAGGACCATACAATAGGTTGAGTAAGGCCTTTTTAGCTTAGCTGGTCATTGCTATAAACAGCTTGCAATGATTCAGCCTCAAGCTGCAATTACTACAAGAGATCAGATCTAACATCTGATATTGATTAGGTAGAACAGAGGGGAGCCAGTTACTGTACAAACCTCCTCACAAGGCTCTAGAAGCTCACGTGCAGGGGAGAAGAATCCATCTCAAACATGTGAATGGACACAACCTTAGGGCTATACTTTGTCCACTCAAATGGTCACAGGGTATCCCATTAGTTTGTCCATCCCACAGAGGCCTGAGAAAGAACATAAAAATTGCTGCAACCACCATGGTCCACAGGCCTCTGAGCTCCCTGGATCTCTCTATAGATCCAGCATTGCTTTCCATGTGTCTATCAAACTAAGGGAAATCATATGGTAAACAATAGATCTACTAGAAACTGAATGGGCTAGTCCCAAATACATGGATCCTATAGACATCTAAAGAAGCCATAAGATCTATAGATTTGATTAAGCATTAAAACGGCAGTTCATTAAAAAAAAGTAAAACTTACAATGAACTGTCTCCTGGCTGCAGCTTAAACATAACTGCTCATCCAAAATCCTAATGTTTAAAAAACCTATTACAAAACTAAAATAAAACTAGCTATTACATAGAATTTAGCCCAGCATTGCTGCTGTGCTAAGGAATAAGAAAATGAAAAAAGAAAAAGGAAACTAAACCCTAAATGAGCACAGGGAACCCTGGTTTCGATCTCAGGCTATTCCCGGATTTAAAACCCTAAGTGAACCAGGCTAATCCTGGCTCAAAACCCTAGATGAACACAAGCTATCCCTGGTTAGTTTACAAATGTAGATAATAATCATTTATATAAGCAACCCTCGAAACCCTAATATGCATTAACCAATCAGATTTGAGAAGGTTTAGAGTTAATTTTGTGGCCCATCTGTGGCCCTTGGATTCTTTGAGAAGTGTGGGACATTGGAATGCGTGCCCTAGAAAGTGTGAAATACCCAAAATATCCTTGGGTGCTGAAATAGGTTGCTGGAATTCTTGTCTCGCATAGATGACAGCTTCAGGTATGCATCTCGCTTAAATCTCACTGAGTTCTCACTTAGTTGAAGCTTCAGAAGTTTGATCTCGCTGAGCTGAAATGCTTCATAAGTTAAATCTCGTTGAGTTCTCGCTGAGTTGAAGCTTCAGAAATTAAATCTCGCTGAGTTGCAATACTTCAGAAGTTAAATCTCGCTAAGTTCTCGCTGAGTTGAAGCTTCAGAAATTAAATCTCGCTGAGTTGCAATACAACAGGAGCTTAAATCTCGCTGAGTTGCAATACTGCAAGAGCTTAAATCTCACTGAGTTGAAATACAACATATTTAAGCAACTTAAATCTCTCTAGGCTGAAATACAACATTTTTCAGCACTGCACCTGTTTGACAGAATGCCTCAACAGTAAAACAACTCAAATGCCTATATTTTTCAACTCTACACCACTCGCCTTCGAGTCCGCAGCCCGTGGGGGTTTAGTTTATGTACTCGAGAGGTGCACCACAGCTGCTCGAGTGCGCACAATAGTTGTTCGACAAAATGCTTTCAGCCTATACACTGCTCCAATGTGCTAAATCTGCAGGTTTTTAGCTCATGTTCTTCAATACAACTTTTTTGTGGATTGAATGTAGGCTATAGTGCAACTACTATCATGTGTCTGAAATATATATAACAACCCAATTGGATGGTGTAGCAGCACAAAGTTCATTTTGAAAGTGCTCAAGTGTTGTTGGCTTCAAGAATAGGCTGCTGCCATGGCAGCAATGCTGCTCCAGCTATGTGGCTTTAAATCTTCATCATTGCAGCTTTAGACTTCAGTTAGTGCAGTAGCAAGAGTGTGCACAACATTGGTGTGCGGCTTTATTAGATAGTGCCATGGCTTTGCAGCTTAAGAGGATGAAGGCTTTAGCATGGGCAGCCCGCTAGGATCCACATTACACAACTCCAAAAATAGCTCGCGGGGGTCAAAATATATGGAGCTTCAGAATTGCTCGCGAGGCTGGGCATTCTAAGGACTTCAACCAGCTCGCACAGTTCCAAGGTGGAGCTAAGAGTGTAAGCTCACGAGGATAGAAAATATGGGGCTTTAGAATTCCCAGCTCGCGAGGATCCATTACATGCACTCCAGCTCACTAGGATAAAGACTCCCACAGCTTTTAGGCTGCTCGTAGGGCTCTCTTGGGTCGCGCAGATCAAATTGTTGCACTACATCTTCAATTTCCAGCAGCTCGCAAAGATTATTTTTAGCAACACTCCTCGCTACTTGGGTTTCACCTCATACCCTCAACAGGCCTTCTAGGGCCCCGAAGCATGACAAAATTATCCCAATGGTGTGAACCACCATGGTTCATTCTCAATAAATTCTTTAGCTCCACAACCTTGCATAAAAATCCTCCTTCTTGGCTTAAAATAGCATGGATTGCATCATTAAGCTCTTATTTCCTGTTATCACAAAACTCACTAAAAACACATTATTTTAAGTGCTCAAAGGTCCTTCAAAGGCTAGGTTAAGGGGTGAAAAGTGGTACTTTTTAGAGCTTAACATCTGCCATCTGTAATATCCTATGAGAACTAGCAGAAGTTAGATATAAATTTAGTACTTTGATAGCCCAATAGGCTCTGTGCTCTAACTCCATTGGTCTGTGGCAGGCCTTGCCATACACCAGCCTAAATGGGGACATGCCAATAAGGGTCTTATAGGCAGTCCTATAAGCCCACAAAGCATCATTCAACTTTTGTACCCAATCCTTCCTATCAGTTCTCACAGTCTTCTCTAAAATATACTTGATCTCCCTATTGGAGATTTCAACTTGCCCATTGGTTGGTGGGTGATAGGGAGTTGCAACTTTATGGGTAACATAGTACTTTTTGAGAAGATTCTCAAAAGGTCTGTTACAGAAATGGCTCCGCCCATCACTGATGATAGCTCTGGGGGTGCCAAATCTTGAGAACATATTGTCCTTCAGGAATTTAAGGACAACAGTGTGGTCATTGATCCTTGTGGCAATGGCTTCCACCCATTTGGACACATAGTCCACTGCCACAAGTATGAAATTAAATCCCATAGATGTAGGAAAGGGGCCCATAAAATCAATGTCCCAGATGTCAAAAAGTTCTACTATTAGTATGGGCTGCAATGGCATTGAATCTTTCTTGGAAATACCTCCCATCCTTTGACATCTCTCACAGGCTTTGCAGTGTAAGTAGGCATCTCTGAACAAAGAAGGCCAATAAAAATCACATTGCAGCACTTTTGTTGTAGTCTTTTTGCCACTGAAATGACCTCCACAGGCTTGCTCATGGCACATTGAAAGAATGTTGTGGAACTCACCTTCAGGTACACTTCTCCTAAAAGCCTGGTCTGCACAATATTTATAAAGGTATGGATCCTCCCACAGGAAATGCTTGACCTGAGAGAAAAACAGGTCTCTGTCCATTTTGGACCAGTGAGGAGGAATCTTACCAGCAGCTAAAAATTTGACAATGTGTGAAAACCAGGGCACACTCGACTACATAGCAAATAGCTGTTCATCATGGAACAACTCATTAATAGGTGTTGCTACATATTCATCAAAAATAATCTTAGAGAGGTGGTCAACCACCACATTCTCAACTCCCTTTTTATCCTTGATCTCAAGATCAAACTCTTGCAAGAGGAGGATCCATTTGATCAACCTAGGCTTGGCATCCTTCTTGGCCAAAAGGTATTTCAGGGCTGAGTGGTCAGTAAAAACAATAATTTTAGACCCCAATAGGTAGGGTCGAAACTTGTCTACAGCAAACACAACAGCTAGCAGCTCTTTCTCAGTAGTGGTGTAGTTCAGCTGAGCTTCAGCTAAGTGATTTACTAGTATAATAGATCATTGCAGGCAACTTCTCTTTCCTCTGTCCTAAGACAGCACCTATGACCAAATCTGATGCATCACACATTAGTTCAAAGGGGAGTGAGTAATCTGGGGCCTGGATCACAGGAGTAGTGGTGAGGCACTTTTTCAAGACCTCAAAGGCCTTAAGGCATTCAAGAGAGAAGTGAAATGGCACATCCTGACAAAGCAGGTGGCACAAGGCTTTGAAGTTTTGCTGAAGTCCTTGATGAACCTCCTGTAAAATCCAGCATGTCCTAAAAATGATTTGATTTGTTTGATAGTTTTAGGTGAGGGCAGGTGTGAAATCAAGTTCACTTTAGCCTTGTCAACCTCTATTCCCTTATGAGAGATCACATGACCTAGGACAATTCCCTGTATCACCATAAAGTGACTCTTTTCCCAACTTAGGACCAAATTGGTCTCCTCACATCTTTATAGAACTAGCTCAAGGTGACTCAAGCACTGGCTAAAGCTATCCCCATATACTGAAAAATCATCCATGAAGATTTCTAAGAACTTGTCAATCATATAAGAAAATATTACATATATGCACCTCTGAAAAGTGGCTAGGGCATTGCACAGTCTAAAAGGCATCCTTCTGTACGCAAAGGTCCCAAAGGGACATGTAAAAGTAGTTTTCTCCTGATCTTGAGGATCCACAGGGATTTAGTTATATCCTGAGTATCTATCAAGAAAACAGTAAAAAGCCTTCCCAGCCAACTTATCTAGAATTTGGTCAATGAAAGAGAGGGGGAAATGATCCTTTCTAGTCTTGGAGTTGAGTTTTCTATAGTCTATGCAAACCCTCCAGCCAGTGGTCTCTCTGGCTGACATCAACTCCCCATAATCAGTAGTGATAACTATTATGCCTGACTTTTTTGATACCACCTAGATAGGTGACACCCATTCTGAATCTCAAATGGGGTAAATTACCCCTGCATCTAATAGTTTCAGTATCTCCTTGAGGATCACCTCCTGCATGTGAGGATTAAGTTTCCTCTGCATCTCCCTTGAGGGTTTTGCACCCTCATCCAGGTGAATCCTGTGCATACAGACTGAGGCATCAATACCTCCAAGATCAGCTATTGTCCACCCTAATGCTTTTTTATGCTTCTTAAGAACATTCAATAATGCCTCCTCCTGCTCACTAGTGAGAGAGGAGGAGATAATCACTGGAAGCTTGTTGTCCTGCTCCAAGAAAGCATATTTTAATGTGGCTGGGAGCTGCTTCTGCTCCAGCTCAGGGGGACTTTCAATTGAAGGCAACATAGGCACTAGTGGTTTGAGAAAGGGGCAGCAATGTATGTTTCCAATTGGAGTGATGCACAAGGCCCACAGAAGACTCTGTTATGGTGTTGTCTTCTGTCATGAAAACTTGGGCCTTCTCAAACAAACTCCAAATATTTGCCAGGTTATCAACAACATTATCTCAATCCAGCAGATTGGATAATTCCTCTTCCACTAGGCCATCTAGTACATCTACTGCCTAGCAGTCCTCAATGTCAGTCTGAGGCACGGTAGTAGCATGGTACACATTCAAATGGGCCTTCATGTTCCAAAAGGTAACCTCCATCATCTCTGACCTGCATTGTATACAAGCATTTGTAGTAGCCAAGAATGGCCTACCAAGGATGATAGGAATTGGGATTCTGCTCTTGCAAGGGTCCATGTCTAAAATAAGAAAATCAGCTAGATAGTAGAACTTATCCACTCCCACCAAGAAATAATGTAAAAGAATGGGTGCCACCATCTACTCTTGCTAGTCCTTATCTACCGACACATCATTTTTTTTTAGATTATAGCTGTACTTTATTCAAACATTACAAAGACACAAAAAATCTAAAACAAATAAATGAAGAAAAATTTCAAAAATCACACAAAAACTAAAGCTGACATTTATTCAAACACTACATCTACAAAGAATATAGCTCAACAAAAATATAGATTACTATACTAGATCAAAACTCCTCAGTAGCGACACCAAAAACTTGTGGTTATTATATTTTTGGATTTCCTTTATTTATTACCAGTGTACTTGCTTATTGTGTGGTGAGAATAAATAATAAAAGAAATAATGTAAAGTAAAATAAAGATGATGGCAACAACACAACTAAAGAAATCCTAAGCTCGCAAGATCCAAGGTTATTGGAGCAAGTTTTGATGAGTAAGAGTTTGTCCCACCGAGAAGTTGATCTAGAACCTAAAATGGGCTATAATAGTAAGCCTCCAGATCTGACAATCTTAAAGAAAGGGAGTTGGTTGTCACGCCTACACTAAATTACCTAAAGAAAAAAATAAAGTACAGTCCTATCCTAAAAAAGGGTTATAAAGAAGATGATGGTGGTGTGTTAAAATAAGAATAAAAAGGGTGAGAAGTAAGCAGCTTAGGTTACAGATTTATTTAGTTATACAACTCAGATTTAGGGCTCTCTCTGTAGCAAGTCCTGGCCGAAGTGCTATCACTAATCTCAACAAGGGGGAAGTATCCAACTTAACCCATGCCATTTGGGGTGCTCCTAAGGCTATAGTCTGTCCACTCAAATGGTCACAAACTATCCTATAGAGTTTGTCAAATCCCATTGATTAAGCCAGAAGTTATTGATCTAATCCAAAGGAGTAAGCTGATCAAACCTCATCCAGGGAATCAGATCAGGCCATGAATACCATTACAGCACTATATTTGCCAGTGCTACGAGCTCCCTAGATCAGTATACAGATTTGGCTGACATTCATAGGGGTATTAAACCAAGAGAAATCAGATTGTAAATAGTAGATCTACTAGAAACTGAATGGGTTATTCCCCAAAGCATTGATCCTATAGACATCTAAGGAAACCATAAGATCTTTAGATTTAATTATACTTTTAATCAATAAGTTATTGCTTAAAAACAACTTGCAATACAAATATCCTCACAGCTACAATCACTACAGAGAAGCTAACTAACATCTTATAGCGATCAAGTATAACAGAAGGGAGTCTGTTCCTGCACAATCTCTCACTAAGCTACAAGTCCCAGTGCAGAGAAGAAGAATCCATCTCAGATCTATGACCAAGTTTTCCCTAGGGCTATAGTCTATCCATTCAAATGGTTATAGGCTATCCACAGAGGCTCCCTTACCCACAAATACAAAGACAAAGCATAAAAATTGCTGTCTGCCACCATGGTTCTAGGGCATCACGCTCAAGCTTCTATGGGCCTTTCAATAAGTTCAAATTCTAAATGTATGCTATAGCCTGAACAGAACTACGGACAAATAGGAAAATAACAGATTGAGTAAGCATTCAAACAAAGATTCCATTGATCTGGTGTTATTAACAATGAAATCCCTCAAGGCAGCAGCCTTGTACACAATAGCTCAACACCGAGTCCCAATGTTTACTAAACTATTACAAAACTTACAGAAAACTATACATAAATGCTTACCAAAGGTTTAGCCAGCAAGTGTTGAGCTAAGAGAGAAGAAAAAATGGAAAAAGAGGTGATCAAACCCAAACCCTAACCCTAACGCTAGCCTGCTTGAGCTCTCAGCCGACAGAGGTTGAAGGAGAAGGCGAATGATGATTTGCTAAGTACAAGCGCTGCTTATATACTTAGTCCCAATGTTGTGGCTAAGAGAAGAGTAAACCCTAATTTTCTTAAAGCATACGTGGCACTGTTACAACCCTTGAATGCTTTGGAATGCGTGCATTAGAATTTGTGCCTCGGGGTGCATGCCCTAGACCTGGGGAAATCCCCAAAAGGTCCTTGAGTTAGGTTGAGAAGTGGAGAGCCTGAGCTTCGTGGGGTTGGCTTTTGCATTTCACTTCTATCGCACAGTATGTAGAGTGCTCGCGGGGTAGAGCTTGGTGTGGAATACTGTTGTCTCACACAGAAGAACTTTGGATGATCAGCAGTTACTTCAGCTGTGAATGCACTCGCATAGAAGAACTTTCAGTGCATTAATTGCTCGCGTAGAAGAGCTTCAGAAACTTCACTCGCGGGGTATTCACGCAGATGCCAATCGCATCTCGCTCGGTATAGACTTAGACTTTTAGGCGCGTGCGAGCTGCGTTAGAGGTTTTCTGGGCGTCTCTCTCCTCCAGAGTTACGCAAGAACTGTGTGAGGTATATTTAGTGTGTGAAAGCTCCTCGAGTTTCTCCATATAATGCTTGCAGCTGAAGTGCGCGACTGCTGCACGAGAGGTTCTTTGTAGCAACTCTTGCCGGTTGAACTGCGTAAATTCTTCAAGATCTCTATTACGCTGCAGGTATTAGCTGCGCGAGGGAGCTCTGCCAATGACTTGAACAGCACGAGGTTGCACCTCAGGTGTGTGAAATAGGTCCCTGACTCCTCTACTGCTATGCACATGCTTCTGTTATAGCTCCCTCTATTTTCACCTATTCTTTTAATATCTGCTGGATGTTGTTGTTGTTATTTTAAAATGTTTGTTGCTAACTTTATTTAAAAATAGTGATAAGAATGTGTTAGTGAAAATAAATCAAAGGTGGATTGAAAAATACAAAACAACAAGTTTAAAAAACACACACAGACCTGTAAGATACAGGGCCTGTTGTAGTAAGTTTTGATAAGTAAGAGTTTGTCTCACAGGGAGTATTGATATGAACCACAAGGGTTGTATAGTAGTCTCTAGATCTAGCTACAGATCTGGCAGTCCTAAAGGAAGGGTGTTTAAGTGTCACTAAGCTATACTAAAAACTAGGAAAAGACAAGACTAAACTACAGCTAAAGAAAGGGATAAACAAGGATGATGATGTGTGTTAAAATAAAAGAAAAAGGATGAGAAGTAAGCAGCTTAGGTTACAGGTTCATTTAGTTATGTAACTCAGATTTAGGGCTCTCTCTACAGCAAGTCCTTGCTGAAGTGCTATTACGAGCCTCAATAAGGTGGAAGTATCCAACTTAACCCATGCCATTTAGGGTGCTCCTAAGGCTATAGTCTGTCCACTCAAATGGCCACAAACTATCCTATAGAGTCTGTCAAATCCCATTGACCAAGCCAGAAGTTGCTAATCTAATCCAAAGGAGTAAGCTGATCAAACCTCATCCCATGAATCAAATCAGGTCATGAATACCATTGCAGATATTATATTTGCCAGGCTACAAGCTCCCCAGTTCTGTGCACAGATCTGACTAACATTCATAGGAGTTCCAACCCATAAAGCCCTCTGTGTATTGTCAAGGCCAGCGGTACATTGATGCCCACACAAAAGACCAGCAACAGGTTCAATAAGGATTTAAGCACAACTGATCATTGCTACAAAAGGCTTGTAATGACTCAGCCTCCCAGTCCATAATCACTACAGAGAAGCTAGATCTAACATCTGATGGTGGTAAAGTAAAACAGAGGAGAGTCTGTTCCTGCACAATCTCTCACTAAGCCACAAGTCCAAGTGCAGAGAAGAATAATCCATCTCAGATCTGTGACCAAGTTTATCCTAGGGCTATAGTCTGTCCACTCTAATGGTCACAGGCTATCCACAAAGGCTCCCTTACCCACAAATACTAAGAGCAGAACATGAAAACTGCTGATTTCCACCATGGTCTCAGGGATCACGCTCAAGCTTCCATGGGCCTTTTAATAAGCTCAAATCCTAAATGTATGCTATAGCCTGAATAGAACTACAGACAAATAGAAAAATAACAGTTTGAGTAAGCATTCAAATAAAGATTCCATTGATATGGTATTATTAACAATGAAATCCCTCAAGGCAGCAACCTTGTGCGCAACAGCTCAACACCAAATCCCAAGGTTTACAGACCTATTACAAAACTTAAATGAAACTATACATAAATGTTTACCAAAGGTTTAGCCAGCAAGTGCTGACTAAACCTAACCCTAATCCTAAGTGATCACAGGCTAACCCTGGATCGAAACCCTAGATGGACACAGGCTATTCCTGGTTAAGTTTTACCAAATAGGAAGATGTTCTATTTATAAGCAATCCTTGAACTTTGGTGTGCTCTAGAAGCAAGGGTAAGGATGTGTGGAGTTGATTAAGTGGCTCATCTGTGGCCCTTGGCTGCCTGGGCGGCGTGGAATAGATGGGCACTTCGGGAGGTGTGCCCTAGAAATGTGAAATGTCCAAACAGTCCCTTAGAATTGGAAACAGGTGGGTGAGAAGTTGGGATCCCGAGCTTCGCGAGGCTGAAATACTTCAGGAGTTACAGCTCGCTAGGCTCTCGCTGAGCTAGAATGTGCTTCATTTGTAGCTTGCTGGGTTGAAGCCTCATCTCGTGAAGTTCCTTTTTATGTGCAGCTTAATACAACTCGCGCAGATGGCTTCAGGCTAAATCCTCGCTGGGCTGAAGTGAGAGCTTGCTGAGACCACTTAGAAGCTCGCGAGATTGATAGTGTGTAGCTTTAATGTGTTCGCTAAGCTCAACTGGAATCTCACGCGGCTGGATTAGAAGTTGAGGATGAGCTCGCGAGGTTGAATTGAAGTGTGCGGGGACTGCTTTTGAAGTACGTGAGAGCTGCGCGACGTGCCTTCTGAAGCCTGCATCCTTGCAAGAACTGCGCGACCAGCTATACTATTGCAGGTTTGGACCTCACAACAGCTGTGCGGGGCATCTTCTGAGTAAATTGAACTGCGTGACAGCTGTGCGACGCAACTTTATGATTCTCTGCTGCTATGCACCTTCTGCTGCAGCAGCCCCCTTCTCTTCGGTCCACCAACCTTTCATCTTTTAGACTTCTAGGGTCCACTTTAGCATAAATTATGGTCATCATGGTGTGTGCCACCATGGTGCATTCTCTGATTTTACCTCAGCTCCACAGATTGACATCAAATTCACTCTTCTTGGCTTAAAAATATGGATTGCAGCATTAAGTTCTTATTTCCCGTTTTCTACAAAAACACAACTAAAAATACATTATTAATATGCTCAAAGGTCCATCAAAGGCTAGGTTGAGGGGTGAAAAATGATATTTTTGAGTCCTCAACACACCCCCAAACCTAATCTTTGCTAGTCCTCGAGCAAAGGCAGAATAAAAAATAATAGAAAATGCCACTTTTGTAGGGAGCACGAATGCATTTAGCATATGCACCAAGCTTTTTAAACCCCTAGATGATCCCTAGTGGAGGAGCGAAGTCTCTTGAGGGTTTTCAGTGAAGACACCCACAAACTTCACCAATAAAATAGTTAAAGATAGTGCAGTCAATGTCAAAACAGATTTTTAATGAATATAGCTTCCTCCCACACCCTTTCTTCAAAATTCAGAGAAAATTACAGCAGTAAAGCAGCCATTTAAAACTCAAAATAAATATGCATGTGCATCACCACCAATCATTTTACATCAGATTTTCAATGTGCAAAAATCAGTACCAAGCTTGCCTTAAATTCAAAAATAAGGTTGGATACAACCCCAATGAAATTAAAATTCAAACCCAATTCTCACTAAGGCTATCTCTCAACATTAAAAGTCTAAGGGTGTTCATATTCAAAGCAGCTCAAGAGCAGTTACAGACCTCAAATGGGCCTGCAAGCATAAGCATAGGCAAAGCTTCTAATTTCTGACATCCTCATGACTTTTCACCATAGATTGGACACTCCCTCATCTCCACATGATAACTCATTTTACTTTGGATCTACAAGGTCTTTTTGAATGGGTTGTGATGTGGCTTATGGGTGAGGGATATAAAGAATGAAGGGGTAAAAAGGGAATCATAATTAAGAAATTAGCAAGGTAAGGAGTGATTCATGGCTTCACTACCTTCATTTCAGCATAACTTCATCTTACTTGATATATTTTAGATTAAAAGTGGCCAGCTTCTTCTCTTCTTTTCAATTTTCAGATGAAGTACTTTTCTTGACTTCTTTTATTTTTTATTTTTTATTTTTCTTTTCTTATATATATATATATATATATATATATATATATATTTACATTTCGGTTCTTATTTGGCACACATAACCATTGCTACACTGCTAATTTTAGACTGCTTCTCTTCCACTTCCACCAAATGTTGGACCCAACTCACCTATCTTCAACTTCTCCTTTACCTTCTAAATTCTAATAGTGAGGGACAAGTTGAATCAGGTTATGAGGTTAAGGTGCAAGTACTCCGGTGTTTGTTGAAAAAAAATAGGATTTTCAAAGCTCAAAGAGTGTAAGCAAAGGGCAGTTGAATAGGTAGGAAATTCAGGCTCAAACTATCCAAATGAAGGCCTTGGATCATTTCTATAGTGTCATGAGTGTTGTCAATCAGTTTTGATTTGGAGGTGCCTAACTTCTAGTGAAAAGGTCTTGACTCAATCAGTCCTTAGAGCAGAAAAAATGCCAAAAACACTCTTTAAAAGAAAATGATGGGCCCAAATCTCACTAGGTATGGTCCTCAAATTAACCCATGGGGTGTATTTTCACCTTTTTCTCTCCTCTTAGGTTCACTAGTACTAACTGAATTTTTTTTTTATGTTAGCTTCATGGTGGTGCAAAGATTTTAAAATTTTTTAGTTTCAAAATGTCTGCAATCCACAAATTTTCTCATTCTAACAAGTTTGGTGGGAATTGACTTTATTCATCCTAATTAAACTAACACTGTTGCACTAAAGTTAACTATTCTATTGGCAGGACTACCCTGCCACACCCCCAAACCTAAGGTAAACAGTGACCTCATTGTTTCATGCAAACATGTATAGGGGCAGTAGGTGCCAGACAGACACACACTAAACTACAGCAGAAAATAAAGAAAAAAATGAACTAAAACAATGCAGAAAAGTACACTATGAAGGAGAAAAAGAGAAGAGACAGAACATGAGTACTGAGAAAATAAAACAGCTACATGAACTCCTAAAAACAGCAACTACATGTTGCAAAAGTGACAATAAAAACATGTATATAAAACATAAACTAAACTAAACAATTAAAATTCTAAACACAATTTTATAAAATGATCTGAGTATGAATCAAAATTGATGAAACAGAATTTTAAAATTTAAAAGAACACTTTGTAAAGTAGGATTCATACAAAAATTAGATCACACAACACTATATAGATAGAATTTTAAATCACTAAAAATAGCTATGTTACATATGGTACATAGTGTTGGATCAACTATCAGTGGAAGGACTTGAAAGTGAATGATTTTAGAGGGCTGAACAGAATTTTGAACACATATTTGTAACCTCTGATCATTGACCCTCATGACTCTTCCCAACATTAAGGCTCATGATCTCAACAGTCTAGATGGGGGTATATGCATGACAGAAAATTAAGACAACCCATCTAGAATTCAGCTAAACCGGAAAGAACTATAATATAAAAATGAAAGGCCATACCTTTGCATTTGCAACAAACCTGAGGTCCTCCAGCTCAGCAGTTTACAGTTGCATCAGAGATGCAGGGAGCAGCTCCAGCTCCACATCAAGTGGAAAATCACTTAAAAGGCAGCAAAAGTGCCTTAGATGGCTTGAGGGCAGTTGTCCAAGTGAAGTGGTGTACTCACCCCGCTGAGAAGCCCAAGATATTACTTTTCAGCACATAGGTGGGGGCTTCCTCAGTCCATACTTCAAAATTTTCAGCAAATACCTTAGCCCAAGTCCAGCAGATTGGGTAAGGTCTCATCCACTATCTCACCAATGACTACAACTGTTTAACAAATCTCATTTTCTCCATCATATCCTTCCCCTAAAGCCAACATTTATTCAAATACTACATCTACAAAGAATATAGCACAACAAAATACAGATTACTATACTAGATCAAAACTCCCCGACAGTGGCGCCAAAAACTTGTTGTTGTTGTTATTTTAAGATGCTTGCTGCTAACTTTATTTGAAAGCAGTGATAAGAATGTGTTAGTGAAAATAAATCAAAGGTGGATTGAAAAATACAAAACAACAAGTCTAAAAATACATACAGACCTGCAAGATACAGGGCCTGCTATAGCAAGTGTTAATAAGTAAGAGTTTGTCTCACAGGGAGTATTGATCTGAACCACAAGGGTTGTATAGTAGTCTCCAGATCTAGCTACAGATCTGGCAGTCCTAAAGGAAGGGTGTTTAGGTGTCACTAAGCTATACTAAAAACTAGGAAAAGACAAGAATAAACTACAGTTAAAGAAAGGGATAAGGAAGGATGATGATGTGTGTTAAAATAAAAGAAAATGGGTGAGAAGTAAGCAGCTTAGGTTACAGGTTCATTTAGTTATACAACTCAGATTTAGGGCTCTCTCTACAGCAAGTCCTTGCTGAAGTGCTATTACGAGCCTCAATAAGGTGGAAGTATCCAACTTAACCCATGCCATTTAAGGTGCTCCTAAGGCTATAGTCTGTCCACTCAAATGGCCACAAACTATCCTATAGAGTCTGCCAAATCCCATTGACCAAGCCAGAAGTTGCTAATCTAATCCAAAGGAGTAAGCTGATCAAACCTCATCCCATGAATCAAATCAGGCCATGAATACCATTGCAGATATTATATCTGCCAGGCTACAAGCTCCCCAGTTCTATGCACAGATCTGACTGACATTCATAGGAGTTCCAACCCATAAAGCCCTCTGTGTATTATCAAGGCTAGCGGCACATTGATGCCCATACAAAGGACCAGCAATAGGTTGAACAAGGATTTAAGCACAGCTGACCATTGCTACAAAAGGCCTGCAATGACTTAGCCTCCCAGTTCGCAATCACTACAGAGAAGCCAAATCTAACATCTGATGGCAGTCAAGTAAAATAGAGGGGAGTCTGTTCCTGTACAATCTCTCACTATGCCACAAGGCCAAGTGCAGAGAAGAATAATCCATCTCAGATCCGTGACCAAGTTTGCCCTAGGGCTATAGTTTGTCCAGTCTAATTATCACAGGCTATCCACAGAGGCTCCCTTACCCACAAATACTAAGAGCAAAGCATGAAAACTACTGATTGGCACCATTATCCTAGGGCATCACACTCAAGCTTCCATGGGCCTTTCAATAAGCTCAAATCCTAAATGTATGCTATAGCCTGAACAGAACTATGGATAAATAGGAAAATATTAGATTGAGTAAGTGTTCAAACAAAGATTCCATTAATCTGGTATTATTAACAATGAAATCCCTCAAGGCAGAAGCCTTGTGCGCAACAGCTCAACACCAAATCCCAAGGTTTACAGACCTATTACAAAACTTGAATAAAATTATACATAAATGCTTATCAAAGGTTTAGCCAACATGTAACGGTCCCCAGATTTGACACATAGTGATGAGAGCCCGGTCAGATCATGTGTAAGGACCTCACCAAGCTACCCAAAGAACCTCACTAAGCTAACCTTTAAATTTGTGCAAAAAGTGAGACATTAGAAATTGGGCGTCAAGCTAGACACAGCCATATTAAGACAAAATTGTAAAACTACCTCTTTAGTAACCAGTTTCTTATATACTAGTGGTGTTATATACATTTTACATTCAAGCCAAAACCATTTGGCTTTATTAACTAGCCTTAATATAACCAAGAGGGGAGGGGGGGGGGGGGGTTATTGGATAAACTATTTGTTGGTTTTTTTATATTGGTTTATCTGTAAAATAAACAAGAGTTTCCTTGTTTTGTTTTTTTATACAGTACACTACAAAGGTAGTGTTAGCTAACAGGCAACCTTAACTCTCAGTATCTAAAAAGCTACTTACATCCTCTTTCAGCTACATGACTCCAATGAGTCATTGCTTGATCCATGCACGCAAAGTGCAGCAAATCCTTATAAGAACTAGCCCAGCTTTGACGATTTCTGTTACAAGCTAAGATCAGAGTATACTTCATGATCCCACAATTTCAAGATCTACATCTTGCATCTGTTAGTTTAAACGCAAAACCTCGTGTGTAGCATTACGTCGTAAAGACATCGTCATCCTCAACTCGGCAGAAATAACATCGATCATCGGTAATTACAAATTCACCAAAAGGTAAGTCCTTACACAAATTGTAGCTAAACATAAAGACATAAAATTGAGTGCAGATCTTGCACTCCGAATCTTCATTAAAGATCAGTGAATGGAAAATATCTATGTATATATAATGTATATATATATATACATAGAAACATGTTACAGATTCAGATAGATATATATATATATATATATATATATATAATTATGTAAACAAGGAAGTACATCGGTCACAAGAACACAGAAGAACCCAGCTGAACCCCGACAAGCCAAGCTTGCCGTGGCAACCTCAAAGGGTTACCGCAGCAACCTCCACCAGCACTAGAGTTTGGGCAGTACCTTGTGCACTTTGGACCTTGGGTCCATGTGGGGTCCAGATGGATCTATCTATGGGTCTTGGCCCATTTATTGTCAATTAAAACACGGTCATAATAGAAAGCTATTTATTTTATCGTAGTTGGGTGCAACATGGTGCATCTATGTAGTTTAGCGCAAATTAACCAAGAGCAGATCTCTGGTCTATGACACGTAAGCTCACCTCTAATCAAAGTCAACAAACTGTACGTGATCAGGTAGGGAATCTATGTTGGTATTTTATAATGATATAAGCATGTCACTTAGTTTTCCATAGAAACTTTGATGAATATGCATGTACGCACTGATAAGCATAGTAGAAGTAAAATCTGATTTGTTATTTGAACTGATGAACCTGATTAGCTACAAAATAAATAGACTTGATTAGCCATTAAGCTAATGAGAAACAAAATATGAATATATATCATCAATGAGCATCAAGAGCATCTAGTAGCTTGACCTTAGTAAGAAAGAAATTCTTTTACTAGTTTATGAGCATAAATCAGTTTTGTAAATTAATGCTATTATATATTTATAGTAGTTTAGTACACATCGCATCATAAAACCATACAGGCAAATGCATATTCTTGGTCATTCTACGTGATTCAATACTCAGATGTTGTCAATTTCAATGTTCTTGATACGTTATTGCTCTAGTTTAAATCAAGTGATCCCGCTAACTCGGGAGCTTGAGATTCTCGAAGCAAGTGATCCCGCTAACTCGAGAGCTTGACAAGTGATCCCGCTAAGTCGGGAGCTTGAAGTATTCTGGTCCAAGTGATCCCGCTAACTCGGGAGCTTGACAAGTGATTCGGCTAACTCAGGAGCTTGACTTTGTTGTTCTCCGAATATTGCCTGCTTGTATCTTTAAGTTCAGTTGTTTTCTCATAGTTGATACATCATTAATTCAGTATATCAACATGTTATTCATATTCTTATTTTAGGTATACTTCTCTATGAAAAAGTGATAAACTGTCAACATAGAATAACAATGTGATATTCTCTACTGAGCTTTGATGATAGCTCATTCTCTGACTTAAATGTCTTAGCTGTAGAGCCTGACCCAGAGCACGTTGCTGATCCCACCTACTTGCCCGACGAGGAAGAAGGGGAAGAAGACGATGACGAAGACGAGGAAGATGATTTCTCAGAAGAGTTCTTCCCAAAATAGGTTTGTAGCTTGGGAATATGAGAAAAAGGGTAGAGGGAGGAAAGAGTGAGATAAATTCTAGACATGTATAAATGATATGGTAGTTTCAGAGATATGTTGAGATGTATAAGTTTTCTTTTCACTGTTTAGATGACAGGTGGCCATTATCGGTGAAAAGCTATACATAAGATCTTTTGTTTTATTTTTTATTATAGTATTGTTAGTCTATCTATCAGTTTATTGCCATAGTATCTATCTGTTAGAGTTAAAACACATTGCTTCCACAATTTCATCACTTTAAATTAAAGAAGTAATCCCTTGATGAAAGGATCATGTCAGGTGATCCGATGGCTCGACCTTTTCCAGTTTAGAGACGGGGAAACGTCGGGCTGTCACGGGTGGTATCAGAGATCCTGGCGTTAAGTCGTTTGGAGACTGAACTTTGACATATGTATATGGTAAAATGTCTGATAGTCGATTTGTAGGAAATTAGGATAGGTGGTCTAATTAAGTTCTTCTATGATCAAAATAGGTAGAGATGCCTCCGCATCGCGGAAGAGGTAGAGGTAGACCACCGTTGCCCCATTGTACTGGGCCGAATACTATTCTAGTCGCCGGGCACGAGCATGGCATTGCTTCGGGAAGTGGTGAGAATGTCCATCTGGTTGAAAGCCGAACGGCGATGGAGAATGTTGCAGAGCATACTTCGCTAGAGAAAACTCCGCCAGGTGTAAATACTCCACCGATGGGAAGTGCTCCTGGTGTTGAACAAAATGCGGGACACAATCCGCAGTTGATAGAAACTATGGTCAACACTATGGCCATGCTTGCTGCTCAACGTCCCGAAAGTTTTACGGAATTTGTCCGACTTTGACCACCGAGTTTTCATGGTTAGCATGACCCGATGGAAGTAGAGAAGTGGTTAACATAGATTGAGAAAGTACTGCAAAGAGTCATGCGCACCGAGGAGGAAAAAGTAAGTTGGGCGGCATACAAACTGGAGAGTGAGGCAGAGCCATGGTGGCAGTCTGTTGAAAGAACAAGGATGCCCGGAGTACCATGGACATCGGCAGAGTTCACTGAGGCATTTAATGAAAAATATTTCCCAGCGCTCGAGAGATATAAACTCGAAGTACAGTTTGAAACCTTGGTCCAAGGTCAGATGACGATTAGAGAATATGAGGCAGAATTCACACGTCTGTCTCGTTTTGCACCTTTGTTGGTCGCCACAGAGTTGATGAAAACCCAAAAGTTCGAGCAAGGTTTGAAACCCCTGATCGAAGAACGCATTTCTTTGTTTTAGGCAACGACTTATGCCAACGTGATGAAATTAGCTCTAATCATGGAAACCGATGTGGACACCATGTTCAAAAGGAGAGAAGAAAAACAAAAGCCATAAAAGCTCCATCCCAGTCCTATAGTGAGGGTAAAATTAATAAGCGACCACGATTCCAAGGGCAGGCCGCATTTCAGCCGACGGTAGGAGCTTATGCACGGCCACATGGTTCATCGACATTTCCATTACCACTACGGATTCCACATGTTCAGAATCAATCCTTTTCACCAGCGGCTAGAAGTACATCTGGGTTTTCTCAAGCACAGCCGATAGGTTCTCGCACGGGATCTTATATGGCTTCATTAGTTGCCTCGAAAGAAATTTATGGGAAATGTGGGAAGGCACACAAAACCGATGAGTGCCGTAAAGCTTCTGGTGCGTGTTTTCGATGTGGCAAAATGGGACATTGGATCAGAGAATGCTCGAAAACGGTAGGAATAACAACAAAGGCAGGACGAGTGTTACGATCGGCACGGCCTACGGTATAAGACCGAGCTTATGTTGTCACTACAAATGATGCGAGGACTAGCCATGACATCATTCAAGGTATGGTTGTCCATTAATGTTTACATTAAAAGTTATAATTAATTATCATTTTAGATAGAGAAGGTGCATCTAGTAAAATATAAACATCATATTATACATTGATATATTATTATTTTAATAATTGAGTAAATAAAAAGTACTCTAGTTAACACGAGTCTGTATGCTTTAGGTATCTTACAATTATATCCAAAAGATGCTTATCTGTGTTATGACGCACGAGTCATGATAGATCCCGGATCTATACATTCGTTTGTCACACCCCAGTTTGCTGAAAAGTTAAAGAAGTTAGGAGGTATTCCAGAACCTCTCGACTTTATTCTCGATGTTACACTTCCGACTGGACAATCCCTCACGACTGATAAAGTATACCGGTCAATTATCGTTTGAATCAAGGATTACTGGGGATATGAAGCAGTAGCTGATTTGATCTTGTTACCGATGCAAGGATACGATGTGATCCTTTGCATGGATTGGTTGTTCACTCACCATGCGAACGTTGACTGTCGCAAGAAGATTGTCCCTTTTCGTCTCCAAAAGAAGATATCAGCTAAATTTTATGGTGTACCGTCAACTAATCTTTCGTTGATATCCTTAATTCAAGCACGACAATTACATGATGAAGGTGCTCAAGGGTATATTGCTTTCATACAAAGTGATGAGCAGAAAGTGAATAAAATGTCAATTTCTGATGTACCAATCGTTTGTTTATTTCTTGATGTGTTTCCTGATGAGCTGCTAGGACTACCACCTGATAGGGAAGTAGAATTCACTATTGAATTAGCTCCAGGTACCGATCCAGTATCAAAAGAACCATACAGAATGGCACCGACAGAATTGAAAGAGCTCAAGGAGCAATTACAAGAGCTTCTTGACAAAGGCTTTATCAGACTGAGTGTGTCTCCGTGTGGCGCACCGGTGTTATTTGTTAAAAAGGACGGGTTCATTGCATCTATGTATTGATTATTGCCAACTCAATAAACTGACGATCAAGAATCGATATCCGCTTCCTCGAATCGATGATCTCTTTGATTAGTTACAAGGAGCGCCATTCTTTTCAAAAATTGACCTACGATCAGGTTATCACTAGATGAAGGTAAAAACTGAAGATATTTCGAAGAAAGCTTTTCGAACATGCTATGGTCACTACGAGTTTCTCGTCATGCCCTTCGGGTTGACCAACGCACCTGCTGCATTTATGGACTTGATGAATCAAGTCTTCAAACCTTATCTTGATCAGTGTATCGTAGTATTCATCGATGATATACTCATTTATTCAAAGACAAAGATAGAACATGAAGATCACCTATGTTTGGCATTACAAACATTGAGAGATTCGCAGTTGTATGCTAAATTCAGTAAATGCGACTTCTAGTTGAATCAAGTCAGTTTTCTGGGTCATATTATTTTTGAAGCCGGTATTACCGTCGATTCTGTAAAGATTGAAGCTGTAGTACAGTGGAAGCATCCATAAACAGTAACCAAGATTTAAAGTTTTCCAGGTCTTGTAGGTTATTACCGAACATTTTGTGGAAGGATTTTCATGACTTATTGGACCACTCACGCAGCTCACTCGAAAGAATATTAAATTTGAGTGAACTGAGGCATGTGAATAGGGTTTCCAAGAATTAAAAAGGAGACTCACTTCCGCTCCTGTTCTAGCATTACCATCCGGTAGTGGTGGTTTTGTTGTCTTCAGTGATGCCTCATATAGTGGGTTAGGATGTGTGTTGAATCAATGGAAACGTGTAATTGCATATGGTTCCCGTTAGTTAAAAGACCACGAGAAGAACTATCCCACTCATGACCTGAAATTAGCAGCGGTCATCTTTGCGTTAAAAATCTGGAGACACTATCTGTACTGTGAAACCTTTGAGATCTTCACCAATCACAAGAGTCTTAAATATCTCTTCACTCAGAAAGAGTTAAATTTAAGACATAGAAGGTGGATGGAATTCTTGAAAGACTACGATTGTTCTATTCAGTACCATCCCGGCAAAGCCAATGTTGTAGCTGATGCGCTGAGTCGCAAACCATCCGCTCAATTATCTCATCTGGTGACACAATTACAAAAATGGAAACTACTCAATGACATTGTATCATCGAGTGCCACTCTGCGAGCAACGTCAACTGGAGGTTTACTTGCTACAGTAATGATCTGAGCTCCACTATTCGATAGGATCAGAGAGCTCCAGATGTTAGATGCAGAGCTTATTTCCATCCGACAGGGGGTACAAAGTGGGCTACAGCCAGAATTCTCAATAAAGGATGATGGATCGTTATTATTTCGAGGACGAGTATGCGTACCTGATGATCATGCCTTACGTCAGGAAATTCTTGAAGAAGGGCATAAGCCAGCCTATGTTATTCATCCTGATAGTACAAAGATGTACCAGGAACATAAACAGTCGTTCTGGTTGAACGGTCTAAAACGCGACGTAGCAGAATATGTTGCAAAGTGTTTGACATGTCAACAAGTAAAAGTCGAGCACAAACACCCTGCTGGTTTGCTACAACCATTGCCTATTCCAGAGGGGAAATGGGAAAATATTTCCATGGATTTCATTCTCGGTTTGCCTCGTACTCTGAAGGGTTACAATGCCATTTGGGTGATTGTCGATCGTCTCACGAAATCGGTGCATTTCTTACCCTATAGTACGTGATATATAGTGTCGAAATTGGTTGAAATCTATCTAAGAGAGATTGTACGATTACATGGGATACCTGTAAGCATCGTGTCAGATCGCGACCCTTTATATACCTCGCAATTTTGACAAAGTTTTCAAGAAGGTATGGGTTCCAAGTTAGACTTCAGTACTGCATTTCATCCTTAGACGGACGGGCAGACGGAAAGGGTAAATCAAGTGATTGAAGATATGTTAAGGGCTTGTAATTTTCAAGGATCATGGGATAAACACTTACCCTTGATCGAATTAGCATACAATAACAGCTTCCAGTCAAGAATCGGTATGGCACCGTTCGAAGCATTGTATGGACGCCGATGTAAATCTCCGATTAACTGGGAAGAAGCTGGAGAGCGGTTAATTTTAGGCCCTGACCTGATAGAAAGCACCAATGCAGGTGTTCACGTTATTCGAGAACGATTGAAGAGTGCTCAGAGTCGACAAAATAGTTACACTGATCTCAAGAGAACAAGTGTTGATTTTCAGGTAATACCCTAGACTAATACATCCTTTTGTAAATTCATTAGATTTATATGGTCATTCATTCAGATTAAATGGTATACAGATTGGCGAACACGTCTTTATCAAAATCTCTCCAACAAAAGGCGTGATGCAATTTGGGAAACGAGGTAAGTTGAGTCCTTATTACGTTGGACCATTTCCTGTATTAGGCAGAGTAGGAGAAGTAGCGTATCGACTTGCGTTACCTCCGCACCTAGCAGGTATTCATGATGTATTTCACGTATCGATGCTGAGAAAGTACGTTAGTGATCCAACGGATGTGTTGGATTATCAACCGTTGGATATTCAAGAAGATTTAACAGTGACCGAAGAATCAGGTCAGATTTTGGACCGAAGAGATCAAATGTTGAGAACAAAATGAATTCCACTCATTTTGGTACAATGGAAGAATCATGGGTCGGATGAGGCTACCTGGGAGCGCGAAGCTGATATTCGTGCTCAGTACCCTCGATTATTTACTTAAGGTACGTACTTAAAATCCACTTACACAACACTATAATCACACTTAGTTAAATAAATTCAATTTGCTTCTTTGTTATTTTAAATATATTATTAATACACCCTGCACCAATAGACAAGAAATTATATCCAATAGAATATATTAATAACTTCAAATAACATGATTTTACTTAGCATTAAAATACAATTCTGATATAAAATAATTATAAAATTAAAATTTTAAGAATATTCAAGATAAATTGAATAATAAATAATACAAAATGCAAAAAGTGTGAAATAGTGACACTTAAGCAAGGACATATCCTAACTTGTTGCCACATGTTCCACTATAACCAATACAAGGCTATTTATGGGCAGATATAATAATTTTCATGAAATCCCCTACAAAATGGATCAAATTTCATCAAAATAAAAATTTTGAACCTAGTAACAAACATAAAAATAGACAACAACTAATTTTCTACAGATCTTGGATAAGCTAAGTACACCTCAACACAAAAATATTTTACACCACATGTAAAGGGCCCCGAAATCCGGGCCAATCAAAACAAGACCACCTTGCCGCGGCAAGGACTAGTCCTGGCTGCGGCAAGTCAGTTACCGCGGCAAGCCTTTAGTGTTGCCGCGGCAACCTTGTGGCGATTTGGTGGGTCCGAAACCCATTTTCAGTTATTTTTCAGTTGCTCACTTGAGTAGAGTTGTGTTCTTCGACCTTCCAAGCTAGGATACATGCATGCACTCCTCCAACTCCAACCAAACTCAGTTGCATGCCCCTGATCTGCTCTAGACAACCCTCCATTTCCTGATTATTGTCCTAACTTCTAGCAGATTTGGTGTCTTTTAAGGTAAAAATCAGAACTCTAGCTTCCATTTGTTCTTGTCTTTTTAATTTTAAAATGCCTCCTAAAAAGATTGGAGCCTCTAAACCTCCAAAGGCCTCAGCTCAAGCAAAGGGCAAGGGCCCTGCTTCTTCACATGAACTGATTGATCCACCCGTTGAGCACGAACAGCCTGTCCCATGGTGGGCTGCAAAAGCTATGGAACCCGAGTGGATCATTGATGATCGACTCTTAACCCCAAATGATCAGACCACATGGTCTATCCGATTTATGGAACAGGCGCAGTTAGGCGCCTTATATCAACCATTTCACACTCAATTTTATCCCCGTTTAATTTGTCTCTTTTATCAAAACCTAAAAGTCTCCCCAACAATCGGTCAGCTGGAGACCGAAATAGATAATCAAAAGTTTTATTTTAGTTTACAGCACATAGCCCAAGTTATGGACTGTAGTCCTAATTTTGATGTGACTTCTGGACTGCAAATGCCTAGATAGCGGAATGTGAAGTTCCATCACATCACCACTAAAATGACTGATGGGCAGACCACTTTTGACCGCAGCCTTTCAGTCCGTCGTAGCCAACTACCACAGAAAATGTGGTTTATAGATTGTGTATTTCGGTGTAATTTATACCCCATGCAGCATGAGAGAGAGCACCGAGATGCTCTCTTACAAGCTCTCTTCGCCGTTCATGAAAACCGATGGATAAATGTCCCAAAGGGAGTCTGGGAAGGCATTAAGTATGCCAATGAACACTTACAAAGCAACGTCTCAAGTCCCATGCCATCCTGCTCCTACCCTCGATTGATTTCTCGGATGCTAGAAGGACGCTCGAATAGTGTCAATCTAGTTCCATATTATATCCTAGCAGGTGAAGAGGTCCGCACTGATAATATGCGGGTCTTTAGCCCTGCTATTTGGCGGAATGTGTACCAACAATCCTTCCATGCGGTGAGTAACCGCCAAGCCAAACAAGTTCGTCGTCCTCCACAAGCCCAACAAGAAATACCTTCCGTCCCAACCCACAATATCCCCATTCCCCCTCAACCACAAACCCAAACCGAGTCGATTCCTTCGACTCAAGGGACTTATACAAGTGCTGATCTTATCCAAACTCATGCGTGAAAACCATGAGCAAACCCTCCTTCAATTCGATAATTTATATCGAAACCATTACATGCTCCATCAACGTATCGATTATATTGAAGAAGCAACCAATATCATGATAGAGCATATATTCCAAACTGCTTTAAACCCTTATATTGGACAGGCACGCAACTACGTCTCCCAATACACTCGAAACGCAGCATTATTGGTCCCGGAGTTTCAGCAAGACTTCCCACAACATGAAGCTGGTCCTTCCTCGGCGGGTCAACAACAGCCAAGCCCCCAGCTTGGTAAAATATAATCTCACAAACTTTTATTTTTACTTTTGTATTCAATTGAGTTTATCTCTAACTACATGACTTATTAATGACAAATTGAAAAAAAAATAAAATTAATTCCTGATATTGTAGTTCTCTTTGGTGTATGTAAATTTTAAGTGCGATTTTATTTGATGTCATTTAAATTTTGTCTTGAATAATAATTAATGATTAATGAGTAATAAGTAGTTCTATTTGGTTTATATAAATTTTTAAATGAGATTCTATCTGTTGTGTGTAGATGGTAAATTTTTCATCTAAAATTCAATGTTGATTTTTAAATAATCCTAATTATGTGCCACAGGTAGTAGACATAAAACCATTAACGAGTATTATTATTCTTGATATTGTAATTCTATCCGCTAGATTTAGATTTCGATTCCATCTGGTTGATTTTAATCGTATCTTGTGTTAAAAATGTTGTTAGTAAACACCATATGTTGTGTAGGCCTGACCACATTTATGTTCATGAGTACGACATTCATTTGCTACCCAGATAGTCTCGATTTATTTTCGAAGACGAAAATTCCTAAAATAGGGGAGAGTGTAACGATCCCCAGATTTGACACAGTAGTAATGAGAGTCCGGTCAGATCATGTGTAAGGACCTCACCAAGCTACCCTAAGAACCTCACTAAGATAACCTTTAAATCTGTGCAAAAAGTGAGACATTAGAAATTGGGCGTCAAGCTAGACACAGTCATATTAAGACAAAATTTTTAAACTACCTCTTTAGTTACTAGTTTCTTATATACTGGTGGTGTTATATACATTTTACATTCAAGCCAAAACCATTTGGCTTTATTAACTAGCCTTAATATAACCAAGAGGAGGGGGGGCGCTATTGGATAAACTACTTGTTGGTTCTTTTTATATTGGTTTTTATATTGGTTTATCTGTAAAATAAACAAGAGTTTCCTTGTTTTGTTTTTTTATATAGTACACTACAAAGGTAGTGTTAGCTAACAGGCAACCTTAACTCTCAGTAGCTCATAAGCTACTTACATCCTCTTTCAGCTACACGACTCCAATTAGTCATTGCTTGATCCATGCACGCAAAGTGCAGCAAATCCTTATAAGAACTAGCCCAGCTTTGACGATTTCTGTTACAAGCTAAGATCAGAGTACACTTCATGATCCCACAATTTCAAGATCAGCATCTTGCATCTGTTAGTTTAAACGCAAAACCTGGTGTGTAGCATTACGTCGTAAAGACATCGTCATCCTCAACTCGGCAGAAACAACATCGATCGTCAGTTATTAAAAATTCACCAAAAGGTAGGTCCTTATACAAGTTGTAGCTAAACATAAAGACTTAAAATTGAGTGCAGATCTTGCACTCCTAATCTTCATTAAAGATCAGTGAATGGAAAATAGCTATGTATATATAATGTATATATATATATACATAGAAACATGTTACAAATTCAGATATATATATATATATATACATATATACATGAAGATCTGTTGTATATAGACAAACATATAATTATGTAAACAAGGAAGTACATTGGTCACAAGGACACAGAAGAACCCAGCTGAACCTCGGCAAGCCAAGCTTGCCGCGGCAACCTCAAAGGGTTGCTGCGGCAAGACACTCTACTGAGTGGCTTGCCGCGGCAACCTCATAGGGTTGTCGCGGCAAGCTTGAGTGTTGCCACGGCAACCTCCACCAGCACCGGAGTTTGGGCAGTACGTTGTGCACTTTGGACCTTGGATCCATGTGGGGTCCAGATGGATCTATCTATGGGTCTTGGCCCATTTATTGTCAATTAAAACACGGTCATAATCTGGCTCTTAATAGAAAGCTATTTATTTTATCGTAGTTGGGTGCAACATGGTGCATCTATGTAGTTTAGCGCAAATAAACCAAGAGCAGATCTCTGGTCTATGACACATAAGCTCACCTCTAATCAAAGTCAACAAATTGTACGTGATCAGGTAGGGAATCTATGTTGGTATTTTATAATGATATAAGCATGTCACTTAGTTTTTCATAGAAACTTTGATGAATATGCATGTACGCACTGATAAGCATAGTAGAAGTAAAATCTGATTTGTTATTTGAACTGATGAACCTGATTAGCTATAAAATAAATAGACTTGATTAGCCATTAAGCTAATGAGAAACAAAATATGAATATATATCATCAATGAGCATCAAGAGCATCTAGTAGCTTGACCTTAGTAAGAAAGAAATTCATTTACTAGTTTATGAGCATAAATCAATTTTGTAAATTAATGCTATTATATATTTATAGTAGTTTAGTACACATCGCATCATAAAACCATACAGGCAAATGCATATTCTTGGTCATTCTACGTGACTCAGTACTCAGATGTTGTCAATTTCAATGTTCTTGATACGTTATTGCTCTAGTTTAAATCAAGTGATCCCGCTAACTCGGGAGCTTGAGATTCTCAAAGCAAGTGATCCCGCTAACTCGGGAGCTTGAGATTCTCAAAGCAAGTGATCCCGCTAACTCGGGAGCTTGACAAGTGATCCTTCTAACTCGGGAGCTTGAAGTATTTTGGTCCAAGTGATCCCGCTAACTCGGGAGCTTGACAAGTGATCCCGCTAATTCGGGAGCTTGACTTTATTGTTCTCCGAATATTGCCTTCTTGTATCTTTGAATTTAGTTGTTTTCTCATAATTGATACATCATAAATTCAGCATATCAGCATGTTATTCATATTCTTATTTTAGGTATACTTCTCTATGAAAAAGTGATAAGCTGTCAATATAGAATAACAATGTGATATTCTCTACTGAGCTTTGATGATAGCTCATTCCCCGACTAAAATGTCATAGCTGCAGAGCTTGACCCAGAGCATGTTACTGATCTCACCTACGTGCTTGATGAGGAAGAAGGGTAAGACGACGAGGACGAAGACGATTTCCCAGAAGAGTTCTTCCCAAAATACGTTTGTAGCTTGGGAATATGAGAAAAAGGGTAGAGGGAGGAAAGAGTGAGATAAATTCTAGACATGTATAAATGATGTGGTAGTTTCAGAGATATGTTGGGATGTATAGGTTTTCTTTTCACTGTTTAGATGACGGGTGGCCGTCATCGGTGAAAAGCTATACATCAGATCTTTTGTATTTTTTTTGTTATAGTATTGTTAGTCTATCTATCAGTTTATTGCCATAGTATCTATCTGTTAGAGTTGAAACACATTGCTTCCGCAATTGCGTCACTTTAAATTAAAGAAGTAACCCCTTGATGAAAGGATCATGTCAGGTGATCCGATGGCGCGACCTTTCCCAGTTTAGAGACAGGGAAACGTCGGGCTGTCACAGGTGGTATCAGAGATCCCGGCGTTAAGTCATTTGGAGACTGAACTTTGACATATGTACATGGTAAAATGTTTGATAGTCGATTTGTAGGAAATTAGGATAGGTGGTCTAATGATGTTCTTCTCTGATCAAAATAGGTAGAGATGCCTCCGCGTCGTGAAAGAGGTAGAGGTAGACTACCGTTGCCCATCGTATTGGGCCGAATACTATTCTAGTCGTCGGGTACGAGCTTGACATTGCAACGGGAAGTGGTGAGAATGTCCATCTGGTTGAAAGCCGAACGACGATGGAGAATGTTGCAGAGCATACTCCGCTAGAGCAAACTCCGCTAGGCATAAATACTCCACCGATGGGAAGTGCTCCTGGGGTTGAACAAAATGCGGGACACAATCCACAGTTGATAGAAACTATGGTCAACACTATGGCCATGCTTGTTGTTCGATGTCCCGAAGGTTTTACGGAATTTGCCCGACTTCGACCACCGAGTTTCCATGGTCAGCATGACCCGATGGAAGCAGAGAAGTGGTTAACACAGATTGAGAAAGTACTGCAAAGAGTCACGTGCATCGAGGAGGAAAAAGTAAGTTGGGCGGCGTACAAACTGGAGAGTGTAGCAGAGCCATGGTGGCAGTCTTTTGAAAGAACAAGGATGCTCGGAGTACCATAGACACGGGCAAAGTTCACTGAGGCATTTAATGAAAAATATTTCTCAGTGCCCGAGAGATATAAACTCAGAGTACAGTTTGCAACCTTGGTCCAAGGTCAGATGACGGTTAGAGAATAGGAGGCAGAATTCACACGTCTCTCACGTTTTTCACCTTTGTTGGTCGCCACAGAGTTGATGAAAACCCAAAAGTTCGAGCGAGGTTTGAAACCCCTGATCAAAGAACACATTTCTTTGTTTCAGGAAACGACTTATGCCAACATGATGAAATTAGCCCTGATCGCGAAAACTGATGTGGACACCATGTTCAAAAGGAGAGAAGAAAAATAAAAGGCCAGAAAAGCTCCATCCCAGTCCTACAGTGAGGGTCAAATTAATAAGCGACCACGATTCCAAGGGTAGGCCGCATTTCAACTGGCGGCAGGAGCTTATGCACGACCATATGATTCATTGACATTTCCATTACCACTACGAATTCCACGTGCTCAGAATCAATCCTTTTCAGTAGCGGCTAGAAGTACATCTGGGTTTTCTCGAGCACAGCTGATAGGTTCTCGCACGAGATCTTATATGGCTTCATCAGTTGCCTCGAAAGAAATTTGTCGAAAATGTGGGAAGGCACACAAAATCGATGAGTGCCATAGAGCTTCTGGTGCGTGCTTTCAATGTGGCAAAATGGGACATCAAATCAGAGAATGCCCAAAAATGGTAGGAATAACAACAAAGGTAAGGCCAGTGTTACGATCGACACGGCCTACGGTACAAGGCCGAGCTTATGCTGTCACTACAAAAGATGCGAGGACTAGCCATGACATCATTCAAGGTATGATTGTCCAATAATGTTTACATTAAAAGTTATAATTAATTATCATTTTAGATAGAGAAGGTGCATCTAGTAAAATATAAACATCATACTATACATTGATATATTATTATTTTAATAATTGAGTAAATAAAAAGTACTCTAGTTAACACGAGTCTGTATGCTTTAGGTATCTTACAATTATATCTAAAAGGTGCTTATTTGTGTTATGACGCACGAGTCTTGATAGATCCCAGATCTACACATCCGTTTGTCACACCCCAGTTTGCTAAAAAGTTAAAGAAGTTAGGAGGTATTCCAGAACCTCTCGACTTTATTCTTGATGTTACTCTTCCGACTAGACAATCCCACTCAACTGATAAAGTATACCGGTCAATTATTGTTTTAATCAAGGATTACTGGGGATATGAAGCAGTAGCTGATTTGATCTTGTTACCGATGCAAGGATACGATGTGATCCTTGGCATGGATTGGTTGTTCACTCACCATGCGAACGTTGACTGTCGCAAGAAGATTGTCTCTTTTCGTCCCCAAAAGAAGATATCAGCTAAATTTTATGGTGTACCGTCAACTAATCTTTCGTTGATATCCGTAATTCGAGCACGACAATTACTTGATGAAGATGCTCAAGGGTATATTGCTTTCATACAAAGTGATGAACAGAAAGTGAATAAAATGTCACTTTCTGATGTATCAATCGTTTGTGAATTTCTTGATGTGTTTCCTGATGAGCTGCCAGGACTACCACCTGATAGGGAAGTAGAATTCGCTATTGAATTAGCTTCAGGTACCGATCAATATCAAAAGCACCATACAGAATGGCACCGGCAGAATTGAAAGAGCTCAAAGAGCAATTACAAGGGCTTCTTGACAAAGGCTTTATCAGACCGAGTGTGTCTCCGTGGGGTGCACCGGTGTTGTTTGTTGAAAAGAACGATGGTTCAATGCGTCTCTGCATTGCTTATCGCCAACTCAATAAACTGACAATCAAGAATCGATATCCACTTCCTCAAATTGACGATCTCTTTCATCAGTTACAAGGAGCGCGGTTATTTTCAAAAATTGACCTATGATCAGGTTATCACCAGATGAAGGTAAAAGCTGAAGTATTTTGAAGATAGCTTTCCGAACACGCTATGGTCACTACGAGTTTCTCGTCATGCCCTTCGGGTTGACCAACGCACCTGCTGCATTTATGGACTTGATGAATCGAGTCTTCAAACCTTATTTTGATCAGTGTATCGTAGTATTCATCGACAATATACTCATTTATTCAAAGACAAAGATAGAACATGAAGATTATCTACGTCTGGTATTACAAACATTGAGAGATTCGCAGTTGTATGCTAAATTCAATAAATGCGACTTCTGGTTGAATCAAGTCAGTTTTCTGGGTCATATTATTTCGAAAGCCAGTATTACCGTCGATCCTGCAAAGATTGAAGCTGTAGTACAGTGGAAGCAGCCACAAACAGTAATCGAGATTCGAAGTTTTCTAGGTGTTGCAGGTTATTACCGATGTTTTGTGGAAGGATTTTCATGACTTGTTGGACCACTCACGCAGCTCACTCGAAAGAATGTTAAATTTGAGTGAACTGAGGCATGTGAACAGGGTTTCCAAGAATTAAAAAGGAGACTCACTTTCACACCTGTTCTAGCATTACCATCCGGTAGCGGTGGTTTTGTTGTCTTCAGTGATGCCTCATATAGTGGGTTAGGATGTATGTTGAATCAATGGGAACGTATTATTGTGTATGGTTCCCGTCAATTAAAAGACCACGAGAAGAACTATCCCACTCATGACCTATAATTAGCAGCGGTCATCTTTGCGTTAAAAATCTGGAGACACTATCTGTACGGTGAAACCTTTGAGATCTTCACCAATCACAAGAGTTTTAAGTATCTCTTCACTTAGAAAGAGTTAAATTTAAGACATAAAAGGTGGATGGAATTCTTGAAAGACTACGACTGTTCTATTCATTACCATCTCGGCAAAGCTAATGTTGTAGCTGATGCGCTGAGTCGCAAATCATCCGCTCAATTATCTCATCTGGTGACACGATTACAAAAATGGAAACTACTTAATGACATTGTATCATCGAATGCCACTCTGCGAGCAACGTCAACTGGAGGTTTACTTGCTACAGTAATGATCCGAGCTCCACTATTCGATAGGATCAGAGAGCTCCAGATATTAAATGTAGAGCTTATTTCCATCCGACAGGGGGTACAAAGTGGGCTACAGCTAGAATTCTCAATAAAGGATGATGGATCGTTATTATTTCGAGGACGAGTATGCGTACCTGATGATCATGCCTTACGTCAGGAAATTCTTGAAGAAGCGCATAAGTCAGCCTATGTTATTCATCCTGGTAGTACAGAGATGTACCAGGATCTTAAACAAACGTTCTGGTGGAACGGTCTAAAACGCGACGTAGCAGAATATGTTGCAAAGTGTTTGACATGTCAACAAATAAAAGTCGAGCACAAACACCCTACTAGTTTGCTACAACCATTGCCTATTCCAGAGTGGAAATGGGAAAATATTTCCATGGATTTCATTCTTGGTTTGCCCCGTACTCTGAAGGGTTACAATGCCATTTGGGTGATTGTCGATCGTCTCACCAAATCGACGCATTTCTTACCCTATAGTACACGATATGCAGCGTCGAAATTGGCTGAAATCTATCTGAGGGAGATTGTATGATTACATGGGATACCTGTAAGCATCGTGTCAGATTACGACCCTTTATATACCTCGCGATTTTGACAAAGTTTTCAAGAAGGTATGGGTTCCAAGTTAGACTTCAGTACTGCATTTCATCCTCAGACTGACGGGCAGACGGAGAGGGTAAATCAAGTGATTGAAGATATGTTAAAGGCTTGTATGCTAGATTTTCAAGGATCATGGGATAAACACTTACCCTTGATCGAATTCGCATATAATAATAGCTTTCAGTCAAGCATCGGTATGGCACCGTTCGAAGCATTGTATGGACGCTGATGTAAATCTCTGATTAACTAGGAAGAAGCTGGAGAGCGATTAATTTTAGGCCCTGACCTGATAGAAAACACCAATGCAGTTGTTCACGTTATTCGCGAACGATTGAAGAGTGCTCAGAGTCGACAAAATAGTTATGCTGATCTCAAGAGAACAAGTGTTGATTTTCAGGTAATACCCTAGACTAATACGTCCTTTTGTTAATTCATTAGATTTATATGGTCATTTATTCAGATTGAATGGTATATAGATTGGCGAACATGTCTTTATCAAAATCTCTCCAACAAAAGGCGTGATGCGATTTGGGAAACGAGGTAAGTTGAGTCCTCATTACGTTGGACCATTTCCTTTATTAGGCAGAATAGGAGAAGTAGCGTATCGACTCGCGTTACCTCCACACCTAGCAGGTATTCATGATGTATTTCACGTATCGATACTGAGGAAGTACGTTAGTGATCCAACGCATGTGTTGGATTATCAACCATTGGATATTCAAAAAGATTTAACAGTGACCGAAGAACCAGGTCAGATTTTAGACTGAAGAGATCAAATGTTGAGAACAAAATGAATTCCACTCGTTTTGGTACAATGGAAGAATCATGGGTCGCATGAGGCTACCTGGGAGCGCGAAGCTGATATTCTTGCTCAGTGCCCTCGATTATTTAGTTAAGGTACGTACTTAAAATCCACTAACACTACACTATAATTACACTTAGTTAAATAAATTCAATTTGCTTCTTTATAATGTTATTTTAAATATATTGTTAATACACCCTGCACCAATAGACAAGAAATTATATCCAATAGAATATATTAATAACTTGAAATAACATGATTTTACTTAGCATTAAAATAAAATTCTGATATAAAATAATTATAAAATTAAAATTTTAAGAATATTCAAGATAAATTGAATAATAAATAATACAAAATGCAAAAAGTGTGAAATAGTGACACTTAAGCAAGGACATATCCCAACTTGTTGCCACATGTTCCACTATAACCAATACAAGGCTATTGTTAAGACCTGAAAAGTACAACTTTTCACCCCTTAACTTAGCCTTTGATTAGACCCTTAGCCATCTAATAAATGTTTGTTAAGCAATTTTTGTAGGTAATAAACAGCAGTGCAATAAGGCCAGAAATCATGTTAAGGAGCCCATATTGGCACCAGAAATCCCTCAGAAGGATAAATACTGAATCCAGCCTCGCGCAGCTTCCACAAAGCTTCAAAGGATTCAGACAACTATGCTTCGCGCAGTCCTCGCGAGCTTCCCAAGACTTCACAACAAGTGCTCGCGCAATTGAGTAACAGAAGAGCTTTAGAAGCACAGCCTCGCGCAGCTCTCGCAAAGTTCAGGAGTAAATGGTCGCATAATCTTGCGCAGTTTAAGAAGACCTAAAATCAATCTCACACAGTTCACTCAGAACTGTTGAGGAGAGAGAGCTTCAGGAGATTCCTCGCGCAGCTGTCGCGCTGTAGCCGCGGGATGCAAATGTCAAGAGAACCTATCGTGCAGTTCAAAAATGCCTCACAGCTATTGCGAGGATCCTTGCGAAGATCTATCAAGAAAAGAAGCTGTTGCGCGATTCAGGAAGAAAGCAGCCTCGTGTAGCCAGAGTTAGCCTCGCGAAGTGAAATGGAATGCTCGTGCAGTTCTCGCGCTATTCACAAGTAACAATCTAACCGCGCCAAGCGAGAGCTTAACTACCGACCTCGCGACTGCTCAAAGCATTAAGAAGCTGCAACCCTGCGACGTCTGAAGTTATAATGTTAAACTCAACCACGCGAAGAATAGAGCTACCACGCGACAAGTCTGGGAATCGACTGCAACTTGGCGAAGCTCTGAACTCCAACTTCCATCATTATGTAGAGGACTTTTTAGGAATTTCTAAGGATTAGGGCATGCACTCCCACGCTCAAATCTCCATGCACGCGCCTCGAGGCATCCAAGGATCATTAATAGGCCATGTGGCATCGCTAAAATTAGGGTTTCCTAACCCTAATGCGCCGCCACACCCACTGCTATATAAACCTAAGCCAGGTTTAGGTTTAGGAAGAGGGCAAGAGGCCGGAAGAGTTTAGTTTCTGCTCTGTTTTGTTTTTAGCATTATAGTCTTGTTTTTTAGTAGCTGTAAGTAGTTTTCCTTCTTTTTCTTCTCTCCATGGCCCAGCATTTGCTAGCCATGCCTTTGTATGCTTATTAAGTTTAGATCAATAGAATTTGTGATTGGGTGTTGTATTTTTAAGGGATTCATATGTTTGTGAGCTGTTCTGTGTAAGGCTGCTGCCTTGTGATCCGCCATTGCTTTGGCTGTGATTCAAAGCAATGGAGGACTAATTCTAAGGTCCCATTCAGACCCAAGTGACCTATGTGTCTGGGCTATCATGGTCCTTTACAGCCTTAGCCCCACCACATGACCACTAGATCTGAAATCCCCATGGAAGCCTGAGCTGGTAGCCTTGTGACCATGGTGGTAGGAGCAATATTCTTGTTTTGTTTTGGGCTCCGTGAGGAGGATAGATTCTGGGATAGTTTGTGACCATTTAAGTGGATAGGTTATAGCCTTAGGGTGAATCCAATCTGCCGATCTAAAATGGATCCTTCTTCTCCGAGCCTGAGCTTGTAGCCTGGTAGGAGATTGTACAGAGGCAAACTCCCCTATATTAGTATAGACCCGCCATCAGATGTTAGATCTGATCTGGGTATGGAGATTGTAGGCCTGTGACTGGACCATTGTAGTCCCACTCAAGCAATGGACAGCTAGATCTAAGGTGGTACTCAATCTCTTACTGGTTCTATGTGTCTGGGCTATCATGGTCCTTTACAGCCTTTGCCCCACACATAGAGCTTTAGAGGTTGAGGTTCCCTATGGATTCCTGACCTTGTAGCCTGGATGAAGTAGTGCCTACAATGATCAACTTGTTTTGACCCATCTCTGGATTGTGGTTCCCTTATGGGAGAGTCTGTGATCATTTAAGTGGACAGGTTATAACCTTAAGGGATTGGATCATGGCACAGGGATGAGTTGAATTCTTTCTCCTCTTTGGTGATAATGTAGCCATTGGATAGGATTTCTATACCAGCAGATCTGGATCTGAGTCATAAATTCCAGCAGATCTGAACCCAATAGCATACTTCTCACCCTTTTATATTTATTTTCCCTCACTCCATCCATCTTCTCAACCCTTTTTTGTAGTTAGTTCATTAGGCTACCTTAGGATACTTAGAATAAGTGACCCTAAACTCCCCTCCTTTTAGGATTGCCAGATCTGTAGTCAGATCTGGAGGGACTACTAGAGATGGCTCCCTTGGAGCTGTAGATCACCTTTCCCTGTGGGACAAACTCTTACTTATCAAAACTTGCCACAATGGACCCTGTATCTTGCAGGTTTAGGATTTCTCAGTTGTGCTGCTTCCATCTCCTATTTTACTTTGATTTTAAATTACTTTTACCACCAACAAATAAAGTAAGCACATCTGAAAATTTGTAATAAGTTTTTGGCGTCGTTGCCGGGGACAGATGATCTATTAGTAGACCCTTAGTTTTTGTATTTTTAGTATTCTTTGTAGCTCTGAATAATTGATACTGCTGATGTAATTTTAATTCTTTCTTGCAGATCTAGACAGCAGCAGAGGAGGACAGTGGACTGCATTTGGAGATTAGCTACCTCTGTTTGCAAATTCTCTAACTTTTGAAACTCTGTCTATTTCTCTTACAATTTCCACAGCAGTATTTAGGATAGTTGTAATTTTATGTTTTCTTAAATAGTTGTAAATTTGTTAGATAAATTCTTTGAGTCAAGTGTAATGTGCCTGCAAGGAGTTGTCCCTGCTGGTGGTGTGTTTGTATGCTAGGTAGGAGATCTCTTAGTCGTACTTTAGAGTCATTTAACCCTGAGTTAGAAAGGGGTAGAAGACTTAGAAGAAACAGACACACCACAGTAGAGCCCCCAATTGAATCTGAGACAGTACTCATGGGTGAAGAACAACCCAGAACTCTCAAGGAGTTGAATGCTCCGGATGACTATAACTCTCCATTTAGCATTCAATTCTTTGATGTTTAGGGGAATTATGAAATTAAAACCTCTATCATCCAGATGCTGCCCTCTTTCCATGGGCTTAGCAAGGAGGACCCTTACAAGCATATTGACCAATTTTTGGCCTTGTGCACCACATTCAATATCGCTGGTTTGGGACCTGAGGCTACTAGGCTCAGGCTCTTTCCCTTCTCTCTGAAGGATAGGGCTAGTACCTGGTTGGCTACTCTTCCCAACAATGGCATTGCATCTTGGAAAGACCTACAGACCAAGTTCCTGACAAAGTTCTTTCCTGAGACCAAAACGAGCCAGTTGAGGAAGGAAATTCTTACTTTGCCCAATCCCCAACTGAGAATTTTAATCAAGCCTGAGATAGGTTTAAGGAAATGCTCAAACAATGCCCCCACCATAAGATCCTGACCGCGCTTGTAGCTTCTACAATGGGATTGATGAGAAAAATAGAGATATGGCTGATGCTTCTTGTGGTGGAACCTACATGCACAAGACTGCTAATGAGGCATGGGAATTGTTTGAAGTAATCAGTGAAAATGCTTTTCAAAAGCTATCCCTAGCAAGAACTGGTCAGGAGTCTGTGTCAAAAGTGGAGCCTGCTGCATCGTCAAGAGGAAAAATTTATGAGGTGTCTGGGAACAATAACCTGCAGCTGCAGATGGCAAACCTCTCTTTGAAGTTTGACAAATTACTGACTGTGATGCAACCCAGAAGGGTTGCTCAAGTGGTGGAGGCATGCCTGATATGCTAGTCCCCACAGCACACAGTAGAGGAATGTCCATCTGCAGGGCAATATCCTGAATTGGTATTGGAACATGTCATTGCGGCATCTTTTGGCCAAAGAACAACTGGGCTACAACAGATAGTCATATGGATACTAGCACCAAAATGCTGGTTTCCAATGGAGAGACCACCCAAATCTAAGGTGGATGCAAGACAATTATATGCAGCCACAACAGATGTTGGCTTTACCTCAAAGGCCACAACAGTAGTTCAACTAAGGATATGCCCCTATGTTTAATTTCCAACACCAGCAGCAGTCCCATCAGTAACAAAATCAATTGGTCTTACCCCAACCTCCGCCAAGAAATGCTTCCTTCGAGGACCAGGTCCTGACTTCATTACAAAACCTGGGGTCCTTGGCTTAGACTATGAATTCTCAGGGTCAGAGCATCCATGAAATGGAAGAACAGATAAGCAAAATTTCAAATGCCTTGGCTAGGAGAGATGAGAGGCGGTTGTCCTGCCAGCCGGTTGCTAACCCCCAGGGTCAGTTTTTAATTGAAGAAGTTCCCTCAAGTTTTGAGGGAACCAATGTTGTCACTACCCTAAGGTCTGGCAGGCTGATAGACAACTAGGTGGATAACAGACCAGCAGAGGTCATTTCCACAGATTATTCGAATGAGTGTGATGAGGATGTTGTTGGAACACAGAGCCAAGAAAACCCTGCAGCAGGAGAAAAATAAAGAGGCTGTAGTTGAGCCTCAGCAGGTAGAAAAATAAGAAAAAAGAAAAAAACAGAAGTTTAGTCATGGGCTAGCAGCTGAGGAACCAAAGATTACCTCTCACCGCCATTTCCTCAAGCTTTGGGTGGTCCTGTCCCTTTTGAGAAAGGGAATGCCCAGATGGAGGAAATGATGGAGACCTTTAGGCAGGTGAAAATCAATTTGCCCCTGCTTGAGGCAATTAAACAAGTCCCAACCTATGCAAAGTTCCTGAAAGACCTCTGTACCCAAAAGAGAAAAGCTCGAGGCCATGTGTCCAAAAGAGTCTTTGCAACTGATACAGTGATTTCAGTATTTAACATATCAATGCCTGAGAAGTTGCAAGATCCAGGGATACCCACTATTCCCTGCATAATTGGAGACCATACAATCGGGAAGGCCCTTTTAGATCTTGGAGCCAGTTAACTCGCCGCCATACAAAGGTAAATCATCTAGGTTTGGGGGAGCTAAAACCTACCCCCATTGTGCTAATGATGGCTGATAGATCTGAGAGGAGGCCTATGGGAATGATTGAGGATGTCTTGGTAGAGGTAGAGAAATTCTTTTACCCTGCTGACTTCCTAGTTTTGGACATGGGCTGTAGCAAAAGTACTAATCCCATACCTGTTATCTTGGGTAGGCCATTCTTGGCCACTGCCAATGCATGCATTCAGTGCAGGTCTGGAGTCATGGAGGTAACTTTTGAACATATGAAAGTTGAGCTGAATGTGTACAACAGTGCAAAGTACCCTCAAGAGGACAATGAGGAGAGCTTTGCAGTGGATGTACGAGAAGAAATTGTGGATGAAGAATTGCGCACTCTGCTAGAGTGGAGCAACACTGTCAGGAATTTAGTTAAAGTCTGGAATATGGTGGAGGAAGAAAGCCCAGCTGTGACAACAGAAGACATGACCACATTGAAGTCTTCTGTGGGCTCAGTGCAGCATTCTATTTGGAAACCTACATTGCTGCCTCTTCCTCCAACCACCAATGCACCAATTTTACCATCCACCCAACAAGCCCCTGATCTGGAACTTAAAAAGCTTCCAGAAATATTAAAATATGCCTTCCTTGAGAAAGGTGATAAACTTTCTGTGATTATCTCCTCCTCTCTTACCAATGAGCAGGAAGAGGAATTACTAACAGTTTTGAGGAAGCACAAAAAGGCAATTGGTTGGACCATTGCATATCTGGGAGGAATAGATGCATCAATCTGCATGCACAGGATTCATCTTGAGGAGGGATCACTACCCTCCAGGGAAATGCAGAGGAAGTTAAATCCTCACATGCAGGAAGTGGTCCTCAAGGAGATCATTAAATTGCTAGATGCAGGGGTGATTTACCCCATCTCTGATTCTAACTGGGTGGCACCTATCCAAGTGGTGCCCAAGAAATCTGGCATAACGGTTATTAAAACCGAATCTGGAGAGTTGAGACCAGCCAGGGAGACCACTGGCTGGAGAGTTTGCATTGATTATAGAAAGCTCAACTCTAAGACCAGAAAGGACCACTTCCCTCTCCCCTTCATTGACCAAATTTTGGACAAATTGGCTGGAAAAGCTTTTTACTGTTTTCTTGATGGGTACTCAGGGTACAACTAGATCCCTGTGCATCCTCAAGACCAAGAGAAAACCACTTTTACCTGTCCTTTTGGCACCTTTGCTTATAGAAGGATGCCTTTTGGGCTGTGTAATGCGCCAGCCACTTTTCAGAGGTGTATGTATGCCATATTCTCTGATATGATTGATAAGTTTTTGGAGATTTTTATGAATGATTTTTCTGTTTATGGAGACAGTTTTGGCCAGTGTCTACAACACCTCAGCCTAGTTTTGCAAAGATGTGAGGAGACCAATCTGGTCTTAAGCTGGGAAAAGAGCGACTTCATGATAACACAAAGCATTGTGTTGGGCCATGTAGTCTCTAAAGAAGGGCTTGAGGTAGACAAGGCCAAAGTTGACCTCATTGCCAATCTGCCCCCTCCAAAAATAGTTAAACAAATAAGATCTTTCCTTGGGCATGCAGGATTCTACAGGAGGTTCATTAAGGACTTCAGCAAAATTGCTAAGCCATTGTGCCACCTGCTCTGCCAGGATGTGCCTTTCTACTTCTCGGCTGAATGTCTAAAGGCTTTTGAGACTTTGAAAGTCTGCCTTACCTCTGCCCCTGTGCTCCAGACAACAGACTATACCATGCCCTTTGAATTAATGTGTGATGCATCAGATTTGGTAATAGGTGTTGTCTTGGGCCAACGAAAGGATAAGCTGCCTGTGGTCATTGCTTACGTCAGCAAGTCACTTGCTGAAGGTCAGCTGAATTATACCACAACCGAGAAAGAGCTTCTGGCAGTGGTGTATGCTGTTGACAAGTTTAGATCCTACCTGCTGGGATCTAAAACTGTAATCTTCATTGACCACTCAGCATTGAAGTACCTATTGTCCAAGAAAGATGCTAAGCTCAGGCTGATTAGATGGATACTCCTACTGCAGGAGTTTGACATTGAAATCAAGGACAAAAAGGGTGTGGAAAATGTGGTGGCTGACCACTTGTCCAGAATTGTGTTGGAGAAGTGTCTTGATGGTCCTACAAATGATGCCTTCCCGGATGAGCAATTATTTGCAATCCAATCCTTGGTCCCCTGGTTTGCCCACATTGTGAATTATCTTATTATAGGAAAGATTCCTGCCCGTTGGACCAAAATGGACAAAGACCTATTTTTCTCACAGGCCAAATATTTTTTTTGGGAGGAACCTTGCCTATACAAGCACTGTACAGACCAAATCATCCGAAGATGTGTTCCCGAAAGTGATGTCCCCAGTATTCTGACCATGTGCCATGAAAATGCCTGTGGAGGCCACTTTAGTGGAAGAAAAATAGTTGACAAGGTCCTGCGGTGTGGGTTTTATTGGCCTTCTTTATTCAAAGATGCATATACACACTGTAAGGCATGTGAGAGATGTCAAAAATTAGGAGGGTTGTCCAAAAGAAATTCAATGCCTTTGCAGCCCATCCTTGTTGTCAAACTGTTTGATGTAGGGGGCATAGACTTCATGGGCCCTTTTCCTCCTTCTAATTGTTACCATTTCATCTTAGTGGCAGTGGATTATGTTTCCAAATGGGTAGAAGCCATTGCCACAAGAACCAATGACAACCAAGTGGTCCTCAAATTTGTAAGGCAGCACATTTTCTCAAGATTTGGAACCCCTAGAGCTATTATCAGTGATGGGGGTAGCCATTTCTAAACAGAATTTGACAAACTTGCTCAAGAAATATTCTGTGACCCATAGGATTGCTACTCCCTACCACCCACAGACAAGTGGGCAAGCTGAAATCTCTAATAGGGAGATCAAGCACATCCTTGAGAAAACAGTAAGGACTGACAGGAGAGATTGGGCTGATAAGCTCAATGATGCACTGTGGGCTTATAGGACTGCCCATAAGACTCCAATTGGAATGTCCCCATTCAGACTGGTCTATGGCAAGGCTTGCCATCTCCCAGTAGTTAGAACATAAGGCCTATCGGGCCATTAAAAACTTAAATATGAACCTAACTTCTGCTGGTCATCACAGGTCCCTGCAGCTGTCTGAATTGGACGAGCTGAGGATGGATGCCTACGCCAATGCCAGGATCTACAAGGAACGGTCCAAAGCTTTCTTTGACAAGGGCTTACTGAGAAAAAGCTTCGTACCTGGTGGCAAGGTTTGGTTATTTAACTCTTTTTTAACTAAAATTCTTTCCTGGCAAACTAAAATCCCGATGGGAAGGACCTTATATTGTCTTAAATGTTTCCCCATTTGGTGCTGTGGAAATCAAGGATCCCAAATCTAGGTGGACCTTGAAAGTGAATGGTCAGAGGTTTAAGCCTTGTCTCGAAAAACCGGCCGACCCTATGAACACTATTCATTTTTAAGGGACCCCTTCTTCTACCTGACCTACAATTATGTCCATGTTGTAGTATACTACTTTTGTTTCTTCAATAGTTTTTAGGAAATTGTAGTGTCTCAATGGGGTCTGAGTCTGTTGAGTTTGATAGAGTTTATGTGGGTTGGTATCATTACTTCTTCTGTGATTTGCTGATTTTTGAATTGAATGTATACTGTTTGAATATTTTTGATGAGTATGCTGCGCTGCATGAATTGCTCCCTATTGGGTACTAAGCCATCACGCATTCCAAATTGAGATTTGGGACGCTCTCGTGCAATTCACATAGAGTATTTATTACACCGTCGCGAGTTTCAACAAATGATGCAGAGCCTCTCGCACACTGCATGCTGCAACATCCATCATCGCAAGATTCTGTTCCTATCTCGCGATCCCCTTGACCAGCTGCGCGAGTTACATGCATTTGTCATTCCCCACGCTGATTGCTGTAACTTTTCACTTTCCAACTCACTCTCAATTAATTGCAGCAACTTGGATGTTATTACACCGATTCATCTTCCACCATCCTCGTCTTTAAATACACAGGGTGTCCCTTTCATATTCATCTCATCCTTTCTCCTCTCACCCTAGCGATCCTTCCCTAGTCCTAACAATGGCAGATGACAAGCCTAATGCTCTGCCTAACAAGTTTTACCCGATGTGGTTGGAACCACCCCCACCTAAAGAGCCGGACCCCCTACAACCCCTCTGGGATGAATACGAGGAGGTTCTACAGATCATGGCGAAGGAGGAGAAGGACAAGCACCAGCCGAAGAAGAAAAAGCAAAAGATAGAACCATCCCCATCCCCTGCCCCCTCCACTCAACCCCCTCCACCACCTTCTCAGCCCCCACATCCCTGATCCCTCTCCCCTCTCTTCTTAACAATTTTCTTTTTATAATTTTCTTTTTTTTTTAGTCTTAATGAAATTTTCTTTTCCTGTTATTCTGTGAAGTTCTCTATTTTTGTTTGTTTTCATTCTTGCTGTTTTCTTTTCTCTGATAATAAATTTGGTGCACACCCACCTTTGAACCAGTGAGGACACTACTCCTCATAGGTTTGGGGGTGTGGCAGGCAGATCCTGCCAATGGAATAGTTAACCTAAGTGCAGTAGAACCTTGTGAGTAAGATGGAAATGGAAGCATGTTCACTGAAGAATAAGAAAATTAATGAAATTTAAAATTTTTTCCAGACTTTAAACAGTATAAACTTTTAATATTTCACATTTCCATGATGAGATCACCAAGAAAACTCACTTGTATCAGCACTTAGTGAATCATTAGAGAGAGCAAAAGGTAAGGACATACTTAATAATTCAAAGGAAGACCATAACCAGTGAGATTTGGGCCTATACAAAAAATTTTCCTTGAGGAGTGACTAAGGCAATTTCTTCTAGCTCTAAGGACTGGCTGAGTCACTGTGCTCACTAGAAGTTAGGCAACTCCAAGTTGAAACAACTGACAGCACTCATGAGACTTAGGAAAGAATCAAGGCCTTCTCTTGGACAGTTTGAGTCTAAATAGACCAACCTTAAGCAACTGCCCTTGTCCATACCCCCTTTGAGCTTTAAATCCAAATTTCTTCAAAAATACACCTGAGTACTTGCACCTGAACCTATGTATCTGATTTAACCTTACCCTCACTCTGAGACTTCAGAAGGTAAAGGAACAAGAGTTGAAGATGGACTAGCTATGGTCAACATTAGGTAAATAAAGAAGAAGTACCTCAAATTCTGACAGTATGGTAACTGAGAAAATGGTGGCATTTCAGAAAAACAAAAACAAAAGAAAAAGATGAAAAATGCATAAAAAAGAAACAAAAACAATAATGAAGAGGAGTAAGAGAGGAGTTAAGAGGGAACTTTCATTGGAAAAATCGAATCAAGAAGAGAAACAGATCACTTCAAATCTGAAAACCTCAAAGAAGATGAAAGGAGCTGAATTAAAGAAGGTGAAGTCATGAATCACCTCCTTCACCTACTGATTCCTCAATTTTGAACCCCTTTTCAACCTTCCATTCTTTTAACCCTACTCCATAAGCCACATTACAACCCAGTTAAAGCCCTTGTGATCCACAGTTGAGTGAGCCGTCATGTGGAGATAAAGAGTCATCCAATCTATGGTGAGGATCTGTCAATGATGCCAAAACTTCAGAGCTATGCCTATGCACATGCTTACAGACCCATTTGGGGGATGTAACTGCTCTTGAGCTTGAGAGAAAATGAAACCCTCAACAGTTCGTTATGAGAGTATGCCTTGGAGAGTTTTAGGTCTGATATTGAATGCATTAAGTATGATCTACAACCTAATTTTTGATCCAGTGATGAGCTCTGTGCTAACACACATGTAAATTGTTCTTTGGTGTAAATTGATTGGAAATGTTGTGTTTTCATGAGAAGCTTATACTGTTTAAATTTCTGTGCAGCCAATGTGTTTGAATTTCTTATATTTTTACTGATTCAAGGGTGAACTAACTTTGTTTCTTGACTGCTCACTTGATAATAATGCACTTCTGTTAACTGTTTAACTGAGAAGTTTGTGGGTGTCTTCACTGAAAACCCTCAGGAGACTTCACTCCTCCACTAGGGATCACCTAGGGGTTTAAAAGGCTTGGTACATATGCTAAATGTATCCGTGCTCCCTACGAAAGTGGCATTTAATTTCTGTAGTTATTTTAGTATAGCTTTGCTAAGGGACTAGCAAAGATTAGGTTTGGGGGTGTGTTAAGACCTGAAAAGTACTACTTTTCACCCCTTAACTTATCCTTTGATTAAACCCTTAGCCATCTAATAAATGTTTGTTAAGCTATTTTTGTAGGTAATAAATAGCAGTATAATAAGGCCAAAAATCATGTTAAGGAGCCCATATTGGCACCAGAAATCCCTCAGAAGGATAAACACTGAATCCAGCCTCGCGCAGCTTCCACAAAGCTTCAAAGGATTCAGACAACTATGCTTCGCGCAGTCCTCGCAAGCTTCCCAAGACTTCACAATAAGTGCTTGCAGCTTGAGTAAATGTAAGAGCTTGAAGCACAACCTCAGCCTCAAGTTCGGGAGTAAATGGTCGATACCTCGCAGCTCACTCGTAATCACCGAGGAGAGAGAGCTTCAGAGATTCCTCGCAAGAGAGCATGGGATGCAAATGTCAAGAGAACATGTCACGCAGTTCAGAAATGCCTCACAGCTATCGCGAGAATCCTCACAAAGATCTATCAAGAAAAGAAGCTGTCGCACGGTTCAGGAAGAAAGCAACCTCGCGAAGCCAGAGTTAGCCTCGCGAACTGAAATGGAATGCTCACGTAGTTCTCGCGCTATTCACAAGTAACAATCCAACTGCGCGAAGCCCAATCCAGCCAGAGCTTAACTACCGACCTCACGACTACTCAAAGCATTAAGAAGCTGCAACCTCGTGATGTCTGAAGTTCTAATGTTAAACTCAACCACGCGAAGAACAGAGCTACCATGCGACAAGTCTGGGAATCGACTGCAACCTGGCGAAGCTCTGAACTCCAACTTCCATCATTCTGTAGAGGACTTTCTAGAAATTTCCAAGGATTAGGGCACGCACTCCCATACTCAAATCTCTGTGCACACATCTCGAGGCATCCAAGGATCATTAATAGGCCACATGGCATCGCTAAAATTAGGGTTTCCTAACCCTAATGCGCCGCCACACCCATTGCTATATAAACCTAAGCCTGGTTTAGGTTTAAGAAGAGGGCAAGAGGCCGGAAGAGTTCAGTTTCTGCTCTGTTTTGTTTTTAGCATTATAGTCTTGTTTTTCTGTAGCTGTAAGTAGTTTTCTTTCTTCTTTTTCTTCTCTCCATGGCCCAGCATTTGCTGGCCATGCCTTTGTATGCTTATTAAGTTTAGATCAATGGAATTTGTGATTGGGTGTTGTATTTTTAAGGGATTCATGTGTTTGTGAGTTGTTCTGTGCAAGACTGCTGCCTTGTGATCCGCCATTGCTTTGGCTGTGATTCAAAGCAATGGAGGACTGATTCTAAGGTCCCATTCAGATCCAAGTGACCTGTGTGTCTAGGCTATCATGGTCCTTTACAGCCTTAGCCCCACCACAGGACCCACTAGATCTAAAATCCACATGAAAGCCTGAGCTGGTAGCCTTGTGACCATGGTGGTAGCAACAATATTCTTATTTTGTTTTGGGCTCCGTGAGGAGGATAGCCTCTGGGATAGTCTATGACCATTTAAGTGGACAGGTTATAGCCTTAGGGTGAATCTAATCCGTCGATCCAAAATGGATCCTTCTTCTCTGAGCCTGAGCTTGTAGCATGGTAGGAGATTGTACAGAGGCAAACTCCCCTATATTAGTATAGACCCGCCATCAGATGTTAGATCTGATCTGGGTATGGAGATTGTAGGCTTGTGATTGGACCATTGTAGTCCCACTCAAGCAATGGACAGCTAGATCTAAGGTGGTACTCAATCTCTTGCTGGTTCTGTGTCTGGGCTATCATGGTCCTTTACAGCCTCTGCCCCACACATAGAGCTTTAGAGGTTGAGGTTCCCTATGGATTCCTGACCTTGTAGCCCGGATGAAGTAGTGCCTACAATGATCAACTTGTTTTGACCCATCTCTGGATTGTGGTTCCCCTATGGGATAGTCTGTGACCATTTAAGTGGACAGGTTATAACCTTAAGGGATTGGATCATGGCACAGGGATGAGTTGAATTCTTTCTCCTCTTTGGTGATAATGTAGCCATTGATAGGATTTCTATACCAGCAGATCTGGATCTGAGTCATAAATTCCAGCAGATCTGAACCCAATAGCATACTTCTCACCCTTTTATATTTATTTTCCCTCACTCCATCCATCTTCTCAACCCTTTTTTGTAGTTAGTTCATTAGGCTACCTTAGGATACTTAGAGTAAGTGACCCTAAACTCCCCTCCTTTTAGGACTGCCAGATCTGTAGTCAGATCTGGAGGGACTACTAGAGATGGCTCCCTTAGAGCTGTAGATCACCTTTTCCTATGGGACAAACTCTTACTTATCAAAACTTGCCACAATGGACCCTGTATCTTGCAGGTCTAGGATTTCTCAGTTGTGCTGATTCCATCTCCTATTTTACTTTGATTTTAAATTGCTTTTACCACCAACAAATAAAGTAAGCACATCTGAAAATCTGCAATAGCTATTTATGGGCAGATATAATAATTTTCATGAAATCCCCTACAAAATGGATCAAATTTCATCAAAATAAAAATTTTGAACCTAGTAACAAACATCAAAAAAGACAACAACTAATTTTCTACAGATCTTGGATAAGCTAAGTACACCTTAACACAAAAATATTTTACACCACATGTAAAGGGCCCCGAAATCCGGGCCAATCAAAACAAGACCACCTTGCCGCGGCAAGGACTAGTGCTGGCCGTGGCAAGTCAGTTGCTGCGGCAAGCCTTTAACGTTTCCGCGGCAACCCTGTGGCGATTTGGTGGGTCCGAAACCCATTTTCAGTTATTTTTCTGTTGCTCACTTGAGTAGAGTTGTGTTCTTCGACCTTCCAAGCTAGGATACATGCATGCACTCCTCCAAATCCAGCCAAACTCAGTTTCATGCCCCTGATATGCTCTAGACAACCCTCAATTTCCTGATTATTGTCCTAACTTCTAGCAGATTTGGTGTCTTTTAAGGTAAAAATCAGAACTCTAGCTTCCATTTGTTCTTGTCTTTTTAATTTTAAAATGCCTCCTAAAAAGATTGGAGCCTCTAAACCTCCAAAGGCCTCAGCTCAAGCAAAGGGAAAGGGCCCTGCTTCTTCACATGAACCGATTGATCCACCCGTTGAGCACGAACAGCCTGTCCCATGGTGGGCTGCAAAAGCTATGGAACCCGAGTGGATCATTGATGATCGACTCTTAACTCCAAATGATCAGACCGCATGGTCTATCCGATTTATGAAACAGGCACAGTTAGGCGCCTTATATCAACCATTTCACACTCAATTTTATCTCCGTTTAATCCGTCTCTTTTATCAAAACTTAAAAGTCTCCCTAACAATCGGTCAGCTGGAGACCAAAATAGATAATCAAAAGTTTTATTTTAGTTTACATCACGTAGCCCAAGCTATGGACTGTAGTCCTAATTTTGATGTGACTTCTGGACTGCAAATGCCTAGACAGCGGAATGTGAAGTTCCATCACATCACCACTAAAATGACTGATGGGTAGACCGCTTCTGACCGCAGCCTTTCAGTCCGTCGTAGCCAACTACCACAGAAAATGTGGTTTATAGATTGTGTATTTCAGAGTAATTTATACCCCATGCAACATGAGAGAGAGCGCCGAGATGCTCTCTTACAAGCTCTCTTCGCCGTTCATGAAAACCGGTGAGTAAATGCCCCAAAGGTAGTCTGGGAAGGCATTAAGTATGCCAATGAATACTTACAAAGCAGCGTCTCAAGTCTCATGCCATCCTGCCCCTACCCTCGATTGATTTCTCGAATGCTAGAAGAACACTCGGATAGTGTCAATCTAGTTTCATATTAGATCCCAGTAGGTGAAGACGTCTGCACTGATAATATGCGGGTCTTTAGCCTTGTTATTTGGCAGAATGTGTACCAACGTTCCTTCCAAGTGGTGAGTAACCGCCAAGCCAAATAAGTCTGTCGTCCTCCACAAGCACAACAAGAAATATCTTCTGTCCCAACCCACAATATCCCCATTCCCCCTCAACCACAAACCCAAACCGAGTCAATTCCTTCAACTCATGGGACTTATACAAGTGCTGATCTTGTCCAACTCATGCATGAAAACCATGAGCAAACCCTCCTTCAATTCGATAATTTATATCGAAACCATTACATGCTCCATCAACGTATCGACTATATTGAAGAGGCAACCAATATCATGATGGAGTATACATTCCAAACTGCTGCAAACCCTTATATTGAGCGAGCACACAACTACGTCTCCCAATACACTTGAAATGCAGCATTATTGGTCCTGGAGTTCCAGCAAGACTTCCCACAACAAGAAGCTGGTCCTTCCTCGGCGGGTCAACAACAGCCAAGCCCCCAGCCTGGTAAAATATAATCTCACAAACTTTTCGTTTTAATTTTGTATTCAATTGATTTTATCTCTAACTACATGACTTATTAATGACAAATTGAAAAAAAAATAAAATTAATTCCTGATATTGTAGTTCTCTTTGGTGTATGTAAATTTTAAGTGCGATTTTATTTGATGTCATTTAAATTTTGTCTTGAATAATAATTAATGATTAATGAGTAATAAGTAGTTCTATTTGGTTTATATAAATTTTTAAATGAGATTCTATCTGTTGTGTGTAGATGGTAAATTTTTCATCTAAAATTCAATGTTGATTTTTAAATAATCCTAATTATGTGCCACAGGTAGTAGACATAAAACCATTAACGAGTATTATTATTCTTGATATTGCAATTCTATCCGTTAGGTTTAGATTTTGATTTCGGTTCTATCTGGTTGATTTTAATCGTATCTTGTGTTAAAAATATTGTTAGTAAACACCATATGTTGTGTAGGCCTTACCTCATTTATGCTCATGAGTACGACATTCATTTGCTACCCAGATAGTCTCGATTTATTTTCGAGGACGAAAATTCCTAAAATAGGGGAGAATGTAACGATCCCCAGATTTGACACAGTAGTAATGAGAGTCCGGTCAGATCATGTGTAAGGACCTCACCAAGCTACCGTAAGAACCTCACTAAGCTAAACTTTAAATCTGTGCAAAAAGAGAGATTAGAAATTGGGCGTCAAGCTAGACACAGTCATATTAAGACAAAATTTTAAAACTACCTCTTTAGTAACCAGTTTCTTATATACTGGTGGTGTTATATACATTTTACATTCAAGCCAAAACCATTTGGCTTTATTAACTAGCCTTAATATAACCAAGAGGGGGGGGGGCGCTATTGGATAAACTATTTGTTGGTTTTTTTTATATTGGTTTATCTGTCAAATAAATAAGAGTTTCCTTGTTTTGTTTTTTTATACAGTACACTACAAAGGTAGTGTTAGCTAACAGGCAACCTTAACTCTCAGTAGCTCATAAGCTACTTACATCCTCTTTCAGCTACACGACTCCAAGGAGTCATTGCTTGATCCATGCACGCAAAGTGCAGCAAGTCCTTATAAGAACTAGCCCAGCGTTGACAATTTCTGTTACAAGCTAAGATCAGAGTACACTTCATGATCCCACAATTTTAAGATCTACATCTTGCATATGTTAGTTTAAACGCAAAACTTGGTGTGTAGCATTACATCGTAAAGACATCGTCATCCTCAACTCGACAGAAACAACATCGATCGTCGGTTATTAAAAATTCACCAAAAGGGAAGTCCTTATACAAGTTGTAGCTAAACATAAAGACATAAAATTGAGTGCAGATCTTGCACTCCGAATCTTCATTAAAGATTAGTGAATGGAAAATAGCTATGTATATATATATATATATATACATAGAAACATGTTACAGATTCAGATATATATATATATATATATACATATACATATATACATGAAGATCTGCTGTATATAGACAAACATATAATTATGTAAACAAGGAAGTACATTGGTCACAAGAACACAGAAGAACCTAGCTGAACCCCGGCAAGCCAAGCTTGCCGCGGCAACCTCAAAGGGTTGCTGCGGCAAGACACTCTACTGAGTGGCTTGCCGCGGCAACCTCATAGGGTTACCGCGGCAAGCCTTGAGTGTTGCCACGGCAACCTCCACCAGCATCGGAGTTTGGGCAGTACCTTGTGCACTTCGGACCTTGGGTCCATGTGGGGTCCAGATGGATCTATCTATGGGTCTTGGCCCATATATTGTCAATTAAAATACGGTCATAATCTGGCTCTTAATAGAAAGCTATTTATTTTATCGTAGTTGGGTGCAACATGGTGCATCTATGTAGTTTAGCCCAAATTAACCAAGAGCAGATCTCTGGCCTATGACACGTAAGCTCACCTCTAATCAAAGTCAACAAACTGTACGTGATCAGGTAGGGAATCTATGTTGGTATTTTATAATGATATAAGCATGTCACTTAGTTTTCCATAGAAACTTTGATGAATATGCATGTATGCACTGATAAGCACAGTAGAAGTAAAATCTGATTTGTTATTTAAACTGATGAACCTGATTAGCTATAAAATAAATAGACTTGATTAGCCATTAAGTTGATGAGAAACAAAATATGAATATATATATCATCAATGAGCATCAAGAGCATCTAGTAGCTTGACCTTAGTAAGAAAGAAATTCAATACTAGTTTATGAGCATAAATCAGTTTTGTAAATTAATGCTATTATATATTTATAGTAGTTTAGTACACATCGCATCATAAAACCATACAGGCAAATGCATATTATTGGTCATTCTACGTGATTCAGTACTCAGATGTTGTCAATTTCAATGTTCTTGATACGTTATTGCTCTAGTTTAAATCAAGTGATCCCGCTAACTCGGGAGCTTGAGATTCTTGAAGCAAGTGATCCCGCTAACTCGGGAGCTTGACAAGTGATCCCGCTAACTCGGGAGCTTGAAGTATTTTGGTCCAAGTGATTCCGCTAACTCGGGATCTTGACAAGTGATCCCGCTAATTCGGAAGTTTGACTTTGTTGTTCTCCGAATATTGCCTGCTTGTGTCATTGAGTTCAGTTGTTTTCTCATAATTGATACATCATAAATTCAGCATATCAGCATATTATTCATATTCTTATTTTAGGTATACTTCTCTATGAAAAAGTGATAAACTGTCAATATATAATAACAATGTGATATTCCCTACTGAGCTTTGATGATAGCTCATTCCCCGACTAAAATGTCATAGCTGCAGAGCCTGATCCAGAGCACGTTGTTGATCCCACCTAAATGCCCGACGAGGAAGAAGGGGAAGACGAGGAAGACGATTTCCCAAAAGAGCTCTTCCCAAAATAGGTTTGTAGCTTGGGAATATGAGAAAAAGGGTAGAGAGAGGAAAGAGTGAGATAAATTCTAGACATGTATAAATGATATGGTAGTTTCAGAGATATGTTGGGATGTATAGGTTTTCTTTTCACTGTTTAGGTGGCGGGTGACCGTCATCGGTGAAAAGCTATACATCAGATCTTTTGTTTTTTTTGTTATAGTATTTTTAGTCTATCTATCAGTTTATTGCCATAGTATCTATCAGTCGGAGTTAAAACACATTGCTTCCGCAATTGCGTCACTTAAAATTAAAGAAGTAACCCCTTGATGAAAGGATCATGTCAGGTGATCCAATGGCGCGACCTTTCCCAGTTTAGAGACGGGAAAACGTCGGGTTGTCACACAACAAGTGTTGAGCTAAGAGAGAAGAAAAAATGGAAATTGAGGTAATCAAACCCTAACCCTAATCCTAGGTGATCACAAGCTAACCCTGGATCGAAATCCTAGATGAACACAGGTTATTCTTGGTTAAGTTTTACAAAATGGGAAGATGTTCTATTTATAAGCAATCCTTGAACTTTGGTGTGCCCTAGAAGCAAGGGTGAGGATGTGTGGAGTTGATTAAGTGGCCCATCTGTGGCCCTTGGCTGCCTGGGTGGCATGGAATAGATGGGCACCTCGGGAGGTGTGCCTTAGAAATATGAAATGTCCAAATAGTCCCTGAGAATTGGAAACAGGTGGGTGAGAAGTTGGAATCCCAAGCTTCGCAAGGCTGAAATACTTCAAGAGTTACAGCTCACTAGGCTCTCGCTGAGCTAGAATGTGCTTCATTTGTAACTTGCTAGGTTGAAGCCTCATCTCGCGAAGTTCCTTTTTGTGTGCAGCTTAATACAGCTCGTGCAGATGGCTTCAGGCTAAATCCTCGCTGGGTTCTCATTGGGCTGAAGTGAGAGCTCGCTGAGACCACTTAGAAGCTCGCGATGTTGATAGTGTGTAGCTTTAATGTGTTCACTAAGCTCAACTGGAATCTCGCGCGGCTGGATTAGAAGTTGAGGATGAGCTCACGATGTTGAATTGAAGCGTGTGGGGACTGCTTCTGGAGTACGCGAGAGCTGCACGACGTGCCTTCTGAAGCATGCATCCTTGTGAGAACTGCGCGACCAGCTATACTACTATAGGTTTGGACCTCGCGACAGCTGTGCGAGGCATCTTTTGAGTAAATTGAACCGCACGACAGCTATGCGAGGTAGCTTTATGGCTCTCTGCTGCTATGCACCTTCTGCTGTAGCAACCCCTTCTCTTGAGTCCACCAATCTTTCATCTTTTGGATTTCTAGGGTCCACCTTGGTGCATTCTCTGGTTTTGCCTCAGCTCCACAGATTGGCATCAAATTCACTCTTCTTGGCTTAAAAAGATGGATTGCAGCTTTAAGTTCTTATTTCCTGTTTTGTACAAAAATACAACTAAAAACACATTATTAATATGCTCAAAGGTCCATCAAAGGCTAGGTTGAGGGGTGAAAATTAGTATTTTTCAGTGCTCAACACTGGACTTTCTAGTTCTAGTATGACATACACATTAGTCACCATGGTGGTCCATCATTTTCTGGTTCAACTGTCATCTTTTGCTTCAAATCTCTCTTCTTAGCACCAACAGCACAAACTTTGTGTTAAGCTGCACACTTTATTCCTAACTACAAAACAAGCTACAAAAGAGTTATTAGTGAGCTTCAAGGTCCAGTAAAGGCTAGGCTAAGAGGTGAAAAGTGATACTTTTCAGTGATTAACAACTACAGAGAGGAATCATGAAATTCGAAGCCTGAAGGCGAGGAACTCCAAACTCGAATCTCGAAGTCGTTGTGTTTTTTTCTCTTGCTCTCTCTCTCTTTGTGTTTCCTCTGTTGGGTTGAAGTATAAAAGTCTCTTTATAGGTTTTTTCTAATTACGCGCCCTGTGGGGTGCGCTTAATTTTCAATTACACGCCATGTTTCTGGCATTTAATTGAATTGCGCGCCGATTATCTGGCACTTATTCGCTTTGAGTCGGTCACCGACTCAGTGAGCGACCGGATGACTAGCTCAGCGGGGCTTTCTAGTTCTAATCATGTTATGAATAATTGCATGCTTTCTTTTAGAGTGCGCAATCCAATTTAGCGCTTCATTCAAAGTGCTTAATCATGAAATTTTGGCGGTCAAGGACTGTGAGATTAGGCTGGGCATAGACCAATTGCGCGCCTGTGATATGGCGCTCAATCTGATCACGCATGCCGTGTGGAGCACTTAATCGAGTCTCGAGATAGTCTAGAGAAAGGAGGTTTGGTCTGGAAAGGGACCGATTGAACGTTTGTGAGTTGGCGTGCAATCAAATTATGCACGTGGTTTTAGGCATGCAATTCAGGGTTGTTCGGGTCCAGGTCGAGTCTGAAATGTAAGACTATTGTTTCAGTCTGCATTTTGACTATATACTATTGTTTTAGTATATAGTCTCCCTACATTGGGATCTGAGCCACAGAGCTATTATTTTAACCTGTGTTCAGCCATGTACTATTGTTTCAGTGCATGGTCTCCACGTTAGGGTTAAGGGGTCTGAGCCACAGAGCTATTATTTCAGCTTGTGTTTAGCCATATACTATTGTTTCAGCATATGGTCCCCACATTAAGGTTAAGGGGTATGAGCCACAGAGCTATTATTTCATCATGTATTTAGCCATATACTATTGTTTCAGCATATGATCCCCACATTAGGGTTGTGAAACTTTCAGAGAAGGTAAGTCCTTTTCGAAAAGTCAAGGACAAGGTCAAAGGTTGACCGACCGAATTCATATATTCTGAGGGGGCAAAATGGGGGTGTCTACAATAGGGATCTAGTTGTAACCAGAGTATCCATCAAGAAAACAATAGTAAGCCCTTCCGGCTATCTTATCCAGGATCTTGTCAATGAAGGGTAGTGGGAAATGGTCTTTCCTAGTCTTGGAGTTCAGTTTTCTGTAGTCAATGCAGACCCTCCAACCAGTGACCTCCCTAGTTGGCATTAATTCTCCAGACTCATTGGGGACCACAGTGATGCCAGATTTTTTTGAAACTACCTGAGTAGGTAATACCCATTCAGAATCTGAAATTGGATAGATTACTCCAGCATCAAGTAGTTTGACCACCTCTTTCATAACCACTTCCTGCATATGAGGATTCAACTTCCTCTACATCTCCCTATAGGGTTTTGAACCCTCTTCCAGATGGATCTTGTGCATACACACAGCTGGGTTAATTCCCCCCAAATTAGCAATGATCCAGCCAATTGCTTTCCTATGCATTCTGAGCACACACAACAATTTCTCTTCCTGCTTCTCAGTGAGGGAAGATGAAATAATCATAGGAAATTTTTTATCCTATCCCAGGAAGGCATATTTGAGAGATTCTTGGAGCTGTTTCAGCTCCAAATCAGGTGGACTGATAAGTGAAGGCCGCAAAGGTGCCTTAGAAGGTACGGGGAGAGGCAACTCAACAGGTTTCCAATGAGAGTTCCTTGCTGGCCCTACTGAAGAGTCTAAGATTTTCACCTCTTCAATCATGTGTGGGGACCTCCCCTTCGATAGCCTAAGTCCATATCTCTTCAAATTTATCAAACACCTCATCCAAATTCAACAGTTTGGGCAAGGTCTTCTCCACAAGCTCATCAACAACATCGACCATAAAACAATCTTCATTCTCAAGGTGAGGCTGCATTGTACACATTGAGCTTCACCTTCATATTTTCAAAGGTTACCTTCATCACCCTAGATTTGCACTGAATGCACGCACTGGCAATGGCCAGGAATGGCCTGCTCAATATCACAGGGATAGGGGTGGTGCATCTAGTAGGTTCCATGTCCAACACCAATAAATCTGCTGGGTAGAAAAATTTGTCCACCCCAACCAGCACATCCTCAATGATACCCACGGGTCTCCTCTCAGATCTGTCAGCCAGTTGTAAGACAACATGTGTGGGCTTTAACTCCCCCAAACCTAACTTCTCATACACAGAATATGGAAGTAGGTTAACACTGACTCCCAAATCTAGGAGAGCTTTCTCTATGGTGTCTCTAATGATGCACGGGATTGTGGGAACTCCAGGGTCTTGGAGTTTAGTTAGGATTGCAAAAGATAAAATCTGTTTCACTTTTTCAGCAGAAAAAACTTTCTTGGATAAATGAATCCTAGACTGTCTTTTATGGATGCACAGATCCTTTAAGAATTTTGCATAGGCTAAGACCTGTTTAATGGCATCAAGCAGAGGTAAATTGATCTCTTGAAGGCCTCCATCATTTCCTGCACCTTAACATTCCCCTTGTCAAAATGAGAAGGTTCTTGAAGAGCATGAGGAAATGACAGATGAGGTACTGCTGGGATCTCATTTGCTACCTTTGCATTTTCATCAATTTTTTCTTTATTTTTGTTTTTATTTTTTTGTTGGGACTCAACAGCATCCCCTTTAATTTTCATATGCTGCTCCTGCTGCATACTGTTGTGGAGTGTGGTTTCATCTCCTGCACCCCTTTTTGTCTCCATATCAACATGATTATCCACCAGCCTGCCACTTTTCAAAGTAGTGATGGACTTAGCTTCCTCATGAGTTGAAGAAGACTCACCCACCATGTACTGACCCTTAGGATTATTCATTGCCTGGCTTGGCAGTCTACCCTCTTCTCTCCTAGTCAAAGTATTAGATAACTGACGAAGGTGGTCCTCTATCTTTTTAATACTCTCGCTATGAGAGTACATAGTTTGTGATAAGGAGCTCAGGTTTTGTAATAAAGACAAAACCAGATCTCAAATGAAGGTGCTCTTACTTGTGGTGTTGGTGTCCGGAGACTTAGGTGACTTGGTTGTGCCATGGGCTGTTGGTACTGAGGCCTTGAGAAAAAATTTTGCTGGTATGGCTGGGTAGGTTTATAGGGCATTGCTTGCTACTGCTGTGGTTGAAAACTGTCTTGTCTCCACCTTATATTGGGGTGGTTCCTCCAAGCATACCCAGTAGGCTGCTGCTGCCCATAAGATTGAGCAGCATTTGCATGCTCCATGACAAGCTCAAGGTACTGACCAGCAGAGGGATAATCTTGAAGAGAGTGTGTGGGGGACTGACATATCAGACATGCCTCCTGCACTTGTGCAGTTGTTGAGGGTTGCATCACACTCAACAATTTATCAAACTGTTCAAACAAGCTGTCCACTTTCTTCTTTAGGCTATTGTATACATTGACTTCATACAATTTCCCTGATGCAGTGGGTGTTCTTGTAACTCTAGCAATTGCAGGCTCAATTTCATTTCTTAACAGAGCCTCCTGCTTTGTAGAGTTTTCACTAATCACATCAAATAAATCTTATGCCTCCTCATCAGTTTTATTGAGATATGTTCCACCACATGATGCATCCACCATGTATATACACTTAGAATCTATACTCTGAGAGAAGCTTTGAATAGGCTGCCATCTAGGTATTTATGGTGTGGACATTGTCTCAGCAGTTTCTTGAATCTTTCTCATGCTTCATGAAAATCCTCAACAGGAAATTGAGCAAAAGAGACAATACTCTTTCTCAGCTGATTGGTCTTACTCATAGGAAAAAATTTATCCAAGAATTGACTTTGCAAATCACTCCAAGAAGTAATGCTATTTGTTGGGAGCATGTTCAGCCAATGTCTAGCCTTGTCCTTTAATGAAAAAGGAAAGAGCCTCATTTTGGTGGCCTCTTCTCTCAGACCAGCAGCAATTGTGAAGGTGGTACACAGGGCAAGAAATTCATCAATGTGTTTATATGGATCTTCCTTGCCCAGACCATGAAAATATGGTAACATTTGAATAGTCTGAGCCTTGATCTCATAGTTGCCATCAGCTGTAGGGAACTGGATGTAAAATGGGGATGAATATGCCCCAGGTGCGTAGTAGTCCCTCAAGGTTCTAGGAGCTTCACCCATCTCAGCTGTTACACAATGATCAACAGTGATGTGTGTTGGTTGTCTAGCTCTAAGGATCCTCTCAACTTCAAGATTTAAAGGTAAAAATTTCAGGGTTAAGAGTTCTTCTACCAAACATACAACACACACACAAACAAATTACAGCAGCAACAAACACAATAGACAAAATCAAACATACAAAATACTGCTGTTAAATTCAAAAATGATAGAAATAAAAATGTAATCAAATGAGTAAAAAAGAAAAAATGTAAACTCAAGCAAGATTTCCTCCAACAACAAGCAATTTGCTCCTCTCCAGACTACAGCTCTAGATCTGTAAAAAGTTAGAAGACTACAAAACTACAGCAGTATTTATTCAAATACAACACAGACAAATAACAAATCTAAAACCTACATAAAGAAAAACTCAGATTTACCAAATCTAGATCTATAGATCCTTGACAGTGGCGCCAAAAACTTGTTGATATTTATTTCTATGTGCTTATTAAGATTCTAAAGCAATGGCATATATAGAGGTGAAAAAAATATAAAAAATTAAAACACAGAGTTTGCACACAAAAAATAAACACAGCCTGTGAGATACAGGACCTGTTATAACAAGTTTTAATTAAGAGACCGTGCCACAGAGATTTGTGTTCTAAGATAGTAAATCTTCTAGATCTGCTACAAATCTGGACCTCCAAATCCTATTCTAATTTAAACTAAGGAAAACAAGGAAAAGAGTTTGGGTTTTGATTGTCCAAAAACTAAAAAGCAGTACATCAATTAGACCTAAATAAATATATATTTAAAACCAAACCAGAGATAACAGAAAGAGAGAATTGAGAAATGACAAATGTTTTGGTAAAATAAAATTCAAATATGGAGAATGACCAACTAGGAGATAGTTTTCATTGTAAAATTGATTTGCAAAGTAGCAGAGTAGAACATGGTTTTGGAGCAATCCTTCATTTGGCTACAAGCACGAATGCAAGGTAGAATGATCAAAATTTGTCCTGAGATATGGACTAGTCCTAGGGCTATACTCTGTCCACTTGAATGGTCACAGAGTATCCCATGGATATAATCCAGTCATGGGGGAAAGAATTGAAATAGGAAAATCACTGCAAATGCTATGGATGCAAGGCTACAAGCTCAAGCATCCATAGGTACATCAAATCTGTAAAAATCGATTGAAAACCAATAGATCCTACAAATTAAATGAGCATTAGAACCAGTCATTCATTGATCTACAAAAACTTACAACAAATTGACACTTAGATTTGCAGTCTCTAATATCTCCACACTTCATACAATGGTCTCACAACTCAATTTACAAATCAACTATCCCTAGCTGCTACAAAGATTTAGCCAAGCATGGCTCGGCGAAGGAGAGAATAGAGGAAGAAGAATCGAAAGGGCGGTAAAAACATTTCATAAATTCTTGAAACTCTAGATGCCCTATCTCTGGCTTATTCCCCTCTATTTATACACATTTCCCATCTGCCTCAGATCTGTTTTGGCCAATCAGAGAAGAGGAGAATCAATTTTGTTAACCGACCTGCTGATGTGGTTGCATTTCCTCCAAATATTACTCAATTCTGTTAGATCAGTTCAACACACGTGGAGCAGTTAGATCAAGTGTCCTCTGATCTGTTGAAGTTCTAAAAATTCCCTCCAAAATTGTCAGACAGCTGCTGGACCCGTGCATTGAGTGATCGATGTTTCAAGTTACTCATTTGATCAATTGGAGCTTCAGAAATCACACCTCGAGAGGTTTAGGCATGTGTACGAGTGTGCAACCATGGATTTTTTACGATCTCGTTGCGACGATGCGCTCGTTATAAATATTTAGAGTCACCACCCGGAGCTTTTGGTGTCCCGAGAAACCCAAATCAAATTTAAAGAGCACCAAAGTGCCAAATATTGACTCTGAATCCGGACTATGCCAAAGGCTCTTGGGTAGGGGCTTCGATATCGATTGGGAAAGTGTTAGGCACCCAATCAACCCGCTCAATGCGGTCTCTACTTATGACCAAAACTAAAATAATATAAAAGAAATAAAAATGTCTTGCTCTTGCCCAAAGGGCCTTAAAATCCTATTTGTGCCCCTCCATTCCTACCAAAAATTCGGCAGCGTATCAGCACAAATGAGAGGATGGAGGAAGAACCGAGAAGGTAGAGGAGTAGAGGGGAGAGCCGGAGCTCTCGGGCCCTTGTTGCATCGCTGTGGAGCCTTGCGTTGGTTTGCTTCGGTGAGCTTTTGATGACTTGTATAGCTTGATGATGGATTCTAACACCTAGGGTGGATAGCTAAAAGGTAAAGGAGGGAGGCTAGGGGATAGCACACACCTAAACTCAAGCTTTTAGGTGAAAGGCTAAGGTTTTAAAAAGGTTTGAAGGTTCCGAAATTTGTATGTAAATAGAGCACTAGGGGAGAGAGAGAAGGGATTCCTTAATCTCTAATTTGCAAATTTTTTCAAGCCCTTGTAAAGGGAGGGGTGCCTCTCTATTTATAGGAAATAGAGAGGTTAGGAGGGTGTTTAGATGCTAACTTGGATTAGCAATTAGGTAATCTATCCATCTTAGTTTTCCTAGGGTGGATGATAGGTTAGGGGTTTAAACCACTTAAGGGGGTTACAAATAGATAATGAATGGGGGCAACAGAACTAGTAAAACACACCCCAAAGGTTAAGATGGCCAACAAGTCAAACCTCAATCTCAAAATTTGAAGCAAAAACCCACTGGTACTGTTCATAAGCCTGGCACAACTAATAGATGCACCAGACATATGTACAGTAAAACAGTATTGCACAGTGGTTTGGGAAGTTGGCTACCCACGGGGGGACCCACACATAACTGGCACAACTATTAGTTGCACCAAGGTATTTTTGGGGAGAAATGGCTTGGCGCAAGTAATACTTGAGCCAAATCAGGGGAACTCCACACAATTGCATTTCTGCCCCTAAGCTTCAGAATGTCATAACTTCTTGCATACAGCTCTGATTGGGGTGATCCTTGGCTCGTTGGAAAGCTGGGGGACTTCTACTTTTTAATGGTATAAGATTCGATCATAGTAGGAGGTCACAGATAGTCTCGGTGCACCACTTTTCATCCACTGCTCGGGAAAGTTAGGTTTAGGTCCGGAATGGTTTCAAAGGGTCAGAATGAGTTTTTAAGGGTTTGGAATGACTCCTAAGATTTTAGAAAGGTTCCTAAGGGTTCCATACATGCTATCAAAATCTCGGAGATGTGCCTCTCTCAAAATGTGTCTCGATCGGGCCTTGGGCCAAATTTGGGTGTCTACAGATGCCCCTCTTTGGTATCCGATCACTAATGATCGAATGCCAAAGAAAAAGAGACATCTAAAGAGGCCCAAGGCATTATTGATGGATCCGCTGTATTTAAAATGATCTTTAAAACATCAGATGAGTATCATGGTGAGAAAACGAAAGCCCTGTATATCAGGAAAAATAGTCGTTTCTCAAGGTAATCGGTCCCCAAGCGCTTAGCGATATTACTGGGCATAACTGAGGTGGAATGAGTTGCGAAAACCCAATAGCTGAAAAAAATGATCGCTTCTCGAGATGATTTGAATGATTTTGATGTTTCAAGATTCATTCTGAATACAACAGCTTTATAAGTAAGGAGGGTGATCTACCCACATTCAAAGATAGGTGCAAAGTAAGTATGCAAGGTTCCACAGTTTGTGTCCAATCATATGAGGCATTGACCTCCTCATTTGACTGGTCACAGGTGCCCCTGCTTGAAGCAGGGTTCGAGGTCTTTGAGCGAACCTATTGATCCCGAAGTTTATTTAGCACGACTACCCGAGTGGAGCGAATAGACGTCATAATGCTTTTTGGGAGTACGTGCTGCTTTTTGATAATATGCCCCAGATCAACATGACCTAGAGCATCCAACCTCAAATAACACTGAATAGATTCGAAAAAAATTGGGTGTCTATCAAAGGAGACATCCAATCCTGGTCTTTGCCGACAATGATCTTACAAATCATTTAACTATGCATAAATATGCATCCATTAGGGGCAATAAGCAACAAAGGCGATGAAAGTCCCGACCCAGAATCCGTCCAGGTACACTTGACGAGAATAAATGACCATCCTACAGATACCTAGATACATGGCGTACACTTTACAGAGATACTACGCCAATATAGGTTTTAAGCCTGCAAAAAAATAAGGGAAAAAGGATCCTTCTACATGCATGTTTGCACATAGTTAATCGATACGTAGTTTCATTTTCAACAGGTTGGTCTCAACCAACGATTGATCTTTTTCAATGGAGTTACCCGGACCTTAAACCCCGTAGGGCGCACGCCCAGACTGTGCAGACCAAGAGTCCACACCTCCAAAATTTTCATGAAAAATCTGAAGCTTAAACACTCACGTTCATATGAATCCAAAGACAGAGCGTTAGCTCGAAGATTTAGCAATGGATTTATCCTGATCAAAATATTGATCGTTTGATCGGGATTGATGTCGTTGCTCGTACTTTGAAGTAGGATCCAAGAACTCAAGGCGAACCTTAGACTTAAGACATTAATATAGCACAACTGCATTGTTGATAAAATATTTTACCGCTTCGAAATATGCATGTGCATAGTTTGTGTCCAATCGTATGAGGCATAGACTGCCTCATTTAACTGGTCACGGGTGTCCCTTGCTTGAAGCAGGGTTCAAGGTCTTTGGGCGAACCCATTGATCCCGACGTTTATTTAGTTTGACTACCTGAGCGGAGCGAATAGATGCCGCAACGCTTTTTGGGAGTACATGCTATTTTTCTAAAACACATATTATTTGTTATTTTATGTGAAATTTTTTTGACTTTTTATGTTTATCATTTTATGTGATTTTTTGGATTTATCATTTTATGCGATATTTATCTTTTAAGTTATCATTTTATCTGATCACTTTATCACTTTATGTGACTTTATTTAATTTATTTTTGGGTTTTTCTTTATCATATTATGTAGATTTTTTTGGTTTTTTAAAACTATCATTTTATGTGATTTTTTTGATTTTTCAAAACTATCATTTTATGTGAATGATTCTATCAGTTTATGTGAATTATTTTTGGCTTTTTATGTGAGACCTTTTTTTATCATTCTTTAAATTTTTTCACGTTTTCCTATATAGGATAGGGATGCTTATTGATCTCGATTTATTTTATTCTAGCACGGCTTCCTAGGCAAGCCGAGTGATGATCGACATATCGTTGGGGGTAACAAAACGAAGAGGAGGGGTACCGGGATATGCATGCGACCCGCACCAGGCCCAAAACCCAGCCCATAAGTGACCTGGCGCAACTATTAGTTGTGCCAAGCCAATTGAGGACTCAAAATAGCCTGGTGCAACTAATAGGTGCGTCAGACATGGTTGGGGTTTCGAATTTAAGGCGCCCGAGTTCAGGCAGCAGGGGTGTATTTTCGTATTTTTTTCCTCCCCCTCTCTCTAAACCGAAAACATGCCTCCCCTAGGGTTCCTTTACATCGCCTCTACGCAGGCCTCATTGCCGGCATTCGCTTGCGCCGATTGATTGCCCTCTTCGCACTAGATCAAAGACCCCTTTTTCTTCAAAGGTAATCATTTAAAACCCATATTTTTTTATTTTTCTAGCTTTTCCTTGCAAATATGATCATGATCTTGTATTTTTAGATGATAAATAATTTTTTTCCATTGTAAGCATGTTTATTGATGATGTGTTGATAGTATTTCATGGATGATGCCCTAATTTTGTTATTTTATGGGTTTTATTAATACATAATATATATATATATATATATATATATATATATATATATATATATATATATATATTGTTTTATTTGTGCATATAGAAAGGACTTTATTTTAGGTTTTTTTTTTGTTTTTCATTTTTGAATATAAAGCAAGGATTTTTGGTCTTTGTTTTTTGAAAATTAATTAAGGAAAATGATTTTTGGTTTCTATTTTTTTGAAAATTAATTACGGAAAATGATTTTTGGTTTCTATTTTTTAAAAAAATGGAAAAAGCCTCAAACAAGTGGCCTCTTCTGATAAGTTTTTAATTTTAAAAGTAGCACATATTTTCAGAAAGCACGTTAGATGCATATGGGGATCCTCGTTACCATGCCCATGAAAAATAGGAAGTAATTGAATCACGTTGGGCTTGATCTGACCCCATTATTGACTGCTGCAAGTACATGGATATACGTGGGAGGTGCTAGGCTAGCCGGTGTGTAATAGTCCTTCAACGTTCTAGCCACATGTTCTTCTCCCGTCATAATAAATCTGATTGAAAATAGGGCGGGATGGCTAGAACGTTCAAAACTACGACGTTTTGAGAAGAACAAGAACTAGCAGGATTATGTCGACACATTCTCTCAGGCTCAAGGTTTGGTTGCGAAAGAGAGAAGACTTGCAACCACAACCTTGGCAAAAACAGAAACTAAAAGCAAAAAGCAAAAAAAAAAAAAATTTTAATGCTAATCTTAACTTAATTAAAATCAGAAGCATGCACCTTAGCCTTTCGCAGCCTACCATGATAAGCCTTTGGTATGTTAAAGCCTTCGATCTTCCAAGCCTAAAAGTAAAAACAAACTAGGGTTAGTATAAGATACAAAACAAATTAGTAAAACAGGAATTAAATAAAACTTGATCATTTATAAATAAAACTTTGCAAGTGCACAGGTTCGGATGTACTAGGGCAAGTATAAGGGTGTCGAACCACAGTAATTTGTCTTTTATCTTGATTTAATTTCTATTTTATTAAATAATTTGTTAAATTAGATTTCCTAAATTATCCTAAAACAAATAAAAGAAAACCTAAATAATTTTGAAATAAGAGAGAAGGAAATCTGAAATCTCTCTTGGATTTCAGATTCGTATAAAATAAAACCTATTTCTTTTCTATAATGAATCCCAAATACCCTTGCTCTAGGCTACAAACTAAGTCGCATTGTATATGAATTAGATAAATCTAATCATCAAAGAACCATTGCAAGAACCAATAAAAACTATCCTACAAGTTCTAGTCTGTCGATGAATATCTTATCTAGACTAACCCAATCCCTACAAGGCCACTGAGATTATTTTAAATAAGATTACAACGTTACTATCACGTTCTCAATATATTCGGAACCTCGAACATGCAATCGTACCATAACCGAAATTTAAAAATAGAAAAAGAAATAAAACTTCATTAAATACTTATCTGAACTTTACAAGAGATCTTAGCCTGAAGCTTTAAGCACGCATCAATCGGGAGACCTTCATCATTGCTTAATTGGCCTTCCTCCCGATGATTATATTCAATCTCCCTCTATTTCAGAACTACAATAACCTAAATCTACGAATACTCATGCCAGAAACTCCCTAGAAAAGTCTATCGTGTGAATTTTCTAAAGCCTAAACCTAGGGTCCTTATTTATAGAGTACAAGGCCCTAGCACAGTTATACACAGCAAGAAACCCTAGGGGATCCCTAAAAATCCTCCAAGGAAGACGAATCCAGAAGGAAATCTGCACCGCTTGAGAAATCTAGCTTGTAGAAGAGAAATTCAGAGAAGATCTCGAATGCTCGAAGATATCCATAGCTAGACTTGATTTTTCGCATGAAAACACTGTTGTGACCGATCGAAACTAGATTCTCGACCGGTCAAGCTTCAGGTTAATTCTCCAGGTTGTTGATGCTTCACGGGATCTTCAGAATGGCTTGTATCTCTGACCGGTCGATCAGGTCATGGCCGGTCAAAAATATATATAAATGTTTGGATGTTCAGTTTGCTTAATTTCTGACCTGTTGAAACAGGTTTGACCGGTCCACTTTGATGTTTCTGAAGTTGCTGAGAAATTTGACAGATCGAAACTAGTATTTCGACCGATCAATTTGGATTATTTTCTTCTTCTTTGCTTTTCTCTTAAACTACTCCTTGCTGGGCGATCCTGACCGGTCAGGAAAGCAGTTTTGACCGGTCAGAATGGCCTTTCAGTGCTTTCCTTCATGGTTTCTTCTTGGATTATCTTGCCATTGCTTTGAGTTTATTCTTAACTTTGCTCTTTTAACTCATTTTACATTTATCCAACTTTTACACTTGTTGCAACACAATATAAACTAAAAGCACATATTAGTAGTTAAGCAAGGGCTAACAAGGTCGAGATTCGAGTATAATTTATACCATTTTAGAGACCGATCAGTACCTAAATTAATCAATATTTCTAAGAACCACAAAAAATATTATATAAGAAATTACAACATATGTAATATACTTGTCTAAGGTTGTGCACCACAACCTAAGCCCAAACCTTTAGAATAGGCCCAACCCATCTTCTTAACTTTGAATAACATGTTAGGTGTTACTCACACCATGAGAATGTACATACCTCGATAATTGTGTTATAACATGATCTTGATCTCAGTTGATGACTTTCTAGATAAGGGTCCAAAGGACCAAATCAAGGGTCCAAAATTTTGAGAGATGCAAATATCTTATACCTTGACTATATCTATAAGTTTAGATCGATTTAAATTGGATTATATATACCCTGAAATTCATGTAATAATGATCTGATCGTCTAAACTTAATTGGAACACACGAGGACTAACCCCTTATTCAAATTTTAGAAATGACCAATATGCTTTTATCAGATCAAGATGATCTATTTGATGAAATCAGTCTATCATCACTTTGTGATATGTGTCTTGGATTCACATACTTTTTTACATAGGTCACTTTCTTCGAAGATATGGATGACACTACCCTGGTAGACTTGATGCACCGGTAGATGATATGATTTATGAGGGTGACGACGTAGATGACCAGCTAGACGATATCAGGTATATATTAAATATTTAGAAAGACTTTATAGTAGTTGACCGTTCCTTTATTTTTAGTCATTTAGTATAATGCACTCAAAATTCAATCTAAGCTTAATGGAGGAAATTTTAATATGAGAAGAAATTTGGGTCGTGATAGAAAGAGTGGGAGGGAGAGAGAGAGAGAGGGAAGGCCCGATTGGGCAATGATAGAGAGGGAAGGCCCGATTGGGCAATGATTTAGATTGATAGGAAAGAGTCCCAAAAGGACTCTAATTGGTTTCCTAAAACAGGGAAGTGCAACTAAGGCAATAATTGTGGCTTGGATTCGGTTTCCTGTTTTGGGTACCCTAAATCCTATTTGCTTTTCTTTTATTTTTATTATATATAAAATAGATGACTTCTCTCTTGTGTCACTTAACACACAAAACCTATATAAGTGCATCTTGCACCACACACACACACACACACACATATATATAGGTAAAGGGGAAAATGCGGCCAGGCATAAAGATATCTTTACGCCAATTAATATAGGCATGCGGCCAGGCGTAGAGATATTTCTACGCCAATTGATATAGGCGTGACACATAGCACCTTTATTGTGAAGTGATAAATGGCATGAGACCCACTTTACTAACTAGGGTTAAAATTTTAAAATATTTTTGAAAGTTATATTGTTATATTCCTCTTCAACTGTCATTCTTAACTTTTTTAAAATTATTTTTAAAGTATTTTTCTTTTCTCTCTCTTATCTATTTTTCTAAGAAAGTATCATACTTTTTCAGGTATATTTTACTCAAAAAATATGCGCGCCCGATAATGAAGTGCTAGTACCTTGGCAACGAAGTGCTGACACCATAATAGCAATGCGTTGGTACTCCGACACTGAGGTGCCAACGCCAAGGTGTTGGCGCCTCGTTCGAGGGCACCAAATACTCTATATATCGAGGTGGCGCTCGATAAAAAAAAATAAAAATAAAATTAGCGGGCCAGAGGCATGTGCACTTGATTAAAAAAATTAGCGACGACACCTCGATATAGAGGCGTCGGCTTTCCTAAAACGATGAGCTAGCTCCCTAGCACCGGCACCCTAGTGTCGGGGTGCCAACACTTCGCCACCGAGGTGCCAACACCTCTTTATCGGGGTGTCAATGCCTCGTTTTCGAAGTGTCGGTGCTTGGCTGCCGAGGTGCTAGCGCTTCGCTATGGAGCGGTCATATTTTTTTATTAAAATATACCTAAAAAAGTAAGTATACCGCTTTCTTGGAAAAATAAATAAAATAAAGAAAAAAGACTTTCAAAATGTCAAAAATGACGGTTGGAAGGGTATTTAACTTTTAAAATATTTTAAAAGTGTAACCCTAGTTAGTAAAGTGATCCTCATGCCACCCATCACTTTACAAAAAGGAGCTATGTGTCACGCCCATATCAATTACCGTATAGATATCTCTATGCCCGGACGCATATCCTCGACCCTCATATATATATATATATATATATATATATATATATATATATATATATCATTTAAAATAAATTATTTATTTATCAGGGCCTATAATATATCTACATGGCTCAATTACAAGTTGATTTTAGATTGGAGGTCGGATTTGAGCATGAACCAAGCTATAAACGCAAAAGGGTAAGTTTAAGCGTCGGCCAAGTTCAAAGATTTGGCTCGTGCATGGGTGGTACACACCCATGAAAAGTTTAAAAAGTGGGTTTGAAGTCACATCATAGATCTCGAGGTAATTGAGATCTATGATGGGACCTTTTAGGAATTTCCCAAGGTTAGGGCACACTTCTCGAGGCATAGATCTCGAGGCACACATCTCAAGGCACTCAAGGGTCATAACAGTGCCACGTCTATTGGAAAAATTAGGGTTAATCTCATCAGAGCCAAGGTCGTATGGACAGAGTATATAAGCTACACTTAGAGTTTAGTTTTAATCATCAATCCTTCCTTCATCCTAAAGAAAGGGTTAAGAAGAAGATGGTGATGGTGCGTGCCAAAATAAAATATAAAAAATGGTGAGAAGTAAACAGGTTAAATTTAGAGTTAAAACAGTAATATAACTCAGATTTAGTCTGTCTTTGCAGTGCTCCTTGCTGAGACACTATCAAATGCCTTAACAAGGTGAAAGTATCCAACTTAACCCATGCCATTTGGGGTGCTCTTAAGGTTATAGGCTGTCCACTCAAATGGTCATAGCCTATCCTATAGAGTCTGTCAAATCTCATTGATCAAGCCAGAAATTGCTAATCTAATCCAGAGGTGTGGAGTGATCATTTCCCAAACCATTGGACCAGATCAAGCCATGAATATTATTGCAGAACTATGTAATGCTAGTGCTACAAGCTCCTCAGATCTGCGCACAGATGTGGTTAACATCCATAGGTATTCCAACCCATAAAATCCTAACTGTTTTGCCAAGGCCAACGGCTCACTGTGCCCACAAAATGGACCATGTAATAGGTTGAATAAGGCTCTAGATTCAGTTAGTCATTGCAAAAAAATGTCTGTAATGACTCAGCCTCAAGCTGCAACTACTATTGAGAAATCAGATCTAACATCTGATATTGGTTAGGTAAAACAGAGGGGAGCCAGTTCCTCTATAAAACCTCCTCATAAGGCTCTAGAAGCTCATGTGCAGGGGAGAAGAATCCATCTCAAACATGTGGCTGGACACCACCTTAGGGCTTTACTCTGTCCACTCAAATGGTCATACCATTGGTCCGTGCATACCACAGAGGTTTGAGAAAAAATATGTAAACTGCTGCAACCACCATGGTCTACAGGTCTCCGAGCTCCTCAGATCTCACTATAGATCCAACATTGTTTTTCATGGGGCTATCAAACCAAGGGAAATCAGATGGTAAATAATAGATCTACTGGAAATAGAATGGGCTCACCCCAAATACATGAATCCTATAGACATCTAAGGGAACCATAAGATCTTTAGATTCAATTAGTTATTAAAACAACAATCCATTAATAAAAGCAAACCTTACAATGAACTACCTCTAGGTTGCAGCCTGTACCCAACTGCTCATCAAAAATCTCAATGTATACAAAACCTATTAAAAAAGTAATAAAACTAAGCCTAACTATTTATAAGAGGATTAGCAAGTAAATGATGGGCTAAGAAAGAAGAAAAATGAGAAAAAGAGATGATCAAATCCTAACCCTAGCCCTCTGTCCATACGACCATGGCTCTGATGAGATTAACCCTAATTTTTCCAATAGACGTGGCACTGTTATGACCCTTGAGTGCCTTGAGATGTGTGCCTTGAGAAGTGTGCCCTAACCTTGGGTTTGAAGTCACATCATAGAGGTTAAAAGTTTGACTCAAGTCAAATTAGTCAAAATAGTCACATTCTCACCAAAGATCAACAATTCAACATTAATGAAAATCGGAGTCTTTATAGAGAAAGATGGCTGGACAGATTCCCGTTGGAGTCGTCATTGAGGGGGAGAGAGAAGGAAAGAAAAAGAGGAAAGCTGGAAGAAAAAAAAAAAAGTTCGAAGTGCTTTTAAATGAAAGGTATATTCGTCATATAAAATAAAATAGGTCCTACTGTAATATTTTAAACATGATGGAAACAAATTAAGTTATACGGAAAATTTTCCGAAATATCTGTCTTTATTTAATTTTTTAAAATTTTAATTAATATATTAATGACATAACACTCCAACCGCAGTTGAACCAGCATGAACTGAACCAGCCCCTTTTACCGTTTGGATTCAGGTCTATTTTAAGAAAATAATTTTAATTAATTTGATCAATGACATCACGGTTCAACTACCGGCTCATCGTGGTTGACACAGTTTGAACCGAACCACGACCCCAACACTTCCAGTAGTTATTCGCCATCTCAGTCATCGGAATCAATCAACGGTTGGAATTTTGGGGAACCAGTGCTGGGGCTCAACTTGGTTCTTTCGGTAAACGCTGACGCCAAATATAACTCTCAAAGACCAGCCCAAAAGCCATTTACTAATCCATAAAAATAAATAAACAAATAAAAAGTAAATGTAATTGATAAATGAAAAAAACAAAAAGCGTCATCCGCCGCGTCTTCCACCACCTTCATTATTATTAATCAATCATCTTAAGTAATGAGAATTTACAGAGAAAAGCATATGATTACAAATGAATGATGGAACATAAATCTCTCCCTCACTCTCTTTCTACATGTCCTCTTTTTCTTTTTTCTTTTTTCTTTTTTTTCCTCCTGCTATCTACACCCAAGAATTGAATTCTGGCATGAACAACGAACAAACATAAACCCACAATCACCCATATCATTAATTAAACCTGTAGCGAGACCCTAGTCTTTATGGGCTTTAGTTTCAACCCCATGCTCTCAGGGGACAGCAATTCTGGTGAGATGCATGATGGGCTTAGGGGACTCCTAGGGCTCCCACTCAACTGACATGGCCTGTACAGCCCATACCCCATTAAGAAGTACTCCATTGGAATCAGCATTGCGTGGGGCTGCTCTTCTGTCACCACGGACCCGCAAGATTGCACCTACACATTTTCCATCAACCCTTCAGTGAGTCAGTCAATATATATACTTTTTTTTTCTAACGTTTTCCCAATCAATCTGGACCATTCCAACCAACCAATTGCTGAAATATCTCACTTGATCAAATGATCTAAAGAGCCCATGCAATCAACCATTTTTGTTATTCCCATTGTCAACTAAGTTCGTTGATAGTCTGAACAGGGAAGTGATCAACTGGGTTCTGAAAACCCGATCGGCGCAATCATTGGGGGTATGAACCGGAAGAAATAAAACGTTAACACAAATATGAGCATTGAACAGAACACGGAATTGACACTTTACTTTGGTATGCAATTGTGTAATGTCCTATGCCATAATAAGGAATAACAAATAGTATCCAAGTAATGTATATGCAATCCGTGACACTGTTATATTTACCTCCACCAAGGCACTGTATCTTTTATCCAGTTTCGAGCACATGTCAAGGGCCTCAGAATGAAAAGGAGAGTTTTCACCCACAAAGACCAGTGTCCGACAATGTAGTTTCTTCAATCCTCCAGTGATATCATGTCTCCTGTTAGTTGCCAAAAAAACGTTAGAAATCTTAAAAAGCATTGCATTAGCATCTACTTGTGTTGCAAAGGCATACCCGTTGATCGCTTGAAGATACCGCAAAACATTTGTACTCTGTCTTTCGTCTAGTAACTGCAGAAGCAACATAACATAGAGATCAATTTCTATAATTCATATTCGGGATAAATTATGATGGGAGACTTCTACAAACTATTAATTTATAGGGGTGATGAGCTCATCACCGTAGGCCTGAGAGTAAACCCTCACCTTCCCCTTTTCAAGTCATACGGTGGCCTGCACAAATTTCACTGATCCAAATTGTCTAAGTGGTAGAACATCTTATGACCTTCGTGCAGCCACAAAAATAATTACCCATTGGAAGATCTATATGATTGAATTCGTGCATTTCAATATGAACTCTACAGTACATATGAACAATGATCTTCATATGATGTTTGGCCACTTAGACAGTTGGATTGGCCAAAGAAGTACGCCACCTTGCCCAAAAGTGGGACAGCGAGGTTCATTTCTTAGGCCTAAGTTGAGTTCCCATTAACCCTTAATTTCTTATAAACCACCTCTTCAATAACTACCACAATATCTCATCCATCGTGAGCATCCAAGTATAATCATCTAACAATTCATTTACTCTAGGAGACTAGAGAAAAGTTGCAGCCAATAACAACACACAATCAAAGTGTGCACCAGATATAGGAACCCAGGATCTTCCGAATAGTTCGACCTTTTGAGCTACACAGTGTCTATCAGGTCACCTAGTGATCAGACAATTCATTTACTCTAGGAGACTCGAGAAAAGTTGCCGCCCATAACAATACACAATCAAAGTGTGCTCCATCAAATATAGGAACCCAGGATCTTCCGAATATTTCGACCTTTTGAGCTACACAGTGTCTATCAGGTCACCTACTGATCGGACAGTCGAGAACAACATGCACATAACCAATTTTCCAAAAAGATGTGTCTACACTATGTTTCTGTTTGTATAAGCCACTCACAGTATCAATAGAAGTATGAGCAATAAATAGAGTGAATAGAAGTACCCACATTTCTACATGCTTGTACTATATCTGATTCAGGTACCTGTGCGCTACCCAAAACTTCCTGCCAGTAAATAGTAAAAAACTATGCCTTAATACACTGAATATAACAGGAAAAATACAAAGCAATAAGTGATGCAGAATAAAAAAAACCCTAACCTACCTTACTGAAGTAGCGTTGAAGCAAGATATCCTTCAAAACGCCACACATCCCATAGAAGTAGAGCAAATTTGTCATTACCTGCAAATAAAACAATGACTAGTTATAATATGCTCACCTAGTACTTTTAGATAGACAATTGGTATAACAAGGATCAAGGAAGGAACCTTATTGTACAACCACTCTGTCCAAGAAGGAGTTTTGCATAGAGGGGATACAAGTATCAAACCAATAACCCGCTCCCTATATTTCATCTGGTATCCAAGTAGTAGAAAAGGATAACAAAATTAGTACATTCCATAAAACAAAAGCCTCAAATGAGACCTAGTTTTCGTGAAGAAGAGCAACATACAGCGAAAAGAGTAAGGACATAAGCACCCGCCGTGACACCAAAGCACATTACTGCACCAAGCCTGAAAAAGGAACATTTTAACCATGCGAAAGAAGAAGAGTTGGGTGTTCGCAGAGAAAGGTAATGTGTGAGTACAACTTATACTTTTCTAACCAAATATCATGCGAGCTCCTGATTAAGAACATAAAATATCCTTAAATCAAGCTTTAACAAAAAAAAATATAAGAATGAAAATCACGGAATATATTACCCAAAAAAATCAAGAACATCAGCAACCTGATCTGCTAAGTCATCAACAGAAGGCACAGAAATATCGGAAGAGATAGCAGCAGCTCCCAACTGTAATAACTCTTGAAGAAATTGCGAAACAGAATGATGTGAATATAATGTTTGGTAACAGAAATTGCACATAAAAAAGTCATTCATAACAAGATGAATGATATTGGAAAATGTAATCTGTGTATACCATATTACCGACCTCATGCCCTGGAGGACTGATGTGATAAATGCAGAAATTATGAAGAAGCAAAGAAGCAGCTTCTGGACAAAAGAATAATCCTTGGAAACAGGAAATATCTGGTCAAAACAATAAGGAACCAAAAAAAAAGAAACTTAAATTAGAATAAGATGCAGAAAAACCTATAAATATGTTGTTAAAAAAGGGAAAAAAAAACAAAAGAGAGAGAGAGATGCATATTATGGAAGCCATAATACTTATGATCCATATCCTTATGTCATAAACATTAGAAACAGAAAGAAAGTCACTGCAGCTTCTAGTCTTTTTTTATGAAAATGATAATAAGCTCCACTAAGAACAAGAACTCATCATATAGAACATAATCTCACTATTATCTATTTATCTTATAAAATACAGTTAAGTTCAGGCAATTTACATATGTGCCACTAATCTGTAGGTCTGTAGAAAAGGACAACTCAGACAGAAAAAGAAAATCACAGATTCTAAAAAGACAAAATTTCACGCACGATTTAAAGCAACATCGGGATAGGTAATAAGCGCTGGCTTCTCCTGGTCTCCAAATACGGAAACAGAAACTGTGCCACGGCCAGTCTGTATAAAATGTTCCTGTGGACATATTACAAGTAATAGAAAACTATTAGACAACCATATAAAATTAGAAAAATCAAACTGAAGATAGCATCCAGAAGGTACACCATATTATGCTGTTAACAGTGACGTGTTCAATATATGCACAGAAGAGAAATCCAAAAAAGAGCATTGCTTTTGTAGAAATAAAGTGCATGGGATACATCAGAAAATGGAAAACTGTAAATGTGCCAAGAGATGGTATATGACCAAGTTTGATCTATATATATATATAGAAAAATCAAACTGAAGATAGCATCCAGAAGGCACACCATATTATGCTGTTAACAGTGACGTGTTCAATATATGCACAGAAGAGAAATCCAAAAAAGAGCATTGACTTTGTAGAAATAAAGTGCATGGGATACATCAGAAAATGGAAAACTGTAAATGTGCCAAGAGATGGTATATGACCAAGTTTGATCTATATATATATATAGAAAAATCAAACTGAAGATAGCATCCAGAAGGCACACCATATTATGCTGTTAACAGTGACGTGTTCAATATATGCACAGAAGAGAAATCCAAAAAAGAGCATTGACTTTGTAGAAATAAAGTGCATGGGATACATCAGAAAATGGAAAACTGTAGATGTGCCAAGAGATGGTATATGACCAAGTTTGATCTATATATATATATATATATATATATATATATATATATATATATATATATATATATATATTCCTTTTTATTATCATGTTCGGTTTGACGTACAAGAATGAAAATGTAACAAGCATGATGGCAATTCCCAACATGATAATTTTCCTTTCATGTGTGCCTCTTTCAAAAGAGTGCAAGGATTTGGCATGTAGCACTGATATCTGAGTCCAGAATCTCTAAACCATTTCTCGATTTGTGCATGCCGTCCTTGCACAGGGACCATGCTAAAAAATTTCATAGATAACTATATCGGTTCTTCATTCCTAATAAAAAGAAAAGAAGAAAACATCTAAGTGTTTCATTAATAGTCCATTCAATTAAAGATATACATATCATTGTTATCATGATCATCGCCTTGTGACCTTGTCCCATAGGTTCAGCTTTGAAAGAGTTATTTCTCCACTCATTTCCATTTCAACCTATCATTAAGCAGGTATTAACTGTTCTCCACTCTCTTATTTTTCAAAAAAAAGAAATATTACAAAGTTCTCTTTCAATGTGTCACTTTCTTTTAGAGAGCTGCATACACGTAGAATCCTCTTTGGAGACATTAATAAATGCACCTAGTGCCTACATCAGCTGACAATGACTGTATTAGCTCAATATAACAAATTTAAAGGGCTCTAAGCCAATGCACTTTATTATAAAGTGCTGATCATGTGAACTGATCCTTGTTAAGGAAATAAACTCCTATTGCATCTATAAACGTTAAAGTGAATGGGAATTCATATATTTAATTTGAAATTACAGGCAAAAACATTGGAATCTATTAGCAAATAAAAATAATAGCAAGTTAAAAAAAAAAAAAAAAACAAAATTAGACACCTATAGAGTTTATTCATCTAAAAACACCCAAACTAAAGCATTACAAAGAAACAAAATTTTAGGAAGCTAAATAAAAAGAAAAACGAAAAACAGGAAGAGTATACTTGTTCAAAAAATTAAAGATAAAGTCAAATGGCTCGAGTGAACAAAGTGATTGTGAAATTGAAGCAAGAAATCACAGAAAAGGCATGCAAGGAATAGGAAAAGCACAACACAAACAACTAAAAGGTTGTAGCATCTCTCTTTCCTGATTAGGTAAAAGTCAAGAAAACTATAAACAAAGATATCCACTTAATTACAAAGATAGGAATCTACACAAAGGAGGAAAACTCAAATATTACTCAAGCATCCATAAAGTCCATCTCAAATTTCCCACAAAAATATTTTTAACAAAAAAAAAATTATAGGTAAGCTGGACTCCACATAACCCAGAACAAATATTTAAAGTAAAATGGGAACAAATAAAATGTCTACTTCAAGAATAGTCAAAGGTAACTCACGACAGAGTTCATGGCAGCGTATAATCAAGTGCCAAAAAAAACTTCTTTATAAAACTAAATTTTTGTTTAAGATCCCTAAACACCCAACTGGATATTCTGAACATCATAGGCCATGATTTTAACCTAATAAAAAAAAATTAGTACCCATCCAAAAAGAGAAAAATGTAAATAAACCATAAAAAATCAGTTCTCCATCAAATGCAAAAAATATGCCCTCAAATCCAAGCCATAAACATATAACATCAATCAAAAATAGATTCGCTTTCTCAAAAATACAAATGCATAGGAAAATATCATCGAGGAATCCTAAAACTACAATTTAAACACCCCTAACCTCAAAATTCAGCTCTATACATTATATGACATCATAATTTCTACCCAAAGCCAAGAAGATCAACTAAAATCCATCTTCCAATCAATAAAGATCTAAGTTACCCTAAAAACAATTGAGTCGTCAAAAACTAAAGAGAACTTATCCATAATTTAGTTAACCCTCAAAATTCACAAAAGAAGCAGTGTTTTTAAGATGAACATATCCTGACCTCAAACACAAATTATCAATGATCGTCAATTCATACGAGAAGCCAAATGGAATAACCAGACCCATCTCTGACTCAAAACTCAAATTGGAACTCAACACAATAACAACTCATTCAATAAAATAAACCGGAAAACCATCTCCATATCTATTAAACCCTTCACAATCCGCAAAGAATATATATATATATAGCATTAAAACCTTGACAAAAGCAGATAGATCTAACAAAAATATTAAAAATCATCAGATATAAAAGTCAAATTTGTCTTCCAAGAGAGATCTTATTCGACTCAAATCTCAAGTTGAGACGGTAACCACTAGCCGCAGAACCCAGAGCTTAAATTCAGGCATAAAAACACAACTAATCCAATTCGTTTTCAAATCAAGTATTGAAAATATAATTATTTAATTAAGGAGAATGGAAGAGATTGAAAACGAAAAACTTTGAATTATTCATTAGAATCTCCAAAGTAAATAAAAGAAGCAATAAATTCAAGAAAACATGTGAAAGAAAGACAGAGAGAGATCTAAACACAATTTTTCTAAGATATCTAACCTATCCTTCAATATAAATCACATTTAACTCAAATTTTCAAATGAGAAGCTGAAAACCTTTACAAAACCCTAGAAAACAATCCAACCATCAACAAAACCATTAAAATCCGCAGAAACATAAAAAATAAAAAAATGGACAAAAAAATCGCCTAAATCTAACTTTCTCTCAAAGAAAGGTTAGCTCAAACTCACAAAACCTTTAAAATCCGCAGAAGCATTAAAAAAAAAAAATCGCCTAAATCTAACTCTCTCAAACAAAGATTAGCTCGAACTCAAAATCAAAACACCAATCTATATATATCTAGAAAACCTTTACAAAAAACAACACAATGCACACAAAACAGGGCCAAATCAGAAGCAATATTCATGAAAAATAACATATATATATATATATAATCAAAATGCTTCCAAAAAAATAAAAATAAAAACCCTAACCTTGCCTCCAAGAGAGATCGTCTCCATATCGATCGAAACGGAGTCGCTCGAATCTCCCATGGCCGTGGCCTTTGTTGAAAAAACGGAACCCTAGATCTCGATCTCTTTCTCCTCTTTCTCGGGGGTTTCAAAACCTATGGCTCTCTTCGACCGCATTATATACCAAGCTACCAGGGGACTCGCGCTAGCCTTAATTGTAACTTAACCCTGGGTTAATCCCCACCGACGGTTTTTTGCTCTAATTATAAGTAACAGTATTTAACCCCACCCCAATGTTGAGTTAGTCTAACTACGGTTAGAGACCGACAAATAAATTCGTCACGTTTTGAATATGACCGTGCTTGAGTAGTACTGTAAGCGAGGTAAAGTTACTGTAAATGAGGTAAAAAGAGAGTATAAAGTATGTAGCTTGTTCATTATCGTTGTTACGAAAAGGCTTTATCTTTTAATCTGAGCCGTTCATTCATCTATTACATATGGTTCTAAACTATGCGTCTATTGGATTCATGATGTGGCACCATCACAATGAAGAGGCCGTTGGGACAAACTTCAAGGCCCCATTCGGCACTTTCTGCCTTACTAAGAAACTTATTTTTTAACCATTTCTGTCATTTTCTTGTATTCTATACTTGTTCAAGAAAATGACAAAAAGTGCATTATGTTCTTCCATACTCTATAGTCGCACGTATTTATGACCTTCATCAAAGTGGTTATATTGACCGGATGATCGTCAAAATTTATAGACATCCAATTGGCAATGTGTTGAAGACTTCTGTCGGGCAAATTATGAGAAAATCACTTGAAACGTAGGTTCTTTTATGTAATTGTTACTATGTGATTTGTATATTAGAAACGAGTTCAAAGTAATAAAAACCATCATAATTTATACTTGTAAGACCGCAATATAATACCTACTGTAGCATATTCGATTATGCCATTATACGTAAAAATATGGCATAATATAAACCATCATAATTATAAAGTTATTTATAAAAGTTCAAATTAAAATGCAGGAGAAGAGACATCGTCATCGTCGTCACCATCAGACGAGTTGGAAAAAGTCGCAATACGCTCGGGGATCCCGATCTCAACGTCAAAGAAAGTTGTCGAACAAATTACAACGTCGGGGCATCAGCAACTCGTCCTCGGAAGTGGAAGAGCTAGAGCTTACGACCACGGGGTTGCGCTGCATCCCCCCTCTAATGTACCTTTTCCCTCTTAATGGTCGATGGGGGGTAAGACGTAAGCTGGTCTATAAGGCGAGGAGGGTGCGCGGACTGGTGGTGGTGCAGAAGCTCTTTCTTGGACGGGCGCATGAAAGCCTGAGGGCACAAGTGGGAAATAAAGGTATTTGTCGATGTTGTCGCGGTCATTAGAAGGTCGATCCTGCGACGGGCGGCAAGCGCTGGTCCCCAGGAGGACGAACCTATATGGGAATGGGAAGACCCTAGTGTTCTAAACATTTCTGTAATACAAAAAGACTATACAATTTATATAACCATGAACTATCACCAAAATTGTTGAGTAAAAGAATAGTCCTATACAACTTAATCTGAGTATTTTTGAGATATAATAAAATAACAGAGACCTGCACAACTTAATTACTTTATTTTCAAGATATAATAAAATAACAGAGACAGAATAATGATAATAACAACTCGTGCAAACATTTCACACATATAATTTACGTGCACACGAGCATATGGTGTGGATTCTATCACTTTATCTATAATAGCGTCACGCTGCATGACGTCTAATACAATTGGATTGTTCGTTTATCTTTGTGATACGTTTATATTATGGTCGTGCAATGCATTTATTGTCTCTTCGTATGAATTGAAGGAGCAATAATACGCTCCTCGAAAGTCAATTACTTCTCTTATGCATTCTTCCCAACTATTATAAATTCCAGGACGTCGACCTATGAAGGTGACATATATTTGGGCATGATATCTGCAAATATATAACGAAGCTTACGACGGTAGATCTACACATTAGAGAATTTAATGATATAATTTATTATAGTCATTACACCTATTGATGAACTATCAATATATAGCACTAATTATACAATCCATAAAATGTCAAAGTAGATGTCAACTAAATTGTGCACCCCACATTTTGTGAGCTATGTCATCACAAAATATGCTCATCCACTCACGATTCTGTCTTGACTATGTGCATTCAACATATGAATCTTTTTCTTCCACGAAATCCTCGTTCGGCAACTCCACGAGTTCTTCTAGCCATTCATTGAAGAATGGATCTTCCCGATCGTATGTTCTTATGTAATTATGTATAACGCAACATGCAATGACTATCCTAACTTGAGTTTTCAATGGAAACCTTGTGCAAACTTGAAGAATTGGAAAGCGTTGCTTAAGCACCCCAAACATCAGTTCTACGACGTTATGCAGTGACGCATGTTGCTTGTTGAATAATTCTTTGGGAGTTACTGGGAGATTGGAGTTGTTGAACTTTTGAATATGATATCATACTCTATGGTACGGAGCAAGAAACCCTCGCACATTCAAATACCCCCCATCAACAAGGTAGTACTTTCCAACTGGGACGTAAAGCTTATTCTGAGGTCTAGAGAGGGCACTGCTCAAAACCTTTGAGTCGGGACTGGAACCCTCCTCTCATCTGGGGAGTACGTATTGGAATAACATGTCGAAGCTCACAACACACCTTACATTTTACATTGTTGATTGCTTACGACTACGGAACCGTTGCGAATCTACCATTGGAACACTGACATTAGTATGTGTGCCATCTATGGCCCCTATGCATCCTCAAACCATGGATAGACCGATGGATTATACAATATCTCAGGGGGGTTGCACTGGTTGCTTGTTTCACCAATTAAGGAGACAAGTCGAGAATGACATTCAACACCAAATTAAAACAAAGACTAATGGTAGATCTAGAGTATTGGAATCTATCTTGTACGACCCTATTATTTTGATTCTGAGCTACCATATATAAGATTATTATCACCGCATCCTCCACCATCATTCTTTGGGTGTCTTTTAAGAGACCCCTTACCCTAAGAGCATCGCAGAAGCTCATAAATGCAAGTGTTCGTATATGAATGATTTCATATGTAATTTTTGGGTGACCATTGAGCGTTTCTTGGACATACATGGGACCCATTAGAATAGATGTGTGACAACATTGCCTTTCAGGGCCTAGCGTGGAATAGTAGGCTATCGCAGCATGGACGACATCCATTGTTATCATCGCTATCAGTTCATCATCAAATAAGGGAGAGTGTGCCATCAAACCTAAATATGAATACGCGAATTAAATAGTACTCTCATATTAAATCTTACATCAAAAGAAAGACAAGTAGATTCATTAATTCTAAAATTAAAATAGTGCATAATTTGGTTTACGACCGATACTACAGTCAAAACTAAGGTCACGGGCCACTAAAAAAGGTTGTACAACCATGGGCTCTCGCGAGTTCGTCGCGACAATGCACTCTCTTACAAAAGATGGAGTCGGCACCCGAAGCTTTTGGTGTTTCGGGATACCAAAATTTAATATTATATGCACCGAAGTGCCAAATATGACTCCGATTCACCGGTCAACGCCAAATCATCTTGGGTAAGGACTTCAGTTATCAATCGGGAAAGTGTTAGACACCCGATTGACCCGCTCGTAAGCGGTCTCTACTATGACCAAGTCTATGTTTAGATGTATAATATATATATATATATATAAAGAGAGAGAAAAAGTGAGCATCACTTCTCCTTGCCCGAAGACACTTTGATCCTATTGAGCCCTTCGGACCCACCGAAATTTTAGCGGCGTAACAGTTCAATTCTAGGATAGAGGAAAAGCAAAGAAGGTAGAGGAATAGAGGGGAGAGTCGGAGATCTCGGGCCCTTGTAGCACCATTGTGGATCTTTGCGTGTGTGCGCTTTTAATGAGCTTCCGATAGCAAACGGGTTAGGCAATGGGTCTTAACTTCTAAGGCTTGGGAGGTAGGAGGTAGGAGAGATAGGTTAAGGCCTTGTTCTTACTAAAACTAAGGGATTAATGATGGAAGATGGGGTATGAATGGTAAACCTAAGTTCTGAAATTTTGAAGGGATAAATGCTTGAAAAGGAAGAGGGAAATCTCTAAAGCTCTCTCTCTTTTGAAAAAATTTTCAAGGTCCTAATCAAGGGGGTGGCTCTCTATTTATAGAGTTGAGGGTGGTTCGAGGGATACTTAAGGGCTAATAGGTTTAGCAATTAGGTAATCTCTAATCTAAGGTTTCCTAGGGTTTTGGGAGCTTAGATAAACGAGAACTTAGGTTTACTGGTAGATGATAGGGTGGTGTTATAAATGGCAAAAGGGTAGAACTTAAGACTAGGAGGGGTGCAACAGCCCTAAAGAAACCCACCCCAGACTTTCGGGTGGTCAAAAAGTCAAATCCTAAAAGTGGATTTCGGCTATTTTTTATAAAAAAATAAAATTTTAAGCTATGCGTACATAGTATGTACGCATAGCTTAGGAACAATGTTTTTCACAGAAACTGATAAGTGCCCGAGTTGGGGTAATTCTGAAGAAAAAGTCAAAATTGGCTATGTGTACATAGTAAGTATGCATAGCTAATTTCTGCTAGAAAATGTCTATGCATATATAGTCTGTATGTATAGCTCAAACTTTGGTTATGCATACATAGTATGTATGCATAACCAAATCCTGCCAGAAAATGCTTATGCGTACATAGTATGTATGTATAGCCCAAACTTTGGTTTTTTTTAAAAAGGAAGGGTTGGTTTATGGGTGTTGGAGAATTTCAGTGTGCTGATTTATTGTACTGGAAAAGACTGTGAAGAAGGATAGAAAGGATTGGTCCTTTAAGCTGAATGATGCATTGTGGGCATATAGGACAGCCTATAAATCCCCAATTGGCATGTCCCCATTCAGATTGGTCTATGACAAAGCATGCCATTTATCAGTGGAGTTAGAATATAAGGCCTTTTGGGCTATTAAAACCTTGAACATGGATCTTACTACTGCTGGTAATCACAGGAAACTGCAGCTTGAGGAGTTAGAAGAGCTGAGGATGGATGCATACACCAATGCAAGATCTTACAAAGAGAAAGTCAAAGCCTTCCATGATAAAAATTTGTTGAGAAAAGAGTTCATAGCTGGCTCTAAGTTATGGCTATTTAACTCAAAACTTAAGTTTTTTCCTGGAAAGCTGAGATCCAGATGGGAAGGGCCATATACAGTCATTCATGCATCTCCTTCCGTCAAGAAATTTTGGACCCAAGTGATGGAAGAATCTTGAAAGTAAATGGTCAGAGGCTCAAACCATGCATTGAAAATACCCTGGAGCCTGTGCTAACCATCTATCATCAAGATCCGTCCCATATCTGAGGATAAACAACTGTATAATATGTATTTTACCAGTGCTTGTTTTATAGTTTTTGCATAGTTGTTTGGTCTCTGTTTTTAGTCATTTTTACGTTCGATTCGAGAAGTTTAAATATGTAAAAAAAATTAACTCGCAAAGAAAAAAAATCCTTCTCGAAAAGTTTAATAAACTTTTTAAAAGGTCGAACACAGAATTCAACGCTCGAAAAGAATGATTTGCTTTTCGAATAGTTAGTTCAGAATGATTTGCTTTTCGAAAAGTTAGTTCTGAAGCTATTTGCTGTTCAAATAGTTGTTTCTGAAGCCATATGCTTTTTGAATGGTACTAATGCATTCTCACTTGTAAAAAAGGACTATTTTGAACTTTTCGAAAACTTCAAAGATATTTTGCGAAAATCATTTTGAGCATATTTAAACCCTTTCGAAGTAAGGGTTTCATATTCGAAAGCCTTTTGAGAACGCCCTGTTTCACAGAAAACCCTTTTTCCTTCCTTGCGTGTTTTTAGAATTCAGCCACACTTTTCTTCATATTTGTTCGATGGTTTAAGCTTGAAGAGAGGATTTTTGCTTCGGTTCGTGGATTTCAAATGAGCAAGCAACAAGTTCAACCAAAACCCTAGATTTCGGTATTTTTCTGTGCATTTCTTCTGTTTATCGTTTGCAAAGTTTGATTTGGTGTCAGCATTTATTGTGGGAGTTTTAGACAAAGCTTTAGAATGGGGAAAGCTGAAAAATCATTGGTTGAAATGTTCCAAAAATCTTCTGCTAAGAAAATTAGCAAATTATCCAAAAAAGGAAAAACCAAAGCTTCAACTAAAAGGAAACTTTCAATGGATAAAGCTGATATGATTGAGAAGGGGAAAAAGGTTAGATATGAGGAACCCACCCCAACAGCTGATACTAGCCCTGAGTCTGAGCTTCCTCCTTTGCCTATTCATTTGGTACTGCCGAACCCATTTATTGAAGCTTAGAAGCTAATTCCAGAATTTATTGTTGATGAGACCTTTTTCTACAACAAACCTGAATGTCAGTTATCTTTGAAATACATTAGGGATGCCTCACTGAGCAATATCCTAACCCCTATTCTAGAGAAAATTTATCCACGAATGGTGAGATTATGGTACCAAAACTTGGTAAAAGTGACAAAGAAGGATGCTGATGTCCCTACTCTTGTTATTTTCATTGATGATTGTGATTTAACTGTCACTTATGAAGACATTGAGAATGCTTTGGGGATACCTTTTCAATATGATCCTGGTCCATTGGTCACTTTTGAAAATGACCTCTTTCGTAGAAATGGTCACATTTAACCCAAGGCATAGTTGGAACTGGACAATTCATAATGAGGAGAGACCTAGCACCTCAATTTTTACTGATGGATTCCATTTTGAGGGGATGTTTTTATGTCACTGGGCACAGCTATGAAAGAAGGACACCAATTTTAGAGGCTCTCTTTCATTTTTCTAAGGGGCAATTTTTCAATGCCCCTATGTTGATTTTTGAAGCCATGGCTGATATTAGTACCAAGCTGAAAAAGGAGCATTTGGAATACCATTTGGTAGGCTGATCACAGCCCTACTAAGAGCCAAGTTTGACATTGATGAGCAAGAGCCATTTGAAGTTATATCTCCTCATGCGTTTGAGAAAAAGGCTTGGACTACAAGTCAAGCAATGTTGAATAGAATGAGGGAGGAAGTGGGCCTGCCCTTGCAGCTGCTATTGAACCTGCCCCTGCAGCTACCCTTGAACCTGCTTTGCCAGACCCTGAGGTGACCAGCTCTTTAGTTGCACCTATTTCAACTGCAACTAACATTGAACAAGCTGTCCTTCCTGTGGTGACCAGCTCTTCAGCTGCTCCCATTCTTGAAGAAGTTGTCATCTTACCCACCTCACCTAGCCCAGCTCCTATTCTTTCACCCATTCAAGCAATCCCATCTCCCATAACCAACATAATCCCAATTGTAGACTCCTCCTCTACACCAACCACTCCAGCCATACTCACACCACCAATTTCTCTCAACAATGTCCAAGATTTAGCCCCTAATTTTGTTGAACAATCTCCTAGCACTCCCCTTCTCCAAAGCTTCTCAGGTTCACCTACTAATTCAACTAATACACCTGAAGTAACTCATACCCAAACTGAACCTAAGATATTCACTATAGAGGCCTATTCATCACTGATGGGATCTATTTTAGAGAATATTGGGCTTGAATCTGTACCTATACCTGACCCTCCTCATTTCACTCATTTGGCTACTTCACCCTTTACAACCATTCCACCCATTGCACCTCAACCATCTACTTGATTTTACCACACCCCTACTCGCATACCACACCCACATCAATTAGCCAAATATTTACCTTTCTCCAATCCATCCAAGCCCAACTACTGAGATCAACACGCAATCGATGCGTGACAAATGCCCTTCTCCAAACCTTAGCCTCCACATCCCACACAACTACCTTAGCCACTGTACCTGCTGTTGATGACCATGCTACCCAAACCGACCCTGAGGTAGTATTTGTTGATCCACCCACCCTCACCACTACTGCCCATGCTACCCAAACAGAACCTGAGGTAGTTCTTATTGAGTCCCCTTCACCTCTCCTCACTTTCTCTGATCAATCCACTCAGACAGACCCTGAGATCATTATTTTGGACTCCTCTTCTCCCACTCCCACTGCTGGGATACCTTTGGTCCCCTACCACTCCATTCCCATTCCCAGATTTGCCACTCTCAAAAAGGCTATGGAAGAGAATCCATATATCTATCTTGATGTCCTCAAAGGGTTAGCTAATCTGCAAGCTTACATTAGAACCCCTTATGAAAAACAAATTCGAAAATTGGAGTTGTTCATGAAATTTGAGAGAGAGAAGATGCAGGACCTGCTGGGTCAAACTTTTCAGATGGTTAGGAGTGAGCAGCACAAGGTGACCATGTTGCAAGCACAGCTTGAACAGGAAAAATTGAGGACTACTAGACTTGAAAAGTATATTGGCCTCACCAAAAAGATCAAAACTGAGGAATACACCGAGCTGAAAAACACAATCCAGGAGAAGGCTCAATCAAGTTCAGACTCCAATACTGATTCTAGTTCTGACTCTGACAGTGACTCCAGTTCTGATCCCATTGAACCAACTTATGATACAGATTTTGACCCCAGTTATTAGAATACATTGTACATATCTATTTTATGGGTGGGTCTATAATATAAAATTTTAGTTTTGTGTTAATACATTGTACAATGCCAATAATTGAGTTAACATTAATGCAGCTGATGATCAGCAGAATTTTTGAAAATGAAGTGATTTCACACCTGAAAAATGAGGAAGTTAAAACTTTTAAAACTGATTTTTAGTGTAATTCCAATACTTTCATGAAGTGAATGTCAGAAAATTTTCAAAATAAAAATTGATGTTTTTGTAAACCTAAAAAGAGAGAAAACAGTGATGATATACCTCAGGAAGTTGATAGATAACTACACCTAGTGAGACTTGGGCCTGAAATATATTTTTGGGAGATATGAATTGGCAATTTTTTTTGCTCTAGGGACTGTTTGAACCTGCTTATTTTCACTAGAAGTTACACATATTCAAATTAAAATAACTTGACAGCAATCATGATATTAAAGACATGATGTAGGGCCTCCTTTTGGACAGTTTGAGCCTTAAAAAGCCCCACCTTTTGAAACTGCCCTTGATACACACCATTTGAGCTTTATAAATCTGAGATTTCTTTGAAACCTTATTGAACAACCTCATCAACCTCATTTAGCCTAACCCTCATTCTGAGAATTCAGAAGGTAAAGGAAAGGAAGCTGAAGATAGAAGAGTTGAGTAACAGTTTGGTAAAAGAAGAAGAAAAATAATTGAAGGCAATGATGTATCAACAACAGAAATGTGGCATGTCAGTAAATATTGCTATATAAAAAAAAAAAGAAAAAAAAGAAAAGGGAGTCATTTCATTGGAAGTTTGAAAAAGAAAGAGGAAAACATGGCCACTTTGGCTCTGAAAATTCAAAGAAGAAAATGAAATTGTGCTGAAATGAAGAAGGTGTGTCCACCACTTCCTTACCTTGACTGACTTCTCAACTTTGAATTCCATTCCATCTCTTTAGTCTTGATAAATTTCAGTCATAAGCCACATTACAACCCATGTCAAAGTCCTTACTGATCAATGATGGATTGAGCTGTCACATGGAGATAAGGATTTGTGTAATCTATGGTGAAAAGAGCGTTGATTTGAACTAAAAAGTAAAGCCTATACTCCTCGATCCTATTTGAGGATGAATCGCTCTTGAGCTGTGTGAAATAATACAACCCTCCTTTTTGCATGATGAGTAAAAACCATGGTGAGAGTTGAGTTTGAAATCAAATTATTTGGGGTAGCATCAAAACTGAATTTTCAAATAGAAGGCAAGCTTTTTATTAATTTTTCTTATAAAATCTTTGTGACACAAAGTGAGTGAATGGTAAAAGGAATTACAGTAAGATTTTAGTTTTAAACTGATGTTTTCTTGAAGATCTTTTTACAGCTTGACTAATGCAGGTATGAACTATCTAAACTGGATAAAAGTCTGCCTTAACAGAACTGCATTGATATTAACTAATTTATTAGAGAAGTTTATGGGTACCTTCACTGAAAACCCTCAGGAGACTTCACTCCTCCACTAGGGATCACCTAGGGGTTTACAAGGCTTGTTGCATATGCTAAATGCAACTGTGTTCCCTACAAAAGTGGCCTTTTCATTCTGTTTTTAAATTTTATCTTTGCTCAGGGACTAGCAAAGCCTAGATTTGGGGGTGTGTTGAGAACTGGAAAATACCATTTTCCACCCCTTAACCTGGGTCTTGATAGACCTTTGAGAGAACTAAATAAGTGGTCTAAGTGTGTTTTTTATAGCTAACAATAAAGGTAGACTTAACCTTGAAAGTAGCCTAAATGTGTCAAAAAGATAAAGATCCATGTTTATCCGGAGGAAGAAGGAGAAGAGACAACCTCACTAGCTGTCAAAATGCCTGAACTGAAGAGGCAAAGACCTGGTCCCAACCTAGAAAAGAAGTGTGGAGCAATTCGAACAAAAGAAAGAAGTACAGAGAACTTTTCGAAAAGAATCTGAACTTTTCGAAAAGAATCTGTACATTTCGAAAAGAACCAAAAGCTCCAGGCTTAGCTTTCGAAAAGCACCTGAACTCTTCGAAAGGATCTCTAACCTTTTCGAAAAGAAGAGAACTCCTAGCGAACAACATCAGAACTGTGCGAAAAGAGCTTCAGAAGTCACAGAACTCTGCGAAAAGTTCTCCAGACTATGCGAAATGATATTTTGAAGATTCCTAGCATCTGTAAGGGTAATTCAGTAATCTTTTGCATGTGCCTCAATGCAATTAAAAACCAGAGAGATTCTAGAAGATTCTGAGCATGAACTAAAGGCATATTCCACCCCATGTGAACACCCAGAGAAGAAATCACTTGGCGGGAACTTCTAGAAGCTCTAACAGATTTTTGAATTACATAACAGAATTGATGCTTCTGTCATCTGATTGGCTGAACCAAATCAAGCAATTATGATTGGCCAAAACAGATCTGGATCCTCATGCTCGACTACCATTGGTTGATACAGATCTAAGCAATTCTGATTGGTCGATACACATCTGAGCTAGACCTGGGGGAAACTATAAATAGATGAACCATTTGCCCAATTTGGGGATCCAGATTTTGAGTTTCATTTCTATTGCTCTATTTCCAATTCAGATAGCTTGTCTGAAACTCTTGTAATAGCCTAACTTTTACTTGCAATTGAGAGCTGTGAGATATTTTTGTAATTCAAAAGAGAATTATATTCAAGACTACAAATCCCAGAGCTGTTTAAGCTGTGCTCTGTAATTATAATGGTGAATTTGAAAAGGTTGCTGTGAACCGTACGTTCTCAATTAGATTCGTGTTGAGGGTTCCCTATGATATCCTTATTACACTAGACTCCTTTAGATTTACTGTTTTTCAAGCAATTTCCCTTGATTCATTATCCCTGTGGGAATTAGTGTTTGCAACCTAATCTTTCACAACATTTGTAGTGGTGTTTCTTGTTCTGAATTGAGGGTTCAGATTAAAGACTATTGGATGGTCTGTGGCCATTGAAGTGGACATACCATAGCCATAAGTTTAACTCTAATCCTTGAGTTAGATTACTTTCTCTTGCATCTGTGCTTGTAGCCAGATAAAGATTGGATCATCTCTCATTTGATCTACATTTATTCTCATTTTATTTCAAGAACCAAATCAAAGTTAGATATTATTTCTCCATTCTTATTAATTTACATCAAAATCTCCCCAACTCAGATCTGGATCATTTAGTTTAATTGTTACTTTTATCATTTAGTTTAATTGTTACTTTTATCATTTAGTTAATGTGACAAATTCAACCTCTCATCTTATGTGCTTTATAGATAGGATAAGATGCCAGATCTGGTAGCTCAGATCTGGAGGTTTATCTTAAATTTTAAATCAATTCCTTGTGGACGATCTTTTACTCACTTACATTCAAAACTTGCCACAATTGGCCCTGATCTTACAGGCTAATTTACTTCTCTCTGTGCTGATATTTCTTTATTCTTTTTAGTTTTCCAAATTTAGTATAATTCATTATTTACAAATCTGTTTTCAAAACACAAATAAATCATGCACACTTAGAATTAAGCAACACTTGTAATGGAGCTTTGGGTTTCAGAGGTATCAAAGAAAGGGTAAAAAATGATTTAAAGTTTTTATGAGAATTTAACTCTTCTTTAATCTATCTTCTTCTGGCTTCTTTATTCTATTATGTAAATATCCACAATTCTTCCCATTTCTTTTATATACATATATATCCCAGTTCTTCAGTTGTAAAATCGTATTTTACGATTTTTCTTCTTTTGAAAGGTTTTTTACTAAATCGTAATTTCTTTTTTCACAAAAATCATCTTTTTACGATTTTTCTTTCTTTTCTCATATTCCTTTTTTTATTTCTTCAGCTGTACCTCTTTTTGCATTCCCTTTATATGTTCTACTCTTACTCCTTTCACTCGTTCCCTTCTTTTGCATTTTAAATTCTCAGAAATTGTAAGGGTTAAAGGTAGAAAGCTTTAGGTAGTACATATGGTTAAAGGTTTATCAGATTTTTGGTATAAAGAAGTTCGATTTAAGCTTCTAATATGAGTTCAAAGGATAAGATTTTTGAGATTTTGGCTTTTTGGCTCTGGTTTAAATAAAAGATGGCCTTAAATCATTTTTATGATTTACCAGCATAGATGCCTTTTTGCTTTGATATTTCTAATCGATAGTTTTACACAAAAAATCAGTTTATCATATTCTTAGAATAATTCGATTCTAAATTCAACAATATGAGATTTCATAATAGTGTAGAAGTTCAAAGAAATTTTGATTGAATAGAAACAGTCTCTCTCTGAATAAAAGACGAAAATAAGGCTCAAAAGCTCACTGGTTAATAATTTTGAAACTATAATCTAAATTTCTGCAGTTTAGATCAATCTATTGTTTCAAACATCCATTCTAATACAGTGTTCAACAAGCTAAGCATGAATTGTATTGTTCTATATGTTAATTAAAACTTCTACTATAATGAATCGTAAGTTTTCAAATTTGTAATTTTTTCTATCATAAACCCTATGTACTGATCAATTAAAAAAAATTCAATTTTTTTTTAACTAACTGAAACAAATTAAAATAAAACTATACTACTTAACTACTAATATTGTAACAGCTGCCACACTTTAAACCTGACAATACCGGGTACAGACTTCGGTAGGGTCAGGCTTGTGCCTAACACGGGACACAAAGAACTGATTTGGATTTAGTCACGATGATTGTTAAATAGTGGGGCCCTTAGTGGCCTAGTATATTAATTTAGTTGACTAGGTACTCCATTCACTCAAATAGCAGTGTATGAGATATACACTAGAATTTTTGAAACTAACTCATATACTTAATATAAGTGTATCAGACATACACTTGAACTTTGAACTTGACACCAGCCCATACACCCACAAATTGTGTAGCAGAAAAACATAGGATCTAAGCCTTATAAGGCTTATAACATATCACCCGCCAAAAGACTCCACGTGAGCGTGAGTCATTTTTAATTCCCATGCACGCCAAGTGCAAAGGAAATAAAACCCCCACGGCTATCCCTCTCATCCCTCACACTTGGAGTTTCAAACCAGAATGAGCCCCCAAGAAAGAAACCCTCTTCTATCACTCACACCCACTTTGAAATTCTATCTCTTCAAACCCTTGGATCACAAGGTGACCCTACAATTCAGCCAAAAGAATTTACAGATGGTGATCAACCGATCTCGAGAATTTAGTTGCACTCTACCATCAAGAAGTTCTAAATCAATCTTGCGAATTTGACACCGACACCATTTCGACGTCGTCGCTAATAAGAATCCACCAAAAGGTATTCCGTAAAAGGAACCACATATTAGATTAGTTGTTTTACATTAGTTATTTTACAAAAGATTATAGGAAATTGATGACGACTCAGTAAGACCGGATCAACATTCAGAAAAATCGGTCACATGTGAGGATTTGGAGCTGAAATCTTCGATTTCCAAAGCCCCGGAACCTCGTACACCAAATTAAAAGATATTAATGAAGTTTCTATCAAAATTGAACTGAAAATAGTGTGAAAGACATAAGAAGCATAGAGAGGAAGCTCAAAGGAATTGTGAAACATAATCGGAGAAGACAACACACAGCAAGCTAAGTCTATCAGGCTTGCCATGGCAACATCAAGCTTCTTGCGGCAACCCTTATAGACACCCCCATTTTGCCCTCTCGAAATATACCTCATAACCCTGGTGTGGGACCATGCACTGAAACAATAGTACATGATTGAACACATGCTGAAACGATAGCTCTGTGGCTCAGATCCCAACGTAGGGAGACTATATACTGAAATAATAGTATATAGTCAGAATGCAGACTGAAACAACAGTCTTGCATCTCAGACTAGAGACCAGACCCGGACAACCCTGAATTAAGCGCCTGAAACCTCCCGCATAATTCGATTGCACGCTAGACCACAAACGTGCAATCAGTCCCCCTTTCAGACTAAACTTCCTTTCCCAAACCATCTCGAGACTCGATCACGTGCCTGAAATCAGACGAGCGATCGGATTGCACGCCCGATCACCGGCACACAATTGGCCTAGTGTTGCGTGATCTCTCAGTTGCTGTGCTTTATTGGTTGGTGGTAAAAGTTATTTAAAAATCAAAGAAAGAGTAAAATAGGGGATGGAATCAGCACAACTAAGAAATCCTAGACCTGTAAGATACAGGGTCTATTGTAACAAGTTTTGATAAGTAAGAGTTTGTCCCACAGGGAAAGGTGATCTACAGCTCCAAAGGAGCCATCTCTAGTAGTCCCTCTAGATCTGACTACAGATCTGGCAGTCCTAAGAGGAGGGGAGTTTAAGGTCACTTATTCTAAGTATTCTAAGGTACTCTAATGTCTAAACTACAAAAGGGGTTGAGAGGATGGATGGAGTGTAGAAAATAAATATAAAAGGGTGAGAAGTATATTATTGAGCCCAGATCAGAGGAGTTTTGTAACTCAGATTTAGATATGATATTATAGAAATCCTGTCCAATGGCTACATTATCACCACTGAGGAGAAAGGATTCAACCCATCACTCTGCCATGACTCAACCCTTAAGGTTATAACCTGTCCACTCAAATGGTCACAGACTATCCCATAGGGGAACCACAATCCAGGGATGGGTCAAAACATAACAAGTAAATCATTGGAGGCACTATTTCATCCAGGCTACCAGCTCAAGAATCCATAGGGAACCTCAACCTCTAAAGCTCTATGTGTGGGGCTAAGGCTGTATAGGATCATGATAGCCCAGACACATAGAACCAGCAAGCGATTGAGTACAACCTTCGATCTAGCTGTCTATTGCTTGAGTGAGGCTACAATGGTCCAGTCACAAGCCTACAATCTCTATAACCAAATCAGATCCAACATCTGATGGCGGATCTATATCAGTACAGGGGAGTCTGCCTCTGTACAATCTCCCACCAGGCTTCTACAAGCTCAGGTGTAAAGAAGAAGGATCCATCTTGGATCGGTGAATTAGAATCACCCTAAGGCTATAACCTGTCCACTTGAATGGTCACAGACTATCCCAGAGGCTATCCTCCTCACGGAGCCCAAGACAAAATAAGAATATTGCTGCCACCACCATGGTTACCAGGCTACCAGCTCAAGCTCCCATGGGGATTTCAGATCTAGTGGGTCCTGTGGTGGGGCTAAGGCTGTATAGGACCATGATAGCCCAGACACACAGGTCACTTGGATCTGAATGGCCCTTAGAATCAGTCCTCCATTGGTTTGAAACACAGCCAAAGCAATGGCGGATCACAAGGCAGCAGCCTTGCACAGAGCATCTCACATTCAAACACAAATCCCACAAAGTACAGATCCTATTACAGAACTTCCATTAATCTAGTTCAAAATGCATACAAAGACATAGCCAACAAGTGCTGGACTATAGAGGGAAGGAAAAAGAAAAGGAAAACTACTTACAACTACAAAAAGAAAAATAAAGCGATCTCAGATCAAGTCTCCAAGAAATGAGACGTGTTCCCAACTATTCCAGGATGTAGAAAGAAAAGAAAGTCTAAGCTCTCCCAAACCTGAGCTAAGTGTGGGTATTTATAGCAGTGGTGTGGCAGTGCATTAGGGTTAGGAAACCCTAATTTTAACGATGCCATGTGGCCGAATAGTGATCCTTCAATGCCTTGGGGCACGTGCACGGAGATTTGAGCATGGGAGTGCGTGCCCTAATCGTTGGAAATTCTCAGAAAGTCCTCTGCTGAAGAGATGGAAGTTTGAGGTTCAAAGCTTCGCTAGGTAGCCATTGTTTCCCAGACTTGTCGCGTGATAGCTCTTGCTCTTCACGAGGATGGTTTGACATTGAAGCTTCAGCCGTCGTGAGGTTGGCTTGGTTTGCTCTTCAGGCAGTGGCGAGGTTGAGTAGACATCAGAGCCTCAGATGTCGCGGGGTTGGAGCTCGAGCAGTCGCGAGGTAGCTGCGCGATCGCTGGGTTGATCTTTGCGAGGATAGATTTGAATAGCGCGAGAACTTCTCTTTACTGGCCTTTGCGAGATATCTCGTGAGGCTATAATGGGTTCTGAACTGCGCAAGGTTCCAGGTCTTAACTGATCTTCGCGAGGATGGCATTGCCCTCGCAAGGATGCTTTCTTCTTGAATGGCGTGAGAACTGCGCGAGGAGTTCTCTTCTGATAATTGATCCCGCCATCGCGCTGACAACCGAGGAGTCTCTGAAGCTCTCTTCTTCTCAGAGTGAAGCGCGAGGTTGAGAGAGGTCTGCTGAATCATGTGAGATCAAGCGATGTGTTCTACTCTTGAGCTTCGTGAGAGCTGTGCGAGTTTATGTTTCTGAAGCTCTTTAGTCAATCAACTGCGCGAGAAGTTGTTGTAAGGTCTTGGGAAGCTCAGCTGGACTGCGCGAGGCTTATTTCAGGTCTGGATTCAGAGTCTATTCTTCTGAGGGACTTCTGGTGCCAAAACAGGCTCTTTAGCAGGATTCTTGGCCTTATTTCACTGCTGGTTATTACCTACATAAAACACTTAACAAGGACTTATTAGGTGGCTATGGGTCTAATCAAAGGTTAAGTTAAGGGGTGAAAAGTGGTACTTTTCAGGTCTTAACACCTAGGCCCGACCTAGCCTCATAGTCCTTGACCCCTAAGTTTCCTTGATTGAACGCTTCTGAAGAAACGCTTAATCGGATTGTGCACGTCCTAACAAGCGCGCAATTAGCCCTAACGCTATTAGGAGTAGGAAACTCGCTAAGCAAGTCAGCTGGTCGCTCAATGAGTCGGTGACCAACTCAAAGCGATTAAGAGCCGAGAAACTGGTGCATAATTCAGTTAAATGCCTGGAAAAGGGCGCCTAATTGAAGAAAAACCTATAAAAGATATTTTTTTAATTCGGCCCACACACAACGCAACGGAGGCTGGGCAATTCTTGAAGAGAGAATGGATTTTTTTGGGATTCCGAAACCAGAGAACTCTGAGGATAAACCCATAGAGCAACCTAGTCATGATTTTAAAATTCAAGCGCAGAATCTTCGAGATTTCTCTCCGCAGCCCCGGTCCTAGGTAAAAATCTTAGTTTTAGACCTAGGATTTTTCTTTTAGTTTTAATCATAGATTTTAATTTTCAGTTCGAGACCGTAGCACCTTTTTTTTTAAAGATTGCAAATATTTTATATCTGATTCTAATTCTTCAAATTCAGAACCGGCTCTTAATCCAACGGTCTAATTTATCGACCCTAGGCTTTAATTTCGTTCTAAAATCTTAATTTCCAGTCCTATCATTAATTTTTGGTTCTAATCCTTGGATTCTAGAACCAGTCCTTAATCATACGGTCTGATTTTCTGATTTCAGACCACCCGAATTCAGTCCTAGAAAGTTAAATTTTAATTTTAATTCCTTATTTTAATATCCCCAAAAATCTTAAATATTAATACTACTTTCTACAATTCTAGTTCATGATTCAATTCACAATTATTATTCCGAAATCAATTCCAAAAAATCCAAAATACTATTTCACTGTCCAAAATCTAATTTATCTTTAATCTCACCCATCCTTGCCCAAGGGAGCTTACGGAGGGTACTCGGGAACGAGGCCAATCCTCCTTAGCATAGCGGGCCCAAACCCTTTTTTAAAAGAATTTTAGAATTAATTAATTACTTTTTTTTTTATCTTGTTAGTATAATTAATTAGTAGATTTATTTTGTTTCAGCATAATTAATTAATTAAGTTAATTAGATTTTGGTATGATTGATTAATTTCTTTAAATCAGAATTTAAGTGATTAATATCTTGCTTTAATTAGAATTTAATATGATTAATTTATTTTTTTAATTAGATTTTTAGTATAGTAAATTCATTGCTTTAATTAGAATTTTAATAAAATTAGTTTATTTATTTCAATTAGATTTTTAATAAAATCTATTTATTTGTCTTAATTAGATTTTAAGAAAATTAATTCATTTGCCTTAAAAATTAGAGTTTCAGTAAAATTAGTTTTCTATTTCGATTAGAATTCTAGTAAGACTATTATACTTGATTTAATTTGAATTCTAATACAACTAGTATACTTGCTCTATGTAGAATTCTAGTATAATTAGTATGCTCAAATTAATTAAAGTTTCATTAGAACCAACATGCTTGCACTCCTAGTACAATTAGGAGACCTGATCATAATTAGACTTCTAATAGGATTAGGAGACTAAGATTAATCGGACTTTTAGCAGTATTAGGACACTTAATTAATTAGACTTTCAATAAAGATAGGAATAGTAAAAATTAATTAGACTCTTAATAGAACTGAAATATTAAATTAAATAAACTACAATAGATCACCACACAGCTAAACTCACAATAGAATCAGGGAAGTCTAAACTAACCAGAACTATAACAATAAAGGAAAATAAAAGAAAAATTAAACTATCTAAATTAAGAAAAAGACATAGCTACTGACGTTCGGAGGCAGACGATTCAGTGTAGAAGTAACCCATACCTGCTCTTAAGCATGATCATTGACGTGTTGCAGCGTCGATAAATATCTACAGCTGGCGATCACAACAAACTAGGAACCTTCCGAAAAAACCCTTTATTTATTTTACCTCCACTATTCCAAATGTCGCATTGCTAGAATCCACTTGGACAGAATTGGAGCCACTAATTCAACGGGGACCAAGAGGAACCCATAAAAATCACGCACCAACAGACTGGCAATCGCGATGGCACCCTTTTGCAAACTTTTTTTCTAAATAGTTAGTTTTCATCTTATCTCCCTATTTTCCTTTCCATCATGTCATTTAGATCCCCTCTTATATATATATGATTCTTTGTCAAAAACTCGAGATGTCTGGTATATAAAGGGTGAGTTTAGGAGACCCACCATTGTGGGGATATCATAACAACCCCGCATACGAACAAGAACCGTTTCACAATTCCAGCCCACGACAACCTGAGATTAACATGGCTGGCGAGCAAGAAAATCCCTTCTCCACCCCACACACCGGTAATAATCATAATGGGAGAGATGGTCCGCTTAACAAATTGTAGAACTCAATATTCAAAGAATACAAAGAGGAGACGACGACTCTGAAGAATTGCTTCGAGGGTTGGCCGCCACATATGAAACCATTAGGTCCCGATAATTTTCAGAAGAACAAGAGTGACAAGAGAGGCCACCTCCTACCCCGAGCACGGTGTCAGCCCGCGTCATGCTATTGAGACAACCTGCCCACACATTCTTCAATGATGACTCTTTAGACAAGGTTTGCTCATGGGTCGCTCCAAAAGACAGCACTGTTAAAATCAAAGATCTCCCTAAAATGCTCGATGAGTATATGGCCAAGAGAGAGCGCCCTGGTTACTCATTTGGATTCGATAAATTTTGCGGGGACGTCGAGTTTAATTTACCAATAGGATTTAAGCCACCAAAATTTATCAAATATAATGACACGAGAAATCTGAATCATCACTTAGCCCTCTTTTGTAATTATTGCTGACCCATATATGATAATCAAGGACTTCTCATTTACTATTTTCAATGCTCATTAGAAGGAGAATCTTTAGATTGGTTTGCGGGACTCCCGCTTTATAAGATAGAGACCTTCAATGAATTAGTCTGTCAATTCTTAGACCAATACAAACACTTGATCTAAGAGACGGTTAGTCTCAGCGATCTAATGGCAACCAAGCAAGGACCTGATAAAGAATTTACCGACTTTGTCGCCAGATGGAGAAAACTCGCTGCTAGGACCGGCACCTCAATGATAGAGAAGGATTCGGTGGACATTATCATAGATAATACTAGAGAACTGTTAAAGAGCACACTTGTCATAAGTGATTGCCTCGACTTCACTGCACTCCACTCTCGGGAATCCCGACTAGCGTGACACATTAAAGGCGGAGATCTCACACTATCCATAGTCATGCAAAAAATATGCTCTTCCAACGAACTGAAATTGAAAAATAATAAGAAAGCCTCAGACACTGAGCAAGTTAACACCGTTGTCAACCAAGGATAAAACTCTAGTAACAGGAACTTCCAACCACAAAATTTGAATAAAATCAAAATCAATAATGGTATACCAACCAAAACTAAGGTGCTAATCAACAAAGATACGCAAACCAAAACTAAGGCCAAAATTAGAATCAAGGTCAATACCCGAATAGAAATTAATATCCTAACACCTATCAGAACCAAAACATGACACAGAACCGATTGGCCCACACTCCAAATTATAATAACGTACCCCCACCACAGAAGTTTAACTCAGCCAGAGGCCCCTACCAAACGAGGCGGGAATACTATCCCCCTTTACCGGATATAATTCCCAACATCTTCCATCTCCTTAACACTCAAAATCTCCTTCAATTCCTACAGATTAAACCCCGCCCATGGCCGACAAGTCTAGACTATAGTAAATACTATGCCTTCCATCAATACAAGGGACACAACCTAGAAGACTGTTGGGTCTTCAGAGACGTAATCTATGACATGAATGACCAAAGTCATATTGATTGGGAAGCGCTTAGGAATCCTAACCCTAATAATAACCAACCTTAATAAAATTTAGGAATCATTAAAAATTCCATGCCTAACCACAACCAAGCAACACCGGCTCAGGTCACTACCGTAGATCTCTCCGGTCGATTCCCCTTCCAACTTTCCACTTTAATCACTCGCATCCAACCCTCTGCTGCTTTCGCCTGACCAGTGAGAGCTCCTTCACCCCCGCATCCCTCGGCCTTGATCACTCACATCGCCCCGTCGAGTCCACCTCCTTATTCAAAATTCACTCAGATACGAGTTCATTCCTTTAGGGCTAGGAGACCATTCCTCCGTAATCACCCACCAGAGCCTTCAACCCCTCCAAATCCCAAACCAACGCCATTACCGCTCCCTTTGTCCGATTCTAAACCCGAGTATAGAGGTCACGTTCTCCAAACTACAGCACAAATTGCTGCATGGGTAGAAAGTGTCACCCGAAAAACTCCAAGTAGAGACAACGAAATAATCATCGAGCGCCGGCTGAATCTAAGAGAAAGTGAGCTAGAAGAATATCCTGACCCGTGCGAGACGCTGGTCTATGCTTTCATAGAAGAGGAAGATTACTTGCCACCTTGAAGCGGCACCATTCGGGTACCCGTTCCAATCTCAAATTTCACCCATTTCACTAATACATCTGTGTCAAGCCGCGCCGGGTTCGGTCAACAACCGACTTGTCCGATTCTCAAATCAGGAACCAATTACCCACCTCCGCCTTTCCCTCGAAATAAGGATTTCATGAATGCGCAACCACTAGAGGGGAATGTGAGAGAAAGAGAAGTTAACTTGCCTCCCCCACCTCACATCATCCCCCCACCAATTTCTGCACCTCAACCATTCCAACCACCCGCACCTAAGGCCCATCGGCCAGGCAAAGAAACTGCGCTTGAGCCAGGGCAAGAATACGATCTTCTGCGGCATCTCTAGAAGATCCCGACCCAGATATCCATACTAGAACTCATCAAGAAATCACCTGATCATCACTGATTGTTGATAAGGACACTTGAAGACACACAAGTGGATGCGGATATGACCCAAGATGAGCTTCATCAAATCACTTCGGTCATAGCGTAACCTCCGGCGCTCACTTTTATATACGCAAACATGCCAAAAGAGTTACTCCGTGGGAGTGCAACCACCATATATCTTACGATCATAATTAGAGGATTCTCCGTACCACAAGCACTTGTTGACACGGGAGCAGGACTTAACATCTACCCACTCACCACGTTAAAAATACTCGAATACACGGAGCAGGATGTTAGGCCATCCACACTGTCACTCATAGCTTATGATGGATCGCGCTGCTTTGTCAAAGGAACTATCAAGCTACTGGTTCGCCTCAGACCTGTAATGAAAGACGTTACCTTCCATATTTCTGATTCCGCTAGTATATACAATCTCATTTTAGGAAGGAAATGGCTGGAGTCGATGAAGGCCGTCGCATCCACATATCATCAATGCGTCAAATTCTCATACGAGGACTCTATCGTCCATATATACGCTGATGCACCTTCTAGGAGATGGATACTGATTACGTGGTGAGCATACCAATCGCTCACGATTATGTGTTGAATACGGGTCATATTCAAAAGACTCGAATCCCTGATGAGACAACTGTTGTGGAAGTCCGTCCCCCTACCCCTCCTAGTTTTCTCCCAACGCGTCAACCAAAATTAGTGAGAAGAGAGGTTGGCCCATACCTCGCCAAACTCTATGCCATTAACCCTACCGCGACAAAAGGGTGGGACCTTCTGTACCAACTTGGATACATTCCCCACACTGGACTCGGTAAAAATAAATAAGGTCGTGTAGGATATGCTGTCCCAACACAAATATGTAAGCACATAGGGTTAGGTTACCAATCCGATGGCCCGCAGCTAACTTGTCCCCTACCTCACCAAAATGGTCTCTATATGACCACTTTGCCTATGGGACCACTGAGAAAGCAGATGTGCCAAAGCATAAGGAAGTGTCCTTCATTAGATCCCAAGAAATGGAAATTGAGCAAATGACTAAAGCGTTCAATGATTTAACCAATTTAAACGATGATATCGATAAACCGCTCGAAGGAATCAAGCCCATGTTTGACACTAACGAATTTATAGAAGTGAGGAGAGAAGAACCTCTAGAACTCGGCCCACGAGTAGAAGAGTGAGAATCCACTAACGATGAAGATTTTCACATAGTAGCCCTATAAGATAGTGAAGAAAACCTACGCTTAATATGGGAAAGAAAGGATACTCCACAAGAAAGTGCTAACTTGTATAACATTCACCTCAGCCTTGGACTTGAGAGATAGGAATGCCCTTGGGACTCCCTTATATCGCTTACCCATACCAGCCCCACTGTAGGGCATGAGCGCTTCGGTAGTTGGACCCAACGCTCTACGATAGAAGAATCGAATCACTCCAACCTCATGGCCAATAACACAAGTAATGACCTACCACCTCAACTACCGACACAAGAAGCAGAAAATCCCAATGGTCATCTGGTTGACCTAGGGGGAAACACTCACGTCACCCTCATAGACTTTGAAGAGGAACTTGAATTAGACACTTCTACATCCTCAAATTTGCCATAATTATAAATATTTTAGAAATCTCTGGAGGAAGAATGACAACCTCCCCCGAGTGATGAGGACTACTGGATAGACCTTTCGGCACTCAAGTTAGCGGAGCGAGCCAATTTAGGACTTCAAGCACTATCAGATCAAGAAGATGAATTCAATACTGTCTTCGACTCTAACCTAGAAGGATGGGAATGTCCTTGGGAATCCCCTTGTATTCTTCACAATTATCAACCTCGCTGCTGAGCATGCATGCTTATCCTAATGTATTATGAAGATCAAGGAAAAGAACTCACTACCCCTTAGGATCCTTTGGGAGATCTCCCTCGATGGAAAGAACAATATTATTACGACCCAGAGGATGATAGTTTAATTGACTACGATCTTCAGAGTTTCTTCGGAGAAGAGGTGATCAATGTGGCAAAAGAAATCTAAGCGCTAGTGCCGCTGTCACAAGTGTCACTTATTCAAAAGATCTCATCAGATAAGGACTCCAAAAAAAAAATGCCAAATTCACAATAAGTTCGTATTTCCTGAAGAATAGCCCGAACGACTCCGACAGCCGTCTCGCTCCCTCAATTAGAGGAAGCAATTCTCCCAGTGCCCCTTGGGGCGACTGTTAAGACCTGAAAAGTAACACTTTTTACCCCTTAACTTAGCCTTTGATTAGACCCTTAGCCATCTAATAAATGTTTGTTAAGCTATTTTTGTAGGTTATAAACAGCAGTGCAATAAGGCCATAAATCCTGTTAAGGAGCCCATAATTGGCACCAGAAGTACCTCAGAAGAATGAGCCATGAATCCAGACCTAAGGTAAGCCTCGCGCAACTGATAAAGCTCCAGAGGATTCAGAAAAATATGCTTCGCACAGTCCTCACGAAGTCCCAAGACTTCACAATAATTTCTCGCGCAGTTGAGTGACAGAAGAGCTTCAGAAGCCTTGAGTCGCGCAGCTCTAGCGAAGTTCAGAAGTTAAAGGTCACGCAGTCTCGCGCAGTTTAAGAGAGCTTCAGAAAAAGCCTCGTGCAGTAGCTGCGGGATGCAAATGTCAAGAGAACTTGTCGAGCAGTTCAGAAAAGCCTCAAAGCTATCATGAGGATCCTCGCAAAGTTCCATTAAGAAGTGAACTTCTCGCGCAGTTCTCGCGCTGTTCAAGAAGAAAGTAGTCTCGCGAAGCCAGAGTTATCCTCGCAAAGATTTATTATGAAATGGATTGCTCGCACAGTTCTCGTGCTATTCACAAGTAGCAATCCAACTGCGCGAAGCCCAATCCAGCGAGAGCTTAACTATCTACCTCGCGACTGCTCAAAGCATCAAGAAGCTGCAACCCCGCGACATCTGAAGTTTTAATGCAAACTCATCCTCGCGAAGTCTGTGCTACCACGCGACAAGTCTGGGAATCGATTGCAACCTGGCGAAGCTCTGAACTCCAACTTCCATCATTCTATAGAGGACATTATGGAGATTTCTAGTGATTAGGGCACGCACTCCCATGCTCAAATCTTTGTGCACGTGCCTCGAGGCATCTAAGGATCATCAATAGGCCACGTGGCATCGCTAAAATTAGGGTTTCCTAACCCTAATGCACCGCCACACCCACTGCTATATAAACCTAAGCCTAGTTTAGGTTTAGGGACCCTGGTTTTAGACTTAGACGCCCAGAAGAGCTCAGACCTTATCACTGATACGTGATCTGAGATCTTCTTCTTTTCTGTTCTTCTGTAGTTGTAAGTAGTTTTTCTTTTTCTTTTTCCTTCTCTCCATGGCCCAGCACTTGCTGGCCATGCCTATGGATGTTTATTGAGATTAGATAAATGGAATTTGTGATTGGGTGTTGTACTTTTATGAGATTCGTGTGTTTGTGAGTTGCTCTGTGCAAGGCTGCTGCCTTGTGATCCGCCATTGCTTTGGTTGTGATTCAAACCAATGGTGAACTGATTCTAAGGACCCAATCAGATCCAAGTAACCTGTGTGTCTGGGCTATCATGGTCCGATACAGCCTTAGCCCCACCACAAGGCCCACTAGATCTGAAATCCCCATGGAAGCCTGAGCTGGTAGCCTTGTGACCATGGTGGTGGCAGCAATATTCTTGTTTTGTTTTGGGCTCCGTGAGGAGGATAACCTCTGGGATAGTCTGTGACCATTCAAGTGGACAGGTTATAGCCTTAGGGTGAATCCAATCCGCTGATCCAAAATGGATCCTTCTTCTCCGAGCCTGAGCTTGTAGCCTGGTAGGAGATTGTACAGAGGCAGACTCCCCTATATTAGCATAGACTCGCCATCAGATGTTAGATCTAATCTGGTTATGGAGATTGTAGGCTTGTGACTGGACCATTGTAGTCCCACTCAAGCAATGGACAGCTAGATCGAAGGTGGTACTCAATCTCTTGCTGGTTCTATGTGTCTGGGCTATCATGGTCCTATACAGCTTTAGCCCCACACATAGAGCTTTAGAGGTTGAGGTTCCCTATGGATTCCTGAGCTTGTAGCCTGGATGAAGTAGTGCCTACAATGATTAACTTGTTCTGACCCATCTCTGGACTGTGGTTCCGCTATGGGATAGTCTGTGACCATTTAAGTGGACAAGTTATAACCTTAAGGGATTGGATCATGGCAATGGTATGAGTTGGATTCTTTCTCCTCTTTGGTGATAATGTAGCTATTGGACAGGATTTCTATACCAGCAGATCTGGATCTGAGTCATAAATTCCAGCAGATCTGAACCCAATAGCATACTTCTCACCCTTTTATATTTATTTTCCCTCACTCCATCCATCTTCTCAACCCTTTCTGTAGTTAGTTCATTAGGCTACCTTAGGATACTTAGAATAAGTGACCCTAAACTCCCCTCCTTTTAGGACTGCCAGATCTGTAGTCAGATCTAGAGGGACTACTAGAGATGGCTCCCTTGGAGCCGTAGATCAACTCTTCCCTGTGGGACAAACTCTTACTTATCAAAACTTGCTACAAATGGACCCTGTATCTTGCAGGTCTAGGATTTCTCAGTTGTGCTGATTCCATTCCCTATTTTACTTTGATTTTAAATTGCTTTTACCACCAACAAATAAAGTAAGCACATCTAGATTCGCAACAAGTTTTTGGTGCCGCTGCCGGGGAAAGATGATCTATTAGTAGACCCTTAGTTTTTATATTTTTAGTATTCTTTGTAGCTGTGAATAATTGATACTGCTGATGTAATTTTGAATCTTTCTTGCAGATCTAGACAGCAGCAGAGAAGGACAGTGGACTGCATCTGGAGATTAGCTACCTCTGTTTGCAAATTCTCTAACCTTTAAAACTCTGTCTATTTCTCTTATAATTTTCATAGCAGTATTTAGGATAGCTGTACATTTATGTTTTCTTAAATAGCTATAAATTTGTTAGATAAATTCTTTGAGTCAAGTGCAATGTGCCTGCAAGGAGTTGTCCCTGCTGGTGGTGTGTTTATATGCTAGGTAGGAGATCTCTTAGTCCTACTTTAGAGCCTTTCAACCCTGAGCTAGAAAGGGGTAGAAGACTTAGAAGGAACAGGCACACCACAGTAGAGCCCCCAATTGAATCTGAGACAGTAGCAATGGGTGAAGAACAACCCAGAACTCTCAAGGAGTTGAATGCTCCGAATGACTATAACTCTCCATTTAGCATTCAATTCCCTGATGTTCAAGGGAATTATGAAATTAAAACTTCTATCATCTAGATGGTGCCCTCTTTCCATGGGCTTAGCAAGGAGGACCCTTATAAGCATATTGACCAATTTTTGGCCTTGTGCACCACATTCAATATCGCTGGTTTGAGACCTGAGGCTACTAGGCTCAGGCTCTTTCCCTTCTCTGTGAAGGATAAGGCTAGTACCTGGTTGGCCACTCTTCCCAATAATGGCATCACATCTTGGAAAGACCTATAGACCAAGTTCCTGACAAAGTTCTTCCCAGAGACAAAAACTAGCCAGTTGAGGAAGAAAATTCTTGCTTTTGCCCAATCCCCAACTGAGGATTTTAATCAAGCCTGGGATAGGTTTAAAGAAATGCTCAAATAATGCCCCCACCACAAGATCCCAGACTGGCAGCTTGTACAAAGCTTCTACAATGGGATTAATGAGAAAAATAGAGATATGGTAGATGCCTCTTGTGGTGGAACCTACATACACAAGACTGCTGATGAGGCATGGGAATTGTTTGAAGTAATTAGTGAAAATACTTTTCAAAAGCTATCCCTGGCAAGAACTAGTCAGGAGTTTGTGTCAAAAGTGGAGCCTACTGCATCGTCAAGAGGAAAAGTTTATGAGGTGTCTGGGAACAATGATCTGCAGCTGTAGATGGCAAACCTCTCTTTGAAGTTTGACAAATTACTGACTGTGATGCAACCCAGAAGGGCTGCTCAAGTGGTGGAGGCATGTTTGATATGCCAATCCCCACAACACACAGTGGAGGAATGTCCATCTGCAGGGCAATATCCTGAATTGGTATTGGAACATGTCGTTCTTTGCACAATCTTAGCGACAACAATAACTGGTGGCTTATAACAGGCGACCATATGGATACCAACACCAAAATGCTGGTTACCAATGGAGAGACCACCCAAATCTGAGGTGGAGGCAAGACAATTATATGCAGCCCCAGCAAATGATGGCCTTACCTCAAAGGCCACAAAGTAGTTAGCTTCAATCTGTGGATATGCCCCTAGGTCTAATCAGCCCCATCAAGAATAAACAAAATCAATTGGTCTTACCCCCATCTCAACTCAGAAATACTTCTTTCGAGGACCAGGTCTTGACCTCACTGCAAAACCTAGGGTCCGTGGCTCAGACTGTGAATTCTCATGGTCAGAGCATAAAGAAGATGGAAGAGCAGATTGGCCAGCTAGCGAATGCCTTAGCTAAACGAGAGGAGGGGAGGTTGCCCAGTCAACCAGTGGTTAATCCCAAAGGCCAATTTTTGATTGGTGAAGGATCCTCAAACCTTGAGGGGCAAGGGGATCTTTCATTGACTTGATTCACAGAATTGTACATTGTGTATGTTATGTATTTTAGTGTGATTTGTTCTTTTTTCTGTTTATAGGAATTTCTAGTGATCTTGTCGGAGTCTGAATTTATATGACCTGAAAATTCTTCTGCCTGCTTTGGTTCTTATTCCCTTTGACTTGTTGATTGTGATTGAACAAATGACGGTGGTACTGTTTTGATAATGGGAATGCTGTTTAAATTTGAGGTTTTGATAAAATGCTTTTTGAGTAATTGCATGATTAATTGTTGGGAAAGGTTGGAGAGTCCTGTTTAGAATGACTAAAGGTGCCCCTGGAAAAGAGAATGTGGGAGAATCCACCCACAAAACAAAGGAAAATGACAGACTAATGGGTGTGTGATCCGTGTCACTGTTTTAGCTGTCGCGAGGTTCTGAAAAATAGGCGTGGTTTCTTCTCGCGCAATTCATAAGATGTTATCCTGCTAAGCTATCGCAAGATTCAACACAATTGTGTGGACTCTCTCGCACGATCCAAATGAAAGTCCAATCTCGCGACCCACTCATTTCTATCCAGCGAGCTGACATTTTCAAAGCGCACCGAGCCTCGCGATTTATATAATCCAACCTCGCGCTGCTTTCCTTTTCTGTTTTCTCTTTCTTCTCCAGCCAGTGAAACCCTAGCTTTGACTCCCATTAACCTCTCTCCTCCAGCATCCTTTCTACAGTCCATCATTCACCTTCAAATTTTGGGGATTTGCTCCTACAGCCTCCATCATCGGTTGCCCTCTGATAGGAGCTCTCGCGGTCTTTCGTGCATCAGATTGAACAGAACCCTAAGTTTTAGGGTAAGACTCATCTCTCAACATTTGCTTTTCATTTTTCAAACTACACATTCACAGAGGAAAAGTTTAATGGCCCCTAAGAGCACACCTGTGAAAAGAGCAAGGGATAAGGCTCTCGTGGAGCCCACTCCCAAGAAGGCCAAGTCCTCAACGACGCCGCAAAAGGGAAAGAAATGGTTCAGGAAGTGGCTGAACTAACACCTGATTACTCTACACCCTCTGAGCTCCTGACTCCCATTCCCTTGGAGCCTGAAGCTGTTTTTGACCTATCTTTCTTTGAAATGGAACCTCTGTCAGCCCCTGCCATTGAGTTCATGCGCAAGGCTGGATTGACCTCCCTGCTGCAAGCTATCCCTGCACTAGCCTACCCTAGACTAGTGCAACTCTTTTACCAACACATTAGGGCTAGACCAGACCACCGTGGGCAGCCAAGCCTCCTTGTGTTAGTTGACAATTTTGAAATGTTACTCAGCTCTGAGTTGATTGCTGAAGTGATGGGCATCTCTGCTATCTTTGACCACAACTGTGGATATGGCCCCCTTGTGTGTGCCCCCATTGATACAATTGCACAAGCCCTAACCAGAGGATTGAAGGCCACCGAGGATTCCATAAGGAGAAGAGACCTGGACCCTAAACTTCTATTCATTGATCAAGTTCTGCGGAAAAACATCTATTGTGTCGGCCATCAGCAAGAGAGGAGGACCCCAATTGCTGATGCTGTTTATTCCTTTTCTCGGGGCCACGGTTTTCATGCTGCAAGATTGATTTTTGAAGCAATAAAGGATGTGATGGTGAAGCTAGAACAGAAAAAGCAGCTCCACACTCTCCCCTATGCGAGACTCATTACCAAATTACTTTTGAGGGGAGGGTACAAGATACCAGTAGGGGAGTTAACCATTGACCTCACCCCTACAACTTTTGCAAAGAGGCAATGGGGGATCAACAGGAGTCTAATGGATCCCTAAAAGAAGAAGAAGAAGGCTGAGGCCCAGGTTGCTATAGAGCAAGGAGAGGGGACTGCTGTTGCTAAAGCTCCTGCTCCCAAAAAGGTGGCTAAAGCTCCTGCTCCCAAGAAGGTGGTGCAAGCTCCTGTCGCTATTGACTCTATAGCAAGACCTCCATCCACCACAACTGTCCCTCCATCAGTTTCTTTGCCTATTCCATCTCTCCCTTTCCCTCTTTTATCTCCCTCATCCATACCCTCACGTTTCCCTGTGATTGGTTCCTGGGAGGAACACATTGACCCCCATGACAGCCCTTTACCTTCACCTACATTACCTCAGTACACACCCCCAATTCCCCCATCATCTGAACTGAACCCTGACAGCCCTCCCCTGATATCCTACATTAAAAAGAAAACCTCTCACACAACCCCTACCATATCCTTACCTAAACCAACCACCCCTATCATTCCCACAGAAACCCCACACATTGACACAGCCATCATCCCAGCCATCCCTACTTCACCTCCACTTATAGACCTTGATTTAAACCTCACCACTACTTCCGAATATCAGGCCTTCATGACTACATTGCTTGACACCTTGCCAACCCATGATATCCCTCTCCCAGATTCCCCACTTCCCTCCCCACATCACTCACCAGAACCTCCATCTCCTCCTCCTACAACCTTCCATCATGCCCCTACTTTCCCTTTCCAACCTGTTCCCTCTTCTTCTCATACTCCACCCCAACCACACTTCGACACATTTACCCATATCCTTTCCCTAATACATGACATTCAAACCCAACTATCAACCACAACCCATACCCAAGACCAAATGCAAACTGACATCACCACCATCAAATCCACCCTTCAAATATTGACAAAACCACCCATCTCTGTATAAACACCTCCTACACCTCAAATCCAGTCCCCTTCCACCTCTGACTCCACAGTACAACCAGATTTTCCCCCCATTGACTTAACTACAACCCTCACCCTCCAAGACACCATACCCCACCACTCCTTCCCCACTCTACCTATCCTTCCCCCACTCATTTTACCCCCACCACAATTTACCAACCAATCAACCCAAACAGACCCCATTCCTTTCCCATCCACATTCTCCATCCACCCACACACACTTTTGGCCCCACCATTACCATTCAGACCCTTCACCATTCCATTTTACCCTTACCCAGAACCACCCACCTTCAGTGACCCCACTTCATTTGCTTTACTACCCATGCCCTCCATTCCACCTCTCATTTTACCGCCTCCTAGATTCTCTGACAACATGACTCAAACGGACCCATAACTTTTTGCCCAGCCCCCACATGTGAATGTCCTCCCTGCCACTTTACCCCCACAGGACCAATCACCTGCTACTTCTTCCACTCCCTTTCTACCTATCCTAACCAAGACATTCCTATTACACCCCTCCTTACTTCACCCTCCTCCATGCCATGAGGGACAATGCTTACATCAAGAGAGATGTTCTCAGGGGCATGGCCCAACTTCGACAATCCATTGAGTACCCTTTGCTGCAGAAGTTGAGTGACCTGAAGCTTACTCACAGGCAGAAGCTGAGAGATATTTCAAAGGGGTGGGAGTCAATTTTGGAGACCCTCAATGACACAAAGGCTGACGCAACTTACTATAAACTGAATGCGGAGATGGAGAAAGCCAATGCCGAACTGGAGCAAAAGAGAGCCCGGATGTATGAAAAGAAACTTAACAATGCTCAGGAGATCCACAGGCTCACTAAGGGGCTTTCTGATGCCAAACTCCTTTATGCTGAAAAACAGATTGAAATTTTACAAAAAAGGATTGCATCTCTGACAGGCCAACCAATTCAAGCCACCCCTCTTGCCACAGCACCCCCTGAGACCCCAGCTTCCACACACCTCGGGCCATCTTCTTCCATTCCCCCTGCTCCTACATCTACATCTCCTCCTCCTCCACCTCCTACTCAAGAACCTCCACCACCTCTGCTCGGTGCCTCCCCCACTAAATCTCCACACCCAGAGAAAAGGGCTGCTCAGAAACCTTCTCCCTCTAAAAGAGCCCTTTGCTGCCCAAAAGGAAAAAGCACTGCACCGCCATCCCACCCCAAAGGCCACGGGCTTACACTCGGGATGACCCCCATGGTGGTTGCTTTCAAAGATGAGCAGAGAAATCTGCAGACCCTTGGATTGGACCCCCTTGCTCTCTTTCCCTCGATTGATTCGACTCTGCACCACCGTGGATCCAAGTGCTAAAAGTCCTGTTGCTCCTCCTTCATGAGACCTGAGCAAACTTATCCTCGAGAGAAGGAAAGATTCTGACTAAGAGGACTACTCACACATGCCTCTATCAAAATTGGAAAGAACCAATCTTGAGACTGAGGAGGCACCACCACTGAACCAAAAAGATAAAGGCAAGAGCCCGATTGTCCCTCCTGCGCCAGACAAAGAAAAATCTCCTCTTATTCCCCCTCAGCCTCAGCAAGGGCAAGGCTCAAAAGGGAAGGGTCCCAGAGGGAAGAGTCCCAAAGGAAAAAGTCCTATCAAATCCCCTGCGCAAACCAAAGATAAATCCCCAGTGATCCCTCCTGCACCAAAGGCCCCCAAAATAAGGGTGAGGGCACCAAAAGCTCCAATCATGCCCAAAACTGCAGCCCAAAAGAAGGGAGGGAAAGAAAGAAAAAAGAGGAAGAGGCTCTCCTTCGAGAGCAGGCCAAGAAGATGGGTTGGGACTGGTTTTGATTCAGGCTACAATTAGCTTGTACCTAGGATTTTTCTGTTTCTGCATTTTCTTTTTTCTCCCGTTGTTTTTCATTTTGTACATTTCTCTCTTATATAATAGATCTTCTTCTTGTGTCATTGCTAGTTTTCTTCGTCTTGTGTCTGTTTTGCTCCATGTTATTTCCTTTTAGTTTGTCATTAATAAATCTGCTGCACATCCACCTTGGAATCAGTGAGGACACTGCTCTTCATAGGTTTGGGGGTGTGGAAGGCAGATCCTGCCAATGGAATAGTTAACCTAAGTGCAGCAGAATCTTGTGAGTAATATGGAAATGGAACCATGTTCATCTAAGAATCATGAAAAATAAGGAATTTAAAATTTTTTTCAGACTTTAGACAGTATAAACTTTTAAAATTTCACATTTCCATGATGAGATCACCAAGGAAACTCACTTGTATAAGCACTTTGTGAATCACTAGAGAGAGAAAAAGGTAAGGACATACTTAAGAATTCAAAGGAAGACCATGACCAGTGAGATTTGGGCCTATACAAAATTTTTTCTTTGAGGAGTGACTAAGGTAATTTCTTCTAGCTCTAAGGACTGGCTGAGTCACTGTGCTCACTAGAAGTTAGGCAACTCCAAATTGAAACAACTGACAGCATTCATGAGACTTAGGAAAGGATCAAGGCCTTCTTTTGGACAGTTTTAGCCTAAACAGACAAACCTTAAACAACTGCCCTTGTCCATACCCCCTTTGAGCCTTAAATCCTAAATTTCTTCAAAATACACCTGAGTACTTGCACCTAAACCTATGTATATGATTTAACCTTACCCTCACTCTGAGAATTCAAAAGGTAAAGGAACAAGAGTTGAAGATGGACTAGCTATGGTCAACATTAGGTGAATAAAGAATAAGTACCTCAAATTCTGGCAGTATGGTAACTGAAAAAATGGTGGCATTTTATCAAAGCAAAAATAAAATAAAAAGAAGAAAAATGCATAAAAAAGAAACAAAAATAATAATGAAGAGGAGTAAGAGAGGAGTCAAGAGGGAACTTTCATTGGGAAAATAAAAATCAAGAAGAGAAACTGATCACTTCAAATCTGAAAACCTCAAAGAAGATGAAACGAGCTGAATTAAAGAAGGTGAAGTCATGAATCACCTCCTTCACCTACTGAGTTCTCAATTTTTAACCCCTTTTCAACCTTCCATTCTTTTTAATCTCACTCCATAAGCCACATTACAGCCCAGTTAAAGCCCTTGTGATCCAAAGTTGAGTGAGCTGTCATGTGGAGATAAAAAATTATCCAATCTATGGTGAGGATCTGTCAATGATGCCAGAACTTCAGAGCTATGCCTATGCTCATGCTTACAGACCCATTTGGGGGATGTAACTGCTCTTGAGCTTGAGAGAAAATGAAACCCTCAACAGTTCTTTATGAGAGTATGCCCTGGAGAGTTTTGGGTCTGATAGTGAATACATTAAGTATGATCTACAACCTAATTTTTGATCCAGTGATGAGCTCAATGTTGACACACCTGTGTAGTGTCTCTGGTGTAAACTGATTGGAAATGCTGTGCTTTCATGAGAAGCTTATTCTGTTTAAATTTCTGTGCACCCAATGTGTTTGAATTTCTTATCTTCTTACTGATTCAAGGGTGAACTAACTCTGTTTCTTGACAGCTCACTTGATAATAATGCACTTTTGTTAACTGTCTCATTGAGAAGTTTGTGGGTGTCTTCACTAAAAACCCTCAGGAGACTTCACTCCTCCACTAGGGATCACCTAGGGGTTTAAAAGGCTTGGTACATATGCTAAATGTATCCGTGCTCCCTACGAAAGTGGCATTTAATTTTTGTAGTTAATTTAATATAGCTTTGCTAAGAGACTAGCAAAGATTAGGTTTGGGGGTGTGTTAAGACCTGAAAAGTAACACTTTTCACCCCTTAACTTAGCCTTTGATTGGACCCTTAGCCATCTAATAAATATTTGTTAAGCTATTTTTATAGGTAATAAACAGTAGTGCAATAAGGCCATAAATCCTGTTAAGGAGCCCATAATTGGTACTAGAAGTCCCTCAGAAGAATGAGCCATGAATCCAGACCTGAGGTATGCCTCGCGCAGCTAACAAAGCTCCAGAGGATTCAGAAAAATATTCTTCGCACAGTCCTCGCGAAGTCCCAAGACTTCACAACAACTTCTCGCGCAGTTGAGTGATAGAAGAGCTTCAGAAGCCTCGAGTCGCGCAGCTCTCGCGAAGTTCAAAAGTTAAAGGTTGCGCAGTCTCGCGCAGTTCAAGAGAGCTTCAGGAAAATCCTCGTGCAGTAGCCGTGGGATGCAAATGTCAAGAGAACCTATCGCGCAGTTCAGAAAAGCCTCAAAGCTATCGCGAGGATCCTCGCGAAGTTCCATTAAGAAGTGAACTTCTCATGCAGTTCTCGCGCTGTTCAGGAAGAAAGCAGTCTCGCGAAGCCAGAGTTATCCTCGCGAAGATTTATTGTGAAATGGACTGCTCGCGCAGTTCTTGCGCTATTCACAAGTAGCAATCCAACTGTGCGAAGCCCAATCCAGCGAGAGCTTAACTATCTACCTCGTGACTGCTCAAAGCATCAAGAAGCTGCAACCCCGCGACGTCTGAAGTTTTAATGCAAACTCATCCTCGTGAAGTCTGTGTTACCACGTGACAAGTCTGAGAATCGACTGCAACCTGGCGAAGCTCTGAACTCCAACTTCCATCATTCTATAGAGGACATTCTGGAGATTTCCAGCGATTAGGGCATTCACTCCCACGCTCAAATCTCTGTGCATGCACCCCGAGGTATCCAAGGATCATTAATAGGCCATGTGGCATCGCTAAAATTAGGGTTTCCTAACCCTAATGTGCCGCCACATCCACTGCTATATAAACCTAAGCCTAGTTTAGGTTTAGGGATCCTGGTTTTAGACTTAGATGCCCAGAAGAGCTCAGACCTTATCACTGATACGTGATCTGAGATTTTCTTCTTTTCTGTTCTTCTGTAGTTGTAAGTAGTTTTTCTTTTTCTTTTTTCTTCTCTCCATGGCCTAGCACTTGCTAGCCATGCCTATGGATGTTTATTGAGATTAGATAAATGAAATTTGTGATTGGGTGTTGTACTTTTATGGGATTCGTTTGTTTGTGAGTTGCTCTGTGGAAGGCTGCTGCCTTGTGATCCGCCATTGCTTTGGCTGTGATTCAAAGCAATGGTGGGCTGATTCTAAGGACCCATTCAGATCCAAGTGACCTGTGTATCTGGGCTATTATGGTCCGATACAGCCTTAGCCCCACCATAGGGCCCACTAGATCTGAAATCCCCATGGAAGCCTGAGCTGGTAGCCTTGTGACCATGGTGGTGGCAGCAATATTCTTGTTTTGTTTTGGGCTCCGTGAGGAGGATAGCCGCTGGGATAGTCTGTGACCATTCAAGTGGACAGGTTATAGCCTTAGGGTGAATCCAATCCGCCGATCCAAAATGGATCCTTCTTCTCCGAGCCTGGGCTTGTAGCCTGGTAGGAGATTGTACAGAGGCAGACTCCCCTATATTAGCATAGACCCGCCATCAGATGTTAGATCTGATCTGGTTATGGAGATTATAGGCTTGTGACTGAACCATTGTAGTCCCACTCAAGCAATGGACAGCTAGATCAGACGTGGTACTCAATCTCTTGCTGGTTCTATGTGTCTGGGCTATCATGGTCCTATACAGCCTTAGCCCCACACATAGAGCTTTAGAGGTTGAGGTTCCCTATGGATTCCTGAGCTTGTAGCCTGGATGAAGTAGTGCCTACAATGATTAACTTGTTCTGACCCATCTTTGGATTATGGTTCCCCTATGGGATAGTTTGTGACCATTTAAGTGGACAGGTTATAAGCTTAAGGGATTGGATCATGGCACATGGATGAGTTGGATTCTTTCTCCTCTTTGGTGATAATATAGCCATTGGACAGGATTTCTATACCAGCAGATCTGGATCTGAGTCATAAATTCCAGCAGATCTTAACCCAATAGCATACTTCTCACCCTTTTATATTTATTTTCCCTCACTCCATGCATCTTCTCAACCCTTTCTGTAGTTAGTTCATTAGGCTACCTTAGGATACTTAGAATAAGTGACCCTAAACTCCCCTCCTTTTAGGACTGCCAGATCTAGAGGGACTACTAGAGATGGCTCCCTTGGAGCCGTAGATCAACTCTTCCCTGTGGGACAAACTCTTACTTATCAAAACTTGCTACAAATGGACCCTGTATCTTGCAGGTCTAGGATTTCTCAGTTGTACTGATTCCATCCCCTATTTTACTTTGATTTTAAATTGCTTTTACCACCAACAAATAAAGTAAGCACACTGGAAGTAACCAACAACGACCGACCCTGTACCATATTTATTATCAAAAATAAAAAAAATAGAAAAAATAGAAAACCCTAAAAATTTAGAAATACAAAATCCAAAAAAATCATAAAACCCTAAAAAAGAAAGGGAACTCTTCGTCTCAAACCAAATTTGTGGCCAACAAGGAGACTTTTTTCCTAAGGTTTCTATCCCATTCTCCGCACGAGGATGTAAAGCATCCCAGCTAGACAATAAGCCAGTGATCATACCGGACAAGATACTTCGTGACTTTGAGAGAAGAATCAGTAGTCTTGACCTTCACCTTATTGAAGATCTCTCAGTCATAGATTGTACCGATGAAGGGTTACCTTTGTAAACTCAGATCCCCAGTGTAGTAATTTCACAGTATATGAACTTACCGAGGATGAAGAAAGAGCACCAGTTGTTGAGGAGGCACTTGACTTTCAACGGGTTATCAAGTGTTTCGATGAGCAAACCCAAGTTACCGCAAAGCCCACAAAAGAACTTAACTTTGGCACTGAAGAGAAACCCAAGAAGCTACTGATTAGTGCAATGCTCAACTCCAAGGAATGCCAACAAACTGTACAAGTCCTACAAGAACACCTCGATTCCTTTGCATGGTCCTACGAGGACATGCCCGATTTAGACCCAAGTTTAGTAGAACATCGCCTCGTCTTAGAACCCGATATAAAGCCTGTTAAGCAGAAACTCTGCAGGATGCACCCACAAACCGCCCTCCAAGTTAAGGAGGAAGTCGACAAGTTACATAAAGCCAAATTTATCTGAGCCATTCTTTACCCTAAGTGGGTCGCCAACATAATACCTGTCACTAAGAACGACAGAAAAGTGTGAGTTTGCATCGACTTTCGAAACCTCAACTAGGCATGCCCAAAAGATGACTTCCCACTTCCACACATTGGCACTCTAGTCGACAACACCGCTGGACATGAGATGCTATCCTTCATGGACGGTTTCTCTAGATATAATCAGATCAAATTAGTAGAGTCCGACCAAGAGAAGACTTCCTTCACCATACCATGGGGAACTTACTGTTATGTCGTTATGCCTTTTGGGCTCAAGAACGCAGGAGCCACGTATTAACGTGCCATGATGGCTATCTTTCACGACATGATGCATAAGTGTGTAGAAGTCTACGTTATGGCATATTAGTGAAGTCTCAAAAGTGAGTAGGACATGTTGAAGCGCTCCGACTAGTGTTACAAAGAGCCAAGAAATATCAGCTAAAAATGAACCCAAAGATACGTGCCTTTGGGTCACCTCTGGAAAATTACTTGGTTTCGTAGTTAGCAAGCGAGGGATCAAAGTTGACCCTGTAAAAGTTAGAGCCATCCTTGAGATGCCGCCTTCCAGTAATATCAAATAGTTACGAGGTCTAATAGAAAGATTGCAATTCATCAGAAGATTTATCTCCCAACATTCGGACAGATGCGATCCTTTCTATAGACTACCTAAAGGAGGAACTGAGTACAAATGGGTTGATCAGTGTCAGCAAGACTTCGACAACATTAAGAAGTACCTCCTTAACCCGTCACTACTATCGCCACCTGTCCCTAGAAGACCCTAATTCTATACCTCTCAGAGAATGATAAAGCAATGAGAGTAATCCTTGGACAATATGAAGAAGACGACAAGAGAACGAAGGCTATCTACTACCTCAGTAGGACGATGGTCGAATATGAACGAAAATACACTTTAATGGAGAAGACTTGCCTCACATTGGTGTGGGCTTTACCAAATTATGGTACTACTTCGGAGCACATAAAATACTAGTACTAGCTCGAATGGACCCTTTGAAGTACGTATTCGAAAAGCCTGCAATATTAGGAAAGATCGCTCGCTGGCATATGCTCCTGCAAGAATTCGATATCACTTACATCACACAGAAATTGATCAAAGGGCAAGAAATCACTGATTACCTTGTAGATCTCCCACTCCCTAGTGATGAGCCCATACACGCGGATTTTCCCGATGAGGACTTATTCATGATTCATAACGAAGAGTTCGATAAGACCTCATGGACCCTTTATTTCGACGGTGCTCTAAATCACAAAGGAAAAGGTATCGGGATAGTCCTCCTAAGCCCAGAAGGAGTTGTTATACCTAAAACTTTTCAACTAGATTTCCTTGTCACTAATAATGTCACAGAATACAAAGGCTTTATAGTATACTACGAGTAGCACTACAGTTAGGTGTTAAACAGTTAAAAACCATCGGTGATTCTAAACTAGTAATTTTATAAGTCATAGGAGAATGGAAAACTAAGGAAAGGAGACTAATGACATACTTAGAAACCGCTCAATATTTAGTAAAGCAATTTAAAAGAATTTCTTTTACGCATATCCCTAGATTAGAAAATGAGCTCGCAGATATCTTAGCCACGCTAGCCTCGGTCATCCAAATACTCATCGGGAAAAATACCAAAACCTTCTTCATTGAAAAGCTGATAGTGCCCGCCCACGAGGTAGCATGGGCCGTCAAGAGAGAATTACCCATCCTCCCTACAAGTACAGGACCAAAACAAGCAATCATCCTGGAAAAGCACGTCAAGGTAGAAACTAAAGTCGCTATGTTCAGATTTGAAAAATCACCGACTGACGATAGACAACCGTGGTATTTCGACATCTGAAACGTCTTAAAATATCAACACGTCCCTCTATATGCCACGAAGATCGAACGAAAGACTATAAGGAACCAATGCGCCTGATTCTGCATACTCGGTAAAACATTTTACAAAGAAGCCTTCACTAAAGGAGTGCTACTCTGATGTGTCACGACCGTCGAAGGATAATACACCATCCATGAAGCACACACCAGTGCCTGCGGTGCCCACTCTGGTAGACAGAGACTCGCCGATCAAGTTACACAACAAGACTACTTCTGGCTGACAATGATCAGAGAATGCCACCTCTAAATCCAATCTTGCAAGTAATGTCAAGAACACGCCGCACTCATCAAAGCTCCATCAGTTGCATTAAATACTATGACCTCGCCATGGCCATTTTCGATGTGGGCCTTCGATGTTATCGGACCTTTCACAGACACAGTTGGGAACACTCGCAAACACGCGTTCATACTTACAACGACCGAATACTATACCAAATGGGCAGAAGTTAAATCTTATGTCAGAATCACCGCTTCAACACTCATAAAGTTTATCGATCGAAATATCATCACCAGGTTTAGAGTACCCAGGATGTTTGTCATCAACAACGTACCACAGTTCATCACGGAAAAGACGAAGAAGTATGCAAGAAGTACGACATCGATTTACGCCACTCGTCACCATTCTACCCTCAAGGTAATGGACAGGCAAAAGCTATGAATAAAATGCTAATTCGAATCCTGAAATGCATAGTAGAAACAAGCAATGGAGTTGACTGGCCTGAACGACTACCAGAAGCACTCTGGGCCTATAAGACCTCTATTTATACGGCCACTGGCCAAACTCCCTACCTCCTTACCTATGGGATGGAGGCAGTCCTACCATATAAGATATAAGTACCAACCTTATGGATTCAACTTGATGATGAGCTATCCTTAGACGAGAGGAGAATTGCCTTACTCACACAGCTAGAGTAGCTCGATGAAATACGTCTAGGGGTCGCCGATCACGCATAGGTATATTAGAGGAGAGTGGCTAGGGCTTACGATAAGAAAGTCCTTGAACGAACTTTTAATATTGGGGAATTAGTCCTGAAGAAAATCATGCCTTCCAAGCATGCCCATCCGAAAGGAAAACTGAAACCAAACTGGGAAGGCCCTTATGTCAGAACAGCCACATACCCTGGAAATGCCTACAAACTGGCGAACCGAGATGGGGAAGAACTCCCTAGCCCTTAGAACGCCATGTACCTTAGAAAATATTACCTTTAGTCCTGTGATCATTACATCCCGTGGTTAAATACTTATACTTATCACCCCTGTAGTCGTCACGACCCATTCATTGGTCGTACGCCTTCAATTCTTAGAATATCCTTAAGACCTCCGATTTATCGCCCACCTTTTCTCACTTGGGCAATCTGATTAAAGGATTAGTGACCTATCTAAACTTTTTCAAAAGTATAAGTAACACCCGATCCTCATTTCCCTTCCCTCTCCATTGGAGGAGACATTAGAGTAAAAAAAATATAGATGTTATGTTCAATCAAAACTCATTATTCTTGTGCTAGCAGGATGCTTTCAAAAAAAAATATATTTATATGTCAAAAGCTGAGTGAGAGTATTACGACGAATGAATAAGTCAATGAGCTCAGGGAAGCATAAGCAGGCTGTGAGGACATCTCTGGTAACTTTACTAGAACTGTATAAGCAAGCTGCGAGGGCGTCCCTGATATCCCCATACTACTAGATGTCATCGTAAGGTGGCGGGCGGAGGACAAACTCCTGCTAATCATAGAATGTGAGATTTTGATGGTGCCAAAATATGACGAAGAGTTCGATCATGGCATCCCGTATCCCTCTGTGAAAAAGATTGTTACTCATCCATTTTGGAAAACATTAGATACAAACTATTCCCTGCATCACTGAGCCTTACTCCCCTCTTCTATTTTTATTTTGGATAAAAAATCAGAAGCCTTACAGGATACTCCTAGAAATAAAACTGAAAACTGATGAATGACGACTGATGCAATCACCTACTATACCTACCATACTTTTCTCTAATAACCATGGGATAGGATGACCACCACCCTAAGATAAAACTCGCATACAATTGACCTAATCAAAGAGACCTCCCCGGTTCGATGACAGTACCAATCAACTTTTCTTCTAAACTAACTCACCAAATACCCATGACTGCTTATAGAACCAAAGTGCTCGTCTCGAAACCCAGAAAAGCTCCACTGTATCTTGACGCTGAGGCATTTTTTTAGATTAAAAGAAGAATCATATCAGAAGCATTGGCTTGTCCACAAAGAAGATAAGAAACGACGAAGTTACCATCCGGAAAGTGCTACCAAAGATACCATACTGCCAATCCTACCACGCTCTTACATTGGGGCATTTTATTTTTATTATTTTATTATTATTTCTATCTTAGTTATTTGCTTTCCCTGTTGCATTATTATCATTTTAAAAAAAAGAAAAAAAAGAAAGAAAAAAAAGAGAGAAAAAAAAGAAGAAAAAAGAAGAGCACATATCCATCTTTTGCTACCAGACTCTAGTTTGAGACACTTACCCCCCTTGACAACTAGCAAGGGGGAGAACAAAACTACTGATAGTATTACTCTCACATGCGCAGATATGAGGCAACCTTCACCCGTCACCGGGCCAACTCAAGAAGCATCCAAATCCCAATGACGGTCGATGGCGCTAAAGCAACTAAAAAAAAAGAAGCAAAAGTTGATGCAAGAGGTAACTAAAAGAAAAAGGAGCCAATCATGTACATCTAAACCAAAAATCTCTCTCTATATATATATATGTCAAAATCTTTTCATTTCTTTTTCACTTGTCACCAGGGGCATCCCCTATATATACAACACACACATGCTATGGACACAAAAACACACACACACACACACCTACTCCCTACGCTGTCGCTAGGATGGCCGAGCGCTGCTGTCCCCAGTATCATAAACTCGAAGGTCCGTAGACTGGTCCTCTAAAAATATAATCCTGACACCAGGAGTCCTCGAAACCTCTAAACGATGAGGCCCTGCTTCAGAGCCCCCCTCACTCGTCTGGCTAGCGGATCGCCTCGATCGAGAACGAGGAGGATACCCTGCAAGAATATCACGAACGGCCGAATCCCTACGAGCATCATCCCTGACACGATCATGTGACGTGTACCAAGACTGCCCAACCGAGGAACCCGAAGCCCTCAACTCTGAGCCATCAAGCTGACTAACCAACCTACGCATCCCTTGCTCACTCCTCGTAAGACGATATTGCAATCGATCGAGGATCACCTGCATCTCCACCCGAGTCGTCCGACATGCCGCCTCTAATGCCTCGATCTGAGTCCTCTATGTGACCATCATCTCGACAAACAAGTCCTCCTGACTCTGCGTCTCCCCAAGGACTCATCTAGCCTCGGGAGTGGTGCACGCTTGTGTCGCCTCTAGACGCTCCTGCTCAAGCTGACGGACCCGCATAACCACACAAAGTCAAAGGAAAACTAATATATTTATGAACAAAATAAGAAACTTTGAAAATGAAAAAATTATACCAGATCCAACCTCTCCTCCAGAAGTCACCCAATCATCTCAGCAGTCACTGGATCAACAGGAGGCACAGAAGGAATAGCGAACATAGGCGGCTGCAATAAGAACAAACAAATACATCAAAAAAATATTATAATAACAAATAAACTACAAAAACAATAACTAAAACATACCTGAGTAGGGATAGGAACAGACTCCTGAGGGGGAGCCTCGAGAGCGGAGTCCGGAACAACCTGCACAAAGAACCAAACAAACTAACACAAGACATGTCAAAATAAAATAAAGATGAAATAATTGAAATAGAATTATGCCACAAAAAAAAACTATACTTGACTCTCCGAGCGCAGAGAGGCAACAGTTGCCTCCCTCATCTGAAGATCCTCGACAACCCGACGTTGAAATACCGCATGATATTAGTAAGCTACTAAGAAAGCGAAACAATGACACCCAACAAACTAATGCAATGACACAAATAAGATAAAAGAGTGAATGGAACTTACCCAATGATCTAGCTCGGCCCGAAGCTGAGTGATCACTAGATCCTCCCGACTAGAGGAAGCAACTGAAGATGAATCAAACGCCAAAATGGAACCTCCAGCAACGACCTCGGCTCTTTACGGATAACCATAAACTCATCAGTTGGCAAGCCCACAATGCTAACAATTACCAAAATTATATTTATAAAGGCACTTACCAATCAATCAATATCAGATCGTAAGCTGGCCTCTAGCTCTCGGCCAACCTGCTGCTAACCACGTAACAACTCGATCATCGACGTCTGACAAGCAACCTCATCCTCCCTCACAGACTGTCCAAAATAAAATAAAACGAGACACCACAACCATGTCAGAATGACCAGAAGACAGAATCCACATAAAAGAAAAAAATCGTAAATTAACTCACCAGGAGCCGTCGAGTCTCCGCTAGCCGAGCCCCCAACTCATCCTCCGCTACCCTAGCCAGAGCAACCGAGGAGGCTAAGGAGTGCAGCATCTCCTCATCTGGATGAAGAGCATACCCCATCCACTCCATCGCCCTATGGAGAGTGTGCCCCCCGCACGCTCGCGGTGAGATAGCCCTGCTCAAACGCAACCAACCTCTCCCTCAAAGTCGACGCTAATTTCGGCCCGCCGATCGTGAAAGAGCCACTCTCATGGAAGGGATGTGTGAAGAGGCGCTTGCCACCCAATGCACTAAACCACCGCACATACTCCCGGGCATCTGCCTTGTCATGCGCCCCTATAACCCGGGTCCCCCCAGCTCTAAAATCTGCTACTTGAAGTGCCATCCGCTCCGCAAAATTTCGGCCAGGAGGGCCAGTCATCCTCTTCGCCACTCTGTGGCGAATCTCTGGAGGAACTCCCTGAGCGAGCCCCAACTACCGTACCACGTGAGATGTGTGGATCCTCTCAAAACAATGGACCCATAAGTCCACATCAAAGAAGGGCCTCCAAATCACCTACAACCAAGCAAACGAGCTGATCCCTCAATAAAGACTCAGATTCTAAAACACCAAAATGAAATGAAATAAGTATATGCATGACGATCTATACCTGTCCCGCGTGCATATCCTCAAAGAGACCGCGTGTGGTCTGAATATCCGAAGAATAACGGCGGCCCCTCAATGCCTCCCTCCACACGTGCATCCGCAGGAACGTGAATGTCACCTCCAACGGAACTCCCGGACGAAGAAAAGCAAAACGATCATACGCCCAAAACTGAAAAGAAAAATAACAACAACAACAACGACATGTAAGAAGAAACACTAAATAGATGTTACCATTAAATGATAAAAAAAAAATAGACACTATGACACCAATTAACTAAAACTCACCTGGATGAACGGAAGGAAACCTCCGATCGATACGACACCTTGTCCTTGATGGTAAAGCTGCTTATAGAGGTGCGCCAATGTGGCTGCACCCCACCTGTAGGTGGGGACTCGATCCAAATCCCCGAGGACCATAAAAAACAACCCGGTGATGCATCCCCGAGTCGAAGAAGAGAAGAGCATCGTCCCAAGGAAATGCATCAAGAATGCTCGGGGCACCCTATCAGCAGCCACCCCTGGGTCCACCACGGGCTCCCGACCCGCTACTATCGCACAACGCGCCTCATAAGTCACCCTCACCTCCGAATGGCGCCTCGGGGGGACGAAGCCACTCGCAAATATATAAAAAAACCAAGTGACTCGAACTACACCTGGCCCCGAGCCGCTCGACCTATACGGCACACCCAAAATATCCTCACACCTCCAAATAATGTCCTGCCATCTGCCCCGTGATCGGTTTGCCCTCGAAATGAAGACCGGTGATGGGACCCAGTCCTCTGGAGTCGATAATATCATACCAACTGGAAAGAGAAGCGCCTAATGCTCCTCCCTCCACCTCTCCAAGATCGCCTCGATCAGGCCACGATCGACCTGAAAGGGCTCCAGCTCTAGGATCGGTCCAAAATCAAAAGACACCAGTCGCGCCCACTGAAACTCCGACAAGGCACGGTACTAAGTATGAGACTCGGTCCATGCCGATCTGATAGCCAGTTGTGGGGCCTCCTATTGAACGACATACAATAATAATAGTAAGACTATAACACATACCTATGACGAAAGATAAATAAATTTAAAACTAAAAGCAAGCCAAATATGCCCCAAACATAATAACAATTTACAACAAATACACAAAACATGATAAGAATGACTGAATAGAAATATGACCTATCTCTAGATGCCGTCATGATGCATGAGTGAGCACACAATCAATCATTAATGCAGGTTTGACATATATTAGAAGGTTTTCATATCCTAATAAACCTATGCCATAACCTAAGTGGCTAAGAAAATGGAAGAACTCTTGCTCATGAATGCTTACTCGGCCTCAAGTGAAGACATCCTCCAGTGGGAAGTATCTGCGATCTCGATGCTCCTCACCCTGGTGCTCCTCAGTCTCACCCTCAAGCATCGCACCCTCGACCCTCTCACCCTCATCCTCAGCGACTCCCTGTTCAATCACGAGCACCTCCTCCCTGTCCCCCGACTGGTCAACCTCTAATACCTCCTCTCTAACTACCTCCCCAACATCCACCTCCCCAACAATGTCACTCCAAGCCTCAGAAGTCTCGCCCATCTCCACCCCTAACATCCTCTCTAACTCAGAAACAATAATATCATGCTTACCACCACCCTCATACTCCATCCTAGAATGAAGAGCTCGAAAAACTAAAGAAAACAAAAGAAATAGCACCTAAAACCGATGATCAGATCACGAAATATTATGAAAACACAAAAATTAGAGCACAAAGAAGCAAGAAAACAGAGAATCGAAGACTAACACGAATCACGCGACGAAAATGAAAAGTTTTGAACTATTTATATGGAACAGCTGAATCATGCACGTAAATCCAGACGTGTAAACTAATCACGGACCACTCCCACCGCGCCCGCCCAAACTAACCCGACCATCTGGTTGTGCGCAGCCTACTCAGTGCGTAATCACTTCAAGCATCCACACAATGGCGTGCGAATGCCAATAGTCACCCGTATAGTGACCAGCCACCGCCCTAATCACGCGCCTAGTACCCTGCGTTTAATTTGGTCAAACGACCAAAAACTGGCGCTTAAATACTTTCTGACGCTCTGAATGTGTGCCCACCCTATGGCGCGTAATTAATTTATGTGCTCGGAGTGAAGCGCGCAATTCCCCATAAACACAAAAAAAATGGCCAGGACAGCACGTTCACAGGCCTAAGATAAGTAATCTTTGATACTAATTATTAGCCTAAACCACGCCCTTGTTAAGCCCGATCCCAAAACATTCCAGACTTACAGAAATATGCACCCCGGTAACTAAAAGAAAATGTTCCAAACTAAGACCAGAATCACAAAAAAAATACCCCAACACCGTTTGCACACTCCAACCAAAACTAAAACAAAAAAAACTTGCCCCAACTAAGGCGAAACTAAACAAGAAAAATATCCTCGACATCACCTAAACACTCTAACTAGTACCAAGACTAAAAAAAATGCCCCCCATCATTCATTCACTTGAACCTAAACTAAACCAAAAATTGCTCCCAGAACACCCCAGATAAAAAAAAATAAGATCAGACCAAATTTAAATAAATAAGCATCACACTCAAAACAAATTGAAACAAGCTACCAAATAAACCAAAATTTACCAAATTGCCATAGATGAAAAAAAAATATAATCACTTCATAAATAAATATATAATTACAAAATACACCGAGGGCATACCCTCTGAATATATAACTTGAAACAAGAAACTTAAAATCCATACGTTCAGGCAATGCCCGAATCTGGATTTATTTGAGAAAACAAAAATCTCATCTTCCTCTCTTCCCTTAGCATGACAGCAATTCGACTGCTACCCTACATTCCCAATCCCGTCCATTCTCAAGAATTCATACAATAAACACAACTCTTTGGGTCCAACACCCGGGATATCGAAGAGAAAGGAAGAAAAAATATTAATGAACAAGGCAAAATAAAAGGAAATGCCCCAAAACTCTTAACCCCAAACCTGAAATAAAATTCAAAACAACAAGAACCCAAAACTTTTAGCTCACACATTTATAAACTATACCTCATGAATTACCAAATGACAAGTGTCACACCTTTAAATCCTTCTAATCCAATTAAATCTAAACTAAACACATACCCCCTTTGAAAGACCACAATCCATGACAAACCTAGATGGACCAATAATCACACAACACTTAACCCTCTAAGAAACACCAATCTCCCCAAACCTAGATAAACCAATAGAATTAAAACTCCCAATACCCCATCTAGAACCTTTGAAAACTCATACTTTTTAAAGTTTCATATTAAATCAAACAAAAGACTAAAACTCAAGTTAAATCAAACCTTAAACTAGACAAAACTTTAAATTAAAAAAAAAACTCTCTAAAATGAGACCGTAACTAGGACCAAGAAAATTCCCCCAACAAACCAAACAGAACCAAGTAAATCCTCTAAACCAAGCTCAATAAAATGAATTGACCTCGGGATAAGCCCTAAATAAATTCGAAATGAATCCTAAGCTAAACTAAAACTAAGTCAAACAAATTAGATAAATCCAACTAATCCGCTAACAAACAAACAAGAACAAACAAAAATGCCCCTTATTCATAACTTAGAAGTTTTACAAGTATCACCGAAGGCATACCTCCTGAATTTATAAGCCAAAATGAAAACCTAAAACTTTAACCTACAACTCAAAATGAAAACTGGGTTCAAAACAGAGACGAAGCGAGGAGCCAATTCCGCTTGGAGCGTCCAATCGGAGACTTCAGGGAGCGTTGGTTGGAAACACATCCAGCCACTTTTTACTCCTCTTCCGCTATCTTCACCTCCTCCACCGTGGCCTCTTCAACGCTGCCTTCGCTACTCCTTAAAAAGGATCGATGTGAAGACAAACGCTCTCATTCCCAATACTGCCCATTCTCAGAATAATGCCATCCACGAGCATCACCTCAGGATGGAGATCACCTGAAATAATAAATATAGGAAGAAACGACATCCCAATTGAACGGTTAAATCACCCAATATTGCCAAAACACGATTTCATAACACAAAATATACAGGCAAAGGTCAAAACTCGAGACTAAACCAGAGAATGAAAAATAAATGAAAGCTCTCTTACTTATATAGAGTACAGACTTAATCACGCGCTTAGATACGTGCGTTTAATTCGATCACGTGCCACACACGATTCGCATAATCCAAAACACATGCTACGACCCAAACATGCAAATAAGCCATCGCTCGTGCCATTTACGCGACGCACCGATCGTGCGCACTCCATGAACTACGCAAATTGATTAAATGACACACTGCCGTCGCGTGACCTGAATGGTCACCCATACACTGACTTGGTGACGCTTCGATCATGTGCTTATATTATAACGTGTAATACCATCGCACACACACTCCCACACGCGTAAACAACCCTTCAAGCCAGAGATCACACGCCCGAAAATAGGCGTGCAATCGTATTGAGCGACCTAAAACAGGCGCGCAATACCTGACTTTGGATAAAATCTACACCCTCACACCTTTGTATTCCATCTTGGTCAAGATTCTTTTGTCCCATTGCATAGCCTCACAGGCTGTTCCAAAAAAAAAAGACTTACTCACCCGTCCCATCGCGTACCCTTACATAAGAAGGAAGCATGGACAACCCCCATTCCCGTCGCGATAATATGTACATATGTAATATCACCTCAATATCCAGTCCCATCATAATAAATTAACCATACCCTCATGACCCATCGCGAGAAGCCGAAAGCAAATCTCCCTTAGAACGCAAGCACGCCACCGTTAATTATGCTCAGTCGACATCTCATTGCGAACATCACTACCTGAAAAAAAAGGAGCTGAGACAGCACATGCCACGCCATAATATGAAAAGAGGGAAAGCTTGAGCGCTTCCCATCGCTAAGGCAAAAGGCTCTCTCTCTTCCGAATTGATCCCCACGCCCCACCAGGACTCACCCAGCACGCAGCCAAAGAAAGAGAAGAAATCCCCAGGTCCCATCGCGACATCATGTCTCCCAAGACATCACGTCACAATCACCAAGCCCTACCACAGTAGACCTGAAGAGGAGAAATCCCCAAAGTCCCATCGCGACATCATGTCTCCCAAGACACTACATCATCACCAATCCTGCCACAAGCTACGCATAACCCAGGTAAGTATCACCCCCAGGTAAGTACTACCCATTTTTCAATTACTCGATATTGTAAATATATATAGTTAGCTATGATTAAGTCAAATGTTTTCAAAACCCATCTCTCTAGACTCGCGAATCACTGTGGTCCTCCCATAAGAGACAATCATCAGTATTCGTCGAGAAGGTTAGACGGAGTATCCGTCATGCCAAGTGTTGTCTCGACAATCACAATGACAGTCGGGCCCACAAATATCGTACCAGTGGATCTACTCAACGACATTTTGGAAGCCATGTTTTCTGCCGTTTTAACACCAAATTGATCTTAAGTTAAAATCCTTAAAATTTCAAAATTTCAAAACCCCTTTATTTCAAAAAAACCCTTTACTTCATAAAACAAAAGTAAAAAAATAAATATAAAAAATATAAAAAAAAAGGAGAAGAAAAGAAGAACAAAGCAACAAGATAAATAGGCCCGACTCACCTGTCTTTAAATACTAAAAAAAATTTGATTAAGCGCCCCACCTCTCGCGTATGATAAATTGTACTTAGACTTGACCTTTAACTCCTAAGACCGCCTGAACTTGTAATCAAACGCATATCCTACTGCGCAGAATTGGATCGAGCGCATACGCCACTGCGCAGAATCATTTATTCAGACACATTAGGACTATAATTCCCAACTTACAGGCCGACCCCTGAACTCGCAATCAAGCGCATATCCCACTGCGGAGGATTAGATAAAGCGCATACGCCACTGCACAAAATCATTTGTTCAGACACATTAAGACTAGAATTCTCAACTTAGAGGTCGACTTCAGATGAATCAAGCGCACGCGCCACTACGCAGAATTCAATTGAGCACACCTCATAGGACCCACCTCAATTACCAGCCCAAACCAGCCATTCCCCTGGGAAGCCAAACATTGAGTATATTCAATCTAAGAACTTATAAATGTCTATTAGAAAAGGAACGCTTGACGCGCATTAGTGTAAGCAATGACGCGCCCGATCTGACATGATTTGCAAAATCCTTCGATATTACATGATACTTCATTTTATTATTATCGGTCCCTGGACCTTATTTTGGATATTTGATTGATGCCCCGGTACCTCGATTGCATAAAATCCCTCTATTTGCCTGCGCCATGCGACGCGATACGCCATGCACCCATAGACTCGAAATGTGCCCTTCGATAGCTATCATTTGCCCTTCAAATGCTCTATTTTAGCTTGTGCTGATAGATAAGAAAGCCAAGCATGTCATGTCAGCATCACCAATTCACATTTGTGATTTCTCAAGAGAAACGAGAAGACACCTCGAATGAGGGGTGTCTACTTCTTCGACGCATTCTTACTTCCCAAGAGCTCGCCGAAGAGGGGCATCTATAGACACTCCCATTTTGTCCTCTTAGAATATATAATTTTGTTCGATCAACCTTTGACCTCATAACCTTAGTGTGGGACTATGCACTGAAATAATAGTACATGACTGAACACAGGCTAAAACGATAGCTCTGTGGCTCAGATTCCAATGTAGGGAGACTATATACTGAAACAATAGTATATAGTCAGAATGAAGATTGAAACAATAGTCTTACATCTTAGACTAGATACCAGACTCGGACAACCCCGAATTAAGGCTTGAAACCCCGCACGTAATTTAATTGCACGCTTGACTACAAACGCGCAATCAGTCCCCCTTTCAAACTAAACTTCCTTTCCCAGACCATCTCGAGACTCAATCACGTGCCTGAAATTAGACGAGCGATCAGATTGCACGCCCGATCACCGACACACAATTGGCCTAGGCCCGACCTAGCCTCACAGTCCTTGACCCCTAAGTTTCCTTGATTGAGCGCTTCTGAAGAAACGCTTAATCGGATTGCGCACATCCTAACAAGCGCGCAATTGGCCCTAACGCTATTAGGATTAGGAAACTCTCTGAGCAAGTCAGCCGGTCGCTCACTGAGTCGGTGACCAACTCAAAGCGATTAAGAGCTGAGAAACTGGCGCATAATTGAAGAAAAACCTATAAAAGATATTTTTTTAATTCGGCCCACACAACGCAATGGAGGCTGGGCAATTCTTGAAGAGAGAACGAATTTTTTTGGGATTCCGAAACCAGAGAACTTCGAGGATAAACCTAGTCATAATTTTGAAATTCAAGCGCAGAATCTTCGAGATTTCTCTCCGCAGCCCCGGTCCTAGGTAAAAATCTTAGTTTTAGACCTAGGAATTTTCTTTTTGTTTTAATCATAGATTTTAATTTTCAGTCCAAGACCGTAGCACCTTTTTTTTTTTAAGACTGCAAATATTTTATATCTGGTTCTAATTCTTCGAATTCAGAACCAGTCCTTAATCCGACGGTCTAATTTATCGACCCTAGGCTTTAATTCCATTTTAAAATCTTAATTTCCAGTCCTATTATTAATTTTTGGTTCTAATCCTTGGATTCTAGAACCAGTCCTTAATCATACGGTCTGATTTTCTGATTTCAGACCACCTGAATTCAGTCCTAGAAAGTTAAATTTTAATTTTAATTCATTATTTTAATATCCCCAAAAATCCTAATTATTAATATTACTTTCTACAATTCTAGTTCATGATTCAATTCACAATTATTATTCCAAAATCAATTCTGAAAAATCCAAAATACTATTTCACAGTCTAAAATCTAATTTATCTTTATTCTCAGCCATCTGATTTGCCCAAGGGAGCTTACAGAGGGTACTCGGGAACGAGGCCAATCCTCTTTAGCATAGCGGGCCCAAACCCCTTTTTTAAAGAATTTTAGAATTAATTAATTAATTTTTTTAATCTTTTTAGTATAATTAATTAGTAGATTTATTTTGTTTCAGCAGAATTAATTAATTAAGTTAATTAGATTTTGGTATGATTGATTAATTTCTTTAAATCAGAATTTAAGTGGTTAATATCTTGCTTTAATTAGAATTTAATATGATGAATTCATTGTTTTAATTAGAGTTTTAGTATAGTTAATTCATTGCTTTAATTAGAATTTTAATAAAATTAGTTTATTTATTTCAATTTGATTTTTAATAAAATCTATTTATTTGTCTTAATTAGATTTTAAGAAAATTAATTCATTTACCTTAAATTAGAGTTTCAGAAAAATTAGTTTTCTATTTCGATTAGAATTCTAGTAAGACTGTTATATTTGATTTAATTAGAATTCCAATACAACTAGTATACTTGCTTTACTTAGAATTCTAGTACAATTAGCATGCTCAAAGTAATTAAAGTTTCACTAGAACCAACATGCTTGCACTCCTAGTACAATTAGGAGACCTGATCATAATTAGACTTCTAATAGGATTAGGAGACTAAGATTAATCGAACTTTTAGTAGTATTAGGACACTTAATTAATTAGACTTTCAATAAGGATAGGAATAGTAAAAATTAATTAGACTCATGATAGAACTAGAATATTAAATTAAATAAACTACAATAGATCACCATACAGCTAAACTCACAATAGAATTAGGGAAGTCTAAACTGACCAGAACCATAACAATAAAGGGAAATAAAAGGAAAATCAAACTATCTAAATTAAGAAAAAGAGATAGTTGTTGACGTTCGCAGGCAGATGATTCAGTATAGAAGTAACCCATACCCGTTCTTAAGCGTGATCATTGACGTGTTATAGCGTCGATAAATATCTGCAGCTGGCGATCATAACAAATTAGGAACCTTAGTAGAAAACCCTTTATTTATTTTACCTCCACTATTCCAAACGCCGCATCGCTAGAGTCCGCTTGGACAAAATTTGAGCCACTGATTCAACAGGGACTGAAAGGAACCCAGAAAAAGCACGCACCAACAACCTGTGCCTTGCCGCGACAACCTTGTGTATAACTGTGTGTGTGTGCTATGTTGAGCCTTAAGGCTAGTCGATCACATATTCTATAAGGGGTTTATAGTGACCTAGTATGTATGCTAAGCATGCTGAAAACGATTATATGCATCTTAGGTGCTCACGAGGAGCTCGTAAAAAGGGGCTTTAGCTTGGATTCATGCACGTGTAACACATAGACTTGATCGCAAGGTAGGGATTTGACCTTGCTGGTTTATATATTATTTCTCATTCTAATCTTGATAGCAAGTTATTGTATGTACATGATTATTAGTCATCTGATTATGCTAGTTTTTAGTATCGATGCATGATTATGTTTATGTCTTGCCTTGTATTGTTTCCCTAAGTTCATGTTTGATATACCTGAATATGTTAGCTACTCATGATGCTCTCACATGCCTGTTACCATGCAATCATCACATCTTGTGTTCTCTTGATTCCTTGTACACATTTACTTCATTTTTGAGCCGAATGATCCCGCTAACTCGGGAGCTTGACTACATGCTCTTGAAAACAAGTGATCCCGCTACCTCGGGAGCTTGAAAATCTTATTTCTTGTATATGACTATTTTATGTCTGATAGCTTGTTTAAGCTAAATACGTTTCAACATGATTCCTTGTATTTGTTCCAATATGACTCCGTTGCATGATAAAATATTTAGCATAATTACTTGTTTATATTGTAAGTTGCTAGGTTAGATACACTGTAAAATAATATGTGCTTTAATTTGTATTATATGCATCAAGAACGTGAATTGGTAAATTAATGTATGGGCTAGCATTGTTAGCTCCTTACTGAGCTTTGATGATAGCTCATCCCATGACTCCATGTCAAATTGAAGGCCTTGATCAGGACCTTGAGCACGAGGGTGATCCTACCTACCAGCCTGAGGACGAGGAGGATGTTGAAGAAGATTCTGTTGAGGACTTCATTCCTTGATAGGTTAGAGAGAGAAAATACATGAGAGAAACTTTTTGGAAGAACTTGTATCAACCGCCATTATAATATTTTGTCGATATACTTAGTTCTATATATGCATAGGTTTCCTTTCCATTGTTTAGATGACGGATGTCCATCATCGGTGGAAAGCTATACATAGTGCTTGTTTATATTTCAATTTCTATTTTGCTATTTTGAATAAATATCAGTTGTTGCCATTTTATCTTCATATCAGAGTTGTTAAATCACTTCCGTAATGTAATATTTTGTACACAATGCACTTGTAAGAAAGGATCATGTTAGGTGATCCAACAACGCAACCATTTCCGTATAATACAAGGGGAAAAGTCAGGCCGTCACAGGTGGTATCAGAGCTCGACGTTAAGTCATTTGGAGACTTAACTCTGGCACGGACATATGGCAAGACTCCTGATGTTTGCTTGGTGTTAGGGTGTAGGTTGAGTCAAGTCAAGGTATATGTTTATCTGATCAAGTTGTTGCTTGATCACGATAGGTTGCGATGCCTCCACGACGAGGGAGACGAAGGGGTCGACCACCGTTACCCCATCACACTGGCCCTAATGCAATTCTAGTAGCGGGCTATGAGTGCGACACTACCTTGAAAAGCGAAGAAAATGTGAATATGGCAGAGAGCCGGACTACAATGGAAAATGTTCATGAGACTACTCCTCCCGTAGCAGATTCTAATCAAACGGGGCCTATTCCTGGAGTTGAGCAGAATGCGGGACAGAATCCTCAGTGGATGGAAACCATGGTAAACACCATGGCCATGCTAGCAGATAGAAGACCCCCAGAGGGCTTTCAGGAGTTTGTACGACTACGAATGCCGAGTTTCTACGGCCAACACGACCCAATGGAGGCAGAAAAATGGCTCACACAGATTGAGAAGGTACTTCAACGGGTGAGATGTGCCGAGGTCGAGAAGGTCAGCTGGGCATCATACAAACTGGAGGGTGAAGCAGATCCCTGGTGGCAGTCTGTGAAAAGGACGAGAGTGCCTGGAGTACCCTGGACTTGGGCAGATTTCATTGAAGCTTTCAATGAAAAGTATTTTCTGGCACTTGAGAGATATCGGATGGAGGTCCAGTTTGCCACCCTAGAGTAGGGCCAGATGACTGTTAGGGAGTATGAGGTAGAGTTCACTCATCTTTCTCGATTTGCACCATTTCTAGTAGCCACTAAGCTCATGAAAACACAGAAGTTTGAGCGTGGTCTAAAGCCCCTTATCAAGGAGAGAATTTCGTTGTTTCAAGCAATGACATACTCACATGTGATGAAATTAGCCCTCATAGTAGAGACTGATGTTGAAAATATGTTCAAGAGAAGAGAGGAACAGAATAGGAGCAGAAAAGCTCAGGCTTAGTCTTTTAGTTCTGGCTAAGCAAGTAAGCGACCGCGATATCCCATGCAGCCAACATTCCAACCTGCTGCAGTGGCCTACCCATGGCCCTATAACCCAGCAAATCTACCACCATTACCACCTCAGGTTCCACATACTTTGAACCAGCCTGCCCAATATGTATCTAGAATTTCATGAGCACGACTGATAGTTTCCCGCACGGGTTAATATACAGCTTCACCGACAGCCTCAGTCGATATCTGTGGGAAGAGTGGGAAGGCACACAAGACGGATGAGTGTCGAAAGACATCTGGTGCATGCTTTCATTGCGATAAGATGGGACATATGATTAAGGAGTGCCCTGAGATAATGGGAACTATGTCAAAGATGGGACCGGTCTTACGATGTGCGCAGCCTATGGTATAAGGCCGATCTTATGTTGTATCGGCGTAAGGTGCACAAACTAGCAATATTATTCAAGGTATGCTTGATAATTATTATTTTATCATAACTTTATTAATGGTCTTTTAGATGAAGAAGGTGCATCAATTTAAAATTCAGATATATGTGCATTTAATACACTGCATTTTCCATTAGTCTTAGAATTTAATAATTTATATTGTTGGTAATTTAAACCTAGCTAACTATATTATACATGCACAATAGGTACATTACAATTGTATCTGGAGAATGGTTACTTGTGTTATGAGGCACGAGTCTTGGTAGATCCTAGATCTACACACTCATTTGTCACACCTCAGTTTGCTGAGAAGAAGAGAGCCACCCCAGAATCTCTCGAATTTATTTTAGACCTGTCAATCTCGATCGAACAGTCTGTCACTACTGACATTATGTATCGATCTATTATCATCCTGATCCAAGATTACTAGGAGTACGAAGTAGCTACTGACTTGATCTTACTTGATATGCAAGGATTCGACGTAATCCTTGGCATGGATTGGCTGTTCAACCACCATGCGAACGTCGATTGTCACTTTCCGCCCCCAAGGAAGGAAATCAGCTAAACTTTTCGGCCTGTAGTCAACTATACACCCTTTCATCTCAGCAATACGAGCACGATGATTACTCGACAATGGTGCTCCAGGGTATATCGCGTTCATTCAAGGTCAAGATCAAGAGAAAAGAAAATAACACTTTCAGATGTGCCAGTTTCTTGTGAATTCCCTGATGCTTTCCTTGATGAGTTGCTAGGATTATCGCCTGACAGGGAAGTGGAGTTTGCTATTGCATTAGCCCCGGGCACTGAACCCTTATCTAAGGCGCCATATCGAATGGCACCAGCTAAGTTAAAAGAACTCAAGGAGCAGTTGCAAGAGCTTCTTAACAAAGGGTTTATCAGACCGAGTGTGTCCCTGTGGGGAGCGTCGGTGTTGTTCGTAAAGAAGAAAGATGGTTCGATGCGCCTTTGCATCGACTATCGCCAGTTAAATAAGTTGACAATTAAGAATCGTTACTCGCTCCCCAGAATCAACGATCTCTTTGATCAGTTATTAGGAGCAAGATTCTTTTCGAAGATTGACTTATCATCTGGATAGTACCAGATGAAAGTGAAAGCTGAAGATATCTCGAAGACAACTTTCTCATCATGCCCTTTGGGTTGACTAATGCGCCCGCATCAATTATGGACTTGATGAACCAGGTTTTAATGCCCTATCTAGATCAGTGTATCATGGTTTTTATAGACTATCCTTATCTACTCGAAAGCAAGAGCGAAACATGAAGATCATCTGCGTCTTACTTTGTAGACATTGAGAGATTCTTAGTTGTATGCCAAGTTCAGTAAATGCGACTTCTGATTGAATCAAGTCAGTTTTCTGGGCCATATCATCTCCGAAACTGGTGTTATCGTAGATCCTGCAAAGATAGAGGTTGTAGTACGATGGGAGCAGCCACGAACCATAATAGAGATCCAAATTTTTCTGGGTTTAGCAGGATATTACCGACATTTTGTAGAAGGGTTTAGCAGGATATTACTGACATTTTTGACACTTGCTGGACCACTGATCGGTGCCGAAATGTGACTATATTTCACACCCTAATTCCTACATTTAGCTATCCAATGAAAGCATCTGATGGTTGTTGTGAGGTTTTAATGAGTACAGGTGTTTCTGACCGTTGAATTGTTAAAGAGCGTAAAAGAAGGTAATTAAAGGCTACATAGGAGCTATGGACAAAAAGGTCAAAAGAAGCATTGAAATCCATGAAGTAGCTCAACATCCAACAAGGGAATGAAGACTCTACCCTTATGCCTCAATCGATTGACACAAGAATGTCAATCGATTAACAATAGAAGATAAGTTTGCCCTCACTTATGTCGAACCAAAAGTCAATCAATTGAGATTTCAGTCTCAATCGATTGAGAATATTAGGTATAGGGTTTGCTCGACCCTATAAATTGGAAGCTATGAGTTTGCTTAAAGGAGGATTTTTTTTGGGATTATTATTCATTACTCATTTTTGGTAGAGAGCTCCACTTTTGGAATTTTGGGGGATTTCTCTTTTCATTCTTGAAGGGTTCTTCTTTTCTTCTTCTTCAAGGGTTTTGTCTGGGTAGATTGTACTTAGGATTTGGACTATTTTTCTTTTATAAAAGCATAGATTGTATTGAGAAAAAGGCATTTTAATCAAAACCTTTTGGGGAGAAATGAAAAGTGGAATGGTTTTGAACATGCAAAGAGATTATATACCGAGGATGAGCGGCTAAATCAGTTGATCAAGGGAGATGCGATCCCCAGATAAGTAGCAATTTTTTATGATTAATACCGCAGTCTATTTATGTCATCATGAAATCGTTTTGCTTAAAGTATGTGTGATTGAAAATATGTTGAATGCTTGTTATGACCGTTGATTGTGCGTATCAACGGCTATAGTCGCTAGATCTGGACCTGCAGGCTGATCTAGGCTGCAGAGCGATTATGTGTCTACTGTCGTGATCTAAACATCATGAGATACGCTATATTTTTTACATGACTCATACCGCAATGATAGGCTGAGTCATTATTTTTAGATAGGGTATGCCAGATTGATGATCATGTTTTATTATGACTCATTTTTCTAGACAATGATGGTGTGAATGATGCTTAATGAGACCGTGGGTTTAATGGTAGAAAAGGGGTACAAATTTGGGGTAGCATATTCCTTTATCATCGCAAATATTTGTTTCTTTTACTCTCTAAAAATCATCTATGCTTAGATTAGTTTATTTTTCTGCATTTACAAATAGTGTGTTAAGTTTTTGGTAAATTGAATCTGCCCCTTGGTACTTCCTTAGGGACGTCTTTAAGTCTCTAAAAGAATTAATTAAATTCACGTTTCCCTGTGCGTTCGACACCCTTGTACTTACCGTGCTGCAATAGATCTTATGCACTTGTAAGGGTACACTTTAAAACCGACCAAGTTTTTGGACCACTCACACAGCTCACTCGTAAAAATGTCAAATTGGAGTGGAATGAGTCATGTGAGCAGAGTTTCCAGGAGTTGAAAAGGAGACTCACCTCCGCACCTGTGCTAGAGATACCATCAGGCAGTGGAGGGTTTGTCGTATTCAGCGATGCCATGTATAGTGGGTTAGGTTATGTATTAAATCTGAGGGAGCGTCTAATTGCTTATGGTTCTCGATAGTTGAAAGATCACGGAAGAACTACCCCGCTCATGACCTGGAACTAGCAGCGGTCATCTTTACATTGAAGATATGGAGACACTATCTTTACGATGAAACTTTCGAGATTTTCACCGATCACAAAAGTCTCAAGTATCTCTTTACACAAAAAGAGCTAAATTTGAGGCAGAGAAGATGGATGGAATTTTTAAAGGACTATGACTGTTCTATCCAGTACCATCCTGGCAAGGCCAATGTAGTTGCTGATGCACTGAGTTGAAAGTCGTCTGCTCAATTATCTCATCTTGCAATACGACTACAAAGATAGAAGATGCTCAATGAATTAGTTTCATCCAGTGGCACCCTTGCAGTAAATTCAATTGGAGTTTTACTTGCGACTGTTATGATATGATCCACACTTTTGATAAGATCTGAGAACTCCAGATGCATGATGTAGAGCTTATTGCCATAAGAGAAGGAGTACTTAGTGGGCTTTAGCCAGACTTTTCTATTAGGGATGATGGGTCCTTATTATTTTGAGGTCGAGTATGTGTACCAAGTGATAGTGCATTGCGCCACAAAATTCTAGAAGAGGCTCATAAGTCGGCTTATGTTATTCACCCTGGTAGCATGAAGATGTATCAAGATTTGAAGAAAATATTTTGGTGGAATGGACTGAAACGCGAAGTGGCAGAATAGGTTGCCAAATGTTTGATTTGCCAATAAGTGAAGGTTGAACACAAACATCCTGCTAGCCTAGTACAACCACTGCCCATCCCAGAGTGCAAATAGGAGAATATTTCCATGGATTTTATCCTTGGATTGCCATGTACACAGAAGGGTGATAATGCGATTTGGGTGATCATAGATCGTCTCACCAAATCAGCACACTTCTTACCCTATAACACTTGGTATACATCGTCCAAATTAGCCTAAGTCTATCTGAAAGAGATAGTCCGACTACATGTCATTCTAGTGAGCATTGTGTCAAATCGCGATCCATTGTATACGTCACGATTCTGGCAAAGTTTCCAAGAAGGAATGGGTTCCAAGTTGGAGTTTAGTTCGGTGTTTCATCCTCAGACCGACGGATAGGCGGAAATGGTGAATCAGGTGATAGAAGATATGTTACGGGCCTGTATGCTGGATTTTCAAGGATCATGGGATAAGCACTTACCCCTGATCGAATTCACATACAACAATAGCTTCCAATCAAGCATCCGCATGGCACCATTTGAAGCACTCTACGGGTGTCGATGTAAATCTCCGATTAACTAGGAGGAGGCTGGAGAACATCTCATTTTAGGCCCCGATTTGATTGAAAGCACAAATGAAGTTGTACGTGTCATTCGTGAGAGACTGAAGATCGCTCAGAGTCGGCAAAAGAGTTATGCTGATCTCAAGCACACCAGTATTGATTTTTAGGTAACTAAAATACCTATACATACACTTGTCGCATTGAATCTATTTATGTTTATAAATTTCTAACATCTACCATAACAGATTGGCGATCATGTCTTTATTAAACTTTCACCGACAAAGGGTGTGATGCGATTTGGGAAATGAGGCAAGTTAAGTTCCTACTATGTCAGACCATTCCAAGTCTTGGGCAGAGTTGGTGAGGTAACATATCGAGTTGCGTTATCTCCGCAGTTAGCCAGCATACACGATGTCTTCCAGTGTTTATGTTGAGGAAGTATATCAGCGATCCAACCCACGTGTTGGATTATCAACCACTCGATGTTCAGGAAGATTTGACGGTGACTGAAGAACCAGTCCAGATATTGGATCGCCGAGACCAAATTCTAAGAATGAAGTGTATTCCACTCGTCTTGGTGCAATGGCGAAATCACGGTGCAAATGAAGCTACCTGGGAACGCGAAGTTGACATACACAATCAGTATCCCCAACTGTTTACTGAACGTAACTCAAATATTACATCAGTTAGGCTCAAAAGCACTACTTTATAATACAAATTTTTGTATGCGGCACCATTAAGATGTATGTATAAATTAGGTCTTAATAGTCAAGAACGGAGTAGAAAAAAGGTTTTGTATGCTCCACACATGAATTGGTAAAATACATAAATGAAAATGTATAACTTAAGGTAGTTAAACTACCCCCAAGCATGTTCGTCATATACTTTAAACTACACTCAAACATGTGCATAATGTATAACTTAAGGTAGTTAAACTACCCCCAAGCATGTTCTAATGATAAAAATTATCGTAAAATAATTTTAGATAAGCCATAGGGGTGTTTGACACAGAGGGACGTCAAAGAATTGACCCAAAACCAACTAACCTATATGGCTAACACCAAGCCAAGGCCTGATGGCCTTGCCGCGGCAAGGACTAGGCTGGCCGCGACAAGCTGCTTGCCGCAGCAAGCACTAAGAGTTGCCGCGGCAACTGAGGAGCATATATGTGGGGCCAAAAAGCCCCAAATCGTTATTTTTCTTGTCATTTTGGTTGTGGGGTCTCTGGTTTTCAACCTCCCGTGACACACACCTCCATGTTTGAGTACGAAATCTTCCTATTCTCGTGCCAAATCTTTCACAAGTTTGAAAATCACGTTGGGCGTATCATCTCCAACTCGATTTTCTGAATTATTCTTCGAATTTGGGTGTGTTCTTGAGGTAAAACCCTAGTTTTTCCTTTTCTTGCTATTATTTTCGTTTCTTGTAATTCCAATGCCTCCTAGGAAGACTATGGCTTCCAAACTTACACCCGTACGCCCAAAAGCGTCGGCAAAATCCAAGGGCAAAGTCCCATCGACCTCCCAATCTCATTCCGATCCACCCGTGGATTGTGAAGAGCCCATTCCGTGGTGGAACGCAAAAGCTATTGAACCCAATTGGCTTTTTGACCAGACCTTGCTCTCCCCTACTGACATGACCGTATGGTTTTTAATTTATCTTAAACGAGCCGGTCTCGAAGCCCTATTTCAACCTGTACATCCACACTAACCCCTGACTAGTATGGCTGTTTTACCAAAATTTAAAGGTCGTCGAGTTCGAAGGTGAATTAGACACCAAGATCGATGGACGTAAATTTCACTTCGAACTTCATGACATAGCCAAAGTTATGGATTGTAGTGCGACATATGATGCTAGTCAAGGTCTCCAAGCCCCTTGATTCAAGGATGAGAAATTTCATCACATCACCATTAAAATGATCGGAGGACAAACTACTCTCGGTCTAGGGGCTCGTAGAAGTCAATTACCACAAGATATGTGATTTTTAGATGTTGTGTTTAGACACAACCTATACCCAATGCAACATGAGCGCGAGAGACGTGACGCTCTTTTGCAAGCCCTCTTTGTTGTCCATGAAAATCAATGGCTCAATGCCCTAAAACTTGTCTGGGAGGGTATTAAATATGCCAGCATTCACCTCCTCAGCAATGTTCCTGCCCCTATGACGTCCCTTCCTTATGCGCGTCTTATCTCCCGACTCCTAGAGGGTCATAAAGATGCCAACAATGCAAACCCATATCAAATATCACCTGGGGAGGAACAACGAACCGATCATATTCGATTGTTTACCCCAACCAAATGGAAGAATACTAATCAACGGTGTCAACAATCCGTTAAAGTTCGGCAAGCTCCGCAACCACCTTCTCATGATGCACAACATATTCCACCCCATACTACACCACAACAGCCTAGAGCTACACCCCCAGGGCCGATACCCCCTCAAGGAGAAACTTTACAATCTCTGACCTCGCTCGTCAAATGATTGAGAACCAACAACAAAACCTCCTACAATTTGAAAACCTTCACCAGAATAATTTCATGCTCCACCAACGCCTTGATTACCTTGACGAGGCCACCACTATTCTCATGGAGCATACTTTCAAGATTGCCTCATCCCCTTATGTTGGTCAGGCACGGAATTTCGAATCTGCGTATACTTTCAACGTTGCCAACCTAGTACCAAAAGCGACTCAGAAGGGTACCGAAACATCTTCTGTTGGTGGAAGTCAAAGTGGACCACAGCCTGGTGAGTACACTCTCACTCCTTACATTACATAATCATTTTAATAATGTATGTTGAATCTATTATGATTTGCCTCTAATTAACTTATTAATGTTCACACTATTTGTTCTTGCTTTTCTTACATCTATATGTGGAGATATACATATATATATATATATATATATATATATATATATATATATATATATAACTGTCATTCTTTTTCCTTCACCCATGTCTTCTTGACAAACAATTTTGATATGCCCTACGCTTTGATTAGTTCTTAGATAGCTCTTCATTTATTTTCGAGGACGAAAATCCCTTAAGAAGGGGAGGGTGTAATAGTTGCCACACTTTAAACCTGACAATACTGGGTACAGACTCGGGTAGGGTAAGGCTTGTGCCTAACACGGGACACAAAGAACTGATTTGGATTTGGTCATGATGACTGTTAAATAGTGGGGCCCTTAGTGGCCTAGTATATTGATTTAGTTCACCAGGTACCACATTCACTCAAATAGCAGTGTATGAGATATACACTAGAATTTTTGAAACTAACTCATATACTTAATATAAGTGTATCAGATATACACTTGAACTTTGAACTTGACACCAGCCCATACACCCACAAATTGTGTAGCAGAAAAACACCTGCCAAAATACTCCACGTGAGCCTGAGTCATTTTTAATTCCCATGCACGTCAAGTGCAAAGGAGATAAAACCCCCACGGCTATCCCTCTCATCCTTCACACTTTGAGTTTCAAACCAGAATGAACCCCCAAGAAAGAAACGCTCTTCTATCATTCAAGGATGAGGTCATCAAGCAGTATGACGCGGGGTTTCTCATGGTATCCAAATACCCGCAGTGGCTAGCCAATGTTGTGCCTGTACCGAAGAAGGATGGAAAGGTTCGCATGTGTATTGATTTTCACAATTTAAATAGGGCGAGCTCGAAAGACGATTTCCCATTACCGCACATCGACATCTTGGTCGATAATATTGCTAAGCACGGGATGCTTTCTTTCATGGACGGATTCTCAGGATATAATCAGATAAAGATGATAGAGGCAGATCGAGAGAAGACTGCGTTCATCACCCCCTTGGGAACCTTTTGCTACAGAGTCATGCCGTTTGGGCAGAAGAATGCTAGTGCAACGTACCAAAGAGTAATGACTGCATTATTCCATGACATGATGCATCGAGAAATTGAAGTGTATGTCGATGATATGATAGCTAAGTCACCGGAGAGAGGCGATCACTTGGTAAACCTCCAGAAGCTATTTGAGAGGTTGAGAAAGTACAGGTTACGTCTGAATCCATAAAAGTACGCATTTGGTGCGATGTCAAGGAAACTATTGGGATTCATCGTCAGTAGGAGAGGGATCGAGGTCGACCCGGTCAAAGTCTAAGCCATCACTAAAATGCTGCCAACATCTACTGAGAAAGAGGTTAGAGGGTTCTTGGGCAGAATATAATATCTCAGTCGGTTCATTGCATAGCTAACTCCCATCTACACGCCGATCTTCAGGCTGCTAAGGAAGAATTCACCCGTTGAATGGAATGACGATTGTTAGGCAACTCCTTAACCCACTTGTGTTAGTACCACCCCAGCCAGGGAGACCACTCTTGATGTATCTCTCCACAACGAAAGTTTCGATGGGATGTGTCTTAGGACAACATGACGAGATGGGAAGAAGGGAGCAAGCCATCTACTATCTGAGCAAGAAGTTTACTGATTATGAAATACGCTATTCTCATATGGAGAAAGCATGCCTAGCTCTTGTATGGGCTACTCAGAGGCTTTGCCATTACTTGCTTTCCTAAGCCGTTCTACTCCTGGCCCGAATGGACCCGTTAAAATACCTATTCGAGAAGCCGGCTCTCACTGGGCAGACTGCATGGTGGCAGCTTTTATTGTCTGAGTTTGACATCACCTACATCACTCAGAAGTCGATTAAGGGGCAGGCACTTGCTGATCATCTTGCCGATAATCCTTTACCTGATTATGAGCCTTTGAGAACTGAGTTCCTCGATGAGGACATCCTATTAATGGCGGAAGACGATACAGAAGAAGCAGAAGGTTCATGGGTAATGCACTTTGACGGGGCAACTAATGCCGAGGGTCAGGGAGTTGGCGCCATTCTGATTTCGTCGAAAGGATCCCACGTACCCGTCTCTATCAAGCTCAACTTTCCTTGCACTAACAACATGGCTGAGCATGAAGCTTGCGCCTCTGGACTACAGGCAGCTCTGGACTTAAAAGTGACTCACCTCTGAGTATTTGGTGATTCACAGCTGATCATTTGCCAGACGAACGGTGACTGGAAGACAAAGGACGAGAAACTGATCCCGTACCATGAGCACCTTGAGAATCTGATAGCCTGCTTCGAGGACGTCACGTTCTCCTACGTCCTTGGATAAGGAATCGCTTTGCCGATGCACTAACAACTTTGACGTCAATGGTAGAAATCCCATATGGAGTTAAGATGAAGCCGATCATGATCGAACAGAGAAATGAGCTAGCCTTCTGCCTACAAATTGAGGAACCTACAAAACCTGATGATGAGCCACCTTGGTTCTCAGATATCAAGAATTTTCTCGAGACATTAACTTTCCTTGAGGGTACGTCTAGGACGGATCGACGAACCATTCAACGTCTAGCAGCAGGCTACGTCATTTGTGGGGAGTGCATTTACAAGCGATCCTAGAATAACATCTTACTCAGGTGCCTTACAGAAAGTTAAGTGATTAATATCATGAAGGAGATCCACGAGGGTGTATACGGAGCCCACGTCAGCGGTCACATGCTTGCTAAGAAAATTCTATGGCAAGGATACTTTTGGACCACTATGGAATCAGATTGCTGCAAATACGTTCAGAAATGCTACAAGTGTCAGGAACACTCCAGTCTGATACACACTCTTGCCATCGATCTACACTGCATGACCACTCTTTGGCCATTTGCTACCTGGGCCTTGACGTCGTCAGAATGATTAATCCGAAAGCATCGAACAGACATTGGTTCATCATATGCCAACATCACGGCCAGTCACATCGAGAAGTTTCTCAAAAATAATATTGTGTGCTGATTTGGAGTACCTAAGGATATTATCACGGACAACGACACAAACTTTGTAAATAAGTGCATTCGAGCCTTCTGCATGCAATACAAAATCAAGCACCATTGCTCGTCCCCTTATCGGCCTCAAACTAATGGAGCCATAGAAGCTGTGAATAAGACGATCATCCGCATCCTAGAGAAGATGATTGTCACTTATCGAGATTGGAGCGAAATGTTGTCGTTTGCTTTATGGGCCTACAGAACATCAATCTGTACCACTATAGGGGCAACACCATTCTCCCTTGTGTATGGAACCGAGGCCGTCCTACCAGTAGAGGTTGAAATACCCTCGCTTCGAATCCTCATGGAATCAAGCTTACCTAAAGTAGAGAGAGAGATCTTGCTTCGAACAATTGAACTTATTGGATGAGAAGAGACTCCTAGCCTTGCGCACACTCATGTTTACTAGAGGCGAATCGCACGCGCTTACAATAAACGTGTCCGTGGTCGAGATCTAAAGATAGGAGACACTGTGTTGAAGAAAATCTTCCCATCCTTCCACGCTGATCCGAGAGGGAAGTTTAAGCCGAACTGGGAAGGACCTTACGTCGTTTGAGAGGTGCTATCGGGATACGCCATCCCCCTCACCACCATGGATGGAGATCATCTTCCTGAGCCCATCAATGTTGGATACGTCTGACGATTCTATGCTTAGTCTGTCGCGACAAGGTAAGTATTGGTGAAACAGATACGTGACTGCTTAAGAACCACCCAAAAGAGGCTATCATTTCAAGCACAGTAGCCAAAAAGCATCCCTAAAAAAGATGATATCCTTTGCTATCCCATTTTGAGGCTAGGCCTTTCTTTCAATGAACCACTTCCCTGGAAAAGAAAATGTGTGTACATATACAAAAAAGGGAAATAAAGCTACAATCAAAATCCAAAAAAATCATAAAAGTAAAACCCCAAAAAGAGATTACCAAAAATGGAGCAAAAAGAACAAAAAAAAATATAGAAGAATCACGGGGCATGTACAGTAAAACCCCCAAGGGAGAAAGTATGTTGAGAAAACGGAAGCAGTATCAAGAAAACCTTTTTAGCCCAGCATACCTTCAAATCCTAACCTAACCCATGGCCAAGCTACACCCTGAAGGAAGTACTCTTTTTAGGTTCACAAGCAGTCATAGTATCTGTTAAGTTAACACAAGCCGAGTTGTGAGACGACACCAAACCCCGTCCAGTCGGCTATGACGGAATCGAGGTCTATCTCGTAGCTTTTGAAAAAATAGGAGATAAAAGTAAAAAGAAAAAAATAAAAATAAAAATACAAGCTCAAAGCAAGAGGGACATAGTGAAAACCAGAAAGGGCGCTACGGGTAAAAATAACGACTTTGTGAGGATCAGGTGAAAACCTGAAAGGGCGCTTGGGGTAAGAGAGCTAAGCCCATGGACATGGTGAAAACCCGAAAGGGCGTCATGGGTGAAAAAGAGAAGAAAATAAAGAAAATAAAGAAAACAAGAAAGGTTTGAAATGATTGATTAATGTTTGATGAACCCTCTTGGTTACTCTCCCTGATCCCCTTTTCTGGGCCGCTCGTGTTAGATCAAATCGGGTCCTGACCAAGTGTGTCTTCAGAATTGCTTTATCAAATGTATGACTCAAGGTAAGGAGAAAAGTTTGACTCAATCCAAAGAGATTGACGTTCTAGTGTTGGTAAAATAGTTGAAACTCTCTCAGACCCAACCATTTTTTAAAAAAAAATAAGAAAGGAAAAAAAGAGAGGGTTCGACCATGCTCAAAAGAGGACTCGAGATCTCACCCAGTGATTAAGGCACCACACCCAAAAAAATATACAAAACAAAGAGAACAAAAAGTCTGTGTAAATATATAATAACTTCCCTTCTTTTACAAATGCACCGCTTACACCACGTCCCAAAAAATAGCTGGTGTGATGTATAGCTTTCTTTCTTCCCTTCCTTTTTTACAAAAAGCAGAATAAAAAATATATATAATATACCAAAAAGACATGTGTATCTGTAAAGGGGTTTTTATGCCCCTTTTCTATGTATCTGATCTGTGTAAAAAGATGTATGTGTAGGGGAAACTCAGCGGCCCAGCTCGCGCTTCAAGGCTTTAATCTAAGCGCGAAAGTCATCCTCCCAGACATTCCTCTCGGTCAACCAACGATCATGCAGGCTCTTATACCTCTTTCGAGAAGCATCAGCAGCTCCAAGGGCAACACTCAAAGATCCCTTCAGACGAAGGACCTCGGTCTCTAATATCTCTGCTCTAACTTTTTCCTATACTAAAAGCTCATGCAGGACCCTCTTCTCATCCACCAATAGCTCGATGCGGGCTCGGAGTACCATCTCTTTCCTTGGCCAAGGGTCTCCCTTGTCAATACTCTCCGCCTGATCCAGACGATTAGCAACAAGTTGCTCAGCCAATAGCCAGGCCTCATACTCAGGGGAAGACTGAACTGAATCTCCCTGCTCCATATCACACATCAGCGTCGACTGACGTGTCTCCCAAAGAGCAGCAATTCGGTCTATGTCCCCTGAGGACCCCCTAGAAAAGATTAAGTTGCATAGAGGGGGCTTTGCCTCGTAAGGCACCTGTTGAGAGCAGCTGAACTGACGCAACACCCAAAATGGGAAAGTAGAAGGTGCTGCCAGTCAACCCCAGAAGGTTGATGCCCTCGTGGTCTCTAGAACGAATCACAGGGAAGGTCCAGTCTAGCCAATGGAGTCTCCATATAAGATCCGCGCCAATCAGCCAAAGCTTCAATTCTGAAAAATCTCCCTGGGGAATCATGTGGCACTTGCCCAAAAAGCATCGGACCACCTCTCCTCGAGCGAGATAAAAGTGGGGCACTAGTCCCAAAATGGCAAGATGCTCTCCCAGCCAAACCTCAAGCAAAAGTGGGCAACCCCCAAGATTCTTGGTCTTCCCTAGGGAAAGCGCATCAAGGCACAGAAAAAGTTCGGCAAGCACCAAATGCATCATAGATCGGCCTGCCTCCAACTTGGTTAAAATGTTGCAAAGTGCCAAGGAGAAACTCTCTCCCCCGGTAAAGAAAAGGATTTCTGAGATAAGGCCAAGAGAGAATGCTTTCACGTTTAAGATGTTTCGAGTCGGAAATTTTCGGAGACCTTTGTCACCAAAAAGTTCTTTCAAGAATTTCATTGAACACCTAGTGGGCCCCCCAATGAGACTTTTCTCATAATCATTTTCTTCAAACCCAGGGTAAGGTGAACGGTTTTGGCATAGCCCGATTTCGGTACAACTCTGGCAAGGCCCCTGTGAAGCTTCAAACCAGACAAGTTGGACAATTCCTCAAGAGGAGTTATCTCCCGATTCCCAAATCGGAACACATGGCCATTCAGATTCCAAAAGGATGTGGCGACATGAAGAAGGTCCCACCGTGGGGGAACCTTAAGAAAGGAAGGAAGGCGAGATAGTCCGAGGCGCTCCAAGTCAATGAGCTCACCTCATTCAAACTCCCAACCCAACTTATTAGAAATTTGGATCCCAAGCCCAAGGAAGGGAGTAAATCGGTCCCCCGCCCTCCATGTAAGGGAGGGTCGGAAGGCAGGACCATGGACATACAAAGATCTTTCAAGAATATAAAAATCCAATGTATGTCGATGGACCCACCTTTGGGAAAACAAGGAAAGAAATAATCAGAAGGAAAACCCGAAACCCAAGGAAAAGAAGGAGAAGATGGGTTGGCTCGGGCATATAAAGGCCCGCTACCTCCAGGATAATCCTGTCGCAACTAATAGTTGCACCAGTACAATTTTCCCCCGGATTTAGCCTGGCGCCAAACTAAAATCCCCCCCTCCAAAGCCATTTTGGGGCTTGATTGGGGGGAATTTCTAAGCCTTTTTACCAGCCCTTTAAAAATCGGTCAAACTGTTGGTAGTCATATGCAACGTTCACAAATCTTTAAATGCCCCTAATATTTTAAAACTACTTTGTTTCTTTGGGTGTAGGTTTGATCCTACATCAAAGCATGTGACCCAAAAGGTCGCTTTCTGTGAACATTTGGCAAACACATCCTGCAGAAAAACAGATACGGTACAAGGAAACCATGGCATGCAGTCAAGACAAAGCACTAAAATATTTCCAAAATAAAAATCATCCACAAAGTGCCACATCATCCATCCTAAACTTTCTAAAGTTTCAAATCATCAACTCCAAAAGTACTAATGTTAAAAAAAAAAAAAGCAAAGCAGAAACTGAAGCCTATTCCTTGTTCGCGCCCTTTGACTTCTTCTGACGACGAGAGGAGCCCTGGTAAGTCCGCATCTCCCCCACCTGGACCAGGCCTGAAAAATCCTGCTAACTAAGGATCGCGACTCCTTGGTGCACGCATGTTGCAAGTTAGGGCAAAAAATCAGAGATTAGGGCCAATTGGGGGACAAGAACAAAAAGTGGGGGAACCAATAGGAAAGGCAGAGTAGCAGAATACTCACTGTCTCCACATCCCGAAGCTCCGCAAGGTTACGATGAAATGCCGCATACTCCATAGCCGAATCAAAGTTCTACATTTAGAGAGATACAATGTCAGTTATCGGGGCAATCATAAGACATATGAAAAAAGGAGGCCGAAATAAGAGAGAGACGGGTCGTCAGAAGGCTTACCCCTAGGATCACCTCAGGAGGAGGGACACGGGTCACTTCAGCGGAGATACGCGCTTGCATATCCACATCGGCACACAGGCCCGAGAGGAAGCTATCATCAAGGCATCAGAAAGTCTCGTAGACCACGGTCAGATCACCACCAGGGGCAGCAGCTTGAGAAGTACTCGACGGATCCACGCCGGAAGAGCCCTCACCCGAGGGACCCACACCCGAAGGGCCCTCACCGGAAGGGCCTGCCCCTGAGGAATCCGTGGTACCCGCCGCTGCCCCGCCTTCATTATCTGAGCCATCCTGTTGAGACAATTGTGGACACAACAAAAATCTGCTTAGGAAGAACAAAAGGCCAAATTAAAACAAAAGGAGACTAATCTGAAAAAAGAAAGGAGAGTTACCTGCCCGAGTGGGCCGCCGAATGCAAGAAAGTTAGCGCTAGGGACGAAGCGCGGTAAGATGAATCGATACGGCAAGCACTCGTACCATATATGATAATCGTCAGGCACAAAGAGGGCATGGATAGGGAGCCCATTATTGAGATAAGCCGTTGTGAGCTCCTCAATGATACCAGCAGGGTCGAAAACATGGACAGGAGGGTCCATGGGAATGGCATGGTAACCCTGATGCTGGTGCACCACCCGCTCCTCCAAATAGTAAACCCTTACCCATGCCCCATAAAAGAAAATGACACGGCGGTTATTGAGAAGGCGCGATGGGCCTACGGCTGCCCGGTCCCAGAAGACTGAATTGAGGTACGAATCATGGAGGATCTGTCCAAATCAAGAGATAACCAATCAATCAAACACACAACATCACAAATCAGGGAGAATTTTTGAGCCAAAGTAAACATAATTAAAAAAGGGCTTTACCTGCTCAGAGACCATCAGGTCAAGTTGGGACCTCAGGCCCATCTCTAGGTGCTTCAGGCCCACATCGCGGCGCCAGGCATGGTTTCGGTTACTAAGAAGAGGGTAGGTGAATGCGTCCGAGTGGAGGAGTGGGCGTCCGGGATGAAAATGGTGGTACCCCCATACCTAAGAAAAGCAGGGCATAGGAGAACAAGTTAGTAACATGCAAAGATCATCCAAATAGAATTGATAAAAGCAAAAGGTTAGAGATTACCTCCAGGGCCGCCCAAAAGCCAACAACGAATTTGGTTTCCCTGATTGCGGCCCGGGCTATGCCGTACATTAACCATGCGTATCCGGCCCCGCCCCAGTTGTCCATAATGCTCAGCAATGTTAGGTTGACTCGGCCACTGCTCGCATTAGTAAAAAGGGTCTTACCTAGCAGGAGTAGGAGAGTGATGCGAGCCAAGATGATTGCCCGCTCGGGTGTAATGTAAAGCACCCTATCTAGCTACCCTTGATCCACCAACTCATCAACCGTATAGAGTGCGGATAACTAGGTCATCTTGACGTCAGTGTCATGTATCTGACCTCGAGGGGGATAGGCTCCTATCAATCGAATAATGTCCTCTCTGCTCGGTACCGTGAGACCAGCTATCAGAATGCCCCCCATCCTAATACCTGTAATTATTGCCCAATCAACAGGCGTCAAGGCCATCTCAGCGTACGACATATGGAAGGTCATGGTCTCGGGGCAGAATCGCTCAATCAATGCCTTTAGTTACACCGCATCGGCTCTCATGGGCGGGCAGGATAGAAATTACCCAAAGCCCACCTGTGCCAGTAAGAACTTCACCACGGGGGGGACATAGAGGTAGAAATCATGGAAATCAAGCCACCCCCCGCGGAATACGATAGCGAGCAGGCCCTACGAACCAAAAAGAAAACGCATCAGATTGTGGAAATAAAGCAAAGCTGCACGAAAGGAAGAACTGAACCTTCTTTTACCTTGCCCGCTATGCCAAAATTCGAAATGTGGATGTACTGCTGATGTTGGAGGCCGACTTGGGTGGCCTCGCCTTGCATTTCAAGCCAAGGACCCACTTTCTGCTCTACCCAAAAGAACTGCTCTCCCCGCGAACCGTAGACTATCTCGGGCCCCTCCTCCTGGCCCTCCTTGGGAACATGCTCATCACCACTCGACATTCTGAGGCAAAAGAAAATAATCACATCAGAGCAGATCAGTGATAAGGAACCGTTTTATGCTACGCTATAAAGGAAGGTAAGTAGTGCTCACCTCATTTTTATCAGCTTCGGAAACCAAGATACACAAAAAAAAGAAGAGAAGAAAATCCTTTTTACTTTATCTTTAAAAAAAAAAAAAAAGCAAAAAAAGAAATCCCTTTACTTTATTTTTACAAAAATCCCTTTACAAAAATAAAAAAAACAAAAAAAAACAAAATTCCCTTTACTTAAGAAAATCAAAACCAAAAAAAAAATCCTTCTCTTTTTAAGAAAATTAAAACAAAAAAAAAATCCTTCTCTTTTTTAGAAAAACAAAAAACCCAAAAAAAAACCTTTACTTTATTTGCAAAAATAAAATCAAAACAAAAAAAAATCCCTTCACTTTATTTTGCAAAAATAGAAACAAAACCAAAAAAAAAAAAATCTTTTTACTTTATATATAAAATAATAATAATAATAATAAGAACCCCTTTACTCTATTTTGGTAAAAATAAAAGAAAAAAAAGCAACAAAACAAAAGCAAATTAAACACACATTTATGTCGAGTGGTGATGAGCAATATATAAGGTCTCATTCATACAAATCAATGATCAATAAGCATGCGTACGAGAGAAACAAATCACTTATCATAAAAAAATATATATACAAGATCATCTTTGCAAGGAAAAAGCAAGAAAAAAAGGAAAGATGGGTTTTTAATGGTTACCTTGTGAAGAAGATGGGCTCTTTGATCTAACATAGGACGGCAAGCGGCAATGAGGCACGCGTGGATGCAATGTAAAGGAATCCTAGGGAGTCCGATTTTCGGTTTTAAGAGAGGGGGGGAGAAATTTTTTGAAAAAATTGCCCTGATTGCCTGAACTCGGGCTGCTTAAATCGACCCCCAGCCAGGCTTGGCACAACTATTAGTTGCGCTAGGCAGTTTTGGGCCCGTTCTTGGCTTGGCGCAACTATTAGTTGTGCCAAGCAATTCTGGGGCCCCTTTTGGCTTGGCGCAACTAATAGTTGCGCCAGCCACTTACGATCGGGTCTTGAGCCTGGTACGGGCCGCTTGCATGGCCCGGTCCCCCCTTCTCGTTGCTTGTTACTCCTGGCAGATGCACACACTCCCAAATGGTGTGTCGATCCTCATTCGACTTGCCCAGGAAGCCGTGCTAAAGTAAAATGGGTTGAGAGCAATAGGCATCCCGATCCTACATAGAAAAACAAAAAAAATCAACGGAAAAGCCAAAAAGAAAACTTACATAAAATGTTAGGATAATTCATACAAAATAAAAACCTTGAAAAAAACCAAAAAATCCATGAAATAATAACTTTAAAAAACCAAAATAATAATTTGAAAAACCCAAAAATCCATACAGAAAAATAACCTTAAAAAATTCACATAAATAAAAGAATAACTTTGAAAATCCAAAAAATTACATAAAATGACAGAAAAATCACAAAAAATAATAGCCTATTTGTGTTTCCCCACAGACCTACACACATGCATAGTGCGGTAAAATATCAATGTTTTATCAGCAATGCAGTTGTGCCATATTAAAGTCCTGAATCTACGGTTCGCCCTGGATCTTTCGATCCTACTTCAAAGTAGGAGCAACAACGTCAATCCCGATCAAATGGTCAATGTTTTGATCAGGTTGACTCCACTTCTAAATCTTCGAGCTAAACACTCTATTTTTGGGTTCATATGAACTTAAGTGTCTTAAGCTTCAGATTCCTCGGAGAAAGGTCAATCGTTGGTTGAAACCAGCTTGTTAAGAATGAAACTACGTATCAATCAATCTATGTGCAACCATGCATCTAGAAGGGTTCATTTCCCCTTTATTTTCTACAGGCTTAAAACCTATATTGGTAGCGGTATTCCTGTAAAGTGTACGCTATGCGTCTGGGTATCCGTTTGATGGTCGTTTGTTCTCGTAAATTATACTCGGGCATGTCCGGGTCGGGGCTTCCATCGCCTTTGTTGCTTATCGCCCCTAATGGGTGCATGATTATGCATAGTTAATTGATATTTATGATCATTATTGGCAGAGACCAGGATTGGATGTCCCTTTTGGGAGATGCCCAATGTTTGGTTGGACCTGACCAAAGTAGTTGAAGCTAGATGCTCTAGGTCATGTTGATCTGAAGCACGTTTTCGAAAATTGCACGTACTCTCAAAAAGCGTTGCAACCACTATTTGCTCCGCTCGAGTAGTCATGCTAAATAAACTTCGGGATCGATGGGTTCACCCAAAGACCTTGAACCACTTCAAGTAGGGGCACCCACGAACAATCAGATGGGGCAATCAAATGGCTTGTAAGATTGGACGCAAACTGTGGAGCCTTGCGTATGTTTACTTCGTGCCTATCTTTGAATGTGGGTCAATCGCCCCTCTTACTTATAAAGCTGTTGTATTCAGAATGAATCTTAAACATCAAATACCTTTAAATCATCTCAGGAAGTGAATGTTTAGCCTGACATACAGGGCTTTCACAACTCGTTCCACCTCGGTTATGCCCAGTAATGTCGTTAAGCGCTTGGGGACTGTTTACCTTGAGAAATGAATGTTTGGCTTGTCATGTAGGGCTTTCGTTTTCTCACCATGTTACTCATTTGATGTTTAAAATTCATTCTGAATACAGCAGACTTGTTAGTAATGCCTTGGGCCTCTTCGGATGTCTCTTGTCTTTAGCATTTGATCATTAGTGATCGGATACCAAAGATGGGTATCTGTAGATACCCAAATTAGATTTAAGGCCTGATCAGAACACATTTTTGAGAGAAGCGCCTTTATGAGCCATCGATGGCATGCAGGAAATCGTTAGGAATCTCCCGAACCCTTAGAAACCAAGCCCCATCCTTAGAAGCCATTCTAAACCTAACCCTAGCCATCTCGGGCAGTGGATGAGGTGTGGTGCACCAGAGCTAATTGGGAGCTTCTACTACAATCGAATATCATACTATTAAAAATCAGAAGTTGTTAGCTTTCCAACAATCCAAGAATCACCCCAATTAGAGCTGTGCACGCAAAGATATGGCGGTCCGAATCTGAGGGACAAAGAAGTAATTTCAGATGGCCCCATTAGGGATTTGGCATAACTAATAGTTGCGCCAGTTATAAGTAGGCTTGGCGCAACTATTAGTTGTGCTAAGCCATCTTTCCCCCAGATTAAGCCTGGCACAACTAATAGTTGAGTCAGCATTAAGGTGGGCCCCACCTTGGGGAGTCAACTTCCAGGAACTGTTTCACAACTATTTTATTGCGCAACTAATAGTTGCGCCAGGCATATGAACAGTGACCTCTGATTTTTGCCCCGAAAATTGTGATTGGGGTTTGACTTATTGACCACCTGGGTCTTTAGGGTGTGTTTTGACAGCACTGTTGCACCCTTTTAAAAGCTTATTTGCAACCCCTAAGTGCCTTAAACCCCCTACCCTATCATCCACCATTAGAGCTTTATTTCACACATCTCCAAGCTCTCAAGACCCTAGGAATCTTTAGATGTTAGATTACCTAATGGCTAAACCCAATTGGCATCTAAACACTCTCCTAACCCACCCTTTGCCTATAAATAGAACCCCCCTCCCCTTGGATTAAAGGTTGAGAATTTTTGCCTAAGAGAGAAAGAGCTTAAGTGAGAAGATCTTTCTCCCTTTGGTGTACATTTCCCACACAAAAATCAGAATTCAAAAACCTCTTTCCCACCCTTGCCTTTCATCAAAAGCCTCTAGGTTAGATGTGTGTTCTACCCTAGCAGTCTCCCTCTACCTCTTAACTATCTCCCTTAAGAGTTAGAACCCATCCTCAAACTTTTCAAGCCATCAAGTGTTCATTAAAAGCAATTCACGCAAGGCTCTCCTACGGTGTTACAAGGGCCCGAGGGATCCAGCTCTCCCCTTTCTTCTCCTATCTCTTTTTAGCACTTCTCATCCTTGCATTTGTGCCATTACGCCGTCGACTTTTCGGTAAGAGTGGAGGGGAACAAATAGGATCTTAGAGCCCTTTGGGATAAGAAGAAGCTTCTTTTGCTCTTATCATTCCTTTTTTATTTTGGCCATAAGTAGAGACCGCTTCAAGCGAGTTGATCGGGTGCCTAACACCTTCCCGATCGATAACTGAAGCCCCTACCCAAGAGCCTTTGGCATAGACCGGTGAACCGGAGTCATATTTTTAGCACTTTGGTGCTCATAAAAATGAACTAGGTTTCTCGAGACACCAAAAGATCTGGGTGGCGACTCTAAATTGATATTTATAGGATAGCGAGCGCATCGTCGCGATGGGATCGTCACAAAACCCACGGTTGCACAACAACAGATTTTAATCGAATTTCTGTTATCAATTTTTCTGCTATATCCTATTCTATTGCTATTACGACCACGCTGTTATTTGTTATAGACTCAATTTTCTTCTTTTTTTCAGCATTGATGGAACTTAGGGAATCCTTGTCTTCTTGCAGTTACGTTATTTTCCTTTTAGCTACCATCAATAAGTGGTCCTTCTCACTCAGCTGTTAGTGGAGTTATTTCTGGTAGTCTTTAAGAATTTTTTCTCTTACAGTTTCTGCATCATCAGGGACTATCATTAAACTTTCAGATTGTTCAAGTATAGCTGCCATGTTCTCTTCATACGCCTTTCTTTCAACCTCCCAAGCATATTATTTTTCGCTCATGATTCTATTCTCTGCTTGCAGCTAGATAATCTATGCTTGAAGGGTTGAAGTGGCATCTTGGACTCGCTTTTCTATTTCTGCTCCCCATCTCGCACCTTGATCTTGTACAGCTTTTAGTCGCAAGCTGTCCATTATTTTTGCTCGCTCTTGAGTTGTCAAGGTAGTATCCAAAACTCTCTTCTTTAGTCCTTGAAATTCTCCCATCCACTTTCTTACTATACCTGGAAGTTGTATCAAAGGTGGGGCATTTGTAGAGATCCATTGCTCTAATTTTCTTACCTTTCTATCTACTTCTGGTAATTGAAATAAATTAGGTTCATGTGTGAGTTGCCATTGCTCCACTACCTTCAATCTCCTTTCTAACTCATGAATTGATGTGGTGGGATTGACTGGAGGATCCTCAGGGGGTGCTTCTTCTCCATTTAATAATTCTGTAAAGCTCTCTCTTGGTAACTCTGAGCTTTGTTCTACTTCAACGACTTGAACTACGAGGGTTTGCTCTATATTGGCTAGAATTATAGGGTGTGCAACAAGTTCTACTGGTACAGAAATATGGCTAGAAGTAGCCATTCCAATAATCTGTTGATCAATTGTGGAAGGAATTTCTTGGTTTATCTCAACATTTGGACTCTCGGGAGCAGCTTCCATAGTAACTGGTAGTGTGTCTGCCTCTGTTAAAGGGGGCATAGCAGGCCCTACTAGTGAGTCCAAAGCAGGGTCGTACAAACTGGCTTGTTCTGCAACTGGGATTCCTGACTCGATCATTCTTTCATGTACTGGAGAGCTGATCTCTGCTCTCTCATGAGGTGGAGTAGAAGTACTCACACCTTCTTCCATAACTACTTCTGGGGCTATGATTTTTGCTGGCTGCTCTATGGCAGTCTCTTCTCGATCCTCATGTAATTGTGGGACTTGTGGTACAGGAGGGGTACTTATGGTGCGAGGAGCTAACGGGATTGTCTTTTTATTTTCAGCACTTAAAGTTCTCCTATAAGCTGGGATTGTTAAGCCTTCCTCTGGTCTTGGTAACGCTTTTTCCATGGGGTCTATATTATACCCCACAGTCATCAGCAGATTCGTTATAAGGCCTCCAAATGGCAGGACCAACTTCTTCGTTTGGTATTTTTCTTGACTCAATTTTTCCCTCACGGTAGTAATTACTTCAAAAAGGTAAGAGGGCACATTGAACCAATAGCGATTTGCCATTAAGTACAATGCCTTGGCATATAGTGCTCTTCTCTGTGTTCCATGACCCGTGGGGTAAATAGTCTTATGAAATAGCACGTCGAAGAAGTGAGTGATAAACTCCTTGCTTCCAGGTCCTTTTGAAGGAAAAAGAACTTGTCCCGTGGAGCTTTCCTAATAATTCTGTTGCCATTTGGATAAAGTTAGGGAGGGTCTCTGATGGCATCCTTAAAAGGTTAGCTTTTGGGTTATCTTTTGACAATTGTGGTATTTCTAGAGGTGAATGCATCAACCTAGTGACTATTTCCTTTGTAATCTCAATCAAAAGTCCATCAATATTGGTGGAGAGAATTGGGGATGGTCCCTGGCTACCATTGATCGTATTTTTATAAAATAGCCTCACCAATCTAGGATAGACTGGTGTGACTCTTGACTCTAAGAAATAATTCAGCCCGACATCCTTAAAATATTTAATGGCTTCTCCACCCATTTTCAACTTTTCTAAAGACTCAACATATACTGCAATTTCAGCTCCCACAATATGATGTTTCATTGAAGTAGGGAGTTTATCTTCTAGCGTAGCAGAGGACACTGACCTTTTACCTTTATCTACTTTTGATCCCTTTTTAGGGACAAACACAGATTCTTTCTCAGTTGTGTCTTTAGGAGTTTCTCTGATAACTACCCTGGAAGATTTGGTCTTCTTCTTGGGTGGGTCTGTTACTTTTGATTTAGCCTTTAGGGTAGCAGACCGTATGATACGGTGAATGATTGGGGTATTATCAGAACTATTACCTTCCTCTTCTTCTTCTTCTTTCCTTTGTTGTTTGCCTGTCTCGTTCGTCATGCTTCCACTCTCTTTTCTATAAAAGTTTAGAACAACACCATTAATTAAACTTAAATTTCATGTATTGAATAAAATTTTCTTGCAGAAACCCTTTCACTCTACAATCGTCACCTTACCTCCTTGAAGATTGAAACCCTAATTTATAATTATGGAATAAATGCACGTAGGGTTCTCTAAAATAAAACAGAAGTAAGGGGATTTTAGAAAAATAAACGGTTAGGCTGAGTGGAAGAACGGTTAAGATTTCAAACATTTTGAAAAAGAGAGGGAAGGGAGGAGGAGAAAAACTTAAAGGTTTTGAAAATGGGACCAACATACCCTTTTGAAAAATATGTAGGTCCTATTTTGAGTGACGACTTGTTGAGCCGGTCATCACCTAAATTGTAACCTATAGTCGTCAGTTGATTCTAGCTTTCAGTAGGTAAGAATCGCAATCACTGTGCTTTTATTTAGAGGCATAACTACGATCAATCATAAATCCATATGATTGTTCATTATAATGTACAATAGGTATGATATTATGATATGTCATTTTCCAATGATTTAGGTCGTATTATAGTAGTTAAAGAAAAAGAAAAAAAAAAGAAATAGTTTACATAATTTATAATTGGTGCTATGGATGAGTTGGTAGCTCGACGATCCAAGAGGTTTTTACATTTAATTTTGGGGAGGCAATGTCTCCCTCAGGAGCACTTGTCCTCTAGGATTATTTACTGGCTGCATACACAAGTGACCACTCTCCTTTTGGCCACTTGAGAAGCTAGCTGGCCTATCTGGCTTTCCAACTTCGAAATGGACTTCGTGTGTGAATTAAGTACTTGGGAGAATTGAGCCAACTGGCATAAGTCTTTCGATTGCTGATGCGATTGTTGCTGTAAATCTCAAAGGATTTGAACAACTGTGGCATCAGGTGCACTGCTCTGGGGTCCAAATTGGGGCTGCACGGCCGACACTTGAGGTCTTTACTAGAAAATTGGAGTATGGGGAAATCTGAGCTACACAACTGTTGGTGCTAGCTATGCTCCTCCCATGGAACCATAGTTAAATCCAGGGTGGTTCCTTCATGACGGGTTATAGGTGTTCCCATAGTCTCCCCTCTGAAAGGCCATTACTTGTTCATTTTCCATTACCTTCTGGTATGGTGGCGCAGCTGGGTTTTCAGTCAAATTGTGAGTCTGGCTATTAGAGTGGCTCGCCAGAGAGCTATCCGGAGCGTTAGATTTGGCTGCTATTAATATTGCGATTTAATGTTTCAGAGCCAAAATTTTCACACTCATGTCCTCCTCCTTCTTTACTTTATCTTTGGTGATATAGTAAAGTTCCCCCCTCGCGAGCGGGGTGTGGCGAGTGACATCAGGATCATATCTAAGCAGAGCCTATTTCTGCTTTGAGTTATTGGCCAGTTTCTTGAATAAATTTCAGGACTGCTGGCTATTCTGAGCCATAAAGGCTCCTCCACTTACTACATCGACTGTAGACTGGTTAGTCTCAGTCAATCCTTGGTAGAAGCTCTGCGCTATCGACCAATTTCATACATCATGATGAGGATACTTCCATAATAGATCCTTCATCCATTCAGCTCTCATGAAATAATTCTCCCTGCTTTTGCCTGAAGTCTTGAGTTGCCTGGCGAATTTGGTTAGTTTTACTAATTAGGAAGTACTCGCCCAGGAACTTGGATTACAATTCCTCCCAGGTGGTAATACTTACGGTAGGTAACAAAATTAACCAAGCCTTCGCCCTATCCTTGAGAGAGAATGGGAACAAACGTAGTTTTATGGCCTCTTTATTGGCAGCCGATAATTGCAATACTATGCAAAGCTCTATGAAGTCCCTTAAATGTTGGTAGGGATCTTCTCGATCAGGCCATGAAAGGTCGGTACAGATAGAATTGTATGGAGCTTGATTTCATAATTTTGACTCGCAAGCACCTTTGGTATAACTATACAAGAGGGCTCGGTCAAAGCTATGGGGGTGCAATGTGTCTGGATGGACAAATCGTCAGCCATTATTAAGAATTCTCTTGCTGAAATTCGATTTGTTAGCAAATTACGTCAAAGAGTCCTTTCAATTTTTGGATCACACTCGAAGAAATCTAGACTTCGAGATCGAGTGTGATGCAGAAAAGAAAACTCTATTTTTGGTATTTTTAAATTTATCTAATTTTTACTCTAGAAGGCAGGGAGAGAGAACAAATCTAAGCCTCGAGCTTCTCTAATTAGGAAAAGTTGAGACTCTGAGTCGTTGCTATGAATAAACTTGCGAAAGATTTAAGAAGTGATCAAAGAAAATTAAAAATATAAAGAAATATAAAAAGAGAAAGATAGATACTTGTTTTCTTGAATTAATATACTAAAGCGCTAATCCCCGACAACGACGCCAAAAACTTGATTGGGCTACTTATATGTATCTAATTAAGTCTTAACCTATTGCAAGTGTATAATGGAAATTATAGTACTAGCAAAGGATCGTTCCCACAGAGATCAGTTTACTATATTAATTCAATTTTTTGAAAACTTATACTTATCTTTTAAAGTACTAAACTACTGGAGAAATATGAATAAAGAATTTGTTATTAATCTAAATTGCATAAAATAAATCCTAATTCAAAAACTTGATTGGGCTACTTATATATTTCTAATTTGTGATTTAGATTATTAATCTTTTATAAATATCTAATGCTATCAGATATTTATAAAATTAAACAGTACCGTTACACTAATCTGCAAACTTCAACCTGAGTCGTCAATTCAAATTAAAATCTGAAGATGTTTACAAAGTAAGAAATAAAAGAAAATAAAATCTAAACTAGAAAGCAAAGTAAATATATCCTTCACCCCTCAGCCGCAGTCGTCAATTGCTTCTGAGAAACTACATATATCTATACTAATCTTCAGTACCCAATAGCAGTCGTCAATTGCTCTTAAGAAACCTTAGATGTCTATTCTACAAAGCAATAAAAACCTACTCTAATTTGATCAGAAGAAAACCCAACCTCAGTCATCAATTGATGCTGAGAATTTCTTCGATGGACTATTCCTACACCAGGCTCTCTTATTTATAGATCATAAGGAGTCGATTTACAAGACTTCTAATTCTAAGAAAAGAAATAAAAGATTCCTATTATAACTCTACTTCTAATTTGATTCTTCCTTGCTTTATTTAGTTTATGTGCTTCTGGATTGTTCCTTTTTATTCAGTAGCAGAGTCCTCTTTACATTTTTCTTCATCAATCTCTTAGATCCGTGCTTAGCCATACTTCTAATTCAAGAGTTCTTCTAATTTTGTACATGGCAGTGTTCATTCTCACCTGATCCGCAGCAGTAGTGGTAGTAGGAAAGTTTTTAATATCATAATCGTAAATCACGATTATTCTCTTTTCTTTATTTTCTTAGAAAATCGTAAATCACGATTTTCTCTCTTTCATAGCTTTCTCTTAGTTTACTTGACTTGACGATTCTCTGAATTACAATTCATCACTTTTCTTCTATATCATAATCTTTCTCTGAAGAATCGTACACTACGATTTTCTTATAGTTCTTTAGTAACAACACTCAATCGTCTGCAAAATCGTAAAACACAAGTTTCCATTCTTCAGTAGGCGGCAAATTATCTTTTTATGCTTAATCGTCTTTTACTGCTCTTTTTGAGTTTATTTTGATAAAGATTAACATTATGGCTCTTTTTTATTGGTTTTCTTTAATATCTGTACATCATTAACTTATTAGTAATAAACTAACTCCTAGCATCACTAAGTTAAGGGTGATAAAATGGTATATTATGTGACTGATCAAAGGCCCAATCCTTTGCCTTTTTTATAACCCCATTTTGGGAGTATTGCTACTACTGCGATCATTCCTCCTCCGGCTTTGGCGGTGACCTTTCTGAGCGGCTCTGGTGTCACTGCTGATACATCGTACTGAAAACTGTGGAGAATTGTGCTTGAACTATGTGTAGTATATCGAGGGTTTTGAGGTTCTCTATGCTGTGAACCTCTTCTCGCCCCTCACCCATGATGGCTATGACTTTTTGCTTTGATATGAACTTGAGTTGTTGATGTGGGGTGGAAGGTACTGCCCCAATTTCATATAGCCAAGGGCGCGTTAGCATCAGATTAAAAGTGGACTTAATATCCATTACTTGAAATGGGATAGAGAAGGTCATTGGTCCTATAGTGAGCTCAAAGTCGACTTCTTCGATTACTTCTCGCCTAGTATTGTCGAACCCTTGGGCTCCTGTCTTGGCTGGTCGGAACATGGATGGATCAATTCATATTTTGGTCGCGGTTCTCAGTTGGCATACATTTAATGACGACCCATTGTCTATCAGCACCAGCGATATTACCAAATTCCTAGTTTCTACTGTGATACTGAGGGATCTGGAATGGTTGCCTCCTTCAGCTGAGAGATTGGCGTCCAAGAATGAGATGCATTAGGAACCAACACTTGTCCGATCATCTGTCCCACCTCATCTAGGGAGACTTTTTCTGATACATGGGCATCGTTCAGTGCCCCCATTAGAGCTTGGAAGTGAGGCGGAGATGTCATCAGTAAGTCCCAGATTGTGATGTGAGTCAGTGTTCTTCTAAGTTGTGTTTCTAATGCATGCTCTTGGCTCATTGTTTCCATGGCATGTAGTGCTGTGGGTTCCCTTCTTTCCTCTGGTATGACCTGTACTGGAACCTCTGGTTGCTTAGAAATTCTATTCGATAGTGTGATGAATTTGACGGTCCCTTCATTGCTGCTACTAGCATTGGCATCCGTCTGATTATAATTGAGTGGGACCTGATGGGGATCATAGGTTTGTCCAAGGATTTAAAATGGGACGGGCGGGTAAAGATGTTGGGGATGACTGGGCTGGTAAAGTGGCAAAGCTAGGCCAAATGTGGTTAATCGGTGCCGAGGGTGACTGTACTGGGGGTGATGTGGCAGAGCTAGGCCCATTACAGTCGATCGGTGCCGGGTGGAATAATGAGGATGGGGAAAAACTAGGTATCAAGTATTTGGAGGGGGTTGGAGTTGTATATGGCTGGTATAGTGGTGATGAAGCTAAATTGGTTTGAACATAATTGATGGAAGCCGATGCTGGGAAATATAACCATAAATCTAGGGGCTCTACTTGGGGTGCCAGATGGGGGAAGTAATCGCCCAAGTTCAGGGGCTCAATTACTCCTATCTTTCCATCCTCCTGATTCCCCTGCTTTGGTGCTGTGAAATTTTCTCTTGTACTTATGTATTTTGAGGGCTCAAACTCCTCCCCATCTTCTTCTATCATGTTGATGGTGGGCTTGGGCCTATTCCTCCTGACGGGTTTGGCGGCAGTGGAACTTGATGAATATTAGTGTGCTAATTTATCTGGGGAGGTGTCGAAGGGATGATTTTTCTGGCTTTTATCAGATCTTGTATTGCATGCTGTAGAGGAAAGGATCGATCGATTGGGTGTTACGGACCTTGGTGGAAACTACAATGGGTGTTGGGATCATAATTTCTTGGGAGTGGATTCAATAGCGGGCATGGTTGGAAGGGCATGACAAGACCCTTCTCAACTAACAATGGTAAAAGGATATTAAGGGATTGTCCCAACGGTATAAACACTCGATTAAATCTGGCCTTCCTTTGCTCGGGGGTCTTTTGTGCCCCTTGGCCATTGCTTGCCCTTGGTGTCGGCTCGGTTTGTGCTAGGGTTGGCTGCGCTGCCCTGAATTGGAATGGTGTTATGCTGGTGGTGGGCTGTGTGATTATTATTGTCTTGACCTTTGCCTCAGTTCTTCTTTCGTTCCTTTGCTCGACGTGCTTTTAGACCCCACTGGCTGTAGTTCTATTTAACTGGTCTTCTTTGACTACATCCTCGCAATGATTGGCTTTTCTTACCAGGTCAGTAAAACTGGCTTGCTGCTGGTGTAGACACCCCATTTTTACCCTGTCGGAGTATACAAACCTGTTCGGTCAATCCTTGACCTTGCCCATGACCTTTGGAAAGGGACCAATCCTCTCTAAAAGTCCTAAAACCCTAAAAACCGCATAATCGGGGAATTATGCACCATAACAATAATATATAGTTAAGCCCCAGGCCCAGTTGACCGAAGGTCAAAGGTCGAGCCAGAATCTTGGTAATATATACCCCATTAAAAAGCCCAGATGTGAACTTTATTTATCGAACTTTGGTCTTTTAGTAATACTTTGATATGATAGAATTTATGGGCTTTAAAGTTTCACAAAAGGGCTTGCCATTTGAAAGTTAGAAAATTGATCAAATTGCAAAAAATCGGTCTTTGTTCTTGAACTAGAAAGTTGGACCCGAACTTGAATTTGCCGAACCGCCCGTTGTTCGCTACTTATAATGATATCTAATTAAGTCTTAACGTATTGCAAGCGCACAATGGAAATTATAATACTAGCATAGGATCGTTCCCACGAAGATAGGTTTATCTATATACTTATATTAATTTTCTAAAAAGTTATATTTATCTTTTAATTTCCTAAACTACTGGAGAAATATAAATAAAGAATGGTCTCTTAAACTAAATTTTGCAGAAAATAAATCCTAAATCCTCCCTCTTTAAATTATGGTCGTCAATCACAATCTTTAGCTATCGAATGTTTATAAAATTAAATAGTATTGTTACACCATATATCAAGTTTCCTAGCATTGGTCGTCAATCAACACTAAACTCCTATCAATAATCTCCTAAAACTTGGGCATCAATCAAATTCTAGAAAATTGAAGATGGAAAAGTAAAACCAGTACACTAATTTGCAAACTTTAATCCCAGTCATCAATTTAAATTAAAATTTGAAGATGTTTACAAAGCAGGAAATTGTAATAAAATAAATCTAAACTAGAAAGCAAAAGTAGAATCCAAAGGGTTGATCTTTCAGCGTCCTCAGCCTTGGTTGTCAGGTAAGACCTTAGAGAGCTGTGGACGATGTTACTTTATAAATCCTAAACTACTTTGATCGGGAGAAAACACAGACCTCAGTTGTCAATTAATGCTGTAAAATTCTTCGATGCTTATTCCTATACAAGCCCTCTTATTTATAGATCATAAGGGGTCGGTTTACAAACTCCTGATTCTAATAAAAGAAATTATTAAAATAAAAACTATTCTAATATAACTCTACTTCTAATTTTAATCTTTCCTTGCTTTTTGTAGTTGATGTACTTTTGGATTTCTTCCTTTATTTTAGCAGCAGAGTCCTTTAAGAGTCTTCTTCGTCAATCTCCTCAGATCCATGATTGGCCAGACTTCTTAGTCCAGAATTCTTCTAATTTTATGCATGGCGGTGTTAATCTCACGTGATCAGTAGCTTCAGAAAGCTTCTTCTTTAGAAAATCAAAAATCATGATTTTCTATTCTTTTCTATACAGCTTCCTATTGAATGATTCTCTATTTACAACTCATCGTTTCTCTTGTATCACATTTTACTCTTGAGCGACTTTTCTTTGAAGAATCGTAAATTACGATTTTCTATTTTTTCTTTTGCTTTGCATCATTTCACAAAATCGTAAAGCACGATTTTTCATCCTTTTCAGTAGGCGACAATTCGTCTTTTGGTTTAATCGTCTTTGTATTACTTTATGAGTTTATTTTGATGAATATTATCATTTTGGTTCTCTTTTGCTATTTTTCTTCAATATTTGCACATCAGTAACTTATTAGTAGCATACTAAGTCCTAACTTCACTAAGTTAAGGGTGGTAAAATGGTATATTATGTGACTGATCACACTCCAAAACTTAAGCTTTGCTAGTCCCTAGCAAACATGAAAATATAAAACATCCTAAACTATGAATTTAAAAGTCACTTTCGTAGGAAGCGCGATTGTATTTAGCAGATGCAACAAGCCTTTAAACCCCCCTAGGTGATCCCTAGTGGAGGAGTTGTAGTCTCCTGAAGTTAATGAAGTTACGTACAAACTTCAATTATTTTTGAAATTTTCAAAGTTAAAACAAAAGAAAAAGTTAAAATCTAAATTAATTTTTATACAGTAGCTAAGTTAATCATCATATGGTTGGTATAATTTTTAAAAATTATAAATCTTTTTATCCTTACTTTCCATCATAGCAATTATCTTTGATCAGAACTCCAACAATTTCAATTCAGTAAAGCGTAGAGTGTGTGCATATCAGTGAAAAGTAAGGATAAAAAAAATATTTAGAAAATATTTTCATCCAAACTGTAGATTTAGAAAATATTTTCATCCAAACTCTCACTTTTCGACATACTTTAAAAAAATATAAAAAAATTTTGGGTTCTCACAATATGATATGTATGATATCTCAGAAGGACAATTGGCTAAAAAGATAAATCCTATGGAATGGATAATCACTTCTATTCATATGATTTATTGTTCATTCATAGTATCTGTTGCATACATCTCTACTAGACTCATACTTTTGCAAATCGTAAATAAAAAAGGGCTTTTCTTTTGCTTGTAAAGGGGCTTTTGGTTTAGAGGTTTTCAAAGAAAAGGTAGAAGGATTCAATGTTTTCTGAGAGTTCAGCTCTTTCTTTTCTATCTTCTTCTTCTTTCTTTTCTGCTTCAGTAAGTATAAAAAAAGTTGGATAACTTCTTCCCTTTTTTTTTTTGTAAATCCTAATCTTTAGAAGCTTTCTTCATAATCGTATTTTACGATTTCTTTTCTTCCTATCCTTTTGAATGCTTTTGTGCACAGAATCGTAATTTTACGATTTCTATCATTTTCCCATATTTTCTTTTGTTATATTTTTCTCAGTTGTATCGTTTTTGGCATACCCTTTATTTGTTAACTTATACTCCTTTCACTCCCTCTTCTTCCCTTCTTTTACATCCTAAACTCTCAGAAATTGTAAGGATTAAGGTTGAAAGTTTTGGGCAGTATATATGGTTAAAGGTTTATAAAATTCTGGTACAAAGAAATTTGATTTTGGCTTCTAATATGGGTTCAAAGGATAAATTCTTTATGAGATTTTAGCTCTAACTAGATAAAAGTGGCCTTTAATCATCTTTATGATTTACTAGCATAGATGGCTTATTATTTTGATATATTAAATAGATAGTTCTAAAGCAAACAAATCATCACAATCACATAATATTTTGATTCTATTTTTCAGTAAAATGAGATTTCTCAGTAGTAAAAAAGTTCAAAGAAATTTTATGATTGAATAGAAACAGTCTCTCTCTGAATAAAAGAGGAAATATGGCTTAAAATCTCACTGATTTTATAATTTTAAAACTATAATCTAAATTTTACAGTTCATATTGATTGTATAGTTTCAAACATTCATCTGATACAGTATTCAAAAGAGTTAAGACATGAATTTTAACTGCTCTATTTTGATTGTTGAACTCTTACTATGATGGATTGTAAAGTTTTTTTTTTGGATTTGTAAACTTTTTTCTATCATACTTTGCATATAATGGTTAACTAGATTCTTACAAAACTATTCTAAATTTTTTTTTAAGCAAAAAGCAAACAAAATAAAATAAAAGCAAACTAACTAATAATATATATAGAGATTGTGTATCCCCCCCAAACTTGAATTGGACAATGTCCTCATTATGCAAAAATAGGGGACACTACATTTTTATTTTTTTCAAAATTTTTGTACCTGTGAGGTTCAGAATGTAGTAAATCCATATGATCACTCGAGAACATAATATTGTACAGCAGGAACTATCTTATGATCAATCGTGTTTTACCATGATTTAATCGTAACATACTTGCTGGAAATTTGTTTCTAACTAAAGCAAAATAAAAGAGTTAGTTTACATATTTTACAGGATTTTGCTACGGATGAGTTGGTAGCTAGATGGTACCCATGAGTATATCAGACATACTCAGGGTCTGCCAGTGATATAATGATCACTGACCCTTCTTCGTTTAGAAAGAGATTCCAGTTTTTCATGTCCTTGTTTGAGAATTAAGAGAGGAGACATGAACAAAATATGTGCTCTCCTCTAATTTTTTTGGGTTTTTATAAAACGGTGACGGTGCGCCGAAAGCATTCGAAAAGGCTAACCTCGGTATATATAGTACTTTAGTCACAATATTCGACACACTATCTTTATTATATTTTTGGGGTCTATTTTCAATTTTTATTATTTTTAGTTTTTCTTTTGGGAAAACATCCTCTTTAATTTCAGCCTCACTATCCTTGGTCTCGGGGATGACTACTAACAGTCTTACTATCCTTGGTCTCGGGGATGACTACTAACGTAGGCATCTCTACCTTGTTGTTAACAGTCTTACCACTTCTTAAAGGCTAAACAACGTGAAGCTGTTATGCGAGAATGAATGTATCTTCCAAAAAAACTTGTCCTCCCGGGTTACTCACTGGTCGTAATTGTAATTAGTTGCTCTCTCGTTCCACGAATTGCATAGCTAGTTGACCAATTTGGGCTTTCTGATTCGTAATGGATTGTGTGTGAGAATGTAAAACTTGAGAGATTTGAGCGGGCTGAGATAAATCCTTGGAACGCTGATGCCACTGTTGTTATAAATCTCTAAGGATTTCAAAAATTGTATCATCAAATCGCTGCTCTGAAGATAGAATTGCTGTTGCTAATATGACTGATATGGCCTCATGGGTGGTAGGTAGGTCTGTTGGAAGTTTTTGTCTGGGGGATATCTTGGATGAACAATAGATGGTCCTTGTTGTTGGCCACTAGTGGCGCCATAATTAAAACAAGGTTGACTTTCAAACTGGGGGTTATACGTGTTATCGTAGTCAATTCGCAGGAACGCATACGCCCATTCCCAATCTATCATCTTCAGGTATAGTGAGGCGACAGGTCAATTAAACACGCAAAATACTTATAGATTTAGAACGAGTGTGGTGCATAGACCAAAAGGAATATAATAATAATTATATTTATTTATTTATTATTATTATTTTTAGTTAAAAACCTTCATTATTAGAATTTTTCCAAAAATAGCAATTCCAATAAACATGCCAAAATAAAAATACGTAATAAAAGACGTATTCTAGAAAAATATGGCAAAAATCAAACTCAGAATCACCTTCTAAACACTAAAGGAAATATTACCAAAAAAGGAAAAAAATAACTAAAAAGGGAGATTTGGAAGGGTAATCAGTAGATTTTGAGCTCGAGAAAACTTCTACCAAAGGTACCCATGACGTGCGTGTAACAAAGAGCTTTCCGAATTTGGGTCATATGCGCGATTCCGACACCCATAGCCAAAGTTCTGGCAAAAATACTGGCATACGCCCAAAATTGTCCCAATTAGGAAAAGATCACAATTTCCTACCAAAAATTTTATTTTATGTTTTTATTTTTTTATTTTTATTTTAGAAAATAGGGAGAGAAGACAAATCTGAGCTTCTAGCTTCAATTGTCAGAAGAAGTGTCGAAACCTTGATTCGTTGCTCCAATTAAACCTGTAAAAGCGTAAGAAATGATCAAAGAAAATTAAAAATATAAAAATATATAAAAAGAGAAAGATAAATACTTGTTTTCTTAAACTAACATAAATACAACATAAAACGCTATCCTCAGCAACGGTGACAAAAACTTGTCCGCTGGTTATAATGATATCTAATTAAGTCTTAACCTATTGCAAGCATACAATGAAAATTATAGTACTAGCATAGGATCGTTCCCACGAAGATAGGTTTATCTATATATTTATATTAATTTCCTGAAAGGTTATATTTATCATTTAAGTTCCTAAACTACTGGAAAAATATGAATAAAGAATGGTTTCTTAAACTAAATTTTACAGAAAATAAATCCTAAATCCTCATTCTTCAGATTATGGTCATCAATCACAATCTTCAGCTATCGAATGTTTATGAAATTAAATAGTACCGTTACACTATATATCAAGTTTCCTAGCATTGGTCGTCAATCAATACTAAAATCCTATCAATACAGATTTAATCTAATCAATAATCTTCTAAAACTTAGGCGTCAATCAAATTCTAAAAAACTGAAGATGAAAAAGTAAAACCATTACATTAATCTACAAACTTCAACCTGAGTCGTTAACTCAAATTAAAATTCGAAGATGTTTACAAAGCAGGAAATTATTATAAATTAAATCTAAACTAGAAAGCAAAAGTAGAACCATCAAAGGGTTGATGTTTTAGCTACCTCAGCCTTGGTTGTCAAGCCAGACCTTAGAGGACTGTGGACGATGTTACTTTATAAATTCTAAACTATTTTGATCGGGAGAAAACACAGACCGCAATTGTTAATTGATGTTGTGAAATTCTTCGATGCTTATTTCTATACCAAGCCCTCTTATTTATAGATCATAAGGGGTCGGTTTACAAACTCCTAATTCTATTAAAAGAAATTATTAAAACAAAAACTATCCTAATATAACTCTACTTCTAATTTTTATCTTTCCTTGCTTTCGATAGTTGATGTGCTTATGAATTCTTCCTTTATTTCAACAACAGAATCCTTTAAGAGTCTTCTTCGTCAATCTCCTCAGATCTGTGATTGGCCAGACTTCTTAGTCCAGAATTCTTCTAATTTTATGCATGGCGGTGGTAATCTCATGTGATCAGTAGCTTCAGAAAGCTTCTTCTCTGGAAAATTGTAAATCACGATTTTCTATTCTTTTCTATACAGCTTCCTATTGAACGATTCTCTATTTACGATTCATCGTTTCTCTTGTATCGCATTTTAATCTTGAACGACTTTTCTCTGAAGAATCGTAAATAACGATTTTATATTTTTTCTTTTGCTTTGCATTATTCCGCAAAATCGTAAAGCACGATTTTTACCCTTTTCAGTAGGTGAAGATTCATCTTTTGGTTTAATCATCTTTTTATTTCTTTATGAGTTCATTTTGACGAATATTATTATTTTGGTTCTCTTTTGCTGTTTTTCTTTAATATTTGTACATCAGTAACTTATTAGTAGAAAACTAAGTCCTAGCATCACTAAGTTAATGGTGGTAAAATGGTATATTATGTGACTGATTACCCGTAGTCCCGAATTACGTGCGTATCAGTTTGCACGCAATTCAATTACATGCGTGACCCATTGCGCTAAATAAGTCCAACTTGGACATGGCCTAAGTTTTCGTGTGCCGCCTGAAGTTCCTGATTCTGTGCATATACACCTGTGCGGAATTGATTCCATGTGTCATTCCACACGCAGAATTTGTCCAGACTTGGAGTGGGACTCTAATTTCCCTGACCGCTCAAACTCGTCGATCTCGCGCAAATCCCCTTGCGCGGAATTTGATTCTACGCATACACGCATGCGAGGAATTAGTTTCGAAGCCTACTGGGACTAGACCACCTACTCAGCTGGTCACTCCTGAGTCAGTGACCAACTCAAAGTGAATTTATGCATAGACACCCTTGCACGGAATTCAATTAAGCTCTGCCTGTCATGCGTGGATTCACCAATTTTGCACATTCCAGCAATCGACTTTTTGAGTTCTTCTCTTCCAAGCTTAGGAATTTTGAGATTCTCTTTGGCACGTGACTTCAGGTAATCTTTCAGGTTTTGGTATCTAGTTCTTCATTTCTAGTGTCTAGTTCTTAATTTCTAGTTTCTTGTTCTTAATTCTTAGGTTCTAGATCCTAGTTCTCAATTTTTATGCTAGTTTCTAATTTCTTTGTTCTAGTTCTTAATTCTTAAGTTCGAAATCTCAGTTCTTAGTTCCTGATCCCTAATCCTTAAAATTTCAAATTCTCAGTTTTTAATCCTTTCGCCTTTAATCATCAATTCAAACTCAGTCTTTTCAAAATTACCCTTAACCAAAAAGACAATTTACTATTCTTCTTTCTTTCAAGCCTATCCCTTTAAGAAAATTCGAGGTTATCTCTGGGCTTCCAAAAAGGGATCGAGCTGCTTTTTAGAAATCTAGAAGTGTAAACTCTTCCCCAGGAGCCCCAGGTAGTCAAGCTAGTGGCCCTAGCCCGCTAGTCTTGACTCTCAAAGAAGTATTGAAGGAGTAAGTGCTTAGCCTAGAACTGATTAGGTCTCTAACCTCTTCCAGTTTTCAAGCCTTAGCCAACCGATTTGCCCAATGGAGCTTATGGAAGGTACCTGGGAATGGGGCCGACCTTCCTTAGCATAACGGGCCACAACCCCTTTTTTTAATTAGACTCCCGGTAGGATTAGGAGACTAGATCAATTAAACTCCCAGTAGGATTAGGAGATTAGATTTGTTAGAGTCATAACAGAAATAAGAAGGCCAAACTAGTTGGATTAAAGGCAACTCAAAGTTGTTGAAGTTGGCCGGCCGACATTCAGTAAAGGAGTCAACTCACATCTCCGTGTGTGAGCAATGATGTGTTGCAGCATCGATAAACATCTGCAGCTAGCGATCGCATCAATCCAGGTATCCTTCATTTAAGATTTGCCTTTTCCTTTAAGCAATTTAATATTTCCTAATTTATTATTCATCGCCTTTACCAGAGTCCACTTGGACCGAATTGGGCCACTTTTTTCGGGAACCAAAAGGAACCCAAAAAAAAAACATACCAACAGACTGACGATCGCGATGAGACACTTTTCACTTGTGTTGCCCCAAATTAATTAGTTTGGTTTTTATTTATTTTATTTCCACTTTTTACACACAGTGCATATTTAAAAAAAAAAAGAGAGAAAAATGAATCCTAGTAATAATGACCCCCCCTCATGGGGCCCCTATAACGATCTCGAGTATAACGTTAGGCTATCTCAGTGGACAGCCCGACGTCGTGCCCGGGTAAATATGGTTAGTGAGAGCGAAAAATACCCCTTCGCTCCACAAAACACAAATCACAGTGACAAGAACGGAGAAAGTGGTACTGAGCAAAGCTACCCAGCTAGCGAAGTTATAGACCACACTGCCAGTGCACTCCCGAAAGGAGGAAAAGATGCCGACACCCTACTTCGGACTTTGATCGACTTATACAAAACTATAAAAGACCAGAGACAAGTTACTCCAGGAAGTAGACAGAGAGGAAGGATGTCGACTCCTCCGCGTACTCCGACTCCTCCGACACATAACACATACCCACCTCGAACCCCCTATGATGACAACCGCTGAAGACAAACCTCTCCCGAGACACCGAAAGACAATGCTATGATCAACATGGGAGACCTCTCTCTATTTTTAGACGCCTACATGGCTAAGAAAGAGCATTCTAAGTGATCCTCCAGATTTGACAAATTCTGCCGAGACATCGACTTCACTATACCCGCCGGGTTCAAACCCCCCAAATTAAACAAATACAACGGTATAGGAAGCCCGAGACACCACTTGGCATTGATCTATAACGATTGCCTACTAAGTTGATCCAATCATGAGCTCTTGATCCACTACTTTTAGAGATCGCTAGAAGGAGAAGCCCTTGACTGGTTTGCTGCTCTCCCTCTAATGGAAATTGAGACCTTCAAATACTTAGCCGATAGATTCCTAGACTAATACTAACACCTGACTCCAGAAGAGATACTTGCTAACTTGATGCACGCAAGACAAGAAAATGACGAAGACTTCGCGACCTTCGCTAATCGCTGGAGGAGGCTCGTTGCCCAAACGGGGAATCAAATAAAAGAAAATGATGTGATAGAGATTGTGATCAGGAATAACCGAGAACCCCTTTGAAGCACTCTCATCTTAAGCGACCAACACGACTTCGCAAGTCTTTATCAACGCGCTTTACGTATAGAGCATCCCTTGAAGAATGGGAGCCTTAATCTCTTCACACTAACATTTGAAGAACCTTCTTCCAACAACCCTGAGACAAACACGCCAAGCAAAACTCCAAGCCTTAAACAAATCAACGCAAACCAAATAAACTACCAACACGCGGACCAGCACTGAAACTAGAACCAATATCTATACCCCAACCAATATGGAAACCCACATTATGACCATGACCAAAACCAATTACCATACCCTGACAAAAATCAAAACCAGTACCCCAACACCACACAGACTAACATCACCTACTACAACCCATTGTTCGATTAGGCTCAACTCGCATACGAGTTTGTACACTCATTCACTCCCGCCCCATTACATCCGGCTAGCTTGATCCGAAGGATTGAACCCCCCTTGGAGCACGTCCATACCATTCACTCACAACCAACTAACCCCGCCCCACGCAATAAACGTGAATTCACCTTTCACCCTGAATCAATCACCAAGATCACTAAGATGCAACCTATGACCGAATTCACCCCTAAACTAACTCAACCCATCACCAAGCTCATCGCCAAGCTCAATGTACTTACCCCTAAACTAACCTGACCTATCACTGAAATCGCCGAACCCAGCCCTAGATCAACTCAACCCATCACCAAAGTCGACACACTTATCCCTTAACCAACTTGACCTGCCCTTGAACTTAACAACTTACCCACCAATGAGTCAACCACTGTGCTCCCCGAGCCTACGCCTAAACCAACCTTACGACCAATACCTGGACAAACTTACATAACAGTTCTAGAAGAAACTCCCGAACTAAACTATCCATATACTATAATACCATTTATACTTAAACCAATCACAAAACTAAACTCTGAACCCAAACCCGTAATTAAATCTATCCCCAAACCAATCCACCAACATACTACAACACAATTTATACTTAAACTGATCACAAAGCTAAACTTCGAACCTAAACCCATGATCAAATCCTTTCCTAAAATCACTGGCCTTCTCTCTCCCAAACCAACTCTCGGACCAATCATCCCACAAATTTCAAAACTATACGTTGAACCTAAACCTCCAACCGAGTCCATTCCTAAAACTATCAGTCCCCTCGCATATGAACCAACGTCAAAACTCAAGCGCATGATCAAACACATCGCTCCATCAATCTCAGAACTGACCCTTGAGTTAATCTCTACACCCGCCCCAAAACATAAACTCATTACCGAACACATTGTCTCACTAACCTTAGATTCAACTCTTGAACCAATCATCATGCCCACTTTCAACACCAACTTCCAAACCTGAACTTATCACTAAATCTATCATTTCACTTACCCCAGAACACACCTCCGACGATAAAGTCATCAACAAACTCATCACCCCACCAACATTAGAACCAACTCTCAAATCAACCCATACGCCCACTTCAGAACCTAAACTCACTACCACCTCAGCAACTTCAAAACAAAATCTCAATCTCGAATCTGTTATCAAACATACCCCCGAACCATCCATTTCACTCACTCTAGGATCAACCGTCAAACCGATCTCAGAACCAACTCACAAATCGATCTCTACACCGCCTTAAAACCAGAACTCATCACCGAACTTATCACCTCACCAACCACGAAACTAAGCCCCAAAACTAAACCTATTATCAAGACTAAACCTATCATCGAACTCAAACCTATCATCAAACCTAAACCTGTTATCAGACCCAACATTGTCACCAAACCCAAATCTACTGTCGAACATAAACTTGTCACTAAACCTATCATCAAACCTAAACTTGTCACTGAACCTAAATCTATCATCGAATTTGAACTTGTCATCCAGCTTGAACCTAAATTGATCATCGAATACAAACCTGACATCAAGCCTCAAACTATCGGTGAATCTAAACCTATCCTCGAACATGAACCTATCACCGAACCTAAACCCATGATCAAACTTGAACCTGTCATCAGACATGAAACAAAACCTATTATTGAACTTAAACCAATGTCGAACCTAGACCCGAACCTATCATCGACCCTGCACCCATCCACAAGCTCGAACCCACCATCAAAGGCAAGCCCGCCATCAAACCCGAACCCATTTTCAAACCTGAACTTGTCGTCAAACTCGAGCTTGTTATCGAACAAGAACTCGTCACTAAAACCGAACCTATCCCTACAATGCCAACTCCTCTCACCTTTGAGCCAACCACCGAACCTATCAAGGAGCCGATCATCGCTCACACTTCGAAAACAAACCAAACTTAAATCTTGCTACTCTAATCAATATCCAAATCAACATATCACTGAACTCCCAAATCCCACCATAACATAAAATCAACATCATAACTAAGACCGATTCTAACCATCGGATACAGATTTTCGTAGGCCTCCCAATCAAAACCTTAACAGAACACCAATCGGCAATGAAACTGTTACGTTAAACAGTCGACACGGAGCTTCCCCAAAAAATTATAAACAAGACTTTAAAACAACCTCGTGATAAATTCAAAGTGCGAATTAGACAAAACAAGCAGAATCAAACAAAACTAAAAATCCACGCTGTGCAACCATGGGATTTTTGACGATCCTGTCTCGAGATACGCTCTCTAATGAAATATTTAGAGTCGCCACTCGAAGCTTTTGGTATCCTAGGAAACCTAAATCATTCTTATAAGCACCAAAGTGCCACAAATATGACTCTGAATCCGGTCTATGCCAAAGGCTCTTGGGTAGGGGCTTCGGTTATCGATTGGGAAGGTGTTAGGCACCCAATCAACCCGCCTAATGCGGTCTTTACTAATGGCCAAAAAAAAAATTAATATAAAAGAAAAGAAAAGGGCTTCCTCTTGCCCAAAGGGGCTTAAAATCCTATTTGTGCCCCTCCGTTCCTACCAAAAATTAGACGGCATAATGGCACAAATGGGTGGATGGAGGAATATCCGAGAAGGTAGAGGAATAGAGGGGAGAGTCGAAGCTCTTGGGCCCTTATTGCACTGCTGTGAAGCCTTGCGTTGGCTTGCTTCAGTGAGATTTTGAAGGCTTGTATGATGAGAAATGGGGTTCTAACTCCTATGGCTTGATAGCTAAGGCGTAGAGAGGAAAGGTTAGGGGGTAACACACCTCTAACCTAGAGCTTATGGGTGAAATGCTAAGGTCTAAAGGGATTTTTAAAGTTCTGGAATTTGTATGAGAATGGTGCACTAGAGGAGAGAGAGAAGGGATTCCTTAATCTCTTAATTGTAAATTTTTTTAAGCCATTTACAAGGGGGGTGCCTCTCTATTTATAGGAAAAAGAGAGGTTAGGAGGGTGCTTAGAGGCTAATTGGGATTAGCAATTAGGTAATGGACTATCTAAGGTTTCCAAGGGTTTGTGGAGCCTTGAAAAATATGAAGAGTTGCTCCATAGATAGGGTGAGACTTTAAACCACTTAAGGGGTTGCACATAGATAGTAAACGGGTGCAACAAAACTAGCAAAACACACCCCAAAGATCAAGATGGTCAATAAGTCAAACCTTAATCTTGATTTTCGAGACAAAAACCCCTGAGTTACTGTTCATATACTTAGCACAACTATTAGTTGCGCCAAGCATATGTATAGTAAAATAGTAGTGCACAGTGGCTTGGGGAAGTCGACTGCCCGCGGGGGGGACCCACCTATAAGGGATGGCTCCTAAGATTACGGAAGGGTTCCTAAGAGTTCCATACATGCCACAAAAAGCTCAAAGGTGCGCCTCCCTCGAAATGTATTTCGATCGGGCCTTGGGCCAAATTTGGATGTCTACAGATGCTCCTCTTTGGTATCCGATCACTAATGATCGAATGCTAAAGAAAAGAGACATCCAAAGAGGCCCATGGTATTACTAATGGGTCTACTGCATTTAAAACAAACTTCAAACATCAGATGAGTAACATGGTGAGAAAATGAAAGCCATGTATGTCGAGAAAAATAATCATTTTTTAAGGTAATCAGTCCCCAAGCGCTTAGCGACATTACTGAGCATAACCGAGGTAGAAAATGAGTTACGAAAGCCTAATAGCTAGAAAAAATGGCTGCTTCTCAAGATGATTTGAAGGAGTTTGATGTTAAAGATTCATTCTGAGTATAACAATTTCATAAGTAAGGAGGGTGATTGACCCACATTCAAAGATAGGCGCAACGCAAGTACGCAAGGTTCCATAGTTTGTGTCCAATCATACAAGGCATTGACCACCTCATCTGACTAGTCACGGGTGCCCTCGCTTGAAGCGGGGTTCGAGGTCTCAGGGCAAACCCATTGATCCCGAAGTTTATTTAGCACGACTACCCGAGCGGAGCGAACAGATGTCGCAGTGCTTTTTGGGAGTATGTGCTACTTTTTCGATATGCCTCGAATCATCATGACCCAGAGTATCCAACCTCAAATGACACATAACAGATCTGGCCAAAATCGGGTCCCCCCCAAAGGGGACATCCAATCTTAGTCTCTGTCGATAATGATCTTACAAATCACTTAACTATGCATAAATATGCACCAATTAGGGGAGATAAGTAATAAAGGCGATAGAAGTCTCGACCCAGATCCCGTCTGGGTATAATTTATGAGAACAAACGACCATCCTGCGGATACCAGATGCAAGGCGTATACTTTACAGGGATATCGTGCCAATACAGGTTTTAAGCCCGTAGAAATAAGGGAAATGAATCCTTCTGTATGCATGTTTACACATAGTTTGATTGATATGTAGTTTCATTTTCAATAGGTTGGTTTCAACCAACGATTGACCTTTTTCATAACAGAGTTATCCGGACCTCAAACCCCATAGGGCGCACGCCCGGACAACGTAGACCAAGGGTCCACACCTCTGAAATAGCTCGTGATGAACATGAAGTTAGACACTCATGTTCATATGAATCCAAAGATAGCGTTTAGCTAGAAGATTTAGCAGTAGAGTCAAACAGATTGAAACATTGATCGCTTGATCGGGATTGACACCGTTGCTCCTACTTTGAAGTAGGATCCAAAATTCCAAGGCAAACCTTAGACTTAGGACATTGATATAGCATATCTGTGTTGCTGATAAAATATTGACCTTTTAGCGCTTTGAAACACGCATGTGCGTAGCTGTGCGTCTAGTCACATGAGGCATAGACTGCCTCGTTTAACTAGTCACGGGTGTCCCGACTTGATGCAGGGTTCGAGGTTTTTAGGCAAACCCATTGATCTCAAAGTTTATTTAGCACGCCTATCCAAGAAAAGCAAATAGATGTCGCAACACTTTTTGGGAGTACGTGCTATCTTTTCAAAAACATATATTTCTATGTGGGACATTTTTTACCTTTTTTGTGTTTATCATTTTATGTGATTTTTTTGGATTTTAAGTTATCATTTCATGTGATTTTATCACTTTATTACTTCTATTATTTTATGCAAATTATTTTTGGGATTTTCTTTATCTCTTTTTTTTTGGATTTTTAGATTTTTAAGTTATCATTTTATGTGATTTTTTTGTCTTTTAAAGCTATCATTTTATGGGATTTTTTTTGGTTTTTCAGAACTATCATTTTATGTGAATTTTTATGTGAATTATTTTATCATTTTATGTAAATTATTTTAGGCTTTTTATGTGAGATTTTTTTTTTTCCATCATTTTTTGGACTTTTTCATGTTTTTCTGTGTAGGATCGGGGTGCCTACTGAACTTGATCCATTTTATTCTAGCACGACTTCTCAGACAAGTTGAATGAGGATTGACATACTATTTGAGAGCATGTGCATTTGCCGGGAGTAACAAAATGAAGAGAGGGAGGTACCGGGCTATGCAGGTGAATTCAAAACGCTTGAGTTTGGGCAGCAAGGGCATATTTTCGAAAATATTTTCTCCCCCTCTCTTCAAACTTAAAATCGACCTCCTCTAGGGTTCCTTTACATCGCTTCTACGTGTGCCTCATTGTTTGCATTTGCTTATGCCGATTGATTGTCAGCACCGCACTAGATCAAAGACCCTGAGTATCTATCTTAAAATAAAACTAAACAGATCCGGCCAAAATTGGGTGCCTACCGAAGGAGGTACTCAATCTTGGTCTCCATCAATGATGATTTTATTATCGAATAATTATGTAAAAATATGCACTCATCAGGGGTAGATAAAACAAAGGAGAATGGAAGTCTCGAGCCAGAACCGTCCGGGTATAATTTACGAGAACAAACGACCATCCAACGGGTACTCAGACGCAAGGTGTACACTTTACAGGGATACAATACAAATGCAGGTTTTAAGCCTGCACCCTAAAATGAGCCCTTCAAGATGCATATTTGAACATAGTCATTCGATAGATAATTTTCTTTTTGACAGGTTGGTTTTAACCAACAATTGACCTTCCTTTGAGGAATCTGAAGCTTAAGACACTTAAGTTCACATGAATCCAAAAACAGAGCGCTTAGCTCGAAGATTTAGTAGTGGAATCAACTTGATTGAAACATTGACCGTTTGATCGGGATTGACACAGTTGCTCCTACTTTAGTAGGATCTAGAGATCTAAGGCAAACCTTCGACTTAGGACATTAATTTAGTACAACTGCGTTGTCGATAAAATATTGACATTTTACTGCGTTAGAGCATGCATGTGTGAGGCAAAAAGTACCATAAAAACTCATCTATCTTTTTTTGTTTTTAAAATGATTGCTTTTTTTCATTTTTTTTTAATAGACCGATCACCTGTGGAGAAATGCTTTATTTGATCTGTTCATCGCCGAGAGGTTGCCTGCCTCGAGGTTTTGGGCCATTTGATGTTCCTACACATTTCTCAAGAAAACGTCAGTCTCTTTTTTATTTATATGGGTAATAAATATGCATCCTAAGTAACAGAAGGAGCATAAAACTTTTACCTACATTTTTTTATTTTTCAAAATTTATATATATGTTTTTGGATTTTTGCTTTTAGAGATTTTTTGTTCTTTTTCTTCATTTTTGAAATGGAAGTACAATGCTGTAAATATGTACATGAAAAACTGAGACCGTGTCAAGAAAACCCTTTTTAGCCCAGCTTCAAGTGTGTACATATGTACCTGAAGCAGTAAAAGTCAGTCTCTTGACACGGTCTCAGTTTTTCTTTGTTTTATTTTAGGCAATCTCTTTTTGGGGTTTGGCTTTTCCGATTTTTTTGGATTTTGATTTTACCTCCCCTTTTCTGTATATTTACACACCTTTTCTCTTCTCTTTTTTTCGATGAAGGGGTTTGTTGAAAGAAAGGCCCAGGCTTAAAATGGGGTAGCAAAGGATATCATCATTTTCAGGGATGCTTTCTGGCTACTGTGCTTGGAATGATGGCCTCTTTTGGGGGGTTTTTAAGCAGTCACGTATTTGTTTCACCAACACTTGCCTTATCGCGATAGATTAAGAGTAGAACCATCGGACGTATCCAGCGTTGATGGGCTTAGGAAGATGATCTCCGTCCATGGTGGCGAGGCAGATGGCGTATCCTGGTAGCACTTCTCGGACGATGTAAGGTCCCTCCCAGTTTAGCTTAAATTTTCCTCTTAGATCGGCATGGAGGGATGGGAAGATCTTCTACAGCACAGTGTCTCCAACCTTTAGATCTCGACCGCGGACACATTTATTGTAAGCGCGTGTGATTCGCCCCTGATAAACTTGAGTATGACACAAGGCTAGGAGACTTTTCTCGTCCAGTAGATTCAATTATTTAAAGCTGGATCTCTCCCTTTCTGCTTCAGGTAAGCCTGATTCCATGAGGACTCGGAGCGAGGGTACCTCAACCTCTACCGATATGACGACCTTGGTTCCATACACAAGGGAGAATGGTGTTGCCCCTGTAGCAGTACGGATCGATGTTCTGTAAGCTCATAAAGTAAATGGCAGTGTTTCGCTCCAATCTCGATAAGTGAAGGCCATCTTTTCGAGGATGCAGATGATCATCTTGTTTGCAGCTTCCACGGCTCCATTAGTTTGAGGGCGATAAGGGAACGAGTGATGGTGTTTGATTTTGTATTACTCGCAGAAGGCTCGGATGTGCTTATTCGCAAAGTTTGTGTCGTTGTCCATGATAATATCCTTGGGTACTCCAAATCGGCACACTATTATTTTTGAGAAACTTCTCGATGTGACTGGCCGTGATATTGACATATGACACCGCTTCTACCCACTTGGTAAAGTATTCAATAGCGACAAGGATGAACCGATGTCTGTTGGATGCTTTTAGATTAATCATTCCGACAACGTCAAGGCCCCAGGTAGCAAATGGCCAAAGAGTGGTCATGCAGTGTATATTGATGGCAGGAGCGTGTATCAGACTGGAGTGTTCCTGACACTTGTAGCATTTCTGAACATGTTTGCAGCAATCCAATTCCATAGTGGTCCAAAAGTACCCTTGCTGTAGAATTTTCTTAGAGAGCATGTGACCGCTGACGTGGGCACCGCATACTCCCGCGTGGATCTCTTTCATGACGTTGATTGCTTCACTTTCTATAAGGCACCTGAGTAAGATGTTATTGTAGGATCGCTTGTAAAGGCATTCCCCATAAATGACATAGCCTGCTTCTAAACATTGAATGGTTCATTGGTTTGTCTTGGACATACCCTCAGGGAAAGTTAGTGTCTCGAGGAAATTCTTGATATCTGAGAACTAAGGTGGCTCATCATCAGGCTTTGTAGGTTCCTCAATCTGGAGGCAAAAGGCCCGCTCATTCCTTTGCTCGATCATGATCGACTTCATTGTAGTACCATACGAGATTTCTATCATTGATGCCAACGTTGCTAGTGCATCGGTAAAGAGATTCCTTATTCGGGGGACATATGAGAATGTTACGTTTTTGAAGCAAGCTATCAGATCCTCGAGGTGTTCATGATAAGGGATCGGCTTCTCATCTTTCATCTTCCAATCACCATTTGTTTGACATATGATCAACTGTGAATCACAAAATACTCGGAGGTGAGTTATATTCAGATCGAGAGCTGCCTGTAGGCCCGTAGCAAAAGCTTCATACTCGGCCATGTTGTTAGTGCAAGGGAAGTTTCAATGACTAGTACATGGGATCCTTTCGGTGAAATCAGAATGGTGCAACTCCCTGACCTTCGGCATTTGTTGCCCCATCAAAGTGCATTACGCAAGATTCCTTTGCTTCCTCAGTATCATCCTCCGTCATGAACAAGATGTCCTCATAGGGGAACTCAGTTCTCAAGGGCTCATAATCTGGCAAAGGATTGTCAACAAGATGATCGGCGAGTGCCTGCCCCTTGATCGACTTCTGAGTGACACACATGATGTCAAACTCTGACAATAAAAGCTACCATCATGTAATTCTTCCAGTGAGAGCCAACTTTTCGAACAAGTATTTCAATGGGTCCATTCGGGCTAGGAGTAGAACTGCTTGGGATAGCAAGTAATGGTGGAGCCTCTGAGTAGCCCAAACAAGAGCCAGACATGCTTTCTCCAGATGAGAATAGCGCATCTCGTAATCAGTAAACTTCTTGCTCAGATAGTAAATGGTCTGCTCTCTTCTTCCCGTCTCACCATGCTTCCCTAAGACACATCCCATCGAGACTTCCTTCATGGAGAGATACATCAGGAGTGGTCTCCTCAGCTCAGGTAGTACCAAAATAGGTGGGTTAAGGAGGTAGCTTTTAATTTTATCGAACGCCGCCTGATAGTCATTGTTCCATTCAATGGGAGCATTCTTCCTTAGTAGCTTGAAGATCGGCGTGCAGATAGGTGTTAGCTGTGCAATGAACCGACTGATATATTGTATTCTACCCAAGAATCCTCTAGCTTCTTTCTTAGTAGATGGTGGCAGCATTTTGGTGATAGCTTTGACTTTGACTGGGTCGACCTCGATTCCTCTCCTGCTAATAATGAATCCCAACAGTTTCCCGAACATAGCACCGAATGCGCACTTCTGTGGATCCAGACGTAACCTATACTTTCTCAACCTCTCAAACAGCTTGTGACAGTTTACCAAGTCATTGCTTCGCTCCGGTGACTTGGCTATCATATCATTGATATACACTTCAATTTCTCGATGCATCATGTCTTGAAACAGCATAGTCATAGCTCTCTGGTATGTTGCACCGGCATTCTTTAGCCCAAACGACATGACTCTGTAGTAAAAGGTTCCCTAAGGAGTGATGAACACAGTCTTCTCTCGATCTGCCTCTGCCATCTTAATCCAATTGAATCCAGAGAATCCATCCATAAAAGAAAGTATCCCGTGCTTAACAGTGTTATCGACCAAGATGTCGATGTGCGGTAATGGGAAGTCGTCCTTCAGGCTCGCCCTATTCAAATTGCAAAAATTAATACACATGCAGACCTTTCCATCCTTCTTTGGCACAAGCATAATATTGGCTAGAAACTGTAGGTATTTGGATACTATAAGAAACCCCGCATCACACTGCTTGATGACCTCATCTTTGACTTTCAACATCCACTCGGGTCGGAGACGTCTCAGCTTCTGCTTAACCGGCTTCATATCAGGGTAGAGAGGCAACTCATGCTCGACCAAATCAGCGTCCAGACCAAGCATGTCCTCGTATGACCAGGCAAAAATGTCTTGATATGACCAAAGGAAATCATTTTTTTTTTCTTCGGGAGATAGCGACATTTCGATTTTGGTAATTCGGGGAATCTCCTCAGTCCCCAGATTAACGTCCTCAATTTCTTCGACGATGGGGGTAGGGCCATGCTCAAATTTGGCAAACCGATCAAGGAGCTCCTCTAAAGGATTATCCTCATCTAGACTCGTAACTCCTACCTCTTCTTATATTTCTATACGAAAGCGGTCAATTTTATGTGGGATGAGTATTTTGATTAAGGCATCTTTTTGTGGGATTTTATTTGGAATTTTAAATGACAATATTTTTGGACTTTGTATTTTTTTAATGTTTTTAGAATTTTTATTTTCTTCGGAGACAAACCCTTGGCAGCATGAGTCTGTGTGTATACAAGGTATTTCCTACCAAGGGCTTATCTCCCTTTTTATAGGTTATTTTTTTTTTAGAAACGGGTGCCAAATGTTAGGCCACTCTCCGCTTCTAGGGTTTGGGGTAAAGATGCCCAATTGTGTACCTGAGAGGCCCCTCCTTCACCTGTTTGGATGGAGGCTGCTGACTGATATGACTCTTCAGAGTCAGCCTCCATCATGTTGATCCCCATTTCTTCTGAGATGATATCCTCAAATGTTAACACAATTTTGTGGTGATTCACCACAGGGGGAGTTTGTTCAGGTATGGACTGTCGTTCCTCAAAGAGGGATAACACAGCCAAGTCTATCTCGAGGCTGGGAAGGGTGATGTGGGGATTGGTGGGGTGAGCTGGTGCTGTGGGCTTATGTGGGGTTAAACGGGTTACCCCATTTCGGTCAATCTTCACAACCCCAACACTCACAAATGAATTTCTGATATGAGGCCTAGGAGAGGGCTTCTCCTCTATGTGGATCCCCCTAGCCTTCGCAGCTGCCGTCGCGCGGGCCTTTTCTTTAGCCTCTCACACTTCTTCCTCCATGGGCTTGTAACCTAGCCCGAATCTGACTTTTTAACCCCCCTTAGCTGTGACGGGCTCCTTCCTATCTTGCAATCGAGGCCCAAGTCCCCTTCCTTTTTTATAGCCAGACTTTTGGATCATGGCCACTGCCGCTACCATTCCACCTCTGGTTCTTGGAATGATGCCCTCGATGGGCTCCGGGAGTATCGTCGACACCTCGTATTCGAAACTGTGGAGGTCAACGTCCTCAGCGGTGTGCGGTATATCCAACACTTTGGGTTTTTCAATGATGTTGGTGGCCTTCTCTTTCTCACTGTACCCCTCACCAATGATGGTGATGATCTTATGCCCGGACACGAACTTGAGCTTTTGGTGAAACGTGGAGGGGATCGCTGCAACTTCATGTAGTCACGGGTGCCCCAATAATAGATTAAACGAGGATTTAACGTCCATTACCTGAAACAATATGGAGAAGGTCATTGGCCCAATCAACAACTCAAGGTTAACTTCTCCCATTATCTCTCTCCTGGTATTGTCAAAACCTCGGGCACTGGTTCTCATGGGTCTCAACATGCATGGATCTACCCTGATCTTGTGGCGGTTCTCAGTGGGCATATATTCAACGCAGACTCATTATCGATTAAAACCAAGGGTATTACCATATTTTCGGACTCAACAGTTATATTCAAAGACTTTGAGTGACTATCTCTTTCCTCTGGTAAATCAACATCCGAAAATGAAATAGCATTCGAGGTCATCACTTGACCGATTATCTGTCCGACTTCATTCGGGCTAACTTGAAGTGACACATACACGTTCTTTAACACCCCCATTAATGCTTAAAAATGGAGTGGGGACGTCATTAATAGATCCCACACAGTGATGTGACCCAACATCCTTCTCAGCTCAATCTCCAGTATGTGTTCTCAACTCATTCTCAAAAGGATTCACGATGCTATCCTTCTTTCCCTTCGGTTGGGCCTGTGCTGCTACGGGTGCTTTTGGTTGCTTTAAAATCTTCTCTGATCGAGTCACAAAGTCTACTGCCCCTTCTTTGTTGCTGCCAGTGTTGATATCTATTTGCTCATAACTCAGAGGGTGATGTCTATTTGCTCATAACTTCGGGTCACTTGAGAAGGTGTCGGTGGAATGAGTTTTCCTGCATCGATTATATCTTGGATCACGTGCTTCAATGGGAAGCAATAATCAGTCGGGTGACCCGGACCCTGATGAAAATTACAGTGAGTATTAGGGTCATAATTCTTGGGTATTGGGTGAGGAGGAGGTTGCGGTTGATGGACAGCAACTATTCTCTTTTCTATTAGTAAAGGCAAAAGTACACTTAGAGAATGCCCTAGGCGTGTAAACACTCGGTCATAGCGGGCTCTCCTCTGTTTTGGAGTCATCTGCATTCCTTGTCCATTTCCTACTCTCTGTATCTGTTTAGTTCTAACTGGTGCTGGAGGGGTTGCTTAAAATTGGAATGGGGTTATATTATTATTGGGCCTGGTATTGGCAATGTTCTGGACACCAGCCCCTGTTCTCTTCTCATTCCTTTATTTTGAAAACCTTCTAACCCCACTGTCTCTAGTTGGTACATTTTTATTCAGGCGACCTTCCTTGATAGCATTTTCACAGCGATTGGTGATTCTTACCAGATTAGCAAAGATGAGCTGCTGCTGGTACACTAAAAAGTCTGAGATTACTGGCAGAGTATTCTTGGAAATCATTTCTACCTGTTTATCATCAAGTATCCTATTTTTGACCTAAGCTGCTAGTGCTCTCCATCGCCCCAAATAGTCATTGAAGGTCTCATTTGAGTTCTGCCTCAAACGGTCCAAGTCTGACTTACGCGGTTCAATGTCTCTGTTGTAGACATACTGTTCCTGAAATAAGTGCGTCAAGTCCTTCCAAGTTTTCATCATAGATGGTTCCAAAGATGTAAACCATCTCAAGGCTGGATCGGTCAAACTCTTCGAAAAGACCTTTATCAATAGTCTTTCATCCCCTCCATATTGGCACATGTCTCCATAGTAGGACTTGAGGTGTGCAATAGGATTGTCGGTGCCGTTGTACTTGTCAAAAGCTAGCAGTTTAAATTTTGGAGGCAAGGGGACCTCAGCAAACAAACATAAATCTGTGAAGTCTGTGGCATGGATTTCAGCACCACTCATTTTCAATAACTGCTTCTGTATTTTGTCTAATTGCTTTGACTCCTTGGATATGGGGGCCACTTCCTCAGCAGTTGATTGGACTTCAATTTGGGCTACCAAGGGGTAGGAGATTATAAGAGGAGGGTTAAGGCTAGTCAATGCTCCAGCATAGGCTCCACTATTTCTAATCTCGTCCTCTTTATATTGCTGGTCTATATAGGGTACAATGAGGGCAAGATTCTCTTGCTGGTGCTGCATGGACTGGATGGAATTGGCATGAGTGGGGGTTGGGTGAGTCCATTGGGGATGAGGAAAGGTTTGTTGGATGATGGGATGAGCGGAAGTCAGATTTTGGGGTGGGGCCTAATGAGGCCATTGGGCTTGGGAAAAGGCTTGAAACTGACTTTGAGATGTTGGGATATGGGTGTATTGGGGTTGATGTAAGGTACAGGTTTGAGCTGGGTATGAGGGTTGTGAATGGGTGAAATTCTGGAGGAATTGTGAAGGGTATGGGTGTGTGGCTCTAAGGTTTTGTTGGGCTTGGGTTTTGGGCCATGAAGCCTTGGGACGGTTAGGCCACAAAGCCTTGGTCATGATAGGTTTGGGCCATGGGCCATTGATGGGTTTGGGCCCTGGGCCCTTGATGGGTTTGGGCCATGGGCCCTTGGTGGGTCTGACCCATGGGACCTTGGTGGGTCTGGGCCATGGGCCCTTAGTGGATTTGGCCCATTAGGCCTTGATGGGTCTGGGGGATGGGCCCTTGGTGGGTTTGGCCCATTGGGCCTTGATGGGTTTGGGCGATGGGCCATTGGTGGGTCTGGGCCATGGGACCTTGGTGGGTCTGAGCCATAGGCCCTTGATAGGTATGGGTCATGGGGTTTTAGGCCATGGGGCCTTGGGCCATGTGGGGAATGAGGATTTGGGTTATTGGGCCTTGGGCCATGTGGGGAATGGAGATTTGGGCTATTGGGCCTTGAGACATGTGGGAGATGGGGGCTTGGATAGTGTGGATGATGGGGGTCATGGGGGAATGAGGCATGGAGGCTTGATAGGGTATGGGATGGATCCATGTGTGTGTGATGGGGATGAGAGGGGATGTGTTGGGAGGCCTTCCACTTGTTATATGCTTGGAACATTTCCTCCATCATGGTCATGGAAGGGGGATCAGATGGAGATGGGTTATTTGATGATTGGAAGGGTATGGATGGGGTGTGTGAGGAGGAAAAATTGGGTATGGCCCCGGTAGAATTGGGCATGACTCGGGTAAGAGGCGGGATATGAGGTGGGGCATGGGTGGATGGATTAGGCATGTATGGGGAAGATGTGTGGGGCATGGAGGTGGAGAATGAGAGAGGAAAATTGGCCATGGCTTCGGAAAAGACGGGCATGACATGGGTAAATGGAGGGGTGTGTGGGGGATTGAATGTGGTGTGGATGGATGTGGATGGGGGTTGGGCGGATGAAAAATAGGGCATGTTGGTTAGGGTAGAGGATGGGTTTTGAGCGGGTGTGGAAGGGAGGTGAGATGGGTTGGAGATGGCTATGGATGAAGGCATGGCTTGAGAAAATGACGGGAAGTTGAGATTTTGGGTATTTTGGGAAGTGGTGGAAGGGAAAATAGGGGCACCGAACGAGCAGGTTATGGTGAGGGTTGATTGGGCAAAGGGGGTGGAAGTAAAGACTTCTTTGGTATGGGAATGGGTTGGAGAATGTGGTGGGGATGAGTTGGGATCGGCATAAGCCGGGTCCACTACCCACGACATATCTTAGTATTGGGTTGGGTACGGGTACCTTGGATGGGGCCCGCAAAGCTTCCTCCTTCCCCTACAGGATGACAAAGGGTACAATGATGCTGTTGTGTCGGCACCAAGCAAGACTCTATTTTTAGGTTTTTTATTTTTAATTAATTTAATTATTTTTGAATTTTTATAAAAAAAATAAATAGAGATTTTGGGGCCTTTTGAATTCCCTTCTCGAGTGGCTCTCGTACCCTAAATAGGTCCCGCAGCAATCGCTCTGAAGCATTTCAGAAGAATTAAAGGGAAACCCCTTGATCTATTGAAGGCACGAAAACTGATCCCCAGAAATGAATAAAAAAGAAGTCACCTTTTTTTGATCGACGAGGGCATATTGGGTGTTGAAATTGCGAGTGCTAAACAGAGGCACTAAACACATTGATCGGGGAGTCCGAGATGTGAAATAGACTACAGATTCGGACCGAGGCAGCTCAGAACCAACTTGGCACAACTATTAGTGGCGTCAGAGCAAAAGATCCCAAAATAAAGTTGGTGCAACTAATAGTTGCGCCAGTGTTCTTTGGGGGTATTTTGCATTGGCGTGACTATTAGTGGCGCTAGAATAAAAGGGCTCTCTAGTTTGCTTGACAGCAACAAGCCTAGTCCGAAATGGGTCTCCAAACTGGCTTTTGCTGGAAGCTAGGCTTCTGGGGATTGACTGTTTATATGATCCACTCTCTTCCTTACCGAACCTAAGGGTTTAAGGCCAAATTGGGTTCACTATTGCTCTTTTTTCTCGGGTTTTAAGCTTGGTAACGAGAAGGTTACCCACCCGATATACCTCAAGTGCAAGCACTTTTCTCAGGTACTAGGTGGGCTGGGAATTTTTCAGATCATCACCACTAGGGGCTGTCGCCGTACTAAGACCCGGGTGTTTGTATGTGTGCCTAAATAACTCAACCCTTTAAAAATCTACCCCGCAAAAATCAATTTAAATCTCCTTTGTTAGTTCAATTTTATTTTTCACTTTTAAGAAAATTTTCTTAAGTTCAAAGACCGAGAGTGATGATCCCGTGCCGCCTCTACGGGCCGGCGTTCACTGGTTGAATATGATTGCAGAATTAAAAGTGCAAGTAGGCCCGCCAAATGGCTAAGGCACTTTAAATGATAGAAATATAAAGAAATTAAATGACAATGCACAAGTAGACCCGTTGATTGGCTAAGGTGCTTAAAATGACAGAATCATAAAGAAATTAAATGTGGTGCGCAAGTAGGCACGCCAATTGGCTAAGGCTCATAAATGACGTAAAGTAGGGGTAAGTAAAATGATGTAATCAGAGGGGTGAGTAAAAAAATAGTAAAAATAAAATAAAAAACAACAATAAAAGGTTAGTAAAATAAAAAATAAATAGGCCAAGTTCAAGGGGATGCTCTACTAGCTACTCTCCAGCAAAGTCGCCATTTGTGCAACCATGGGATTTTTTGACGATCCCGTCTCTACGATATGCTCTCTAATGAAATATTTAGAGTCGCCACTCGGAGCTTTTGGTATCCCGGGAAACCTAGATTATTTTTATAAGCATGAAAGTGCCACAAATATGACTCTGAATCCGGTCTATGCCAAAGGATCTTGGGTAGGGGCTTCGGTTATCGATTGGGAAGGTGTTAGGCACCCAATCAACCCGCTTAATGCGATCTTTACTAATGGCCAAAAATAAAAATAATATAAAAGAAAAGAAAAAAGCTTCCTCTTACCTAAAGGAGGCTTAAAATCCTATTTGTGCCCCTCCGTTTCTACCAAAAATTCGACAGCGTAACGGCACAAATGGGAGAATGGAGGAATAATCGAGAAGGTAGAGGAATAGAGGGGAGAGCCAGAGCTCTCGGGCCCTTGTTGCATCGATGAGAAGCCTTGAGTTGGCTTGTTTCAGTGAGCTTTTGAAGGCTTGTATGATGAGAAATGAGGTTCTAACTCCTATGGCTTGATAGCTAAGAGGTAGAGAGGGAAAGCTAGGGAGTAACACACCTCTAACCTAAAGCTTATGGGTGATATGCTATGGTCTAAAGGGATTTTTAAAGTTCTGAAATTTGTATGGGAATGGTGCACTAGAGGAGAGAGAGAGAGAAGGGATTTCTTAATCTCTTAATTGCAAATTTTTTCAATCCATTTATAAGGCGGGGTGCCTCTCTATTTATAGGACAAAGAGAGGTTAGGAGGGTGCTTAGAGGCTAATTGGGATTAGCAATTAGGTAATGGGCCATCTAAGGTTTCCTAGGATTTTTGGAGCCTTCAAAAATGTGAAGAGTTGCTCCAATGGTGGATGATAGGGTGAGGTTTTAAACCACTTAAGGGGTTGCACATAGATAGTAAATGGGTGCAATAGAACTAGCAAAACATACCCCAAAGGTTAAGATGGTCAACAAGTCAAACCCTAATCTCAATTTTCGAGGTAAAAACCCTAAGTTACTATTCATATGCCTGACGCAATTATTATTTGCGCCAATCATATGTATAGTAAAATAGTAGTGCAGAGTGGCTTTGGGAAGTCAACTGCCCGTGCCCACCGATAACTGGTGCAAGCGCCAAATCCCTAAGGGGGTTCAAAAGATTTTACCATTCTACCCCTGGTCTTCGGAACGCGATATTTTTGCGTGTACAGCTCCGATTGGGGTGATTCTTGGCCCATTGGAAAGTTGAAGACTTTTACTTTTCAATGATATGAGATTCAATTATAGTAGAAGGTTACAAATAGTCCCGGTGTAACACTCTTCATCCATTGCTCAGGAAAGGTAGGTTTAGGTCCGGAATGGGTTCTAAGGGTCGAGATGGGTTCTTAAAGGATCTAGGGTGATTCCTAAGGATTTGGGATGGCTCCTAAGGTTACAGAAGGATTACTAAGGGTTCCATACATGCCATCAAAAGCTCAGAAGTGTGCCTCCCTCGAAATGTGTTTCGATCTGGTCTTGGGCCAAATTTGGGTGTCTACACACGCGCTAAAGAAGGGTCCACCATGGTCCACACTTCCTTATCTTATCATTTTGTTCTGCCTTTGTCTCACCTTGTCACTCTCTTTACGAAATTAACATCACACTCCCTTTCAACTTACTCCTTTCATCAAATCAAAACAATACAACCCAAAAATATTCTCAAATAACCACCAACTAAAAATAATAACATTACGCAAAACCTCATGGGAAGGACCATGTTTCATACCCCAACTTTACAACTTGCCCTACTCTATTGAGAGGCTAAAGAAGGTCCCTCCAGACAAGAAATTTCCAAACATAAAAGACTTATTAAAAGAAGAGATCAAACGGCACCACACCTATTTCAACAAATTTCATATCATCCAAAACACAAACTTAAACATAACATCTATCATCCCAGATCAATCAGATCGAGAGGGATCAAGGTCCTCGAAACGGATTATCCGACTGTCACTCCGTCCACCCGACCTTCTGAGTCAATCCCTGCTTAAGGAACTGATGTTGTACCATAACACAATAATGATATCAAAAATATACAATATATATATATATACATATATCATCTGCCCAATAATATCTCTGACTTATAACTCTTATTTGACCAACAACTCGAAGTCGAGGAGCTAGTGCTAAGGAAATAATGCCTACACAACCGCCTCACCTGGAGGAAATCAAAACCTCACATGGGAAGTACTTTCACTATTTTGGCAACATGCCCAAAAAAATAGCTACAAGGGAAAGACTTTCTAACCCTTCGCATCATGACTCAATGATCATTATGTCTCGTAGCCTAAACATGCATAACTATATTTATCCTCGTAGTCATCACAATGCATGCCCCAGTCGTAGGTCATTATTCTTTTGAGCCATTTTAAAAATCATCTGACTCATTAACTACCCCTCCTATTCGGGTAAGTTGGTCGAAAGGACCAGTGAATCATGAAACCTTTTTGAAATGTAGAAACTCTAGATTCTCATACACCCTCTTTAGCCATTAGAGTCAATGTTAGAGCAGAAAAAATAAAAGTGCAAGGTTCCATCAAACCTTATAATTCTTGCGTTAGCAGGTTGTTAAAAAAAATATACAGAAAAGAAGCACAACCGAGTGAGAGTAATACGATGAATGAACAGTCAATGAATTCAGGGAAGCATAAGCTAATTGGGGGCATTCCTGATAATCTTATTAGGAAAGTATAAGCAAGTCGCGAGGGCATCCCTGACATCTTCACATTATTAGATGTCATTGTACGGTGGTGGGGGAAGGACAAAACTTCTGCTAACCATAGAATCTGAGACTTCGATGGTGCTAAACCATGACAGAGAGCTCAATTATGGCACCACATTACCCACCCGAGAAGAAAATAGTTGACTACTATTTCAAAAATTGGTTAAACAAAAAGCTACCCTCTGATCAATAAACCTTATCTCTTCTTTACCGCTTTATTTCTCTTTCGGACAATGAGTCAAATGATTTTCAAAATCTTTTTGAGAATAAAACTGAAAACTTTTGAATGACAAGCAGTGCAATCACTCATTACCTACCATCCATCTCTACCTTGTCAAAAACTACGATACATGATGATCATTCAGTACTTATATAATCTAGCCCGACATGTGGCCAAAATAATCAAACTACTTCCTAATATGAGAGCATTACAAGTACACTCCAGGATATCTGTGAGGTCGATAAAGGTCCCTACCGTCACTTGACACTGGGGTAGTTTTTTTAAGACCACTAGCACCTTGGCAGTGATAATTAGGTCACAAGACCGATACTCCAAACTGGGGCATATTTTCAATTTAGTTCTTACTTTTCCACCATGGAACCCCAATAATAAGCACAAAAAATAAGACTACAAAAAAAAATACAATAATAAATATGAACAAACATAAATGAAATGAACACAATAAATAAAATACCTCTTTATTTATAACTTAAAATTTTATAAGTATCACTAGAGGCATACCTCTTGAACATACAACTGATATGCTCTTTATGTTGTTCTAATTAAGTCTTAACCTATTGCAAGCGCACAATGGAAATTGTAATGCTAGTATAGGATCGTTCCTACGAGGAAGTATAAATATATCTTTCACCCCTCAGCCGTAGGCGTCAATTACTTATGAGAAACTATAGATATCTACATCTTCCAGCTCTCAATCCCAGTCATCAATTGTGATCAAAGAACCTTGGATATCTAAACTACTCTAAACTATTTTTTATCGAAAGAAATCCCAACCTCAGTTGTCAATTGATTTTAAGAATTCCTTCGATGAAATTATTCCTATGCCGAGCTCTCTTATTTATAGATCATAAGGAGTCAGTTTACAATGCGCTATTCCTAATAAAAGAAACTACTAACAACAAAAGATTCCTAATATAACTCTAATTCCTAATTTTTATCTTCCTTGCTTTCAGTGGTTGATGCGTTCAGGACTTGCTCTTTAATTTCAGCAACCAAGATCTTTTGGAGTCTTTCTTCATCAATCTTCTCAGATTCATGATTTGCAAAACTTCTAATTCAAGAGTTCTTCTATTTTGGTGCATGGCGGTGTAGATCTTCACGTGATCAACAACAATAGAAAGCTTACTTTTGTAAAATCGTAAATCACGATTTGTCTTCTTTACAACTTTCTCTGGACTACGATTCTTTATTACGATCGATTGCTTTCTTTTTGTAATACCTTTTGCTTTGACGTCTTCTGAACAATCTTAAATTACGATTTCTCATTTCTTTCTTTAGCTCCATTCAATCGTAAAGTACGATTTCTTACTCTTTCAGCAGTGTCGAATCGTCTTTTACGTTCAATCATTTTTCTTATTGCTTTATGGGTTCATTTTGACAAAGATTAACACTTTGGCTCTCTTTTACTTATTATTTTTAATATCTGCACATCATTAACTTGTTAGTAGCAAACTGGGGATTAGCAGCACTAAGTTAAGGGTGATAAAATGGTATATCCTGTGACTGATCACACCCCAAACTTACGTTTTTCTAGTCCCTAGCCAACAAGGAAAGAAGTACTAATCTAAAATTTTAAATGTCACTTTCTTAGGGAGCACAATTGCATTTAGCAGATGCAACGAGCCTTTAAACCCCTAGGTGATCCCTAGTGGAGGAGTTGTAGTCTCCTGAAGGTTTTCAGTGAAGTTACCTACAAACTTCAAAATATTTTTGGATTTTTCAGTTTTTCAAAATAAAACAAAATTAAAAATCTACACTAATTTTATATACTAGCTAAATTAATCAACATATGGTTATTATGATTTTCTAAAATTACACATATTTTATCCTTACTTTCCATCAGAACAATTATCATTGATCAGAACTCAACAATTTCAACTCTGTAAAGCATGGAGTGTGTATGTACCAGTGAAAAGTTTTATGGAAACCCAGATTTCCGAACTCGAAAAATCGTGCCGTCAGGACCACCCATAAGGCGATCCCCGAACGAACTTATGAACACTTGGTACATCAACACACAAAGCAGAAATAAAGCACACTTTCTAACTAAGCAGATAGAGTCATCATAAGGAAAGTAAATCTCCAATTCTATATAATGACAACGTCTGTATCATAACAAAAGACGGTTCAAATCCCATGCAAATCCCATGGACAAAAGAACCGAACCAAACCACCAGTGACGAAGAACTGTCACCAAAATATGGTTAGCAAAATAATACAGTGCAACATAAATACATGAGTTCTAATAAAACTGACTGGATGTACCAAGCCTTACAATCAAATCTCAAAACTAAACACGCAGCGATCTGCCCCCTAGAAGAACTCGCCAGGAGGGGGCTCTGTCTCCTCCTCCGGTATGTACCCTGGGTCCTCAAGATCTGTCTTCAGTACCCGCATCTACTCTTGTACCTGTGACGTATAGTCAAGGGATGAGCTAACAGTCTAAGCTCAATAGGGAAATATAACTAACATGCATATTTTCACATCACACATATATCTCATGACATAATTAAAAACACGTTTTTCTTATTAAGAATCACAATTTAAAGGTTTTTAAATTAACACAAAATAAATATCTAATGTATATTTCAAAACAGATTAATCATGGTTGCTAAAACTTGTTCTTACAATACAGAAACTTAAATCAATTACTTAGATATAATCTCGAGCATATATAGGATGGAGAGCCACACATATACTAATGAGAACTCCAACCATTATCGTTCAATGAACAATTTACACAATGCCCAAGCCCCTTCAAATGAGATGACTTGTGCTAAACGAAGCATTATCGCATAATGGTAATCAAAGAACGGATATCCCGCCATACTGGAGCACAAAGGTTCGTTCCGCATGAATTCTTAAATCAAAGTGCAAAATTTAATTTAGTTTATCACCGTGAATTGTGGTAATTTATACTAGGTTTGAAGTTTTAATATTCAAAGCTCACACACACATCGCTGATTCTTTCTGATGTCACACACACAAAAAACTGATTTCACACACACACACATAATCTTTCGGAGTGCACATACACACACTTTTCACATTTGAAACTATAAAAGAAATTCATACTATCATCACATCACAAAATTCATAATAGTTGTAATCAAATACACATATTACAGAGTTTTCCCTACCTCAACGTAAAGTCATAACGAAGGCTTCTTATTCCGAGCTAGCCCCTCTCACACATACTCATGCTCATTCCTAGAATACATGAATTCACAAACCATATATCAGAAATGATGTAAAACGAGAAGGTATAAGGTCTCCCCCAAGTCCTCTTAACACAACAAACCAAATTCCTAAATCTGTCCATATCGATCGATCGATTCCCAAACTAATCGATCGATCAAATTCAATTTCGATAGATTGGTTCCTTCAGAAAACCACAAACTTCTGGTGCCATAATCTGATCAATCGATTCCTAAATCGATCGATCGAATTTCAAATCTATCGATCAAATTCCATTTCGATCGATTGGTTTATTCAGAAACCCTCTAACACGCTCATTATTTTCACAAATCGATCGATCAATGTTCAAACCGATCCATCAATTTCATAAATCGATCGATCAAATTTTATTTCGATCGATCAATTTCTCCAGAAACTTGCATATTTTTACTCTGAAAAAATTGATCGATCGGATACTTATTTCGATCAATCGGTTTTGTCAGATTTCTCACATTCATGGGTTTTAACTTCCCAAGCTCATTTTCTTTCAAATTTAGCTCCTATACTTCTAGTTTTCTACCCACATCATACCTAAAGTTTAATATAATTAAAGATCACAATTTCATATAAGTTTCCTCACCTTTAATTGATCGATTCCTCGATCCACGAGTTCACACTGAAGCCAGGGTTTCAAAGTTGAAATTTTAGGATTTTCTTTGATCCTCAATCCCTGAACTCCACGCACAGCTCCAATCTTGCACACACCACACTAAGTTTAGAGCTCACCTTCCTTTTCTCTCTCTTCTCTCTTCTCAATAAATTTTCAACAACTATAGCAAGAGAAATGAATTCTCTTATCCAATTGGCTTTTATACTTAAAAGCTTATTTTAGGTGTCAAGCTGTTACACCCTACGTCGGTGTACATTGCACACACCACACTAAGTTTAGAGCTCACCTTTCTTTTCTCTCTCTTCTCAATAAATTTTCAACAACCAAAGCAAAAGAAATGAATTCTCTTATCCAATTGGCTTTTATACTTAAAAGCTTAATTTAGGTGTCAAGCTATTACATCGTACCTCGGTGTACATTACCTCATCTAATGGTTAATATGATCACAATTTTATTCTTCCTTGTTCAAGACTTAATCTAACTTTAACTCACTTCAATATTTTTATATTCTTAGGTACATGACCAGTCAGGCACACACACCGAGATGGACTGTTCAAAAGTTAAAATTTTTTGGGACATCACATTCTCCCCTCAAGAATTTTTGTCCTCGAAAATGAACCTAAGTTATCCAATCACACAATGCGACTTCCAACGACACACACATTCCCAATAATATCCACTCATATCTAATCACACTCATTCAAGACATGTATCTAATCACATGCAGTCAAGAAAACTAATCAACCCATCTACAGTTGCATATAATAGAAAGAAAACTCCCATTCATATGCAAAAATTAATATTCCCATAGACAAATTTAAAATTTATAAACTATCCACATCCAACATATATACCTTCCAAAGGTGGCAACCATGCCACAATAGTTTAACCATTTACAGAAATTTTCCTGAATTAATTACATATAATTTCAAAAAATCATTCTTTGAATATCAAAACTAATACCTCTATAGTCTCTGCTCAATCTATCGTATCACCCGATTGCTCATCCTCGTCATCTGGCCCGCTTGCTCCAGAACTCGATGCCTTAGGTACATAGGCACGTGATGCCGCCATACGCTGCAGACAATCGGAAGGATACATGAAGTGCATCGTCTCAGCCATCAATGCCTCATGGTAGTCCAGGCGTCGGCTCAACTGACAATTGTTCTCAACCATGAGAGCGAGAACGTCATCAATAATAGTAATAGATGTATGTTGAGGTGGTGGGGGCACACATATCGAAGCATGCCATTGAGGTGGAGCTACAGCTGTTGGCTGATCCTGAATTGGTGCGTCATGTGTAGGCTGCTCTTGGTCTTGAGGAGCATCGGGTGCAACACCATGTATAGGCAGTACTTGTTCTCTTGCCCGGAGACTCTTCTTCAATTAATTATAAGTTTTATTACAATCCTTGAGAGTATAGCTTCACGTTATCGTTTAATCTCGGCTCATCTTTGAAAATTGTATACTCTTCACCTCCCGAAAATCCTCAATCATACTGGATATGAGGTGAGCGTATGGAATCTCATCTACCTGTTTCGCTCCCTCTTCCAGCATCTTTCCTCTGGAATACTTCATCCCCTCAAATACAACCTTTGGGGCACTAAACCACTGGCCCATAAATGCTAAAAATAAGGCTTGTTGCACTTCCCCGACCCTCTTGATCTTATGTCTCATAGGGTATAGGTTGCATTTGAAAATCGTATCCAACATCCACAAATGACTAGGCAAATCAACCCTCTTGATTGCCTGGCCTGACCCTTGCCTGCCCTGGGTTTTCTTCTCTATAATGACTTGAAAATCAACCGGTGTACGGTTTGGTTCCGTCAAATCGATCCCGGTACCATACTCGACATAGCACTCGAGTGCATCGCCAACATGGTCATGAGTGAACTCATACACTCGTTCATTGATTTTAGTATAAACAGTGTTTGGCTTATCATCGACGTATATATTTTGGTAAAACAGTGTTACCAAACGGGGATAGCAATAGTCGTGAAGTGGTTTGAGTAGGTTTTCTAACCCGACCTTAGTAAGGTAATCACGAGCTCAATGGGTTATGTACACCACGCTCTTGAAAAAGCGTCGGATCAATGATATACTCAGTCTCAAAACCTTTCACCGCCCACCATGCATTAGGTTGCTCTCGTGGTGGTGGTTGCGAAGAAACAGGCCGTGTCGTGGGTTCTTTCGATGCCGAAGGTTTAGAAGACTATCTTGTTTTAGGTGCCATTAGATTTCCAATTAAATACACTAAAACCTAGGGCTGGAAACAAATCTTGAATTTGAAATCAAATTTACAAAAAGGTTAGGTTTACCTTTGGAAGAGATTTGATCTTGATCCCATAAAGAATCGAGTTCCAATGGTCAAAATTTGGGCGTTGGAATCTCCCAAAAGTATAAGCAAAGAAAACCCCAAAGAAAAACCCCAATAGTTTCTTATTTTTTGAATCAGAAAAAAAAAACCAATTTCCTTATATATCGCACAAATCGATCGATAGATTTTCAAATTCGATCGATCAGTTTTCACTTAAACTAAGTCGATTGACAGTTTCGATCGATCGATTTTCAAACTCGATCGGTTGGTTTTCATATTAACTTTGCCGCCTGATAATATCGATCGATCGATTTCAATTTCAAGCGATCGGTCTCCAAAATCGATCGATCAATTTTCATAATTTTTTGTCAGTTCATACTTTTCTCTTTGTTTTTGTAATTTCAATCGATCAGTGTGCATTTTGATCGATTGGTTTCAAAATCGATCGATAGAATTTAATTTCGATTGATCGGTTTTCACAGACAAGGCTTGTGCCTCAGTTCTAACAAATCGATCGATCGGTTTAGGTTTTGATCGGTCAATTTTGACGAAAAACCTCTAAATTTGTGTTTTCTTTCCCGACTGAGTGCAACTTCTCAACTTGGAATTATTTTGTTCTTTATAGTTCCAACAAGCTATATTTACACTTTAAAACATAAACTCAAAAGAAATTTACAATTCAAAATTTCTCTCGACTCTCATTGAAACAATTTAGGGTATTGATTGTGGATCTCGGCTTTGCGCTCCCAAGTGGCCTCCTTTGCTGAATGATTCCGCCACTTAACAAGCACTAACGGAATACCTTTCGTGCGCAATACCTGTTATTTTCGATCAAGTATCTGAACCGGCTCCTCTCTCACGATCAAATCTTTATAAATCTCGATCGATTGATTATCAAAGATATGTGTAGGGTCCTTTACGTACTTCCTTAACATCGATACGTGAAACACATTGTGTACCCGATCAAGTTGTGGGGGTAAATCAACTTTGTATGCTACTTCACCAACCCGACCCAAAATTCCAAAAGGCCCTATGTAGCGTGGGTTTAGCTTTCCCTACTTTCGAAAGCACATCACACCTTTCATAGGTGAGACCTTGATAAACACATGATCGCCAACTTGAAAATCGATGCTTGTCCTTTTTATATCGGCATAACTTTTTTGTCTACTCTGAGCTGTCTTGATCCTCACGAATCAGACAAACAGCTTCGACATTGCTCTCAATAACTTTTGGACCTAATATAAACTTTTCACTGGTCTCTTCCCAATTAATCGGTGATCTACATCTCCGTCCATACAGTGCTTCATAAGGTGCCATACCAATACTTGTCTGAAAACTATTATTGTGTGTAAACTTGATCGCTGGTAAGTGTTGATCCCATGATCCTCCAAAATTAAGCATACACGCTCTGAGCATATCTTCTATGATTTGGTTCACCCGCTCAGTTTGTCCATCCGTCTGTGGGTGAAATGCCGAACTGAAATCTAATCGTGTACCCATTCCTTCTTGAAACTTTTGCCAAAGCTTTAAAGTATATAACGGGTCATGATCTGAAACAATACTGGCCAGAATACTATGTAATCAGACTATCTCCTTCATATACATCTCTGTTAGCCTTGTTGTCGTATACATCATGTTGTATGGCAAGAAGTGAGCTGATTTGGTTAGTCGATCAATGACCACCCAAATGGCATTATGCCGCTTTGCTGTCCATGATAATCCCAAAATAAAGTCCATAGAAATTGACTCCCATTTCTACTCGGATGTCTGTGATCCACCTTCACTTGCTGACATACTAAACACTTTGAAACGTATTCAACAACATCCTATTTCAAACCTCTCCACCAATAGTTCTTGAGATCCTGGTACATCTTGGTACCACCAGGATGAATAGCATACTTAGACTTGTGGGCTTCATCTAGAATAGTTTATCGAAGGTCGAAATCTATTGGAAAACATAGACGTCCCCTAAACAATTGCGATCCATCTTCCTTGATGGAGAAATTTAGTCTACTTCCATCAATCACACCCTGTTTGATCTTCTCTAGCTCTGCATCTTTCATCTGTAACTCATAAATTTGATCGAAGATCGTAGGTCGGATCGTGATGTTAGCCAACAAGGCTCCTGAAGCTTGTACCTCAATCTTTGTGTCATACAAAGAAATATCTTCTAGCAATTTCCATATACAGATTCCCATGATAAGGCTAGACAGTAGAGCCAAACTCTTTTGACTCAAAGCATCTACTATAATATTTTCCTTGCTTTGATGATATTGAATGGAGCAATCATAGTCCTTGAGAAATTCCATCCATCTTCATTGCCTCATATTTAGTTCCTTTTGCGTAAATAGCTATTTGAGGCTCTTATGATCCATGAAGATCTCAAAGGTCTCTCTATACAAGTAGTGTCTCCATATCTTCAACGCGAAGATCACTATTGCTAGTTCCAAATCATGTGTTAGATAATTTCTCTAATGATCCTTAAGTTGTCTCGTCCCATAGGCAATAACCATCTTATTCTGGTTGAGCACACAATCTAAACCACTATTTGAAGCATCACTATACATAGCAAACCCTCCAGTGCCTAAAGGAATAGTCAACACTGGTGCTGAAGTTAGTCATTTTTTGAGTTCTTGAAAACTCTACTCACACTCTTCAGTCCACTCAAACTTCATATCTTTTCTTGTAAGTTTCATGAGTGGCCCTGAAATTTTTGAAAATCCTTTAACAAATCGTCTGTAATACACATCTAGATAGAAAATTGTGAATCTCAATTACAGTCTTTGGTTGTTCCCATTCCACTACTACCTCAATCTTTGCTGGATCCACGATAACACCTTCTTCTGAGACAACATGTCCCAAGAAGCTCACTTTCTCTAACCAAAATTCACACTTACTGAGGTTTGCATACAACTAGTGTTCACACAATGTTTGTAGAGCAATCCTCAGATGTTGTTCATGCTCCTTCTTTGACTTCGAGTAGATGAGGATGTCATCTACCAACACCACCACACAAGTATCGAGGTGTGGTTTGAACACCCGATCATTAGATCCATGAATGAAGCTAGTGTGTTAGTTAAGCCGAAAGGCATCACCAAGAACTCAAAATGTCCATATCTGGTTTTGAACGCCGTCTTCTATATATCTTCGACTTGAACTCACAACTGATGGTATCCAGATCTCAAGTCAATCTTGGGCAAAGGGTAGCGATTCTTGATGGTTAACTTATTCAATTGATGATAATTGATGCACAATCTCATTGACCCATCCTTCTTCTTCACAAATAAGACCCGTGCTCCCCAAGGAGACACACTAGGTCTTATGAACCCTTTATCTAAGAGTTCCTCTAACTGGTCCTTCAACTCCTTCAACTCAGCTGGAGCCATCTGATATGGTGCTTTAGATACTGGCTCCATTCTCGGTGCTAACTTGATGGTGAACTCCACTTCTCTACTTGGTGGCAATCCTGATAATTCATCCGGAAACACGTCTTGAAACTCATGAGCAATTGAAATTTTTGATATCACATTCTTTTCTTCCCGTTGCTCTTTCAGGAACACGAAGTATCCACTGCATCCCTTTCTCATCAAACGTTCTGCTCGAACTGCGGAGATAAGCAGTACGAAGGTTGATCGCATTCCTAGAAACTTGAACGATCTACTCTTATTCGGTCGAAAAGTAACCATCTTCCACCGACAATCAACTTGTTGATTAGGATTTGGTATGTTGTGTTTCTTTTTATTATAAATACGTGGTTAAAATGCAATAGAGATAAAGAAAGCAAAAATAGATAAGGAGGGATTAGAAAATGGATAGATCACAGGCACAAAACACTCCCACAGTCCTGCAAGATCTAGGACTATTGTGGCAAGTTTTAATAAGTAAGAGTTTATCCTACAGAGATCTATGATCTAAAAACTATAGTAAATCTATAGTTCTACTACAGATCTGACAACTCTAACCTAATCTATCCTATACTAGGAAAACCAAGTAAAGAGAGGGTGTTTTTGGGTGTCACTAACTAAACTAAAAACATAAGTAAAACAAAAACAACAATAAAAGAAAGGGCGGTTTAGAAAGGGGTGGAAATAATTTGATAAATAAATAGAAAATAGGTGAGAAGTAAATAGCTAAGAATTTGTTTTCACTGAAAAAGTCATGGCAGAGCAGAGCAAAGGTTGGATCTGCAGTTGTCCTTCATTTGGCTACAAGCTCAAATGCAAGGAAAATGAATCTAATCCAACCTTGAGATATGGACTAGTCTTAGGGCTATATCCTGTCCACTTGAATGATCACAGGATATCCCAGAGATATACTCCAGTCATGAGGGTTAAAAATCAGAACAAGATAACCACTGCAACCACTATGTTTGCAAGGTTATAAGCTCATGCATCTATCGGTGCATAAAACCCATACAGATCCACATGCACATCACAAGAAACTCACAGATTTAATGGAACAATGAACACAACTTTCATTGCTTAAAGTACTTACAATGAATTAGCCCTCAAGGCTACAGTCTCTTCCAACCTCTGAATCTTTTACAATGATCTCACACAGTCATTTTACAGCTTTGAATCAATCCTATCTATTATAAAGAACTTAGCCAGCAAATACTGAGCTAAGGGAAGAAGAAAAGGAAAATATGACCTAATCTTAAAAGTGACTAAGGCAAGAATATCTTCACGGCTCTCCTTGCATTAGATCCCTTTTTCTACCTTTTTACATGGCTTTTATATAATCCCTAAAATGCTTTTTTACATTGGCCAATCAGAGAGGAGAAGAATCAAGTTAGTTAGGTTTCAACTGATGTGGCTTATTTTTAGCCAAGTGTTGCACCTGATAGTTAGGGCAAGCATGACACATTGGGAAATGTGCCCTAGGTGCTATGGAAGTCCCAAAATGCCCTTGAAGATTGAATGGAATGGTTGGAACCCGAGCCTCGAGTGGTTGGAAGCTTTAGATAGTCAATCTCGAGAGATTCTTGAGTGGCTGAAGGTCTTCAAGCTTCAGCTCGACAAGATGGGTTGCTTCAACAATGCAGCTCGACAGGATAGCTCACAGCTACTCGACAGGTTAAATGCTTCAGGCAACTGCTCGAGTGGATGCTTTCTTGTGATAGAGAGCTACTCGACAAGTTGGATCGGAAGGTCTCGATAGGTTCTGTAGGTACTCGATAGGTTTAAATGTTGCAGTCTGAACTGCTCGACAGTCGCACTGCTTCAACTATGAAGTGCTCGACAAACACCAGAGTACTTAAACCTGAATCTCATGACTTAATTTAGCCTTACCCTCACTCTGAGATTTCATAAGGTAAAGGAGAAGATATTGAAGATAAGTGTGTTGGGTTCAACATTTGGTGGAAGGAGAAGAGAAGAATGCTATAACAGCAGTGTATCAGTTGTATAGTTGTGGCATTTCATGAAAAACAAAAATTAAAATAAAATAAAATATATATATAAAAGAGAAAAAGAGAAGTAAAGAGAAGTACTTCATCTGAAAAAGAAAAAAGAAGAGAAGAAGCTGGCCACTTCAGATATGAAAAACACAAGGGAAGATGAAGCTGTGTTGAAATGAAGTATGTGAAGTCATGAATCACCACCTCCCCTTCCTGATTTCTCAATTTTGAATCCATTCTACTCCTATTCTTTTTAAACCTCAACCATAAGCCACATTACAACCCATTTAAAAGACCTTGTTGATCCAAAGTGAAATGAGTTGTCATGTGGAGACAAGGGGATGTCTAATCTATGATGAAAAGTACATGAGGAGGTAAGAAATTAGAAACAATGCATATACTCATGCTTGCAGGCCTATTTGAGGTCTGCAACTGATCTTGAGATGGTGAGAATGTGAACACCTTGAGATTCACTTCTAAGAGACAGTCTTGGTAAGGATTGGGTCTAAAGATTTACTTTAGTAGATAATGTTTAAACCTAATTTTTAAATCAATGGTGAGTTTAGTACTGATTTTCACACACTACACTCTTGATGTAAATTGATTGGATGTGATGGAAAGAAATGCTGATTCATGTGTTAAAATGTTTTTCATGACTGTTTTAACCTCTTTTAAATTTTAATGAACAAGGTGTGTAATGAAGCTCTATTTGTTAAAATCTGTTGTACCATACGTTGCACTATGTTAATTGTTTGTTGAGAAGTTTGTGTGTATCTTCACTGAAAACCCTCAGGAGACTTCACTCCTCCACTAGGGATCACCTAAGGGTTTAAAATGTTTGATGCATAAGCTAAATGCATCCGTGCTCCCTACAAAAGTGGCATTCATTTATTTTAGAATAACTATTTTATTTTCCCTTTGCTCGAGGACTAGCAAAGATTAAGTTTGGGGGTGTGTTAATCACTGAATTATGCCACTTTCCACCTCCTAACTTAGCGTTTACTACACCTTAGAGTTGTCTAATAATTTTCATTTGAGTTTATTTTTGTAGTTGGAAATAAATTACAGCTTAGTACAATAGTCCATCTAATGAATGCCAAGAAGAGAGAATTTAGAGTCAAGCTGAACCTCATGAAAAGACAGAGAATGCACCATGGTGGTCCACACCATAGGAGCCATTTAGCATGCCTTGGGACCCTATAAGCCCTACAGTAAAGAGAAGTGGGGCCCATACTTAGTGGAGTGTTACAGCAGAGTGGACAAAACAGAGCACCAAAGCAGCATTTTGGCTCTCGAGCAGCTTTGTGCCCTCAAAAGTATCCACTCGAGCTGTCTTGAGTGGAACATAGCTTTAGAAGCTCTACCTCGAGTAGCTGTCGAGCAGTTACATCTTCAAAAATCCCATTTTGAGTAGCTCTCGAGAGGATCAGCCTTCAGAACACTCAAGCTCGAGTGCTTCTCGAGCAGATTGCACCCCCTGTTTGTAATTCTTCAGCAAGGAATTACCAAGGAATAACTTTAGTTTTTCTTAGCTCAATTTAGGTTTAAATTTAGTTTTTCTTTTCCCTTTTCTTTTCCCCCTTCTCTCCTAATCCAGCCTATTGGATTAGTTCTTTGTAGCAGCTGAGATCTAATTTGTAATTGTAAATTCAGTGAAGAGATCTAAGATCTTCCAGAGACTACAAATCTAAGAACAATCTATTGTAAGTTATTTTGAATCAATAAATTGTTAGTTTTAAAGTTTATTTAAATCTAGAGATCTTTTGGTTCCATTAGATTCTCCATCAAATTTATGTTTTTGGGAATGCCCATTCATTTAACCTTTAGATCTTTTAATTTCCATCATATTTTCCTAGATTTAATGCTCCTGTGGATGCCTGAGCTTGTAGCCTTGCATCCATAACATCTGTAGTAATTTTCTTATTCTAATTAAAGCTTTTGGATTAGATGAAATCCCTAAGATGATCTGTGACCATTAAAGTGGAGATCATAGCCTTAAGATCAGTTCAAACCTTTAGTTGAAATTGGATTCTTCTACCTTACACTTATGCATGTAGCAGAGTGAAGGACAGCTGTAAATCCACAAATCTTGATCTGTTTTGTAATAAGAACCAGTCCCTAGCTGTCTATTTCCCACAATTTTATATTTTATTTTACCATTCACATTCATCCTTTTTCAGATCTATCTTTTAATTATGTTTTGTAGTTTAGATTTAGTTTAGTGTGACAACCAAAAAACTCTTTTCATTTCCCTGTTTTCTTAACTAGGTTAGAATTGCAAGATCTATAGTAGATCTAGAGGTCTACTATACGCCTTCAGGATTTTAGATCACTACTCTCTGTGGGACAAACTCTTACTTTTAAAACTTGCTACAAAAGGGCCACGTATCTTGCATGTCTGAATATTTTAGAGTTGTTGTTTTCATCTCTTTCATCTTCTGTTTTATTTTGATTCTATTTTCACCACCATTTTTTTCTCAACAATAATAATCAGCATCCTAAAATATCTCAACTAGTTTTTAGTGCTGCTGCCAGAGAGTTTTGATCTAAGTATAGTAATCTGAGTTTAGTTTTTATTCTTTGTAGATGTAGTGTTTGAATAAATGCCAGCTGCAGTTTTTCCATTTTTATCTTCTGCTTTTGATTTTTTGTCTCTTTATAGTGTTTGATAAAATTATAGCTATGACTTCTATTAAAAAAAAATAAAAAAATAAAAAAATTCAAAATTTTTTTTTTTTTTTAGAATGATACATCAGCAATGAGGACCAACAGTCCCTCATTTGCCATTGCCTTATGCTTTTGAAGAGCATTCTCCTTCTTCAAGGGGAAAGCTAAATGGAGGAAATGTGGCTTATTTGTCAGTGCTATATGGTGGAATACCTTGCCCACACTCTTGGTTTGGGGTAAGGTATATGCTGAAATTGTTAAAATATGAACTGAGGAGGCCCCCACCTATGTACTGAAAAGGGACTCATTTTGGGCTTCTCAGTGGGGTTAGTGCATCAGCCCATTTGCACACTTACCCTACTTTCCCCCTCCCCTCAGCCATATAAGGCACCTTTGTTGCCTTTTCATTGACTATCCACCAGTTATGGAGCTAGAGCTGCTGCTCATATCTCTCAAGCAATTGAAATTTCTGAGTTAGAGAACTGAGATTTGATGCCTATGCATCTACAAAGGTATGGTTTTTAACTTTTGCATTTAAAGTTCTTTTCAGCTGAGATCTAGATGGGCTGTTTTATTTTGCTGTCATTTATGAACCCCCATCTAGGACTACTGAGATCATGGATTACATTCTTTGGGAAGAATCGTAAAGGTTAATGAGCAGAGACTCATATTCTATTTTGACTATTCTATGGGGCCTCTAAATTCATTCACTTTCAAGACCTTCCACTGCTAATTGATCTCAGCAGTGTATCATAGTAGTTTTTAGTGTTTTAAAATTCTGTCGATGTAGTGTTTTTACTCTGATTTTTTTTTATGAATCTTGCTTTTCAACGTGTGCTATTCATGCTGATCATATTTTTTAACAATCATATAGATTCATAAGCATCAACTGGCCTATCCTTTTTCACCACATACTTCCCTTGTTTAACAATCATACTCAGCTCAACTCATTTTAAGAAGTGTTAGGATTTTTTCTATTTTAGGAATCTTGTTTTTAGTATAACTACTATTTTTAGTTTAAATACTATTTTTGTATTTGTTTGCTGATGTTTCTATTTTCCTTCTTAGAATATATGTGTTTTCTATCTTTGTTTACTGTTTTTTCTTAATTTTTGAATGTATACTATTTTTTACTTTGTTTTTCTGTTTTTACAGGTATATGATTTTGTTTCTCATTCTTTTTATTTTTTTTGTCCATATATTCAGTTTTGAGCTTTTATTTTTTTCTTCTTTGCTGCATATAGCTTTTATTTTGCTGTTCATTTTCTTTCTTGTTTTGCCCACCCTGCTACCCCTAGCTATTCACTGTGCAATGTTCATCTTATGTTTGGGGGTATGGCAGGGTGTGCCAATAAAATAATTAATGCTAGTGCAGTAGTGTTGGATAAAATTGTTCAAAATAAAGTGAATTCACACCTGATTTTTGAAAAAAGAGGAAATTAAAAACTTTTTTAAAACTGAAATTTGTTGAAGCTCTAACATTTTCATGAAGCAAATATCAAGAATTTTTCATTGATTGGTGCTTAGTGAATCAGAAAAGAGAGAAAATTGTGAGGATATATCCCAGGAATTTGATGAAAGACCTTACCCAGTGAGATTTGGGCTTGTAAAAAAATTCTTTGAAGAGTGTTTTGGCAAATTTTCTGCTCTAAGGACTGATTGAACCTATTCTTTTTCACTATAAGTTATTCACTCCAAGTTAAAATAAATTGATAGAATTCATGACATGCAAGAGATGATGTAAGGCCTTCTTTTGGACAGTTTGAGCTAAAAATCCCTACCTTTTGAACTGCCCTTGATACACACCATTTGAGCCTTAAAAATCCAAGCTTTCTTTGATAAAAACCAGAGAAATTGAACCCAAAACCTCAGTGACCTGATGCAACCTGACCCTCATCCTGAGATTTCAGAAGGTAAAGGTGAAGGAGTTGAAGAAGGTAGAGTTGGTTTGACATTTGGTGGACGAAGAAGAAATGACATTTGATGACAGTTGTGTGTCAGTGGTGTAGAGTTGTGGTATTCCTGCCCATAAAGAAAAAGAGAAAAATATAAAAGAAAAGCATACAAAAAGGGAAAAAATAGAGAGAGAAAACAAAAAGAAAAAGAAAGAGAAGTCACTTCATTTGAAAATTAAAAAGAAGATTAGAAACTGATCACTTCAAATCTGAAAAATATTAAAGAAGATGAAGATGTGCTAAAATGAAGAAGGTGTGTATACCACCTCCTTACCTTACTGATTTCTCAAATTTTGAATCCTTTGTACCCTTTTATTCTTTATAAATCTCACCCATAAGCCACATTACAACCCAATAAAAAGACTTTACTGATATGAAATGAATTGAGCTGTCATGTGGAGATGAGGAGCTATGTAATCTATGGTCAAAAGAGCTAGAAGATTTTAGAACTTAGTAGCATTGCCTATGCTCATGCTTGCAGTCCTATTTGAGGGCTGTAACTGCTCTTGAGCTAAGTGAAATGATACACCTTCAGTTTTATTTTTGAGTGACAACCCTGGTGAGATTTGGGTCTGAAATTAAATTTGTTGGGTGCATTATCAAAACAGAATTCTCAAATTAATGGTGAGCTTTACACGAAGTTTCACACACAACACCTTTGATATGAACTGATTGATTGTGGAGGAATTTAAATATGATTTCAGTATTAAAATGTTGTTTTACTGCTGTGACTACTCTGAAAAAAAAAATTGAATGAGTAAAGGTGTGGAATGAATTTTATTTGTTTAAACTCTGTTTTGACATGTTGCACTGCCATTAACTATTTTAATTGAGAAGTTTGGAGGGACCTTCACTAGAAACCCTCAGGAGACTTCACTCCTCCACTAGGCATCACCTAAGGGTTTAAAAGGCTTGGTGCATATGCTAAATGCACCCGTGCTCCCTACGAAAGTGGCATTTAGTTGTGTAGGTTATCTGCTTAATTTTCCTTTGCTCGAGGACTAGCAAAGACTAGGTTTGGGGGTGTATTAGTCACTGATTTATACCACTTTCTATCCCCTAAACCTGACTTTTGCTAGAGCTTAGAGTGTTTAATAACTGTTTTAAATACTATTTTATAGCTAGCAATAATATGCAGCCATCCATATAAAAGGTGCCAAGAGGAGAATTTAAAGCAAAGATAGCTGTTGAAAGAATCTTCAAGACAACATCTTTAGCAAGCTGCAGCAATGTGGAGTTGAATAGCTTCAGCATCTTTAGAATTCAGCAATGTAAAGCAGCCCAAGCCTCAGCACTTTCAGAGCTTCAGCTCTATGCACATTGAGCAAAACAGATTCAGCATGTGCACATTAATGCAGCCATGTGATTCACCATCTCCAATAGCTGCACACATGAAATCTCCAACATCTCCAGTTGCAGCAGCAATATATGACAATGGGCACATTAGATGTGTGCACACCAGAGCAGTGCACATTAGAGTTGCTGACTAAAGGCACTTAGCAGCCCAAGCAAGCAACTCAAGAATAAAGCAGATGCATGGTAGCTACTTTGATACATTTAAATCCAAATGGTTGTTGCACCAACCAGCCATGCACTAGAACACCTACAAACCATAATGACGGAGAGTATTATACCAAGCTGCTACTATAACTATCAAACCTCACTAGTTGCACACTTGAGCAGTTGCAACAGAATGGAGCTGCAACAATGCCACCTATTGAGCTGCAAACAAGGAGACCTCGAACAGGATTAAAACCCACATTCATGCACTTGTGCACTTCAGCTGCAAAGCAACCAATTGAGTGCATTAATCTTGTTGAAGTATTGCTTTCTCCAAACCTGTCAAATGGTGCTGAAACTAAAGAACTAAATACAAAGCTTGGTGAAGTATGTACAACTCGATAGGTGTTAAAGCTCAGCTGTGCACAACTTGAGAAGATCACTCCCTCCATCTATCAACCTATCGAGAAGACCATCAACCTATCGAGTAGAATAAGTAGCCTTCAAAACCTGTTGAGTTCTCCTTCATCCTATCGAGTAGATGCAACATCCATCCAACTTGTCGACCCCCTGCAAAGCTCCAACCTCTCGAATGGTTAGCTGGACCTACAGTCTAACCTCTCGAGATTCCAGCAGTAGCTTCAGCAACCTAACGATCTACACTCCCAACCTCTCAAGGGGTATGCTGAAACCTAACCTGTCGAAGTGGTGCTTTGCAAATAATTCTCAACCTATCGAATGGTAGGAGCAGGCTTTAGAACCTGTCGACTTGGAGCCTTCATCCTCTCGAATGGATAGCTGCAACACAATACCAACCTCTCAAGTTTCAGCCACTACCTTCAGCAACCTCACGAGTTGTTGCTACACCACAATCTCAACCTCTCGAGTTCATCAAGCCCAGGCTTCATAACCTCTCGAAAATAGCTGCAGATTTAATGCTTCAACAGCCTATATTTTTGCAACTCATCCAACTCGGGTTTCGGCATTCATCAATAGATGTGGAGGTTAGTTTTGGGAAGTGCAGCAACTATTATATGAATCAAAAGGGCTATGGTGGGAATTTAATAAAGCTAAAGGGGCAGCTTTGGAAATTAAATCATCTTCCCATGTGCAAGATGTTATACAACCGAATGAGAGCATTCTCTTAGCGGGAACCCAATTATTTCAGTTGGGCATAACAGAATGAGAATATTCTTCTTTCTCTTGATTGGCCAGAATGCTAATCACTTGGATCAGCATAAACTGAATTAAATTCTCCTCTCTGATTGGTTGAAACCCAAGGCACAAAGATCAATGCACATGTATAAATACTCATCTATTTTTTTAGTAATTCTCCAGCAAGGAATTACCAAAGAATAAATTTAGTTTTCCTTAGCTCAATTTAGGTTTAATTTTAGTTTTTCTTTTCCCCCTTCTCTCCCTAATCAAGCATGTTGGATTAGTTCTTTGTAGCAGCTGAGATCTGATTTGCAATTGTAAATTCAGTGAAGAGATCTGAGATCTTGCAGATCTGAGAACAATCTATTGTAAGTTGTTTTGAATCAATAAATTGTTAGTTTTAAAGTTCATTTAAATCTATAGATCTTTTGGTTCCATTAGATTCTCTATCGGATTTGTGTTTTTGTGAATGCCCATTCATTTAACCTTTAGATCTTTTGATTTCCATAAGATTTTCCTAGATTTAATGCTCCTGTGGATGCCTGAGCTTGTAGCCTTACATCCATAGCATCTGTAGTAATTTTCTTGTTCTAATTGAAGCTTTTGGATTGGATGAAATCCCTAGGATGATCAGTGACCATTGAAGTGGACAGATCATAGCCTTAACATCAGTTCAAACCTTTAGTTGAAATGGGATTCTTCTACCTTCACTTGTACTTGTAGCAAAGTGGAGGACAGCTGCAAATCCACAAATCTTGATCTGTTTTTCAATAAGAACCAGTCCCTAGCTATCTATTTCTCACCATTTTATATTTTATTTTACCATTCACATCATCCTTTTTCAGAACTATCTTTTAATTATATTTTGTAGTTTAGCTTTAGTTTAGTGTGACACCCGAAAAACTCTCTTCCTTTCCATGTTTTCTTAACTAGGTTAGAATTGCCAGATCTGTAGCAGCTATGGAGGTCTACTATACACCTTTAGGATTTTAGATCACTACTCCCTGTGGGACAAACTCTTACTTTTAAAACTTGCTACAAAAGATAGATCTTGTAGGTATGAATATTTTAGAGTTGTCGTTTTCATCTCTTTCATCTTCAGTTTTATTTTGATTCTGTTTTCACCACCATTGTTTTCTCACAAATAATAATCAGCACCCTAAAATATCTCAACACATTGCTGTCACATTTTCCACTACGAAATGTACATCCCTCCCAACATATGGATCAACATTCATGGAGTTGGTGAGGGTGTAAAACCTAGGTTTGGGGATGGAATCAGCAAGGACAATGGCCCATTCATCAGGGTCATCTATAGAAGGAGAGATGATAGCTAGGTCAGTACAGGTGGTTGGAGAAGATGGTGGGTTAGATGGGAGGATAAGTGCCAGCTCCTCCTCAAGGGTTTCAGTTTGGGTGAAGGTTGAGGTAGAGGTAAATGGGGTTAGGGCAAGCTCTTCATTTTCAAAATCTGTTTGTGTGGTAGCATCAGTTGTTGCCACAAAAGTTGAACGCTGATGTGTAGGAGGGGAAGGTACAAGTGTAGGTGGTTGGGGTGTTGGGATAAAGATTTGAAGGGTTGTCTGAATGGATTGTAGGTTGTTTTGTATGGTGGCTTGGTTTTCAGTATTGGTATGGAGTTGGGTTTGGAGAGAGGTAAGGAGGGAAATTATTTGCGAAAAGGGGTCTGGTATGGCTGGGGTTATAGGTTGGGTGGGTGGGATTGGTTGAAAAGGTGAAGTAGGGGCATGGTTGAAATGGTAGGGTTGTGGAGAGTCTAGGAGGGGTGTGTACTCATGCCTGATATCCTCCACAATGGAGTCTATCATGGCTGAGTACCCCTTAGTTGTGAAATGTTCTTGGGCATGGGTAGGTGGTGGTGATTGGCAATGGGTAGGTGAGGTAGTTGTTTCAATGGGTTCAATCGTGTCAGTGGGGTTAATGGGTTCAATGGGGGGTACAAGGTCAGTGGGGTTAAGTGGTTCAATGTTAGTGGCCATAGGTCACTGCCATCATATGTAAATGGGGAAGGTGGGTCTGGTGGTGAACTGGATATGCCAGTGGGTTCAGGGCTTGGAATGGGTATGTCAGTGGGATCAGGGCTTGGAATTGGTATGTCAGTGGGAACATGGCTTGGAATGGGTTGAGGTAGGGCAATGGATAGGCTAGGTTCAGTGGATGCTGTGGTTGGTTGATGGGTTTTCTTTTTGTATTTTCTTTTGATGGTGGGGGTGGGTAGGTTAAATGGGAAGGTGGTTTTAGTTGGAGCTGACACTGGGATGGTTGTGGTGGTGATTATGGAGGGTGTTGGAGTTGAAATGGTAGGCATAGGAGCAGGAATGGAAGGTGGAATGGAGATGGTTGGTGGTACAGAGGCTGCTGATGTCGCTGCTACTGAAGTGGACACTGGCAGCAGAGGAAACTATAGGAATGGCAGTAGTTGAGTCTTTTTCAGGGAGGGCTGCTGGTGGCTCCTTAGATACCTCCTTCTTCTTCCCCATCAAGGTCATGCTGATGGTCCATAGTTTCTTCCCAAACACCACTGGGGTAAATTTCTCAATTGGCTCCCCCATCTTTCATACATAACCTCCTTTTTTAAGCAGGGTTGTGATCAGCCTACTGTAGGGGAGTCCATGGGGCTTCTGCTTCTTCTGAACTTTAATGTGGGTGTCCTTCATCCCCTCAAAAATTAATTGTGCAACATTGAAGCAGTGTACTTGGGAGAAGGAGTGCAGGGCTTCTACTATGGGGTGCTGTTAAGACCTAAAAAGTACCACTTTTCACCCCTTAACTTAATCTCTGTTAAACCCTTAGTCATTTAATAAGTGTGTGTTAAGCCCATTTTGTAGGTAATAAGCACCAGCTGCAGAAAAGGCCCTAACCATGCTAAGAAGCTTACTTTTGCCCCAGAAGTGCCTCAGGAGAAAGGGAGCTGGACCCAGACAGAGAACTGGTTGCAGCATAGGCACATCAAAGCAGCAACAAGCTAAGAAATGAGCCTCACGTAGATGTCTCAAGGTTTAAATTGAATTGAATTGCCGGTTTCAAGGCAAGATGCCAATCGTATACCGTTTCTCCAAGATTGAAGACAAAAGGGAGTAGAAAGCATACTTCGCGTAGTTCTCGTGAAGCTCAGTCATAAGCTCTCGCACAGTTTCGCACAGCTCAAGGAGCCTTTAATCTTCACGCGATTCACTGAGGAGAAGGAGCTCCAGGCATTCCTGTGCGCAGCTGTCGCGTAGTGGCCGCGGGATACAAACCTTCAGGGAACTGCTCGCGCGATCCAGAGGCCTATGCACCTTGCTTCTTTGCGAGGATCCCCTTGGGATTTACCAAGGAACGAACTGTGCGCGCAATTCTCGTGCCATTCAAATGGAAAGAGCAATCCCGCGACGACCAGAGCAATCCCGTGACGACCAAACCATCTATCCCGCGACTACAAGAGCTTCAAGTCAAATCAATCCCGCGATGCCAATTCTATCACGCGACAAGACCTGGAAATCCTTGCTACCTAGCGAGGCTCGAGATCTTAACTTCTCCCCACTTCTGCAAGGGCAATCTAGGAACTTTCAGCAACTAGGGCATGCACTCCAATACTCCAATCTCCGTGCATACACCTCGAGGCATCTAAGGAATAGGAATGAGCCATGATTGCACTGATAAATTAGGGTTTTCCTAACCCTAATGCTCCCACAACTGACTGCTATATAAGCCTAAGCCTAGTTTAGGTTTAGGGGACTTCTGAACTCCTTCTTAAATCAATTGTAGAATTGCAGTAGGCTAAGGTTAGGGTTTAGCCAGCTTCTTCTTCCCTTTTTCTTCTCTCCATAGTCCAGCACTTGCTAGCTATGCCTTTGTATGTTTATTTGAAACAATTTTGATGGTGTTTTATAATAAGATATTATCTTTATATGGGATTGGTGTTTTGAGAGTTGTTCTGTACAAGGCTGCTACCTTGAGATTCTCCATTGCTATGTTGCATTGTAAGCAATGGAGGATTATTTTTAAGGATTTATTTAGATCTAAGTGACCTGTGTGTCCAGGCTAGGCACATTGCAGGCCTATGCCCCACCACAGGAACAACTAAATCTAAATCCCCATGGGAGCCTGAGCTGGTAGCCTTGTGAACATGGTGGTAGCAGCAATCTTCTTGTTCTGTCTCAGACCTTTGTGAGGAGGACAGCCTCTGTGGATAGTCTGTGACCATTCAAGTGGACAGGTTATAGCCCTAGGGTGAGGCCAATCCTCAGATCTAAGACAGATTCCTCTTCTCTGCAGTTGTGCTTGTAGCCTTGTGAGAGATTGTGCAGAGACAGACTCCCCCTGTATTTGTATAGACCCACCATCAGATGGCAGATCTGATCTGGCTGTAGAGATTGTAGGCTTGTGACTGGATCACTGCTGTCTTTCTAAAGTAGTGAACAGCTAGACCTAAAGCTAGTACTCAAACACTTGCTGGTCCTGTGTGTCCAGGATAGTGCGCATTGCAGGCCTAGCCCCACACACAGAACCTTAGAGGTTGAGGTTCCTATGGATTCTTGAGCTGGTAGCCTGGATGAAGTAGTGCCTACAATGATAAACTTGTTCTGACCCATCTCTGGACTGTGGTTCCCCTATTGGATAGTCTGTGACCATTTAAGTGGACAGGTTATAGCCATAAGGGATTGGATCATGGCACAGGGGTAAGTTGGATTCTTTCTCCTCTTTGGTGATAATGTAGCCATTGGACAGGATTTCCATAGCAGCAGATCTGAGTCTGAGTTATAAGACCCATCAGATCTGTACTTAATAGGTTACTTCTCACCCTTTTATATTTATTTTCTCACACTCCATCATTCTTCTCAATCATTTCTGTATTTTAGGTATTAGGTTACCTTAGGATTTAAACATTAGTGACCTTAAATCCCTTTCCATTTAGGATTGCCAGATCTGTAGTTAGATCTAGAGGGCCTATTAAAGATAGCTCCCTTAGAGCTTTAGATCAACTTTCCCTGTGGGACAAACTCTTACTTATTAAAACTTGCAACAACAGGCCCTGTATCTTGCAGGTCTGTGTATTTTTAGGCTTGCTGCCCTGTAGTTTTCAATCCACCTTTGATTTATTTTCACTAACCCCATTTTTATCACTGTTTCCAATAAAGTTAGCAGCAAGCACTTAAATTACCCTAACAAGTTTTTGGCGCCGCTGTCGGGGAGTCTTGATCTATTAGCAGACCCTAGATTTTTGTAGTTTTTATTCTTTTGTAGTCAGATTGTTTAATTTGGAATTTTTCTTGCAGATCCGACAATGTGAGAAGGAAAGTTGAACTGCACTGGGAGTCTAGCTACCTCTGTTTGCACTTCTCTAACCCTCAAAAACTCAGTCTATTTCTCCTTTAAAAATTCCATAGCAGTTGATTAGGATAGTTGTAATTTTGTTAATTGCAATGTGTCTGCAAATAGTCTTCCCTGCTGTTGGTGTGTGTGCATGTTAGGATGGAGATCCCTCAGTCCCACATTAGAGCCTCCTAACCCTGAGATAGAAAGGGGCAGAAGACCAAGAAGGCCTAGACACACCACATTTGAGCCCCCTACTGAAACTGAGACAGCAATCATGGGTGAAGAGCAACCCAGACCATTGAAGGAATTGAATGCTCCTGATGATTATAATTCCTCATTCAGCATTCAATTCCCAGATGTTCAGGGGAACTATGAGATTAAAACCTCAATCATCCAAATGCTTCCCTCTTTCTATGGGCTCAGCAAGGAAGACCCTTACAAGAATATTGACTAATTCTTGGCCTTGTGCCTAACATTCTCCATTGTTGGTTTGGGACCAGAAGCCACTAGATTAAGGCTCTTTCCTTTATCCCTAAAGGACAGAGCTAGCACCTGGTTATCTACTCTCCCAAACAATAGCATCACTTCTTGGAAAGACTTCCAGACAAGATTTCTGATCAAATTCTTCCTAGAGACAAAAACCAGCCAATTGAGGAAAGCAATACTTGCTTTTGCCCAATCCCCAACTGAGGATTTTAATCAAGCTTGGGATAGATTTAAGGAGATGCTCAAACAATGTCCCCACCACAAGATCCCTGACTGGCAGCTTGTCCAGAGCTTCTATAATAGGATTGATGAGAAAAGCAGAGACATGGTCGATGCCTCTTGTGGTGGAACTTACATGCACAAAATAGCTGATGAGGCATGAGACTTGTTCGAGGTCGTCAGTGAAAATACTTTCCAAAAGATGTCCTTGTCAAGAACTGTTCAAGAGCCTCCTCCTAAACTGGGACTTGCTGAAACTTCTAAAGGAAAGATGTATGAAGTAACTGAGAATAATGACCTGAGAATACAGATGACCAATCTTTCTGATAAGTTTGATAAACTATTAACTGTGGTGCAACCCAGATTGGCTGCACAGGTGATGGAGGCATGTCTGATATGCCAATCTCCACAACACACAGTGGAAGAGTGTCCAGCTGCAGGGCAATACCCTTAGTATGTGATGGAACAAGCTGCTGCTACCCAATCATTTGGCCAGCAACAATCTGTTGGCTACAACAAATAACCATTTAGATACCAGCACCAAAATACTGGTTACCAGTGGAGAGACCACCCAAATTTGAGGTAGAGACAAGACAATTACATGCAGCCATAATAGATGTTGGCCTTACCTCAAAGGCCACAGCAGCAATTTAACCAGGGATATGCCCCAAGGTCAAATTTCCAGCATCAGCAGTAGCCCCAGTAGCAAAATCAGTTAATAGTTCCCCCACCTCAGCCACGAAATGCTTCTTTCGAGGACCAGGTTTTGACCTCATTGCAAAGCCTTGGAGTTTTGACTCAGACTGTGACTTCTCACAGTCAAAGCATAAAGAAAATGGAAGAACAGTTAGGCCAAATATCCAATGGCTTGGCCAAAAGAGAAGAGGGCAGGTTGCCAAGCAAGCCAGTGGCCAACCCTAAGGGTCAATATTCGATTGGAGAAGGTTCCTCAAGTTTTGAGGGAGCTAATTCCATCACAACCCTAAGGTCTGGCAGGCTGGTAGAAAACCAGATTGGGAAGGAATAAGGAGAGGTCATTTCTAAAGACTTTTTGAATGAAAGTGAAAAAGAATTTGTTAAACCACAGAGCCAAGAGTTGCCTGCTACCTTGCAACAAGGAAAAAATAAAGAGGCTGTAGTTGAGCCTCAGCAGGAAATAAAAGATGAAAAAAGAAAAAATAAAAAGTTTAGTCATAGGCTTGCAGCTGAGGAACCAAGAAGATTTTCCTCAAGCTTTGAGTGGCCTTGCCCCTTTTGATAAGGGGAATGCACAGATAGAGGAAATGATGGAGACCTTTAAGCAGGTAAAAATTAATTTGCCCCTGCTTGATGCAATTAGACAGGCCCCAGCCTATGCCAAATTTTTGAAAGACCTTTGTACCCAGAAAAGGAAGGCTAGAGGCCATTTGTCCAAAAAGGTCTTTGCAACTGATACAGTTAATTCTGTATTAAACATGACATTGTCAGAGAAGTTGCAAGACCCAGGGATACCCACTATTCCCTGCATAATTGGAGACCACACAATTGGAAGGGCCTTTCTAGACCTTGGAGCCAGTGTTAACCTACTGCCATACAGTGTGTATCAGCAGCTAGGTTTGGGGGAGCTAAAACCCACCCCCATTGTGCTGTGAATGGCTGATAGGTCTGAAAGGAGACCTATGGGAGTGGTTGAGAATGTCTTAGTAGGGGTGGACAAGTTCTTCTACCCTGCAGACTTCCTTGTTTTGGGCATGGGCTGCAACAAGAGTACAATCCCTATACCTATTATTTTAGGCAGGCCATTCTTGGCCACTGCCAATGCTTGCATTCAATGCAGGTCAGGGATCATGGAGGTAACTTTCGAACATATGAAGGTTGAACTTAATGTGTACAACAGTGCAAAGTACCCTCAGCTGGACAATGAGGATAACTTTGCAATGGATGTACTAGAGGAAGTTGTTGAAGAAGAATTGCCCACTCTGCTGGAGTGGGGCAACATTGTCACAAGTAATTGAAGTTTAAGACATGTAGAAGAAGGAAGCCTAGCTGTTATGCCAGAAGACATGACCACATTGAAGTCTTCTGTGGGCTTAGTGCAGCTTTCCATTTGGAAACCTACATTGCTGCCTCTTCCTCAAACCAACAAAGCACCAATCCTGTCATCCACCCAACAAGCCCCTGATATGGATCTCAAGAAGCTTCCAGAAACATTAAATATGCCTTCCTTGAGAAAGGTGAAAAACTTCCTGTAATTATCTCCTCCTCTTTTACCAATGAGCAAGAGGAAGAATTACTAACAGTCTTGAGGAAGCACAAAAAGGCAATTGGCTAGACCATTACGGATCTAGGAGGGATAGATGCATCAATCTATATGCACAGGATCCATTTAGAGGAGGGCTCAGCACCCTCCAGAGAAATACAAAGGAAATTGAATCCTCACATGCAGGAAGTGGTCCTAAAAGAAATCATTAAATTGATAGATGCTAGGGTAATTTACCCCATTTCTGATTCTGAATGGGTGGCACCTATCCAAGTGGTGCCAAAAAAATCTGGCATAACAGTCATCACAACTGAGTCTGAAGAGCTGAGACCAGCCAGGGAGACCACTGGCTGGAGGGTTTGTATAGATTATCGAAAGCTCAACTCTAAGACCAGAAAAGACCACTTCCCTCTCCCCTTCATTGATCAAATTTTAGATAAGTTGGCTGGAAAAGCTTTTTACTATTTTCTTAATGGGTACTCAGGGTATAACTAGATCCCTATGCACTCTCATGACCAAGAGAAAACTATATTTACTTGCCCTTTTGGCCCCTTTGCTTACAGAAGGATGCCTTTTGGGCTGTGTAATGCCCCAACCACCTTTCAGAGGTGTATGTATGCCATATTCTCTGATATGATTGACAAATTCTTAGAAATTTTTATAGATGATTTCTCTGTATATGGGGACAGTTTTGGCCAATGTCTGCAACACCTCCACTTGGTTTTGTAAAGATGTGAGGAGACCAATCTGGTCTTAAGCTGGGAAAAGAGCCACTTCATGGTAACACAAGGTATTATGTTGGGCCATGTAGTCTCTAAAGATGGGATTGAGGTAGATAAGGCCAAAGTTGACCTCATTACAAATTTTCCCCCTCCAAGAACAGTCAAACAAATCAAATCTTTCCTTGGACATGTAGGATTCTACAGGAGGTTCATTAAAGACTTCAGCAAAATTGCTAAACTATTGTGCCACCTGCTCTGCTAGGATGTGTCCTTTGATTTTTCTGCTGAATGTCTTAAGGCTTTTGAAACTTTGAAGATATGCCTCACCACTGCCCCTGTACTCCAAACACCTGACTATGCACTGCCCTTTGAGCTAATGTGTGATGCATCCGACTTAGCAATAGGTGTTTGTTTGGGCCAAAGGAAAGATAAGCTGCCAGTGGTCATTGCCTATCTCAACAAATCACTTGCTGAAGCTCAGCTGAATTACACCATAATTGAGAAAGAGCTTCTGGCAGTGGTTTTTGCTGTGGAAAAATTTAGACCTTACCTACTTGGGTTTAAAACTGTAATCTTCACAGACCACTCAGCATTGAAGTACCTATTGTTCAAGAAAGATGCTAAGCCCAGGCTGATTAGATAGATACTCCTGTTGCAGGAGTTTGACATTGAAATCAAGGACAAAAAGGGTGTAGAAAATGTGGTGGCTGACCACTTGTCCAGAATCCTGTTGGAGAAATGTGTTGATGACCTTACAAATAATGTTTTCCTGGATGAGCAATTGTTTACCATCCAATCCTTGGTTCCTTGGTATGCACACATTGTAAATTATCTAGTTATAGGCAAGATTCTTGCCCATTGGACCAAAATAGACAAAGACCTGTTTTTCTCACAGGTCAAGTTTTTTTTCTGGGAGGAACCTTGCTTATACAAGTACTGTGCTGACAAAATCATCTGAAAATGTGTTCCAGAAAGTGATGTCCCCAGTATTTTGGCCATGTGCCATGAAAATGCATGTGGAGGCCACTTTAGTGGAAGAAAAATAGTTGACAAAATCTTGCAGTGTGGGTTCTATTGGCCTTCTTTATTCAGAGATGCCAATACACACTGCAGAACCTGTGAAAGATGTCAGAAATTAGGAGGGTTGTCCAAAAGAAACTCAATGCCTTTGCAGCCCATCCTTGTTGTGGAACTGTTTGATGTTTGGGGTATTAACTTTATGGGCCCCTTTCCTCCTAATGGTTATCATTTCATCTTAGTGGCAGTGGATTATGTTTCAAAATGGAAAGAAGCTACTGCCACAAGAACCAATGATAATCAGGTTGTCCTCAAGTTTGTAAAACAGAATATCTTTTCAAGATTTGGCACCCCTAGAGCCATTATCAGTGATGGGGGTAGCCATTTCTGCAACAGAAATTTCGAGAGCTTGCTCAAGAAATATTCTGTCACCCATAGGATTGCTACTCCCTACCACCCACAAACAAGTGGGCAAGTTGAAATTTCTAATAGGGAGATCAAGCACATCCTTGAGAAGACTGTGAGGACCCAGAAGGATCAATGAAAAGCTAAATGATGCACTGTGGGCTTATAGGACTGCCTATAAGACTCCCATTGGGATGTCCCCATTCAGACTGGTTTATGGCAAGGCTTGTCATCTCCCAGTAGAGTTAGAACACAGGGCCTATTGGGCCATCAAACATTTAAATCTAGACCTAACTTCTGCTGGTCATCATAGATTGCTACAGCTGTCAAAACTAGATGAGCTGAGGATGGATGCATATGCCAATGCCCGGATCTACAAGGAAAGGTCTAAAGCTTTCTTTGACAAGGGTTTGTTGAGAAAGAGCTTCATGCCTGGTGACAAGGTTTGGTTGTTTAACTCCAAACTTAAATTTTTTCTTGACAAATTGAAATCCAGATGGGAAGGTCCTTACATTGTCATGAGTGTTTCCCCATCTGGTGATGTGGAAATCAAGGATCCCAAGTCTGGAAAAACCTTGAAGGTGAATGGTCAGAGGCTTAAGCCTTGTTTCGAAAAACCTGCTAAACCCATGGACACCATTCACTTTCAAGGGGATCCTTCATTAAACTGATCCACAGGTGTGTCAATATTGTATCATATGTACTTTGGTTTTGTTAGATTTGTCTTGCTTTCTTTTGTTTAAATTCTCTAGGAAATTTTAGTGGCCCCACTAGAATCTGGACCTGTCTGGTCTGATTTCTTTATGCTTGGTTTGATGATTACTGCTCTTGAATTGATGGTTTTTGCTTGAATATACAATGTTGGATGGTGATTTTTGCTGTCTATGCTTTAATGTTTGATCTTAATGTGTCTGGGGGTACCTATGGTGGTGAGTCCTGCCTAGGATCCAGCCACAACACAAATGGAAATGGCAGAACAGAGAGCACATGCTCTCTGTTTAATACTTTGCTGTCACTGGGTCCAAAAGGTAAACCTGAGAGACTCTCGCACAATTCACATAGAACCCTTCAACAGCTGTCGCGAGATTCAAGTAAACCTGGGAACCTATCGCACGATCCAAATAGAGCATTTCACTAGCTGTCGTGAGGTTCAAAAGGAAACCTAAGAGACTCTCGTGCAATTCACATAGAACCCTTTCAACAGCTGTGCGAGATTCAAGTAAATCTGGGAACCTATCGCGCAATCCAAATAGAGCATTTCACTAGCTGTCGCGAGGTTCAAAAGGAAGCTTGGGAGACTCTCGCGCGATTCAAATAGAATACTTCATTAGCTGTCGCAAGATTCAAAGGTTGTCACGAGATTCAAAGTGAACCTCAGAGCCTTTCGCGTAATCCAAAAGGAGGCCTGAGAGCCTCTCGCGCAATTCACATAGAATTCTTCACAAGCTGTCGCGCGCTCCAAGGTAAACTTGGGAGACTGTCGTGTAATCCAAGTTGAATTGCACCTTCGCTAGGTTTCATTTCCAATCCCACGACCAGATATTTCTAAAGCGTGCCAAGGTTAGCGACAAGTATTTTAACCCTGCACTTGTCTCCCTTTTCAGTACTCTCTTTCTTTTTCATCTAGCGAACCCCTAGCTTTCGGCGCTCTTCTACCTCTCTCCTCCAGCGTCCATCCTACAACCCATCATTCACACCAGGAATCTACAGATTTGTTCCTAACGTCATCCCCATCAGTTGCCCTCTGCTCAAAGATCTCGCGATGCACTGTGCTTCAGAACGAACCAAACCCTACAATTTTAGGGTAAGCACTCAGATCTTAGTCCCCCATTTGTATTTTTGTAAGTAGAGTCTGGAATGGCCCCTAAGAGTGCACCAAATAAAAGGGGCAAGGATAAGGCCCCTGTTGAGCCCGCTGCTAAGAAGGTCAAGACTTCGAAGGCATCGAAAAAAGGGAAGGAAGTGGTTGAGGAGGTGGAGGAGCCAACCCCTGAGTTTTCTACACCCTCCGAGCTCATGACTTCAATCCCATTGGAGCCTGAAACAACTTATGACCTGCCCTTCTTTGAGAAGGAGCCTCTCTCTGCCCCTGTCGTTCAATTCATAAGCAAGGCTGGCCTGACACCCTTGATGAGAGGAATTCCAGCACTAGCCTACCCTAGGCTAGTGCAACTCTTTTACCAGCACATCAGGGTCACCAAGGACAAAGATGGACAAGCAGGTCTCCTTGTGTTGATTGATGATTTCAAAATGTTAGTTAACCCCAAGGTGATTGCATAGGTATTGGGCATCCCAGCTGCATTTGACCCTAGCTGTGGATATGGCCCCCCCTTGAGTGCCTCAATTGATACAATTGCAAGGACTCTGACTAGAGGATTAAAGGCCTCAGGGGATTCTATCAGAAGAAAAGATTTGGAGCCTGGACTCCTTTTCATTGACCAGGTTCTGAGAAAGAACATCTACTGCTCAAGCCATCAGCAGGAGAGGAGGGCTCCTATTATTGATGTTGTCTACTCCTTCTCTCTGGGCCATGGCTTCCATGCAGCCTGGTTAATCTTTGAAGCAATGAAGGATCTGGTGGAGAAATTAGGGCATAACAAGAAGCCACACACTCCCCTATGCCAGAGTCATCACCAAGCTGCTTCTCAAAGGGAGGTACAAGATAGAAAAAACAGAGGAGACTACCAGCCTTGCCCCTACAACTTTTGCCAAGAGGCAATGGGGAATCAGCAGGAGCCTGATGGAGACCCAAAAGAAAAAGAAAGCTGAGGCTCAGGCCCCCCCAAGCAAACAGAAGAAGCAGATGTTACAAGGCCTACCCCTGTTACTACACAGGAGATTACAGAGCCTGTCACCACCACTGCTGCAGCAGCCCCCACATCCCCCCCACCTGTTACTCCAGGATCCCCTATCCTGACAACATCTCCTACCCCTATTCCATCTCTCTCTCACCCTCCTCTGTCTTCATTATCCATGCCCACACCCCTTTCTCCTGTGATTGGTACCTGAGAGGACACCACCCCTCATGTCAGCCCCTCACCATCCCCTACCCTACCTCAATACACAGCCCTAATACCCCCATCATCTTCACATAAACCTGAAAACCCTCCACTCGTTTCCTACAAGAAAAGGAAAACCACTGAGACAATCCCCACCATCTCCTAGACACCACCCATAATCCCTTTTATCCCCACTGACACACCTCACATTGAAGAAGACACCACTCCTGCCATGCCTACTACATCTCCATTCACAGACATAGACCTCAACCTTAACACAACCACAGGATTCCAAGCCTTTATGGCTAGTTTCCTTGACACCATGCCCACCCACTACACCCCCCTCCCGGACTCCCCAAATACATCACAACATCACTCACCAGAACCCCAATCTCCTCGTCCCTCCACTTTCCATCATGCCCCTTCCTCACCTTTTCAACATGTGCCTTCTTCTACACAAACTCAACCTCCCAGCCCAGACACAATGACACTTATCCTCTCCCTCATCCAAGACATTCAATCCCAACTATCCACCACAACACACACACAGGACCAGATGCAAACTGAACTCACATCTATCAAATCCACACTCCAAACATTGACCAACCCACCCATCCCTCAACAATCCACTCAAACCCTCCTGGTCCTTTCCCCTCCCAGCCTTGACCCCACAACCCAACCATTCTCTTTCATACCTTTCACCATTCCCTTTTTTCCTCTCCCATCACCCCCTACTCCTAGTGAGCCTACCTCATTTCCTTTCTCCCCCATGCCTTCAATCCCACCTCTTATCCTACCCCCTCCAACATTCAATGACAAAATGACCCAAATAGACCCAGAACCTGTTACCCTCCCCCAACAGCTAGACTTACCCACTGATAACTCTACTTCTCCCACCCAGGACCAATCACATTTTGCTCCTTCCACTTCCTCTCTTCCTATTGCACCCAAACACTCCTTTTACATCCCTCCCTACCTCACCATCCTCCATGCCATGAGGGACAATCCCTACCTTAGGAGGGATGTCCTGAGGGGCATGGCCCAACTTAGACAGTCCATTGAGACCCCCCTGCTGTAGTAGATTGCTGAACTAGAGGAAGCCCACAGAAAACAATTATTTGGTATCTCCCTGGGGTGGACTAACATCTTGGAGGCCTATGAGAAGGCCAAATCTATGGCTGCTTATCATCAGCTGAATCTTAAGTTGGAGAAAGCCAATACTACTGCAGAGAGGATGAAAGCAAGACTGTTCGAAAAGAGGCTCAACAATGCTCAAGAGATCTTCAGACTTCAAAAGGAAATCCATGAAACTGACCTTCTCAAAGCCAAAATCCAGATAGCCTCATTGGAAGCTGCATTGGCTGCTGCCAGAACTGCAGCTCAGCAGCCCACCCCACTCTCTGTACTCATGCCTGACCCTGAGCCTAAACCTTCTAAAACCCCAGCTGCCCAGTCTGAGGAGGCACAATCACTTGGCCAGCCAGATAAAGGGAAGTTCCCTACTGCCCCTCCTGCTGCACCCCCTACTGAGAAGCCTCAACCTACCCCAACTCCTACTGCACATCCTACTAAGCAAACTTATCCTAAACAAAGGAAAGTCACAACTAAGAGGACTGCTTCCACAGCAGCCTCTATTAAAATTGGTAAAGAGCCAGTTGCCTAGTCTGAGAAGGCACCACCACATGGCCAGCCTGCCAAAGGAAAGTCCCCAGTAGCTCCCACTGAGTAAGATAAAGAAAAATCCCCTATGATCCCTCCTGAACCTAAAACCAGAAAAATGAGGGTGAGGGCACCAAAGGCTCCAACCATGAAGAAACCACCAGTCCAACCAAAGAAATCAAGGCAGCCTAAGAAAAAGACTCCAGCTAAGAGAAAATCTAAGAAGAAAAAGAGTCTAACTGAGAAGCAAGCAGAAAGAGGACAAAGCTGCACTTAGGAAACATGCCCAAAAGGTGGGCTGGGACTGGTTTACAGATTTGAATTCTGATTCCTCATCCTCTTAAACTAGATTATACTTAGGCTTTTCTTTCCTTTCACTTCTGCTCTTCTCATTGTAATTACAGTTGTACATGTCTTCTCAATTAATAGAATTTTTTGTTTTTATATATTGATTAGAGTGCATTATCTGAGATTTTTTTTTTTTTTTGTTCCTGACTATTACCCTGTACCTTCTCACCTTTGAACCAATGAGGACACTGCTCCTCCTGGTTTGGGGGTGTGACAGGGTAGGTCTGTCAATAAAGTAGTTAACTTTAGTGCAGTAATGGTGGTGTAACTGGGATGAATAAAGTCAATTTCTACCTAACTTGATACAATGAGGAAATTTGTGAAAAATTAAAATATTTTTGCAGACATTTCGAAACTGAAAATGTTAAAATCTGGACACCACCATGAATCTAACATTAGAAATGCAAAATTAGTACCTAGTAAACCTAAGAGGAGAGAGAAAAAGGTGAAAATACACCCCATGGGTTAATTTGAGGACCATACCTAGTGAGATTTGGGCCCATCATTTTCTTTTGAAGAGAGTTTTTGGCATTATTTATGCTCTAAGGACTGATTGAGTCAAGACTCTTTCACTAGAAGTTAGGCACCTCCAAATCAAAACTGATTGACAGCACTCATGACACTAAGGAAATGATCCAGGGCCTTCATTTGGACAGTTTGACCCTGAAAATCCAACCTTTTAAAACGGTCCTTTCGCATACACTATTTGAGCCTTAAAATTCCTACTTTTATTTGACAAACACCAGAGTACTTGCACCTTAACCTCATGACCTGATTCAACCTCACCCTCACTCTGAGAATTCAGAAGGTAAAGGAGAAGGAGTTAAAGATAGTGAGAGTGGTCCAACATTCTGTGGAAGGTGAAGAAAAGCAACTTATGAACAGCAGTGTATCAATGGTATTTGTGTGGTAGTTCATCATAAAAATCATAAAAATGATTGAATAAAAATAAAAAGAGAAAAAGAAAGAGAAGTCTAAAGAAGAACATCATCTGAAAATTGAAAAGAAGAGGAGAAGCTGCCCACTTTGATTCTGGAATATATCAAGTAAGATGAAGTTTTACTGAAATAAAGGTTGTGAAGTCATGAATCACTCCTTACCTTACTGATTTCTTAATTTTGATTCCCTTTTTACCCCTTCATTCTACATACCCCTCACCCATAAGCCACTTTATAACCCATTCAAAAAGATTTTGTAGATCCAAAGTGAAATGAGTTGTCATGTGGAGATGAGGAGTTGTCCAATCTATAGTGAAACGTCATGAGGATGTCAGAAATTAGAAGCCTTGCCTATGTTCATGCTTGCAGGCCCATTTGGGGTCTATAACTACTCTTGAGCTGTTTTGAATGTGAACACCCTCAGATTGTCAATGTTGAGAGACAACCCTGGTGAGAATTGTGTCTGAATTTTAACCTCATTGTATCCAATCTAATTTATGAATTTAAGGCAAGCTGGGTACTGATTTTTACACATTGAATTTCTAATATAAAATGAATGATGGTGATGCAAACACATGCTAATTTTGAGCTTGAATGGCCTGCATTACTGCTGCAGTTTCCTCTAAATGTTAAAGAATGGGTGTAGAATGAAGCTTTATACATTGAAATTTGTGTTGTCATTAACTGCACTATACTTACTGTTCTAATGGTGAAGTTTGTGGGTATCTTCACCGAAACCCTCAGGAGACTAAACTCCTCCACTAGGGATCACCTAGGGATTTAAAAGGCTTGGTACATATGCTAAATGTACTCGTGATCTCTACGAAAGTGGCATTTAATTAGTTAAAGCTTTGCTAAGGGACTAGCAAAGATTAGGTTTGGGGGTGTGTTAAGACCTGAAAAGTACCACTTTTCACCCCTTAACTTAATCTCTATTAGACCCTTAGTCATTTAATAAGTGTGTGTTAAGTCCATTTTGTAGGTAATAAGCAGCAGCTGCAGAAAAGGCCCAAACCATGCCAAGAGGCTTACTTTTGTCCCAAAAGTGCCTCAGGAGAAAGGGAGCTTGACCCAGACAGAGAACTGGCTGCAGCACAAGCACATTAAAGCAGCAACAAGCTAAGAAATGAGCCTCGCACAGATGTCGCAAGGTTTAAATTGAATCAGAAAGAATGCTTGACAAAGAAGTTTCAAGGCAAGACACCAATCGATCACACTGCTCTCACGAAGATTAAAGATGTATGAAGGAGAAAGCATACTTAGCTCGGCTCAGCCATAAGCTCTCGCTCAGATCTCAAGGCAGCTCAAGTAAGGAGCCTTTAATCTTCACGCAATTCACTGAGGAGAGAGAGCTCCAGGCATTCTTGTGCGCAGTGGTCACGGGATACAGACCTTCAGGGAACTGCTCGCACGATCCAGAGGCCTATGCACCTTGCTTCTTTGCGAGGATCCCCACGAGATTCACCAAGGAACGAACTGCGCGCACAATTCTCGCGCCATTCAGATAGAAAGAGCAATCCCGCGACGACCAGAGCAATTCCGCGACGACCAGAGCAATCCCGCGACGACCAGAGCAATCCCGCAACGACCAAACATCTATCCCGCGACTGTAAGAGCTTCAAGTCAAATCAATCCCGTGATGCCAATTCTATCACGCGACAAGACCTAAAAATCCTTGCTACCTAGTGAGGCTCGAGATCTTAACTTCTCCCCGCTTCTGCAGGGGCAATCTGGGAACTTCCTGCAACTAGGGCACGCACTCCAATGCTCTAATCTCTGTGCACATGCCCTAAGGCATCCAAGGAACAGGAATGAGCCATGATTGCACTGATAAATTAGGGTTTTCCTAACCCTAATGCTCCCACAGCTGACTGCTACATAAGCCTATGCCTAGTTTAGGTTTAGGGGACTTCTGAACTCCTTCTTAAATCAACTGTAGAATTGCAGTAGGCTAAGGTTAGGGTTTAGGCAGCTTCTTCTTCCCTTTTTCTTCTCTCCATAGTCCAGCACTTGCTAGCTATACCTTTGTATGTTTATTTGGAACAATTTTGATGGTGTTTTATAATAGGGTGTTATATTTATATGGGATTGGTGTTTTGAGAGTTGTTCTGTACAAGGCTGCTACCTTGAGATCCTCCATTGCTATATTGCATTGTAAGCAATGGAGGATTATTTTTAAGGATTTATTTAGATCTAAGTGACCTGTGTGTCCAGGCTAGGTACATTACAAGCCTATGCCCCACCACAGGAACCACTAAATCTGAATCCCCATGGGAGTCTGAGCTGGTAGCCTTGTGAATATGGTGGTAGCAGCAATCTTCTTGTTCTATCTCAGACCTCTGTGAGGAGAACAACCTCTGTGGATAGTCTGTGACCATTCAAGTGGACAGGTTATAGCCCTAGGGTGAGGCCAATCCACAGATCTAAGACAGATTCTTCTTCTCTGAACTTGTGCTTGTATCCTTGTGAGAGATTGTGCAGAGACAGACTCCCCTATATTTGTATAGACCCACCATCAGATGGCAGATCTGATCTGGCTGTAGAGATTGTAGGCTTGTGACTGAATCACTGCTGTCTTTCTAAAGCAGTGAACAACTAGACCTAAAGCTAGTACTCAAACTCTTGCTGGTCTTGTATGTCCAGGCTAGTGCACATTGCAGGCCTAGCCCTACACACAGAACTTTAGAGGTTGAGGTTCCTATGGATTCTTGAGCTGGTAGCCTGGATGAAATAGTGCCTACAATGATAAACTTATTCTGACCCATCTCTGGACTGTGGTTCCCCTATTGGATAGTCTGTGACCATTTAAGTGGACAGGTTATAGCCATAAGGGATTGGATCATGGCACAGGGGTGAGTTGGATTCTTTCTCCTCTTTAGTAATAATGTAGCCATTGGACAGGATTTCCATAGCATCAGATCTGTACTTAATAGCTTACTTCTCACCCTTTTATATTTATTTTCTCATACTCCATCATTCTTCTCAACCATTTCTGTAGTTTAGGCATTAGGTTACTTTAGGATTTAAATATTAGTGACCTTAAATCCCCTTCCATTTACGATTGCCAGATCTGTAGTCAAATCTGGAGGGCCTACTAAAGATAGCTCCCTTGGAGCTTTAGATCAACTTTCCTTGTGGGACAAACTCTTACTTATTAAAACTTACTACAACAGGCCTTGTATCTTGCAGGTCTGTGTATTTTTAGGCTTGCTGCCCTGTAGTTTTCAATCCATCTTTGATTTATTTTCACTAACCCCATTCTTATCACTGTTTCCAATAAAGTTAGCAGCAAGCACTTAAATTACCTTAACAGGTGCCTCCTTTCCAGTTGGTGCTTAGTTACAAATATGTTCTTCTTGAGAACACTATCCATAGAGAGCAAGCTGGGGCTAAAGTCACTCCTCATGAGTGAGTCCCCAGAGGCTTTCTTTCCATTGGTCAGTTTCTTTGCAATCTCTGAGATGGAGGCATTAAGTGGTGCCCCCAAATTGCAGGCTCGGTCATAGGCTGCTGGAATGTCCAGAGCCTTTGCAATATCAGTTGTGCCCACAACTGATGTAAAATCATCAATTAGAATGGCCAACACTGGGTCCTCTTTGTTAGGTCCACCCCCAGACTCCTTGAGTCTAATGTTCTGGTACCATAGCTTGACTAGCCTGGGGTACACCAACTCCTCCAAAGGTGTCAAAAGGGTATCCAAGGAAGCCTTGGTAAAAAATTCCATGGCTTCAACCGCCAAGGCTACCTTTGTAAAAAAGGCCTTATCAAAGGCAGTTTCAGGTTCCAAACCCAGGGCAGCCATAAATTCATTGGGTGTGGTCAGTGGATCAGATTTTGGGGTGGCCCCCTCATCTTGCTTCTGCTTCTTGGGCTTGACAGATTTTGGGTCTTTGGTGGTAGTCCTTGCCCTTTTCTTAGGAGCAGCCCTCTTCTTAGGTTTTTCAATTTGGGGTTCTGGAACATCAAGGGCTGAGGATGTAGCAATCCTCAGGGATTTCCTAGTGGGAGTGGGAGGGGTAGTTTGGACAGGGTTCACCAGCTCCTGTAGGGTTTCTCCAAAATCCTGATTATCAACCATTCAAACCCTAGTTTAAATTACACCAAATTGAAATCCTAGGTTGTCCACCACTTCACTAACTCAACCTAGTAACTAATCCTCAACCAAAATAATTCAACCTAGTAAACAGATTTCGAAAAGAAGAACAGGCTAAGAAGAACCTTTAAACTTACCCCAAAAGCTAGGGTTATGTTGAGGAAGAGGCACAATGGACCAAATCTCATGTTGCACGATGCAAAATACTTGGCCTGTGTTGTTTAACAGAGTGGCAAAAGTAGAGCGTGAATGGTGAAGCAAAAATGGCAGTGAAGAAGGAAGGTGAAAAGTCTGGCTTGGGTTTATGTTCGAGTGCTTTGGGAAAAGAAAATGACAGAATGACTATCGAGGGGTTTTAAAATAAGCAAACCCGAGCCTCGAGAGGCTGCTTATTGAACTCGACAGGCTCTCGAGCAGATGAAATCGCTGAAAATCAGCCTATCGAGTAGGGAGTGTTAATTGCTCGACAGACATTCTTGCTGAAAATCCAAGCCTCGAGAGGCTAAGCTTCAGGTGTACCTGCTCGAGAGGATCTCGTGCAGATACCATTTAATCATCAGAGCCTGCCGAGGGCTCTATTTCTCTCAGGTATTAGGGCTCGAGAGGCTACTCTGCAGTGTCAGAGCCTATCGAGCAAGCCAAATATGCATTGACCATGACTCAAGAGGATGCCTGATCCTCTGGAGAAGACTAAAAACATGTCATTTTCACTGTTGTGTTGTCAGGCCCACTGCCATGCTAACACATACACACTCGCATTTATTCAAACAATGGTTTCCTATGCTAACACGTACACACTCAAAGTGTCTGTTACAGAAATGGCTTCCCCCATCACCGATGATGGCTCTAGGGGTGCCACATCTGGAGAATATGTTATCTTTGGAAAACTTAAGGATAACTTTGTGATCATTTGCCCTTGTGGCAACAACTTCCACCCATTTGGAAACATAGTTGATAGCCATAAGGCTAAAATTAAAGCCCATAGAAGGAGGAAAAGGGCCCATGAAATTTATCTCCCATACATCAAATAGCTCCACAACAAGGATGGGTTGCAGTTGCATTGAGTCCCTTTTTGATATGTCACCCATTCTTTGACATGTTACATAGGTTTTGCAGTGTTCAAAGGCATCCTTAAACAAGGAAGGCCAGTAAAAACCACTCTGCAGCACCTTGGCTGCTATGTTTTTCCCTCCAAAATGTCCCCCACATGCATTTTTATGACACATGGTTAGAATATCGTGGGTGTCACTTTCAAGGGCACATTTTCTGATTACCTAGTTTGCACAATACTTATACAATATGGATCCTCCCAAAAAAAGTATTTAACTTGTGAGAAGAACAAATCTTTGTCCATCTTGGACTAGTGGGAAGAAATCCTACCTACAACATGGTAGTTTACTATATTAGCAAACCAGGGTACAACAAACTGCATGACAAATAATTGCTCATCAGGGAAGGTGTCTTTCAATGGTGTTGCAACACAATTTTCACTCAGGATCCTTGAAAAGTAGTTAACAATCACATTTTCTGCCCCTTTTTTATCTTTGATTTCAAGATCAAACTCCTGCAGGAGTAAAATCCATCTAATCAGTCTTATATTTGCATCTTTCTTTGCCAGTAGGTACTTTAGAGCAGAGTAGTCAGTGAAAATTATAATTTTAGACCCTACTAAATAAGGTCTAAATTTGTCTAAAGCAAAGACAACAAACAGAGCTAAGCTTCTGTCAATGTCTTGCTGGCATAGTAAACTACACAGGCAGTTTCTCTTTTCTCTGTCCTAACACAGCTCCCACAGCAAAATCGGATGCATCACACATCAGTTCAAAGGGTAGGGCATAATCAAGTGCTTGGATCACAAGGGTTGAGGTTAGACATTTTTTCAAAATCTCAAATGCTTCAAGACATTCACCATCAAATACAAATGGCACATCTTGACAAAGCAAGTGGCACAGTGGTTTGGAGATCTTGCTGAAGTCTTTGATAAACCTTCTATAAAATCCTGCATGTCCTAAAAATGACCTGATTTTCTTGATTGTTTTTTGTGGGGACAAGTGAGAAATCAGGTCAATTTTTGTCTTGTCAACCTCAATGCCTTTTGGGGATACCACATGGCCAAGCACAATGCCTCGGTGACCATGAAATGGCTTTTCTCCCAACTCAAAACCAAATTGGTTTCTTCACATCTTTGCAGTACAAGGTAGAGGTGATGCAAACATTGACTAAAATCATCCCCATAAATTAAAAAATCATCCATGACAATCTCTAAGAACTTATCAATCATATCCGAAAAAATTGCGTACATGCACCTTTGGAATGTGGCAGGATCATTATACAGTCCAAATGACATTCTTCTATAGGCAAAAGTGCCAAATAGACAAATAAAAGTGGTCTTTTCCTGGTCTTGTGGATATACTGGTATCTGATTGTAACCAGAAAATTCATCAAGAAAGCAGTAAAATGCTCTGCCTGCTAGCTTATCCAAACTTTGATCAATGAAGGGTAATGGGAAGTGGTCATTTCTAGTCTTGGAGTTCAGTTTTCTATAGTCTATGTACACTCTCCAACCAGTGGTCTCTCTGGTTGGTACCAATTCTCCACACTCATTTGTTGTGACAGTGATGCCAGACTTCTTGGGGACCACCTGCATAGGTGAGACCCACTCAGAGTCTGAAATGGGATAAATGACCCCAGCATCCAGCAACTTCACAATTTCTTTCATAACAACTTCCTGTATATGAGCGTTCAGTTTTCTCTGCATTTCCTTAGAGCATTTCCCTAGAGGGTTTGAAACCTTCTTCCAAATAAATTTTATGCATACACACAGATGGGTCTATACCTCCCAAATCAGCAATGATCCAGCCAATTGCTTTCCTATGCTTCCTAAGGACTTTAAGTAACTCCTCTTCTTGCTCCACAATGAGAGAAGAAGAGATAATCACAGGCAACTTTTCATTTTCTCTCAGGAAAGCATACTTCAAAGATGCTGGAAGCTGCTTAATCTCCAGATTTGGTGGACTAACTACTGAAGGCAGCAAAGGTGCCTTGGAGGGTTGAGGTAGGGGAAGCAATGTAGGTCTTCATATAGAGTACTGCACTAGGCCCACTGAAGAATCCAATGGGTTCCTTTCTTCACCCATGAAAGTTTAGGCCTCCTGCTCAACAAGCTCAGTCCAGACATCTTTAAAATTATCACACATTTTATCGCAATCTAGCAGATTGGATAATTTTTCTTCCACCAATTCCTCTAGTACATCAATTACAAAGCAATCCTCATTGTCCAGCTGAGGTTACTTGGTAGCATTATACACATTACGCTTCACTTTCATATTTACGAAAGTAACTTCCATCACCCCAGACCTGCATTGAATGCAAGCATTGGTTGTGGCCAGAAATAGCCTGCCAAGGATAACAGGGATTGGGGTGCAACATTTGGAAGGTTCCATATACAAAACTAGAAAGTCAAGAGGGTAGAAAAATTTATCCACCCCCACCAGCACATCTTCAACAATTCCTATTGGCTTCCTCTCAAACCTATCAGCCAATTGGAGAACTACAGGTGTTGGTTTTAGTTCCCCCAAACCCAGTTGTTCATACACTGAGTATGGCAAGAAGTTTATACTGGCTCCCAAGTTTAAAAGAGCTCTGCCTATGGTGTGATCACCAATAATGCAGAGGATAGTAGGTACCCCTGGGTCTTGAAGTTTAGCTGGTGTAGCTATAGAAAAAACAAATTTGACTTTCTCCGTTGCATAGACTTTCTTAGACAAATGAATCATTACCACTCTCTTTTGGGTACACAAGTCTTTAAGGAATTTAGCATAGGTTGGGACCTGTTTAATGGCATCAAGCAAAGGTAAATTGATCATAACTTGCTTGAAGGTCTCCATCATTTTCTTCATTTTGGCATTCTCCTTATCAAAAGGAGAAGGGCTTTTAAGAGCATGAGGAAATGGCAGCTGAGGTACTGCTGGTACCTCAGCTGGAAGCCTAGCTGTATCATCAACCATTTTTTTCTTTTTACTTTTTTCATATTTTCTTTTTGTAGGGGCTCGACAGCAGCCCCATTATTGTGTACTTGCTGATCAACAACAAGAAATGAGTCTTATTCTGTTTGTAAATTCTCTCTTGCTTCCATGCCCACTTGATTATCCATCACCTTATCACTCCGTAGGGTTGTGATTGCTTTAACTTCCTCATGGGTTGAGGAACCTTCACCAATCATATACTGACCCTTGGGGTTGGTCATTATTTGTCTTGACAATCTACCCTCTTCTCTCCTAGTCAAAGTATATACTCAAATTTCTCTCTTAAACTCACTTTTTCTCTTTCCTAATTTTTCTTGCTCTCATGAAATTTCCTTCATAATAGAAAATTAAATTTATTGGGTGTGTGAGATATACTATCGATAATGGTCATTTTCTATTTTCTATGTGCCAATTACAAAATCCAAACACCGAAAAATAATGAATTCCTATGAATTCCCAAAGACTTGGAATATTGGATTTACAAAATCTTTTCCTATGTTTTCTGAAAAATTGCCAAATAGACCCTTAAGGCCTGTTTGGAAATTTTTTGGAAAACATAGGAAAAGGATTTTGATTTTCCTCCGGATTCTTATGGGGTTGGAATCCAAAGGAAATTTAATTTTCCGGTATTTTCTGGTGTTTGGATACTCTTTTTTCAGCCTAAAAATGTTATTCAAAATCCATTTCCTGTGTTTGGATAGTAAGAAAACAAAAGAAAATTTTTTATATCTTGTATTTGAGTTGATTGCGTCAACAAGCTTTTCATAAAAATATACTTTGTTACACAGCTCATTATATAAAGAAATACTATGATCGAGTGATTTGAATTATATTATGAAGATGAATTTGGATTAAAAAAAAATACTATGATCGAGTGATTTGAATCATCTCATGAGTTATAAAAGGAAGGACCTGATAATTTTGAGACCCGTGCCACATGGAACACCGTCTAAACCATTTGATTTGAATGACATGATATAAAGATCTTTGGCGCTAAAGATTGACACAAAATACGAGTTCTGTGTTGAATCAGACAATAGAGATCGCATTTCATGCCAATTTTTGGCATCAAAGATCTTTACATCATAGCCATCAAATCATACAGCTGCTATGCAAGGATACCTCTTTTAGTATGTTAATGGCACCAGGTGTTCTGAAGGAATTCATCTTCCATTGTTGCTTCTATTTTTTTGCTATTAATAAAGTCATTTTCCCCTTTTTGCTTACCTATTTAGTTATCTTAAAATCAAATTCATTTGCCAACTGGAACCAAATATTACAAGAACATTTGCCAACTGGAACCAAATATTACAAGAACATTCCACGCATCAGCGCATATCTAAAATTTGAGGCTAGCATAGAAAATGTTACTGTGACTAAAATAGTTAGCAGCTTGCAGCATGAAGAAATAGCTGATGGTTTATGATTCTGAAACCAAGTTTAAATGAGTATCAATCTTCACAGCTTCATTAGAGACTGTCACCAAATCTATGTACTGCAATTTATATCTGCAAGAACTAAGAAAATAAAAACTCACAAATGGTAAAGAAATCTAAAATGCATACCATCGTCAATATCTTGTGGTGCTTCTACAATGTCATTCGCAACTATATCATCACTAGGTGGAGGCTCAATTACCAGGTGGAGGCCATCAAAACTTCACAACAATATCAAAATAAACACCAAACAAACACTACTTAAGGAAAATATATCATCAAAATATCAAAGTCAAGTGTCTAAAATGATAAAAACCAACAAGTCAAACATGACAAAAGTCATCACAACATCCATATAAACGAACTCAAATATCTAAAATTATTTGAAAAACTATGAAAAAGTAAGAGACATGATAGCCCCCCATCAAGTACTAATTGTAGCCATCGTGCATGTCTATCCTTCGGCAAGCCCCAGAATTCAATCGCTTTCTTGCGTGATTGAATAAGAATACTATAAGCCCTCAAGATTTGATTTTCGTCTAATCCATCCACTGCCTCAATGGCTTGGAAACGTAACTTTGATCTAGAGAACTCACTATTCTCTTCCATCGTGCTCGCCAGCCTGTTCACTGCAGAAGCTAGTTATCCAAAGATCTCATACTTAATATCCCTATTCTTTCACTTGCGTGGCTGCGTACGTACACTTGTTGTAGACCTTGATTTGGTTGGCTCCTCAATTCCACTATTCATTGACTCTGAATTTTGTACATCATCAACCTCCTCAGATTCTTCAACATTTATCATATGTTCACTCGATTGATAAACAGGAACACTATTACCAAAAAATGCAGTTTGGCCCGTGGCAGTATCTTTTCCTTCTATTAGACATAGATCATAGTGTCTCGGAAATTTCTTATTCATATACTTCATTTCATTGGGATGTGCCTATAAAATGCATAAAAATAAATAAATAAACAAAATAATGCCTAACAATTAAGATGTTCACATTGCTCATGCTATGAATATATGCAGTAAAAGTTAAAGTACCTTAAAGTAATCTTCCCATACAAGAGGATCTGCTACTACTTGTTCAAGCCCCACATTATATCCAAACCCACTTGAAAAAAAAAAGTTGTTGGCTATAGCAACACGAGTTTTCCAAGTTTTGATGTGATTCTGCACATTCTCCTTGGAAACACAAATTCTGAGCTTCTCTTTTATATCTTTTGACACGGTCGTGTAAGATGATGAATGGAATCCATTGTCTCCTTTGTGCCCTTTCGTTACCTCCTCAAGAAGAACATTTATGGCTATGGTACACATTTCTTCAGTCCATAAAATATTTTTCCCTTTAGAAGTGTTTGAAGCAGAAGCCATATCAACAAAAAGAAAATGTATATCACAGATAAATACAATATATGTTATACTATTCCATAACATTTTAGCAAATAAAATAAATAATTGAAAGACTCGGTCCATCATACTTTCCTCAAATTTTTTTACATAAATATGACAAGCAGTTGTTAGGTAATATTCACAAGTTATTTTGCATCTATATTTCATAATATTTTAACAAAAAAAAAAAATAAATCAAAATAGTTGCTATGGTATAAACTCATTAAAAAAATTCAACATCGCCAGTAGTCATTTTAGAACATTCAAATATCATTATTTCACATTTTAACAAAATAAAAGATTCAAATATCATTCAAAAGTGTTAAGTATCCTAAGGTGGTTCAATTAAGTACTACAAACATTCATAATCAATCCTTGTTCAAATGTCATTTAAACATCCATGTTTCATTGGTTATAATCTCTCCACATGCACTCAGCTAAGTCATCCCTCATACGTGCCCATTGTTCTTGTTCTCTTCGAGATTTGTTTTCAACAATCCTTTGTTCCTCTTCGACCTCTTCCTCATTGTCTTCATCTATATCATTTGAATGGTCAATATTAGTGTCATCAAAGAATGAGCCATCGTGATCCACACTTCTGATGTGATTATGCAAGATACAACAAGCTAAAACTATCTTAGCTTGTGTTTGAAAACTATAAGGTGGTGCTATCTTCAAAATAGGAAAGCGTTTCTTCACACATCAAAACTTCGTTCCACAATATTTGTAAGTGAAGAATGATTATAATTGAAAATCTTTGCTAAATTCTGAGGTCCGAAACCAGTCTTAAAGAGCTTTAAGTGATATCGCACACCACGATATGGAGTAAGGAAACCCCGAACATTCGCATAGCCAGCATCTACGACATAGTATTTACCTGTATAATATTAAATGTTGCTATTATGTAATGTTTGTCATCAAACTTATACATATAGCAAATGAATAAAAGAGTAAATTGTTACCGTTTGGTACGATCAATTTATCTTCCCTTGCAAGTGCATTTTGTAGCACTCGAGAATCGACAGCAGGCCCTTCCCAATCGACAAGAACATAAGTGAATTGCATGTCGAAGTTCACTGCTGCCATAACATTTTGTGTGACTTTTTTATCCCTATCACGAAAGTGTGGTCTAATATCAATGGGAACCATAGCTGGAATGTGAGTCCCATCTATAGCTCCAATGCAATCTTGTTCAATAAATTTTAATTAATTATTAAAAATATATTAAACATGACAAGGAATTAATAATCTTTTAAAATTGAAGTACCTTAAAGTATGGTCGATGCCTTTCAGGCATGAGATCAAGAGCATTACTTCCAGGGCCTTTGATATAATCAGGATACAAACTAAGGACTGCATTCAACACCCTCTTAAAATGTCTACTAATAGTTTCCCCTGATCGACTAAATATATACTTGTTAACTCGATTTCTTACATTATACGCCAGAGTATGTAGGAATATAGCAAGTTGCTCTTCCATCATCACACCCCTCGTGTGACATTGTCGACCACTGTCACGTAACTTGTCTCACAAAGCGTAAAATGAAATTCTATTCATTCTAAGTCGGTTTCGACATTTAGTGTCATTGTTGTTGATGATTCCATCCAAAAAAGCTAACCTTTGGTGACCTTTTCTACCAAGGGTGTCTTCATCATACAACCTCCATAATCCTCACAAGCAGCCATAGCTATTGATGCACAAACCAAGCTACACACTTGGTTTAAAGCTTTTTCATTCTCACTCTCTCCTTCGCTTGACACTTCACCCAATTCTTCGGTTGACATGTCATTCTCTACTTCACTCAATTCCATAAATGATGATGACGAGCTATCCATTTTCTACAACCCCACAAATAATAAGATATAAATTTTCATTCACAAAATTTTTTCATTCGTAAGACGAGAAAAATATGCCAATGACATGAAAAATATTTACTACCTACTATAAGATCTCCCCTCACAATTATATAGAAAAACAATCAACATAGTAACAGATGCTATACCCAAACATGGACTAATTAATACTTATTAGCTATGCCTATGATGATATTAGAAACAGTAACATAATGATATATAGAATAATTTCCTAAGCATCAGTTCATTCACATATCCAAAATAGTCTATTTGTTCTAATGTAACTGTTCATATATATAAGTGATGAAATGCTCGACATGGCTCATTATAAAACAAGCCGGTTTTGGGAGGTTGAGTTAGGCCCATGGAATTTTATCATAGAACACTTTCTATTAAATCTTTATTGTTTTCTCTCTTCACTACTTTACTTGTGCTTATATCCTTTTAGTCTTGTAGGGGATGTTTCAGGCCTCCAACTTTCCAAACCATTTTAAGTGATATTATTTAATTCTCTCTTAAGCTCATTCAAACTAACTGATGACTGGGAATATTTTTAACCAACCAAAATTCAAGTGAAAGGAACCTTAAGCTCATTGTGATACCAATATGAGAGAAACACTCTAATCAGAGAAAAAATAGTGTCTCAAAATTATATGGAAACTAGTGGTCATTATTAGGCATAGCTCTCTTGATTGGTTCTATCACTAATATCTAGATATGAACTTCATCTAATAATTCATTGTATTCTTTTCACCTTGGTGATCATAATATGATGTTAAAAAAGCCACTTAGACAATTAATTTGCATCACTCCAAAAAATATTAGTCATGCGTATGGAAAAGTGGAACAAGTCATGCATATGGAAAAGTGGAACAGTGTGAATTTCACCATTCAGCTAAGGTAGCTCACATTAACCCTTTTCATTAGTATCTAGTATGGGTGCAAAGTTTCTATTGATCATTGATTTCATCAATGGACATTTCACATGTTTTATACCAGCAACAGATTTACAGCCACACCACTGGATACAACAAAGTGTAGAGTACAAACAGGTACAGAAAAAAAAAATAGTTTCTTTATTTTTCAACTAATTATCCAATAAATATCAATTTCAAGGCTAGTGGTTGAACATGGAAAAATTAGAAAGTTAAGCCAAGCTTGTTCTAATTGCCATGGTGTCCTTAGCAACACTTTGTTTTCTTGTAGGGTTTTTACCCGTTAAATGCTCAGTTGGATATACTTGCTTTAGCAGGCCTTCCTCTTTGTTAACTTCCTCCAAAGCAGGATTTACTTGCTCTAGCAATAAAATCTGCTTTGACAAGGAGTGAGCAGAGAGTATGGGAGAACTGCTAGAGCAGGTAAATCCTCCTATGCAAGGCGTTAGCAAGGAGAAGGGGGCTTGCTAAGGCAGGTGACAAGGATTTAACAAAGAGAATGAGGGACTCAAGCCCCTAGCCACAGATGGTGGTGATGGTTCATAAATTGGATTCAGCTCAAAAATCATGTGTAATCTCTACTATTTGAACAGGACCCTACAATAATAGCCAACAAACCGGCTAAAGCATCTAATGCCAACGGTCCACATAATGCACGTAAGTGCTCAAATCATATGGTTTAAAGTCGGATGGATTCTGGTTAAGGTACCTGACCCAGGCCCAAAGGCAGTGCTCAGGTTAATCTGAAACTGCCAACTTGAAAAACAGTTGATATTTTTAATGCAAAATCAGTAAAATGCCCAAAATGAACTTCCACTGATTGCGGGTAGCCTCAATGTGTGTCTTTTCGCTATTACCTGTAATAGTTTGTATGTGCATTAAGCGTAACCATTTTTTCGTAGGAACAGGTGGATTTTTATTATTTTTTCACTATGAGGAGCTCCAAAAGTGTTCGTGCATAAGGTCAAACCGAATATAGAATGCGCTTCCACATTGACTCTAAGATCATCCCCAATTCGTATTAGGTAACCCCTTGAGAGCTGGCACTCCTATTACTTGGGTCACTTTTGGGATGAGTGCCCATAATATTATGATCTATAGTGCAAAAGAATGGGTAAAAAAATCTCCATTTGATTTAAAGGGATCAAAAGCCATGTAAAAATTTATAGGTTAGCCTTTTAATTTTAGAAGTCATTTGGCTCATTTTTTCTCCCAATGTTTTGCACTAAAGATTTAGATCATGACACACCTAATTGCACGTGGCTCATATCCAAAAAATTGACCCAAATATGAAGTCCCCTGACACTCGGGCCAGGTACCTAAGACTAATAGGATAAAAGGACCCTTACGAATTTCAGAGAGAGAGAGATTGGTTAGGAAGACTGAAGTCTTACATTCAAATCTGGCAAAATGGATGACCCATTCACCACAGGTGGTGTACAGGCCAATAGGTAGTCACCAAGTCGGGGTTTCAACAATAATTGAGCGAGGTTAAATTTTGAAAAAAAAAAACCCCAAATTTCAATTAGTTCGGTGAAATATTTGGAAGAAAAATTGGAGAGAAAAATAAATAATTAAAACAAAAAAAGAGTTAAAACTTAAAAGTATAATTTTTTTTTAAATATTAAAAATCATAATTTATTAAAAAATATGCAAATGTTAAAAATACAAGAATTTTAAAAAAATTCGGAGAGTAATTCAAGATTAATTTGCAAAACCTTAAATTCAAGAATTATTTGCAACTTTTTCAAAACTTCTGCGAATTTTCTGACTATGGAATATGGATACACCTACCATTTCCATAATCTATCCAACTGAATTTACTGAGAACTAACCCGCCCATTGAGTCCACTCCCAAAAACACAGGCTTTGATTTGAATTTGGGAGCTAAAGATAAAAGTGTGCATGAGGATTTTGGCAAGGATTGATGAAGCAAAAAAATATCTTCATAATCCTGATGACCTTAGTTGGTAAAAATCAATAAATCTTCAACTTATATAATCCTAAGTGAGAACAAGGAGAGTAAAGGCACCCCTCCACTGCAACAAGGACTATCAGGATGATCTTAAACAATCTGACAAACACCAGAAAATGAGCTGTCTAACACAAATATCAGCAATGGTCCAGAGATTGAAAGTTGAAACAGTGAAAGGTTATTGATCTTGTGTTTAGGATTGTTAGATAGTTACTGAGTACCACACCCGGATATGCTAAAATGAGATCAAAGTTCACATTGACTGGTAATTGATTAATCTAATACTCACATCAGAAGGGGGGAAAAGAGAAAAAAACAGGGAGGGTAGCGGAGGTTGACTTGATAAGGGTAAGCTCCATTTACTTATGTGGGGTCACTTTGCGAGTTTTAATTCTTCACTCGAATTTTTTTAGAGCTAAACACTTTGATACAACACTTCACGTTGTTTCTCAATTTCTCTCCAAGTCTTTCTCAGTCATTCTCATCTCCTCCCTCCTTGTACTTTTATAGTTTCAGTCCTTCATACAAAGTTTGGCTCAAGTCTCCTTTGGACATGCCCAAACCATCCTGAGCAATGTTCTTTAAGTTATCTTTTATTTGGTAGTTAAAGGAGACGAAAATATCAAGTTTTTCCGTTGTATGGAAATTAATGAAAGAGAGTGAACATGATCAAATAAATATCAGTGGGCAAAAATAGACTAGAAAATCAAAAGGAGATAAATAGGGTAGTGGTGGAGTACTTTAAATTGGTATACCAAGATGAGGGATGCATGAGACCTTTTCTAGAGGAGGTTGAATTCAGTCAGATATCAAAGGAGATAAATGAGCAGATTGAGAGGGTCCTTGAGAAGGAAGTTCACGGGGGTATCTTTGAGGCCAGTGGGGAAATGGCATGGGACCGAATGGGTTCACCCTGTTCAAAGAGCACTTCTGGGAAATGATTAAGGGGGCGATTATGGAGATTTTTGGGGAATGGTATGAAAACTGTAAAGTGGGAAAATGTGTAAACAACACCTTGACAATTATTCTGAAATTTGGGTGTAGTAAAGAGAGAAGATAAGAAATTGATTAGTTTGCTTGGGAGCATGTATAAGATTATAACAAAGATGTTTGCAAGTAGATTACCACCACTCATGAACGAAATTATATCCCCAAACCAGAGTGCCTTTTTTAATAGGAGGCAGATCTTGAATTGTGCAGTAGTGGCTCATGAATGTACATACTGGAGAGAGAAACTGAGAATGTCAGGTAATATGAAAGGTGGATATGGAGAAGGTATATGATGGAGGTCAATTGGATATTTCTAAATCACATGCTATGGAGGATGGGATGTAAACACAAATGGAGAAATTGGATTCTGCAGTTCGTTTCTCTAGAGTCGGCAAGGGACTCCCTCTCCCCTTTCCTATTAAATATTATTGGAGAAGCTTTCTCTAGAGTTAATAGTAATGAAACCGGATAACAATTGGCGTTTATAGACCCTGATTAGCGCAACTATGTCACCAAATTATGAAGAACCGACACTCGATTTAAGGTAGAAGGATAACAATTAATGGAGCACTGATACCTCTTGACATAGATTGGTGCCACTTAATGCAGACTGCAAACTTTGTAGAAATAAGTATAACTGCAGGAAACTATGAAGAGAAGTAGATGTCAGATGTTAGTAGATGAAAACGTACTTAATATCAGCCCTATAGTGTAAGAATACAGTACATACACTCTGCCATACTCTAACAAGAAGCTGCAGCAACATTGAAAGTATTCTGTAGCAGATTAGAAGAAAGCATCACATGAAAGCAGTTCTATAAACTCCAAATCACAGAACATTGGTTCAGATTAATAGCAGTCCAAAAGAATCTGAAAAGAATATTAGATCAGCAGAAATAGATGTCTAAAAGGACAATCTACACAGCAGTAAGCAGCAGTCAAAATATACACACAGCAGCAGCAAACTAAGGCTCAAAAGCCTCAAGATCATTCCCCAAAAATCAGCTGACAACAGTAAAAGAGTAAAAAAAGACTACAATCAGTACGAATAGAAGTCTAAAACGACAACAACTAGCATTAAACTGGCCCCTATAAATCCTAATCAATCATTAAAGAGACCTAAAATTGAGCATCAAACACTCTAGCATCAATAAAAAATAACTCAAATGAATCATTGAAAACCTAGAAACGATCTTTAAAGACCCTAATCACTCATCAAAAATCCCTAATATATCATTGAAAACCATAATTGATCATCAGAACACCATAATTAATCATTGAAAAACCCTAGATCAATCATAAAAACCCTAGATCGACCATTATCGATCATTGCAATACCTTAATCGAGGAGAAATGTGAGAGAGAGAATGAGATTTTGCAGGAAGAGAAAGCTTACCGAAGCTATAAAATGAGGAAGCTTGCAAGGCGCCCGATTCTCTCAACCAACATATAGGAGCCCAACGTTCTTTTCCGAGTCGTACGAAAAGAAGAAATCCTTCAATTTTAAATGGATTTCATAGTTTCCGAAGCGGTGGAAAAGATGTTTATTTTCCGCCCATTTCCGACGCCTGAATTTCGTTGCCAAACGACGGATTCGGCCTCATTTCCTTTCCTTTCCTTTCCTCCCAATTCCTTTTCTTTTCCCCTATCCAAACAGACCCTTAATGAAAAAGGAAAAAGCCTCATTTTGGTGGCTTCATCTCCCAGCCCAACAATTGTAAATGTGGTGCACAAAGACAAAAACTCATCAATATGCTTGTAAGGGTCCTCCTTACTTAACCCATGAAATGATGGCAGCATTTGGATGGCTTGAGGCTTTATATCATAATTTCCCTCAGCATTGGGGAATTGAATGCAAAAGGGGGATGAATATACCCCTGGTGCATAGTAATCCCTCAAAGGTCCTGGTTGCTCTCCCATCTCAAATGGCTCAATATTATCAATAAGGGTTTGTGTGGTCTGCCTAGGTCTAAGGACTCTTTCCATGTCACAATTAAGAGGTGCTAATTTAGGACCAAGTGACCTCCTACCCAGCATATAATACACATAAACAACAAGTAAAATAGGCACTTACAACACAATTAAAGAATGCTAAAACCTACTAGTGCAACTGTGGGAATCGAGACGATCCCGTCGTGACGATGCGCTCTCTAACGAAAAAAATATAGAGTCGCCACCCGGAGCTTTCGGTGTCCTAAGATACCTAGTTAATTTTTATGAGCGCCGAAGTGCTAAAATATGACTCTGAATTCGGTCCACACCAAAGGCTCTTGGGTAGGGGCTTCGGTTATCAATCGGGAAAGTGTTAGGCACCCAATCAACCCGCTTAACGCAGTCTCTACTAATGGCCAAAGATAAAATGAAGTAAAAGAAAAGAAAATACTTTCCTCTTGCCCAAATGGTCCTCCAATCCTATGTGTGCCCCTCCGTTCCTACCAAAAATTTGGCGGCATAACGGCACAAAATGAGAGGGTAGGGAGAGCAAAAGGAGATAGGAGAAGAAAGGGAAGAGCCGGAGCCCTCGGGCCCTTGTAGCACCGTAGGAGAGCCTTGTGTGGCTTGCTTTGATGAACTCTTGAAGGCTTTGTATGGTGGAAAGTGGGGTTCTAACTCTTAAGGCTTAAAGCTAAGAGGTAGGGAAGGGAGGCTAGGGGATCACACACACCTAACCTAAGGTTTTCTATGAAATGCTAAGGTCTAAAGGAGTTTTGTGAATTATGGAATTTGTATGGGGGGTGTGCACCAAAGGGAGAAAGATCTTCTCCCTTTAAGCTCTTTCTCTCTTAGGTAGAAATTCTCAACCCTTAAACAAGAGGGGTGGCTCTCTATTTATAGAGGAAGGAAGGATTAATGAGGGGTTAAAGTCTTAATTGGATTAGCAATTAGATAATGGGCAATCTAAGGTTTCCTAGGGTTTTTGGACCCTTGAAATGTGTGGGAAGGTCCTCCAATAATGGATGATGGGGTGAGGCCTTAAGCCACTTAAAGGGTGCAAATAGGCTTCAAAAGGATGCAACAAAACTAACAAGACACACCCTAAAGGTCAAGGTGGTTGATCAATTTTAAATAAACCCTTGCAAGTGTACAAGATCTGTTCTAGTAAGGCAAGAACAAGGGTGTCGAACCCACAGGGAAATCTGAAATTTTATTCAATTCTTCCTAGAGATTTAGAAAATATCCCCGAGGAAGTACCAAGGGGCAGATTTAATTTTTACCAAGAGTTAACACTTTTCTAATTGCAAGAAAGAAAACAAATTAATCTAAAAATTATGTAATGCGAAATCTAAGAACAAATTTTAAAAACAAGATCAAGGAATTTGCTACCCCAGATTTATACCCTTTTCTATTTTTAAACCCACAATTTTATGAACATCAACACACCATCATTCTAAGAGAAACATGACTAGTAATTAAGCGTGATCATTAACCCGGCATACCCTATCTAAAACAATGACTCAGCCTAATCATGTGTGAGTCATGTGAAAAGCATAGCGTATCTCATGGTATTTTAGATCAAAACACTAAAAACAGGATCACTACACTTTGAGAAAAATGATTTGATGATGAAATTATCAAACTATGGCATTAAACATAAAATATAGGTACTTATCTGGGGATCGCATCCTCCTTGACCTATAACCTTTAGCCTCTCATCCTTGTTGCAAGATCTTCAATTGTATTCAAAATCATTCCCAATGTAAAGAGCAAAGAAGGTGTAAAAAGAAGAACACAATTTTACTACTCTCAGAAAACTCTCTTATAAAAGTCTCTAATTATTACACAAATTTTTCTCTAAGAAATAAAAACTCTCTATTCAAAAAGCTCTCTCTCTAAAACAAAACAACTCCTTTTACAAAGCCGTGGGCTTCTTATTTATAAGAAGCGATTCAAACTAACCCTAATTTCCTCAATCGATTGAGACAGAAGTCTCAATCGATTGATTTTGAGTTCGAATTCCCTTAGGACACTTCTGCCTTCAGTTCTCAATCGATTGAATTTTATGTCTCAATCGATTGACTTTCTAGGGTTGAGTTTTTTTCTCCATCTGTCAATCGATTGACCATAATGCCTCAATCGATTGACTCTTCAATGCAAAGTCTTCCCTTTCTTGATGGAGGTTGATTCTCTTCATGGCTTTCAATGCTTCTTAGGACCTTTTTGTCCATATCTCTTTTTTAGCCTGTAATTTCCTTCTTTTATGCACTTGAACGATCTAGTATCGAAACACCTGTAAACATCAAAACCTCACAACAACCATCAGATGCTTTCATTGAACAGCTAAATGTAGGATTTAAAGTGTGAATTATAGTCATATTTCAACACCGATCACACCCCCAAACCTACACTTTGCTAGTCCTCGAGCAAAGAGAATGATAAATATAAAAATAAACTAACATCCTAAAATTTAAATGCCACTTTCGTAGGGAACACGATTGCACTTAGCGTGTGCAACAAGCCTTTAAACCCCTAGGTGATCCCTAGTGGAGGAGTTGTGTCTCCTGAAGGTTTTCAGTTGAAGGTACCTACAAACTTCAAGGCTATCAGGATTGATTAATCATGTCCTTAAGCAATTAGACGCTCCTGAAAAATCTTTTTAGAATACATCTAACCACGTTCATTCCATTTATGCCACATTCAGTTCAGACCGTTGTCTTCTAATGTTCATATTTCATGCCTCAATGTCATGAGATCATCACTGCCCAAAGTTCTTATGTCAGAGGAAAAAGCTTAAACTGGAACTTTTAGATCACATGTCTAGACTCCAATCCTCACCATGGGTATACACTCAGAATGAAATCACTTCCGATGAATGAGATGGAATTGTAACATAATTAGAAGAAAATCTCACAAGTTTAAAGATATACGGTGTATCAAAGAATTATAAGGGAAATCTCATTAAGAAAGATATCTGTATTTTAAGCATGCATATATCAAGCACCATAGACAATTGTGTACTTACTCTCCACAAGGCATTTCATCACTCATGATTGGATCAAAAAGGTCTTTTCTAAGGTTGTAATGGGGCTCGGGTTAAGGTTAAGAAAAGAAAGGAAGGATGGAAAAAATTTCTGAGAAATTGGAAAAGAAACAACTACTGATTTTTTATTTCTATTCTTTTTCTTTTCTAGTCTCTCACCACTCTTCTCAATATATTTTTCATTGTTTTTACAATTTCCTTTTCCTTTTTTTTTTTTTTTTTTCTTTTTTTTTTTTTTCAGTACACACTACAACACATATAATCCCCACTTACTCTCGTTTCACTCATTTTCATCCCTTGTTCCTAATTTCTCAGAAATAAGTAAGGGCAATCTGAATTTTCAGAAGCGGTAAGGGGTTAAAGGTTATTGCAGCTTATCAAAGAATGTATAAAGGTAAATTTCCAATAAGCTCAAAGGTGTACTAGAAGGGTAAATTTGTGAGGTGGGGCATTTTAAGCACAAAGCAGACCAATGATGGCCTTAGATCATTTCCTTTCATGATGGTAAAATATGCCTATTTGCCTTAAGTTCACAATGATTTCTAGTGTAATGTTATAACACACATAAAATCACAAATCAAAGTAATCGGAATGAGATTTAACAATTGGAACAAGGATTTCAAGGATACTCCGAATTTATTTCAGCACTCATCAAGAACGAGGACAAGTGTTTCAAAAACTTTCAAGGTTTTAGTCTTTCTTTGTAATCTTTAGGATTCCATGTTACATACTTAATCCTCCGATTTTGAGATTGAAAGCGAGTGATGAAAACAATTATTTTTAAGCATGATTCATGATCATTAATGTTCAATATCTACACCTTATGGGCACTCATAAAATAACCATGGTATGATAGCATTGATTAAAGAAATTCAGGAAGAATCTTCATGCTCACAAATATGAATAATCAATTAAATTACAGCTTTTGCCAACCATCAGTTAATCGATTGAGACCAAATTCTCAATCGATTGACAGAGTGGACTCAATCGATTGACTGAGTGGACTCAATCGATTGACTGAGCCACAAATTCTTATATCCTTTAATGTTTATCAGTTGATCGATTGAGACAGTAGGCTCAATCGATTGACTGATAAACATTCAAAAATCCGAGAACAACTAAAATGTTTTTTTTTTTTTTTTTTTTTTTAGAAAACAACCAATGACCCCCCCCCCAAACCTGAACAGGCCAATGTCCTCATTGGTAATGATGTGGAGAAAGGGGAGAAAGCCTCCCCCAAACCTGGTCTATGCAATCAAAGGACAAAACAACCGAGCAAGGGAAAGAGAGAAAACACAAATACGAAACTATATTATTATTAAAAAGAAAATTATGACAAAGTAAAGCAAAATCTAACATGATGCAACACGAAACAACCGAATCCAAAACGAAAACAAACCGAACTGAAACAACGAAAACATAAAAACAACCCTACCCTAAAGACATGTAAAATTAGACCCTAAAAACCGAAAACAAATCCTCTAGTCCGCCATGGTAGAGATTCCGCCCCGTGGCTTTGGAAAAGCGTAGCGCCACATTTCTTCAGAAATTCCAACCGCGCCGACGGGTGGGATTGGTGCCCGAGGTGGTGATAAGGGCGGGGTAGGGGTGGTGATGACGGGTGATGGAACAGATTCGTCATCAAGGTGGATGATGGCATGGGTGGACCAATCGATGGGTGGTGGGCGGTGTATGTCGACACGTTGCGTCGGGCTCCATTAACTTTTGGAAGCGGCGTCGAGGCGGATGGAAGACATGGCGACAAAGGCGGGGCGGAAAGCGCAAATTTGGACTAAAGGAGGACCCAAGTGCCCTAAATAGCTAAGAATTTCCTAAAGAGGACACTTTAAAGAAAAAAATTCGAAGTCGGTGCATGGAGAAATATTTAGAAAGAATGTCAATCGATTGACATGTTTGTGTCAATCGATTGACAAGAGACAAAGATGGTAAATCAGCTCACATCAAATATTTGGAGAAACTCCCTATTCCAAATGAGGGTTGTGGTGACCAAGTAAGTGTCAATCGATTGGCACCTAAAGGTCAATCGATTGAGAAACCATACTAAAAATAGGGACCAAAACCAGGAATGTCCAAATTTAGGTGCATCATTCAATCGATTGAGACAGAAGTCTCAATTGATTGTGGAGAAAAAGGAGGGCATGAGGTAGCTCAATCGATTGAGAGAGATCTCAATCGATTGACTGAGAGCCAGAAACCGAACACAAATATGCCCAAAACAAAGCAAATATTATCATTTAAAGCTTGCAGCCACCGATCCGATACATCAATAAAAATACCATAAACACCAAACAGAAAAAAAAACTTCAAAACAAAACAAAACAATCAGACATAATCATCATCATCTTCATCTTCATCTTCCGGGGCCCGCTCCTCGTTCATCGCGCTCTCGTCGATGAAATGGTTATACGACAGGAATGACTCGCGAGCCATCCGCATAAGGAGAGCGGTTTGAAACCGGGACCGCCTATCCACACCACCGAGCCGTGCATTTAGCCCGTCCATCCGCACCTCGAGGCGAGCAACAGCCGCCTCGGCATCAAAATCGGGGACCTCTTCGGGACGAGGTCGCCTAACACCGCCACGTTAGTGTGTGGGGTTTGGACGGGGAGGAGGAGGAGCATCCTCAACCGGGGCCGATTGCATGCGGATGATCGCCTTGATACTCTTGACCCACACATTCACACCATATTGATAGAATTGCATGTCACCCATCTCCTCATCGTCATAGATGGGGCAGCCAAGGTGATCCAGAAGGTGCATCACATAGTGTGGGAAGTGGAGGAGAATCGCGGCACGCTTGGTGGGTACGGCGGCGCTGGCGATATTACTATGGCAGCGGTACATCTCCTTGACATCAACCAGTAGCATCAAACCAAGTATTGGTGTGTGCCGCGTAGAGCGCCTTCACCCGACCCAAAGTCCGTTCGGTCTTGGTGCCATGTGGCAAAAGGTTATTGTCCATAACGATATCCCAAAAGAGGATATCCATGGGCAACACAGCGCGCTTTGTGGCCTGACCGGTCCCACGACGACCACCACACATATTGTTGATCATATCATCTTGGCTACGCTCGATAGCCGGAGGAAGGTGGTGGTTGACGGGACGAGCCTCGTAGAAATTAAAAGCACGGGCGAGATCAGCGGCGTGGAGGTTATATTGCCAGTTATCGATCTCAATGGTGATGAACGGCAAGCCGGTTGGGGAGAGGGTCTCGGGCACCCACACCATCTTTTGATAGAATAGCCGAATGATGCGCGGGGCGACATCGATGGGTGGTGGGGTCAGTAGCATTTCCAAGCGGAGGGCCTCGATGAATTCGATCGACCGTGCGCATTCCGCGATGTTCCGATATTTCACCAAGTCGAAAAAATTCTCCGTTTGGAATTGGCGATCGATATAATGCTCATTAGGGATGCGCATCGGATCATCGGCTGGACGTGGTGGTCGGATAAGGGCAGCCATTGGATCAAAAACAAGGAGGAGATAAGAGCTCGGCTTGACAAGTTGGCTGGAATCCGAATGAAGACTCCACGGGTGGGGAGGACCATATATATAGTGTGAGCCTCAATCGATTGAGGCATACTGCTCAATCGATTGAGGATGCATGGACTTCCCACGTCGCGAGGTGGGAGCGGCAACGTGGCACTGCGTGGGAGAAGGGAAAACACACAGTCAATCGATTGAGAACGAGGCTCAATCGATTGAATAACAAGCAAACACACACACAAAATAGAGTCAATCGATTGAGGGGTTATTCTCAATCGATTGACTGCTATAAAAACAAAAATCTCTAATCGGAATTAACCAAAATTTCGCCGATTTCCCCGGCAGCGGCGCCAAAAACTTGATCAATTTTAAATAAACCCTTGCAAGTGTACAAGATCTGTTCTAGTAAGGCAAGAACAAGGGTGTCGAACCCACAGGGAAATCTGAAATTTTATTCAATTCTTCCTAGAGATTTAGAAAATATCCCCGAGGAAGTACCAAGGGGCAGATTTAATTTTTACCAAGAGTTAACACTTTTCTAATTGCAAGAAAGAAAACAAATTAATCTAAAAATTATGTAATGCGAAATCTAAGAACAAATTTTAAAAACAAGATCAAGGAATTTGCTACCCCAGATTTATACCCTTTTCTATTTTTAAACCCACAATTTTATGAACATCAACACACCATCATTCTAAGAGAAACATGACTAGTAATTAAGCGTGATCATTAACCCGGCATACCCTATCTAAAAACAATGACTCAGCCTAATCGCGGTATGAATCATGTGAAAAGCATAGCGTATCTCATGGTATTTTAGATCAAAACACTAAAAACAGGATCACTACACTTTGAGAAAAACGATTTGATGATGAAATTATCAAACTATGGCATTAAACATAAAATATAGGTACTTATCTGGGGATCGCATCCTCCTTGACCTATAACCTTTAGCCTCTCATCCTTGTTGCAAGATCTTCAATTGTATTCAAAATCATTCCCAATGTAAAGAGCAAAGAAGGTGTAAAAAGAAGAACACAATTTTACTACTCTCAGAAAACTCTCTTACAAAAGTCTCTAATTATTACACAAATTTTTCTCTAAGAAATAAAAACTCTCTATTCAAAAAGCTCTCTCTCTAAAACAAAACAACTCCTCTTACAAAGCCGTGGGCTTCTTATTTATAATAGCCGATTCAAACTAACCCTAATTTCCTCAATCGATTGAGACAGAAGTCTCAATCGATTGATTTTGAGTTCGAATTCCCTTAGGACACTTCTGCCTTCAGTTCTCAATCGATTGAATTTTATGTCTCAATCGATTGACTTTCTAGGGTTGAGTTTTTTTCTCCATCTGTCAATCGATTGACCATAATGCCTCAATCGATTGACTCTTCAATGCAAAGTCTTCCCTTTCTTGATGGAGGTTGATTCTCTTCATGGCTTTCAATGCTTCTTTGGACCTTTTTGTCCATATCTCTTTTTTAGCCTGTAATTTCCTTCTTTTATGCACTTGAACGATCTAGCTGTCAAAAACACCTGTAAACATCAAAACCTCACAACAACCATCAGATGCTTTCATTGAACAGCTAAATGTAGGATTTAAAGTGTGAATTATAGTCATATTTCAACACCGATCACACCCCCAAACCTACACTTTGCTAGTCCTCGAGCAAAGAGAATGATAAATATAAAAATAAACTAACATCCTAAAATTTAAATGCCACTTTCGTAGGGAACACGATTGCACTTAGCGTGTGCAACAAGCCTTTAAACCCCTAGGTGATCCCTAGTGGAGGAGTTGATCAATTTTAAATAAACCCTTGCAAGTGTACAAGATCTGTTCTAGTAAGGCAAGAACAAGGGTGTCGAACCCACAGGGAAATCTGAAATTTTATTCAATTCTTCCTAGAGATTTAGAAAATATCCCCGAGGAAGTACCAAGGGGCAGATTTAATTTTTACCAAGAGTTAACACTTTTCTAATTGCAAGAAAGAAAACAAATTAATCTAAAAATTATGTAATGCGAAATCTAAGAACAAATTTTAAAAACAAGATCAAGGAATTTGCTACCCCAGATTTATACCCTTTTCTATTTTTAAACCCACAATTTTATGAACATCAACACACCATCATTCTAAGAGAAACATGACTAGTAATTAAGCGTGATCATTAACCCGGCATACCCTATCTAAAAATAACGACTCAGCCTAATCGCGGTATGAGTCATGTGAAAAGCATAGCGTATCTCATGGTATTTTAGATCAAAACACTAAAAACAGGATCACTACACTTTGAGAAAAACGATTTGATGATGAAATTATCAAACTATGGCATTAAACATAAAATATAGGTACTTATCTGGGGATCGCATCCTCCTTGACCTATAACCTTTAGCCTCTCATCCTTGTTGCAAGATCTTCAATTGTATTCAAAATCATTCCCAATGTAAAGAGCAAAGAAGGTGTAAAAAGAAGAACACAATTTTACTACTCTCAGAAAACTCTCTTACAAAAGTCTCTAATTATTACACAAATTTTTCTCTAAGAAATAAAAACTCTCTATTCAAAAAGCTCTCTCTCTAAAACAAAACAACTCCTTTTACAAAGCCATGGGCTTCTTATTTATAATAGCCGATTCAAACTAACCCTAATTTCCTCAATCGATTGAGACAGAAGTCTCAATCGATTGATTTTGAGTTCGAATTCCCTTAGGACACTTCTGCCTTCAGTTCTCAATCGATTGAATTTTATGTCTCAATCGATTGACTTTCTAGGGTTGAGTTTTTTCTCCATCTGTCAATCGATTGACCATAATGCCTCAATCGATTGACTCTTCAATGCAAAGTCTTCCCTTTCTTGATGGAGGTTGATTCTCTTCATGGCTTTCAATGCTTCTTTGGACCTTTTTGTCCATATCTCTTTTTTAGCCTGTAATTTCCTTCTTTTATGCACTTGAACGATCTAGCTGTCAGAAACACCTGTAAACATCAAAACCTCACAACAACCATCAGATGCTTTCATTGAACAGCTAAATGTAGGATTTAAAGTGTGAATTATAGTCATATTTCAACACCGATCAGTGGTCAACAAGTCAAACCCCAATCACGATTTTTAGGGCAAAATCTAACTATTACTGTTCATATGTCTAGCACAAATGCACAGTAAAATAGTACAGAACAGTGCCTGAAAGTCAGCTCGCGAGGATGGGGCCCACTTTTGAATCTAGCGCAACTATTAGTTGTGCCAGGCTTAAAATGAGGGAGAATTGGCCTGGCACAACTATTAGTTGGGCCAGGCAAAGTTTATTACTGGCGCAACTATTAGTTGCGCAAGTCCCTAAGGGAGTCCACATTACCTTAACTTTCTGCTCCCAGATTCGGTTTGCCATATCTTTTGATGTATACCTCAAATTGGGGCGATCCTTGGACCGTAGGAAAGCTGACGACCTCTACTCCTCAATGGTATGAGACTTTATCATAGTAGAGGGCCGTAGCACCACTCTTCATCCATAGCCTGTTAAGGTTAGGTTTAGGGTTCGAAATGGGTTCTAAGGGTAGGGATTGGTTTCTAAAGGTTCGAGATAGGTCCCTAAGGGATCTAGGGTGATTCCTAAGGGTCTGAGGTGATTCCTTCCATCAAAAGCTCAAAAGTACACCTCTCTCGAAAGGTGTTTCGATCAGGCCTTGGGCCAAATTTGGGTTTCTACAGATGCCCCTCTTTGATATCCGATCACTAATGATCGTATGCCAAAGAAAAGAGATATCTGAAGAGGCCCAAGGCAATACTGACGAGTCCGCTGCATTCAGAGCAAACTTTAAACATCAGGTGAGTAACATAGTGAGAAAACTAAAGCCCTGGGGTGCCAGGCTAATCATTCGTTTCTCGAGGTAATCGGTTCCCAAGCGCTTAGTGACATTACTGGGCATAACCGAAGTGGAATGAGTTGCGAAAGCCCAATAGCTGGGAAAAATGTTTGCCTCTCGAGTTGCGAAAGCCCATTAGTTGGGAAAAATGTTCGCTTCTCGAGATGATTTGAAGGTGATTGATGTTCGAGATTTATTCTGAATACAATAGTTTCGTAAGTAAGAGGGGTGATCGACCCACATTCAAAGATAGGCGCGAAGTAATCATACGCAAGGCTCCACAATTTGCGTCCAATCCTACAAGGCATTTGATGACCTCATGGATTATTCGCGGGTGCCCCTGCTGAAAGCAGGGTTCGAGATGTTTAGGCGAATCCATCGATCCCAAAGTTTATTTAACATGACCACCCGAGCGAAGTGAATAGATGTCACAATACTTTTTGGAAGTACGTGCCATTTTTCGAAAATGTGCCCTAGATCAACATGACCTAGAGCATCCAGCTTCAACTGCCTTAAACAGATCCAACCAAACATTGGGTGTCTCGCAAAGAAGGGGCATCCAACCCTAGCTTTCGCCGACAATGATCATAAATGTCAATTAACTATGCGTAATCATGCACCCATCAGGGTAATAAGCAACAACAAAGGCAATGGAAGCCCCGACCCGGACCCACCCGGGTATAATTTACAGGGACAAACGACCATCATACGGTTACCCAGACGCATGACATACACTTTATAGGGATACCGTTGCCTACACAGGTTTTAAGCCTATAGAAAAATAAAAGGAAAATGAACCCTTCTGATGCATGGTCGCACATAGTTTGATTGATATGTAATCTCATTCCTAACAGGTTGGTTTCAACTAACGATTGACCTTTTCCAACGGAGAATTTGAAGCTTTAAGACACCCACGTTCATATGAATCCAAAGACAGAGTGCTTGGCTCAGAAGATTTAGCAGTGGAATCAATTAGATCCCGGCATTGACTGTTTGACCGAAATTGACACTATCGCTCCTACTTTGAAGTAGGATCCATGGATCCAAGGCGAACCTTTGACCTAAGACATTAATTTTGTACAACTGCATTGTCGATAAAATATTGACATTTTACCATATCAAAAATACGCGAGTGCGTCTCTGTGGGGAATACAGATTTGTTTCCGATATATTTTTCTTGAATTTTCAAACTATTTTATGTGATTTTTTTGGAATTTTGAAGTTATTATTCATGTGAATTTTTTTTCGGCTTCTCTATGAGAATTCATCTCTTTTCTTTCTTTTCTTTTTTTTTGACTTTTTATATTTCCGGTGTTGGACCGAGGTGCTCATCGGCCTCGGTCTGCCTTTATTTTAGCACGACTTCCTTGACAAGTCGATGGATGATTGAAATGCCGCTCCGGGAGCGTGTGCATCTGTCGAGGGTGATAAATCAAATAAGGAGGAAGTGGGGAACCGGCCCTCCTATCTGGCCCGTACTAAGCCCAAGACCCAGCCTAAGTACCTAGCGCAACTAATAGTTGCGCCAGGCCACTAGGGGCCTCAAAATAGCCTGGCGCAACTAATAGTTGCACCAAGCAAAAGGAGGGCAAAATTTCACCTGGCGCAACTATTAGTTGCACCAAGCTTGGCTGGGGGAATTTAAACAGCCCGAGTTCGGGCTATGGGGATTGTTTCGAATTTTTCTCCCCCTCCTTCTTTGAAACCGAGAACCGCCTCTTCCTAAGGTTTTCTTTCATTGCCTCTTTACGTGCCTCATTGCTGTTGCCCTGCTTGTGTGGATTGAGTGCCGGCTTACGCTAGATCAGAGACTCATCTTCTTTCAAAAGGTAACCATTAAAACTTACTTCTTTTGATTTCTCTTGCTTTTTCTTGTAGATATTGCTATGATCTTGCATTCTTTGATAATAATGGTTTATCTTCATTGTATGCTTGTTTATTGATGATATGTTGGAAATTTTTCATGAATGGTGCCCTATTTTTGTTATTTTGTGGAATTTGTTGGTGCCTAATGTATGTATATATATATATATATATATATATATATATATATATATATATATATATTTGTTTGTTTTTATTGGTGTATATAGAATGGACTTTATTTTTATTTTCTTTTTTCTTTTTTCTTTTTTCTCTTTTTTTTTATTTTGCATATATTGGGTTTTTGGTCTTTTCTTTTTTTGAACACTAAATTAAAAAGAAGAATGGATTTTCAGTTTCATTTTTTTTGGAAATTAAGGAAAACGATTTTTAACTTCTCTTGAAATTAAGAGAACAAGAGATTTTATTTGTTTGGGAAAACCAACTAAGACATTTTAATTATTTTTTGGTTGTTGTTTTTTTTTTTTTTTAATAGTAAGGATTTTTTTGTTGTTTTGTTTATAAAAGAAAGGATTCTCTTTTTTGGTTTTTTGATTTTTAGGAGCATAAAAGAAAGGGATTTTTTTTGTTTTGAAACATAAGGTTTTGTTTTTTGCTTTTCTTATTTCTTCTTCCCCCCTTTTTTTGTATAAACATAGTAAAAAGTTTTTTTTTTGTTTTTTTTTTTTGAAAGAACAAAGCAAAGTAAAAGGTTTTTTTGTTGTTGTTTTTTTTTAAAGAACAAAGTTGCACGTGTATCTTTGTACTTGACTGGCTACGATTGCCTTTTGTTGCCCCAGTATGTCAGGCGGTGATGAGCACATTCCCGAGGAGGGTCTCGAGGAGGGACCCGAGATCATTCGTGGCCCGCGGGGGGAGGAGTTTGTCTGGGTGGAACGGAGAGCGGGCCCATGGCTCAAGATGCAAGGTGAGGTCGCCCGGGTCGGCCTCCTTCACCAGCAGCACACTCATATTTCAAACTTTGGGATAGCGGGCAAGGTAAACGAAAGGTTCAATTTATTTTCGTTATGCACTCTCTCTTTTTTATTTTTATTTTGCCTCCTTGATCTGATGTGCATTTTCTTTAGGTGCAGGACCTGCCCAATATTATATTCCGCAGGGGGTGGCTCGACTTTCACGAGTTCTACCTCTACGTCCCCCCCGTAGTGAAGGTCCTGTTGGAGCAGGTGGGCTTTGGGGAGTTCCTGTCCTGTCCTGCCATGAGGGCTAATGCTACCTATTTGAAGGCCCTGATTGAGAGGTTTCGCCCTGAGATCATGACATTCCATATGCTGTATGCCGAGATGACGTTGATGCCCGTTGATTGGGCCATGATTATCAGGGTAGGGGGGATACCAATATCCGATCTAGCGGTATCGAGCCGGGAGGACATTATTCGACTGATTGGGGCCCATCCTCCTCGCGGACAGACCCATGGCACAGAGGTCAAAATGTCTTGGCTGACCTCCCTTTTCTTCGCTGATGAGTTGGTGGACTTGGGTCAGCCAGATAGGGTGCTCTACATCGCGCCGGAGCGGGCCATTGTCTTATCTCGCATCACGCTCCTACTCCTGCTGGGCAAGACCCTTTTCACAAATGCCAGGGGGGGCCGAGTCAGCTTGGCCCTATTGAGCGTGATGGACAATTGGGGTGACGTCCCCAGGCACGACTGGGGAGGGGTAGGGTATGCATGGTTGATGTACAATTTGTCTCGGGTTACGACCGGGGATTCGAAGTCTGCCATGGGTTTTTAGGCCGCCCTGGAGGTAATTCTGCATCCCTTTGCCCTTAGCAAAAATTTTTGCATGATCTTTATGTGCTATTGACCTGCTCCTATGTGCTGTCTCTCTTTTTTTTTTTTTAGGTATGGGGATACCACCACTTCCACCCCAGGCGCCCACTCCTTTTCTCGGAGGTGCTCACCTATCCTCTGCTCAGCAACTGGCATCAGGCCTGACGCCGTGACGTGGGCCTAAAGCACCTGGAAATGGGCCTAAGGTCCCAGCTTGATTTGATGGTCCCCGAGCAGGTAACAACTCTCCTCTCTTTTTTTCAACCTTTGTTTATTTTTAGCTTGGAAATTTTCTTTGACTGAGGTGTTGCTTGCTTGGTTTCTCTCTTTTTTGACTTGAGCAGATCCTCCCCGATCCGTACCTTGCATCCCCCTTCTGGGACTGAGCAGCTGTAGGTGCCTCCTGCTTATTCAATAATTGTCGCGTCGTGTTCTTCAACGGAACGTGGGCTAAATTTTATTATTTGGGAGAGCGAGTGGTGCACCAGTTTCAGGGCTATTATGCCATACTCGTGGACCCTCCGGCAGATGTCTGGTATCCTATTGGCAGTATCGAGGAGCTCACAGTGGCCTTCTTCAATAATGGGCTCCCTATCCACGCCCTTCGCGTTCCCGGGGACTAGCACCTTTGGTATGAGTGCTTTCCTCATCGGTTCATCTTACCACGCTTTGTTCCCAATGCCAATTTTCTGGCATTTGGTGGCCCGCTTGGTCAGGTAATTTGTCTCGGCTTAGATTAGTTTCTTTTCTGCTTTTATTTGGCTTTTGCCCCCCTCTAAGTGGATCTTTATTTTGTTCACAGTTTTCCCCACGAGATGATTCGGATGGTAAAGGCGAACCCAGTGCGGCTGATATGTCAGGGGTGGATCCCTCTGGTGCTAGTCCCTCAGGTGAGGGCTCGTCAGGTGCTGGTCCTTCGGGGACTTCTCACGCTGGTATCCCTGTTGGTGATCCCTCCGTAGTCTATGGGACCTTCTGGCGCCTTGATGATAGCTTCCTTTCGAGCCTCTGCGCTGATGTAGATCGACAGGCACGACTCTCTGCATGCTGAGAGGGTGCAGGGGAAATGATTTTCCTGGCATCGATCAAATCCTAGATGGCGTGCTTCAATGGGAAGCAGCGATCAGTAGGGTGGCCCGGACCTTGATGAAAATTATAGTGGGTATTTGGGTCATAGTTCCTTGGGATCGGGTGAGGAGGAGGTTGTGGTTGGCGGATAGCCACTAATCCCTTTTCTACTAATAGGGATAAAAGTACACTCAATGATTGCCCCAGAGGTGTGAAGACTTGGTCCTAGTGGGCTCTCCTCTGTTCCAGGGTCATTTGCATTCCTTGCCCATTCCCCATTCTTTGCGTCTGCTCAAGCTTAACGGGTGCTGGTGGGGCAGCCTGAAATTGAAACGGGGTTGTATTGTTATTGGGTCGGGTATTGACTATGTTCTGGACATCGCCCCCTATTCTCTTCTCGTTCCTTTGCTCTGAAAATCTTCTAACCCCACTGGGTCCACTCGGCATATTCTTATTCAGACGCCCTCTCTGATGGCGTCCTCGCATCGGTTAGCATTTCTCACCAGATCAGTAAAGCTGGTCTGCTGCTGATATATCAAAAAGTTCGAAATCACTGGCAGAGTGTTCTTTGAGATCATCTCTATCTGTTCATCATCAGGTATTCAGTTCCTAACCTGAGCTGCCAATGCTCTCCATCGCCCCAAGTAGTCGCTGAAGGTCTCATTCTGATTCCGCTTTAAACGGGCCAAGTAGGACTTACGCGGCTCGATGTCTATATTGTAGACATACTGTTCTTGAAAGAGATGCGTCAAGTCCCTCCACGTTTTCATCATAGACGGTTCTAAAGATGTGAACCATCTTAAAGCCGGCCCGATCAGACTCTTTTGAAAGACTTTTATTAGCAGTCATTCATCCTCCCCGTATTCGCACATGTCCCCACAGTAGGACTTCACGTGCGCAATAGGATTGCCAGTGCCATTATATTTGTCGAAGGCTGGCATTTTAAATTTGGGGGGCAGGGCGACCTCAGCGAATAGACATAAGTTTGTGAAGTCCGTGCCGTGGATTTCAGCACCACCCATTTTCATCAGTTGCTTTTGTATTTTGTCTAACTGTTCTTTTAGCTATTCTGACTCTTTTGATGCAGGGGTCGCTTTCTCGGCCATCAGTTGGACTTCACTCTGGGCCACCAGGGGGTGGGCAATTATGGGAGGAGGGTTGAGGCTGGTCAAAGCCCCAACATAGGCCCCACTATTCCTAATCTCGTCCTCTTCATACTGTTGGTCGGCATAGTGTGCAGCGAGGGAGGGATTCTCCTGTCGTTGTTGCATGGGTTGGATGGGAATGACATGAGTGGGGGTTGGAGGAGCCCATTGGAGGTGAGGAAAGGTTTGTTGGGTGATGGGAATTTGGTTTTGGGGTGGGGCCTGATAGGGCCATTGGGTATGGGGGAAGGTTTGGAGATGGCCTTGGGGTGTGGGGCCATGGGAGGATTGGGTTTGAGGTATGGCATGGGTTTGACCCGACTGTGAATGTTGGGTTAAATGTTGGGGGTATTGTGGAAGGTATGAGTGTGGGGTTTGGGTTTGGGCCATGAACCCTTGGCCATTTTGGGCCACAGGTCATTGATAGGTTTGGGCCATGGACCCTTGGTAGGTGTAGGCCAGTGGGCCTGGGTAGGTATGGACCAAGGGCCCTTAAGGGGTGTGGGCTAGTGGGCCTGGGTAGGTATGGGCCAAGGTCCCTTGAGGGGTTTGGCCCAATGGGCATTGATGGGTATAGGCCATGGGCCCTTGATGGGTCTGGGCCATGTGCCCTTGGTGGGTCTAGTCCAATGGGCCTTGATGGGTTTGGGCCATGAGCCCTTGGTGGGTCTGGCCGAGTGGGCCTTGATGGGTTTGGGCCATGGGCCATTGGTGGGTCTGGGCCATGGGCCCTGGGTAGGTTTGGGTGGTGGGGTATTGGGCCATGGGCCCCTGGGATATGTGAGAAAAGGTGGTTTGGGCCAATGGGCCTTGGGGTAAGTGGGTAATGGGGGTTTGGGTGGTGTGGATTATGGGGGGTTGATGGGGGGCATGGGGGAGTGAGGCATGGAGATTGGCTAGGTGTGAGAAAGGTTAAGGGACATGGGGTGTGAAGGAGGGGGGGGGTTTTTTGAGAAGCCTTCCACATGGAATAGGCTTGGAACATCTCCTCCATCATGGTCGTGGAGGGAGGGTTGGATGGAGATGGGGGATTTAAGGGATTATGGGGTATAGATGGGATGGAGGTGGCGGGAAAATTGGGCATGGCCCCGATATAATCGGGCATGACCATGGTAGGTGGGGGGGTATAGGGTGGATGAGGGGATGTATTGGGTATGTTTTGGGATGATGGGGGGCATGATGAGGAGGGATGAGGAAAGTTAGGCATGGCCCCGGTGAAAATGGGCATGACTCGGATGGATGGGGGATTTTGTGGGGAGGCGGATAGGGCAGAAGTGGTGTCTGTGAATGTGGGTCTATAAGGGGATGATGGGAATTGGGGCATGGATGTGGAATGGGAAAATGGGTTTGGGTTTGGCATGGGCATGGTTTGGGCAAAAGATGGAGAATGGGGGGTAGGACTTTGGATATTTTGGGGGGTATCGGTTGAGAAAATGGGGGCGCCAAATGGGCCGGTAACGGTAAAGGGGGGTTGGGTGAGGGGAATGGTGGAAAAAACTTCTCCCGAATGGGAGTGGGTTGGAGAATGTGGCGGGGATGAGTCGGGATCGGCGTAAGTCGGGTCCACTACCCATGACATTCTTCGGGAGCGGGTCGGGTAAGGGTGCCTTGGATAAGGCCCAAAAATCCTCCTCCTTCTTCCCCTACGGGACGACGGAGGGTAAGATGATGTCATTGTGCCGGCACCACAAACTATATATATTTTTTGGGTTTTGATTATATATTTTTTTTGAAATTTTTGAAAAAGTTTTTAAAAACAAAGATTTCGTGGCCTTGGAATTTCCTTCTCGGGTGGCTCTCGTACCTTAATTCAAGACCCGCGGCGATGATTTCGATGCACTTCGGAAGAATCGAAGGAGGACCTTCGATCTATTAAAGGCACGAAAATCGAGGCAAACAACTCGATCCCTCGAAATGAGCAAAAAAGAAGTTGCCCTCTTTTGATCGGCGGGGGCATATTGGGTGTCAGAGATGGCAAGGCCTAAACAAGGCACTAAGCACACTGATCGGGAGACTCGGGAGGTGAAGAAGGCCACAAATTCGGGTTGGTGGGCTAAAAAATAGACCTAATGCAACTAATACATGCACCCAAGTTGCAAGGGACCGATTTTACACTGGCGCAACTATTAGTTGTGCCAAGGTAAAACCTTGGATTTTAAAGCTGGCGCAACTATTAGTTGCGCTTGCGCCAGTTATAAATTCTAGTCTTTTTATACTGGCACAACTAATACTTGCGCCAGGCAAAAACTAATCCTCCAGAATAGATGACAGCAGCCACTAATGCCCAAAATGAGTCTATTTTTTTTTTAGTTTTTGTGGAAGCTAGGCTTCTGGGAACTGAGCAGTTTTTGATGATCGATTCTCTCCTCACCGCACCTAAAGGGTTTGAGTCTGGTATAACTCGCTAGCGCACTCCCCAAGGGTTTTAAGCTTTTGGAATGGGAACTCACCCGATATACCTCCGGCGCAAGCGCCTTCTCAGATACTAGGTGGGCTGAGACTTTTCTGGATCATCACCACTAGGGGCTGCCGCCATACTAAGACCCGAGTGTTTATATGTTTGCCTAATCTCAACCCTTTTTAAAATCTATCCCGTAAAAACAAATTAATTAAGCTCTCTAACTTGGTTCAATTTTAAAAGCAAGTGTAGGGATTGTTTCGGGGACTGGTTTTGAGATTTGTGGGACAATGTGTTTGACAATGGTCCAATTTCGGTGGTTTGTTCCGTAATTGATTTGGAAGCTAGAGGGCTAGTGATTTCAAGGGTACATTGGATTACAGGTTTGGGTTCAGGGTTTAGTTTTATGATTGGTTTAAGTATGAATGGCATCATATAACACTGATTGATTGGTTCGAAGATTACTTCTAAAATCAACACGTGAGCCTGTTCGAGGGTAGTTTGCGCCATTAGTTTGGGCACCTGTTCAAGAGGCATGGGGATTGATTCATTTATTGGTAGGTTATCGGATTCAAGGCTAGGTTGAGTTGGTTCAGAATAAGCGCGTTGAGCTTGGCGATCAATTTTGAGATGGGTTGAGTTAGTTTAGGGGTGGGTTCGGTGATAGTTTAGATTTTAGTGATCTTGGTGACCGGTTAAGGGCTAAAGGTAATTTCATGTTTATAGGTACGTGGGATAGGGTTAGTTGGTTGTGACTTAATGGTATGGACATGGTCTGAAGGGGGTTCAATTCTGTGAATCAGGCTAGCTGGGTGGAATGGGGCAGGAGTGAATGAGTGTACAGTCTCATATGCGAGTTGAGTTTGATCGAACAATGGGTTGTGATAGGTGATGTTAGTTTGCGTAGTGTCATTGGGGTACTGGTTTTGGTCATAGTACGGGTTTGTGTATTGGTTGGTGTATAGATCTTGAGCTTGGTCATATGGGTTGTATGGTTGAGAGTTTATTTGCTTTTGTTCTTGGTTCGTGTTGATTTGTTCAGGGCTTAGAGTCTCGTTTAGGGTGTTGATCTCAGGGTCATTGGAGGAGGGTTTGTTGGATGTTAGTGTAGAGAGGTTAAGATCTCCATTCTTAAGTCGACGTTTTATGCATGAGGCCCATTGATAGAGGCTGAGAAAGTCGGAGCAGTCACTTAGGATGAGAACGCTCCGAAGAGGCTCTCGGGTATTGCCGATCACGATTTCTATCGCATCGCTTTCTTTTATTTGATTCACCATTCGGGCGGCGAGCCTTCTCTAATGGTTGGCGAATGTCGTGAAGTCTTTATCGTCCTCTTATCTTGTATGTATCAAGTCAGCAAGATTGACCTCTTCGTGAGTTAAGTGTTGGTATTGGTTTAGGAATCTGTTGGTTAAGTTTTCAAATGTCTCGATTTTGGCTAGAGGTAAGGCAACGAACTAGTCAAGGGCTTCTCCTTCTAGTGATCTCCGAAAGTAATGGATCAAGAGCCCATGATTGTTACAGATTGGTCGACAGTCATTACAGAATAGGGCCAAGTGGTGCTTTGGATTTTCTGTACCGTTATATTTGTTAAATTTTGGAGGTTTGAACCCAACGGGTATAGTGAAATCAATGTCTCGGCAAAATTTTTCGAACGCGCAAAATTGGTTAGAGCGTTCTCCATTAGCCATGTAGTTGTCTAGAAATCGTTGGAGGTTGTTTATGTTTATGGCGATGCCTTTTGTATGTGTCTCGGGAGAGGGTTGTCCTCTGTAGTTGTTGTTGTAGAAAGTGTGAGAGGTATATGTTTTATGTGTCGGAGGAGTCGGAGCATGTGGAGGAGTCGGCATCCTTTCCTCTTGTCTGTTCCTCGGAGTAACTTGTCTTTGAGACTGGAGCAATGCATCAACTTCTTTTCCTCCTTTGGTGAGTGCACTGGTAGAATGGTCCATAACTTGACTAGTCGTGGAGTTCTGTCTATCGTCACTTTCTCTACTGTTGTTGTTGTGATTTGTGTTTCGTGGAGCGAAGGGGTATTTTTCGCTCTCACTGGTCGTATTTACCCGGGCATGACATTGGGCTGTCCAGCGAGACGGCCTAACATTATACTTGGGATCGCTAGGGAGGTCCCATGAGGATGGGTCGATATCATTAAAGTTTAATTTTCTGATGTCAGCCATTTTAAAATAGTTTTTTTTTTTTTTAAGTTTATCCACGTACAAGTGTATGTAGAAAAGTGATAAGGCAGAACAAATTAAAAATCTAAATTAAATAAAATAATGTAAAAAATATATATATAACCAATTAAATAAAGTAAGGAAAATAAAAAATCAAATTAATTAAACTGGGGCAACCTTAGCGAAAAAGAGTCTCATCGCATTCGCCAGTCTATTGGTACACACTTTTTCTAGGTTCCTCTCGGTCCCTGAAATGAGTGGCCCAATTCGGTCTGAGTGGACTCTGGCAAAGGCGATGATGGAGTAATAAATTAGGAAATATTAAATTACTGAAATTAAATAAGTGAATATTAAATATAAAGTACCTGGGTGATACGATCGTCAGCTGCTAATGTTTATCGACGCTGCAACATGTCACTGATCACGCTTTAAGAAGAGCGAGGGCTTGCAGGTTAAACTCCTTTACTGAATCGTTGGTCAGCCAATGTCAGCAATTGTGGGTTGCCTATAGTCTAACTAGTTTGGTTTTCCTATTCCTATTGGGATTATAATTGATCTAATCTCCTAATCCTACTAGAAGCCTAACTGATCTAGTATCTTAATCCTACTAGGAGTCTAATTAAAAAAAGGTCTCCTAATTTTACTAGGAGTCTAATTCAAAAAGGGGGTTTTTAGCCCGTTATGCTAAGGAGGATCGGCCCCGTTCCCGAGTACCCTTCGTAAGCTCCCTTGGATAAATCTGGTGGCTTAGTTTGAAAATAAGAGAGGTTGAGGAACCTAATTGGTTTTAGGCCGAGTGCTTCCTCTTTTAATACTACTCCGAGGATCGAGACTAACGGGTTGGTGCCACTAGCTTGACTATCTAGGGCTCTCAGGGAAGAGTTTATAATTCTAGAAGTCTAGAAGACAGCTCAACCTCTTTTGGAAGCCCCAAAGAGAACCTCGAATTTTCTTAAAGGGAGAAGTTTCAAAGAGAGAAAATAGTAAATTGTTTGATGATTGAGAGTGATTTGAAAAATATTGAGTTTGAATTAATGATTAAGAGCTTTGAAAATTAATGATCAAGAATTAAGGGCCGAATTCTAGAACTTAAGAATGAAGAACTAGAATGAAAATTAAAAACTAGGGCCAGAATTAAGAACTAGAATCTAGAAGCTAAGAACTAAAAACTAGAAATTTTATAACTAGAAACTAAAAGGTTACCTGAAGTCGGACGCCAAAGAGAGAATCTCGAAATCCCTAAGCTTGGAAGAGAGGAAAAAATTATGTTTTTTGGTCGAGGTAGGGAGGTCTATTTATAGGTATTTGGCCAATTGCGCGCCCTATGGGGTGCGCTCAATTGGTCGGTGAATTTCAATTACGCACCATGTCTAGTGCGCTTAATTGAATTACGCGCCCAGTTCCAAACGCTTAATCACTGAGTCGGTGACCGACTGACTAGCTCAACCGGGTATCCCAGTCCTAGTCTAATTAGACTAATTACGCGCTCTGTTAGATGCACTCAATCCAATTAAGCGCGCGTTTAAGGGCACTTAATAGGGGTAGGGGAATTTTGGCGGTCTTAGGATTTAGAGATCAGGTTCACTTGGGAACTAATCATGCGAAAGTGGTGGGGCACGTAAATTGATTGCACACACTGAATAGGGCATGCAATCAGGTCCCAAGGCAGTTTCTAGGCAAATAAAAGGCCAGTCCAAAAGGGACTAATTGCGCGCTGGTGGTGTAGCATACAATGTGATTGTGCGCGCCTGCCAGGGCACACAATCAAGGCCTAAGGCGGTCCTCATGAAATATAATTTTGATCCAAGAGGGACCAATCGCGCACCAGCCATGGGGCGTGTAATCGAATTGCACGCGCTAGACAGGGCATGTAATTCGGGACTTTCCTGGGTTTGATCCGGGTCCAAGCAATAGAGCTATTGTTTCAGCTAGGTCTCAACCATGTACTATTGTTTCAATGCATGGTTCCCGTCTAGGGTTTTAAAGTCTTCAGAGAAGGTTAGTCCTTTTTCGGAGATCGTGGGCAAGGTCAAAGGTTGGCCGAACAAATTTTTATACTCCGAGAGGGCAAAATGAGGGTGTCTACACAATTGACCCAGTTGTTTATTTTTAATCGACATTGATAGATCACTATTATGTGCAATAGAAGGAGGAGTCGGTTGCTAATTATAGGCATCATCTCACTTCCTTCTTGTGATGCTAGGACCCGATGTAGGGGAATTTCAATGATTAACTCATATTGTAGGGGAATTTCAATGATTAACTCATAGTTGTTTAGTGATTTAATAACTCCAAAATTGGTCTCCTCACTATTAGAATTCGGACATCGAAACTCATAAAGTATTGTATTGTTATTGGAGCCATTGAAATATATTGATTTTAGTATACACTCTGAATAAATGAAACCATTGAACATCATACTCCATTGAACAAATGTAAAGCATCGAGCATCGTGCTTACATTGGATATATGTGTGAACACATTGAATAATTAGAACTCATCGAATATTGTATTTGCATTGAACTTTTTAAATTCATCGAACATCGAACTTTGAACTATTTATGGCATATGTATATCATTCTATGTTAGAATATGTGTGTGATTTAATGTGATTCCATTGAAAAGGATCTTGTGCGATGGCATACACATCGAACAGTTACGGCGGTATATTCGTATGTGAACCGAGCTTCGACACATATTAAACCGTGCTATTGCACATATTGAATCATGACGACAACCTATCGAATCGGACAAGTATTCCTCACAAGGTAGGAACTGTAGTACATTGAAAATTGTTCTTGAACAATGATGGCCAGGATCTCCATCGGCTCTAGCGTTATATTTGCATTTAGAGATTTTTAAGTTACATTATTTAAGTCATGCATGAAAATAAGGAATGGCATGTAAAATAGACAAAAACATCAATATAAGACTTCATATTAGAATATGTGCATGAAATCTACATTGGACTCTCTGAATATGTCATCTGAAATTCATTGAAAACTATATCGTTGATTGATTGATCACTTAGAAATAATTTTCTTAGAATATTAAATGTAATGACTCCTATTAGAATCAGTAAGAACTATGCGTTAGATGGCTGTAATGTGACTGATTATTGGGATTTCCCTACTAAGCAAGTGGACTCTTAGCTCACCCCAACACTGTGTCACAGGTACCGAAGTTGGCAAGGATCCTGAACTCAAAGAAGATCTTGATTTCGTACCAAGAGACGAAGGAGATCTTCCGCCAGAAAATTATTTTCCTTAGAAAGTTGGTAAACTAGAACTGATATAGTTTAAAGGATTTTACTTTGAACAGCTGTCTATGTATTTTCCGTACATTGATATAAAATACCATTATTTGTGTGATGTACGGCCATCACTGGTGGTATATTTTGGATCTATATTTTCATCTATGGACATTGAAGCTTTTGGTATATTTTGGATCTATATTTTCATCTATGGACATTGAAGCTTTTAACTCAATTATAATAGTTTGATTTCTATCAATACCAAAAAAACATTGTATTTAGATTGTAAATTATTATCTAACGACCCGATATTTTGATATCTTTCAACATAGAAATTTTGGGTCGTTACAAATCGATACCCTCTTCCTCGTATCGACGACCTATTCGATCCGCTATAGGGTGCTATATACTTTTCGAAAATAGATATCAGGTCCGGATACCACCAGTTGAAAGTCAGAGCATAAGATATTTTGAAGACCACTTTTGAGACAAGGCATAGACACTACGAGTTCCTTATTATACCTTTTGGACTCACGAATGCGCCTATCGTGTTTATGGATTTGATGAACCGTGTATTCAGAGAGTTTGTCGACAAGTTCGTCATTGTGTTTATCAATGATGTCCTTATTTATTCTCGCACAAAAGAAGCTCATGAGGATCACTTTCGTATTGTGCTTCAGACTCTCTGTGAGCACAGATTATACGTGAAATTGTGCAAGTATGAATTTTAGCTTGAAAAGGTAGCTTTTCTGAGTCACGTGATTTCCGTCACAAGGATTTTATGGATCCATCAAAGATTGAAGTTGTTATAAATTAGAAAGCACCGAAGAATTTCACCGAAGTGAGAAGTTTTCTTGACTTAGCCAGATATTACCGTAAATTCGTGGAAGGGTTCTCTCTTTTAGCACTCCCACTCACTATGCTAACCCAGAAGAATAGCAAATTCGTATGCCTAAATCAGTGTGAGCTAAACTTTAATTTACTGAGCAAAAGGTCACGACAGCTCCCATACTCACCTTACCTTCTGGACCTGGTGATTATGAAGTTTACACGGATGTCTCACGCCAGAGACTTGGATGTTTGTTGGAGCAACATAAGAGTCATTGCCTGCGGCTTGAGATAGTTGAAAATGAATGAGAAGAATTACCCGATTCATTATCTTGAGTTGGAAGCAGTCATCTTCGCCCTTAAGATTTAGCGATATTATCTATATTGTGAGATTTTTAAGATCTATACAGACCATAAGAGTCTCAAATATTTATTCTCCCAAAATGATCTGAACTTGAGGCAGGGACGATGGATAGAGTATATGAAGGACTATGACTATTCGAGTAATTACCATCCAGATAAAGCAAACGTAGTTGCTGACGCTCTAAGTCAAAAATCCTCAAGATTGCTAGCACGTCTAAAAGCTTGGAAGCCGCTTGAAGAGATTGCTCAGTTGGATGGGTGAATTGTCAGGATTGGAGAATGAGCATATCTAGCTAGTATGATGGTCAAACCTACCTTTGTTGATCGTATCATAATCGAGCAGTCCTTAGATCCTGAAGTTTCAAATATTATGGGACAGTTAGCCGAGGGCCCTAAATAGAACTTTTTCATGCGTATTGATGGGACCCTCCTATTCAAAGATAGATTATATGTTCCTAATGTTGTAACCATGCGGAATGAGCTTCTTAAGGAAGCACATATATCTGGGTATTTGGTGTGCCCGGGTAGCATAAAGATGTATCAAAATATTCAAAGTTATTATTAGTGGCCAAACATGAAGAGAGAGATTGTCGAATATGTCTCCAGATGTCTGGCATGCTAGCAGGTGAAAGTTAAACACCAAAAACAAGCCGGCCTTTTATAGCGCTTATCGATTCTCAAGTGAAAGTGGGAGAACATCTCCATGGATTTCATAGTTGAACTTTCGAGGACATTCAGGAAGCATAATGCCATTTGAGTTATCGTAGATCGATTGACTAAGTCAGCACACTTTCTACCTTTCAAGAATATTGATAGTTTGGATAAACTTACTGAGACTACCTGAAGGATATAGTCAAACTCCATGGAGTTCCTGTGAGTATCATTTCGGACAGAGACTCGAAGTGCACTTCAGAGCATTGGAAGAAATTTCAGGAAGTGATGGGTACAAGATTAAATTTCAGCACATCCTTCCATCCAGAAACTGACGAGCAGACCGAGAGGGTAAATCATATTATAGAAGGCATGCTTCAAGCTTGTATGTTAAATTTCTGAGGGAATTAGAATGATCATCTGTCCCTAATTGAGTTTTCTTATAATAACAGCTATCAAGCAAGCATCAAGAAGTCACCTTTTAAAGCTCTTTATGGTCGAAGTTGTAGGAAACCTCTTTATTGAGACAAGGTTGGTGAAAGAAAGATGATTGGACCAGAACTAATGCAATCCACAACTAAGAAGGTTAAAGTTATCCGACAGAAGTTAAAAGAGGTTCAAGACCATCAGAAAGCTTACGCCAACAATCGAATGCACTTAGTAGAATTTGAGATTGGTGATTTGGTTTTTATCTGTGTGTCACCAACTAAAGGAGTCATGCATTTTGGAATGTAGGGAAAACTAAGTCTGAGATATGTGGGACCCTTCATCATAACTGATCGTATCAGCGAGGTGGCTTACCGAATTTCACTTCCAACGCACTTTGTCAGTAACATGATGTGTTTCATTTATCTATATTGCACAAGTACTTGCCTGATCCATCTCACATCCTTGATATCAAGTCAACTGAAGTAAGGGATGACCTGACTATTATAGAGAAGTCGATTCACATCGTAGATCGAAAGGAGAGACTCATCAAGTATAAATCCATACATTTCATCAAAGTTTAATGGTTGCACCATTCACCGAAGGAAGCCACTTGAGAACGTGAAGCAGAGCTCATGGAGAAGTATCTAGAGAATGTAACAACTCAAATTTTCTTCAATATTTTTAATGGTGTTAGATGTATTTTATACTATGCACAGTTTAGCGCTCCACACCGGAACCTACCCTATTTTTAGAGATCTTATTTAAGTGTGTAACTCTCTTTTCTTCTTTTCTTACTCTAATCTTAAAAGAAAATCTAACCATACCTTAACTCTTTTCTTTTCTTCTTTTATAAAACCCTAGCCCTCAAAACTTCTTCTCAACTCATGTCTCCCAAAACTCCCTAATCTCTTTCCTCAAAAACTGTCGTGTGTTCTTCCACAAGAACCACTGTGACCTCTTTCTTACATCAAAATCGAAGGAAGGGATAAAAAATGACATGGACAAACCATCACGTTGGACGTTGATATCCTCAACCCTAATCGTCATGGATTTACCAATCACGCTACAACAGGTGGGCACCCATCAATCCATTATGTTCTTCTCAGATCTCATCATGTAGGGTACGTTCGATCGCGCATCAACGGGCTAAATAGACTAAACCCTATTTTATTATTTTTATAAAAAATTACTAATAAAGAAGAATGAGGTGGCTAACCCTAGCCATAAATTCTATTTTAATTATTTTTCTATTCTCCTTAGTAATCTTTTTTTAATTATTTTCTTTTATGTTGGGTCTTTTTCAAAACCCTAATAATTGTAAATTTTTTTGATCGATCGATCGATATCAGTTTTTGATCAATCGATTCGAAACCGAATTGACCTTGTATATTTTTCTATATAATCGATCGTTCAATTCTTATCTCTGATCAATCAGTTTTGGACCATACTGCAATACCTTTTTACCATATATTTTTGATCAGTCGATGTTGAACTAAATGATTATGTCTGACTCATTAATTGCGATCAATCTATTTATATTTTCGATCAATCGAGTCTGGACAAATTCGATGTCCTCGTTCACTTTAATTGTGATTGATCGATCTTTAACTTTGATCGATCGACTCTGAGCAGAACTAAGTGAATTCCTTGTTCTAATTTTGATCGATTGATTCTCGTCCAACTGACATTAAAGTTTACTTCATATTTTTGATCGATCGATCCCGATACTGATCGATCAATTCTACAACATGGTAATACCCTTTTTATTATAATCCAGTGTATGCATCCTTTATGCTCTTCTATACACTCAATTGAGACTCGGGCCACGATGTTTTAGACTCGAATTTCATACTCAATTCGAGGTCTAGGGTTTCGAAACATTGATATCATTTGGCAAAGTATCAAATACTCTACCCCTTATCACGACTAAAACTTTTAATGCATGTTAATCACAAGTAGGTTTCAATCGATGGTCGTGATTCACCTAACTTAGAATTACAATATATTTCAATTTAAGCATTCAATTATAGTAATATATATATATATATATATATATCAATTTTATCACTTCAGCTTGACCTCTTTGATAGTATGAAGAGTTAAAAATTCGATGCTCTCGTGAAAATCGAACTCTGATCTCCACGTTCTCAAATTCACACTAATGACTACCCTATTCTAAATTTGTATTCGTGTGGTATGTAAATATATATACGTATAAATATAATGTAATCTTGAATATAAATCTATTCATTAAGTAAGATAGTTATATGCTTTTATCTTGATTATATTATACGAGTTATGGATTGGTTAATTCATGTGCACGAGTGAGTAAATTCATGCCTACGCTTGGGTGTGGTGATTCGCTAAGATGATATCATAGTGGGGATCACACTGTATTCGCATGTCTCACAACTTATTATGGTATGAGATATCATGACGAGTATGGTGAGTGCGGATTCAGTATAATCTCGTACATAGTATCATAAACGGTGATCCTACCACCCTGAGTTTTAAATATGATAGATTAAGTATAGGACTTGCCTAAGGTTAAATTAGATGTTATGATAAAAGTATGATAATAAGACACCGCTGTGTAGGCCAGCATAAGATTATAAACTTAAGTTTATACGTGTCATTCTTTACGTAGCCACCGTAAGGATTAGAACGTCTACAGTCAAAATGGGTCTCCCAAAAGATATTATGAGTTATGATATGAAGTATGTGTTCTCGCCTTTATAGAACGTACAACTCGTCGGCCATCCCTGTGATTGGATGGAGTGTATGATATGATATGTTATGGTATGGTGGTATGCTACTATAGTGACTCTCACATAGTAGGCTCAAGCAGCGACTCTAGCACAGATCGTATATTAGGTTTATGAATATATAAGTACGCTCATGCGATGTACAGACGCATGTGACGAGATAATAAGAAATGTTATTTGTATAAAGGTATAGTGAGATTTGTTAGGATTAGAGTGTGTCTAGATCATAAACTTGCATGTTTATTATGATATGTTTTTCTGATTTGATTGTTTTGACACTCTTTTATTTTCATACTGTCATACTATTGTTACCGCTCATGATATGCACCCACGATGCACCTGAGTAGTGTAGGGTGGATTGGTGGTCTATCCACTGAGTTACGCGTTATTTAGTAACTCAGTCCTCGTGGTATTTATTATTTCAAGTAACTTTATCGATGTAGTAAACACCAGCTATCCAAATTCTGCTAACGCTGATTTCGTCAACCCTGTGGACGTAGATTACTAGGAGCCTTGAGAGGGCGATGCTCTAGGTTTCCATGAGGATCTTGGTGCTGACTTTGATCTGAGCGCCGATTACTGATTGTGCTAGCTTGGTATAAAGATTAGGATCTCTAGTTTTATGTTAAGACCTGAAAAGTATCACTTTTTGCCCCTTAACTTAATCTCTGTTAGACCCTTAATCATTTAATAAAAGTGTTTTAAGTCTGTTCTGTAGGTAATGAACAGCAGCTGCAATAAGGCCTTAATCCCGCTAAGGGGCCCACTTTTGCCCCAGAAGTCTCTCAAAAGAAGGGAAGCTGGATCCATACTAGAACTTGACTGCATAAAGGCAAAGCACAACAGCAACAAAGCAAGAAATGAGTCTCGCGCAGTTGCCGCAAGGTTCAAAGGATCCAGAAAGTAAGCCTCGCACAGTCCTCGCGAGTTTCCCAAGACTTCATACCAAGTGTCCACGCTGTTCTCCCGTAGTTTAGTGACAGAAGGGCTTCAGAATCATAACTCGCGCAACTCTCGCGAAGCTCAAGCACTTAAATGCTCGTGCGATCTCGCGCAGCTTAAGAAAGCATCACTCAAAACCTCGCGCAGTTCACTCAAATAAGCTGAGGAGAGAGAGCTCCAGGTATTTATGCGCATTGTCTCCGCATGAGCTGGATGCAAAACTGAAAAAAACTTCGCCTTCGAGACCGGAACATCACACCCTCGTAAGGATCCTCGCGGAGAACCATTGAGGAACAAACTACTCGCGCGATTCCCGCGCCATTCAGAAGGAAAGTGCAATCCTGCGAAGACCAGAGCAATCCAGCGAGGATTCAATGCTCTATCATGCGACTGCTTAAACTGTAAACTAAGACAACCCCGCGACGGCTAGAATTTCAAGTTAATCCAATCTCGCGAAGGCCGTGCTACCACGCGATAGTCTTGGAAACCAGTGCTACCTGGTGAGGCTCTGAACTCTAACTCTCCCTCATTTCTGCAGAGGATATTCTGGGAACTTCCAGCAATTAGGGCACGCACTCCAACACTCCAATTTCCGTGCATGCACCCCGAGGCATCGAAGGAATAATATTAGGCCACATGGCATTGTTAAAATTAGGGTTTCCTAACCCTAATGCGCCGCCAAGCTGACTGCTATATAAACCTAAGCCTGATTTAGGCTTAGGGGCCTTTTGCCTCTCTTAGAATAGAATTTTGTCTATCTTCTCCTTGCAGTAGCTGTAGATCTCTAATAAGGTTTAGGTAGATTTCTTTTTACTTTTTCTTCTCTCCATAGCCCAGCACTTGCTGGCTATGCCTCTGTATGCTTATTTGGTTTAGATTTAATGGAATTTCATGATTGGGTGTTTTACATGTATGGGATTGAAGTTTGAGATTGAGTTGTTCTGTGCAAGGATGCTGCCTTGAGATCCTCCATTGATAGGTTGTATTCTGAGCAATGGAGGACTATTTTTAAAGACCTATTTTGGTCCAAGTGACATGTGTGTCTGGGCTAACATGCTCCCATACAAGCCTAGCCCCACCACAGGATCCACTAGATCCGAAATCCCTATGGGAGCCTGAGTGGTGGCAGCAGTGTTCTTGTTCTGTATTGGTCCTCTGTGAGGAGGATAGTCTCTGGGATAGTCTGTGACCATTTAAGTGGACAGGTTATAGCCTTAGGGTGAGGCCAATCCACAGATCCAAGACAGATTCTTCTTCTCTGCACTTGTGCTTGTAGCCCTGTGAGAGATTGTGCAGAGACAAACTCTCCTGTATTTGTATAGACCCACCATCAGATGCCAAATCTGGTTTGGTCATAGAGATTGTAGGCTTGTGACTGGATCACTGCAGTCTTTCTACAGCAGTGGACAGCTAGACATAAGGTTGTACTCACACTCTTGTTGGTTCTATGTGTTTGGGCTAACATGCTCCCATACAGGCCTAGCCCCACACATAGCACTTTAGAGGTTGAGGTTCCCTATGGATTCTTGTGCTTGTAGCCTGGATGAAGTAGTGCTTACAATGATAAACTTGTTCTGACCCATCTCTGGACTGTGGTTCCCCAATTGGATAGTCTGTGACCATTTAAGTGGACAGGTTATAGCCATAAAGGGATTGGATCATGGCACAGAGTTCAGTTGGATTCTTTCTCCTCAGTGGTGATAATGTAGCCATTGGACAGGACTTCTATAGCAGCAGATCTGAATTTGAGTCATGAAACCCATCAGATCTGAACCTAATTGCATACTTCTCACCCCTTTTATATTTATTTTCCCACTCCATCCATTTTCTCAACCCTTTCTATGGTTTAGACATTAAGTTACCTTCGGATTTAGAATTTAGTGACCTTAAATCACCTTCCATTTAGGACTGCCAGATCTGTAGTCAGATCTGGAGAGCCTAATACTGATGGCTCCCTAGGAGCTTTAGATCAACTTTCCCTATGGGACAAACTCTTACTTATCAAAATTTGCTACAGCAGGCCTTGTATCTTGCAGGACTGTGCATATTTTAGGTTTGCTGCTCTGTCATTTTCAACCCACCTTTCATTCATTTTCATTCACCCCATTCTTATCACTGCCTCCAATAAAGCCAGCAGCAAGCACAAAAATAGTCCAACAAGTTTTTTGCGCAATTGCCGGGGAATTTTGATCTAATAGTAGACTTTAGGATTTTTGTATTCTTTATTCTTTGGTAGCTGTACTTGTGAATAATTGATACTACTGATTTACATTTAGAATTTTTCTTGCAGATCTGAACCGTAGCAGAGAAGGAGACTAGAATTGCATTGAGAGTCTAGCTACCTTTGTTTGCACTTCTCTAACCTTCAAAACCTCAATCTATTTCTCCTTTGAAGATTCCATAAGCAGTTGATTAGGATAGTTGTAATTTTTTTTAGTGCAATGTGCTTGCGAACTGTTTCCCTTGCTGGCGGTGTGTGTGCATGTTAGGAAGGAGATCTCTCAGTCCTACTTTAGAGTCTGCTAACCCTGAGATTGAAAGGGATAGAAGACCGAGAAGACACAGACACACCACAGTCGAGCCCCCTATTGAAATAGAGACAACAATTATGGGTGAAGAGCAACCTAGAACATTGAAGGAATTGAATGCTCCGGATAATTACAATTCTCCATTCAGCATTCAATTCTCAGATATTCAGGGTAATTATGAGATCAAAACTTCCATCATCCAAATGCTTCCCTCTTTCCATGGGCTTAGCAAGGAAGACCCTTACAAGCACATTGACCAGTTCTTGGCCCTGTGCACAATATTTTCCATTGCTGGTTTGGGACCAGAAGCCACTAGGCTAAGGCTCTTTCTTTTCTCCCTAAAGGACAGGGCCAGCACCTGGTTGTCTACTCTCCCAAACAACAGTGTCACTACTTGGAAAGACCTCCAGACAATATTTTTGTCTAAATTTTTCTCAGAGACCAAAACCAGCTAATTGAGGAAGGGCATACTTTCTTTTGCCCAGTCCCCAACTGAGGATTTTAACCAATGCTGGGATAGATTTAAGGAGATGCTCAAACAATGTCCCCACCATAAGATCCCTGACTGGCAGTTTGTCTAGAGCTTCTACAATTGGGTTGATGAGAAGAGCAGAGACATGGTAGATGCCTCTTGTGGTGGAACATACATGCACAAAACAGCTGATGAGGCATGGGACTTGTTCGAAGTCATAAGTGAAAATACTTTTCAGAAGATGTCCTCATCCAGAACTGTTCAAGAGTCTTCTCCTAAACTGGGGGTGGCTGAAACTTATAAAGGAAATATGTATGAAGTTAGAGGAAACGATGACCTGAGAATGCAGATGGCCAATCTTACTGAAAGATTTGATAAACTTTTGACTGTGGTGCAGCTCAGAATGGCTGCACAAGTGATGGAGGCATATCTGATATGCCAATCTCTATAGCATACAGTGGAAGAATGCCCATCTGCAGTGTAATACCCTGAGTTTGTAATGGAACAGGCTGCTACTGCCCCAATCTTTTAGACAGCAGCAATCTGGTGGCTATAATAAATAACCATATGGATACCAGCACCAAAATGTTGGTTACCAATGGAGAGACCACCCAAATTTGAGGTGGAGGCAAGACAATTATATGCAGCCACAGCAGATGTTGGCCTTACCTCAAAGGCCACAGCATCAGTTTAACCAGGGTTATGCCCAAAGGTCGAATTTCCAACAACAGCAGCTCCAGCAACAAAATCAATTGATAGTTCCCCCACCTCAGTCCCGAAGTGCTTCTTACGAGGACCAGGTTTTGGCCCAATTGCAAAGCCTTGGACCCTTAAATCAGACTGTGACTTCTCACAGTCAAAGCATTAAGAAAATAGAAGAGCAGCTTGGCCAAATAGCCAATGCTCTGGCTAAGAGAGAGGAGGGCAAGTTGCCAAGCCAACCAGTAGCCAACCCAAAGGGCCAGTATTCCATCGGAGAAGGCTCCTCAAATTTTGAGGGGGCCAATGCCATCACAGCCTTAAGGTCTGGCAGGCTGGTAGACAACCAGGTGGGAAAAGAATAAGGAGAGGTCATTCCCAAGGAAATGTCAAGTGAAAATGAAAAGGACTTTGTTAGAACACAGAGTCAAGAACTGCCTGCTACCCTTCAACAAGGGAAAAATAAAGAGGTTGTAGTTGAGCCTCAGTAGGAGATAAAAATAAATAAAAGAGAAAAATAAAAGTTCAACTATAAGCTTGCAGTTGAGGAACCAGTAGTACCTCAGCTGTCATTTCCTCAAGCTTTGAGTGGCCCTACCCCTTTTGATAAGGGTCAGGCACAGATCGAGGAAATAATGGAGACCTTTAAGCAGGTCAAAATAAATTTATCCCTGCTTGATGTAATCCGACAGGTCCCAAGCCTATGCAAAGTTTCTGAAGGACCTCTGTACTCAGAAAAGGAAGGCCAGAGGCTATTTGTCCAAAAAAGTCTTTGCAACTGATACAATTAATTCTGTATTAACTATGACAATACCTGAGAAGTTGCAAGACCCAGGGATACCCACTATTCCCTGTATTATTGGTGACCACACGATTGGAAGGGCCCTTTTGGACCTTGGAGCGATGTTAACTCGCCATACGATGTATATCTGATTAGGTTTGGGGGAGCTGAAGCCCACCCCCATTATTCTATTGATCGCTGATAGGTCTGAGAGGAAACCCATGGGAGTGGTTGAGGATGTCCTAGTAGGGGTAGATAAGTTCTTCTACCCTGCAGACTCCCTTGTTTTGGACATGGGTTGTAACAAGAGTATATCCCCGATACCTATCATCCTGGGCAAACCATTTTTGGCTACTGCCAATGCATGCATTCAATGCAGGTCTGGGATCATGGAGGTCACTTTTGGATATATGAAAGTTGAGCTTTATGTGTACAACAGTGCGAAGTACCCTCAGCTGGACAATGAGGAATGCTTTGCAGTAGATGTACTAGAAGAAATTATTGATGAAGAACTGCCCACTCTGCTGGAGTGGGGCAACATTGATGCTAATTTAACTGAAGTTTGAAACTTGGTAGAGGAAGAAAGCCTAGCTTTAATGCCAGAAGACATGCCCCTAGTGAGGTCTTTTGTGGGCTTAGTGCAGCATTCCAATTTGAAATCTACATTGCTGCCCCTTCCTCCAACCAATAATACACCAATCCTGCCATCCATATAATAAGCCCCTGATCTGGATCTCAAGAAGCTATCAGAGATATTAAAATGTGCTTTCCTCGAGAAAAAATACAAACTTCCTGTAATTATCTCCTCTTCTCTAACTTGTGAGCAAGAGGAGGAATTGCTAACAGTTCTGAGGAAGCACAAGAAAGCAATTGGCTGGACCATTGCTGATCTGGGAGGGATTGATGCATCAATCTGTATGCATATGATTTATTTAGAGGAGGGTTCAACACCCTCCAGAGAAATGCAGAGGAAACTTAATCCTCACATGCAGGAGGTGGTCCTGAAAGAAGTTATTAAGTTGGTGGATGCTGGGGTAATTTACCCCATCTCTGATTCTGAATGTGTGACAGCCCGGATTTCGACACCCCGAAACTTGTGCCATCAGCACGATCATCTTGACCATGCCCTTTAGCTAAGCACGGAACACTGGTATATCAAGCATCAAAAGTATAATAAACGAAATTTGCGGAATTTAAATCTATATTAATTAACTCCCCAAAAGACAGTTCTACCCTCATGCCTCTGCATGAATGGAGAACCGATCCGAACCATCGATGATAGAAATCATCACGGATGGTTCGTCCCAAAAGAATAATCCCAACTCCTTATATACATGGTTTTAAACAAAATCAAGGCTTGACATACCAAGCCGTACAAAATCTCTCTAAAAGCCCTCAAAGCGGCACAACGGAGTCCTCTAGAAGAAGTCCTCAGGAGGTGGCTCCAATTCTTCGCCGGCCGCAAGGTCCGACTCGCCGGGATCAGCGTCTCCTGAAGCCTCGGCAGCTGCTAGTAGTGGACCTGCGACGTATAGTCTATAGGGTGAGCTACATCCTAGCTCAATAGGGAACAAACACGATTGAACATATAAATTATAACTCACATATATTCCATGATATGCCATGCATGATGTGTCTATGCAGTTATTGATGAAAACAGTTAAAAGCATTTCATTTTACTGTTCATTACTTATGTTTTAATTTATTCATGAATGATGCTGAAAAGGCCTAAAGCAAAACTTAAACTTTCAACTTAAGTAATCCCCGAGCAATATAGCATCGAGCCCCGATGAGATACCCTTCATCGTCATCTATATAGACAGTTTTAACGTATTCCCTGGGAATACAAATATAGTACCCAAGCCCCTTTCCCCTGGGGATTGGTGGCGGGGTTTCACTTGTCTCAAATCAACACCCCTGGGGTGTGCTTACTATGTACGGATAAGCCTCCGCACTGGCCTACGGTTTCGCCGCCGTATCGGTCACGGATATCCTGCCGTGTCAGTCGTGGATATCCCGCCACGTCGGTGGGGTAACCTATCAAACCTCAAATAACAAAAATATCGGTGCCTTACATATAGTTATTCACCGTGTAAGTGTGCTATCTTATATCAGTTAGGCCCTATCAAACATGATTCAATCATTGGATACATCCCTGGGATGTATCCATTTACTTGCATCACACCTGATGCTCTCATCTCTTTACTTCTTCATCCCCTGGGGATGGCTTATCAGAATTACTCTTATGGATGTCACACGCACACACACTTTTCACAATTCTTAAGCAATTAAATAATTGAATTGAAATCTATATCACTACATACATGCTCTTATAAAATAAGGTACATGTTCAAGGTGTTCCCTACCTCAAGTCTTCATTTGATCAATGCATCAAGGTCCCACGTGGCTCCTTGTGCACTAGTCCACACGTACCACCTATGGTACCACATAACAGGTGAAACACATCACTAAGGATGCAATAAAGAAGATCCAAGACTCTCCAAGAATCTTAAAGTCAAACCCAAAAGTCAACATAATTTATCTCAGTCGATTAATCGAATTCCAAAATCGATTAATCGAATCTGATTCGATTAATCGATTTCCAAAATCGATTAATCGAAAGTCAATATCGATTAATTGATTCTAAAATCGATTAATCGAGATTTTCATTCGATTAATCGAAATTCTCTATTTCGCAAAGTCGATTCTCAATTCGAGTAGTCGAGTTCCTAAAATCGATTAATCGATTAATCGAAAACTGAAATCGATTAATCGAAATCCCATTTCGATTAGTCGATTTTCCTCAAGCCATTTCCTCCAACCCCTGGGGTCCACTGGAGGTTCCCAGTCGATTAATCGATACCCAAATCGATTAATCGAAATCCAAAGTCGATTAATCGAATTCCAATTCGATTAATCGAAATCGGGGTCCTCTGACTTTTCAACTTCCTGGCCAATTTCGATTAATCGAAACCCAATTTCGATTAATCGAAATTGTCAGATTCAGCCCTTTTCGAGCTGTTCTTCCCCATCTTTTTCCACACTTTTTCCTCTATTTTTCTAAACCATTATCCTATGATTTAAACCATTTTCAACTACAATTTAGACTCTACGATCTATGCATTTTATTCACAAAAATTTACCTTGAATCAATCGCAAGTTGATTTCAATCCAGTGGTTGAAAGGCTAGGGTTTCCAGCTTTGGCTCTAACAGATCCAAACCGTGTTGAATCCGGCTTTTATCGCTTGAATCCCCCCTCCAAATCAGTTGCAATAACTCCTCTCTTTACTTCCTCTCTCTCTCTCTCAACCACCAAAAACACACATTTAGGGTTATTAAACCCTTTTATCCCTTTCCTCACGTGTGTGTGTTGAGCACATACACCGCGATAGGTGTATGCGACTTCACATTTTCAACACACACCACATAGACATTCAATTTATCACATCTCATCCGTTCATCACGCCTCATGCTAACTATTGGACTTCCATTTAGTCAAACCTATGACCGATCGGGCACAGATCCCGAGGTCATAGTTTAGCGTGATTTTTCGGGCTATTACATCCTCCCCACCTTGGGAATTTTCGTCCTCGAAAATAACCCAAGGTATGGCTGTCGGGGTCTCTCTCCCCCCCCCTCACATTTTCAGGTGAGGTGGTCAAATTGATTCAGACGTATTTAGGTATTCACGCATACAAGCATGGAAGTAAAATTTAACAAAATTGAAAAATTGACACAAAAAGTTTGATTTGTATTAAAGATTGAATTTTTTACAAGGCCAGTTAAGTTGGTGTACAAAACAATTTACAGGTATACAATCATAACTCAAAAATAAATACGACAGAGCGGTGTGTGTCTCTGGAGCCGACTGTGGTCGTGGTGGTGGTGGATCTTTGGGAGTGGTGAGTGGTCGGCTGTGGTTGCGGCGTCTCGGTCGGCGGAGCGGAGGTAGATGTGGAAGGAGCTGCGTCTGCAGTGGTGGGATGGAAGACGGGTCCTCGGTGGAAGGCGGTGCGTCCGGTCCTCCTCCTCTGTTGCGAGGTAGCGGTAGTGAGTGAGATAGATGTGGCGGAGGGTGTGAAATAGGAGGAAGTCTATCCTCCGGTTCATTCTTTCGTTGTTGGCCTCCATACGGGCCAACACCTCCTCGATGGTCGGACCGGATGGAGCGGCGCGCCGGCGGTAGAATGAGGTGGGCGTTGCGGGCGCGGAGTGGGCAGGTGGCGTCGGTGAGGCTGCGGTGTGGGAGGTAACCCTCTCCACGGATGGCTCGGCGGGAATAGGGTGTGCGCCACCCATGGGTGGGTCCTGCTGAGGTGGTGGGGGTGGTGGCGGTGCTACCGCTGCTGCTGGGGCTGGAGCGAGACCCGGAGCCGGTAGGGTCCGCTTTAGCAGATTGTAGCTACGGGTCCATGAAGACTTCGTAAATGTCTTCACGTGATCCGTAGCCCTCACCTCGTGAGGCGAGATGCTGTAGGAGGGCTCGTCAGAGTAGCACTCCAACATGCTCGAGATGAGCCGAGCATATGGCATCTTCTCCTTGGGCCGCATGTTGCCCTTCATCAGCTTCCCTTTGATGTACCTCATCCCTTCTAGGATGACCATGGTAGCATCAAACCATCGGCCACAGAAGGCCGCATAAAGTGCCTGTTGCACTTTGTCCACGCGTTCGGTATCGTGGCGCATTGGGTAGAGGTTGCACTTGATTATTGAATCAAGCATCCACATGTAGTGTGGAAGGTCAACCCTCTTGATGGAGGATCTCGACCCCTTCTTTTCATTTGTCATGCGGGTCATGACCTCCTCAAATCGAGGGTCCTCCTCGAAGGGTGGGAATAGGGTAGTCTCTGGGGTGAAATCAAGGTAACACTCGAGTACCTCGTGTATGTGACGACGAGTGATCGTGTACAGACGACCCTCGATCTTGGTTAAAATGCAATCATCGGTAGGGCCATCCGTTAGCCCTTGGTAAAACAGTCTAACCAATCTAGGGTAGTAAGAACCCCGGATTGGTTTGAGAAGGTTGCCGAGACCGGCGTTGGTGAGGTAATTTCGAGCCCATTGGGTCTCGCCCGGCAAATCGGGATTTGTGAATAGGGTAGGGTCGATAATATATTCGACCTCAAAGGTCTTTGCCGCCCACCATTCATTTGGTTGCTCGACATTGGTGGGTGGTGGTGGCATGGGGGTGGACTCGCGGGAAGACTCGCGCGTAGACGCGCTCGTCGAACCGGAGGTGGTCTCCGATGCCGACGGTGATGGAGTCCTCACCGGCGATGGGGTAGGTGGTGGTGGTGCGGCGTTCTTACGCCTAACCGGGAGCTTAGAAGTCGCCTTCTTTGAAGATAATCGGGTTTTGGGCGGCATTCTTAGAAAACTAGGGTTTTTCTAATTCAAATTTGAAGGGAAAAGCAAAATTTTAGGGTTTACCGTGGTTTTGGACGCGATTGCGGAAGAGAATCGACGACAAATCCCAACCCTAGAGCGTCGGATGGTCGGAGAAGAGGAATGTGAAACGCCCAAAATCTCCCAAGCCAAATGATTTCGAATGGGGAATAAAATCCCCAATTTTATATATATAGCCCGCGGCTCGATTAATCGAAATTCTGTTTCGATTAATCGAAATTCAAAACTAGGTTAAGCCGCGCAAAATCGATTAATCGATCTCCCAAATCGATCAATCGAAAATTAAATTCGATTAATCGAAATTGTATCCGTTTAACATTTCAAGTTTTTGAGCTCACTGGCGCAAGCCAGTCGATTAATCGAAATCCATTTCGATTAATCGAAATTCCAAAATCGATTAATCGAATTTCACTTCGATTAATCGAAATCGTGTAGTAACTTCTAAATTTTCAGAAATCTTTAAGTTATTCGATTAATCGAATTCATTTCGATTAATCGAAATTCACTTCGATTAATCGAAATCGTCTATCTGACTTAAATTTCTTCGAGGTACCTTTAGTAAATCGATTAATCGAGATCCAGTTCAATTAATCGAAATCCAAAATCGATTAATCGACACTGCTTCGGTTAATCGAAATTTCATAATTGACTCCCAATTCTTCTAACATTCTCAGTTTGTTCAATTAATCAAACTTGCCGTTCGATTAATCGAAATTCTCAAAATCGATTAGTCGGTCCCAAATCGATTAATCGAGATTCTAACTCGATCAATCGAAATTTGTCTTCTATGTATATTCTAACTCTCCTTTTAATTTCCAGTCACTGGTACATGCCAGTCGACTAATCGAACAAAATCGATTAATCGAAATTCCAAATCGATTAATCGATTTGAAATTCGATTAATCGGTTTTGCCCAATTTCTGCAGATTTTCAATTTCTTTGGTTCTTTGATTATTTTTGGTAGTTTATGACATCAAGTGGTTCTTCCATAGAGTTGTATATACTTGATCATGTACATATAAATCTGTCCCTTAAATCAGATTGGATCAAAATTTCCATTGAATTACAAGTATAGTGGAGATTTCACAAACATGTTTGTGGTTTACATTAAGTTCTCATGTCGTTGGAAACAAGGCTGGATATTGTTCTTTCACATCGGCCTCTCGTTCCCAAGTAGCCTCTTCTTTTGGATGATTGTTCCACCGAACAAGCACTAAGAGAATCACTTTAGTGCGCAGTACTTGTTCCTTTCGATCCAAGATTTCCACTGGTTCCTCTATCATGCTCATGTCCTCACACATCTCTATAGGTTGCTTTCCTAACACATGAGACGGATCATTCACGTACTTTCTGAGCATCGATATGTGGAACACGTTATGTACTCGATCAAATAACGGTGGTAAACCAATGCGATATGCAACTTCACCTACTCGTCCCAAAATTTCGAATGGTCCAACATAACGTGGACTTAACTTCCCTCTCTTGCCAAATCTCATTACACCTTTCATAGGTGACACCTTCACAAACACATGCTCGCCCACTTTATAGTCAACACTAGTCCGCTTCATATCGGCGTAACTTTTCATCTACTGCTGTCTTTGTCTTCAACCTTTCTCTGATAATTCAGACAACGGTGGCATTGTCTTCAAGTAGTTTTGGTCCTAACACAAATTTCTCACCTGTTTCCTCCCAATTGAGGGGTGACTTGCATCGTCGTCCATATAGAGCTTCATACGGTGCCATGCCAATGCTCGTTTGGAAACTGTTGTTGTATGCGAACTCGAGCATCGGTAGATACTCATCCCAGTATCCTTGTATATCAAGCATGCATGCTCTGAGCATGTCTTCTATCACTTGGTTCACTCGCTCATCATCCATCGGTTTGAGGATGGAAAGCTGAACTCTGATCCTAGTCGTGTTCCCATTCCTTCTTGAAATTTCTTCCAAAACTTGGATGTGTATAGTGGATCACGATCCAAACTATGTCGCTTGGAATCCCATGTAATCTTACAATCTCCTTCATATATAAATCGCCATCTTCTGTTGTATAGTAGTATTATACAAAAAGTCTTGTTGATTTGGTCAATCGGTCTACGACGACCCAAATAGCATTGTGTCTCTTGGCAGTACGGGGTAATCCAATAATGAAGTCCATTGAGATCGATTCCCACTTCCATTCTGGTATTGGTAAAGGTTGCAATAGTCCAGCAGGATGTCTATGATCAACCTTCACTTGCTGACAAGTCAAACACCGTGACACGTACTCGGCCACGTCTTGTTTCAGTCCTCTCCACCAGTAGTTCTTTTTCAAATCTTGGTACATTTTGGTGCTACCAGGGTGGATAGCATAATTTGACTTATGGGCCTCATCAAGAATCATTCGTCTTAGATCGGCATTGTCCGGAATGCATAGACGGCCTTTAAACAACAAAGAACCATCTTCTTTTACTGATAAGTCCGACCTGATGCCTTCACTCACGTCTTGATGAATCTTAGTTAATGTCGAATCTTTCATCTGTAGATCGTGGATATGCTCAAATATCACTGGCTTTACTGATATGTTAGCCAAAAAGGATCCAGTGTCCTTTGACTCAATGTTCGCATCATAGAATGCCAGGTCTTCCAATAATTTCAATCGGTGCATACCCAAAATCAAAGAAGCTAACTGAGCTGAACCTTTCCGACTCAATGCATCGGCTACTACATTCGCCTTGCCTGGATGGTATTGTATGGAGCAATCATAATCCTTGAGGAATTCCATCCACCTACGCTGTCTCATGTTGAGCTCTCTCTGTGTAAACATATATCGGAGGCTCTTATGATCGGTGAAAATTTCAAAAGTCTCACCATACAAGTAATGTCTCCAAATCTTCAGCGCAAAAATGACTGCTGCCAGTTCCAAGTCATGAGTCGGGTAATTTTTCTCGTGTTCTTTCAGCTGTCTTGATCCATAGGCTATCACTTCTTGTGTTGGTTGAGTACACAACCAAGGCCATTGTATGACGCGTCGCTATACACGGCGTATCCTCCACTGCCTGAAGGAATCGCTAACACTGGAGCCGAAGTGAGTCTCGTTTTGAGTTCTTGAAAACTCTTCTCGCATGCTTCACTCCACTCAAACCTTAAATCTTTTCGTGTCAGCTTTGTGAGAGGTCCCGATATCTTTGAAAACCCCTCAACGAAACGTCGATAATAGCCAGCTAAGCCCAGAAAACTTCGGACATCGGTCACTGTCTTTGGCTGCTCTCATTTAACTACTGCTTCTATCTTTGTTGGATCCACAGTGACACCATGCTTTGAGACAACATGTCCCAAAAAGCTAACCTCTTCCAACCAAAACTCACACTTGCTGAGTTTGGCGTACAATTGGTGTTCACGTAGCATCTGTAGAGCAATCCTCAAATGTTCTTTATGTTCCGTCTTGGATTTGGAGTATATTAGTATATCATCAACAAACACTACGACGCATGAGTCCAAGTGTGTTTTAAACACTCGGTTCATCAGATCCATAAACGACGCCGGAGCATTCGTCAATCCAAACGGCATCACAAGGAATTCATAGTGTCCATATCGTGTCCGGAAAGCTGTCTTCTGAATGTCCTCTGCCTTGACTCGCAACTGATGATACCCAGATCTCAGGTCGATCTTGGAAAAATACCTTGCTCCTTGCAGTTGGTCGAATAGATCGTCAATTCTAGGCAAAGGGTAGCGGTTCTTCACAGTGAGTTTGTTCAATTGTCGATAGTCAATGCATAGCCGCATTGACCCATCCTTTTTCTTGACAAACAAGACCGGTGCTCCCCATGGAGATATACTTGGTCTAACAAACCCCTTGTCCATAAGTTCTTGTAGTTGTTCCTTCAACTCCTTTAATTCAGCAGGAGCCATTCTATAAGGTGCTTTCGAAATAGGCTCCGTTCCTGGTGCTAAGTCAATGGCGAATTCTACTTCTCTTTCTGGAGGTAATCCAGGCAATTCCTCTGGAAACACGTCAGCGAAGTCTCGCACAACTGCTATCTCAGAAATGACATTCTTTTCTTCCTTGTCCTCCTTTAAGAAAGCTAAGTATCCACTGCAATCCTTTCTAATCATTTTCTCGGCCCTTACTGCTGAAATCAGTGGCACAGATGACGATCTCACTCCTTGAAACCGAAATGATCTTCTTGTGTTGGGTCTGAAAATGACTACCTTGTTCTTACAATCGACGGTTGCACAATGCTGCGCCAACCAGTCCATGCCAAGGATCACATCAAACCCTTGCATGTCTAACAGTATCAACTTTGCTTCTAGTTCATGCACCTCTAAGTCTCAAACTGCTACAATGATGGATTTGCAAGCTAACTCCGTGTCTACTAACTCTCCAGTCAGAATAGACACAGATAGGACGAAATCCAACGCCTCTGGAACAATCTTCATCTTCTTGACGAAACGTGGAGTGACGAATGAGTGGGTAGACCCTGGGTCTATCAACACTCGAGCGTCATATCCACCGAAGCATCCTTTTTCATATATATTTAGAGTACCTATGGTATACATACATACATACAATAATTTACACATCAATTTACACTCTTAATTCACATACAGCTTTTTGTATTGAGAAAAGAATCTATACAATTCCTAATGTATACACCTTCTCTATCCAATCTTTTAATGAAATGAAAATTTTCTTAAATTTTAAAAGGGTCTCACCTTGTATGACGTCATGCACGTTCCCTGCTTCTTGAGCAGTGACTGCATAGGCTCTCCCCTGAACGATCGGTTTCCTTGCTTGAATTGGTCGTGGGAATCAAACCTGCTTTCTCTTATCCGTCTCGGGGCAATCCTTGATCAAGTGGCCCACCTTGCCACATCAGAAACAACCCCTAGTTCCCAATCTACAGTCCACTCTTCTATGAGGCTTGCCACACTTTGCGCAAGTCTCCCGAGGTGCAGAAGAAACAGTACGAGAACCCTGTGTGTTAGTGGCGCCAGTAGACATGGCAGGGCTCTCATAGCGAAAAGGTCTCCCCGACGCAAGTAATGGAAACCTCTGTTGGTGTTGTTATTGCGCCGGTCTTCCGAAACCCCCTTGGAACTGTGGTCTCTGATTTTGGGCTACGAACCTTGACTTTTTGTTCACCGGTTCGTAGGCCCCCGTTCTTCCTTGTTCATTTCCCCCTCTCTGCTACTCTCTCTGTCTATATCTATTTATATTTTCCTCTTCGACCACCAGTGCTTTACTCATGACCTCTTCATAGGTCCTCAGTTGAAATGGAGCTACGCCTCCCCTAACCTCAGGCTTCAAACCTTGCTGAAACCTCTTGGATTTCATCACTTCAGTAGCGACGTAATCCGGAGCAAAACGGGCAAGTCGTAGAAACTCCACCCCATATTCTCTCACTGTCATTCTCCCTTGCACTAATTGTAAAAATTGTATCTCAAGCTGGTTCCTCACCACTTCCGGAAAATATTGTTTGTTGAACTCCTCAACAAACTCCTCCCAAGTCCAAGGCAACTATGGGGTCTCTTGAGCCCGAGTTCGTATCACGGACTTCCACCAAGGCCCAGCCTCCCCATCCAACATGTAAGCTGCCCATCTCACACTCTCATCTTCCGTGCAAGTTAGCACGCTAAAGACTTTCTCCATCTCCATCGGCCCGGGTTTGGGCCATTGTGTCCGCCTGCGGAAAATGAAGGAGGTCTCATCCTCCTAAACTCGTAAAAGATGAGGGACGTGCAGTCCTACAGGTGGTGTAGGTGGCTGCTGTTCTCTTGATGCATGAGCTGCGAAGGATGCAGCTTGTTGTGCCATGGCAGCTGCCATAGTCTCCATAGTGTGCATCATCCTTTGTCGCTCCTCTCTATCTTCTTATCTTTCTCTCAATCTTTCTTGCTCTCTTAGATCTTGATCCTGATGATCTCGATCCTGTTCATCACGTTGTCTACTACTACTGCCCCCTGGGGCCTCAGTACCTCCTAAAGGCACTCTATTAGTAGGAGAGATGTAATCATCTCCACTACGTAGACTCCTCTGTTGGCCTCCCCTTGGTCGGCCTCTTCCTCTAGATGACATTTTATGTGCATTTGAAACTAAAGTTTCGTTAGCAGAAGCCCCTATGTTCTGACGAAAGAACCCTTGTCAGAATTGCTAAAAGAAAATAGCTTTGATACCAACTGTGACAGCCCGGATTTCGACACCCCGAAACCCATGCCATCAGCATGATCATCTTGACCGTGCCCTTTAGCTAAGCACGGAACACTGGTATATCAAGCATCAAAAGTATAATAAACGAAATTTGCGAAATTTAAATCTATATTAATTAACTCCCCAAAAGACAGTTCTACCCTCATGCCTCTGCATGAATGGAGAACCGATCCGAACCATCGATGATAGAAATCATCACGGATGGTTCGTCCCAAAAGAATAATCCCAACTCCTTATATACATGGTTTTAAACAAAATCAAGGCTTGACATACCAAGCCGTACAAAATCTCTCTAAAAGCCCTCAAAGCGGCACAACGGAGTCCTCTAGAAGAAGTCCTCAGGAGGTGGCTCCAATTCTTCACGCAAGAAGGTCCGACTCATGGGATCGCCTCCTGAAGCCTCGGCAGCTGCTAGTAGTGGACCTGCGACGTATAGTCTATAGGGTGAGCTACATCCTAGCTCAATAGGGAACAAACACGGTTGAACATATAAATTATAACTCACATATATTCCATGATATGCCATGCATGATGTGTCTATGCAGTTATTGATGAAAACAGTTAAAAGCATTTCATTTTACTGTTCATTACTTATGTTTTCATTTATTCATGAATGATCTTTGAAAAGGCCTAAAGCAAAACTTAAACTTTCAACTTAAGTAATCCCGAGCAATATAGCATCGAGCCCGATGAGATACCCTTCATCGTCAGCTTTTAACGTATTTCGGAATACAAATATAGTACCCAAGCCCTTTTCCTCGGGATTGGTGGCGGGTTTCACTTGTCTCAAATCAACACCCACAGGGTGTGCTTACTATGTCTGGATAAGCCTCACGGCGGCATACGATTTCGCCGCCGTATCGGTCACGGATATCCTGCCGTGTCAGTCGTGGATATCCCGCCACGTCGGTGGGGTAACCTATCAAACCTCAAATAACAAAAATATCGGTGCCTTACATATAGTTATTCACCGTGTAAGTGTGCTATCTTATATCAGTTAGGCCCTATCAAACATGATTCAATCATTGGATACATCCCTGGGATGTATCCATTTACTTGCATCACACCTGATGCTCTCATCTCTTTACTTCTTCATCCCCTAGGGATGGCTTATCAGAATTACTCTTATGGATGTCACACGCACACACTTTTCACAATTCTTAAGCAATTAATCAATTGAATTGAAATCTATATCACTACATACATGCTCTTATAAAATAAGGTACATGTTCAAGGTGTTCCCTACCTCAAGTCTTCATTTGATCAATGCATCAAGGTCCCACGTGGCTCCTTGTGCACTAGTCCACACGTACCACCTATGGTACCACATAACAGGTGAAACACATCACTAAGGATGCAATAAAGAAAGTCCAAGACTCTCCAAGAATCTTAAAGTCAAACCCAAAAGTCAACATAATTTATCTCAGTCGATTAATCGAATTCCAAAATCGATTAATCGAATCTGATTCGATTAATCGATTTCCAAAATCGATTAATCGAAAGTCAATATCGATTAATCGATTCTAAAATCGATTAATCGAGATTTTCATTCGATTAATCGAATCCTAATTCGATTAATCGAAATTCTCTGTTTCGCAAAGTCGATTCTCAATTCGAGTAGTCGAGTTCCTAAAATCGATTAATCGATCCCAAATCGATTAATCGAAAACTGAAATCGATTAATCGAAATCCCATTTCGATTAGTCGATTTTCCTCAAGCCATTTCCTCCAACCCCTGGGGTCCACTGGAGGTTCCCAGTCGATTAATCGATACCCAAATCGATTAATCGAAATCCAAAGTCGATTAATCGAATTCCAATTCGATTAATCGAAATCGGGGTCCTCTGACTTTTCAACTTCCTGGCCAATTTCGATTAATCGAAACCCAATTTCGATTAATCGAAATTGTCAGATTCAGCCCTTTTCGAGCTGTTCTTCCCCATCTTTTTCCACACTTTTTCCTCTATTTTTCTAAACCATTATCCTATGATTTAAACCATTTTCAACTACAATTTAGACTCTACGATCTATGCATTTTATTCACAAAAATTTACCTTGAATCAATCGCAAGTTGATTTCAATCCAGTGGTTGAAAGGCTAGGGTTTCCAGCTTTGGCTCTAACAGATCCAAACCGTGTTGAATCCGGCTTTTATCGCTTGAATCCCCCCTCCAAATCAGTTGCATTAACTCCTCTCTTTACTTCCTCTCTCTCTCTTCTTTACTTCTCTCTCAACCACCAAAAACACACATTTAGGGTTATTAAACCCTTTTATCCCTTTCCTCACGTGTGTGTGTTGAGCACATACACCGCGATAGGTGTATGCGACTTCACATTTTCAACACACACCACATAGACATTCAATTTATCACATCTCATCCGTTCATCACGCCTCATGCTAACTATTGGACTTCCATTTAGTCAAACCTATGATCGATCGGGCACGGATCCCGAGGTCATAGTTTAGCGTGATTTTTTGGGCTATTACAGAATGGGTGGCACCAATCTAGGTGGTATCCAAGAAGTCTGGCATCACAGTGATCACAACCGACTCTGGAGAGTTGAGACCAGCCAGGGAGACCACTGGCTGGAGAGTTTGCATCGATTATCAAAAACTCAACTCCAAGACCAGAAAAGACCACTTCCCTCTCCCTTTTATTGATCAAATTTTGGATAAGTTGGCTGGAAAAGCTTTTTACTGTTTTCTTGATGGGTACTCAGGGTACAACCAGATCCCTATGCACCCTTTGGATCAAGAGAAAACTACTTTTACTTGTCCTTTTGGCACCTTTGCTTACAGAAGGATGCCTTTTGGACTGTGTAATGCCCCAGCCACCTTTCAGAGGTGTATGTATGCCATCGTTTCTAATATGATTGATAAATTCTTAGAAATTTTCATGGATGATTTCTCGGTTTATGAGGATTGCTTTAACCAATGTCTACAACATCTCCATCAAGTCTTACAAAGATGTGAAGAGACCAATTTGGTCTTAAGTTGGGAAAAGAACCACTTCATGGTAACACAAGGTATTGTATTGGGCCATGTGGTCTCTAAAGATGGAATTGAGGTAGACAAGGCCAAAGTTGACCTCATTGCAAATTTACCCCTCCAAGAACAGTCAAGTAAATCAGATCCTTTCTTGGGCATGTTGGATTCTACAGGAGGTTTATCAAGGAATTCAGTAAAATTGCTAAACCATTGTGCCACCTGCTCTGCCAGGATGTGCCCTTTGACTTCTCTGCTGAATGTCTGAAGGCTTTTGAAACTTTGAAATTTTGCCTCACCTCTGCCCCTGTACTCCAAACACTTGACTATACTTGCCCTTTGAGTTGATGTGTGATGCATCTGACTTGGCAACAGGTGCTGTCTTGGGTCAGAGAAAAGATAAGCTGCCTATGGTCATTGCATATCTCAGTAAATCACTTGCTGAAGCTCAGCTGAACTACACAACCACAGAGAAAGAGCTTCTGGCAGTGGTTTTCGCTGTGGACAAGTTTAGACCTTACCTACTTGGATCTAAAACTGCCATCTTCACTGACCACTCAGCATTAAAGTACCTACTGTCCAAGAAAGATGCAAAGCCCAGATTGATTAGATGGATACTCTTGTTGCAAGAGTTTGACATCGAAATCAAGGACAAGAAGGGTGTAGAAAATGTGGTGGCAGACCACTTGTCCAGAATTATGTTGGAAAAAGGTGATGATACCCTTGCTACAAATGATGTCTTCCCGGATGAGCAACTGTTTGCCATCCACTCCTTAGTCCCCTGGTATGCACATATTGTCAATTTTCTAATTATAGGCAAGATTTCTGCCCATTGGACAAAAATGGACAAAGACCTATTTTTCTCACAGGTCAAATTCTTCTTCTGGGAAGAACCTTGCTTGTACAAGTATTGTGCTGACCAAATCATTCGAAAATGTGTCCCCAAAAGTGATGTTCCCAGTATTCTGGCCATGTGCCATAAAAATGCCTGTGGGGGTCACTTTAGTGGGAGAAAAACAGTTGACAAAGTATTGCAGTGTGGGTTTTATTGGCCTTCTCTTTTTAAAGATGCCAATACACACTGCAAGACCTGTGAAAGATGTCAGAAACTAGGAGGGCTGTCTAAAAGAAATTCGCTGCCTTTACAGCCCATCCTTGTTGTAGAATTGTTTGATGTGTGGGATATTGACTTTATGGGCTCCTTTCCTCCTTCAAATGATTTTCATTTTATCTTAGTGGCAGTGGACTATGTTTCCAAATGGATAGAAGCCATTGTCACAAGAACTAATGATAATCAGGTGGTCCTCAAGTTCATAAAGCAGAATAACTTCGCCAGATTTGGTACCCCTAGAGCTATTATCAGTGATGGGGGGAGCCATTTCTGTAACAGAAATTTTGAGAGCTTGCTCAAGAAATATTCTGTCACCCATAAGATTGCTACTCCCTACCACCCACAAACCAGTAGGCAAGTTGAAATTTCAAATAGGGAGAACAAGCATATCCTTGAGAAGACTGTGAGGACTGATCGGAAGGATTGGGCTGACAAGCTTAATGACGCACTGTGGGCTTATAGGACTGCCTATAAGACCCCCATCAGTATGTCTCCTTTCAAACTGATCTATGGCAAGGCCTGTCATCTCCCAATGGAGTTAGAACACAGGGCATATTGGGCCATCAAACGTTTAAATCTAGATCTAACTTCGGCTGGTCATCACAGGTTGCTGTAGCTGTCAAAATTGGAAGAACTAAGGATGGATGCATATGCCAATGCCAGGATCTACAAAGAAAGGTCCAAAGCTTTCTTTAACAAAGGGCTGTTGAGAAAGAGTTTCATTATTGGTGATAAGGTTTGGTTGTTTAACTCCAAACTAAAAAAAAATTCAGGCAAATTGAAATCCAGATGGGAAGGTCCTCACATTGTCATGCATGTTTTCCCATCTGGTGCTGTGGAAATCAAGGATCCTAAGTCTGAGAGACTCTTGAAGGTGAATGGTCAGAGGCTCAAGCCTTGTTTTGAAAAACCTGTCGACCTTTTGGACACCATTCACTGTCAAGGGGATCCTTCTTCAAACTGATTCCATAGGTGTGTCATTACTGTATCATATGTACTTCATTTTTGGTTGATTTATCTTGTTTTCTTTAGTTTCTATTCTCTAGGATTTGCTAGTGGCCTTATCTGAATTTTGTCCTATCTGTTTTGAACTTTTGATGCTTGGCTTGATTCTTATGGCTTTTGAATTGATAGCTTCTGTTGAATGCCTAATGTGGAAGGTCATTTTTGTTGTCCTTAAGTGTATGATTGAGTTTACATGTGTCTCAAGACAGTCATAGGAGAGGGTCATGTCCAGGATTCAACCATAGCAAACATGCAAAAAGGGGTAGAACGGAGAGCACATGCTCTCTGTTTTATTCCTTACTGTCGCTAGGTCCAAGATCAAAGTCTGGGAGACTATCGCGAGATTTGAAAGCTCTCGCGAGGCTAAAGAGGAAGCCTGAGAAACTATCGCGAGATTTGAAAGCTCTCGCGAGGTTGAAAAGGAAACCTGGGAGAAGTTCGCGCAGTTCACCTGAACACATTCTATTTATTGCCGTGAGATTCATGTGTATTTGAAAGCCTCTCGCGCAATTCACATAGAGCCACACATTACCTGTCATGCGATTCATATACTCCAGTGAAGCTCTCGCGCCATCCCCATAAAGATTCAAAGGTTGTCGCGGGATTTAAAATGAACCTAGGAGATGCTCGCGCAATCCACATGTATTCATCTTAAACTGTCGCGCGCTCTAAAATCCCCCTGGGAGATTGTCGCGCAGTCCAGATTGATTCAAAACCTTCGCTAGGTTCATTCTCAACCCCGCGACCAGAAGGTCCAAAGTGCGCCGAGCTTCGCGATAGGTATTTCAACCCCGCATTTTGCTCCTTTCCCAATACTCTTTCCTTTCTTCCCTCTGCAAAACCCTAGCTCCTGGCACTCTCCCCCTTCTCTCCTCCAACATCACTCCTACAGCTCATCATTTCACTCCACATATCTACACAAGTGTTCCTAACATCACCCTCATCTATTACCCTCTGCTCAGAGATTTTGAGGTGCCCTGTGCGTCCAATCAAATCAAACCCTAGATCTCAGTCTCCATTGCTCATACTAGCAGACAGAGTTAAAAATGGCTCCCAAAATTGCATAAAAGAGAAAGGGGAAGAGCAAGGACCCTGCAAAGACCACCCCTAAAAAGGCCAAGACCTCAAAGTCTCCCAAAAAAGGAAAGGATGTGATTGAGGAGGCGGCGGTACCAACCACAAAATTCTCTACTCCTTCTGAGCTCATGGAGTCAATTTCATTGGAGCCTGAAACAGCGTTTGATGTACCATTTTTTGAGAACCAACCTCTCTCTGCCCCTACAGTACAGTTTCTGGGTAAAGCGGGCTTGATGCCATTGATGAGAGCAATTCCAGCACTAGCCTACCCCAGGCTAGTGTAGCTGTTTTATCAGCACATCAAGGTCAAGAAGGACAATGATGGACAAGGGTGCTTGCTGGTAATGATTGATGACTTTGACATGTTAGTGGGCCCTAAGATGATCGCTGAAGTGTTGGGCATCCCAGCAGCATTCAATCCTAGTTGTGGATATGGCACCCCTCTGACTACATCGATTGATACAATTGCACGGGCCCTAACTAGAGGATTAAAAGCCACCGGGGACTCAATCAGAAGGAGAGAACTAGAACCTGAACTGTTGTTCATCAACCAAGTCCTGCGGAAGAATATTGCTCAGGACATCAGCAGGAGAGGAGAACCCCCATTGCAGATGCTGTCTACTCCTACCACATGGGCCATGGCTTCTATACAGCATGGTTAATTTTTGAGGCAATGAAGGGCGTAGTGGAGAAGTTCGGATCAAACAAGAAGCCTCACACTCTACCCTATGCAAGAGTCATTACTTTGCTGCTGATCAAGGGAGGATACAAAATAAGAAGGAATGAGCAGACCACAACCCTTTCCCCTACTACCTTTGCCAAGAGGCAATGGGGAATCAGCAGGAGCATGATGGAGACTCAGAAGAAAAAGAAAGCTGAGGCTCAGGCTCTGCCCAAGCAAGCAGAAAAGGGAGCCGGATCAAGGTCCATCCCTGCTACACAGGAAGTGCACCCAGAGCCTATCAGTACCATCACTGCAGCAGAACCCATTCCCCCTCCACCTTTTACTTCTGAATCCACTACCCCTCTTGCATCCATCTCTCACCCCCCTCTGTTTCCATTCTCCATGCCCACTCCCCCTTCACCTGTGCTTGGTTCCTGGGAGGACTCACCATCCCCTACCTTACCTCAGTACACAGCCACAATTCCCCCCTCATTTCCACCTAAGCCTGCCAGCCCCCCACTCATCTCATACAAAAAATGAAAAACCACTGTGACCATTCCAACCATCTCCCAGACACCACCCTCAATCCCTTCTATCCCCATTAACCCACCCAACCTTGAAGAAACCACCACCCCAGCCATATCCACTACATCTCCTCTCCCAGACATTGACTTAACCCTCAACACATCCATAGGCTTCCAAGCCTTCATCTCCACCTTCCTTGAAACCATGCCTACCTACTACACCCCTCTGCCAAACTCCCCAACTACCTCACAGCACCATTCTCCAAAACCCCACTCTTCCCCTCCCTCCACTTTCCATCATGCTCCCTCCTCCCCTTTCCAACCAGTACCCTCTTCTTCCCAAACCTCACCTCCTAACTTTGACACACTAACCCTCATCCTTCCCCTTATCCAGGACATACAAGCCCAATTATCCACCAATACCTACAAACAGGACCAGATGCAGGCTGACCTCACCTCCATCCAATCCACCCTACACACCTTAACCACTCCACCCATCCCTCCACCACACACTTCACCCCCTTAGTCCTGTTCACTGACAAAACCACCCAAACAGACTTCCCTCCTGAATCATTACCCCCCCCCCCCCCCACCATCACCATTACCTCCTTCCCACCCATTTCCTTTACTCCCTTTCACCATTCCAATTTTCCATCCCCCATCACCCCCACCTCCTGTGAGCCTACACCTTCACCTTTCCCCTATACCCTCCATCCCCTCTTATCCTACCCCTCCCACCTTCTCTGCCAAATCTATACAAACAAACCCAGAACCTGACCCCATTCTCCCACCACTTGACTTCCCCACTATCATCCCCCCTACTCCCCTCCAGGACCAAGCACAATCTGCTCCTTCCACCTCTTATCTTCCCATTGCCCCAAAACATTATTTCTACAGCCCCCCTACCTCACCATCCTCCACCATATGAGAGATAATGCATACCTGAGGAAGGATGTCCTGAGGGGCATGGCCAAGCTACGCCAATCAATAGAGGCCCCCCTACTGAAGCAGATTGATGAGATGACGGAGGCCCACAAAAAATAAATACTGGGCATCTCCTTGGGGTGGCAAAATATCTTGGAGGAATATCAGAAGACTAAGGCTATAACTACTTACTATCAGATCAATTGGGAGTACGAGAAATCAAATGCCACTACAGCGAATGCCCGGGCGAGAATGCTTGAAAAATGCCTTAACAATGCCCAGAAAATCCAAAGAATTCAAAAGGAGATCCATGAGACTGACGCCTTCAAATTTCAAATCAAGATAGCCTCATTAGAATCCGCATTGGCTGCTGCCCGTAATGAACCTTACCATCTGACTCCCATCTCTGTTCACGTGCCTGCGCCTACTACTACTCCAGCTCCACCTGCCCAGTCTGAGGAGGCACCACCTCAGCCCCAGAAAGACAAAGGCAAAGCTTCTGCTTCACCTCTTAAGGAGCAGCCTCTATCTACGAGCAGCCTCCACCTCCCAAGGCCTCTGCTACACCTCCACAAGAGCAAACTTATCCTCAAAGGAGGAAAGTCACTGCCAAGAGGTCTGCTCCCAAAGCTGTCCCCTTAAAAATTGGCAAAGAGCCTGCTGCCCAGTCTGAAGAGGCACAGTCCCCTGCCAAACCTGAGTCCACTGGTAAAGGAAAGTCACCAGTGGTCCCCACTGCGGAACCCACAGCTAAAGGAAAAGAGAAATCTCCAGTGGTTCCACCTGCAGAAGCTGAAGCCAAAAGCAAAGGCAAAGGAAAATCCCCTGCCACCTCCCTGCTAAGCGCAAAGGCAAAGCCCCTCAAGAACCCAAGAAACCAAAGGCTCCCAAAGCATCAAAAATGAGTGTGAGGGCACCTAAAGCTCCATCTGCAGTGAAAACACCAATCGAGAAGAAAAAGGAGAGAGAGGAAAAGAAGAAACAAGACAGAGCTGCCCTTAAGGCAAAGGCTAAAGAGATGGGCTGGGATTTCCTTACAGATTCTGATTCAGATTAGATCCTAGCTTCTAGACTGTATCTCTTAGGTTTTTCTTCTTGTAATTCCACTTGTAACTATTTTTCTTACACTTTAACAAAAATTCTAGTTTGTATATTGCTCTATTATGTGTGTTTCTTTCTAATTGTTTGGTACTTTTGATTTTGTTCTTTTTGCCATTCATGGGAGAAGAGTTTTTGGGAGGATATTTTTCTTTGAACCTGTAATCCATGTAGCAGATAGATGTCATTGGTGGCTGAATAAAATTTGTACATTACCTGCCTCAGGGATTTCAATGGATCTTATCTCATGAAGATCCCCAAATCAATTTAGCGAGAAGTATCCTTTACCCTTATCTGATTGCTCTTCGCGAGGATCCCCGTGCAATACACTTACGTCTTTTAATACCATGCCTATCTTTGGACATTAATTTAATGCTCCTCTTTTCCAAAGAGCCAGTGTGTGTTTCTTCTTTCCCCACACAGCACGCATTTATTGCCAGGTTTGAAAAGGGGCGCAATTTCCACTCCATCGATTCATGTTCCCTAGTCCCTTTCTTTTTAAGCGGCCATCAGTCCCTTTTCATCTGATCCCTCCTCTTCTAACCATAGAAGTCCATACCTCCTCTAACAAATGGCGGATGACAGCCCCTTCGGCTTCCCAATCAAAATTTTCCCCATCTGGGACGATCCCCCACAGCCTAAGGAGTCAGACACCTTGCAATTTCTTTGGGATGAGTATGACGAGGTCCAGCGGATCCTGGCCAAGGAGAAAAAGAAAAAGAAAAAAAGAGAAGCGAGAGAAAAGAAAGAAGAAAAAAATGGCACCACCTGCATCTCCCCCTCCTTCTTCCTCAAACCCTCCCCCGGCTACACATTAACCCCCAACCCCCCATTTTCTCTTTTCTTTTTTCCATCTTTTTGTCATATTTTCTTTTTATTTCAATGAAAGTTTCTTTTACTTCTATACTGTGCAGTTTGCATTCTCTGTTTCTCTATCTTTGTTTGTGTTTATTTTTGTCTGACTTCTTGGATTCTACTGCTTTTTATCACCTCTGAACCAGTGAGGACACTGCTCCAAATGGTTTGGGGGTGTGGCAGTCTGCCAATAGAATAGTTAATTTTAGTACAATAATGGTGGCATAACTGACATGAATAAAGCTAATTTTCACTAAACTTGATACAATGAGGAAACATGTAAAAAATTTAAACATTTTTATAGACTTTTGGAAACAGAAAAAGTTGAATTTTGACACCACCATGAAACTAATATTAGAAAAAATTTCAGTTAAGTACTCAGTGAACCTAAGAGGAGAGAAACAAACGAAAATACAACCCATGATTTAAATTTGAAGACCATACCTAGTGAGATTTGGGTTCAAAATTTTCTTTTGAAGAGTATTTTTGGCATTATTTCTACTCTAAGGACTGATTGAATCAAGACTTTGTCACTAGAAGTTGTGCAACTTCAAATCAAAACTAACTGACAGCACTCATGAGACTAAGGAAATGATCCAAGGCCCTTATTTGGACAGTTTTAGCCTAAAAATCTAACCTTTTAAAATCTGCCCTTTTGCATATACCAGTTGAGCCTAAAAATCATACTCTTCTTTCACAAACACCAGAACACTTGCACCTTAACCTCATTACCTGAGTTTACCTTACCCTCACTCTGAGAATTCAGAAGGTAAAGGAGAAGGAAGAAAAGATACTGAGAATGGTTCAATATTCTGTGGAAGGTGAAGAAAAGCATCTTGTGAATAGCTATGTATCAATAGCAGTTGAGTGGCATTTCATCAAAATAATGAATAAAGAAAATAAAAAGAGGAAAAGAAAAAGAAGTCTAGAGAACATCATCATCTGAAAAGTGAAAAGAAGAGGAGAAGCTGGCCACTTTGTCTCTGAAATAGAAAAGAAAGATGAAGTTTACTGGAATGAAGGTTGTGAAGTCATGAACCACTCCTGACCTTGCTGATTTCTCAATTTGGATTCCCTTTTTACCCCTTTTATTCTGTACATCCCTCAGCCATAAGCCACATTACAACCCATTCTAAAAAGACCTTGTAGATCCAAAGTTAAATGAGTTGTCATGTGGAGATGAAGAGTTGTCCAATCTATGGTGAAAATCTTTGAAGATGTCATAAATTAGAAGCTTGGCCTATGCTCATGCTTGCAAACCCATTTGGGGTCTGCAACTGCTCTTAAGCTGTTAAGAATGTGAACACCCTCAGGATATTCATGTTGAGAGATAACCCAAGTGAGAATTGGGTCTGAATTTTAACCCCATTGGGATTGTATCCAACCTAAATTTTGAATAAAGGCAAGCTAGGTACTAATTTGTATACATTAAAATTCTAATGTTAAATGAATGATGGTCAGGCAAACACATGTTATCTTTTAAGTTTTAAATGGCCTGCAACATTGCTGTAATTTCCTCTAAGTGTCAAATAAATTTACTGTGGAATGAAACTTTAAACATTCGAATTTGTGTTGTCATTGTCTGCACTATACTTAACTGACTCTAATGGTGAAGTTTGTGGGTGTCTTCACTGAAAACCCTCAGGAGACTTCACTCTTCCACTAGGGATCACCTAGGGGTTTAAAAGGCTTGGTACAATGCTAAATGTATGCGTGATCCCTACGAAAGTGGCGTTTACAGCTTTGCTAAGAGACTAGCAAAGATTAGGTTTGGGGGTGTATTAAGACCTGAAAAGTACCACTTTTTGCCCCTTAACTTAATCTCTGTTAGACCCTTAATCATTTAACAAAAGTGTTTTAAGCCTGTTCTGTAGGTAATGAACAGCAGCTGTAATAAGGCCTTAATCCTGCTAAGGGGCCCACTTTTACCCCAGAAGTCTCTCAAAAGAAGGGAAGCTGGATCCAGGCTAGAACTTGACTGTATAAAGGCAAAGCACAGCAACAATAGAGCAAGAAATGAGCCTCGCGCAGTTGTCGCAAGGTTTAAAGGATCCAGGAAGTAAGCCTCGCACAGTCCTCGCGAGTTTCCCAAGACTTCATACCAAGTGTCTGCGCTGTTCTAGCGCAGTTTAGTGACAGAAGGGCTTCAGAATCATGACTCGCGTAGCTCTCACGAAGCTCAAACACTTAAATTCTCGTGCGGTCTCACGCAGCTCAAGAAAGCATCACTCAAAACCTCACGCAGTTCACTCAAATAAGCTGAGGAGAGAGAGCTCCAGGTATTTATGCACGCAGCTGTCTCACAGTGGCCGCGGGATGCAAAACTGCAGAAAAACTTCTCGCGCACTTCAGAGACCAATGCACATCACGCCCTCGCGGAGAACCATTGAGGAACAAACTGCTCGCTCCATTCCCGCGTCATTCAGAAGGAAAGTGCAATCCCGCGAAGACCAGAGCAATCCAGCGAGGATTCAATGCTCTATCGCGCGACTGCTTAAGCTGCAAACTAAGACAACCCCGCGACAGCTAGAATTTCAAGTTAATCCAATCTCGCGAAGGCCGTGCTACCACGCGACAGTCTTGGAAACCAGTGCTACCTAGCGAGGCTCTGAACTCTAACTCTCCCTCACTTCTGCAGAGGACATTCTGGGAACTTCTAGCAATTAGGGCACGCACTCTAACGCTTTAATTCTCATGCACGCGCCCCGAGGCATCCAAGGAACAGTCTTAGGCCACATGGCATCGTTAAAATTAGGGTTTCCTAACCCTAATGCGCTGCCAAGCTGACTGCTATATAAACCTAAGCCTGGTTTAGGCTTAGGGGCCTTTTGCCCCTCTTAGAATAGAATTTTGTCTATCTTCTCCTTGTAGTAGCTGTAGATCTCTAGTAAGGTTTAGGTAGATTTTTTTTTACTTTTTCTTCTCTCCATAGCCCAGCACTTGCTGGCTATGCCTCTGTATGCTTATTTGGTTTAGATTTAATGGAATTTCATGATTTGGTGTTTTATATGTATGGGATTGAAGTTTGAGATTGAGTTGTTCTGTACAAGGCTGCTGCCTTAAGATCCTCCATTGATAGGTTGTATTCTGAGTAATGGAGGACTGTTTTTAAAGACCTATTTTGGTCCAAGTGACCTGTGTGTCTGGGCTAACATGCTCCCATACAAGCCTAGCCCCACCACAGGATCCACTAGATCAGAAATCCCCATGGGAGCCTGAGCTTGTAGCCTTGTGAATATGGTGGTGACAGCAATATCCTTGTTCTGTTTTGATCCTCTGTGAGGAGAATAGTCTCTGGGATAGTCTATGACCATTTAAGTGGACAGGTTATAGCCTTAGGATGAGGCCAATCCACAGATCCAAGATAAATTCTTCTTCTCTGCACTTGTGCTTGTAGCCCTGTAAGAGATTGTGTAGAGACAAACTCCCCTGTATTTGTATAGACCCACCATCAGATGGCAGATCTAGTTTGGTCATAGAGATTGTAGGCTTGTGACTGGATCACTGCAGTCTTTCTATAGCAGTGGACAGCTAGATCTAAGGATGTACTCAAACTCTTGTTGGTTCTATGTGTCTGGGCTAACATGCTCCCATACAGGCCTAGCCCCACACATAGCACTTTAGAGATTGAGGTTCCCTATAGATTCTTGTGCTTGTAGCCTGGATGAAGTAGTGCTTACAATGATAGACTTGTTCTGACCCATCTCTGGACTGTGGTTCCCCAATTGGATAGTCTGTGACCATTTAAGTGGACAGGTTATGGCCATAAAGGGATTGGATCATAGCACAAAGTTGAGTTGGATTCTTTCTCCTCAGTGGTGATAATGTAGCCATTGGACAGGACTTCTATAGTAGCAGATCTGAATTTAAGTCATAAAATCCATCAGATATGAACCTAATAGCATACTTCTCACCCCTTTTATATTTATTTTCCCACTCCATCCGTTTTCTCAACCCTTTCTATGGTTTAGACATTAAGTTACCTTCGGATTTAGAATTTAGTGACCTTAAATCACCTTCCATTTAGGGCTGCCAGATCTGTAGTCAGATCTGGAGAGCCTAATACTGATAGCTCTCTTGGAGCTTTAGATCAACTTTTCCTATGAGACAAACTCTTACTTATCAAAACTTGCTACAATAGACCCTGTATCTTGCAGGACTGTGCATATTTTAGGCTTGCTGCTCTGTCATTTTCAACCTACCTTTTATTCATTTTCAACCCACTTTGATCTGAGTGCCGATTACTGATTGTGCTAGCTTGGCATAAAGATTAGGATCTCTAGTTTTACCGTTTATTCTTTCGTTTTTATGCATACAGTTATTATTATTTCATAGCCTCGTTTATCAGATTTGTTTATGACCCTTATTTCTTTTGATTAGTAGTTATTTTATAATCTTACTTTATCGTATTTATTTTAGTTATTTATGACTGCCTTTTATATTTCATCTGTATTTGTCGGATTCACGGATTTCATAGAGCTATATTAGCGCGAGAACTTTGATTATGTATATGTCCACTTAGCGTATCTAGGATGCGTATGAGTCATAACTCGAAATTCCAGACCCTCGAGATGGGGTGGAATTTCGAGTCGTGACCATAGTTGGCATAAGCGATCGCGTAAGCTATTTTATACCATCAAATCGCATAAGCCATGATGGCTTATGCGATCATATATTAAAGTATGCGATCGCATACTTAGTATGCGATGGCATATTATTTCAAGCACTTAAATTTTATTTTATTTTACTTTTGGAGGTCCCATTGCCTCTATAAAATGGTGGGTTAGGTCTTTTACTCCTCACACAACTATTTTGGCTTTAACTGTCTCTGTAGTCTTCATTCTTTATTCCCAATCTCCTCCCATCTTTTCTATCTAATTTATTATTATTATTATTTTATACTTTATAATCCTTTTTTTAGTGAATTAAATTGTTATAAACTTAGTTATATTAAATTGTCATAAACATCTTGCTTATGGAGCCGGATCAAATGCTAGGGTTTGTAGAAAAGCTATTCTGAAAATTCAAAAGAAAATAATAGAGTATATGGATAAGCGTTCTAAAAAAAAATATGATCAAAATGTTATTTTATAAGGCTATATGGAAGATGATCATGATGATTATGAAGATAATAGATCTATACCATCAACGGCCCAAAGTAGACGATGCTGGTACTCAGTATCAAAATTAAAGTTATAATTTTGAATATTAGTATATAAAACTTCTTTTTTAAATGCAAGAATGTCTATTTTTTCCTTTTAAATACTTGAATTTTATTGTTAATTTATTTTTATTTATTTAAATATATATATATATATATATATATATATATATATATATATATATATATATATATATATTTATCATGGCTTAAGCGAAATTGAGTCAAATCACTTAAGCGAAATTAAGCCATTTGCCAACAATTGTCATGCACCAATCCAAATGGAAATACCCCTTGGACCCGATCTTAGTATTCTCATCTTAAGGCCGCAAATTGGAAATTGGAAGCAGAAGACATTATCATCTAGTACCCGAATCTGTAGATCCTTCAGTAAATTCCAGCTAATACGTATATTTGCTTTTGCAACATCTTTGTTGAATGTGATAATTTTCCAATCAAATAGTTTTTCGGATTTGTGTATGTTCAGAGAAACCCTTTGGTTTCTCTTTGCTCATTTGAAATAAGCGGCAGTTTTTCATTCCATTCCTTCACACAATCTCCCTAGTCAATCAAGAGAGACGTAGAAGAGAAGTCTCTATACAAAGGAGAGAGAGAGAGAGTGCTTTCTGAAAAAATTCCAAACGATCCAACGATAGAGGAGAGAAGATCAACCAAGTTAAGCAGTCCTCAACTTCGTTACTACAATTTAATTTTTTATATTATTCAATGTGCAATTTTGTCTTTGGCATTGTTCAATACTTTTGCTATGTGATCAGAACCATCCAATCAACCGACCATCTCCTGAATGGACCATCCGCCAAAACTGCACCAAATCAACTATCACAATCAACCGTCAATCCGAACAATGGACTTTTCGGGGCCACGATACATCAAAGGGGTGGTACATCTATTTAACATACCAGATTGAATGTCCGATGTACTAATTTCTAGTAAAGAGAACCTCTTAACATCTTCCGGTGGTAAACAGCATCAAAAGAGCTTAAAAGTATATATATATATATATATATAGGGAGCTGGTTAAGTCCTCCAATGGAAGACTGTCACCGTCCTCCAAGATACACATGAGAGCTCCACGTGACATCCAAAACACTGTTTGGGTGTCACATGAAGCACAAGTGGACGGTATAGATCAATATTTGAAAAAAGATTGAAAAAAACTTTTTAAACTCACAAGTCAAAGTTTGACGAGTTTCATTGGTCCACATTTCACGGTTCAAAAAACACACGGTGGAAATGAGTTTAAATTTATTTTTTTTTCAAAGATGATCTAAGCAATGCACCCGAACTCCACGAAGCATCGAAAAAATATGTTAGCTGCCATGTGGAGCTCCACGTGGAAGCTTGAAGGACGGTGACCGTCCTCCCATAAAAGATATATATATATATATATATATATATATATATATATATATATATATATATATATATATATATATATATATATATGTATATTCCCATTTCCCATATATATGGCTTTGGGGAGTACACGCCAGAGTGCACGAGATGATCCTTGCCCCAGGTGTCCAGATCACAAACCACATGGCATGATCAACCGAAAAGAAATCCGGTTTTGGGTTTATCAGCCATGAGACGTGCTCTAAAAAAAACATATATTTCTCAACTCTGTTGCCATCCATTCGATGAGTCAAAAATAAGGTAACACCCCAAAACTTTGATACATTAATTTTCGCCAACATTGACCACATTTTTAATGTGGAAAAGTAATAAAAAAATATTTTTTTTTAATAAGATCTGATCAACCTTGACTACCTTGCCATGACACCCGATTTTCACAATTTCATATATATATATATATATAACAAAAAATAAAAACCAAAGATAGGTAGCAAATTCAATTACTTTAGATGACCAACCAAATTAATATTAGATTTACATTTTCTCACCACCCATGCATGGGCAAAAAGAAAAGCATAAATACGAGGAAACGAAAGCAGCTTTAAGTATCTGGCATCATAGTACAAGGAAAAATTGTGATGATTTTTGGCATCATCAACGCATCTTGTAGTGTTGAGTTCTAGAGACCTGGCATCGTTGGCCGTCAATCGAATATTTGAGCATAATATCGACATCTCGAGGGTTGTTCTTATTGGGCTCCACCGTCATGCTTCCAACCAGCGCCTCTCCCTCGCATATGGTTACGACGTCTTCAAGGTATAGAACAGTTTGCTTCCAATGCGTCGCCCGTGATCTCGGCCCTGCACAATTGTCGCTTTGTCATAAAACTGAAACAAGTGGTTCTCTAAAATAACTGATGGTACAAAGTCTTAATAGATTTTTTTCTGATAATCGAAAAGTAGCAGCTTGGAATTAGAAAATCAATCGACTGCCATTAGGCAATCGAGAAAGCTACAGATGAGCCAGCTGTCCACATTGAACTCAATGGATGGCTTGACTCGATGATTGGGATCATCAAATTAGTGCAACTTTTAGGCTATGGCCCATTGATCGGATGGTTCAGATTAATAGGCATACCCAACAATTGGAAGATGGCATTAGCATGTAAAAGGCTGTCACACGGTTACCACATTATTTCCAATTATATAACATATGACGTGGTTTCCTGAAAGAGTTTAACAACCACATACCAAACACAATCCGGTAAGCACCTAGTAAACATTTTTAAAAGACAGGCTTGGACCTGTCAGGTTGCAGGTTCGAGCCCAGCTTACCTATATATATATATATATATATATATATATATATCAAGACATTAAAATGAAATATACTGTCTTGAAAATGATTGAAGAAGATTTTTGAAGCGCCTGTGACTTGATTTATAGAATAAATTTGCCGCATGAATCTCATATTCCAAAATTATGATGCTACGTCCATGTCAACACATGCAAGGATGCATGCACACAAGCACATAGATTGACGATCATCATCTCCATACAAGGACTTGAGCTGAATATGGCTTGTTTGGTAACAAGGAGAATGGCTCATTGGTCCCTTAAATGAGCTGAAAATACATTTTCCATCATTTTTCGTTGTTTGGCAACCGTCATAGGGTCCACACATAAAATGCTATTTTCCCCATTTGCGTAAAATCTGCTTTCAGTGAATTTTTTACTGAAAATCAATTTTATGCATACACTACAAATATGATTGGGTCCAAACGTTTAATTTTTTTCAAACTATATTGAATAAGGATAATTTTATTTACTTGAATAAATTTTCAAACATCCAGAGATTTTACTAAGTCCTACATGTGTGTTATTCCTTACAAATCAAAACAAATGAAAATGTGCAGGTTTCCCTACAAATGCATTTCTCTAAATAAGTTGGAAAAGTTATTAGCAATAATACATAATATGAAAAATTAAGGCTGGATCCTCCCCCAACGGCCAGGGAGCCCCATCAGACTACAAAAGGTACAGTTGGGTAAGGGCGATATGCCGTAGATGCTATGTACCCATCCATATCTGAGAATTCTTCTACTTAATACTGTTCTTAAAACACTTACACATGTACTGTTATTTTTCTGATAAACCACATAGCTATTAATTAACATTTAAGCTTAAATTTTACTCCTATGGTATTATGCCACTAGAAGAATCATTCTCTAGAGCCCAGATAATCATGATCGAGATCTTCGACAGGTATTCATGATAAAGTGTATAGCTGTTTACATTTAATTTAGTTTACTATTAAGCCACTGGAAGAATCATTTTCTAGGCACACTAAGGAAGTAGGAGGAGAGAAAGACCAGTGAAGACATGGACGGAAGCAGTGAAAAGCAACATGAAGGATTGTGGAGTTAGGGAAAGCTTGCACTGATCAGAAACAAGAAGAGAAATATGATTCACAACCCCGACCTCAAAATACATGTTAAGGGAACAATGATGATAAAGATTTAGCCAAAAAGATATATATATATATATATATATATATATATATATATATATATATATAGGTATTTTAGTTGTAATAGCAGACTAGCAGTGACCATATATTTTCCAATGGTTACAAAAATCATAGACACCAATAGTAATTAATTAAACCAGTTAACATTAACATCAGTTATTGTATCTTGATATGCTGTAAATATACAGTATGCTATTAAGTTAATGTGCATGCCTGCCAATCCAAAGGGAAAAAAAATTACTGTGCATGTAAAAATATTACAGATTTCTATAAAATATTACTATTAATTTGATGAGTACCTTTAAATCCACCCACCAAATCTGAGTTCAGCCACGCTGAAACACATTAACTGCATTGAATCAGACGTTGGAGATCGTTTATCGCCCCAATCTTTCACACGATGGATCTTCAGATCATGGGCGTACCATCAGACGGTCAGTTTTTTATTACATGTAGTAAACACCCAAAAAAGTGACCTTAAAATTAATTTTAAGCTTGCACGTAATGTTAAGGTCACTTTTTTGAGATGTGTGCCATGTGAAATAAAACACTGACCGTCTGATGGCACGCCCATAATCTCAAGATCCATCATGTGAAAGATTGGGACGATAAACAATCTCCATCGTCTGATTCAGCGCAGTCAATGTATTTCAGTGTGGGTGAATTCAGAGATTCAGTGGGTGGCTTTAAAGGTACTCTAATTTGATTGAATAAAAATACGCAAGAAGTTCAACTATAGTTAGCTATTAATGAGTTAGGGTCTGCTGATCGGAAATTACGAATAGTAGTGAGTAGATTATAGAATTAACCAGTTGGACTTGGCTTCAACTCCAAGTTTTGTTTATTTTTATGGGCAAGCTGGGTTCGAACATGCTACCTTAGTAGTTGCAATATTGACAACATTCCGTTGTGTTACAGGTACAAGACCCTTTAAGTCCAAGTTGTCATACTTTCCAACAAAATTATGAATGTTGAGGAATATTTTTAATACATTATCCTGCCTGCCTATTGGAACTTAAGCATACTAGTGAATAGATTATAGAATTAATCACATTAGTTGGGACTTGGCTTTACCCAAGTTGTGATGTCTTTCAACAGAATTATGCATTTAGTCCAAGTGGGGTTTAGGATTATTCTCTACAATTATACTGCTAAGATAATATAAAGAATCCTTGCTGTACCTGTTTCATGAGAATTTAAGGTTAGGAGAAGTCCCATGCCTGTACCTTGTCATAATACCCATACCCATATGCAGATAAAAAGAAAAACACTTGATTTTAGTAAAAGCCAACACAGGGAAATTAACTACCGGTCTGAATAGACAACAAGATCAGCAAGTCCTATCCATCAGATCTTGCAAACTATTCAGATGATCAGAGAAGCAGGTCTCACTTCTCTTAAACCAATTGAGCGGCATTTTATCATTTGTGCATTAGTGCTACCCACAGAAATTTGAGATTCACCATGTTAACGAGAAAACCAAGAACAAACCTGTGGAGAAGCCCATCAACTTGTGGCACTTGGTGAATGAGACATCAAAGTAAGCAACGAGAGCATGGATGTAATCGTTGCGCTGTGCCACAAGCTTAAATGGAGCCGAGAAGGAGGCATCTCCTGGAGCCATCTTTGAAATGTCCATTGTCTGAATAAACAGCATATGCATAATAATTATAAGAACCAAACATGTCCGGAAATTCATTGGTGTCAAATTAAAAAATAAAAGATGAAGCACACTACCTTTAGTAACTGGGAATTAGTGACAATTTGGTTCTGCTCTACTGTATCAACAAGAGGTTCCATCATGGATTGTTTCTTGATGCAGCTCATGTCAAAACCATACACATTATTCCAGACTGAAAAGGACATGAAACCTTTTTCAGTGGCAATTCACAGGAGAATGCTATGAAGAACGCAAGGCTTTAAAACATCAATACTGCAGATATATATACCCAGCCCAAAAGATCAATATTTAATGCAAATACCGATATTGAGGTGATTTTTTTTATTGACAAAATGATAAAAAATAAAAACAAGACTATGGGAACTATAAATACATAACAACTAGTATACTTATAACTAATATAATATATATATATATATATGAAAGGAGGAACTACATCCGTGTGCAGCCCAAAAACACTGCACACAGATACTCGATCACGTGCCACATAACACATCAATACACCATTGCGAGTTGTACCACATCTTCTAAGGGTTCACCAGTCCCTCTCGAGTTTTAGAAAAAAAAAAGGACCCTTTTCCCCTTCATTTAACGGGTCAAAGATACGGGTGTTCCACCCAAAAATTTTGCCATTGATTTTTCACCTTTGACCACAAAATCAATGATATCACCAACTTTTCTTTGTTCTTTTTGGACAAGTCACTGATCGACCTTGTGTATGCACATAGCACTTAACTGACCTGAGTGCAGCCCAATTGGCTACACCAATATTCATATCCCCGGGCCTCTCTCTCTCTCTCTCTCTCCCTCCCTCTCTCTCTCTCTCTCTCTCTATAGGCCGGGATATGAGCTTGGGCGTAGAGATATCTCTACACCAATTGATACGAGAGTGACATGTAGCGTCCTTTCTGTGAAGTGATGGGTAGCATGGGGCTCACTTTACTAACTAGGGTTACAGCTAAATACCCTTCCAGCCGTCATTCTTGACTTTTTAAAGTCTCATTTTCTCTATTTTTTCAAGAAAGTGTCAGACTAACTTTTTCATACATATTTTACACAAAAAATGTGGCGTCCGTGGCACTAAGCCACGAAGCGCCAACACCCCGAACAAAGCGTGTGACGCTCCTAAAAGCACGGCGCCCTATACAAGGCGTCGACGCTTCGTTTTAGGGCGTCGGTGCTTCGAAAGTACTAGCGCTTCCATAAAAAAAAAAAAGAAAAAAATTTAATTCCAAAGTGTCGGTGCCCCTAAACGAAGCGGCGGTGCATTGTTTTGGGGCACTGGCGCTTCCATAAAAATTCAAAAAAAAAATCTGAAGCGTCGGCACTTCGTTTTGGGGCGCTAGCGCTTCTATAAAAATAAAAAATAAATAAATAATTCTGAAGAGTCAGCACCGTAAACGAAGCACCGGCGCCCCTAAAACGAGGCGCTGGCGCTTCTCTGCAGAGGTGCTAATGCTTTGCTACCGGGCGCTCATATTTTTGAGTAAAATATACCTAAAAAGTAAATCTGACACTTTGTTAGAAAAAGAGAGAGAAGAGAGGAAAGAAAGAGTAAAAAACTACTAGACAAGTCAACAATGGCGGCTGAAAGGATATTTAACTTTTAAAATATTTTAAAAGTGTAACCCTAGTTAGTAAAGTAGTTCCAATGTCACCTATCACTTCACAAAAGGGCGCTGCGTGTCACGCCCATATCAATTGCGTAGAGATATCTCTACGACCCCGAGCGCATTTTCCCTTTCTCCATATATATATATATATATATATATATATATATATATATATATATATATATATATGGGTTCTCACAAATGGGCACTACATGTCGTGCCCATATCAATTGCGTAGAGATATCTCTACGACCCCGAGCGCATTTTCCCTTTTTCCATATATATATATATATATATATATATATATATATATATATATATGGATTCGAACGCATGGCTGAAACCATGAGTTTGAAGCCCAGATCATGTGCCCCGTGATCCCAAAACAACACCCATTTTAGGTTCATGTGCCACATCATCTAAAAATAATAATTAAAAAAACCTTTTGCACTTCTAAAACTATTCAAAGTTTTCCTAACGCTTGGTTTAACATGGTGCATTGAAAATTTGGACCTTTGGGCACAGTTTGGAAATGGAAAAACACCCTTTTCAAATTTTATTGTTTTCGATTGAACCAATCCCAAGGATGGGTGCCACGAGGACCCCGCCTGATTTGAACACATGGTTTCAAAACCATATCCCCTCATATATATATATATATATATATATATATATATATATATATATATATATATATATATATATATATGGGTTCGAACGCATGGATGAACCCAGGAGTTTGAAGCCCAGATCATGTGCCACGTGATCCCAAAACAACACCCATTTTAGGTTCATGTGCCACGTCATCTAAAAACAATAATTAAAAATACCTTTTGCCCTTCCAAAACTATTCAAAGTTTTCCTAACGCCTGGCTAACCTGGTGCATTGAAAATTTGGACCTTTGGGCACAGTTTGGAAGTGGAAAAAATACCCTTTTCAAATTTTATTGTTTTGGATTGAACCAATCCCAAGGATGGGTGCCACGAGGACCCCGCCTGATTTGAACGCATGGTTTATATATATATATATATATATATATATATATAATGCATGCTTTCTTTGGATGGTAGCAATGACCACTAATTTCGTTGGACACAAATCTCCCTTAAAAAAGTAAATTTACTGTGACTTTAATATAAAAATATTTAAGGCATTTTGATGAATACAAACCATGAATTGTGAAGAACTAGAAAAGTATAATATTTGACAACTGAAATGATGAATAAATCTTATTTGTTCGACATATTTACAAGATTTCTATAATGGATAGTTACCAAAATGCCCTCAATACTTTCAAATAAAGACAATAAATTTACTGATCAAGGGTAATTCGTGTTTAATGAAATTACTGGACACTGCTAACTTCCAAAGATAGCAATATATATATAATATATTATGCTTTCCCAATCTAACGATTGGTGCATTTATTTCAATCGTAGGAATGTCGAAATCGCCTACTACATGTTTTCAAGGTGGAGATATTTGCTTCCATGTGGTTTCCTTTTATTTGTTTAGAAAGGGATATATATATATATATATATATATATATATATATATATATATATATATATAAAATGCTTTCCAAATCTAACGATTGGTGCATTTATTTCAATCGTAGGAAAGTCGAAATCGCCTACTACACTTTTCCAGGGTAGAGATGATGGGAACATCCGATTCAAGCAACCACCCATAACTTATCGAAGGCGAAAGAAGAACGTGAAAGTAGTCCGGAAGAAGAACTGCAGAGTTTCAAGGTATTAACGTGTGTTTTGGTCAATCGATCGATCCCAACTAGTCGATCGATCGATTGAGGACATAGTATTTTGGGCGCATTATTCTTCTCAGTCGATCAATCAATTCCGAATTGTCGATCAAACGATTGTGGGCAGAGCCTTCAAGCGATTTACTTATTTCTAAGTCAATCGATCGACTCTAGAATCGATCGATCGCACGAGATATGACGGGATTTTATTTTTTTTTTGGCAAAACCTGTCGTTTTAGTGTTTTAAGTTTTTAGGACTCCTTTATTTCGAGTTAGGGTTTGCTTAGCATATTTAAAGGCTTGTAAAAACAACTTTAATTTTAATTGATGGTTAATGATATTTTGCTTTTACAACTTTGAGAACTTTGCTTGAGTTTTCTGTAAGGGTGTAAGTGTGTAACCCTTTCAACCGAAGAGTGATTCTTTGTCCCGAGTGCAGTTTGATGCGATGCCAACTTTTCTTCCTTCTCTATCTTCTCTGATCTACGAGCTACGGAAGTATCTAACCCTAATCTACCCATTCCACCGTTAAAATCTAAACTTAGCCTTTCTTTTCACTCCGTATCGAAAGAACCCGCTTGCAAGTTCTTTCGACGCCCTAAAACTGTCAGAGATCTAATCGTTCGCTAAGAACCCTAATCTTCTAGATCCGATAGGGAACGTACGCGAAAGTAACACTATTTCAGGCTAGACCTAAAATTATCTAATAGAATATCTTCGTATTTTCTGTGATAAACTGTTTAGGAATTTGGTATTTAAGTATTTGCATTAAATTTTTTAATAATCTCAGCCCTAGCATTGCATGTGTTAGTTTCCGCATCAGATTTGGTATCAGAGATTTGTCAGTTTAGGAATGTTGATGTTCATATATGTTCTAAGGTACCTTTTGGTTTGTCTAGCGTTATTTTGTTTTGTCTTGCATAGTCATGGATCCCATTAAGATTGAAGCCCTAATTAAGGAACTTACATCTAAGTTGACTGCGAGTCCAGTCAATCTTCAAGCCCAATTGACCGATCACCATAACCAATTGCAAAACCAGTTGCATGATCAACAAGCCCGACATGAGGCTATGGCGACCCGCGTTGAAGAGATGAATGAGGTCATCACTGAAAACCATTATCGCGGCCACATTAATGATTGTAGGAGAGATGGTCCTCTCTGACGTGATATCCAAACCAATCAAGATGACAAAATCATAAAATCCGTTAAAATGGACGCTCCTACTATTGATGGGCAAAGACAACCTAAAGTCTATCTCGAGTGGGTGGCTGGCATGGAAAACTACTTCGAGTGGTATGCATGGATCAAAATTTCCTCCGATACCGATACCCGATACTTATCGGTATCGAAGGTCACCAATACGGTACATTCCGATACATATCGGTATCGGAGGTCACCGATACGATACATTGAATGTACCGTATCGGTCATATATGTATTTACCCGGATGATACATTCAATGTATCGTCCGGTACCGATACGTATCGATTTTGGGCTCTGACGATACGTATCGGTTTTTCGGCATTTTGATCCATGGTGGTATGCTATGTCTGAGGGGCGTAAGGTTCGATTTGCTAAGGTCAAGCTAGGCTTTACTGGATGGGATTAGAGTGTCGTAGGCAGTCCCATGCTCTTCTTCCCATTTCCACTTGGGATGATATAAAGATCCAACTGAATGAGATGTTCCTCTTTCCTATGATGAACGTATTCTTGATCAGTGGCAATCATTGCGCCAAGGGAATTCATTGGTCACAGAGTACATTAACAAGTTCGAAGACCTAATGTCTCAGGCCAATGTGGATGAGCCGGAAAGAGTTACCTTATCCCAATTTCGAATGAGCCTTCACCCAGAACTATAGAGGGAACACATTCCATACCCCATTACCAATTTAGATGAATGTTTCTCTAGAGTCGAAGAGTTAGAACAGTACCTCAAGACCCCTCAAACCAAACTTTTCGATACTAGTGGGTCCGGTTATAGGTCTAACTTTCCTGAGTCAAAACCCAACGTTCATACCCCGTCAACTAGGCCCAATTCAGTTACAACACTAGTAGACAAAGTTGATAAGGGTAAAGGTTCAATGCTTGAGGGCCTCAATGAGTGGTAGTCAAAACAAGTGTTACAAGTGTCATGGCATCAGACGTTTTGCAGCACAATGTCCATCCTGAAACTTGTTCATAGCCGAGGACCCTGAGAATGGGAACAGAAGAAGTTTATGAGCCAGAGTCGTTCCCTAGTGACGAGGAAGATATTGCAGAAGAACGAACTGTGACTTGTCTTAGGGACATCTCCTACCCCGTTGAGAAGGGTAATACCTCGCGAACTTTTGTGGTTAGATGTGCTCTATCCCAATTTAAGAAGAATGATGATTGGCAGCGAGATAACATCTTTTATATCGTAGCCAAGTGCGGTGAGAAAGTCTGTCGAATCATAGTCGATAGTGGAAGTTGTACCAATGTTGTTTCCGAAAGTATAATTTCTCGCTTAGGACTTGCACCCGTAGCTCACCCACGACCCTATAAAATTGTTGGGTCGATTCATTATCAATCCCAGTTTCACGAAGGTATCAGGTTCCTACACAATTCGGGTTGTATAAAGACACCTTGTGGTGCGATGTTATGCCTATGGATGTGGGGCATATCATCCTAGGGAGGCCGTGGTTGTATGATATGGACATCACATTGTTCGGGAGGTCGAACGTGTGTTCTTTCACGCACAATGAAAATAAAATAAAAATCAATCCTTTACCTCCTAGAGCACCTACAATGAAAACGAACAAGTCAAATGATAAAGGTCTAATTGAGAAAGAAAAGACATCTAAGGTCGTTCACATCGTTAGCCCTTTAGAGTTTGAATGAGGTGTTAAGACAGAGGACCTTGTCTATGTCCTTATTACAATTGAAACACCCAAAGAGTCAAGCGTTGAGTGTCCGAAAGAGGTTGAACCGATAATGAGCGAGTTCCGGGACGTCTTTCCCAAGGACCTTCCGAATGAAATACTACCTTTACTGGACATCCAAAACGCCATTGATTTGGTTCCCATATCTACTTTACCTAACTTGCCTCATTATCGCACGAATTCATTCGAACATTCGTAGTTAAAAGGCAAGTTGATGAACTTCTCCAAAAGGGATTCATTAAGGAAAGTATGAGTCCATGTGTCATGCCAGCACTGCTCACACCCAAGAAAGATATAACTTGGAGAATGTGTGTTGATAGCCTCGCTATTAATAAAATCACGGTCAAGTATCGGTTCCCTATACCGAGACTGGACATCATGGTCGGTGCCACTATATTTGAGAAGATCAATCTAAAGAGTGGATACCATCAAATCCGAGTTCGTCCCGGGGATGAATGGAAAACTATCTTTAAAACCAAGGATGGTTATATGAGTGGTTTGTCATGCCTTTCGGGCTTCAAATGCCGTAACACATTTATGCGAACCATGGCACACGTGTTGAGGCCTTTTATAGGCAAGTTCCTTGTGGTTTATTTCGATAACATCGTTATTTATAACCACAACAAAGAACAACACTTAAGCCACTTAAAGCGAGTTTGTATAACTATCAAAGGAGAAAAGTAATATGTGAACCTAAAGAAGTGCACTTTCATGTTACAGAGCATTGTCTTCTCAGGGTTTGTCGTAACCTCTGCAGGAATGACTGCGAACCCCAAAAAGGTCAAGGTTATTGTGGAATGGCATGAACCTCAGAACATTCATGATGTCCGTAGATTCCATGGGTTGGCCACTTTTTACAGGCGATTCATCCGTAACTTCAGCATGGTAACATCACCGATTGCATCAAAAGGGGGGAGTTTAAATGGACACCTGATGTGGCAAAAGCCTTTATGGAGATTAAGTCCCAAATGACTGAAGCTCCGGTCATGCGCCTTCCTGACTTTTCTAAGGTCTTCGAGGTAGCGACTGGCACGCCCGGCATACGTATTGGAGGAGTGTTAAGCCAAGATGGCTATCCAATAACTTATTTCAATGAGAAGCTAAATGAGGTCAGGCAGAAATACTCTACCTACAACAAAGAATTTTATGTTATAGTGCAATCTCTTAAATATTGGAAACACTATTTGCTACCACATGAATTTGTCTTATTCTCTGATCATGAAGTCCTTAGATTTTTGAGTTCCCAAAAGAAGTTAAACCCGCGACATGCAAAATGAGTTGAGCAACTTCAAGGGTTCACTTTTGTACTGAAACATATGACTGATGTAGAAAATCGAACTGCTGACGCACTTAGCCGTAGAGTGGCGACGTTATACTCATTGAGTGTTGAGATGACCGGATTCGATCGTCTCATAGACGATTGTTTTGGGATCATGTGCCACGTGGCACCTGATATGCCGTCAAGTGAAGCGTTTGAACACTACACCTCTAGTACCTTATGAGATGTATAATTTGATAAACACGGTGATATGCATTTTTCATAATGTCTGTTGAAAAACTTTGACCAACTAATTTTACTCATATCTGACACAACTAGATATTGGAATATCCCATGACCCACCACATTTATCTTGGCATTGAAAATAAATCAACTTACAACACACACACGAAGACATCTACCACAATTTATGGAGGCATAGACTCACATTCAATCTTGTCCTCTTTATACTCAGCATCCTCAATGGCTGTCAAAAATAGAGAAGCTCTGTCCGGCAACACGATTCCATCATTAATCTGAATAGAAGTTAAATCATTAGGGCATAAAATCATGTAACACTCCTAGAAGCTTCCGATGAAAAACAATAGAGAGGTACTGGGCTCCCTATGACAGTAGTATCATGCATTTAATACACTATAGAAAAATGTGAAACAAAGTAAATGCGATGACGTATTTAAGGATTCAACTAATATTATAACAGCAATTTAAATTTTTATGTTAATATAAGAAAAACTTAACACAATATTCAAAAATTCAAAAGCCATTGCTATATAAAGATCTGTGCATCTTGCCTTGACCCAGTATTCGTAACAACGAACGCATAGTTTTTAGTACTCTCATAAGAAAGCACATTCAAATTTGTTGGTGTTAATGTTCATTGAGACCAATCGGCAAGAAAACTTTAGCTTAGTGGTCAAATACTGAAATGGAAAAGACATAAATTGTTTCTAAAGTTTGGTACATTAAGTAGGTTGAGTTCCCTTTTATTTCTTCTAAGAAACATTTTTTATGCAAACCAATGTTAATGGCCTTTTTATATACCAGGTGAAGATCAGGCTTCAGAACACCACACTTACTTTAAAAAAAGTTCACTTAAGCCCAAGGGTCAATACATCCAAACTTTAACCTTGCCACAGTTGGAAGTAGGTAATAGAAGAGAGAAGAATGAAAAAGTGAAAAAACAGGTTATCCTCATAATTAAATTAGGTCCCCGCCTGCACAGTTCCTATTTTGGGTTGTTTGCATTTAGCCCCCTAGATGTCTTCTTTACACTCCCCTCCCAGTGTTTCACCTATTTACAGTAGGGCCCTTACTTTTGTGTTTCCTTTACATATTACCTCCTATAGTGACTAACCCTCCAACAAAATAACCTTTGAAACCTTTCAATCAGATGGAGATTATTTTCGCCCTGATCTTTGATCTTGACATAATGGGCCTACAATCAGACATCAAATCTTATAATTCACATGGCACAAATCTCAAAAAGTGATCCACGAACCCTATTTGATGCACACCCATGATTCACTTTTTTGGTTGTCTTCCATGTGGAATCAAAATCGGACCGCTTGATGGTAGGCTCCTGATCTCAAGATTCATTGGGTGGAAGATTTTGATGACAAACGGCCTCAAGATTTTGATGAAAAACGGCCTCCATCGCCTGATTCAAAGCAGTCAAAGCTTAGTTCTATAACAGCCACTGACTAATCCATCATCATGGGGATAAAAAAGTAAAGGAAACACAAAAACAAGGGGCGTAGTGTAACTAGGTGAAACACGCCCCTTGCAGAGTGTAGATAAGGCATATCTCAGTAGGGTAAATGCAAAAAAACCTTCTTTTTTTTTGTACTCAACATATACGCAGGAAGAAGCCTCTCACATGAGGTAGGAGATACATTACGTGAAGACACATTCAAGCGTTAACTTAAACATCTATTTTTTCATTATTAAGATTGTGATTTTGTTCCATAAGGGAGAGTCTATTGCTTGAGCCGCTTTTCCTGTTTCTTTTAGTAAATCAAATGCATACTCTCATGGTAATATGAGTATTCCTTCCCTTGAATGATTTACCTCAATTCCCAACAAATACTCCAATCGATCCAGATCCTCGATTTTGAAATTTTTACCCAAATGCTTTTTAATTTCATAGATTCCCACTGCCATCTCTAGCATAAATTATTTAAATCTCGGACACACTGAGATATATAGTCTGAAACGTCTCAGTATCTAGGCCAAATGATTCATACCCATATACGTTTGCATTGAACAACACCAATCCACATACATAGTAATGTACGATACGATTTTTATCGGATGTTTACCAGTACACATCGACTTGGTATTAGAGCAGAATGTAAGGATTCTGAAACCGATATTTTAAACTTGGATCTTAACCCATATGGAATTTTTTCCTAGTTTTATACTTTGATCTTCAGTCAACTAATGCCACAGCTTTGTTGAAACTCTCATACCAGTCTCATGGAGATTGTTTGAGCCCATAATTACCCTTCTTTGATTTTGCACATTAAACCTTGCTCCCACTGAACAAATAATGGAGATAGGACTGTATAAACTTTTTGCAGGTACCAGTTAAAGAAAAGCATTCTTCACGCTCAATTAGTACAACCGTCATGACATATTTGCATTAATAGATAAGATCATTTTTAGAGAGCTGAGCTTAGCTAGAAGAGCAAAGAGGGTCAGAATAATTGACCCCATAACTTTGTCTAATCCCTTTTGCAAGTAATCTAACCTTATAATGTCAATCATTCCATTAGCTTTATATTTTAAAGTGTAAACCCAACAGTAATCTAGCCTCATACTGTCAATACCGTAAGTTTTGTTTACTCCCCTTTGCAAGTAACCTAGCCTTATATCTGTCAATCATTCCATGCGCTTTATATTTTAAAGTGTAAACCCAACAGTATTCTAGCATTATACTGTCAACCCTATAAGTTAGTTATTTTTATTAGAGTTCCATGCTTACCTATAAAAAAAAAAAGTTTTTTTACTGGTAAAATGCTATAAATCTAAACTAAATAAAGATCTAAAATAAAGGAAAAATACACAGATCAAGGATCCGAGCGACGATCCCAACAATGTTCAACTAATCACTCTTTTTAATAGCACCACAAGATCCCAAGTACTATTTTCCTCTAGAGCATGCATTTCATCTACATAGCCTTCTTCTGTAAAGTGGCAAAGGCTTCTTGTAGAATTGAGGAAGATGTGTAGAAGGGAAATAGTGGTCATTAAGAGCAAACTTGATTAATTGGGTAAGATTTACAAGAACGGTTCTCTTTTTGTCAACGCAAGATCAAAAGGGAAAACAGAAGGATGCGTTTGAAGCAATGATGTTGTCAGAATATATCACAGGTTAGGTGGATTGCCCTCAGTCTAACCCAAGTCTTCAATTCCTTATGTTTATCACTATCAGACTGAAGAGAGGATACCCCCCCCCCCCCTATTCAGCTCTTCTCCCGTTGCAAGGAATTAGGGATCAATAAAGCAGAACCATTATTAGAAAATAAGCAAATATTCATTAAAGGATGTGTATATGGACAAAAGCATCTATTTTGTTTTAGGTAATAGCACTTGTACCCCTTTTCAATTTTAAAATAATCAAGGAAGATACACTTAATTGCTTTGGTATCAAAATTTTTCCTATTAGGACAATGATCCTAGACAAAACTAACGCCTCGAGGGATAATGGAAAACAAGAAAACGTCAACTTTGAACACTTAAAACAAAGAATTACCACCAAGAATACACAGACACACGATTTATTACATAGCAATCAGTAATTAGAAACTCTAACCAAAAGATTTAGGTACATTCATCTCATTGAGCAATGCTTTGATCACTTTCAGGAGGTGAATATTCTTTCGTCCCTTTTATAGTGGAATAAAAGAACATAAGATCTGTGATCACTACCTTGTTCAATATTTTAAGACCAACATTAAACTGTGTTTTATGATGGCTCTTTAAAAATCTAAGGGCATTCATCTCTAGGTTTCAATCAAGCAAAACCAAGTAGCAGCATTTTATAATCCTATGAGTATAAATGTTGTCCGTGAAAACTGGGCAAGCATCTTGATGGGGACATCGGATTCAAAGCTCCGCCTATTGCGTACCGAAAGCGCAAGAAGAAATCCAAGATGCTACGCACTTTATGAAAGACGCAAAGGAAATTGAAGGAAAGCAAGGAGCAGCTAAAAGTGGAACAATTTTTGTGCACAACTTCTGTGCAAAGTCGATCAATAGAAGTTTTACCCTGATTGATCGAGTTCGACCCGAGAGGCGTATTGAAATAACACCGTCATTGGTCTGTCATTGATTGATCGAGGCTTAAAATCGATCAATCGAGATCGAGTGCGAACTTTTAATTAAAAGTCCAACTTATGGACAATTTTTGACTATTTTGTTTTAATTAGCTTCTAGAACTTTCTATTTTTGTCTTTAGGGTTTTTAGGTTATATAAAGAGGTTTAAACAACATTAAGAATTAATTATTGCTCTATGAAAATTACTTTTTGCATATTTGAGAGCTCTTATTAAAGTTTTCTTCGAGAGTGATTCTCTCAAACTTAGAAGAGCGATTCTTCTTTCCGCATGCGGTTTAGTACAAGACCAACTTTTCTATCCTTCTTTCCTACTCTCGTCTCCATTAACATGTAAGCGCGTGATTGATATATTTCTTTAATTCCTAAAATCTGGAAATAATTTTGCGTTTTGCTTGTTCGATCTTTCTGTAACCTAAACCTAAGATGATCAACCATCCTAACACCGAATTTCTTCTATTTGAACCCTAAAAATTCCATATGCCTAGAATCTATATTTTATTGCTTCCTGTGGAATCGGAAGAACCCACTTGTGAATGAGTTCGATACCCTAAACTGTTGAAGATCTAGTTGTTCGCAAGAACCCTAATCTTCTAGATCTTATGGGGAAAGTACTGCAGAAGTAACACTACTTTGGGCTAAATAAAATATATTTAATTGAGATTCTCTTTATTTTCTTTGATGCATATGCAATGGCATAGTGCCATCGCACATGCGATTTGCGATAACATAAAAAAATATATATTTTAACCCAAAAAAATTCCCAAACGTATATAATACATGTTTTGTGTTAATTTGGTGCTCTATTAATTTTGTAGTGTCCAGATTATAGAATAAAAGTATATAAGATAAGTAGATAATCCATAAAAGAGAGCAAAAAAATTATGAACAAAGATTTATGAAAGAGGGAGAGAGAGACAGAGACAGAGAGGGAGATAAAAATAGTGAGAAAGAGAGCACTAAAAACTCAAAAAAGAGACCAAAGAGACAAAAGTCATACCTTGGATGGATGTGGTATGGATTAGGAAGAGGAACCTCCTATTTACAAGCTTTGGGGAGGCCTAAAATGTAAAAAAAAATAGAAAAAAAAACTCCACAAAAGTATATAATATATGTTTTGTGTTAATTTTGTGTTCTATTAATTTTGTAGTGTCTAGAATACGGAATAAAAATATAAGATAAGTAGATAACCCATAAAAGAAAGCAAAAAAAATGTGAACAAAGATTTAAGAAAGAGAGAGAGAGAGAGAGAAATTGAGAGAGAGTACTAAAAACTCAAAAAAAGACTAAGGAAACAAAAATCATACCTTGGATGGATGTGGTATGGATTAGGAAGAGGAACCTCCTATTTATAGGCTTTGGGGAGGCCTAAAATGTAAAAAAAAAAAAAAAAAATGATCATAGTCTTTAGAGATGTATGTGATCGCATATGCCATCATGGCATATGTGAAAACCACCTTTAGGATCGCATAATCGCATATGCGATCGCTTGTGACAACAGTGAAGGGAATTGACGTCAACACAACCAACACAATAATGGGACCTGCGGATCATGGGACCGAGAGACTTCAATGCGGACTCGGACTTGGGCTCAGTAGAACTTTTTGCGGAAACTTGCTCTTCAACGGTCTCGGGATTAGTACTGATATTGCCTGGAAGAGGGTTTTCATCAACCAGTACGGAATCTTTGACCGATTTTAGAGCTATCACGGATTCAGGTAGATGATCGATGACAGTTTTAGGTGAGATGAGGCCGAATAGGGTAACTATGGTTACGGGCTTAGTTTCTTGAACGAGCTTTGGGCTGTAAGTTGTTACGAGAGCTGCAATCAGCATACATTTTACACCGACAATGGAATCCATAACGGGTGTAGGTGTCACAACGGTTATGGGATTAAAATGGACACTTGGTGATGGGATGGGGTTAACGGACGCAAAATTTGAAAGCTTAAATCTCAAAGCTTCGCATCTCGCCAATATGATTTCCACTTGTAGTTTGAAAAGAAAATCCTTAAGAAATTGTTGAATGAAACTCCTATTCAACGCCTCTGCTATCTGACATGAAATTTTTAACTCACGTAGAATCTCAAAATAAACGCTCAATTATATAAAATTGGCCAACATTGAGATGTTAAATTCAAATACCTTAGGCTCTGCAATCTAGCTTTCATTGCCTCCCATACTTGTCCAACTGTAAAAATCGTTTGAAGCAAATCAAGTCTCTTCTGCCGATCTACAAACGATCCTATGCTAGCCATCTGATCATTCCACTTGCGACAGGTATCAATAAACTGTTCTTTACTCATGATGAACTCCACGTGCCGAGTGTTGAACTTGCTTTGATGCAAATTTGATGCGGAAAATCGCACGTTAACCCTAAAATAGCATAAATCCCGCAAGATAGGATATAAAAAGGAAAATAGAGATAGAAAAAGATCCAAGGAATCACTCCAAGGAAGATTCCTCACACTAAACCGCACGCGAAACGAAGAATCACTCCTCAAGTTTGAGAGAATCACACCCTCACAGAAAACTTTGTTAAAAGCTCTCAAGTTTGAAAAGCAAACTGTCATTCATAATCAATAATAATTTCTCATAAGAGATTATAATGTGTATTTATAAAGAAAGAAACCCTAGGAATACTACGTAAAATAAAACTCTTAATCAACCATTAAAACCTTCTAGTCTAACGGTCATAATTAATCTCACCATTAATCTCGTCTTTTTATTACGCTGCCACTTTTGAAGGGTCAAGCAATGTTCGATTAAAGTGAAATTGGTATTATTTGAAAGTTTATCGAAGTAACTTTCCAACAATACAAGAATCACACAATTCTGACACATTGATAGACTTATGATCATTTTTCCTATGGTTGCGCAGAAAGTGACGAAATTAACAGTCACATATCACATATGTGTCTAACCCCTAAATAATTCAAATAAGGCAACTAATTCTAAAACAAACCACTTATTAAAGGAATCCTAATAAATAAATTAATTAAACCTAGATAAAATGCCTAAAACAACGTGCACACAGGTCTTTAACGGGCCTATTAAAAACCCATTCGCGGGTCCACTTTCTCTTTCAACATCTCCTCTTCATCCGACCATGAACTTAGCGTGTAGGCTTCAATTCCACATTAGTTTGCCCAAGACCATTGTGTCTGATAGAGATGTCAAGTTTGTAAGTTATTTCTAGAAGACATTGTGGCATCAAATAGGGACTAGGCTTCAATTTTCATCCGCATGCCACTCCCAAACTGATGGACAAACCGAGGTTGTCATTCAGAGTTTAGGAAATCTTTTAAAGTGTCTAGTAGGTGAGCATGTTCGAAGTTGGAATTCTATCTTACCAGTCGCAGGGTTTACATATAACAATTCAGTTAATAAAACCACAGGGATGAGTTTGTATCAAACTGTCAACGGTTACAAGCCTAGAACACCAATCAATCTTATTCCAATGTCAGCAAGTCATAGGTCATCTGAGTCTGTACCTACATTTGCATATCGCATACAGGAATTGTATGCCGAGATTAAAAGAAAAAATAATGTGAATAACAAAATGTTAAAGTTTTCTATAGATTCTCATAGAAGGTTTAAAGAGTTTCAAGAGGGTGATTTTATGATGGTCCGAATTAGATCTGAGCAATTTCCTCAAGGGATTGCTACGAAGTTACAGGCTCGTAGTGTTGGACCCTATCAAATTTTAAGACATGCAGGGCTTAATGCTTATGTACTAGATTTACCAACAGATTTGGGTATTAGTTCAACTTTCAATGTGGAAGACCTCGTTCCGTCCTATGGCCCAGAAATTATCCCACCTAACCTGAAATATCTACATCTGGCCCCATTTCTGTCCCTCTCCCCACACCATTACCACCACTTTCATGTCCTTCTCGGGAGATAATTGAGGATATTCTAGAAGATTCGATTGTGTCTACAAATCAGTGCGGATACCAGAAGTATTTAGTCAAGTAGAAAAACAAGTCGGAGTCAGAGAACGCTTGGATCACGAAAGAAGAGTTCCAACAGAATGATCTGGATCTCCTTGAGTGCTACCTTGATCAATATTCATCGAGGATGAATTCTTCCAACCAAGGGGGAATTGATGAGGACATTCGATTCAAAGCTCTGCCTATTGTGTACCGAAGGCGGAAGAAACAATTCAAGATGCTACGCACCTTACGAAAGACGCAAAGGAAAATGAAGGGACGCAAGGAGCAACTAAAAGTGGAACAATTTTTATGCACAACTTCTGTGCAAAATCGATCGTTCAAAGTTCTACCCCGATCGATCGAGTTCGACTTGAGAGGCGTATTAAACTAACACCGTCATCAGTCCGTCGTCGATCGATCGAGGCTTAAAATCAATTGATCGAGATCGCGTGCGAATTTTTTATTAAAAGTCCAACCCTTATGGACGGATTTTGACTATTTTGCTTTAATTAGTTTCTAAGACTTTCTATTTTTGTCCTTCAGGATTTTAGCCTATATAAAGAACCTAGTAAACAATATTAAGATTTAATTATTGGTTTATGAAAATTACTTTTTGCATATTTGAGAGCTTTTTTGAAGGTTTCTTCGAGGGTGTGATTCTCTTAAACTTGGAAGAGCGATTCTTCTTTCTGCTTGCGGTTTGGTGCGAGATCAACTTTTCTATCCTTCTTATCTACTCTTTTCTCCATTAATGTGTAAGTGCATGATTGATTTATTTCTTTAATCCCTAAAATCTGGAATTAATTGTGTTTTGCTTGTTCGACCTTTCCGTAACCTAAACCTAAGATCAATCGACCGTCTTAACACCAAACTTCTTCTATTTGAGCCCTAAAATTTCCATATGCCTAGAATCTAAATTTTATTGTTTCCCGCGGAATTGAAAGAACTCACTTGTGTTCATTCTATACCCTAAATTGTTGACTTCTAGATCTTATAGGGAACGTACTGTAGAAGTAACACTACTTTGGGCTAAATCAAATTATTTAATTGAGATTCTCTTTATTTTCTTTGATTAATTTGTTAGAAATTTCATACTTTAATATTTGCATTAATTCACAAATTAATCTCATCCAATCATATTAGGGTTTGTGTTAATTCCAACATCACATCTATAAAAAGTTAAGGGCATAAGATTAAACAATTCTACTTGTTTTAACCACAAGATCTAGTTAAAGGCATAGATTCAGGTACATTCATCTGAATCGGATGGTTCATTTATCAATCACTTTCAGTTGTCAAATCATCAAACTTTACATGATATATAAAGAAGCGACCTCAACTCTTTCATGTGATTTTTCTTCGCTAAAAATGTCTTTTTAGCATTTGGACTTTGGATAGAGGTATTTGAAATTGAAATGCTGCATTTGAGACCCTCAAATAGAAATCCATCATTTGAATTAGCTTAGACTTGGATTAAGAAAATCCACCTTGATTTCAAATGACATAGTATAAATTAAAGGAATTTGAAATAACTCTTCTCACAAGTTATTTCAAATCAAAATCAGTTGGATCAGATTCTTAGGAAGAGCAGCATCTCCAACTCTGTATTTCGGGTCACACGAGGAGCAACTTCTCTCCATTCCTATAAGCATAAAAACTGAAAGGCAAGTCTCTCTCTCTCTCTCTCTCTCTCTCTCTCTCTCTCTCTCTCTCTCCCTCCATGAAACCACACGACCTTACTCTTTCACAAATTCTTCACTTCCCGGTTCCAAATTATATTTTAGAAAAAGAGAATTTAGAGAGAGAGAGAGAGAGAGAGAAAGATTATGGAAGGTTTATTAATCTCTCTCAACCACACGACCATACTCTTTCACAAATTCTTCACTTCCTAGTTCCAACTTATATATTTTAGAAAAGAGAAAATTAGAGAGGGAAAGAAAGATGATGGAAGGTTTATTAATCTCTCTCTCTCTAACTTCAATTGAATCTAGACTCCAGAGCTTCTCTTTCTTATCTTACCTTGCACGTACAATAAATAAGGGGGATGCTAATAAACACCCCTCCACCAAATACTGAATATCCCCCATTAAGTACAAATGAAAATTGTTGACTGCTTCGAATCGGATGGAGTTTTTTTCATTCTGATCTTTCACACAACTAATTTTGAGATCATGGGCATATCATCAGACGGTAAGTATTTTATTCCATGTGGCACACATCCCAAAAAAGTGACCCAAAGACCCATGGTACAAAATGCTCATGGCACCTTTTGGAATGGGTGCCAAGTGGAATAAGAAACTGGCAGTCTGATCATATTCCCATGGTCTCCAGATCAGTTGTGTGGAAGATTGGAATGAAAAAGATCTCCATAATCCGAATCAGAGCAGTCAACGATTTTGAGCTGTATTTAATGGGGATATTCAGTATTTGGTGGGGTTGTTTAGTAGCAGCCCATTATTTTATGGATGATTAAGTAATAGTGGTTAGGTTATGCTAAAATGTGTTCTTATTCAAGATGTCCAATTGAAAAAATTTATAAATTCTCAACTCAAATTCAAATACACTGCTTATCCATCCAAACAAGGGATTTCTAAATCCGAATATTTGAAATTCTGGATTTTAAACGCTTGGATTGCAAATTATTTTCTTAGATTCAAATAATAGTTCCCAAACGCACCCTTAAGGATATCTTGCCTCCAAAAAAGTTTTGTGAGATTGATAAACTCCCAATAAAGTATTTAAGTGTGTGTGTGTGTGCGCGCGTGTGCGTGTGTTCGTGAGAGAGAGTAGGTATTAGGTGCTCGATCCAAGCACCAAGGGCAATCAGTGAGTCAATCTCCCTCTGCCAAACTAGCAAAAACCTTTAAAAAATGCACAAATATTTATGAGTGCACTAAAAAAAAGATGTGCAGGGGGAGAGCACCTAATATCAATTGTATATAACATCATTATCATCCCCTTGTCCCATCTATCTGTGGTCGAAGTTGCAAAGGTTATTTCTCCAGACAATTTTCTTCAAGGGTAAGCTTTTTGTTGCTCCAAAATTTGTCATGTCATTTCTAACTACTTCTCTCCAAGGATTAATTAATCTTCCTCTTCTACTTTTGTCCATTTCTATCGTTTCAAACCTTGGTCAAGGGTTATTTCCAACCTCCAATGGATGCCCCCAAACTATCTCAAGCAAAGTGGTTTTTTTTACCTCTTTTATTCGGGCCACTCTTAAACTTCCTCTTAGTACACTTTAGCTACTTTCTTTTAGTAGGAGTTTGACTTGATAAATCTCTGTTTTACTTATTCATGTGCAGTGAAAAAGGAAACAGAGAACACATTTTTTACTCCAATTTCATAGCTAACCTCTAAATTGTGGTTATACATGTATTATGCAAGGTTTGGTAACTAAATCGAAATCAATTCCCTAGTTATTTTTTTAGTTGCCCAAAAAGGTAGTTAGAAATCCTCAGTTTAAAACCAAACAGACTCAAAATGCATCCAAAGGGGAAATTTCTAGATCCATATATTTCAACCCCTGCATTTTGAACCCCTGGATCTCAAATACGGGGACTAAATCCAAATCCTCATTCCCAAATGCATCCTTATAGATTTTAAGAAACCTTAAAATGGAGTGAGAGGGTTTTAGTGGAAATATCCCTTTGGTATTCTTGTACTTACCATACAGAACAATGGCATTCCATGAGCCGTCATTTTAGTAAAATGATGGTTCATAGAATGCTCGTCAGATTTGGTAATTATAAGAATATCAAAGCGAAATTTCAATCAAAATGCCCCCACCCATTTTTAATTTAGTAATCTTTTTAAAATGTATACAGGCATTTCACGTCCAATTTTTATTTTTTTTGAGGACATTGCTAACCTCATACTAAAGGTTTTGACATTAGCTTTTTAGCCCATTAGATGAGGCTAAGTCTTTATGCAGTTTAGCATATGAGGTTATGTGAGACTCAGATTTAGTAGATAATTCCAAAAATGTTCTTGATTTTGTTTTTTTTTTAAATAATGCTATTCCACTTTTTCCTTAAGAACCATATTAAAGTAAAAGGAAATAGCAGCCACAATACCTGTCCTGTTAGCAAGAAAGCTCTTTTCCCAACATCGGTCTTGCCAAAAATCAATTCAAGTTCAGCCCTCTGCTACTCCTTTGGGCTAATTTAAATTAAACTTTAACGGATGTTCCCTAGGGAATCCAGGGTTTGCAAGGAAGGAGGATTGACCATCAACTCTGATGGGTCATCAATTATTTCGCTTTACCATTTGGCATGTGTTCTAAGAATGAAGTGGAGTTGAGAGCTGTTGCAGTTGGAATTCAGAAACTTTCAGGACCAGGTTGCCATAACAGTACCAAATGTGTCAAAAATTGGCCAAGTGGTCTACGGCTGATCCCATGGAGGTATCTTGCAATAAGGGTAAAATCATTGAGGATATTCAGAGTACGAATGCTAAATTCAAGCATGTTTACAGGTCTGGGAATCAGGCTTCAGACTTGCTAGCAAAAGAGGGTTCTAATAAAAAGGAAGAAATGTAATCATTTTGGTGTTTGTTTACTATTTTTTGAGTTTTCTGTTCTTGGGAGGAGCACCTTGTTGTCCCAGATAAGTATGTTCTTGTTCTTTTTGTTTTACAGAAAGCTCCCTCCCTCCCTCTATATATATATATATACTGATCAAATTTCTATTTTTTTATATACATGGTTAAGGGGCACTTGAGTGGTAGAGTTCCAACCTTAGTTGCACGAAGCGGGAGTGACGAAGCAGAAATTTTAAAAACATGAAGCGGGAGCGCAATTTTATTTATATATATTCAAAAAGTTCAATTAAGCTCTTAAGTTGTATCTTCATATTTAAGTAGATGAGAGTCCCATGAGCATAAGAAAACTTCCAAAATTCAAACTTCAATATTTAATTAGATGACAAAAAATTTAAAACATTTTGAAATAGGTAGGGATATGTATTATGCAAGTGTAGGTTTTGATTAGGTGCACTTTTAGATACACATGTCAATATTTTTAACGCTGGATATTAAAGCATACCGATCGATTGGCTCTGCTTCTTTTGTGGCTGCAATTTTTTTACTGTGACAAGTACTAATGATGTAATTCCAAGTGGACTGTTTGGATTAATCAGGATTGACCAAATGTACATTCCATTTGGCATAACACATGGAGTACACACAATCTAGACTTACAACATATATGTATGCAACCCTAACCATGAGACCTATCTGACGGTCAAATGTTCATTCTACATGGGGAAAATCACCAAAATGACTTGATAGCCTTTCTTATGGTATGCCTATGATCATGGTCACTTTTTGGGGATTTGGACACGTGGAATCAACGTCTGACCATCAGATAAGTTGGCCATGATCTCGAGATCTATACTGTGGAAGACTGTAAGGTAAAACGATCTCCATCGACTGGTTCGTGGATGTCAACAGATCTGATGGCAGGAAACATGATTACACATAAAAAAGCTTCGGTTGCAGAAAAATTTGTACCAAACCACTCTTAAACTTGAGGGATCTTCAGTGTAAACTCCAAATTTAAGGATTTTGACATAGTAACCATATCTTTTATATATAAAGGGGTACCTTTATTAATCCTAAGGATGATATTTATAAAAGTATAAGAGGAAAGAGGGTATATATTTTCAAAATCCAACTTTAATGGATTTTAAAAAGGATACCCAGCCCAACATTATATCCTTTGGCACTTCGTAGAGAGAGAGAGAGAGAGAGAGAGAGAAGGAAGAAGAAGATCAAGAAGAAAGAAGAAAGAAGAAGAAAAAAAGTAGATGCAGCTGCAATGGAGGAAGAAGATTCTGATCTGTGAAGAACAAGAAAATGATGAATAAACTCAAGTATGCTTTAGTTTAGGGTTTTTTATATGCTCTCTATATTGATTTTTTTCAATTGTCAGATCGTCTAGTATTTTTTTTTAATTTATTTTCTGATGAAACCCCATTTCTACTGGCATTTTTTTTGCATATACAGAACAGTTTCATAGGTGTATAACTCAAACACCGGATACCATTCTCTCTCTCTTTATTTTACGCCAGAAGCGTCAAAACCGCAGTTCCTACTTTTAGGAACCGCAGTTCCTATGCGGGTCCGTTTCCAAAATGAGGAACTGCAGTTCGCTAAAATCATAGAGGCGTTTGAGCGTTTCCTGCTACTAAGGTTCCAACCCTGAACTGAGTGCAAATCACATGCCATGTGATCTCAAGTTGTACCACATCCTCGAAGCATTCACTTGTCCCTAAAGGGTTTTAGAAAAGGAATTTAAAATTAGACTTTTTTGCCCTTCATTTAGCATATCAAAGATATGGTTTTTTCAGCCAAAAATTTTGCCCCTAAAAAGCTTCAACCTTGACCACAAATCAACGATGCAAAAATATCTTTTTCTTTTCTTTTTGAATGTGTTGATCGACTCTGTGCATGTTAATGTGGCACTTGATCCTCGGATTAGCTGCAGTGCTGCACCTATGGCACCCAAATGAGTCGAGTGTAGAGTTCAACTCTACAACTCAACTGTAGAGTGTCGTCATATATATATATATATATATATATATATATATATATATATATATATATATATATATATATATATATATAATCATCATTACAGCCTTTCCATATATTCGGGATTGGCTTTGCGAATGCTATATATCCACTCGCTTATGATCACGCTAAGCCCTCTGTAAGTGTGCATTCCTTCATATCCCTTCTCACTGTTTCCCTCCAAGTCTTCAGTGGTGTTCCCTTGTTCCTACTTTGTGCCTGTAGCATCTCAACCCTTCGTAAAGGGTCTGCTTCTAGCCCTCGATGAACAAGTCAAAACCACCTCAAACGACATACCTTTATAGATGTCGCTCTCAAATTTCCACTTATACACTCATTCTTAATTTTATCCTTTCGTGCTACTCCACACATCCATCTTCAGTGGTGCTCCCCTTTGCCTACTTTGTGCTTGTAGCGCATCTCAACTAAGGAAGCACCCATACGGGTACGGGATACAAGTACAGCGATTAGGCAATTTTCAAAAAAACAGGATATGATACGACAGGGATACGTATATATATATATATATATATATATATATATATATATATATACCTTTTTTTGTTATTTCTAAGAGTAAAAATAAATAATAAGCACAAAACAACTTTTTTAAAAATCCAAAAAATATTCATTCTAGGAACAGGCCATTAATAAGATTGGTAAACAACAAAATCCCCAAATCCCATAAAAAATGAGTCGTAGAAAACCCTACGAAATTTACCCATAAAGCCTAAAAATGATTAAAGAAAGAACTAAAGAAGAAAAAATACTGACCTCAATCGTCAAATGGGTCAGTTGGGGAGATAGACGCATGTGAAGCTGGGTGGGTGGGTGGGGGTGGGGAGAGAGAAACAAAAACGGTTTCGAAACCTCTAAAATCTGAATAACACCTTTTATACGGGCGAAAAGAATCTTGAAAAAAGTGGTTGTTGTGTCGCGGGAGTATCCCGCACGCACCCAATATGTATCGCGGACGTATCCCGAACGTGTCGAGTAGGTGCGGCGCAAATCAATTTTTTTTGTTAAGTGGGTGCGTACAAGATATGCATGCAACCGTATCGTAAAGGTATCCCGTACCCGATACGTATCGGACACGTGTACGGCACCAATTTTGGAGTATCGATGCTTCCTAGATCTCAACCCTTCATAAAGGATCTGCTTCTGGGCTTCGATGAACAAATCCAAACCACCTCAAACGACATTCCTTTAAAGGTGTCACTCTCAAATTTCTACTTATGTACTCATTCTGAATTATTCTTTCGTGCTCTCCAAACATCCATCTCGGCTACATGTACTCTATCTCTCTACGCTTTCTATAGTGCAACATTCTGCACCGTATGATATGGAAGGTTTAACCATCGTATTATAAAAATATCCCTTCAATCTAAGTGGAACTCTTGGGTCGCACAATTATCCACTTAATTTGCTCCATTTCATCCAACTTGCATTATTCCTATTTGAGGCGTCCTTTTTTCCCAAGAAACTACATGTTCGCACGGATTTTTATATTCTAAAATAGAGTTGAAATTTTTCTTCTAATTTCAGAGCTAGAAATTAATAAAGGCTTAAATGCCTATTTATAGAAGAGAGGAAAATCTCTAATTAAAGATGGATTAGGAATCCTTAATGGACTCTGATTCCCACGCAGGGACCCCGCATGGGTCCCTTTCCCTCCCTTCCTCTCTTTCTCTCTCATGGCCCAGTGCGGGGTCCCTTTCCCTCCCTTCCTCTCTTTCTCTCACGGCCCACGCAGGGCCCCGTGCGTGGAACCTCTCTTCTCTTTCTTTCTTTCTCTCTCGTCTTTCTCTCTCATGACCCACGCAGGACCCCTGTGTGGAACCTCCCTTTCTCTCTCATGGCCCATGCAGGGACCCCTGTGTGGAACGTCTCCTCTCTCTTTTTTTCTTTTCCCTCTTCAATGGGCTCATGCGGGACCCCGCCCGCGTTGACCCTTCATTTTTCATCTCATCTTTACCATAGATCCGAGAAGAAGCTATGAAGACCGTTGGATGGCAACTTACAGTAACCACCACGGTAATTCTATAAATAGCAACCTCCCCCCTCAGATTTCCGAATCAGAATTTCTCTACGCCAAATCTCTGCTACTTTGACTCCGGAAAACATTGCGAAGACTTTCTCCTCTTCTCTTTCTTCTAAGGTAGACACTTAGATTTATACGGGCTCGCTTAGAGCCCATGGCTAAGTATTCTTCAGTCTTATTCGGGACTATGTGGGCCTATTACAGGCCCATGCCCGTGACCCTATAAACATGGGACTATGTGGGCCTATTATAGGCCCATGCCCGTGACGATTATGCAAGGAATATAAATATGGGACTATGTGGGCCAATTATAGGCCCATGCCCGTGACCCTTATGTATATCAGTATATGGGATATACTTAGGACTATATGGGCCCACGGGCCCATGCCTAAGCCCTTATAAGTACAAGTTACACTTATCAACATTAAGTTGACCTCTTGCATAAATTGGGTTGCAATTATAGATTCGGAGAACGCTTTATAGCCGTGAATACCTCACCATGGCCACAATTGACTTTGGTTACTCATCGCTTATTACGGTCGAAATCAACACTAATTTACAACAATCTTTCTACTTGCACTCACAACCATCAGATTACCTGACTATATGGGCCCGCGCCTCACCGGCCCATGCCTAAGCCCTTATACGTATCAACATTATTAAGTTGACCTCTTGCATAAATTGGGTTGTAATTATAGATTCGGAGAAAGCTTTAGCCGTGAATACCTCATCATGGCCACAATTGACTTCAGTTACTCATCGCAATCAACACTAATTTACAACAATCTTTCTACTTACACTCACAACCATCGGATTACCAGATTTAAATCATACTCAAAACTAAAGTTGCCCTCACGGTTCGGATCATCATTCCCTTAAATTTAGGGTTTGGATCTTAATCTCGAGATCGGAAACTCTTACAAAGTATTAGTCAAATCCAATTGTTGACTTGTTGACTTTTGATCAAACGATCAGAATACGAGATCATAACGAGATCCAACGGTGAATGTCACATGTTGAACAAATATTATGATTTTAGTCAAATCCAACAGTGGATGTGTTAACTTTTAATCAAAAGATCATAATACGAGATCTTAACAAGATCCAACTATGGATTTGTCACATATTGACCAAATTTTATGATTTTTGTCAAATCTAACGGTGGATGAGTTGACTTTTAATCAAACAATCATAATACAAGATCCAACGGTGGATTTATCATATATTGACCAAATCTTTTTATTTTGGTCAATTGACCAAATCTTATGATTTTGGTCAAATCCTGGATTCATTAACTTTACGATTAAATAATTGTATTATAAGATTATTACATGATCTAATGGTGAAATCATCACAAAATAACCTATAATGATCACATCTTAAGGAATTTTGATGATATCAAACCCATAATTAGATATCGCATAACCAAAAGTGTTAATTCTTTGGATGATCAGACATCAAAAAATGGACCCAGTGTTTGAATTCATCTTCCAGACAAGTGAACGAGAAATCATCATGAGACTCGTCCACGAACTTCTCATGCCCATATTTGACCATGCCTATAGAACAGATGGGCCTAACTTTCGGAGGAGGGGCTCTCTCATCCGACGTCCTCTATTTCACATCACTCGGATCTATGACGAAGAGAGCATACTACGCATCCATCTCATACCATGACCGATTGAAGATGTTATGAAGACTTAGACTTGGGATTTATTTATTTCAAAGATATAATTACTTTTCTTTAGTAGCTTTTAATAGAGGCATTCATTTTGATGTAATTAACGGGGAATCGGCTGCGATACCCAAAAGTGCAAAATCCACCGTTTCAATAAAACCCTCTCCTAGCGAAGGAAAATTTGTTATAATTTATTTATGTTAGATTTATATTCTACCCTAATTTCTTGTTTACGCTACAACATTTACTTACTACATGCTAAATGTAATATTTGAAAGTGGAAAAGTGAGACTTTTGACTAGTAGCAATGACCCAAATGTTATAGTTTGTAATGTCATGCTATGCATTCAATCCATATTTAACTATCGAGAAAAATTAAACTCAAACAATTCAATCCAAAGGAAAATCATGTGGTGCATGATCTCCAGCAAGCACAACTCCAGCCAAACTCTACACCTCATGCACAACTTCCTAGTTATAGTGTATGAAGTACAACAAAACACTTTCACAGCCAAAAGCAACTTACAACCTGTACAGGATTAAGAAACAAAAAAATGAGTCCTACTTCTCCAATCTTTGCATCATCATTGCATTATCCCGTGTATATGAAGTTGACTTTGTAAGTCCTACTTCTCCAATCTTTCCTCTTTAGGGCAAAACTCCATCCCATTTCTCCACTCTTTCCACTTTAGGGCAAACTCAATCCCTCTGGAATCCCTTCGTGTCGCTACCTATTACTTCCCTTTACATCTTTATTGGTCTTCCTCTTCTCCTACTTGTTCATGTATTGTAGCAATCCTTTCCATAGGGGTTGTTTCAGGCCTCCAATGGACAGCCCCAAGTACAAAAAAATCAAATCATGCCAGCGAATATCCAAATTGGATGGTTAGGAATGTTTTTTAATGCCTAACATTTATTCAACCTTCATGGCGAATATGCAATCAATCCTGCTAGCTGCAAAGTGACAGATCCTTTAAAAATGGCCAACATGTGATTTATCTACCATTAGACTTTTCCTTAAATTTAATATTTTAATTGCTTGATTCTTCAATTCTTTTTAAATCCAGAACATTTTTCCATCCATAATCAAATTCAAATAGCCCTAATTATCTTATATCAAAATTATTTGGACATTTTTAGAGAAGAATATTCCTCATGATGCCTGTAAATCACTTATCACGTTGATATATGTTTGCATACAGGTAGTACACATTACTGTTTCATCATTTTCCACTAAATCAATGTAGTATACCGAAGTTTATGAGATAAACAAATACTTAAAAATCAAAGTAACATAGCCTCACAAGAACATGTACCAACATAGATATGTCGATCAGTACAGGAGAAGAATAGAATAGAATCAACAGATTCACTCTTATCTACAAAAAAAAAAACTATACGAAAAATAAAAACCAAATGTGCTAACTATCGGAACAAAAACACATTCAAATGAATAAGATGTAGAATAAATAAACTACATATGAAATGTGTCATGTTGCAGAAATGAATTCACTTACAAGCCATTTATCACGAGCATAAAGAACAGTGTTTAACATGTTCTCAAACAGTAGAAAATAGCCCATCCACTCTGAAATGATGATATCCACATGGGCAACTGGAAGCACAATTTCTTCAACCTTTCCCTTCAGAACTGTTATAACTGAAACAAGGAAAATATGCATAGAACAGGTGATGTTATGAGGCACTATTGAGGCATTTGCTTTTACAAACTCCAATTTCACATTAACCATCTCGGCCAGTTTTGAAATACTCAGCACTCGTCTGAACGGGGTTTGGGCCAGGAAGCAAGTTTTTATACGATATGCAAGTATCAATATTAGGAAAAATGTCAACAGTTTATGAAACACGGGAGGATACTCACCATCAGAAAATCCATTTGCTTGTACAATCTCTTTTGCCATGTCAGCCATAAGTGAGCATTCAACCTGCCACATGAAAGGTAATTGCATCAATTATTACAGAATGGACAAGTGCACCAACAACAAACTTATACAGTTAGTTGAGATACTTTTATCACATTTAGGAGTTTAATGTAAGAAGTTTACCTTAATTAGAAGATCAAGTCTGCTTTGGATATATATTATATATTATGGGGAAATGGATGATGGCCAGCCCATTGACCCTTAATATTGAGCTTTGAACAACTTAGAAGCTCTCTACTTATTATTTTTCTGACTTGATTCTCAGCAAATTTGAAGCTCAATCTTATTTGTAACCTTTTATGGCACATGTATTTGCGTCAATTGGAAGCAGAAAATGGTACTTTTGGCATTCAAAGTTTAGGCCTCTTAGTATGAAAGCAAGACATTCTCGCATTCAAAAATAGGACCTTTTCAGATTCAAAAATAATTCTTATATTCAATATTTGGTACAGTAGAAGGATTAGGCTGACTTCAGAGAATGCATGCAGACTTGATGATGAACTCAGAAAGCTTGATGACAATTTGTCCAAAGGTATGTAAAGAGATAATTGGCGTGGTAATTTTCTCCAAGGAAAAAATGATGGCATTTGTATTTGAAGAAAGGTACTTCAACCAATTTTCTTAGGTCTAGCAAGAACGATAAAAATAAGTTTACTGAGGTTAACAAAAGTCTAACCATACAACACTTAAAAAGAAGGGCACAAAAATTAAGGGGCTCACATAGTAGGGCCTATTACAACGTCACCATGATGCAATAGCATTTGGCCTACAAGCTGAATCATATAGCTCTGAACAATTTATTTTTTTTATTACAAGGGATTAAATTAGTATGGGAGTTATGGATTGCATGTTTGAATGCTAGAATAGATTATATCATGGTACAAAAACTTAATAGATTATATCATGGTACAAAAACTTAAGAGGAGACCAGTATCCGTCAATACTTATTGGAAACAATAAGTATCAGTTGATAATCATATATATATATATATATATATATATATATATATATATATATATATACCATAGATGTTCCACACGCCAATTTCTAAAGATTCAAATACCACGGCACGAGCTTAGGAAAAATTAAATCAAAAAAAAAAAAATCGAATATATATAGAAAAAAAAATTGAAGGGAAATATTAGAGAGCCAATTGAGATATGTAATGAAAAGATAGATAGTGTATGTTACGTACCTAACTAAAAGTATGCTATATCATACGAATCATTTTCACGGACCCAAGCCTTTTATTTTATAAATTACTAAAATTTACATAGTTTTTTTTTAACGACAGTTCATTTTACCATGTAAAACTAGGAACAATTTGAAGGATCACGTGGTATTTTCTTGCATGCCTAGAAGTAGAGTTGATGTGAACTTTAGATCCGCCTGTTTGAATCGTGGTCGGATAAAAAGAAGACGTCAAAAGAGAAAGTGGACCTGCGAATGGGTTTTAAACAAAGGCCCGTTAAAGACCCATTAGATCAGAGAGAAGAAAATCCAAAATTTATTAGGGTCTTCAACTTTCAATCCCGTCACTTTTATGTTTGGCATATTTTGAAGTGTCAAACAAAGTCGGATTGATGAGAAATTTGTCATATTTGAAAGCTTATCGAAGTAGTTTTCCAACGAGCAAACAAACGTGCAATTCCGACAGTTATGGTCAGTTTTCAGAAGCTGCACAGAAAGTAACAAATTTCAAGAATCCTAATTGAATTAGGATTAGTCTCTTTTAGTATTTTATTTTAGAAAATACAAGTTGCTTCTTTTATTAGAAATAGGATTAGTTTCCTTATTGTTTTAGGACTTTATTTTATTGTTTTAGAAGAATTAGGATATTTCTTTTATTTAAACTAGGAATTAGAGTTATACTAGGATTTCTAGTTTTATGCATTGGTTAAAGGCTTGTAAACCCTTTTATTATAACTTTTTGGTTAATGAAAATTGCTTATGCAAAATTGAGAGTTCTAAACTTTTGTGAGAGTGTAATTCTCTCAATCAGAGAGCGATTATTCGATTCCCACTTGCAGTTTAGTACGAGGCCAACTCTTCTTCCATCTCATCTTCTTTAGATCTACAGTTTGCGTAAGTAGTGTAACCCTAATTATTTTATTTATTTCCTAAAATCCAAAATCAACCTATTTGTTCATCATAAATCATTATTAGCCTTTTTAATTTTGTTCGGTATCGAGAGAACCCACTTGCGAGTTCGTTCGACGCCCAAAAACTATTGGAGATGTAGCTGTTCATAAGAACCCTAGTCTTCTAGATCCGCGATAGGGAACGTACACAAAAGTAAAGCTATTTTGGGTCGAAATTAAAGCATCTAATTGGATTTCTATAATTTTCCATGGGAATTTGTTATGAGAAATTGTTATTTTTAATTGGTTAAATTAATTTTAATCCTAATCTCAGCCCTAGCATTGCATTTAGTAAGTTCCCGCATCAAGTGTGTTGTGTTCAAGAGTGTCCAAGTGCCACCAAGTGTCGGTATGACAAAAATTTCAAAAGTAGAATGACCTAGGTAACAGTGGATACTAGACTAAAAAGCACTGGAACCATTAGTAGTACCCATACTGTTATGTTATGGTGAAGAAAGTTTTGGGTACATGTTTTACTGATGCAATGTTGGCATGACATAAGTGTGAAATTTATATTGCTATTGGTACGAAATAGATATGAAATTGATATGAAATGGGAAGAGAATTTGTAGATGGTTCGGAATAGACCCAAGCGATTCCCGCAAAGAGTTCTAAAGAAGTTACAAGCTCATTGTACTAGACCCTATCAAATCTTAAAGCGTGTCGGTTCTAATGCTTACATCTTAAATCTTCCGTCGGATTTGGAGATCAGCATGACTTTCAACGTAGAGGACCTTGTTCCATTCTATGGCCCTTCAACTATTCCTGCCAACCCCTTTGAGCCTTTTACATTAATGAACCAATAATTTCCCTACCTACATTGCTACCCCCACCTACTTGGCAAACTCGTGAGATCCTCAAAGATGCGATGGACGATCAGATTGTATCCACCAACCAAGGGGGACTTCAGAAGTACTTGGTCAAGTGGAAGAACAAGAGCGATTCAGAGAATACGTGGATTATACAAGAGTTTCAGCAGATTGACCCGGATCTCTTGGACCTCTATCACAACCAGTATTCATCGGGAATGCATCCTTCTAATCCGGGGAGAGTTAGTGGGGACGTCTGATTCAAGCCTCTTCCGATCGAGGTTCCCTATATATTGTCTGTGATCACGATCGTGAAAATCCATGTCAACCAAAGTTCGAGGTCGAACTTTTTCAAAGTAGAGGGGATTGATGCGAACTTTAGATCCGTTTGTTTGAATCGTGGTCGGATAAAGAAGAGACGTCAAAAGAGAAAGTGGACCTGCGAATGGGTTTTCAAAAAAGGCCCGTTAAAGACCAATTTGATCAGAAAGAAGAAAATCCAAAATTTATTAGGGTCTTCAACTTTCAATCCCATCACTTTTATGTTTGGCTTATTTTGAAGTGTCAAACAAAGTAGGATTGATGTGAAATTGGTCATATTTGAAAGTTTGTTGAAGTAGCTTTCTAACGAACCAAAAAACGTGCAATTCCGACAAGTATTAAAGAAGTTATGGTCAGTTTTCGAAAGCTGCACAGAAAGTAACGAATTTCAAGAATCCTAATTGAATTAGGATCAGTCTCTTTTATTATTTTATTTTAGAAAATAAGAGTTGTTTCTTTTATTATAAATAGGATTAGTTTCTTTATTGTTTTAGGACTTTATTTTATTGTTTTAGAAGAATTATGATATTTCTTTTATTTGAACTAGAATTAGAGTTATAATAGGATTTCTAGTTTTATGCATTGGTTAGCCTATTTAAAGGCTTGTAAACACTTTTTTTACAACTTTTTGGTTAATGAAAATTGCTTTTGCAAAATTGAGAGTTCTAAACTTTCGTTAGGGTGTGATTCTCTCAAACGGAGAGCGATTCTTCGATTCCCGTTTGCGACTTGGTGCGAGGCCAACGCTTATTTCATCTCTATCTTCTTTAGATCTACGGTTTGCGTAAATAGCGTAACCCTAGTTATTTTATTTATTTCATAAAATCCAAAATCAACTTATTTGTTCATCATAAATCATTATTAGCTTTTTAATTTTGTTCGGTATCGAAAGAACCCACTTGCAAGTTTGTTCGACACCCTAAAACTATCGGAGATCTAGTCGTTCATAATAACCCTAGTCTTCTAGATCCGCGATAGGGAACGTACACGAAAATAACGCTATTTTGGGTCGAAATTAAAGCATCTAATTGGATTTCTAGAATTTTCTATGGGAATTTGTTATGAGAAATTATTATTTTTAATTGGTTAAATTAATTTTAATCCTAATCTTAGCCCTAGCATTGCATTTAGTAGGTTCCCGCATCAAATTGGTATCAGAGGCATTGGTTTAGTTTTAAGGTTTTAGTGTTCATATAGGTTTTAAGGTTTATTTTGTTATTAATTTAGAATTGCATCATTTCAAACTTGTCTAGGGTCTATCTAGCTCGTGTCTGACTTTTATCTGAATTTTTTTCGTCTATTTTTTGTCTAGTTTTTTTGTCTAGCTTCTGTCTAGATTTTTCATCTGATTTGGATTTTTCATCTAGCTTTTGTCTGATTTTTTGCCTAACTTTTTGTCTATTTTTTGTCTGACTTTTGTCTTGCATCACTTAATTTCATAATTGCATGTCATTTCAATCTTATTGCATTTTTTTTCATTAGTGTGCACGTCTAGTGTTTGACAAAAGTCTTCATCTATTGTTGGTTCATAGTGTTTGCCTTTTCTATTATTGTGTCGGAGTTGTATTTGTGTCAAGCATCATGTATGAGTCACTTACACGTCACCGTGAATTCCTTACCCGTCATGAAAGGGTACTAGCCAAACAAGAAAACCACTACACTCCAAATTATTGGCAAAGTCCCAAAAATCATGATGAGAATAGAGTTAGGGGATACCCTCATCATCGTGAACCCAAGTACGAGTGTACGACCCTGCCGAGCAGTTTCTCAAATCTATTCAGAATGAGGTTCTAAGTTTTGAGGGATGGTTAAACCCCAAAAGTTGTCTAGTATAGAGAAATATTTTGATTGGTATGGCGTGCCAAATGAGTATAAAATTAGGCTAGCAAAAACAAAGTTGGAGGGTAATGCCAAAAAATTTTGGACTCGAGTAAAACATCGTACTAAATCTCTTCGGAATAAACACATCTCCACATGGGAGGACATGACGGTGAAACTTATCGAAAAGTATGTCCCTTTAACACACTGTCACCTTCTACGAAATTTGAAAACCAAGACAGATAGGTGTCCTGATTCCCTTAAGTGTCAAGGATTCGAGCACTTTGCATACCAATACCCCACAAAATTTCTCACTCCGAATTTATTGACTAAAAGAGTCCTAAGGAGCCGGAGAATAGGGAAGTGGAAGAAGTGTACGACCCTAGTACCGTGCTGAGTGAAGAGGAGATAGAAGAAGCTGATGAAAGTCTACTTTCTGTTAAAGAGACTTCTATTTCTTTTGTGAGTAGCGATGTTGAGTCACCCATACATGAACCAATCGAATCACTTGCCTATGAGTCATTGGTATCCGTAAAGTTGGGTACACACGATTTGTTAGTGCCCCTTAAATCGAGTATACATGAGTCCATCAAACTAGGTACACAAGAACCATTACGATCAATTGAATCGAGTACCCCAGAGTCTTTGCTTTTGGTTGAAGCGAGTACACACGAGTTAATCGAGTCGAGTGTACATGAGTGATTAGTATCACTTGAGTCATTCACACAAGAGTCGTTAGTGTCAATAGTGTCACCTACACATGAGCATATAGAGTCTGTAAATGCACATAGACCTTTTTTAGGTCCAGCAACGAAACCTTCAGACTAATTCCTTGATGCCCATCCACCTGAGCCCAATCTTATCTACTCATTTGTTTCCAAATACCCACCTGAACAATATGTGAAGAGGTTAGATGGAAAAGTTTTGGGAGATTCACATTTTGTTACCAAGGTAAAGACACACCAAGCATATCGAGAGTATTCTTAAGTGGAAAGGTAAACAGGAAATTAACAACACTTGGACTGAAAGGAGAACGCAATCTAAGAAACATAAGGCATACCTCATCCAGTGGAAGGGTAAGCCGAATACTATAATACACATAGATTTTCTCCCAATGTCCATTCATCAAAGGTCATCAAAGTCTGCATTCACTTTTGCATATTACATTCATGAAAAGGCCATCAGAGTCTGCATTCATTTTTGCATATTGCATTCATAAGTTACATGCTGAGATTAGGAAAAGAATTAATGCGAACAATGAAAAATATAAGTTCTCTACAAATTCTCCTAGACTGCTCAAAGAATTTAAAGAGGGTAATTTTGTGATAGTTCGGAATAGACCCGAGCGATTCTCACAATGAGTTGCAAAGAAGTTACAAGCGCGCGGTACTGGACCCTATCAGATCTATAGCGTGTCGATTCTAATGCTTACATCTTAAATCTTCCGCCGGATTTGGGGATTAGCATGACTTTCAACGTAGAGGACCGTGTTCCATTCCATGGCCCTTCAACTATCCCTACCAACCCCTTGAGCCTTCTACATCTAATGAACCAATAATTTCCATACCCACTTTGCTACCCCCACCTACTTGGCAAACTCATAAGATCCTCGAAGATGTGTTGGACGATCAGATTGTGTCCACCAATCAAGGGGGACTTCAGAAGTACTTGGTCAAGTGGAAGAACAAGAGCGATTCAGAGAATACGTGGATTATACAAGAGTTTCAGCAGATTGACCCAGATCTCTTGGACCTCCATCACAACCAGTATTCATCGGGAATGCATCCTTCTAATATGAGGAGAGTTGATGGAGACGTCCGATTCAAGCCGCTTCCAATCGAGGTTCCCTATATATTGTCTTGTGATCGCGACCGTGAAAATCCATGCCAACTAAAGCTCGAGGTCGAACTTTTTCAAAGTAGAGGGGATTGATGCGAACTTTAGATCCGCCTGTTTGAATTGTGGTCGGATAAAAAGGAGACGTCAAAAATGAAAGTGGAAGTGGACCTGCGAATGGGTTTTTAAAAAGGCCCGTTAAAGACCCGTTTGATCAGAAAGAAGAAAATCCAAAATTTATTAGGGTCTTCAACTTTCAATCCCGTCACGTTTAGGCTTATTTTGAAGTGTCAAACAAAGTCAGATTGATGCAAAATTGGTCATATTTGAAAGCTTATCGAAGTAGTTTTCCAACCAGCCAAAAAACGTGCAATTCCGACAAGTATTGAAGAAGTTACGGTCAGTTTTCGGAAGCTGCACAAAAAGTGACGAATTTCAAAAATCCTAATTGAATTAGGATTAGTATCCTTTATTATTTTATTTTAGAAAATAAGAGTTGTTTTTTTTATTAGAAATGGGATTAGTTTCCTTATTGTGTTAAGACTATATTTTATTGTTTTACAAGAATTAGGATATTTCTTTTATTTGAACTAGGAATTAGAGTTATACTAGGATTTCTAGTTTTATGCATTGGTTTGCCTATTTAAAGGCTTGTAAACACTTTTATTATAATTTTTTGGTTAATGAAAATTCCTTGTGCAAAATTAAGAGTTCTAAACTTTCGTGAGGGCGTGATTCTCTCAAACGGAGAGCGATTCTTCGATTCCCACTTGCGGGTTGGTGCAAGGCCAACTCTTCTTCCATCTCTATCTTCTTTAGATCTGCGATTTGTGTAAGTAGCATAACCCTAGTTACTTTATTTATTTCATAAAATCCAAAATCAACCTATTTGTTCATCATAAATCATTATTAGCCTTTTAATTTTGTTCAGTATCGAGAGAACCCACTTGCAAGTTCGTTCGACGCTCTAAAACTATCGGAGATCTAGCCATTCATAAAAACCCCAGTCTTCTAGATCCGCGATAGGGAACGTACACGAAAGTAACGCTATTTTGGGTCGAAATTAAAGCATCTAATTGGATTTCTAGATTTTTCCATGAGACTTTGTTATTAAAAATTGTTATTTTTAATCGGTTAAATTAATTTTAATCCTAATCTCAGCCCTAGCTTACATTTAGTAAGTTCCCACATCAAGTGTGCTGTGTTCAGGAGTGTCCAAGTGCCACCAAGTGTCGGTATGGCAAAAATTTCAAAAGTAGAATGACCTAGGTTACAGTGGATACAAGACTACAAAGCACTGGAACCATTACTAGTACCCATACTGTTATGTTATGGTGAAGAAAGTTTTGGGTACATCTTTTACGGATGCAATGTTGGCATGACATAAGTGTGAAATTTATATTGCTATTGGTACGAAATTGATATGAAATGGGAAGAGAATTGTAGGTTTGGTACTTGTGTATTTATATTTGCAAAGAAGTACCAAATTTATAATATTTAACTTTTAAGTTACAAAATTGATTAAGTTACCAAATTGATTAGAGGGAGAAACATATATATACTACATTTTGTACGCATTAGCTAATTTAAACCTTCAAAGTCAAGGTATGATAAGTTGTAAAACGAATATACTATCTTTTTGGTGTCATTAGCAATTTAATTAATTCTATTTGTATAGAGAGGTGATAAGTTTTAAATAACGTATGCTATTTTCATGAATGCATTAGTTAATTTGAACTATTTTATTTCAGTTGAATGCTGATAAATTGCAAAACCCACAATAGTTTTTTATTCATTAGTTATAACTTATATACATCTTATATTTTTTTCTTTTAAAGAAACAAATTTTAATTTTATAGTAATAAAATTTCGTTATTGATGAAACTTGATTCAACCATGAAAGAAAAGACTATCAATTATAAAAAATAAACAAATTTCATTACAAAGCGAAAAGAAATTTTCATTACAAAAATAAATGTGTATGAAAAAACTTTTGGAAACATTTCCAAAACTTCTCCAATACTAGTAAGCTCCCGTATTACTTGTACAATGGGTCAAGAAAAATTTCTGAATTAGTTTGGAAATTTACCAACAGTATCGGCCCGAACACAAGAAATTATATCCATGTATTCTAGCATTTTATCTAGACCTAGACTTGAATCCTTGCTTCTTAAAGTGTAGAGAAAGGGGTTTATATTTTTGCAATTCCGCAAGTTTTGAGACAATTTATTGAATTGACACCAAATCAGACAAACTTGGGATTTTTATTTTTGTATTAAAAATACAAATGGTACAATTATATCTTTATTGAAAAAATATAAAAAATGGAAAAGAAATCACTTTAATGTATATAATCAAATGCAAAATAAACCCACATTCACATAATCACATTGCTATAATCAATGAAAACTGAACCTGTTCACATCATGAACACTTAAACATTCACAAAGTACAATGTTAAAGCTCGCCCAATTAAATACTCTTAATCAATATCAAATCCACCTTATAATAAAAAAACCGGGTTCACATAATCATAGCACATTCACATAGACCAACACATATAACATAACTATCAAAGGACATCATGTTTTGTTATGCATTATATAGCTAAACGAGTACATCATGCTCCACAATCAACGCACATTCGCATATACCATCATATACAGCATACACCATACTCCATGTAAAAAAAATATCAAAAACAAAATAAAATTAAAAATCTACCTCAAAAAAATGGCTTTTCCACAATACAAAATCCTACTTATGGTCCTTGTTTTGATCCCACAAAATAGAAGGTTGAATGGGTTGAGGAAAAGAAAGTTTTTAACAAAAACACATAGAAGCAAAAAAATCAGGGATGAAAAAAATAAGGACAAAAGAAGTGACTTTTTTAATGACCCGCATGGTTTAGCACTTAGAAAGGAATAAAAGATCACTTCTGTGAAATTCTTTTAGAAATATTTTATTAAAGAGAAAAGTTATTAAAACATCAAATTTATGTCGCAATGATAGCATTTTTAATAACCCACACCATCAAGGAGTTAAAAAATCACTATATCTGTTGGTACTACTTACAGCTTAAGAAATTTACCTTTTTATAAATAAAAAAATTCAGTCTCGCTTGGTACTCTTTTCTCTCTAGATTAATGGTGGTTTATTCCGCCCAGTACAGAAGAAAGAATGAATATCTCAAGCTACAAAACCCTGACATGTTCTTCCACATTGGTTCTTTGTCGATCCTGACTGGTACCACAATGATAACCAAGATTTTAAACTATGGGGCGAAGCATTTGATAACGGTCTGCAGCGGTCCTCAAAAATACTACACCGAGATAAAGTTGAGATTCAATGGTAATATTTCTAGGTTTGTCCTACTTGTGAGATTCAGCCATTTCTGCAATGCAACTTTTTTTAACAAAATCATCATCAGCTTTTACACAACCACAACTTATAAACACTAATGGTTCAGTTAACGGAGAGTCACAACGATTTTGCTAGAGAAGGCATAAAAAGATGCTGGAGCACAGCAACTAAACTGGAGTTGCAGTGCCTGATACAGGTGTCTCCATTGTTGGCTGATGTGAAAACCCATCATCTGCTCACCTTTGGCATTCACCAAGGGCATGACATCAAAATCCCCCCCCCCCCTTTCCCCCAATCTCAATGAAGCAGAAACAGGTCACTAGGCGTAGGTGATAACTTCCCCTCTCCCCCTTTCAAAAATCCTGAGCAGGATGGATCTGCTCAGGATCCCTTTTCGACCACAAAGTTTCTTGATTATTTGCTATAGTCATCTAATGAAGCCCAAAAACCATGTTCACTCTAATTGAGCCCCCCTTAGTCACCGGGAGCAGCAGGAAGCAGGAGCAGGATTCAGAAACAGGGAACATCCCGTTTGGGTACTAGCTATAGCCTACTGTGATAGAGATGATTAAAAAAAAAAACAAAAAAACAAACAAAGTACTAGAGAGATTATTCCAACCACTCCTTGGGAAACCTAAGTTGGGTCCATATCTTGCTTCTACATATGCACTATACAGTGTCTTGGCAGGGTCCAATAAGGATTGTAGTGCAATATGTTACTACGCAAAAACTATCCTTAAGATGAGACCCTAGAAAATTCCGGTCCTGTTTCTTTAGAAAACTACGATGCACCTTCGACTTCTCTGGTATTACATTATGAAAATGTTTCAATAGAATTTACAGGCTCATATAATAGGTGTTTTTGCAGTGGGAAGTGACATGAAGGATTGTGTAGTCACGGAGAGCTTAGCGCTAATCAGAAACAAGCGGAGAAGTTGGTGTTCTTGTAATGAAATAACAGGTATTTCTGTAATGAAACATTACTTTGATGCAAAGATTTTTGGCTTTAAACAAGGAAACAGCAGCAAATCGGACACACAGATATGTCCATAATTCATACAATTATATCATAAGTTTCAAACTCTATCCGACGAATATTAGTTCAAGCAGGGGGGAAAAAAGATATGTAGAATAGCATAAAACATACAACTGCATAAAGAGTAACAAAGAACAAGAAAAAACATTATGGTTCTTATCCTAATAGCAATGCCTTGAGTCTGATATGGAAATTTTTCTGGAAAAATATTTGAGTATCCTTGCTTGATCATATGAACAACTTAGAACTTGGAGTAAGAAGACATGCGATACAGTATGAAAATCAACCTAAATACCAGCAGATATTTTAAATTTAAAATATATAATTTGAACAAATAAATAAACAAAGCCTACCGCATAAACATGTTTTGCCCCTGCTTTTGCACAGAAAAGAGACAAAATCCCAGTCCCAGCCCCCACATCAAGTACGACCTTGTTCTTAAAAAGAAAGATGTTCTGGTAGATGACATTTTGATATGTCTTTGTCCTAACAGTATCTTTCAACATTTCCTGCAAGATAAAAGGTTGTCAGAGAGACTTCTGGTTAAGATTTCCATCAAATTTCCCCAATTGGTAACCATATGACGGTCAAAATATGTATTTAAAATAACTTAGGAAACAAATAATAAAGCAACAAAGAGCTGCTTAGAATACATATATGCAAGTGTAGATAACTCGATTAGGAATTTTTTCCTGAAGGATAAGTTGTAGTCTACCATCTTAAACTCCATAAAGGTACATCTAATCTTAATTTTTATTATGTTTCAGCTACATTCATTCATTCCCTTGGTTGTAATATCTAACCCACATAAAAATTCACAGATCCCATTAACTGTTTTGTCTTTACAGAGAGCAGCAACACATCCAAGCATGCATCAAGTGTGCACAAGTTCAACTACAACTATCGTTTTGTCTTTTAATAAGCACAAGTTCAACTATCGTTTCATATCTACTCTTCTTTTATGCTTTTTTGAGGTGGGAATGAGAATTTTTTTAGCTTTTATGCTATTCCAAAGTGTAACCTCACATAACAAAGGTTCTGGAAGACCTTTTAGCAAAAAGAAGCTTCACCCGACAAGCTCTGGTGGGGTATTTTGGGGGAGAGGTTAATTTCTAGTTAGAATTCCTTCATTATTTTCATTCAACATGCATGATCTACAAAACTTGCATGTTTTGAAATATATATATATATATATATATATATATATATATTGTTATTTTTACTTTGCCCATTTCAATTTTGTAAATTAGACCTCAAATCAAATGTGCAGATAAGTAGTAAGCATACTTTCTACAGGTACATACCCATGTATTTTCTCCTTAATATGTGGAGACTTTTTATTTTTTTAAATTGTTTCATTCTGTTTTATGTTTTCCCATATTTCTTTTTAATTGTAGTGAAACAAAGGTTTAAAATAACACCTGGTACTCTGTTACGTACCACGTGGCACATACCAGTACTGTCTTGTATCAGATGGTGAATAAAACCAATGTGCTGATCGATAAATGGTATGTTAGGCTTAGAAAAAAGCTTTGTAGTGGCCAATACAAATTAGTACCAACTTTTACTGACCAATACTGGTACTGGTGCCAAAACCAGGTTTTTATAGCATGACTCGAATTCAAACCTCATACAATGGATATTAAACATGCTTTCGATATCATTCCTTGAGGTATGCTATCCATATTTTGTGCATATTTCAATCGGAAAAATAAATAAATAAATTGTGCATATTTTGTGCATATTTCAATCGGAAAAATAAATAAATAAATTGTGCATATTTCTTTAGTTTCAACTGTTCTTTCTTTTTATGCTTTTTATTATTTAGTTTGACATTCATTGTTAGCTCATTACTTCATTTGAATTGCTAGACTCATAATTTATATTCATATTTAATAATAAGTTCACTTCATACTAGCTCATTGCTCTTAGACATTCGTTGTTAGCTCATTACTTCATTTGAATTGCTAGACTCATAGTTGATATTCATATTTAAATATAAGTTCACTTCATACTAGCTCGATAATACTCGAGTATACTATAACTTATTATTAATTAATACTAGTATTCGAACATCATTGTAGTAATTATTTTTATTTATATGTTGGAAAAAAGTAATACTCTGCATGTCTGTGGTATCTTCTGAATGACGTCCTTGTATTTTACACATGGAGGAGTACAGAAATTGGAAGGAGATACCACGGCACATACCAGTACTATCTTGTATCAGATGGTGAATAAAACCAATGTGCTGCTCGATAAATGGTATGTTAGGCTTAGAAAAAAGCTTTGTAGTGGCCAGTACAAATTAGTACCAGCTTTTACCGAACCAATACTGGTACTGGTGTTAAAACCAGGTTTTTATAGCATGACTCGAATTCAAACCTTTCGATATCATTCATTGAGGTATGCTATCCATATACAATGGATGCTAAACATGCTTTCGATATCATTCATTGAGGTATCCATATTTTGTGCATATTTCTATCAGAAAAATAAATAAATAAATTGTGCATATTTCTTTAGTTTCAACTTTTCTTTCTTTTTTATTCTTTTTATTATTTAGTTTGACATTCGCTGTTAGCTCATTACTTCATTTGAATTGCTAGACTCCTAGTTTATATTCATATTTAATAATAAGTTCACTTCATACTAGCTCATCGCTCTTAGACATTTGTTGTTAGCTCATTTCATTTGAATTGCTAGACTCTTAGTTTATATTCATATTTAATAATAAGTTCACTTCATACTAGCTCATCGCTCTTAGATAATACTCAAGTAGACTAACTTATTAATAATTAATACTAGTATTCGAACATCATTGTAGTAATTATTTTTATTTATATGTTGGAAAAAAGTAATACTTCTCCGCATGTCTGTGGTATCTTCTGAATGACGTCCTTGTATTTTACACATGGAGGAGCACAGAACTTGGAAGGAGATACCACGGGATTATTTTTTGAAGACCCAGATGATTATTAACACCTTTTTTTGCAATATTTCTCCGCACAGCTCAAATTTATCTTCGTATTATTGACTGTGAATTACATGATGATGACCGCCTTCATTTTTAATAGGAGGGTTTGGAAATTAACTCTAGATTCTTAATTGATGTTTACTATATAATTTGAGATTGATCCTCCTTACTGTCTGGTTGAAATATGCCTCTTACCATCCTACTTTTCGGCCTCGTGGTGCCACGTGGCATTTCTTACCCATCCAAATCGTTCAAATGCAAACCATCTTTTGAACTTAAATCAGCCAAAAAACATGACCATCAGAGGATTCGCGCCATTAGATCATAGCACTTTAATATTGACTCTACGGTATATATGAACAATGGTTCATATTCCAGTGTTGTCATCGAATGGTTCAAATCTTCTAACGGTCACAACTTTTGGGCTGAGTTTAGTTCAAATGATGGCTGGCCATTTGGACAACTTTGATTGGTAGAAAACTTGCATCACGTGGCTAAAACTGTGGGATGGAGGTTGTAATCTCAACCAGACAGTGAGCTCCCATTAATCCATATAATTACGATGCAGACATCAATAGTTGTATTTTCTTAGTTTAGACTCCAACATTTCCATTCTACTATTTTGAAAATTTTACTGCATAAATGATCCTGTTAATAAAGAAGATAATACAGCACCATCCACTAATATGATATAATGAAACAAATACACACCATAGTATAACACATCTATTCACCATATTAGGACATCTCACCAAAGGGCTAAAATAGGTTACATATCCTCCTCAAAAGTGCAAAAGTGTCGATCAATCCCACTTGACAGAAATGATCACTTTCCAACATATATAGCAATGCATAACATTTAAAAAATATAAAAAAAATACAAACAATCAATACATACTGATACAAGTATTTATAAATTGATATACTCGGGGGCAGTCACAAAAATCCCCAATTTTGGGGGGGAGGGGAGGTAAAAATCTCCGAAGTATTTTACCGAATTTAACTTAGATGACACCGATACAAGTATTTATGAATTGATAGTACATGGGGAAAAAAACGCTAAAAATCTCGGAATTGAGGTATGCCAAATTTTACCGAATGTAACTGAGATGACCATGCATACACATTTAAATGGTCACATGGGTTATGGGTTATGTAATTAGAGATGTGCCTTGCACCGAACACCTTATTTTATTTATTAAAAACATTATTTCTAACTTGAAATACATTATAATGTATTTGTATAATTTTATTTTTTTTTTTTTTTTTTTCAGAATTTTGCTGAATTTGCGCAAATATCTAATATAAAACCTTTTTTTAGCAAAATCGAAACCCTAGCTTCCCTCTTTAAAAAATTAAAAAAAATTTAAAAAAAAAAAACCTAGCTCCTCTCCTTTGGTGATTCGGCAAATCTTAAGAATAAGAAGAAAAAGAATGGAGCGCCAATGGTACTATAAATTTTAATGTATTTTTGTTTTTTAAAAACAAGGGTTCATTTCAGCCTCCCCGTCCCCCATTGCTACCAGCCTTCACTGAAGAAGAAAGTACAAGCTTTCTTTTCGTCTTTAAAACTTATAATAAGAAAAAGATCACTAAATCCTCAGGACCTCAACTCCATCAGTTAGAGCAGATCAATATAATCGAATACTTTACAGAAATTGATGGGGACATCGCACACACGAGATCATACAAGATATATAGGTGGTGCAAGAAGCGACCAAAGGCACCTCAAACTCTGTGGATAGGCGATTGAAGACCTGTGTGCACGTGAGCACAACACGTGATGACCCTACTTAGGAAGACGCACACATGGGGGGTGAATGAAAAGAGAAGACTAAAGAAACAGTGAAAAGGAATCTCCAGTCCACCGCAATCTAATACACAGTCGACCGCATTCAAGGGGTTCTCTGGGCCATCATTTTCTTCCTTATACATTTTATGAAGTCCAGAGAGTTTTGATAGTCTGGTCGACCGCACTCCAGGTCCCGGTTGACCGCACCCTTAAGGACGGTCGACCGTGAATTCGTTAGAGGCTGCGAACTTTCTGTTTTTGTGAGTTAAGAGTGTTTTATTCTTAGTAGGTTAGAACTAGTTTAGTGTCTTAAGTCTTATTATCTCTTATTTTGAGATATTGGATGATTAATTAAAATGAATGCTTTGTGCAACCATTGAGAACTTGTTGAGAGTTTTCTTCTTCCCCGAGTTTAGAGTTTAGTGCAAGGCCAATATTTTCGGTGGTGAAATTTCAGTGATTTTTCAATCTCTTATCTTCTATTTTCTTAATTCTTTGGTATAAGGTATTTAGTTGTTTAAATTCTTGCATTATTGTTTGGTTTCATGGTTGTTGGAGCTTCTTAAATCCTTCTAAAAAATCCCTTTAAATCTTAAATCTTCTATGTTAAATCCTTTATTTTTGGAAACCCTAAAAGGGAATCAAAAGACGTCATCACGGTTAGTCTTTTGATGCCCTAGCCTAGAGGGACGTCAAGTTCTATCTCAAGAACGCACGATCAGATTGCGTAGGGACTAACATATCGGACTTAACACTTAATTTGGACCATTGTGATTCCTTTACTTTGAATTCCGCATAATCTTAAGTGAATCAAATTTGAATTTTTGTTTCTTATTGCTTTTTTAATTTGCATATTAATTTCAGCAACTTGCATATTAGGGTTTTAGTGTATGGTCATGCATCAAAAATCCTCAAGACCTCAGTTCCATCAATTAGAGCAGATCAAATCTCTTTCGAGCCAAAACAAGTTCTTTTATTTATTGTTGCACACTATTAATATCTAATCAATCCAGCTGGTGTTGAAGACATGCTAAGCATATCTAATTTCAGTTCATATTTCCATGTTTCATAGCAACATTAAATAGAATAGTGTCTCCTTCTCTATCTTCTAATGAACTTGTGGTGCTAATATCGAATTTGACCGTTCAATCAATCTCACACCTTGTCAATGATCTGCAAATTGTTGTGAAATTTGATCAATGAACTTTTAAATTCACCATCTAATCAATATCAATCAATGAATTTTTTATTAATTTTTATTTCGTAAAAAGTAAAATTTTAATTATATGACTAAACAGAGTCAGATCGAGTCGAGTTTTTTTTCAAGTCTTCGAGTATACTAAACTTGGCCGAGCCGAGTTTTTGGGCTTTTAAACCATGCTCCCAACCATTGGTTATCTGATGGAGACATCAATCGATCACACTCACATGAATCATGTGAGAAGACCCCAATTTGGGAAGGAATGCACGAAAAGCCAAAGAAGAGAAAGGAAGCAAAGAAATACCACACAAAAATGGAGTTTCTGCCCAGATTCGCCCGAGCGAATTCGGCCAGAGAGGTCGCCGAAACGGAGATTAAACTCGCTCGAGCAAGTTTCACTTTCATCCTAGCGAATTCGGCAGAGAGTTACAATACAATTCTAGAGGAACTCGCCTGAGTGAATTTTAATTTTGCTCGAGCGAATTCGCGCACGGGATTAATTTTAGGATGCAAATTTAAGCTTTTAGTTTCATTTTTAGATTAAGCGTCTTTCTATTTTTGTTTCTTATGCTTAGTTAGGGTTTCTTAGCCTATACAAAGGCATGTAAAGACAATTTTAGAAGGATGATAAATTAATGAACGGTTTGCTTTGACCGACTTCTCGAGCAGTTGTGAAGAGTTTTAAACCGAAAGAGCGATTCTTTTGCCCGAAGAGCAATCTTCTTCCTCATGCGGTTTGATATGAAGCCAATTATCTTCCTTGGAGCGATTCCTTGGGTCCTCTACCTTTTCTATCTAATTTTCTTATTGTCAGGTAATTTAATTTAGTTTATTTCTTCTATCAAAAACTCATAAAATCTATGGAACTTAAAACAGAAATTTTCTTATAGTCAGGTAATTTAATTTAGTTTATTTCTTCTATCAAAAACTCATAAAATCTACGGAATTGAAAACAGCAAGTTCTGTTTACGGCGGCAAGTGATGCGAGTGCAGTCTACAGAACGAGCCAAGCCAAAACAAACGAACCTCGCCTAGAACGGCAAGAGAATGCCTGCGAGTGAAGTCCACGAAACTGAAAACTCATTCCGTAGACTTCACTTGCAGTATGACAAGTTACAATAGGTAACATGTTTCTACAATACACTAGATGATTCTACGCTCCATATATGGAGGTCATAAATATTTTTTCTTCTAATATTGCTGAGATTTTGATTTCTAATTCCTAACCTTAATCCGTTGATCCCCATTAAAAGATTTAAACCCTTTGAGCCTACATCGAGAATGTCGCTTGGTGCCTTGAACTAGATCGAAACTAGAGTCTATCTTTAGACCTATTCTCTAGACCATTATGACATGGAATAATGTGTAAATAATATTTCCCATAATATAGTGGTGAGGATTTTTTACTTGTAAACAATTCCCCACCCCCAACAAAACAGTCACATCAGTTGTGAAATGATTAATAACAATCTAATAAACCAGTTTACCCAATTTTTCTCTTAATCTCATAGGACTGAGTGAACTAAGAGCAGAGAGGATTGAATTGACAAGAGGTCTTGGAAAGTATGCTCTGTTTTGGAGGAAATCCTAAATATTAGGAAACAAAGTGCATTCATAATATTATCAAGCATTGGAAAATTAATTGGAAAAACATCGTCTGAACTTGCAAGGTTTGATTCTTCTAGACTCAAAAGAATGTGCCCAATAACTTAAAATCAAGAACAAGGTAGAAATTACTGAAAAACAACATATGAACACAAATATAAATAAACAAGAAGCATTAAATTTCTAAACCAATTTCAAGAACCTCCATAGTCAAGGGCGTGCCCAGGCGTAGACGCAGCTAGCTGACACCCTAGTGCCACGCTTGCCTCCTAGGTGAACATGTGGTAGAAAGGTCAAGAGTGTAATATTTAAAATCTCTCAAACATAAAAATTAAGGCTCTTAAAGATCTAAAGGACCTATAGCTGAATTAGGAGAGAGTAGCCTTGTGCCTCAGGCATTTAGTAGCCCATGCACTTTAGCTGAATTAAGCATGTGCCTAGTTCCGCAGGCATTTCAGAGCCCATACACTTCAACTGCGCCTAATGGTTCTGACTACACTGCCTGACCCCATTAATGGGATAAAAGTATGCAATGTCAAATAAAATCAACCCTAACTTCCTGGATAATACCCTCATTGACATAAGAAATAGAGAAAGATATAATCATGCTAAGCCATTAAACAAATTATAAAATTTCGATTTCAAGAACCAGTACTCAAGAGTCAAGAGAAGTCACATTTACCACCAGGTGTGTAATTACTTACTTCATGAATACCTGAAAATAAACACAGACAGAGACAAAAAAACAAATAAGTTCCCCCACAAAAACAAAAGCTCAAATAGAATAGAATCAACAAACAAGTACTCCAAGATTAAATAAAAAACCATTAGACTCCACATTTATTTGAACATTTCAAATCAAAGTATTCGCATTGAAAACTTTTCTAAGGGTGTATTTGATTGCACGTAATGGCCCTCAATGAGTCATCGCACGAAAACGTATTGATGGTCTGTTTGACTTTACACACATTGCACTCTTTTGGGCTACCGGTAGCCAAAAAGTGATACGAGTTCACCCCCTCATATGCAAAAATGGTTACACGTAATGCACATACAAGCCACAACACGTAATGACCAGAAAATGCACATTGAGGCTACACGTAATCAAGCGCACCCTAAGCAAAAACAAAATCGAGAATACACAACTTTTTTAAAATGGGAAAAGAAAATAAATATGGAAGTTTTCACAAAAAAGGATTTCAATAAAAAATAAGACCCACATAATATTTAGATAAACCATCACATCAAACCAACCCATATAAATATTTTGAAAAACCAAACACCTGAATCAAAACTTTCCACAAAAAAAGTAGAAAAATTACAGATAAAATAAAATTCAAACCCAGTTGACATTCAAGTAAAACTTATAGCAAACTCCAAACTCCTACAATCTTCTTCTTAGAAAAAGAGGAACAAGTACAAGTAAAATAACCTCTGAAAAAAATAAAGCTGCATACATCACTATAAATAAAATAAAGAACGAAACCCACTTCACATTCATAAACATTAACCCACATAACAATCAAGATCAGAAAAAACAAGCCACATTCAACCAAACTATGATATAAACACAAACCCTTTTGAAATTTAAAAAAATAATAATAATAATAAAATAAAATAAAAAACGAACGCATCTAAAAATTCAATTCTCTCTACCAGTGACACTCCATAATTCAATATAAACCCAAAGCCACTTAACATTCAAATCATCATCATCATCATCATCACAGGTCACTTAACATTCAAATAAACCCAACATATACCCACTTACCCAGAGCTATGAAAAAACAAACAATAATAATAATAAAATAAACAAAAAAAAAAAAAAAGACGAACGCAGCCAAAAATTGAATTTTCTCTACCAGTGACACTCCATAATTCAATATAAACCCAAACCCACTTAACATTCAAATCATCATCATCACAGGCCACTTAGCATTCAAATAAACCCAACATAAACCCACTTACCCGGAGCTATGAAAAAACAAACAATAATTCAAGAGAGAGTAAGAGATATACCAAAGTGGGAGTAAGAATCAAAGTAGTAATCAGCACTGGTCTGATCGATTCCTATCATGCTCTGATCTTCGTCGAGATTTGAACACTCTTCGACACTCATCTTTGTGACTTGGTCGTTCAAGCTGCCGCTGTCGCTTACCAAGCTATTCCTGTTGTTACTGTTCTTTCTTCGACCCATTTTTCCTCTCTCTCACATTAGGGTTTGTTTAGGGTTTTGGTAAGGCTTTATGGTGTAGAATTTTGACTTTAGTCACCTTGTTGGATAATAATGCATATAAAGTTTGTATTACGTTCGCTGCCTATTGAGAATGAATCGCCTTATCTGATGTGACCCTGATCAACACCAAATTCAAAGAAAAGTTTGTATTACGTTCGCTACCTATTAAGAATGAATCGCCTTATCGGATGTGACTCTGATCAACACCAAATTCGTAGCGAGACCGGAGATTGCTGTATTTTTCCGTGAACGGATATACACCTTGCTACCTTAATAATATGTTTATAAGATATATTTGATAGGCAACAATAAACCCCTTTTATAAGTGCGCGAGACATTCAAATTACCACACGTGACAAACTATTTCTTATATTAATCTAACGCATATTGAAAGTATCCGAGTAAACGGAATTTTATTTCCCACTAAGGTAGTGCATAACGACTTTATGGCCACACGTGCCAACATCTCCCACTTGATCATAAAAGCAGTTTTATATATATATATATATATATATATATAATATTTTCTCTCACTATTTTTAATGCATATTTTATGAAAGTATTTTCAGCTATAAGGTTTTTCTCGCTCTTGGCAGATATGTCCTTCACAACTAAAATTTAGATTATGAAATTTTTCACGTTTAAAAACAGATATGCTCGTTATGATAACATAATAAGTGTATTGTATTTTTATGACTCAGAAATCCCTAAGCCTCATTAAACTAACATGCTTTTAAAAAATATTTGCAATAAGACTTTTAGTCAAAAGGTCAGCAATCATATAGCTTGAAGGTAAATGACTCACAGTCACTTCACATTTCTCAACTACATCTTAAATGTAGTGATAATGTACTTCAATGTGCTTACCTTTTGAGCTATTTGACCCACTTTCAATCAGTCTAATTGCAACTTTATTGATACAAATATATGTGCACAAGCTCGTCGGCTATATCTAGCTTCATATCAGTTATAAAGCGTTTTATCCAAAAGGCATAACTACAAGCAGTACTATAAGCTACATACTTAGCTTCTTGAGTATGTCGGACAACACAACCCTGTTTCTTACTAGACTAACAAAACAGCACCACCTCCAAAGAGAAAAATATGAGTTGAGGTAGATTTTTCGTCATCCTTACCCTCAGCATGATCAACATCAGAATAGTCTTAGACCTTAAATTTATTAGCTTGAAAATATAGTTTAAGATGTTTTGCTCCTTTTAAATATCTTAGTATTCGTTTAACTGTTTGTAAGTGCTTAAAACCCGGGTTACTTTGGTATTTACTAACTACACTTATTGTAAAATTAAGATCAGGTCTAGTACGCATCATCACATTAAACTCCTGACAGCTTGAGCATAAGGAACATTCAATTTATTAAGTTCATCTGATGGACTATGATTTTTATTTAATTTTAATCCTTTTTCATGAGAGTTGACACGGGATGGGAGTCGCCCATATTAAATCATTTTAAAATACTTTTTATGTATCTTTTTTTACTTAGGTATAACATTTTAGCTTCTCTATCTCTAATTATTTTTATACCTAAAACAAATGATACCTCTCTCATGTCTTTCATCTCAAATTGAAAACTCAACCAAAATTTGGTTTTCTCAATAATTTCTAAATCATTTCTAGCTATAAGAATGTCACCTATGTATAAAGACATTATTGTAAAAATACTCATTTTTCAATACATATACACAATAATCAAATTGTTTACCTACATATCCCATTTTAAGGATTGCATTATGAAAAATCAGGTACCACTAACGTGAGGACTGTTTTAACCCGTATAAAGATCTTTCAACTTATATACCCTATCCTCACGCCCTTCAATCTTGAAGTCTTCAGGTTTTTTCATATAAATAGTTTTCTTTAATTCTCCATTGAGAAATGCGATTTTAGCGTCCATTTGGAATAGTTCGAAATCGAAATTGGCAACTATCGCTAATACAATCCTTATATACATAAATTTTGCTACAGAGAAATATGTGTCAATATAACATATTCCCTCTTTTTTATTGAACCCCTTGGCTACTAACCTAGCCTTATTCTACAGACCTGTCAAATTTAAATTTCTTTTTTAATACTCATTTACATCCTATGAGTGTTCTATCATCAGGTAAATCGTATAGTTCTCATACTTTATTCTTTTCAATTGAATTAATTTTATCATTCATGACATATAATCATTCTTTGAATTCTTGTTAGTTGATTGCATCATTATAATCTAATAGATAATTTATTTCATCTAAGTCTAAGTTATTACATAGCTCTTCACTCACATAAACATAAAAATCATCTAAGAATGATGGAGGAGCTCTAGTCCTCTTTTGTCCACACATGCAAGGAAATTATATTGATTCATTAATGGGATCAGATCCTACAAGAGTCGGTTGGTTTTCATCATTTATTATTGTTAAAGGGTCATCAGAAGAGGTGAATGTATTTCATCTATGAAATTCTCAAGGAACTCGGCGTCCTTACTTTCAATTAGATATGTATCTTTATGATAAAATTTATAGCCCTTAGAGTTTTCGGAATAATCAATAAAGTTACATCTTATAGTTTTCGCTTCTAATTTATCTCTAAGTTGATATGGAACTAGTACATGCACCATTGATCCCCATTTTCTAAGGTAACTTAGATCATGTTCTCTACCTGTCCATAACTCATAAGGAGTCAAATTTATTACTTTAATTGAGATTCTATTAAAGATATATATAGCGATATTTAATGTTTTTCCCAGAACAATTTAGGCAAATCAGCATGAGGCATCATTTACCTTGTCATGCCCGTGAGGGTCCTATTACGAATTCCGGCTATACCATTTTATTGTGATATATAAGTCATTGTTATTTGACATTTGATACCGTTTTTCCTACAAAAGGTGTTAAATTCATCTGAGGTGAATTCTCTCCCCTATCGGTTCTAAGTAATTTTATATTTCTACCTAGTTGATTCTCGACTTCGCTTTTATATTCTTTAAAGGTTTCTAATGCGTATGATTTATTTCGAATTAGATAAATGTGTCAAAACCTAAAGAAGTCGTCTATAAAAGTAATAAAATATTCTATGTGCCTATGAGTTTTAACACTTAGAGAGGTCCACAAATATCAGAATAAATAAGCAACTCATTGCTTTTTTTCCTTTAAGAAAATATTTTCTAGTTATTTTACTAAATAAACAATGTTCACAAGTTTCAAAATCTATTTTATTTAAGCTAGAAATTAATCTCTTATTAATTAATTTCATTATTGTATCCTTACCTATATGTCTTAACCTAAGATGTCATGTATAAGAATCAACTACATTAACACAATTATTATAAGAAGAAGAAAAACTTTTATTGCTAACATTTTCGATTACATAAAGAATAAATAAGTTATGCTCAACAATCAAATGTCCCTATGCCAAAACACGTCCATGCTTCCCGATAGATACTTTAGCTGATCAGAGGCGGACATCAAAACCTTTAAGGATTAAGAGATATACAAACACAATGTTGTGCCTCATACTAGGCATAAAATAAATATTCATGAGAACAAAATCAATTGTTTCCATATTCAACCTACAGGTTCCCACACCCAACACATCAGAGTAAGTGTTATTTCCCATATAGGTCATCTTTTCTCCTGCCATAATCTCTTTGAATTCCTCAAACAATGCCTTAGAGCTTGCGATCTGACAGTTGGCGCCCGAATCGATCCACCAACCTTTGATATTTTGGTCAGCAAACAGATATTCCGAGACAATACATATGATCTGACGCCTTCCACCTTTACTGCCGCTTCCACTCCCATTGTCTTTTGGTTCAAGAGGGCTGTCCACCTTGAAGTGTCTAGGCTTCCCACAGTTGAAATAATTTTCTTTATACGCAACAGGTTTAGCCTTTTGATTAAAAGATTTCTTTCATTTTCTTTTAAGATTTTTATAGAAATTCTTAAATTTTCCCTTAAACTTATTCAGATTTTAAAATTTATGTGGAACTTGAATCACCATTAATTCACTCTTTTTATTTTGGTTCAAATGTTCATGTTCAAGGGCCAATTTTAAAGGAAGGTCTATCATATTTAAAATAATACCATTCAATCTTAAGGCGGTGGTAACCATGGACCATGAGGGAAGTAGGCTACTAAGGATGTTTGAAATTTACATTCTTTCATTAATTGAGTTACTTATAGCAGCAAGGTCTTGAACCATTGCCATCATTTTATTGACATGTTTAACAATGCTTTCTCCTTCTTTCATTTTATAAGAATTATATTGTTGAAGGAGTAATTGGATGTGGCTTCAGATACATTATCATATTTTTGGGCAATGGCTTCCATCATGGTTTTGGTGGTATCATAAAGCTCAAAGACTTTATCAAATCATTTTGCATAAAAGTTAAAATTGAAGTTTTTGCAATTAAATCATCTTACACAAATTTATCAAGCCTATTTCTATCTTCCTTAGATGGTCTATCACCGAGAACAAGGACATCTGATTTCAGCACAATGTATACGCTAGTGGATTAGGAGTATTCAATTTTACGTTTTCACATGTCATAACTTAAGTCGTTAAAATTTTCAATTTTAGAGAGTTCGTGAACGACTATATTATGTGTTATTTTGTGTCGAAGGCAAAAAACTAAATTGTTTATACTGCTCTTCAAATAATAAATTAAGAAATAAGGGCTAGAGAAGGCTGACCAAAGTGTGCTCCAAACAGATTATTGATCGAGTGTGAGAATCAAGGATCAAAATTTCGGTCATATTTTGTATGGGATTGAAATTATCGCCTGAAATTTTGGCCAAATTATTGGTTTTCGGCCGAAATTTCGATCCAAATTTTTGGTTTCGGTCATGCCTGAAACTAAAATTTTGGCCGATATTTTGATCCTTGGTGAGAATGACCCTTTTCTGATCCAACGCTATAACTGTGACGTCCCGACTTTCCTCACACGAATTTTTAGGAAAGCCAAAAGTCGTTAGTGCTCTCATACTCGATATATCTACACACAAGCAGAAATCGAAGCAGCTATTATATGGCAGTAACAAGATTCAATTTTCATGAAGAACATAGACCAACCAAAATAACCACCGACGACGGTCGACCGTTACCAAAACAGTGGTATGAGTTATAATATATATATACAAGCACTAGTCACTATACTGTACCAAGTTCAAAAATCTATCTGTAGACACCCAAATTTGACCTAAAGCTCGATTGACTAGTACTTCGAGAAAGACATACCCCTAGCTTCTAAATGCTTTTTTCAAACCCTTAGAAATCATTCCGAAACCCTTAGGAATAAACCCAAACCCTTAAAACCCTTCCTGGACCCTTAGGAAGCTCAACTGAAATAACGGATGGAAAGAGGAGTACCAAAGTTTATATAGACATTTGCAAGAGCTGAGGCATAGTAGATTTTCACAGCTTTCCAACGTACTAAGAATCACCTGAGTTCGAGTTGTATATCAAAAGTTATGGTGATTTGAAAATGTAGAAAAGTGCAGGAAATTAAACTTGCGTACATAATATGTACGCAAAGACAATTTTCTCCATAATTTAGCCTTGCGTATGTATAATATGTACACAAGGTCGAATTGGTCTTCTTCCAGCACGAGAATGAACTTTTTTAGCCCAAAAATGAGTTTTTTACTTTTGGGGGTTTGACTTGTAGACCATCATGGAGTTCGGGGTTTGTTTCTTTAGGACCCTAATGCCCCCGACTAGCTCTCTTTATCACTTTTTTGCCATTCAAGTCATCACCCCATCATCTACCATTAAAACCCAATTTCCACCTATTCAAGCTTTCAAAAACCTAAAAACCTTAGATTTCCTATCACCTAATTTCTAAACCCAATTATAACTTAAAAACCCCCTAATCACCTCTTCCTCTACAAATAGAGAGCCACCCCTTGTTTAGGACACTTTCCAATTAAAAAAAAAAAAACTCTACAAAATTAGCTCCCCATTTTCAAGCATCAAGCTTTTCAAACCTTGAAAACCTAGGTCATCCCTCATAACCCTCATACTTCCATCATCAACGACCATCAATCCTTTCAAATCATAGCAAGTTAGAACTCTTTCTCTAAGCCTATTGCTATCAGATGCTCATTGGTGTCGCACTCACGCGAAGATCCGACCACGGTGCTATAAGCGCCCGAGAGCTCCGGGTCTCCCCTCTATTCCTCTTCCTTCTTTGTTTTTCCTCTATTCTAGAATTGAGCCGTTATGCTGCCAAAACTTTGGTGAGTGTAAGGGCTCAATAGAATCGAAGTGCCTTCGAGCAAGGGAAAGTGTCGCTCGCTTTCTCTCTCTCTCTCTCTCTCTATATATATATATATTATAACCTAAACATAGACTTGGCCATAATAGAGACCGCTTACGAGCGGGTTGATTAGGTGCCCAACACCTTTCTGATTGATAACCGAAATCCTTACCTAAGAGGCTTTAGTGTTGACTGGTGATTCGGAGTCATATTTTGCACTTCAGTGCTTATAATGTTGATTTAGGGTATTTCGGAGCACCAAAACCTCCAGGTGGCGACTCTATTTTTCTTACGAACGCATCGTCACGACGGACCCACAAGATTAAATAGTTGGCGACTCCGCTGGGGATAGTTTCTAGAACTTCTCCTTGAAAGTTGGCCCCATTTGCATGAGTTTTTCCTTTTTACTAACTTTTTGTTCATTTTGCTTACTTACCCCTACGATTATATCATTTACACACCTTAGCTGTTTGGCGGGTTACTTGATAGTTTAGCTTCAATTTCTGTCATTTACACACCTTAGCCATATGGCGGGCTACTTGATAATTTAGCTTTATTCTTGTCATTTACAGCCTTAGCCGATTGGCAAACCTACTTGATGCATTTTACATTTCCCACCTAGTCACTTAATTGATTTCATAATTTTCTTTTTCCTTGTCATATTCCAACAGTGGACGCCGACCCGTAGAGGCGGCATAGGATTCTCACCACCCGTTTTTGAACTTAAGCAAACTCCCTAAAATTTGAACTTAAAATTGAACCAAGAGGGGGTTTTAATTCATTTTTGCGCAGATAGATTTTACAAAAGGGATGGGAAAAATAGGTTACGATACATCCGTCCCGGTTTCAAGTAGAGCGACAGCCCTAGTGGTGATGATCTCAAAAGGAACCACTCCATCCAGTATCTGAGAAGGCGATTGCGCCGGAGGTATATCGAGTGGGTGACTAAACTTAACAAAGCTTAACACCTTGGGGAGCGCGTTAGTCGTATCAAAATAGCCTTGTATCCCTTAGGTGCGGAAAGGAGGGACCCGAAAAACAAAGAAAAATAGTCCCCGGAAGCATCTCTTCCAGAAGAGCCAAGTCAGAAGCCCAACTCGGGTCTGCTGCTGCTGGAAAAAATATAAACTATATAAATTTTAGTCTTGCGTACATAATACATACGCTAAGCCAAAATCCCCAGAATTTAGCTTTGTGTACATATTACACACGCTAAGCTAAAAATTTTAGAATTTTGCCTTGCATACATAATATGTATGCAAAGCCAAAATTTCATAATTTTAAGCCTTGTGTACATAATATGCACGCTTAGCTTATTCTAGGCGAGTAGCTTGAATTTGGGGGCTTTTTTCAGTGTTTCCCAAATCTCCCCCTTAGTGGTTTTAAGACTCCCGATAATTCTCACACTCTTGACACCCAAAATGCCCTCGCCGGTCAAGGGAGGTCGCCCTCTTATTGACTCTTCCGAGGGACCGAGTTGTCATGTGAATTTCTATGCCTTTACATAGATCAAATGATTCCCTTTGATTCTTCAAAAGTTCATCGGGATCTTGCCATGGGAGGCATTAGGGGTGTGAACGCCACCCGAAAAGGGAGTTTCGTCCAAAAAAGCACAGTAAGAATCAAGGAGAAATAATTCAAAATTCTTTATTTTCAAAAAAAAAAAAAAAAAAAAAAAAAATTCAAAATCATTAACAAAAAATAAAAAAAATCGTCAAAAAATTTGTCATATATACAAAAACCAAAAAAGAGTGGACTTATGGTGCCATAAACCACAACATCGCCGAACCCTCCACCATTTTGTAGGCAACGAAGAAAAAAGGTCTATGGGCCACACCCGAGAAATCCATACCCTACCCGCTTACAAACCATTGTGTGGCCGACGGTAACATCCGCTGCGGATACCATTTCATCCCCACCACATTCCCCATCATATTCCCACATGGAGGAGATACCCATCTCCAATCCCCCCACTCAATCCCGATTTAATGTCACTGAACTTTTCGGTGCACCCATTTTTCCATCCACATCAACTCAAAATCCACCCCATTTTCCCTCCACATCAATCAAAATTCACCCATTTTCTCTCCACATCTACCCAAAATCTACCCCATTTTTCTCCCCCATCCACACAAATCATTTCCATTTTTCCCCCACATTCACCCAAGTCATGACCAATTTTTCCTATGCACCCCTCTCATATGAAGGGCCATCCACATCTGTCCCCATAGTCGATCTCATGACCATGACAGAGGACATGGTTAGGGCTTATACCGCTTGGAAGGCCTCCCAAAGCCTTCTTCATCCATCCCAAATACCGCCAAATCCATCACCAAACCTCCAAAATCTCCACACCCTATTCCCCCAAAATGTCAATCAACCACCCATAATTCATACCACCCAAAACACCCAACATCAATCATGAAATCATCTGAGTGGGCCTCAAAGGCCCAATACCCAATCCCAAGCCCATTTAGGCCCAAATCTGAGAGTGACATTCTCAAACCCTCCATCATTCCCCCCAATTCCCCACATACATCCACACCCAACAAATCCCCATTCCCCCCTCATATAACAAACCCACCTCAATCTAGCATAAGATCCATTCATCCACACCCAACCCAATATGGGAATTCATCCCAAACTATCAACCATGCCCAGCTTACCCACCCACTCACTTCCCAACCAAATCCCCAGAATATACAATAGCCTCATCAGGCACCCACCCAAAATCCTCAATTTGTCCATCCCCTTACCCCCCAAACCTATCATCAAGGCGTCCCCGACATACAATGGTCTCATCAGGCCCCCATACATCCCACTCAGAACCAGCAGGATAACCTCACCCATCCCCCACCATTTACCGATGCAAGTCATCAGTATGAGGAGGATAAGGTCTGAAATAGCGAAGCCTACGTAGGGGCTTTTGTTGGGTTCAATCCCCCACCCCTCACACTCACCAACCAATAGCCTGTCCAAAACAAATGGAGGCAGCCCAGTGGAGGATCAGCCTTGCCATCAAGAGAGAGCTGCCAAAAGAACAAATGAATAAAATCCAAAAATAGCTAATGAAGTTAGGGGGACTGAGATCCATGCCATAGAATTTTTAGATCTGTGTCTATTTCCCAAGTTCCTTTGCCACTTAAGTTAAGTGCCAGCCTTCGATAAATACAGCGACATCGGCAACCCTATTACACACCTTAAGTCATACTATGGGGACATGTGCCAGTACGGCGAAGATGAACGACTCCTCATTAAAGTGTTCCAAAAGAGTCTCATGCGACCTGTGCTAAGATGGTTCACTTCTCTTGAGCCATCCATGATAAAAATATGGAAAGACCTCACCCACCTATTCGAAGAGTAATATGTCTACAACATGGACATTGAGCCGTGCAAGTCTGATATGGTGCGTCTGAGGCAGAAACCCAATAAAACATTCAACAAATATCTCAGGAGGTAGAGGGCCATAGCAGCCCAAGTGAGAAACTGTATACCCGACAATGAACAAATTGAAATGATTTCAAAAACTACTCTTCCAGTCATCTCAGACTTTTTTGTATACCAACAGCAATCCAGTTTCACTGACCTGGTAAGAAACACCAACTGCTGCGAAGACGTGGTGAGAGAGGGGCAGTTGAACAAAAATATAACCAGTGGGGCTAGTGGGGTCCATAAATTTGCTGAGCAGAGAAACGAGAGAAGAGCAAGGGCAGAGGTCCAAGTTATAATAACCACGCAACCCGACACCAACATGATACCTTTCCAATTTGGGGCAACACAGCAAGCCCCAACACAAACAGAATTAGCAAAATGGCAAGGTAATGTCCCATGGGTACAACAAACCCCCGAACAGAGGAGGGCCTGATTGAACCGAGCATTCACTCCCTTAAGGCAATCCCTAAATGTCCTATTGCCGCTATTAATAAAAAAGGGTTGGTCACACCATTCCGACCTGGCCCTCCACCAAATCCTTTCCCAAGAAACTATGATCCAAATACGCATTGTAATTTCCATCAGGGGTCGGGTCACCCAACCGATCGATGCTTTCCTCTGAAGCATGCGATACAAGACCTCATTGAGGTAGGGAGGCTCATTCCTCTAGCACCTCCCCAGGCCAATCAGTACATCAATATTCTGCAAGCACTATTGCCACCACACCCGCAGGGAGGAATGAGCCCGAGGGCCACAATTAACATGCTATAGGAAGAGATAGAGATCGACCCCTCAGAATATATTAGCACAAGGGAAACCTATGAAACGCCAGGGCAATGGAACTAAGAAAGTGAAACCATCGGGGCAGTCAAGCCTTTAAACTTAGCCGATTATTTCCCAAGCCCAACAACCCAAACAACATTGCTAGATCTGAGGTTGTATTTTCTCACACCTGCTCCTGTTAATCAAGTCCAACCCAGTTGGGCCTCACCCTCACTGTATCATCCATTTCTGGCACCAACCCCCATTGATTACATAGTGCCTAATATTACCCCACCTTCGGAATCAATTCCCTTCAACCACACTTGGCCCAATTTTTCCACACCATCATCAGTCCATCCCCCTCCATCTTCAACATCGACCCCCTATAGTTGGCCCAGTTCTGTCGCATCACTACCAGTGCCTCCACTCCCAGCACCAGTTAACCATATCTAACCCAACTTCACCACACCAGCCCCGCCAGTTCAATCATATCTGGTGCCTCCATCCATCCCATTCCAAATCCCTGGACCACCATATGTTCCCCATCAGGTCTTACTCAACTACAACCAAACGGATGCTAATGCGGGTGGCAACAAGGAAGGGGCAGTTGAGCACATAACCCTGTTGGGTAAATCTCCAAACAGCCTGAGATACTAGTACCAGCCCAGCTAGAAGAGAGAAGGGAACCTGCAACAGTGCATCCCATGGAACGCATGAGTCGGGAGTACGCACTAGAAACTCAGTTGAGGCGAACTCCGGTCCACATCACCATCTAGGACCTATTAATGACGTCTCCACCAAACTTCCAAGCTCTAATGGAGGCACTGAAAATGCCCATGTATCAAATAATGTCTCCCCAGATGAGGTGGGACAAATGATCGGGCAAGTGTTGGCTCTCAATGCCATCTCATTCTCCAATTCCGATCTTCCAGCTGAAGGAGGAAACCATTCTATATCCTTCAATATCACGATCGCAGTCGGGAACTTGGTAATATGTTAATCAGTGAAAAATACCATTTTTTACCTCCTAACCTGACCTTTGATGGACCTTTGAGTTAACTAATAAAGTATTTTGAGTGTGTTTTATAGATAAGCAATAAATTGTAGTCTTAGTGCAGACATCCACATAAAAAGGCCAAAGAATGGACCTGCTGCCTCATCATGTGTTCATACAACCCAAAAGCCTAGCCATCAAGCAGTTTACAAGCCTTAGGAGCCTATGGAAATGGCATGTGTCCACATGGGCACACATGGAAGCAAGACTAGCTGCAGTGAATGAAGGTTGAACCCCTCAAGAGGTGCTGAGTGCTGGACAGATGAAGAATAGCACCCCAGAGCAGTGAGCCAGCTATGGAAACAAATGGTATAACCTGTCGAGAGATTAATTGGACCTGTCGACAGGTTTAGATACTTAGAATGAAGATCTCGAGAGGTTGATTCAACCTATTGAATGAATCAAGCTATAGCAGCACATCCTGTCGAGAGCTTACCTGGAGATGCAGGGGAGCTCGTGAGGTTCCAGCTACTTGTCGAGAGGTTCCCCAGAACCTAACGAGCAGTCAACACCATCCTGTCGAAGCCTTACTTGAAGCTGTGTGCATTTGCGACAGGTTGAGCCAACCTGTCAAGAAGCAGAAAAGGACTTGTCGAGCACTGTAACGATCCCCACCTGAACCCTAGGGACCTTACTAAGTTAGACCTTCAATCTGAGAAATTTGACTTTAACTAGACACAGCCATATTAAATTAAAATATTAAACCACGTTAGCAATAATCAGTTATATATATACCAACAGTGGTATATACTTGTTTTGTTTTGTCTGCCTATGCAAGATCGAAACCCTGTGAGGACTACATAGTATCTCAGCCCAAAATATCTCCTCAACTCAATAGCATATAGCCTAAATCCGTTTGAAAAAATAATAATAATAAAGGAAAGCTGGATAGGCTAATTGTAAATTATATAACAAGAGCCTTGCTGTTTTGTTTTATTTGCTATATTGTTCTAATTGTTGTTTTGTTTTATATAATACTCTTATCCAAGTATACTGGTTTGCATGGAAGTTTATCTTAAGTAGCTTGTAAGCTACTTGCATGTAAATTTTGGAACACGACTCCACTGAGTCATTAAGCACCCCCATGCACGCAAGGTCGATAACCGCTCTTATAAATCAAAACTTCTTTTCGTTCCTTGGATTTTTGGTTAAAACCAGAGGTAATTAAATCAGAGAAAATTTTATCAAAATAAAAAAATCGTGTGAAATATTAAAGCATCTTGCTTAGTTACATTAAAACTCTGAAATCAGCAAGCAATTCTTCTGCCATGCAAAGTACACCACGAATTCATCAAAAAGGTTAGTTAGTGTTTATTTTATTAACTACATGAAGTTGTAGCTCAGAAAGTAATCTCAGCATGAACTTGAGGACAGATTTTTGCACTCTGATCTTCATTGAAGATCAGTGAAGATCTGTGGTTGATAAACTAGCTATATATATATATATATCTCAAATTTATAAACTCTATATAATTCTATCTATATATGTTATATCTAGGTATATAACATATATACCAACATCAACCAATATTGTATATATATATAACCTATATTGTATAGCAAAGGCCCAACAGCATCTAAGAAAAAAAAAGGCACTTCAGCATGAACTGAAGTGCAGATTTCTGCACTTCAGATCTATGTAGTAAATCTATAGAGATGGATTTAAAAATCTATAAGGAATATATATATATATATATATATATATATATAAAAGAATATATCAAATATATCTATAAGCATAAGGGGAAGGGAAACAGGGAGACAACAAATAAAAAAAGGGCCAGGAAGAAGACCACCAGAAGCCGGCAAGCCAGGCTTGCCGCGGCAAGAAACTCTACTGAGTGGCTTGCCGCGGCAACCTCAAAGGGTTGCCATGGCAACCTTCCCTAGCACTGAGTTTTGGGCTGTGCTGGTACATTTTGGACACCGGGTCTATGATAGGTTCAGATGTGTGTATAAATGGGTCTTGATACTGTTAAGCTATCTTGATACTGTTAAGTAGTGTATTAAAATACAACTAAAATTCTTTTCCTAGATTAGGTGTCACATGGAGCACTTAAACATTTTGAAGAATTTTGAAGAAATAAGACTACATGACACTTGAACAAGCATCGACGACAATGCTCGTAAGATTCAACGTATACAGGTAGGGAATCTGTATTGCTATTTTATAATGATACAAGCATGTCACTTAGTTTCATAGAAACTTTGATAAGTATGCATGTACACACTGATCAACATAATAGAAGAAAAATATGATTTGTTTTGTATTCAAACGGATAAGCTTGAATTGCTAGTAACCTGATAAGAAAAGAAATGGTAGATATTTAACATCAGTGAGTATCATGAGCATCTGGTAAAGCAAGTTAACAAATTAATGCATCATAAAGCCATACATGCAAATGCACTTCTTGGTCAATCTACGTGATTCAGTACTCAGATTCTGTTAACTTCAATGTTTTTGATACGTTATTGCTCCTGTGTAAATCAAGTGATCCCGCTAACTTGGGAGCTTGACATATTCTAGTCCAAGTGATCCTGCTAACTCGGGAGCTTGACAAGTGATCCCGCTAACTCGGGAGCTTGACCTTGTTGATTTCCTGCTTTCTCCAGCAAGTATTTTTCGTTCAGTTTGCTTCTCACACTTGTTATACCATGCATAATGTGAGTATTTTATCATGTTATTCATATGTTATTTAATGCTTCTCTATGAAAAAGTGATAAATTGTCAATGTAAAATACAACGCAATATTCTCTACTGAGCTTTGGATGATAACTCATTCCTCGACTTAATTGTCTTAGCTACAGAGCTTGACCCTGAGCACGCGACTGATCCTACTTACGTGCCTGAGGAGGAGGAGGGAGACGACGACGACGAGGAAGACGACTTCCCAGAGGAGTTCTTCCCGTAGTTAGGTTTGTAGCTTGGGATATGGGGCATTGGGATAGAGAGAGAGAGAGAGAGAAAGGAAAAAGATATTTTTGGTCTATATAAATGATATATGTTGGTTTTAGATTTCTGATGGGATGTTCTTAGGATGTATAGGTTTCTTTTCACTGTTTTGATGACGGGTGGCCGTCATCAGTGAAAAGTTATACATCAGATACGTGACTTCTGGTTATCGCATATTTTAGTTCTATTTAGCAGTTATTTTACCATCATTGTTATTTGTCAGAGTTTAAATACATTGCTTCCTCATTCTGCGATACCTTGATAAAAAATAAGGAACCCCTTGATGAAAGGATCATATCAGGTGATCTGATGGCGCGACCTTTCCTAGTTGAGAGACTGGGAAACGTCAGGCTGTCATAAGCACTCAAATGGAGCTGTATAACTAGTTGACAAGATGCTCTATAACCTGTCTAGAGGATATAAGGAGCTCGGATAAAATGAGAGAATTTCTGTCAACCTGTCGAGAATTCACATCATCCTGTCGAGGAGTCCCCAATCCTGTTGAAAGCCACATGCAACCTGTCGAATGAAGGGCCATAAGACTCAGAACCTGTCGAGAGGTTCCCTAAACCTCTCGACACTCGAAGTTGGAACTTCTCAGTTCCAACCTTTGCAGTTGCCAACTTCAGTACCTTGTGCACACATTCCAAGGCACGTCAGCAAACTTAGGAGTATTTTTGGAAGTTATATAGGTACGAATGGGAACTCTAACCACTTCACTTTCACTTGTCTAGTTTGGACCAATGGGTGAAGAGCTTTTAGAAGAAAAATCAGTCACATCAGCAGTTTAGAATAATAGAATTATTCCCTTGAGCCCTGATTGGCTGGAACAGATATGAGGACAGAGGGGAAGACTATAAAAGCCTGAAAAATTTACAGAGCCACGATTCAAAAATAGAGAGAGCTGAGGCCAAATCTGAATTCCCATCTCCAACATTCCTTCCCTCTTCCTTCTTCCCCCATTCTCTCCTTAGCCAATCATGGTTGGCTAAACCCCTTCAGTAGCTAGGTTGAGGTTGAGAGCTATAAATTGAGAGGTTCAAGGCCTTGTATATGGATTGGATGTTGCACAGATTGCAGATTTGAGTACATTTGCTGTAAGTTGTATTGAATCAGTGAATTGTGGATTATAGAGTTAATTTTGATATGTAAATCTTGTGATTGTCATTTGATTTTCTAGATTAGATATCCCTGTGGATGCCTGAGCTTGTAGCCTTGCATCCACAACATCTACAATAGTTTACCTATTGTAATTAAGATCCTTGAGAAGAGGAATCTCTAGGATGATCTGTGACCATTCAAGTGGATAGATCATAGCCTTAGGATTACTCCAATTCTCTGGTTTATGTTAGATTCTTATACCTTGCATATGAGCTTGAAGCCAGATGAAGGATTGTTGCAAATCAATTTTATACATTGCCTTTGAACCAATTGATTTTTAGTGAAGACCAAAATCCCTAGGTGGTACTTCCCACCTTTTAGTTTTAATCTTTTTCTTTATTTCCTTAAATCTGAGTTTTCATCAATTCTGGATCATTTGTATTTGATTTCTGTAGTTTTTTCTAGTAGAGTGACAACCCTTAAAACCTCTCCTCTTTCCTTCCCTTGCATTAGTTTAGGATAGAGTGCCAAATCTGATTTAGATATGGAGATTTACCCTATGTTAGAGCACATTTCGCTGTGTGTTTTTGAAATTGTTTTGCTGAAATTTGTACTGTAATTTTTGTGTGTTGTACTTGTTTCCTGTTGTGTGTATGCTTGGTAGGGGATCTCTCAATCCTGAGATTCTCCCTTTTGAACTTGAAGTTGAGAGACTTCTCAGACCTAAGCAGCCCATACACACCTGTTGTTACTTGTGAAAGTTCTGCAATGGGTGAGTAACCTAGGACATTGAAAGAATTCAATATACCAGGGGTCTACAGTTCTCCCTTCTGCATTCAATTCCCTGCTGTCCAAGGGCATTATGAGATTAAATCTTCTATCATACAGATGCTACCCTTATATCATGACCTGAGTAAGGAAGACCCCTATAAGCACATTGATGAATTTCTGGGACTGTGCTACTTTCAATATTACAGGTTTGGGGAGGAAGCCACTAGGTTGAGACTCTTTCCTTTTTCATTAAAGGATAGGGCCAGAACTTGGTTGTCAATGCTCCCAACTAATAGTAGTCATTCTTGGAATGACCTTCAATGTCAATTTTTGACCAAGTTTTTTCCCATGTCCAAAACAAGTCAGCTGAGAGAGCATCATGTAATTTGCTCAAGCCCCAACTAAAGACTTTCACCAAACATGGGAGAGATTTAAGGAGCTCTGAAGCAATGTCCCCATCACCAAATTCCTGAATGGCAACTTGTTCAAAGTTTCTATTAAGGAATTGATCCCAAGAGTAGGGATATGGTTGATGCCTCATGTGGTGGTACTTACCTCCACAAGACAGCTGATGAGGCTTGGGAGTTATTTGATATTATTAGTGAAAACTTCATGCAAAGGGAGACTTTGTCAAGGGACATTGAGACCCTTGTTAGATTAGTGAGAGAGAACACTACAAGAGAGAAAATGTATGAGGTTAGTGGATACAATGATTTGGAAAGGAAGGTAGATAGCTTGACTAAAAAACTTGATAAGCTCATGGGAGCAATGCAGTCACCAATGGCTGCCTAAGTGGAGGAGGCATGTGTGATACGCCAGTCCCCCACTCACTCCCTTGAGGAATGTCCCTCTACTGCCCAATTTCTAGACCTTGTTATGGAACATGTGAATGCTGCTCAGTCTTTTGGACAACAACCTACTGTTGGTTATCATTAGAGAAACCACCCCAACTTGAGGTGGAGATAAGATATCTTCTAAAACCAACAACAACCACAACAACAATCTATGCCTTATAGGAATGCGCAGCCATATCAACATAATTATTTCCCAAGGTCACAATACCAGCAGCCTATGGCCCAGCCAATGGTTCAACCTGTGCATTAAAGTGCACCAACCCCAGCACCCTCTAGATCCCTCATATTTGAAGAGCAAGTTCTGACCTCATTGCAAAATTTGGGCCCTTTGTCACAAACTGTTAACTCTCATAGCCAAAGTATTAAAAAGAGAGAGGACCACCTTGGTCAGCTATCTAATTCATTGACTAGGAGAGAGGAGGAAAGACTGCCTAGTCAGCTCATGAACAACCCAAAAGGGCAGTATATGGTGGGTGAGACTTCTTCACATGAAGAAACTAAATCTGTTACCACTTTAAGGAGTGGAAGGGTGGTTGATAACAAAGTTGGGGTTGAGCCAGATGAGAAAAGTGCAGGAAATAAAAGAATAACCCATATTGATATGCAGCAGGAGCAGCATATGAGAAATAAGGGGGGTGTTGAGGTGTCCCAACAGAAAACAAAAATAAAGAAAAATCTGATGAGATTGCTAAGGCAGCAAATAGGAGATCAGTCTCCCATTTGCCATTTCCCAATGCATTGCAAGTATCTTCTCCTTTTGATAAAAGGAATGCTAAAGTTGAGGAGATAATGGAAACATTCAAACAAGTAAATATTAACTTACCTTTACTTGATGCTATCAAGTAAGTTCCAGCCTATGCAAATTTTTTGAAAGATTTGTGCACTCATAAAAGAGAATTTAGGATACACCTATCCAAGAAGGTCTTTTGTGTCGAGAAAGTGAACAAAGTGCTGTCCATTGTAACCCCAACAAAGCTTCAAGACTCTGAAGTTCCCACAATCCCTTGCATCATTGGGGATCACACCATTGAGAAATCCTTATTAGATCTGAGAGCTAGTGTTAACCTACTTCCATATTCAGTTTATGAGAAGTTAGATTTGGGAGAATTGAAGCCCACACATGTGGTGCTACAGCTGGCTGACAGATCTAAAAGGAGGCCTGTGGGAATGATAGAAGATGTGTTAGTTGGGATTGACAAGTTTTTTTATCTAGCATATTTTCTGGTTCTTGACATGGAGTCAAGCAAGTGCACTACCTCCATTCATGAAATTTTTGGCAGGCCTTTTTTGGCCACTGCCAATACTTGTATACAATATAGATCAGGTGTAATGGAGGTGTCTTTTGGCAACATGAAAGTAAAATTGAATGTGTATGATGCAGTAAGTTAGCCTCACTTGGATAGTGAGGTTTGCTTTTTAATTGATGTGTTGGATGAGCTTATGGAAGAGACTTTGCCCAAGCTGCTGCATTGTGATGATTTGAGTGATGTTTTTGAGGATGTGTGGAGTGAAATTGTGGAAGAGAAAGCCCCCACACCTATGGTTTAAGAGGTGAAAGCCATAATTTCTAAAGTGGAGCCAACAACAAGGTATCCTCCTTGGAAACCAGTTGTGCTGCCTCTTCCACCACCATCAAAGGCACCTTTGTTGCCTTCACTCATTAGTTCACCTGATGTGAAATTGAAACAGCTGCCCAAGTCCTTAAAATAATTTTTTTTTTGGGGCAAACCAGAAGTTGTCAGTGATAATTTCTTCTTCCCTCACTGATGAGCAAGAGGAAGAGTTGTTGTGTGTTTTAAAAAAGTGTAAGAGAGCAATAGGTTAGGCTATTGCTGATCTTGGGGACATCAGCCCTGCTGTGTGCATGCATGAAATCTACTTGGAAGAGGGTTCCAAACCCTCAAGAAATGGTGATGAAGGAAGTGGTCAAATTGTTAGATGCTGAAGTCATCTATCCCATTTCAGATTCTGAATGGGTGGCACCTACTCAGGTGGTACCTAAGAAATCTAGAATTACTATGATTAAAACTTATTCTAGTGAGCTAATTCTAACTAGGGAAACCACAGGTTGGAGGGTGTGCATAGATTATCGAAAGCTCAATTTGAAAATCAGAAAAGACCATTTTCTTTTGCCCTTCATAGACCAGATTTTTGATAAGTTAGCAGGCAAGACTTTCTATTGCTTTCTTGATAAATATTCTGGGTATAATCAAATCCCTGTTTATCCACAAAATCAAGAAAAGACAACTTTCATATGTCCATTTGGCACCTTTGCCTATAGAAGGATGTCATTTGGATTGTGCAATGCTCCTTTAACTTTCCAAAGGTGTATGGATGGTATCTTTTCTGACATGATTGATAAGTTTTTAGAGATATCCATGAATGATTTCTGTCTTTGGGGACAATTTTAGCCAATGTCTACACCATCTCAGCCTTGTGTTGCAGAGATGTGAGGAAACCAACTTAGTTTTGAGTTAGGAAAAGAGTCATTTTATGGTCAATCAAGGCATTGCCCTTAGCCATGTTGTTTCTCACAGAGGCATTGAGATAGACAAGGCTAAAATTGATTTGATTGCACATTTGCTCCCACCTAAAACTGTGAAACAAGTAAGATCTTTCTTAGGGCATGCTGGTTTTTATAGGAGATTCATCAAAGATTTTAACAAAATCTCAAAACCTCTTTGTCACCTATTGTGCCAAGAGGTTCCTTTTGAATTTAATGATGAATGCCTTATTGCTTTTGAGCTTTTGAAAGACTGTTTAACCTCTGCACCTATCCTTCAAGCACCTGATTTTTCTTTGTCATTTGAGCTGATGTGTAATGCATCAGATTTTGCAATTGGTGTAGTTTTAGGGCAAATAAAAGATAAAGCACCTTGTATGATTGCTTATGCAAGCAAGACAATGATTGATGCTCATCTAAATTACACCACAATTGAGAAGGAACTGTTGTCAATTGTCTATACTTTAGAAAAATTCAGGTCATATGTATTGTGATCCAGGATAGTGGTCTTCATAGATCACTCAGCCTTGAAGTACCTTTTATAAAAAAAAGATGCTAAGCCAAGATTGATCAGATGGATCCTCCTATTACAGGAGTTTGATCTTGAGATTAAGGACAAGAAAGTGGTTGAAAATGTGGTTGTAGACCACTTATCTAGGATCCTAGCTGATGAGTTTGATAGGCTACCTATGAATGATTCTTTTCCTGATAAATAACTGTTTACTGTCAGCACTTCTGCACCTTGGTTTGCAAATATAGTGAATTATTTGGCTGTGGGTAGGATTCCCCTACATTGGATCCCCCACATTGGAATAAAATGGATAGGGAGCTATTCTTCTCCCAGATCAGACATTACATGTGGGAGGATCCATACCTGTTCAAGCATTGTGCAGACCAAGTGGTGAGAAGTGTCCCTGATGATGAATTCCACAATATACTAATCATGTGTCATGAATAGACTTGTGGATTCCATTTCAGTGGCAACAAGATTGCTGCCAAGGTACTTCAAAGTGAATTTTATTGGCCCACTCTCTTCAAGGATGCATGGAAGCATTGTAAAGCTTGTGAAAGATGCCAAAAGATGGGAAGTATCTTCAAAAGAAACTCTATGCCTTTACAGCCTATACTGATTATTGAGCTCTTTGACATTTAGAGAATTGACTTCATGGGCCCTTTCCCTCCTTCTATAGGTTTCAATTTTATCCTTGTGGCAGTGGACTATGTGTTCAAATGGGTTGAAGCCAGTGTCACAAGGACAAATGACCACATAGTTGTCCTCAAAATTTTAAAGGATAAGATTTTCTCCAGATTTGGCACCCCCAGAGCTATCATTAGTGATAGGGGGAGTCATTTATGTAACAGACCTTTTGAGAATTTGCTCAAAAAGTACTCTGTTACACACAGGATTGCAACTCCCTACCACCCACAGACTAGTGGGCAAGTTAAAATTTCTAATAGGGAGATCAAGCACATCTTGGAGAAGATTGTGAGGACAGATAGAAAGGACTGGACGCATAAACTGAATAATGCTTTGTGGGCTTATAGGACTGCCTATAAGATCCCAATTGGCATGCCCCCTTTCAGACTAGTGTATGGCAAGACATCCCATTTGCCAGTAGAGTTAGAACATAAAGCCTATTGGGCTATTAAATCATTAAATGTTAATTTAATTTCTACTGGCATGCACAGGAAACTCTAGCTGTCAGAGCTGAAAGAACTGAGTTTTGAAGCCTACTCCAATGCCAGAATCTATAAGGAGAAAACCAAGTTTTTTTATAACAAATAATTACTGAGAAAGGAGTTCACTGCTGGCAGTAACGTTTGACTTTTCAATTCTAAATTGAAATTTTTCTTAGGTAAGTTGAGATCTAGATGGGAAGGACCTTACATGGTAGAGCATGTATCCCCATCTAGAGCTGTTAAAATCAAGGATCCAAAAGATGGTAGGATCATAAAAGTTAATGGTCAAAGGCTCAAGCTCTTTGTTGAAAATGTAATAGAGCCTGTGGTGACCATTCACCTTCAAGAACCTCCAAAAAGTAGTTGATTTTCAACATTGTAGACTATATACCATAACTGTTTGTTTTTGTCAGTTTTATTGTTGTTTTTGTTTTCATTGCTGTTTGGCATTGTAAATATGTTGCCATATGTGTTTAGTTCTTTATTTGGAATAAGGAATCAGACCTGTTTAAGTTAGAAATGCTCTCAATCTATGAGAAATCCAATTGGAGCAAAGCAGAATTGACAAATTTGTGAGGGTGGAGAGAGAACTGCTGAGAAATTGGTTGAGAATGCAAACAGACTATTAAGTAGTGAAAAATGCCAGCCTTCACCCCTTAACCTAACCTTTGATGACTTGTGAGCACACTAATAAACACCTGTTGAGTCTGCTTTGTAGATAGCAATAAAAGACAGGAATAATGCAGAAAATCACTCAAAAATGCTGCACAAAGAAGTCCATCTCTCAGCATTGTGCAGACCCAACAATGGCACTTAAGAGGGCTGTACACCATTGGCCACTTGGGACGTGTGGCAACAGCATGGCAGAGTTAAGGAAGTGAAAGCAAGCAGAAAACATTCTATCGAGAGGTTATCTGAAGGCTTCGATAGGAGCTGAGGGCTAAAAATGGAGGAATTTGTGCAGATGGAAGGGTTTCGATAGGATCTGAAGACAGAGAAAGGAAGAATTTGTGAGGATTGAGAAGTTCGATAGAATCCAAGAACCTATTGAGCAGCTGAAAGAAAGAAAGAAATCATCCTATCGAAAGCCTGCCTGAGGTGTAAAAGGAACCTATCGGATGGTTGCCTGAACCTATCGAGGTGGAGAAGCTGGAGCTCAGACCTATCGGGAGGTACTTGAACATTTCGACAGGAGTGAGAGCAATCCTATCGAAATGCTGGCATGCAGAGCTGAACTTGTCGAAAAGTTTTTCCAACTTGTCGAATGCTCCAGACAAAGGGGCAGAGAATGTTGAAGCGTCAAGAGAAGGCTCATCCTATCGGAACCTATCGAAGAGATCTGAGAACCTAGCAAAAGGACCAAAAAGCTCCATTTGAACCTGTCGGAAGCTTCCTCAACCTGTCAAAATCGTGTGAAGAACTTCTCAAAAAATAGGCTATTCACACACTGCAACTTGGTGACCTGCTGCACACAACTCGAGGCACTTTGGTGACCGGCACGATGATCCTGAAGATGCCTTGGGAAACCCTAACCAACCCCATGTGATCTGACAGAACTCTAATGAACTCTGAGGACCTTCTAGAAGGGAATATTGGCAGGAGAAACGAGAGGGAAAAGCTATATAATGAGATCCCCAATTGTAATTGGGGGAGATTGAAATCTGGAGATTAGGGCTTGCAACAAAATTTTGTTTCCCCTCCTTTAGCTCAATGATGGTTGGCTAACTCTCTCGAAGTAGCAAGGGTGAGGTCTGATCTATAATTGGGTAAGGTTGAGAGTGTTATTTGTGGGTCAATTGTTGCACAAACTATAGATCTGAGAGCATTTCATTGTAGAGTGAGTTTTATGCAATGTAAATGTTGATTTTATTGTTTTAATTAGATCTATAGTTCCCTTGGTTTCATTTGGTGCTCAATCGGATTTGTGTAGAGGAGTTTGTTGACCAGCTCACCCACTTAACTGGTAGACCTCTTGAATACCATTTGATCTCCCTAGATCTGATATCCCTGCAATTGCCTGTGCCTGTGACCTGATAATTACAACATCTGTAGTGGTTTTAATACTCTGATTGAAACCTTTGAGTTGGAGGAAATCTATAGGATGGTCTATGACCATTGAAGTGCACAGACCATAGCCTTAAGATCAGTTCAATCTCTGGTTTTACTTGGATTCTTCCACCTTAAACCTTTGGGTCGGATGAAGTCTATAGGATGATCTATGACCATTGAAGTGGACAGATCATAGCCTTAAGATCAGTCAAATCCCTTGGTTTATAGTAGATTCTTCTACACTGCAGCAGTGCTTATAGCCAGCTGAGGGATTGGTATGCTTTGAACCCCCTGTAACACCATCAGCTCAATCCAATTGTAGTAAGTCCAAACTCCAAGCTGTTCTTCTTCATTTTCTATTTTTAATCCCTTCTAATAGTGAGATCTGAACTCTGAACTCGATCGCAGTTAATTCTTCATTTTATTTGTAGTTTAGTGACAACCCTTTAAAACCTCTCCCCTTTCTTTTACTAACCTAGTATTAGGTAGGGTGCCAAATCTCTTTCAGATTTGAAGGTTTACCATATTTTGAACTCACCTCCCTATGGACATTTCCTTACTCTTTTAAAACTTACTATAACAGGCCCTGAATACTTGCAGGTCTGTGTGTGTGATCTGCCTTAAATTGAGTGAATTTAAACCCCTTTTTTTATGCAAGGCAGTTCACCAACACAGACCTGTCGAGAGGTTTGAATTGATGTTCGACAAGTTTCGAAGGTTCCTAATGTGCATTTCGAGAAGATCTGAGACCCGTCGATAGGTTTGAGTTGATTCTCGACAGGTTCTGAAGTTATAAATATGATATTCGACAAGTTCTGAAGGTTTTTGGGCATGTTTTCGACAGGTTCAAAGTAACTGTCAAGAGGTTTGGAGACCGCTCGGAGCAGTAACATAAAAGATTTTCATCTTGTCGAGAAGTTCCATGAACCTCTTGAATTGATTTTTTTTCTTCTGAAGCCTTGAACCTGTCGAGAGGTTTGAAAGAGCCTCTCAAGACCTTCAGCCTACCGACCTTGCCATCCCAGTTGATTCTAACTCTTCGACAGGTTGTACCAACCTGTCGAAACCCTTTCTCCAATCCTGTCGAAGCACGATTTAGGTGTTTTTAAACCTATCAACAACTCACTCCAACCATTCTATAGCTTCTGCTCTGAGCTCTATTTCCTCTCTGCCGATTTCCCAGTTCTTTCTTTGTCCTCCCCTTCACTGGTTCCTACTCCAACCACTCGACCATTGTTCCAAGTGCTTCATTCCCTCAAAGGCGACATTTTGCACCTAGTTTGAGCTGGTTTGGTGCCGTGCACATCGAGATATGAGAAACCCTAGATTTCTATTGGTAAGTTCTTCTTCAGCTCCACTCTGTGATTTCCAAGCTTTGCACTTCCATTTCTAATTTGTGTGATTACCTTGTTTGAGCAAAGAAGTCTGTTGTGGTTGTTGAGATTGATTTTGGGAAGTGAGTGTCCAATGACTGACTTGAGGATACCTTAGCTGATCTGTTCAAGGCCCCTTCCAAATCTGCCCATAAGTCCACTAGGAAATCCAGTAGGCCTGCCACACAGCCCAAGGATAACCCACCTGCTAAGAGGAAGCTCATCATGGAGAAACCTGACAAACCTAAGAAAGCTAAGAAATCCAAGAAGGCCAAAATCAGTGAAGAAATAGTTGAGGAGTCCCCTGAGGCAGAACCTAACCCTGAGAATGAACCTGAAGTCCCTGTGAACCTATCTACTCCCAATGAATTTGTGGATGCCTTAGGCTTGATCCCTGCGACAATTATTGACATACCCTATTTTTCTAAGGAGGAGGAGTGCAAGGACACTTTGGACTATTTGGTGAAGCAGGCCTGACACCATTGATGACCCCATTACAAGAAAAATCTTACCCTAGGCTGGTCAAATTGTGGTATCAGAATATCAGGAAGAAGACCAAGCCAGGTTCAATTGAGCCTTCCCTTGTGATTTTAATTAATAACTTGCTTGTTGTGGACTACAGTGATATAGGGTTGGCATTAGGGTCCCATCGATTTTTGATACAGCCTATGGTCTAACAGCACATGAGAGTGTGTCTTTTAAAGCAATGGCTAGACATCTAACTCAAGACATTATGGGTTCTGGGGAGTCATTGATGAGGAGAGATTTACACCCTAGCATGCATTTCATTGATTCAATTATGAGGAAAAACATTTAAGTCAGTGAACATCAGTAAGAGAGGAGAACCCCCATAGTGGATGCCCTGTATTTTTCCTCCTAGGGCTAGTTTATGAATGCCTCCCTCCAAGCTGGTATTTGAGGTAATGGTAGATGTAAATGAGAAGATCAAGAAAGTACAGGCCTTACCAGGGCTACCCTATAGCAGGCTCATCACTGCTTTGTTAAGAAAAGGAAAGTTTGTGATTCGAAATAATCAGCCTGTGGAAAAGGTAACTCTAAAGGTGTTTGGGAAGAGGGCCTGGTCTGCTAGTAGGACCCTAATTGGGAAGAGCAAGAACAAAGCAATAGAGGATCCTGAGATGGAAGCCCCGCAAGTAGCTAGCTCAGCTGTTGCACCTGGCATCTCTACTTCAGCTAGCTCAGAGCCTCTCCCTACAGCTGCTACTAGCTCAGTACCTCCTCCTGAGATCTCTACATCTGTTAGCTCTGAGCCTCCACCTGTGATCTTTGCACCCATCCCTTCCACTGATGTGCTTTTTGTCAGCTCTGATGTGGCCAACATTTCCATTCCACCATCCTCTCTACCATCTATCTCAGCTCCCTTACCTTCCATTTCAGTTTCCATTCCCCCTAGCAGCTTAGCCATCCTTTTCACCATCACCACATCCACACCTCTGTCAGCTCCTCTTACCACAAACCCCATCCTTACCTTACCTACACTACCCATCACATCCACCTACCATAGAAGGTCAACTACAACCCCTCTAGCCAGCCCATCCATCCCAGCTGTTGAACCCTTGAGCCCTGCACCATCTATATCAGCTGACCCAACCATTTCTTCTCCACCATCCATTCCCTTTGACATTGACCCCACCTTCTCCTTATCACCTACTCATACCCAAGAGCTGACCACTTGACCACTGAGGGGTACTCCTTGATTGACTCCATTGTGGAGGACATTGGGGATGAGTACTCCCCTTTACCTGATTCTCCACAGCCTTCTCACTTCCAGCATGCTTCCACTTCTCCCTTCCAGCCTATTTTACCCATTCCGCCTACTACCTAAGCCCAAATCATACCAGAGGCCTCTTTCCAGATTCTTACCCTTCTCACCACCGTCCTAGCCCAGCTTCAAACCAACACAACAAACCAAGCTGCTATGGCCACCTATCTTCAGGCCATTCAATCTACTCTCATCCCATCTACCTCAACCTCCCAACCCCTTCCATTTCCCACTCCTACTCCTACTCCACCTCCATCCCCACAGTTGTTCCCTGTAATACTGGTTACCCATGCTGTGGTGGAACAACCTAGCCCTACCCCTTCCACCAGAGACTGCTCCACTCAAACTGACTTTGAGGAAGCAGCTCTACCTTCTGCCTATCCTTCCTCCCCACCTGAGTCTATTGCTGTGGAGGAGCTGCCATCGACCCTCATTATACCATCACCACCACTTCCTGAGCTGCCCATCACTCCCTCCTCCATGGATGATCCTCACCATTGGGCCATTGTCCCATATGGCACCAACACCTTATCACCTCTTCCATCCCTCACCAAAGCTATTGAGACCAACCCTTGTGTCATGGAGGATGCTAAATTTCTGGTGGATGCAGTCATGGTTTTACTGTAGCAAGCATATCAGGAAGAAATTGACCCTGTTTAGAGGCCCATAGGAAATAGGAATGGACGTTATGGAAGATGGTCCTCAACTCCCTAGACCTGTACAAGGCCTATAGGACCAAATCTGACATGCTTGCCAGACTGGTAGAGACTCTCTCCCTATACTCTGCCCTGGGTCCCTCAGCATCCAAAGCACTTTCCATCAGGGAGCCCACCATGTCCCAAGGCAGTACCAGATCTCAGAAACCAGCTGTAAAAAGAACTAAGGAAGGTGCTGCCAGCACTAAGAAGCTGAAGAAGAAAGAAAAGCTCAAGGTGGAGTATGACAAGCTTGCTGCACAGAAAGGATGGGAGCCAATGACCATATCTAGCTCTGATTCAAATTAGGATTTAGTTGTAATTAGTTTGTATATAGGGCTTTTACTGCACATATTTTTGCTACATTTAGTTTGCCCTATTCTTTTGTAATTACTTGTGTTCAATACAATGTCTGTTTTGTTTCATCTCTGTTTTTTGCTTTCATGTTAGTTTACATCTGTTGTACTTTGTTCCTCATGCTTCAATTGTTTCTGTTCACCCTGCTATTCCCTTCTGTTATTCTTCCAAAGCAGTGAAGACACTGCTCCTCATAGGTTTGGGGGTATGGTAGGGTGTGCCAATGGAATAGTTAATGTTAGGGCAGCTACGTTAGATAAAAATTTATGAAAATAAAGTGACTTTCCACCTGATTTTTGAAAAAAAAAGAGGAAATTTAAAACTTTTTAAGACTGAAAATTGCCGTAGCTCTAACATTGTCATGAAACAAATGCCAAGAATTTTCAAAAATTGATGCTTTGTGAACTTGAAAAAGAGATAAAATTTTGAGGATATACACCAGGAATTTGATGGAAGACCATACCCAGTGAGACCTGGGCCTGAAAAACAAATTTTTCTTTGAAGAGTGTTTTGGCGATTTTTCTGCTCTAAGGACTGATTGAATCTACGTTTTCTTACTAGAAGTTAGGCAAATCCAAGTTGAAACAGCTTGACAACATTCATGACATTGAGGACATGAAGTAAGGCCATCATTTGGACAGTTTGAGCTTAAAATTTCCTACCTTTGAACTGCCCTTGATACACAACATTTGAGCCTTGAAAACCCAAGTTGTTCTTTGACAAGAAACCAAAGTATTTTTTTTCCTGAACTTCTTAACCTGTTTCAGTTCACCCTTCATCTGAGAAGTCAGGAAGTAAAGGGAGAAGTGAGGCAGGAGGAGTAAGGTTTCATATTTGGTGGAAGGAGAAGAAAACACATTAAAAGGCAGTGTGTATCAGATGTATGGTTGTGGCATTCCAGCCCATAAAAAAAAATTTATACAAAAGAAAAAAAAAAAGAAAAAAAGAAGAAGAGAGAAGTCACTTCATTGGAAAATGAGAAGATGAAAACGTAAAGAAGATGAAGATGTGTTGAGATGAAGAAGGTGTGTGCACCACCTCTCTACCTTACTGATTTCTCAATTTTGAATCATATTCCACCCTTTCATTCTTTATAAACCTCACCCATAAGCCACATTACAACTCAATAAATAGTTCTTACTGATCTGAAATTGATTGAGCTGTCATGTGGAGATGAGGATTTGTGTAAGCTATGGTAAAAAGAGTTAGAAAATTTTAGAAATTAAAGCAATGCCTATGCTCATGCTTGCAGTCCTATTTGAGGGCTGTAACTGCTCTTGAGCTGTGTGAAATGATACACCCTCCATGTTTATTGTGAGTGACAGCCCTGGTGAGACTAGGGTCTGAAATTGAATTTATTTGGGGGCATTATCGAAACAATTTGCTCAAAGTTGATGGTAAGCTTTGCATTAATTTTCATACTGAATGCCTTGACATAAGTTGATTGATTGTGAAGGAATTACAACAGAATTTTAGTATTAAACTGCTGATTTACTGCTAAGAATCCTCTGAAAAGTTGAAGGAACAAGGTGTGGAATGAATTTTATCTTGCTTAAAGTCTGTTTTGACATGATTGCATCGATATTAACTAATTCATTGGAGAAGTTTGTGGGTACCTTCACTGAAAACCTTAAGGAGACTCCACTCCTCCGCTAGGGATCACCTAGGGGTTTAAAAGGCTTGATGCATATGCTAAATGCATCTGTGCTCCCTATAGAAGTGGCATTTTTCATTTTCGATACTTATTTTTAATTTCTCCTTTGCTCAGGGACTAGAAACGCTTAGGTTTGGGGGTGTGTTAATCAATGAAAAATACCATTTCCCACCTCCTAACCTGACCTTTGATGGACCTTTGAGTTGACTAATAAAGTATTTTAAGTGTGTTTTATAGATAAGTAATAAATTACAATCTTAGTACAGACATTCACCTAAAAAGGCCAAAGAATAGACCTGTTGCCTCATCATGTGTTCATACAGCCCAAAAGCCCAACCATCAAGCAGTTCACAAAGCCTTAGAAGCCTATGGGAATGACATGTGTCCACACGGGCACACATGGAAGTAAGAGAAGCAATAGTGAATTAAGGTTGAACCCCTCAAGAGGTGCTGAGTGCTGGATAGATGAAGAACAACACCCTAGAGCAGTGAGCCAGCCGTGGAAACAAAAGGTATAACCTGTCGAGAGGTTAATTCGACCCGTCAACATGTTTAGATGCTTAGAATGAAGATCTCGAGAGGTTGATTCAACCAGTCGAATGAATCAAGCTGCAGCAACACATCTTGTCAAGAGCTTACCTGGAGATGCTGGGGAGCTCGTGAGGTTCCAGCTACCTGTCGAGAGGTTCTCCAGAACCTAACGAGCAGTCAACACCATCATGTCGAAGCCTTACCTGAAGCTGCGTGCATTTGCGACAGGTTGAGCCAACATGTCGAGAAGTAGAAGAGGACCTGTCAAGCACTCAAATGGAATTGTATAACTAATTGACAGGATGCTCTATAACCTGTCGAGAGGATATAAGGAGCTCTGACAGAAGGAGAGAATTTCTGTCAACCTATCGAGAATTCACATCATCCTGTCGAGGAGTCCCCAATCCTGTCGAAAGCCACATGCAACCTGTCGAATGAAGGGCCAATAAGACTCAACCTGTCGAGGGAACCTCTTGACACTCGAAGTTGGAACTTCTCAGTTCCAACCTCTGCAGTTGCCAACTTCAATGCCTTGTGCACACATTCCAAGGCATGTCAGCAACCCTTAAGCGTATTTTTGGAAGTTGTATGGGCACGAATGGGAACTCTAACCACTTCATATGCACTTGTCCAGTTTGGACCAATGGGTGGAGAGCTTCTAGAAGAAAAATTAGCCACATCAGCAGCTCAGAATAACAGAATTATTCCCTTGAGCTCTGATTGACTGAAACAGATATGAGGATAGAGGGAAAGACTATAAAAGCCTGAAAAATTTACAGAGCCACGACCCAGAAATAGAGAGTTGAGGCCAAATCTGAATTCCCAACTCCAACATTCCTTCCCTCTTCCTTCTTCCCCCATTCTCTCCTTAGCCAATCATGATTGGCTAAACCCCTTCAGTAAGTAGGGTGAGGTTGAGAGCTGTAAATTGAGAGGTTCAAGGCCTTGTATATGGATTGGATGTTGCACAGATTACAGATCTGAGCACATTTGCTGTAAGTTGTATTGAATCAGTGAATTGTGGATTATAGAGTTAATTTTGATATGTAAATCTTGTGATTTTCATTTGATTTTCTAGATTAGATATCCCTGTGGATGCCTGATCTTATAGCCTTGCATCCACAACATCTGTAATAGTTTACTTATTCTAATCAAGATCCTTAAAGAAGAGGAATTTCTGGGATGATCTATGACCATTCAAGTGGAGAGATCATAGCCTTTGGATTACTCCAATTCTCTGGTCTAGGTTAGATTCTTATACCTTGCATCTGAGCTTGTAGCCAGATGAAAGATTGTTGTAAATCAATTCTATACATTGCCTTTGAACCAATTGATTTTCAGTGAACGCCAAAATCCCTAGCTGGTACTTCCCACCTTTTGGTTTTAATCTTTTTCTTCATTTCCTTAAATCTAAGTTTTCATCAGTTCTGGATCATTTACATTTAATTTATGTAGTTTTTTCTAGCAGAGTGATATCCCTTAAAACCTCTCCTCTTTCCTTCCCTTGCATTAGTTTAGGATAGAGTGTCAGATTTGATTTAGATATGGAGATTTACCCTATTTTAGAGAACATTTCCCTGTGGACATACCTTAACTTACCCCTTAAAGCTTGCTGCAACAGTCCTGGTTCTTGTAAGACTGGTTGCTTACCTTGATCCCATTTTGCTGTACCTTGTCCTTTTAATCTATTGTTTTTAACTCTTTAATAATTATAAGGTGAGCAATCCAACATAATACCACTTTTATTAGTGGACAATGGTTCAACATTGAATGTATGCCGGCTGCGAATTGCAACCAAGATAAGGGTCGACTCGTAAATGTTCCGTCCAGCCAGGACAGGAGCCCGAGGGTTCGATAACACAAGGAGGGAAGTGATAGGAGAAGTCAACCTTAAGCTCACCATTGGGCCAATGACCTTCACAATCCCGTTACAAGTCATGGACATCAAGTCCTCCTTCAAAAAGCTGCTAGGGCGCCTATGGCTGCACGAAATTGGGGCAGTGCCCTCCACCCTACATCAACAACTCAAGTTCATGTCCGAGGAGTGAGTTGTATCCATCATGAGAGAGGGGTGAGAAGAAAGAGAGAAAAGGGTCCACAACATAAAAAATCTAAAGACGTTGGATGTACCGCACACAACTGAAGACACAGAGCTTCATAGTTTTAATATAATGTGTCAGCGACGTGGCGCCTGAATCCCCCAGAAAGGTCGTTGAAAAAATTGGAGGAGGAATGATTGCGACAGTGGCAATGCTCCAGAAGTGGGGCTATCAAAAGGGAAAAGGGCTAGGTCCTCGCCTACAAGGTAGAAGAGACCCGATCAAAGCCAAGGGAGGACAACAAGTCAAATTTGGCTTAGGCTACAAGCCTACCGAAGAAGAAGTCCAGGAAGCCAAGGAAAAGGTTCGAACCATTGCCATTGCCAAAATTAGGGGGATAGACTTGGATGATGAACCCCGATCATAACCTCCGAAGCACATTTATGAGCGCAGGGGTTATTAAAATTGACCAAAATGGGGCAACACAGTTGACCCCATATAAGCCGTGGCTATCCATGAAACCAACCATAAAATCATTCCCCCTGAGATTGAAATAGACTTCGCCTTGTTATCCCTTTCTGAGGAGGAGGTACCGCTGTCAATACAACCACCTGTTCTATCCTGCCCCAAGTTCGTGTTAATGTTCGAGCACCAAGTCCCAGACGAACCAATGGTAAATATGATAGAGACTGACCCTTAAAAGTCATCTCAATCAACCTCTTCCACTAGACCAGGTAAAGGTGAGGCGCCTCAGGTGAGGAATTTGATGTCAATTCCTCTAACTCTGGAAGCATCAAATGGCTGTAAATACAACACCGACTTCAAAAAAAAGTGAGACTCGCCTTACCAAGGTAAATAACCTATAAAAAGTGAGATTAGCTCTTAGTAGGCAATATCATGTGTATAGAGACCCGCCTTGCCAAGGGCCCATCTCAAAAGAAAAGAAAAACTATAAAAAAATAGAAAAAATGCAAAAAACTCTAAAAATATTATCTTTTAAAATTCTCAGAAAAAGCAAAGAAAATGATGCCTTAATTGAAACGCCCGTTCGACGTGAAGTCGACCTCTTTCCTGTAAAAATACAAGGAGAAGTAGGAGTCACGGATTCGGATGGCGAGGACTTAATCGGGGAGTTTCCCAATGAGCTCCTTGAACAATATGCCAATTTTGAGGATGGCCTTATCCCGATCGTTGAAGAGACTAAAGATGTCAATCTAGGCACCGATGAGGTTCCTAGAATCACTAAGATCGAAACGTCGTTGTCTCCCGAGAAAAGAAAAAGTATGATTGATTTCCTTCGATCATACCAAGATGTTTTTGCATGGTCATAAGACGATATGCCTGATTTGGATATCAATTTGGTCAAGCATGAGCTGTCGCTATATCCAGATGTTAAGTCGCTCAAGTAGAAATTGAGGCGACTTAGGCCGAAATAGATGTTAAAAGTAAAGGATGAAGTTAAAAAGTAGTACGATGAGGGATTTCTCATGGTCTCCAAATACCTGCAATGGCTATCTAACATCATCCCGGTATCGAAGAAAGATGGAAAGGTTCGCATGTGCATCTATTTATGAAATCTCAACAAAGCAAACTCAAAAAATGACTTCGTTTGCTACACATTGATATCCTAGTCGATAACACTGGCAGGCATGGGATGCTCTTATTCATGGACGGATTTTCAGGGTACAATCAGATAAAAAAGGAGAGACAAACCAAGAAAAAATGATGTTCATCACCCCATGGGGACCTTCTGCTATTGAGTCATGCCATTCGGGTTAAAGAATACTGGGGAAACGTTTCAAAGGGCCATGACAGTATAAGTGTATGTCGATGACATGATAGCCAAGTCTCAGCAGAGAGGTGATCATCTGGTGAACCTTCAAAAACTGTTTGAAAGATTGAGAAAATATATGCTACATCTAAATCCTCAAAAATGTGCTTTTGACGCCATGTTAGGAAGGCTACTTGGTTTCATCGTCAGCAGAAGGGCATCGAGGTTAACCCAATCAAAGTGACAGCTATCGTTGAAATGCCTCCACCATCTACCGAAAAGAGGTCAGAGGTTTCTTAGGCAGAATACAATACATTGGTCGGTTCATTGCACAATTAACTCCTATCTACACGTTGATCTTCAAGTTAGTGAGGAAAGACTCGCTCGTTGAGTGGAATGATGATTGTCAAGCTGCATTTGATAGAATCAAGAACTATCTTCTCAACCCCCCAGCTTTGGTACCACCAGTACTCAGGAGACCACTCTTAATGTACCTCTCCACGACAAAATTCTCGATGGAATGTGTCTTAGAAAAAAATGAAACCGGAAGAAGAGAGCAGGCCATCTACCATATGAGTAAGAAGTTTACTGATTACGAGACGCGTTATTCTCATATAGAGAAAGCATGACTGACTTTCGTTTGGGCTACACAGAGGCTTTGTCACTACCTGTTCTCTCAGGCAATTCTCCTCCTAGCTCGAATGGATCCCTTGAAGTACTTATTTGAAAAGCTGACTCTCATTGGCCGAACTGCATGCTGAAAACTTCTCTTATCAGAGTTCGATACCACATATGTCACGTAGAAGTCAATCAAGGGGCAAGAACTCGCTGATCATCTTACCAAAAATCCTTAACCTAATTACGAAGGGATCCATTCGTAATTAACCTAATTACGAAGGGAACCTTTGAGAACTGAATTCCCTGATGAGGACATCTTGTTCATGACAGAGGATGATACAAAATAAATAAAGGAGTCCTAGGTAATGCACTTCAACGGGGCATCAAATGCCAAAGGTCAAGGAGTCGGCGCTGTTCTAATCTCGCTGAAAGGGTCCCACATACTTGTCTCCATCAAACTTAATTTCCCCTGCACCAATAACTTGGCTGAATATGAAGCTTGCATGGCCGGCCTACAAGCAGCTCTTGACCTAAATGTAACTCATCTCAGGGTATTTGGCGACTCACAACTGATCATATGCCAAACCAACGAGGACAGGAAGATGAAGGATGAGAAGTTGATCCCATACCATGAGCACCTCGAAGATCTGATAGCATGCTTTGACAATGTTACCTTCTCCTATATCCCATGAGTGAGAAATCGATTTGCCGATGCACTTGCAACCTTGACATCAATGGTTGAAATTTCATATGGCATCGAAATAAAGCCGATCATGATTGGACAGAGAAATGAGCCGATCTTTTGCCTCCAGATTGAGGGATCCACAAAGTTAGATGATGAGCCTCCATGGTTCTCAGATATTAAGAATTTCCTCGAAACACGAGCTTTCCCTGAAGGCGCATCCAAGACCAATAGGCGGACTATGCAACGTTTGGTAGCAAACTACGTCACCTGTGGTGAATGCCTCTACAAGCAATCCTATAATAATATCTTGCTCCAATGCTTAATTGAGAGTGAGGCAGTCGATGTCGTGAAAGAGATCCACGAGGGGATATTGATCAGTCATATAATATACCATTTTACTACCCTTAACTTAGTGATGCTAGAACTTAGTTTGCTACTAATAAGTTATTGATGTACAGATATTAAGGAAAAATAGTAAAAAAGAACCAAATTGTTAATATTCGTCAAAATGAACTCATAAAGCAATAAAAAGATAATTGAATCAAAAGAGGAATCTTCGCCTACTGAAAAATGGAAAATCGTGTTTTACGATTTTGCTGAACGCTGCAATATAGAGTAGAAATCATAATTTATGATTCTTCAGAGAAAGTCGTTTTATAGGAAGCTGCGTTAAGAGGAGAGAAAAGACGAACAATCGTAAATAAAAAATCGTCCAGAGAGAAAAGAATAGAAAATCGTGATTTACGATTTTCCAGAAAAGAACACCTTTTGAAGTTGCTGATCACGTGAGAATAAACACCGCCATACACAAAATTAGAAGAATTCTTGACTTAGAAGTCTGGCCAATCACGAATTTGAGAAGATTAACGAAGAAGACTTTTAATGGACTCTGCTGCTAAAATAAAGGAGAAAATATAGAAGTACGTCAATAGTTCAAAACAAGGAAAGATAAGATTAGAAGTAGAGTTATATTAGGATACTTTTGTTTTAGCAATTTCTTTTATTAGAATTAGGAGTTTTGTAAACCGACCGCTTATGATCTATAAATAAGAGGGCTTGGTATAAAAATAAAGCATAGAAGAAATTCTCAGCATCAATTGATAACTGAGGTTATATTTTATTCCGATCAAATTAGAGTAGTTTAGTTTAGATATCCAAGGTTCCTCGATCAAAATTGACGACTGGGATTGAGAGCTGGAAGATTAGAGTAGATATTTGTAGTTTCTCAGAAACAATTGATGACTGCAGCTGAGGGGTGAAAGATATAATTTTATTGCTTTCTAGTTTAGATTTATTTTATTGTAATTTACTACTTTGTAAACATCTTTAGATTTTAATTTGAATTGACGACTCAGGTTGAAGTTTGCAGATTAGTGTAATGATTTTTATTTTTCATCTTTAATTTTCTAGAATTTGATTGACGCCCAAATTTCTCGTAGATTAGAGATTAGTATAAATCTATATTAAAAGATGCTAGTTTTTGATTGACAACAAAATTCTAGAAGACTGAGATATAGTGTAATAGTATTTTAAATTTGTAAGCATCCGATAGCTGAAGATTGTGATTGATGACCATAATCTGAAGAAGGAAGATTTAGGATTTATTTTATGCAATTTAGTTTAAGTAACCATTCTTTATTTATATTTCTCAAGTAATTTAGGAACTTAAAAGATAAGTATAAGTTTTCAAAAAATTAATATATATATAAGTACAGAAAAATCTATCATCGTGGGAACTATCCTATACTAGCTCTACAATTTTCATTGTGTGCTTGCAATAGGTTAAGACTTAATTAGATACATATAACCAGCGAATCAGACATGCGGGGCCCACGTCAATGGGTATATGCTTTCTAAAAAGATCCTACAGTAAGGGAATTTTTGGACCACCATAAAAACTGACTGTTGCAAGCACGTTCAGAAGTGCTATAAATGCCAAGAATACTCTAGTCTGATACATGCTCCTACTATAGATCTACACAATATGACCACTCTATAGCCATTCGCCACATGGGGCCTTGACGTCGTCGAGAAGATCAATTCAAAAGTATCTAATGAACATTAGTTCATCCTCGTCACCAGTGATTACTTCACCAAATGGGTAGAGGCAGCACCTGACGCGAGCATCACGGTCAGTCATGTTGAGAAGTTTATTAAGAACAACATCGTTTGTCGATTCAGCGTGCCCAAGGACATCATCAGGGACAATGGCACCAACTTTGCGAATAAGCACATTAGAGCCTTATGCGAACATTACAAAATCAAACATCATCGCTCATCACCATATAGGCCGCAAACTAATGGAGCCATCAAAGCTGCCAAAAAGACAGTCATCTGAATCTTTGAAAAAATGGTCGTTACCTATCGAGATTGGAGTGAAATGTTACCCTTCGCACTATAGGTCTATCAAACATCGATCCGTACCACTACATGGGCAACACTGTTCTCCCTTGTGCATGGAATCGAGGCCATAATACTAATTGAGATTGAAGTACCCTCGCTTCGTATTCTCATTGAGTCTGGTCTACTGGAAGCCGCAAGAGAGAGATCCTACTTTGAACAACTGAATCTGATCGATGTAAAGAGGCTCTCCAAGCTTTGTGTCACACCTGGGTCTATCAGGGAAGAATCGCACGTGCTTACAACAAATGTGTTCGCATTCGAGATTTAAAGGTAGGTGATATGATACTCAAGAAAATCTTCCCGTCTCTCCATACTAATCCGAGAGAGAAATTCACGCCCAATTGGAAAGGGCCTAACATCATTAGGGAAGTACTCCCTGGGTACGCGCTCCACCTTACCACCATGGGCAGAGAAAATTTTCTCGAGCCTATCAACGCTGGATATGTGCGATGATTCTACTCCTAGCCTCCCGTGACAAGGTAAGTATTGATAAAAATGGATATGTGACTGCTTAAGGGCCCCTTAAAAGAGGCCATCATTTCAAAGCCAAGTAGTTAAAAAGCGTCCTTGAATGCTCATACCCTTTACTACCAGATTTGAGCCTCTAGCCTTTCTTTTGTACCCCCTCCTAGGAAAAGAAAAAATGTGTATATATCAAACAAAAAAAGAAAAAGAGTTACCATCAAAATCCAAAAAAAAATTAAAAAATCAAAATCCCAAAAGAAGGATGTCTGAAAAAAGTAAAAAAAAATAAAAAAATAAAAAAGAAAAGAGAAAAAATTATGGAGCATGTACAGTAAAAATCCTCCAAGGAAGAAGGGTATTACGGCAGCTGGAACCTAATCAAGAAAAACCTTTCAACCCAAGAATACCTTCAAAATTCCTAACCTTCTAGCCCATGGTCACGATTTATCCCTAAGGAAAGCCCTCTCTAGGGTCTACAAGCAGTCACAATATCCATTAAGTCAGCATAAACCAAACTAAGAGACAGCAAGGAACTTTATCCAGCCAGCTATGACGGAATCAACATCCATGTCATGGTCTTTGGAAAAATTAATGAAAAGAAAAAGAAAATATACAAACTCAAAGCAAAAAGGATGTGGTGAAAATTCGTGAGGGTGCTAAGTGTAAAAATAGTGAGCTTGTGTAGACCAGGTGAAAACCTGAAAAGGCGCCTGGGATAAAAATGTATACCCATGAATATAGTAAAAATCCGAAAGGGCGCTGCGGGTAAAAAAGAGGGCGATAGCAGGCATTGCGAAAACACATCTTGGGCGCTGTGAGTAAAAATGTTAAAAAAAAAAAATGGTTATTCTGTTGGTTATGTTTCCTAGCTCTGGGCTTCATTTGGGCTTCTCATGTCTGCTTAAATCGGGTCTTGATAAGGCAGATCTTTTAACTGCACCGTTAATCATATGACCCGATGTATTGATAAAAGGTTAAGTCAATCCGAAGGGACGAACATTCCTGACCTTGGTAAAAATTCTGAACCTCACTCAGGTCCGACCGCAAGAATGGATTCGACTATGCTCAAAAGGGGACCCGTTACTTTGTCTCATTGTTAAGGCATCAAAAAAAGAAAAGAAAGAAAGAAAAAAATCCTAAAAAATCCAAAAAAGTAAAAATTAAAATATATACTCTTTTTTTATGTCCATGTACAAATTTACAACATCGTATTGTCATCTCAAAAAAGAGAAAGAAAGGAAGAAAATCTAAAAAAATCCAAAAATATAAGTTTAAAAAAATGTGTAGGTAAAAGTTTGTTTCTTCTGTTAAAACAAAAAAAGGGACTGACATTTTCTTGAGAAGGTATAGGAACATCAAACAGCCCAAAGCCTCGAAGAAGGCGACCTCTCGACGATGGGCAGATTGGATAAAACATCTCACCGCAGACGTTCAGTCCATTAAAAAAAAAAAAAAGAAATAAAAGAGAAGAAAGCAATTTATGTTTTCATTCTACTTTTTGTCACTTTATACGCACATGCGTGCTTGAATGTGGTAAAATATCAATATTTTTTCGGCAATGCAGATGTGCTAAATTAATGTCCTAAATCTAAGATCCGCTTTAAATCTTTGGATCCTACTTCAAAGTAGGAGCGATAGTGTCAATCTTGGTCAAAGAGTTAATGTTTCAACCGATTTGATTCCATCGCTAAATAAGATTACATATCGAACAACTATGTTTAAGCATGGATGTAGAAGGGATCTTTTCTCTTAGTTATTCTTAGGTGCAAGCTTAAAATTTGCACGGTATCCCTATAAATTGTACGCCATGCATCTGGGTATCCGTTGAATGGTCGTTATTCCTGTAAATAGTACCCAGACGGGATCTGGGTCGGGATTTGTATTGCCTTATTATTTATTGCCCCTTATGGGTCCATATTTTTGCGTAGTTGATCAATTTGCAAGATCATAGTCAAAAGTGGCACACACTCCCAAAAAGTGTTGTGACCTTAATATTCACTCCGTTCGAGTAGTTGTGTTAAATTAACCTCGGGATCGATGGGTTCACCCATAGATCTCGAACCTTACCTCTTGTAGGGGCACCTGTGACCGATCAAGTGGGGCAATCCACGCCTCATGAGATTAGGTACAAATCGTTGGATCTTCGCATTATTATTTTACGCTAATCTTTAAGTATGGGTTGATCACCCTCCCACTCACGGCGTAGTCTTTTTCAAAATAAATCTCAAACAAGGTGCATCTTTAATTATACCTTCACGGTTATGCACAGTAATTTCGCTAAGCGCTTGGGGGTGGTTAGCCTTGAGAAACAGACATTTTCCCAATACATTGGGATTCCGCTACTCTCTGTTTAGTTTTTATCTTTTACTTTTTGATGTTTGAGGTTCGCTTTGAATATAGTGGACCCGTTAGATTGTGCCTTGGGCCTCTTCGGATCTCTCTTTCTTTGGCATATGATTATTAGTGATCGGATACCAAAGAGGGGCATTTGTATACACCCAAATTTGGCCCAACGCTCGATTGACTAGTACTTCGAGAAAGTCATTATCCCGGGCTTCTGAAAGTATTTTCTAAACCCTTAGGAATCATCTCGAAACCCTCAGGAATCATCCCAAACCCTTAGGAATAAACCAGAACCCTTAAAACCCTTCCCGAACCGTTAGGAAGCCCAACCAAAATAATGGATAGAAAGAGGAGTGCCAAAGTTTACATATACATCTGTAAGAGCTAGAGCATATACTATTGAAAAGTAGAGTTTCCCAACTTTCCAACGAGCCAAGAATTGCCTCAATCCGAGTTATATATCAAAAGTTATGGATATTTGAAAAACACAGAAAAGTGCAAGAAATTACACTTGCATATATAATATGTACGCAAAGGCAATTTTCTCCAGAATTTAGCCTTGCGTATATAATATGTACGCAAAGCCAAATTGGTCTTCTTCTAGCATGGGAATGAACTTTTTTAGCCCAAAAATGAGTTTTTTACTTTTGGGGGTTTGACTTGTAGACTATCCCCGACTTCGAGGTTTGTTTCTTTAAGACCCTAGTGCCCCTACTAGCTCTCTTTATCACCCTTTTGTCATTCAAGTCATCATCTCATCATCTACCATTAAAACCCAATTCCCACCTATCCAAGCTCCCAAAAATCTAAAAACCTTAGATTTCCTATTACCTAATTCCTAAACCCAATTAGAACTTAAAAACCCCCCTAATCACTTCTCCCTCTATAAATAGAGAGCCACCCCCCTTTGTTTAGGACACTTTTTCCAAATCTAAAAAAGAAACTCTACAAACATCAAACCTTCCAAACCTTGAAATCCTAGCTCATCCCTCATAACCCTTATACTTCATTCATCAGCAACCATCAATCATTCCAAATCATAGCAAGTTAGAACCCTTTCTCTAAGCCTATTGCTATCAGAAGCTCACCGGTGTCGCACTCATGCGAAGATCCGACCACGGTGCTACAAGGGCCCGAGAGCTTCGGCTCTCCTCTCTATTCCTCTACCTTTTTTGCTTTTTTTCTATCCTAGAATTGAGCCGTTACGCAGTCAAAACTTCGGTGAGTGTAAAGGACTGAATAGGATCGAAGTGCCTTCAAGTAAGGGGAAGTGTCGCTCACTTTTTCTCTCTTTATATATATATTATATAACCTAAATATAGATTTGGCCATAGTAGAGACCGCTTACTAGCGGGTCGATCGGGTGCCTAACACCTTCCTGATTGATAATTGAAGTCCTTACCCAGAGGCTTTGGCGTTGACCGGTGATTCAGAGTCATATTTTACACTTTGGTGCTTATAATATTGATTTTAGGTATCCCTGAACACCAAAAGCTCCGGGTGACGACTCCATTTTTCTTACGAGCGTATCGTCGCGATGAACCCACAAAGTCCATGGTTGCACACTATCTTAAATACGTCTACAGATAAAACTCCTCAGGCGGAAAATCTTCTTCTGCCTCCAGTACGTAATCAGGGTCCTCTTCTAGTCTAAGGTCCTGATCAAGATTTGCACCTATGACACATGGTGTCGGGGTGAGCTAACAGTCTAAGCTCATTAGGGAGAGTTTAATACCAATTCATATTTTATCATAACGAAACATAGATTCAATGACTAAGATTTAAAAGCATTTTTCATATAAAAATTGGAATTCAAGTTCTTAAATGCAAGGTTCAATCCAGAGTTCAAATTGATATTCAAAGTTCTAAATTCAAAGTTCAGATTCAAAGTTTCATATGATTTTTATTTACTTATTCACTTTCATATTTCACATGCAGCCTCTTAATTCATGAATGACTTAAATCATAACTTAAGAAACTCCAACACGAATATAGTGTTGTTGAGCTAAATTACTAATGGGAATCCCCACCTAATCGTCATCGTTCAATGAACAATTTCTAAGTGTACGGATGGCCCGTTGTGTCGGTCCAGAGTGTACGGATAACCCGTTGTACCGGTCCAAAAGTTTGGGAGATTTGTTCACATGAACGTTAAATCACATGCAATTCTAATACATAGTAAGTGTTAGTTGTTCATAATTCATAGCTACTTTCCAACACATTTCACATTCTAAGTTCAAAGATTCAAAGTTCAATGTTTCAAATACAAAGTTCATTGGGTTCTAATTCAAAGTTCATATTCAAAGTTCAAGGATTCCAATTCGAAGTTCGTATTCAAAGTTCAAAGGGTTCACTAATTCAAAAGTTCCAAATGCAAACAAATAATTCAAAGATTTCAATGTTCACAAGTTCTACCTCAACTTCTAATGATTCCATTTAATTCAATTATATCATAAGAAATCAATAAATCATGCCAAATGGAATTGTGCATTTAGTTTTCTCTACCTCGGTTAGAACGTCAAGGGAAGGCAATGAGGTGGTCCTTATAGGCCTCAGGTTCTCCTATCACATTCAAAATGACGTGTCAATGACTGACGGATCACTTTAAATTCGAAGTTCTTTTGAGTTCTAAAGGATAGCCAAACAAGGCAAATTCGCTCGAGCGGCTTTCCAATTCGCTCGAGCGAATTGCCACAATTTTGGGTGGCATACACTAACTTGCTCGAGCAAGCTTCACCCAAAAGATTTTGCCTTGTTTTTGAAGGGAAATCGCTCGAGCGATTTCTGACCAGAACTTTGGGCTTGGTTCTAAAGGGATCTTGCTCGAGCGACATTGCAATCTCGCTCGAGCGAGATAGTGCGAATTTGCACTTCTTCCTCTTTTGTCAGAATTCGATTTTCTTCCCAAAATTTCTAAAAATTAACTCCCAACAAACGCTAATCAAGTTTGAATTTTGAAAGAAAAACCCGTAATCGAATAAGCTACGACAATGTACCTCCTTTAGCCATTCATCTGGAGTCAACGATGATCGTTATCAAAAGGGTCTTAGTGCCATGCATGCGGAGTTCGTGATGGTCGTTATCGAAAGGGTATTGGCGCCGTGCATGCGGAGTCAATGGTGATCGTATTGAGGAAAATTGGTGCGTAGCTTCATGTTCTTCCGATGACACGATCTCCTCCTCTCTTCGATCTTAACGGTGTCAAAATCGAAGGTTCTTGAGGACGAGATGGAATCAAAGATCTTCTTGAAGCAAGAAGAAGAGTGGTGATCAGAGGGTTTGGGGTTTCTCTAAAAAAGGAGGGTTTGGGGTTTCTCTAAAAAAGGAAAATCAAGAAGAGAGATGGAGGTCTCTCTTTCTCTCTCAACACTTTCTCAACCGAATTAACGGGAGTCTTGTTTCCACGTGAGAGTACTCCTTATAACTGATGGGAGCTTAAACTAGGTGTTAAGCTGGTACACTAACCCAGGTGTATTGGTCTTTATATAAAAAGGTTAAAATATAAGGTCTAAATCCACTTAACATGTTTTGATCCTGGACCTTTTGCTTGTAAGGTAAGCTTCTAACCAGTGGTGCTCTCATGAAGCTTGTGTAACCATCCACACAATTAATTATATAAACTTTTCACACCAAAATGTATTTCTCTAAAATAAATTATTCTGAAAAATCCAAGGCGCAAATCGTATACCTTGTCAGATGCAAATACTAAATTGGGTGTACCAATGCTCGAAAAAATTTGAGACGTTACAATAACAACCTCTGAATATTGTATCAGTGATGTGGGTAGATGCATTTCAGTTACAAGAGTCCACAGGTTCAAGCAGATTGAAAATCCGTGTTGTATAACCAAAGATATCACCCAAAAACAGCTCACTAATACCACAATTTGGTATTTGTGATTTATAGCAAATCTGAAGACTAGGCTGCTGTTGTGACTGTGCTTGCTCCAAGAAAAAGAAAAATTTCTTTTTTTTGTGCATTCTTTGTTCTCGATTTAAGGAAGCATTGGAGTCCACTGATTTAAGGGAACTTTTGGAGTCCAGAAGTCCGATGCCCAGAAGAAGAAAATGTGTAAATCGGTCGACGAATACGAAGCTAGAAATCTGACGGCCAGAAAATTTTAGAAATCCGATGGTGAGAAGCAGCCAGAGATTGGATGGTGAGAAGATAGCCAAAGATCTGACGACAGAAGCTTGCTCTGATACCAGTGTAATAATAAATCGCCTTGTCGGATGTGAGCAAGATCAATACGAGATTCGTCGCGAGACTGGAGATTGCTGATAACGTGACTGTTTTACCGTGAATGGATGTACACCTTGCTACCTTAATAATATGTTTTTGAGATATTTTTGGTAGGCGGCAGTAAGCCCTTATAGGTGCACGAGAGATATTCGTAATGTTCAGATTACCACACTTTTGGAGAACCTATTTCTCTTATTAATATGGCGAATATCGAAAGTGTCCTGAGTAAATGGGATTTTGTTTCCCATTAAGGTAGTGCACAATGGCTACATGGCCACACGTGCCAATAGTACGGTACCCAAGCACCACTGGCAGTGCTTAGTTCATTCTCCTACTAAATTAGTTGCAGATACTACTCAACATACTACCTTTTCTCTTAGGGCTTGAATGATTGCAGGTACTAGCAAAACACATTTTGGAGTCAGATCCACGTTCTACTTGTATTTGTATTACGTGCATCAACCCATTGTTTGATAGGGCAATAGGCAAAACATGCATTTTCCTGTCCTGTTGTTTGGTTACGCAGGTTTGTACTAGCCTAACTTATGTATAATTAAAATAGCCAGGGGTATTTGCATGATATCAAAATTTGTCCAGTGATGGTAGTAGGTACATAATCTCAAGATTATTTTGTGGAAAATTGCGACGGAAAACAATTTTCATTGTATGATTCATTGATTAATGTGCGACAAGCCCTTAAAATATAAATTATAAATGGAGGACATATTTGTTGAGGACAAAGTGCAGGCAACTGGCATGGCGCAATTGGTTGCACCGACCTCCATTAATTGAGCTCCACCGCAGTTGCAGCCAATTGCGACGAGCCACATCAGCTACTTGCACTTTGTTTGCATAAAATGTATCCTCTATATAATATTGTTTGTCACGACAAAAAATTCTACCCCATCCTGAGGGCCTAGAATTTCGTGTTATGACCCACACACATCCCAAATACGCTAAGCGGCTATATACATAATCAAAGTTCTCACGCTAACATGGTTCCACAAAATTCGTTAATTCAATAATAAAAGATAAAATAATTACTAATCAATGGAAAAGTAAAGGTCAATAATAAATCAAATGTACGAGGCTAACAATGAATACCTAATGATAAACAATAGCAATACGAAATGAAAGAATAATTGTCTAATCTGTAAATCGTAATCTCAGTTCTAAAACTATGCTATCAATAATCGATATAAGAATCATAGTCAGCACTGAGGTCCTGGTGTCCTGCAGTGTCACCCTCCCAAGGCTCCTGGTACTCAGCGTCCATGGAATCAACAAAATCAACGTCTGCGAGATCTGAAAAATTGACGTCCGCTCCGTTGATAAAATCACCTGAAAAGCGGAAATGCCACAAAGGCTGAGTTGCTAAATAATGCACAACTCAGTGGATATACTACCAATCTACCCTACACTACTTAGGTGCATTGTTGGTGTTGCGCTCCTAAAGCTCCTGGTACTCAGCATCCATGGAATCAACAAAATCAGCGTCTACAAGATCTGGAAAATTGATGTCCGCTTCGTTGATAAAATCACCTGAAAAGAGTAAATGTCACGAGGGTTGAATTGCTAAACAATGCGTAACTCAGTGGATACACTACCAATCCACCCTACACTACGCTGGTGCATTGTGGGTGTCACCCTCACAAGGCTCCTAGTACTCAGCGTCCATGAAATCAACAAAATCAATGTTCACGGGGTCTAAAAAATCGACGTCCACTCAGTCGACAAAATCACCTGAAAAGAGTAAATGCCACGAGGGTTGAGTTGCTAAATAATACACAACTTAGTGGGTACATCACCAATCCACCCTATACTACTAAGGTACATTGTCGGTGCATCTCTTAAGTGATAATAATAGTATGACAATATATAAGAATAAAAAAGTTTTAAAATCATGCGTAATATTAAACTCATATCTTAACCTACATATAAGACCACGATCTAGACACACTCCAACCCTAACATATATCACCATCACTCATAAATGTAACATATTTTATTGCCATAATACATGCGTTTATATATCACATGGGCATACATTCTTACTTCTATTCCTAATATGACCTATGTGAGAGTCGTTGCTCAACCTTATCATGTGAGGGTCACTATAGTAGCATACCACCATAACATATCACCTTCCATAATATCATATAACATATCATACACCCCATCCAGTCTCAGGGGCGGTCGGCAAGAACTCATAATCATAGCTCATACCGTTTTATGAGCCATCTCGACTATAGATGTTGTAGACCTTATGGTGGCTACATAAGGAATGACACATCCATACTTAGTTTCTTAATTTTATGCTGACCTATACAGCGATGTCTTATTATATCTGTATCTTATCTTATCTTACATATATTTTTTTATCATTTATATATTATAATTAGTAAATTACTAATTATGTAGATCTATTAGATTTATAAGATTTTAGGGCTTAATTAGTTTTAAATAAAACAAAAATATAGATGAGAGTTTAGAGCTTAACTAATTTTAAATAAACAAGAATATAGATTAGATTTTATGACTTATTAGTTTTAAATAAAACAAGAATATAGTTTAAATTTTAGGGCTTAATTAGTTTTAAATAAAACAATAATATCATTTAGTTTCTGGGGCTTAATTAGTTTTAAATAAAATAAGAATATAGTTTAAATTTTAGGTCTTAATTAGTTTTAAATAAAATAAAAATATAGATTAGATTTTAGGGCATAATTAGTTTTAAATAAAATAAGAATATAGTTTAAATTTTAGGGCTTAACTAGTTTAAAATAAAACAAGAATATAAATTAGATTTTAGGGCTTAATTAGTTTAAAATAAAATATGAATATAGTTTAGATTTTAGGGCTTAATTAATTTTAAATAAAAAAAGAATATTGATTAGATTTTAGGGCTTAACTAGTTTTAAATAAAGCAAGAATATGGTTTAGATTTTAGGTCTTAACTAGTTTTAAATAAAATAGAAATATAGATTCATAATTGTAATAGAAGGGAAATTACTAACTATGCAGATATATCAGATTTAAATAAAATATGAATCTTTATTAGATTTTAGGGCTTAATTTATTTTAAATAAGACAAAAATATAGATTCACAGTTTTAATAGACGGGTAAATTACTGACTATGTAGATATATCAGATTTACAAGATTTTAGGATTTAATTGGTTTTAAAAAAAATAAGAATATAGATTAGATTTTAGTGCTTAATTAGTTTTAAATATGGTGTTCGATGAAATTCCTGAGAGAACTTTTTGGTGACGAAAGCTTGTGAAAATTGTCGATAAAAAATATTCATAATGTGAAAGCTTTCGCTCTTTGCCTTCTCTCAGAGGTACTTTTTTGTACAGGGGGGGAGAGCTTTTCTCTTGCTCTTTGTGACATACTGGCAGAATTTGAAGAGGGCCATTCCGTGATGCATCTGGTACTCGCGAAGCTGTATCGCTGTCTTGATGCCTTTGCCTTGGGCAAGGTCGAGTGCCTCTGGGGATGCCCTACTCTGCTCCAGGTTTGGCTTGGGGAGCATCTTGCCATTTTGGGCCCCATGCCCCACTTTTATGTGGTTTGTGAGGAAGCGGCCCACTTCTTTTTGGGTAGATGCCATAAGTTGCCACAGGGGAATATATGCGAGCTGAAACTTTGGCTGTTTGAGGCTGAGCTAGTGTGGAGGCTTCCATGGCTTGATAGGACCTTCCTGATAGTCCGATCCAGAGATCATGAGGATATCACCCTTCTTAGCTTGATTTGTACCTATTATTTCCCGTCCAGGGTGTTGCGCCAGTTTGGTTATATTCAGCGGGTGCCCTGCTCGGAGAGACCTCCCTTGTGTTGACTGGTTTTTTTTAGGGGATCCTTTGGGGACTTGGATAGGATAGCCACTCTTTGGGGGACGCGTCAGTCGACGCACATGTGCGACTTAGAGCCAGGGGTTCTCTTTTGACTTCTCCAGAGTATGAGGCTTGGCTGCTATTCGAGAAGCCTCCTATCCGTTGCTTAAATCAGGCAGAGAGCAGTGGTGTAGATTAGAAACAGGTCCTGCATGAGGAAGCGTCCTTGGTCGAGCTCTTTGATGTGTTGTGCCGACATTCTTTAATCCGAATGATATGACTCGGTAGCGAAAAGTTCCCCATGGAGTGATGAACATTGTCTTCTCTCAGTCTGCTTTTGCCATCTTGATCTGATTGTATCTGTGACAGCCCAAATTTCCTAACCCTAAAACCTGAGCCATCGGATCGAATCATAGGGTAAGTTGGTACCGAAGTGCTTACTTCGCTTCATAACAGCTCGATCATCCCAATTTAAAAGCTTGGAAGGACTGGGCCATCTATCATTTTGGTAAGCATACATTTGTGCTGAAACAAAGTACACAATGGATATAACAGAGCAAGAAAAACAAGCTAATACTAACTATTCACAAAAGGTTTACAAAATTAGCCATTCACATATCTCATAACCACATAAAACATCCACCGGTGAAGGCCGTTCTTCACCTAAACAATGGAGCCACACATATACGCATTGTATTCTTTTATTTGAGTATTTTACCTTACAAAATCCAAAAATGTCTCACGCCCACAGTCCTCTCAGCTAAGGATAATGCTCCTCGGGAAAGTCCTCGTCACCCGGAGTATAATCAGGATCCTCCTCTTGTTCAGGATCTCACACTAGGTCAGCTCCTGCAGCTGTGACATATAGTCGGGAGTGAGCTACAGTCCAAGCTCAGTAGGGATATATACAATGAAAAATGATATAAAATCATTCTACTCATGGCATATATGCATAGATAAAATAGTCTGCTAATTACATATGATATCAAAAGTAGGTAAGCATAAGCAAGTACTTGAAAACATGAGTTCATAAACATGCTGTGTCATGCAAGGAACATACAATTTCAAATCAATAATCGAAGCAAGGAACTAGAACTAACTTTCATACCAAATTTGGGATGACAAGCTTGTACAAGACGAGCACATAGGATCATAAAATCGAGCATAGCACATCACATCATGTAATCGAGTCACATAGTATTAGTGTGAGTGTCCCGTAGCAGGAATAGAGCAGCCCGTAGTGGACACAAGGTCAAAACCCTCTCCTCCTCTCCTCTCTTGGAGATTCCACTCCACTCACATCTAATCATGAGAATGAGAAGAGATTTGTGGCAATGCATCCCGTAGCGGGAATTGAGCAGTCCGTAGCAGACACAAGGTCAAAACCCTGGGGACTCCACCCCTCTCATGGAGGCTCCACTCCTCAGTTGCACACAACCCAACACATAGCATATGCACATGAATAGTAACAGACGAGAATTGGTTCTTACACATAACATGTTGACACGAATAAGACATGGACACAAATCCTATCACACGAATAAGACGTGGACACAAATCATATCACAAAACAGATCTTGATTTCTCGATAGAACTTAGGAATCAATACAAGCAAGATGTCAAGTAAAATATGCAATTTCATGTATAGAAGCAATCTTAATTCATATGCATAGATTTCATTTATCAAGTACGTGACAAATATATATTTCAAATGTGATCAAATCATTTATGGTATCTCATGATTCAAGTCAAGCATATAACTTTGCATTCGAAATTGCCCTACCTTAAGTCAAGTTGAGCACACGTGTAGATTCTACAAACTCAAATCGAGACGTTTTCCCTGTGCTTTTCTCCTAATTCACAATATGTTCACACGCGCATGGGTTACAAACACGCAAGTCAAGTCAGGCCCAAAACAGAGTTTCTTGCTCGAGCGTGGCTAATTTCCGCTCCTGCGGTTCTCAGTGGCACCTACAATCACGCTTGAGTGGTTTTGACTTGAGCTGATTTAGCCTAAAAATCCAGCTCGAGCATAGGGCTTTGGTGGTTTCCCGCTCGAGCGACTCTAATCATGCTCGAGTGGATTCTCAATACAACCTTCAAATCACGCTTGAGCGGTTTTGACTTGAGCAGAATTAGCCTACAAGCCCTGCTCGAGCATAGGGCTTTAGGTGATTTTCCGCTCGAGTGGCTCCAAATCACGCTCGAGCGTACTTCTCAGGTCTGTCCTCTTTTACAGTTTGATGTCTCTGCTCGAGTTGCCCTCTGTGGTGTCTCAAGTCGACTCAAAGACATGATACACTCTCTCTATTCGAGCCATCACTCGCTTACGAGATTCTCCCTTTAAACACATCAAATTACACACAATATTCCCACACATTTACTAATTTTAAAACACGCTATTTATCCCCAAATTTTGAAGCACATTCAAGGATTCCAGTGATCGAACCAAGATGCATCCCTTCTCGTGATTCTCACGCATTTCAATTCGTGGAATCACTACATGCAGCTTCAATTATCAACAATCAATATTAAACTTGACTTCTAAAATGGAGCGCATGCGGTACAAGGGTTACCTTTATTAGCTTCCTCACATGTGGAGATCTACGACTCGCCGGCGTCGGATTAACGCCGTCAAAGCACATATCCTACGATTGTTCAATGCTCTTCTCCTTAATCGAGTGAACCACCGAGTGTGGGGTTCTCAATGGCCGGAGAGAACAGTCCTTCTGGAGTGAAAAGAGTTTCAGGAGAGATCTAAGGGTTGAGTTTTCAAAGAAACCAAAATAGGGAGAAGGGAAAAATGTCGTTTCTTTCTCACCTTCGTTTCTACTCGAGTTGAAGCAGCCGGCTCCTCAATGCATTGTTTGCATGGTTACGTGAGGAGTTGGCTAAATAGAGGGGTTCTTGGATTTGTTGTGTGGCTTATACACCAAGGCTGTGTATACTATCAAGCTCTTGGCTCTTACTTAATGGGCCCAAGTACCCCATTTCTAAAGGGTCTTGATCCATTTGAGTTTTGGGCGAGTCCTAATTGCATGTGGGTCTTCAATGGGTCCTAAGTGACCAGTCCACTAGCGCTTGCATTTCAAGTGGCCAAAAGGGATTCTAATTCCCAATTAGACAAAAGATGGGTCTGGTTCAAATGGTCTATGTTTCTGTGTTCACATCAGTCTCAAATGGATTAGTCCATTTATAGGCTTTAAATGGATTGACACCATATAGGTCTCAAGTGGTTAAGTTTCTACTTGGATTTCTCCAGTTAAAGGTCCAGCGGTCGGTGACATGCCATGTGTTCCGAGTTACACGTGTGTGACTTTACAGGGTGTCACATCCTCCCCCTTATGAAAATTTTCGTCCTGAAAATTGAAGATAGTGCTCGGGGATGGAAGGTTTGTCGGTATGTTTAGTATGGTTCTACATCATGCTGTTAAATTATTCAAAAGAGAAATTTTTGATAAAAAAATGTAGAAGGTTCTAAAAGAACTTAGACTGTTTACTGTAGTATAACCTTGAAAATGAGCAGTGCATATAAGAGATAACTATACTACTGTGAAGATGATTGAGTTGTTCTAGGGATCAAGACATTTCAATGACACGCAAAATTTTACATTTGAACTAAAAGTTCGTAAGCTAACACACTCGTTTACCTTGATCATTTACAGACATAGATAAGTAATTTCTCACAACATCAGAGTTTCAAAATTCCAAAATTTTCCTCCCATCCATCATTGATCCACAATTATGCAAATTAAAAGATGACATAGCATACTGAGTCTACTACTGTATCGTAGGATCACCTGGTCGTTCTGTTGCCTGGTCCTCGCTATGCGAAGTAGATGGCCTAGCACCCAATGTGGAGGCTCCTTGAGTAAACCTCTAGGTGTACTCTGACATGTACATCCTCGCATGAGCCACGAAAGGCGTATATGCTGTCGGGTAGGCCTTCTTAATGTGTGCATCAAAATCTCCTCATGGAAGTCGAGCCGTTGATGAAGCATGTGGTTATCATCGCGTAGGGTGGACAATTGTGTGTAGGTTTGATGGTGGAACTGCTGCATGACGTCCATTTGGCGGTTGAACTCGGAAAGAGTAAGGACATCTTGTGGTGGCTGAGTCGGGGTTTGTTGAGTACCATCGGCTACGGGTTTGGGTTGGGCTGGTCCTTGTTGGGCACCCTCTTGTAGCCATAGAAGGCGTTGGTTTTTAGCGCTGAGTCGCAATATTTTTAAAGTCCAATTCCAGTCGCGCATAGTCTATTGACGGACATTATCGGTACGTCTCTCCTCACAGGTTAAAACTCGGTAGGGTTCATCTTCCTCGATGCCCTCGTGGTCCTCTAACATTCATGAAATGAGACGGGCATATGGCATGTAGTGTATTTGTTTGGAGGCTGTGCTCAGTAGGAGATCGTGGGCATATACTATGCCGTCAAAAATCATTTGGGGGCATTAAACCATCGACCACAGTGTGGAAAATAGGGCTTGTAGAAGGGATCCTCTCTGCTCTTTCTCATGTTGGAGGGGTACAGGTTTTTCCTAAACAAATCATCTAAAGGCCACATCTCGGCCGGCAACTGGGCTCTGCAAATAGCACCATTGACCACAATACCGTCATCAGCCATTTTAGTGGCAATGCGGTGAATCGATATGTCTTTGGGGTGTGGAGGCAATAGGCCCAGGCTGTCATGAAAGCTCATATGACATTCTATGGTCTCAGCGACGTCACAGATGTCAAAGTGAAAGGTCTGGTCATCAATTTTGGTGGTGAATGTTTGGACATGGTCGCCGACTCTGATTTCCATGTTATGGTAAAATAATCAGACGAGTCGTGGGTAATAGTGTGTGTGAAAAGGTTGAAGCAAAAACTCTAGTTTTGCTCGACGAAGATAATCGATCGTCCACGAGGTAGTGTCCTCGTCTATGAACAAATCTTGACTAAATGCGTTCTTGGGCTCTAAGGTCTTATTGTTCCACCATGCGGCAGGTTGTTCTAGGGTCGATTCCGGAACACTCTTTGATTGTTTCAAAGATTGTGGTTTTGGGGTCGATGATTTAGAGGGTTTAGACGCGGTTTGCTTCTTTGAAGACATGGCATAAGAAAGTTTAAGAAAATTCAAAAATTTCAAATGAAATAGGAGTTTGTAGGGTTTTACCGTTCAAAAGGAAGGTGTGCACAAGATCAAGGGCCTAAATATGGAGGAATCTTGCGCGAGCGCGAAGAAATGGCATTCCTTGGAGAAGATTAGGGCTTTGTCTTGCGAAAGAAGGAAGAAAATGAGCGTGGGAGTGTTTTTGAAATGTCGCGGGAATGAACAAAGGGGTTTCTGCCCTATTTATAGATCCGATGGCCGCTCGAGCGGGCTCAAAGGATGCTCAAATGTGATTTAAGTGGATGCTCGAGCGGATTTTTCATGCTCGAGCGGGCTAGTCTCAGGTGTGGCTGATTTGAGCTGGTGTGTATTGCAGCTCAGGCTGGTCTTTTGAATGCCCTCTCCCATGCATATTGCACAAATCTTGAAGACGGAGGTTTGTCCTTCACTCTTTTACATCAAATTCTATCTACTTGTAGGTTTCGGAATTCAAAACTTTAAAGTAATGGTTTAGATGTAACATGGTCTCTCTTACTGCTATGATCTTGATTGTATGGTGAGCATGAATGAGTTTGTCACCAAGTTACCTGTGCTCATATTACATATGCTAACAAAAATTTCCTCATTTTAGGATATCGAGAGGTACATTTGTTACACATATAGGTTCCCATATAAGCAAAACTCGTTTCGATGGCCAATTTCGATAGTCATTTTCTGGCCACTTTCCCCCATTTTTAAGATTTGGAAAAATAATCTGACAAGGCGGGGGTAAAACTGTGTGTGAAAGGGTGTGAGTAACACCTCAAATTGGGCTTGTCTAATGTAATTCATCGACCATGCGGTCGTATCATCATTGACAAATACATCTTGGTCAAAGGACCATTCCGGTTTAAAAGCTTTCGTGTTCCACCACGCGATGGGTTGTTCCCGAATCAGTGGAGGATCAGGAATCAGCGGTATATTATCTTTTGAATGCTTGGAAGCTTTTTCTCTCACAGTCGGGAGTTTTGACACGACTTTCTTCTTTGAAGCCATTTAAAAGAACAAAAACCAAAATTGGGAGAGATCTAGGATTTTACCTCAATGCGAAGAACAAATTGTGGAATCCTTGTTGATGGGGATGCATGCATGCGGATTCGTGATGATTTGTCGAAGGTAACTAGAAACAATCGCGTATTTGAAGGTAAATAGTACTTTGTTTTTCATGGGAGAGGAGTTTTCAAATCACACGAATGACAAAAATTTGGGGTTTCGACCACCTTTTAAAACCCATTAGTCAACGTAATGATCATAGTCCTGTCAGCAATGAAGTTTAGAATTTGTCAAGTTGTCTTAGTGAGCTTCAATCTCGCTGTAGCGAGCTGCACATAGTTTGTGGCTTATATTGTTTTGTGTTTGGGCTGGTTGCACTCATAATTTTCATCATACATTTATTCTTAAGTACCATCACATTGGATTTCCAAAATTTGTATCTACCATTGGTCATTTACATTTATGTCATATAGGCACAGTTAACATTTGAATCTTATAAAATTTTCAAGTGTGGACATTAGTTAAACATACACGGGACCATGTTCAATTGTGGCATACCAGCAATCTTAAAAGTGACTGACCTTAATCAAACAAACGCGAGTATTGGTCGCGGATTTCTACCTCACGTTCCCACGTGGCTTCGGCAGTAGAGTGATTTCATCATTGTAGCAACACCAGTGGAATTCGCTTGGTCCTTAATATTTATTCCTTACGATCCAAGATTTTCATCGATTCTTCGATCATGGTTAAATCGTCTTGGATTTCTATCGGCTGATAGTCCAATACGTGGGGGTTTTTGGCTTAGCGTGTATATTATACACGCTAAGCAAAAACAGAATGTAAAATTTTTTTTTGACAGCAGCAGTAGGCTCGATATTGGTCTATTTTTTTTTGGTTTTCTGGAAGCAGTGCTTCCGGGGACTGATTTTCTTTGTTTGTAACGAGTCCCTCCTCTCCTAACCTAGGGATACAAGGTTGATTCGGGGCAACTAAACACACTCCCTAAGGGTTTTAAGCTTCGTAACTGGATCGGTCACCCACCCGATATACCTCCAGCGCAAGCGCTTTCTCAAATACTAGATGGGGTGGTGCTTTTCTGGATCATCACCACTAGGGGCTGCCGCCGTACTAAGATTCGGGACATTTGTATCACTGCCTAAATTCCTACCCTTTAAAATCTACCCAATAAAAAATGAATTAAGTCCCTTATTTCATTTTTAAGGTTTAATTTTGAATTCAATTTTAAGAAAGGGAGTTTGCTTAGGTTCAAAAATGGGCTGTGATGATCCCGTGCCGCCTCTACAAGCCAGCGTACACAGGTAGAATATGATTGCAATAAAGTAAAGCTCAAGTAGGCTTGCCAAACGGCTAAGGCGTGTAAAATGTGCAAGTAAGCCCACCAATCGGCTAAGGCATGTAAATGACGAAAAATAAATGAAAGTAAAGACAATGCTCAAGCAGGCTCACCAATCGGCTAAGGCGCTTAAATGACAGAAAAGTAGCGGTAAGTAAAAATTGACGGAATCGTAGGGGTGGGTATAAAAGAAAAAGGGAACCAAAAAATGTTAGTAAAGATGAATAAAAACAACAAAAAAGGCCAATACTTCAAGGGAAAGCTCTACAAGCTACTCCCCAGTGGAGTCACCATCTGTGCAACCGTGGGCTCTCATGAGTCCGTCGCGACGATACGCTCGTGCTAAAAATATAGAGTTGCTACCTGAAGCTTTTGGTGTCCTGAAAAACCTAAATCAATATTACAAGCACCGAAGTGTAAGAATATGACTATGATTTACCAATTCACGTTAAAGGCTCTTGGGTAGGGGCTTCAGTTATCGATCGAAAAGGTGTTAGGCACCCGATCAACCCGCTCGTAAGTAGTCTCTACTTATGACCAAATAAAAGGAAAAATAAAAATAAGAACAACACTTCCTCTTGCCCGAAGGCACTCAGATCCTATTTAAGCCCTCCACAATCACCGAAATTTTGACGGCGTAACGACTCAAATTCTAAGATACAGGAAAAATAAATAAGGTAGAGGATTAGAGGGGAGAGCCAGAGCTCTTGGGCCCTTGTGGCACAGCTGTGGGTCCTCGCGTGAGAGCGCTTCGGTGAGCTTCCGATGATAAACTTGTTGAAAGATAGGTTCTAATATCTAAGGCTTGATAGCTAAGAGATAGAAGAAGAAGGCTAGGGGATAGTTCTAGCTAAACCGCAAGGATTTATGATGGATAATGGAGTCTAAAAGATGAATGTTGGGAAATGGGAGAGGGAACTCACTAATAGTTTTATCTATTTTGGAATTTTTTTCAAGCCATTAGCAGGGGGGGGGTGCCTCTCTATTTATAGAGTTGGGGTAGATTAGAGGGATGCTTAAAGGCTAATAGGTTTAACAATTAGGTAATCTTTAATCTAAGATTTTTAGGTTTTTTAAGGTTATGAAAATGGGTGAATGGGGTTTAATGGTAGATGATAGGGTGAGGTTTCAAAAGACTAGAGGGTTGCAAATAGGGTTAATGGAGGTGCAATAGTCCTAAAGAAACCCATCCTAAACATTGGGATGGTCAACAAGTTAAACACCAAAAGTCATTTTCGGGCAAAATCTAAAAAAATATTATAGCTAAGCCTAGCATGTATATTATACATGCTAGGCATATATAGAGTGCCCCTGAGAAGTTCAGAGCCTGCTGTGGGGCCCATTTGGCTTAGCATGTATATTATACACACTAGGCAAAATTCTTTCATAAAATGGCCTAGCGTGTATATTATACACACTAGGGAAAATTCCTTCAGAAATGGCCTAGCGTGTATATTATACACGCTTAGCAACATGTCTTCCTCTCTGCCCCAAATTCGGATTGCCATAACTTTTGGTGTATGACTCGGATGGAGGTGAATCTTGGCTTGTTGGAAAGTTGAGAATCTCTACTTTCCAATGGTATATGATTTAGTTCTAGCAAAGGTCCCTGCACGCTTTGACACACCTCTTTCCAACCAATGCTCGAGAGGGTTCGAAACTGGTTTGGGAAGGGTTTCAGGGGGTTGATTCATAATGGCTTTGGGAATGTTCCTAAGGGTTCGGGAAGGTTTCTAAGGGTATGGAAAGGTTCCTAAGGGTATGGGAGGTGCTATCGAAAGCTCGAGGGGTGCGCCTTTCTCGAAGTATGTTTTGATCGGGCTTTGGGCCAAATTTGGGTGTCTACACCTACTGAGCATGTGGAGTTTTAGCTCACCCCGACACTATTTTTCACAGGTACCGATGTTGATAAAGATTTTGAGTTTGAAGAGGATCTTGATTTTATGTCAGAAGACAAGGAGGATCTTCCACCCGAAGAATTCTATCCTTAGTAAAAGACTTCGTGATTTAGACTTGATACGATTTAACGAATCTTCTTTAGAATATTTACTTATGGTATTTCACGTAGTTGATATAAGTACCACTGTTTGTGTGACGTACGACCGTCACCGGTAGTATTCTTGAATTTGTAATTTCATTTATGGATGTTGGAGTATTTATTTCAGTTTATAGATAATTTGATTTTCGTTACTATATCATCGCTTTAAGAAAAATAACAGAAATTTTGCTTATAAGCTTATGAACTAAGTTTAATGACCCGGTATTCCACGTTATTCTAGTGTGAGAATTTTGGGTCGTTACAGTTGGTATCAAAGCTTAGGCTTTAGGTTCTTATTGGGACATGGGTTGAATTTTGACGATATCCTTTGAACTATCTAAGTATATTTTGTTTATTTTCGATCTCGATAGATCATTATGGCCCTCGCTGTAGACAAAGGACCGTCAATACAGAGGGCACATCCAATGGGAAAGGAATCGCCACTGGTTCCAATGGCATCCCATTGGGGGGATGAAATGATGATAGACGTGTTGGACAAGTGTTGGAAACAATGGCTAACACTATGGCTCAACATACCACCTTGCTTGCAATAAGGCAGCAACAGTTCGAATTTCAAGAATTCTGAAGGATGAAGCTTCCCAGTTTCTTGCGTAAAGTATACCCGCACGAAGCTGAAAAGTGGTTGAATCAGATAGGGAAAGTTTTCTGTGTGATACCCTGCACAGAAGACGAAAAAGTTAGATGAGCTTCATTTCAGCTTGAAGGAGAAGAGAATCCCTGGTAAAAGTTAGTTGACAGTGCTAGAGCATAGGAGGCGCCAAACACACCATGGACTTAGGCCCATTTATAATTTTTTTTAATGAGAAGTACTTCCTGAGTCCATCAAAGAGCAGTGGGAGTAGATTTTATTTCCCTGGAGCAAGGTCATGTCAGTGGCCGAGTACGAAAAAAATTCACAAGACTCTCAAGGTTTGTGCCACAACATGTTGCTACTGAGATCATGAAGGCCAAAAAGTTTGAGCGTGGCCTGAAACTAAACATTCGAGAGAAACTTTCACTCTTCAAGTTGAGAACTTATGCAGAATTCATGGATAGGGCCCTCATTGCCGAGCGTGATCTAGAGAAGTGATACAAACGAAGAGAGTAGCAAAATAAGAATAAAGTAAGTCGAGCACAATCATTTACCAATGATCAGACTGGTAAGAGAACTAAGTTCTTGACTTCAGTATCTTCTCGACTAGTTCAGACCACCGATTCTCCACAAGTTTCTTCAGCACCCATGAAGCCTTTTCGTTCCTCACATCCCGCTACTACTGGAGCATCAGTAACACAGAGGACTTCATATAACACTTCATCTGTGCCGTCTGAGTCATGCTCACGATATGGAAGACGTCACAAATTGGAAGATTATTGATGGAACACGGGTTCATGCTTCCATTGCGATCAGAATGGACACTTAATAAAAGATTGTCCTGAAAAGAATAAGGAGAAGATAACACCGACATCTACTCAGAAACCTTCATGACCTATAGTTCAGGTATAAACTAAATTATTTGATTGTTAAGGTTATTTATTTTGTTTTCAGTTGATGAATATTCTTGAGAATTATTTTGAATTATATGATTGCATGAGCACTACAACATGTTTGTATATAAGTGGCTAATTAAAAAATGTGAACCCTAGGTACCTTACACATGTACTAGAGTACAGACATTTGTCAGCATAAGGCATGTGTCTTGATAGACCTGACTCTATGCACTCATCTGTGACCCCTCAATTCACCACTGAATTGAGCATTCCACCAGAACCCTTGGATTTTATATTATCCATTTCAGTTCCTACTGGAAATTCTATGGTCACAGACACCATTTGACGATCGGTCATCATTTCAGTTAAGGATCATCAAATGATAGCTGATATGATTATATTGGACATGCAAGGATTCGATGTAATCCTCCATATAGATTGGTTGTCAACCTATCATGCGAGTGTTGATTGTCCCCGAAAGGTGGTTACTTTTCGTCCCTCAAAGGGTGCACCTTTTCGATTCTTGGCGTTAAGTCAAGTGTCGCACCGTTTATTTAAGCAATTCAAGCTAAGTCTCTATTGAAGAAAGGATGTCAAGGATACCTCACATTTATACATGATCAACATGAAGAGAAAGTCAACATTGCAGAAATTCCTATTACATGCGAATTTCTTGATGTATTTTGCAGAAGACTTATCAGGATTACCACCAGATCGAGAAATTGAGTTCTCAATTGATTTGGTTCGAGACACATAGCCAATATCGAAAGCTCCATACCATATGACACCGGCTAAATTGAAAGAGCTCAAAGAGCAGTTGCAAGAAATCTTGGATAAGGGGTCATTAGACCTAGTGTTCCCCATGGGGAGCCCCCGTCCTATTCATAAAAAAGAAAGATCGTTCTATGAGACTATGCATAGATTATTGTCAGTTGAATAAGTTGACGGTCAAGAATCACTATCCGCTTCCTCGCATTGATGATCTCTTTGGTCAACTCCAAGAAGCAAATTTTTTCTCAAAGATAGATTTGAGGTCAGGCTACCATCAGCTGAAAGTTAAGGGTGAAGATATTTCAAAAAATACTTTTCACACTAGATATGGTTACTATGAATTTCTAGTAATGCCTTTATGTTTGACCAACGCACCAGCATCGTTCATGGATTTGATGAACCGAGAGTTCAAACCATATCTTGACCAATTTATAGCTATCTTCGTAGATAACATTCTCATCTATTCAAAGACAAAGGAAGATCATGAGCAACATTTGCACATCGCACTTCATACACTTCATGATCATCAACTTTATGCAAAGCTAAGTAAGTGTGATTTTTGGCTTAAACAAATCAATTTCTTGGGGCACTTCATCTCTGAGGCGGGCATAACCGTTGATCCTATTAAAATTGAAGCCATCATAAAGTGGTAACAACCAAAGATAGTAACCAAAGTTCGCAGCTTTCTGAGCTTAGACGGTTACTATAGAAGATTCGTTGAAGGCTTTTACAAACTTGTAGCATCACTAGTAGCTCACAAGGAAAAATGCAAAGTTTGAATGGAATAATTCATGTGAAGAGAGCTTCCAAGAACTTAAGAAGAAATTAACTTTCGCACCAGTTCTTGCTATACCATCAGGCAGTGGAGGTTTTATGGTATTCAGTGATGCATCACATAGTGGTTTGGATTGTGTATTGAGTCAATATGAAAAGGTCATCACTTATGGCTCTCATCAACTCCGGGACCACAAAAAGAACTATTCGACTCATGACTTGGAGCTTGCAGCAGTCATTTTTGCCTTAAAGATTTGGAGGCATTATCTCTATGGAAAGACATTTGAAATTATCACTAATCATAAAAGTTTAAAATACCTCTTTACTCAGAAAGATTTAAACATGAGACAAAGAGGGTGGATGGAATTTCTCAAAGACTATGATTGCTCCATCCAGTACCACCCTATGAAAGCTAATATGGTGGTAGACATACTAAATCGAAAGTCGTCAGCTCAATGTCCAATCTAGTCACAAGGATCCACCGATGGCGATTAATTAAAGATATCTCCCTTCATAATATGAAATTTGATATTAAAGATTCATAGGCCTTAATGACTAATATTACTATTCGATCGACGATCTTTGATAATATCCAGGAACTTTAGAGGATTGATGAGGATCTTATGGCCATCAGACATGATGTAATCAATGGTAATAGATTGCATTTCTCTATTAGAGAGGATGGTTCTTTGCTCTTCACAGGCCGACTTTGTGTGCCAGCTGATAATACCCAGCTTCGACGCCTGTTCTTGATGAAACATACAAGTCAAAATATGTTATTCACCCTAGATGTACCAAAATATATCAGGACTTAAAGAAAAGCTTTTGATAGAGAGGATTGAAGAAAGAAATAGCAGAATATATATCAAAATGCCTGGTGTGCCAATAGGTGAAAGTTGACCATCGAAATCCCTTTGGTTTGTTAGAACCCTTATTTATACCTAAATGAAAATGGGAGAATATCACCATGGATTTCATCCTTGGATTAGCGAGAACCATGAAAGGGTATAATGCAATTTGGGTGGTCATTGACCGATTAACCAAGTCTGCCCATTTTCTACCGTATTGTATGAAGTACACAGCCATCCAACTTGTTGAGTTATATGTCAAGGAAATCATTCAACTACACGGTATTCCAGTTAGCATTGTATCAGACGGAGACCCATTGTATATGTCAAAGTTTTGAAAATGATTTCAAGAAGGAATGGGTTCGAGACTAGATTTTAGCTCTGCTTTTTACCCTCAGACAGATGGCCAGACAGAAAGGGTGAATCAAATTATCGAGGACATGCTTTAGGCATGCATGTTAGATTTTCAAGGATCATAGGAAAAACATATACCTTTGATTGAATTCGCCAACAATAATAGTTATCAAGCAAGCATATTAATGGCCCCATTTGAGGCACTTTATGGTCGAAGATGTAAATCTCCACTCAATTAGGAAGAGACTGGAGAAATTTTTTTGTTAGGCTCATAGCTTATTGAAAGCACAACTGAAGCGATTAGGGTGATTCGTGAAAGATTATAGATCACACAGATCCAACAAAAGAGCTATGCAGACCTCAAAAGAACGAATATTGAGTTTCAGGTAAATCAGAGAAATTATTCATTTTATTTTCCTGATATTTATATGCCACATTGAGACAATGCATTCCTTTCAGAAAGGAGATAATATCTTCATCAAGATCTCACCTACCAAAGGTGTGATGCGATTCAAAAAATGTGGAAAGTTAAGCCCACGTTTTGTTTAACCCTCTGAGATTTGGGGTAGAGTCGACGAAGTCGCATATCGGATTGTCTTACCTCCTCAGCTTTCGAGTATACATAACGTCTTTCACATGTCTATGTTGAGAAGGTACGTAAAAGACCAGACTCATATGTTAGACTATCAGCCTATCGAGCTCCGCGAAGATATGACTGTAGCCAAGGAGCCAATACAAATTCTTGACTGCAAAGAACAAATCTTATGTACCAAACGAATCCCGCTCGTACTTGTGAGGTGGTAGAATCATTTATCTGATGAGGCTACTTGGGAGTGTAAGGTAGAGATTTGTGATGAATATCTGCATCTCTTCGAGTAAGGTACGTAATTTTCAAGGATGAAATTTTATAAGAAGAGGATAATGTAATGACTCGGATTTTCATGTCTTTAATACGCCTAAATTACTTATATGTGCTTAATAATGTATATGCCGCATGCCTTGACTTTTCAAAACGTTTAAACTAAAAATACATGTTTTTGTTTTCAAAGCTGTTATATTTATTTCTGTCATTATTTGACACAAGTTATGTGATAGCCTACTGGTTAAAGGCTTGAGTTATAGACAAGAGGTCAGAGGTTTGAACTTGTGTACGTAGGTTTTAAACATTTATTTTGAAATTGCCACTATAATCAAAGGGAGGTGTTGTTAGAAGCACTGTTGTAGTCGAGGTGATCGACTAGCGGGGTGATACCTCTCCGTCGCTGTCGGCATGAAGTAGTGAAGGCAGTGTATGAGGCAGCGACGGAGGAGGTGAAGATGGCGGAAGTGAAGTCCTCCAAATGGATGGAAAGGGTGTTACCCAACCAATCCTCCATTTTTCGTTGCTTTTGATTAGACGTTTCTCCACATAGTGTCAGTTTCGAGTCCCCAATTTTTGTTTTGGGTTGTAAGTTAGGTTTTTAGGTTTTCGTTTTGGGTTGTAATCTCAGGGGGTATGCCCCCGATGAAAGTTGTAAAGACTTTTAATAAAACTTTAAAATTTTATTTATTCGGTCTTTATTGTTTTTTTTTTAATTATTCTATTTGTTTAGATTGATGTGGCGAGTGTGCGTTAAGAGGCTTTTAGCCCGTGTTTCACGTTTAGAGGCCTCCCTGGCCTCAACATATATTTTTTTGTTCGGATTTGATGATTCCGCACATATGTATTGGTGCATAATAGAATTACGCATGTGACCTGACAAGCAGGATCCAAAGGTTGGAAGGTTCATTACGTGTAGATTAGTCCATGTTAAATCCAATTTTGCCCTTTGGACATTGCGCGAGATTGAAAGGTTAGTGGTTAACAGACTCATCGAGTTGAAGTGAGGTTTTAAATTTGTGCGTCGAAAGATGTGTGAAATTTGAATCTTGCTCTAGTGGGATTGCATGATTTCAGTCTGTCGCCTGCGTGGGTTGTCAGAAGGCTAATTCCGTATAAGAGGATTAGTGCGGGACTCAGAATTTGTGAATCTTTTAATGTGCTCGATTCGATTCCACGTTATGGGGATAGCGCGGGATTGACCGAGGTCTATAAAAGTTGAAAAATTCTCTCATTTCACTTGCGCGTTCTAACTTTTCCTGATTTCCTTGCTTCCTTGCTCTCGAGTGCTCTAGTTTACGTGTCCTTGCCATATCTCGCGATTAGTCTGTTGGATTTCGACATGGTTTCTTGCATTCCTCTTTATTTTTTGAGTGTTTTTTTGTGAGATGGAGCTTGAGGGTAGCATGACTATCTCGGAGTTCGTAGAGATGATGGATGGCACGGGTGCTCTAGAGGTTCCTGTCTGTGGTATCGAGGAGGTTCCCACGGTTGCTGAGGAGGGTGCTATTGAGGTGACTGCGGTAGCCGAGGGGGATGAGGTTCCTCCTGGTGATGAGGGTGTGGATCCTCCCATTACTAAGGGTGCTGACCCGCCTCTGGTCGAGTGCTCGATACAAATTCTGTTAGCTGACGCCTTTGTGTCGAATCGGGAGAGTGTTCGAAAGAAAGAGTCCCTTGCATTTTCCTAGGTATTTAGGTTATAACTTAGATTCTTTTAAGACATGGAAACCTCTTTACTTTTATGCAGAATTTGCATTTAGTTTTGGTGTGCATGTGCATTCATGTATCATGCCTGTATATAACTCTAGGTCACGCTTATTTATCGCTTTATTTTTCTCATGTTTTGCATGCCATATTTATTGGTCAGTGTAAATTTTCTTCTCATGATTATTGCCACTTGCGCTATTATCGCCAAGTTAGTCGTAATGTTTTGCGTTTCTTACGCTTCTTCTATTCTTTGTTGTATGCTTAGGAGCCCTTTCCTTGTCCATTAGTTCTGTGTGGGTCGAGTCCCATGCGTGGTATTGGGCTCTCCCTGCATTCTAGCAGGAGAGGCTCGCGCCCTTTAGTTTCTGGCCCATCCTAGGGTTCAAGCCTTTCCACCCCGACGTCAGTTTTGTCGGGGCATAGTCAAGAAGTGGAAGGAGGGAAGTAGACATTGCTATTCCCTACAGGGATGATGTTGCTGACTCCTGAGCATTGTGTCCGTGTTACGGGAGTGAGGTTTAAGGGTGATCCTGTGACTCGACAAATGCTGTCTGACTATCAGGCGTTGAGCAACGAGTGTTTCGGGACCGAGTATATATGCTTCTAGCAAGTCGGACCACTTGGTTTCTTGATTCCTTTAGAGTGGGGTTCACTCCTACGAGGCGTCCGAGTCTGCGGTGGCGTATGAGGAGCATTACAGAGTGATAGCGGCTCGTGCTTCCTTATTAGAGGCAGGGGTAGAGGTAGATCGCTTCATCAAGGCTTTCCTGATACATTTTTTCGGAGGAGTTCTATTTTCGTCTTCCACCCGGGGTGTATCACTGGGTTATTTCTGCCCTTGCTCGTGGACTTGGAGTGAGTTTCTTCATATGCATGGGGTGCAGCGGCACTAACCCACCTTTACGGGCAATTGTTCTATCGGGCGAGGGGAGTCGCTACCATAGACGGCTTCATTCCCTTCCTACAGGTGAGGTTTCAATTTTTTTTATACGTTCTTTGGACTATGCATCTTCTTTCAGGCTAATATAGTTTTGCTTCGCCTTCATACAGTTCTGGGTGTACGACCATTTCTTATTCTTTCACCCCAGGGTCCCTCTAGGGACGGCGCCCACGTTTTCGAGTATGTATATGTGGCGAACGTTGATGGGAGATCGCTAGAGGATTACAGCTCTGCAGACCGCGAGGTGGCTATTCGAGGATATGCACCTCGGTCAGGTGTGCTCTTCTTTTTATTTTATTGGTGCTATTTTATTTTATTAATCAAATTTTAATGACATTCTTATCTGGCTTGTTTTGGGATTACAGGTTATTTGAAGATCCTACGAGGATGGGGAGGGTGCCGACTAGGCTATGATATGGTCTGGCCAGCCACTTTTCAGGCAGGAGATGTGGGTCCCCTGCTTCGAGATGGTGGAGCGGATTCACTTATCTAGATTGGCTCGACAGTTGGGACTCTGCCAGGAGTCCCCCCGAAGCATCGTGTGCGGGTGTTGAAGAAGGCTGGTCCCCCTAGCCACTTCATTGAGAAGAAGATGCCAGATCAGTATTTGGATTTTAGGTCTGGGGGGACTGAAGTTACTAGAGCTCGCGATGAGGCGGATGCTCGGGGCCTTCACTAGATGGTTCGAGGAGCACTGTGATCGGCTCTTTACCCAGTTCTCGTTCTAGGGGAAGAGCTCCTTTAGTATTGGGGGGCCTGATTCCACCGGAGCGTTGAGGGAGAGGCTGGTGGAGCTAGAGCAGGGTCAGCTAAGCCTTGGAGTTAGCGGGGTGTTGGAGGCCCTGCATCTTGCGTAGGAGCTGATGGGGAGCGCCCCTCGTCCCGATGAGGAGATGATGAGGTCCTTGGCGATCTTGATTGCTGATGCCAGGACTGCTGAGGATCAGCTGGAGGAGACCCATCGTATTTTAGTGAGTCTAGTTTATTCCTTTTAGTTGTATTTGCCTATTCTTATTTCAATTGGCTAATCATGTTTATGTATATCTTAGGCGATGAGGGAGGACGAAGTGGCCCACTAGGGCAGCTCATTAGGCTGTTACAGGGCCAACATCAGGCTGTTCGTGAGGCGGAGGCCAGCTTGCGCTCAAAGATTGATAGGCTGGTGAGTGTTTTGTGTTTGGCTTTTAGCTAATTGTTAGTGTCGTCGGTTCCATTGTTCCTGAGTTATTTGCAGAGGGCCAAGCTTTCCACTGCTGGGGTATCTGCTCCAGCCTTTGACTCGTCTTCAGTAGCATCTTCTAGTCGGGGGATCTGGTGATCGCTCAACTTCATGCCGAATTAGACCGGTGGGTGAGTCTTGGTACTTGAGTTGCTTTGTTTTATTATAGTCAATCATTTAGTGACCTGATGTCGTATTATAATGTTCTAGCGCACACTTTCTGAGGATCTCTAGACGAGGGAGGCCACAATCGCTTCACTGCGCTCGGAGAGTCAGGTATAATGTGTATGTATTTTGTTTGTGTGTTTGATGTTTACTTGTTGGTTGGTTTTTATCTGACGGATTTTGGTGTTTTGTTTGTTTTACTTTGCGCAGGTGGTCCATGAATCTGCTCCTGGGCTCCCCCTCGTCCACCCAGAGAGCGGAATTCAACACAGATATCTCTTGCAAAACTGATAGAGTAATCATATATGGCAAAAGGAAACTCCAATTTTATATATATAACAAGTCAAAATGACAGTTCTATCCTTATGCAAACCATAAGTCTAACAGAACCGGAATAAACCACTGGTGACGACTGACCATCACCTAAATAGTGGTTCACAATATAAGTTTACATTACATGAATCCAAAGTTTTAAACTAAATATTAAGGCCGGATGTACCAAGCCTAAGTCTCACAACTCAAAAAGATCAAATATTCCCTAAGGGAATAACTCCTTTGGTGGAGGCTCTGATTCTTCCTCCGGAGTGTGCTTAGGATCACTATCTTGCTCCTGATCCTTATCAAACTCTGTGCCTGTGATGTATAGTCGAAGGGTGAGCTAACAGTCTAAGCTCAATAGGGATTGTCAATAAACATGCATATCATATAACAAACATAGATTTCATGACTAATTTCGAAGCATATCTTATCTCACACATAACTGAATTTTCAAGATGTATGAGTCAAACAAATCACGTTTTAAATACACATTTTTCTCATACAAAGTTTACAGTCTTAACACAGTTCACATTCGTGCTTATTTTGGAGTTTCATGCTATCTTTTCTCAAGTTAACTAAAAACAATAACTTAAATAAACTCTCAAGCACAATATAGCATTCAGAGCCACACATATACTGATGGGAATCCTCGAGCCATCGTCGCTCAATTAAACCATGTTCAAAGTGTGATGCCAAGCCGCTGAGCTACGTTAGCAGGGTCACTTGAGCCGGAGTGCCAAGCCCCTGAGCTACGTTAGCAGGGTCACTTGAGCCGGAGTGCCAAACCCCTGAGCTACGTTAGCAGGGTCACTTGTGCAGCTAAATTTACCATTGGCCGGTATAAATGTATGGATATCCCTTGTACTGGTACACGATGGGGATTCGTTCCGCGTAAACCTTAAATCATAGTGTAAGTTCTAACATGTAGTTTAACACCATATATTGTGAGAATTACATAGCTAGATTTGGAGATCTTACACAGTTTGGATTAGGAATTCACACACACACATGATTATCACATTTCGTATTCAAAGTTCACACACACACTTATCACGTTTCGTATTCAAAGTTCACACACACTTGTGCATGCTTATTATGTTTCGTATTCTAAGTTCACAGACACATGCTTATCACGTTTCATATTCTGAGTTCACTCACACATGCTTATCAATTTTGTTTTACATTTCTAAATCTTACTCACACAAGCTTATTACACACACACACATACATTCTTATCGAACTTATCACATCACACTATCTATACAAATCATATTACATGTAAGGTTATTTAATTTCCCTACCTTACGGCTCATGAAGCACGCTAATCGCACGAAACAGAGAGAAGATCCTCATGCACATATCTAATCCATATCCTATATTCTAACATATTAAAAGAGTATGTATTACTGCTTGAAAGAACAAAAGGGTAGGAGTTTCGAACAATTTTCTCAAAAATAATCAAAACAGCCACAGTCGCGCGAGCGACTCCACCAGGCACACCCTAGTCACTCGACCTCGCGTGAGTGACTATGATTGTTCATTTTCTTTCAAAACTGTTTGAGACAGTCGCGCGTGCGAGTTCAAGGTCATGCGAGCGACTTCTCCTGGCACTTAGTCGCACGAGCGACTGATTTCCCTTGATTTTCAGGCTATTCTGAAGCCTAACTCGCGAGAGTGACTTACACTCGCGCGCGCGATTCCTAAGGCCGCACAAGTGACGTTCAGGATTTCAGCAATTTTACCCAAAATTGGATTTTCTTTCTCATCCCCTTTTTCCCTAATTCCTACTCACATTAAATGTAACATGTCTAAGGGCATTAAATGCCTTCATTTATCACCATTAATTAATATTTAATGTACTCAAATCCATAAGATCTTACCTCATTAGTTCGTGGGATTCTTGTATGATCTTTTGATCCAAAACTCGAGATCCAAGGCACTCTTATTCCTTAGGCCGAAAGAGCTTGAAGACCCGACCTTCTCGCACTCGTGTTGCAACATACGCGGAAACAAATTATCCTCTAGCTCACTCAACCACCTCACTTCCTGCTTAACAATGATCACTCAACGATATCAAATCAAGAAGGTTTCATATAATGATTCTGACATCTCTTTCGGATAAAAAATCCCTTGCGTTAGCAATCAAGATGACAGAGGTTTGTGAGCGGAGAATCAGTCACAATCTGAGATTTTGGCGCACAAGGTTTCACGCGGAGAGGACTTCTCTTCTCTCTTCTATTTCTCACCCAAAGCAAAACAAGGAAGCAAATGGCTTCCTTGAGAAGTCTTTATACCTTTGGTTTGCTTCCATGTGAAGCACATACACACCAATGTGTGTTTGTCAATTTGCTTTAGTTCCCTTGTGAAACCCCAAACACCAAACTTCGGTGTTTGTTCCATCCACACATGTTCGAATGAACTTTAAATGGTCTAAGTGATCTATTAAATCCGGAACGACATAGTGCACCTTGCTGAAATGCATACCAACTAACTTACAAGGTTTCCCAAATTTGGGGATATTACATCCTCCTTATAAAATTTTTGTCTTCAAAAATTGACCACAAGCACTTATGTTTACTTGTAACATACATACGTACTCATGACATATCACACTGAACTATTTCGTGAACATACATATGCACTTGCATGTATCCTTTCACATCCCTAAATAACCATACATATTCCTTCAAGTGCCCACATGACCACGCATACGTACACACGCAGTTTCAAATTCATGCATACGCATAAACATCATCACGACAAAAGAATGTTTAATTAGCCATTGCTAATATCAATATTGTACCTACAATAACAATATCCACAATCATTTACACATGCCAATCAGGATAAAATCATGCACACACAACCATTCACCCACCTATTTAGTTTAATAGAGGAAAAGTTACAACCACTCTGGCATGATACTCATGCTACCATATATAAAAACAAAACCACTCACAATTTAAAACCATCCTTGCATGGCATCCATGCCACCATTGTTCTACCATCGAAACGCTAAATAACATTATTCATCATTATTCACAAAATTTTAATTACATGTCCGCAAAATAACAACCAATTTAAACAAAAAACCATAACTCCATGAGAATCGTCTCCACCTAATTCTGAGCACCATCTGCTTGGTCATCCTCATGCTCCTCTGCTCCCCCAGCTCCTGAACTCGATGCGTCTGTCACATATGCCTGTGCAGCTGCCATGCCATGCAAGTAGTCAGAGGGGTACATGTAGCGCATCGAATCATGGAGCAGGGCCTCGTGATAGTCGAGCTGGTGCCTGGTCTCAACGTTCTGCTGGACTACTTGCCTAAGCAATTGCTCTTTGAGGTTCATCTGTCTGAACAACTCAGCAGTGAAGTCTAGTCCACCATATGGAGGAATCGGTGGTTGGACTGGAACTTGTTGTGGTGGTATCAGGTACTGAGCTGCTTGATTAGGCACATAGTGGGGCTATTGGGGTTGTTGTTATTGCTATTGTGCACATTGTGCAAGCTCCTCAGTCTGGCGGCACTTGATGCTTGCATTTAAACTAGTGAGATTAACTCTGAAATCCTCATACCTATATCTCTAGGCTTATGAATCGGGGCTCAATTTGTAAAATCTGATATCCCCTGTTTACATCCCCGTATTGCTCGATCAATTGTGTGATCAACTGAGGATATGGAGATCTTCCACCGTGTATTGTGATAATTACTTTATAAGCGCATGTGATCCTTCTCTAATAGGCCTAGGTGTGGCACAAGGCTAGGAGCCTTTTCTCATCTACCAGGTTCAGTTGCTCAAAGAGGGACCTCTCTCTTTCGACTTTCGATAGATCGAACTCAATGAGGATACAGAGTGAAGGCACTTCAACCTCAACTTGTAACACAACCTTGTAGCGGTACGGATAAATGTTCGATAGGCCCATAATGCAAAGGGAAACATTTCACTCCAATCATGATATGTGACAATCATCTTCTCGAGGATATGAACAACTATCTTGTTGGCAGCTTCGATGGACCCGTTGGTTTGTGGCCGATATGGTATGAGTGATGATGTTTTATTTTATATTGCTCACAGAAGGCTATTATGCACTTGCTTGCAAAGTTGGTGCCATTATCTGTGATGATGTCCTTGGGCATGCCGAATTGACAAACAATGTTGTTCTTGATGAACTTATTGGCATGACTGGTCGTGATGTTTGCATAAGATGCCGCCTCTACCCATTTTGTGAAGTACTTAATGGTGACGAGGATAAACTGATGCCCACTTGATGCTTTCGGATTGACTTTTCTGACGATGTTGACGCCCCATGTGGCGAATGGCCAAGGAGTGGTCATGATGTATAGATCTATGGCTAGAGCATGTATCAAACTGGGCCCCCCCGCTTGTAATAGTCAGTTTCCATGGTGGTCCGAAATACCCTTGTCGTAGAATTTTCTTGGCGAGCATGTGCCCATTGACGTGTGCCCCCCTGCATACTCCTTCATGGATCTCTTTCATGATGTCGATTGCCTCACCCTCAGTTAGACATCAGAGCAGGATATTACTATATGATCGCCTGTAGAGGCACTCACCACAGATGACATAATTTATTGCTAAATATTGGATGGTCCGCCTGTCCGTCTTGGACATACCTACAGGGAAAGCTCGAGTTTTGAGAAAATTCTTGATATCTGAGAACCATGGAGGCTCATCATTTGACTTTTTAGATCTATCGATTTGAAGGCAGAAGGCTGGCTCATTCCTTTGTCCAATCCTGATCGTATTCATTTTGACGTCATATAGAATTTCGACCATTGATGCTAATGTTGCTAGTACATCGACAAAGAAATTTCTTGCTCGCGAGATATAGGAAAAGGTAACATCATCAAAGCACACGATCATATCTTCAAGGTGCTCGTGGTATGGGATCAACTTTTCATCCTTTGTCTTACAATCTCCGTTTGTCTGACATATGATCAACTGTGAGTCACCAAACACCTTGAGATGAGTTACATTTAGGTATAAGGCTGCTTGTAGGCTTGCTATGCAGGCTTCATATTTGGCCATGTTGTTAGTACAGGGAAAATTGAGCTTAATGGAGACTGATATATGAGATCCTTTTGGCGAGATTAGAATATCGCCAACTCTTTGATCCTCGGCATTTGTTGCCTGATCGAAGTGCATTACCCAGGACTCCTCTATCTTCTCTGTGTCATCCTTTGTCATAACAAGAGGCCTTCATCTGAGAATTTAGTTTTCAAAGGCTCGTAGTCAGGTAAGGGATTCTCGGCCAGATGACCAACTAGTGCTTATCCCTTTATTAACTTCTGAGTGATATACGTGATATCGAATTCAGATAAGAGAAGTTGCCAGCGTACAATTCGGCCAGTGAGGGCCTTTTTTTCAGACAAGTACTTCAACGGATCGATTCATGCTAGCAAGAGAATGGCTTGGGATAACAAATAATGACGGAGCCTTTGTGTAGCCCAAATGAGAGCTAGGCATGCTTTCTCCAGACGAGAATAGCGTGCCTCATAATCAGTGAATTTCTTGCTTAGGTAGGAGATGGCCTACTCTCTTCTTGCTGTCTCATTATGCTATCCTAGGATGCATCCCATCGAAACTTCTATTGTGGAGAGGTACATTAAGAGTGGTTTCCCTAGTTTGGGTGGTACCAACACTGGTAAGTTGAGAAGGTAGTCCTTGATCTTATCAAATGCTGCTTGACAGTCATCATTCCATTCAATGAGCGAATATTTTTTTAGTAGCTTAAAGATCGACGTGCAGAAAGGAGTGAGCTGTGTGATGAATCGACTGATGTACTATATCCTGCCTAAGAAGCCTTTGACCTCTTTCTTGATAGATGGTGGTGGCATTTTGATGATGGCTTTTATCTTGATTGGGTCAACCTAGTAGCTTTCCTGACATGGCACCGAATACACATTTCTAAGGTTTCAGACGCAACCTATATTTTCTCAGCCTTTTAAACAGCTTTTGGAGGTTTATTAGATGATCACCTCTCTCTGGTGACTTGGCGATCATGCCATCAATGTACACCTCAATTTCTCGATGCATTATGTCATGGAAGAGTGCTATCATCGCCCTTTGGTATGTCTCCCCAGCATTCTTCAACCCGAATGGCATGACTCGGTAACAGAAAGTTTCCCATGGAGTAATGAACGTTGTCTTCTCTCGGTATACTTTGGCCATTTTGATCTGATTGTACCTAGAGAATCCATCCATAAATGAGAGCATCCTATACTTGGCAGTGTTATCGACCAAGATATCATTGCGTGGCAACGAGAAGTCGTCTTTCGGGCTCGCCTTGTTCAGGTTTCTGAAGTCGATGCACATACGAACCTTTCCATCTTTCTTTGGTACAAGGACGATATTGGCTAGCCATTGCGAATATTTGGAGTATGAGAAACCTGTTTGATGACCTCATCCTTCACTTTCAGCATCCATTCTAGCTTGAGGCATCTAAACTTCTACTTGACTGGCTTAACATCTGGATATAACGCCAGCTCATGCTCGACTAAATCAGTATCCAAACCAGCTATATCCTCATATGACCATACGAAAATATCTTGATATGATCAAAGGAACTCAATCATGCCTTTTCTTTTCTCAGGGGATAGCGACGTTTCGATCTTGGTGATTCTAGGAACCTCCTTTGTACCCAAGTTGATGTCTTCTATTTCTTCAATGATTGGGGTAGGGCCATGCTCAAAATCAATAAATTGGGGTAGGGTCAAGGAGCTCACTGGGGTGCTCCTCAGTAGGGATCTCCTCGCCCAGACTCGTGATTCCTACCTCTTCTTGTATTTCTACAGGAAAGTGGTTGATTTCATGTGGGATGAGTTTTTCAATTAAGGCATCATTTTTCTTGACTTTATCGAGAATTTTAAAAGATAATTTTTTTAAATATTTTTTATTATTTTTATTTTTTTAGATTTTTCTTTTTCTTCGGAGAAGGGCCCTTGCAAAGTGGGTCTCTATATACACATGGTATTACCCACCAAGGGCTAGTCTCACTTTTTATAGGTTATTTTTTTGGGAAGCTAGAACTGTATTTACGGCCACTAGATGCTTCCAGGGTTAGGGGCATTGACACCTAATTCCTCACCTGTAGGGTCGTACCTTTACCTGCTCTAATGGAGGAGGCTGATTGAGATGACTTTTGAGAGTCAGCCTCCATCATATTTATCATGGGCTCGTCTGAGACCCGGTCCTCAAATGTCAACATGGGTTTGTGGTGGTTTATGGCGGGAGTTCATTGACGGGGGAACCTCTTCCTCGAAGAGGGACAAGGATTCCAGGTCTATTTCCATATCGAGGGGAATGATTTGGGGATTGGTTGGGTGGATAGCGGCTACCAACTCGTGTGGAGTCAATTGCGTTACCCCATTATGATCTATTTTTATGACCCCTACACTCACTAACGTGCTCCGGATGTGAGGCTGCGATCGAGGTGCGTCTTTTAGGTCTATTGATCAGTCACATAATATACCAATTTATTACCCTTAACTTAGTGATGTGTAAGTATTTATTACTAATAAGTTAATGATGTGTAAATATTAAAGAAAAGCAGTAAAAGATGATTAAGCAATAAAAAGATGATTACGCATTGTGACTAAAGAATAGAATAAGAAATCGTAATTTACGATTCTTTAGAAGACGTTCAGGAAGTTGAAATGATATAGAAGAAAAGCGATGAATCGTAATTCAGAGAATCATCCTGAGAGGAAGCTATGAAAGATAGAAAATCATGATTTATAATTTTCCAGAAAGAGAAGAAAAGAGATAATCGTTATTTACAATTATGATTATAGAAGCTTTCCCACTATTGCTGCTGCTGCTGCTGACCATGTGAGAATGAACACCGTCATGAACAGAATTAGAAGAACTCTTGAATTAGAAGTTTAACTGAGTACGGATCTGGGAGATTGATGAAGAAGAATCTTAAGAAGACGCTGCTACTGAATAAAAAGGAACAATCCAGAAGCGCATCAACCATAGAAAGCAAGGAAGAATAGAATTAGAATTAGAGTTATAATAGGAATCTTTTATTTCTTTTATTAGAATTAGAACTTATAAACCGACTCCTTATGATCTATAAATAAAAGAACTCGGTGTAGGAATAAACCATTGAAGAATTTTACAACATCAATTGATAACTGAGGTCTGTGTTTTCTCCCGATAAAAAATAGTTTAGGATTTACAAAGTAACATCATCCACAGTTCTCTGCATTCTTGCCTGACAACCAAGGCTGAGGAAGCTGAAAGATCAACCCTTTGGATGGTTCTACTTTTGCTTTCTAATTTAGATTTTATTTTCTTTTATTTCCTGCTTTGTAAACATTTTCAGATTTTAATTTGAATTGACGACTCAGGTTGAAGTATGCAGATTAGTGTAACGGTTTTTACTTTTCCATCTTCAGTTTTCTAGAATTTGATTGATGCCCATGTTTTAGGGGATTGTTGATTAGATTAAATCTGTATTGAAGGATTCTAGTTTTGATTGACGACCAACACTAGGATACTTGAGATATAGTGTAACAGTATTATTTAATTTGATAAATATCTGATAACAGAAGATTATGATTGACGACCATAATCTAAAGTTTGAAGATTAGGATTTATTTTATATAAAATTAGATTAATAAACAAATTATTTTATTCAAATTTCTCCAGTAATTTAGGATCTTAAAAGATAAGTATAAATTTTTAGAAAAAATTAAATTAAAATAATATAACCTGTCTCTGTGGGAATGATCCCTTGCTAGTACTATAATTTCCATTGTGCACTTATAATACGTTAAGACTTAATTAGATATATATATAAGTAGCAAGTCAAGTTTTTGACGTTGCTGTCGAGGATAGCGTTTTAATATATTAATGTAAGAAAATAAGTATTTATCTTTCTCTTTTTATATTGCTTTATATTTTTAATTTTCTTTGATCACTTCTTAATCCTTCGCCAGTTTATTCGGAATGATGAATAAGAATTTCAGCTTCTCCTGGTCAGAGAAGCTAAAAGCTCATATTTGTTTTCTCTCCCTGCTTGCTAAAATAAAAATTGGATAAAATTAAAATTAAAATAGTTAGTTATAATAACTGTTTTAGCCATCCTGCTTTGATTTTATTATGGCAGGAAGAAACCATTACATGGCTAAGACCATAGGAGAATATTATGCATTAACACCTCTTACACCTCCCCCATGTATTCAAATACAGCCTACAGCCGGTAATAGGACTTTTGAAATTACACCCAATATACTTCAAATTCTTCTGACTTTCCAAGGGCTAATGGATGAAGACCCCTATTTGCATCTAAATAAGTTCATGAAAGTATGTATTATTATTCGAATTAAGAAATTAATAGAAGTATCCACTAGGTTGAGACTATTCGCATATTTCCTTAGAGACGAAGAAAAGCAGTGAATAAACTTTCTGCCTCATAATTCAATTGCTAATTGGGGAGGATTGGAATGTATGTTCCTTATAAAATTCTTTCCAATCTGCAGGTCGAATAAAATCCAGGATCTTATCATAACATTCCATAAATTCCTAGATGAATCTCTTCAGGAAAGTTGGAGTCGTTTGAAGGATCTTCTGCACAAGTGCCCTCCCCATAGGATTGTGCACTGACAACTAGTGCTTACTTTCTATGAAGGCCTTGAAGATACAACCAGGCATAGGATTGATGTAGCCTGTGGCGATATGTTTCATAAATTAACAACAGAAGAAGTTTGGGAACTCTTTGAGACCCTTAGCGAGGAACCGGTGCAACACCATGCACCGGGTGAGGTTGATTCAGAGACTTTAACAAATATGTTCCCTAAGCAAGGAAGATTTTATAAATTAAAGTCAATGATAAAATGGTTTTTCGAAGATGAAGCTTTGGAAAATAAAAGTTCAATCTCTGGTGGGTATAAAATCATACCCAACATCTCAAAAAGGAGAAGCCTGTGGTCCTAACCATGGCCTAACTCAAATAGTTTCTTGACTTCCAACTGTTCCTCCTTACCACATAGAGGCCCAATACCATACTGCTACAGAGGATACCTTGTTCCAGATAGTTTACCACTGGATGCAACATAGCCGTATCCAGACACAGTTACTTAACCACCTTCAGCAATCTGTCGAAAGGTTAGAAACTCAGTTTGAGTAACTAATCCTTTTTGATAGAGCTAGTAATATATTACCTTCACATATAGTTGGTATGTCTAGAGGACATATATTTATGGGAATCACATCAACTCTCTCTATTTCTAATTGAATCCCTCTAGAACTTGTTGAGCTACCGATTCACCCGTAGCAAACATCTGTAATATATGTATATTATTTTGAAGTGTATTCTATGATTTATAGTATGTAAAAATACAGTCAATTGTAAAGCCTCTTTTGTCATGTCACAATCACTTAAAGTGTATGAATTTATGATTTCTGGTGATTTGTAGAGTTAAATCATAGTGAGTACAATTTGAAGTGTCAATGAATCTCACTTTTATTTTACAGAATTGCAAACGACAATTTTAGGAAATAGGCGATTCCAATGATCTATCTTATCGGTTATATTAGAATTTGGACCCATTTAATTCATAGAGGAAGTGGACACGCATCACATTCAATATTACCACTTGCCAACTACCCAAACCTATAAGCCTACACTTTGACGTGAACCCTCTCATTCCCTATAAAACCAGACCCTTACCTTCCCCAAAAACTCATCTCTTTCGTCTTCCTTTCATACCTTAACCCTAATGGCGAAAGAACCCAGCCAACGAAATTTTAGTAAACAACTTGATTGAATCCTTAAAATACATAAGGCTGAGCTCCTGGCTGCCGAAAAGAAAGTAGAACATCTGAAGTGCCAGCGATCTATTCAAGATGCTAAATCGTCCTCTGAAACTATCATTCACCCTAAACCTAACCCAAATTTGACATCACATTTCAAGAGCCCATTTCCCCCTACTTCCTAACCTTTATACCATCACAACCCACCCCAAATGCGAGCTCCTATATGATGATGGTGGGTTGAGCTGTCCCTCGCCACCCTTCTCCATTGCTCATACTTTCTCTGCCAACTGTGTACATTCTCTTCATATAGTCTTTGCAAGGGAGCAGTATAGGTGACGGGTGATCTGGAGATGTGTTCACTTCCTCACCCTTCAAAGCACTCCTGTTGTAGCATTATATTTCTTCCACGGAAGGAATGTGAGGTGCTCTGTTTGGGAGAGATAAAGAAGGGCACATAGAAGTGTTTCGACAGCTCTTGGAGTAGCGACCCTGCCATGGTGTGGATACTCCTTTGATAGGAAGGGACATGCGATTCGAATCAACGGTGGTTAGAACTGAGGACCGATCTTTATCGAAGACATCATCTCGGACGTTGCTGCTAGTGTCATGTATAAACTAGTGTGTGTCTAAATTTTTTCTAGGTTTATACTAACATTGTTAGTATTTCTTTTCATAGTAGTTCTTTAGTTTTTATAGTAGTTCTTTAGTTTTTATTTTCTTTTTTATGCTCATTTAAATATTGAATTAATATATAAAATTTTCTTTTGACTAATTGACTAACCTTCAATTTTTTTTACTAACATTGTTATTAACTTTTCTTTTATTTTTGTTACTGATATCTTTGAGAAGTAAATAGATGTGTTTCCCTTCAAGTTTGGGGGAACATTCATTACAATTTTTTTTTTTACATTTGGTAACGATCAATTATATCAATAATTCTTAGAAAATAATTTTAAGTGTCTCCTATTTTTGTGCCAATGAGGGCATTGTCCGATTTAATTTTAGCGGGATACACAATTTCTGTATATAATAGTAGTTTTATTTAGTATAATATATCAATAGTTAGTTTAGTAGTTTATTTTTGTCAAGAAATTTCTTCGAATTTTAGTTGATCAATACATAGTAATTATGATAGAAAAGAATTACAAATCTTGGAAAACTTATGATTCATTATAGTAGAAGTTTGATAATTAGCATATAGAACAGCTATAATTCATGCTTAGCTCGTTGAACACTGTATTAGAATGGATGTTTGAAACAATACATTAATCTAAATTGCAAAATTTAGACTATAGTTTTAAAATGATAAATCAGTGAGCTTTTGAGCCATATTTCCTCTTTTATTCAGAGAGAGACTGCTTCCATTCATCACAAAATTTCTTTGAACTTCTATGCTGTACTAAAATCTCATATTATTGAATTTAGAATCAAAATATTCTATGAATATGGTAAACTAATTTTTTTGTCTAGAACTATCTATTAGAAATATCAAAATAATAAGGCATCTATGTTAGTAAATCATAAAGATGATTTAAGGCCATCTTTTATTTAAATCAGAGCCAAAAAGTAAAAATTTTAGAAAATTTTATCCTTTGAGCCTATATTAGAAGCTTAAACCGATCTTCTTTGTATCAAAATATGATAAACCTTTAACCATATATACTGCCCAAAGCTTTTAACCTTTAACCCTTATATTTTCCGAGATTTTAGAATATAAAAGAAAAAAAAGGAAAGACGAGGGAGTGAAAGGAGTAAAAGTAAAACAAAAAAGAGAATGTAGAAAAGAGGTACAGTTGAAGAAATAAAGAGAATATGGGAAAGGAAAGAAATATCGTAAAGAATGATTTTTGAAAAAGAAAATTATGATTTAGCAAAAAGCTTTTAAAAAAAGAAGAAAATTTGTCAAATACGATTTTACAACTGAAGAACGGAGATATATATATATATATATATATATATATATATATATATATATATATATATATTAAAAAAAAAATGGGAAGAAGTTATCCAAATCATGGATACTTACTGAAGTAGAATAAAGAAGTCAGAAGAAGATAGGAAAAAGAAGAGATGAATTCTCAAAAAACTTTGAATCCTTCTACCTTTCTTTGACACCTTCTGAAACCTAAAGCCCCATTACAAGCCGAAGGAAAGACCTTTCTGATTTACGATTTACAAAAGCATAAGCCTAGTAGAGTTATGGATAACAAATATTATGGATTGTACAGGGAATTATATGCATAGAATAAGATTATCTTTTCCATGAGATTCATTAATCTTTGACTGAATTTTCTAAAAAATATATTGAGAGAACCAAAAAAGTTTCGATATCTTTTTGAGAGTATGTCAATAGTGAGTTTTTGAATGAAAATATTTTCTAAATTTGCAATTTAGAAAAATTTATGAAGAATAAACTGTTCTCTAATGCATATAGACTCCCTGCTTATTATGAATTAAAATTGATGGACTTCTAATCAAAGATAACTGTTATATTGGAAAGTAAGGATAAAAGATTAGTAATTTTAGAAAATCGTAATAAACTATGTATTGACAATTTGACCACTTAGGTAACTTAGTTAATTTAATTAGTGTACATAATTAGTTTAGAATTTAAAATTTTAATTTTTGACAAAAATATTCGAAGTTTGTAGGTAACTTCACTGAAAACCTTCAGGAGACTATAACTCCTCTACTAAGGATCACCTAAGGGTTTAAAGGCTTGTTGCATCCGCTAAATGCAATCGTGCTCCCTACGAAAGTGGCACTTAATTTAAGTTTTTAGTTTATATTTCCTTGTTTGCTAGGAACTAGCAAAACATAAGTTTGGGGGTGTGATCAGTCACGTAATATACCAATTTATTATCCTTAACTTAGTGATGCTAGGACTTAGTTTGTTACTAATAAGTTAATAATGTACATATATTAAAGATAAGTAGTAAAAAATGATTAAGTAATAAAAAGATGATTGAGCATTGTGACTAAAGAATAGAATAAGAAATCGTAATTTATGATTCTTCAGAAGATATTCAAGAAGCTGAAGCGATATAGAAGAAAATCGATGAATTGTAATTCTGAGAATCGTCCAGAGAGGAAGCTATGAAAGATAGAAAATGGTGATTAGATTATTGATTGACGCCTAAACTCCAATTTTTTAGAATTTGATTGACACCCAAGTTTTAGGAGATTATTGATTAGATTAAATCTGTATTGATAGGATTTTAGTTGATTGACGACCAAACGGTGTTATTTAATTTTATAAATATCTGATAGCAGAAGATTGTGATTGATGACCATAATCTGAAGTTTGAAGATTAGGATTTATTTTATGCAAAATTAGATTAATAAATAAATTCTTTTTTATATTTCTCCAGTAGTTTAGGATCTTAAAAGATAAGTATAAGTTTTCAGAAAAAATTAAATTAATATAAAATAACCTGTCTTTATGGGACGATCCTTTGCTAGTACTATAATTTCTATTGTGCACTTGTAATAGGTTTTTTTTTTTTTTTTTCTTTTGTTGCTCAGCAAAAAAGGGGTTGAAAGGGTCCCCCACCCATCTATTAATCAGGAAAATAAATAAAATGTCGCTTCTGGGAAAAAGGGATGAAAAGATAATAAGCTATGTACAACGGGACGGCCAAAAACTACAAAACCTGCCCCATGGGATAAAAGATGAAAGAAGAACATAAAATATAGTAAGAGCAGACAAGCCAAAACAACTGATGGGGCGTGCAAAATTAGGTGCAGCATATCAGCCCAAATCCAAAAGGATGAGTCGCAAAAGAAGCTGATTAAATGCAGCCGCAACATCCCTAAAATGCAAACTCAAATGGGCATGAAAGATAAAATATTGCGCAATACATCTCTTTTGTGTATCGGGGGGGAGTTCCCAACAACTTTGAAAACTCTTTCATTTCTTTCCATCCAAATAGAATAAATCGCAGCCGCAAGTAGGTGTTTCAAGTGGTCCGTGGTGTGATCACCAAGGTTGGCATTAGATAAATGATTTATTTCTTCAACAATGTTGTTCATGGGCCCCCGACGGATACCGTAAAGGCTAAGGATAGATCGCTACATCCAAGAAGAGTAACCACAACGAAAGAAGAGGTGATCATGAGTTTCATTAGTAGCATGCAAAGAAGGCATAGTTGAGCAACCACAATACCACGAGCAAGGAGGATGTCTTTCATTGCAAGCTTTCCAAGGGCAGCCCTCCAAAGAACAAAAGCATGGGGCTGAATTTTGCCCTTAAACCACACGAAACTTGTCCAAGGGAGGGGGGGGGGGGTAACAGGTACGGACTACATCCCAAGCTGATTGGAGGCAAAATTTGCCTTTAAGAGAAGGCAACCAGGAGTAAGTATCATCGTAATTTTTGGCAATTGAGACATCTTGGATAAGGTTCCATGCATCAATAAGAGCAGCCGAGGTGGGAGGAGGAAGATCCCAATGGCCATTGGTAATGCATTGCAAAACCCGGATCCTTTGGCCAAGCCCCAGATCATAGATAGCTCTTTCTCCAAAGAGATCGAGGAGTCTACCACCATTAGTCCAAGGATCATGCTAGAAATCAGTCTTGCGACCATTCCTAATGAGGATTTTAATATTTGGAAGCAAAAGAAAGCGGGCTTGAAAAAGCCCCCGAACACCCCATGGGCAAATGCGAGGGGTGGGAGGGTCCCAAAACGAGTAGGGATTTATTGGAACACAGAAGACCAATAGATGTGAAGATTGGAAAGAGTGGATTTAATTAGCTCTAACCTACCAGCAAGGGACAAAGATTTGGTCTTCCAAGATTTGATTTTATACCGAATCTTATCCAACACAGGGCTGCAATCAGAGACTGAAAGGTGGGTGCTAATGAGAGGAAGTCCCAGGTATTTCATCGGGAGAGTCCCTTTTTCCATGCCAAGAACCCTGGCCAAAATGTTCCTTCTGTGAGAAGATCCACCAAAGATGACCTTAGATTTAGAGGTGTTGACTTGCAGGCTCGAGATTCTAGCAAAGTGGGAGAGGAGCTTGTGAATTCCTTTGGCATTTTGGGTATTTGCAGCAGCAAAGAGCATGAGATCACCCACAAATAAAAGATGGTGAATGTTTAGTGGCGCTGGAAGCCAATGAGTGATATAGCCTAAGTTGAATTGATTAAGGAGTAGGCCAGAAAATCCTTAGCTTTCTGAACTTGCAATAGGTTAAGACTTAATTAGATACACATATAAGTAGCAAGTCATCTATCCCCCTTCTCCTTAGCTTTCTGAACTTCTTCCTTAGTGGGCTTGTAATCTAATCCAAATCTGATCTGTTGCCCGCCTCTAGCTCTTACTGGGTGCCTTCTTCCTTGTAAATAAGGGCCCAACCCTTTGCCTTTCTAGTAGCCCCATTTCTGGAGCATGGCCACTGCTGCAGTCATTCCACCTCTTATTTTTGTGGTGACTTCTCTGATAGGTTCCAGTGCTACTGTAGACACATCATATTGGAAGCTGTGGAAGTTTGTGTCTTCAGTCGTATGTGGTACATCCAGCACGTTGAGGTTTTCGATGTTGTGTGTGGCCTTTTCTCCTTCCTCCTGTCCCTCACCTGAAATGGTGACAATATTCTAATTTGAAACAAATCTGAGCTTCTAGTGTAAAGTCAAAAGTATTGCTCCGATTTCGTGTAGCCACGAATGACCTAGCAGTAGATTAAAGGTGGATTTGATATCCATAACTTAGAATGGGATGGAGAAGATCATTGGCCCAATGATGTGCTCAAGATCGACTTCACCAATTATTCCCCTCCTTGTGTTATCGAATCCTCTGGCGCTTGTTCTAGCTAGCCTGAACGTGGAGGGATCCACTCCTATCTTAGTTATAGTTCTTAGAGGGCACACATTCAAGGCCGATCCATTGTCCATTAGTACTAATAGAATCCCCAAGTTCCCTGCTTCTGCCGTGATGTTGAGGGGTTTGGAATGACTATTTCCCTCATTTAGAAGATCAACATCCGAAAAAGAGATGGCATTGGGAGCCAACACCTGTCCAATTATTTGTCCTATTTCATCTGGGGTCACTTGGATGGACACATGTGTGTCTTTCAGTGCTCCCATCAAAGCTTGGAAGTGAAGCGGGGATGTCATTAAGAGGTCCCAGACGGTGATATGAGTTGACATTCTCTTCAACTGTGTTTCCAGTATGTGCTCTCGGCTCCTTTTTTCAAAGGGGTGTATCGCAATATGTTCCTTCTTCTCTTCCCCTCAGGTTGATACTGATACCTCAGGGTGTTTGGAAATTCTCCCCAATCGAGTAATAAAATTGATTCTCCCCTCTATGCTGCCGCTCGCATTGATGTCTGTTTGGTTGTAGCTGAGCGGGATTTGGTGGGGATCATAGGTCGACCCTGAGATCTGAAATGGGTTAGTTGAGGGTATAGGAGGTGCCTGGATTGGTGGTGCAGGGTAACTAGATAGAACTTGGTTAACTTCCGCTAGAGGCAAATAGGTTGGGGGAAGGAGAAAATGGGCCAAGTGGGATCTATGGGAATTGTGGATGACTGTATTGGTGGTGATGTGAGGGGTTAGGCCACTGGTAATTAATCGTTGCCGGAGGGGAATCTGGGGAACACTAGTTGTCCAACAATCGGAGGGGGGTGGTGTTTCATATGGTTGATATGGAGACAAGCTAGGTTTTACATAATTGACGAGAGCTGGTGGTAGAAAATACATCCTCAAATCTACGGGCTCTACTTGGGGTGTTGGATTGGGGGAGTAATCAGTCAAATTTAAGGGCTTGATTACCCCTATACTTCTATCTTCCTGATTCCTCTGCTTTGGTGCTATAAAGTTTTCCCAGATGAGGATATACTCTGAAGGGTTAAACTCTTCACCATCTTCCTTTATCACGTTGACGGTGGGCCTTGGGCCCATTCATATTGGTGGTTGTGGTGGCATTAGGACCTGATGTATGTTGGCGTGCTGACTTGCCTAGGGAAGTGCCGAAGGGATGATTTTGTTAGTGTCTATTAGGTCCTGTATTACATGCTTCAAAGGAAAGCATCGATTGATCGAGTGACCTGGTCCTTGATGGAAGTTATAGTGAGTATTGGGGTTGTAATTTTTAGGGATTGTATTTGGTGGTGGGCGTGGTTGGAAAGGTGTAACAAGACCTTTTTCAACTAACAAAGGTAGAAGGATGTTCAAGGAATGCCCTAATGATGTAAAGACTCGGTCAAAATGGGCCCTTCTTTGTTCCGGGGTCATTTGTGCCCCTTGCTCATTGCCTGTTTTCTGCATCGGTTCGCTTCGTGTTGGGGCCGGCTGTGCCACCTTAAATTGGAATGGGGTTATGCTGGTGTTGGGTTGTGTATTTACGATCGTCTGTATATTTGCCCCAGTTCTTCTCTCGTTCCTTTGTTCAGTGAACTTTCGGATCCCATTGGTTATGTTTTTCCTTAACCGTTCTTCTTTGACCACATCCTCGTAATGATTGACATTCCTTACTAAGTCAACAAAGATAGACTACTATTAGTATACCAGGAAATCCGAGATGACTAGCAGAGTGCTCTTCGAAATCAGCTCGATTTGCTCATCATTGGGTATTCTATTCCTGACTTGAGCTGCCAATGCTCTCCATCGCCCAAGGTAGTTGTCGAATGTTTCATCGAACTTCTGCTTAGTTGGGCTAGATCTGACTTGCGGGGTTCAATGTTTATGTTGTAGACATACTGCTCTTGGAACAGGTGGGTCAGATCTTTTCAGGTTTTAATCATGGATAGTTCAAGGGAAGTGAACCATCTCAAAGTTAGACCCGTAAGGCTCTTCTGGAACACTTTGATAAGGAGTCGTTTGTCTCTGCCGTACTGGCACATGTCCTCGCAGTAGGACTTGAGGGATGCAATGGGGTTGCCCGTGCCATTGTATTTGTCAAAGGTTGGCATCTTAAATTTTTGGGGCAAAGGGACTTCCGCAAATAGGCATAAGTAGGAAAAGTCTGTTGCATAGATTTTTGCTCCACCTATCTTCATCAGCTATTTTTAGAGTTTGTCCATTTATTCTTTTAATAGCTCTGACTCTCTGGATGGTGGGGCTGGCCCCTCAACAGGCTGCCTCCCTTCACTTTAGACAGCTTGTGGGTTGGTCTGTATGAGATGTGGGGGAATGAAATTGGTAAATGCCCTCACGTATGCCCCACTATTCTGGGCCTCATCTTCCTCATACTGATTGCTGGTATCAATAATAATTGGGGGAGGAGTGGGGTTGATTGGATTTTTGAAGTTTTGGGCGGGTGCCTGATGAGGCCCTTGTAGTGTTTTGGGGGGTAAATGGGTGGGCCAATAGAGGGTTTTGAGTGGGGGACCTAGTGAAGCCATTGTGCTTGGTGAGGATTTTGACGGTTGGGTTGGGAGGTAAGGGGATGGGTGAATTGGGGATGGCTGATGGTATGGAATGGGTCTCTATATTGAGTTGGGTGTGAGAGATGTGGATAAAGGGGCCCATGCCGTGTTGAGAGATTGGATGAGATGGGTGTACTATTTGAGGGGGAATGGGGGCCTATTGGGAATAGGTGAATGTGGGATATTGGGGAAATGATGGAGGGTTTTCAAATGGTTGGGATATTGGGCCTTGATGGGCTTGGATATAGGGTGTTAGGCCTTGATGGGCTTGGGTATAGGATATGGAGCCTTGATGGGCTTGGGTATAGGGTGTTAGGCCTTGGGGCCCGCTCGAATGACCCCATGTTTGATGGGAGGGACCTTGTGTGGTGTGAATTATGGGAGGTTGATTAGGGTTGGCATTTTGGGGGAATGAGACATGGAGGTTTTGGAGAGTAAGTTGAGGGTTGGATATATAGGATGGATGAGGAAGGTTTTGGGAAGCATTCCACGTTGTGTAGGTTTTGACCATGTCCTCCATCATGACCATTAGATTGCTTATGGGGGTAAATGAGGATGGACCTTCCAATGTATGGGGAGATGTGGGCATGACCTGGGTAAAAGGGTGAGGAAAATTGGGCATGATCTGGGTAAAATTGGGCATGACCTGGGTAGTGGGGGGGTATGTGGTGGATTTGGGTTGGGGGGAAAATGTGGAGTGGATATGGGAAAATTGGGCATGGCGGGTGTATGTGGAAAAATGGGGTGGATTTGTGGAAAATAAATGAGGTGTGATTTGGGTGGAGGTGGATGGAAGATGGGATGGATTTTGGATGGATGGGGGAAAATTGGGTATGTTGGAGGTGGAAGGACAATGAGATAGATCTTGGGTGGTGGAGGAATGGGGTAGAAAATGTGGCGGATTTTGAGTTGATATGGGGGAAAAGGGGGTGGTGGGGGGGGGATGGTTTGAGGTGGAGGGGAAGACGGGGCCACCAAAAGGTCCAGTGATGTTGAAACGGGTTTGGGCGGGGGAGTCGGATATGGGTATATCCTCTAAATGGGAATGTGTTGGGGAACGGGGTGGGGATGAATCGGGATCGAAGTAAATTGGATCAATCACCCAAGACATTGTTTGACGGTGAGTCGGGTATGGATTTTATTCCTCCTTCCCCTACAGGATGATGGAGGGTAAGGCGATGCCATTGTTTCGCACCACAAGATCCCTTTTTTGGGTTTATTTTAAATGACAAACCAAAAAAAATCTTTCCCTTGATTAAAGTGGTGCTTTATTCGAGGCCCTGGGGAACTCCCTTTTCGAGCGACGTTCATGCCTTCGAAGCCTCCCACGGTGGGACTCTGATGCTCTTCAGAAGAATCAAAGGGAATCCTTTGATCTATGTGAAGACACGAAAATCCATACAACGACTCGATCTTAGGAGGAATCAATAAGAGGGGTGGCCTCTTTTGATTGTCGAGGGCGTTTTGAGTGTTGAAAGGTGGGGGAATAATTGGGAGTACAAAAATTGCTAAGCGGGGGGCTCGGGAAGGGTGAAAAGGGCCTCTAATTTGGGCTGCCTGAGCCAGAATAGTCTAGCGTATGTATTATATACGCTAGGCTAAAATCCTAGAGATTTGGCTTAGCGTGTGTATTATACACGCTAGGCTAAATTTATGAGATTTTGGCTTAGCGTGTATATTATACACGTTGGGTAATTTCTGGGAGTTTTTGCCTTAGCATGTCTATTACACAGGCTAGGCAAAAATAGTGTATATATATATATATATATATATATATATATATATTATACAACAACAGCAGATCCGAGTTGGTCTATTTTTTTTGGTTTCTGGAAGCAGTGCTTTTGGGGACCGTCTTTTCTTGTTATTTTGGGTCCCTCCTAATCGTACCTAGGGATACAAGGATATTTCAGGATATTCTAATGCGTTCCCCAAGGGTTTTAAGGTTTTTTTTTAAGCTCGGTCACCCACCCGATAAACCTTCAGTGCAAGCGCCTTCTCAAATACTGGATGGGGCGGTAATTTTTGGGATCATCACCACTAGAGGCTGCCGCCGTACTAAGAACCGAGACATTTGTATCGGTTCTTATTTCCCCCCTTTTAAAATCTACCCACATAAAAATAATTAAGTCCCATGTTGGTTCAATTTTAAGTTAAAATTTTTTCTTTTTTTTAGGGAGTTTTCTTAAGTTAAAAAACAGGCGGTGAGAAACCCGTGCCGCCTCTACGGGCCGACGTCCATTGATGGGATATGATTGAAAAGAAAAGTAAGTGCTCAAGTAGGCCCGCCAAATGGCTAAGGCAGTAAAATGCAAAAATAGGCTCGCCAATCGGCTAAGGCATTTAAATGACGAAAATGTAGGGTTACCCAAGCAGGCCCGCCAATCGGCTAAGGCGGTAAAAAACCGAATCGTAGGGGTAAGTAAGCAAAGAAAATTGATGGAATAGTAGGGGTAAGTAAGTAAAAAGGAAAAGAGGTTTAAGGAAAGAAAAAACACATGCAAAAGGGGCCAACTTCAAGTAGAAGCTCTAAAAGATCCCCAGCGGAGTCGCCATCTGTGCAACCATGGATTTTTATCAATCCGTCGCGACGATGCGCTCTAAATTCGGAGTCGCCACCCGGAGCTTTTGGTGACTCGGGATACCCCAAAATCAATACGTGAGCACCTAAGTGCAAAAATATGACTCCGATTTACCGATCTATGCCAAAGGCTCTTGGATAGGGGCTTCGATTATCGATGGGAAAGTGTTAGGTACCCGATCAACACGCTCGTAAGTGGTCTCTACTATGGCTCTTAGGATGTGTATATAAAATATATATATTGTTGATTTTGTATTACTGTGCTGTGTTCTTTTTATTATAAAACTGATAAAGGTATGGCAACAATAAAGAATAGGCAAAACAAGAATTAAAAGGGGATAAAAATGGATTAAACACAACAGTAAAACAACCATAGTCCTGTAAGATCTAGGGCTGTTATAGTAAGTTTTGATAAGAAAGATTTTGTCCCACAAGGATTTATGATCTAAAAATAATAGTAGATCTCCAGATCTGCTACAGATTTGACAGCTCTAAACCTAAACTAGGAAAGCAAGGTAAAGAGAGGGTGTTTTTGGTTGTCACTAAACTAAAAATAGAAATAAAAATAGAATAAAAACAACAATAAAAGAAAGGAGGTTTAGAGAAGGATGGAAATGGTTTAATAAAATAAATAGAAAATGTGGGAAGTAAATAGCTAGGGATTGATTTATACTGAAAAGACACTGCAAGGCAGAGCAAGAGTTGGATTTGCAGCTGTCCTTTATTTGGCTATAAGCTCAAATGCAAGGTAGAAGAATCCAACTCAACCCTGAGATATGGACTAGTCCTAGGGCTATATCCTGTCCACTTAAATGGTCACAAGATATTCCATGGATATACTTCAGTCATGGCGTTAAAAGCCTGAATAAGAAAATCACTATAGCCACTATGTTTGTAAGGCTACAAGCTCATGCATCCATAGGTGCATACAATCTATATAGATCTAAATGAAAAATATAAGAATATTACCGATTTAATGAAATAGTAAAAACAACTTGCTTAAAAAAGAACTTATAATGATTTGCCCTCAAGGTTGTAGTCTTTGCAAGACTCCAGACCCTTTACAATGCTATTACACAACCCTTTTACAACTTAGCTCAACCCTAGCTATTACAGAGACTTAGCTAGACATGTTGAGCTAAGGAAAGAAGAAAAGAAAAAGAAGATGACCTAACCCTAAAAGATAAACTAAGGCAAGAATATCCTTGACAATTCCCTTGCCTAGTTCCTTTTTCTGCATACTTTACATCCTATGTATACAATCCATAAAGTAGCTTTTTGCCTTGGCCAATCAGAGAAGAGGAGAATCAAATATAATTAAACAAGTTTGCTCGCAGTGTAGCGCGTGCTGTTGGAAGGAAGTGAGTTGATTTGGTTAATCAATAAATAACTACCCAGATGGCGTTATGACCCTTCTGAGTTCTGGGCAAACCCAATATGAAGTCCATCGAAATATCTTCCCATTTCCATTCGAGGACTTGCAGGGGCTGCAGTAACCCAATAGGGTGTCTATGATCAACCTTGACCTGTTGGCATACTAGGCATCTAGCTACATGCTCGGCAACATCCTTCTTCATTCCCTCCCACCAAAAGTTCTTCAAGTCATGATACATTTTGGTGCTACTCGGATGAAGGGCAAATGCTGGTCTATGGGCTTCTTCTAGTATTTCCTATCTTAATCACTATCAGCCGGTACACAAAATTGACCTTTAAACAATAAGGAACAGTCATCCTTAACCGAAAATTCCAGCTGATTTCCAGTGACTATACTTTTACTGATGGTCGTCAATTCTGAATCTTTCGACTGGCCTTCTTTGATCCTATCGAAGCGAATGAATTGATCTTGATATTGGCAAGAAGTCCTCCTGATTTCTTTACTTCAAATGCCGTGTGACTTGAGGTCAAGTCCTCAAGCAATTTCCATCTCTGTATTCTGGTTACAAGGTGTGATAGCTGAGTAATGGATTTTTGGCGAAGCACATTCGCTACCACATTCGCCTTCTCCAGGTGGTACTGGATGGTGTAATCGTAGTCTTTCAAGAATTTCATCCTTCTCTGCCTCAGATTTAGATCTTTCTGTGTAAACAAGTATTTGAGGCTCTTGTAGTCAGTAAAAATTTTGAAGGTCTCACCATAGAGATAGTGCCTCCATATCTTCAACGCAAAGATAACCACTGCAAGTTCCAGGTCATGAGTGGGATAATTTTTCTTGTGATCTTTCAATTGCTTTGAACCATAAGCTACAACTCGCTCATGCTGATTCAGCACACAACCCAGACCAGTGTGAGATGCATCGGTAAATATCGTAAATCCTCCAGTGCCAGATGGTAGTATAAGCACAGGTGCGGAGGTCAATCTTTTCTTGAGCTCTTGAAAGCTCTTCATATGTGTCAGTCCACTCGAACCTGATGCTCTTTCGAGTGAGTTGTGTGAGTGGTCTAGCTACCTTCGAGAACCCTTCAATGAATCTATGATAGTAGCCGGCGAATCCCAGAAAACTACGCACTTCAGTGACCGTCCTAGGTTGTTCCCAATTCACCACAACCTCTATCTTTGATGGGTCAACTGCTATACCTGATTCCGCAATGATGTGTCCGAAGAAGCTAACTTGTTATAACCAGAACTCACACTTGCCGAGTTTCACATATAATTGAGAGTCCTGTAGTGTTTGAATTGCCAGTCACAGGTGATGCTTGTGTTCTTCTTGCGTCTTTGAGTATACAAGAATTTCGTTGATCAGCCATATAATTTATCATTTTATCACCTTTAACTTAGTAATGCTAGGTTTTAGTTTGTTACTAATAACTTATTGATGTGCAGATGTTAGAGATAAATAGTAAAATAGAGCCTAAGTGTTAATATTCATCAAAAGAAACTCAAAAAGCAGAAAAGAATGACAACAAAAGTGAAAGACGAAACCCTGCATACTGGACAGAATGAAAAATTATTATTTTATAATTTTCCAAGAGTGAAAGACTATGAAAGCCAAAGAATCGTAGTTTACGATTCTCCAAAAAAAGCCACTCAAAGGAGAAAAGTAAATAATCGTATTCCAGAGCTTCGTTCGTCAATTCTGCTAAGTCAGAAGAGCGACCAGTATGAAGATATAAAATCATCATTTATGATTTTGCAGTAAAACGACAAAACTGAAGAATCATCTTTTACGATTTTCCCTCTATGATCCATACTGAAAGCATAGAGTAATTTACGATTTTCCACCAAAGAAGAGAGATAGAGAATCAATATCAACGATTTTATAGAAAGCTTAATTCACTGTTGTTGTTGATCACGTGAGTGAAGATTATCAACTCCTTATGATCTATAAATAAGAGAGCTTGGTATAGGAATAAGCATAAAAAAATTTCAGCATCAATTGACGCCTGAGGTTGGATTTTCTTCTGATCAAAGTAGTACAAAATAGTTAGAGTAGATTAGATATCAGAGGTTTCTCAAGAGCAATTGACGACTGCAATTGGGTGCTGAAGATTAGTATAGATATCCTAGTTTCTCAGAAGCAATTGATGACTGCGGCTAAGGGGTGAAAGATATATTTATTTACTTTCTAGATTAGATTTTATTTATTTTTATTTACAGCTTTGTAAACATCTATAAGTTTTAATTTGAATTGACGACTTAGGTTAGAATTTGCAGATTGGTGCAACGACTTTAATTTTTCTATCTTCATTTTTCTAATGTCTGATTGATGCCCAAATTTTAAGAAGTTGTTGATTAAATTAAATCTATATTGATAGGATCTTAGATTTGATTGACGACCAATGCTAAGAAACTAGAGATATAGTATAACGGTACCGTTTAAATTCGTAAATATCCGATAGCTAAAGATTGGGATTGATGATCTCAATCAGAAGAAGGAGGATTTAGATTTATTTTATATATTTTAGATTAGATCTTAAAGATAAATAAAAGTTTTTAAGATAAAGATTTAAGTAGAAGATATAAATAAGAAGTAATTAGATAAATAAACTTCCTCATGGGAATGATCTTATGATAGTACAATAATTTCTATTGTGCGCTTGCAATAGGTTAAGATTTGAATTTAATATAATAATAATATATATAATAAACAACGATCATATTTTTGGCGTCGCTGCCGGGGAAGCATAATTTATCTTTATTTTTATTTTTATCTAATATTTTTTATTCTTGTAGAAACCAATATTTATCTTTCTCTTTTTATATTTCTTTATATTTTTATTTTTCTTTGATCGCTTCTTACTCTTTTGTAGGTTTATCAGAATAAGCAAATCAAGGTTTCAACTTCCCCTGATCAGAGAAGCCAGAGGCCTAGATTTAATCTCTCTCCCTGCTCTTCTAAAATAAAAATTATATATACAAAAAAAAAAAAAAAAAATTTTCCTTTATGGTGTATGCATCATACCTGGTCTAGAAGTCTAGACTATTTTGAATATGACCTAGAAATTGTGCGGACTCTCCTGCACAGACTTGCATTAAACCAATCCTCTGCAAGAGATCGTCAAACTATGGCTGACGAGTTTTCAATTAAAGCGCACTTCAGTCCTGTAGCCTTGATCGATCCCTCTTGTATAGTTATACCGGAGGCAGCTGAAGGTCAAAACTATAAAATCAAGCCCCACACACTTCAAAATTAACCTACTTTTCATGGGCTTGATAGAGAAGATCCCTACCAACATCTGAGGCACTTCATAGAGCTTTGCACAATGCTATAGACCACGACCAATAAGGAAGCCATAAGACTGCGTCTGTTTTCTTTCTTTCTCAAAGATAGGGCGAAGGCATGGTTAGTTTCATTACCAGCCCGAAGTATAACTACTTGGGAGGAGTTACAGTCTAAATTTTTGGGCGAATACTTTCCAATCAGTAGAATAAACCAAATTCGCCAAGCAATTCAAGGCTTCAGGCAAAAGCCCGAAGAATTATTTCATGAGAGTTGGCAACAGATAAAGGATTTTCTACGAAAATGCCCTCATCACGAGGTGCCTAATTAGTTTATAGCGCAAAGTTTTTACTAAGGATTGACTGAGACTAACCAGTTCACAGTCAATGCTGTAAGTGGAGGAGCCTTCATGGCTCAAAACGGCCAGCAGACCTGAAATCTATTTGAGAAACTGGCCAACACTTCAAAATAAAAATAGGCTTTACTGCAGACTAATCCAGATATTGCTCGTCATACGCCTTTCCCTAGAGGAGTTTATAAGGTCAATAAGGAAAAAGTAAAAGCTGAGGTCGACAAAAGTGCAAAAGTTTTAGCCCTTGAGCAAAAAAATTGCCACACTCATTAATTCCAACCCAAACACTCTAGATAGATCCGTGAGAAAACAATCAAATTACAAGATTCACACATTTACTGAAAACCCTGCTGCGCGGCAATACCAAGAGATGGTGGGAACGGAACAAGTACTTACTTTTTAGAGGGGAGACTACGAGAATATCTATAACCCATCGTGGAGGAACCATCCAGAATTTAACAAGTACTTACTTTTCAGATTTCCCCAGACCCAAGTTTTCCATCAAATACCCCAAATACAAGCGACACAACCCCAGATTGGACCATGGAGCAATATGTTTGATTCTACGATTGTTCAAATCCTTCAAAATTTGTAATAACAGTTGCACCAACATTCAAGAGATTTGCACCAACTTACTCAATTCCCTCTCTTTTTCAAATCCCCTGTAATACTAATCGTTATGTTACCCAATCCAACCATACATTTTCAAATTTTTTTTTCCCTTTTACCTTCCATTTTATTTTAAGAGAGCCTTACGAGCAATTTCTATCGCATAACTTCAAATTAGGGTTTCAATCATCAAAAAAGTAAGGGAACAATGTTTAAATGAAAAGGAATTTATTTTAGTCAATACTTGTCTGTTCAAAGTTTGATTAATATGATTGATTAAATTTTACAGAAAAATGACGAACGAACAAGGAAATGACAACGGGAAGATGAGGAAGGTAACAATTCTGATAACACTCTTATTATTCATCGTATTGCACGGTCTGTTTCCATTAAAGCCAAATCCAAAGCAATAGACCCTCCCAAGAAGAAAACTAAATCTTTAGGGGTAGTTATCAGAGAAGGTCCCTTAGACACAAGAGAGAAAGATTCTATGTTTGATCCAAAAAAGGGACCCAAATTAAATAAAGGTAAAAAGTCAGCGTCCTCTACTATACCATCGGATAAACTCCCTACTTCAATAAAACAGCACATCGTGGGAGCCAAGGCTGCAGTAGAAGTTGACACCTTGGAAAAATTAGAGATGGGAGGAGAAGCAATAAAGTACTTTAAGGATGCAGTGCTCACTACTTCCTAGAGCCCGGAGTTACACAAGTCTACCCTAGATTGGTAAGACTATTTTATGCAAATATGAGCAATAGCAGCAAGGGACCAGTCCCAACCCTATCAACAACCATTGATGGATTTTCAATTTCGATTACAAAAGCAATGGTTGTTGGGGTGATGAATGCCCCTTTGGAATGCTGTCCTCTGGCATTCCTAATGCGAATATACTTAGACCTTCACCTGAGACCCTGCCAGATTTGATACAAATGGCCACATATTTGCTAGGCAAACCAGCAAATGATAAATCATTTTTCCTGCGAAAAGACTTGGAGGAACGGAACTTATCCCTTCACTTTTTTGATGTTTTAATTCACAAAATTGTTCACCACATAGGACATGGGATCCAGTAAAGAGCCCTCTTTACAAATACCTAATGGCACACCGCTATTGGTTTGATGTCCCTTCTTACCTTTTGGAGGTGATGAACACAGTAAGGGAGAAGTTGCCTTAGAAGAAATATCAAACAAGTAAATTATATCCACCCTTTGGTGGGTTAATTAAAAAACTATTAGCAAATATGGGATATAACATTGATCCCAAGGAAAAGGCATTGCCCCGAAGCAATGAGAGCCTAACACCTCAGACCTATCAGAGAACCTTAAGTGCTGCGAACAAAGAGAAAATCCCTATTTCTGCACAACCAAAAGAGGTCTTATCTGAACTAGAAACCATCCAAGAACAGTTAGAGACTGCTGTAGAACAGGCAACATAAATTGTAGCCACTAAAACAGAGGTAATGGAAGAAGGTGGGAGTACTTCTTCTCCCCTTGAGAAAGTAAGGAGCAGCTCCCCAGTAACAGAAAGAATATCTGAGGATAAAATACCAGCTACAGACCAAACCGGCCTGTATGACCCGACTCTAGACTCTCTAACAGGGCCTATTTTGTCCCCTTCAATAGAGGCAGACATGCTACCAATCATCACGAAAGCAGGCCTTGCGAGCCCATTCCTAGAAAGTTTAAAAGAAACTCCTTCCGCAATTGATCAACAAGCTGCTGGAATAGCTACTCCCAGCCAAGTCCCTGCATCAGTGGATCTTGTTACTCAACATACAACCAATACTGAGCAAACTCTCATAGCCCACGCAGTAGAAGCAGATCAAAGCTCAGAGTTACCAAGAGAAAGCTTTACAGAATTGCTACATGGAGGAGAAGCACCCACTGAGGATCCACCAGTCCCCACCACATCAATTCATGAGTTAGAAAGGAGATTAATCAATGACAACTCACATATGAACCGGATCTATTGCCATTACCAGCAGAAAATAGAAAGGTGAGAGAACTAGAGCAATGGATTTCTACCTTTGATACAACTGTCAGGAATAGTAAGAAAGTGAAAGGGGTAATTTCAAGAACTAAAAAAGAGAGTCCAGGATACCACCTTGACAGCCCAAGAATGGGCAGAGATACTAGACAGCTTGTGAAGAAAAGCTATACAAGAGCAAGGTGCTAGATGGGCAGCAGAGACAAAAAAGAAAGTTCAGGATGCTACCTCATCCCTTCAAGCCTAACTAGTGCAACAAACTATAGAAATGAGTGAAAAACAACAAGCTTGGGAAGAGAAGAGAGTATATGAAGAGAAAATCGTCAGTATCCTTGAACAACAAGGAGAATTCATAGCAGATCCAGATTTCAGAGAAACAATAAGAGAAAAAGCCCATAAGGAATATGAACAGACCATGAACATATTACTGAATGAAAAGACTCAAGAACTTACAAAAGAACAAGGAAAATCAGTTAAACTACAAGAGGAAAAAGAGTCCCTGATTCTTATTTGTGCTGAACAAAAGGAAGGGATTGAGTCCATAATTAAGAAACTCTGGGTCACTGTGACAAAAGAGAAAGTTGTTTCTGAAAAACGGAGGGATGAAAATGACGCAAAGTTTGCTGTTACTTGCCAACTACAGAGTAAAGTAATAGAAAAGGGGAACGAGTTACGAGCATTAAAAGAGAAATATGAAGCGTTAATAGTGGAGAAGGAAGACATTTTTGTCTCCTATGAAGCTGCTGACAAAGAACCAAAACTAACACCTGCAGCAGAGGAAAGTTCTGATTGTTCCATGGCCGTAATGATAGACTCTATTGAAGAATTGTCCAGCAGTCATTCTCCAATATTGGCCTTACAAGAATCAGCTTCACCTAGCATATCAATTGTACCTTACCCATCATCCTCAAGTGAGTAACAAAAAAATCTAGATCATTAAAGCCTCACCGGTAGGGAGATTTCGACAATTTTGGAATATTATTGTAAATATTTAATTCGTATATAAAGTTTTATTTTTGACTAATTTACTAATAGTGCTACTAACACCTAACATTTTATATATATATAGAATCGGTAGTATTTTTCTCCTAAGTTTGGGGGAACCCTTTTAACAGATTCTAAACCCGAAATTCTAAACCCTTTTAACTAATACAACAGTAAAATAAGGTAGTATTTTTCCTGTGTGTCCCATGTTTTGCACAATGAAGACATTATCCTATTTAAGTTTGGGGGGGATACATATCAACATAACAAATTTGAAAAATATAATATATCAGTATAAATTTTTTTCTTTAGAGTTTTTTAGTTAATCATTATATGAGAATTATGACCAAAATATGAAAATCCGAAATTCTTAGAAATCCATCATAGTAATGGTTCAAAAATCAAAATAAAAATAGTTGTAATTCAAAGTAAAGCATCTCTAGAATACTGTATCAGGAGAATGCTTAAAACTATACAATTGATCTGAACTGTAAATATTTTAGATTATAGTTTTGAAATCATATAACAAATGAGCTATAGAGCCTATTTCTTCCTTTATTCTTAGAAAGAGAGACTATTTTTATTCATGCTAAATTTTTTTGAACTTCTCTACTATTTAAAATCTCATAATGCTGAACTTAAAATCAAGGTATTCTATAAATATGATGATTTATTTGTTTAAAATTATCTAATGAATATATCAAAGTAATAAGACATTCATATTAGTAAATCGTGAAAATGATCAAAGGCCATCTTTTGTTAAACCAGAGCCAAAAAGTTAAAATCTCAGAATATTTTTATCTTTTTAACTCATATTAAAAGCTTAAAACCGAATTTCTTTGTATCAAAATTTTATAAACCTTTAACCATATGTATTGCCCAAAGCTTTCTATCCTTGACCCTTACAATTTCTGAGAGTTTAGAATTTAAAGAAGAGGCGAAGAGGGAGGAGTGAAAATAGTATGCACGTAATAGATAGAGGATCTGCTGAAAAGGATACAAGTAAAAAGAAATACAATCATATAAAAATATGAGAAAAGAAAAGAAAAGAAGAAATCATAAAAAGATGATTCTATGAAAAAGAGAAGCAAAAAGCTTCCAACTGAAAAGAGAATGGAATTTATACTAAAAAAAGAAATGGGAAGAAGTTATCCAAAATAAGGATACTTACTTAAGCTGAAAAATATAGAAGAAGAAGAAGGAAGAGCTAAATTCTCAGAAATAATTATGAATCCTCGTTACCTTTTTCTTTGAAAGCTTATAAAAAACCAAAACCCCATTACAAGTCGAAGGAAAGACCTTTGTGATTTACGATTTACAGGAATATTAGACTAGTAGAGATATGTAAAATAGATACTATGAATAAATGAAAAAGTTATATGGACAGAACTGATTATCCTTTTCATGAGATTTATCTTCTTAGTTAATTGTCCGATGAGATTTGCATATATATATATCTACAATATTATGAGAACCAAATTTTTTTTGATTATTTTTGAGAGTATGCCAATAAGTGAGAGTTTGGATAAAAATATTTTTTAAAAATTACAGTTTAGAAAAATCTATGATGAATAAACTTTTCACTGATATGCACACACTCCACACTATAGCGAATTGAAATTATTGAGTTCTGATAGAGGATGATTGCGATAATGCAAAACTAAGGATAAAAGATTTAAATTTTTAAAAAAAATAATAAACATATAATGAATGACTAAGTAATTAGTATATAAAAATCTATATTTTAAATTTTTAGTTTTGAAAAATATTTTGAAAAATCTAAAAATATATTTGAAAGTTTGTAGGTAACTTCACTGAAAACCTTCAGGAGACTACAACTCCTCCACTAGGGATCACCTAGGGGTTTAAAGGTTTGTTGCATCCGCTACATGCAATCGTGCTCCCTGTGAAAGTGGCATTTTAAATTCATAGCTTATATATATTTTATTTTCCATGCTTGCTAGGGACTAGCAAAACTTAAGTTTGGGGGTGCGATCAGTCACATAATTTATCATTTTATTACCCTTAACTTAGTAATGTTAGGCTTTAGTTTGTTACTAATAACTTATTGATGTGTAGATATTAGAGATAAATAGTAAAATAGAGCCTAAGGGTTACTATTCATCAAAAGGAACTCAAAAACTAGAAAAAAATGACTACAAAACTGAAAGACAAAACCCTGCATACTGAACAGAATGAAAAATTATTATTTTACAATTTTCCAAGAGTGAAAGACTATGAAAGCCAAAGAATCGTAATTTACGATTCTCCAAAAGAAGCCACTCAAAGGAGAAAAATAAATAATTATATTTTCCAGAGATTCTTCCGTTAAGTCTGCTAAGTCAGAAGAGTGAGCAGTATGAAGATACAAAATCATCATTTACAATTTTACAGCAAAATGATAAAACTGAAGAATCATCTTTTACGATTTTTCCTCTATGAACTATACTGCAAGCAGAGAATTATAATTTACGATTTTCCACTAAAGAAGAGATAAAGAATTAGTATCAATGATTTTATAGAAAACTTAATTCACTGCTGCTGCTGATCACGTGAGTGAAGATTATCACCGTCATGAACCAAATTAGAAGATCTCCATAAATCTGGTGAATCACAGATCTGAGAAGATTGATGATCTACTCCGAAGGACTCTGTTGCTGAAATAAAGAAGAGCAATCCAAAAGCACACCTACCGTCTAAAGTAAGGAAAGATAAAATTAGGAATTAGAGTTATATTAGGAATCTTTTATTTTTAATAGTTTCTTTTATTAGAATTAGAAATCTTTATAAATTGATTTCTTACGACCTATAAATAAGAGAGCTTGGTGTAGGAATAAGTATCGAAGAATTTTAGCATCAATTGACGCCTAAGGTTGGATTTTCTTTCGATCAAAGTAGTGTAAAATAGTTAGAGTAGATTAGATATCAGAGGTTTCTCAAGAGCAATTGACGACTGTAATTGGGTGCTGAAGATTAGTGTAGATATCCTAGTTTCTTAGAAGCAATTGACGACTGCGGTTGAGGGGTGAAAGATATATTTATTTGCTTTCTAAATTAGATTTTATTTTCTTTTATTTATAGCTTTGTAAATATCTCCAAGTTTTAATTTGAATTGACGACTCAGGTAAGAATTTGCAGATTAGAACAACGATTTTTACTTTTCTATCTTCAGTTTTCTAAGTTTGATTGACGCCCAAATTTTAGGAAGTTATTAATTAGATTAAATCTGTATTAATTGGATCTTAGACTTGATTGACGACTAATGCTAAGAAACTAGAGATATAGTATAACGATACTGTTTAAATTCGTAAATATCCGATAGCTGAAGATTGGGATTGACGATCTCAATCAGAAGGAGGATTTAGATTTATTTTATGTATTTTAGATTAATAAATCATTCTTTTATTCATATTTCTCCAGTAGATTAGATCTTGAAGATAAATAAAAGTTTTTAAGAAAAGGATTTAAGTAGAAGATATAAATAAGAAGTAATTAGATAAATAAACTTCCTCGTGGGAGCGATTCTATGCTAGTACTATAATTTCCATTGTGCGCTTACAATAGGTTAAGACTTAAATTTAATATAATAATATACATAATAAGAAATGATTAGTCGCCGATGAAGACAACTATGAACCGGTCCAGATACGGCTTGAAGACACGGTTCATAAGGTCCATAAATGATGCAGGTGCAGTTGTCAGCCCGAATAGCATTACGAGAAACTCGTAATGACCGTACCTCATGTGAAAGGCAGTTTTTGAAACATCTCCAGTCTTCACCTTCATTTGATGGTAATCGGACCATAAGTCTATCTTGGAGAAGAACTATGCCCCTTGTAACTGATCAAATAGGTAGTCAATTCTTGGTAACGGGTACCGATTCTTTATAGTCAGTTTGTTTAATTGCCGATAGTCTATTACACAGTCGCATTGAGCCATCTTTCTTCTTAACAAACAACACTGGTACTCCCCATGGAGATACACTGGGCCTAATAAATCCCCTATCCATTAGCTCTTACAACTGTTCCTTCAATTCTTCCAACTCGGCTAGTGCCATTCGATACAGGGCTTTTGATATGGGTTCCGTGCTTGGAGCCAAGTCTATCGTAAACTCGACTTCTCTATTAGGCGGAAACCTGACAATTCTTCGAGAAAAACATCAGGAAATTCACAGACTATCAGAATGTTGGTTACATCAACCTTCTTGTCCTCTCAGCTCGAATTGCGGATATAAAAGGTACTCTGGATGGTCGGTTTCCCATGAACTTGAAAGACTTCTCCCTCTTGGGGTAAAGGGTGACTATCTTCACTCGGCAATCTACTTTAGCTTGCAGCTTAGTCAAACAATCCATGCCGAGAATTGCATCGAACCCTTTCATTTCGAGTAGGATCAAATCAGCCGTTGTTTCGCGATGTGCCATGGTGATGATGACTGATCAACACATGGTATCCTTGTTCACTGGATTTCCCATTGGGACGAGATTGCTAAGACAAAATCCAAAGGTTCTGGTGTAAGGTCTATCTCCTTGGCAATGCTTGGGGTAATAAACAAGTGTGTAGACCCCGATTACCAACACTAATTCTTTGTGGCTACATATGTCACTTTCCTTTCTCAAACGGATGATACCTATATTCAAGAGACACTATCGACTTAGTTGTACATACGACATGATATGGTATCAAGTACCATAACTGCAAGGATTATTCTATTGATGCACCTTATCTATCTAAAATTCAAAAGTTTTAACTTGACTAATTATAAAAGATCTTCGTACCTTGGATGACGTCATTGTTAACTTGAGCATCTCCAGTTATCACTGCGTAGGCCCTGCCTTAGACTAGGGGTCTTACCAATCTATGATTTGGTGCTGCAGTGTTGACAATACCCTTCATCTCCGGGCACTCCCTAATGTGGTGCCCTATGTGTCCACACTTGAAATAGACTCCGGTTGCTCTACGACATTCCTCGGTTTTGTGGGGTTTCTCACACTTTGCACATACCACTGTTGGTGCGGAAGAGGCGGTATGAGAAGCTCTCGATTGCACCTTTGATACACTCGGATTTTTCTAGCCTACTGTGTTGAAAGGTCTTGGTGGCAGAGGCAGCTGAGCTGCCTGATCGAAAGACCTTGCCGATGCCGAAGAAACTGGTTGTGACGGTGGCAACATCAAATATTTAGGCCTCTTGTTGGCTTGTTCTGCACTTGTTGCTTGGTATTGTGCCTTTCGGCTCTTCGCTTGCTCATCCCTTACTTTATATAACTCCTCAAGGTCTCTTTCAGCTATGAGGGCCAATCTCACTACCCTCTCATAGGTGGTTGCTTCAAACAATGATATTTTTCCCTTGATGGCGGGCTTGAGTCCGTACTCAAAATTTTGAGTCTTCATTAACTCAGTGGTCACCAATGTTGGTGCAAATCGGGACAATCGTGTAAACTTAGTCTCATATTCCCGGACACTCATTTGTCCTTGAACCAAATTTGCAAATTGAATCTCTAATTGGCATCTCTTGGTCGTCGGGAAGTACATCTCATGAAATACTGTAGTAAATTCTGCCCAATTCCATGGTGTCCCTGGAGTTCTTGTTCTCTCCACAGATTTCCACCATAGGTTTGCTTCACCCTCGAGTTGGAACGAGGCCCAACTCACTTTCTCCTCTTCCGTATAGCGGACTCGCTGTAGTACCTTCTTAATTTGATTTAGCCATTTTTTAGCTTCCATCGAATCAGGTTGTTCACCATGGTTTCCAACAATTATTGATTACTATTTCCCCCCGAAGCATCTCCAACATTATCCCCTGATCCGGATGCATTATTGTTCACGAGGGTCTCGTTAGCTCTAAGTATGTTCTTGTTGCTATTGATCGGGATAGCATTTACTCCGAAGCGAATCTCTCCGTAGTAGGGGCATCTCCTACGTTCACGTTCCTTGGTCTACCACGTCTGGGAGGCATTTTGTCCTGCCATGACCGAGCAAATGACAAGTCAGATCAAGTTAAGACCGTTGGTCTTAATGTCCGAACCTAATAGCTAAGTCTAATGCCACTGTTCTTATCCCACGTCATAGCTCCGTATACCCGCGAGACTAAAAGACGGGCTCTGATACCACCTGTCACAGCTTGGATTTCCTTACCACAAAACCCGTGCTGTCGGATCACACACAAGACCCGAATCACAATGATGCTATGGTATCAAGGTACAACATTACCTCTTGACAACTCGCTATTTTTTCACAAACAACAATAGGAAGGATCGAGCCATCACAATTTGGTAAGCTCACAAAATGAAAGCAAAGTGCGCAACATAGAAGCGTAACAGAGCTATAGCATTGATCGAATGGAAAAATACGAAAGCACAAGACTAGCTACAATATATACATGTCCCAAAATAAGCGTCCACCGATGAAGGCCGACCTCTATCTATACAGTGGATCCAAACATATCATATCATTTAATTGCATGTTTTCCCTTTACCTTTTATCAAAATTTTCCCAAAACAAAACTCTCCCAAAGACTGCTCCAAGCTAAGGATAATGCCCCTCAAGCAGACCCTCTTCCGCTTCCGGGTTATAATCCGGGTCCTCCTCTCTTTCCGAATCACGTTCCAAGGCCACACCTGCAGCTGTGATGTATAGTCGAGGAATGAGCTTCATCCAAGCTCAGTAGAGAAAGATACCATGCAAAATCACACTTCACCATTCTCATTCATATTCTTGATGCATAAATAGAAATAGCCAAAACTTGCATTTGCATTCAAAATATATCGAATTCTAGCAAAACATTCATTTAATCACAGCACGTCAAAACATGAAAGCGAATAAAACATGCTTATACTGTGCATAACGAGTCAAGAGAGCCAAGGCACAATTGAAGCATATAAATGGAACGAGCAAGAAAACACATATGATCGAGATTTGAGACAATTCACGGTACATGGCATAGATTCATAACATAACAGATCACATAGCACGTTTCGAGGCAATGCATATCACATGGCATTTTAGTAAGTATCCCGTATTAGGGAATTGAGCAGTCCGTAGCGGACACATGGTCGTAAACCCCAGGGACTCCACCCCTCTCATGGAGACTCCACTCTCCTTACAAACAACGCACTCGAAAGCAAGTCCCATGGCAAGGCATCCCTGTAGACACTCCCATTTTGCCCTCTTGGAGTATACAAAGTCGTTGGGTCAACCTTTGACCTTGCCTGTGACTTTTCGAAAAGGACTTACCTTCTCTGAAAGTTTTATGACCATAAATGTGGGGACCATGCACTGAATAATAGTACATGACTGAACATAGGTTGAAACAATAGCTCTATCGCTCAGACCCCTTGACCATAATGTGGGAACCATATGCTGAAATAATAATATATGGCTGAACACAGGCTGAAACAATAGCTCTGTGGCTCAGACCCCCTAACCCTAATGTGGGGACCATGCACTGAAACAATAGTACATGGTTGAACACAGGCTGAAATAATAGCTCTGTAGCTTAGACCCTCTAACCTTAAATTGGGAATCATGCACTGAAATAATAGTTTATGGGTGAACACAGGCTGAAACAATAGCTTTGTGGCTCAGATCCCAACATAGGGAGACTATATACTAAAATAATAGTATATAGTCAAAATGCAGATTGAAACAATAGTCTGACATTTCATACCCGACCCAGACCTGAACAACCTCGAATTACGCGCCTAAAACCACGTGCGTAATTCGATTGCACGCAAACCCACAAATGTGTAATCAGTCTCTTTTCAGACCAAACTTTCTTTCTTCAGACCACCTTGAGACTCAATTATGCGCTCCACATGGCACATATGATCAGATTGAGCACTCCATCACAGGCGCGCAATTAGTCTATGCTTGACCTAGTCTCACAGTCCTTGATCGCCAAAATTTCACGATTAAGCGCTTCAAATGAAATGCTTAATCGGATTGTGCACTCCAAATAAGGCACACAATTAGTCCTAACATGATTAGAACTAGGGAATTTGGCTGAGCCAATCAAATGGTTGCCACCGAGCTGGTGATCACCAAAGCGAATAAGCGATTAACCAACACACAATTCGAATGTCCAAATGTATGCGAATTAGAAAAAAAACCTATAAAAGACTTTTTTAGTTTCGACCCAAAAGAGAGAGGGAGGGCGCACAAAGAACAAAGCGAACACAGAGAGAAACATAGCAATGACTTCGAGATTCGAGTTTCAAGTCCTCCGCATCCAAGCTTCGAATTTCGAGATTCCTCTCTGCAACCCCGGCCTTAGGTAAAAATTTAGCTTTTAGTTTTCGACCCTAGTTTTTAGTTCTTAGATTTAGGTTTTTCTGTTTTAACTATTAATGTTAAATTTTCAGTCTTAGACCGTAGCACACCTTTTTTTTAGACCGTAATTTTTAATATCTGGTTCCAGTTCTCAGAATCTGAGACCAGTCCTTAATCAGACTACCTAATCCCCGACCCTAAACCTTAATTTTGTTCTGAAATCTTAATCTCCAGTCCTATTATTAATCTCTGCTTCTAGTTCTTAGTTTCTAGAACCAGTCCTTAATCATACGGTCTGATTTTCTGATTTCAATCTCGAATTCAGTCCTTAGATTTTAAATTTTAGTTTTATTTCCTCAATTTAAGATTTTTAAAAAATCTCAATTTATAGTTCAGTTCTTAATTTCTAGTTTCAAAATTGAATTCATAATTATAATCTAAAATCGACTTTAAAAATGTAAAAAAGATACTATCTTATAATTCAAAATTTAATTTGCTTTAATCTCAGCCACCCGATTTGCCCAAGGGAGCTTACGGAGGGTACTTGAGAACGAAACCAATCCTCCTTAGAATAGCGGGCCCAAAACCCCTTTTCTTCAATTTTTTTAGTAAAATTAGTTCACTACTTTAATTAAAATTTTAGTAAAATTGTTCCTTTACTTTAATTAGAATTTTAGTAAAATTAGTATGCTTGCTTTAATTAGAATTTTAGTAGAATTAGTATAATTGCTTTACTTAGAATTTCAGTAAAATTAGTATATTTTCTTTACTTAGAATTTCAGTACAACTAGCATACTTGCTTTGATTAGAATTTCACTAGAATTACCACATCTGCATTCCTAGTATGATTAGGAGACTAATATTAATTAGACTTCTGGTAGGATTAGGAAACTTAATTTAACTCCTAGTAGGATTAGGAAACTTAATTAATTAGATTTCCAATGAGATTAAAACATTTAAATTAATTAGATTTCTAATAAGATTATAACATTTGAATTAATTAGACTCCTAATAGGATTAGGAGACTTAATTAATTAGACTTTCAATAAGATTAAAATATTAAATCAATTAGACTTCTAGTATCATTAGGAGACCCTTTAAAATCACACTAGAATTATGACACCTAATCACAATAGAATTCTAATAAAGGTAGGACGCTCAAAAGTAATTAGATTCTAAACTAGTTAGACTTCTAATAGTATTAGAATATTCAAACCAAGTAGACTCACATTAGGATTAGGACACTAGAATAGTAGATTAATTCACCACAACAGATTCCCACAGTTAGACTCATGATAGAACTAGGAAACCTAAGCCAATTAGAATTATAGTAATAATAAGGAGAGAAAAACTAAACTATTTAAATTACAAGAAGAGCTAGTACTGCTGACGTTGGCAGGCTGACGATTCAGTAAAGAAGAAACCCACACCCGCTCCAAAGCGTGATCACTGACATATTGCAGCGTCGTTAAATATCTACAGCTGTCGATTGGAACAAACTAAGAATTTTCCTTGATTCCCCCTTTATTTTCAACATTCAAAATATCGCATTGCCAAAGTGCGCTCAGGACAGAATTGGACCATTGATTCACGAGGACCGAAAGGAACTCAGAAAAAGCGTGCACCAACAGATTGGTGATCGCGATGGGACACTTTTGCCAAACTCTTCCTTTCTTAGATAGTTTTTATTATTTTCCTTCTTTTTCTTTCCATCGCATAATTTTGAATTCCCTTAAATATATGAGTCTTCGCCAAAGACTTGAGATGTTCGGTATACGAAGAGTGAGTTTAGGAGACCCGCCGTTGTGGGAATATCATGATAATCTCGTATACGAGGAAGAACCGCGTTACGATTCCAGCCTATGATAATCTAAGATTAACATAGCTGGCGATCAAGAAAATCCCTTTTCTACACCGCACCCCAGTAATAACCATAACGAGAGAGATAGTAACACTGGACAAAACCTCACTGCTTAACAAATTGTAGAACTCAATGTTCAGAGAATACAAAGAGGAGACGATGACGTTGAGGAATTGCTTCGAGGACTGGCTGTCACATACGAGACCATTAGGGCACGACAATATTCATAAGAACAAGAACGGAAGAGGGATCGCCGTCTACCCCGAGCACAGTGTCAACCCGTGCCTCACCATTGAGATAGCTTGCTCACACATTCTTCAACGATGATTCTCTAGATAAGGTTTGCTCTAAAAGACAATACCATCAAGATCAAAGATCTCCCCAAGATGCTCGATGAATACATAGCCAAGAGAGAGCGCCCTGGTCACTCATTTAGATTCGACAAGTTCTGCCGGGATGTCGAATTTAACTTACCGATGGGATTCAAACCGTAAAAATTTACCAAGTACAATAGCACGGGAAATCCAAATCATCACTTGACCCTCTTTTACAATGATTGTCGACCCATATGCGATAATCAAGGACTTTTCATTCATTATTTCCAACGCTCATTAGAAGGAGAAGCTCTAGATTGGTTTGTAGGACTCCCGATGTATAAGATAGATATATTTAATGATTTAGTTGGACAATTCCTAGACCAATACAAACACTTGATCTAAGAAATAGTCAGTCTCAGTGATCTAATGGTGACAAAGTAAGGACCCGATAAAGAGTTTGCCGACTTCGTCGCCAGGTGGAGGAAACTCGCTGCCAGGACCGGCACTTCAATAAAAGAGAAAACTCGATTGACATTATTATCGATAACACTAGAGAACCATTAAAGAGTGCGCTCGTCATAAGCGACTGTCCCGACTTCGCTGCACTCCACTCTCGGGCATCCCGACTAGCGCGACACATCAAAGGCGAAGACCTCGCCCTATGCATAGTCACGTCGAGAGTAGGCTCTTCCGGTGAATCAAAGTAAAAAAATAACAAGAAAGTCTCATGAACCAAGCAAGTCAACACCGTTGTCAATCAAGGACAGAACTCCGGGAGTGGAAACTTCTAGCCGAGAAATTTCGGGCAAAATCAAAATCAGTAATGGTACACAAACCAAAATCAAGGTGCGAATCAACAAAGATATGTGAACCAGAACCAAGGCCAGAACCAGAATTAGGGCTAATACCAAAATAAAAACTAATATCCTAATGCTTATCAGAATCAGAATACAACACATAATCGACCGGCCCACACGCAGAGCTATAATAACGTACCCCCACCACAAAACTTCAACCCAACTAAAGGCCCCTACCAGCTGAGGCGGGAACACTATCCCCTTTTACCTGAGACAATCTCCAACATCTTTCGTCTCCTTAACACTAAGAATCTCTTCCAATTCTCGCAGGAAGACCTCGACCATGGCCGACAAATCTAGACTATAGCAAGTTTTGTGCATTTTATCGATATGCGGGACACAATCTGGAAGACTACTGGGTCCTCCGGGATGTAATCTATGACATGAATGACCAGAACCAAATTGACTGAGAAGTGCTCAGGAATCCTAACCCTAACAATAATCAACTCCAACAGAACTTAGGAATCATTAATAACCCTATGCCCAACCACAATCAAGGAACACCAGCTCAGGTTACCACCGTGGATCTCCCCTGTCAATCCTCCTTCTAGCCCTCCACCTTAATCACTTGCATCCAACCTTCCGACACTTTTGCCACCCCTGTGGGAGCTCCTCAACCCTCTCACCCCTCAGCTTTGATCACCTGAATCTCCCCATCGAGCCCACCTCCTTACCCAAAATTCACTCAAATACGAGTCCACTCCTTTAGGGCTTGAAGACCATTCCTCCATAGTCACCCACTAGAACCTTCAACCCCTCCAAATCCTGAACCAACACCATTGCTGCTTCCCTCGTCTGATTCAGAGCCCGAGTATGGAGATCTTGTTCTTTAAACTGCAACCCAAATTACTGCATGGGTAGACAATGTCACCCGAAAGACCCCAAGCTAAGAAGATGAAACAAGGAATGAGTGTTTGCTAGACATAGAAGAAACTGAACAAGAAGGACATCTTGACCTGTGCGAGACACTGGTCTCTACTTTCCTAGAAGAAGAAGATTACACATAGATGTCAATACTAGAACTCACCAAGAAATCACCTGACCATCACCGACTGCTGATAAGGACGCTTTAGGACATACAAGTGGACGAGGATACAACATTGGATGAGTGACATCAAATCACCTCGGTCATGGCGTAACCTCCGACACTCACTTTCACGGATGCAGACATGCCTAAAGAGTCACTCCGGGGAAGTTCAGCTCCGATATACCTTATGGTTATAATTAGAGGATTCTCTGTATCCCATGCGTTGGTTAATACAGGAGCAGGACTCAATATTTGCCCTATCATAATATTAAAGACACTCGAATACACGGAGCAGGATGTCAGGCCCTCAATACTATCTCTTATAGCTTATGACGGATCGCATCATTTCGTCAAAGGAACTATCAAACTCCAGGTTCGCCTTGGACCTATAATAAAATACATCGCTTTCCATGTTTCTGATTCTTCCAGTACTTACAACCTTATCTTAGGGAGAAAATTGTTAGAGTCAATGAAGGCCGTCGCATCCACATACCACCAATGCGTCAAATTCCCGTACGAAGACTCCATTATCCGTATATATGCTGATGCACCCCTCCAGGAGATGGACACCGATTACATGGCGAGTATTCCAACAGCCCATGATTTCATGTTGAACACGGGCCATATTCAGAAGACTCGAATCCCCGATGAGGCAACCGTTGTAGAAGTCCGTCCCCCTACCCCTCCTAGTTCTCCCCCAATGCGTCAATAAAAGTTAATGAGAAGAGAGGTTGGCCCAGACCTCGCCAAACTCTATGGCATCAACCCAACATCAACCCAATCGCGATAAAAGGTTGGGACCTTATGTATCAGCTCGGGTACATCCCCTACACCAGACTTGGTAAAAATAAGTAAGGTCGTGTAGGACATGTCATCCCAAGGAAAATACGTAATCACACAGGGTTAGATTACCAATCGGACGGCTCATAAGCCGTCTTGTTTCCTACCTCACCAAAATGGTCTCTATATGATCACTTCGTCTACAGGACCACTGAGAAAGCATATGTTCTAAGGTAGAAGGAAATGTCCTTCACTAAAATTCAAGAAGCGGAGATCGAACGAATGGCTAAAGCATTCAATGATTTAACGAATCTAAATGATGATATCAACAAACCACTCGAGGAAATCGAACCCTTGTTTGACACTAAAGAATTTACAGAAGAGAAAAGGGAAGAACCTCTAGAACTCGAGCTGCGAGTAGGAGATTGGGAATCCATCAATGAAGAAGATTTTTACATAGCAGCCTTGCAAGATGGTGAAGAGTATTTATAGTTAACATGGGAAGAACATGCTTGGATCACAACAGGCAATGACGAAGACTACGACATCCATGCGCTGAAAGAGGACGACCCCCCACAAGAGGATTTTAGCTTGCATAGCATTTGCCTCGGCCTCAGCCTTGAAGGATGGGAATGCCTGTGGGACTCCCCATGTATCTCTCACCCATGCCAACCCCCACTGCAGGGCATGCACCAGCGTATTAGAACGTTTCGCTAGCTGGATCTGACGTTTAATAATTTAGGATCGAATGACTTTGACCTCATAACGACAGAAGCAAGTAATGACTTACCAACTCGGCTATCGGCACACGAAGAAGGAAATTCCAACTGTCATCTGGTCGACTCAGAGGAAGACACTCATGTTGCCTTCATGGAGTTTGAAGAGAAATTCAAACTAGACACTCCTCCATCCCCAGATGTGCCACAACTCTAAATATTTTAAAAATCTCTTAAGGAAGAGTGGCAAACTCCCGCGAGCGATGATGATGACTACTGGATAGACCTCCCTGCACTCAAGTTACAAGAGCAGGACAACCAAGGACTTCAGGCATTGTTAGATCAAGAAGACGAGTTTGATACCAGCCTTGACTCTGGCTCAGAAGGATGGAAATGCCATTGGGAATCTCCCTGCATTTCTCTCTATTACCAGCCTCGTTGCTGAATGTGCGTGTTATCCTAACATACTATGAAGTTCAAGGGAAAGAGCTCACTACCCCTGAGGATCCCTTAGGAGGCCACCCTCGACAGGAAGAGCGATTGCATTATAACTCAGAGGATGATAGTTTGACTAATTACGATCTCCAGAGCTTCTTCGAAGATGAGGCAGTCAATGTGATAGAGGAAATCCAAACTTAGTGCCGTTGTCACCAGTGTCGCTTATTCAAAAGATCTTAATAAATGAGGACTTCAAAAAAAAAAATGCTAAATTTAGAACAAGTCCACATTTCCTGAAGAATCGCCTGAATGGCTCCGACAGCCATCTCGCTCCCTCAGTTAGAAGAAGCAACTCCTCCGGCGCCTCTTGAGGCGACCGACCTTGTACCATATTTACTATTGAAAATCAAAAAAATAGAAAAAGCAGAAAACCCTAAAAATTCAGAAATATAAAATCCAAAAAAATCATAAAACCTTAGAAAAGATATGGAACCCTTTGTCCCGAATCAATTTTACGACCAATAAGAAGACCTTTCTCCTAAGTCTTCTGTTCCCTCTCCTGCATGAAGACATAAGGTGTCCAGACTAAACAACAAGCCAGTGATCATACTAGATGAGATACTTTGAGACTTTGAGAAAAGAATCAATAGTCTTGACCTTCACCTTACCAAAGATCTCTTAGTCATAAATTATGCCGATGAATAACCTTTCATAAAATCAAATCCCCAGTGTAGTAATTTTATAGTATACGAGGTTAACGAAGATGAAGAAGGAACACCAGTCACCGAGGAGGTGCAGGACTTCCAACGGGTTATCAAGCATTTCGACGAGCAAACCCAAGCTGTCGCAGAACCTATATAAGAAATCAACTTTGGCACTGGAGAGAAACCCAAGAAGCTACTAATTAGTGCAACGCTTAACTCCAAGGAACGTCAATAAATCGTACAAGTCCTACAAGAACACCTCTATTCCTTTGCATGGTCCTATGAAGATATACCTGGTTTAGACCCAAGTTTAGTAGAACATTGCCTTGTCTTGGAACCCGATGCAAAGCCTGTTAAGCAGAAACTCCGAAGGATGCGCCCACAAACAGCCCTCCAAGTTAAAGAGGAAGTTGACATGTTACACAGCCAAATTCATTTGAGTTGTCCTCTACCCCAAGTCGGTTGCCAATATAGTACCTATCGCTAAGAAAGACGGCAGAGTACAGGTTTGTACTGACTTCCAAAACCTCAATCAGGCATGCCCAAAAGATGACTTCCCGCTTTCGCACATTGACACTCTAGTCAATAACACCGCTGGATATGAGATGCTATCCTTTATGGACGGTTTCTCTGAGTATAATCAGATCAAATTAGCAGAGTCTGACCAAGAAAAGACTTCTTTCACCATACCATAGGGAACTTAGTGCTACATTATCATGTCTTTCGGGCTCAAGAATGCATGAGTCACGTATCAACGCACCATGATAGCTATTTTTTACGACATGATGCATAAATGTGTAGAAGTCTTTATTGATGACATATTAGTGAAGTCCCAAACGCGGGCAGGACACGTTGAAGCACTCCGATTGGTGCTATAAAGAGCTAAGAAGTATCAGTTAAAAATGAACCCAAAGAAATGTGTCTTCGGGTCACCTCCGAAAAATTACTCGAATTCATAGTCAGCAAGCGAGGAATCGAAGTCGACTTTATAAAAGACAGAGCCATCCTTGAGATGCCACCTTTCAGTAATATCAAAGAATTATGAGGCTTGATAGGAAGATTACAATTCATCAGGAGATTTATCTCCCAACATTCGGACATATGCGATCTTTTCTATAGACTACTTAAAGGAGGAATTGAGTACAAATATACTTCGATTTCTTGGTACATCATGTCATGAAACAGTGCAGTCATGGCTCTCTAGTAGGTTGCCCTGATGTTCTTTAGTCCAAATGGCATGACACGATAGCAGAAATTTTCCTACGGAGTGATGAACGCCGTCTTCTCTCGATCGGCCTCTGCCATCTTGATTTGATTATATTCGAAGAATCTATCCATGAATGAAAGTATCCCGTGCTTAGCAGTGTTATAGACCAAGATGTCAATGTGTGGTAATGGGAAATTGTCTTTCAGGCTTGCTCTGTTCAAGTTTCGAAAGTCAATGCATATACAGGCCTTTCCATCCTTCTTCGGTACCGGAATGATATTGGCTAGCTACTGCGGGTATTTAGATACCATGAGGAATCCTGTGTCATATTATTTGATGACCTCGTCTTGACTTTCAGCATCCACTCGGGTCGGAGTCATCTCAATTTTTGTTTGACCGGCTTGATATCAGGGTAGAGAGGCATGTCCTCGTAAGACCATGTGAAGACGTCTTGATATGACCGAAGGAAATCGATCATGCCTTTTCTTTTCTCAGGAGACAGTGATGTTTCAATCTTGATAATTTGAGGAGCCTCCTCGGTCCCTAAATTGACATCCTCGATTTCCTCAATAATAGGGGTAGGGCAATGCTCAAAGTCGGCAAATCGCTCAAGGAGTTCATTGGGTAACTCCTCAGCGAGGATCTCCTTGTCCAGACTCGTGACTCCTACCTCTTCTTGTATTTTTATAGGAAAGGGGCTGACTTCACGTGGGACGGGCACTTTAATTAAGGCATCATTTTCTTTGATTTTATTTAAAGTTTTAAAAGACAATATTTTTGGACTTTGTATTTTTTCAATGTTTTTAGGATTTTTGTTTTCTTCGAAAATAGGCCCTTGACAAAGCAAGTCTTATATACATGGTATTGCCTGCCAAGGACTTATCTCACTTTTTATAGGTTATCTTTTTTGAGAAACAGGTGCCAAAATTTAGGCCACTTGCTGCTTCCAGAGTTTGGGGCATAGACACCCAATTGCGCACCTAATATACCACTCCTTTACCTGTTTGGATTTGGATGGAGGGTGCTGACGAATATGGCACTTTGGAGTCAGCCTCCATCGTGTTGACCATGGATCCATCTGAGATCCCATCCTCAAATGTCAGCATAGTCTATGATGATTCACCACAGGGGGAGACTGTGCAGGTATGGAACGTCATTCCTCAAAGAGAGACAATGCAGCCAAGTCTATTTCTAGGTCGGGAGGGATGATCTGAGGATTAGTGGGGTGAACAGGTATTGCGGGTTTGTGTGAGGTTAGCTGGGTTACCCCATTTCGATCGATTTTTACAACCCCGACGCTTACGAATGAATCTCTGATGTGAGCCCTGGTATGGGGCTTCTCTTCTGTGTTTATCTCCCAGGCTCTTGCGGCTGCCGTGACTCGGGCTCTCTCCTTAGCCTCTCAGACTTTTTCTTCTATGGGCTTGTAACCTAGTTCAAATCTGATATGCTGTCCACCCTTAGCCTTGACTGGCTCTCTTCTGCCTTACAGTCGAGGCCCTAGTCCTTTACCCTTTTGATAGCCTCATTTCTAGAGTATGGTCACTGCCACTACCATTCTGCCTCCGATTCTTGAAGTGATGCTTTTCAAGGGTTCGGGGACAGCTGTTGACACCTCATATTTAAAGTTGTGGAGGTCGGTGTCTTGATCCGTATGTGGTACATCTAGTATTTTAGGGTTTTCAATGCTGTAGGGGGCCTTTTATTTCTCATTGTGCCCCTCTCCTATTATGGTGATAACCTTTTGTCCGGACACGAACTTGAGCTTATGATACAGCGTCGATGGTATCGCTCCAACTTTGTGGAACCATGGGCACCCTAGTAATAAATTGAACGAGGTCCTGATTCCATTAAGTATGGAGAAGGTCATTGGCCCAATCACGAGATCAAGGCCAAATTCTCCTATTATCTCCCTTCTCGTATTGCCAAAATCTCGGGTGCAAGTTTTGGTAGGTCTTAACATGCACGGATCTACTCCAATCTTTGTAGCGGTTCTCAAAAGGCATACATTCAGCGCAAACCATTATTGATTAAAACTAAAGGGATTATCATATTTTTGGATTCCATAGTGATGTTAAGAGATTTTGAGTGACTATTTCTTTCCTCCGATAAATCGGCGTTTGAAAACGAAATGGCATTAGGAACCATCACTTGACCAATTATCTGCCTGACTTCATCTGGGCTCACCTGGAGAGATACATATGTGTTCTTTAATGCCCCCATTAAGGCTTGAAAATAAAGTGGGGACGTCATCAATAAGTCTCAAACTGTGATATGAGCCGACATTCTTCTCAATTATGTTTTAAGTATATGTTCTCAGCTCATTTTCTCGCTGCACTATCTTTCTTCCCCTCTGATTGGGCTTGTGCTGCTACTGGTGCTTCTAACTGCTTAGATATTTTACCAAACCTGGTGATAAAGTCCATTGCTCCTTCCCTGTTGCTGTCGGCATTGGCATCTGTCTGTTCATAGCTGAGCGGGACCTGATGAGGATTGTAGGTTGGCCCCTAAATCTGAAATGGTGTGACTGCTGGTATTTGATGCACTTGTTTTGATGGTTTAGGAAGGGTGGGCAATTCCTGGTTTACCTCGGTGATGGATGGGTGGGTGGCAAAAGCGGGCCAAGTGGGGGTGGTGAGGTTTGTGACTAATTGTGCTACAGGTAATGGGGTAGGAGTTGACCTCTGATAATTAATAGGAGGTGGTGGGATATGGGGGACATGATGGGCTGTTGGGTATTTGGTGGGGGTGGTAGTGTACAGTTGGTAAGAATTTATTTGAACATAGTTCACAGGATCTGGCATTGGGAAGTATGCCCTGAGATCTAAGGTTTCTACCTGAGGTATAGGGTTGGAGAAGTAATCGGCCAAATTCAAGAGTTCAATCACCCCAATACTTCTTTCTTCTTGACCTCTCTCCCTTGGTGCCACAAAACTTTCCTGATCACTGATGTAATCTGACGGGTCGAATTTGAACTCCTCAACACCTTCTATCATTCCAATGGTGGGTCTCGAACATGCTCCTCCGATAGGGTGTAGAGGCAACAATGCTTGATGTATATTTGTGTGTTGGTTCACTTGGGAAGGTGCAGGGGCGATAATTTTTCCAACATCAATTAAATCTTGTATAGCATGCTTCAATGGGAAGCAGTGATCAGTTGGATGACCCAGACCCCTGATGAAAATTACAATGGGTATTGTGGTCATAGTTCCTCGGGATGGGATTCGATGGAGGTCGGGGTTGAAGGGCCCTGACTAATCCCTTTTCTATTAATAAAGGCAACATTACATTTAGAGATTGCCCCAAGGGCATAAACACTCAGTCATAGCGGGCTTTTCTGCTCTGGAGTCATCTGCATCCCCTGTCCGTTCCCAGCTCTCTGTACCGACTCGTTTCTAACTGGCGGTGGCTGTGCGGCCTTAAACTGAAAAGGGGTGATATTAGTGTTGGGCCTGGTGTTGGTAACATTTTGGACATCTGTCGATTACTTTAGATTGCTGATTTGTTATTGGTGAGAAAACAGTAGTGAAGAAAAATAAATCAAAAAGTGAAGAGGTGGAAATTGGTTAAAATAGTAAGTCTGAAATACACAGCCTGCAAGATACAGGGCTATTTTAGCAAGTTTTTGAGTAAGTAAGAGTTTGCCCCATAGAGAAATTGATCTATAATCCAAAATGGGTTATATTAGTAAGCCTCCAGATCTGACAATCCTAGGGAAAGGGAGTTGGGTATCACAACTACACTAAATTATCACTAAAAGAAGAGAAATAAAGTGCAGTCCTATCATAAAGAAAGGGTTATGAAGAAGGTGGTGATGGTGTGTTAAAATAAAGATAAAAATGATGGAAAGTAGGCAATTAAGCTAAGGCTATTTCAGTTATGTAACTCAGATTTAGGGCTGTCTCTGTAGCAATCCCTCAGATGGCTACAAGCACATCTGCAAGGAGGAGGTATCTAACTCAACTCTTATGATTTTTCCTGGTCTCTTAAGGCTATAACCTATCCACTTTAATGGCCACAAGCTATCCAATGGAGAGGATCAAACCATATGAATTAGATCAAAAAACCAATTTGATCTAATGGAATAGACTGATCTTAAGGCTATAACCTGTCCACTTAAATTGTCACAGATTATCCAATAGATGTCCTCCATCCAATGGCTCAAATTAGAACATTAAAATCATTAAAAATACCATGTTTTCCAGGCTACAAGCATAGACATCTATGGGGGCAAATAGCTCTTGAAAAACCAGTGGAAACCACAGTTGTTCAAAGGCTATTTGGAGACTTTAAATGCAATTGATCATTGCTACTAAAGGTTTGCAATAAATTAGCTCACAAGTCTGCAATCTCTATAGAGAAATCAGATCTAACATCTGATATTGGTCAAGTAAGGCAAATGGGAGTTTGTTCCTGCAACAACCTCTCACAAGGCTACAAGCTCAAGTGTAGAGGAAAAGAATCCCTCTCAGATCTGTGACTTAGAATCACCCTAGGGCTATAGTTTATCCACTTAAATGGTCACAAGCTACCCACAGAGGTTATCCACACCACAAGGGACTGAGATGGAACATGAAAATTACTGCTGCCACCATTGTTACAGGGCTACAAGCTCAAGCTTCCATGGGATTTTCAAATCAGCTCAAGTCCTAAATATATGGCATAGATTGAACAAAATTATGGACAAATAGGAAAATAATAGATTGAATAAGCATTTAAAATATAAATTTCATTGATCAAACAATACTTATAATGAAATTGCTCAAGGCAGCAACCTTGTGCATAACAGCTCTCAACAAATCCCAAAGACTACAAGACCCATTACAAAAATTGAATAAAACTATGCTTAATTTCTTACAGAGGTCATAGCCAGCAAGTGCTGAACTAAGGAAGAAGAAAAATGAAAAAAGAAGGTGATTAAAACCTAACCCTAATATGCTCGAGCTCACAGTTGACTGAGGTTGAAGGAGAGATATTTTTCTAAGTTAAATTTGTAGCTTATATACTCAGTCGCTAATGCCTTGGACAAGAGAAGATTAAACCCTATTTTCTAACAGACGTGGCTTGGTTAAAACCCTTAGATACCTTGGGATGTGTGCATCGAGATTAGGGTTTCGAGATGTGTGCCCTGGACCTGGAGAAATCCCCAAAAGGTCCCTGAGTATAGAATGAGAAGTGGAAAGCCCGAGCTTCACGGGGCTGGCTTTGATTCTTTAAACAGTTTGCACAATTGCAGAGTGCTTGCAAGGTAAAATTTGGCTTGAAAAGCTCCTTGCTCGCGCATAAGACTTTAACTTTTCGCCTCGCTGCTCTGCCCTACAATGTTGTCATGAGGTAGAATTTGCACGCTTTGGCTTTGCTCGCATAGTGGAGCTTCAGAATTTTCTGTCGCGAGGGTCTCGCAAAGTAAAGCTTTGATCTTGCTTGGCTCCATATCTAGTACATAGCACAATTCGCTAGGTAGAGTTTTAGCTTTTACATGCGTGAGAGAATTTCTGAAGCTCTCTCCTCTTGAGTTGCGCGGGCTTTCTTGATTCTTTTATCCAAATTATTCTCGCGAGACTGCACGCGCGGTTGATATAAGACTTGATCCTTGCGAGAGCTTCACGAGGTGGATTTTTAAAGGCTTTAGTGCGTGAGTGCTGCGTGAGGTAACTTTGCTGCAGATTTAAATAGCGCGAGATACACTTCTGACTATGTGAAATAATAACTCTGCTCCTCTGTTGTAATGCCTATGGTGCTGTTGCAGCTTTCTCCACTCACATCCATACTTCTCTCATCTGCAGGACTTCTTGGGTCCACCTTGGCATGCAAAATAGTCACCATGGTGTGTACCACCATGGTATTCGATCAGTCTGTGGCCCAGCAGTCCTCCTTGGCTTGAATTCTCTCTCTTTTTGGACTTTGTACTAAGCTGCATTTGTTATTACTAACTACAAACACACTAAACAAATCTAAGGTGTAGTAAAGGCTAGGTTAAGAGGTGAAAAGTGGTACCTTTCAGTGAATAATACACCCCGAAATCTAATCTTTGCTAGTCCTCGAGCAAAGTTAAATTTAAACACTACTCTAAGAATGTAAATGCCACTTTCGTAGGGAGCACAGATGCATTTAGCTGATGCATCAAGCCTTTTTAAACCCTTAGGTGATCCCTAGTGGAGGAGTGAAGTCTCATTAGGCTTTTCAGTGAAGGTACCCACAAACTTCTCAATGATACAGTTAACAAAAGTGCAAACATTATCAAGTCAGCTTTTAATAAATAGAACATCAATCCACCCTTGATTCTTTTCAAAATGTGAGGAATTTAAACGTATGAAGTGCACAGACTATTTAACATGAAAAACTCTTACATGTATTCACATCATTTCCAATCAGCTTACAACAAGAAAGACAACAAGTGTATGTCAATACTGAGCTTACCATCAATTCATAAATTTGGTTTAGAAAATGCCCACTACACTCAACGTCAGACCCAATGCTTACCAGGGCAGTCTCTCACAAATAAATTTGAGGGTTCACACAAGCTTAAGAGTAGTTACAACCCCCAAATATGTCTGCAAGCATGAGCATAGGCAAGGTTTCTAAATTCTGGCATCATTGACTATTTCTCAACATAGATTAAGACAACTCTTCATCTCCACATAACAGCTTACTCTAATTAGGATCAAAGGTCTTATGATTGGATTGTAATGTGACTTACGGGTGTAGGTTAAAAAGAATGGAAGGGTGAAAAGGTTGCAAAATTGAAAAATCAGCAGGTGAAGGAGGTGATTCATGACTTCACCTTCTTTAATTCACATATTTCATCTTCTATAATATTTTCAGACTTGAAGTGGCCAGCTTCTCCTCTTATTTTTACTTTTTCTAATAAAATTTCCTCTTGACTCCTCTCTATTCCTTTTTATTATTATTATTATTTTTTTAATTTTCTTTTTGGATACATTTTTTATTTTTTATTTTTTTATTTTTCTTAAATGCCACCCTCTTCCTAGCTGCTACGCTATTGTCTTCCTTTTGTATTTCTTCTCCATTCACCAAATGTTGACCCTAGCTTGTCCATCTTCAACTCTTTCTCCTTTACCTTCTGAATTCTCAGAGTGGGGGTAGGTTTGACTCAGGTCCATAGGTTTAGGTGCAAATACTCAGGTGTAATTTGAAGAAAAACTGGAGATTAAGGCTCAAAAGGTGTATGCACAAGGGCAGTTCACTGGGTTTGGTATCTTTAAGCTCAAACTGTCTAAGAGAAGGTCTTGATCCTTTCCTAAATGTCATGGGTACTGTCTGCTATTTAAACTTGGAGATGCCTAACTTTTAGTGAGGAAAAGACTCAGCCAGTCCTTAGAGCAAAAAGAATTGCCTAAGACACTCCTCAAAGAGAAAAAAAATAATTTTATAGGCCAAAATATCACTAGGTATGGTCTTCCATTGAACTCATAGGCATGCCCTTACATTTTTTTTCTCTTTTTAATGGTTCACTAAGTGCTGATACAAATGAGTTTTCTTGGTGTTCACCTCATGGAAATGTTAAATTTTAAAAGCTTTAATGCCTAAAGGTCTGTAAAATTTTTAACTCTCCTCATTTTAAAAGTTTCTTAGGTGAACTTAGCTCTATTTCTATCTCACTCACTTGGTTTTGCTGCACTCAGGTTAACTACATCAGTGTCATACCTTGCTACACCCCCAAACCTATGAGGAACAGTGTCCTCACTGTTTGAGAGATAAGGGACATGTGCAACAAGGTATTTTGATAAAAATAAAACACAAAACAAGGCCAGTAAAAGTAACCAACTAACTCACAAACAAGTAAAACAAATAAGTAAACAACATAAATGAAGTAAACCAAACAAAATTCATACAAAAGCTACCAAAGAGAACTTTCATTTATAAAACAGGAATTTGTACAATGCAAGTGAAAATAACTATAAAAAGATTATACAAAAACAGCCTAACTAATTATATGTATAGTTTAATCATTTGAATTTTCCTCAGCCTTTTCTTGAACACCTTTTCCTTTCTCTTTCTTGAGGCAGCAGCAGTGGACTGGGATCTCTTGGAAGTAGTCTTTCTTTGCCTGGTTGTGCTTCTCTTTTTGGAAGTGGGTCCAAGCTTGGATGGAGGTTCATTGATTTTGATGCTAGGTTTTAACTTTCTAGGCTCTTGAGGTTTAGGAGCAGTTGCCATTAGAGGTGTTGCTGTAGTGAAGAGAGAGGCAGCAGCTGCTGCTAAATCTCTATCACCAATCTCAGTTAAGGTCCTCTGCAATGCTACAGCAGTCCTAGCATAGTCATTTGCTCTTTCCTCCACCAATCTCAATGCTAACTACAGGTTCTTGATCACATCCTCCATTCCATCAGCTCTATTATTCTCTTCATTATATTTTAGCAATGTCTCCCTCCAACCATGCTTGATCCTCTTTCTCTCCATCTTATGAGTTAGCTTCAAAATTTTAATTTGATCAAGGAGGGGCTGCTTCACTGTAGTTCTGAGGTCAGCCATGCCTCTAATCACATCCCTCTTAATGTAGGCATTTTCTTTCATTGCTCTAAGAAGGGTGGAGAATGGAGGCATGGGGTTGGAAGAGGTAGGTAGGATGAGGATATCAGCAGTGGAAGAAGGGCCAGCCAGCAATTGAGGTGGTGTGGATGAAGATGAAGGGATGGATGATGGAATGGGTAGGGTGGAGGGAGAGGGTAATGGCTGGGGGACTTCTAGTTAGGTAGGGTAAGGTCTATTACCTCTGGGTCTGTTTGGAAGGCTTTTGAGGAATCGGGGAACAGGTCATCCACATATGTGGTAGCAACAGTTGTTACTACTGCAGGTGGGGTTGCAGGTTGGGGTTGTGGGTAGGTGAGTTCTAAAGGTGGGGCAATAATGGGTGGCTGGCTGTATAGGGTCAGGTTGAGGTTCAGGTTCAGGGTTAGTTTGGGTTGAGACAGTGGTAAATGTAACTGGAGGGGCTTCTTGAACAGGTTCAATGGGTGTAACAACAATTATTGTTACTGCTAAGGTTAAGGGTTGGGGAGATGGGGGTGGTGTTGGTATATGGGTAGGTGGAGGGATAAATGACTGTTGAGAAGGTTGGGTTAAGGTTGACAATGTGGATTGGATGGGTTGGGTGGTTGGAATTGGTTGAAATGGTGAAGTGGGTGCATGATGGAAGTTAGTAGTCTGTGGTGAAGTAGGGGTAGGGGTAAAGTGATGGGGCTGTAGTGAATCTAGAAGAGGGGTAAAGTGATGGGGCTATGGTGAATCTGGAAGAGGGCTAAACTCATAATTGATGTCCCCTATAATAGAGTCCATCATTGCTGAGTATTCTTCTGATGAGAAGGGGTTTTGGTCATGGGAAGGGAAAAAAGGAATGGATTAGCCCAAGGGTTCAGGTTCAGTGTGTGTAGAGGTTTCAATGGGCTGAGGTGAGGCTATAGGAGAGCTGTGTGGGATGTCAAGAAGCTGAGGCTCACTCTAAACATGGGGTACTGAAGAGGCTTGGGCTGGTGAGGGTGGTTATATGTCAGTGGTTGGCTCTGGAATGGCTGTTGTTTCAGGGATAGGGATAGGCTGGGATACATAGGTGGGTTGGGGCTCAATGGGGGCTTTGGTTGGTTTCCTTTTTCTGTAAGTAACCTTGACAGGTGAGCTGGGGTAGGCTATGTAAGTAGGTGCATGTTGAGTAGGGAAAATGGGTAGAGTTGGCTTAGGGATTGATGATGTAACTGAGGTAGGTAGTGGTGGCTGAGGTAATGGATAGGATTGGCTCAAGGGTAGGTGATGTAACTGTGGAGGGTTGTGAGGTTGGTGTGGTGGTGGGTAAGGTAGTGCTAGCTGGCACAATAACTGACATGAGAATGGAAGTGAGTGTGGAAGGTGTTTGTGCAGCTGATGATGGTAGAATGGGTTGTGATGGGAATGGAATGGTAGGGATAGCTGAGATGATAGCAGTAGATATGGCAGGTGTGACTGCATGAGAGATGGCAACAGAGTTGGTAGGTGTGACAGCTGCAGAGGTAGCCACAGAGGCAACAGCAGCCCCCTCTTGAATTGTGGGGGCTGCTTGAGCTACAACTCCTCATTGTTCTTCTTTTTTTTCTCAATTAATGTGCCACTTATCCCCCATTGCTTCTTTCCACATTTGTTGGGGGCCAGGTTGAGGGTCTCCTCATTCATCTGAACGTGGTACCCCCCAGCTGCAGTAGGACTGTAATGAGCCTACAGTAGGGCAAGGAATGGGGCTTCTGCTCTCTCTTTACTTTCTCATATATATCTTTCATTCCTTTAAAGATTAGCTTTACAACATCAATATAATGGTTGCAGTGGAAGGAGTAGAAGGCATCAGTAATTGGGGACCTCCTCTCTTATTGGTGCCTAGAGCAATAGACATTCTCTCTCAGAACCCTATCCATAAATCTCAGGCCTAGATGCAAGTCTCTCTTCCTAATTGATACCCTAGAGGCTTTGATCCCTTCAGTGAGTTCCTTGGCAATTTCAGGGATAGTGGCTATCAAAGGAGCACCCAAGCCACACTTTGGGCTGTATTTGGCTGGTATCCTAAGAATTTTAGCAATGGCTACTTGGTTAAACAACATTTCATAGTCATTAATCAACACAAGAAATGTAGGGTTTCCATCATCCCTAGTCTTCACCCTGATATTTTAGTAAAATAACTGCACTAGTCTAGGGAAGACAAGCTGCAGTAGGGGGCTGAGAAGGGGTAGCAATGAGGCCTTGGTTAGATATTCAATTGAAGCAGCTGTCTCTAGCTCTTCCTCAAAGGATACCTTATCAAAGATAGTTTCAGCTTCAAGCTTGATTGCAGCCACAAACTCAGAGGGAATTCTGAGTGACTCATCATCTGATTCATCCTCTTGGGCAACAACCTCAGGAACAACCTCAGGGGCCATTTCCTTTCCCTTCTTTTGTTTTTTCTTTAGTTTCTTAGGGTTCTTAGCAGGTGGGTAGCCTCTGGCCCTCTTTTTAGGGGCTGACTTCTTCTTGGCAATGGGGACAACAGAGGCCACATCTTTAGCCTTTTTCATAGGGACAACCCTCTTCTTAATTTGTTCCACTTGGGGCTCCACAGTTGGTGTAGGCATCTCAGAGGTCTCCACAGTGGAGGCCTCTGTAATCCTCACAGATTTGCATGTGGTCACAGGGCTGCTAGTGGGGGAAGGGTTCAACATGGCAGCCAAAGTATTAATACACTTAGAACCAGTGCCCATGGCTACACAAATTCTTCAAATTAAGTCTTGAAATACATAGATTATGTAATTAATACTCTAAGAAGATTTTGTACAAGAAAAGCACCCTACTCAACACTAAACTCATAGACTTATCAATCCAAATGAGGGAGTGAGCACACTTACCACAAGAGAGCTAGGGTTTCGGTCCAAATGTTGCCCAATGTATTGAATCTCTTCAAACCAAGTGCAAAATAACCGAAAGTTGTTGTGGAACACAATGGTAGGAGACGAGTAGCTGAGTTGCAGTGGTTTTGGCAGTAGAGAAGAAAGAAGGGAGAAGGGAGCTTGGTGGTGCGCAATGGGAACTAGAGCAAAGAGTAAGAGAATGGGGAAATGAAGGAAATCGCGGGTATAAGTATGTGACTCCGTGTCTCGCGGGCAAACATAAAAGCAAAGAATCAAGGGCTTCACGAGGTAAGTGCTTCTAAAATTTTGCTCGCGAGGCTCTCGCGAGGTAAAAAATGCAGGATATTCCATTTTGCACAACTTAGTGTCGCAAAGAAGATAAAGCCTTGCGAGGCTTAATTTTAGGTTTCTTCAGGTGTTTAGCTCGCGAGGCTCTCGCGTAGTAACAATTTCTTATCAGAGCCCTGTGAGAAAGCCTACAAATAGGTCGTAAATGTGAAATTGAGGCCATTAGGCCTCGTGAAATGCCAAGTTCACTCCTTCTCAGTGCCTGCACAGTGGTCAGTGCATCAATACTGACATGCACCTTGCCATTGTGCATCAGCACCAACTTTCTTCACATCTCTTCTATTTCTCCTCTGATCAACTCATGCCCAATACCACCCTATGCACAGAGTGAATATGCTAGCATTCAAATGATTTTAACATGCAACAGGTTCATGCACATTTCAATTTCAGTAGGAAGCAAGCTCATGAAATTCAGATGACAAATATTCACATTGACAACAACAACACAACTCAAAATAAAATAAAACAAAACATGCAAATCAACAACACATGTAAGATTTTTAAACAAACAACACTAGAATTTCAATAGGTATGGTACACATTTTACAAAGCTGTGGATCACTAATCAGTGGGAGGTTCATGCAAGTGGATGGTCTGAGGAAGCTCTATAGAAATTTCTACACAAATTTTTAGCCTTTGACCATTCACTTTTATGATCTTCCCAGAAATGGGATCCAAGATCTCCACAGCACCAGATGGGGAGGCATGGATGACAATATAATGTCCATCCCATCTGGATTTTAACTTCCCTAGAAAAAATTTTAATTTAGAATTAAACAGCCAAACCTTGATACCAGCATTGAAGTCCTTCCTCATCAGTTTCTTGTCCAAAAAATGCCTTGGATCTCTCCTTGTAAATTCTTGCATTTATATAGGCTTCAAGTCTCATCTCATCAAGCTCTGACAGTTGCAATCTCTTGTGTGAACCAACAGTAGTTAGATCAAAATTTAGTGTTTTAATAGCCCAGTAGGCTTTATGTTCCAACTCGACTGGCAGATGATAGGCCTTGCCATAAATCAACCTAAAAGGGGACATGCCAATGGGGGTCTTATAGGCAGTCCTATAAGCCCACAGTGCATCATTCAGCTTTTGTGTCCAATCCTTCCTATCTATCCTCACAGTCTTCTCCAAGATATGCTTAATCTCCCTGTTAGAAATTTTAACTTGCCCACTGGTTTGTGGGTGGTAGGGAGTTACAATCCTGTGTGTAATAGAATACCTTTTGAGCAAATTCTCAAAAGGCCTGTTACAGAAATGGCTCTCCCCATCACTAATGATAGCTCTGGGGGTGCCAAATCTAGAGAAAATATTATCCTTTAAGAATTTGAGGACAACTGTATGGTCATTTATCCTTGTGGCTTCAACCCATTTGGACACATAGTCCACTGCCACAAGAATAAATTTGAAACCCATATAAGGAGGAAAGGGGCTCATAAAATCAATCTCCCAGATGTCAAACAGTTCAACCACAAGGATGGGTTGCAATGGCATTAAATCTTTCTTGCAAATGCCTCCCAACCTTTGACATCTTGTACATGCTTTGCAATGTATATGTGCATCTCTGAACAAAGAGGGCCAATAAAACCCACATTGTAATACTTTTGCAGCTGTCCTTTTGCCACTAATGTGACCTCCACAGGCCTGCTCATAGCACATAGAAAGAATACTGTAGAGCTCACTTTCAGGCACACATCTCCTAATGATCTGATATGCACAATGCTTGTATTGGTATGGGTCCTCCCACAGAAAATGTTTAACCTGAGAGAAAAATAGGTCATTGTCCATCTTGGACCAATGAGGGGGGATCTTACTAAAAATAAGAAAATTTACAATGTGTGTAAACCAGGGCACACTAGACAGCATAGCAAATAACTGCTCATCAGGGAACAATTTATTAGCAGGTGCTGCTGCACATTCTTCCAACACAATTCTAAAGAGGTGGTCAGCCACCACATTCTCCACTCCTTTCTTATCCTTGATCTCAAGATCAAACTCCTGCAATAGGAGGATCCACCTGATTAGCCTTGGTTTGGCATCCTTCTTAGCCAACAGGTATTTCAGGGCTGAGTGATCAGTAAAAATAATAATTTTAGACCCAAGCAAGTAGGCTCTAAACTTGTCCACAACAAACACAACAGCTAGCAGCTCCTCAGTTGTGGTATAGTTGAGTTGAGCCTTTGCTAGTATTTTGCTTACATAATAGATCACTGTAGGCAGCTTATCTTTCCTCTGTCCTAGGACAACACCTATGGCCAAGTCTGATGCATCACATATCAGTTCAAAGAGGAGTGAGTAATCTGGGGCTTGGATTATAGGAGTAGTGGTAAGGCACTTTTTTAAGACCTCAAAGGCCTCAAGATACTCAGCCGAAAATTCAAATGGCACATCCTAACATAGCAGGTGGCACAGTGGCTTTGTAATTCTACTGAAGTCCTTAATGAACCTCCTGTAGAATCCAGCATGTCCTAAAAAGGATCTGATTTGCTTGATAGTCCTGGGTGGGGACAGGTGTGAGATCAGGTCCACTTTATCTTTGTTAACCTCAATACCTCTGTGGGAGACCACATGGCCTAACACAATTCCTTGTGTTACCATAAAGTGACTCTTTTCCCAGCTTAAGACTAAATTAGTCTCTTCACATATTTGTAAAACCAGGTCAAGGTTACTCAAGCACTGGCTAAAGCTGTCCCTATAAACTGAAAAATTATCCATGAAGATTTCCAGGAACTTGTCAATCATATTAGAGAAAATGATATAGATGCACCTCTGAAATGTGGGTGGGGCATTATCCAAAAGGCATCCTCCTGTAAGAAAAGGTGCCAAAGGAACATGTGAAAGTAATTTTTTCTTAATCTTGAGGATACACAAGGATTTTGTTATACCCTGAGTATCCATCAAGAAAGCAATAAAATGTCTTCCCAGCCAGTTTATCTAGAATTTGGTTAATGAAAGTGAGAGGGAAGTGGTCTTTCCTGGTCTTGGAGTTGAGTTTTTTGTAATCTATGCAAACTCTCCAGCCAGTGGTCTCCCTGGCTAGCATCAACTCTCCAGAATCAGAAGTAATAATTGTTATGCCTGACTTTTTGGGTACCACCTGAATTGGTGACACCCACACTGAATCTGAGATGGGGTAAATTACCCCTGCATCCAATAGTTTTACTATCTCCTTCAAGACCACCTCTTACATGTGAGAATTAAGCTTCCTTTGCATCTCCCTAGAGGGTTTTACACCCTCTTCCAAGTAAATTTTGTACATACAAACTGAGGCATCAATGCCCCCGAGATCAGTAATTGTCCACCCCATTGCCTTTGTGTGCTTCTTGGGAACACTCAATAATTCTTCCTCCTGCTCACTACTGAGAGAGGAAAAGATAATCACTAAAAGCTTTTTGTTTTACCCTAAGAAGGCATACTTTAATGTGTCTGGGAGCAGTTTCAGCTCCAGATCAAGGGGACTTTCAATGGAAGGCAACAAAGGTGCCTTGGTGGTTTGAGGAAGGGGCAGTAATGTAGGTTTCCAACTGGAATGCTGCATTAGGCCCACAGAAGACTCTGCTTTGGTATTGTCTTCTGTCATGAGAACTTGGGCCTCCTTCTTAACCATACTCCAAATATTTTCTAGGTTTTCAGCAACATTATCCCAATCTAACAGATTGGATAATTCTTCTTTCACAAGGCCATCTAGTACATCTATTGTACAACAGTCCTCAATGTCCATATGAGGCTATCTAGCAGCATTGTACATATTTAATTGGGCCTTCATGTTTCCAAAGATCACCTCCATCACCCCTGACCTGTATTGAATGCAAGCATTGGCAATGGCCAAGAATGACCTACCAAGGATGATAGGAATTGAGGTTTTACTTTTGTAAGGGTCCATGTCTAAAACTAAGAAATCAGCAAGATAGTAGAACTTGTCCACCCCTACCAAAATATCCTCCACCACACCCACAGGTCTCCTCTCAGACCTATTAGCTAGCTGGAGCACAACTGATGTGGATTTTAGCTCCCCCAAATGCAGCTCCTCATACACAGAATATGAAAGCAGGTTCACACTAGCCCCTAAGTCCAAGAGGGCTCTACCAATGGTATGATTTCTAATTATGCAGGAGATAGTAAATACCCCTGGGTCCTGTAATTTCTCAGGTGTGGTTATGGACAACACTGATTCAACATGTTCAACAGTAAAAACCTTTTTGGATAGTTGTACCCATGCTTTTCTCTTTTGTGTGCAGAGGTCCTTGAAGAATTTGGCATAGGCAGGGACTTATTTTATAGTATCAAACAAGGGTAAATTAATCTTGACCAACCTGAAGGTCTCCATCATTTTCTCTATCTGAGCATTCCCCTTATCAAAAGGATATGGGTCAGCAAGTGCATGAGGAAATGACAGCTGTGGGACTGCTGGTGCCACAGCTGCATGCCTAGAAACATCATGATCAAATTTTTACTTTTTTCTATTTTCTTCATTTATTACTTGCTGTTGGGGCTCAACATCAGTCCCTTTATTTTATCCTTGGTGCTCCACAAGTAGGGGATGAATTCACTGGTTCTTCAACACTCACATTTCTTTCGTTTTCACTCTCCATGGTCTCTTCAGCTGTCCTACCCACTAAATTGTCAACCCCCCTGCCACTCCTTATGGTAGTGATTTCATTAGCCTTCTCATGGGTAGAGAAGCCTTCTCCAATCATGTACTGCCCTTTAGGGTTGGCCAAGGAGGCAACCTGTCATCCTCTCTCTTGTTCAAAGCATTGCAGATTTGACCCAGCTGGGTCCTTTATTTTTTTAATGTTTTGCCCATGAGAGTTCATAGTTTGGGCCAAGTTTCCCAGATTTTATATCGATGCCAGCATTTTCTCTTCAAAGGAAGAGGATCTGGGCTGTGGTGGGCGCAAGACCAAATGATTTGGCTGTGTGGCAGGCAACTAAAAATTCTGCCTAGGTGCTTATCCTTGATTGAATTGATATTGAGGTATGTATGGAGCTGCCAACTGCTGCTGCTGGGGTTGTTGGTATGTGTCTTGTCTTCACCTCAAATTGGGTGGTTTCTCCATGTGTACCCAGCAGGTTGCTGCCCATATGCTTGGGCAGCATTGGCATGTTCCATAACTAATTCAGGGAACTGGTTGATTGATGGACATTTTTGAAGTGAATGTGTGGGAGATTGGCATATCAGACATGCCTCTTCCACTTGTGCAGCCATCCTAGGCTGCATCACATTCATCAATTTATCAAACTTTAAACTCAGATTGTCCACCTTCCTTTCTAATTTACTCTACACCTTGACCTCATACATGCCACCTCTAGGGGTGGATTCTTTCACCAATTTAGTAGGGGCCTGGCTGTCATTGCGAGACAGTGACTCCTACTGCATGGAATTCTCACCTATAATGTCAGACAACTCCCATGCCTCATCAGCTATCTTGTAGAGGTAACTACCCCCACATGAGGCTCCACCATGTCCCTACTTTTAGGATTAATTCTTTGGTAAAAAGACTTGCACAAGTTGTCACTGTAGAATTTGGTGGTGGGGACATTAATTTAACATTTCTTGAAACCTCTCCCATGGTTCATAAAAGTCTTCAATTGAGGATTGAGTAAATGATAGTATGTTTGTCCTCATCTGACTAGTTTTATTCATGGGAAAGAATTTTGCCAGAAATTTACTTTGGAGGTCACTCCATGTCTGGATGCTATTGGCTGGGAGCTTAGAGAGCCAGGTGTTGGCCTTATCTTTTAGAGAAAAAGGGAAAAGCCTCAGTTTGGTGGCTTTAGTTCCCAAGCCAACAATATTAAATGTGGTGCAAAGTGCCGAGAATTAATCAATGTGCTTGTAAGGATATTCTTTATTGAGCCCATGAAAAGATAGCAACATGTTAATGGTGGAGGACTTGATTTCATAATTTTCCTCAACTGAAGGAAATTGTATACAAAAGGGAGATGTGTAATCCCCAGGGGCATTATATTCCTTCAGAGTTCTTTGCCTCTCAGCCATTACAGCTGGCTCAGTTTCAACAATAGGGGCTGGTGTGGTATTTTTTAGTCTAAGAACTCTTTCAACCTCAGGATTTAGAGGTTCTAAAGCAGGGTTAAGGGTCCTTCTACCAGGCATACATACACAACAACAGGTAAAGAAAATGCTCATAGCACACAAAAAATTTACAAACAAAATTTACAACTAAACTATTGACATGGAATTCAACTCAAATGGATTGAGTTTTAAGGCAAAAGAAGTGTAAACAGAGCTAGCTAAACTCTAGCTACAACTCTAGCTTTTCCCTGCTGCTGTTGTCCAAGTCTGTAAAAATTTTAACAAAAATTAGTAGTACTTTTTGTGCTATTAAAGGCATAGCTACAAATAATTTTTTAGACTAAAATATAATACAACTCAGGTCTACTAAAAAGATCAATATCCAAGGCAGCGGTGCCAAAAACTTATCGGTTACTTTAGATTGCTACTTTGTTATTGGTGAGAAAATAGTGGTGAAGAAAAATAAATCAAAAAGTGAAGAGATGGAAATTAGTTAAAATAATAAGTCTGAAATACACAGCCTGCAAGATACAGGGCTCTTGTAGCAAGTTTTGAGTAAGTAAGAGTTTGTTCCACAGAAATTGATCTAGAACCTCCAGATCTTGTTATAGATCTGACAATCCTAGAGAAAGGGAGTTGAGTGTCATAACTACAGTAAATTAGCACTAAAAGAAGAGAAATAAAGTACAATCCTATCCTAAAGAAAGGGTTATGAAGAAGGTGGTGATGGTGTGTGTTAAAAATAAAGATAAAAATGATGGGAAGTAGGCAATTAAGCTAAGTCTACTTTAGTTATGTAACTCAGATTTAGGGTTGTCTCTGTAGCAATCCCTCAGATGGCTACAAGCACATCTGCAAAGAAGATGTATCTAACCCAACTCTTATGATTTGACCTGGTCTGTTAAGGCTATAACCTGTCCACGTCAATGGTCACAGGTTATCCAATGGAGAGGATCAAACCATATGAATTAGATCAGAAAACTAATCTGATCTAATGGAATAGATTGATCTTAAGGCTATATAACCTGTCCACTTAAATGGTCACAAATTATCCAATAGATGTCCTCCACCCAATGGCTCAAATCAGATCATTAAAATCATTGCAGACACCATGTTTGCCAGGCCATAAGCACAGACATCCATGGGGGCAAATAGCTCTTGAAAAATCAGTTGAAACCACAGTTGTTCAAAGGCTATTTGGAGATTTTAAATGCAGTTGATCATTGTCACTAAAGGCTTGCAATGACTCAGCTCACAAGTCTATAATCTTTATAGAGAAATCACATCTAACATCAGATGTTGGTCAAGTAAGGCAGAGGGGAGCTTATTCTTGCAACAACCTCTCACAAGGCTACAAGCTTAAGTGCAGAGGAAAAGAATCCCTCTCAGATCTGTGGCTTGGAATCACCCTAGGGCTATAGTCTGTCCACTTAAATGGTCACAGGCTATCCACAGAGGTTATCCACACTATAGGGGATTGAGATGGAACATGAAAATTGCTGCAGCCACCATGGTTACAGGGCTACAAGCTCAAGCTTCCATGGGATTTTCAAATAAGCTCAAGTCCTAAATGTATGGTATAGATTGAACAAAACTATAAACAAATAGGAAAATAACAGATTGAATAAGTATTTAAAATATAAATTTCATTGATCAAACAATACTTACAATGAAATTGCTCAAGGCAGCAGCCTTGTGCATAACAGCTCTCAACAAATTCCTAGGACTACAAGACCCATTACAAAAATTGAATAAAACTAAGCCTAATTGCTTACAGAGATCATAGCCAGCAAGTGCTGGACTAAGGAAGAAGAAAAATGAAAAAAGAAGGTGATCAAACCCTAACCCTAATCTGCTTGACCTCACAGCTGACTAAGGTTGAAGGAGAGATATTTTTTTAAGTTAAATTTATAGCTTATATATACTCACTCACTAATGCCTTGGACAAGAGAAGATTCAATCCTAATTTTCTAATAGATGTAGCTTGGTTAAAACCCTTGGATGCCTTGGGATGTGTGCATCAAGATCAGGGCATCGGGATGTGTGCCCTAGACTTGGGAAAATCCCCAAAAGGTCCTTGAATATAGAATGAGAAGTGGAGAACCCAAGCTTCACGTGGCTGGCTTTGATTCTTTAATTCATTCGTGCAGTTGCAGAGTGCTCACGAGGTAAAATTTTACTTGAAAAGCTCCTTGCTCATGTAGAAGACTTTAACTTATCGTATAGCTACTCTGCCCTGCAATGCTGTCGAGAGATAGAATTTGCACGCTTTGGCTTTGCTCGTGTAGTGGAGCTTCAGAAATTTCTGTCACGAGGGTCTTGTGAAGTAAAGATTTGATCTCGCTTGGCTCCATGTGTAGTGCATAGCACAACTAGCTAGGTAGAGTTTTAGCTTTGACGCGCGTGAGAATTTATGGAGCTCTCTCTCCTCTTGAGCTGCGCGGGCTTTCTTGATTCTTTTGTGCAAATTAGTCTCGCGAGATTGCACGCGTGGCTGATATAAGACTAATCCCAGCGAGAGCTTCACAAGCTAGATTTCTAAAGGCTTTAGTGCGTGAGTGCTGCATGAGGTAACTCTGCTGTAGACTTAAACAACGCGAGACACAGTTCTGACTGCCCAAATTAATAACTCTGCTCCTCTGCTGCAATGCCTATACTGCTGTTGCAGCTTTCTCCACTCACGTCCATACTTCTCTCATCTGTAGAACTTCTTGGGTCCACCTTGGCATGCAAAATAGTCACCATGGTGTGTACCACCATGGTGTTCCATCAGTCTTTGGTCCAACAGTCCTCCTTGGCTTAAATTCTCTCTTTTGGGCATTAAAAGCATGGACTTTGTACTAACTGTATTTGTTATTACTAACTACAAATATACTAAACAAAGAATTATTAAATAGCTCTAAGGTGTAGTAAAGGCTAGGTTAAGAGGTGAAAAGTGGTACCTTTCAGTGAATAACAATATCTGCTCCCGCTCTTTTCTCATTCCTCTGCTCAGAAAATCTTTTGATCCCGCTGGCTCCACCAGGTACATTCTTGCTCAGGCGCCCTTCTCTGATGGCGTCCTCACAATGATTGGTGTTTTTAACTAGGTCAGTGAAGCTAGATTGCTGCTGGTAAATGAGGAAATCCAAGATAACTGGCAATGTATTCTTTGAAATTATTTCTATTTGTTCGTCATTGGGTATCCTATTCCTCACCTGAGCAGCCAAGGCTCTCCAATGCCCTAAATAATCGTTGAAGGTTTCATTGGGGTTCTGCCTCAATCGGGCCAAGTCTGACTTATGCAGTTTAATGCCTATATTATAGACATACTGCTCTTAAAACAAGTGCATCAAGTCTTTATCATAGATGGTTCTAAGGATGTGAAGCACCTCAAGGCCAGACTAGTTAAACTCTTCTGAAAGACCTTTATCAGTAGCCTTTCATCCCCTCATTATTGGCATATATCCCCACAGTAGGACTTGAGGTGTGCAATAGGATTGCCAGTGCCGTTATACTTATCAAAAACTAGTATTTTAAATTTGGGGGGCAAGGGAACCTCAGCGAATAAACACAAATCTGAGAAGTCCGTGGCATAGATTTCAGCACCACCAATTTTTAATAACTGCTTCTAAATTTTATCAAGCTATTCTTTCAACTGCTCTGATTCCTTAGACATGGGGGCCATCTTCTCAATAGTCGGTCGGGATTCACTCTGGGCTATTAAGGGGTTGGTGGTCATAGGTGGAGGATTAATGTTGGCCACTGCCCTGACATAAGCCCCACCGTTCCTAATCTCGTCCTCTTCATACTGCTGGTCTACATATGGTGCAGTGAGCGTAGGATTCTCCGATTGGTGTTGTATGGACTGAATGGGAATGGACTTAATGGGAGTTGGGTGAGACCATTGAATTTGAGGCAAATTTTACTGGGTGATGGGGTGAGTGGAAGTTAAATTTTGGGTCTGATGGGGCCATTGGGTATGGGAAAAGTCTTAGAGATGGCTTTGAGGTATAGGGACATGGGTAAATTGGGGTTGATGCAAGGTATGGGTTTGAGCTGGGTATGAGGGCTGAGTGAAATTTTGAAGGAATTGTGATGGGTATAGGTGTGAGGTTTCAAGGTTTGGGCCTTGTTGGACTTCGGTGTAGGAAAAAGGGCTTTGAAGGGTGTGGGCTATAAAGCCTTGAGAGGGTTGGGCTATGAGGCTTTGGTGGGTCTGGCCCATGGGGCCTTATGGTATATGGGTCTGGGCCATAGGCCCTTGGTGGGTGTTATTCACTAAAAAGTACCACTTTTCACCTCTTAACCTAGCCTCTGCTACACCTTGAAGCTGACTAATAATGTTTGTGTAAGTGTGTTTTGTAGTTAGTAATAAATTATGCAGCTTAACACAAAGTCCATACTTTTGGTGCTAAGAAGAGAGAGAATTCAAGCCAAGAATGACAGCTGAGCCAGAGATTGATGGAACACCATAGTGGTACACACCATGATGACTATTTTGTATGTCATAATGAACCAAGAAAGTCAGCAGATAAAAGAAGCATAGATATGAGTGGAGAGAGCTGAAACAGCAGCAGCTGTATAGCAACAGAAGAGCAAATGAGCTATCTCGCATAGTTGAGGCCTCACGTGGCTAAAGCTACAACAAAGCTCCCTCGCACAGATGTTACATATAGCACAATAGAGCTCACAAAAAAGTCACGCAGCTCAGTGAAGGGATTGTCACAGAGCAACCTCTCGCGCAGCAGTTGTGCACTTCAACTGCAATCAACACTTAAAGTACTTGTGGAGCTCTCGTACACTAAGCCTCCAGAAATCCAGTTCGCGAAGTTCTCATGAGGATCAAGGCTTATATCAACCATGCGCACTATCTCGCGAGGCCAATCTTCACAAAGAACAACAGCTAACTCGCGAGGTTCTCGTGTGGCTATGAAGGAGAGAGAGCTCCATAAGCTCTCTCGCATAGCTCTCACACGCCTAGAAGCTTAACCCTGTACCAAGCGAGATGTGCTACCCACTTGGCAAGGAACTGAGCGAGATGTACAGACATCTGTGCGAGTACCTCGCGATAGGAGATTCTGAAGCCCTACTGCGTGAGCAAGCCAAGCACTATAAACTCTTCTGCGTGAGTGCATTCAAAGTTAGAGCAACTACGCGATAATGCCAAGTCCACCTGTGCGAGTGAACAAACCTTCCAAGATAATTCTTACCTCGCGAGGACTTTGCAAGCTGTGCGAAGGAACTAAAGAAGTAAAAAGAAACTGTGCGACAAGCTTAAATCCTTCTATGCAAGAAAGCACCATTTAAAGCCAAATTTTACCTTGCGAGTACTCTGCAAGCCACGCGAGAGAATTAATGTTCAAAAGTCAGCCTCGCGAAGCTCGGGCTTTCCACTTCTCAGTCTTAACTCAAGGACCTTTTGGGGATTTCCCTAGGTCTAGGGCACACATCTCGAAACACTGATCTCAAGGCACACATTCCAAAGCATCCAAGGGTTGTAATAGTGCCACATCTGCTAGAAAAATTAGGGTTTACTCTTCTCTGAGCTAAGACATTAGGACTGAGTATATAAGCTGCGTTTGTAACTTAGAATTATCATCTCTCCTTCAACCTCTGTAGGCTATGAGCTCGAGCAGGCTAAGGTTAGGGTTTGATCATTTTTTCTTCCCAATTTTCTTTTCTCTTAGCCCAGCACTTGCTGGCTAAATCTTTTTGTATGCAGTTAGATGAAGTTTTATTTAGTTTTGTAATGGGTCATGTAATCATTAGGATCCTTGGTTAAGCAGTTGTGCACAAGGCTGCTGCCTTGAGAAATTGTATTATAGGCAATGTTGATCAATGGAATTTATACTTTAAATGTTCATTCAATCTGTTATTTTTCTATTTACTCATAATTTTATTCAGGCTATAGCATGCATTTAGGATTTGGGCTGATTAAAAAGCCCATGAAAGCTTGAGCTCGTAGCCTTAGGACCATGGTGGCACCAGCAATTTACATATTCCTTCTCAGACCTCTGTGGTGAGGATAACCTCTGTGGATAGCATGTGGCCATTCAAGTGGACAGATTATAGCCCTAGGATGATTCCAAGTTCAGATATGAGAATGATTCTTGTCCTCTGCACTTGAGCTTGTAGCCTGGTGAGAGGTTGTTGTAGGAACTTGCTCCCCTCTATGTTACTTGACCAATATCAGATATTAGATCTAACTTTTTCTGTAGTGATTGTAGACTTGAGGGTTGGGTCATTGCAGGCCTTTAGCAGCAATGATCAGTTGTATTTAAGTCCCTAATGGGTTGGAATTCCTATGAATGCCTGCTAGATCTGTAATAGATCTGGGGAGCTTATAGCCTGGTAAACATAGTGTTTGCAATAGTTTTAATGCTCTGATTTGACCAAGTTGGGTGGAGGACATCTATTGAATAACTTGTGACCATTTGAGTGGACAGGTTATAGCCTTAAGATCAATTTACTCCATTTGATTGGATTAGTTTTCTGATTTTCTTCTTGTGCTTTAATCCTCCCTATTAGATAGTCAGTGACCATTAAAGTAGACAGGTTATAGCCTTAAGGGACCAGGTTGAATCATAAGAGTGAATTGGATGATTCTTTCTTGCCGAGGTTTTTGATAGCACATCATCAGCAAGGATTCCTACAGAAGTAGATCTAGATCCGAGTTACAAAACTGATATGAATTTGGCCTAATAGTTTACTTCCCACCATTTTATCTTTATTTTAACACACCACCACCACTTTCTTCATAACCCTTTCTTAGGATAGGGCTGTACTTTATTTCTTTTCTTTTTAGTAAGAAATTTAGTGTAGTTGTGACTCCCTTTCTTTATGATTGTCAGATCTGTAGCCAGATCTGGAGGCCTATTATTATAGCCCATTTTGGGTTCTAGATCAATTTCTCTGTGGGAAAAAGTCTTACTTAAAACTTGCTACAATAGCCCTGTATCTTGCAGGCTGCGTATACTCTAGGTTGCTGATTCCATATCCAGTTCGCTCCACCTTTGTCTTCTGAATTTTACCATCTCATCACTTTAATAACTTCAACAAGCACCTGGGTATTAAACCAACAAGTTTTTGGTGGTGCTGCTGCGGATATTGATCTTTTTAGTAGACCTGAGTTGTACTATATTTTAGTCTATAAAATTCTTTATAATTGTGCCTTAAAGAGAATAAAAAGTGCTACTAATTTTTTATGAAATTTTTGCAGAATTGGACAACAACAGCAGGGAAAAGCTAGAGCTGCAGCTAGAGTTTAGCTAGCTATGTTTACACTTCTTTTACCCTAAAAACTTAGTCCCTTGATGTTGAATTCTCTGTAATTAATTTAGTATAAATCTTTTTAGTTGTTAATTTGGTTTGAGAATTCTCTGTGTGTTGAGCATTTTCTTTACTTGATGAGTTTGTGTGTATGCTTAGAATAAGGTTCCTTAACCCTGAGTTGGAACCTCCAAATCCTGAGGTTGAAAGGGTCCTTAGACCAATAAACACCACACAAGGCCCTACGATTATAACTAAGCCAACTGTCATGGCTGAGAGGCAAAGAACCCTGAAGGAATACAATGCACCTGGGGATTACACATCTCCCTTTTGCATACAATTCCCATAAGTTGAGGGAAACTATGACATCAAGTCCTCCACCATTAACATGTTGCCATCTTTTTATGGGCTTAGTAAGGAAGATCCTTATAAGCACATTGACCAATTTTTGACACTTTGCCCCACTTTCAATATTGCTGGCTTAGAACCTAAAGCTACCAAACTAAGACTTTTTCCTTTCTCACTAAAGGACAAAGCCAGCACCTGACTCTCTAAGCTCTCAGCCAATAACATTCAAACATGGAGTGACCTCCAAAGTCAATTTCTAGCTAAATTCTTTTCCATGAATAAAACCAGCTAGATGAGGACAAATATTTTGTCATTTACTCAGTCCTCAACTGAAGATTTTTATAAAGCATGGGAGAGATTTCAAGAGATGTTAAAACAATGCCCCCACCATCAAATTCTACAGTGGCAATTAGTGCAAGTATTTTACCAAGTAATTAATCCCAAGAGTAGGGATATGGTGGATGCCTCATGTGGTGGTAGTTACCTCCACAAGACAGCTGATGAGGCTTGGCAGCTGTTTGACATCATAGAAGAAAATTCCATGCAGCAAGAGTCACTGTCTCACAATGACAGTCAGACCCCTACTAAATTAGTGAAAGAGTCCACCCCTAGAGGTGGAATGTATGAAGTTAAGGTGCAAAGTGAGTTGGAGAGGAAGGTGAACAATTTAAGCTTAAAGCTTGACAAATTGAAGAATGTGATGTAGCCTAGAATGGTTGTACAAGTTGAAGAGGCATATCTGATATGCCAATCTCTCACACATTCACTTCAAGATTGTGCATCAGCCAACTAATTCCCTGGTTTAGTTATAGAGCATGCCAATGCTGCCCAAGCATATGGGCAGCAACCTGCTGGGTACACATAGAGAAACCACCCAAATTTGAGGTGGAGACCAGATACATACCCTTAGTCCCAGCAGCAGCAGTTGGCAGCTCTATACAAAGCCCGTCACTAATTTAACCAAGGATACCCACCAAGATAGAATTTTCAGTTGCCTACCCCATAGCCCAATCAGTCGGTCTTGCCCCCACAACAGCCCAGATCCTCTTCCTTTGAAGACAAAATGCTGGCATTTATGCAGAATTTGGAAAACTTGGTCCAAACTGTGAACTTTCATGAGCAAAGTATTAAAAAATAGAGGACCAATTGGGTCAAATCTGTAATGCTTTGAATAGGAGAGAGGAGGTCAAATTGCCTAGTCAGCCCTTGGTCAACCCTAAAGGGCAGTACATGATTGGAGAAACATTCTCTACCCATGAGGAGGCTAATGCAATCACTACCCTAAGGAGTGACAGGGTGGTTGATAATTTAGTGGGTAGGGCAACTGAGGCGGTCATGGAAAGTGAAAATGAAAGAAATGAGAGTGGTGAAGAACCAAAGAAGTTAGCCCCTGCTGTGGATCAGCAAGGGCAAAATAAAGGAGTTGATGTTGAGCCCCAACAATAAATAATAAATGAAGAAAAAAGAAAAAATTAAAAATTTGATCATTATGTGGTTAGGCATGCAGCTGTGACACCAGCAGTCCCACAACTGTCATTTCCTCATGCATTAGCTGGCCCATCTCCTTTCGATAAGGGGAATGCTCAAATAGAGGAGATGATGGAGACCTTCAAGCAGGTCAAGATCAATTTGTCCTTGCTTGATGCCATAAAATAGGTCCCTGCCTATATCAAATTCTTAAAGGACCTCTGCACACAAAAGAGGAGAGCAAGGGTGCAGCTCTCCAAAAAGGTTTTTGTTGTTAAACATGTTGAATTAGTTCTGTCCATTACCACACCTGAAAAATTACAGGACCCAGGGGTACCTACTATCCCTTGCATAATTGGAAACCACACCATTGGAAGAGCCCTCGTGGACTTAGGGGCCAGTGTGAACCTGCTCCCATATTTTGTGTATGAGGAACTAGGTTTGGGGGAGCTAAAAGCCACATCTGTTGTGCTCCAACTGGCTGATAGGTCTGAGAGGAGACCTGTGGGTGTGGTGGAGGATGTTTTGGTGGGGGTGGACAAGTTCTACTATCCTGTTGATTTTCTTGTTTTGGACATGGACCCTTGCAAAAGTAAAGCCCCAATTCTTGTCATCCTTGGAAGGCCATTCTTGGTCACTGCAAACTTACATACAATGCAGGTCAGGGTGATGGAGGTGACCTTTGGGAACATGAAGGCCCAATTAAATGTGTACAATGCTGCTAGGCAACCTCAAATGGACATTGAAGACTGCTGTATAATAGATGTACTAGATGACCTTGTGGAAGAAGAATTATCTAATCTACTAGATTGGGGTAATGTTAATGATGACCTAAAAAATATTTGGAGTTTGGTTGAGGAGAAGGCCTAAGTTCTCATGACAGAAGACAACTCCAAAATAGAGTCTTCTTTGGACCTAGTGCAGCATTCCAGTTGGAAACCTACATTGCTGCCCCTTCCTCAAATCACTAAGTCACCTTTGTTGCCTTCCATTAAAAGTCCCCCTGAGCTGGAGCTGAAACAACTCCTAGCCACATTAAAATATGCCTTCTTGGGCAGAAACAACAAGCTTCCAGTGACTATCTTCTCTCACAAATGAGCAGGAGGAATTATTGAGTGTTTTCAAGAAGCACAAGAAAGCAATGGGGTTGATAATAGCTGATCTTGGAGGCATTGATGCCTCAGTTTACATACACAGAATTCACCTAGATGAGGGTGCTAAACCCTCTAGGGAGATACAGAGGAAGCTTAATCCTCACATTTAGAAGGTGGTCCTCAAAGAGATAGTGAAACTGTTGGATGCAGGGGTAATTTATCCCATTTCAGATTCAGAATGGGTGTCACCTATCTAGGTGGTACCTAAAAAGTCAGGCATAACAATTATCACTACTGATTCTGGGGAGTTGATGCCAGTCAGGGAGACCACTGGCTGGAGAGTTTGCATTGACTATAGGAAACTCAACTCTAAAACCAAGAAAGACCACTTTCCCCTCCCTTTTATTGACCAAATTTTAGATAAGCTGGCTAGGAAGACATTTTACTGTTTTCTTGATAGATACTCAGGGTATATCCAAATCTCTGTGTATCCTCATGATCAAGAAAAAACTACTTTCACATGTCCCTTTGGCACTTTTGCTTACAGAAGGATGCCTTTTGAACTGTGCAATACCCCAGCCACATTTCAGAGGTGCATGCATGTAGTCTTTTCTGATATGATTGACAAGTTCCTGAAAATCTATATAGATGATTTCTTAGTTTATGGGGATAGCTTTAACTAGTGCTTGAGTCACCTTGAGCTGGTTTTACAAAGATGTGAGGAGACTAATTTGGTCCTGAGCTGGGAAAAGAGTGGTGACACAAGGAATTATATTAGGCCATGTGGTCTCTCACAAAGGAATAGAGGTTGACAAGGCTAAAGTGAACTTGATTTCACACTTGCCCCTACCTAGGACTATCAAATAAATAAGATCATTTTTAGGACATGCTAGATTTTACAGGAGGTTCATTAAGGACTTCAGTAAAATTGCACAGCCATTGTGTCACATGCTATGTCAGGATGTGCCATTTGACTTTTTTGCTGAGTGTCTTGAGGCCTTTGAGGTCTTAAAAAAGTGCCTTACCAATGCTCCTGTAATCCAGGCCCCAGATTGCTCACTCTCCTTTGAGCTGATGTGTGATGCATCAAACTTGGCCATAGATGCTGTCTTAGGACAGAGGAAAGATAAGCTGCCTGTAGTGATTTATTATGCTAGCAAAATACTAGCTGAAGCTTAGCTCAATTACACTACCACTGAGAAGGAGTTGCTTGCTATGGTGTTTGCTGTGGACAAGTTTAGACCCTACTTGCTGGGGTCTAAAATTATTATTTTTACTGATCATTTAGCCCTGAAATACCTATTGGCTAAGAAAGATGCCAAGCCAAGGTTGATCAGATGGATCCTCCTATTACAGGAATTTGATCTTGAGATCAAGGATAAAAAGGGAGTTGCGAATGTGATGGTTGACCACCTCTCTAGAATTATTTTGGAAGAATGTGTAGCAACACTTGTCAATGAGCTGTTCCCTGATGAGCAGCTGTTTGCCATACAGTTTAGTGTGCCCTGGCTTGCACATATTATGAATTTTCTGGTTGTTGGTAGGATCCCCCCTCACTGGTTCAAGATGGACAAAGACCTATTTTTCTCTCAGGTCAAACATTTTCTGTGGGAGGATACATACCTCTACAAGCATTGTGCAGACCAAGTTGTTAGGAGATGTGTGCCTGAAAGTGAGTTCCACAATATTCTTTCAATGTGCCAGGAGCAAGCCTGTGGAGGTTATTTTAGTGGCAAAAAGACTGCAGCAAAAGTGCTGTAATGTGGCTTTTATTGACCTTTGTTCAGAGATGTAAACATACATTGCAAGGCCTGTGAGAGATGTCAAAGGTTGGGGGGACATTTCCAAGAAAGAATTAATGCCATTGTAGCCAATCCTTGTGTTAGAACTTTTTAACCTCTAAGACATTAATTTTATGGGCCCCTTTCCTCCTATGGGTTTCAACTTCATACTTGTGGCAGTGGACTACGTGTCTAAATGGGTGGAAGCCATTGCCACAAGGACCAATGACCACACAGTTATCCTTAAATTTTTGAAGGACAATATCTTCTCAAGATTTGGCATCCCCAGGGCTATTATTAGTGATGGGGAGAGCCATTTCTGTAACAGGCCTTTTGAGAATCTGCTCAAAAAGTATTCTGTTACCCACATAATTGCAACCCACTACCACCCACAAACCAGTGGGCAAGTTGAAATTTCTAATAGGGAGATCAAGCATATCTTGGAGAAGACTATGAGGACTGATAGAAAGGATTAGGCACAAAAATTGAATGATGCTTTGTGGGCTTATAGGACTGTCTATAAGACCCCTATTGGCATGTCCCCCTTTAGGCTGGTTTATGGCAAGGCCTGCCACATACCAGTGGAGTTAGAGCACAGAGCCTATTGGGCTATAAAAACATTGAATTTCGATCTAACTATTGCTGGTTCTTGTAGAAAATTACAACTGGCAGAGGTTGATGAGATAAGGCTAGAAGCGTACTCAAATGCCAGAATATACAAGGAGAAATCAAAAGCATTCTTTGACAAGAAGCTAATGAGGAAGGACTTCAATGCTGGTACTAAGGTTTGGCTTTTCAACTCCAAACTAAATTTTTTTTAGGAAAGTTAAAATTCAAATGGGATGGACCTTACACTGTCATTCATGCCTCCTCATCTGGTGCTATGGAGATCTTGGATCCTATGTCTGGAAAGATCATGAAAGTGAATGGTCAAAGGCTAAAAATTTATGTAGAACATTTAATGGAGCCTCCTCAGACCATTCACCTACATGAACCTCCCACTGCTCAGTGATCCACAACTTTGTAACATATGTTCCATATGAGTTGAATGCTTTGTTTTGTTTTGTGTCGCTTAGAAAATTTTCAATTACTGCTTTTAGGGTGATGATTTGCGTGTGTTTGATTTTGTTTTGTTCTGTTTTGTTTTGAGTACAAGTGCATATTTGTCATCTGAATTTGATGTCCATGTCTATTACTGATGGTTGAGGTACTCTCATAATAAATGTCATGAATTTGATTTGAAATACTATCTTTAGAATTATGCATTTTTGATGTCTAAATGTTGATAATGAGCACACAATGATAATGATGAAATGGAGCACATGTGAAGAATTTGGTGCTGATGCACAATGGATAGGTGCATAACAGTATGGATGCACTGGCCAATGTGCAGTACCGAGGTTAAAATTTGTTTTCTCACGAGGCTAAATGGCTAGAATTACACACTCGTGAGCTACTTGAAGCTTTCTCACGAAGTTCTGATGAAGATTTTATACCGCGCGAGAGCTTTGTGCGTGAAAGAGCACCTGCTGAGGCCTGATAGTGAGCCCCGCGAGGCTCTAGCTTCGCAACAATATGGAACTCCGCAAAGAAAAAAATTCCCAGCTTTTCAAACTTGCGAGGTGCCTGAGACTCAGATTTTAAGCCTCGCAAGGCCTTGCTACTCTAGCTGCGCGAGGGATGCAAGGGTGCCTCACGTGCTACGGCCCAAAATCAGCCCCGCGCATGACTTCGCGAAGCACATAGAGCCTCTAAATCTGCCCTCACGAAGTTATACATCACAAATGCGTGAAAGATAAACAAGATATCTCGCGAACACCTCACGAGGCTCTGTTCTCCTTCGCGCTAGCACTTCTCACGAGATTGAATTCATAAGTGCGCGAGAAGTCTACTTCGCGAGAACCTGGCAATAGCCGCACGAGGCTTGGGATCCGCCTTATAAACACTGTGATTTTCTTGATTTTCTTTATTTCATATCTTTTTATCCTAACTTCCATTGAGCAAAACCGAGCTTCCCTCCCCCTTCTTTCTTCACTACAGCCTAATCCACTCCACCTCCAACTGTGTCCTCCTACCATTTTACTCCCCATCACTTGCTTGTCACTTTGAGCTAGGTTTGGGGGGATTTGAACCTTTGTGCAATGTGCGAGGTGGAACCCTAGCTTCAGTTTGGTAAGATCTCTCACTCTCTCTATTGCTTTGATTGATTAGTAATTTAGAGTTAAGAAGGGAAGCTTTGGGTGTAATATTTTCTATGAAGTGTGCATTTCATACTCTGAGAGTTGCAAACCCTAATTTGGAGAAGTGATTAGCCATGGCCACGGGTTCGAAGTTTATTGACACATTGGCTACCATGCTCAACCCTCCACACACTGGCACCACTGAGGCAACTCAAAAATCAGTAAAGATTGCAGAGGCCTCCATAGTGGAGACCTCTGAGATGCTTATTCAAATGACTGAGCCCCAAATGGAGTAACCAATTGAGAAGAAATCTACCGCAGCGAAGAAGGGCAAGGGTGTGGCCTCTGAGGCCCAAGGTGCTAAGAAGAAATCTGCCCTAAAGAAGAGGGCCAGAGAGCACCCACCTGCCAAAAGCCCTAAAAAATCTAAGAAGAAACAGAAAAAGGGCAAGGAAGTGGCCCAAAAGGTCCCTGAGGGTGCAGCTGGAGAGGAGGAAACCGAATACCTTAGAACCCCCTCTAAGTGGGTGGCTGCCATTAAGCTGGAGGCTGAAACAATTTCTGACAAAGTTTATTTTGAGGAGCTACTAGAGACATCAGCCTCCATTCAGTACCTGACCAAGACAAATCTACTACCCTTGTTGAGGCCTCCACTACAGCTAGTCTTCCCTAGACTAGTGCAGCTATTTTTTCAGAATATCAGGATCAAGACTAGGGATGATGGGAATCCAGCATTGCTGGTGTTGATTGATAAATTGGAAATGCTTTTCAATCAAGCTGTAATAGCAGAAATACTTGGGATACCAGCCAAGTATAGCTCGGAGTGTCGCTTGGATCCCCCTTTTACAGCCACCATCTCAGAAATAGCCAAGGAGCTGACTGGAAGAGTCACAGCCTTTGGAACCTCAATCAGGAAGAGGGATCTGCACACAAACCTCAGATTTATGGATGAGGTATTGAGGAAGAATGTGTATTGCTCTGGCCATGAGAAGGAGAGGAGGTCTCCCATTGTGGATGCACTCTACTCATTTCACATGACTCACTACTTGGATGCTACCAAGTTGATCCATGAGGGGATAACAAATATTCACGAGAAGGTGAAGACAAAGAAGAAATCTTACTCACTTCCCTACTGCAGGCTCATTATAACCTTACTGAAGTTGGGGGATACCAATTTCAAATGGATGAGAAGACCATCCCCTTGGCCCCCAGAAAATGTGGAAAGAAATAATGGGGGATCAGCAGCACTTTAATTGAGAAGAAGAAGAAGACATGCAAATATGTTAACTCCAGCAACCCTTACATTCCAAAAGCATCTGCTACTGCTGTTGCTGCCTTTGTGGCTGCAAGCTCTGCTGCCCTCTCTCAGGTAGCCCATTCATGTGTGCCAGCCAACACCACCTCCACATCTGCAGCCATTACCTCACCGGCCACTCCTTCACTCTCCATGCCAGCCACTACTCCCTCAACCCTAGCCTCTCAACCTCCCATAGTCCCATTACCTTCACCCCAACCTATTCTACCAACTACCACAGCTACCATACCTACTGCTATCTTAACTATACCCCCACCCATCACATCAGCCACACCAGGCCCATCCATCCTTACCGCATGTGATGAGACTATACCTGTACCTCCAACATGCCCACATGTGCTAACCACCTATAAAAAGAAAAGAAGATTAACCAAAGCTCACCAGGAGCCCCAACCCACCTCTATCTCCCAATCTACTCCAATTCTTGAAACCACAACCATCTCATTTTCACCTACCCATGACCAAATCCCTTTTTCAGATGAGGGATACTTAGTCATGATGTCCTCTATCATAGGAGACATCAACTATGAGTTTACCCCTCTCCTAGACTCCCACCACCCTCAACAGCCCAAGCCCCTTACCCTGAGCCTCACACCCTTGAAATCCCTCACAGCTCTTTAGCTACCCCCCTCTTAGCCCATTGAAACATCCACACCTTTTGAAGCTGTTACCTATGAGCCTTTAGGCCAATCCATCCCATTTTTACCTACCCATGACCAAATCCCTTTTTCAGAGGAGGGATACTCAGCCATGATGTCCTCTATCATAGGACAAGTCAACTATGAGTTTACCCCTCTCTTAGACTCTCCTTACCCTCCACATTTCACCCGTCCTCCAGATTCACCACAACCCCATCAATTTGCCCCTACACCTCCATCTCCACAGCCCTCCACCTTCACTCAGGCACCCACTTCCCCATTTCAACCAATTCCACTCATCACACCTGATTTTTTACCTCAAATCTTCAACCTATTACTCTCCCTTCAAATCTAAGTGTTGGCCAACTTTCAAACCCAATCATCCATTGCGGCCAACCTTCACGCCTTGACCTCTACCCTCCAAAACCAGACCTCAATTCATACTAGCCTACAAGCCATCCAATCCACATTGTTCCTTTTAGCCCAACTCTCAACCCTAGCTGTAACCACACCTACACCCATTGAACCTGTTCCCATTATCCCTCTAACTACATTTACCAATGCCTCCACACAAACTGACCTTGAACTTGAACCAGAACCAGAACCTGAACCTATCCCTATCTAGTTGCCCATTATTCCCCTACCTGATACCTCACCTGCTGTAGCAACCTCTAATATTGCAACAGATGTGAAAGACCTAATCCCAACCTCTTCACTTCCAACCCAAATAGACCCGGAGCCTGAACCTGCAGTCCATACCCTTTACCCTCACTATTCACCCCACCCATGCCATCATCCGACCCCTCTCCCCAGCTGTCTGGCTCTTCCTTCAGTAATGACCAGCCCATCCTACACGCCTCATCTTTTCCATTCCTCCATACTCCACTCTCCTCCGCCCATGCAAACAAGCTCATACTTGAAAAAAGATGTCATTAAAGGCATGACTACCATCAGGACCTCCATCAGACAACCCTATGAAGAGAAAATCAGTCGAATGGAGTTGGATCACAGAGTTTAACTGTTGGGTATATCAAAGGGATGGGGTAGAATTTTGATCCAGTATGAAGCTGAAAAGCATACTACAACAATGGAGAAGATGAGAGCAGATGGCCTAGAAAAAAGATTAGCTGCCACTAAAGATGTCGCAAAGGCCACCAGGGAACTCTATGAAACTAGAACTCTGCTTGCTGAAAAGAAGGCAGAAATCCTTGGAAGGAGACTTGCTAAACTAATTGGCACCGCTCCTCCACAAGCAACTGAGCCTGCCCCTCCTGCTAGTTCTACTGCTGCTACAAAAGGAAAAGGAAAAGGACCTCAAGTCAAGTCTGAGCCAGCAGATAATTAGGATGTCTAGATATGCACCTGTAGTTAGTTAGGAAGTTTTTATATAATTTTTATGTAGTTCTTTTCCCTTACATTGTATAACTTTTTATTTTATCAATGAAATATCTCTTTAGTTTAGCTTGTGTGGTTCAATTTATGTCTTTTTGTTTGTTTGTTTTTGTGCGTTTTGTTTAATGCTTTACTTACTTTCTTTTATATTTTATTTTGTGTATGTTCCCTGCTACACATGCCCTTTCATCTTTGAATCAGTGAGGACACTGCTCCTCATAGGTTTGGGGGTGTGGCAAGGATTGCCAATGATATAGTTAACCTAAGTGCAATAGTCTTAACTAAGTGAGGGATAAATAGAATGAACTTCACCTAAGCAATGTTGAAAGTGAGGAAATTTAAACACTGTGCAGGCCTTTTTAATACTAAAATCATTTCAAAATCAATACTTCTATAAGGTGAACATCAAGAAATTTTCTACAAACAGTAGTCAATGAACCAGTAAGGAGAGAAACAGGTGACAATATAGTCCTTTGAGCTCAATTGAAGACCATACCCAGTGAGCTTTGAGCCTATAAATTTTTTTTTTTTTAGGAGTGTCTTTGGCAACTTTCTTCTGTTCTAAGGACTAACTGAGTCAAGACCTTTTTATTAGAAGTTAGACACCCTAAGTTGAAGTTGTTTGATAGTAATCATGACACTAAGGAAAGGTTCAAGGCCTTCATTTGAATAGTTTGAGCCTAAAAGATCAAACCTGTGAAAATACCCTAGTGCATACACTTTTTGAGCCTTAAAGCCTCATTTTTCTTCAACAAATACCTAGTACTTGAACCTGAACCTCTTAACTTGATTCAACCCTACCCTCACTCTGAAAATTTAGAAGGTAAATGAGAGGATGCTGAAGATAGGTGAGTAAAGTTTAACATTTGGTAAAAAGAGAAGAAGAGAGGAGCAGATCTGTAAATAACAGTGTAGCAATTGTATATGTGTGGCAACCATCCTATATATATATATATAAGAAATAAAAATGGAAGATAAAAGAAAGAGAAGTCAAAAGAAGAATTTTATTGGAAAAGTTGAAAAGAAGAGAAGAAGTTGGCCACTTTAGCTCTGAAATTTTAAAAGAAGATGAAGTTGTGCTGAAATGAAGAAGGTGAAGTCATGAATCATCTCCTACCTGTGTTGATTTCTCAATTTTGAATCCCTCTTTACCCCTTTTATTCTTTACAACCCACACCAATAAGCCATATTATAACCTATGAAAAGCCCTTGTTGATCCAAAGTCAAATGAATTGTCATGTGAAGATGAGGGAATGTCTAATCTATGGTGAGAGTACTTTATGACGTCAGAAACTAGAAGGACTGCCTATGCTCATGCTTGCAAACCCATCTGGGGTATGTAACTACTCTTGAGCTTCTGTGAAATGGTACACCTATAAATTCATTTATGAGAGAGAGCCCTGGTAAGCATTGGGTCTGAGATTGAAATCATTGGGGCATTATTTGAATTTGAATTTTGATGTACCGGTAAGCTTAGTACTGTTTTGCACATATTGTTTTCTTGGTGTCAGCTGATTGGATGTGATGAGCATGCATGCATGACTGAGGTGTTAAATCATTTACATACACTACTTTGTAACTCTAATTTTGACAAAGCAAGGGTGGAATGAACTGTATTTATTTCAAACTGACTAACCACTGTGTTGCACTTTTATTAACTGTTTCATTGAGAAGTTTGTGGGTACCTTCACTGAAAACGCTCAGGAGACTTCACTCCTCCACTAGAGATCACTTAGGGGTTTAAAAGGCTTGATGCATAAGCTAAATGTATTCGTGCTCCCTACGAAAGTGGCATTTACATTCTTAGAGTAGCTATTTAAATTTTACTTTGCTCAGGGACTAGCAAAGATTAGGTTTGGGGGTGTGTTATTCATCGAAAAGTACAACTTTTCACCTCTTAATCTAGTCTTTGCTACACCTTGAAGCTGACTAATAACGTTTGTGTAAGTGTGTTTTATAGTTAGTAATAAATTATGCAGCTTAACACAAAGTTCATACTTTTGATGCCAAGAAGAGAGAGAATTCAAGCCAAGAATGATAGCTGAGCTAGAGATTGATAGAAATCATGGTGGTACACACCATGATGACTGTTTTGCATCTCATAATGAACCAAGAAAGTCCAACAGATGAAAGAAGCATAGATGTGAGTGGAGAGAGCTGAAACAGCAGCAGCTGCATAGTCGCAGAAGAGCAAATGAGCTATCTCGCACAGTTGAGGTGCTACCTCATGTGGCTAAAGCTGCAGCAAAGCTTCCTCGTGCAGCTGTTACATATAGCACAATAGAGCTCACAAAAAAGTCACACAGCTCAGTGAAGGGATTATCACAGAGCAACCTCTCGCACAGCAGTCGCGTACTTTAGCTGCAATCAACACTTAAAGAACTCACAGAGCTCTCGCACACTAAGCTTCCAGATCTCATGAAGTTCTCGCGAGGATCAAGGCTTATATCAACCGCTCGCACTATCTCGCGAGGCCAATCTTCACAAAGAACAACAGCTAACTCGCAAGATTCTTGTGTGGCTATGAAGGAGAGAGAGCTCCAGAAGCTCTCTTGCACAGCTCTCGCGCGCCTAGAAGCTTAACCCTGTACCAAGCGAGATGTGCTACCCACTTGACAAATAACCGAGCGAGATGTAAAGGCATCTGTGCGAGTACCTCGCGACAGGAGATTCTGAAGCCCTACTGCATGAGCAAGCTAAGCACTGCAAACTCTTTTGTGCGAGTGCATCAAAGTTAGAGCAGCTACACAATAATGCAAAGTCCACCTGCGCGAGTGAACAAACCTTCCAAGATAATTCTTACCTCGTGAGGACTCTCCAAGCTGCGCGAAGGAACTAAAGAAGTAAAAAGAAACTACGGGACAAGCTTAAATCCTTCTATGTGAGAAAGCAACATTTAAAGCCAAATTTTACCTCGCGAGTACTTTGCAAGCCATGCGAGAGAATTAATGTTCAGAAGCCAGCCTCACGAAGCTCGGACTCTCCATTTCTCAGTCTTAACTCAAGGACGTTTTGGGAATTTTCTCAAGTTTAGGGCACACATTTCGAGGCACTGATCTTGAGGCACACATTCTAAAGCATTTAAGGGTTGTAACAATACCACATCTACTTGAAAAATTAGGGTTTACTCTTCTCTGAGCCAAGGCATTAGGACTGAGTATGTAAGCTGTGTTTGTAACTTAGAATTATCATCTCTCCTTTAACCTCTGTAGGCTGTGAGCTCGAGCAGGCTAAGGTTAGGGTTTGATCATTTCTTCTTCCCATTTTTCTTCTCTCTTAGCCCAGCACTTGCTGACTAAATCTTTTTGTAAGCAGTTAGTGAAGTTTTATCTAGTTTTGTAGTAGGTCATGTAATCATTGGGATCCTTGGTTAAGTAGTTGTGCACAAGGTTACTGCCTTGAGAAATTACATTGTAGGCAATGTTGATCAATGCAATTTGCACTTTAAATGTTCATTCAATTTGTTATTTTCCTATTTGCTTCTAGTTTTATTCAAGCTATAGCATGTATTTAGAATTTGGGCTGAAAAGCCTATGGAAGCTTGAGCTTATAGCCTTGGGATCATGGTGGTAACAGTAGTTTACATGTTCCTTCTCAGACCTCTGTTGTGAGGATAACCTCTGTGGATAGCCTGTGACCATTCAAGTGGACAGACTATAGCCCTACGGTGATTCCAAGTACAGATTTGAGAAGGATTCTTCTCCTCTCCACTTGAGCTTATAGCCTGGTGAGAGGTTTTTGCAGGAACTTGCTCCCCTCTGAGTTACTTGACTAATATAAGATGTTAGATTTGAGTTTTTCTGTAGTGATTGCAGACTTGAGAGCTGAGTCATTGCAAGCCTTTAGCAACAATGATCAACTGCATTTAAGTCCCTTATGGGTTGGAATTCCTATGAATGCCTGCCAGATTTGTAAGAGATCTCAGGAGCTTGTAGCCTAGCAAACATAATGTCTGTAATAGTTTTAATGTTTTGATTTGACCAAGTTGGGTGGAGGACATCTATTGGATAACCTGTGACTATTTGAGTGGACAGGTAATAGCCTTAAGATCAATCTACTTCATTTGATCAGATTGGTTTTCTGATTTTCTTCTTGTGCCTTAATCCTCCCTATTGGATAGTTTGTGACCATTAAAGTGGACAGGCTATAGCCTTAAGGGACCAGGTTGAATCACAAGAGTGAGTTGGATGCTTCTTCCTTGCCGAGGTTTTTGATAGCACATTAGCAAGGATTCCTATAGAAGCAAATCTAGATCCGAGGTACAAAACTGATATGAATTTGGCCTAGTAGTTTACTTCCCACTATTTTATCTTTATTTTAACACATCACCACCACTTTCTTCATAACCCTTTCTTAGGATAGAATTGCACTTTATTTCTTTTCTTTTTAGTAAGCAATTTAATGTAGTTGTGACACCAAACTCCCTTTATTTAGGATTGTCACATCTATAGCCAGATCTGGAGGCCTATTATTATAACCCATTTTGAGTTCTAGATCAATTTCTCTGTGGGACAAACTCTTACTTTAAACTTGCTACAATAGCCCTGTATCTTGCAGGCTGTGTATACTCTAAGTTGCTGATTCTATAGCCAGTTCACTCCATCTTTGTCTTCTAATTTTTACCATCTCATCACTTTAATAGCTTCAGCAAGCACCTGGGTATTAAACCAACAGTGGGTTTGGGCCATGGGACCTTAGTGGGTCTGGGTCATGGGCCCTTGGATGGTATATGGATGATGGGGGTCTTGGGGGAATGAGGCATGGAGGCTTAATAGGGTATGAGATGGATCCACGGATGTGTGGTGTGAATGAGAGAGGGTGTTTTGGGAGGCCTTCCACCTAGTGCAGGCCTGGACCATCTCCTCCATCATGGCCATTGGAGAGGGATCGGACGGAGATGGTGTATTTAAGAGATGGTGGGGTATAAATGGGATGGATGTGGTGGGAAAATTGGGCATTGCTGCAGTAAAATCGGGCGTGGCTTGGGTAAATGGTGGAATATGGGGTGGGTTAGAGAAATTAGGTGGGGTATTGGTGAATGTGGGTCGATTGGGTGAGAAATGGGATGATGAAGAATGGGTTATAGACGTGGGAGATGTGTGAGAGAAACTAGTCATGGCCCCAATAAAAATGGGCATGACCTGGGTAGATGGAGGGATGTGTGGGGGATTGGGTAAGTTGGATGTGGCATGGGTAGATTGGGCCGGGTTTTGAATGGGTGTGGATGGAAGGTGAGATGGGTTGGGAATGGCTATGGATGAGGGCATGGCTTGGGAAAATAATGGGGATTGGGGGGTTAGATATTTTGGGAGGTGGTGGATGGGAAAATGGGGGCGCCGAATGGGCCTGTAACGGCGAAGGGTGATTGGGTGAGGGGGACGGAAGTAAATATTTCTTCCGTATGGGAGTGAGTCGGGAAATGTGGCGGGTATGAATCGGGATCGGCGTATGCCGGATCCACATCCCATGACATGTCTCGGTATCGGGTATGGTACAGGTGCCTCAGGTGGGGCCCGTAAAGCTTCCTCCTTCTACGGGATGACGGAAGGTGGGATGATGTCGTTGTGCCGGCACCACAAAACTCTATTTTTTGGGGTTTTTGTTTATTTAATTTATTTGAAATTTTTATGTGTGAAATGAATAAGGATTCCGAGGCCTTTGAATTCCCTTCTCGGGTGGCTTTCGTACCCTAAATATGTCTCGCGGCAATGACTTCGAGGCGTTTCAGAAGAATTTAAGGGAAATCCCTTGATCTATTGAAGGCATGAAGATCGACGCAAACAACCCGATCTCCCGGAACGGGTAAAAAAGAAGTCACCTTCTCTTGACTAGCGAGGGCGTATTGGGTGTCGAAAATTGCAGGGCCGAAATTGAGGCAATCCGGGAGGGTGGAACAGGCCACAGATTTGGGCTGCTCTGTCTAACACAGACTTGGCGCAACTAATACATGTACCAGTGCACTTCCGGGGATTTTTACCTTGGTGCATGTATTAGTCGCGCCAAACAAAATATGGTTTTGACAATTTATGACACCAGGGATTTCAGCCCGAAATGAGTCTTTCAACTTGGTTTTTCTGAAAGTTGTGCTTTCGAATCGGGTCTCTCCTCACCGATCCTAAGGGTTACAAGGCCGGTGCGAGTCCGCTAATGCTCACTCTTCTCGGGTTTTATGCTTGGTAACGAGAAGGTTACCCACCCGATATACCTCAAGCGCAAGTGCTTTCTCAGGTACTAGGTGGGCTGGAACATTTTCGGATCATCACCACTAGGGGCTGTCGCCGTACTAAGAACCGAGAATTTGTATGTGTGTCTAAATACCCCAAACCATAAAAATCTACCTCGCAAAAATCAATTTAAGTCCCCCTCATTGGTTCAATTTAAATTTTCAATTTTATAGGAGTTTGCTTATAATTCAAAGACCGAAAGTGATGATCTCGTGCCACCTCTACGGGCCAGCGTCCACTGGCAAAATATGTTTGCGAAAAAAGTAAAGGCGCATGTAGGCCTGGCAAATGGCTAAGGCACTTTAAATGATGTAAAAGTAAAGGAAATTAAATGCAAATCGCAAATAGGCTTGCCAATCGGCTAAGGAACTAAATGACTGAAAAAGTAGAGAAAGTAAAGACGGTGCACAAGTAGGCCCACCAATCGGCTAAGGCTCGTAAATGACGTAAAAGTAGGGGTGAGTAAAAAAAAAAACCAAAAAAATAGTAATAAAACAATAGTAAAAGGTTAGAAAATAAAACTAAATGGCCAAATTCAAGGGGAAGCTCTAATAGCTTTCTCCAGCAGTCGCCACCGATGCAACCGTAGACCTTGCAGGCCCATCGCGACAATGCGCACCCTTAAATAAAAAACTTTAGAGTTGCCACCCAGAGCTTTTGGTGTCTCGAGAAAACCCAAATCAAATTTATAGAGCACCGAAATACCAAAAATTGACTCTGAATCCGGACTATGCCAAAGGCTCTTGGGTAAGGGCTTCGGTTATCGATCGAGAAGGTGTTAGGCACCCGATTAACCCGCTTAATGAGGTCTCTACTTATGGACAAAACATAAATGAAATAAATAAAATAAAAAAGGTCTTTCTCTTGCCTTTATGACACTCAAATCCTATTTGTGCCCCTCCATTCCTACTGAAAATTTAGTGGCGTAACGGCACAAATGAGAGGAGGGAGGAAGAACAGAGAAGGTGGAGGAAAAGAGGAGAGAGCCCGAGCTCTCGGGCCTTTGTTGCACCATTGTGGAGCCTTGCGTCGGCTTGCTTCGGTGAACTTTCATGGTTTATATGGTGAGAATTAGGGTTCTAGCTCCTAGGGCTTGATGGCTAAGAGGTAGTAGAGAGAGAAGGCTAGGGGGTAGCACACACCTAACCTAGAGCTTTTAGATGAAAGGTGGAGCTCTAAAGAGGGTTTAGAAGTTCTAAACTTTGTATGGAAAAGGGGCACTAGAGGAGAGAGGGAGAGGGAGTTCCTAATCTCTATTTTGAGAAAAATTTTAAGCCTTTGTAAAGGGGGGGGGGGGTGCCTCTCTATTTATAGGAAAAGGAGAGGTTAGGATGGTGCTTAGAGGCTAAACTAGGTTAGGAATTAGGTAATCTATCCATCTAAGGTTTCCTAGGAAGCTTAGAAATGTGTGAAAATTAGCTCAAATGATGGATGATAGGTTAGGGCTTTAAGTCACAAAAGGAGATAGGGAAGTGTTATGCATTGAAAAATACCACTTTTCACCTCTTAACCTAGCCTTTGATGGACCTTGAAGCCCACTAATAATCATTTATTAAGTATGTTTTATATTTAGTAATAAAATATGCAGCTTAATACAAAATCTTAACTTTTTGGCCGAAAGAAGAGAGAGAATACAAGCAAAGATGACAGCTGAGCCAAAGCCTAATGGAATACCTTGGTAGTGCTCACCATAGTGACTCACTGTTGCTGATCATCATTGACCTAAAGTCTAGCAGATGACTGAAGTCAGCTGAGAAGGAAGGATGCTGCAATAGCAACAAGTGTAGTGCAGTAGAGTGTCAAGAAACAGACCTCGCAGAGTTGAGGAGCCTCCTCGCGAAGCTAAAGATGCAGTGGAAGAAGCTCTCGCACAGATAGGCAGCGCAACCAAGAGGAGAGCTATAAAGATATCGTGGTGTAAAACCTTCAAAATTCATGGTTGTGAAGCTCTCGCGGATATCAAGCCGCAAAGCAGTCGTGCGAGGAACACAGCGATCCCATATGCATAGAGAACAAAAAGTCACCTCACGGAGTTCTCGCATGGCCCTGGAAGAGAGAGACGCTTAGAATTCCCTTCACATAGATCTCACGCACTCTGGAGCCTTATAAGTTTCAATGCGAGCATAGGAGCCCACCTGTGCGAGTACTTAGTAAGAGAGAGCTCCTGAAGCTCTACTATGCGAAACACCCTGGCCCTCCAGATCATCTCCGTGACAGTATTGTGACGCAAAGCAACTGTGTGATTCACTAAAGGTTTATTGCGCGAATGAGCCCTTTTCATCAGCCAAAGGCAACTCTGCGAAAGCAAATCAACTGTGCGAGTAAACTAACACAGCTACCAGCCCCGCGAAGCACGGACTCTCCACTTCTCAGTTATAACTCAGGGACCTTTTGGGAATTTTCCAAGGCTAGGGCATACTTTCCCATGCATGGATTTTGAAGTGCACATCTCGATGCATTCAAGGGCTATAACAGTGCCACGTTTGCTGGAAAAATTAGGGTTAATTTCTTTAGAGCCAAGGCCGTTTTGATAGAGTATATAAGCTGTACTTAGAGTTTATTATTTTAATCTTTTCTTCATCCTCTGCCGGCTGAGAACTCTAGCACGCTAGGGTTAGAGTTTGATCACCTCTTTTTCCTTTTTTTCTTCTCTCTTAGCTTAGCACTTGCTGGCTAATCCCCCTGTAAGCAGCTAGGTTTAGTTTTATTTTTGTCTTGTAATAGATTTTGTATACATTGGGATCGTGGATGAGCAGTTGTGTATAGGCTGTAGCCAAGAGATAGTTCATTGTAAGTTTTGCTGCTATCAATGAACTACTGTTTTAATGCTTAATCAAATCTATAGATCTTATAGTTTATTTAGATGCCTATAGGATCCATATATTTGGGACTAGCCCATTCAGTTTCTAGTAGATCTATTATTTATCATCTGATTTTTTTTGGTTTGATAGACACATGAAAAGTAATGCTGGATCTGTAGTGAGATTTGGGGAGCTCGGAGGCTTGCTAACCATGGTGGTTGCAGCAGTTTACATATTCTTTCTCAGACCTCTGAGGTATGGACAGACCAATGAGATACCCTGTGACCGTTGTAGTGGACAGAGTATAGCCCTAAGGTTGTGTCCAGTCACATGTTTGAGGAGGATTCTTTTCTCTTGCACATGAGCTTCTAGAGCCTTGTGAGGAGGTTTGTACAGTAACTGGCTCCCCTCTGTCTTACCCAATTGACATCAGATGTTAGATCTTGTCTCTTTGTAGTAATTGTAGCTTGAGGCTGAGTCATTACAGGCCGTTTGTAGCAATGGCCAGCTGAATCTAAAGCCTTATTCAACCTATTGCATAATCCTTTTTTTGGGCACTAGTGAGCAGTTAGTCTTAGCAAAGCACTTAGAATCTTATGGGTTGGAATACTTATGGATGTCAGCCAGGTCTGTGCGTAGATCTGGGGAGCTTATAGCACTGACATTACATAGTACTGTAATAGTATTCATGGCTAGAGCTGGTCCAGTGGCTATTGAAATGATCGATCCACTCTTCTGGATTAGACTAGTGAATTTCTGATTTAACTAATGGGGTTTGACAGACTCTATCGGATACCCTGTGACCATTAGAGTAGACAGAGTGTAGCCCTAAGAGCACCCCAAATGGCATGGGTTAAACTAGGAGCTTATTCCTTGTTGAGGCTCTTAATAACGTCTTAGCAAGGAGCACTGCAGAGACAGACTAAATCTGAGTTACATTACTGTATCATTAGCTCTAGCTCAACCTGCTTCTCATAATTTTTGTATTTTATTTTGATACACACTACCACCATCGTCCTCTTAAACCCTTTCTTTAGGATAGGGTTGTATTTTATTTCTCTACTTTTAGGATTAATTTAGTATAGTCAGATCTATAGCCCAACTCCCTTTCTTTAGGATTATCAGATCTATAGCCAGATCTGGAAGCGTACTATTATAGCCCAGTTTGGGTTCTAGATCAATTTATCTGTGGGATAAACTCTTACTTATCAAAAATTGTTAAATGGACCCTGTAGCTTGCAGGACTGTGTATTTCAGACTTGCTGTACTGACTCATCTCTAATTCCCCACTCTTGATTTATTCTCTCCATTGTTCTTAATAAAACATGCAGCAAGAGTCTCGAAAAATCGACAATAAGTTTTTGGCGCTGCTGCCGGGGATATTAATCTTTTTAGTAGACCTGAGTTGTACTATAACTTAGACTAACAAATTCTTTATAGTTGTGTTTAATCTAGAATTAAAGTACTACTGATTATTTGTGAAATTTTGCAGAAATGGACAGCAGAAGAAGGGAAAAGCTAGAGCTACAAGTAGAGTGTAGCTAGATTTGTTTGTACTTTCTTTCCCCTAAATCTCATGCCATTTATGTTGAATCCCCTGTTATTTTGTTTAGTATAAATCTGTGTAGTTATTACCTTTTTTTGTTTAAAATTCTTTCTGTGTGCTTGTAAGCATTTTCATTACTGTTGGTGAGTGCATGCTCGGTAAAAGGTTCTTAAACCCTGACTTGGAACCCCCAAATCCGGAGGTGGAAAGGATCCTTAGATCTAGACACACCATGCAAAGCCCTGCTATTGAGACTGAACCAGCTACCATGGCTGAGAGGCAGAGGACATTGAAAGAATACAAGACACCTGGGGAGTACACCTCTCCCTTCTGCATTCAGTTTCCTTCTGTTGAGGGAAACTATGAAATTAAATCCTCCACCATCAGTATGCTGCCTTCATTTCATGGGCTGAGTAAAGATCCCTACAAGCATATTGACCAATTTTTAGCACTTTGCACTACCTTCAACATTACTGGCTTGGGGCCTGAGGCCACTAAATTGAGGCTTTTTCCTTTTTCATTAAAGGACAAAGTCAATACATGACTATCAAAGCTCCTAGTCAATAGCATATAGTCATGGAGTGACCTTCAAACTAAATTCCTGACAAAGTTTTTCCCTATGAACAAAACAAGCCAAATGAGGATAAATATTCTATCATTCACTCAGTCCTCAACTGAGAATTTTAATAAAGCTTGGGAAAGATTTCAGGAGATGTTAAAACAATGCCCCCACCACCAAATCCCAATATGGCAGCTTGTCTAAGTGTTTTATCAAGGAATTAATGCCAAAAATAGGGATATGGTGGATGCTTCCTATGGTGGTAGCTACCTCCACAAGATAGCTGAGAAAGCTTGGGAGCTGTTTGACATAATAGGAGAGAATTCCATGCAGCAGGAGTCTCTGTGACATAATGACAGTCAGGTTCCAACTAAAATGGTAAAAGAGGCCACCCCTAGAGGTGGAATATATGAAGTGAAGGTGCAAGCTGATCTGGTGAGGAAGGTGGACAACCTGAGCTTGAAGTTTGACAAATTGATGAATGTGATGCAACCTCAAATGGTTGTACAGGTGGAGGCATGTCTGATATGTCAATCCCCTACACATTATGTTCATGATTGTCCATCTGCCAACCAAGTTTCAGATTTTGTTATGGAGCATGCCAATGCTGCTCAAACCTTTGGGCAACAATCTGCTGGGTATTCTTGGAAGAACCACCCAAATTTGAGGTGGAGACAAGACTCATATCCTTGACCCCAGCAGTAGCAGATGGTAGCTCTTTACAGACCCCAACACCAGTTTAATCATGGTTATCCACCAAGGCAAAATTTCCTGTTACCTGCCCCATAGTCTAACCAGTTGGCTCTGCCCACACAACAGCAGCCCAAGTCCTCTTTATTTGAAGAGCAGATGATGGCTTTAATGTAGAATTTGGGGAGCTTAGTGTAGACTGTCAATTCTCATGGACAGAGCATTAAAAAGATTGAGGATCATCTTGGTCAGATCTGTAATGCTCTGAATAGGAGGGAGAAAGAAAAATTGCCTAGTCAGCCCCTGACAAATACGAAAGGTCAGTTTATGATTGGTGATGCATCCTCTACTCAGGAGGAAGCTAGTTCCCAGTGAGCCAAATATTGGTAATAATTGTATCATATGTATGAAAATTTTGTGTTGAATTGTGTTTTTTAGAAATTTGTCATTTGTGTTTTGTGTGTTATGTTGGTTCGATTGTTTTACTTTGTCTGTGTTTTAATTGTTTGTGAATGAAAACATGTGCCTTTGTATCATCTGAATCGCCTGTGTTTATTGATGAATAGCTGAGATACCCTGATCATGATTTTCATGAAATCGAGCTGAAAAACTACTTTTACAATTTTGCAATGTTGATGAACAGCTGATTAAAAATGGATATAAGCTTTTCATGAGTGAAATGAAGAACCTGTCTGAGGTTTGGTGCCCATGCACAGTGGTTGGGTGCACAACAGCGTGAGGCATCAACTAATGTGCTGCACTAAGATTAAAAGAGTGAAGGCTATGTAAGAAATATTATCTCGCTGAGTTGGAAGGCTTGAATTTACTGCGTGAGCCATCTTTTGGCTTCCTCGCGCGCTAGAACAGCTAAGCACTGATTGTGAAAGTGTCTCGTGGAGTTGCTTTCTACTCCGTGAGCTTAATTTGTGTGAAAAGGATGCCTTCTGGGTGTTCTATGCGAGTACTATGCGAGGCAATTTCCTGAAGCATATCAAGGTCTCACGCACTACAGCCAAGGCCTCAGCTCCACGAAAGGCACTGTGAGGTAGATTGTTCTGCTGTGCGACAGAACCATTTGCAGACTTAAAAGCTATCTGCACAACAATCCTACTCTGTGAGAGCCTTAAGCCAACTCCATCTTAAGCTTTTTCCTCTAACAATTTTGCTCTCCCTAGCTATTCCTGATTACTTTGAGCACGATTTGGGGGGATTTAAGCCACTGTGCACATTTCTAGGTGGAACCCTAGCTCGCATTGGTAAGCTCTGCAACTCTCCCTCTGCGCTTTGATTGGTTTAGTAAATTAGAGAGAGAGAAGATGAATTGTGATATTTTTGGTGCCTACTTAGAGTAATCTATATTCTCTGAGATCTGTGAACGCTGTTTTGAGATTTGGAGCACCTATGGCTAAAAGTTCAAAATTCATTGATACGTTGGCGGCTATGTTAGACCTTACTCCTAGTGACAGTCCTGTGGCCCTTAGGAAATCTGTAAGGATTGTAGAGGCCTCCACATTGGAGACCTCTGAGTTGCCCTCACCAGGTGCTGACCCAATAATTTTGAAGGAAAAGAAGAAATCTGCCCCAAAGAAGAGGGCCAGAGAGCACCCACCGGCTATGAGCCTTGAAAAATCAAAGAAGAAGCAGAAAAAGGGCAAGGCTGTGACCCCTATGGTCCCTGAGGTTGAGGAGGAAGAAAATAATGAATACCTTAGGGTCCCTTCTGAGTTTGTGTCGGTAATTCCACTGGAGGCTGAAACCATTTTTGTTAAAGCCTACTTTGAGGAGCTACTAGAGACCTCTGCCTCCATTGAGTATCTAACCAATGCATCTCTGCTGCCCTTGTTGAGGCCCCCTATGCAGCTAGTGTTTCCAAGATTAGTCAGATTGTTTTATCAGAATATGAGGTTGAAGACTGGTGATGATGGGAACCCAGCACTGCTGGTACTGATTGATAATTTTGAAATGCTGTTTAACCAGTCTAATATTGTAAGGGTACTAGGGATACCAACTGGATATGACCCTAAGTTTGGCTTGGGACCCCCCTGACTGCCACTATTACAGAGATAGCCAAGGAACTAACTGGAGGAATCATGGCTTCAGGAGACTCAATCAGGAAGAGAGATCTATACCACAACCTCAGATTCATGGATGGGGTATTGAGGAAAAATATGTAAATCTCGGGTCATGAGCAAGAGAGGAGGTACCCCATAGCTGATGCCCTTCTCTCATTTCACAGAAACCACTACTTGGATGTAGCCAAGTTAGTGTTTGAAGGGATTGAGGATTTGTGTGAGAAAGTGAAGGTTAACAAGAAATCGCATGCCCTTCCCTACTGTAGATTGATTACTGCACTGTTGAAAGATGAGAAATACCCCTTCAAAAGGGAGGAGGAGACGGTGGCCATGAACCCCAAAAATAGTGGAAAGAAATAATGGGGTATCAGTGACACAATGATGAGAAAGAGGGAGAAAAGGAAGGAATTATTGAGAGAAGCAGCTCCCACCATTCAAGAAGTGGCTGCTGTTGCTGTTGTCACTGCTGAGGTAGCAACCTCTGTTAGGCCAGCCAGGCCACCAACCTCATTGCCAGCACCAACCCCCTCTCCCTCAACTTTACCTACACCCATTGCCCCACAACCTCTACCCTTCATCCACACATTACAACCCCTCATAGGCATAGTACCCTTACCTAAGCCACCCCAGCCCATATCTACCATGGCCACCTTACCCACTATTGCACCCTTACCCCCTTTTCCAGCCCATACTAGCCTACCTGTAAAAGTTGCCTACACTAAGAAAAGAAAACTCACAAAAGGCACAGCCCCTATAGCACCCTATCCCACCTACATTTCCCAAACCATTTCAATCCCTGATACCACCTTCATTCCAGACCCAATACCCATAACCTATGCACTAGAACCCCATACCTTTGACACCCCCCAGCAGTCCATTGAGACTTTCATACCTTTTATACCTATCCCTAGTGAGCCTGTAGACCAATTCATTCTCTTATCCCATGATAGTGAGCCATTTTCAGGAAAAAAAATTTCCACTATGATATCTACTATCCTAGGAGACATCAACCTTGAGTATACACCTCTCCCCGACTCACCTCCCCCCCACACTTTACCCCACCACACTTTACACCACCACAGGCCACTACCTTCACTCATAGACCCACATCTCCCTTCCAGCCAGTTTCATCCATCCAACCCACACCCAATACCATACCAGACCTCTTACCCCAAATCCTACACCTCCTACTATCCCTCCAATCATAAATATTAATCAATACCCAAATCCAATCATCCATAGAAACATATATTAATTCTATAACCTCCACCCTCCAAAACTAGACCTCCATAGAAACCAGCCTACAAGCCATCCAATCTACCTTAGCCACTTTACCCAAACCATCACATTCACCAACTATCCCTACCTCCCAACCTTTACCTATTCCACCCCCTTCCACTTTCACTGATGCAATTACCCAAACTGAGGATGAACCTAATCTAGAGAGCCCACCTGTTGTAGCTATCTCTGATGCTATGACAGATGTGGATTACCTAATACCCATCTCCTCCAAGTCAATCCAAACAGACTCTGATCTGGAGCCCCACCTTGAGCCTCCACACACTATTCCCCAGCCCACCGACCTTTCATTCTTAGCTGACCCTTCTTCAAGTGAGGACCTCCCCTTAATTCTTACCTCTTCTCTTCGCAGTCCTCCATACTCCACCCTCCTTGTAATGCAGTTCCATCCTTACATCAAAATGGATTATTAAAGGAATGACTATTCTTAAAACGTCCTATGAAGCACAGATTCAGCGCCTGAAATGGGATACCGAACAACTGCTTAGGGACATAGGGAAGGGCTGGAAACAAATATTGCGTCTATACAAAGCCTAAGAGAGTTTGGCTGCAAAAGAGAAACTCAATGCTGAACAAGAAAAAATAGTTGTTATAACAGAAAAGTTGAGAGCTGATGCATTAGAGAAAAGGTTGACTGCCTCCAAGGAATTAGGGCACTCCTTATTGCCTGAGCTGAATTGGCTGAATAAAAGGCTAAAATCCTTGAGAGGCAACTAGCTGTAGCAACTGGGAGAGTACCCCCACCACCAATTGTATAGCAGAAAAAAGACAAAGGAAAAGGGGTTAAAATTAAGAATGAACCAGCTGACCCTTAGATAGTTAGTATAGTACACATGTTTTGATTTAGGAGTAGTATGTTCTAAAATCCTTGAGAGGCAACTAGCTATAGCAACTGGGAGAGTACCCCCACCACCAATTGTATAGCAGAAAAAAGACAAAGGAAAAGGGGTTAAAATTAAGAATGAACCAGCTGACCCTTAGATAGTTAGTATAGTACACATGTTTTGATTTAGGAGTAGTATGTTGTAAATACATTTTCTAATATAATGAACTTTCTTTTTGTTACTTCTGTATACCTATTACTTTGTTTAATTTTTGTTTGTCTGTTTGTAAGTTTGTTAATGTTTAAGTGTTCATTCCTTAATTTTCTCTGCTTTAGTGTAGTGTTATATATATCTCCGTTTGTTCACTGCTGTACAACTATTGTCTTTTGAATCAGTGAGGACACTGCTTCTCATAGCTTTGGGGGTGTGGTAGGTTCTGCCAATGAAATAATTAACCTAAGTGCAGCAGATTCAAGTAAGACAGAAATATAATCATGTTCACCTAAGAATCATTAGAAAAATGAGAAATTTAAAATTTTGCAGACCTTTAGGCATTACAAGCTTTTAAATTTTAACTTTTTCATGATGTGAACACCAAGTAAACTCACTTGTATCAGTACTGAGTGAATCATTAAAGAGAGAAAAATGTAAGGACATACTTAAAAATTCAATGAAGGACCATAACCAGTGAGAGTTGGGCTTGTAAAATTTTTCTTTTCCTTCCTTCGAGGAGTGGCTGAGGCAATTTTTCTAGCTCTAAGGACTACCTGAGGCAATGCCCTCACTAAAAGTTAGGCACCTCCAAGTTAAAATAACTGACAGCACTCATGAAACCTATGAAAGGATCAAGGCTTTCTCTTGGACAGTTTGAGCTTAAATAGACCAAATCCTAATCAACTGCCCTTGTGCACACACCTGTTGAACCTTAATTTCTAATTTTCTTCAAAATATAGCTGAGTACTTACACCTGAACCTGTGGATTTGACTCAAACCCACCCTCACTTTGAGAATTCAGAAGATAAAGGAGAAGGAGCTGAAGATGGACAAGATAGGGTCAATATTGGGTGAATGGAGAAGAGATTCCTAAAGTTGAGCAGTATAGTAGCTGAGGAAAGAGGTGACAAGTCACAAACACAAAAATAAAAATAAAAATAGAAAGAAAAATGCAAGAAAAGAAAGAAAAATAATAATGAAGAGGAGTGAGAGAGAGAAAGGGACTGAACTAAAATGGGTGAAGTCATGAATCACCTCCTTCACTTACTGATTTCTCAATTTTGAATCCCTTTTCAACCTTCCATTCTTTATAACCCACTTCATAAGCCACATCACAATCCAGTTAAAGACCTTATGATCCAAAGTTGAAAGTTCTGTCATGAAGAGACGAGTTGTCCAATCTATGGTGAGGATATGCCACTGATACCAGGACTTAGATACTTTACCTATGCTCATGCTTACAGACCCATTTGGGATCTGTAACTACTCTTGAGCTTGAGAGAAAATGAAACTCTCAAGGTCCCTTGCGAGAGTATGCCCTGGTGAGCATTGTGTCTAAAGTTGAATGTATTAGGCATGGCCTATAACCTGATTTTTAAATTATTGATGAGCTCAGTGCTGATATACATGTGTTGTCCCCCGGAGTGACAGCGCGAACATCATCATCACCAACATACCCCAACATTTTTGGAAGAAAGCACCAGTAAAGCCATCCGGGCCCAGGGCTTTATTAGGATGATGAGCAAAACAACAGCTTTTATTTCCGAAGGGGTGACCAATTTGGAAAGGACTCCCTGATCCACTTCAGAAAGCCGATTACTGAAAGTAATTCCAGCAGTTGTAGCATCGAAAGGATCATCAGTTCTATTGAGCAGCTTTTTAAAATAATTCACAGCTTCAATCGCAATGACATGGGGTACTGTTTGGGAGGGTTACGCTACTAATTGTATTAATTTGCTGCCTTGCCGAAACTTTGAAATAGAAGTACTTGGTGTTGGAGTCTCCAAGCTTTTTCCATAAGGCTCTAGATTTGTCGCGCGCAATGGATTCTTCATCAAGGAGGATGCGACGAAGCTTAGAGGAAGCCTCCTTTTCAGCAGTAATAAGGATGCTATCCGAAGGAGAGGATTGAAGCGCGGTTTGGATCTGGCTAAGGTGAGCTTCAGCGGTGTTTTTAGCCTCATGAATGGAACGAAAGACCTTTTTATTCCACTCCTTAAGAACAGATTTGGTGTGCTTTACTTTTTGGGCAAGTTGAAACAAAGGGTTCCCTTTAACTTTGATATTCCAGCAATCCCGAATAAGGCCATTGAAAGACTGATGAGAGGTCCACATGGAGAAGAACTTGAATGGTTTTGGGCCATAATCAGTGGCCTTGCAGAGATGGATGATGATCGAACTATGATCAGACAAGCCAGCCGGTTGGAAGATATCATTGGAGGAAGCGAAATGTTGAGTCCAAAGGGGGTTGACAAGGGCTCGATCAAGCTTGGCTGCGATCCGATCGGTGCTGATGGAGCGTTTGTTATTCCAAGTGAGGGAGTGACCAACAGCTCGAATGTCGTTAAGGCTGCAAGAATCTATGAAGGTGTTGAACTCATCAAGAAGCCTGCTAGGAATGGGGTTCCCCCCTACCTTCTCATTGGAGTATCTGACCATGTTCCAATCTCCCGAGAGAATCCATGGAAAATTAATGGTGTTGCCAATAGTTTTCAACTGATTCCAAAGAAGAGTTCTTCTGCTAGCGATGTTTTCCCCATAGATGGCGGTGAATAGGAACTCATGCTGAAGAGTGGGAACTTGAACTAAACAATGAACAAATTGAGTGTCGTGGGATAAAATTTTTAGAGAAACAACATCTTCATTCTAGCAAAGAAGGATTCTGCATTTTGAATTAATGCTGCCATTCCCGAACATACTCCAATTAGGGCAAATATGACGCCTTACCCGAGTAAAGCTTCTTTCATCCAATTTGGTTTCAATGAGAGCTACCAAGGAGAGTTTGTTGGCTTTTATCCAAGCTTTAACTTCCCTTTGACTCGCATGACCACATAGGCCACGCACATTCCATGATGCACAGATCATGGGGAATTTGTCATGGGTTTGGTGACCTCAACAAGTGGGGCCACATTGTTGTCGAGATGGAATCCACCTTCAGGCTATTTATGAGAGTCAGAGTTGCAATTATCCATTGGAGCTGTAGGGGCATCAGCGCCATGAACTTGGAGAGGCCACAAACTTGAGGATAGATGATTGCTTTCGAGAGAACCCGATTGAACAACCGCAGCATACATTTCTTTATTTTGGAGAAATGTTTCGCAGTTCGAGAGGAGCTGGAATGGGTTAGCTGAAGGCCGTCGGACCTATTTTTTGAGAGCAGATTTTAGGGGCTTATTTGTTGTGGTGCGCTGCTAGGCTTGGGGCTTAGTGGTAGACAGATGGCCTACTGGAGGAGTAAGGGTGCAGGGTATACTGGCTGGTGGGTGGCGGGTTGTTTGCTGGGCATTGTCTACGGGATTGGTATCAATAGGTTTCTGATGGGTGGTGGCTGATGGGTTAGGAAGGGGAAGGGGTGGTTGAGGGTTGGAGAGGGGGGTGCTAGTAGTAGGTTCAGCTGGTGAGGTATGGGCGTCTTGCTCAGTTGTAAGAGCAGGAGCAGGAGCATAGCAGGTAGGGTGGTGTTGATCAGATGTAAATGAGGTGATGGTATTTTGGGCTTGGATTAGATTCCCATCAGCCGTAGTTGGAGGTTCCTGCAATGAATGGGTGATAGCAGCAGCAGGTCAGTATGTACACTCCTTTGGTGTGTGCCCAAAGGATTGGCAGCGCAGGCAAGCCGCTGGTTTCCATTCATAAATGACCTCTTGGCAGAAGGAAATGCCAGATTCAACTTCAATGAGAATCGAATCAAGGAACAAACAATCTAAATTAACCTCAACGCATACCCTTGCATAGTCCATGCGGGTGCGGGAGAAGGTGCCACCATCAATAGAAATTGGTTTCCCAATCACACTCGCTAGCCGACTGAGAGTCTTTGAAGACCAAAAATGCATGTGCAAACCTGGAAAACGGATCCAAATTGGGATAGTGGGGAGGAGTTCTTTTTGTGGATGAAGATCCGCTGACCATTTCCAAAGGATAAGTGGTCGACCAGCAATGGACTAGGGTCCACCTTCTAAGATCTTATTCCGATCATCGGCATTAGATAATTTGAAGAGGAAGAACCCATTGCTGATTGGTAAGACCTCCAGCCCACCTTTGCATTGCCACTTTCGGCCAACTACAATTTTGAGACCATAGATGCTAGGCTTTAGTCCAATAATGTATCCAATTAAGGAGTTAGACCAAGTTGCAGCTTCTTCTTCAAGCTCGACCTTGAGTGGGAGCAATGTAGTGAAGCTCTTTGCCCGTGTTTTTAGCAGATTTACAATGGAAGAGGCTGCTCCAAGAGGCCTTTGGAAAGTTGGGGTTCAGATCTCCATCAGGGAGTGTAGCATCTATGCAAGAATCAGGCAGGGGTAGAGCTGGAATAAAAGAGTTTGAAGGAGGTATTAGATGAGAGTCTGAGGTGATTAAGGGAGAGGTAGTGGGGTTTTTTCCAGGCTTGCAGATCTGATGAGGAGCTGGTTTGGGCGTGAGTGCAGGGAGGTTAGCTGGTCTAGAAGTGTGGGTGTCTGGGTCAGGTAGGCCCAAAGATTTGGGCGGGCAACTGGTCACAATAGGTTTGGGTCAGGTGGCCCAAAAGATAGGGAGTCAAGTGGCCTGAAAGAAATGGTTGGGTTTCTGGATAAAAGAGATGGGTCGGGGGGCCCAGGAGTAGGGACTAGCCCAGGAGGAGTTGGGCGGCTATCAGATTTGGAGGGAGGATTTGAATTAGAGAGGGTACTTACTTTTCCAGTAAGTAGGTTGTCGACCTGGGATTGGTTTAGCGGGCCAGACGTCAGGGTGGGGGGATTGGGTGTTGAGCACCCCACAGGAGACAAAGGATGGACGGTAGGAGATTCCTCAGCTACATCAAGAAGAGAAGCAAGCCTCCTATGCAAGGGAGGATCTCCCACCAATGCAGCAGACAACATAGGTCTTTCCAATGGCATGGAGCTATTGAAGGAGGCTAGCTGAGCTCTCAGCCGTGCAATGTTCAGTTCCTTAGAAGTAGAAGGATCTTTGGAGAAAGCTTTGGACATTCCAAACCCCTGCAGGCCAACCCAGCAAGGTGCAGAAACTTTGGCCGGCACCCTAGTAGCAGCGAAAGCAAGTAGGCAGGAAGAAAAGCAGGGAAGAAGAAGACAACAAGGTGTTGTCAGCCAGAAGGCCTAGCTACCAAACTAGGTAGCTAGGAAGAAGGAGAGGCCAAACCGACTAGCAGAAATGAAGAATGAAACTTCTGGCTTTCAGGAAATTTTGAATTTGGTCTGAGCTCTCTCAACTTCTGTATCCTTCTTTTTATGAAACTTCTCTTCTATTTATAGTCTTCCCCTCTGTCCTCAGATCTGTTTCAACCAATCAGAGCTCAAGGGAATAATTATGTTATTCTGAGCTGCTGATGTGGCTGATTTTACTTCTAGAAGCTCTCCACCAATTGGTCCAAACTAGACAAGTACATATGAGGTGGTTAGAGGGTTCCCATTCGTGCCCATTTGTATTTCAAAAATACCCCCAAGGGTTGTTAACATGCCTTAGAACATGTGCACAGAGCACTGAAGTGAGCAGTTGATGTGGCTGAGTTTGAGAAGTTCCCAAATCATGTTTTGAGAGGTTCAGGGAACCTCTCGACAGGTTCTGAGACTCATTTGTGCTCCATTCGACAGGTTGGCTTAATCTTTCGATAGGTTGCTTTTAGCTATCGATAGGATCTGTTGTACTGTTCGATAGGATGACATCAATACCTAACTGTTGTCCTAGCTCCAGCCATCCTCTCGACAGGTTATAATTCAACCTCTCGGTATCTTATATAGCTCCAAGTGAGTCTTTGATAGGTTTTGTTCTGCTGTTCGACAGGTTAGAGGCACTTCTCGATAGGTTCATATTTAAGCACACAGACCTGTCAACAGGTTGAAATAACCTATCAACAGCTTCAAGTATCCTCTCGACATGTAGGTGGAACCTTGCAAGATCTACTACATCTCTAGGTGACCTCTCAATAGGTTGCAAAACACTAATCGATAGGTTATGCTGCAGCTTAAACCTTTCGACAGGTTCTGTCAACTTGTCGATAGCTTCAATTTTCTTCCTCAGAACCTATTGATGGGTTAATTCAGCTACAGGTCCTCTCGACAGGATGCTTCATTTGGTGTCAACTCCTCAACAGGTTCTGGGAACTTGTTGATCTTTTCATATTCAAGCATCCAAACATGTCGAATGGATGAAATAACCTCTCGAACTCTTTTGCTCTTTGCTTCCACAACTGGCACACAGCTTGGGGTGTTGTCCTTCATCTATCTAGCACACAGTAGCCTTTTGAGGGTTCAATCTTCATCCTTTTGAGGGTCCCATGTGTTCCCAGTTGGATACATGCCATTCCCATAGACCTCTGAGGCTCTATGAACTACTTGATTGACTGGCCTTTTAGGCTGCATGAGCACATATTGAGGCAGCAGGTCTCTTCTTTGGCATTTTTAGATGGATGTCTACACTATGACTGTAATTTATTGCTTAACTATAAAATACACTTTAGACACATTATTAGTCAACTCAAAGGTCCATAAAGGTCAGGTTAGGAGGTGAAAAATGATATTTTTCACTGATTAACACTAATCTATGGGCTTCTTTTGGTATTTCCTATCTTAATTCACTATCAGTCAGTACATTAAATCGACCTTTAAACAATAAGGAACCATCGTCCTTAATCGAAAATTCTGACTGATTTCCAGTGACTATACTTTGACTGATGGTCATCAATTCTGAATCTTTCGGTTGGCCTTCTTTGATCCTATCGAAGAGATTTAAATTGATCTTGATATTGGCCAGAAGTGCCCCCGATTTCTTTACTTCAAATGTCGTGTGACTTGAGGTCAAGTCCTCAAGCAATTTCCATCTCTGTATTCTGGTTACAAGGTGTGATAGCTGAGCAATGGATTTTTGGCTAAGTGCATCCGCCACAACATTCACCTTTCTGTGTGATACTGGATGATGCAATCGTAGTCCTTCAAGAATTCCATCCACCTTCTATGCCTTAGATTTAGGTCTTTTTGTATAAACAAGTATTTGAGGCTCTTGTGGTCAATAAAAAATTTGAAGGTCTCACCATAGAGGTAGTCTTCCATATCTTCAATGCAAAGATGACCGCTGCAAGTTTCAAGTCATGAGTAGGGTGATTTTTCTCGTGATCTTTCAATTGCCTTGAACCATAAGCTACAACTCGCTCATGCTGATTCAGCACACAACCCAGACCAGTGTAAGATGCATCGGTAAATACTTCAAATCCTATAGTGCCAGATGGTAGTATAAGCACAGGTGCGGAGGTCAATCTTTTCTTGAGCTCTTGAAAGCTCTTCTCACATGCGTCGGTTCACTCGAACCTAATTCTCTTTCGAGTGAGTTGTGTGAGTGGTCTAGCTACCTTCGAGAACCCTTTGACGAATCTACGACAGTAGCCGGCGAATCCCAGCAAACTACGCACTTCAGTGACCATCCTAGGTTGTTCCCAATTCACCACAACCTCTATCTTTGATGGGTCAACCGCTATACCTGATTCTGTAATGATGTATCCCAAGAAGCTTACTTGTTGCAACCAGAACTCACACTTACCGAGTTTCGCATATAATTGAGAGTCCCGTAGTGTTTGCAATGGCAGTCGTAGGTGATGCTCATATTTTTCTTGCGTCTTTGAGTATACAAGAATGTCGTCGATGAAGACAACTATGAATCGGTCCAGATACGGCTTGAAGACACGGTTCATAAGGTCCATAAATAATGTAGGTGCATTTGTCGAACCAAATGGCATTACAAGAAACTCGTAATGACCGTACCTCATGTGAAAGGCTATTTTTGAAACATTTTCAGTCTTCACCTTCATCTGATGGTAACCAGACCGTAAGTCTATCTTGGAGAAGAACCCCTTGCAACTGATCAATAGGTCGTCAATTCTTGGTAACGGGTATCGGTTCTTTATAGTCAGTTTGTTTAATTGTCGGTAGTCAATACGCAGTTGCATTGAGCCATCTTTTTGCTTAACAAACAACACTGGTGCTCCCCATGGAGACACACTAGGCCTAATAAATCCCCTATCCATTAGCTCTTGTAACTGTTCCTTCAATTCTTTCAACTCGGCCGGTGCCATTCGATACGGGGCTTTTGATACGAGTTCCGTGCCTGGAGCCAAGTCTATTGTAAACTCAACTTCCCTATCAGGCGGTAAGCCTAGCAATTCTTCGAGAAAAACATCAAAAAATTCACAGACTATCGGAATGTCGGTTACATCAACCTTCTTGTCCTCTTGTCCTTGAATGACCGCAAGGTATCCCTGACAACCCTTACTGATCAGTCGCTCAGCTCGAATCGCAGATATAAAAGGTACTCCGGATGGTCGGTTGCCCATGAACTCTCCCTCTTGGGGTAGAGAGTGACTATCTTCTCTCGGCAGTCTGCTTTAGCTTACAGCTTAGTCAGCCAATCCATGCTGAGAATTGCGTCGAACCCTTTCATTTCGAGTAGGATCAAATCAGTCATTGTTTAATGATGTGCCATGGTGACGATGACTGATCGACACACGGTATCCGTGCTCACTGGATTTCCCATTGGGGTTGAGATTTCTAAGAAAAAATCCAAAGGTTCTGGTGTAAGGTCTATCTCCTTGGCAAAGCTTGGGGTAATAAACGAGTGTGTAGACCCTAGGTCTACCAACACTAATACTTTGTGGCTACATATGTCACTTTCCTTGCTCAAACGGATGATACCTAGATTCAATAGATATTATCAACTTAGTTGTACATACGACATGATATGGTATCAAGTACCATAACTACAAGGATTATTCTATTGATGCACCTTATCTATCTAAAATTCAAAAGTTTTAACTTGACTAATTATAACAGTTTTAACTTGACTAATTATAAAAGATCTTCATACCTTGGATAACATCATTGTTAACTTGAGCGTCTCCAGTTGTCACTGCATAGGCCCTGCCTTGGACTAGGGATCTTACCAATCTATGATTTGGTGCGGCAGTGTTGACAATACCCTTCATCTCCAGGCACTCCCTAATGCGGTGCCATATGTGTCCACACTTGAAACAGGCTCTGGTTGCTCTATGACACTCCTTGGTTTTGTGGGGTTTCCCACACTTTGCACATACCACTGTTGGTGCGGAGGAAGCGGTATGAGAAGCTGTTGATTGGACCTTTGATACACTCGGATATGTCTGGCCTACTGTGTTGAATGATCTTGGTGGCAGAGGTGGCAGAGCTGCCTGATCGAAAGACCTTGCTGATGTCGAAGGAACTGGTTGTGATGGTGGCGGCATCAAATATTTAGGCCTCTTGTTGGCCTGTTCTGCGCTTGTTGCTTGGTATTATGCCTTTTGGCTCTTCGCTTGCTCATCCCTTGCTTTATATAACTCCTCAAGGTCTCTTTCAGCTATGAGGGCCAATCTCACTACCCTCTCATAGGTGGTTGCTTCAAACAATGATATTTTTCCCTTGATGGCGGGCTTGAGTCCATACTCAAATTTTTGAGTCTTCATTAACTCAGTGGCCACCAATGCTAGTGCAAATCGAGACAACCGTGTAAACTTAGTCTCATATTCCCGGACACTCATTTGTCCTTGAACCAGATTTACAAATTGAATCTCTAATTGGCATCTCTCGGTCATCGGGAAGTACTTCTCATGAAATACAGTAGTAAATTCTGCCCAAGTCCAGGGTGTCCCTGGAGTTCTTGTTCTCTCCACAGATTTCCACCATGGGTCTGCTTCACCCCCGAGTTGGAACGAGGCCCAACTCACTTTCTCCTCTTCCATACAGCAGACTCGCTACAGTACCTTCTAACTTTGATTTAGCCATTTTTAGACTTCCATCGAATCAAGTTGCCCATAGAAACTCAGAGGTCTCAATCTCTGAAAATCTTGAAATCCACAAGGTTATCTCCTTTCAGCCAACACTGCCATAGTGTTCACCATGGTTTCTAGCAATTGTTGATTACTATTTCCGACCGAAGCATCTCCAACACTATCCCCTGATCCGGATGCGTTATTGTTCATGGGGGTCTCATTAGCTCTAAGTGTATTGCTGTTGCTATTGATCGGGATAGCATTTACTCTCGAAGAGAATCTTTCCATAGTAGGGGCATCTCCTATGTTCACGTTCCTTGGTCTACCACGATTAGTAAGCATTTCGTTTTGCCATGACCAAGCAAACGACAAGTCAGATCAAGTTAAGACCATTGGTCATAATGTCTGAATCTAATAGCTAAGTCTAATGCCACTGTTCTTATCCCACGTCATAGCTCCGTATACCCGCAAGACTAAAAGACGGGCTCTGATACCACCTGTGACAGTCCAGATTTCCTTACCGCAAAACCCATGCTACCGGATCACACACAAGACCTGAATCACAGTGATGTTATGGTATCAAGGTACAACATCACCTCCTGACAGCTCGCTCTTTTCTCATAGACAACAATAGGAAGGATCGAGCCATCACAATTTGGTAAGCTCACAAAACGAAAGCAAAATGCACAACATAGAAGTGTAACAGAGCTATAGCATGGATAGAATGGCAAAATACGAAAGCACACGATTAGCTACAATATATACATGTCCCAAAATAAGCGTCCACCGATGAAGGCCGACTTTCGTCTAAACAGTGGATCCAAACATATCATATCATTTAATTACATGTTTTCCCTTTACCTTTTATCAAAAAATTTCCAAAACAAAACCTCTCCCAAAGACTGCTCCAAGCTAAGGATAATGTCCCTCAGGCAGATCCTCTTTCGCTTTCGGATTATAATCCGGGTCCTCCATTTCCGAATCACATTCCAAGTCCACACCTGTAGCTGCGACGTATAGTCGAGGAGTGAGCTTCATCCAAGCTCAGTAGAGAAAGATACTACGCAAAATCACACTTCACCATTCTCATTCATATTCTTGATGCATAAATAGAAATAGCCAAAACTTGCATTTGCATTCAAAATATATCGAATTCCAGCAAAACATTCATTTAATCTCAGCAGGTCAAAACATGAAAGCGAATAAAACATGCCTACACTATGCATAACGAGTCAAGAGAGCCAAGACACAATCGAAGCATATAAACGGAACGAGCAAGAAAACACATATGATCGAGATTGGAGATAATTCACAGCACATGGCATGGATTCATAACATAACGGATCACATAGCATGTTTCGAGACAAGGCATATCACATGAAATTTTAGTAAGTATCCTGTATTAGGGAATTGATCTGTCCGTAGCGGACAAAGGGTCATAAACCTCGGGGACTCCACCCCTCTCATGGAGACTCCACTCCCCTTACAAACAATGCACTCGAAAGCAAGTCACATGGCAAGGCATCCCGTATTAGGGAACTGAGCAGTCCATAGCGGACACAGGGTCATAATCCCCAGGTTCTCCACCCCTCTCATGGAGGCTCCACTCCTCATTGCCCATGCTCATAGAATCATAACACACAAGCATAGACCAAGTACACGAGCCAAACAAGCTTTATGACAAAAACATCACAAGGCAAGTACACATGAGCTCTAGAGATATATGCAATAGGTCATGCAAGACGTGAATGCAAAAATAATATTAAATGTTCATGTTTCACAATTTCCAGGTATTTAAATAAATCATGGCAAAGATGAGTAAATGCAAATCATGGCGAGAATATCATTCATTTGAAAATCGCATCATAAACATGATTTCGAGAGGACACATAAGTTGGCAAAGTGTTTTCCCTACTTGAAATTGCTTCGAACACACGCGCAAAGATTCACAAGTTTAAAGAGTTCGAAACCGTGCTCCTCTGGGAGTTTACCCTGAATCACGATGTCCACAACATGCCATAGTCTAAAATACTCAAGGCATTCACACATGTGCATCTCACAAGCATGCTAGTGAAGTCCCAAGTTCATACACTAATTCAGGTCAAAACAGAGGATCACGCTCGGGCGTGGTTTAATCCCGCTCGAGCGACTCCCAGTGGCACCTATGCTCCACGCTCGAGCAGTTTTAACCCGAGTGATATTGGCCTACAAAACACGCTCGAGTGTAAGCTTCAAATGATATTCCGCTTGAGCATAATTCTAGTACAAATCCCAAGTCTCGCTCGAGTGGTTTTAACCCAAGTGAAATACCTCTAAAAATCTTGCTCGAGCGTATTCTTCAGAAAATTTCCCGCTCGAGCGTATTCCCAATGAAAACCCTCAGGTCTCGCGCGAGAGGTTTTGACCCGAGCTAAAATAGCCTAGATATCCCGCTCGAGCATAGGCTCCAGATGATATTTCACTCGAGTGGTCCCTATTCACGCTCGAGCGTACCATACAGAACTGTCATCTTTAACAGTTCATCCCTTCAGCTCGAGCCGGCCCTTATGGCTTCCCAAGGTGGTTCAATGACACCACAACACACTTTAAATGAGTTATCACTTCAGATGATATCATCTTCAAAAAAATAAGAAAATTGCACACTATAACTCACGCATTTGCGAAGTTTAAACCTATGATTTATCCCAATTCCACCGCTCATGCAAGGGTTTCAATGATTAACCCAATGCTCCCCTTCTCATGATTCATGCACGTTCGATCGTTGAAATCCTTGCATGCGGCCCAGACTATTACTACATAGCAAAATATATGGGCTCTAAAACACGTCTCATGCATTAGGAGGGTTACCTCTACGAGTTTTCCTCGCATGCAAAGCTCCACGACTTAATGACGTTGTTCAACATGCTGATTCCACAGTTCGTTCTCCCCTTGGTCAAACAAGTGAAGGAGTTTTGGGTATCCGGTTATAGGGGTTCGATTCTTCCTTGAAACGGAAGAGCTTTCGAGGCTACTCCGAGGCTTAGTTTGCAAGAAGATGGATCAAACAGGAAGAAGGAGGAGATGGCTGCTCTTGCTCACCTTGATTTCTCCACGATCAGCTGCTCTTCACAATGCAAACAAATGATGGGTTGTATGGTAACGTGAAGGCAGATAAAAGGGAGGCTAGTTCTGGTGTGTAACGCATATACGTACCTCTATGTGTGTGTCCACATCACTTGGCCTCAACTTCATGGGCTCAAAGCTCCGGGCCGAATGGGTCTCAATACATCCCATCTTTTCGCGGGTCCTAGTGTCTTGATGGTTCTCCTGGCCCATGAGGGTTTAGTTTCTAATATACCCAAGGTAGGTTCAGTTCTATACGGAAAGGGTTTATGGGTCTGGGTCCAATCCGCTCACAATGAGCACAAGTCACACATGAGTCTCAATCGAAGGCCTTAAAAGGGCCCTGTGGTTAGTGACACACCACATGTCCAGATTTCACGCGGGTGATTTTACGGGGTGTCACACTTCTGAAGAGCAGCTGCTCGAGTTTAGATTTCTGATTCTCTGCAGTTTTGTCCACTCTGCTACAGTACTCCTCTAGGCATGGGCCGCACTTCTCTTTCACTATAGGACTTCTAGGGGTCCAAGGCAGGCTAAAAGGTCCATATGGTAGCAGCCACCATGGTTCAAACTCTATAATTCCATCAGTTTTAATGTTGGACTCTCATTTCTCTCTTCTTGGCATTTATTAAATGGATTGCTGCACTAAGCTACAGATTATTGCTAACTACAAAATCACAACTAAAAATAAGTTGTTAAATATCTCTAAGGTCTATTTAATAGCTAGGTTAGGAGATGAAAAGTGGCATAATTGAGAGATTAACACACCCTAAACCTAATCTTTGCTAATCCTTGAGCAAAGGAAAAATTAAATAATTATTTTAAAATTTTAAATGTCACTTTCATAGGAAACATAGATGCATTTAACTTATGTATCAAGCCTTTTAAACCCTTAGGTGATCCCTAGTGGAGGAGAAAATTCTCCTGAGGGTTTTCAGTGAAGGTACCCACAAACTTCATAATAAAACAGTTAAGTACAGTACAAATAGTGTCAAGTTAGATATCAACACATAAAGCTTCATTCCACACCTTAATCTTTCAAATTTAGAGGAGTTTAAAATAGTAATTACAAAAAGTTTAACACTCAAATCAACATATATTTCCATCACAATCAATTAGCTTACATCAAGAGTGTAGTATGTGAAAATCAGTATTAAGTTCACCATTAATTCAAAAATCAGGTTTAAATATTGCCCCAATAAATTTAATTTCAGACCCAATCCTCACCAAGGCTAGCACTCATAAATGAAGTTCAAGGGTGTATCACACTTATTATAGTTCAAGATTAGTTATAGACCTTAAATAGGCCTGCAAGCATGAGCATAGGTATTGCTGCTAATTCCTGACATCTATATGTTCTTTTCACCATTTATTAGACATCCCTTTATCTACACATGACAACTCACTTCACTTTGGATCATTGAAGACTTTTAGATAGGTTGTAATGTGGCTTATGGTTGAGGTTTAAAAAGAACAAAAGGGATAGAAAGGGTTCAAAACTGAGAAATCAACTAAGAGGTAGGAGGTGATTCATGACTTCACCTTCTTCATCACAGCACTTCTTCATCTTCTTTGATGTTTTTCAGATGAAGTACTTCTCTTGACTTCTCTTTTATTATTATTATTATTATTATTTTATAATGTATTACCACTACTATACAACTGATACACTGCTTCTTCTAGATCTCTTCTCTTCTCCTTCCACAAAATGTTGAACCCTGCTCACCTATCTTCAACATCTTCTCTTGTACCTTCTGAAATCTCATAGTGAGGGTAAGGCTAAATCAGGTCATGAAGTTTAGGTTCAAGTACTCTAGTGTTGGTCAATGAAAAGTGGATTTTAAAGCTCAAATAGTGTAAACAAAGGGCAGTTCAATGGGTAGGTCTTTTCAGGCTCAAACTGTCCAAATGATGGCCTTAAATCATCTCCTTGGTGTCATGAGTACTGCCAAACAGTTTTAATTTGGGGAGCCTAACTTTTAGTGAAAAGGTATTGAATCAGTCATTCCTTAGAGTAGAAAAAATTGCCAAATCACTCTTCAAAAGAAATTTTTTTTTATAGGTCCACATCTCACTGAGTATGGTCTTTAATTGAACTCAAGGGGTATATCCTCACCTTTTTCTCTCCTCTTTCGTTTACTAAGTACCGATTGTGAAAAATTTTCTTGATGTCTACTTCATGGAAGTGTTAGATTTTTAAAGAATTTCAGTTTTAAAATATCTGCCAATATTTTTAATTTCCTTTTTCACAATTGGTAAGGTGGGAATTAATTTTATTTATTTCAATCTAACTACACTGCTGCACTAAATTTAACTACTTCATTGGTCTACCCTGCCATACCCCCAAACCAAGATAAACGTTGTCCTCAATGTTTCAACAGACTTGTATTGAGGGGCAGCAGGGTATGGAAAGAAATTACACATTCAGCAAAATTTTACAGTTAGCAAAAAATAAAAAGAAAGGAAACTAAGCACAATGCAAGTTTGGCACTAAAAGAAATTTTATTCACACAATTTAATATATTACAAAGGAGAAACTTGTTATAAAATGATAATTACAAGAAACAGAGCACAATTACAAACTCTCCTAAAAATAACAATAATAGAAAACAACTAAAAATGTAACTACATCAACTCCTAAAGGTGGTCTGAATCAGAATCTAGATCAATGGGGTCTCCTGCAGACTTCTCCTTGCCCTTCTTGACATTTTCTGCTTTGGCAGCACCAGCTTTTCTCCTTGAAGCTCTGGTTTCCTTGGTTTGATACAGCTCTTCTGAAGTGTAGGCTCTTCAATTTTAACTCCCTTGGCTTCTGCTAGAGGCTGTATATCTTTAACACCCAATGACATGAGAGTGGCTGATAATGAATCACACATACTGGAATATTTGTTAGCCCTCTGTTCATAAATTATATATAGCTACAGCAGTGTCCAATTTTTCTTGCATGGCCCTCAACTCCTTATTATAATCCAGTATTATTGCCTCCAAAGATTTCCAATAAAGAGGCTTCATTAGGGCTAGCTATTCCTCACAAGTCTGAAAGACATTATTGCTCACAAAGTCTACCAGCTGGCACACATCCTTAGCCAGATATGCATTGGCAAAGGGTCAACTCCTCCTCAGTGGTTTCAGTTTGGGTGAAGGTTGAGGATGTGGAAAGGGGACCATAGCCAGCTCTTCAGAGTCAAAGTCAGTTTGGGTGGCAGCACCAACTGTTGCCATAAATGTAGAAGGCTGCTGGCATGGAGGGGAAGGGACTGGGTTAGGTGTGGGTGGTGGGATAAAAGTTTGAAGGGTGGATTGGATGGAGTTAAGGCTTGTTTAGATAGAGGCTTGGTTCTTTGTGTTGGTATGGATTTGGGATTGGAGAGAGGTTAGGAGGGAAATGATATGGGTTACAGGGTCAGGTATGGCTGGGGTTACAGGTTGGGTTGGAGGGATTTGTTGGAATGGTGAGGTAGGGGCATGGTTAAATGGGTATGGGAGTGGGGATTCAGGGAGAGGGGTGTACTCATGCCTAATATCCCCCACAATAGAGTCTATTAAGGTTGAGTACCCTTCTGTTATGAATTGGTCTTAGGTCATATGGAATTGGTCTTGGTTAGGTGAAAATGGAGGGGAATGGGTAGGCCCAATGGGGTTAGGTGGTTCAATGGCAGTAGTCATTGGCTCACTATCATCATAGGTAAAAGGAGAAGGTGGGTCTGATGTTGGGCTTGGTAAGTCAGTGGGTTTGGTAGTGGATGGGCTTGGTTCTGTGGTTGGGTGGTGGGTTTTCTTTTTGTATGTTTTATGGATTGGGGGTGTGGGAAGGTTGAAAGGGAAAAGTATAGGAGTGGGAGCTGACACTGGAATGGAAGTGGTGGTGGAAAGTATTGGAGGTGATAAGGCTGGACTAGTATGTAGGATATGAGGTGGTGAAGATGGTACAGATGCAGGAATAGAAGGTAGGGTGGAAGGTGGTTAGGCAGATATGGGAGGTGTAGGAGTGGAAGGAATTGTGGAGGGTGGTACTGGTGCTGGAATGGAAGGGTGGAAGGTGGAGAGGCTACTGATGTGACTGCTAGGGGTGCTACAAAGGTGACTAGAGTGGTTATAGCAGTGGCCGTAGAGGCTTTTGCAGGAATGGCTGCTGCTGGCTCCTTCTTCTTCTTCTTATTCATCAATGTCATACTGATGCTCCACTGCTTCTTTTCAAATAAAACTAGTGGTAGCTCATTAGTAGGCTCCCTCATTTTCCAAGCATACCCTCCCTTCTTGAGCAGGGCTGTGATCAGCCTGCTGTAGGATAGACCTTGCAATTTTTTCTTATTCTGCACTTTGCCATGTATGTCCTCCATCCCTTCAAATATCAGCTTGGTAGCATTAAAGGAATGCCCCTTGGAGAAGGAGAATAATGCATCCACTATTGAGTGCTTCCTTTCTTGCTGATGACCAACCACAAAGATATTTTTTCTCAAAATGTTATCCATAAAAAGCAAGTTTGGGCTGAAATCACTTCTCATTATTGAATCCCTTGATACCTTCTTCCCTTGAGTTAACAGCTAGGCAATTTCCTTCATGGAAGCACTGATTGGGGCACCCAAGTTACAGGATGGATCTTAGGATGATGGGATGCCCAATGCCTGTGCCATGCCAGTTGTGTCCACAACTGTCTCAAAATCATCAATGAGAGTTACCATCATTGGATCCTCCCCCTTTGGTCCTCCTCCAGACTTCTTCATTCTGATATTCTGGTATCATAGCCTCACCAATCTAGGGTAAACAAGTTCTTCTAGAGGCTTTAACAATGAATCTAGGGAGGCATTGGTAAAAAATTCTATGGCTTCCTTAGCCAAGTCTTCCTTAGTGAAGAATGCCTTATCAAAGGTTGTTTATGATACCAGACTGAGGGTAGCCACAAGTTCATTTGGAGTAGTCAAGGGATCAACTTTAGGCGCTGCTCCTTTACCCTTTTTCTGCTTATTGGATTTGACAATTTTTGGATCTTGGGTGGTAGCTCTGGATTTTTTCTTTGGGGCTGCTGAGACACCCGAAATAGCTTTTCTCTTAGGGTTTGCCACAGGAGCTTCAGGGGCTGAGGATGAGGCTATCCTCTGGGATTTTCTAGTTGGAGTAGGGGGATGGGGTTGGGTAGGGCTCAGCAAGTCTTGTAGGGTTTCTCCAAAATCTGAAATTTCAACCATTAAACCCTAATTTCTATTAAATAAATGCAAACCCTAGGTATCCCCAAAAACTCAGCGCACACTTAATCCAGTAAATGGGGACGAAAAGATAACTAACCCCCAGCAACAATGACTCAATCCAGTAAAAATATTCAGAGAAATGAAGAGGACTGAGAAAAAACTTGAAAACTTACCAAAAACTAGGGTATTGTTGAGGATTGTGCACAGTGAATCAAATCTGTAGCTTCTTGGTGCGCAATGGGTGGTTTGAGCAGCTTAACAAAATGGCGGAGGCAATGGGTAAATGGTGGAGCATATGGTGCAGTTAAGAAGAAAGAAGAAATTTGGGTTGGGTGAGTGTGTTCGAGTGTTAGAGCAAAAAGCTGGAATGAGAGAGATGACTTGCACGACAAGTTTATAAGCTAAGGACCCGCGCTTTGAGAGGCTGGGTGCTCAGAACAAATAGCTCAAGAGGATCTTGAGCAGATGGCAATTGTGCAAGTGAGAATATCGAGCTTTTATGATGAGAATATGTACTGCACGAGAGGTTGGGTCTTTAGCACAAATAGCTCGAGAGGGTCTCGAGCAAATAGCATTTATGCACATAGCCTGTCGAGGCTGGTATTTATTTCAGGTGAAGTGTCTCGAGAGGATGCTTTGTAGGGCACGATCCTCTCGAGAAAGCCAAATACACATACAAAATGCCTCGAGAGGATGCCTGAAGGCTCCTAATCCTCTCGAGAAAGCTAAAAACAGCTCAATTCACACTTGTGCTGATAGGCACACTCTCATATATCAAAGATCAAGGATTCCTAATGCTAAACACATACATCCATACACAACAGCACAACATAACAATGCACAAAACGACACATAACAGCACACATCAAGATTCATAAAAACAGACCACAAAACAAAGATAATATTTACAGAAATTTAAAACACCAACAACAACTATGATACACATGATACAGGGCTGGAGATCATACTTCAGTAGGAGGTTCTTGAAAGTGAATGGTTTCAAAGGGCTCCACAATATTCTCAACACAAAGTTTGAGCCTCTGACCATTGACTTTCATGACCCTTCCATAAGTAGGGTCCATGATCTCAACAACACCAAATGAGAATGCATGAATGACAGTAAATGGCCCATCCTATCTGGTTCTTAACTTGCTTGGAAAAATTTTTAGCTTAGAATTGAAAAGTCATACCTTAGCTCCATTAGCAAAGTCCTTCCTAAGAAGGTTCTTATCAAAGAATGTGTTGGCGTTCTCCTTGTAAATTCTAGAATTTGAATAGGCATCCAGCCTATGTTCTTCCAGCTCAGACAGCTGTAGCTTCCTGTTCAAACTAACAGAAGTTAGATCCATGTTTAAACTTTTAATGGTCTAATAGGCTCTGTGCTCTAACTCCACTAGGAGATGACATGCTTTGCCATAAACCAGTCTGAATGGGGACATTCCTATAGGGGTCTTATAGGTTGTCCTATGGGCCCATAATGCATCAGTCAATTTCAGGGACCAATCCTTCCTGTCTGTCTTGACTATTTTCTCTAAAATGTGCTTGATTTACCTATCAGAAATCTTCACCTGCCCACTGGTCTGAGGGTGGTATGGAGTAGTAATTCTATGAGTAACAGAATACTTTTTGAGTAAGCTCTCAAAGTGCATATTACAGAAATGGCTCCCCCCATCACTGATGATGACTTTGGGGGTGCCAAATTTAGAGAAGATATTTTCTTTTACAAACCTTAGGATAACTTTGTGATCATTTATCCTTGTGGCAATAGCTTGAACCCATTTGAAAATATAGTCAACAGCCACAAGGTTGAAATTAAAGCCCATTAAAGGAGGAAAAGGACCCATAAAATCTATCCCCCAGACATCGAATAGCTTAACAACAAGGATGGATTGCAATGGCATTGAATCCCTTTTTGATATGCCCCCCATCTTTTGATATCTCAGGCAGGCCTTGCAGTGCTCAAAAGCATCCTTGAACAAAGATTTTATGCATGCACACAACTGATGCCCTAAGGTCAGCAATAGTCTAGCTTCTTTAAAACACACAACAACTCTTCCTCTTACTCATCAGTGAGAGAGGAAGAAATGATCACTGGCAACTTTTGGTTTGCCCTCAAAAAAGTATATTTCAAGGTCTTAGGCAGCTATTTCAACTCCACATATGATAGACATATGAGTGAAGGCAACAAAGGTGCCTTTGATGGTAGTGGAAGATGCAACACAACAGGTTTTCAAAGAGGATACCTTGTTGCTGGCCCCACTTTAGAAATTAAGGCTTTCACCTCTTGAACCATGGGTGTGGGGGCCTTTTCTTCCATAATCTCACTCCACACATTCTCAAAAATATCACAAAAATTATCACAATGCAACAGCTTGGGCAAAGTTTCTTCCGCAAGCTCATCCAATTCATCAATCAAAAAATAATCCTCACTATCTAAGTGAGGCTGATTTGCTGCATCATACGCATTCAATTTTACTTTTATGTTGCCAAAAGACACCTTCATTACACCTGATCTATATTGTATACAAGCATTGACAGTGGCCAAGAAAGGCCTGTCCAAAATCACAGGAATGGAGGTGGTGCACTTGCTTGGCTCTATGTCAAGAACCAAAAAATCTGTTGGATAGAAAAACTTATCAATCCCAACTAACACATCTTATATTATTCCCACATGCCTCCTTTCAGATCTGTCAGCTAGCTGTAGCACCATATGAGTGGGCTTCAATTCTCCCAAGCTTAACTTCTCATAAACTGAATATGGAAGTACGTTTACACTAGCTCCCAGATCTAACAAGGCCTTCTCAATGGTATGATCCTCAATGATGCAGGGGATTGTGGGAGTTCCACGGTCTTGAATTTTTTTTGGGGTTGCAATGGACAACACTTGGTTCCTTTTCTTAGCACAAAAGACCTTCTTGGATAGGTGTATCCCAGATTGTCTTTTGTGGGTGCACAAGTCTTTCAAAATTTTTGCATAAGCTGGAACTTGCTTGATAGCATCAAGTAAAGGCAAATTGATCTTTACTTGTCTGAATGTTTTCATCATCTCCTCCACTTTAGCATTCCCCTTGTCAAAAGGAGAAGTGCTTGAAGTGCATTGAGAAATGGAAAATGGGGGATTGCTCTGCCATTTACTGCCTTAGCAAGCTCATCAGATTTTTCTTTATTTTTATTTTCAATTTTCTGTTGGGGCACATCAACACCCCCCTTATTTCTCATATACTATTCCTGTTGTATATCAATATGGGTTGTTCTTTCATTCCCTGCTCTTTTCACATCAGGCTTAGCATCAACTTTGTTACCAACCAGCCTTCTACTCCTCAAAGTAGTGAGATTTAGCTTCTTCATGTGAAGAAGTCTCACCTATCATATACTGCCCTTTTGGGTTGTTCATGGGCTGACTAGGTAGTCTTCCCTCTTCTCTCCTAGTCAAAGAATTAGATAGCTGACCAAGATGGTCCTCAATCTTTTTAATACTTTGGCTATGGGAGTTAACAGTTTGTAACAAAGGGCCCAAATTCTGCAATGAAGCCAGAACTTGCTCTTCAAATGTGAGGGATCTAGAGGGTGTTGAGGCTGATGCACTTTGATGCACAAGTTGTGCCATTGGTTGGGCAATAGGCTGTTGGTATTGGGGCCTTGGAAAGTAGTTCTACTGATATGGATGGGCATTCCTATAAGGCATGAATTGCTATTGTGGCTGCTGCTGCTACTAGTTTTGGAAGGTATCTTGTCTCCACCTCAAGTTGGGGTGGTTTCTCCAATGATAACCAATAGTAGGCTGTTGTCTAAAGGACTGAGCAACATTCACATGTTCCATCACAAGGTCTGGAAATTGGGCCGCAGAGGGACATTTCTTAAGGGAGTGAGTGGGGGAGTGGCATATCACACATGCCTCCTCCACTTTGGCAGACATTGGAGACTGCATTGCTCCCATAAGCTTGACAAACTTTTGAGTCAAACTATCCACTTTCCTTTCCAAATCATTGTATCCACTCGCCTCATATATTTTCCCTCTTGTAGTGGTCTCTCTCACCAATCTAGCAGGAGTCTTAAGGTCTCTTAACAAGGTCTCCCTTCGCATGGAGTTTATACTAATGATATAAAATAACTCCCAAGGCTCATCAGCTATCTTGTGGAGGTATGTACCACCACCTGAGGCATCAACCATATCCCTACTCTTGGGATCAATTCTTTGATAGAAACTTTGAACAAGTTACCATTCAGGAATTTGGTGATGGGGATATTGCTTCAAGAGTTCCTTAAATCTCTCCCATGCTTGGTGAAAGTCTTCAATTGGGGCTTGAGCAAATGAAATTATGATCTTCCTCAGCTTACTTGTTTTAGACATGGAGAAAAACTTGGCCAAAAATTGACATTGAAGGTCATTCCAAGACTAAATACTATTGGTTGGAAGCATTGGCAATCAAGTTCTGGCTCTGTCCTTTAATGAAAAAGGAAAGAGTCTCAACCTGGTTGCTTCCTCCCCCAAACCTACAATGTTAAAAGTAGTGCATAGTCTTAGGAATTCATCAATGTGCTTATATGGTTCTTTGCTCAGGCCATGGTATGAGGGTAGCATCTGTATGATGGAAGATTTAATCTCATAGTTCCCTTAGACAGCATGGAATTGAATGCAGAAGAGGGAATTGTACACCCCTGGTGCATTGAGTTCTTTAAATGTCCTAGGTTGCTCACCCATTGCAGAACTATCACAATCAACCACAGGTGTGTGTATGGGTTGCTTATATATGAGAAGTCTCTCAACTTCAAGATCTAAAGGAGCAATCTCAGGATTAAGAGATATCCTACCAAGCATACACACAACAGAAACACAGTACAACATAGAAAGTACATCACAGATTCTATCAAAACAAATTCAAAAACACAAAACTAATGCTACAGATCTAAAAAAAAAAATTTACAGATCTAAAAAAATGTAAAGGAGTTAGGAAATGTAAATTTTAGCATAGCTTGCTCCTCCAATTAGCATAATGCTCCTCTCAAAACAACAAATCAAGATCTGTAATCACAAAATTAAACTACAAAAAACTATAGCAGCAATTAGTCAAACACAAAACATGCAATTAAAAATCTAAATCTAAAATGAGAAAAACATAGATCTACTAATTTAAAAATACAGATCCCTAGCAGCGGCTCTAAAAACTTGTTGAATTGCTTACCTTATAATTATTAAAGAGTTAAAACAATAAATTAAAAGGCTAAATCACAGAGAGATGGGATCAAGGTAAGCAAGTAGTCCTATAAGAATCAGGGCTATTGCAGTAAGCTTTAAGGGGTAAGTCAGGGTATGTCCATAGGAAAATGTGCTCTAAAATGGGGTAAATCTTTAAATCTAAGTTAAATCTGGCACTCTATCCTAACCTAATGCAAGGGAAGGAAAGATGAGAGGTTTTAAGGGTTGTCACTCTACTAGAAAAACTACAGAAATCAATACAAATGATCTAAAACTGATGAAAAATCAGATTTAAGGAAATGAAGAAAAAGATTAAAACCAAAAGGTGGGAAGTAATAGGTAGGGATTTTTTGTCTTTACTGAAAATCAATTGGTTTAAAGGCAATGCATAGAACTGATTTACAATAATCCTTTATCTGGCTACAAGCTCAGATGCAAGGTATAAGAATCCAACACAGATCAGGGAATTGGAGTGATCCTAAGGCTATGATCTGTCCACTTGAATGGTCACAGATCATCTCAGAGATCCCTTTTCTTCAAGGATCTTAATTAGAATAGGTAAGCTATTACAGATGTTGTGGATGCAAGGCTACAAGCTCAGGCATCCACAGAGATATCAATTCTAGAAAATCAAATGACAATCACAAGATTTATAGATCAAACTTAATTCTATAATCCACAATTTACTTATTCAATATAACTTACAACAATTGTGCTCAGATCTGCAATCTGTGCAATATCCAATCCATATACAAGGCCTTGAACCTCTCAATTTGTAGCTCTCAACCTCACCCTAGCTATTGAAGGGGTTTAGCTAACCATGATTGGCTAAGGGGAGAATGGGGGAAGAAGGAAGAGGGAAGGAATGTTGGAGATGGGAATTCGAATTTTACCTCAGCTCTCTCAATTTATGGAAGCCTAGCTCTATAAGTTCTTTAGACTTTTATACTCTTCCTCTCTGTCTTCAGATCTGTTTCAGCCAATCAGAGCTCAAAATAATAATTCTGTTATTCTGAGCTGTCAATACTGCTGATTTTACTTCTAGAAGCTTTCCATCCATTGATCCAAACTGGACACGTGCATGTGAAGTGGTTAGAGTTCCCATTCGTGCCCATATGACTTCCAAAAATACCCCCAAGGGCTGCTAATGTGCATTGGAATGTGTGCACAAAGCACTGAAGTTGGCAACTGCTTTGAATGGAGCTGAGAAGTTCCTAATTCAAGTGTCGAGAGGTTCAGGGAACCTCTTGACAGGTTCTGAGTCTGCTTGGCCCTTTCAATCGACAGGTTGCTTCAACCCTCGTGAGAATGAGCGCAGCTTCAGGTAAGTTATTGACAGCTTGACTTGCATTGCTCGATAGGTTCAGGTACACCCTCAAATCTTCTCGATAGGTTCATGGAACCTCTCGACAGCTTGTCTTTTCTCTTCAGAACCTCTTGACATGTTGAGTTAACCTCCCGAGATGTTTTGCTTTGAGTTTCCACAGCTAGCACACATCTTTGGTGTGCTATCTTTCATCTGGCAGCACACAGTAGCCTCTTGGTGGGTTCAATCTTTATTCCTTGCAACTGCACTTGGTCCCAAGCATACTCAGTTGGGCCTATGACATTCTCATGAACTTCTAAAGCTCTGTGGATTGTTTGATTGGCTGGCCTTTGGGCTATATGAGTAAATGTTGAGCAGCAGATTGCTTCTTTGGCCTTTTTAAATGGATGTCTGCAGTAAGACTACAAGTTATTGCTTATCTATAAATACACTCAAAACACATTATTAGTCAACTCAAAGGTCCATCAAAGGTTAGGTTAGGAGGTGAAAAACAATGGTTAAAAAAGAGAATAAGAAAAGAAGGAAATGTAGTATAAAGTCTACGATTGATACGAAGGAAAGAGAAAGTGGGTCATCTCATCTGGGAAAAAGAAATGAAAATTGTGCTCGTCTGAACTGCTGATCTGAAGCATGGACTACTACTATACCAGAAACACGTTTTTTTTTTTTTTTAAGTTTTAAGAGTAATAGCAGGTTGAAAGCAATCAAGAAAGTTACCTTTCTAGATCATGGTCGTACAACACGGAGTTATCACCGCTGGTACGGTAGAGCGGTAGTCCCAACCTTCCAATCAAGGGTGCCAATGGGTTTTCTTTGCAGACTCCATGCAACCTGAAATGTCATAGGACAACATATGATAATCCTATTTGAACTGCACAAATGGTCTATATTTCAATTAGAGGGACGAAATTTTTATTAGTAGAGAGCACGGGAGGTGCAGAAGTGAAAAACCCATGTCCACCAGGAAACCAAATCAGTAGTCGGTATTCACTTGGCCACTAATAGAACCACCTGTGAAATGACATATCGGATCTGGGTAAGCAACAACAATATGAGCAATGTTCCAGAAAAAATCAAAGCATGAGGAGATGACTAGTATAATTCTAGATGAGATTGCATTCCACATTCCAGAAATCCTTATTTTACCTGAAAATTGGCATTATGAAGAGCACATGCAGCTGCAATGCCTGCAAAGCCAACTCCTATGACAATGACTGTATGAGACAGGGATTGTCTTCTATCAACATTTGAGTAGCAAGAAACTCTAACATGGAGAACTATAGTTAGCCTTCAAATTTTCTAAGTTTTTAGCAGCTCAAGTGATCATGAGTTGGCTTTGCCGGCATGAATCTATACATCTATATATATTAACAAGGAAGTTTTGCCAATAGGAAGTTCAGTTTTGTTTAAATATCATGAATCTATACATCTCTGCTTGTACATTGGAAAATGAATGCATGTGACAATATATTCATTATATATATATATATATATATATATATATATATATATATATATATATATATATATATATATATATATATAAGCTTCAACACAAATCATGAGTGTCGAGCATTTAGTCCTACAAACAGCCATATGGGGCCACTGACACAGTTTTTACCATTCAAGTTGGGCAAGTGGCAGAATATCTTTTGACCTTGTGCAGCCCAAAAAATATGTCCAATGGAGGATCTATACCATCAAATCCAAGCACTTGATATGAAAGATACGTTAGATATGAAAACAATCCATACTAAACTTTGCAGATAGAAAAATTGAACCCTCTGATGAGCATGATATTTTGGCTAGGTGATCTTCATACAATGTTTAATCACTTCAACAATTTGGATTGGGCAAAAAGAACACTCCGTGCCCAAAACGTAGGATGGTGAGGGCTTTTTCTTAGGCCTTTGGTGAGCTCCCATTAACTCATTGTTCCAAGTTCCAACAAAGTAAAAGCAGTTTTTATGCAACTTAATGTAAATCACTTCCACTTGTTTTGCAACATCATGCATGACAAAATTATAGGTTTCGATGGCTGCATCAGTGAAGAATTTCATCTTTATATATATATATATATATTTGATTGCTGAAGATGAAGAATTTCATGGTTCAATCAGTAATATGTAATTTATTATAAGGTGAAAGGCTAGGAACATACAGGAAACTTGAACACATAACAAAAAGGCTACAAGAGACAATACAATTCTAATAATCAGATACCTCCTTCCCTAACCTCCTCTCTAGCTAAAGTGTGTGCCGCAATGTAAGTGTCCCCAAGGAGACTAATGAAAAGAGATAATCTCATCCAGCTAATCAAGTCATCTCCTTGGTTGGTTTCAAAGTGATCAAGTTAAAAAGTTATTGGAGATGCAAATTTTGCTGTTAAACTTCTACTATATTGCTAGAGTTATTAAAAAACACTAACATATAGCTTTGCAACAGAAGAATCAATATTAAAGCTTAGGTTTGACATGCGCCAACTAAATATGTTGGCCCTGAATTTCTCAACAATTACAAAATGTGCCACAAAATTGATCCAAATCCTCAACCCCTGTTTTTATCAACAGTTACAGAATGTCCACAAATCAATTTGAATCCTTATCCCCTAAACAACTTTACACCACCAAACCAACCCACTAAAGAATTCACTTCGAAACTAAAATGCATAAACAATGAGAAAAACAGAGAATAAAATTTATAATGGAGTCTTAGGTGGAGGGTGATGAGTCAAATGTCATCTAGTTGAGCTAACAAGTTTCCAAGTAACTAACAAAAAGAAGCAAAGAAAATAAATTACCAATCTCTCTCAATGAAAAAAAGTGTTAATTCGGAGATAAGATGGCCTATCACCAGCAAAAGGCTTTATTAGGAAACTCTTAAGTCACAAAGGATGCTTGCCAAGCATTGTGATCACAGTAGATAAGAATGCCCTTTTTAGTTTGCATTGTTCTATGCATCCTATATGGGCTCCTACCGCCAAGATCTGATACCAAAATGTAATGGAAAACTGAAACTTTTTACCATAAGCTGTACAAAAGCTGTACTTGCGCCAATTTGCATGCCAAATATGGGAAACACTGCCATGAGATCATGACATTGAGTATGAGAAGGATTCCTCTGCTTTAGAATCAATTACTCATTGCCTATCATAAACATACACAATTCCAGAAGATTCGAGCAAGAGAGATGGAATAATAGTGAAAAAAGAGATCTACTGTCAGAATGTTGTTTTGCATTAAACAAGATAACGACAAAAAAATCAAAATGTAACTCTAAGAAAACACACTAAACAATTGAAAAATAATATACTGAGAAAATGAAGAAAAAAAAAATCAAATGAAAAGGAAAATTTATAGAAAGAAAGCCGCAAAAATTTGATCAAGATCAGTCACGAATGCATACCTATTCCAGCTCTGACCATGTAGGGGATACTTATAGCCCCTGCAGGATGGCCATCTTTTAATTATTTTCTCGCCTTTTTAACATTTTTTTAAGCCTTAAAAAACTTGTAGAAAACAGTTACAAAAACTTTTCAAAACCCTTTTAAGTCATGAGCCCCTCCCTCTCTTTCAAAATCGAAATCCATGAGCCCCTCTCTCTCGAAGGTTTGAAAAAGGATCTTAGAGTGTCTAGAGTCCAAGAATTCTGGCAGGTCATGGAAAATGAGGATGAAATCTTCTTGGATTTGGGCAGCAAAAATCTCAATCTTTGTGGCTCTCCATTGCCACAAATTTCTATTAAACCATCTATTTTTCTACAAACACCACTAGGTGTGTTAATAAATTGAGTAGTTACATCCCAAAACATGTTAAGAGTTTCAATAAATATGGCAACTTGCCAAGATTAGATAGGATACTACTAGTATTTATTTGGTTAGGAAGTTTATTTGTTTAGAACTTTTGCTATTAGGAATATCAGCTAGGGATATTTTTAAAGTTAGCAAGATAGTTGGGACACATATTACATTTATTGTTCTAAAATTAATGAAAAAATGATAAGAATTATTATTGAAATTGTGTGTTCCACACAAGAGGTCGCCCTTCTCCTCTTTGAGTGGGCATTGATAGGGTGAGAAAACTATCAATAGTATTTAACTATCAAAAAAATTATTTTGCATCAACCATAACTACAAGCTTACCCATAAATACTTAAAAATTAAATAATAATAATAATAAATAAATAAATAAAGACTACATGCCATAGCAACATAGACTTATAAACAGATGCAAACTTCACAAAACAAAATGGAAAATTTGCCTTAAATTTTGAAACCAATTACTTTAATAATCCAAATTTTCATTAAAACACATCTAACATGCAAATCCAATAACATGCCCATATCAGAAAAATACCCATCACAGAACAACAAAACCCAATTCATTCAATGAGAAAAAACAAAAAATAAAAAATATACAAAAAAAAAAGAACTAATGAAGAAAAAATTGAAAAAGCTGCATAAAAAACCTTAGGTGTGACAGCCCGGATTTTCGACCCCGAAAACCCGTGCCGTCAGGTCGGTCTGTACACCGAACCCCGAACGCATTGAAAACTTGACACATCCACACACAAAGCAGAAACAAAGCACATACTTATACTAACAAAAGAAGTCTCCAGTTCTAATCCCATGCGAGTACGCATGAGCAAAAAAATCCAAAAGAACCACCGGTGATAGTCATCCATCTCCGAAACATGCTTCACAAAATAATAAGGTAAACTAAATATAAGTATCTAAATTTATACAACAAAATGGCTGGATGTACCAAGCCGTATCTACTCAAAATCTCACTATCTAAATCACTCTCTGTTGGAAGAACTCCTCAGGCGGAGGCTTTGACTCCTCCTCCGGTATGTACTCGGAGTCCCCCAAATCAGTATCCTTAGCAATAGTATCTTCACCTGAACCTATGACGTATAGTTAAAGGGGTGAGCTTCATCCAAGCTCAATAGAGAAAATATTCATAGCATGCATTTTATAACATTACACATATTTCATGGCTGAAATTGAATAATTGAATGACACATTTGCAAGGCGTTCAAATGAAAGTGAACTGATTCACATATGGAAATTCCAAGGTATCAATAAAGTTTTTATTCAGCTAATGAAAAAGTATGGGATCACGGACATACTTTTTCAAATTAGTGGACAAGTTGAGGTTTCAAATTGGGAGATAAAACGCATTTTAGAGAAAACGATAAAGCATAATAAGAAAGATTGGTCGTTAAAATTTAATGACGCACTTTGGGCTTATCGGACGGCATTCAAAGCTCCCATTGGAATGTCCCCTTTTAGGATGGTTTTTGGTAAAGGTTTTCATCTACCTGTTGAGATAGAACACTGGGCCTATTGGGCTATCATGTATCTAAATTTTAGTTTGAAAAAAGCGGGTTAGAAGCAAAGCTTAGAGATTACTGAATTGGAAGAAGAGTCGATGCATACGACTGTGCAAAATCTTACAAGGACAGTATGAAGCGTGCCCATGAACAGTTTATTTTAAGAAAATCATTCACTATGGATCAGAAGGTATTGTTATACAACTCAAGGCTTCATTTGTTTCTGGGAAAACTTAAAACCTGATGGAACGATCCATTCCAGGTAAATTAAATATTTTCGAATGGAGCAATTGAATTCTGCAATCCTCGAAATGGGGAAAAATTTCAAGTCAATGGGCAACGAATGAAACCATTTTTAGAAAATATCATCAAAAATTTTGATGAAGTTGTATTGAGTGACCTCGACCAATCGAGATGAAATTAAAAAGTTGGAATGTTGGGCTAGCGACACTAAATTTAGAGCTTCTTGGGAGGAAACCCAAGCTTATTAAAACATAAAAAATAAAAAAAATAGTAGTTGTTTAAATTTTGTTTTGCTCGAGGACCAGTAAAGATTAGGTTTGAGGGTGTGTTATTCACTGAAAAGTACCACTTTTCACTTCTTAATCTAGCCTTTGCTATACCTTGTAGCTATCTAATAATCCTTTATTTAGTGTATTTTGTAGTTAGTAATAAATTGTGCAGCTTAACACAAAGTCTCTGCCTTTAGTGCCAGGAAAGAGAGAATCCAAGGAAGAGATTGATAGCTGAGCCAAAGACTGATGGAACACCATGGTGACTATTTTGCATGTTATAATAGACCAAAAAGGTCCAGCAGATGAAAGAAGCATAAACGCGAGGATCAAGTTTTAAAGCAGACGCGTGCACTACATCGCGAGGCCCATTTGCACAAGGAACAACAGTGAACTCGTGAAGTTCTCGTGTGGCTTTGGAAGAGAGAGATGCCCAGAAATTATCTTGCGCAGCTCTCGCGCATTTAAAGCTATATACCCTTTGCCTAGCGAGATGTGTCATTCATTTAACAAGAAGCCAAACGAGTACAGAGCTCTACTGGGGAGTACCTCGCGAGAGAAAATTCTGGAGCTCACCTATGCTAGTAAAGCCAAGCAGTGCAACTCATCCACGTGACAGCATTACAAGGCAGAGAAACTGCGCGACAAGCTTAAATCCTTCAATGTGAGAAAGCAACATTTAAAGCCAAATCTGACCTTGCAAGGACTCTATAAGCTGCGTGAAGGAACAGACGAGCAAAACTAAAGCCTACAAACTCTTCCTCGCGAGTGCACTAAAAGTCCAAAGTAGTTGCGCGACCATTTGAAGATCTATTGTGCGAACCAGGGGCCTTCAAAGCCAATTCTTACCTCGCGAGGACTCTGCAAACAGAGCGAATGGATTAATGAACCAGATCTAGCCCCGTGAAGCTCGGGCTCTCTACTTCCCATTCTTAACTCAGGGACCTTTTGGGGATTTCCCTATGTCCAGGGCACACATCTCGAGGCCCTAATCTTGAGGCACATATCCCAAGGCATCCAAGGGTTATAATAGTGCGTCATATGCTAGGAAATTAGGGTTAATCTTCTCTGAGCCAAGGCATTAGGAACTGAGTATATAAGCTATAGTTGTAACTTAGAATCTTTATCACTCCTTCAACCTCTATCTGTGGTGAGCTCGTGCAGACTAAGTTTAGGGTTTGATCATTTCTTTTTCTCATTTTTCTTCTCTCCTAGCTCAGCACTTGTTGGCTATACCCTATGTAAGTAATTATGTTTAGTTTCATTTAGTTTTTCTAATGGGTCTTGTAACCTTTGGGATTTTGTGAAGAGCTGTTATGCACAAGGCTATTGCCTTGAGAAATCTCATTGTAAGTATGTATTGATCAATGAGATTTATACTTTAATTATTCATTAAATTTATTATTTTTCTATTTGCCCATAATTTTGTTCAGGCTAAGATGCATTTAGGATTTGATCTGATTTGAAATGCCCATGAAAGCTTGAGCTTGTAGCCCTGGGACCATGGTGGCTGTAGCAGTTTACATGTTCCTTCTTGGACCTCTATGGTGTGGATAACCTCTGTGGATAGTCTGTGACCATTTAAGTGGATAGACTATAGCCCTAGAGTGATTCCAAGCCATAGATTTGAGAAGAATTCTTCTCCTCTGCACTTGAGCTTGTAGCCTTGTGAGAGGTTGTTGCAGGAACAAGCTCCCCTCTGTTTTACTTGACCAATATCAAATGCTAGATCTGATTTCTCTGTAGTGATTGCAGACTAGTGACCTGAGTCATTGCAGGCCTTTTGTAGCAATAACCAGCTGCTTTTAAGTCCCCAAATAGCCCTTGAACAACTGTGGTCTCCACTAATTTTTCAAGGACTATTTGCTCCCATGGATGCTTGAGCTTGCAGCTTGGCATACATGGTGTCTGCAATAGTTTTAATGATCTGATTTAGGCCATTGGGTGGAGGACATCTATTGGATAGTCTGTGATCATTTAAGTAGACAGGATATAGCCTTAAGATCAGTCTACTCCTTTGGATCAGATTGGTTTTCTAACTTGGTCCATGTGGTTTGATCCTCTCTATTAGATAGTCTGTGACCATTGAAGTGGATAGATTATAGCCTTAAGAGATCAGGTCAAACCATAAGGGTTGAGTTGGATACTTCTTCTTTGCAGATGTGCTTGTAGCCATCTGAGGGATTGCTGTAGAGACAGGCCTGAGTTTGAGTTACATAGCTGATGTAACCCTAGCTTAACTGCTTACTTCCCATCCTTTCATTTTTATTTTAACACACATCATCACCACCTTCTTTATAACCCTTTCTTTAGGATAGGATTGCACTTTATTTCCCTTCTTTTAGCGGTAATTTAGTATAGTAGTGACACCCAACTCCCTTTCTTTAGGATTGTCAAATTTGGAGGCCTACTATTATAGCCCATTTTAGGTTTTAGATCAATTTCTCTGTGGGACAAACTCTTACTTAAAACTTGCTACAATAGCCCTGTATCTTACAGGCTATATGTATTTTAGGTTGCTATTTTCATAGCCATTTTACTCCACCTTTATATTCTGATTTTTGCCATCTCATCACTTTAAATAACATCAGCACACCTAAGTAACTAACACTGGTCAAGGGCTTCTCCTTCTAGTGTTCTTGAAAAGTAATGGATCAGGAGCCCATGATTGGTACGAATTGGTTGACAGTCATTGCAGAATAGGGCCAAGTGGCGCTTTGGGTTTCCTGTACTGTTATATTTATTGAATTTTGGAGGTTTAAAACCAGCGGGTATAGTGAAGTCGATGTCTCGGCAAAATTTGTTGAATCCAAAATGGTGACTAGAGTGTTCTTTGTTCGCCATGTAGTCATCTAGAAATTGGTGGAGGTTATTTATGTTTATGACAGTGTCTTTTCTAGGTGCCTTGGGAGAGGGTTGTCCTCGACAGTTGTTGTTGTAGAAGGTGTGAGAGGTATATGTGTTATGTGTCGGGGGAGTTGGAGCATGTGGAGGAGTCGGCGTCCTTTCCTTTTGTCTGTTCCTCGGAGTAACTTTTCTTTGGGACTCGAGTAATGTGTCGGCTTCTTTTCCTCCTTTTGTGAGTGCACTGGGAGTGTGGTCCATAACTTGACTATCGGGGTAGTTTCGCTCCGTACCACTTTTTTCAGTGTTATCACTATGATATGTATTTTGTGGAGCGAAGGGGTATTTTTTGCTCTCATTATCGTATTTACTCGGGCACGACGTTGGGTTGTCCAGCAAGATGGCCTAACATTATACTCGAGATCACTAGGGGAGCCCTACATGGGTGGGTTGATATTATTAAAGTTTAATTTTCTGATGTCAGCCATTTAAAAATATATATATATATATATATTTTTTTTTTTGAAAAAGTTTATCCACGTGCAAGTGTGTAGAAAAGTGATAAAGCGAAACAAAATAAAAATTAAAATAAAAAGTAAAAAATATAAAACCAAATTAAATAAAGCAAGAAAAATAGAAAACTAAATTAATTAAACCAAGACAACCTTAGCGAAAAAGAGTCCCAGCATGATCGCTAGTCTATTAGTACGCGCTTTTCTGGGTTCCTTTCGGTCCCTGAAATCAGTGGCCCAATTCGGTCCAAGTGGACTTTGGCGAAGGTGATGATGGATTAATAAAATAGAAAATATTAAATGCTGAAATTAAAGAGGCGAGTTCTAAATGAAGAATACCGGAGAAGATGCGATCGCCAGCTACAGATATTTATCGACGCTGCAATACGTCACTGATCACACATTAAGGGGGAGCGGGGGCTTGTAGGTTGAACTCCTTTACTGAATTGCCCGTCGGCGAACGTCAGCAGCTGTGGGTTGCTTTTAGTTTAAATGGTTTGGTTTTCCTATTCCTACTGGGACTCTGATTTAACTTGGTCTCTTAATCCTACTGGGAGTTTAATTGATTTCGATATCCTAATCCTATTAGAAATCTAATTAATTAAGTCTCTTAATCCTACTAGAAGTCTAATTACTTTAAACATCCTAATTTTAATTAGAAATTGAATTAATTAAAAAAAAGGGTTTTGGGCCTGCTATGCTAAGGAGGATCAACCCCGTTCCCAGGTACCCTCCGTAAGCTCCCTTGGGCAAATTGGGTGGCTAAGATTAAAGATAAATTGAATTTCGGGTTATAAAAATGGTATTTTTAGATTTTTAGAGTCAATTTCGGGGTAATAATTATGAATTAAATTGAGAAACTAGAATTATAGAAAACTAAATAATGTTTAGGATTTTTAAAAGTATTAAACTAAGGAATTAAGACTAAAATTTAAAATTCTAGGATTGAATTCGAGTCCGAAATCAGAAAATAAGATCGTATGATTAAGGACTGGTTCTAGAACCTAAGGACTAGAATCAGAGATTAATGATAGGACTGGAAATTAAGATTTTAGAATGGAACTGAGTCAAGGGTTGGTGAATTAGACCGTCAGATTAAGCACTGGTTCTAGAAACGGGGAACTAGAACCAGATATTGAAGATTACGGTCTAAAAAGGGTGCTATGGTCTAAAATTGTGAACTAATATTAATAATTAAAAACTACGAGAAATCCTAAGTCTAAAACTAAGATTTTTACCTAGGATCGGGGCTGTGGAGAGAATCCTCAAAGATTCTATGCTTGAATTTCAAAATCATGGCTAGGTTGCTCTATGTGTTCGTTCTCGAAGTTCTCTAGTTTCAAAATCCCAAAAAAATCTGTTCTCTCAAAAATTGCCAACCTCCTGTTCGTGTTCTGTTTTGGGCCGAATTAAAAAAATCTTTTATAGGTTTTTCTCCAATTAAATGCCCTGTTTCATGCATTTAACCATATTACGCACTGCTCTCGCAATGCTTAATCGCTTTGAGTCGGTCACCGACTCAGTGATCGACCGACTGACTTGCTCAGTAAGTTTCCTAGTTATATAAATATTAGGACTAATTGCACGCCTAGTGTGGAGTGCGCAATCCAATTAAGTACCTCTTTCAAAGCGTTGAATCGAGGAAACTTAGGAATCAAGGACTATAAGACTAGGTCGGGCGTAGGCCGATTGCACGCTGGTGGTGGGGCGCTCAATCCGACTACGCGTGTAATGTGGGGAGTGAAATCGAGTCTCGGAGTGGTCCAGGAAAGGGAGTCTGGCCTAGAAGGGGGACTGATTGTGTGTTTATGGTTTGGTGTGCAATAGAATTATGCACGTAGTTTTAAGCGCTTAATTCGGGGTTGTCTGGGTCTGTGTCGGGTTTGAAATGCCAGAATATTATTTCAGCCTGCATTTCGACTGTATACTATTATTTCAGTATATAGCCTCCCTACATTGGGATATGAGTCACAGATCTATTATTTTAGCCTATGTTCAGCCATGTACTATTATTTCAATACATGGTCCCCGCGTTAGGGTTATGGGGCCTGAGGCACAGAGTTATTATTTCAGCTTGCGTCCAGTCATATACTATCGTTTCAGCATATGGTCCCAATATGAGGGAAAAAGGGTCTGAAATGCAAGACTATTGTTTAGTCTGTACTCCGACTATATACTATTGTTTCAGTATATAGTCTCCCTATGTTAGGATCTGAGCCACAGAGCTATTGTTTCAGCCTGTGTTCAGCAATATATTATTACTTTAGCACATGATTCCCACGTTAGGGTTATGGGGCCTGAGCCACAGAGCTATTATTTTAGCTTGTGTCCAGCTATATACTATTGTTTCAGCATATGGTCTCAATTTGGATTGTGAAACTTCCAGAAAAGGTAAGTCTTTTTCGAGAAGTCACGAGCAAGGTCAAAGGTTGACCGAACAAATTTGTATATTCCAAGAGGGAAAAATGGGGGTGTCTACACACGTCACGCAAGGTTGTACGGATATCCCGTCGTACCGGTCACGGATATCCCGCCTTGTCGGTCACGATTATCCCGCCAAGTCGATTGTGTATTCACACACAGAAACCTTAAATCGAGGTGCAAGGTTAACTTATAGTTTATCACCGTGAATTATAGTAATTTTTAATTAGTTTTAGAACTTAGAGTGTTGGGGTTCACACACACATGTATCATACACACATATACAGATCGTGCTGAGTTCACACTCACTCACGCACACACATTCCTTACTATTGAAGTGATGTATAAAGCTCATGTAAATGAAATGACAAGGTATCATAGCTTTCACCCACACACACACTAATCACATCATAATTCATATGCATATCGTAACAAGGTACATCCTATAGAATTTTCCCTACCTCACACAAAGTCGCACTGAACTTTCATAGCTCAAGATGGTTCTTTTAAGCTCAAGGCTCAAGCTCACACCTATCATACACGAATTTATAAGCAAAGCGTTAAAAACGACGTAAAATAGGAAGAGACAAGGTCTCTTCAAAGTCCTTAGTCCAAAATAATTAAAATCCAGAACTATCAAAATCGACCGGTCAGTTTCCAAAATCGACCGATCGGTTTCCTTTAGAAACCAGACCTTCACAAGAATACCGATCAGTCAATTTCAAATCGATCGATTGGTTTCCCAGAAACTCATTTTACATGCTCACTGTTTTTCTCAAATCAACCGGTCGTGCTACTTTCGATTGGTCGGTTTCCCAAATCGATCGGTCGAAATGACTTCAACCAGTTGATTTTGTTCACAGCTATTTTTGTTCCCAAAGCCCGACAAAATTGATCGGTCGGTTCTCAAATCGATCGGTCGATTTTGTCATATCATGCCCATCTTGGGTTTTGACCTCTCAACCCACTTTCCTTCCAATTTTCACTTTTCTTCCTTAATTTCTTCACTCATATTCATAATTAAGCTCATACACACATAATCAATACAAAATTTACACATATTCTTACCTTCTAGATTTATCGATTCTTCGACCCACGTTCTCATACACGTTCCAGATTTCTGCACGATTCAAAGTCCTTAATCACACACACACACACACACACATATTCAATTCAGTTTCCTTCTCTTTCTTCTCCTCTCATTACTCTCTCTCAACAACCTTAGACAAGAGAAATAAATTCTCTTCTAGGTTTTTACTCTCACTTGTTATGTTTTTGGTTTTGGTGCAAGGCACATACACCATAACTAGGTATATCAAAACTCATTTATGGGTGCACACAAAAGCTTTTAGTCATTCCTATCTCCACTTAACACATGACCCATCCTGACCTACTCATTACCTTCTCAAGGTCGGTTACTTGACCTGTCGGGCATGCACACCGAGGCGTACGGCTCAGAGGTCAAAATTTTCGGGACATTACATTCTCCCCTCAGAAATTTTCATCCCCGAAAATAGACTAAGGTCCTTAGGCTTTATAGAGTCTCAACAACGTCAAGCACACATCCACACAAAATGTATATATACTAAATACAAGGTCTCCCTTTTTAGAGAATCCAATCCATTAATGAGGTCTTAACAATTTATAACTCGTACGAAAATTCTAGGCAAGGCTAGATCAGGCACCTAACCAATCACAACACATGCTAAATCATCACATACAAAAACACATTTTTACCGAACCGTTCAAAAGTACGCACATGCAGATACAGTCACAATTGCAAATGGCTAAGGAATATCGTTTTCCATTCAATCCAAAAAGTTACTGATAAGACAAAAGGGGTGGCAACCATCCCACTATATTTTAAAATTGTAAACCCAACATGTATTAATTACAAAATTTTTTCCTAAAAGATAACAACAAAAAATATAATTCTAGCATGCCCAAAAGCATAACTCACACTCCACATACTTCAGCTCAAGCAGCCGCGTCTCTTGGTGGCACATCCGTAGGTCCAGCCTCATCCCCCGCCACCACATCGTCTCTGACAAGACCGCCCGACATAGACGCGCCTGGGGAAAAGTACCATGGGTCCTGTACTTGTGCCCGAATACTGACGAGGCATGTCATGTAATCCTGAGGGTACGTGTGCTGCATCCAGTGGGTATAAATACCCTCGTGGTAGTCCATTTGACGATGCAATAAATGATTTCTCTCCTCAAGTTGAGTCACACAAGCAAGAACATCGCCAAGGGTAGCTAAGGCATGTTGCTGTGGCGGAGGCACATGGAATTGAGCTTGTTGCTAAGATGAGACATTAGCTATTAGTTGTTCTAGTCCAGGTGGTACGGGCTGTTCCTGCTCATGCCCTTGCCCGTCATGGTCGTGGTTTTGTGGGTCATTAGGTGCGGGTGGTACTACTTGTTCTCCAGGGGATAGAGCCTTTTTCAACTGGTTGTAAGTCCGATTCCAATCCGTAAATGTATAGAATTTCACGTGATCATTTGCTTTCGGTTCATCATCAGAAATTTTATATTCTTCCGCATCAAAGTAGTCCTTGATCATGCTCAATAAAAGACAAGCGTATGGAAGATGATCCCTTGGCTTTGCCCCTCCTTTCATCAACTTTCCTCTGATATACCTGATTCCTTCAAACACCATTTGGGTGGCACTAAACCACCGGTTCTGAAAAGCTGAATATAGTGCCTACTGCACCTCTCCTACCCTCTCGGTGTTGTGGCGCAAAGGGTAAAGATTACACTTGATGATTGTATCTAGCATCCACAAATGAGGAGGCAAATCGATCCTCCAAATTGCAAATGAGGAGGCAAATCGACCCCTGTCGCCCCTGGGTCATCTGGTTTCTTACCTCTAAGAATTTAACTGGTGTGGGGAAAGGGGGTAACAAATTAATTCCATGTCCATAGGAGTCATAGCACTCCAAGCCTTTAGAAACATTGATAAGAGTGAACCTAAACTCATGACTGTCAATCGTGGTTGTAATCAAACCAGGATCAGTACCCTTATGCATGTTCTAATAAAATAACTTCACTAAACTAGGGTAGTAATACTCATGCAATGGCTGGAGAATATTTTGTAAGCCAGCCTTAACAATGTACTCTTTAGCCCACACTGTATTTCCTTGCACATTTTCGTCTTGAAACAGGGCCTCATCGATTATATACTCATCCTCAAAATCTTTACTGTCTCACCACTCATTGGGCTGCTTTGAGTGTGGTGATGATGGTGGTGATGAGTGGCGTGAAGATGATGCGGATGATGAAGAAGATGAAGAAGACTGGTAACTGTGGTGGAGAAGTTGATTTTGGTGGTGACGGTGGTCTCGACGCACTAGGGCGTCAAATTGGTAGCTTTGAAGCTGCAACTTTCGAGGTTTGTCGCATTCTAGGCTGCATTCCTAGGGTTTTTATTAGAAAAATGCAACAAAGGCACACACAGAGTGCAAATCTAAACACCAAAAACTTATAAACTAGGGTTTACCTCATGTGGCATGCCTTGAATCCGATTCCGCAAGGATTCAAACTCAAACTCCTTGAATTTCACTTCTACCATCTCTCATGCAAGAGGAAGGAAACCCTAGCAATTTAGAACCTAAAATGTGAAATTTCAAATGGGAAATAAAAACCCAATTTATGTGCTGACAGACAAAAATCGACCGGTCGGTTCTATACTTAAAATACCTGCCCGTCGATTTCGACCAGTCGGTTTCAAATCGATCGGTCGGTCTCATTTCGACCGATCTGTGTCATCAATTCTGATTCACACTCAGATCATTTTAGAAGCTTTTGTGTTTAGGATTTTAAGTGTTTAATTTAGTTTATGTTTTTATATACATGTTGTTTTTAATGTCACTTATGCAACATATACTTGCTGTTTTTAGGAGTTTGTGTAGCTGTTTTATTTTCTTAGTAGTTATGTTTTGTCTATTCTCTTTTTCTCCTTCGTAGTTTACTTTTCTGCATTGTTTTAGTTCATTTTTATCTTTATTTTCTGCTTCTGCTATAGTTTAGTGTGTGTCTATCCTACACCCTGTAGCCCCTCCGCCGCATGTTTCATGAAATAGTGAGGACACTGCTTAACTTAGGTTTGGGGGTGTGGCTGGGTAGGCCTGCCAGTAGGATAGTTAACTTTAGTGTAACAGTATGAGGAGGTTGAGATGAATAAAGTCAATTCCCACCTAATTTGTTATAATGAAAAAATTTGTGGAAAATTAAAAAATTTTATAGAAAATTTAAAACTAAAAATTTTAAAATCTTAGCACCACCATGAAGCTAACATCAGAAATTTGTTTTCAGTTAGTACTTAGTGAACCTAAGAGGAGAGAAAAAAGTAAAAATACATCCCATGAGTTAAAGTGAAGACCATACGTAGTCTAAGGGCTCGGGAATGGCTTCACCCTTATTACGAATTCAGGCGTCACGAAAGAATGTGTAGACCCTGGGTCTATCAGGACTCGTGCTTCGTAGCAAAAGAAGTCACCCTTTTTACATAATTTTATCGCACCTACGTTATATATATACACACTATGAATTAAGACACAAAAGTGATTAAGCATAGATGGTAGCATAATAACGAAATGAAGGATGTCTACTTTCCTATACATGCCCCTTCTTCATCTAAACTAAATTAAAGAATTCAATGACTTTCATAAAATCATTTATACCTTGTATAATGTCGTTGCTTGTATTGGCATCTTTGGCGGTGGCTGCATACACCCAACCTTACACTATAGGCCGGGTTTGTCGCATAGGCCTCTGGGATCCAATAGAATTCACCTTCCTTTGTTTTTCAACATCGGATAGTCTCGGATCAGATGTCGCATCTTTCCGCATTTGAAACAACTGCTAGTACCCCATCTACACTCAGACGTGAGACATTCCACACTTGGCACAAGTCTCGGTGGGAATGGACGATGCGACCTTTAAAAATCCCTGGGTGACTGACATCCCTATAGTAGAAGTAGGACTCTCTTGATGAACAGATCTCCCTTGCGTAATCATATGTGTGTTGTTGTCCCAAGTGTGCTTCGCTTATTAGTTGGTGGTGAAAGTTATTTAAAAATAAAAAATAGAATAAAACAGGGGATGAATCAGCACAACTCAGAAATCCTAGACCTGCAAGATACAGGGTCCTTTGTAGCAAGTTTTGATAAGTAAGAGTTTGTCCCATAGGGAAAGGTGATCTAAGGCTCCAAGGGAGCCGTCTCTAGTAGTCCCTCCAGATCTGTCTACAGATTTGGCAGTCCTAAAAGGAGGGGAGTTTAAGGTCACTTATTCTAAGTATTCTAATAACTAAATTACAGAAAGGATTGAGAGGATGGATGGAGTGTGGAAAATAATTATAAAAAGGTGAGAAATATGTTATTGAGCCAAGGTCAGAGGAGTTTTGTAACTCAGATTTAGATCTGATGTTATAGAAATCTTGTCCAGAGGCTACATTATCACCTCTGAGGAGAAAGGATCCAACCCATCTCTACTGCCATGACTCCACCCTTAGGGTTATAACCTGTCCACTTGAATGGTCACAGACTGTCCCATAGGGGAGCCACTATCCAGGGATGGGTCAGAACATAACAAATAAATTATTGCAGGCACTATTTCATCCAGGCTACCAGCTCAAGAATCCATAGGGAACCTCAACCTCTAAAGTTCTATATGTGGGGCTAAGGCTGGAAAACCATGAGAGCCTGCATACGTAACCTACAACCTTCGATCCAGCTGTCCATTGCTTGAGAGAAGCTACAATGGTCCAATCACCAGCCTACAATCTCTATAACCAGATCAGATCCAACATCTGATGGCAGATCTATACAAATATGGGGGAGTCTGCCTCTGTACAATCCCTCACCAGACTTCTACAAGCTCAGGTGAAAAGAAGAAGGATCCATCTTGGATCCATGGATCAGAATCACCCTAAGGCTATAATTTGTCCACTTAAATGGTCACAGACTATCCCAGAGGTTATCCTCCTCACGGAGCCCAAAACAAAACAAGATTATCGCTGCTACCACCATGTTCACCAGGCTACCAGCTCAAGCTTCCATGGGGATTTCAGATCTAGTAGGTCCTGTGGTGGGGCTAAGGCTGGAAGACCATGATAGCCCAGACACACAGGTCACTTGGATATGAGTGGCCCTTAAAATCAGTCCTCAATTGCTTTGAAACACAGCCAAGGCAATGGGGGATCACAAGGCAGCAGCCTTGCACAGAGCATCTCACATATAAACAACAATCCCACAAAGTACAAATCCTATTGTAAAACTTTTATTAATCTAACTCACACATATACAAAGTCATAGCTAGTAATTGCTGGACTATGGAGAGAAGAAAAGAAAAGAAAAGGAAAAAAACTACTTACTGCTAAAAAGAAAGAGAAAAGAAAAGCGATCTGAGATAGGTTCCCCAGATACCTAAACCTAAGCTAGGCCTGGGTATATATAGCAGTGGGGTGGCGGCGCATTAGGATTAGGAAACCCTAATTTTAACGATGCCACGTGGCCTTATACTGATCCTTGGATGCCTCGGGGCGTGTGCAAGGAGATTTAAGCGTGGGAATGCGTGCCCTAGTCACTGGAAATTTCCAGAATGCCCTCTGCTGAAGAGATGGAAGTTTAGGTTCAGAGCCTCCCTAGGTAGCTGTAGTTTCCCAGACTTGTCGCGTGGTAGCTCATTGCTCTTCGCTAGGATGGTTTGACACTGAAGCTTCAGCCGTCGCGAGGTTGCATTGGTTTGCTCTTTAGGCAGTCGCGCGGTAGAGAGTTGAGCTCTCGCTGGGTTGGAGCTCGCGATGTTGAATAGAAAACACAGTCTCAAGCGTTGCAAGGTTGCAATTCAAGCAGTCGTGCGGTAGATTAGTCTTCGCTGGGCAGCAGTGCGAGAACTGCACGAGCTCTTCTCTTTACTTGGACTTTGCGAGTTACCTCGGGAGATTCTTTTGAGTTCTGAACTGCGCGAGCTTGGCTTTGCCTTCGCCAGGCTGCTTTCTTTCTTGAATGGCGCACGAACTGCGCGAGGCGTTCTTCTTCTAAGAATTGTACCCCGCGGCGACTGCGTGACAGCTGCACGAGGAATCTTCTGAAGCTCTCTCTCCTCAGCTGTCTTAAGCGAACTTTGCGAGATTGAAAGAGGTCTGCTTTGAACTGTGCGACACTGGGCGATGTGTTCTACTCTTGAGCTTTGCGAGAGCTGCGCGAGGTTGAGTTTCTGAAGCTCCTCAGTCATTCATTTGCATGAGAGGTTGCTGTAAAGCCTTGGGAAGCTCAGCTGATCTGCACGAGGCTTCGAAGTGCATTCTTGCTGAGGGGCATCTGGTGCCAAAGTAGGCTCCATAACAGGATTCTTGGCCTTATTTCACTGCTGATTATTTCCTGAATAAAACACTTAAGAAGAGTTTATTAGGTGGCTAAGGGTCTAATTAAAGGTTAAGTTAAGGGTTGAAAAGTGGTACTTTTCAGGTCTTAACACACCCCCAAACCTAATCTTTGCTAGTCCCTTAGCAAAGCTACATTAAATCTACTCTAAAAATTAAATGCCACTTTCGTAGGGAGCACGGATACATTTAGCATATGTACCAAGCCTTTTAAACCCCTAGGTGATCCCTAGTGGAGGAGTGAAGTCTCCTGAGGGTTTTCAGTGAAGACACCCACAAACTTCTTCAATGAAATAGTTAACTAAAGTGCAATGTCATCCAATGAGCAGTTAAGGAATCAGATTTAGTCTACTCATGAATCAGCATAAAAGAAATTTAATTCATTGGTTGCACAGGAACTTAGACAGCATAAACTCTCATGTTTGCACAGCATTTCCAAATAATTTGTGATCACAGAAAACTGCACAAGTGTATGTCAGCACTGAGCTTATCCTTATGTCAGAAAATTAGGTTAAGGTCATACATAATGCATTCAAGTTCAGACCCAAAAGAAAGCTTTACAGGGCATACTCTCATCAAGGTTTGTTGAGGGGTTCAGTTTCTCACAGGCTCAAGAGCAGTTACATCCCCCAACTGGGTTTGTAAGCATGAGCATAAGCAGAGTTCTTAAGTGCTGGCATCATTGTCAGTTTCTCACCATAGATTGGATAATTCCTTATCTTCACATGACAGCTCACTCAATCTTTGGATCACAAGGGCTTTTAACTGGGTTGGAATGTGGCTTATGGAGTATGGTTAAAAAGAATGGAAGGTTTGAAAAGGGGTTCAAAAATTGAGAACTCAGTGGGTGCAGGAGGTGGTTCATGACTTCACCTTCTTGAATTCAGCTCCCTTCATCTTCTTTGAGATTTTCAGATTTGAAGTGATCAGTTTCTCCTCTTGATTTGATTTTCCAATAAGGTTTCTCTTGACTTCTCTCTTATTCCTCTTCATTATTATTTTTTTATTTCTTTTTACTGGAGTTTCCTTCTTTTTATTTTGTTTTTGCTTTTCAAAAATGCCACCATGTCCTCAGTTACCATTCTGCCAGAATAGATGCTTTTTCTCCATTCACCTAATGCTGACCATAGCTAGTCCATCTTCAACTCTTTCTCCTTTACCTTCTGAATTCTCAGAGTGAGGGTAGGTTGAATCAGGTTCATAGGTTCAGGTTCAAGTACTCAGGTGTATTTTGAAGAATTTTAGGATTTAAAGCTCAAAGGGGGTATGGACATGGGTAGTTGCTTTAGGGTTGATCTTTTTAGGCTCAAACTATCCAAGAGAAGGCCTTGATCCTTTCCTAGGTCTCATGAGTACTGTCAGTTGTTTCAACTTGGAGTTACCTAACTTCTAGTGAGCACAGCGACTCAGCTAGTCTTTAGAACTAGAAGAAATGCCTTAGTTACTCCTCAAAGAAAAATTTTTGTAGGCCCAATTCTCACTGGTTATGGTCATCCTTTGAACTTTCAAGTATGTCCTCACCTTTTTCTCTCTCTAATGATTCACTAAGTGCAGATACAAGTGGGTTTCCTTGGTGAAACTATTATGAAAATGTGGAATATTAGAAGTTTATAATTTTTAATGTTTGCATAAATTTTAAACTTCTTAATTTCATGATTCTTAAGTGAATAGAGGTCCATTTTCATATTGCTCAGATGAGTCTGCTGCACTTATGTTAACTATTCCATTGGCAGGGTCTGCCTGCCATACCCCCAAACCTATGAGGAGCAGTGTCCTCACTGGTTCAAGGTCAATGTGCAGCAGACTTATTACAACATAAAAGAAAAGAAAAACAAAAAACACAGACAAAGTAAGACAGCAAAGACAGGGGAAAAGGCTATGAAATATTAGAAATGTACAAAATACAAGAGAACATATGTAAAAGAAATAGAGGAAATCCTAGGTACAATCTAATCAGAATTTGGATTAAAATTTGTCCCAGCCCATCTTCCTTGCATGTTCTTGAAGGAGAGCCTCTTCTTCTATCTTCTTGCGTTCCCTTTCGGCCTTCCTCTGCTCTGGAGTTTTGGGTATGGTAGGAGCCCGGACCCTCATTTTTCTCTTCTTTGGCCTGGGGGATCTCAAGATTTTACGTGGTGGCTCGGGGGTTTGGTGGGGATTTCCGGGGCCTGCACTTTGGAGGCTTGCCAGAGGTGAGGTGGAATAGGAGATGATTGGGCTGGTGGAGGCGCAGGAGGGGCAACGGGAGATTTGGCTGGAGCTGGCATTTAAGACAGGAGAGGACCTTCCCCTTTTTCTGCTTTCGGGGGAGCCACAGGAGATGGAACTGGTAATTTCTCTGTAGACACGGCAGGGCTCTTCCCTTTCACAGACATGCTTGGTGGTGGTGCCTCCTCAGACTGGGCAGATGGTTCTTTGCCAAGTTTCAAAGAGCGAGTTGGGGGGAGTGGTCTTCTTAGCAGCAACTTTCCGTCGCTGAGGAAAGGATTGGGCTGCAGGGGCATCTGAAGGGGTAGCCACAGTAGGTTGGGCACTGGGATCCGTAGGTGGTGCCTCCTCAGAGTTAGAATCAGAAGGAAAGAGCTCAGTAGGGTCCAATCCTAGGGCAGCAGCAGCCTGTCTGCGTTCTTCTTTGGAGAGGAGGCACCCATGGGGATCATCCTGAGCGGAAGCTCGGGTGACCTTTGGAGGTGGGGATGGAGGGGCCGGCCATTTGCCTTTTTGGGCTGCAGTGGCTCTCTTAGGAGTGGGCTTTTTCCTGGAAGGGGTGCGTTTCCTTTTGATAGCAGGAGAGGGAATAGGGGGGGGCACTGATGTGGGAGGAGGAGCTACAGTAGGGGTTGCAACAGGAGTAACAGGTTCTGTAGGTACTGCAGAAGGAACGACAGGAGGCATTAGAGGAGGAACAGGAGGAGCTACCGGAGTGGGGGCTGTGGGAGTTGGGGGAACAGACTTTGTAGGGGTTGGTGTAGGGGTTGTGGAAGAAGATGGGGCCTCCGGGGGAGCGGTGGCGATGGGGGTGGCTTGGATAGGTTAAGACAGCAGGAAAGCAACTCTCTGTTCCAAGATGTCAATTTTCTTGTTAGCCCATAGGAGATTGGTATCCGCAAGCTCCTTACTGAGACGGGTGATCTCCTGAGCATTGTTCAATATCTTCTCTAATAGCCGGTTATGCTTTTTCACCCTCTCAGCATTGGCCTTTTCCATCTCAGCAGTCATTTTATAGTAAGTTGCTGCAATCTTGTGCGCAGTTGATGTCTCCAGAATTGCCTCCCATCCTTTTGAAATATCACGCAGCTGCTCGTTGTGAGCAAGCTTCACATCACTAAGCTTCTGCAGCAAGGGGTATTCAATGGCTTGGCGGAGTTGGGCCATGCCATGGAGAACATCCCTCTTGATATAAGGATTGTCCCTCATGGCATGGAGGAGGGTGAAGTAGGGAGGGAGGGGTGTAGTAGGAGTGTCTGGGCAAGATAGGGAGAAATGAAGTGGAAGGAAGAGAGGGTGATGGAGCCTGGGGGGGAGAAGTGGGGGTTGTAGAAATTGTTTGGGTGGTCTGGGTGGAATGGTCAGTGAATTGAGGAGGGGTAGGAGAAGAGGGGGAATGGAAGGTATGGGTGGAAAATGAAATGAAGGAAGGGCAGCTGATGTGGATGGTTCAGGGGAAGGGAAGAAGGGTATGGTGAAGGGTTGAAATGGAAGGGAGGGGGGTGCAAATAGGGGGGGGGGAATGGGAAAGGTGGATGGGAATGGAATGGGTCTGTCTGGGTAGAAGTCTTGGTGAATTGAGGGGAGGTAGTATTAGAGGTGGAAGGATAGGGAGAGAGGAAAGGAGTGGTCGGGTATGGTATCATGGAGGGGAAGGATAGAGGCGAGTCAATGGGGTAGGGTCTGTGGCATAGGAGAGGCAGAGGTGGAAGGGGTTGTATTGGGATTGGTGGGTTTGTCAATGTGTGAAGGGTGGATTGGATGGTGGTTATGTGGTTTGCATTTGGGCTTGGGTCTCGTGGTGTTGGATAGTTGGGTTTGGAGGTCATGGATAAGGGAAAGGATATGAGTAAGGGAACTGAGGTTGGTTGAGGGGGTAGGAGGTAAGAAGGAATAGGTTGGAAAGGGGAAGTGGGGCATGATGGAAAGTGGTAGGGGAAGGGGGTCGGGTGAATGATGTGGTGAAGGGAGAGGAGACTTAGGGAGAGGGATGTCTTGGGTGGGCAAGGTATCAAGCAAACTGGTCATGAAGGCTTGATACCCAGAGGTGGTGGCTAGGTTGAAGTCCAGGTCATGGAGAGGTGGGTCTAAGGGTTGGTCACTAAGGGGGGTGGTTGTGGGAATGGCAGGGGTAGTGTGAGAGGTTTTCTTTTTAAGGTAGGTTAGCAAGGGAGGGCTGTCAGGGTGAGGATCAGGGGCTATGGGAGAGACTGGGGATGTTGATTGGGGTAGGGTGGGTGAAGGTGGAGTGGTGTCTTGGGGTTCAACACTTTCTTCCCAGGTTCAGATAATGGTTGGAGGGGGAATGGAGAAGGAGAGGAAAGAAGAGAAGTGAGAGATGGAATGGGTGAAGAAGGTAGGGGAGAGGCCAGAGTAGTGGATGGAGGAATTGCTGCAGAAGCAGAGGTGACAGAAGCTCGCGCCACCTTCTTTGGGGCAAGGGTTTTTGCCTTCTTTTTGGGGGCAGGGGTGGCCGTTGCCACAGCAGCTTCCTCTCCCTACTCGGAGACCTCCTGAGCTTCAGTCTTCTTCTTCTTCTTCTGGGGATCCATTAAGCTTCTGCTAATCCCCCATTATCTTTTAGCAAATGTGGTGGGAGAGAGGTCAGCAGATAACTCCCCCACTGGTATCTTGTATCCTCCCCTCAGAAGTAGTCTGGTGATGAGTCTTCCATAGGGGAGAGTGTGGCTCTTCTTTTGCAGCCCCAGCTTCACCATTGTATCCTTTATGGCCTCGAAGATCAACCATGCAGCATTGAATCTATGGCCCAGAGAGAAGGAATACAGAGCATCAGCAATTGGTGTCCTCCTTTCTTGCTGATGGCCGGAGCAATAGATGTTCTTCCTCAAAACTTGATCAATGAACAGCAGTTTGGGCTCCAAATCTCTTCTTCTGATGGAGTCCCCTGTGGCCTTCAAGCCTCTAGTAATGGCATGGGCAATTGTGTCAATGGGGGCACTCACAGGGGCACCATAACCGCAATTGGGATCAAATCTGGCAGGGATGCCCAAGACTTCAGCGATCACCTCCGGGCTAAGCAGCATCTCAAAGTTGTCAACTAATGCAAGGAGGCCTGACTGCCCTTGTGTGTGGGATCTGAGCCTAAGGTGCTGGTAGAAGAGTTGCACTAACCTAGGGTAGGCTAGTGCAGGAAGCATTTGCAGCAAGGGGAACAGACCAGCCTTGCGTAAGAACTCGATGGCAGGTGCTGACAATGGCTCAAATTCAAAGAAAGAAATATCAAAAATGGCTTCAGGTTCTAAGGGAATGGAAAGGAGGAGCTCAGAGGGTGTAGAATAATCTGATGTTGGTGCAGCCTGCTCCGGTACCACCCCCTTCCCTTTTTACAGAGCCGTAGAGGACTTGGCTTTCTTAGGTGTAGGCTCCACAGTGGCCTTGTCCCTGGCTCTCTTCACAGGTGCGCTTTTAGGAGCCATCCCAACTTCCTTGGTGAGTGTGGAGTTAAAAATTTGAAAGGAAACACCAGGAGCTGAGTCTAACCCTAAAAGTTAGGGTTCTTTTTAATGGAACGCACAAAGGATCTCAAGAGCTCTAAACAGGGGGCAACTATTAATGGGCGCTTGAAGAACAAAAATCCTGAAGTTCGAAGTGAACAATGATCTGGGGACAGGGGTGCTAAAGGAGAGAGGTGGAGAGGAGTGGGAGCTAGGGTTTCGCTGGTAAGAGAGGAAAGAGAAAGCAGTAAGGAAAAGCAGCGCGGGGTGGGATTTAAATATCGCGAAGCTCGACGCGCTTTGGAAATGTTCGCCCGCTGGTTGGGAATGAATGGGTCGCGAGATTAAATGTTCCTTGAAACTGCGCGATGCAGCCCACCCAGTTCTTTGAAACTCGCGACAGCACAACAAAGTAGTTCCTTATGAACTGTGAGAGATGGGACAAAATTCATTGTTCAGAACCTCGCGATGGCTTAATCGAGGCAGAATTCACTCACCCACCAGTCCGCTGTTTGACCCCTTACCAAAGGGGTGGATTCTCTCACAGACTCTCTTCCAGGGACACCCCTAATCATTATAAAGCATTCACAATTCTTATACTCTCAAGGCAAGAAAGTCACACGTCACGCAAAGCATTCAAATCATCATTCAATCACGTAAAATTATCACACAGGGGAAGTTGGTATCAAAGTAGGCATTAAAGCACTAAACTCAAATTCCAACAAGATTGCAAACTATTCCTACAAACTGTAAAGTACATATTATACAACGATGCACAGTTCTTATCATCAATTCAATGAAAGATCCCCTTCAGGTTCTGAGGATCCTTCACCAATCAAAAATTGGCCCTTGGGATTAACCACTGGTTGACTGGGCAACCTTCCCTCTTCTCTTTTGGCTAGGGTGTTCGCTAGTTGTCCAATCTGCTCCTCCATCTTCTTGATGCTCTGACCATGAGAGTTCACAGTCTGAGCCAAGGAACCCAAGTTTTGCAATGAAGCCAAGACTTGGTCCTCAAAAGAAGTATTTCTTGGTTGAGAAGGGGGTAGAACCAACTAATTTTACTGCTGATGGGGCTGCTGTTGGTGCTAGAAGGTAGAGCCAACATCTGCTGGGGCTGCATGTAGTTATCTTGCTTTCACCTCAGATTTGGGTGGTCTCTCCATTGGTAACCAGCATTTTAGTGCTAGTATCCATATGGCTGCTTGTTGTAGCCCCCCAGATTATTGCTGGCTATAAGACTGAGCAGCAGCAGCATGTTCCAACATTAATTCAGGAAATTACCCTGCAGATGGACATTCCTCCAGTGTGTGCTGTGGGGACTGGCATATCAGACATGCCTCCGCTACATGAGCAGCCCTTCTGGGTTGCATCACAGTCAATAATTTATCAAACTTCATAGAGAGATTTGCCATCTGCAGCTGTAGGTCATTGTTCCCAGACACATCATAAATTTTTCCTTTAGATCCAGCAGCAGGCCCCACTTTGACTCAGATTCCTGATGAGTTCTTGCTAAGGATGGCTTTTGAAAAGCATTCTCACTAATCACCTCAAACAATTCCCATGCCTCCTCAGCAGTCTTGTGCATGTAGGATCCACCACAAGAGGCATCGACTATATCTCTATTTTTCCCATCAATCCTATTGTAGAAGCTTTGTACAAGCTGCCACTCAGGGATCTTATGGTGGGGGCATTGTTTGAGCTTCTCTTTAAACCTATTCCAGGACTGGTTAGAATCCTCAGTTGGGGATTGAGAAAACGCAAGAATCTCTTTCCTCAACTGGCTAGTTTTGGTCTCAGGGAAGAACTTGGTTAGGAATCTAGTCTGTAGGTCTTTCCATGAAGCAATGCTATTGTTGGGAAGAGTGGCCAACCAGGTACTGTCCCTATCCTTCAGAGAGAAGGGAAAGAGTCTGAGCTTAGTAGCCTCAGGTCCCAAACCAGTGATATTAAAAGTGGTGCACAAGGCCAAGAACTGGTCAATATGCTTGTAAGGGTCTTCTTTGCTAAGCCCATGGAAAGCTGGCAGCATCTGGATGATTGAAGTTTTTATCTCATAATTCCTCTGAACATCAGGGAATTGAATGCTATAAAGGGAGTTGTAGTCATCCGGAGCATTCAACTCCTTGAGGGTTCTGGGGTGTTCTTCACCCATAGTTGCTATCGCAGATTTACCTGGGGGCTCTCCTGTGGTGTGCCTGTCTCTTCTAAGTCTCCTTCCCCTTTCTAACTCAGGGTTTAGAGGCTCTAAAGTAGGGCTGAGGGATCTCCTCCCTAGCATACAAGCACACCCACAGCAAGGAAAGCTTCTTGCAGGCACATTGCAATTGAATACTTGTACACAAACAAATTTATCTAACTATTTTACAGCTATCCAAAGAATACATTTAAACTATCCTAGATACTGCTGGAAAAATTGTTAAAAAGAAAAATAGACAGAGCTTTAGAGTTTGCAAACAGAGGTAGCTACGCTCCAATTGCAGTCCAACTATCCTTCACTGCTGCTGTCCAGATCTGCAAGGAAGATTCACAATTATCTCAGCAATATCAATTATTCACATGTATAAAGAATACTAAGAACACAAAAACTAAGGGTCTACTATTAGATCATCTATCCCCGGCAACGGCGCCAAAAACTTGTTGTTGTCCCAAGTGTGCTTCGCTTATTAGTTGGTGGTGAAAGTTATTTAAAAATCAAAAATAGAATAAAACAGGAGATGAATCATCACAACTCGGAAATTCTAGACCTGCAAGATACAGGGTCCTTTGTAGCAAGTTTTGATAAGTAAGAGTTTGTCCCACAGGGAAAGGTGATCTAAGGCTCCAAGGGAGCCGTCTCTAGTAGTCCCTCCAGATCTGTCTACAGATCTGGCAGTCCTAAAAGGAGGGGAGTTTAAGGTCACTTATTCTAAGTATTCTAATAACTAAATTACATAAAGGATTGAGAGGATGGATGGAGTGTGGAAAATAATTATAAAAAGTTGAGAAATATGTTATTGAGCCAAGGTCAGAGGAGTTTTGTAACTCAGATTTAGATCTGATGTTATAGAAATCCTGTCCAGAGCCTACATTATCACCTTTGAGGAGAAAGGATCCTACCCATCTCTACTACCATGACTCCACCCTTAGGGCTATAACCTGTCCACTTGAATGGTCACAGACTATCCCATAGGGGAGCCATTATCCAGGGATGGGTAAGAACATAACAAATAAATCATTGCAGGCACTATTTCATCCAGGCTACCAGCTCAAGAATCCATAGGGAACCTCAACCTCTAAAGTTCTATATGTGGGGCTAAGGCTGAAAAACTATGATAGCCCAGACACATAGAACCAGCAAGCGATTGAGTACAACCTTCGATCCAGCTGGCCATTGCTTGAGAGAAGCTACAATGGTCCAGTCACCAGCCCACAATCTCTATAACCAGATCAGATTCAACATCTGATGGCAGATCTATACAAATATGGGGGAGTCTGCCTTTGTACAATCCCTCACCAGGCTTCTACAAGCTCAGGTGAAAAGAAGAAGGATCCATCTTGGATCGGTGGATCAGAATCACCCTAAGGCTATAATCTGTCCACTTAAATGGTCACAGACTATCCCAGTGGTTATCCTCCTCACGGAGCCTAAAACAAAACAAGATTATCATTGCTACCACCATGTTCACAGGGCTACCAAACTCAAGCTCCCATGGGGATTTCAGATCTAGTAGGTCCTGTGGTGGGGCTAAGGCTGGAAGACCATGATAGCCCAGACACACAGGTCACTTGGATCTGAGTGGCCCTTAAAATTAGTCCTCCATTGCTTTGAAATACAGCCAAGGCAATGGGGGATCACAAAATGCGACCTTGCACCATCTCACATATAAACAACAATCCCACAAAGTACAAATCCTATTGCAAAACTTCCATTAATCTAACTCAAACACATATACAAAGTCATAGCCAGCAATTGCTGAACTATGGAGAGAAGAAAAGAAAAGAAAAGGAAAAAAACTACTTACTACTAAAAAGAAAGAGAAAAGAAAAGCGATCTGAGATTGGTTCCCCAGATACCTAAACCTAAGCTAGGCCTGGGTATATATAGTAGTGGGGTGGCGGTGCATTAGGGTTAGGAAACCCTAATTTTAACGATGCCACGTGGCCTTATACTGATCCTTGGATGCCTCGGGGTGTGTGCGCAGAGATTTGAGCGTGGGAATGCGTGCCCTAGTCACTGGAAATTTCTAGAATGGCCTCTACTAAAGAGATGGAAGTTTAAGTTCAGAGCCTCACTAGGTAGCTGTAGTTTCCCAGACTTGTCGTGTGGTAGCTCATTGCTCTTCTTCGCTAGGATGGTTTGACACTGAAGCTTCAGCCGTCGTGAGGTTGCCTTGGTTTGCTCTTCAGGCAGTCGCGCGATAGAGAGTTGAGCTCTCGCTGGGTTGGAGTTTGCGATGTTGAATAGAAAACACAGTCTCAAGCGTCGTGAGGTTACAATTCAAGCAGTCGCGCAGTAGATTAGTCTTTGCTGGGCAGCAGCGCGAGAACTGCCCGAGCTCTTCTCTTTACTTGGACTTCGCGAGTTACCTCGCGAGGTTCTTTTAAGTTCTGAATTGCGCAAGGTTCTTTGTCTCACTCAATCTTCGCGAGCTTGGCTTTGCCTTCGCCAGGATGCTTTCTTTCTTGAATGGCGTGCGAACTGTGCGAGGCGTTCTTCTTCTGAGAATTGTACCCCGCGGTGACTGCGCGACAGCTGCATGAGGAATCTTCTGAAGCTCTCTCTCCTCAGCTGTCTTAAGCGAACTTCGCGAGATTGAGAGAGGTTTGCTTTGAACTGCGCGACACTGAGCGATGTGTTCTACTCTTGAGCTTCGCGAGAGCTGTGCGAGGTTGAGTTTCTGAAGCTCCTCAGTCATTCATCTGTGCGAGAGGTTGCTGTAAAGCCTTGGGAAGCTTAGCTGATCTGCGCGAGGCTTCGAAGTGCATTCTTGTTGAGGGGCATCTGGTGCCAAAGCAAGCTCCATAACAGGATTCTTGGCCTTATTTCACTGCTGATTATTTCCTGAACAAAACAATTAGGAAGAGTTTATTAGGTGGCTAAGGGTCTAATCAAAGGTTAAGTTAAGGGGTAAAAAGTGGTACTTTTCAGGTCTTAACAATGTGGTCTCGTATAATTGGCTTGAGTAGGCATTCTCGGGAGTGGCATAGTAAATCTCGGCTTTTTATTCACCAATTCGTAATTCCATTTTCTCCCTTGACTAGCCCTTCCTCTACTCTGTTGATCTCATATTTGGTACATCTCTGATATCTCTCGCTCGGCCACTATGGCCTTTCCCATGACCACTTCATAAGTTTCTAATTCGAACACAGGTACTATATCCTTGATGTTTGGTCTTAACCCTTGCTCAAACTTGTTGGCCTTTATCTTTTCCGTGGCCACATATTCTAGCACGAATCTTGATAGTCTAACGAACTCTGTACCGTATTCCCATACGATCATTCCTCTTTGGTCATAAACCTTGCTGTCATTTGATCTCTAATCTACCTCGAAAAGTACTCCTTATTGAATATCTCAACAAACTCGCTCTACAATCAGGGCTCATTTGGCCTTGTTCTCTTCTCCTCAACACTGCCTTCCACCAAGGATCGACATCTCCCTCTAACTGGAATGAGGCCCAGCTCCCCTTTTCCTCCTCGGTACATGTCAACCTCAATAGTAGTTTTTCTATTTGGTTCAACCACTTTTTTGCCTCTAACGGATCTGTCTGACCGTAAAAGCTAGGAGGTTTCAATCTCCTAAACTCAACAAATTCGGATGATTAAGGTTGTACAGGAGGTGGTGTCAGAGGCTGTTGTTGATGGTTGTTGGCATTGTTTGCTACCATCAAAGTAGTATGCTGAGCCATGGCATTCGCCACCGCTTCCATGGCTTGAGCCATCCGTTGTCTCTCCTCTTGATCTTGTTCCCTTTCTTGACTTCTTTCCTGATTCTCTTACTCTGGTGCACTAGTTTCCGAAACCCCCTATTACCGATTAGAATTCTATTTGAACTCGTGGGGATCTCATCTCCACTTCTTAAATTCCACCTACGACCGCCTCGTGGTCGTCCTCTACCTCTACCAGACATAATCTCTGCAAACATGAAACCAAAGTTCCATTAGCAGACAGTCCCTACTTTTTGACAATATCTCAACACGTAACACATGTCCAAGATAGTTCAGAAGTTCTAAAGCTATGCTTTGATACCAACTATGACAGCCCGAATTTTCGACTCCGAAAACCCGTGCCGTTAGGTCGGTTCGTACGACTGAACCCCGAACGCATCGAACACTTAGCACATCCACACACAAAGTAGAAACAAAGTATATACTGATACTAACAAAAGAAATCTCCAGTTCTAATATCAAAGTAGCACTCAAAATAACAGTTCTAATCCCATGTGAGTATGCATGAGCAAAAGAATCGAAAAGAACCACCGGTGATGGCCATCCATCACTGAAACATGGTACACAAAACAATAAGATAAACTAAATACAAGTATCTGAATTTATACAACAAAATGACTGGACGTACCAAGCCATATCTACTAAAAATCTCAAAACCTATCAGTATCCTCAGCAGCAGTATCTTGACCTGAACCTGTGATGTATAGTCAAAGGGGTGAGCTTCATTCAAACTCAATAGAGAAAATATCCATAGCATGCATTTTATCACATTACACATATTTCATGGCTGAAATTGAATAATTGAATGACACATTTGCAAGGCGTTCAAATGAAAGTGAACTGATTCACATACGGAAATTCTAAGGTATCACATGGCTTCAAAAGCTTTTCATATCTCACACAAAAGAAAACTTAAATTGATAACTTAACTAATCTTCCGAGCATATATAGCATCGAAAGCCGCAACATACCGATGGAACACCCACCATTGTCGTTCAATGAATTATTTCACGATGCCAAGACCTGAACTCCGTTACCTGGGTTACTTGACTCACATTGACCATTCTAGGTCCACATGTCACGCAAGGTTGTACGGATATCCTGCTGTATCAGTCATGGATATCCCGCCGTGTCGATCACGATTAACCCATCAAGTCAATTGGGTATTCACACACAGAAACCTAAAATCGAGGTGTAAGATTAACTTATAATTTATCATCGTGACTTATGTTAATTTATAATTAGTTTTAGAACTTAGAGTGCTGGGGTTCACACACACACATCTATAGATCGTGTTGAGTTCACACTCACTCACGCACACACATTCCTTACTGTTGAAACGATGTATAAAGCTCATGTAAATGAAATGACAAGGTATCATAGCTATCACCACACACACACGGATTACATCATGAATTTATAAGCAAAGTGTAAAAAATGATGTAAAATAGGAAGAGACAAGGTCTCTTCAAATCCTTAGTCCAAAATAATTAAAATCCAAAGTTGTCAAAATCGATCGGTCGGTTTACCAGAAACTCATTTTACATGCTCACTATTTTTTCTCAAATCGACCTGTTGTGCTACTTTCGATCGGCCGGTTTCCCAAATCGATCAGTCGAAATGACTTTGACAGGTCGGTTTTGTTCACGACTCTTTTTGTTCCCATAGCCCAACAGAATCGATTGGTTGGTTCTCAAATCAATCGGTCGGTTCTGTCAGATCAAAATTTTATCTCTTTCTTTAATTCATCCATTAGTCATACATCAAAATTTTCATTTAGAATAGAGTTACAAGTACAACTTTCTCTCAACTTTCTTGGAATAAGTGAGGGTATTGATCTCTAATTTCCACCTCTCTTTGCCAAGTGGGTTAAGTCCCTTTCGATCGTAATTAGCTAATCGTCAAATACGTGTGCGGAGTCCTTCACGTACTTCCTTAACATCGACACATGGAATACGTTGTGTACTCCATCAAGTTGCAAGGGTAACATAACTCTGTATGCTACTTCTCCCACTCTTCCTAAAACTTCAAAAGGTCCAATATAGCGAGGACTTAGCTTTCCCCGCTTCCCAAAATGCATCACTCATTTCACTAGTGAGATCTTGACATATACATGGTCACCAATCTGAAAGTCAACACTTGTTTTCTTGATGTCTGCATAACTCTTTTATCTGCTCTGAGCTGTTTTGATCATTTCACGAATCAGGCGAATGATGTTGGCATTACTGTCAATAATTTATGGACCAAGTATAAACTTTTCACCAGTCTCTTCCCAATTAATTGGTTATCTACAACGCCGTCCATAAAGTGCTTCGTATGTGTTGGTGCGCGCTTTTTCTAGGTTCCTTTCAGTCCCTGGGAATCGATGGCTCAATTCTATCCTAGGCGAACTCTGGCAATGCAGTGTTTTGAATGCTGAAAATAAAGGGGGATTTATACGAAGGTTCCTAGTTTGTTGCGATCGCCAGCTGCAAATATTTAGCGATGCTGCAACACGTCAATGATCACACTTTGAAGTGGGTGTGGGTTACTTCTTTACTGAATCGTTGGCCTACCAACGTTAGCAGTACTGGCTCTTCTTGAAGTTTAGATAGTTTAGTTTTCTTATTATTGCTCTAATCCTAATTGATTTTTCCTAGTTCTACTATGAGTCCAACTATACATGATCCTATTGTGGTGAATTAATCTAGTATCCTAGTGTCCTAATCCTAGTGTAAATCTACTTGGTTTAAATATTCTAATATTATTAGAAATCTAACTAATCAGGAATCTAATTACTTTTGAGCAGCCTACCTTTATTAGAATTCTATTGTGATTAGGTGTCTTAATTCTACTGTGATTTTAAAAAGTCTCCTAATGCTATTAGAAGTCTAATTAATTTAGTATCCCAAAATCCTACTAGGAGTCTAATTAGAAAAAGAGTCTCCTACTTCTACTAGGAGTCTAATTGATCTGAATATCTTAATCTTATTAGAAATCTAATCAATTAAGTCTCCTAATCCTACTGGAAATCTAATTAATTTAAATGTCTTAATCCTATTAGAAGTCTAATTAATTTAAATGTTTTAATCTTATTAGAAGTCTAACTAATTTAAATGTCTTAATCTTATTAGAAGTCTAATTAATCAAGTCACCTAATCCTACTAGGAGTCTAATTAATTCAAATGTTTAGAAATCTAATTAATTAAGTTTCCTAATCCTACTAGAAGTCTAATTAATATTAGTCTCCTGATCGTACTAGGAATGCAACTATTCTAATTCTACTAAGACTTATTAGAACTATACCAATTTGAATAAATGTCTAACTAAATTAAATATGTCAATTCTATAGAGACTCTAATTTAAATAAGCACACTAGTTTTATTAAAATAAAATTAAATGAAATAAATAAAAGAAAAAAAGGGGTGGGTGGCCCGTTATGCTAAGGAAGATTGGCCTCATTCCCGAGTACCCTCCATAAGCTCCCTTGGGCAAATCAGGTGGCTGAGATTAAAGTGAACTGAATTTTAAATTATAAGATAGTATTTTTTTTAGATTTTTAAAGTCAATAATTTTATATTATAATTATGAATTAAATTTTGAACTAGAAATTAAGAACTGAACTATAAATCGGTATTTTAAAAAGCTCAAATTGAGAAATTAAGACTAAAATTTAAAATCTAAGGACTGAATTCGGAACCGAAATAAGAAAATCAGACCGTATGATTAAGGATTGGTTCTAGAAACTAAGAACTAGAACTAGAGATTAATAATAGGACTGGTCCCAGATTCTGAAAACTGGAACCAGATTCTGATTAAGGACTGGTCCCAGATTCTGAGAACTGGAACCAGGTATTAAAAATTACTGTCTGAAAAAGGGTGCTACGGTCTAAGATTGAAAATTTAATGCTAATAGTTAAAACAGAAAAAATCTAAATCTAAGAATTAAAAATTAGGATTGAAAACTAAAAGATAAAAGGAAAATTTTACCTAAGGCCGAGGCTACAGAGAGGAATCTCGAAATCTGAAGCCTAGATGCGGGGGACTTGAAAATTCGATTGTTAGATGCATGGTCCTCTCTCTTATTTTTTGGGTCAAGGTAAAAAAGTCTATTTATAGGTTTTTTCCTAATTACACACCCTGTGGGGTGTGCTTAATTTTCAATTACACGCTTTGTCTCAGGCGTTTAATTGAATTGCCCGCCAGTTAATTGGTGCTTATTCGCTTTGAGTCGGTCACCAACTCAGTGAGTGACTGGCTGACTGGCTCAGCCGGGCTTCCTAGTTCTAACCATGTTAGGACTAATTGCACGCTTACGTTAGAGTGCGCAATCCGATTAAGCACTTCAGATCTTACGCTTAATCATGGAATTTTTATCCCAGTCAGCCGGGCTTCCTAGTTCTAACTATGTTAGGACTAATTGCGCGCTTACTTTAGAGTGCGCAATTCAATTAAGCACTTCAGATCTTACGCTTAATCATGGAATTTTTGCGGTCAAGGACTAGGAGAGTAGGCCGGGCGTAGACCAATTGCGCGCCTGTGATATGGCGCTCAATCCAATCATGCGTGCCATGTGGAGCACGTAATCGAGTGTTGAGGCGGTCTAGAGAAAGGAGGTTTGGTTTGAAAAGGGACTGATTGCGCGTTTATGAGTTGGCGTGTAATCAAATTGTGTGTGTGGTTTTAGGCGCGTAATTCGGGGTTGTCCGGGTCTGAGTCTGGTCTGAAATACCAAACTATTATTTCAGTTGACATTCTGACTATATACTATTATTTCAGTATATAGTCTCCCTACATTTTGATCTGAGCCACAGAGCTATTGTTTCAGCCTATGTTTTGCCATGTACTATTACTTCATGCATGGTCCCCATGTTAGGGTTAAGGGATCTGAGCCACCGAGCTATTATTTCAGCCTGTGTTCAGTCATATACTATTATTTCAGCATATGATTCCCATGTTTGCATTTTGAAACCCTTAAAGAAGGTAAGTCCTTTCCGAAGAGTCACAGTCAATGTCAAAGGTTGAGCAAATAGATTTGTATACTCCAAGAGAGCAAAATGGGGGTGTCTAAAGATGCACCTCTTCGACGCGCTCTTGCGAAGTAAGAATGCATCGAAGAAGTAGACACCCCTCATTCGAGGTGTCTTCTTATTTCTCTTGGAAAATCACAAATATGAACTGGGGATGCTAACATGATATGTTTGCCTTTCTTATCTATCAGCGCAAGCTAAAATGGAGCATTCGGGGCTCAGTGGTAGTTGTCAAAAGGCGTATTCTATGTCGTGGATGCAAGTGATCCCGTCGCATATCATGACCTGCTGTCATAGACATTCGACAGGGGAAGTCAGCATATCCTAATCTGCAGGTGCAAGGGCATCCCGTCGCATGGCGCAACCTGCTGCAAGAGGTAGTCAAACAGAAAGGAGAATCACCATATCCTAATCTGTGGGTGCAAGGGGCATCCTGCCGCATGTCGTGACCTGCTGTAAGGGGTAGTCAAATAGAGAGATATGACGCAGTCGAGGTACCGAGGGGCATCATACAAATATCCATAAATAAGGTCCAAAGACTAATAATAAGATATAATATCATGTAATGTCGAAAGCTTTTGCAAGTCATGTCAGACTGGGCGCGTTATTGCTCACACCAATGCGCGTCAGGCATTCTTTTTCTAATAGCATTTGTAAGTTCTTAGATTAAATATACTCATTATTCAATTTCTCAAGGGGAATGGCTGGTTTGGGTAAGTGGTGAGTGAGATAAATTTTGCTGGGTAAGAGGTCTCTTTGTCTATTATTATTTTGGTTTCTTTTATTTATTTATTTATTTTAGTTTTTTTTTTTTTTTTTGGAAGGGGTTTTGAAAATTCGGGAATTTTGATCAATTTGGTGGTAAATCTAGAAAACATGGCTTCCGAGATGTCGCTGAGTAGATCCACCGGTACGAGATTTATGGATTCGATCGTTTACATGATTGTCAAGATGACACTTGACATACCGGATATTTCGTCTAACCTTGACGAATACTGATGATTGTCTCTTATGAGAGGACTACAGCGATTCGCGAGTCGAGAGAGATGGGTTTTTAAAAAATTTGACTTAATCATAGCTAACTATATATATCATAAGCAATATCGAGTAAAAGAGAGGGTGATACTTACCTGAAGTGGTGATGCTTACCTGTGTAGCCCGCGATGGGGCTGGTGATGTCGTAGTGATGTCGCTATGGGATGTTCAAAGGGTTTTCTTTCTTTTCTTTATTTCTGCTATAATAGGGACTTGGTGGCCATTGCCGTGATGTAGTGAGTGTTGTGATGGTACGAGGTGGTCTTTCCCATTACGGTTGTATGCTGGGATGAGTCCCGGTGATTGCAAGTGCGATGAGACACGAGAAAATCTTTTCTCTTCTTTCCTGTCATAGCGGATCATAGACGTGATGGGACATTGGGGGTCTGCTTAGGCTAGGAGATTACTAATCGTAGGTCTAATAGGGGCATTTGGATCCTGGTGGGATTTTTTTTTTTTTTTTTTGAGATGCGATGGGACGTGGGAGGAATCCCTCTTCTTCTGTTGGAGTCTATATGTGGAGTCTAGCAACTATTGCGTAGCTAGGGATTGGGAGGTAGGCTCTCTACCTCCGTGATGGGCATTAGTTGTGCATAGTTAGCGATGGGATTTTTGAAAGGTTTGACTCTATGCAAGGTTTCATGATAAGGATTTCGGGGAGGTGTCATTGGTGTCAAGGTTGTAAAACCAGATGAAGTTGCTGTGTTGTGATGGGACATGTTCGTGATGAGATCGAGTCGTAGTTGCATCGTGAGGGGACATATTCATGGATGTGTGGTGGGGTTGTGTTTGGATTTTTCGGGTAGTGATATTTGCGATGGGATATTTGTATGATAGGTGCATCATATTTCTTTCTTTGGCTGATCTTGGGTTATATGAGATCACATTATGGTTATGTTATGACTGGATTCGTCTATGGCTTTGGTGGCGTGGTAGGACGTGGCTATTCATGCCGATATGTCCGATCGCGATAGGATAGGGCGTTGGGAGTTACGCGATTGGACTATCCTCCTCTGGTCAAATCGTGATGGGATACGGAAAGGTGGTTCTGACCGTGAGGGTGCTGCGTCATGGTGGTGTGTTTTGTCTAATAGGATAGAGGGTGGTCAGTGCTTCCTTCTTCATGTGGGGTTATGTGATGGGAGAAAGGGTTTTGATCTCGACCGAGTTGGGAGTAAAAGGTGTTAGAATGTATGAATTAGGGTATTGTGCTCCTGGTACCGGTCGCTCAATCTAATTGCATGCCTATTTTCGGGCATGCGATTGAAAGTTTGAAGGGTTGTTTATGCGTTTGGATGTCTACGTGTGATTGGATTACACGCTGTGTCCTAAGCGTGTAATTCAAATGTCACCAAGTCACTGTGCGAGCGACCTTTCGTATTACGCGGTATAAGTGGGTCGTGTAATAGGATTCTTTTATTATGCGCTCCGTTTAGGGCGCGTGATTTAATTTGCGCGCGATTTCCTCTGCGCATGACTAAGTTACGCGCCCATGTCCTGGCGCGTGATTGAGTACTCTATATAAGGAGCAGAGTCTTCATTTGTTTTACATCTCTCAGTTTAGTCTCGAGTTTACCTTTTCTGAATCCTTTATGCTTAGATATCCGTGTTTATGTGATATTGAGTGATCTGATCGTCTGATTGTGATGCCTTTTCTTTTGATATTTGTGATTTCGCATGATCTTCATCTGAGGTGATGCTCGGGGATGGCATTATTATGAGAATGGGCGGTATTGCGAAAGAGGAGGCTAGCCTTCACATCGATCCCTTTTAGAGAGCAGTGAAGGCAGTGTTGAGGAGGCGACAGCGAAAGAGGTGAAGATGACGGAAGAGAAGGTGTTATGAGTGGAAGGATGTATTCCCCAACTAATGCTCCATCTCTCCTTCTGAAGCCTCTGATTAGACGCTCTGCTCCTCGCTTTGTGTCTGTTTCAGGTCTCCAATTTTTATTTTGAGTTGTAAGTTAGGTTCTATGTTTTCATTTTGGGTTGTAAGTTAGGCTCTAGGTTTTCATTTTGGGTTGTATATTCAGGAGGTATGCCTCCGGTGATATTGTGTAAAAATATTTATTAAATGAAAAAAAGGTGTTTGGTATTCATTTTGGAATTTGATTTGACTGGGTATTTATTTAAGTTTTGTTATGTAATTTTGAGGAATTTTGATTTTGTCATGATAAGAGCATGAGTTCCAAGTTTACGATTTTAAGGTTTGTTTGCCTTACTCTAATGTTTGATGACATCCTGTTAGAAATGTGTGAGTTTGAGTTTTATTTGTGAACATTCTAGATGGGATTAGGTGTTTTAATCCTATTGGTTCATCTATTTTGGGAGGATTTATATTTTGGAGGGGTAAGTATTGTGCTTTGGTTGGTTGATCTAGGCTTATTGTGGATTATAGTTCTTTTCTAAGGGGTATATGTTTGGTTTAGATTTAATTAGATTGAAAGGGTTTAAAAATGTGACGCTTGTCACTTTGTTGTTTAGGAGGTATAGTTTTATAAATATAAGTCAAAGGCTTTGGGTTTTATTTTGAATTTTATTTCAAGCTTGGGATTAAAAGTTTGGGATATTTTTTTTTGTTTGAGATCGAGCGTATTTTTTTGTTCATTATATCTTTTCTTCCTTTCTATTTTGTATCCCGAGTATTGAACCCGAAGAATTGTGATTATTAAGTGAATTATTGGGAATGGACGGGATTGAAAATTCGAGGTGGTGCTAGGGTTGGTTCTATCAATCCAACTCGAAGTGTCACCCCATTGGGAGAAGAGATGGAGGAAAAAAGGCAGTAAAAAGGAAATCCAAGGATAAGGCAGGGTCAGAGTTCTCGTGACCGACTCCTATTTTTTCTTGGTAGGCTCTGCGGATTCAGTGTTAGTTGCTCTTCCTTGTGATGCTTTCCAAGGTGAACTTCCATAGGTGGATCTCGCAGGTCCTGGGTGGCTTTATGTGAGCCACTCTTTTTTTTTTACCGGCTAGGGGCGAGAAAAGGTTGTCATTGTCAGAATTCGTTCAGGGTGTACTCCCTCTCCGGGCTTCCTCGAGATCTCTTGTTTTTCGAATAAATTCGGATTCGGGCATTGCCTGGACGTGTTGATTTAAATTGGTTATTTTTTACTGTATATTCAGAGGGTATGCCCGAATCCGAATTTATTCGAAAAACAAGAGATCTCGAGGAAGCCCGGAGAGGTGTGTAAGTGATTTGCTTTGGGGATGTTGGGGGGGTACTTTTGGTTTTCGGGGTGTGTATTTTCTAAGTTTGGAATGTTTTCAGATTTGCCTTAGCAAGGGTGTGGTTTGTGTTGGTAATTAGTATTTGAAATTTCCTAATTTTAGGCCTTTGGTCTGTTGTTTTAGGACTATTATTTTGTGTTCTATCTAAGGAATTATGCGATTTACCTCGGGCACATAACTAAATTAAGCGTCAGCATAAGTGCACACGTTTGAGGGGTTCGGAGGGTCATTGCGCGTCACTGCTCTATCGTTTAACCGAATTAAACGCGTTGTATGGGACGCGGTATTGGAGCGATGCCTAGTCACTGTGCAAGTGACCTTCGAGATTCATGCGCCATATTGCCAATGCGTGATGTAATTGCGCATCTGATACGAAGCGCGTAATTGGGGCATCGGGTTAGTTTGAGCAGGTGACAATTTGATTATGCGATCAAATGAGAGCGTGTAATTCAGATTACGTGTGGGGAGTATGGTGCGCAATTTCATTGCACGCCCTAATCAGGGCGCGCGATTGAACCGCGCTCTATATATACTTGAAAATTCTTTCATTCTTCCCAGCTATCCATTTTGTTCTTCAATTCTCCGTTTCCTTGTCTTCTTGCGCTTTGAGTTTCATGTTTTAGGTGCCGTTTCTTACGTTCTTTCCAGTTTCTTAAGTTCTTTCTTCTAGGATGGAGTCTAAGGGTAGTGATAGAGTTTGTTATATCTTGCCGTTTTAGGTGCCGTTTCTTCTAGGCTTGCTTCTACATTTTACTTCTATCGCGCAGCTGCAAAGTATTCGCGGGATAGAGTTTGGCATGGAATATTGTTGTCTCGCGCAGAAGAGCTTTGGGCGATCGCGCATTTGCCTCAGCTTTGCATGCACTCATGCAGAAGAACTTTCAGTGCATTGATTGCTCGCGCAGAAGAGCTTTAGAAACTTCATTCATGAGATACTCACGCAAATGCTTTCTCATCTCGCTTGGTATAGACTTGAACTTTTAAGTGCGCGAGAGCTGCACTAGAGGATTTCTGGGCATCTCTCTCTTCCAGAGCTATGCGAGAACTACGAGAGGTGTCTGCTATTGTTCCCGCCAAATAGCCTCGCAAGGTAGTGCACTTTGCTACACTAAGGCTTGATCCTCATGAGAACTATGCGAGCTATATTTTTGAAGGCTTAGTGCGCGAAAGCTCTGTGAGTTTCTTCATATGATGCTTGCAGCTGAAGTGTGCGACTGTTGTGCGAGAGCTATTCTGTGATACCCCTCCATTTGAACTACACGACTTCTTCGCAAGCTCTGTTATACTGCATGTCTTAGCTGCGCGAGGGAGCTCTACCAGTGACTTAAACAGCGCGAGGCATCACCTCAGCTGTGCGAGATAGGACAATGGCTCCTTTGTTGCTATGCACATGTTTCTGTTGCAGCTTCCTCCACTCTCACCTAAACATCTTTCATCTACTGAACTTCTTTGGTCCATCATAACATGCAAAATAGTCACCATAGTGTGTACCACCATGGTGTTCTATTACTTTCTGGTTCAGCTATCATCTTTTGCTTGAAATCTCTCTCTTAGCACCAACAGTACAGACTGTATAATTTATTCCTAACTATAAAATAAGTTAAAAGAAAAGTTATTAGTCAGCTTCAAAGTCCAACAAAGGCTAGGTTAAGAGGTGAAAAGTGATACTTTTCAATCATTAACACACCCCCAAACCTAATCCTTGCTAGTCCTTGAGCAAAGCAAAATTTAAACAGCTACTCTAAGAATGTAAATGCCACTTTCGTAGGGAGAACGGATGCATTTAGCTTATGCATCAAGCTTTTTAAACTCCTAGGTAATTCCTAGTGGAGGAGTGAAATCTCCTGAGGGTTTTCAGTGAAGGTACCTACAAACTTCTCAATGAAGCAGTTAACAAAAGTGCACACAGTGATTAATTAGTTTGAAATAAGTACACTTCACTTCACCCTTGCTCTGTCAAAGTTAAAGGAGTTCCAAAGTAGTTTATGTAATAATTTAACACCTTAATCATGCATGCATACTCATCTCCTCCAATCAGCGGACATTAAGACAATATGTGTAAAACAGTATTAAGCTTACCAGTACATCAAAATTCAGGTTCAAACAATGCCCCACTGATTTCAATTTCAGACCCAATGCTTACCAGGGTTGTCTCTCATAACTGAATTTAAGGGTGTATATTTTACACAAGCTCAAGAGCAGTTACATACCCCAAATGGGTTTGCAAGGATGAGCATAGGCAGCTCTTCTATTATTTTATTTTATTTTTTGCTAGGCAAAAAGGGGTTAGTAGGGCCCCTGACCCTTCCAATAGATAGAAAAAATAGATACAATGCTGCTCCAGGATAGGAGGGGCGAAATGGTAGAAACTATGTATAGTAGGACAGCAGGATACCCTACAAAAACTGTCCCAAGACACAAACGAACAATTAGATGCCTACTATATTTAAAATTAGCCAAGTTGGATGCAAAGCTAAGGAGACACCTGAAAATTGGAAAAGCCACATCAATTCTGTTGGCAATAGGTCCTCATTATTGTTGGAGGCAGCTGAATTCCATTCATTGTTGAAAATTTTGGTGTTTCTTTCGTCCAGATGAAGAAACCGAAGCAGTAAGAGGTGTTGCAAGCGTTCGAGTGTGGAGTCCGTGAGGCACATGGTTGCTTGCAGCCACCAAAATCCTGCAATGCAAGCTCAAGGTTGGCTGAAAGATAGGATTTTGCACAAGAGGACTCTTTTGTGAGTGAGAGAGGAGATTGCTACGCCTTTGAAAATTCTTTCATTTCTTTCCATCCAAATTGTGTAGACCGCAACAGTTAGCAGATGTTTCATGCGGTCCGAGGTATCTTCATCAAGGATGGCATTGGATAGGTGGGTTATTTCTTCAATGATGTTGTTCATGGTGGCGCGACAGATGCTGTAGCGGCTAAGGATAGATCGCCATATCCAAGAGGAGTACCCACAGCGGAAGAAGAGATGTTCATAAGATTCATTAGTAGTATTGCAAAATAGGCACACTTGATCAACCACAATATCATGCATAAGGAGGATATCTTTTGTTGTAAGCTTACCAAGGGCAACCCTCCAGAGAAGAAATGCATGGCGCTGGATTCTGCCCTTGAACCACACAAAGCTTGTCCAAGGTAAGGGGGCGTATCAGATGCATACCACATCTCAAGCTGAATGAAGACAAAATTTGCTTTTAGGAGAGGGCAGCCAAGTGAGAGTATTATCATAATTACCAGCAATAGGGACACTCCGACTGAGATTCCATGCATCAATAAGGGCAGCCGAGGTAGGAGGAAGATCCCAATGGCCATTGGAGATGAATTGACAAACCCGGATCCTTTGGCCAAACCCGAGATCATAGATAGCTCTCTCTCCAAAGAGGTCAAGGAGCCTACCTTCATGAGTCCAAGGATCATGCCATAATTCAGTTTTGCGTCCGTTCCCAATAAGGATTTTTACATGAGGTAGAAGGAAAGAGCGGGCTTGAAGGAGCCCCCTAACACTCCAAGGGCAGATGCGAGGGATGGGAGGTCCCAAAACGAGTAGTGGCCTTGGTATTTGTAGTTAACCCACTTCGCCCATAAGGACTGGTTAGAGGTAAGGTACCTCCAACAAAGTTTCATCATGAGGGTAAGTTTCCAATATTTCATAGAGTGAAGCCTCAATCCCCCTTCTTCTTTAGGCTTGCATAAGCTATTCCATGCTATAGTTGCGAACTTGATGGGCTGATCATTCCTACCTCACAGGAATCGACTAAGGAGTTTTTCTATGGAGTTGAGGATGCCTTGTGGAAGCTAGAACACAGAAGACCAATAGATGTGGAGACTAGAGAGAGTAGATTTAATCAACTCAAACCTACCGGCAAGGGACAAATTTCTGGTCCTCCAAGAATTAATTCTATACCGGATTTTCTCCAAGATAGGACTGCAATCAGAGGTAGAGAGGTGAGTGCTGATGAGAGGGAGTCCCAAGTACTTCAACGGGAGAGTCCCTTTTTCCATGCCAAGAACCCTGGCCAAGAGGTTCCTTCTATGAGAAGATTCGCCAAAGATGACCTTAGATTTAGAGTTATTGACTTGCAAACCCGATAATCTGCCAAAGTGGGTGAGAAGATTGTGAATACTTGTTGCATTTTGGATATTAGGTTCAGCAAAGAGCATGAGATCATCCACAAATAGGAGGTGGTGAGTGTTTAGGGGAGCAGGGAGCCAATGAGTGATATTGCTAGAATTACAAGCACTAATAAGTAAACCAGAAAATCCTTCAAGTCCAATGGAGAAAAGGATGGGAGAGATAGGATCCGCTTGCCTTAAACCGGAGGAGCTATTGAAGTGGCCTTTAGGGATACCATTGACTAATACCGAAAAGGAGGGGCTGGTTATGCACTCGATGATCCACTCAATGAATATGGTTAGGAATCCAAGCCGGCATAAGCAATGAATGAGGTAGTCTCACCGCATTGAGTCAAATGCTTTCTTGAAGTCAATTTCGATTGTCATCCTAGGCTTCCCTTTGTCTCTGTGGAAGCTATGCATAAGGGTCTGGCAAAGAAGGGCATTGTCGTGAATATTTCTTCCTTTGATAAATGCTGATTGGGCGGGGTTGATGATTCTGGGCATGAGAGGCTGAATTCTGGTGGCAAGAATCTTGGAAATGACTTTGTATAAGGATATGGGACGGAATTCATCAAACTTTGCAGCATTTCCACTCTTAGGAACCATTGCAATGAAGGTGTTGTTGATGGAACGTAGCATGTGCTTGGCACTAAAGAAATGAGTGATGTCATTCACAACATCATCGCCAATAATACCCCAACATTTTTGGAAGAAGGCACCAGTGAAGCCATCCGGGCCCGAAGCTTTATTAGGATGAAGGGCAAAAGACAGCTGATTTTATTTCAGCCGGAGTAACCATCTTAGAAATGACTCCCTGATCCATTTCAGTGAGGTAATTGTTGAAAGTAATTCCAGCATTTGGAATGTCCAAAGGATCATCCAATCTATTGAGCAGATTTTTGAAGTAATTCACAGCCTCGGTCTCAATGACTTGAGGGTTAGTGCTGATAGAGCTGTCCAGAAGGGTTATGCTACTGATCGTATTAAAGTGCTGCCTAGCAGATACTTCAGAGTAGAAGTACCTGGTGTTGGAATCTCCGAGTTTTTTCCATAAGGCTCTAGATTTATCACAGGCAAAAGATTTTTCATCAAGGAGGATGCGACGGAGCATAGAGGTGGCCTCCTTTTCATCATTGATTACGGTGGTGTCAAATGGCTGGGTTTGGAGCACAGCTTGGACCTGATTTAGGCGGGCTTCAGCAGATTTTCTAGCCTCGTGAGTAGATCCAAAAACATTCTTATTCCACTCCTTAAGAACCTTTTTGGTATGCCTTAAATTTTGAACAAGTTGAAACAAGGGGGTCCCTTTTACCTTGATTTTCCAGCACTTTTGAATTTGCTCATTAAAAACTGATGTGAGGTCCACATTGAGAAGAACTTAAAAGGCTTGGGGCCAGAATCAATTGGCCTGCAGAGGTGGATGACAATAGGGTTGTGATCAGACAAGCCAGCCGGTTGGAAAATAACATTAGAAGAGAACTTCTGAGTCCAAAGGTGATTGACAAGGGCTCTATCAAGTTTAGCGGCAATTCTCCGGCTACTGTTGGAGCTCTTATTGTTCCAAGTGAAGGAATGACCAGCAGATCGGATGTCGTTAAGGCAACAAGAGTCAATGAAGTTGTTGAACTCATCAAGCAACCTGCAAGGGACGACATTCCCCCCCACCTTCTCATTCGAAAATCTCACCATGTTCCAATCTCCCGAGAGAATCCAAGGCAGGTTGATGGTATCTGAAATGATATTCAACTGGTTCCAAAGAATTCCTCTTCTACTTGCAGTGTTCTCCCCATAGATAGCCGTGAATATAAACTCATGTTGGAGTTTAGGGACTTTGACTAGGCAATGAACATATTGAGTGTCATGGGACAAAATTTGTAAAGAAGCAATGTCCTCATTCCAGCAAATAAAGATTCTGCCTTTGGTATTGGTGTTGTCACTCCCAAACATACTCCAATTAGGACAAATATGCCGCTTTACTTGAGCAAAAGAAGAGCTGTCCAATTTAGTTTCTATAAGAGCAACCAAGGAAATTTTGTTGGCTTTTATCCATGTTTTAACTTCTCTCTGCCTCGCAAGGCTACAAAGGCCTCGCACATTCCATGATGCGCAGATCATGGTAGATTATTCGTAGGTTTAGTGGCCTCTCCATGGAAGACTGCGTTGATGTCCGAATGGGATTCACCTTCGGGTTTGCGAGGAGAGTCCACCTTACATTTGTCCATTTGAGCCCCCTGGCCATCATAGCCATGCAATTGAGATATGCAAGAAGGCTGTTGGTTACTGTCGGGATTTGCCGTATCCGATTGGGTAGCCACAACATAATCAGCTACTTTCTTTTGGATGTAGGTGTCATAGTCTGAGAGGAGTTGGAACGAGTTAACTGAAGGCCAACGGCCCTATTTTTTGAGAGCAGGTTTTAAGGATTGGCAGCATCAGTGTAAGGTTTAGACTGCTGCTTAGTGAGAGGTGTGAGCCTGCTGAGGTAGTTGCTAGTTGATGAGTCATTTGCTGGGCTTTGAGTGGCGGGTTGGTGGCAAGTGGCTGCTGCTGAATGGTGCTTGGTTGGTTGGTAAATGCGGGACGCTGTTGGGAAATGGATGTAGAAGTGCTAACAGCAGGCCCAGCGGGCTGGGGATTGGCGGTGTGCTCAGGATTGGAAGCAGATGGGTGGGTGATTTCGAATGTTTGCAAGTTGTTTTGGGAGCATGTAGATGGGGTGGAGCCCTTCTGAAATTGAGTCTTGCTCCCATCAGCCTTAGCTAGAGGGTCTTTTTTAGGAACTGATGGGCGTTGTTGGGAGTTAGAATCAGGTGTATGACCGATTGGTAGCAAAACAGCAAATAATGGGGTAGTATCGGCTGATGCATCTGCTGACATATGGGACTTGGCTGCAGAAGTGGTATCATCTGACTGAGGTCAGGCCTGATTTATTTCCTTCTTGTTTAGTGCCTTCGGCCGGCGCGTACATTCTGTGAGCAGATGGCCAAAGGAATGGCAGTGGGTACAAGCCTCAGGCTTCCACTTGTATTCCACCTCCTAACGGAATGAGATACCATTTTCTACTTCAACAAGAATTGAATCCGGATAAGAGCAGTGAAGGTTCACCTCTACGCAGACCCTCACAAAGTCCATTCGAGAATGAGAGTGTGTACCTCCATCAATTGAGATTGACTTCCCAATTACGCTTGCAAGCCGGCTGAGCGTCTTAGAAGACCAAAAGTGCATGTGGAGGTTCGGGAACCGTATCCAAATAGGGATAGTGGATAGCAGCTCTTTTTGCGGCTGTAGATCGGCAATCCATTTCCAAAGTATTAGAGGCTGGCCAGCAATGGACCAAGGTCCTCCCTCTAAGATTTTGTTCCGATCCTCGGCAGTGGATAGTTTGAATAGAAAAAACCCATTACTAATTGGGAGCACTTCCAATCCGCCTCGACATCTCCATTTCCGTTGTACTGCAATTTTTAGCCCATGTAAGCTTGGTTTTAGGTTGATGATATAGCCTATAAGCGAGTTCGACCAGGTTGCCGCTTCCGCTTCAAGTTCAGCCTTTGGGCAGATAGCGACCGGTTCGTTCTTCATGGTAGGGGGTATATAATGTAGCTCTGTCCCAGAGGCTTTGGTCAGTTTCTGCAGAAAGAGGCTACTCCATGTAGGTGGTGGCATGGCCCGGGAGGTGTGCCCATGGATGTTTGATACTTGGCCATCAGGCAAGGGATTAGCATTGGAGGTAAGTGGAGAGGCTGTTGATAAACTCAAAAGGGGTCTTGAGGATTGAAGGTTAGAACTGGTGGCTGGAGCAGGCCCAGAGGAGGAGATAGGGAGGCCAGTAATGGTGGAGCTCGGATTGACAAGGGACTTCAGAGGGACTGAATCAGATGTAATGTCAATGGAGAACATAAAAGGGCTTGAAAGCTGAATGGGTGCAGGGGACGATGAAGTATTCCCAGGATAAGTGGGCTGGGAAACCGCAAAGCCAAGATTTTGGGCCAAGGGAGGAGCGGGTCCAGGATTAAATGTCTGGTAAGGGGCAGATCTAACTAACTGGACTAGATCCAAAGCAACACCGGTTGGGATTTCAGAACCAGACGGCCCAAAGGGGGCGGGTAGTGGGAAAGGCCCAAGATAGATAGGGCAGGAGAGTTCATCCAATTTTGAAAAAGAGATAGGTACACTTACTTTATCAAGAGTGCTATCGGCCTGAGATTGGCTGGGAGTACCCTCTTGCAGTGAGTGGCTAGTAGGTTTAGGTGACAAAGGGCCTGGATTAGGTGTAGAGCGCCCCACATCAGGTTCCAAGTGTAAGGAGGGAGATTCATCTTCATCAGCGATCCCAGAGAGTGACGAGCATGAATCAGCAGCAGGAATCCTAGGTGCCTTTCCCAAAGGCAGGGATCTATTGTAAGTGGCTTGCTGGGCTTTCCCCATTCAAAGAGGCGAGCAGATCCCAGACTTCAGATCTGTAGCCCAAAGAGGCAGCTTGGCATCCCAAGCTTTAGCAGCAGCAGCAGGAGGAAGAAGATCAAGGTGTGCAGGAAATCAAAAGCTCCTCCAATAAGAGGCAGCAAAGAGCCAAAATGAGCCAAGAAGGACAACAAGGTGTTGTCAGGAAAGGGGTTCCTAGCTACCAAGCTTGGTAGCTAGGAACGACAACAGATGAAACTGTACCAGCAGCAAGGGTATTGGAAACAGAAATAGAAGCCCTAAAACCTTGGGACCAGATGAAGAAGATGATGAACAGTAGCCGCTAGTGAATAGTAGCTGATGAACAGTAGCCGCTAATGAATAGTAGCCACAGATGAACAGTAAATGAAACCCTAAAACCTTGGATCCTTGGATCAGGAGGAAGAAGATGAAGAGAAAATAAAAGAGGAGCTTAGAAAATAAAAGAGGAGCTTTAGAAAATAAAAGAGCAGCTCTTCTAATTTGTAACATCATAAAGTACTTCTCACCATAGATTAGGCATTCCTTCATCTTCACATGGCAGTTCATTTGACTTTGGATCAACAAGATTTTTTCATGGGTTGTAATGTGACTTATTCGTGAGGGTTGTAAAGAATAAAAGGGGTAAAAAGAATTCAAACTTGAGAAATCAACACAAGTAGGAGATGATTCATGACTTTACCTTCTTCATTTCAGCACAACTTCATCTTCTATTTTGAAAATTCAGAGCTAAAGTGGCCAACTTCTTCTCTTCTTCTTCACATTTCCAATGAAGTTCTTTTGACTTCTCATTCTTTTTTTTTTTTTTTTAGATACTTTTTTTTTTCTTTTAATGATGGTTGCCAAGCATCTACAATTGCTATACTATTATTTATAAATCTCCACCTCTCTTCTCTCCTTTCCACCAAATGTTAAACTTTGCTCACTTATCTTCAACATCCTCTCCTTTACCTACTGAATTCTTAGAGTGAGGGTATGGCTGAATCAAGTTAAGAGGTTCAGGTTCAGTACTTTAGTATTTGTTAAAGAAAAATAGGGCTTTAAGGCTCAAAGAGTATATGCACAAGGATAGTATTACAGGTTGGATCTTTTAGGCTCAAACTGTCCAAATGAAGGCCTTAATCCTTTCCTTAGTTTCATGATTACTGTCAAACAACTTCAACTTGGGGTGTCTAACTTCTAGTGAAAAGGATTGGATTCAGTTAGTCTATAGAACAGAAAAAAAAATTGCCCAGACACTCTTGACAAAATTTTATAGGCTCAAAACTCACTAGGTATGGTCTTCAATTGCACTCAAAGGGGTATGCTTTTACCTATTTTTTTCTTCACTGGTTCACTCACTAGTGTTAAAAAAAAAAAAAAATTCCTGATGTTCACCTCATGGAAGTATTGATTTTTAAATGATTTTAGTGTTAAAAAGGTTTGCACAGTATTTAAACTTCGTTACTTTTAACATTGCTTAGGTGAAATTCATTATATTTATTCCTTACTTAGTTAAGACTGCTGCACTTAAGTTAACTATATCATTGGCAATCCTTGCCACACCCCCAAACCTATGAGGAGCAGTGTCCTCACTAGTTCAAAGAGAAGAGGGTATGTGCAGCAGGGAACAAACACAAAATTAACATTAAAATAAAGCAAATAAAAGCAAGAAACAAGGCACACACAGACAAATTAAAACACACAAACTAGTTATGAAACAGAAATGGAAAGCAAACAGATCATAAGAAAAAGAAATTTTCATTAATGCAGCAAATTTTTTACAGGTATGGCAAAGAAAAAATAGAGAAAAACAAAAAAAAGTTGCTGCTTCGGGAAGAGGGGGATAACAGGGACTTAGGAGCAGGAGGTTGAGTAGGTGGTGGAAGGGGCAGAAGGTGCAGATGGCTCTATCTTATGTTTCTTCTTCTTTCTCCGATTTTTTTTCTTTTCCTCCTTGGCTAAAATCCTCTGTACTTCTTCATACTTGTCCCACAAGAACTGTAATGGGTCAGGTTCTTTTGGTGGAGGTAGGTCCTCCCAAACTGGGTCAAATTTTATGGGCAACTCAATGGGTTTGTTATCCACCATAGTTGTGCGTAGGTACAGACTGCTGAGGGTCAAAAGAAAATGGATGCGATGGAGGTGAAGTGGCCTGGTATTTAAAATGCATGGGTGGCGAAATTTGCATTGGTGTAATAAATTTTCTCCTCTCACCAATGTTAATTGCTATAATGATATTAAAGAAGGTTAGTTAGCAATAAATACATCGGTTGGGAGAAATATAAAACGTCGTGAGATTTATTATGGGGAATGATCCTACAGAGTGCATGTTGGCCTATTATTAGCAATGAGAGTTAAGGCGAAAAAATATGGAATGAAGACTTTGCAAAAATTCACCAGGGTTTAAAGGACAAACCCGTGCCTCGTGCAGATATTAATAGGTGCTCACGGGGTACATTTCTCGTGCAGTGTATATTCAGGCCCGCAAGGTGTTCTGTCATGCAGAAGAAGGAAAATATGCTCAATATTGTTCGCGGAGCTGAAACTGGACCTTGGTGCTCGAGTTGACCTTTCTTTTTCACGTAGCTACGCTGTCTAACTTTGCTATATTTCAAAATGTAGAGCATCAAGTGCCTCACGAAGTTGAATGCATGGAGTCAGTCATTCGCGCAGTACCAAAATTCTGCCAAGATCGAGCCTCGCGGGGCTCGATCTATCATCAGAGCTTCACGAGATTGACTGTGCCTGTTAGCATCGCGAGAACCTATATTCACTCATTTTCTCAGTGCTGGCATGCACCTATCTAATGTGCATCAGCACCAACCCTTTCACATATATTCCACTTAACCATCACAATGATGTGCCTATTATCAACCACTATTTTTCTCAATTGTCGAATTCTAAAGATAGTTTTATTTCAGATCAAATTCATGCCATTGATCATGAGAGCCCTCAACCTTGTACAGCAAATTCATATGGCAGCCAGGTACATGTACTTAAAACAAAGATGTACAAAACAAAATCAAACACGGAATCAAATCAACATCCTAAGTGCAGGAATGGCAAATTTTATAAGCAACATCAAATCAGTTAACTCATATGGTACATATGTTGCAAAGCTGTGGATCATTGAGCAGTGGGAGGTTCATATAGGTGAATGGTTTGAGGTGACTCCACTGAATTTTCTACACAAATTTTTAGCCTTTGCCCATTCACTTTCATGATTTTCCCAGACATAGGATCTAAGATCTCCATAACACCAGATGGGGAGGCATGAATGACAGTATAAGGTCCATCCCACCTAGATTTCAACTTCCTTGGAAAAAATTTTAGTCTGGAGTTGAAAAGCCAAACCTTAGTGCCAACATTGAATTCCCTTCACATTAGCTTCTTGTCAAAGAATACCTTTGATTTCTCCTTGTATATTCGGGCATTTGAATAGGCTTCCACCCTCAGCTCATCAAGCTCTGCCATTTACAATTTCCTGTGAGAACCAGCAGAAGTTAGACCAAAATTCAGTGCTTTGATAGCCCAATAGGCTATGTGCTCTAACTCCACTGGTAGGTAACAGGCTTTGCCATAAACCATCCTAAATGGGGATATGCTAATAGGGGTCTTATAGGTAGTTGTATAAGCCCACAAGGCATCATTCAGCTTTTGTGCCCAATCCTTCCTATTGGTCTTCACAGTCTTCTCCAAGATGTGCTTGATCTCCCTATTAAAAATTTTAACTTGCCCACTGGTTTGTGGGTGGTAGGGAGTTGCAATTTTATGGGTAATAGAGTATTTCTTGAGGAGTTGCAATTTTACCAATGCTGACCTTGAGGAGTGTACCCTTCTTAGTTTTCAACATTCAGTTGCAGCTGCTGTTTATTTACTTTGGCAAGAAAGGAACAACAGGTTATTCACTATGGCTGTGAGCGTCAATTATACTCAAAAGCATGTCTTATTGCGCAACATTCTCTCTTTTAATCACATGTGATTTATTGCTTTGATTGCTGCTTTGGGCCTCATCATTTCGAGGGAAGAGAGGTCAGCACTGCTGGGATTTCTGCAGGATTTGGTGCTGTTATTGCTACTTCAACTATCTATGTGTTTCCTCAACTTACATCCTTCCATTTAGGTCATTGAGATTTCTCAACCTGTTGTGCTCTGTATCTCTTGGACGAATCAGCATCCATGCATCTTCAATCCAAATTCCCTACTCGGCTATACTTAAAACATTTTGATACCTAATTGCTCTCTTTTCCCTTCGGGCAGTTTTTTGTCCTATTAGTTGCGGGCCTTATGTATAGTTTGTCTTTGTCTTACCCCTCTTTTTTGGTAGCAGCACTGTAATTTTATTCCTTCTAATTGACGGGTAGGGGACCCTTTTAACCTCTTTTTGCCGAGCAAAAAAGAGTATTTCTTGAGGAGATTCTCAAAAGGTCTGTTACAGAAATGACTCCCCCCATCATTAATGATAGCTTTGGGGGTGCCAACTCTTGAGAAGATATTGTCCTTCAAAACTTTAAGGACAACTGTGTGGTCATTGGTCCTTGTGACAATAGCTTTCACCTATTTGGACACATAGTCTATTGCCACAAGTATGAAGTTAAAACCCATAGATGGAGGGAAGGGGCCCATAAAATCAATGCCTAAGATGTCAAAAAGTTCTACCACAAGGATGGGCTACAATAGCATAGAATTTTCTTGGAAATGCCTCCCATCTTTTGACATCTCTCACAGGCCTTGTAATGTATAAATGCATCTCTAAACAAAGAAGACCAGTAAAAATCACATTGCAGCACTTTTGCTGTAGTCTTATATCCACTGAAGTGACCTCCACAGGCTTGTTCATGACACATTGAAAGAATGCTATGAAACTCACTTTCAGGCACACATCTCCTAACAATTTGGTCTGTGCAATGCTTAAATAGATATGGATCCTCCCACCGAAAATGCCTGACTTGAGAGAAACACAGGTCTTTATCCATCTTGGACCAGTGAGGGGGAATCCTACCAACAGTAAGAAATTGATAATGTGTGCAAACCAGGGCACACCAGACTACAAAACAAATAGCTGCTCATCAGGGAACAACTCATTAACAGGTGCTGCTGCACATTCTTCCAAAATAATCCTAGAGAGGTGGTCAGCCACCACATTCTCAACTCCCTTTTCGTCCTTGATCTTAAGATCAAACTCATGTAATAGGAGGATCCATCTGATCAACCTTAGCTTACAATCCTTTTTAGCTAATAGATATTTCAGGGCTGAGTGATCCGTGAAAACAATAATTTTAGACCCAAGCAAGTAGGGTCTAAACTTGTCCACAGCAAACACAACAACTAGCAGCTCCTTTTCAGTAGTAGTGTAGCTCAGCTAAGCTTCAACTAGTGATTTGCTAGAATAATAGATCACTGTAGGTAACTTGTCTTTCCTTTGTCCTAAGACAACACTTATGGCCAAGTCTGATGCATCACACATCAGTTCAAAGTGGAGTGAGTAATCTGGAGCCTGGATTATAGGAGCAGTGGTGAGGCACTTTCAAGACCTCAAAGGCCTCAAGGCACTCAGCAGAGAAGTGGAATGACACATCCTGACAAAGCAAGTGGCATAATAGCTTTGAAATTTTGCTGAAGTCTTTGATGAACCTCTTGTAGAATCCAGCATGTCCTAAAAATAATTTGATTTGTTTAACAATCTTGGGTGGGGGTAGGTGTGAAATCAAGTCCACTTTAGCCTTGTCAACCTCTATTCCTTTGTGAGAGACCACATGGCCTAGCACAATTCCTTGTGTCACCATAAAGTGACTCTTTTCCCAACTTAGGGCAAGATTGGTCTCCTCACATCTTTGTAAAATTAGCTAAAGGTGACTCAAGCACTGGCTAAAGCTATCCCCATATACTGAGAAATTATCCATAAAGATTTTCAGAAACTTGTCAATCAATTTTTTTTTGCTCGGCAAAAAAAGGTGTTAAAAGGGTCCCCACCCATCAATTAATCAAGAAAATAAGTACAATGTCGCTTGCAGGAAGAAGGGAGAGAGATAAAAACCTATGTACAATGGGACAGCAATAACCTACAAAACCTGTCCCACGGACTAGAAGGTGAAAGAAGAATATAAAATATGGAAAAAGCATCCAATCCAAAAAAAGGTGCAAGATTAGATGCAGCACATCAGCCCACAACGAATGGGATGGTCCGCGAGAGGAAGAGGAAGAATGCAGCCACAACAACCTTGAAATGCAAACTCAAATGAAAGATAATATGCTGCGTAATACATCCCTTTTATGTATTGGGGTGGAGTTCCCAACGGCTTTGAAAACTCTTGCTTTTCTTTCCTTCCAAATAGAATAAACCGCAGCCGCAAGAAGGTGTTTTAAGTGATCCATGGTGCGACCAGCAAGATTGGCATTAGATACATGATTTATTTCTTCAACAATATTATTCATGGGGCCTCGATGGATACCGTAGCGGCTGAGAATAGAGCACCCGATCCAAGAAGAATACCCGCAATGAAAGAAGAGGTGATCGTGAGTTTTGTTAGTAACATTGCAAAGAAGGCACATTTGATCAACCACAATACCACGAGCAAGGAGGATGTCTTTCATCGCAAGCTTTTCAAGTGTAGCCCTCCAAAGCACAAAAGCGTGTTGCTGGATTCTGCCCTTAAACCACACGAAACTTGTCCAAGGTAGGGGGTTAGCGGGTGTGGACAACATCCCAAGTTGATCGGAGGCAAAATTTGCCTTTAGAAGAAGGCAACCAAGAGTAAGTATCCTCGCAATTTCCAGTAATAGGGACATCCTGGATAAGGTTCCATGCATCAAAAAGAGCAGCCGAAGTGGGAGGAGGGAGATCCCAGTGTCCATTGGTAATGAATTGTGAAACCCGAATCCGTAGCCCAAGACCCAGGTCATAGATAGCTCTATCACCAAAGAGATCAAGGAGCTTTCCACCATTAGTCCAAGGATCGTGCCAGAAATCAGTCTTGCATCCATTCCCAATGAGGATTTTAATATTTGAAAGTAATAGAGAGCGGACTTGAAAGAGCCCCCTAACACCCCATGGGCATATGCGGGGGATGGGAGTGTCCCAAAACGAATAGGGGCCTTGATACTTATGATTAACCCACTTGGCCCACAAGGACTGGTGAGAGGTGAGATGCCTCCAACAAAGTTTCATCATTAGGATGGCTTTCCAATCTTTCATAGAACGCAACCCCAAACCCCCTTCATCTTTAGGTTTACATAGGCTGCTCCAAGCAATGGTATTGAATTTGGTGGGCTGGTCATTCCCTCCCCACAGAAATTGGCTAAGGAGTTGCTCTATGGAGCTGAGAATGGCTTGAGGGAGCTGGAACGTAGAAGACCATAGATGTGAAGGTCGGAGAGAGTGGAATTGATCAACTCTAACCTACCAGCCAGGGACAAAGACCTGGTCTTCCAAGAGCTAATTTTATACCGAAGCTTCTCCAACACGGGGCTGCAATCAGAGTTTTATAGACGGGTACTAATGAGAGGAAGTCCCAGGTACTTCATCGGGAGAGTCCCTTTATCCATGCCAAGAACCCTTGCCAACGTGTTCCTTCTGCGAGAAGAACCACCAAAGATGACCTTAGATTTAGATTTGTTGACTTGCAGGTCCGAGGTTCTAGCAAAGTGAGAGAGGAGCTCATGAATTCCTTTGGCATTTTGGATATTAGCAGCAGCAAAGAGCATGAGATCATCCGTGAATAGAAGATGGTGAACATTTAGCGGCGCTGGGAGCCAATGGGTGATATGGCCTAAGTTGCACTGATTGAGGAGTAGGCCAGAAAATCCTTCAAGACCAATGACAAAAAGAATGGGGGAGATAGGATCCCCTTGCCTTAAGCCACAAGAGCTGTTGAAGTGTCCTTTAGGGCTGCCATTAACTAGGACAGAAAAAGTGGGGCTGGCGATGCACTCAATGATCCACTCAATGAATATAGGCGGGAATCCAAGCTGGCATAGGCAATGAGTGAGATAATCCCATTGAATTGAATCAAAAGCTTTTTGAAAATCAATTTTGAGTCATCCGAGGCTTCCCTTTAGCTTTGTGAAAACCATGCATGAGGACCTGGCATAGGAGGATATTGTCATGAATGTGTCGTCCTTTGATGAAGGCAGATTGGGCATGATTAATAATTTTTGGCATGAGAGGCTGGATTCTAGTGGCAAGAATCTTGGAAATGATTTTGTAGGTGAGGTTGTAGAGGGATATTGGCCGGAATTGATCAAACTTAGTAGCAGTCTCACATTTAGGAACCATTGCAATGAATGTATTGTTGATTGATCGAAGCATGCGCTTGGTAGTAAAGAAATGAGTGACAGCGCGAACAACATCATCACCAACAATGCCCCAACATTTTTGGAAGAAAGCACCAGTAAAGCCATCCGGGCCCGGGGCTTTATTAGGATGAAGAGCAAAAACAACAGCTTTTATTTCTGAAGGGGTGACCAATTTGGAAAGGACTCCCTGATGCACTTCAAAAAGCCGATTACTGAAAGTAATTTCAGCATTTGTAGCGTCGAAAGGATCATCAGTTCTATTGAGCAGCTTTTTAAAATAATTCACAGCTTCAATCGCAATGACATGGGGGTTGGAACTTGTCAATCATATCAGAAAAGATTACATACATGCACCTCTGAAAAGTGGCTGGGGCATTGCATAGTCTAAAAGGCATCCTTCTGTAAGTAAAGGTGCCAAAGGGACATGTGAAGGTAGTTTTCTCCTGATCTTGAGGATCCACAAGGATTTGGTTATACCCTGAGTATCCATCAAGAAAATAGTAAAATGTCTTCCCAGCCAGCTTATCTAGAATTTGGTCAATAAAAGGGAGGGGGAAATGGTCCTTTCTGGTCTTGGAATTGAGTTTTCTATAGTCAATGCAAACCCTCCAGCCAGTGGTCTCTTTGGCTGGCATCAACTCCTCAGAATCAATAGTGATAACTGTTATGCCTAAATTTTTAGGTACCACCTGAATAGGTGACACCCATTCTGAATCTGAAATGGGGTAAATTACCCCTGCATCTAACAGTTTCACTATCTCCTTGAGGACCACCTCCTACATGTGAGGATTAAGTTTCCTCTGTACCTCCCTTGAGGGTTTTGCACCCTCATCCAGGTGAATCCTGTGCATACAGACTGAGGCATCAATGCCTCCAAGATCAGCTATTGTTCACCATATTGCTTTTTTATGCTTCTTGAGAACATTTAATAATGAGAGAGAGGAGATTTTCTCCTGCTCACTAGAGAGAGAGGAGGAGATAATCACTGGAAGCTTACTGTTATGCCCCAAGAAGGCATATTTTAATATGGTTGGGAGCTGTTTCAGCTCCAACTCAGGGGGACTTTCAACTGAAGGCAATAAAGGTGCCTTAGTGGTTTGAGAAAGGGGCAGTAATAATGTCTATTTCCAATTAGAATGCTGCACTAGACCCACAGAAGACTCTATTTTGGTGTTGTCTTCTGTCATGAACACTTGGGCCTCCTTCTCAAACAAACTCCAGATATTTGTCAGGTCATCAGCAATATTATCCCAATCCAACAGATTGGATAATTCTTCTTCTACTAGGCCATCTAGTACATTTATTACAAAGCAATTCTCAATGTTCATCTGAGGATGCCCAACAGCTTGGTACATATTTAACTGGGCCTTCATGTTCCCAAAGGTCACCTCCATCACCCCCGACCTGCATTGCATGCAAGCATTTGTAGTGACCAAGAATGGCCTTCCAAGGATGACAAGAATTGGGGCTTTACCTTTGCAATGGTCCATGTCCAAAATAAGGAAATCAGCAGGATAGTAAAACTTGTCCACCCCCACCAAAACATCCTCCACCACACCTACAAGTCTCCTCTCAGACCTATCAGCCAGTTGAAGTACAACTGATGTGGGTTTCAGTTCCCCCAAACCTAGTTCCTCATACACAAAATATGGGAGCAAGTTCACACTAGCCCCTAAGTCCAAGAGGGCTTTCCAATGGTATGGTCTCCAATTATGTAGGGGATAGTAGGTACCCCAAGGTCTTATAATTTCTCAGGCGTGGCAATGGACATAACTGACCCAACATGCTCAAGTAGGTACCCCAAGGTCTTATAATTTCTCAGGCGTGGCAATGGACATAACTGACCCAACATGCTCAACAACAAAAACCTTTTTTGGATAACTGCACCCTTGCTTTTCTCTTATGTGTACAGAGGTCCTTCAAGAACTTGGCATAGGCAGAGACCTATTTTATGACATCAAGTAGTAGCAAATTGATCTTCACCTTCTTGAAGGTCTCCATCATTTCCTCTATTTGAGCATTTCCCTTATCAAAAGGAGATGGGCCAACTAATGCTTAAGGAAATGGCAGCTGTGGGACTGCTGGTGCCACAGTTGCATGCCTACCCGAATTATGGTCAATTTTTTTGTTTTTTTGTTTTTTCTTCCCTTATTGGTTGCTGTTGGGGCTCAACATCAGCCCCTTTATTTTTCCCTTACTGATCAGCAGCAGGGGTTGACTCCTTTGGCTCTTCACCACTCTCATCTCTTTCAATTTCAACTTCTATGACCTCCTCAATTGCCCTGCCCATAAGATTATCAACCACTCTCCTACTCCTTAGGGTAGTGATTGCATTAGCATCCTCATGGGTAGAGGATGCTTCTCCAATCATGTACTGGTCTTTGGGGTTAATCAAGGGCTGACTAAGCAATTTACCTCCTTCTCTCCTGTTCAAAGTATTACAAATTTGACGAAGCTAGTCCTCAATTTTCTTAATGCTTTGCCCATGAGAGTTCACATTTTGGACTAGGCTCCCCAAATTTTATTTATTTATTTTTGCTCGGCAAAAAGGAGTTAGTAGGGCCCCCCACCCTTCCAATAGATAGAAAAAATAGATACAATGCTGCTTCAGGATGGGAGGGGCGAAATGGTAGAAACTATGTATAGTAGGACAGCAAGATACCCTACAAAAACTGTCCCAAGACACAAACGAACAATTAGATGCCTACTATATTTAAAATTAGCCAAGTTGGATGCAAAGCTAAGGAGACGCCTGGAAATTAGAAAAGCCACATCAATTCTGTTGGCAATAGGTCCTCATTATTGTTGAAGGCAGCCGAATTCCCTTCATTGTTGAAGTTTTTGGTGTTTCTTTCGTCCAGATGAAGAAACCAAAGCAGCAAGAGGTGCTGCAAGCATTCGAGTGTGGAGTCCGCGAGGGACATGGTTGCTTGCAGCCACCAAAATCCTGCAATGCAAGCTCAAGGTTGGCTGAAAGATAGGATTTTGCGCAAGAGGACTCTTTTGTGAGTGAGAGAGGAGATCGCTGCACCTTGAAAATTCTTGCATTTCTTTCCATCCAAATTGTGTACACTGCAACAGCTAGCAGATGTTTCAAGTGGTCTAAGGTATCTTCATCAAGGATGGCATTGGATAGGTGGGTTATTTCTTCAATGATGTTGTTCATGGGGGCGCAACGGATACTGTAGCGGCTAAGGATAGATTGCCATATCCAAGAGGAGAGTACCCACAGCGGAAGAAGAGATGTTCATGAGATTCATTAGTAGTATTGCAAAATAGGCCCACTTGATCAACCACAATACCACGTATAAGGAGGATATCTTTTGTTGTAAGCTTACCAAGGGCAGCCCTCCAGAGAAGAAATGCATGGCACTGGATTCTGCCCTTGAACCACACAAAGCTTGCCAAGGTAAGGGGGCGTATCGGATGCGGACCACATCCCAAGCAGAATGAAGATAAAATTTTCTTTTAGGAGAGGGCAGCCAAGTGAGAGTATCATCACAATTACCAGCAATAGGGACGCTCCGAATGAGATTCCATGCATTAATAAGGGCAGCCGAGGTAGGAGGAGGAAGATCCCAATGGCCATTGGAGATGAATTGACAAACCCGGATCCTTTGGCCAAACCCAAGATCATAGATAGCTCTCTCTCCAAAGAGGTCAAGGAGCCTACCTTCATGAGTCCAAGGATCATGCCAAAAATCAGTTTTACATCTGTTCCCAATAAGGATTTTAACATGAGGTAGAAGGAAAGAGCGGGCTTGAAGGAGCCCCCTAACACCTCAAGGGCAGATGCGAGGGATGGGAAGGTCCCAAAACGAGTAGTGGCCCTGGTATTTGTAGTTAACCCACTTGGCCCATAAGGACTGGTTAGAGGTAAGGTACCTCCAACAAAGTTTCATCATGAGGGTAAGTTTCCAATCTTTCGTAGAGCGAAGCCCCAATCCCGCTTCTTTTTTAGGCTTGCATAAGCTATTCCATGCTATAGTTGTGAACTTGATGGGCTGATCATTCCCACCCCATAGGAATCGATGTTTCTTCTCCATTCACCCAATGTTTCCCCTAGCTTGTCCATCTTCAAGTCCTCCTTTACCTTCTGAATTCTCAGAGTGGGGGTAGGTTTGAATCAGGTCCATAGGTTTAGGTACAAATACTCAGGTGTATTTTGAAGAAAGACTTGAAATTAAGGCTCAAAAGGTGCACAAGGGCAGTTTATCAGGTTTAGTATGTTTAAGTGAGTTGAATGTCAAGGGGATCCAAGAAGTCTTCGATAGGTTTGCTGGCTTTTAAAGGTAGGTGTCGACAGGATCTGCATGAAAGTTGGAAAGATGATAGCTCCATGTGTGTTGTCGTGAGGATGGTGGCTAGGTCTTGAGAGGTTGTAGCTGGTGGTCGAGAGGTAGTTGAATGTAGCATTGGAAACTCGAGAGGATGTGGGGCTGGTGCATCTTCAGGTAAGGTGTCGTGGGGATGAGGGTAGTATTTCGAGAGGTTTAATGGGGGGTTCTGGAGGTGTGGACTGTAGAATGGAGTTCTCGAGAGGATTGATGGGAGAGGATTTGATGGGAGAGGATAGCTTGCTGGTCGACAGGATCAATGGGAGCTGTAAATGCTGGTCGACAGGTTTGATAGAGCTACAAGTCGACAAGTTTGGGGCATCAAATGGTTGACAGGAAGTAGAAGAAGGCTGCAGAAATAAATATGTCGACAGGTTGAGAAACAGCTGAAGCATATGGCCGACAGGTAGGCTGCATGGGGTTCTAGTCGAGAGGTTGGTGCAGCATGTACACATAGCTGTCGACAGGTTGAAAGCTGCACCTGTCGACAAGTTGCTTAGGAGGATTAAATGTATATTGACAGGATTAAAACAGTCCAAGGCTTCACCAATCATTTCAATAGGTTCAAGGGGCTGCTGCTTTTGACAGGTGAGCTTGGGAAATGGACTGCTCGACAAAATGATAGTAGTAGCAAACCAAATGTCGACAGGTTCAATGGGCTGCTGAAGCTGAGAAGTCGAGAGGATTGAGGAGGTTGCTGCTATCTATGATTTCCAGCTAATATTTCATTAGGATGTTGCAAGTGTGCTCGATAGGAACTGAAGCTCAGCACCTTCCCTTTGACAAGTTGGAGTTTTAGCTGGTAAGATGGAGGGTTCTAAGCAACCCCCCACTCGATAGGTTCATTGTGTGCTTGAAAGGATTGTTGGAGTTTAACTCAAGAGGTTGGGAGTTGCTTCTAGTCGACAGAATGCTGGTGCATTAAGTTGACAAGATGGCTGAAAGGTGCAAGGTTGACATGTTGCTGAAGCTGTTGTTCTTCCCATTAGTGAAGTTGCAAGGCTTGGAGCTTAACAGGTTTGTTTCCTATTATTACAGCACTCAAATATTTGAATGTAATGCTGCTCTAAGTGCTGCTGAAAGTGTGCAACTTGCATGGCTTGGAGGTTGCAGGGCTTGGAGCTAAGCTTGCTTGCATGGGTGCAGCTCGAGAGGTCTAAGATGCTTGTTGCTGAAATGCTTGTTGCTGTTTGTTGGGCTGAATCACATGGCTCTGCACCTGCTGAAGCTTGAGCTTTTTCCAATGAAGATCTGATCCACTAGGGATCCACATAGTTGCTGAAATTGTTTGAATATTCAAAGCCTGCTCAAGTAGATGCAGACTTTGCTGAAGCTAGTCTGCTCTTGAAGGTGTAGCTTGCTATTTTGTGCACCCAACTAACTGATGTGCAACACTGCTTTTGTAATAATTGAAATGTACCAGTGCTGCAGCTGTTTAGGTGCCAACTAGAAGACTTTGACAGCAACTCTCTCCTTCCTTCTCCTCAATGTTGCAGCAGCCATCTAATGTGTGGCTGTAGGAGGCTCTTGATTGCTCTAATCTCCTCTTTTTAGCACATAACCAGGGATAGCTGCATTTTTATTCCTAAATTGCAAAAACATATCAAAAAGATTATTAGTTACTCTAAATGCTAACAAAAGCTAAGCTTAAAGGATATAAAAATGGTATAAAACAGTGGCTAACAATGAGCGTATGGAAGATGATCCTTTGGCTTTGCCCCTCCTTTCATCAACTTTCCTCTGATATACCTGATTCTTTCAAACACCATTTGGGTGGCACTAAACCACCGGTTCCGAAAAGCTGAATATAGGGTCTACTGTACCTCTCCTACCCTCTCGGTGTTGTGGCGCAAAGGGTAAAGATTACGCTTGATGATCGTATCTAACATCTACAAATGACGAGGCAAAGAGATCCTCCGAATTACAAAACCTGACCCCTGTCGCCCCTGGGTCATCTGATTTCTTACCTCTAAGAATTTAACTGGTGTGGGGAATGGGGGTAACAAATTAATTCCACGTCCATAGGAGTCATAGCACTCCATGCCTTCAAAAACATTGATAAGAGAGAACTTATACTCACAACTGTCAATCGTGGTTGTAATCAACCCGAGATCAATACTCTTACGCATGTTCTAATAAAATAACTTCACCAAACGAGGGTAGTAATACTCATCCAATGGCTGGAGAATATTTTATAAGCCGGCCTTTTAACAATGTACTCTTTAGCCCACACTGTATTTCCTTGCACATTTTCGTCTTGAAACAGGGCCTCATCGATTATATACTCGTCCTCAAAATCTTTACTGTCCCACCACTCATTGGGCTGCTCCGAGTGTGGTGATGATGGTGGTGATGAGTGGCGTGAAGATGATACAGATGATGAAGAAGATGAAGAAGACTGTGGTGACTATGGTGGAGAAAGTGATTTTGGTGGTGATGGTGGTCTCAATGCACTAGGGTGTCGAATTGGTAGCTTCGAAGCCGCAACTTTCGAGGTTTGTCACATTCTAGGTGGCATTCCTATGGTTTTTACGAGAAAAATGCAATGAAGACACACAGAGTGCAAATCTAAACACCAAAAAGTTATAAACTAGGGTTTACCTCAGGTGGCTTGCCTCGAATCCAATTCTGCAAGGATTCAAACTCAAACTCCCTGATTTTCACTTCTACCAGCTCTCAAGGAAGAGGAAGGAAACCCTAGCAATTTAGAACCTAAAATGTGAAATTTCGAATGGGAAATAAAAACCCAATTTAGATGCTGACAGATAAAAATTGACCGGCCGAAATCAAAATCGTTTTGTCGGTTCTATACTTAAAATACCTTCCCGTCGATTTTGACGGGTCGAATGCCAAAGACAAAGACCAAACTTCACTAATGATCGAATGCCAAAGACAAGAGACATCCGAAGAGGCCCAAGGCATCACTTACGGGTCCGTCGTATTCAAAAACGAACCTCAAACATCAGGTAGGTAACATGGTGAGTAAACGAAAGCCCTGTATGTCAGGAAAAACATCAGTTTCTCAAGGTTATTAGTCTCCAAGCACTTAGCGATATTACTGGGCATAACCGAGGTGGAGCGAGTTGTGAAAGCCTAATATGCTGGAAAAAATATCCGCTTCTCGAGATGGTTGAAGATGTTCGATGTTCAAGTTTCATTCTAAATAAAATAACTCCGTAAGTGAGAGGGTGATCGACTCATGCTTAAAGATAGGCATGAAGCAGATATGCGAAGGTCTATAGTTTGTGTCCAATCATGTGAGGCATTGATTGCCCTATTTGACTGGCCACGGGTGCCCCTGCATGAAGCAGGGTTCGAAGTCTTTGGGCAAACCCATCGATCTCGAAATTGATTTAGCATGACTACCCGAGCGGAGCAAATTGATGTCGTAATGCTTTTTGGGAGTACATGCCACCTTTCATTTTATTTTTATGTAGAATTTTTTGTTATTTTACGTGGGGTTTTATGTGGATTTTTTTATAATTTTATGTGGATTTTTGTATTGTTTTTTATATTTTTTTTATGATTTCATGTGGAATTTTTTTGTTATTTTATGTGGATTTTTATTATTTTGTGTGAATTTTTTTATGATTTTATGTGGAATTTTTTGTTATTTTATGTGGATTTTTATATTATTTTGTGTGAATTTTTTGTAATTTTATGTGGGAATTTTTTTTTTATGTGGATTTTTTTATTATTTTGTGTGAATTTTTTATGATTTTTTGTGGAATTTTATGTATGTTTAGGATTTTGAGCACGCACTTTGATCTGGAACTGTTTATTTTAGAACAGCCTCCCGGGCAGGTCAAATGGAAGTTGACGTATCATTTGGGGGCGTGTGCACCTCCTCAGGTTCGTGGAAGATCAGGTTAGGTGTGTGCAACACACAAGCCAAGCTAATAGGGGCCAGGAATAGCCTAGCGCGCATGTATACACCCACCAGACCAAAATGGGGTTGTTGTATTGCCTACCTTGTAATTATTAAGAGGTTAAAATCAGTACACTAAAGGAAAAATCACAGAAAAGACACCAAGGTAAGGAAAGCAGGTCTTTTGCAGCAAGCTGTAAAGGGGTAAGTAGGGGTATGTCCACAGGAAAATGTGCTTCAAAATATGATAAATCCCCATATCTATAATAGATCTGGCACTCTATCATATCCTAATTTAAACTAAAGCAAGAAAGGGAAGAGAAGAGATTTTAAGGGATTGTCACTTTACTAAAACTATAGAAAATTAAATGTAAAAGCACGAATTTAAAGAGATGGAGAAAAGGATTGATCTTTCCTTTAAAGGTGAATTTGGGGAATCCAATGGTGAGTAAAACATGGATTTAAAGAGATGGAGAAAAGGATTTGGGGAATTTAAAATCAAAGGGGGAGAATAGCAGCTAGGGATTTTGGTTTTTTATTGAAAATTGATTGGTTCAGAAATAATGCAAGAGATTGATTTGCAACTATCCTTCATCTGGCTATAAGCACAGATGCAAGGTAGAAAAATCTAATTTGCACCTGAGAATTGGATTGATCTTAAGGCTATGATCTGTCCACTTTAATGGCCACAAATCATCCTAGGGATTTCCTCCAATTCACAGGTTTTAATTAGAACAATTAATTCATTGTAGATGTTGTGGACGCAAGGCTACAAGCTTAGGTATCCGTAGGGATATTAAATCTAGGAAAATCAAATGGCAATGAAGAGATTTATAGATTCAAATTAACTTTACAACCAACAATTTACTGATTCAATACAAGCTTACAATACATTGTTCTCAGATCTGCAATCTGTGCAACATCTAATCCTCATACGAAGCCCTGAACCTCTCAATTTACAACTCTACCTCACCCTAGCTACTAAAAGTGTTTAGCCAACCATGGTTGGACTAAAAAGAAGGGGGAAGAAGGAAGAAGGATGAAATTTTTGGAGGGAAAAGGGAATTCGAATTTGATCTCTGAGCTCTCTCAATTTCGGGATGCCTCTTCTGTTAAGCTTTTCTTCTATTTATAGTCTCTCCCTTTGTCCTCAGATCTGTTTCAGCCAATCAGAGCTCAAGAGAATAATTCTATTATTTTGAGCTGTTGATGTGGCTGATTTTGCTTCTAGAAACCCTCCACCAATTGGTTCAAACTGGACAAGTACATGTGAGGTGATTAGAGGGTTCCCATTCATGTTTATTTGTGTTCCAAAAATATTGGAGTGAGCTGCATTCTTAGCTGAAACTGAGAAGTTCCCAAATCGTGTCTCGAGACGTTCAGATGACCTCTCGATAGGTTTTGAGTGTGTTACATGCTCCATTCGACAGGTTGAGATGACTGTTTGACAGGATGAATCAACCTCTCGGTATCCCATACAGCTCCAGGCATCCTCTTGCTAAGTTCTTTCCCTCTGTTCAACAGGTTGGAAGTTCTTCTCGATAGGTTGAAGGCAACATCACGAGATTGAATTTAGTTTCAGGTATCTTTTTGCTTGGTTGAATTAACCTCGCGAGATCCAATATAGCTCCAGGTGACCTCTCGACAGGATGATTTGCATTATTCGACAGGTTCTTCTGTTGTAGTTTAGTCCATTCGATAGGTTCTGTCAACCTCTCGAAATATCCATTTCTTCATATTAAAACCTCTCGACAGGTTATAATTTGGCTTAAGATCCTCTCGACAGGTTGTAATGCCACTTCAGGTATCTTTCGGCAGGATGCTTCATTCAATTGCACTCCTCGACAAGTTCTGGGAACCTCTCGCTGTCTTCATATTTCAGCACACAGACCTGTCAAATGGATGAAATAACCTCTCAAAATCTTCTGTTCTTTGCTTCCATAGTTGGCGCATAGCTTGGGGTGTTGTCCTTCATCTGTCCAGCACACAGTAGCATTTTGAGGGGTTCAATTTTCATCCAATGCAGCTGCTCTTGCTCCCATGTGTGCCCAGTTGGACACATGCCATTCCCATAGACTTTTGAGGCTCTGTGAACTGCTTGATGGCTGGCCTTTTGGGCTGCATGAGCACATGTTGGAGCAGTAGGTCTCTTCTTTATTATTTTTAGATGGATGTCTGTACATGATTGCACGTTATTGCTAACTACAAAATACACTCAAGACATATTAGTAGTCACCTCAAACGTCCATCAAAGGTCAGGTTAGGAGGTAAAAAATGGTATTTTTCACTTATTAACACACCCCCAAACCTAAGCTTTGCTAGTCCCTGAGCAAAGAAAAAATTAAAAACAATTATTGAAAATAGAAAATGCTACTTTTGTAGGGAGCACAGATGCATTTAGCATATACATCAAGCTTTTTAAACCCCTAGGTGATCCTTAGTGTAGGAGTGAAGTCTCCTGAGGGGTTTTTAGTGAAGTTACCCACAAACTTCCATATGAACATAATTAAATCAAGTGCAAGCAGTTATAAGTTAGATCCTAACAGATTTAGCTTTATTCCATACCTTATCCTTTTGAATTTAAAAGTTTCAAAATAGTAAATGTAAATAAATTAAATACCTAAATAATTTTTCAAACTCATCATATTAATCTAAAATCATCAAGGGAATGCTATGTGCATAACATTATATACTTCACCATTAATTTAAGAATCGGGTTCAAACAATGCCTAAATAGTCTAATTTCAGACCCAATTATTGTTATGCAGGCCTTGCAATTATTATATGATTAAAAATAGCAGATTAACTGCACAAACTACAACAAGGTTGAACTAAGGTAAGCTGTCAGTCCTGCAAGAACCAGGGCTGTTGTAGCAAGTTTTAAGAGGTAAGGGTATGTCCACAAGGAGCTGTGGTTCAACTATAGTAAATCTCCAGATCTATGGTAGATCTGGCACTCTATCCTAATTTAAACTAAACTACAGCAAGAAAGAGGAGAGGTTCTAGGTTTTTTGCCACTTTTACTATAAACTATAAAAGATAAATGTAATTGATCCAGATCTAATCAAACACAGAGATAAGGGGAGATATAGAAAAGATGAAAATTCAAAAGGGTGAGAACAGCAGTTAAGGGTCTTGGTCTCTTATTGAAAATTAAAGAAATAAAAAATAATGCAGAGAACTGATTTTCAACAATCCTCCTTTCTGGCTCCAAGCTACCCAGGTTCCCCTGAATCCACCAATGGATCAAAGCAATCCTGAGGATAGGATCTGCCCTTCCACTGGATACAGTCCTAAGGTTATGATCTACCCTTCTACTGGATACAATTCATATATGAGATTGCTCTAACCTATTGATCTACCCAGGTTCTCTCGGCAGAGGTGAGGTATAAGAATCCAATCTCCACTAATGGATCAAAGCAATCCTTAGGTTAGGATCTGTCCTTCTACTAAATACAGTCCTAAGGTTATGATCTGCCCTTCTACTGGATACAGTTCATCCCCGAGATTGCTCCAATCTATTGATCTTAATTAGAACAGGTAAACTTTTGCAGATGCTGCGAATGCTAGGCTACCAAGCTCTCCATTTCTGGCTGGCATCCATAAGAGTATCCAATCCAGGGAAATCAAATATGAAGAAGTGAAATATAGATTAGAATCACCTTTAAAAACTATAATTATATTGCAAGCTTACAATATTATTGTGCCCAGATCTGCAATCTGTGTAATATATAATCTCTTACAAGCCTCTGAATCTCTCAATTTATAGCTCAAGACCTATCCTAACTACTGAAAAGAGTTTAGCCACTCATGATTGGCTAAAGAGAGAAAGGGAGGGAGAATTTGGAGGAAAAAATGGATCTCGTACTAAGCTCTGGTTCTCTCAAATTCTAGATGTCTTCAATGTAATTTCTTCAAGCTTTTATACTCTCCTCCACTATCCTCAGATCCGTTTCAGCCAATCAGAGCCCAAGAGAATAATTCTGTTATTCTGGGCTGCTGATGTGGCCAATTTCTCTTCTAGAAGCTCTTCTCCCATTGGTCCACAATTAGTAAATACACGCGAGGCCGTTAGGGTTTCCAATCGTGTATAGTTGAATACCAAAAATACCCCCAAGGGTCGCTGACATGCGTTGGGATGTGTGTATAAGCTTGTGAAATTGGTAGCTGTTGAAGGAGCACGCTGAGAAGTTACGAACACGAGTGTCGAGAGGTTCCCTGCTGAACAGGTTCAGAGTGTGCTTGCTCTTCATTTCGACAGGATCTCCGTGGCTTTCGACCAGATTGTCTAACTCTCGACAGGATCTCCGTGGCTTTCGACCAGATTGGCTAACTCTCGACAGGATCTGGAAACATCTCAAGATGTTGAACTACACTTTTCGATAGGATTGATGACTCGTCGACAGGATCAGAAGCTCGTCGCATCATTCTTCCCATTTCTTCATTCATCCTCTTGACAGGTTATACTAATCCTGTCGACTGGTTATACACTTTAACACTGAGCTCTCGACAAGTTGGATTGGATTGCTCGATAAGATCTGCTGAACCTCACGACAAGTATCTGAAACCTCGCGACAGGTTCCTGTTTCCAACTCTATTCCTCTCGATAGGTTTGCTTACGAAACCTGTCGACAAGTGTTTTAGAACCTCGCGACTACGTAGCTCCTGTGTACTACAACCTCTCGACAGCTACTGCCATCCTCTCGAACACTCTAGTATTTCTTCTCAGGGCCTCTCGACATGTTATAATTGCCCTTCGGCAGCTCAGGGCAACCTCTCTACAAGTTTATCCTTATGCTTCCACAGCTGGCACATATCTCACTTGTGTTGTTCTTCATTTGTTCAACATCTAGCAACCTCTTGGTGGATTCAATTTTCATTCTCTGCAACTGCACTTAGCCTCAAGCCTTCCCAGTTAACCTTAAACACTCTCAGGAACTTCTGGGGCTCTTGTGGATCACTTGATTGGCTGGCCTTTTGGTCTGTAAGCTCACATGTTGAGCATCAAATTACTTCTTGGGCCATTTTAAGTGGATATCTGTATTAAGCTTGAAATTTGTTGCTTATCTATAAAATATACTTAAAACACATTATTAGTCAGTTCAAAGGTCTATCAAAGGTTAGGTTAGGAGGTGAAAAATAATCTTTTTCACTACTTAACACACCCTCAAACCTAAGCTTTGCTAGTCCTTGAGTAAAGGAGAAAGTAAAAATAATTATTGGAAATAAAAAAATGCCACTTTTGTAGGGAACACAAATGCATTTAGCATATACATCAAGCCTTTTAAACTCCTAGGTGATTCCTAGTGGAGTGAAGTCTCCTAAGGGTTTACAGTGAAGTTACCCACAAACTTCTCCAATGAGTCAGTTAATGTTAGTGCATTATGTTTAAAACAGAGTTCAAGCAGTATAAAATTCATTCCACACCTTGTCCATTCAGTTTTAGAAGATTCTCAATAAAAACATGACAATTTAAAACTAAAATTCTGCTGTAATTCCTTCACAATCAATCAGCTCATGTCAAGGTATTTTGTATGAAAATTAATACAAAGCTTACCCTCAAATTGAGAATCCTGTTCTAATAATTCCCCTATCAACCCTAATTTTAGACCCAAAGCTCACCAGGGTTGTCACTCTCAACAAAAATAGAAGGGTGTATCAATTCACACAACTCAAGAGCAGTTATAGCCCTCAAATAGGACTGCAAGCATGAGCATAGGCATTGCTTCAATTTATGAAATTTTCTCTCTTTTCACCATAGATTAGACAGATTCTCATCTCCACATGACAACTTAATCAATTTTTAGATCAGTAAGGACTTTTTATTGGGTTGTAATGTGGCTTATGGGTGAAGTTTACAAAAAATAAAAGGGTGGAATAGGATTCAAGATTGAGAAATCAGTAAAGGCGGTGATTTGCAACTCAACCTTCTTCATTTCAACAGTCTTCATCTTTGAATTTTCAGATTTGAAGTGATCAATTTTGAATCCTCATTTTAATATATCCAATGAAGTGACTTCTCTCTTATTTTTGTTTTACTTTTCTATTTTTCTCTTTTTGTATGCTTTTCTCATCATTTTATTTTATTCTATTTATTATTATTTTTAATATATGGGCTGGAATGCCACAGCTGCACAACTGACACACAACTGTCATCAAATATACTTTCTTCTTCTTTAACCAAATGTTGAACTAGCTCCACTTATTCAACTTCTTCTCCTTTACCTTCTGAAATCTCAGAGTGAGGGTCAGGCTGAATCAGGTCACTGAGGTTTGGGTTCAAATTCTCTGGTAAAAGTCAAAGAAAGCTTGGATTTTTAAGACTCAAATGGTGTGTATCAAGGGCAGTTCAGACTCTAATCATCTGACTCCTCTGCAATCTCAGGTGGATCTTTGAGTTCTTTACCCTTCTCTACCTTCTGAGCAGCAGCAGTGGATTGAGACCTTGTGGAGGAAGGTTTTCTAATCCTGGATGTGGTTTTCTTTGGAGGGGGTGGCTTTGGCTTGGAAGGGGGGGCTCCTTGAATTTGATGTCAGGCTTGACTTTGCTAGGCTCCTTTGGTTGAGGAGCCGTTTCCAAGGGAGGTGCATTAGGGCTTAATTCTTTTGAAATAGCCTCAGCTAACTCCCTGTCAGTCTTTTCAATTAAGTTCTTCTGCATGACTGTAATAGTCAGCTCATACTCATGAGCTTTGTCCTGTGCTACTCTCAGTTGTGCTTGCAGGGCCTTTATCACCTCCTTGTGGCCCTCAGCTCCATTCTTCTCCTAATTGTATTGCACCATAATTTCCTGCCAACCCTTTTTTATCTCTTTCTTCTCTAGCTTGTAAGTCACTTGTAAAAATTTAATGTGGTCAAGCAGAGGCTGCCTCTAAGTACATCTCTCTTAATATATGCATTGGCTTACATGGCCCTGAGGAGAGTAAGGTAGGGAGGTGGGGGATTAAGGAAAGCAGGTAGGATGGACTGATCAGCAGGAGGAGTAAGGCCATCCAGCTAAGGAGGGGAAATGGATGATGGCATGGGTGGGGTAGAAGTAGAGGGAATGGGTTGGGGAAATGCAACCTCAGGGGCAGGGTCAGTTTGGGTGGAGGCAGTGGTAAAGGTAGGGAAAGGAGCTTCAGGGATAGGTTCAGCCAATTGTAAGGGTTGTGGGGAAGTGGGGGTAGTGGGGATATGGATGGGTAAAGGGATATCTAGCTTTTGGGAAGGTTGGGTTAAAATTTACAAAGTGGAATTGTTGGCTAGCACAGTGGAAGGAATGGAGGCTTGGTTTAGGAGTGTGGAGTTCATGATTTAAAGTGTGGCCTCAATTGATGATTAGGTTTAGTTGTTGGCCATCACCTAGGATTGAAGGGAAAATAAAAGGTTGAGGATATGGGGTAAAGGGGCCAGTCTGATAGGGGTTGTGGCTTGGATTGGTGGAATTGGTTGGAATGGAGGAGTGTGGGTATGGGTAAAAGGTGGGGTGGATGAGTGGGTAGGTTGTGGAGAATTTGGTAGTGGGGTGTACTCATGTCTAATATTGTCCACGATGGACTTTATTAGAGATGAATAACCTTCACGAGTGATCTGGTCTTGGATATGTGGAGGTGAGATGGGAAAAATTGGGTCAAAATCAAAGGGAATGGATGGGAAGGAAGAAGTGACTGGGCCAGCTGATGAAGTTGGTGTAGGGCTCAAAGGTGGAGTGGCTAATATGGATGGGCTGGCTAAAATTGTGGGTAAAGGTAAGGTAGGGGTTGAGTCAATGGTAAAATGAATGGATGGGGGTGTTGGTGTGGTGATGGTGAAAAAAAGAAGCTGAGGTGCTGGGAGGTATGGAGGTAGGAATGGAAGGTAGGAAAACTGATATGGATGGTGTGATAGAAGGGATGGTGGTGGGGTTGACCCTCTCAGAGCTGACAGAGTCAACTGGGACAAATGGAGGCACAAGTGGAGGAGATTGCTGCAGAGGTTTCAAGTGGAGGTAGTGACAGCTGTAGGGTGAGGCTCTTAGCTCACAGAAGCAAATGGGGCTGCTAGTGGAGCTTCTACCTCAATATCATCACTGGACTTGTTTTACTCTTGCCAATGAGGATCTTACTAGCAGACCATGCCCTCTTCCCAAAAACTTTAGGGGTCACCTTTACCACTGGCTCATCTACTTTGAACACAAACTCCTTTCTCTTTAACAAGGCAATGATGAGCCTATTGTAAGGGAGCCCAGGTAGGGCTTGCACTCTCCTGATTTTATCATGGACATCCACCATTACATCAAAAATTATTTTTGCAGCATTCATAAACTGGCCCTTGGAGAAGAAATATAGGGCATCCCCTATTGGCACTCTCATCTCTTTTTAGTGCCCACTCACATAGATATTCTTTCTCAAAATGGAGTCAAAGAAGAGCATACTGGGGTGTAAAATCTCTTCTGATGATTGAGTCCCCAGACCCCACAATGCCTTGAGTGAGGTGCCTGGCCATTACTTTGAAAGAGACATTTTCAGGTGCAGCCATGCCATAAACTGAATCAAAAATAGAAGGAACCCCAATGCAATCCCAATATCTCTGTAATCCACCACCAACTCTATATGATCAATCAAAATTACAAGGCAGGGCTCAATTGAATCTGGCTTGGTTTATTTTCTGAGATTCTAATACCACAATTTAACCAGCCTTAGGTAAGATTTTTCATTCAGTGGGCTCAACATGTGTGTCAGGCCTGTCTTCACCAAATAATTTAAAGTGTCCTGACACTCCTAAACCTTAGAGAAATAGGGGGTGTCAACAATAGTCTCAGGGAACAGACCTAATGCATCAACAAATTCATTGGGTGTGGATCTGAGCAAATGGACTTCAGGCTCCAATTCAGGGTTAGGCTCACCCTCAGGAATTTCAGGCACAAGGCTAGGTTTGTGTCTCAGGAACCTCCTCAACAATGTCTTCACTGAATTGGGCCTTAGATTTCTTGGCCTTCTTTGATTTTACAGTTTTCTCAGCTTGGTCCATGACCAGCTTTCTCTTTGCAGGTGGGGTCTCCGTAGGCTCTGTGGTTTGCCTACTGGACTTCTTAGTGGCTTTGGTGGCAAATTTGGCAGGATTTTTGAAAAGGGTAGCTAAGGTGTCCTCTATACCAGCCATTGGTCACTGAAATTCAATCAATCTTCAATTCCAATTACCACAGTATCACCACAAAGACCTCTTTGAATGCTCAAATGACTCAAACAACTAGAAATTGAAATGCCAAGCTTGGAAATCACAAAGAGGAGCTGAAGAGAGGCTTACTAGCGGAAACCTAGGGTTTCACAGATCTTAGAATGCACAGCACCAAACCAGCTCAGACCAAGTACAATGTGTAGCTTTTGATGAATTGAAGCAATGGGGAAAATAGTCAGGAAGTTATTGTAACAGCCAGTGAGATAGAGAGAGAAAAAGCAAAATGGAAAAATCGTTTGAGCAAACTTAAAGTGCATAGAGAAGCTGTCGAATGGAAAAAATGTTGTTGTCGTTAGGTTAAGAACAATGGGGAATGGGCTTCAACAGGATTTGGGCAAGTCATCGACAGGTTGATGCATCTTGTCGAAAAGTGCAAAGTGACAGATCCTCGCGAGAGGTCCACACAATCTTGTCGACTAGTTCAAGAAGACAGAAGCAATCTTTTTGAGAGGTTCATTCCATCATGTCGATAGGTCTAAGGTTGCCAAGGGGATCAGTTCGAGAGGTTCACAGAACCTCTCGACAGGTACTTTAAATCCAACACGTAAACCTCTCGATAGGTATTCTGAACCCGTCGGGAGTTCAACTAAAGTCATCAGAACCTGTCGAAACCTTCGCAGATCCTCTCGACAATCAACTTTACAGCTTCAGGACCTGTCGAGAATTAATTCACACCTCTCGACAGCTTCTAGATCTTGTCGAAATGTAAATTGAGAACTCTCAAAACCTATTGATATGTTCATAGAACCTATCGACAGGTTGTATTTCAGTTTAAGCAAGCTTGTAATCAGTTCCCAGTCCATTCCCCAATAGGTATGACACTCCAACTATGTTCACTTCACAACTTTGACTCATTTTCCTACCTGAGGTACTAACACAGATGGAAAATTTATGTACAATGTCGAACAAGACTGAAACAAAAAAAAAAAAAAAAATCAATAAAAATAAATAACCAAAGACAAGTTATTATACATAGTATACATTTGTTGAAACTTAGTCATGTCATGGAGGTTCATGATAGCGAGGTTCATGATAGCGGACGGTCAGTACAGGCTCCACCACATTTTCAAAAACATCACCAAAATTATCACAAAGATCTTTACAATGCACAATGCAGGATAAAGTTTCTTTCACAAGTTCATCCAATACATCAATTGAAAAATAGTGCTCATTGTTCAAATGAGGTGGATGGGCTGCATCATACATATTCAACTTGGTTTTCATATTACCAAAAGTTACCTTCATTTCCCATGATTTATATTGTATACATACATTTGCAGTGGCCAAAAATAGCCTGCCTAAGATCACGGGGATGGATGTAGCACACTTGCTTGGTTCCATATCTAGTACCAGAAAATCAATTGGGTAAAAGAATTTATCAACTCCAACTAACACATCCTCTATAATCCCCATTGATTTCCTCTCAGACCTATCAGCTAGTTGCAAGATCACATGTGGGCTTTAACTCTCCTAGGCCCAGCTTCTCATAAACTGAGTATGGAAGCAAATTCACACTAGCTCTCAGGTCTAGTAATGTTTTCAATGGTGTGATCCCCAATGATGCAGGGGATTGTAGGGACTCCAGAGTCTTGTAGCTTAGTTGGAGTTGCAATGGTTAGCACTTGGTTAACCTTTTAAGCTGAAAAGACCTTCTTGGTTAAGTGTATCCTAGACTGTCTTTTATGGGTGCACAATTCATTCAAAAATTTTGCATAGGCTGAAACTTGCTTGATGGCATCAAGTAAAGACAAGTTGTTCTTTACTTGTTTGAAAGTTTCCATCATATCCTCAACCTTAACATTCCCGTTGTCAAAAGGAGAAGATACTTTCAATGCATTAGGAAATGGCAAATGGGGAACTGTCCTCCCATTTGCAGCCTTAACAAGTTTATCAGATTTTTCTTTATTTTTGTTTTCAATTCTATTGGGACATATCACCCTCCTTAATTTTTATATGTTACTCCTGCTGCATATTTTCATGGGTTGTTTCTTTATTTTATGCACTTGACTCATCAGGCTCTTTACCAACTTAGTTATCCACTAGCCTCCCACTCCTCAAGGTGATGACAGATTTGACTTCTTCATGGGAAGGAGTCTCACCAACCATATACTGCGCCTTTGGATTATTCATGGGCTGACTGGGCAGTCTCCCCTCTTCTCTCCTAGCCAAAGAATTCGATAGCTGACCAAGGTGACCCTCTATCTTCTTGATGCTTTGACTGTGGGAGTTAACAGTTTGAGATAAAGGACCCAAATTCTGCAGTAAAGTCAAAACTTGCTCTTCAAATGTGAGGGACCTAGAGGGTGCTGGGGCTGGTGCACTTTGATGCACAGGCTGAACCATTGGCTGGGCCATAGGTTGTTGGTATTGGGACTTTGGAAAATAATTCTGCTGGTATAGTTGGACATTCTTATAAGGCATATATGACACATGCCTCCTCTACTTTAGCAGCCATTGGAGACTACATTACTCCCATGAGCTTATCAAACTTTTGGGTCAAGCTGTCCACTTTTCTCTCCAAATCATTATGTCCACTCACCTCATATATTATTCCTCTGATAGTATTTTCTCTCACCAATCTAGGAGTCTCAACATCTCTTTCCCGATCTCTTTGTATGGAGTTTTCACTGATGATATCAAAAAACTCTCAAGCCTCATCTGCTGTCTTGTGGAGATGGGAAGGCATCACCATATCCCTACTTTTGGGATTAATTCTTTGATATAAACTTTAGACAAGTTGCCATTCAAGAATTTGGTGATGGGGACATTGCTTCAAGAGTTCTTTAAATCTCTCCCAGGCTTGGTGAAAGTCTTCAGTTGGGGCTTGAACAAATGAAATAATGCTCTTCCTCAGCTGACTTGTTTTGGACATAGGGAAAAACTTGGCCAAAAATTGATATTGAAGGTCATTCCAGGACTGAATACTGTTAGTTGGGAGCATTGACAACCAAGTTTTGGCTCTATCCTTTAGTGAAAAAGGAAAGAGTCAACTTGGTTGCTTCCTCTCCCAAACCTACAATATTGAAGGTAGTGCACAGTCCTAGAAATTCATCAATATGCTTGTATGGGTCTTCTTTGCTCAGGCCATGGTATGAGGGTAACATCTGTATAATAGAAGACTTGATCTCATAATTTCCTTGGATAGCAGGAAATTGAATGCTGAAGGGAGAATTGTAAACCTCTGGTGCATTAAATTCCTTTAAAGTCCTAGGTTGGTCACCCATTGCAGCAATTTCAGAATAAACTAAAGGTGTGTGTATGGTTTGCTTAGGTCTAAGAAGTCTTTCAACTTTAAGATCTAAGGGAGCAATCTCAGGATTTAGAGATCTCCTCCCAAGCATACGCACAGCAGAAACCAAATTCAAAGCACAAAATCACAGCATAAAATTCAATCAAAACCATCACAAAATACACAACTAATGCTGCAGATCTACAAAGCTACAGATCTAGAAATATAAATAGAGTTAGAAAATGAAAACTTAAGCAAAACTTGCTCCTCCAATTGGTACAATGCTCTCTTCAACACCACAGATCCAGATCTGAAACAAACAATTAAACAACAAAAAACTACAGCAGCAATTAGTCAAACACTTAACAAGCAATTAAAACTATATATCTAGAAATGAGAAAAACTTAGATCTACCAAGTTAATGATACAGCTCCCCGGCAGCGGCGCCAAAAACTTTATTGTGCAGCCTACCTTGTAATTATTATATGATTAAAAATAGTAGATTAACTATACAAACTACAGCAAGGTTAAACTAAGATAAGTTGCCAGTCCTGTAAGAATCAGGGTTGTTGTAGCAAGTTTTAAGAGGTAAGGGTATATCTACAGGGAGCTGTGGTTCAACTATAGTAAATCTCTAAATATGTGGTAGATTTGGCACTCTATCCTAATTCAAAATAAACTAAAGCAGGAAAGAGGAGAGGTTCTAAGTTTTTTATCACTTTTACTATAAACTATAAAAGATAAATGCAATTGATCTAGATCTAATCAAACACAGAAATGAGGGGAGATATAGAAAAGATGAAAATTCAAAAGGGTGAGAACAACAGCTAGGGGTCTTGGTCTCTTACTAAAAATCAAAGGAATCAAAAACAATGCAGAGAACTGATTTGCAACAATCCTCTTTTCTGGCTCCAAGCTACCCAGGTTCCCCCAAATCCACCAATGGATCAAAGCAATCCTGAGGTTAGGATCTACCCTTCTACTGGATACAGTCCTAAGGTTATTATCTGTCTTTCTATTGGATACAGTTCATCCCCGAGATTTCTCCAACCTATTGATCTACCCAAGTTCCCCCGGTAGAGGTAAGGTATAAGAATCTAATCTCTACTAATGGATCGAAGCATTCCTGAGGTTATGATCTGCCCTTCTACTGGATATAGTCCTAAGGTTATGATCTACCCTTCTACTGAATACAATTCATCCCCGAGATTGCTCCAATCTATTGATCTGAATTGAAACAGGTAAACTATTGCAGATGCTGCGGATGCCAGCCTACGAAGCTCCCCATTTCTGGTTGACATCCACAGGAGTATCCAATCCAAGGAAATTAAATATGAAGTGAAATATAGATTAGAATCACCTTTAAAAATCATAATTATATTATAAGCTGACAATACTATTGTGTCCAGATCTACAATCTGTATAATATACAATCTCTTATAAGCCTCTGAACCTCTTAATTTATAGCTCAAGACCTCACCCTAACTATTAAAAAGAGTTTAGCCACTCATGATTGGCTAAAGAGAGAAAGGGAGAAGAAGGAAGGAGGGAGAATTTGGAGGAAAAAATGGATCTCGCACTAAGCTCTTATTCTCTCAAATTCTGAATGTCTTTAATATAATTTCTTCAAGCTTTTATACTCTCCTCCTTTGTCCTTAGATCCATTTCAGCCAATTAGAGCCCAGCAGAATAATTTTGTTATTCTGGGCTGCTGATGTGGCTAATTTCTCCTCTAAAAGCTCTTCTCCCATTGGTCCACAATTATTAAATGCACGTGAGGCCATTAGGGTTTCCAATCGTGCAGAGTTGAATACTAAAAATATCCCTAAGGGTTGCTGACATGCTTTGGGATGTGTGCACAAGCTTATGAAATTGGCAGCTGCTGAAGGAGCATGCTGAGAAGTTGCCAACATGAGTGTTGAGAGGTTCAGGGAACCTCTCGACAGGTTCTGAGTGTGCTTTCTCTTCATTTCGACGGGATCTCCATGGCTTTCGACAAGATTGGCTAGCTCTCATTAGGATCTGGAAACATCTCGAGATATTGAGCTGCACTTGTCGATAGGATTGATGACTCATCGACAGGATCGAAAGCTCGTTGCGTCGTTCTGCCCATTTCTTCATTCATCCTCTCGACAGGTTATACTAATCCTGTTGACTGGTTATACACTTTAACATTGAGCTCTCGACAGGCTGGATTGGATTGCTTGATAGGTTCTGCTAAACCTCGTGACAAGTATCTGGAACCTCTCGATAGGTTTGCTTACGGAACCTGTCGACAAGTGTTTTAGAACCTCGTGACTACTTAGCTCATGTGTACTACAACCTCTCGACAGCTACTGCCATCCTCTTGAACACTTTAGTATTTCTCCTCAGGACCTCTTGACATGTTATAATTGCCCTTCAAAACTTCTCGACAACTTCTGGATTTTCTCGAAATCTTAGCTATTTGGGCATCAGATCCTCTCGACAGCTCAGGCCAACCTCTCGATAGGTTTATCCTTATGCTTCCACAGTTGGCACATATCTCACTTGTGTTGTTCTTCATTTGTTCAACATCCAGCAACCTCTTGGTGGATTCAATCTTCATTCTCTGCAACTTCACTTAGCCTTAAGCCTTCCCAGTTAAGCTTAAACACTCTTAGGAACTTCTGGGGCTCTTATGGATCGCTTGATTGGCTGGCCTTTAGTCTGTAAGGTCACATGTTGAGCAGCAAATTACTTCTTGGGCCATTTTAAGTGGATATTTGCATTAGCTTGTAATTTGTTGCTTATCTATAAAATGCACTTAAAACACATTATTAGTCAGCTCAAAGGTCTATCAAAGGTCAGGTTAGGAGGTAAAAAATGATATTTTTCACTACTTAACAATTATCTCACAGACATACTCTCACAAGTGATTTCAAAGGTATTTCATTTTACACAGCTCAAGAGCAGTTTCAGCCCTCAAATAGGATTGCAAGCATGAGCATAGGCAGTGCTCTAATTCTTGAAATCTTCTAACTCTTTTCACCATAGATTACACAACTCCTCATCTCCACATGACAACTCAATCAACCTCAGATCAGTAAAGTCTTTTTATTGAGTTGTAATGTGACTTATGGGTGAGATTTATAAGGAAAAAAGGGGTAAAGAGGGATTCAAATTTGAGAGATCAATAAGGTAAGGAGGTGGCGCACACACCTTCTTCGTCTTCTTTGATATTTTCATATTTGAAGTGGCCATCTTCTCATCTTCTTCAATTTGCAAAAGAAGTGATTTTCTCTTTTTCTTTTTGTATTGTTTTTCTGTTTTTCTTCTTTTTGTATGCTTTTCTTTTACATTTTTCTCTTTATCTATATATATATATATATATGTGTGTGTGTGTGTGTGTGTGCTACAATGCTACAATTCTACAACTGGCACATAGCTGTCACAATATCCTTTCTTCTTCTGCCACCAATTTTAAACCATCTCAACCTTCTTCATCTTCTTCTCCTTTACCTTTTGAAATCATAGAGTGAGGATTAGGCTGTATTAAGTCACTGAGGCTTGGGTTTAAATTCTCTGGTTTCTGTCAAAGAAAACTTGGAATTTTAAGGCTCAAATTGTGTGTATTAAGGGCAGTTGAAAGGTGGGGAATTTTAAGCTCAAACTGTCCAAAAGAGGGCCATATATCATTTCTTCCATGTCATGAATGCTATCAATTTGTTTCAATTTGGAGCGCACAACTTCTAGGGAAAGAAAGCAGGTTCAAACAGTCCTTAGAGTAAAAAGATTTTGCCAAAACACTCTTCAAAAGAAATTTTCACAGGCCCAACACTCACTGGGTATGGTCTTCCTTAAGACTCTCAAGACATGTTCTTACTTTTTTTTTCCCTTAATGGTTCACTACTACACACTGATTATGAAGAAAATTTCTTGATGATGTCTTTCATGGAAATGATGAATTTTCAAAAAGATCCAAAAATTCAACAGTCTACCATACATTTTTAAATCTTCCTTTTTCAAAATTGCTCAGTTTGAAATTCTGTTAAATTTGTTTTGATCTCATTCATACCATTGCACTTGGCTTAATTATCTCATACAATTATTTCAAAATTACCATGCTATACCCCCAAACCTATGAGGAACAGTGTCCTCACTGTTTCACGAATAAAACAGATAGGAAACAACAGGGTAAGCATAGAGAAATGATTGATCACTAAGTAGACAGAACAGTCAAGAACAAATTTAAGGAAACAGGAACATAACAATCACAATTGGAAATGAAAAAGAGACATTTCATTGAATAAAAAGTATTTAAAAAAAAAAAGAGAGAGCACATTCTACATTTAACAAAAATATATACAGCACAATCCTACATACAAACTAACTACTACAAAATCCTAAACACATGCTACACCTAGTCAAAGTTAGTATCTGAACTTAAAACAAAAGGAGGGTCCCAGGCATATTTTTCTTCATAACGATTCTTGTCCTTCTTCACTGGCTCTGCACTGGAAGCATCAGGCATGGATTTGATTGCAGCTAGCTTCTTCTTCTTCTTTGGCTTTGTGCCCTCCTTGATGAAAATGCCTTTGGATTCTGAAGGCCTCAAGGTTGAGTATAGGGAGAGGGTCTCTACTAACCTAGCTAGCATTTCAGATTTCTGTTTGTAGATCTTGTAAAATTCGAGGGAATTGAGGACCATCTGCCATAATTTCCATTCCTCTTTCCTATAGGCCTCCAAAATAGGGTCAATTTCCTCCTGATGGGCTTGCTGCAGTAAAACCATGACTGCATCCATTAGAAATTTGACATCCTCCTTGACACAGGTTGTAATGCAGCTTCAAGTATCTTTCAACAGGATGCTTCATTCAGTTGCACTCCTCTATAGGTTTTGGGAACCTCTCGATGTCTTCATATTTCAGTAAACAAACCTGTTGAATGGATGAAATAACCTCTCGAAATCTTCTGTTCTTTGCTTCCACAACTGGCACATAGGTTGGGGTGTTGTCCTTCATCTGTCCAGCATACAGTAGCCTTTTGAGGGGTTCAATCTTCATCCAATGCAGCTGCTCTTGCTCCCATGTGTGTGATATGATATTTTAGATGCATGTTACTAACTTTATTTGAAACAAGTGATAGGAATGTGTTAGTAAAAGTAAATCAAAGGTGGATTGAAAAAACACAAAATAGCAAGTAAAAAAAAATACACACAGACTTGCAAGATACAGGGCCTGTTGTAGCAAGTTTCGATAAGTAAGAGTTTGTCCCATAGAGAAATTGATCTAGAACCCAAAATGGGCTATAATAGTAGGCCTTCTGATCTGGCAATCCTAAAGAAAGGGAGTTGGGTGTCACGCCTACACTAAACTACCTAAAAAAAGAAATAAAGTGCAGTCCTATCCTAAGAAAGGGTTATAAAGAAGGGGATGATGGTGTGTTAAAATAAGGAAAAATTGCAGCAAGTCCTTGCTGAAGTGCTATTACTAACCTTAACAAGCTAAAAGTATCCAACTTAACCCATGCCATTTCTGGTGCTCTTAAGGCTATAGTCTGTCCACTCAAATGGTCACAGTCTATCCTATAGAGTCTGTCAAATCCCATTGATCAAGCTAGAAATTACTAATCTAATCCAAAGGAGTAAGCTGATCAAACCTCATCCAATGGATCAAATCAGGCCATGAATACTATTGCTGACACTATATCTACCAGTGCTCCGAGCTCCCCAGATCTGCACATAGACCTGGCTGGCATCCATAGGAGTATTAAATCTAGGAAGGTCAAATGGTAATCAAAAGATCTAAAGGTTAAGTGAACGGGTAAAACCCAAAACCACAAATCCGATCGAGAATCTAGTGGAACCAAAAGACCTATAGAGTTAAATAAGCTTTATATCAACAATTTATTGCTTAAAAACAACTTGCAATATAAATGTCCTCATAGCTGCAATCACTACAAAGAACACAGTTCTAACATCTGATGGTAGTCAAGTAAAAATAGGGGAGAGTCTGTTTCTGCACAATCTCTCACCAAGCTACAAGTCTAAGTGCAGAGGAGAATCCATCTCAGATCTGTGACCAAGGTGTTCCATCACTTCTTATTCAGCTGTCATCTTTTGCTTGAAATCTCCCTCTTCTTAGCACCAAAAGCACAGACTCTGTGTTAAGCTGCACAATTTATTCCTAACTATAAAACAAGCTAAAAAGGAGTTGTCAGTGAGCTTCAAAATCTAGCAAAGGCTAGGTTAAGAGGTGAAAAGTAGTACTTTTCAGTGATTAACAGTGTGCTCAGTTGGACACATTGGCTTCCCATAGACTTCTGAGGCTCTGTGAACTGCTTGATGGCTGGCCTTTTGGGCTGCATTAGCACATGTTAGAGCAGTAGGTCTCTTCTTTGGCATTTTTAGATAGATGTCTGCACTATGGTTGTACTTTATTGCTAACTACAAAACACACTCAAGACACATTATTAGTCACCTCAAAGGTCTATCAAAGGTCAGGTTAGGAGGTGAAAATAATATTTTTCACTGATTAACAGGAGCCAAAATTGGGAGGCCTTGAAAATGGCCGAGCCCGAGCCAAAATGGTTTATTTTCAAAATCTTTCTCTCCTCCTCTCTCCAAACCAAAATGGAACCTCCCTCTAGGGTTCCATTGGATTTCTTGAACCTTGTTTCATCATAGGAGTTTGCTCTTGTTGATCAAACACACGCTCCACGCCGGATCAAGGATTAATTTTTCTTGAAGGTAATCAATGTTTAACCTCATTTTCTTTTAATTTTTCTTGAATAATTTGCAATGTGGTTAAGATTTTTTATTTTATTTTGAATGATGAATGAGTGATTCCTCTTGCAAGTATGATTATTCATCTCTTCCTTGATCTATTCCATGTGCATTGGCCTTGATTTTGAGCAAATATACAATTTTTTAGTGATGCCCTACTCTTTTTCTCCATTTTTTGATGTTATTAGGGGCCTCTTTTCCTTTTCATGTGGATCTAAATGTGTTTTTTTTTTGCAAGAGGATGGTGATGCCCTCTTCCCTTTTTTTTTTATTCTTTTTTTTTGGTTCTTGTTTTTGCATGTTTATTATGTATGCAAATATATATATATATATATATATATATATATATATATATATATATATATAGATGCATTTTTTGGGGATTTTCATTTGTGTTTTGTTTTTTTTTTTTAAAGAACTCTCTTTTTTTTGTTTATGTTTATGCATTTGTTTTTTTCTTCTTCTTTTTTCTAGATTTTTGTTATATTTTGTCTTATTTATTTATTTTGTTTTTGTTTTTGTTTTTGTTGTGCTCTGTTTTTGAAATGTGGGGGTTTTGGGCCTCACCCCCTCTCCTTTTTTGATGTATATATATATATATATATATATTTTGCAATGATGATGGTTCAAAATTGATGGAAAAATGAAAGGGGCATACTTACTTGCTTATGTCTCGTTACTGACATATCCTGATATCATTGCTTGTGTCTGTCCCAGAATGTCGAGTGAGGAAGAGCATGGGCAAGAGGAGGAGCAGGAAGTGGTCTATGGTTCCTGAGGGGAGCAAATTTTGTGGTGCAACGCTCTTTTCGTACCTGGCTCGAAATACAAGGCAAGGCTGCCTGTACTGGTCTCCTTCATCTGCAATATGTTCATATCTCGAATTTCGGGATGGCCGGCAAGGTAAAAAGCTTTATTGTTGTTCTTTGTACGAGCTTGCAATATCTTCAGGATCTGATACCCCTTTATTTGGATGCAGAACTTGCCTTCCATTACCTTTCGAGGAGGCTAGTTGGACCTCCAGCGCTTCTATCTCTACCTCCTTCTGGTCGTAAAGTTCCTTCTTACACAGGCCGGTTTTAGGGATTTCCTATCTTGCCCTACCAGGCTAGCCGGCGTGGCCTATCGAGGGCCTTAATTGAGCGCTTTCATCTTGAGACTATGACATTTCACATGGCTATGGCAGAGATGGCTCTTACCCCTGTCGGTTGATCGATGATTATGGGGATTCGGATGGAGGGTATACCGGTGACTAACCTTCGCGTGCCTGGTCAGGATGAGGTGGTTCAACTAATCAGGGATTATCCCACCTCCACAAATATGCATGGCTCCGAGGTTAAAATGTCATGGTTGGCTGATATGTTTGATGAGAATGAACTGGTGGATTTGGGCCAGCCTGATGCGGACATCTTCATTGAGCCCTAGCGTGCGGTGATGTTGGCTCGCATCTCACTCCTTTTCCTGCCGAGCAACTCTTTTTTTGAACCCCAATGGTGGCGGGTCTCATTGTCTTTACTTAGTCTTATGGTAAATTGGGACGATGTGCACCGATATGACTGGGGCGAGGTCAGATATGCCATGCTAATATCTAGCCTACCTCGGGTCTCAGTCAGGAATGCAAAGTCTGTTGTCGGCTTTTGGCCAGCCGTAGAGGTAACCCTTCGCTCCTTTGCTTTCCTTGGTTTAGTGGTTAGTCATTCCCTACTTGTGACACATCTTTTATGTATACCATTCTTTTTAGGTTTGGAGATATCTGCACTTCTAGCCTGTCCACCCCCTCCTTCACTCTGATGTATCCACCTATCCGCTCATGAGCAACTGGAACACGCACCGCCGTAAGGACGTTGGTATGAAGCATTTAGAGATGGGCTTGAGGTCCCAGTTCGATCTGCTAATCTCGGAGCAGGTGCGGCTATTTCTCCCTCCTTTTCTTAGAGTTTCCTTTTGTTATAATATTTGGCTGATAAGACGTTTTTCTGTCAGGATAGATTATTTATGATCCTTACATTGGTTCTCCTTATTGGGATCGAGCTGCTGTGGGCCCATCTCACATTTTCATTGACCGTCACATCATTTTCTTTTACGGGGCCTGGGCCAAGGATATTACCTGGGAGAGAGAGTGGTCCACCAATATCGAGACCACTTTGTCGTACCGCAGGCTCCTCCTGCGGATGTTATGGCTCCTGAGGGTACTATTGAGGAGCTCTCTGCTTAGTTTCTTCGTCATGGGGTCCCCATCAATGATCTCCTCATGCCCGGGGGGTACCAGCTTTGGTATGAGTCCTTGCTCTACAGGTCCATTCTTTTGCGTTTCGTACTTGGTGCTAATTTCTTGGCCTTTGGTGGTCCACGATCTCAGGTGGTTCTCCTTTTCCTTAGGCAAATTTTTAGTGGTTCTAATTTAATTTTTACTTCTACTGATTGAAACTCTGCTCCTTTTCACAGTTTGACCAGGGAGGTGACTTTGATGATGATGATGAGGAGGTGACGGGTATTGTTGAGGCTACGGGAGTTGGTCCCTCAAGTCCCTCTGGTATGGGTGCCTCTAGTAGTTCGACTGCTGAGGTCTAGGGGACTTTTAGACACCTTGATGATGCCTTTCTTTAGGGTTTATGTACAGCCATAGAGGAGCGGGCCCGCATATCTGCTAAAGTGATTCGGATCTCCCCTCCTGAATTGGTTCCTAGGGTAAGCAAGTTTTTTTTTTCTTTCTGCATGCTTGTTTTTCAAGAAAATGCAGCCTGTGGCTCCTGTAGCTGATGTCTCTTTCCTTTTTATGTAGGACTATGACTCGGCTGTGAACCAGGCAAAGTATTACCGCAATATTGCCGGTCTTCGGGACGTGAAAGTGGTATCATACTGACTAGTTTTGATCATTGCCATGCTATTTTTATCTTTTGATGGATCGTGATTGTTGACTTTGGGCCCGACCTGTAGTGTGCTCGTGAAAAGGAGTCGCGCTCCCTGCTTAGCCAACTTTCTCAGGCGTAGGCCTGAGTGAGAGATGTCAGGACATATCAGAGCTCTTCGCGAAGGCGCAAGAGGTCCAAGGGTGCTAATAAGGATTAGGCTCTGCTTCTGGTTTTTTGAATTTTGAGACTTTTGGGACATACACATTTTCTTTTATTTTGGAAATATGTAAGGGACCATGTGATGCTATATTATTTTTTTTTTTTTGGTTTTACTCCTTTGGATGAATGTTTATTGCTTTCCCTCATTGTTGTTTGCTACATCTCTGTTGTGGTATATTGGCTCTCTTTTGCAGGGCGGATTCAATTGATAGCAAGAAAAAGCCTTGGGGCCATACCCTCGGTTAACACTTAGCCACCATTTTCTTAGTTGTGCGGGCCTTTCCTGCATGGAGAAATATAAGTTAAATGTGACCAAAATTTGTATCCCTATATGTGGTCTAGCACGCTCTTTTTTTTTTTCTTAAGCAAAGGGCAGGAAATGCAGGTGGGCTGGCTAGGGGGCCAGCAAGAATAAGCCCCCCCCCCCCCAACGCAAACCTTATCTTTCTTGTGGGGGAAATAGTGGTCTGGCGTGGTACACACCATAGTGACCATTTTGGTTGTTGAAATGGGCCCTATAAGTCAGAAAAATGAGAGAAAGATGGGCCAAGCAGAGAACACTGCTATAGCAACATGTGCAGTGCAGCATAGGAGAAAAATGTCAACCCTCTCGCAGCTCTTGAGTGACTCTCGCAAGGCTCTAATTCACCAAAAGCATGTCTCGGGAGGATCTCGCAAAGCTCCAGCCTGCAGCATTTAGAAGTTCGCACAGATATCCCTTGATGCACTACAACAGACTTATAGCTCGCATACACCTCGCGCAGCTCAAGAGGAGATGAGAGCCCCAAAAAATATCCTTGCACAGCTCTCGCACAGATCCCACGAGCTTCAAAGGCAAAACCAACCATGCTAGAAGCACATCCCATCCTGGTGATCATTCGTGCGAAGCTCAAAGTCTATCCTTGCGAGAACCTGGCAAGCTGTAATTTAGTCGAGCGACATCCTCGCGACTTTAGCCACCTGGAGCACCATCTACATGAGCTGCAATATTCATATCAAGCGATCCTCGTGAGGCTCCTTTAATTGTAGAGGTAGAGGAGTTGCCCCTCCCACCATTAACCTTCACCTCTACCTCTACCCAAACTAATTTTGAAGAGGAAGATCTACCCATTTTACCCATTTATTTTACCCATTTTCACCTCTACCTCCACTCAAACAGACTCTGAACCAGAAGTCCTGCTCCCTATCCTACCTTCCACTACTTATTCCTCCACCCAAACTGATCCTGAGGTAGAGGAGCTGTTACCTATCTTCACCTCCACCTACACTCAAACTGACCCCAGTGAGGAGGAGCTGGCAACCACCATTCCATCTCCATCATCTATCCCATCATCCTCATCCACTCCCTACCTTACATTTGAGGATCCTACTAAAAGGGCCATTGTTCCTGCTTCTTCTAATCCCATGCCACCATTTTCCACCCTCACTCGAGCTATGGCAGCAAACCCCTATATCATGAGAGATGTAAAGAGAGGGGTAGCTGAGCTCAATACCAGGATAAAGCAGCCATTACTAGCTAAGATTGCCCAAATACAGCTGGAGCATAGAGTTGAAAAGAAAAGGTTGGAGCAAGTGGTGATGCAATCCCTAAATTTATACCAAGTGTACAAGTAGAAGGCAGAGCAGTTGGCAAAACTTCCAGACACCCTCCAAGCAACCATCTCAGTTATGAAGCCACCTTCTTCGACAGTAGTGTCCATCAAGGAGCCTTCTCAACAGAAGAGTAGCACCAAGCCCAAGAAGCCAGCTGTAAAAAGAATCAAGGCTGGTGCTGCCAATGCTGACACAGTGAAGAAAGAGAAGAACAAATATGCAGAAAACTATGCTTGGACCCCTAATTTTGTCTTGAGCTCAGACTTAGATTCAGAGTAGGAGTCAGTTTAGTTAGCTTGTACTTAGGTTTTATACACTTGTCTTTTGTTTGTTAAATTGTAGTGTCTTGTCTCTATTTCGTATGAATGTAATTTTTTTTTTTGGTGTCCCTTCCTTGCATTAGTTTTACTTTTCTTTTCTGCATGTTATTTTGATGCTTTGTGTGCTTTGTTTTATAATTCTACCTTGCTGCCCCTAATGGCTTACTCTTTGCAACAGTGAGGACACTGTTCCTCTCAGGTTTGGGGGTATGGTAGGGTCGGCCAATGAAGTAGTTAACCTAAGTACAACAGTCTTGATTAAGTGTGTAATAAATAGAGTGGAATCCACCTAAGCAATGTTGAAAATGAGAAAAATTTAAAACTGATGCAGACTGTTTAACATTGAAATCTATTGAAAAAATTAAATACTTTCATGAGGTAAGCATCAAGAGAAACCTTTCACAATCAGTACTTAGTGAACCAGTAATGAGAAAAAAGTGAGGAATACCCATGAGTTTAATTGAAGACCATACCCAGTGAGCTTTGAGCCTGTAATATATTTTTTTTTATGAGTGTCTTTGGCAATTTTTTCTGCTTAAGGACTAACTGAGTCAAGACCTTTTCACTAAAAGGTAGACACCCCAAGTTAAAACTTTTGATAGCATTCATAACACCAAGGAGATAAATCAAGGCCTTCATTTGGTAAGTTTGAGCCTAAAGTACCAACCCATTGAAACTGCCCTTTTGCATACACTCTTTGAGTCTTAAATCCCAATTTTTCTTCAATAAATACTAAAGTACTTGAACCTTAACTTGTAGACCTGATTCAAACCTACCCTCACTCTGAGAATTCAGAAGGTAAAGGAGGAGTTGAAGATAAGCAAGTTGGGTGCAACATTTGGTGGATGAAAAGAAGAGAAGCAAACTATAAACAGGAGTGTAGCAATGGTACAGTTGTGGCATTTCATTTCATAAAAATAAAAATAAAAATAAAAATAAAAAGAAAAGAGAAGTCAAGAGGATAACTTCATCTGAAAATTTAAAAGAAGAGAAGCTGGCCACTTTGAATCTGAAAACTGTCAATGAAGATGAAGTATGCTAAATTCAAGAAGGTGAAGTATGCTGAATTCAAGAAGGTGAAGTCATGAATCACCTCCTACACTTACTGATTTCTAAGTTTTGAACCCCCTTTATCCCTTCCATTCTTCATAAACCTTCACAACCCATCAAAAAGACCTTGTTGATTCAAAGTCAATTGAACTATCCTGTGGAGATAAAAGAATTTCTAATCTATGGTGAGAATGCTTGATGATATAAGAAATTAGGAGCAAATACCTATGCTCATGCTTGTAGCCCTATTTGAGGTCTGTAACTACTCTTGAACTTGTGTGAAATGGTACACCCTTCAATTCTTTATGAGAGACAACTCTAGTAAGCATTGGGTCTAAGATTGAAATCATTAGAACATTATTTGAATATGAATTTTGATTTACTAGTAAGCTTAGTACTATTTTGCACATATTATTTTCTTGTTGTCAGCTGATTGGATGTGATGAGCATGCATGCATGACTGAGGTGTTAAATTGTTTGTATATACTATTTTGGAACTCCTTTAATTTTGATAGAGCAAGGTTCTTGAGTTAGGGTTGAGAAGTAGAGAGCCCGAGCTTCGCGAGGATGGCTTTTGGGCATTACTTCTGTCGCGCAGCTTGTAGAGTCCTCGCGGGGTAGAGTTTGGCTTTGAATGCTGCTGTCGCGCAGAAGGATTTCGGGTGATCGCGCAGTTGCTTTGGCTTTGAATGTACTCGCACAGAAGAGCTTCAGAAACTCCTGTCACGAGGTACTTGCGCTGATAGACTTTACATCTCACTTGGTTCAGGGTATGTTTTAATTATATCTAAAAGTTTCTTTGGTTCCATTTGGTGATCGATCAAATCTGTGTAGAGGAGTCTGTATATCAGCTTACCCACTTAACTGGTATACCTCTTGGATACCATCTGATCTCCCTGGATCTGATGCTTCTGTGATTCCTTGAGTCTGTGACCTGAGAATTGCAGCATCTATAGTGGTTCTAATTGTTCTAATTGATGCTCTAGCTTTGAAGGAGATCCTAGGATGGTCTGTGACCATTAAAATGGACAGATCATAACCTTAGGACCAGGTGGATCCTCTGATTTGGAGTGGAATTTATATCCTGCAGCTTTGCTTATAGCCAGTTGAGGGAATTGTGTGCTCTGAACCTCTATAGCATGATTAATCGAATCTGATTTCAGTGAAAACTAACCTCCAAGCTACTCTTCTCCATTTTTTGTTCTTTTTACCTCTTTCCCCTGCATGATCTAAGATCCTAAACTCGATCCAAGTTAGTTTATGTTTAATTTTAGCCTAGCTTAAGTGACAATTCATTTCAAACCTCTCCCCTATCTTTTAGCTAAGTTAGTGATAGTTACGGTGCCAGATCTAATTCAGATATGGAGATTTATCATATTTTTAAACTAACCTTCCTGTGGACATTCCCTTATTCACCATTTTTGTAAAACTTACTACAACAGACCCTGACTACTTGCAGGTCTATGCGAGTGTGTCTGCCTAGTTTTATTGATAATTTTAGACCCTCATTTGAGGGAAGGCAAACACTCTAACAAGTTTTTGGCGCCGCTGCCGGGGAGGCATGTTTAGAAATTGATAGATCTAAGTTTTGATCGTAGATCTATAGTTTTTGTTTGATTTTTACTAACTGTATTTATAAGTTGTATTATTTTTCAGTATGTTGTGTGCATTTTATCAGATCTAAGGAGTAAGAGGAGAATCATGCTGAAGACTGCTCTGTCATTTGCATCCCTCTACTCCCCTGTTATTCTTTAGATCTATTGATAATTTTTGTTAGAGTAGTTAGACAAATTTGGTTGATTCTGCTTGTTGTGTTGAAGATCTGTTTTGCATTCAGAATTTGAGTGTTGTATATTTGGTAGGAGAACTCTGCAACCTCAGATTATTCCACTAAATCCAGAGGTTGAAAGACTTCTCAGATCCAGACTAACTACACCCACATCTGTTGCATTTGATTCTGTAAAAATGGGTGAGCAACATCAGTCGAGAACCCTTAAGGAGTTTAATGCACCAGGGGTCTATAATTCCCCCTTCTACATTCAATTCCCAGCTACTCAGGGAAACTATGAGATAAAATCATCCATCATTCAATGCTGCCCTCATTTCATGGCCTGACCAAAGAAGACCCCTACAAGCACATTGATGAGTTCTTAGGACTGTGCACTACATTTAATATCACAGGTTTGGGGGAGGAGACTACCAGGATGATACTCTTTCCTTTTTCATTGAAGGACAGAGCCAGGACATGGTTTTCCTTGCTTCCACCTAACAACATTTAGTCCTGGAATGATCTCCAATGTTAATTTCTAGCAAAATTCTTCCCTATGTCAAAGACCAGCCAGTTGAGGAAGGGTATCATCTCTTTTACCCAAGATCAGATTGAAGATTTTCATCCATCCTGAGAGAGATTTAAGGAACTCCTGAAGAAATGCCCCCACCATCAAATCCCTGAATAGCAATTGGTTCAAAGCTTTTATCAGGAAATTGATGCTAAAAGCAGAGATATGATAGATGCCTCTTGTGGTGGCACCTATCTCCATAAAACTGCTGAGGAGGCATGGGATCTCTTTGACATTATTAGTGAGAACTCTATGCAAAGGGAAATCTTAGCAAGAGATCAAGAGCCTCCCAAATTGGTGAAAGAGAGAATATCTTAAGAGGGAAGATATATGAAGTGAGTATGCCAAGTGAATTGGAAAGGAAAGTGGACAGTTTAACCCTGAAATTTGATAGGCTGATGGGAGCAATGTAGTCACCTATGGCTGCTAGAGTGGAGGAGGCATGTGCCATATGCCAGTCCCCTGCTCACCCATAGAAGAATGCCCATCTGCTGACCAGTTTCCTAATTTTATAACAGAGCATGTGGCTGCAGCTCAGTCTTATGGGCAGCAGCCTGCTGTTGGGTACCAATGGAGGAACCACCCCAATCTGAGGTGGCGACAAGATGCATATCCCAGCCAACAGCCCATTCCCTACAGAAATGCTCAGCTCCATCGAGAAGGTTATGCCTCAAGGCCTCAGTATCAGCAACCCATGGCCCAACATGTAGCTCCTCCTATGCAACAAGCTACACCTCCTCCAATTGTGAGAACACCATCCTTTGAGGAACAAGTTCTATCTTCACTGCAGAGCTTGAACACCTTAACCCAAACTGTGCACTCTCACAACCAGAGCATAAAAAAGATAGAGGACCAACTTGTTCAGCTGTCTGATGCCTTGACTAGGAGAGAGGGAGGAAGGTTGCCTAGCACAGGATAATCCATGAAGGCAATTTGTAGTGGGTGAAATTTTCTCCACCTATGCGGAAGCCAAATCTGTTATAGCTTTGAGAAGTTGTAAGTTAGTAGACAACCAAGTGGGCTGTGAGCCTGTGAGAAACTTGGAGGAAGAAAATGAAGTGATTTCTACCAGCACACAACAAAGACCACCAATGGTGGACTTGAAGGAACAATTAGCTGTGAATAAAGAGGGTAATGAGGATCCTTAAGAAAAGAAAAAACTCAAAAAGAAAGAGGCCTCATTAGTTAAGGCTGCAAGTGAGGGAGCAATCCCGCATCTGCCATTTCCTAAGACACTACAAGCACCTTCCCCTTTTGATAAAGGGCAAGGAAAAATTGAGGAAATGATGAAAATTTTCAAGCAAGTAAAGATCAATTTTCTTTTATTTGATGTCATTAAACAAGTCCTAGCCTATGCCAAGTTTTTAAAAGACCTGTGCACCCATAAAAGACACTCTAGGATACACCTATCCAAGAAGGTCTTTTTAGTAGAAAAAGTTAAGCAAGTCCTGTCGATTGCAACTCCCCCCAAACTTCATGACCCTGGAACCCCCACAATCCCCTGCATCATTGGGGATCACATCATTGTCAAAGCCTTATTAGATCTGGGAGCCAGTGTAAACTTGCTTCCATATTCAGTATATGAGAAGCTGGGTTTAGGCAAATTGAAGCCCACACATGTGATCCTCCAACTGGCTGACAGATCTGAAAGGAAACCTGTGGGGATAATTGAGGATGTTTTAGTTGGAGTTGACAAATTCTTCTATCCTGCTGACTTTTTGGTATTGGACATGGAACCAAGCAAATGTGCTTCTTCCATACCTGTGATTCTAGGCAGGCCCTTTTTGGCCACGGCCAATGGCCACATACAATGCAGGTATGAGATCATGGAAGTATCATTTGAAAACATAAAGGTTAAGCTGCATGTGTATAACACTGGCTGTCAACCCTCTCCTGAAGAGGCTTGCTTTTCCATTAATGCCCAAAAGAAAGTGATGCATGATAATCCACATTGGCTGGTGTAGGACAATGCCTGGTCCACAGATGGAAAACTGCACTCAAGGAATGGACACTGGCCGAGGAATAGATCTATGAAACGTGCCAAGTTTGATGAGCCTAAGGGGACTATGGACCTTTCAGACCCTCCAGATTAGTCCCTGCAGTCAGTATGTATCATATGTACCATACTTTGCTTTTGTTTTAGGCGTTTACTTTATTGTTAATTGATTTTTTGTTGCAACATGAAAAGAAAAATAAATTAGGGAGAGAAACAAATCTGCCATGCTTAATACTAGGCTGTCATTTCAGTATTACCAGTTATCCTGAGATAACGAGAGCTTGGCCACAAGGAAAACAAATTGTAGAGCAGCACTGCAGACGAGCCTACTGAGTGCTAAAACTGAAAGTACCCTGAAATGCAGCCTTACTTGGTTTTTAGAAGTCTTCGACAGGTCAAGTTCACCTTTCGATAGGTCACATGGTGATTTCGGCAGGATGTTTGATAGTTTCGATAGGTGCTAAACTTCTCGACAGGTGAAATTAACTTTTTGATTGGTTAAAAAGAGCGAAACGGAGTTTTCGATAGGTTCTAGATACCAATCAGGAACCTATCGAAATGAAGACTCAGTTGCCGTTAAAACTGATCAATAGGATAAGTTCCACCTATCGGGATCCTATCGAATCATCCCCTTTCAGAGTTTTGTCTGCCATGTTTTCGATAGGACACAGAACCTATCGAAACCATCCAGTTCACCCTATCGAAATCGTATTCCACCCCTTATATACCTGTCGATAGGTCATTTGTACCTCATTCCATACCTTCTGCAAAACCCTAGCTCTTTTCCTCTCTTTCGCCTCCTTCTTTCTCCACTAAATCATCACAGACCCTTCAGCTGTTCAGTCTGTCATTTTGTCAGTACATTTAGCTTGCACAGAGGAGCATTTTGCCCCTGACTTTGGAAAAATTGAAGCTGTGTATTGCAATTTCTATTAAACCCTAGGGATTTCGAGGTTAGTTACCTTCCCACCATCAATCTGTCGTTCCTCTAATTCTTCATCTTCAAGCTCCACTCCAAGTTGGTGAGTGACTAGTCTCCGAGAGTAAAATGGATGAGCCGGAGGAAACTCTAGCAAACATACGCCGGAGAGCAACTACTTCCACCCCCAAATCCTCTGCGAGGTCGAAGCCAGCTGACAAACCACCTGTCAAGAGGAAACTCACTTAGATGTCAGCCAAAAAGACTCCGAATGCTAAGAAAGCCAAAGCTGTTGCGATTCAGGAGCCTATAGTGGAAGATACCTTTGCGAGAGCTGCCCCTCTAGTAGAGCTGCCAGCGGGGTTAACTACCCCCAATGAGTTTGTAGAAAAATTAAGTCTTGTTCCTGAGACGGATTTTAATCTAGCATATTTTGCTAACATTGGGGAGTGCTAGGGGACGTTGGAATATTTGAAGAAATAAGGTTTATTACCCTGCTTTCACCCTTAAAGGAACATGTCTACCCCAGGTTGGTCAAATTGTGGTATCAAAACCTAACAAAGAAAGTGGTACCTGGGGCTGAGGATATACTAGAAATCTTGATTGATGATTGGCAGCTAACTGTCGATTGTAGAGATATTGGGATGGCTTTGGGAGTCCCATATCAATTTGACTCCACCAGAGTTGAGGGAGCACCTACAGGGGCTACATTTCGGGAAATGGCTAAACAACTTACTAATGGAATAGTGGGCTCTGGTGAATCCTTGATGAGAAGAGACCTCCATCCTACCCTCAGACTCATTGATACCATTCTGAGGAAAAATGTCTATGTCTCTGGCCATTTGCAAGAGAGAAGGATCCCTTTAGTGGATGCACTATACTTCTGTTCAAAGGAGCAATTTGTAAATGCACCTAAACTGATTTTTGAAACAATGGTGGACATCAATGGCAAGGGGGTGCTGAAGAGGCAAGCTTTTGCTAAAGGAGGAGGTCTGCCTTTTTACAGACTCATCACATGTCTGCTAAAGACTGGAAAATATGTGAGCAAGCAAAATGAACCAATGGAGAAACTGACCTTTAAATTGTATGGAAAGCGAGAATGGTCAACCAGCCTCCCCTTGATTAAGAAAGGTCAGCTAGTTGGAAGGAAGGCGGCTGAGATGGCAACCATTACCATGGCAGCAAAGACTCCTGCAGAGAGACCCTTATCCATCCCTCCACCTACCATACCTGTCCCATTACCTACCCTTCCACCTACTTTGCTTTTTCTGTTCATATTTGTCCCTCTTCAAACAGCCCTCTCTCCACCCACCTCAGAACCTGTTTTCACTTCAACCACCTCTCAGGTTTTCCAACCTGACATACTAGAACCTCCCACATTCTCCGAGTCTATCCCTACCACTTCTTCTCCCCACACTACTCAACCCATTCCTAACTTTCTCCCATCCCCAACCCCTCTGCATCCACAGGGCGTGGACCTGTTCACCACTACTGGGTTCACGGCCCTCATGACCTCAATTGTGGAGAACGTTGCTCATGAGTACACTCCACTTCCTGACTCCCCACTCCCCACTCATCTTTATCCACTACACCCTTGTCCTTGCCCATTGTCCTTGCCCATTGTCCTTAGGCAATCCATGTACATACCCCCTTACCTCACCTTACTGTATGCCATGAGGGACAACCGTTACATCCACAGGGATGTCCTGAGAGGTATGGCTGCACTCCGAGCTTCTGTTGAGGCCCCTTATGAGGAGAGGATTGCCAACATCAAATTGGAACACCAAATTCAACTTTGTGATATCTCTCAAGGGTGGTCTGAAATCTTGACTCGTTATGAGTCAGTAAAATAATTGGCAGCTGTTGAGAGTCTCATTGCCAAATATGAGAAGAATTTTGAGCTTCTCAAGAAAAAATTAGCCAATGCTTAGGAGATCCCCAAGGCCACCAAAGAACTCTCTGATGCCAACCTGTTCTATACTGCCAAACAAATTGACATTTTGGAGAAAAAGGTTGCTTCCATTACCTCTCAGCCATTTCAACCTACCCCTCTTGCCACCGCACTTCCTCCTACACCTCCTGCCACTCAATCCTGTCCCCCCTTACAACTCAACCTCCTCCCAACCTCCCTGTGCACCCTCCTTCAGCCCAAGAGCCCCCCCATACTCAACCTGCCCCTCCAAAATCTAAAAGGGCTCCCCCCAAGAAGAAAGTTACAGCCAAAAGATCTGCTCCCTCTCCTGCCCCTGCCAAGAAAGGAAACAGGCCTGTTGCCCAGTCTAAAGCCACACCTCCCACCCAGCCCCCAACCCAACCTGATACCTCTTTCACCTTACTATCAAAGGAGGAATGAAGGAAAACTACTGCGACTCTCGGATTGGACCCCACTGCCCTTTTTCCGTCCAATTCAGATTTTGATTCTGTTGCTGCTGTTGACCCCAAAGGAAAACAACCCACTGTCTAGTCTGAGGAGACACCAATGAGGCCACAACCGAGGGCTAAATCTAAAGGCAAAGCTCCCTTATCCAAGGATGAGCTGAAAAACCTGGCTGACCTCTACGATTGGCCAGATGATACCTGCAAATAGCTATGGCAGCTTGTTGTTTTAGTTTCTTCTTCCTTTTTCTCATGTATATATTTGGCATTTTAATACATTTTGTTTTCATGTTATTTTTCTGTATCTCTCTTTTCCCCCCATGCCTCTCCCCTAATTTCATGCTCTCAACAATGGGGACACTATTTATTTTTAGGTTTGGGGGTATGACATGTATACCAATAAATTAGTTACTTTTAGTACAGCTAGGCTAAGAAGTGTTTGGAATTAATTAAAGTAAATTCTTACTGAAATTTTTGTAAAAAGAGGAAATTAAAAAAACAACTATTTGAAACTGAAATAAGTCGTAGTCCAACAGACTTTATGAAGCAAATGTCAACAATTTGTGAAAAGTAATTTTGATGTGCAGTAAACCTGAAATGAGAGGAAATTGTGAAGACACACCCCTGAAAATTAGATGGAAGGCCATACCCAGTAAGATTTGGGCCTAAAAAAGCTCCTTGAAGAGTGCCTTGGCAATTTTTTCTGCTCTATAGACTGATTGGAACTAATGTTAATCACTAGAAGTTAGGCAAGTCCAAGTTGAAACAGCTTGACAGCATTCATGACGTGGAGGACATGAAGTAAGGCCATCCCTTGGTGAGTTTGAGCTTAAAATGTCCCACCTTTGAACTGCCTTTGATGCACACCACTTGAACCTTAAAGTCCCAATTCTCTTTGATGAAAATCAGAAATTTTAAACCCAAAACCTTTTGACCTATTTCAGTTCACCCCCACTCTAAGAAATCAGGAAGAGGAAGGAGAAGCAAGGTGTTAAATCTGGTTGAAAGAAAGAAAAATACAGTTGGTGGTATTTGTGGTATTGCAATTTAAAAAAAAAAAAAAAAATGGTTCAAAAGAATGAGAGAGAGAAGTCATTTCATTGAAAGATTGAAAGGAAGAGAAGAAGCTGGCCACTTTGACTCTGAAAATTCAAGAAATAGATGAAATTGTGCTGAAATCAAGAAGGTGTTGTCTAAACCACCTCCCTACCTTTACTGATTTCTCAATTTGAACCCCTTTTACCCTGTCACTCTTTTACAAACCTCATCCCTAAGCCACATTACAGCCCAATAAAAAGACCTTACTAATCTGAAATGGATTGAGCTGTCATGTGGAGATAAGGATCTGTTTAATCTATGGTGAAAAGAGTTTGAAAATTTTAGAAATTAGAGCAATGCCTATGTTCATGCTTACAGCCCTATTTGAGGGCTGTAACTGCTCTTGAGCTGTGTGAAATTCTACACCCTTCATTGTTGTTATGAGTTAACAGCCCTGGTGAGACTTGGGCCTGAAATCTAATTTGATGGGGGTAGTATCAAAACAGAATTCTCAAATGAAAAGTGAGCCATGCATCAATCTTCAACATAATACCTTGACATGAACAAATTGATGATGAAGGAATTACTGCAAAATTTCATGTTTTAAGTTGGTGACTTTTCTGCTGAAAACCCTCAAGAACTGAAAAGACATGATGAGAATTTATTCTAGTTTACTGAAATTCGGTTTAGCAGGATGCACTATTATTCACTAACTTTATTGGGGAAGTTTGTGGGTACCTTCACTGAAAACCCTCAGGAGACTTCACTCCTCCACTAGGGATCACCTAGGGGTTTAAAAGGCTTAGTGCATATGCTAAATGCATCTGTGCTCCTTACGAAAGTGGCATTTTTGTTTTCTTTTAATTCTCCTTTGCTCAGGGACTAGCCAAGCTTAGGTTTCGGGGTGTGTTAAGTGGTGAAAATTGCCACTTTTCACTCTTTAACTTGACCATTGATAGACCTGTGAGCACACTAATAAGTCTCTGTCAAGTGCATTTTATAGACAACAATAAAAGAAGACATTAATGCAGAAAATCACTTAAGAATGCCCAAAAAGGGGCTATCTCTCAGCACAGGACAAACCCAGCAATAGCACACCAGAGGGTAGCACATCACTGGACCCTTAGAGCGCGTGATTACAACAGGGAAAGGCGAAGGAAGTGAGAACAGGCTGAAAACATCCTATCGATTGGTCACTTGAAGACTTCGATAGGAGCTAAAAGCAAAGAAAGGGAGAATTCGTGCAGTTGAAGAGGTTTCGACAGGATCTGAAGGCAGAGGAAGGATAGGATTCGTGCGGATAGAGAAGTTCGATAGGATCCAAGAACCTATCGAGCAGCTGAAAGGAAGGAAGAAACCATCCTATCAAAAGCCTACCTGAGGCATCAAGAGAACCTGTCGAATGGTTTCCCAAACCAATCGAGATGAAGACGCTGGAACAGAACCTATCGAAGGGTACTTGAGCCTTTCGATAGGAGTGAAATCAACCCTATCGAAAAGATAGCATGCAGAGCGGAACCTATCGAAATGATTCTCCAACCTGTTGAAGAGTCCCTCCAACCTGTCGAATACTCCAATCCAAGGGCTGAGAAGGCTGAAACTCTAAGCGAAGGCTCATCCTATCGGAACCTATCGAACAGTTTTGAGAACCTAGCGAAAGGACCAAAAAGCTCTATTGGGACTTGTAGAAAGCTTCCTGAACCTGTCGAAATCGTGTGCATAACTTCTAAGAAATTCAGCTGTGCATACGTTGTGATTTGGTGACCTACTACACGCAACTCAAGGTACTTGGTGACCGGCACGACGGTTCCAGAAGATGCCCTAGGAAGCCCTAAGCGACCCACGTGCTCTAACAGAACTCCAACAAACTCTAAGGATCTTTTAGAAGGGATTTTTGGCAGAAAAAATAGAGGAGAAAGCTATATATAGAGACCCCCAATTGCAATTGGGGGAGATCAAGATCTGAGCCAAATTCTAGAGATTAAAGCTTGCAGAGAAATTTCATTTCCCTCCTTTAGCCCAACTATGGTTGGCTAATTCCCCTGGAGTAGCAAGGAGAGAAGTTAGATCTGTAATTAGGTAAGGTTAAAAGTACTATTGTAAGTTCCTAGCTGCACAGACTACAGATCTGAGAATGTTTCCACTATAGAGTGACCTTGTTTGCAATGTTAATGCTGATTTTGATGTTTTAATTAGATCTAAAAGTTTCTTTGGTTCAATTTGGTGATCGATCAGATCTGTGTAGAGGAGTCTGTATATCAGCTCATCCACTTAACTGGTAGACCTCTTAGATACCATATGATCTCCTTGGATCTAATGCTCCTGTGATTCTTTGAGTCTGTGACCTGGGAATTGCAGCATCTGTAATGGTTCTAATTGTTCTAATTGATGCTCTAGCTTTGAAGGAGATGCCTAGGATGGTCTGTGACTATTAAAGTGGACAGATCATAACCTTAAGATGAATCTAAGCTCAGGCTCCAATTGGATTCATCTGTTGCAATCCATGGATTCGATAAAGTCTATAGGATGGTCTGTGACCATTAAAGTGGACAGATCATAACCTTAGGACCAGGTGGATCCTGTGATTTGGTGTGGAATTTATACCCTGCAGCTGTGCTTATAGCCAGTTGAGGGAATTGTGTGCTCTGAACCTCTGTAGCATGATTAATCGAATTTGATTTCAGTGAAAACTAACCTCCAAGCTACTCTTCTCCATTTTCTGTTATTTTTACCTCTTTTCCCTGCAATATCTAAGATTCTAAACTCGATCCAAGTTAGTTTATGTTTAATTTTAGCCTAGCTTAAGTGATAATCCATTTCAAACCTCTCCCCTGTCTTTTAACTAAATTAGTAATAGTTAGGGTGCCATATCTAATTCAGATCTGGAGATTTATCATATTTTTAAACTACCCTCCTTGTGGACATTCCCTTATTCACTATTTTTGTAAAACTTGCTACAACAGACCCTGACTACTTGCAAGTCTGTGTGAGTGTGTCTGTCTAGTTTTATTGATGATTTTAGACCCTCATTTGAAGAAAGGTAAACACTCCAACAGGTACCCCAAACTTCTCAATGAAACAGTTAACAAAAGTGCAAATAGTGGTAAATCAGTTTAAAATAAATACAGTTCATTTCACCCTTGCTTTGTCAAAATTAAAGGAGTCCTAAAGAAGAATATGCAAACAATTTAACTCCTCAGTCCTGCATGTATGTTCATTTCATCCAATTAGCTGACACCAAGAAAAATAGGATGTGCAAAAAGTGCTAAGCTTACCAATACATCACAGTTTAGGTTCAAGCAATGTCCCAATGATTTCAATCTCAGACCCAATGCTTACCAGGGTTGTCTCTCATAAATGAATTGAAGGTTGTATCATTTTACACAAGCTCAAGAGCAGTTACACACCCCAAATGGGTCTGCAAGCACGAGCATAGGAAGCTGTTCTAATTTTTGACATCACCAAGTACTTCTCACCATAGATTAGACATTCCCTCATCTTCACATGACAGTTAATCTGACTTTAGATCAACAAGGGCTTTTCATGGGTTGTAATATGGCTTATTGGTGAGGGTGTAAAAAATAAAAAGGGGTAAAAAGAGATACAAAATTTGAGAAATCAAACACAGGTAGGAGGTGATTCATGACTTCACCTTCTTCACTTCAACACAACTCCATCTTCTATTTCAAAAATTCAGAGCTAAAGTGGCCAACTTCTTCTCTTCTTCACATTTCTAATGAAGTTCTTTTGACTTCTCATTCTTTTTCTTTTTTTCTTTTTTTTTTTCAAAATGGTTGCTAAGCATCTACAACTGCTACACTATTATTTACATATCTCCTTCTCTCTTCTTCTCCTTTCCACAAAATGTTAAACTTTGCTCACTTATCCTCAACATCCTCTCCTTTACCTACTGAATTCTCAGAGTGAGGGTAGGGCTGAATCAAGTTAAGAGGTTCAGGTTCAAGTACTTTGGTGTTTGTTAAAGAAAAATAGGGCTTTAAGGCTCAAAGAGCATATGCACCAAGATAGTTTTGTAGGTTGGGTCTTTTTAAGCTCAAACTATCCAAATGAAGTCTTTGATCCTTTCCTAAGTTTCATGATTACTGTCAAACAGCTTCAGCTTGGGGTGTCTAACTTCTAGTGACAAGGACTGGATTCAGTCAGCCAATAGAATAGAAAAATAATTGCCATAGACATTCTAAAAAAAAATTTATAGGCTCAAAGCTCACTAGGTATGGTCTTCAATTTCACTCAAAGGGGTCTGCTTTCACCTGTTTCTCTCCTCACTGGTTCACCAGCAACTGTTTATAAAAATTTCTTGATATTCACCTCATGGAAGTATTGATTTTCAAATAATTTTAGTGTTAAAAAGGTCTACACCATATTTAAATTTCCTCACTTTCAATATTGCTTAGGTGAAACTCATTATATTTATTTCTTACTTAGTTAAGACTGCTGCACTTAAGTTAACTAGGTCATTAGCCATATTTTCCACACCCCCAAACCTATGAGGAGCAGTGTCCTCACTAGTTCTAAGATAAAGGGCATGTGCAGCAGGGGAAAAAAGAAATAAAAGAGAAAATGAAGTACAACAGTAAATAAAACACATAACACAAACAATTAAACATAAAGGCAGATAGTAATTTAAACAAAACGAAATTTCATAGACACAAAAATTGGGGCAATGTAAGAACGACGAAAAGTTGCTATACAACAGCCTAACTAAGTACATGTACAGAAATTTAATCATCTAATTGTCTTCCAGCTCATCCTTAATTTTGACTCCTTTTTCTGTCTTTCTCCACAGTAGATTGTGAAGGTACTCCCCCAGTCAATTGAGCAAGTCTCTTTTCTAGGATTTCAGCCTTCTTTTCACCCAATTCAGTTCTGGCTACATGGAGCTCCCTGATCTCCTTTGATGCAGCCAACCTTTTCTCTAACCCTCATCTTTTCTATTGCAGCAGTCATCTTCTCCTATGCAGCCATACGCTCTTGAGCTTCATATAGAAGCAATATTCGTTTCCAGCTCTTTGCTATTCTCTTCATTTGTATTTCAGACTCTAAGTTTATTAGATGAATCTTTCCTTCATAAGGCCCCCTAATTGAAGTTCGAATATCAGCCATCCCTCGTAATATCCTTTTTTAGGTAAGGATTGAATTTCATTGCATGAAGGAGGGTAGAGTATGGGGGTATGGAAAAGGAGTAAGGGTTGCTCCTCACTTGAAGAAGGCCAGTCAGAAATAGAAAGGGGGTGGGTTGGAGAATTTTAGATAGAGGCTGAGGTTGGGGCTTCAGTTTAGGTTCTGTTTGAATTGACTTAGAAGAGGTATGCATTAAGTCATCCACATCTGTCGCAACATTAGAGGTAGCTACAACAGGTGAGATTTTTGGGATAGGTTCAGGTTCAGTTAGTGTGGAGGCTTCAGTGAAAGTAGGAAGGAGTGTGATGACAACTAAGGTTAAGGGTTGGGGTAAAGTAGCCAAGGTTGATTGGATGGCTTATAAGCCAGTTTCAAGGGAGGCCTGGTCTTGGAGGGTAGAGGTTATGGAGTGAATGTAGGCCTCTATGGATGATTGAGTGTGGGTATTGGCCAACATATGTGAATGAAGGGAGAGTAGGAGGTTCAAGATTTGGGGTAATAGATTAAGGATGGTAGTGGCTGTGGGTTGGATAGGTGAAATTGGTTGAAAGGGGGAAGTGGGTCTATGAGTGAAAGTAGTGGGCTGTGGGGATGACTGATGTGGAGGGGTCAATGTGAGGGGGGTGAGGTGAGTCCGGGAGAGGGGTATACTCATAGTTGATGTCTCCTAGTATAGAGGACATCATAATTGAGTACCTTTCTCCAGTAAATGGGTCATGATCATGGGAAGTGGAAATTGGGATGGATTGGTCTAAAGGATCAAATGGGTTAGGTACAAATGGTGGGGAAGTGTCAATAGGTTGATGTGGGGTTTCAAAGGTATGGGTTTCAAGTTCAGAAGTTGTTGGTATTGGGTCTAGTATAGTTGTGATATCAGGGAGTGGAATGGTTTGGGATATATAGGTGGGATGGGGTGCTTTGGGGGGTTTGTCTTTAGTGAGTTTTCTTTTCTTTGTATAGACAATTTTTACAGGTGAACTGGAAAAATAGGTAAGGGTACAGAAATGGGTAAGGTGTGAGTGGTTATGGCAGTTTGTGGTGAGATTGAGGTGGTTGTGGCTCTGGTGCTTGGTGAGATAGGTTGGGGTAAGGGTACTGGGCTTGTGTGGGGCTGCAAGGTCTGGGTTGAGGTAGGGACTGGTATGGGCATAGACATGGGGGGTAGGATAATGGATGGGAGAGTGATGGTTGTGCTGGCTGGCACATGTGAAGTGGAGGATGCAGCAGCATCAGCAGTAGCAACAGCAGCTTCTTGAATGGTGGGGGTTGCTTCTCTCAGTAACTCCTCCTTACTCATCTTCTTCTTTCCTATCATTGTACCACTGATTTTCTATTATTTCTTTCCACTCTTTTTGGAGTTCAAAGTGGCAGTCTCCTCATTTCTTTGAAAGGGGTATCCTCCAAGCTACAACAAGGCTGTAATAAGCCTCCAGTAAGGGAGTGAGGGAGGTTTCTTCTTGATTTTTATCTTCTCACAAAGGTCCTTTATCCCTTCAAAAATTAACTTGGCGACGTCCAAGTAGTGGTTCTTGTAAAATGAGAAGAGGGCATCAGCTATAGGAGATCTCCTCTCCTACTTATGACCAGAGCAGTAAACATTTTTCCTCAACACTCCATCCATGAATATGGGGTTGGGGTGCAAGTCCCTCTTCCTGATTGAGTCTCCTGAGGCTGTGACTCCTCCAGTTAACGCTTTTACAATCTCTGTGATGGTGATTGTCTAAGGGGGACCCAAGCCCCATCCAGGGCTACACCTGACTGGTATCCCCACTATTTCTACAATGGTAGTCTGGTTAAACAACATTTTAAAATTATCAATTAGCACCAGCAGTGTTGGGTTCCCATCATCCCTAGTTTTGAGCCTGATGTTTTAGTAAAATAATTATACTAGTCGTGGGAAGACTAGCTGCATTGGGGGCCTCAACAGGGTAGGAGTTTTGCCTTGGTCAGGTATTCAATGGTGGCAGAGGTCTCAGGCAATTCCTCGAAATAAACTTCATCAAATATTGTCTCATCCCCCAGCTTAATTTGCTGCAACAAAATCAGATGGGACCCTAAGGTATTCATTGTCTTCTTCCTCTTCATCCTTAGGGATCTCAGGGGCTACTTCTTTACCCATTTTCTGCTTCTTTCTAGGTTTTTCAGGGCTTATGGCCGAGGGGAGCTCTCTGGGCCTCTTCTTTGGGGCATATTTCTTTTTGGCCCGTGAAATTTGGGGCTCAACTTCAGGTGGAGACACCTCAGAGGTCCCCAATGTGGAGGCCTCAACAATCCTTGTAGATTTTCTAGTGGCCACAGGGCTGCCACTGGCAGAAGGATTCAGCATAGCAGTTAAGGTGTCTATGAATTTTAAACCCGTGGCCATGGGTGCTCAATTCGTCCAAAATAGGGTTCGAAACTCTCAGATTATGCAATGCACAATTGGTAACAATAGCAACACCTAAATGCCTCCCCTCTTAACTCTAAACAATCATCAAATCAAATCAATAAAGAGAGAGATGGAGATCTTACCACGTGAAGCTAGGGTTCCACCTAAAATGTCACTCAATAGTTCAAACGCCCCCAAACCTTGTTCAAAATGACCAGGAGCTAATGGGGAATAAAATGTTATGAGAGGATTGTGTGAGGTGGAATGGATTAAGCTTTGTAGAAGAAAGAAGAAAAGGAGGTCGGTATGGGCGCGATGGAAGTTAGGGCAAAGAGATGAAATGAAGAGAATGAATGATTTCGCAGGGTTTATAGGGCTGAACCCGTGCCCCGCGTAGTTGTCACTAAGTTTTTGCGGAGTGCATTCCTCGCGCAGTATACAACTAGCTTCGCCAGAACTCCAATTGCGAAGAAAAGTAGGACCTCGCAAAGACAGATTTAAAAGCTTCAAGTGCCTCGCGAGGCTCTTCGCAAAGTTACATTCAGGCTCAAGTGTGTGAAGCAGCTGCTCCTCTTTCGCGTAGCTAGAGTAGCGAGCCTCATGAGCATTAAAATGGGAGTCTCAAGCACCTCATGGGGATCACTATCAGGCTACAGCGTATGTTCTTGGGCTCGCGAAGCTCTCGTGTGGTATAGAGTATTCATTAGAACTCTACGAGAAAGCATTAGGTGGCTTGTGAGCCTTAAAATTTAGGCTATATAGCCTCGCGAGAGAGCTACACTTAGACTTTTCTCTGGGCTGGTGCCCTGGCCTGTGCATGTACAAGATCATGCACTCATTCGATGTGCATCAGCACCAACTCCTTAGCATGCACTCCATTTCATCATGACAATTTAGTTACCCGTTATCAACATTGAAATATCACACATTTAGAATACCCGAGATAATTATTCAGATCAAATTCATGACATGTACTATGAGAGCATCTCAAGCATTGCCAACAAACATGAGTATCAACATTAAGACGACAAATATGCGCTTACACTCCAAACAAAACAAAACAAAATCAAACACGCAAGCAAATCACATCCTAAAAATCGTAAATGAAAATTTTCTAAGCAGCACAAATCAAAACACACAATCAATACATATGGTACATACATTCTTTGGTTCTTTAGCATTCACCTTCTTCCCTAGTTACTCCATTGACCACCTCAGTTGTCTTGGCTTGTTGAACCATCATCCACATGAGAAGAGGCCACATCTGCAATCATGTACTGCCCCTTTGGATTGGCTAATGGTTGGCTAGGCAGTCTACCTTCCTCTCTTTTGTTCAAAGCATTGCAGATTTGGCCAAGCTGGTCCTCAATTTTCTTAATGCTTTGCCCATGAGATTTCATAGTTTGTACTAGGCCCCCCAAATTCTGCATAGATGCCAGCATTTGCTCTTCAAAGGAAGAGGGTCTGGGCTATTGCGGGTGCAAGGCTAACTGGTTGGGCTGTGGGGCAGGCAACTAGAAATTTTGTATAGGTGGGTATCCTTGGTTGAATTGGTGCTGAGGTCTATATGGAGCTACCAACTGCTGCTGATGGGGTTGAGGATAATTATCTTATCTTCACGGCAAATTTGGGTGGTTCCTCTAAGAGTACCCAACAGATTGTTGTCAAAATGTTTGGGTGTCATTGGCTAGCTCTATAATAAAATCAGGGAATTGGTTGGTTGATGGACAATCCTAAAGTGAATGTGATGGAGATTGACATATCAGGCATGCCTCCTCCACTTGTGCAACTATTCTAAGCTGCATCATATTCATCAATTTATCAAATTTCAAGCTCAAATTATCCACCTTCTCCAACTCACTTTATACCTTCACTTCACATATTCCACCTGTAGGGGTGGTCTCTTTAACCAACCTAACAGGGGTCTGACTGTCATTGCAAGACAGTGATTCCTGTTGCATGAAATTTTCTCCTATTATGTCAAACAGCTTCCAATCCTCATTAGCTATTTTGTGGAGGTAGCTACCACCACATGAGACATTCGCCATATCCCTGCTCTTGGGATTAATTCCTTGGTAAATTACTTGCACTAATTGTCACATTAGAATTTGGTGGTGGGGGCATTGTTTTAACATCTCCTGGAATCTTTTCTAGGTTTCATAAAAACCGTCAGTTGAGGACTGAGCAAATGACAAAATGCTAGTCCTCGTCTGGCTGGTCTTGTTCATGGGAAATAATTTAGCCAGGAATTGGCTATGGAGGTCACTCCATGTTTGTATGTTGTTGGCTGGGAGCTTAGAGAGCCAGGTGCTGGCTTTGTCCTTTAAAGAAAAAGGAAAAAGCCTCATTTTAGTGGTCTCAAGTCCCAAGTCAGCAATATTAAAAGTAGTGCAAAGTATCAAAAATTGGTCTATGTGCTTGTAAGGATCCTCCTTACTAAGCCCATGAAAGGATGGCAGTATATTGATGGTGGAGGCTTTGATTTCAGAGTTTCCTTTAATTGAAGGGAATTATATGCAGAAGGGAGAGGTGTACTCCCCTGGTGCATTGTATTCCTTCAAGGTTCTTTGCCTCTCAGCCATGTTAGCTTGTTCAGTTTCAATAGAAGGGCCTTTGTGATGTTTCTTGGTCTAAGAATCCTTTTAACCTCAGGATTTGGAGGTTCTAACTCGGGGTTTAGGGACCTTCTCCCAAGCATACACTCACAAACTTAGCAATTAAGGAAAATGGTTACAGCACTCAATGAATTTCTAAACTAAAATAACTACTAAACAAATTTACACGAAATGAACTACAAGGAATTCAACATCAAGGGACTATGTTCAGGGTAAAAGAAGTGCAAACAGAGCTAGCTAGACTCTCATTGCAGCTCTAGCTTTTCCCTTCTGCTGTTGTCCAATTCTATAAAATTCACAAAGAATCAACAGTACTTTTATCTTACTATGGCATATTTACAAAGAATTTTCTATAATACAATATAATATAACTTAGGTCTACTAAAAAGATCAATATCCCCGACAGCGGTGCCAAAAACTTGTTGTCGGTGTTTTCCAGGATTCATTCCTCCCAAATTAAGGAGGAAAACTAATTTTATTGTGTGGTGAGAATAAATTAAAAATCGAAATAAAATAAAAGATGGAAACATCACAACTGGAATAATCCTAAGCCTTCAAGATACAGGCTATTGTAACAAGTTTAGATAAGTAAGAGTTTGTCCTACAGAGAAATTGATCTAGAACTCAAAATGGGCTATAATAGTAGGGTTCCAGATCTGACTACATATCTAGCAATCCTAAAGAAAGGGAGTTGGGTGTCATGCCTACACTAAATTATCTAAAAAAAGAAATAAAGTGCAGTCCTATCCTAAGAAATGGTTATAAAGAAGGGGATGATGGTGTGTTAAAATAAGGATAAAAAGGGGCAGAAGTAAGCAACTTAGGCTAAAGGTTTACTTAGTTATGTAACTCAGATTTAGGGCTCTCTCTGCAGCAGGTCCAAGTGCTATTACTAACCTCAACAAGGTGAAAATATCCAACTTAACCCATGCCATTTGAGGTGCTCTTAAGGCTATAGCCCGTCCACTCAAATGGCCACAGACTATCCTATAGAGTCTGTCAAATCCCATTGATCAAGCTAAAAATGTCTAATCTAATCCACAGGAGTAAGCTGATCAAAACCTCATCCAATAAATCAAATCAGGTCATGAATATCATTGCAAACACTATGTTTGCCAATCTACAAACTCCCCAGTTTTGCGCATAGATCTGGCTGACATTCATAGGAGTTCCAACCTATAAAGCCCGATGTGTATTGTCAAGGCCAGTGGCACATTGATGCCCACACAAAGAACCAATAGGTTGAATAAGGATTGTAGCACAGCTGATCATTGCTATAAAAGGCCTGCAATCACTCAGCCTCCCAGTCCACAATCACTACAGAGAAGCCAAAACTAACATCTGATGGCGGTCAAGTAACACAGAGGGGAGTTTGTTCCTGCACAATCCTCTCACTAAGTCACAAGTCCAAGTGCAGAGAAGAATAATCCATCTCAGATCTGTGACCAAGTTTGTCCTCGAACTATAGTCTATCCACTCTAATGGTCACAGGCTATCCACAGAGCCTCCCTTACCCACAAATACTAAAAATAGAATGTGAAAATTGCTAACTGCCACCATGGTCCTAGGGCATCACGCTCAAGCATTCATGGGCTTTTCAATAAGCTCAAATATTAAATGTATGCTATAGCCTGAATAGAACTACGAACAAATAGGAGAATAACAGATTGAGTAAATATTCAAACAAAGATTCCATTGATCTGGTGTTATTAATAATGAAATCCCTCAAGGCAGCAGTCTTGTGCACAATAGCTCAACACCAAATTTCAATGTTTACTGAACTATTATAAAACTTAAATAAAACTATACATAAATGCTTACCAAAGGTTTAGCCAGCAAATGCTGAGCTAAGAGAGAAGAAAAAAAATAGAAAAAGAGGTGATCAAACCCCAACCCTAACCCTAGCCTGCTTGAGCTCTCAGCCAACAGAGGTTGAAGGAGAAGGTGAATGATTGTTTGCTAGGTTACAAGCACAGCTTATATACTTAGTCCCAATGATGGTTGAGAAAAGAGTAAAACCCTAATTCTTTTAAGCAAATGTGGTTGAGCAAAGAGTAAAACCCTTTGATGTCTTGGGATGTGTGCATCAGAATCTGTGCCTCTGGGTGTGTGCCCTAGACCTAAGGAAATCCCCAAAAGGTCCTTGAGTTAGGGTTGAGAAGTCGAGAGCCCGAGCTTTGCGAGGTTGGCTTTTGGGCATTACTTCTGTCGCGCAGCTTGTAGAGTCCTCGCGGGGTAGAGTTTTGCTTTGAATGTTGTTGTCTCATGCAGGACTTTGGGTGATTGCGCAGTTGCTTGGGCTTTGAATGCACTCACGCAGAAGAGCTTCAGAAAATCCTGTCGCGAGGCACTCGCACAGATAGACTTTACATCTCACTTGGTTCAGGGTTATGCTTCTAAGTGCGGGAGAGCTGCGCGAGATCCATGTGAGAGAACTTTTGGGTCTCACTCTTCTAGAGCCACACGAGAACTTTTCGAGTTATCTTTGGTTCCTTCTGCATGTTGGACTCGTGAGGTGCTGCGCACGGTTGCTCTACGGCTTGATCTCCGCAAGAGCAACAATGTTTCTGAAGGTTTAAGGTGTGAGATCCTTGCGAGGTCTTTAAGCACTTGCTCTCAGCTGAACTACGCAACTACTGCGCGAGGGGACTTTGCCAATGATTTGAACTTCGCGAGGTAGCACCTTAGCTGTGCAAGATAAGGCATTAGTTCCTCTGCTGCAATGCACATGTTGTTGTTGCAGCTTCCTCCACTCTCATCCAAACATCTTTCATCTACTAGACATTTTGGGTCAAGTATGACATGCAAAGTAGTCACCAAGGTGTGTACCACCATAGTGTTCTATCACTTTCTAGTTCAACTATCATCTTTTGCTTAAATTCTCTTCTTAGCACCAAAAGCACATACTTTGTGTTAAGCTATATATTTTATTCTTAACTATAAAACAAGCTAAAAATGAGTTATTAGTGAGCCTTAAGGTCCAGCAAAGGCTACGTTAAGAGGTGAAAAGTGATACTTTTCAGTGATTAACAAATAGCCTGTGACCATTTAAGTGGACAGCTTATAGCCTTAAGAGACCAGGTCACACCATCAGGGTTGAGTTAGATACTTCCTCGCAGATGTGCTTGTTGCCATCTGAGAGATTTGCTACAGAGACAACCCTATATCTGAGTTACATAACTGAATTAACTTTAGCTTAATTACCTACTTCCCATCATTTTATCTTTATTTTAACACACACCATCACCACCATCTTTATAACCCTTTCTTTAGTATAGGACTGTACTTTCTTTCTCTTCTTTTAGTATTATTTTAGTGTAGTTGTGACACCCAACTCCCTTTCTCTAGGATTGTCAGATCTGTAGCCAGATCTAGAGGCCTACGAACATAACCCATTTTAGGTTCTAGATCAATTTCTCTGTGGGACAAACTCTTACTTACTCAAAACTTGCTACAACAATCCTATATCTTGCAGGCTGTGTATTTCAATTGCCTACCCCATAGCCCAATCAGTTGGTCTTGGTCCCACAGCAGCCCAGATCCTCCTCCTTTGAAGAGCAAATGCTAGCATCAATGCAAAATTTGGGAAGCCTGGTCCAAACTATGAACTCTCATGAGCAAAACATTAAAAAATAGAGGACTAACTAGGTCAAATCTATAATGTTTTGAATAGGAGAGAAGAGGGTAAATTGCCTAGTCAGCCCTTGGCCAACCCTAAAGGGCAATATATGATTGGAGAAGGCTCCTCTGCCCATGGGAAAGCTAATGCAATCACTACCCTAAGGAGTGGCAGAGTGGTTGAAAACTTAGTGGGCAGGGCAGCTGAGGAGGCCATAGAGAGTGAAAATGAAAGAAATGTGAGTATTGACAAATCAAGAAATTCATTCTCTACTGTGGAGGAAGGCAAAATAAAGGGGCTGATGTTGAGCCCCAAAAGTAAACAATAAATGAAGAAAAAAGAAAAAAAGAAAAATTTGACCATGATGTGGTTAGGCATGCAGCTGTGGCACCAGCAGTTCTACAGCTGCCATTTCCTCATGCACTTGTTGGCCCATCTCCTTTTGATAAGGGGAATGCTCAGATGGAGGAAGTGATGAAGACCTTCAAGCAGGTCAAGATCAATTTACCCCTGTTTGATGCTATAAAATAGGTCTCTGCCTATGGTAAATTCTTGAAGAACCTTTGCACACAAAAAAGAAAGGTAAGGGTGTAGTTGTCCAAAAAGGTTTTTGCTGTTGAGCATGTTGAGTCAGTTACGTCCATTACCACACCTATGAAATTACAGGACCCAGGGGTACCTACTATCTCTTGCATAATTAGAAACCTTACTATTGGTAGAGCCCTCTTGCACTTAGGGGCGAGTGTGAACCTGCTCTCATATTCTATGTTTGAGGAGCTAAGTTTGAGGGAGCTAAAATCCACATCAGTTGTGCTCCAGCTGGCTGATAGGTCTGAGAAGAGACCTGTGGGTATGGTGAAGGATGTTTTGGTGGGGGTGGACAAGTTCTACTATCCTACTGATTTCTTAGTTTTAAACATGGACCCTTACAAAAGTAAAACCCTAATTCCTATCATCCTTGGAAGGCCATTCTTGGCCACTGCAAATGCTTGCATACAATGCAAGTCAGGGGTGATGGAGGTGACCTTTGGGAACATGAAGGCCCAATTAAATGTGTATAACACTGCTAGGCAACCTGAGATAGACATTGAGATAGAGGATTTTTCAATGATGACCTTGTGAAAGAAGAATTATCCAATCTGCTGGATTGGGATAATGTTGTTGAAAACATTGAAGATATTTGGAGTATGGTTGAGGAGGAGGCCTAAGTTCTCATGATAGAAGACAACACCAAAATAGAGTATTCTGTGGGCCTAGTGCAGCATTCCAGCTAGAAACCTACATTGTTGCTCCTTCCTCAAACCATCAAGGCACCTTTGCTGCCTTTCATTGAAAGTCCCCCTAAGCTGGAGCTAAAATAACTCCCAGACACATTAAAGTATGCCTTCTTGAGGTAAAATAAAAAGCTTCCAATGATTATCTCTTCCTCTCTCACTAGTGAGCAGGAGGAGGAATTATTGAGTGTTCTCAAGAAGCACACAAAGGCAATGGGGTGGACAATTACTGATTTAGGGGGTATTAATACCTTAGTTTGCATGCACAAAATTTACTTGAAAGAGGGTGCAAAACCCTCTAGGGAGATGCAGAGGAAACTCTATCCTCACATGCAAGAAATGGTCTTGAAGGAGATAGTAAAACTATTGGATGCATGGGTACCCCATTTCAGATTCAGAATGGGTGTCACCTATCCAGGTGGTATTGTTATTCACTAAAAAGTATCACTTTTTACCTCTTAACCTAGCCTTTCCTGGACCTTGAAGCTCACTAATAATCATTTGTTAAGTGTGTTTTGTAGTTAGTAATAAACTGTGCAGCTAAGTACAAAATACCTACTTATTGGTCTAAAGAAAAGAAAGAATATATGCAAAGATGACAGCTGAGCCAAAGCCTAATCGAACACCCTGGTAGTGCTCACCATGGTGACTCATTTGCTGATCATCATTGACCAAAAGTCTAGTAGATGAAAGAAGTTAGCTAAAAATGGAGGATGCTACAACAGCAGCAAGTGCAATGCATCAGAGGATCAAAAGAATCATCTCATAGAGTTGAGGAGCTCCCTCGTAGAGCTAAAGATGCAGTGGAAGCTGCCCTCGCATAGATAAGATGCGCAGTCAAGATAAGAGCAGTAAAGAAATTGCAAAGATCTCGCATCTTAAAAGCCTCAGAATTTGTGCTTGCGAAGCTCTCGTGGAGATCGAGCCTTAAAGCAGCCGCGCGCAGAATATAGCGAGTCCATATGTATAAAGAATAATTTATCACCTCGCGGAGTTCTCGCGAAGACCTGAAAGAGAGAGACACCCAGAATTTTCTTCGCATAGCTCTCGCGCACTCTGAAGCCTAACCAGTTACTATGCGAGCATAGGAGCCTACCTACGCCAGTATCCAGTGAGAGAGAACTTCTAAAGCTCTACTGCGTGAGAAATCCAGGCGTTCCAATTCACCTCCGAGATAGCATTGCAGTGCAAAGCAGCTGCACGATCAACTATGAATCTACCGCGTGATTGAACAATCCTCTTATGCCAAATGGTCCTTCGCGAAGGCTCCGTCACTGTGCGAGTGAGTTAATGCAGATGTCAGTCCCGCAAAGCTTGGGCTCTCCACTTCTCAGTTTTAACTCAAGGACCTTTTGAGAATTTCCTAAGGTTAGGGCACACTTTCTGAGGCACAGATTTCGAGGCAAATATCTCAAGGCATTCAAGGGTTATAATAGTGCCATGTCTACTAGAAAGATTAGGGTTAATCTCTTTTGAGCCAAGGCCTTATGGACAAAGTATATAAGCTGTACTTAGAGTTTAGTATTTTCATCTTTCATTCATCCTCTGTCGGCTGAGAGCTCCAACAGGCTAGGGTTAGAATTTGATCATCTTTTTTTCTTATTTAGCCCAACATTGGCTAGCTAATCCTTTTGTAAGCAGCTAGGTTTAGTTTTATTTTAGTTTTATAATAGGCTTTGTATATATTAGGATCTTTTGGATGAGCAGTTATGTACAGGCTGTAGCCTTGAGACAGTTCATTGTAAGTTTTACTTTTATCAATGGATTGTTATTTTAATGACTAATTAAATCTATAGATCTTATGATTTCCTTAGATATCTATAGGATCTATGCTTTGAGACTAGCCCATTTAGTTTCTAGTAGATCTATTGTTTACCATCTGATTTCAATTAGTTTAATAGACCCATGGATATCAAGCCGGATCTGTAGCTAGATCTGAAGAGCTCGTAGCCTTGGGACTCTATGGTGACAACAGCAGTTTACTTGTTCTTTCTCAGATCTCTGTGGTATGGACAAACCAATCGGATACCCTGTGACCATTTGAGTGGACAGAGTATAACCCTAAGGTGGTGTCTAGCCACATATCTGAGAAGGATTCTTCTCCTTTGCACATGAGCTTCTAGAGCCTTGTGAGGAAGTTTATGCAGGAATTGGCGCCCCTATTTTTACTTGGTTGATATCAAATGTTAGATTTGATTTTCTATAGTAATTATAGCTTGAGGTTGGGTCATTACAGGCCTAAGTGCGTTGGCCTTGACAACGCACTTAGGACTTTATGGATTTGAATACCTATGGATGTCAGCTAGATCTGTGTGCGGATCTGGGGAGCTTGTAGCATTGGCATTATATAGTGCTGCAATAATATTCATGACCTGATCTAGTCCATTGGTTGGGGAAATGATCAGTCCACTCCTTTGGATTAGGTTAGCATTTTTGGTTATTGATAGCATCTCAGCAAGGGCCACGACAGTCTTAAATTTGAGTTGCATAACTGAATGAATTTTAACCTAAACTGCTTACTTCTCACCCTTTTACTTTATTTTAACACATATCATCATCCTTCTCTATCCCTTTCTTTAGCTGTAATTTATTCTTGTCTTTTCCTAGTTTTTAATGTAGCTTAGTGACACCTAAACACCCTTCCATTGGGGCTGCCAGATCTGCAGTTAGATATGGAGACTACTATACAATCGTTGTGGTTCAGATCAATACCTCCTGTGGAACAAACTCTTATCAAAACTTACTACAACAGGCCCTATATCTTGCAGGTTTGTGTGTATTTTTTTTAAACTTGTTGTTTTGTGTTTTTCAATTCACCTTAGATTTATTTTTACTAACACATTCTTATCACTTGTTTTAAATAAAGTTAGCAGTAAGCATCTTAAAATACCCTAACAAGTTTTTGGCGTCGTTGCCAGGGAGTTTTTATCTAGTATAGTAATCTGTATTTTTGTTGAGCTATATTCTTTGTAGATGTAGTTTTTAAATAAATGCCAACTTTAGTTTTTGTGTAATTTTTGAAAATTTTCTCCATTTTCTATTTTAGATTTTTTTTTTTTGTTTGTCTTTGTAATGTTTGAATAAAGTATAGCTGTAATAAAAATAAATTAAAAAAATAAAAAAAAATGATGTGTCGACAAATAAGGACAAGCAGTACCTCATCTGCCATCTCCTCAATTTCTTTTGGGCCTTCTTGCAAGGGGAAGGCTATGATGGAGGAAATGAGGATTATTTGTCAATTGCTATTTTTGTGGAAATGGTGGAAGCCACTTCTCCCAAACTGTTGGACCTGGGCTGAGGTGTGTACTGAAATTTTTTGATGTATGAACTGAGGAGGCCCCTACTTATGTGCTGAAAAGTACTATCTTGGGCCTCTCAGTGGAGTGTATGCACCACTTCACTTGGACAACTACCCTCAGCTATTTTTAGGCACCTTTGCTTCCCATGATTGCCTCTCTACCTGATGTGGAGCTGGAGCTGCTCCCTATATCTCTCATGCAACTGCAATTCCTGAGCTGGAAGGACACCAGGTTTGATGCAAATGCAAAGGTATGAACTTTCATTTTTATATTGTAGTTCTTTATAGTTAAAGTTGAGTTCTAGATGGGGCTGCTTAAATTTCCTATCATCCATGAACCCTATCCGAGCTGTTTGTGTGGTCTGATTTTATATGAATCCTATTTTTAAATGTGTGCTATTCATGCTGATATCTCTTTCCCATCATATAGAATCATACTCAGATAAGTTTTAGATAGTTTTGTTTAGGATTTTATTTTTTAGGTGTTTAGTTTTGTGTCTGTTTTTGTATATACTTGCTGTTTTTAGGACTGTCTGTGTGTAGTTGTTTTGTTTTCTTAGTTGTCATTTTCTGTATATTTTCTCTTTTTTCACTTTGTTAGTTTAATTTTCAGCACTTTTAGCTTAGTTTTCTCTTTACTTTTCTGCTGTAATTTAGTTTGTTTTTCTTTTACCAACCCTGTTGCCCCTATACATTTTGCATGAAACGGTGAGGACACTGTTTAACTTAGGTTTGGGGGTGTGGCAGGATCTGCCAAGGAAATAGTTAACCTAAGTGCAGTAGAATCAAGTGAGTAAGATAGAAATGGAGCCATGTTCACTTAAGAATTATAAAAAATTGAGAAATTTAAAAATTTTGTAAACCTTTAGGCATTACAAGCTTTTAAATTTTAACTTTTTCATAATGTGAACACCAAGAAAACTCACTTGTATCAGTACTTAGTGAATCATTAAAGAGAGAAAAAGGTAAGGACATGCCTAAGAGTTCAATGGAAGCCCATAACTAGTGAGATTTTGGCCTACAAATTTTTTTTTTCCTTCCTTTGAGGAGTGACTGAGGCAATTCTTTTAGCTAATGCTCTCACTAGAAGTTAGGCACCACCAAGTTGAAACAACTGACAGTACTCATAACACCTAGAAAAGGATCAAGGCCTCTCTTGAACAGTTTGAGCTTAAACAGACCAAACCCTAATCAACTGCCCTTGTGCACACACCTTTTGAGCCTTAATTTTTAATTTTCTTCAAAATACACCTAAGTACTTGTACCTGAACCTATGGACCTGATTCAAACCTACCCTCACTCTGAGAATTCAGAAGGTAAAGGAGAAGGAGCTGAAGATGGACAAGATAGGATCAGCATTGGGTGAATGGTAAAGAGATATCTAAAGCTTAGCAGTGTAGCAACTGAGAAAAGAGGTAACAAGTCATTAAAAAAAAATGCATCCAAAAGAAAGAAAAACAATAATGAAGAGAAATAAGAGAGGAGTCAAGAGTAGAAGTTCATTGGAAAAATCGAAAACAAGAGGAGAAGCTGGCCACTTCAAGTCTGAAGAATTTTAGAGAAAATGAAAGGTGTTGAACTAAAGAAGGTGAAGTCATGAATCACCTCCTTCACCTACTGATTTTTCAATTTTGAATCCCTTTTCAACCTTCCATTCTTTATAACCTACCCTATAAGCCACATTACAACCCAGTCAAAAGACCCTATGATCTAAAGTTGAATGAGCTGTCATATTGAGACAAAGAGTTATCCAATCTATGGTGAGGATTAGCCAATGATGCCAGAACTTAGGTGCTTTGCCTATGCTCATGCTTACAGACCCATTTGGGGCCTGTAACTGCTCTTGAGCTTGAGAGAAAATGAAAACCCTCAAAGTTTCTTGTGGGAGTCTGCCCTGGTGAGCATTGGGTCTGAGGTTTAATATATTGGGCATGGCCTATAACCTAATTTTTAAAATAATGATGAGCTCAGTACTGACCTACATGTGATGTTTTCCCTGGCTGTGAGCTAATTGGAAATGATATGCATCTATGCAAAAGTTGTAGTGATTAAATGTCTGTGCATATCATATGTTCAAATTCCTCACATTTTTGTTGAATCAAAGGTGAACTGATGCTTTGTTTCTTGACAGCTGACTTGATAATTTTGCACTTTTGTTAACTATTTTATTGAGAAGTTTGTGGGTATCCTACACTCTTTACTTGTTACCCCGATGGCTAACCAACCTTCCTCTTGGAGTCTCTTTCAACATAATGCTACAAAAAAATTGGGCTGAGATCTATAATATATTGCCCCTACTATGAAGGATGAACCTATTGCTCTGTGCACAAAGGCAGAGCTTGAAGATGAAGCGGCCATATGGGCAAATTCCCTTATCGGATATGTCATTGGCTTAAATCCGAGCACATATGGCCTCAAAATTGTTGTGGATAGGAATTGGCGCTGTCAAGGGGGGGTTGAGGTTCTCCCAATCAGTAATGGGTTCTACCTCTTCAAGCTCTCTAATGCTGATGATCGGAATAGAATTCTCGAAGGCGAACCTTGGTCAATTGCTGGGCGGCCTTTAATTTTGTGGAAATGGACTGCGGACCTGCACCCTTAGAAGGAACTGCTCTCAACTATCCCGATTTGGATCCGATTTCCTAACCTTCACCTGCATATTTGGTCCTCCAAAACTCTTAGTCGTCTAGCGAGTATCACTGGGAAACCGATCTCTATAGATGGTAGTACACTCTCAAGATCCAGAATGGACTATGCTCGAAATTGAGTGGAGATAAACCTTGACTACACATTTCCTGATTCGGTTTTGGTACAAGTTGAAAATGGCATTTCTTTCAGACAAGAGGTAGAATACGAGTGGAAACCTGAAGCTTGCCCGTATTCACTCATTCGGGCACTCTCCCAAGGAATGTGCCTTGCGGGATGTCAGTACGAAGCAGCAGCCTTTGCTACAAACTAACTCGGCAGCCAACTGCACCACGGCTACCAAGGACCATACTGTTGCTTCAACAACCAGATCCCTAGAAATCACCTCACAAATTCCCTCCTCAAAACCTTGCAACTCTTCAATGGAATCTGAACCCTTGCCTGCTGATTCTGCCATTCAGCTACTCCCTCCTTTGCCGACCCAACAACCAAGCAAAACTAATTTTCCCATTTCAGCCAAGCCTCTACCCCTTAGTGCTCCAGTAGGCGACCTGCCTGCAACCTCAACCTGCAGAACAACCACTAAGATTTCAACCCTTAAAACTAAGCATACAAAAAAGGGCACAAAATAAGATTGCGAGCCAGAGTACTGTTGATCCGTCAACCACTACTGTCGGGAACTATCAAAACAAAGTGTAGCCATTGGATGCTACTGTTGATGTGCAAGAAGGTAGTGCCGCAAACACCAAACCAAAATCCCAATGCCAAGTCACTCAAAGTAATGACATAACCAATCAGGAGACCCCTCAAGTGGAGGTCACTAATCCCCCTAACCGTTGTGATTTGGGCCACATGGAATGTGCGGGGGCCTCTGTAGCCTTGCAAGGCAGCGGGAACTCAAAGCTTGGATTAAATCCAATAAACTCTCAATGGTTGCACTAATTGAAACCAAACTCGATGTCTCTAGCCTCCCGAGGATCAAGAGACACATCTGCCCTTCTTGGACCTTGTTTGGCAACGGCACTCCTAATCTCAAATGCAGGATCGTTCTTTTCTGGAATGAAGCTGATGTTTCGATCCAAATTCTGTCACATGATGCCCAATTTGTCCACTGCCTTGTTCAGCTTCCTTCTCTGGGTCATGAGTTCTTGTTTACTGCTGTCTACAGAGAAAATGTGGCCAGCTGAAGAACTCATCTTTTGGACCAGCTTTCACACATTAATAGCATCAGCAACCTCCCTTGGATACTTTCTGGTGATTGGAACATAGTCAGGTATTCTTCTGAAAAGATTGGGGGAAGGCCGGTTCCCCCCAGACTCCTTGATGAATTTAATTCATTCATAGACATGTGCAGCCTCAATGATATCAGATCTACCGGGCATCATCTCACTTGAAACAACAAGAGCTGCTCTGGTGATCATCGGATTGCTGCTAAGTTGGATCGCACTTTGGTCAATGGATTCAGAAATTCTCTTCCTCTAATGCCATGATCTTGCTGGCCAGTCTTTCTGACCACATCCCTATTGTCATTCGCCTTGCCAGCCCCATTGACCATGGCCCAAAGCCCTTTAAATTCTTCTCTATGTGTATCAGCCATCACTCCTTCCAAAGCCTAATTTTCGATTGCTGGGCTATTTGAGTCAAAGGGAACCTGCTTTTTCAACTTGCTGAAAAGCTTCGGCACACGAAGAGAGGTCTAAAAATTTGGAATCGAGATGTTTTTGGCTCCATTCATGAGTCCAAGAATACTGCGCAACACAATCTCAATCTCATCCAAACGGAGCTGCAAAGCCGGCCATTCAATACCTATCTCATCGATGCTGAAAAAGAGGCTACCTCTAATCTTCGCCGTATCCTTTCCACTGAAGAAGCATTTACCAATGATAAATCTAGAGCACTGTGGAAAAAATTGGGTGATTCCAACACAAAATATTTCTATGCAGAAATGTCTTCTCGGAGACATGTCAATACCTTCAGCAGTATAAATCTTTCGAATAGCTCCACTAGCCAAAATCAGCAGGTCATTGATGCTGAAGCAGTGCTCTATTTTAAAGATCTCCTAAACAAACCAAGGGGCAGCTCAACTAATATCACTATTGATGTCCAATTTGATGCCCGACTATCTGATGTTGATTGGGGTATTTTATCTTCTATGGTTACTCCTGCTGAGATTCAAAAGGTTGTTTTTGCTCTCCATCCTAATAAAGCTCCTAGGCCGGATGGGTTCATTGGCGCTTTCTTTCAAAAGTGCTGGGATATTGTTGGCAGTGATGTGGTGAATGCCATCGCCCATTTCTTCCATTGCAAGCATCTCCTTAGATCCATCAACAACACGTTTATTGCCATAGTTCCAAAGTGTGTGAACGCCGCCGAGTTTGAGGATTTTAGACCAATTTCCCTATGCAACTTTGTTTACAAAGTCATCTCTAAGATCCTTGCCACTAGAATCCAGCCTCTCATGCCTAGACTCATCAACCCTGCTCAATCTGCTTTTATCAAGGGGAGAACCATTCACGATGACATTCTCCTTTGCCAAGCTCTCATTCATGACTTTCACACTATAAGGGGGAAGCCAAGAATGACAATCAAAATTGATTTCAAGAAAGCTTTCGATAGTGTTCGATGGGAATATCTCATATATTGCCTTCACCAATTCGGGTTCCCAACCATTTTTATTGAATGGATCATTGAATGCATAGCTACTCCTTCCTTTTCGGTCCTTGTCAATGGCAGCCCCAAAGGATTCTTCAATAGCTCTTCTGGTCTTAGGCAAGGGGATCCAATTTCACCCCTCCTATTCACCATTGCTCAAGGGATTTTCGATCCTCTTATTGCAGGAATGTGGCTCCCGGAATATCTCTCATTGGCTCCCTGCTCCTCTCAATGTACATCACCTTTTATTCGCAGATGATCTCATGATATTTGAAGCTGCCAATGCTCATAATGCAAGGAAAATCAGGCAGTTGCTCTCTTTATGGCCAGAAATCGGGGCTCCACTATAACACTCTCAAGTCCAAGGTTTTCTTTAGTAGTGCAACTCGCCGCTCAAATCTCTTGGCTGGCCACCTCGGCATGGAGAAAGGTTCCCTCCTTTGTAAGTACTTGGGGCTCCCCCTCATCAGCTCCCTTCTAACTGCCTCAGATTGCAACCCCATGGTGGACAAAATTCGTTCAAAACTTAGCTCTTGGAAGACAAGGAATTTATCTCACGCTAGAAGATTGGAGCTAATTAGATCCACTCTTACTATTCAATCAAAGCAACAGAGAGAGTGAGAGATCTTACCAACTTGTAGCTAGGGTTCCACTTCAAATATTGCATAAAGGTTCAAAACTCCCAAACCTAGCTCAAAGTGACCAGGAGGTGATGGGGAGTAAAATGGTAGGAGGAAACTGTTTGAGGTGGAGTGGATTAGGCTGTAAAGAAGAAAGAAGGGGGAGAGAAGCTCGGTCTTGCTCAATGGAGGCTAGGGCAAAGAGATGAAATGAAGAAAATGAAGAAAATCGCAGGGTTTATAAGGCTGATCTCGTGCCACGCACAACTGTCTCTAGGTTCTTGTGAAGTAGATTTCTCGCGCACTTATGAATTCAATCTCGCGAGAAGTGTTGTCGCGAAGAAGAACAGAGCCTCGCGAAGTATTCGCGGGGCTGATTTGAAGCCAAGGTGTGCGAGATGCCTCTTTCATCTTTCGCGCAGCTGCGTTGTCTAACATCGCGAGACTCATACATGTAGAGCATCAAGTGCTTTGCGAGGTTGGTAGAAGTGCAGGCTTCAGAATTTTACCTCGCGAGGAACAACACACATGACTCAAAATTTTTGCACAGCTTGATGTCGCGAAGAAGAGATAACCTCCCGAGGCTCATATGCAATTATTCTTCAGATGTTTAGCTCACGAGGCTCTCGTGAGGTAACATAGGTCATTTCAGAGCCTCACGAGAAAGACAAGAATTGACTCGCGAATGTGTAATTTAGGCCTTTTAGCCAAGCGAGAAAGCAACTTTTAACCCTTTGTCTCAGTGTTGCACATTGGCCAGTGCATCCATACTGTGTTGCACCAACCCCTTCACATGTACTCCATTTTATGCATCAGCACCAACCCCCTTCACATGTACTCCATTTTATCATTATAATTATATGCCCATTATCAATATCTGTACATCAAAAATATAGAATTCTAAAGAGAGTCTTTCAGATCAAATTTATGAAATTTATTATAAGAGCACCTCAACCATAGCAGCAACAGACATGCACATCAACATCAAGCTCATGCACCCTAAATTCAGATGACCAATATACACATATACTTAAGACAGAATAAAACAAAACAGACAAATCAACATCACACTAAAAACAGTAATTGACAGATTTCTAAGCAAGTTAAAATAAAATACACAGTTAACACATGGTACACATTTTACAAAGCTGTGAATCACTGAGCAGTGGGAGGTTCATGTAGGTGAATGGTCTGAGGAGGCTCCACTAAATTTTCTGCACAAATTTTTAACCTTTGACCATTCACTTTCATGATCTTCCCAGACATAGGATCCAAGATCTCCACAACACCAGATGGGGAGGCATGAATGACAGTGTAAGGTCCATCCCATCTGGCTTTTAACTTCCCTGGAAAATTTTTTAGTTTAGAGTTAAAAAGCCAAACCTTAGTACCAGCATTGAAGTCCTTTCTCATTAGCTTCTTGTCAAAGAATGTCTTTGATTTCTCCTTGTATATTCTGACATTTGAATAGGCTTCCAGCCTCAGCTCATCAAGCTCTACCAGTTACAATTTCCTGTGAGAATCAGTAATTGTTAGATCAAAATTCAGTATTTTGATAGCCTAATAGGCTCTGTGCTCTAACTCTACTGGTAGGTGGCAGGCCTTGCCATAAACCATCCTAAATGGAGACATGCCAATAGGGGTCTTATAGGCAGTCCTATAAGCCCACAAAGCATCATTCAACTTTTATGTCCAATCTTTTCTATCTGTTTTCATAATCTTTTCCAACATATGCTTGATCTCCCTATTTGAAAATTTTAACTTGCCCACTGGTTTGTGGGTGGTAGGGAGTTACAATTCTGTGTGTAACAGAATACTTTCTGAGGAGACTCTCAAATGGCTTGTTACAAAAATGACTCCCCCCATCACTAATAATAGCTCTGGGGTGCCAAATCTGGAGAAGATATTATCCTTTAAAAACTTCAGGACAACTGTGTGGTCATTTGACCTTGTGACAATGGCTTTCACCCATTTGGACACATAGTCCACTGCCACATGTATTAAGTTAAAACCCATAGATGGAGGAAAGGGACCTATCAAATCAATCTCCCAGATGTCAAAGAGGTCTACCACAAGGATAGGCTGCAATGGCATAGAATCTTTCTTGGAAATGCCCCCCAGCCTTTGACATCTCTCACAGGCTTTACAATGCATGTGTGCATCTCTGAATAAAAAATGCCAATAAAAACCACATTGCAATACTTTTGCTGCAGTCTTTTTACCACTAAAGTGACGTCCATAGGCTTGTTCATGGCACATAGAAAAAATGCTGTAGAACTCACTTTCAGGTACACATCTCCTAACCACTTGATCTGCACAATGCTTATATAGGTATGGTTCCTCCCACAAAAAATGTTTGACCTGAGAGAAATAGGTCTTTGTCTATCTTAGACCAGTGAGGGAGAATCCTACCCATAAGAAAATTGACAATGTGTGCAAACTAGGACACACTAGACTGCATAGCAAACAACTGCTCATCAGGGAATAATTTATTGACAGGTGTTGCTGCACATTCTTCTAAAATAATTTAAGAGAGGTGGTCAGACACCACATTCTCAACTCCATTTTTATATGATTGACAAATCCCTTTATTTTGCCCTTGCTGATCCACAGCAGGGGTTGCATTTCTTAGTGCTTCAACAACTACATTTCTTTCATTTTCACTCTCTAAGACCTCAATTTCTCTGCCACTAAATTACCAACCACCCTACCACTCCTTAGGATAGTGATTGTATTAGCCTCCTCATGGGTAGGGGATATTTCTCAAATCATTTACTGCCTTTTAAGGTAGCCAAGGGCTGACTAGGCAACCTTCCCTCCTCTCTTTTGTTCAAAGCATTATAAATTTGACCTAACTGGTCTATTTTTTTAATGCTTTACCCATGAGAGTTCATAGTTTAGACCAAGTTCCCCAAATTGTGCATAGATGTCAGCATTTGCTCTTCAAAGGAAGAGAATCTAGGCTACTGTGGGGGCAAGACCAACTGATTGGGCTGTGGGGCAGGCAACTGAAAATTCTACCTTGGTGGGTATCCTTGGTTAAACTGGTGCTGAGGTATATATGGAGATGCCAATTGCTGCTGGGGCTAAGGATATGTATCTTGTCTCTACCCCAAATTTGGGTGGTTTCTCCATATGTGCCCAACAGGTTGCTGCCCATATGCTTGGGCAGCATTAGCATGCTCCATAACTAAATAAGGGAATTTGATTGGCTGATGGATAATCTTGAAGTGAATGTGTGGGAGATTGGCATATCAAACATGCCTCTTCCACCTGTATAACCATCTTAGCTGCATCACATTCATCAATTTGTCAAACTTTAAACTCATATTGTCCACCTTCCTTTCCAAATCACTTTGCACCTTAACTTCATACATTCCACCTCTAGGGGTGGACTCTTTCACCAATTTAGCTAGGGTCTAGCTATCACTGCGAGATAGCGACTCCCGTTGTATGGAATTTCCCCTATGATATCAAATAACTCTCAAGCCTCATCAGCTGTCTTGTGGAGGTAACTACCACCACATGAGGCATTCACCATATCCCTACTCTTGGGATAAATTCCTTGGTAAAAGACTGTACCAATTGCCACTGTGAAATTTGATGGTAGGGGCATTGTTTTAACATCTCTTGAAATCTCTCCCATGCCTCATTAAAATCTTCAGTTGAGGACTGAGTGAATGATAATATGTTTGTCCTCATCTGACTAGTTTTATTCTTGGGAAAGAATATAGCCAGAAATTGGCTTTGGAGGTTACTCCATGTCTGAATGCTATTGGCTGGGAGCTTAGAGAGTCAAGTGCTGGCTTTGTCCTTTAGGGAAAAAGGAAAAACCCTCAGTTTGGTGGCTTCAGGTCCCAGGCTAGTAATATTGAAAGTGGTGTAAAGTGCCAAAAATGTGCTTGTAAGGATCTTCCTTACTGAGCCCATGAAAATATGGCAGCATGTTAATGGTGGAGGACTTGATTTCATAATTTCCCTCAACTGAGAGGAATTGTATGTAAAAGAGAGATTGTAATACCCAAGTGCGTTGTATTCCTTCAGAGTTCTTTGCTCTCAGCCATAGCAGCTTGCTCAGATTCAACAGTAGGGGCTGGTGTATTATTTCTCAGTCTAAGGACCCTTTCAACCTCAGGGTCTAGAGGTTCCAAGTCAGGGTTAAGGGACCTTCTATCAAACATACATACACAAAGTCAGCAGGTAAAGAAAATGCTCACAACACACAAAAAATTACAATTAACAAATTTACAACTAAACTATTAACAGGGAATTCAATACCAATGGATTAAGTTTTAGGGTAAAAGAAGTGCAAACAGAGCTAGCTAAACTCTAGCTATAGCTCTAGCTTTTCCTTGCTATTGTTGTCCAAGTCTGCAAAATTTCCACAAAAATCAGTAGTACTTTTTATTCTATTTAAGACACAGCTACAAAGAATTTTCTAAACTGAAATATAATGCAACTCAGGTCTACTAAAAAGATCAATATCCCCGGCAACTTGTTGAAAGGTTTTTGCTACTTTTTTTATTATAAAAATGATAAAGATAAAATAAATGAAGTAAAATAAAATGAAATAAAATGGGAAATGAATACAGCACAAAACCAAATCACAGCCCTACAAGAATCTAGGGTCTGTTGTAGCAAGTTTTAAGTAAGAGTTTGTCCCACAGAGAAATTAATCTAGAACCCAAAATGGGCTATAATAGTAGGCCTTCAGATCTAGCTACAGATCTGACAATCCTAAAGAAAGGGAGTTGGGTGTCACAATTATACTAAATTACCTACTAAAAGAAAAGAAATAAAGTACAGTCATATCCTAAAAAAGGGTTATGAAGAAAGTGGTGATGGTGTGTTAAAATTAAGATAAAATTAAGATAAATCAGTTTTGTACCTCAGATCTAGATCTGCTTCTGCAGGAATCCTTGCTGATGTGCTATCAAAAATCTCAGCAAGGAAGGAGAATCCAATTCACTCTTGTGATTCAACCTAGTCCCTTAAGGCTATAACCTACCCACTTCAATGGTCACAGACTATCCAAAAAGAAAGATCAAAGCACATGAAGAAAATTAGAAAACCAATCTAATGAAATGGAGTAGGTTGATCTTAAGGCTATAACCTGTCCACTTAAATAGTCACAGATGATCCAATAGATGTCCTCCACCCAACTGATCAAATCAGAACATTAAAACTATTATAGATACTATGTTTGCCAGGCTACAAGCTCCCTTGATCTATTACAGATCTGGCAGGCATTCATAGGAACAAACAGTTCTTGAAAAACTAGTGAAACCACAGTTGTTCAAGGGCTATCTGGGAACTTAAATGCAGCTGGTCATTGCAACAGAAGGTCTACAATGACCCAGCTCACAAGTCTGCAATCACTATAGAGAAAATAGATCTAACATCTGATATTGGTCAAGTAAAACAGAGGGGAGCTACTTCCTGTAACAATCTCTCACAAGGCTACATGCTCAAGTGCATAGGAGAAGAATCCTTCTCAGTTCTGTGGCTTGGAATCACCCTAGGGCTATAGTCTGTCCACTTAAATGGTCACAGGCTATCCATAGAGATTATTCTCATCACAGGGATCTGAGAAGGAATATATAAACTGTTGCTGCCACCATGGTCCCAAGGCTACAAGCTAAAGCTTCCATGAGCATTTCAATCAGCTCAAATCCTAAATGCATGCATAGAATGAACAAAACTATGGGCAAATAGAAAATTAACAGATTGAATGTATAATTAGAACACAATTCCATTGATCACAAATATTTACAATGCAATTTCTCAAGGCAGCAGCCTTGTACATAACAGCCCTTCACAAAATTCTAATGTTTATATGACCCATTATAAAACTAAATAAAACTATACCTAACTACTTAGAACGAATTTAGCCAGCAAGTGCTGAGCTAAGAGAGAAGGAAAAATAGAAACAGAAGTGATAAAACTCTAACCCTAATTTGCTTGATCTCACAGCCGATACAGGTTGTTGAAGGAGAGATCCCCATTCTAAGTTACAAGTATAGCTTATATACTCAGTTCTAATGCCTTGGCCAACAAAAGAGTAAACCCTAATTTTTCTAGTAGATTTGACACTGTTACAACCCTTGGATGCCTTGGAATGTGTGCCTCGAGATTTGACCCTCGGGATGCATGCCCTAGACCTGAGGAAATCCCTAAAAGGTCCTTAGAGTTAAAACTGAGAAGTGGAGAGCCTGAGCTTTGCAAGGCTGCCTTCTGCATATTAATTTTGTCGTGCAGTTACTTTTTACTCTTTAGTTCCTTCGTGCAGCTTGCAGAGTCCTCGCAAGGTAAGAATTAGCTTGGAAGTTTGTTCACTCGAACAGGTGGACGTCGCATTATCGCGCAACTACTCTGGCTTTGAATGCACTCGTGCGAAAGAGTTTACAGTGCTTGGGTTGCTCACGCAGTAGAGCTTCAGAATCTCCTGTCGTGAGGTACTCGCACAGATGCCTTTACATCTCGCTCGGCAAAGGGTTGAGCTTCCAAATGTGCAAGAGCTATGCGAGAGAACTTTTGGACCTCTCTTTCTTCCTGTGGCTTGGAGTTCCCAAAAATGCCCCTACTATACATTGGTATTTTCAGCTGCATACCTAAAATAATTGCTGTAAATAAATTACACCCAAGCTGCTGTGGATACCCAAATTAAACTCTCAATCCTATTGGCTGGCTTGGTACCCAAAATAGCCCTGTTGCTATTATTACCAAACAGCCCTCAAATGGAAAAATGCTCAATGCAATGGCTGCAAAGTACATCAACAGGTTGATGGTTGAAACTTAATGGGGTCCAAGCTGGATGAGTTGCAGAAATGAAGTCTAAAATGCATCTTAAGAGGTTGAGATTAATAAATCTGCAGCTTCAGCAGTGCGGAGGAGAAGATGAAAATAAGGGCATGGAGCACCTTCTCGACAGGTTGGAGGTTAGAGGCTTAAAAGATAGCAGCTCCAGGTATCCTTTCATGAGGATGGGAGTTGTTTTCGAGAGGATGAAGCAGCTGTTGAAGTGTGCACTATCCACTCGAGAGGTTGCCTGATGGTGTAGAGGAAGATGTCGACAGGTTGGTTTTATCATGGAAGCTCCATTTGAGTGGATGCTGAAATGGTGGCTTATCCATTCGAGAGGTTGGATGAAGGTAAGGCTGAAGCTCGAGAGGTACTGAAGAGGATAGGGGCTGTTGTCGACAGGTTGGAAGAATTGTGCACTTCCATTCGATAGGATTGCTGAGTGGAGCTGCAAGTGCTCGATAGGTATTGAAGCTTGCAAGCTAAAACTCGATAGGTTGAAGGCTTGAAGGCTACACTCTTCGATAGGATGGAGGAGAGGATGTCGCCAGGTTTAAACTTCAAATGGTCAACAGGTTTAATCATCCATTTGTGGAGTTGGCTTCAGCAGCTTATGCACTTCGTGTGGTTGGGTTTCAGTCTTCTCGACAAGTTTGGCTTCAGCTATATTCAGCTTGTTGGTTGTCAGGTTGGAGGACTGCTGCTGGGCTCTACTCGACAGGTCCTAAAAACAAACTTGACAGGCTGCTAAAAAGTCTTCATCTGTTCAATAGGTTCTGGGAGGATTGCTGTAGCTCAGCTTGCTGAAGTCGGCAGGATGCTATAGGTAAGGCTTATCCTTTCGATGGGTTGTGGGAGGTTGCTGATGCTGCAAATTTAGAACTCGATAGGTTGACTGGTGTACTTGCAACTCGAGAGGATGAAGGCTGCACTTGTTTTATGCCTTCGACAGGTTGAGAACTTGGAGTGCTCAAGAGGATGGAAGGTTGGAATGCTGCTGAAAGTTGACAAGATGCTGAAGTTGTACAAGATCCTCTCAAGAGGATGGCTGTAGGTTCAAGTGCACTTTGATAGCTGTTTCAGTAATGCTCCTTTCAGCCATTCGAGAAGTTCTAAAGTTGAACTCTTGCTTGGGGATCTTGACAGGTGTGCTGAATATCTTAGTGTTTTCAAAGCTTGTACAGCTGAAATGCTTTGAGTTCATCTAGAATGTAAGCTGCAATGGACACAGAGCTGAAGCTCAGAGAGTGCTTAGGCTGAAGCTATATTGCCGCTGCAAGGGCTTGAGCTGCTGCTACCACTGCTATGTAGCTGCTATAAAGTGTAGCTTCTTCATGAGTGTGCACACAGTTGGTGTGAGTGCAATTGCTCATTGCTGGTTCAGCTTGGGTCAATGCTTGCCCTTATGGGTGCCGCTGCTGTGATGTGTTCCTCCTCACTGAAAACCTCCACTGCTGCAGCTTACTTTCCAAAGTGTGCGCTGAATGGGCCGCTAATGTGCAGATGAGGTGCAGCAGGCTATTGCAACTGCTGAAGCTTTTAGATGGCTGTTGTTCAGCAACAAGCCATAGCATCACTCCTTTCATCTCTCTCTCTCTCTCTCTTAGCTCTTGAATGTTTCCAAACTCCTCTTATTAGCACTTCTTAACTGGATTTTTGCTCTATGCTGAATTTTATTCCAAAATTGTAAAACATATTTAAAAGCAATTATTAGCAAAATCCAAGTTTAAAGGCTATAAAAATTGTATAAATCTATGATTAACACTTTCTAATTTTTAATTCTTCTAGTCCTAGTTCTTAGTTCTAATTCTGAGCTCTACATCATTAGTAGAGACTTTAGGTTTTCAAGCTTTTAATTCTAGATCCTAGATTTTAAATCTCTTTAGTCCTTAATTCTTACCTTTTTTACCTGCTTCTAGTTCTCAGGTTCTATAACCAATTCTTTTTTTAATTTTAGTTCTAGGTTTAGGTTCTAGCCTTTTATTTCTTAAATTCTAAATCTTAGATCTTAGGTCTTAAATAAATTTTTAGTTTTTCTGATTTTACTTCTTAGTTTCTAGAACCAGTCTTTAATTTCAATCCTAAATTCAGTCTTAGAATTTCCTTTTTTAGTTCTAGAATTTTAATTCTAATTTTTAACTTGATTCTCCATCTTCGATCCGTAAATCCATATCTTCAGAATAAAAATTAGTTTTTCAATCCACATTATTACTAATATAATCTCTAACTAACTGATTTGCCAAGGGGGCTTATGGAGGGTACCCGGGAAAGGGGCCGATCCTCCTTAGCATAGCAGGCCAAACCCTATTTTTTAGATTTTCAGTAAAATTAGTATATTTACTTTAATTAGAATTTTCATAGGATTAGTATAATTTTGATTAATTAGAATTTCAATAAAAGTAGTATTGCGTCATTGGTTTGGCTATTCAGGATGTGTGGGGATTGATTAATTTTTAGTAGGTTATCGGATTCATGGGTAGGTTTAGTTGGTTCGGAGATAAGTGCATTAAGCTTAGCGATGAGTTTGGTGATGGGTTGAGTTAGCGAGACTGACCTCTTCCTGAGTTAAGTGTTGATATTGGTTTAGGAATCTATTGGCTAAGTATTCGAATGTCTCGATTTTAGCTAGTGGTAAGGCAATGAACATGTCAAGGGCTTCTCCTTCTAGTGATCTCTGAAAGTAATGAATCAGGAGCCCATGGTTAGTGCGGATTGGTCGACAGTCATTATAGAATAGGGCCAAGTGATGCTTTGAGTTTTTCGTACTGTTATATTTGTTGAATTTGGGTGGTTTAAACCCTGTTGGTATAGTGACGTCGATGTCTCGACAAAATCTGTCGAATTCGAAAGATTGTTTAGAATGCTCTTTCTTAGCCATGTAGTCATCTAGAAGTTGAGGAAGTCATTTATGTTTATAGCTTTTCTAAGTGTCTCAGTAGAGGGTTGACTTCGACAAGTATAATAGAATGAGGTACGAAAGGCATGCCTGTTAGGTGTTGGAGGAGTTGGAACATGTAGAGGAGTTGGCGTCCTTTCCTCTTGTCTGCTCCTCGGAGTAACTTGTCTTTGGGACTAGAGCAATGCGTCGGCTTCTTTTCCTCCTTTCGTGAGTGCACTGACAGTGTGGCCCATAATTTGACTAGTCGTGCAGTTATGTTCGTCATCACTTTCTCAGCTATTGTTGCTGTGCTTTGTGTTTGGTGGAGTGAAGGGATATTTTTCGCTCTTACTGACCATATTTACCCGAGCACAACGCTGGGCTATCCAGGGAGACGACCTAATGTTATACTCGGGATCACTAGGGAGGCCCCATGAGGGTGGGTTGATATTATCAAAGTTTAATTTTTTTATGCCAGCCATTTTAAAATAGTTTTTTTTTTCTTTTTTTGAAAAGTTTATTTACGTGCGAGTGTGTGTAGAAAAGTAATAAAGTAAAGCAAAGAACAAAAAACTAAATTAAGTAAAGCAAGGAAAATAGAAAACCAAATTAATTAGACTGGGGCAACCTTAGCGAAAAAGAGTCCCATCGCGATCGCCAGTCTGTTGGTATGAAGTTTTTTTGAGTTCCTTTCAGTCCCCGAAAAGAGTGGTCTAATTTGATCTAAGTGTACTCTGGCAAAGGCGATGATGGAGTAATAAATTAGGGAATATTAAATTGTTGAAATTAAAGAGGCGAATATTAAATGGAAAATATCTGGATGATGCGATCGCCAGCTGCAGATGTATATCGATGCTGCAACACATCACTGATCACACTTGAAGATAAGTGAGGGCTTGTAGGTTGAACACTTTTACTGAATCAACGGCCTGCTGACATCAACAGCTATGGGTTGCCTATAGCCTAACTAGTTTGGTTTTCCTAAACCTGCTGGAGTTCTAATTGACTTGGCTTATTAGTCCTACTGGGAGTCTAGTTAAAAAAAAAGGTCTCCTATCTACTAGGAGTCTAATTAGTTTAAATATCCTAATTTTACTAGAAATCTAATTAATTAAAAAAAGGATTTTGGACCCGTTATGCTAAGGAGGATCGGCCTCATTCCCGAGTACCCTCCGTAAGCTCCCTTGGATAAATTGGTTGGTTAGGGTTTACTTTGAAAATAATATAGATTGAAAAACAAATTTTAAATTTATAAATTATGGATTTACGGATCAAAAATCGAGGATTTAGAGAATCAAGTTAAAAATTAGAACTAAAATTCTATAACTAAAATTTAGGATCTAGAACATCAAAATTGATCTAAGAATAAGAACCTACAATCTAAAACTAGAGATTTAGAACTAAAATTGAAATTCTAAGACTGAATTTAAGACTGAAATTAAGTACTGAAATTAAGGATTGGTTCTAGAAATGAAGGACTAGAATAAGAAAACTAGAAATTTAGATTAAAATCTAAGATCTAAGATCTAGAATTTAATAACTACAGGGCTAGAACTTAAATCTAGAACTAGAATTTAAAAAAGAGGAATTGATTTTAGCAGCTAAGAACTAGAACCAGAAAATTAAGAATCAAGGAATTATCTGAAGCCAAGTGCTGCAGAGGAGGAACTCGAAAATTCGATTGTTGACTACATTATGATGTAAGAATCGTGTAAATTGTGTAGAAGAAAATTGTATAGAGGAAAATTGTGTGTTGAATGGCTAGGGGGTAAAGGTCTTATTTGTAGACTTTTACTAGAAATCCTAGTGTAACTCTAATTCCTAGTTCTTCTAAAGTAATAAAGTAAAGTCCTAGAACGATAAGGGAACTGATACTATTTCTAATAAAATAAACGAATCCTATTTCCTAAAATAATATAATAAAGAGACTAATCCTAATTCAACTAGGAGTTTTGAAAAACGTCACTTTTTATGCAGCTTTCGAAAATTGAGCATAACTTCTTCGATACATGTCGGAATTGCATATTTTTTTTCTCGTTGGAAAGCTACTTCGATAAGCTTTCAAACATAATCAATTTTGTATCAATCCGACTTCATTTTATGCTTCAAAATAGGTCAAATATAAAAGTGATGGGATTGACAATTGGGAAAGGTTGGGATCATAAACTAAGGATTGAAATCTAGAACTTAAGAATTAAGAACTAAAATAAAAATTAAGAACTGAGGCCAAAATTAAGAACTAGAACCTAGAAGCTAAGAACTAGAGCTTAAAAATTTAAAACTTGAAATTTAAGAACTATAAACTAGACCCTAAGAGATTACCTGAGATCGGACGCCAAAGAGAGCCTCCAAATCCCTAAGCTTGGAAGAGAGGAGAAAATTGTGTGTTTTTGAATCGTGGTGGTGGGTCCCATTTATAGGTATTTGGTCAATTATGTGCCCTGTGGGATGCACTCAATTGGTTGGTGAATTTCAATTATGCGCCCTTTCTGGTGCGCTCAATTGAATTATGCCCTGTTTCAGGCACTCAATCACTTTGAGTTGATGACTGACTCAGTGAGTGACCGACTGGCTGGCTTGACTGGGTATCCCAGTCCTAGTCTAATTAGACTAATTGCGTGCCCTTATTAGTGCACTCAATCAATTAAGTTACTTAATTTATGTGCTTAATAGGAAATTTCAGGCGGTATAGGGAGTTAGAGACCAGGTTCGCTTAGGAACCAATTATGTGCTTGTGCTAAGGCGCATAATCCGATTACACGCTCATGTCTTAGGTAGTTTATTGAAGGGTACAAGGCCAGTCCAAAATGGACTAATTGCGCGCTAGATACAAAGAGGGCAATATGATTACGCGTGCCAATTAGGGCGCATAATCAAGATCTAAGGCGGTCCTCAGGAAGTGAAATCCTGGTCCAAGAAGGACTCATTGCACACCAACCATGGAGCGTGCAATCGAGTTACGCACGCTAGATAGGGCGTATAATTTAAGATTTTCTTGGGTTTTAGTCGAGTTCGAGCAACAGAGCTATTGTTTCAGCCTGAGCCCCGACCATGTACTATTATTTCAATGCATGGTCCCCGTGTTAGGGTTTTAAAGTCTTCAGAGAAGACTAGTCCTTTTCCAGAGATAATGGATAAGGTCAAAGGTTGACCAAATAGGTTTGTATATTCTGAGTGGCCAAAATGGGGGTGTCTACAGATGCCTCTCTTCAGCGCGTTCTTATGGAATAAGAATGTGTCGAAGAAGTAGGCACCCCTCATCTGAGGTGCCTTATCGTTTTTCTTAGAAAATCATAAATGTGAACCGAGGATGCTGACATGAGATGCTTGGCTTTCTTATCTATCAATGCAAGCTAAAATGGAGCATTCGAGGGCCCAGTGGTAGCTGTCGAAAGGTGTATTCCATGTCATGGATGCGAGTGACATTCTGCAGTATATCGTGATGTGCTCCTAATAGCAGTCAATGGGGGAAAAGAGGCATAACCTAATCCGTGGGTGCAAGAGGTATCCCACTGCCTATCGCGAATTGCTGCGAGGGGGTAGCCAAACGGTAGGAGAGTCGATATCCTGATCTACAGGTGCTAGTGGCAATCCAACAGAGGGATATCCGACATAGTCGAGGTACAGGGGGTGTCCTACGAATGTCCAAAGATAAGGTCCAGAGACCGATAATAAGATGAAATATCATGTAATGGCGATGGCTTTCGCAAGTCATGTCAAATCGGGCGCGTCATTGCTCACACCAATGTGCACCAGGCATCCCTTTCCAATGGACATTAATGATTTCTCAGGGTTGAATATACTTAATGTTTGATTTCCCAGGGGAAAGAACGGATTGGAGTGGTGAGCAATGAAAGTTTGACAGATAGGAGTTCATTATTATTATTATTATTTTTTTTTTTTTAATTTGGGAATTTAACTTAAGATCAATTCAGTTGTAAATCTTCAAAAAATGTGACTCCCAAGATATCACTGAGCAGATCCACCGGTACGGGATTTGTGGACCCGACCGTTTGCGTGATTGTCAAGACGACACTTGGTATGCCAGATGCTCCGTCTAACCTTCTCGTGAATACTGATGATTATTTCTTATGGGAGGACTACAATGATTCACGGATAGAGAGAGACAGGTTTTGAAAACATTTGACTTAATATTATTTAACTATATTTTAAAAGAAATATCAAGTCTAAAGGGGGGTGATAATGCTTACCTGATTTATTGCCTGCTGGGGCTTTTTGTATGCGATGGGAGTTGCTGGTTGTCGCAGTGGCGCCACAATGGGACATAAGAGGGTTTCCTCTCTTTTCCTTGATTTTTGCTGTAGCAGAATCTAATGGTCACCATTGTGATGGAATGTTTTAGGGAGGTGAGGTTCATGATGGGACATGGCAGCCCTCCTTATGGTTGTGTATTACAGTTAGTCCCGTCGATTGTAATTGTAATGGGACCTAAGAGGAACTCTGAGGAGATGTTCGCGCTGGAACGTGGTATTTGATGGGTGCAAAAGGATGTCGGAGAGTTTCCTCTCTTCTTTTGATTTTTGTAATGGTAGGGGCTCGCTAATTATCATGGGATGGGACGGTGGAGGGTCTATCCTCCTCAGCTGCATGTGAGCGTGTGTTTCGGTTGCGGTGGAGTCTGGTGATTGCTGCGCAACAAGGGATTTGGGAAGTGGCCTCTCTACTTTTGCGATGGGACATTGGTTGAGCCTTCCCTTTTGTTGGCTATGCAAAGTTATGCGATGGATTTCGGGGAGGCATGGTTTGCGATGGGATTTCGAAGGTTCGGCTCTCTGCGATGGGACATTGACTGAGCCTTTCCTTCTTGATTGTGCATCGTGATGGGATGTGTCCAAGCGTCTTGGGTAGTAATGGTGCGATGAGACAAGTTTGTGATGGGATCAAGTTGTAGTTGCATCGCGATGGGGCATGTGTATGAGTGTGTACAGGGTCTGGTCTGATGATCCCTTCGTTGCTTCGATGTTGTGATGGGATAGTGATAGTGTTTCTTTCTTTGGTAGATCTTGGTTATGCAATGGATTTAAATTAGTTTGAATGGTGTCTGGGATTGTGACGGGATTTGACTTTGGTCCTGGTGGTATAATAGGATTTTCAGGAGGCTCATTCCTAACTCTTCGTGATAAGATATCGGGTCGAGCCTTCCTTTGGTCGCGTTGGTGTGTTGTGTGGTGAATTTTATCATCGCGGTGGGACATAGGTGTAGTCAATGGCTCTCTCTCTCTCTGAACGACCTATGAGGCTACGCGATGGGATGGAGGAGAAAGAGGGATTTTGATCGAGATGGGATAAAGGGGGTGTGAGGATGCACAATCTATTTGAAATGTGGTCGTAGCTGAGTATTGCGTGTAGGGTACTGAGTGTTCAACTAAATTGTGAGGTGGGCTATGTGTGTGTGATATGAGATTAGAGAGGTTATTCAGCGTTAGTGCGTCTGCGTTTAATATCATTATGTGCTCTGTTAGAAACGACGACATTTCTTTACCTCACAAATGTAATGTGCCCACATTCAATAAATACGACGGCATGGGCAACCCCATAGCCCATCTAAAGTCGTACTGTGGAGATATGTGCTAATATGGAGGAGATGAGAGTTTGCACATAAAAGTTTTTCAAAAGAGCCTTATAGGTCCGGTCTTGAGATGGTTCGCGTCCATTGAACCATCTATGCTCAAAATATGAAAAGTTTTCACCCACCTATTTCAAGAGCAATATGTCTATAACATCAACATAGAGCCGCGTAAGTCTGATCTAGCCCACTTGAAACAAAAGTCCGATGAATCATTCAGTGAATACCTTGGAAGGTGGAGGGCCCTAGCAACCCAAGCGAGAAATCGAATATCCGATGATGAGCAAATTGAGATGATCTCGAAAATCACCCTTCCAATCTTCTTGGATTTTCTGGTATACCATCAACAATCCAATTTTACTGACTTGGCGAGAAATGCCAACCATTGTTAGGACACAATTAAAGAGGGACAAATGATCAAGAATGTGTCCAGTAGGGCCAGTGGAGTCCAAAAATTAACCGAGCAGAGAAATAAGAGAAGAACTGGGGCAGATGTTCAAACTATAATGAACACACAATCGAACACCAGCATGATACCCTTTCGATTTGCAGCAGCACAGCCAACACCAGCACCAATAAATCTAGCTCAAAGGTAGAACAATGTCCCTTGGGGGCAAATGACCCCTGAGCAGAGAAGGGCACGATATAACCGAGTGTTTACTCCCTTGGGACAATCCTTGAATGTCCTTTTGCCCCTATAGGTTGAAAAGAGTTTGGTCACCGTACTCCAGCCGCGACCTTCATGAAATCCAATGCTAAGAAATTATGACCCTAATATGCACTGTAGTTTTCACCAGGGACCAGGTCACCCAACCAATCAATGCTTTCCATTAAAGCATGCAATCTAGGACCTTATTGAGGTGGGAAAGATCATTCCCCCAACACCTCCCCAAGCCAATCTCCACACTAACATTCATCAGGTGCTGCTACCGCCACACCCGCAGGGAGAAATGGGCCCAAGGGCCACCATCAATATGCTAGAGGAAGCAACGGAAGAGGTCGACACCCCTCAGAATATATTGCCACAAGGGAAAGCTACCAAATACTAGGGCAGTGGAATCAAGGAGGTGAAACCATCAGGATAGTTGAGCCTTTGAACTTAGCAGATTATCTCCTAAGCCCAACACCTCAAGCAACCCCTCTAGATTTGAGGTTGTATTTTCCCACACCCACGCTCGCTTACCATATGTAGCCTAATTTTACCCCACCTCCGCAGTACCAATCGTATCCGGCACCAACCCCCGTAAATTACATGGTGTCCAATTTTACCCCACCTTCAAAATCAACTCCAACCTCCTACAATTGGCCCAACTTTGCTATACCCCCAATCAATCCACCTCCAGTACCAACCCAATATAGTTGGATAAATTTTGCCACATCATCATAAGTCTAGCAGCCTCCTGTACCAGTCAACCACATTTGGCCCAACACTGTCAGACTAGCCCCGCCAATTCAATCATACCCGACATTACCATCCATCCTATTTTAAATTTCAGGACCAACATATGATCCCCATCAGGTCCCACTCAATTATAATCAGACGGACATTAATGATGGCAGCAACAGGGAAGGGAGTTGAGTTCATAACCCGGTCGGGCAGAATCTCCAAACAGCCTGAGGTATCGATACTAACCCAAGTAGAAGAGAGAAGGGAACTTGTAGTGGTGCACCCTATGGAGAAAATGAGCCGAGAACACGCGTTAGAAACACAACTCAAAAGAATGCCGACTCACATCACCATTTGGGACCTATTGATGACGTCCCCGATCCACTTCCAAGCCCTAATGGGGGCATTGAAAGAAGTGCACGTATCCGACAAGGTCTCGCTAGATGAAGTGGGGCAAATGATCAGATTGGTATTGGCTCCCAATGCCATCTCTTTCTTAGACGTCAATTTTTCAAGTGAAGGAAGCAATAATTCTAAACCCCTCAATATCACAGTGGAAATGAAAATATGATGATCCCTTTCGTGCTGGTAGACAACGGATCGACACTGAATATATGCTCCCTCAAAACTGCAACCAAGATAGGGGTTGATCCCTCCACATTCAGGCCAACCAGAACAAGTGCAAGAGGGTTTGATAATACCAAGAGGGAGGTGATAAGAGAAGTCGATCTTGAGCTTACCATTGGGCCAATGACCATCTCAATCCCATTCCAAATCATGGACATCAAGTCTTCCTTCAACCTGCTACTAGGATGCTCATGGCTACACGAAATCAAGGCAGTACCGTCTACTCTACACCAACAGCTCAAATTCATCTTCGAAGATAGAGTTGTATTTATTATGGAACAAGGGAGAGAGGAAAGAGAGAAAATGACCCATGACATCGAGAATCTCACAGTGCTGAATGTGTCGCACACAGTCGAAGACACAAATCTCCACAACTTTCAATATGAGGTGTCAATGGCAGTGGCACCAGAATCTCCTGGAAGTGATACTAAAAAAATCGGAGGAGGAATGGAAGTAGCGGTAGCCATGCTCCAAAAGTGGGGCTACTAGAAAGGAAAGGGTTGGGCCCTCGCTTGCAAGGCATGAGAGACCTAGTGAGAGCCAAGGGCGGATAACAGATCAAATTCAGCTTAGGCTACAAGCCTACAGAAGAGGAGGTCCAGGAAGCTAAGGAAACGGCTCGAACCATTGCCATAGCAAATCCTGGAGGATAGACCTGGAAAATGAGTCTTGTCCATGACCGCATATCAAGAACATGTTTGTAAGTGTCAGGATCATTAAAATTAACCAAAATGGGGCGACACAACTGACCCCACACAAATTGGTGGCTACCCATGGAACCAATCCCATAATCATCCCCCAAGATATTGAAATAGACCTTACCTCCCTATCATTTTTTAGGAAGAGGTACCCCGTCAATGCAAACCTCAGACATAAACCACCACAAGCCCTTGTTAACGTTTGATGATCAGGTCCCAGATGAACCAATGATAAGTATGATGGAGGCTGATTCTCAAAAGTCATCTCAATCGGCCCCCTCTATCAGACCAGGTAAAGGTGAGACACCGCAGGTGAGGAACTGGGCTTCTATGCCCCTAACACTAGAAGCATCAAATGGCCGTAAATACAGCACCAGCTTCCCAAAAAAAATAACCTATAAAAAGAGAGATTAGCCCTTAGCAAGCAATGTCATCCATGAACAGAGACCTGCGTTGCTAAGGGCCAATTTTTAAAGAAAAGGAAAACCATAAAAAAAATACAAAAACCCTAAAAAATATTATCTTTTAAAATTCCTGAGAAAAAGAAAAATGATGTCTTAATTGAAAAATCCATCCCACGTGAAATCGAGCCCTTTTCTGTTAAATACAAGAGGTAGGAGTCACGAGTCTGGATGAGGAGGTCCCAGCTGAGGAGCTCCCCTTGTTCTATTATGCAGCTAGGTGTGTGTGCACAGTTAAAACTTATGCTGAATTGCCCAAGTGTGCACATAGCTGCAACTTCTCTTTATCTGAAGCACACAATAAGCTGCTGTTTTGCTTTTACAACAACAATTGTCTTTCAGGCCATGGCCCCACTTGTTTCAACTCTCTTGGATGTCTCTAACACTCCTCTGCTTGGCACTTTAAATGAAAAACTGCACTATAGCTGCATATTCTTCCTAACTGCAAAAAATATTTAAAATCAATTATTAAACACTCTAAGTTCTAGCAAAAGCTAGGTTTAAGGGTGTAGAAAGTGGTATAAATCAGTGCCTAACAAGTGCCTCAGATCTAATCTCGCCGCAACAAGGCTGAACAACTCACCATTTCATATTTTTCCTCTTTTAATCTCATGGCTCAATGTCTCTGCCCTGACTCTTACCCCTCCCAACTATCAGTTTCACTCTTTTGCCCTCCAACCCATCACCCTATCATCTACCATTGAAACCTAATTCTCACCAATCAAAATCCTAGAAAACCTAGAAAACCTTAGATTTTGCATTACCTAATTGCTAACCCAATTAACACCGTAAGCACCCCGTAATTACATCCAACTCTATAAATAGAGCCCCCCCCCCCCCCCCCCTCCCCCCATGTTTAAGGATCGTTTGAAATTTCCAAGAGAAGAAACCCTTGCATTTTGTCCCATCACTTGCCTAAAAACATGAGATTTCCCTAAGCTTAGAGCCTTAGCTATCTCATCCCATCATTTCCATCATCATCCTTAATCCCATACCCTCTTAGCCATAGCAAGCTAGAATCGTTCCCTCACCCATTGTGAAAACGAAAGCTCTTTGGTGACCCTCTCATGTGAAGGTCCAACCACCGGTGCTCCAAGGGCCCTAGAGCTCTAGCTCTCCTTCTATTCCTCTACCTTCTTTTTGCTTTTCCTCTATCTTAGGATTAAAGTCGTTACGCCTCCGAAATTTTGGTATTTGCGGAGAGCTTGATAGGATCGTAGTGCCTGTGGGCACGAGGAAGTGCCGCTCACTTTGTTTATTATATATATATATATATATATATATATTATATATATATATATATATATATATTTATATACATCTGAATATAGACTTGGCCATAGTAGAGACTGCTTATGATCAAGTACCTAACACCTTCCTGATTGATAAATCAAAGCCCCTACCCAAGTGCCTTTGGCGTTGACTGTTGTCGGAGTCATATTTTGCACTTCGGTGCTCACATTATGAATTTGGGTATCTCGGGACACCAAAAGATCCAGGTGGCTACTCCACCATTTTACTTAAGGGCGCATTGTCACGACGGACTCGCGAGAGCCCATGGTTTCACAGGCATGATTTTTTTAGGACTAACTCCTTAGTAGCGATAATCGAGTCATGAGAATAACATCCTTAAACTGGAGTTTTTTTTATATTTCTTAATCCTCTGATAATAACAACTTGGAAAACTTAATGCATTTAATGGAATCTAGAAGAACCCTTATCGCCAGACTGGGACATTTATTTAATTTGTTATTTTTCTCTTCTATTTCTCTTTTTCTTCCTTTAAAGTCCCACCGGGCGATAAAACATTAAAAATTATTCATCTTCATCTAATAAATAAAAAAAATAAAAAATAAAAAAATAAAATAACAAAATAAAGCTATTACAAAACTACTATTTATCTCTGCACTATTTTTCACCTCCCTTTTTCTCTCTCTGTCTCACTCTCCTCTACACCCATAACACGTAGCACCTCGTACTGAAAATGATATTGCAGAACTACTCCTAAGCACAACGTAAAAATACTTTTTTAAGAGAACAATCGGATATTCCTCAAAGAACCTCTTTTTTTTTAGTTGCATCATGATGCACTCGTTGTTGATATCACTTAATATCTTTCGACACCCTTTTTACCCTAAAATTATCCTCTATTGTCACTCTGGTTACACAACCTATGCTTCGACCGCGGTATCGTCCCCCTGATTGTTTGCAATAGCTCCACGATAGCGAAAAAGCCCTTCAATCCTCACAATCGATCGCCATATGAATCAATTTTTTTTGCTCTTCATGATAAGGAAGAGTTTGAGTCGATATCAACCCCTCATCAAAGAATATTCGTCATTCCATCCCAAGCCAAAAGTTCGCTTTTGTGCATGAGTCTCTACACCCATTCAGGTTAGTAGTTTCCCTCATTTCTATTATTTTTCAAAGATTAATATTTATTTGCCTTATTTTAACACTTTAAGTGATTTTCAAAACTCATTCGTAATTGCATGTAGGATCTTCGTAGTCCTCTCATAGGCTACCATCATCGTGGTCTACGGAGACATCAACATAGCAATTGACACATCAAATGTTATTTTAATACCCTGAAAGAAGGCTAGGAACATAAATCCCACCATGACAGGGCCATCAAGTATCATCTCGGGAGCCTTGTTTTATGATTTTACAAAATTGATTTAAGTTAAACCCAATATTTCAAAATTGCATGCATTACCTCTCTTCTCTTTCTTCGTCTCCTTCTCTTCCCCTTTTGACCAGGCAGTGTCAGTTCTATTTTGGTCTTTGATAATCTGTTGATAAGATTTATGATTTCATTCCAGCTGATAGGAAGGACGTGAACATTCCACTCTATATAGAACTTCAAATGATCTTTGAAGAGAACTGTTATGCATCATTAGTGTGAGCACTGACGCACTCGGTGTTGATGCTACCTAAACCTTTTCGATACCTTTTTTCCCAATTATCTTCAGATGTCATGAAAACATAAGCCTGAATCACTTCTCACCCTTCACTTGCACCACCTGCACTTCGACTGTGGCAAAACCCCCCGTCTGGTTGCAACAAGCACCCACGTCTACAGAAAGCCCCTCGATTGCTTTATTATCCGAATGTGTGGTGACAATCACCTTGACTTAAGAACATCACCATCCATGTGCTTCATGATAAGAAAACCTAAGGTCGGCATCAACGACTCAACAAAGATCATTTATTGCTTTATTATTTGAGTCAAAAGTTCGCCTCTGCTAGATCCCTCAAGTAGAGGACAAATGGTCGGGTGTCTACTTTATTCGACGTGTGTTTACTCCATAAATATGTTCCGCAGAGGGGCATCTATAGACACCCCATTTTTGACCTTTCTCGATCATATATAACATCCAAACTATTACATTTTAGGCCCCAAGTCTTGTTAACTGAAAGTCAAAGGTCGAGCCAGAACCCTAAAAATATATTCCCCATTTAGGAGCCAAGATGTGAGTTTTTTTACCAAACTTTGGTATTTAAGCAATACTTTGATATGATAGAATTTATGGACTTTAAAGTTTTACAGAAAGGCTTGTGATTTGAAGTTGAAAATTTGACCAAATTACAAAAAATCAGATTTTGTTCTTGAATTGGAAAGTTGACTTTTTATTCGTTGAGATTTTTTATTTGAGGTAATTTTTATTGCATTCAAATGGGGGGTATTTCGTTATTTACTTACATGGTATTACATGGAAATACGTCTGCCTATCTGTCCTTACCTACCTATCTATCCTTTCCTATAACCTACCTAGAATTATGGAAAAGCCACCCTTTAAAAGAAATCTCAAAGAACCCTACATTATGGAATTATACGCTCAAAGCTCAGTGTATAATTGATTATACGCTAGTTTCACAGTGTATAATTGGACCCAAACTTGCTTCCCAATTGTACGTTGAAATCTCAGTGTATAATTGATTATACGCTAAACTCTCAACATATAATTAGTCTATTTTGGACTAGGATAAAAACTTTGTGAACCAATCTTCTCTTCCAAATTATATGCTGGAATCTCAGCGTATAATTGATTATACGCTAGTTTCCAAGTGTATAATTAGTCCTTTTTGGACTAGGACTTTTCTTCCAACCTGAGTTGGTTTCTCTAGCCGACATCCGAATTATACGCTAGTTTCCTAGCGTATAATTCATTACACAATGGATTCCTACTGTATAATCTAGAATATACGCCAGATGTCTAGCATATAATTCCAAATTATACGCTGGACTCCCAACATATAATTGGCCGAAGGTATAAATAGGCCCCTACCCCATTCATTCTCAACACATCATTCACTTGCGTTTTATCCTTAGAACTCTCGAGGTTGGCTCTGAGATTTCGAACTAGAACTAAGTTAAACTCTAAGTGCTTGGGCGTAGAACTTCAACTTTCTTCTAGGAATCTCGGTGAGTAGTTGTTCTATTTGGGGGTAGCCCTTCTACTTCGATTCTCGAGCTCTCCAACGAGAGGTAAGGCTAACCCTAGATCCAACCCTTAGGAAACCTCTACTAAAAATTCTAACTTAGTACAAACTAGGGCCGACACGCTCTTGCATAATTTTCAAAATTATCATAGCCATCAAACAGATTTACCCAAGGGAGCCAACTGATGGTAACCCTAGCAAAAGGAGTCCTGTTAATCACTGAATTATGCCACTAGAATTATAGAAACTAAAATTAATATTTAAGATTTTTTAGAGGTATTAAAATAGGGAATTAAAACCATAATTTAAAATTTTGGACTGAATTCGGGTCTGAAATTAGAAAATCAGATCGTATGATTAAGATTGGAGATTAAGATTTTAGAACGAAATTAAAGCCTAGGATCGGTGCGTCGGACCGTCGGATTAAGGACTGGCTCTAGAAACAGAGGACTACAACCAGATATAGAGAATTACGGTCTGAGAAGGTCCTATGGTCTAAGATTGAAAATTAAAACTAATAGAATTCCTAAATCTAGAGACTAGAAGTTACGGTCGTGAATTAAAAAAATTAAATCATTACTTATGGTCGAGGATGAGGAGAGAAATCTCGAAGATTCGAAGCTTGAATCTAGAAATCATGACTAGGTTGCTCTATGGGTTTGTCCTCGAAGTTCTCTTGTTTCGAAATCCCAAAAAATTTCGTTCTCTCTCGTATTGTCAGCCTCTTCCGGGACGAATTAGAAAAAAATCTTTTATAGGTTTTTCTTCAATTAAGCGCCCTATTTCAAGCGTTTAATCTAATTGTGTGTCGGTTTCCCATTGCTTAACTCCGTGACCGGCTGGCTTGCTCAGCGAGTTTCCTAGTCCTAATAGTTTAGAACTAATTGCGCACCCATTTTGGGGTGCATAATCCAATTAAACGTTCCTTTCGAAGTGCTTAATCGACAAAACTTAGGGGTCAAGGACGGTAAGACTAGGTCTGGCGTAGGCCAATTGTGCGTCGGTGATGGGGCGCTCAATCTGATCATGCGTCTCATGATGGACGTGTGATCGAGTCTCGAGTTGGTCTGGGGAAAGGAAGTCTAGTCTGAGAAGGGACTGATTGCGCGCGGGTGATTTGGCGACTAATCAAATTGAGCGCTTGATTTTAGGCGCTTAATTTGGGGTTGTTCGGGTCCGGGTCGGGTTTGAAATGTCAGGCTATTATTTCAGCCTGCATTTCAACTATATACTATTATTTTAATATATAATCTCCCTATGTTGGGATCTGAGCCACAAAGATATTGTTTCAGCCTGTGTTCAGCCATGTACTATTATTTCAGTGCATGGTTCCCAAGTTAAGGTCATGGGGCCTGAGCCACAGAACTATTGTTTCAGCCTTTGTTTAGCCATATACTATTATTTCAGTATATTATCCCACATTAGGATTAAGGGTCTGAAACGCAAGACTATTATTTCAGTCTGCATTCTGACTATATACTATTATTTCAGTATAGTCTCCCTATGTCGGGATCTGAGCCACAGAGTTGTTGTTTCAGCCTGTGTTCAGCCATGTTAGTTTATTTCAGTGCATGGTTCCCACGTCGGGGGTATGGGGACTGAGCCACAGAACTATTATTTCTGCTTGTGTTCAGCCATATACTATTATTTTAACATATGGTCCCATATCAGGGTTTTGAGGTCAAAGGTTGACCGAACAAATTTAAATATTCTAAGTGGGCAAAATGGGGGTGTCTACACAACTGTAACAGCCCGGATTTTTTCGACACATTTTTTTTTTTTTGAAACAAGGAAAAATCGAGACCGTCAGATCGTAGATCACAATCTGAATTACATGGTTCTTGGTAAATCCACACAATGCGGAAGTCAAAATAAAATAATAAAATGGTGGAAGTAGAAGAGTTTATCTTTATACAAAATACGGTCTAACAATTTAAAACCACCGGTGATGGCCGACCATCACTTAAACAGTGGTGTACAAGTAAAAAAAATACAAATTCTAATACCAATAAAGTCCTGTGAATATACCAAGTCTAAAGATCCAAGACGAAACCCAAAATTCTATACACCAAGCCCAAAATTATGATCTACCAGATCCTCTTCAAGCTTGATTCAACTCTTGGTCAATGTTTGTACCTGTGACGTATAGTTAAGGGATGAGCTACCATCCAATCTCAGTAGAGAAAATATCAATACTAACTACATTTCATATTTTCAAAACAGAGATTCGATGATCATAATTCAAAGGCATTTTCAAATTGAGACGAAAATATTTTCGTTTCAGACACAAAACTGAGTTCAAAGACATACCCACATTAAATAGGGTTTTGCAAAATCATAGCTAAAAATCAAAGTTCCCAACTCAAGTTCAAAAACGTATTCAGGTTTAGAGTTCAATGTCATAGTTCCAAGTCGGATCAGAGTTCAATTTTTATAATCATATTCAAATTTCAATGTTCGAATGTACAGTTCAAAATTTAGAGTTCAGTATTCATAGTTCATAGTTCATTATTCAAAGTTCACTGCTCAGCATTCAGATTTCTAATCTAGAGTTCGAATACAAAGATTCTCCGCCGTGACGGTTCGAATCATGCTTTTGTATTCAAAGTTCAGGTCAATATTCAGAGATCAAATTTGAAGTTCAAATACATGGATTTACACGGATTAACCGCCGTGTCGGTCCAAATACAAGGATGATCATGGTTCGGAGTTCATTGTCCAAATACACGATTTCACCATTGTGTTGATTCAAATACACGGATTCACCACCATGTCGGTATCAGGCGTTCATATTTCAAATCCAGAGATCATAATCCATAGTTCATATTTCAGAAGTCAGATTAGTTACTCATGATCATATTCAGCTTTCAAGTTTCAATTCGATGTTTATAGTGTTATTCAAATCCAGATTCAGAAGTCATGTTCAAGATCAAGTTTCTAATTTCAGGTCAGATTCAATGTTCATCTTTTACATTTTCATTCAAAGTTCACGGCTCATGTTCACACTCATACTAAGATTCGACTTCAGAGTTTGTATTCGGAAGGCGAGGTCCTAAGTTCACATTCAAAGATTCGACGCAAGAATCACTTTCTAGTTCAAGGTTTAATTTCTATTTGAAGTTCTAACTCATATCTTATAAAAATACATTGGATTTCAAAACAGCGAATTTGAATATAGTATCAAAATGTAACATGTCATGAATGCAAATAACGTCCTTAAAAACCATGGATATTTGATCAAGCATAACGTAACAAGAATTGAGTACATAACAAGGAAACAAGCCACGAATTTCACATACAAGGAATTAAGCAGTGTCAGAATGTCAAGCCCCTGAGCTAAGATAACAGGGTCACTTGCACCAGAAAGTCAAGCCCCCGAGCTTCATTAACAGGGTCACTTGAACAAAATAGTTAAGCCCCTGAGCTACCTTAACAGGGTCACTAGAACGAACACAGCAAAGAATACAGATTTGATACATATATGCATAACATATAGTAGTTACACAAAGCAATCTAGGAATTTGTAGCTTATTAAATCAAAGACAAGGATATCTCAAGATGCAACGTACAAAGATCACGTAAATCATGCGCGGAAAGCAAATTATACATTCAAAGCATTTCAATTTCAAAATTCATGTTTGAGGTTTCAATTTCAAATTTTGGATTCAAAGCACCACATGTTTCATAGTCAAAACATATCTAATTACTTCACATGAATCCATAATTCAAAAATCGGAACGTAATTATGTATTGAGTTTTCCCTACCTTAAATCTCGAAGTCATGCTAAACGGGAGCAAGGTGAAAGTCCTGTTTATTATCTCAAATCCTCGATCTACATTTCATCATATGACAATACATCAATGAATTATTCTAAATGCTATAGACTTCAACACACCTAAGTGTTTTCTTAATACTGAGGCAGAAACAGGCAAGTTTGTATTACCCTTGAACTTGACCCAACTTCCCGTTCAATTTGGCCTTTTAAAAAATTTTATTCATAAAATTATTTCTCCTACAAAGTTATGAGGCTTGCTATTCTCATTCCAACACCATAATAATTGTGCCAATCGGAGTTCGGGGTTAAAAGTTATGACCCAAACACCGAGCAGGCACTAGGAATTGTGTTAACTTCGGATCATGTAAAACTTGCCTCTAATTGCCACCTAATTTTCACTTTTAAATCATTAGATTTGTAAAACTATTAATTCATACTATTTATAGAGATCATTGACTTCTTTCCAACGCCTCAAGAATAGCTCCAATCAGAGTTCGGGGTTGAATGTTATGACCAAAACACCGAACACGTGCTGTGAACAGTAGCTCACCGTGGCGAGATTGGAAGTCATCATGGTGAGGTCTTTAGGCACCAATAGTTCACCGCAGCAAGGCTCTCTCCCAACTCAACTCTAATTCCCAAATTCGAATCCCACACATCTTATGCATGGAAGTTGGCTTTATAATTGGGGGTACCTGATCTGGTGTATAATCGGCACACACAAGCCCCGGAGTTCTGGTCCGTCTAAAGCCTCAACTAATGGGTCTAATACCCGGGCCATATTAACTACTGGGACCGGATTCTCAAGCTGTTAACTAACAGGTCTCTATCCATGGGCCTGATTAATTACTAGGTCCCGCTTCATGGGCTTGATTAACTAATGGGTCTGGATTCAAGGGTTGTTACCTACATCAACCCATGTCAAGGTGCTATATGTGGGTCTTGATATCGTGCACTGGCCTAACTAATTAGGGGAATACAATAGAAAGACCAACTAAGGTCATATGTTATAGGGATGTTCAGATACCTAGACCTCTTATTGCTAACCCAGTTTCTGACCATTGTGCCATCACGTGGTTTGCCTAACGTTCACGCCAATATCTATATAAACACTTAGAAATGCCAAAACGGTGGTCGCGTACTACACTGGGCACACATACGAAGTCAGGCATGTAGATAAGGGCTCGGTCAGTGTTTTGGGCACCACATCAAGTAGGTGCAGTGTACGCCTATATAGACAAACATATACTAGTTTGGGTTGTTGGGCTCGGGTTAGGTTCCTACTTAGGGTGCACATGATCGCCCTTTGTCACGCACATGTCATCCTTCTCATTTTAATTATTTATTAATATTAATAACTATTAAGCCCATGATGTACTATGGTGCTTGAAATGGGTGGATTCGAACCTGGTCCGATCTCGGGGTTTAGGTCGTTTGTAAAACACACAGTTCGTATAAGGGTTCAAGTTTGAAAGATTAGTTTACTTCAGGATTTGGTCCTAGATTTGCGGTTGACTGTACTTACCCAATTGAGATAAGTGGATCAATGGCCACACCACATACGTGAAAAGTTTGATCAAAGCAAATTGCATCATCACCAAAAGTCAACGATTCAATTCCAGCGAAAATTCGTGATGTTAAATCCTTCCCACCTTAAAGAATTTTCATCCTCGAAAATTAGCGTGCCTTAGTTGAAGTTGCATGGGCATTTGGTCATTTTCGAATGAGAGCAGTGACATTCTCCTCAAGACTTAGTGACTCATCATTCAAGAAAGGGCAGGGTCATTACATTCTCCCCTCCTTAAGGAATTTTCGTCCTCGAGAATTTATCATGGGACTTATGGAGGTCTAATAGACTCAATGGTCAGATTGATCGAATACCTATTTGACCGGACTGATTAAATTGTTCATTAAAGTACAAGGTACCTAAGTGTTATGCGTAGGACCCAGTAAAGCATATAGGTATTAGCGTCGAGGCATCCATGTAATAATATACCATCATAAATTCGAAAAGTAGTCACCATCTAAAATTAAAGGAAAACTTAAAAGTAACTAGCGAATTTATACCTTGGGTCCCATGAGGAATTACCAATGGCGTCTGCCATTTATTTCCTTCAGTGCAATCCCTTATCTGGTGCTCTACTTGGCCACACTTGAAGCATGCGCCCGTTGCCCATTGACACACTTCTGTCTTATGTTGTAACCCGCACCTTGAGCACGATTGAATCAATGCGGGTGGAGCAGTGCTTGATGTTTGTTGCATCATTGACGGTCCGACAGTAGCGGGTTATGAAAGGTGAAAGGGCCTAGTAGGTGTAGAGACAGGTGGTCTGGAATTGGTGGTTTGAGCAGGTTGTGGGGATGGTCGTAGTTAGAACTTAGGCTTTTTGCTGGTCTACTCCGATTTCACCGCCGTGTCGGTCCAAATACACGGATGATCAAGGTTTAGAGTTCATTGCCCAAATACACGGCTTCACCACCGTGTCGATTCAAATATAAGGATTCACCGCCGTGTCGGTATCAGACGTTCATATTTCAAATCTAGAGATCATAATTCATAGTTCATATTTCAAAAGTCAGGTTAGTTACTCATAATCATATTCATCTTTGAAGTTTCCATTTGATGTCTATCGTGTTATTCAGATCCAGATTCAGAAGTCATGTTCAAGATCAAGTATCTAATTTTGGGTCAGATTCAATGTTCATTTTTACATTTTCATTCAAAGGTCAAGGTGAACGTTCACACTCATATTCATATTTGATTTCGGAAGGCAAGGACCTAAGTTCGCATTCAAAGATTCGATGCAAGAATCACTTTCCAGTTCATGGTTTAATTTCAATTTGAAGTTCAAACTCATATCTTATAAAAATGCATTGGATTTCAAAATAGGGAATTCGAATATAGTATCAAAATGTAACATGTCATGAATGCAAATAATGTGCTAAAAATCATGCATATTTGATCAAGCACAACGTAACAAGAATTGAGTATACAACGAATCAAGTGGTGTCAGAATGCCAAGCCCTTGAGCAACGTTAACATGGTCACTTGAACCAAAATGTCAAGCCCCTGAGCTAAGTTAACAGGGTCACTTGCACCGGAAAGTCAAGCCCGTGAGCTACGTTAACCGGGTCACTTGAACCGAAGAGTTAAGCCCCTGAGCTACCTTAACAGGGTCACTTGAACCGAACACAACCAAGAATACAAAGTCGATACATATATGTAGGACATGTAGTAGTTACACAAAGCAATCTAGGAATTTGTAGCTTATTGAATCAAACACAAGGATATCTCAAAATGCAGCGTACAAAAATCACATAAATCATGCGCAAAAAGTAAATTATACATTCAAAGCATTTCAATTTCAAAATTTAGGTTTAAGGTTTCAATTTCAAATTTCGGATTCAAATCACCACATGTTTCATAGTCAAAACATATCAAATTACTTCACATTAATCCATAATTGAAAAATCATAATGTAATTATGTATTGAGTTTTCCCTATCTTAAATCTCAAAGTCATGCGAAATGGGAGCAAGGCGAAGGTCCTATTTATTATCTCTAATCCTCGATCTACATTTCATCATATGACAATACATCAATGATTTATTCTAAATGCTACTAACTTCGACGCACCTAAGTGTTTTCTCAACACTGAGGCGGAAACAGGCAAGTTTGTGTTACCCTTGAACTTGGCCCAATTTCCCGTTAAATTTGGCCTTTTAAAAATGTTTATACATAAAATTATTTCTCCTACAAATTTATGAGGCTCACTGTCCTCATTCCAACGCCACGATGATCGCACCAATAAGAGTTCAGGGTTAAAAGTTATTACCAAAACACTGAGCTGGCACTATGAATTGTGTTAACTTTGGATTATGTAAAACTTGTCCCTAATGTCCACCTAACATCATTAGATTTGTAAAATTTTTAATTCATACGACTTATAGACCTCATTGTCTTCTTTCCAACGCCTTAAGAATCGCGCTAATCAGAGTTTGGGTTCAAATATTATGACCAAAATACTGAGCAGGGACTGTGAACAGTAGCTCGCCGTGGTGAGATTGGAGGTTCCTGCGGCGAGGTCTTCAGGCACCAATAGTTCACCGCAGCGAGAATGAACAGTGCCATTTTTGGCCCATTTTTCCATGTGGCACTCACTGCGACGAGTGCTTTAGGAGGGATCTCGCCGCAGTGAGAATCAAGGTAGCCGCGGTGACTGTGAGTAACCCTTTTTTACCCTTTTTGAGTCTGAAAAATCCCAAAATCTAGGGTATGCACCTCTAGATTCACCCAATGTTAAAGCTAAATCTATTCTACATGATTTTATCTGCAAATCTATCTCCTAATCTCACACATGTGAGGATTCGAATGATCGAATCAAGGGATTTCGACAACAAAGCCTCTAACGTTTCCGATCTTTGGGGATTTTTGTGCATACGGCCAAGAAATGATCAAATTGACCCTAATTCTTGGGAATCGAGGTTAATAAGATAGCGTAAACACTCACCTTTGCGGATTCTTTGCATGCGGGGGCTCCGGTGTCCGGTGTTGAGCTGTTTTGTGGTTTGCATGCGCTCTTCCACATGATTCCTCGATTGTAGGATTTGGGCAAATCACACAACGCGGTGTGGTCATCACCATGGCGATTCTTCATAGTTTCACAGAGGTTTTCCTTGAGGGAGATTGTGTGAACTCGAATGGCTCGAGATCTCCAAGATCGGGCTCTCCAAGATGGAAGACGAGTGGGAAGAAGAAGGCTCTCTCCCAACTAAACTCTAATTCCCAAATCCGAGTCCCACGCAGCTTATGCGTGGAAGTTGGCTTTATAATTGGGGGTGCCTGATCCGGTGTATAATCAACACTCACAAGCCCCAGTGTACGGGTCCGTCTAAAGCCTCAACTAATGGGTCTAATCCCCGGGCCATATTAACTACTGGGTTGGATTCTCGGGCTGTTAACTAACATGTCTCTATCCTTGGGCCTGACAAATTACTAGGTCCCGCTTCATGGGCTTGATTAACTAATGGGTCTAGATTCATTGGTTTGTTACCTACATCAACCCATGTTAGGGTGCTATATGTGGGTCTTGATACCGTGCACTATCAATACACCACTTTCAGTACACTAGCCTAAATAATCAGGGGAATATAATAGAAAGACCAACTAAGGTCATATGTCATAGGGACTAGACCTCTTATTGCTAGCCCAATTTCTCACCACTGTGCCATAACGTGGTTCGAGTAACATTCACGCCAATAACTATATAAACATTTAGAAATGCCAAAACGGTGGTCGCGTACTACAGTGGGCACACAAACGAAGTCGGGCAAGTAGATAGGGGCCCGATCAGTGTTTTGGGCACCACATCAAGTAGGTGCAGTGTACGCCTATATTGACAAACATATACTAGTTTGGGTCGTTGGGCTCGGGTTAGTTTCGTGCTTAGGGTGCACATGATCACCCTCGATCACGCACACACCATCCTTCTCATTTTAATTATTTATTAGCAAAATAACTACTAAACCCATGATGTACTATGGTGCTTGAAATGGGTGGATTTGACCCTGGTCCGATCCCGAGGTTCGGGTCATGTGTAAAACACACAAACCATATAAGGGTTCGAGTTTCAAAGATTAGTTTGCATCAGGATTTGGTCCTAGATTTGTGGTTGGGTGTACTTACCCAATTGAGATAAGTGGGTCAAAGGCCTCACCACAGACATGAAAAGTTTGATCAAAGTCAAACTGGTCAAGGCAAATTTCATCATCATCAAAAGTCAACGATTCAATGCCAGCAAAAATTCAGGGTGTTACATCCTTTCCACCTTCAAGAATTTTCGTCCTCGAAAATTGACGTGCCTTATTCGAAGTTGCATGGGCACTTGGTCGTTTCCGAACGAGAGTAGTGATGTTCTCCTCAAGAGTTAGTCATCCAAGAAAGGTCAGAGTCATTACATTCTCCCCTCTTTAAGGAATTTTCATCCTCAAAAATTCATCATGGGACTTAAGGCGGTCTAATGGACTTAATTTTCAAATGGATCGAATACCTACTTGACCGGACTAGTATCCTAAAGAGACTTAAATTGTTCATTAAAGCACAAGGTACCTAAGTGTTATGTGTAGGACCCAGTTAAGCATATAGGAATTAGTGTCGAGGCATCCATGTAATAATATACCATTATACATTCAAAAAGTATTCACCACCTAAAATTAAAGGAAAACTTGAAAATAACTAGTGAATTTATACCTTGGGCCCCTTGAGGAATTGCCAATGGCTTCTGTCGTTTCTTGCTTCAGTACAATCCCTTATCCGGTGCCCTACTCGGTCACACTTGAAGCATGCGCCCATTGCCCACCGACACTTTTCTATCTTATGTTGTAGCCCACACCTTGAGCCCACACCTTGAGCACAATTGAATCAATGCGGACGAAGCAGTGCTTGATGTTTGTTGCATCATTGACGCTCCAACAGTAGCGGGGTATGAAAGGCGAAAGGGCCCAGTAGGTTTAGAGACATGTGGTCTGGAATTGAAGGTTTTAGAAGGTTGTGGGGATGGTGGCAGTATGAACTTAGGCCTTTTGCTGGCCTACTCCGAATCATAAGGTTGGGATTCACTCTTCTCGCTTCTATTTTGCTCGTCTCGTCTCTTCAACAAACTAACAATATCTCTCTTAGCAATGAGGGCCAATCTCACCACTCACTCGTATGTCGTTGCTTCAAGTAGAGATATCCTCTCCCTAATAACTGGCTTCAGGCCGTACTCAAATTTTTGTGTCTTCATCAATTCGGTGGCTACTAATGCTAGTATGAATCGTGATAGTCGAGTGCTTTGATTCCAACTGTGACAACTCGAATTTTTTTGACACATTTTTTTTTAAACTACAGGGAAAAACCTGGACCATCAGATCGTAGATGACATTTGAATTACAGGGTACTTGGTACATCCACACAATGCAGAAATCAAAATAAAATAATAAAATGGTGGAAGTAGAAGAGTCTATCTTTATACAAAATACGCTCTAGCAATTTAAAACCACTGGTGATGGCCAACCATCACCTAAACAGTGGTGTACAAGTAAAAAAAAATACAAATTCTAATACCAATAAAGTCCTGTGAATATACCAAGTCTAAAGATCCAAGGCCAAAAGTCTCTACACCAAGCCCAAAATTACGATCTACCAGATCCTCTTCAAGCTTGATTCAAGTCTTAGTCACTCCTTGTACTTATGACGTATAGTCAAGGGATGAGCTACAGTCCAAGCTCAGTAAAAAAATTATCAATACTAAGTACATCTCATATTTTCAAAACATAGATTCGATAATCATAATTCAAAGGCATTTTCAAATCGAGACGAAAATAAAACTGAGTTCAAAGACATACTCACATCAAAATTGGGTTTTGCAAAATCGTAGCTAAAAATCAAAGTTCCCAACTCAAGTTACATATTCAGGTTCAGAGTTCAATGTCATAGTTCCAAGTCGGATCAGAATTCAATTTTTATAATCCTATTCAAATTTCAAAGTTCGGATGCATGGTTCAAAATTCAGAGTTCAGTATTCATAGTTCATAGTTCATTATTTAGAGTTCACTAGTCAATGTTCAAATTTCTAATTGGGAATTCAAATACACGGATTCACCGCCATATCGGTTCAAACCATGCTTTCGTATTCAAAGTTCAGGTCGAAGTTCAGAGATCAAATTCGAAGTTCAAATACATGGATTCACCGTCGTGTCGATTCAAATACATAGATTAACCGCCGTGTTGGTCCAAATACTAATCCACCACCATGTCGATTCAAATGCACGAATTCGCCACCATGTCGGTTCATATACACGGATTCACCGCTGTGTCGATCCAAATATACATATGATTAGGGTTTGGAATTCATTGTCCAAATACCCGGTTTCACCGTCGTGTCGGTTCAAATAAACGGATTCACCGCTGTGTTGGTATCAAACGTTTACATTTCAAATCCAGAGATCATAATTCATAGTTCATATTTCAGAAGTCAGGTTAGTTACTCATGTTCATATTCAGCTTTCAAGTTTCAATTTGATGTTTATATAGTCTTATTCAGATCCCGATTCAGAAGTCATGTTCTAGTTCACGTTTCTAATTTCGGGTCAGATTCAATGCTCATCTTTACATTTTCATTCAAATTTCAAGGTCCACGTTCACACTCATATTCAGATTCAATTTCGAAGTTTGTATTCAGAAGGCAAGGTCCTAGGTTCACATTCAAAGATTCGATGCAAGAATCACTTCCAGTTCAAGGTTTAACTTCAATTTGAAGTTTAAATTCATATCTTTTAAAAATGCATTGGATTTCAAAACAAGGAATTTCATTATAGTATCAAAATGTAACATGTCATTAATGTAAATAACATGCTTAAAAACCATGCATATTTGATCAAGCATAACATAACAAGAATTGAGTACATAACAAGGAAAAAAGCCACGAATTTCATATCCAAGGAATCAAGTGGTGTCAAAATGTCACGCCCACGAGCTATGTTAACAGGGTCGCTTGAACGAAAATGTCAAGCCCCTGAGCTAAGTTAACAAGGTCACTTGCACCAGAAAGTCAAGCTCCCGAGCTACATTAACAGGGTCACTTGAATCGAAGAGTTAAGCCCCTGAGCTACCTTAACAGGGTCACTTGAACCGAACACAACCAAGAATACAGAGTCAACACATATATGTAGAACATGTAGTAGTTACACAAAGCAATCTAGGAATTTGTAGCTTATTGAATCAAACACAAGGATATCTCAAGATGCAGCATACAAAAATCACGTAAATCATGCGCAGAAAGCAAATTATACATTCAAAGCATTTCAATTTCAAAATTTAGGTTTGAGGTTTCAATTTCAAATTTCAGATTCAAAGCACGACATGTTTCAAGTCAAAACATATCAAATTATTTCACATGAATCCATAATTCGAAAATCGAAACATAATTATGTATTGCGTTTTCCCTACCTTAAATCTCAAAGTCCTGCGAAATGGGAGCAAGGCGAAGTTCCTATTTATTATCTCCAATCCTCGATCTACATTTCATCATACGACAATACATCAATGATTTATTCTAAATGCTACTGACTTCGACGCACCTAACTGTTTTCTCATCACTGAGGTGGAAACAGGCAAGTTTGTGTTACCCTTGAACTTGACCCAATATCCTGTTCAATTTTGCCTTTCAAAAATTTGTATTCAAAAAATTATTTCTCCTACAAAGTTATGAGGATCGCTGTCCTCATTCCAACGCCATAATAATCGTGACAATCGGAGTTTGGGGTCAAAAGTTATGACCAAAACACAGAGCAGGCACTATGAATTATGTTAACTTCAGATCATGTAAAACTTATCCGCAATTGCCACCTACTTTTATCTTTTAAATCAATAGATTTGTAAACTTATTAATTCATACGACTTATATAGCTCATTGTTGTCTTTTCAATGCCTTAAGAATCATGCCAATCGGAGTTCAGGGTCAAATGTTATGACCAAAATACCGAGCAGGCACTGTGAATAGTAGATCGTCGCGGCAAGATAGGAGGTCGCCGCAACGAGGTCTTCCGACACCAATAGTTCGCTGTAGCGAGAATGAACAGTGCCATTTTTGGCCTATTTTTCAATGTGGCACTCGCCATGATGAGTGCTTCAGGTGGGATCTTGCCGCGGTGAGATTCAGGGTCGCCGCAGCGAGATTCAGGGTCACCACGGTGACTAGTAACCATTTTTTACCCTTTTTGGGTCCGAAAAATCCCAAAATCTAGGGTATGCACCTCTAGATTCACCCAATGTTCAAGATAAATCTATTCTACATGATTTTAATTGCAAATCTTTCTCCTAATCTCACACGTGCAAGAATTCGGATGATCGAATCAAGGGATTTTGGCAACAAAGCCTCTCATGTTTCTAATCTTTGGGGATTTTTGTGCATGTGGCCTAGACACCATGAAATCGACCCTAATTCTAGGGAATCGAGGTTAATAAGATAGAGTAAACACTCACCTTGGCAGATTCTTTGCATGTGGGGGTTCCGGTGTCCGGTGTTGAGCTGTCTCGTGGTTTGCATGCATTCTTCCAAACGATTCCTCGATTGTAGTATTTCGGCAAATTGCACAATGCGGTGTGGTCGTCACCATGGTGATTCTTCATTGTTTCGCGGAGGTTTTCCTCGGGGGAGATTGTGTGAACTTGAATGGCTCGGGATCTCCAAGATCGGGCTCTCCAAGATGGAAGTCGAGAGGGAAGAAGAAGGCTCTCTCCCAACTCAACTCTAATTCCCAAATCCAAATCCCACGTAGTTTATGCGTGGAAGTTGGCTTTATAATTGGGGGTGCATGATCCGGTGTATAATCGGCACGCACAAGCCCCAGTGTACGGATCCGTCTAAAACCTCAACTAATGGGTCTAATCTCGGGCCATATTAACTACTACGTCTGGATTCTCGGGCTGTTAACTAACAAATCTCTATCCATGGGCTTGATTAATTACTAGGTCCCGCTTCATGGGCTTGATTAACTAATGGGTCATGGGTTGTTACCTACATCAACCCATGTCAGGGTGCTATATGTGGGTCATGCACTATCAACACGACACTTTTAGTGCACTGGCCTAACTAATCAGGGGAATACAATAGAAAGATCAACTAAGGTCAGATATCATAGGGATATTCTGATACCTAGACCTCTTGTTGCTAACCTAGTTTCTGACCACTGTGCCATCATGTAGTTTACGTAACGTTCATGCCAATATCTATACAAACACTTAGAAATGCCAAAATGGTGCTCGCATACTACACCAGGCACACATACGAAGTCGGGAATGTAGATAGGGGCTCGGTCAGTGTTTTGGGCGCCACATCAAGTAGGTGCAATGTACACCTATATAGACAAACATATACTAGTTTGGGTCGTTGGGATCGGGTTAGATTAGTGCTTAGGGTGCACATGATCGCCCTTGATCACGCACACGCCATCCTTCTCATTTTAATTTATTTATTAATAATAGTAACTACTAAGCCCATGATGTACTATGGTGCTTGAAATGGGTGGATTTGAACCTGATCTCGAGGTTTGGGTCATGCGTAAAACACACACACTGTATAAGGGTTCGAGTTTTAAAGCTCTGTTTGCGTCAGGATTTGGTCCCAAATTTGTGATTGGGCATCCTTAGCCAATTGATATAGGTAGGTAAAAAAGGCCACACACCACAGACGTGAAAAGTTAGATCAAAGTCTAACTGGTCAAAACAATTCACATCATCCTCGAAAGTGAGCGATTCAATGCCAGTGAAAATTCGGGGTGTTACAGTTTTAGATATGCTCCCCAACCTTTGACATTTTAAATGGGCTTTGCAGTGCTCAAATGCATCCTTGAACACGGATGGCCAGTAAAATCCAAATTGGAGCACTTATGCTGCTGTCTTTATACCCCCTAAGTAACCTCTATAGGCATGTTCTTGGAACATTGACAGAATACTGTAGAATTCACTATCAGGGACACATCTCCTCACTACCTGGTCTGCACAACATTTGTATAGGTAAGGATCCTCCTATATAAAATATTTGACTTGATAGAAAAACAAGTCCTTGTCCATCTTGGACCAATGTGGGGGGATCTTTCCAACAGCAAGGTAGTTCACTATGTTTGCAAACCAAGGCAGATTTAAGTTGATGGCAAACATTTACTCATCAGAAGGGAATCATTTAGTGGTGTTGCAGCACAATCATCAAGCATAATCCTAGACAAGTGGTCAGGCACCACATTCTTTACCCCCTTTTTATCCTTGATCTCAATATCAAACTCCTGCAGGAGTAAGATCCATCTGATCAACCTGGGTTTTGCCTCTTTTTGGACAACAAGTACTTTAGGGCAGAGTGGTTAGTGAAAATCACAATTTTGGACCCTAATAAATAAGGTCTAAATTTGTCCAAAGCAAAAACTACTGCCAGTAGCTCCTTTTCAGTTGTTGTGTAGTTCAATTGAGCATCTGTCAGTGTGTTACTTGTGTAATAAATTACACTTTAGGGCAGAATGGTTAGTGAAAATCACAATTTTAGACCCTAATAAATAAGGTCTAAATTTTTCCAAAGCAAAAACTACTGCCAGTAGCTCCTTTTCAGTTGTTGTGTAGATCAATTGAGCATCTGTCAGTGTCTTACTTGCATAATAAATTACACTTGATAGTTTCTCTCTTCTCTACACCAATGGCAAAGTCAGAGGCATCACACAATAATATGGGGCTTGTATAACTGGGGCAGAGGCCAAACAATGTTTCAATACCTCAAATGCACTCAAGCATGTAACATCAAACTCAAAAGGCACATCTTGACACAGCAAGTGGCATAATGGTTTGGAGATCTTACTGAAATCCTTGATAAACCTCCTATAAAAACCTGCATGTCCTAAGAATGATATGACCTGTTTGATAGTTTTTGTTGGAGGTAGGTGTGAAATTGGATTAATTTTTATCCTATCAACCTCAATTCCCTTCTGGGATACCACATGGCCAAGAACAATTCCTTGGGTGACCATGAAGTGGCTCTTTTCCCAACTCAAAATCAGATTAGTTTCTTCATATCTTTGTAGCACAAGTGAGAGGTGGTGCAAACATTGACTGAAGTCATCCCATAAACTAAAAAGTCATCCAAAATTTCTAAAAACTTATTGAACATGTCAGAAAATACAGCATACATTCATTCATCTTTGAAAAGTAGCAGGAGCATTGCACAATTTAAATGGCATCCTTCTGTAAGCAAATGTGTCAAATTGACAGGTGAAGGTTATCTTTTCCTGATCTTGAGAATATACATCAAGAAAATAGTAGTAAGCCCTTCCTGCCAATTTATTCAAGATTTGATCAATAAAGGGCAATGAAAAGTGGTCTTTCCTAGTCTTGGAGTTTAATTTTCTGTAGTCAATATAGACTCCAACCAGTGACCTCCTTAGTTGGCATCAGCTCTCCAGACTCATTTGAAACTACAGTGATGCCAGACTTCTTAGGGACTACCTGGATAGGTGATACCCATTCAGAATCTGAAATTGGATAAATCACTCCAACATCAAGTAATTTTACAGTCTCTTTCATCACCACTTTGCAAATGAGGATTCAATTTTCTCTGCATCTCCCTAGAGGGTTTGAAACCCTCTTCTAAGTGAATTTTATGCATATAAACTGATGGATCAATTCCCCCTAAATATATAATTATCCAACCTATTACTTTTTTATGCCTCCTGAGGACACAAAGTAATTTCTCCTCTTGATCCACAGTGAGAGAAGAGGATATAATTACTGGCAGTTTATCATTCTGCCCAAGGACAACATACTTGAGAGATTCTAGGAGCTGTTTCAGCTCCAAATTAGGTGGACTTTCAATAGAACACAATGAAGGTGCCTTAGAGGGTTGAGGGAGGGGCAGCATAGTTGGTCTCCACGTGAAATGCTGCACTAATCCCATTGAAGAGTCCAAGGTGTTTACATCTTCAGCAAAATGAGTGGGTGCCTCCTTTTCAACATCCTCAGTCCAAAACTCTTCAAACTCATAGAACACCTCATCCCAGTCTAGCAGCTTGGGCAATGTTTATTCTACCAGCTCATCAATGACATCAACTATAAAGCAATCATCACTTTTAGATTGAGATTGGTTGGCTTCATTATAAACATTGAGCCTAACCTTCATATTCCCAAAAGTGACTTCCATCACTCCCGACCTGCACTGAGTACGTGCATTGGCATTGGTAAGAAATGGCCTGCCCAATATTACAAGTATTGGGTCCATGACTAAGAAATCAGCTGGGTAGAAAAACTTATTCACCCCTACCAGCACATCCTCTATAATTCCCACAGGCCTCCTCTCTGATCTGTCAGCCAGCTGGAGTACCACAGGTGTGGGTTTTAACTCCCCCAAACCTAACTTCGCATACACAGAGTATGGAAGTAGGTTAACATTGGCTGGCAAATCTAAGAGTGCTCTCCCAATGGTATGATCACCTATAATGCAGGGAATTGTAGGTACCCCAGGGTCTTGGAGTTTGGCTAAGGTTGCTATGGAAATAATTTATTGCACTTTTTTAGTAGCAAATACTTTCTTAGTGTGGTGGATCCTAACTTTCCTCTTCTGTGTGCATAAGTCCTTCAGAAATTTTGTATAGGTCGGAACTTACTTTATGGCATCAAGTCAAAGTAAATTAATTTTTACTTGCTTAAATATGTCCATCATTTCCTCCATCCTAGCATTCCCCTTATAAAAAGGAGAAGGCCCTTTAAAAGCTTAAGAAAATGGCAGATGGTGTACTGCTGGTACCTCATCTACTACCCTAACATTCTCATCAATTTTTTTTTCTTTTTATTTTTTTCTTTCTGTTGGGGCTCAATAACAGCCCCTTTATTCTCCTCCTGCTGCTGCTCCATGACAGGCAATAATATGTTTATAACGTGAAGGCTTTTGCTCTTGGTCTCATCTCTGAGGTTCTTTTCTCTACTGGGGGAAAAAGTTTCTTGCTTGCACTCTGCGATGTGTTGACCGAATTAGAGGAGGCCGCTCTATGATGCATCTGATCTTGGGAAAGCTTTATCGTTGGCTCGATGCTTTTGCCTTGGGCAAGGTGGTGCCTTAATGGATGCCTGCTTCTATTTTAGGATTGGCTATGGGAGCACCTTGCTGTTTTAGGACCCATGCCTCATTTCTATATTGTCCGTGGTGAGGTGACCTGCTACTTTTGGGCAGATGCCATATGCTTCCACAGGGAGACATACATGGGTTGAAGCTTTGGTTGGCCGAAGCTGAGTTAGTGTGGAGGGTTCCTTAGTTAGATCAGACTTTCCTGGTGATCCGCTCCAGAGATTACGAGGGTATCACCCTCCTTGGCCTGACTGGTAATACCTACTACTTCTCATTTCGGGTGCTGCGTCAGTTTGGTTGCTCTCAACAGATACCTAATGTGGTGAAACCTCTCCTATGTGACTTGATTTTCTCTCGAGAGTCCTTTGGGGACATGGATAGGATAGCTGCTCTCTGGGAGATGCGTTAGTCGACACTCATGTGCAATCTAGAGCAGGGGGATTTGGTTTTGTCCTCCCCGGAGTACGAGGCTTGGATACTATCTTAGAAGCCTGTTGTCGGTCACTTGGATCAGGCAAAGAGCAATGATATGGCGGGGCCTTGGCCAAGGAAGGAGTTGATGCTTCAGAGCCATATTGAGCTACTGATGGACGAGAAGCAAAACTTGCGTGAAATTTAGAGAAACAGACAGTTAGAGCAGAGGTGGAGGAAACCAGAGCTGATGTAGCTGAGTGTGAGGTCCTTCATCTAGAAGGGTCATTGAGTGACGCTCTTGGTGCTACTGATGCTTCCCGAAAGCGGTATAGGAGTCTTCATGGCCACTGGATGATAGAGCGGGATGTACAGGAGGTTGCTTTACATGCAAAGATTCATGTCTTGAAGTACGAGTTGGATGTTGATTCCCTCCTGCACATACTTTTTGTATAGATCAAAATCATAGAAAGGGGTGTAAGAAACTCCTAATTAGATACATCTTTTTTGTATATATATTTTCTTTATATTTTTATTATTTTTGTACTTTTGGGAAGAAAGAAAGAAGCTAGACATCTCACATATTATTTTTTAGGATGCGATGTTAGCTATATACAGGTTTCTATATGAAATGGAAAATCTATTATCTTACAAAACAATGTTATTTGTCCTTTCTTTCATTGGTGGACCTCTTTTGAGATGGAAAGTGCATAGTATGGGCACAGGAAAGAAAGTCTCTTATCTTTTGCAAAAAGGGGCTCCTTGCACTGTGGTGGTGCACAGTGTGGGTGTGAAAATGGGGAAGGAAAATCTGTTATCTTTAACAAAAATGGTCTCCTTGCCCTCTTATTTTATTTTATTTTTTTTGCTTGATGCCTTAATTATCGGGGAGATGACGGGTCCCTTTTTGAGCATGGTCAAACCCACTTTCATTGTTGGTTTTGAGTGAAATTCAGCAATCTTTACCGAGGACAAAACATTTATTCCTTTGGATCGAATCGACCATTTTCTCCTTACCCTGGGTCATACGTTTGACGGTGCGACCCATGAAGTCATTCTTGGTTGGGACCCGATTTGAGCTAACATGAGTGGCCCAGTCGAGAATCGGGTAATGCGAGAGGGGAACCGAGGGGATCTTATTTATTTTCTTTTTCCTTTCCTCTTTTCAACTTTCTTACTCACAACGCCCAGGTGGGTTTCCGTCGTGTCCATTGTTTCCCTCTTTTTACTCGTAGCACCCTCTCGAGTTTTCACTACGTTCATTGTTAGTAAAATTGAAAGAAATAAAGTAAATTCTCACCATACCATTTTAGAAAGAGGAAATTAAAATTATTTAGTAGACATTTTAAAACTAAAATCTTTTAAAGATTTAACACTTCCAAGAAGCAAACTTCAAGAAATCTTTTTCACAATTAGTACTTAGTGAGCCAGAAAGGAGAAAAAATGTGAAAGGAGAAGAGATGAAATCTATAAAAAAGCAGTGTGTCAGTTGTATATTTGTGACATTTCAATTTTTAAAAAAGGAAAAAGGAGAGAGAGAAGTGAAAAGAAGTACTTCATTTGGAAAATTAAAAAGATGAGAAAAAGCTGGCCACTTTAGATCTAAAAAATATAAAAGAGGATGAAGACGTGATGTAATGAAGAAAGTGAAGTCACGAATCACCTCCTCCTCTTAGTTGATTTCTCAGTTTTGAATCCTTTTGATCCTTTTATTCTTTTTAAACCTCAATCCTAAAGCACATTACAATCCAACAAAAAGACCTTATTGATCAATTGAGCTGTTATGTGGAGATACGGGGATGTGTAATCTATGGTGGAAAGAATAAGAGGATTTAAGAAATTAGTACCAATGCCTATACTCATGCTTGCAGCCCTATTTGAGGTCTGTAATTGATCTTGAGCTAAGGTGAAAGTGATACACCTTTGAATTTTATTCTTGAGTGAAAGCCCTGGTGAGGATTGGGTCTGAAACAAAATTCATTGGGGCAATTTTTAAACTTGATTCTTGAATTAATGGTGAGTTTGGCACTGATTTTCACACACAATACTCTTCATGTAAGTTGACTGACTGTGATGAAAATTCATTATGATTTAAGTGTTAAACTGACTACATTACTATTTTAATTTCTCTGAATTTGAAAGAGTAGGGTGTGGAATGAATCTTTATTTGTTAAAATCTGATTTGACATATGTTGCACTAAACTTAACTATACTATTATGAAGTTTGTGGGTATCTTCACTGAAAACCCTCAGGACTTCACTCCTCCACTATGGATCACCTAGGGGTTTAAATGCATCTGTGCTCCCTATGAAAGTGACATTTAATTTTTAAAATAATAATTTAATCTTCTCTTTGTTCGAGGAATAGCAAAGATTAGGCTTGGGGGTGTGTTAATCACATAATTATGCTACTTTTTAAACCCTAGAGCTATTTAATAATTAATTTTTAAGTGTGGTTTTGTAGTTAGCAATAACCTGTAGAGTGGTGTAGAAATCTATTTAATAAGTGCCAAAAAGAGGAGAATTAGAGTCAAGTACAAGAGATGAGAAAAATATAGAGATTGAACTATGGTGGTCCCTGCCAATTGGGTTGTTTATTATGCCTTGAACCCCTTGAAGTCCTGCCATGAGAGACAAGTGGGACCCATGCCTAAAGGAGAGCTGCAGCAATTGGACATCCCAGCCGAGAGGCAGAAACTATCCTCTCGAGTAGACCAAGCCTTCAGAAGCAATTCATCTTCTCGAGCAGACCAAGACTTAAGCATTCCATCCTCTCAAGAAGCCTTCAGAAAGCAGTTCATCTTCTCGAGCAGACCAAGACTTCAGCATTCCATCCTCTCAAGAAGCCTTCAGAAAGCAGTTCATCTTCTCGAGTAGACCAAGACTTCAGCATTCCAAACTCTCAAGAAGCCTTCAGAAAGTAGTTCATCTTCTCGAGCTAGACAATCAGAAGCCTTCAAAAGCATTGCATCCTCTCGAGGCACGGGAGCCAACAGATATTTGTGGACATTGGAGGTATTTTTGGAACTTCTGCAACACATGGGACACTGGTCTGAGTGTGTACTGCTTTCCTAATAAACTTGGGCAATACTTGGCAGAAATTGAGCCACGTCAGTAGAACCTAATAATTTTGATTCTTCTTCCCTCTGATTGGCTAAAGCATTAAGTCACTTTTTGAATGTGTATATATACCAAGCAAAGCATGCCTATGAAAAAACAGGGGGGAGGCTGAAAAAGTAGCAGCAGCCTTGAGCTCATTTTTTAGGGTTTAGGTCATCTTCCCTTTTTGTTTTCTTCTCTCCTTAGCTCAACATGGCTGGATAAGCCTTAGTAGCTGTTAGGGCTAATTTGGATTGTAAATTGCTTTGTAATAGCATTGTGACAAGGCCTGGAGTCTTGCAGAGATTGCAGACTTGAGAGTCATATCATTGTAACCTTCTTTTTGGCAATGAATAGCTGGCTGTAGTGTTTCATTTAATCTTTATAATCTTATAATTTTCATTAGATTTTTTAGATTTTATGCACCTATGGCTGAATGTGCTTGTAGCCTTGCAGACATAGTATCTGCAGTGGTTTTATTATTTCAGCTTTAGCTCCAATGACTGGATTATATTCATGGGATATCCTGTAGCCATTTGAGTGGACTCTAAAAAGTACCACTTTTCACCCCTTAACCTGGCCTTTAATAGACCTTTGAGCTGATTAATAATGTATTTTTAAGTGTATGTGTGTAGATGATAGGAATTTATAGCTAAGTACAGCAATCCAACATTTATGAGCCAAGAAGAAAGAGTTTTGTGTTAAGTAGTGGAGCTGATGTGGATTTACATTGACTGCACCATGGTGTATCACACCATTGGGACTGTTTTGCATGCATTGGGGTCCTAGAGTCCTGTTGAGAGAGAAAGGTGGAGCTCTGAGTTAATGGAGTGCTACTACAGAGGATTAATTGGACCAGTTGTTCAACACTTTGTTGCTATAGCAGGCATGTCAAGCAGCATCTTATAGCTACTCCAATCTGCTGTATTCCACTTGTAGAGCAGCTGAATGGAAGCAGACTTGAAGAGCAGCATGCAGCTGCACCAACCTACAAATTACTTCTTGCTAGAGTCACCTAGCAGTTGAGCTGCTAGTTGAAGACTCAACCCTCAAGGAGCACACTCAAGCAATCTATTGAGAGTAGCTGCTGAGCATACAATGTTGAGTAATAGCCTCAAGAGCTGCAGCTAAAACTGTCAAGCAACAGCTGAGATTGAGCCCCACAAAATGTAGGCCTGGAGTTGCAAGCTGTCAAGCTGTGGCAGCATTAAAATCAACCATATGCGCTGCAGTAGAGAAGCCCAATAGCACTGAAGCAGTTGGCAAACATGCTGCACTTTATGCAGTCAAGTAGCTATTCCTTGCAGAGATGAACCTATCGAGTGGTTTGTGCATGTTGTCGAGTAGTTCCTTATGCACTCGAGCAGATGGTAGGGCTAATGACCAGCCACTCGAGCACCACATGCTGAAGAAAGTACTGTAGTCGAGTGGTTACCTGGAGAGCTAAAGCTATTTTGTGAACTCGGGCTGTTCAATGATCTTCTCGAGCAGTTTAGCATGCTTTCATCCACTCAATAGGCTTAAATCCCAGCTGCAATAAACCACTCGAGCAACCTTTCGAGATGAAGACCTGAAGCCTTTGCTGAACTTGAGTAGATAAGAAGTTACAAGCTAAACCACTCGAGCAGTTCATCTGCATAATTAATTCACTCGAGTGGTTCCCTTGAACCTGCCGACCACTTTAAAGTGTTACAATTTGTGCAGTCGAGCAGTTCAGTTCCCATTTCAACCACTTGAGCAACTTAAATAGGTTGTTTTTCATCCTGTCGAGCTTCAAATCTGAAGCTGCTTGAAGCTGCAAGCTGCTCGAGAAGAATATCTGAAGCAAGCCATCCTATCGATATATGCTCGAGAATCACTCGAGAATGAAAATCTGAAGTTGTATCCACTCGAGGCATGGGTTTCAGTTGTTGTCTTTAATATTCAGGGGCATATTTGGGATTCCACAGCTTCTAAGGCACACATCCCAATGTGTTTAGCTGTCTCACACATCCCAAAGCATTTGTTGGCCACAAATGGTCCACGACACCAGCTCCAAAAGTGATTATTTTTTATTTGCTATTGCACACTAATGCTGTATGGACTGTCGATATATAGTAAATAGTTGTTTTGTAAACTTATCCAGATTAGCAGGATCAAAGCCAGTATTAGCCAGAGTTCATTTATCTTTTAAGGTTTTAGTTTTCTTTTTACTTTTTCCCTTTCTTCTTCCTTAGCACAACAGCAGTGTTGGGCTAAAGCTTTGGTTAGTGGCTAGGTTTAATTTCAATTTTGTAATCAGTTTTGTATAAGCATTGAGAGTAGTTATGGGGTTTTGCATAGATTGTTGCCTTGAGGGCAATCATTGTAAGTTCTTTTTTTATTCAATGAAATGCCATATTTAAAGCTTCATTTTATTTAAATTTTTTCTGTGCTTTTTTTAACATAGATTTATAGGGGTTTGATGCACGTATGATTGCTTGTGCTTGTAGCCCTGCAACCATAGTGGCAGCAGTGGTATTCTTGTTCTATCTCTAACCTCTGTGATTAGGATAACCTCTGGGATAGCCTGTGACCATTCAAGTGGATAGGGTATAGCCCTAAGGCTGGTCTGAATCACAAGGTTGAGATAGATTCTTCTTCTCTGTACTCCTGCTTGTAGCCAAGTGAGAGACAACTGCAACCCCAACTCCTCTGTTTTGCAATCCCATAATCAGTGAAAAGATATGAGATTCTGTAGAAATTGTCGACTTGTGAGCTGAGTCATTGCAGGCCTTTTTGTAGCAATGACTAACTGAATCAAAGTCTCCATTCAACTTGTGATTTCTTGTGGTTCCCATTTGATTTTCACCAACTATTTGATCCTATGGATGCATGAGCTTGTTTCCTTGCAAACATAGTGTCTGTAATAGTTTTCTTATTCTGATTTAACCTTTTGATTAGATAAAATCCTTGGGGTATTTTGTGTCCATTCTAGTGGACAAAATATAACCCTAAGATCAGTCCATACCTTTAGGTTAGGTTAGATTCTTCTGCCTTACAGATGTGCTTCTTGCCATCTGAAGGGCTGCTGCAGATCTAGTTCTTGATATGAGTTGCAATGCTGATTTACATACAATTGCTTACTTCTCATCATTTTAACTTTACTTTATCACTCCATCACAATCCTTCTTTTCCCCCTTCTTTAGCTGTAGTTTATTTATATTTTTAGTTTAATTGCGACACTTAAATACCCTCTCTTTACTTGTGAGATCTATAGCTAGATCTGGAGATTTACTATACAATTGTGGTTTAGATCATCACTCTCTGTGGGACAAACTCTTATTAAAACTTGCTACAACATATCATGGATCTTGCAGGACTGTGAGTTTGGTTTTGGTATTGTGTTTAATCCATTTTATTTTATTTTGTGTTTGCTTTTCTTTATTTTTCTTATTTTATTCTTCATCATTTTTATAATAAGAACAGCACAATCAAATCTACCAACAAGTTTTTGGCACTGCTGTCGGGGTGCTTTGATCTAGGTAGTAAATATGAGTTTAGTATTTGAATAAATTACAACTGTAGTTTTTATTTTATTTTTTCATTTTTTCCTTTATTTTCTATTTTAGTTTTTTTTTTTAATTTTTATTTTTTTTAAGTGTTTGTATTAATTATAGCTGTAATCCTTTCATTTATTTTGTTATTTTTCTATTTTAAATTTATTAGCTATTTAGTGTTTGAATAAATTCCTGCTTAAGTTTTTGATTTTTGCAGGCTTGGAGCAGTAGCAAATAGTGGAGTTTAATTGCAGCTTGAGCATACCTGCATTAGTTTGCATCTCTATCTCTCTTGTGTTTGTTTCATTTCTGCAGTCTTAAATTCTAGCAATTGTGTTAGTTTGTATTTTTCTTTATCTATTTGCTGTAAGCTACCCCTTGTTTTGTTCTGTGTGTATTGTATGTTGGGAAGAAGGTCTCTCAATCCCGAGTTAAAACCTTTGAATCTTGAAATTAAGAGTCTTAAGCCCTAGGCCAGCAACACACACTCCTGCTAAAAATTTAGTAATAGCTGAGATGGGTGAGCAGCCTAGACCACCCCTTAGGGAATATAATGCATTAGGAGCATACTCATCCCCCTCTTACATTCAACTCCCTAATGTTGTGGGTAATTATGAGATCAAGGCTCAAACCATCTAAATGTTATCAAGTTTTCATGGGTTGAGCAAGGAAGACCCTTTCCAGTACATAGATCGGTTTCTTTCTCTATGTACTACCTTTAACATTACTGGTTTGAGAGAAGAAGCCACCAAACTGAGTCTTTTTCCTTTTTCCCTAAAGGATAAGGCCCGAACATGGCTCACCCTGCTCCCAACAAATAGCATACAGTCTTGGAATAACATGAAATGCGATTTCTTGGCTAAATTTTTTCCATTTGTTAAAACCAGTCAGTTGAGGAGGACCATGATTTCTTTTGCTCAATCCCCGACTGAACAATTTCATGAAGCTTGGGATAGATTTAAAGAGTTGTTAAGGCAGTGCCCACACCACCACATCCCTAGGTAGCAGCTTGTTCAAAGCTTGTACCAGGGGATAGATGCCAAAAAGACATCCATGATTGATGCATCATGTGGTGGCACATACCTCAGCAAAACAGATGTAGAGGCTTGAGATTTGTTCGATGTTATAAGTTTGAACTCCATGCAACAAGAGTCTTTGTCAAACAATGGCATTGAACCAGCTGTTAGAGGTTTAAAAGAACCCACTTCTAATGGAAAATTGTATAAATTAACTGTATACAATAACCTAGAGAGAAAGGTGGACAATTTGGCTAAAAAGTTTGATAAAGTGTTGAGTGTGTTACAGCCCCACATGGCTACACAAGTTGGAGAGGTATGTTTGATAGCTTTAAATCTGAAGCTGCCTGAAGCTGCAAGCTGCTCGAGAAGAATATCTGAAGCAAGCCATCCTATCGAGATCTGCTCGAGAATCACACGAGAATGAAAATCTAAAGTTGTATCCACTCGAGGCATGGGTTCTAGCTGTTGTCTTTAATATTCAGGGGCATATTTGGGATTCCACAGCTTCTAAGGCACACATCCCAAAGCATTTGTTGGCCACAAATTGTCCACGACACCAACTCTAAAAGTGGTTATTTTTTATTGGCTATTATTGCACACTAATGTTGTATGGACTGCCTATATATAGTAAATAGTTGTTTTGTAAAATTATCCAGATTAGCTAGATCAGAGCCAGGATTAGCCAGAGTTCATTATCTTTTTAAGGTTTTAGTTTTCTTTTTACTTTTTCCCTTTCTTCTTCCTTAGCACAACAGTAATGTTGGGCTAAAACTTTGGTTAGTAGCTAGTTTAATTTCAGTTTTGTAATCGGTTTTGTATAAGCATTGAGAGTAGTTTTGAGATTTTACACAGACTGCTGGCCTTGAGAGCAATCTTTGTAAGTTCTTTTTTTTATTCAATGAAATGCCATGTTTAAAGCTTTATTCCATCTATATTTTTTCTGTGTTTTTTTTTTTTCACATAGATTTTATATGGGTTTGATGCACCTATGGTTGCTTGTACTTGTAGCCCTGCATCCATGGTGGCAGCAATGGTATTCTTATTCTATCTCTAACCTCTGTGATTAGGATAACCTCTGGGATAGCTTGTGACCATTCAAGTGTGCTGGGTATAGCCCTAAGGCTGGTCTGAATTAAAAGGTTGAGATGGATTCTTCTTCTCTGCACTTGTGCTTGTAGCCAAGTGAGAGACCGCTGCAACCCCAACTCCTCTGTTTTACAATCCCATCATCACTGAGTTGGGTAATTACAAGACTTTTTGTAGCAATGATCCGCTGAATCAAAGTCCCCATTCAGCCTGTGACAAGCTAGTTCATCCTCACACTGATGAGCGTAGCTTCAGGTAAGTTGACGACAGGTTGTCTTGCACTGCTCAATAGGTTCAGTTGAACCCTCGACTTCCCCTGCCCCTCCAGGTATCCTCTCGACAAGTTATATTACACTTCCAGAACCTCTCAATAGCTTCATCCCCTTCTCTCAGAACCTCTCGACAGGTCCTAGGAAGCTCTCGACTTCTACTGCACCTCCAGGTATCCTCTCGACAAGATCCATTGTCGTACCTCCAACCTCTCGATAGGTAACTGGAACCTTGCGAAGACTTCACATTTCCCACTCAGTAGCTCTCGACAGGTAGGCCTATACTTCAAGAAGCTCACAACGGCTTAATGGAAACTCTCGATGAGTTCTGCTTTATGCTTCCACAGTTGGTACACATCTTTGGTGTGTTGTTCTTCATTTGATCACCACTCAGCAGGCTTTTGGTGGGTTCAATCTTCATTCCTTACAACTGCACTTGGTCCTAAGTATCCCCAGTTGGGCCCATGACCTTCTCATGCACTTCTAAAGCTCTGTGGATTACTTGGTTGGCTGGCCTTTCGACTATATGAACACATGATGAGGCAGCAGGTCTATTCTTTAGCATTCTTATATAGATGTCTGCACTAAGGCTGCAATTTATTACTTATCTATAAAATACACTCAACACACATTATTAGTCATCTCAAAAGTTCATCAAAGGTTAGGTTAGGAGGTGAAAAATGGTATTTTTCACTGCTTAACACACCCCCAAACCTAAGCTTTGCTAGTCCCTGAGCAAAGGATAAATTAAAAACAAGTATTAAAAATGAAAAATGCCACTTCTGTAGGGAGCACAGATCCATTTAGCATATGCATCAAGCCTTTTAAACCACTAGGTGATCCCTAGTGGAGGAGTGAAGTCTCCTGAGGGTTTTCAGTGAAGGTACCCACAAACTTTTCCAATGACTCAGTTAATATCAATGCAGCATATTAAAAACACAATTCAAGTAAAATCAAATTCATTCCACACCTTGTTCATTCAATTTTTAGAGGATTCTCAGCAGAAAATCAGCAGTTTAAAACTGAAACTCTGCTATAATTCCTTCACAATCAACTAGCTCATGTCAAGGTATTTTGTATGAAAAATAATGAAAAGCTTACCATCAAATTGAGAATTCTATTTTGATAATGCCCCCAACAAACTTAATGTCAGACCCAAGTCTTACCAGGGCTGTCACTCATAATAAGCATGAAGGGTGCATCATTTCTAACAGCTCAAGAGCAGTTATAGCCCTCAAATAGGACTCAAGCATGAGTGTAGGCATTGCTCTGATTTCTAAAATTTTTTAAACTCTTTTCACCATAGATTACACAAATCCTCATCTCTACATGACAACTCAATCAATTTCAGATCAGTGGGGTCTTTTTATTGGGTTGTAATGTGGCTTATGGGTGAGGTTTATAAAGAATGAAAGGATAGAATGGGATTCAAAATTGGAGAAATCAGTAAGCTAAGGAGGTGATTTGTAACTTTACAACCTTCATTTCAGCATAAATCCATCTTCTTCTTGAATTTTCAGAGCCAAAGTGGCCAGCTTCTTCTCTTCTTTTTCAAAATATCCAGTAAGATGACTTCTCTTTCTCATTCTTTTATTTTATTTTTCTGTTTTTCTTTTCTTTTTGTATGCTTTTTTTATATTTTTCTCTATTTTTCTTTTTATGGGCTTGAAGGCCACAACTGCCAACACATGTTTTCTTCTCTTTTAACCAAATATCAAACTAACTCTACCTTCTTCAATTCCTTCTCCTTTACCTTCTGATGTCTCAGAGTGAGGGTTAGGCTGAATTAGGTCACTGAGTTTTGGGTTCAAATTTTTTGATTTCTATCAAAGAAAAACTTGGATTGTTAAGACTCAAGTGGTGTGTATCAAGGGCAGTTGAAAGGATAAGGATTTTAAGCTCAAACTGTCTAAGGGATGGCCTTACATCATCCTCAATATCATGATTGCTGTCAAGCTATTTCAACTTAAATTTTCCTAACTTCTAGTGAGGAGAGTAGATTCAATCAGTCCTTAGAGCAGAAAAATTTACCAAAACACTCCTCAAAGAAATTTTATTCAAGCCCAAATCTCACTGGGTATGGTCTTTCATCAAATTTCTGGGGTGTATCCTCACAGTTTTCTCTCTTTTCAGGTTCACTAAGCATCAAATTTTGAAAATTCTTGACATTTGTTTCATAAAAAATGTTAGAACTACAACACATTTCAGTTTTAAAAAGTTTTTAATTTCCTCTTTTTCAAAAAAAATTAGGTGGTCAGGTGGGAAATCAATTTATTTTCAAAATTTTTTTTAACTTAGCTGCACTAGCATTAACTTATTTCATTGGCACACCTGCCATACCCCCAAACCTATGATGAACATTGTCCGCAATGTTTACATAGTTAGTAACTAGGGGCAGCAGGGTAAAAATGAGACACAAAATAAAGGAAGTAACAACATCAAATAAGGCACACACAAACAATGAAAACACACAAACAAACAAACATAAAGACATAAAGTAAATCACACAAAATATACTAAAGAGAAATTTCATTTATAACACAAACAATATGTGCAATGCAAGGGAAAATATCTACACAAAGCTTTGACAAAACATCCTAAGTAACTACATGTACAAAACTAATCATCTAGATTTTCTGCTGCCTCAACCTTAACTTAGACTCCTTTTGCTTTTTCTTTCTTGACAGGTGAACTGGCTGGAGGGGCAGTGGCAAAAAGGGTAGTTCAGCTGCTTGTGTAGGTTCTCTGGCAGCCATTTCAGCTGCTTGTGTAGGTACTCTCAATTTCTCTATTGCTGCTGTATTCTTCTAGACTTCAAATTGAATCAAAAATTTTCTCCAGCCCATTGATATTTTCAACAACTCAACTCTGTGATCCAGCTCCATTTGAGTTATCTTCTCTTCAAAGGGCCTCCTGATTGAGGTGCTGAGGTTAGTCATGCCTCTAATGACATCCTTTTTAAGGTATGGGTTATTTTGCATGACATGAAGGAGGGTTGAGTATGGAGGTATGAAAAAAGAAGAGGCAGGTAGTATGGGCTATTCAGCACTGGAAGAAGGGCCAGCCAGCAATGGAGAGGGGATGGATGATGGCATGGGTGGGGTGAAGATTGTGGGTAAAGGGTGATGGACTTCAAGGTCAGGCTCAGGTTCTGTTTGGGAGGCTTTGGATGTGGTGGGTATTAAGTATTCCACATCTGTGGTAGCATCATATGTTGCTACTACAGGTGGTGATGCAGGTTCATTTTCAGGCTCAGGGTCTGTTTGGTTGGAGGAATCTCTGGTAGGGGGTTTAGGGATTCGCTGTTCTACCTCAACAGTGAAAACTACTGCTAAAGGAGATGGAGGTGGGGTGGATGTAGAAGTAGGGATTGGAAGAGGTTGGGAGGAGGTAAGGGTAACAGGGCCTATGGTTGATTGGATGGCTTGTAGGCAGGTGGTCATGGCAGCTTGGTTGGATGTGTTGGTTTGGAGCTAGGCAAGGATTGTGGTAAGGGAAAGGATTTGGGTGGAGGCCTCAGGTAGGACTTGGGCTTGGGTAACAGGTGGAATGGGGATAATGGGTTGGAAGGGAGATATGAAAGCATGCTGGAAAGGTGGGGTGGTAGCAGGCTGGACATGGGTAGGTTGTGGGGAGTCAGGTAGGGGGGTATATTCATACCGAATGTCTTCTACAATGGAGCCAATTAGGGATGAATACCCCTCAGTGGTCAGGTGGTTCAACTCTTGAGGATGGGTAGGTGAGAAGGAGAAGGTGGGGTTAGTGTCAAAGGATATGGATGGTGGAGAAGTGGTAAATGGGTCAGCTGATGTACATGGTGTAGGGCTCAAGGGTTCAAGAGCTGGGTTGGATGGGTTGGCTGGGGGGGTTATAGCTGACCTTCTTAGGTAGGTGGATGTGCTGGGTGATGAAGGTAAGGTAAGGATGGGGTCTGTGGTAAGAGGAGTTGATAGAGGTGTGGAGGTGGTGATAGTGGAAAGGGTGGCTGAGTTGCTGGGGTGAATGAAAACTGAAATGGAAGGTAGGGGAGCTGAGATAGATGGTGGAGAGGGTGATGAAAAGGAGGGGCTAGCAATATCAAGGCAGACAACAGGCGCACAGCTGTGGAGGAGATGAGTATGGGTGCAAATGGCACATGTGGAGGTACTGAGCTGGGATCAACAGAAGTGGATGGAGGCTCAGATCTGACAGATGTAGAGGTTTCAGCTATAGAGCTAGAGATCTTAGGTGCAGCTGCTGAGCTGGCCACCTGAGGGGCTTCTCTGTTAGGACTCTCAGCTGATTTCTTCTTACTTTTGCCAATTAAGGACCTACTAGCAGACCAAGCTCTCTTCCCACACATCTTAGGGCTCACCTTCTCCACAGGCTCATCTTTTTGAAACACAAATTTTTCTTTTCTAAGCAAAGCAGTGATGAGCCTATTGTAGGGTAGTCTTAGTAAGGCTTGTACTCTTTTGATCTTATCATTCACATCTACCATTGCATAAAATACTAGCTGAGCAGCATTTGGCCACTTCTTCCGAACTAAGCACATGCTTATAAGCATCAATAATACTTTCATCGCCCTGGTTCCTAAGAGTGCAAATGCTGCCAATTTTGATGAATTCAGACCCATTTCATTGTGCAACTTTCTCTACAAAATCATCTCGAAGATTTTATCCACAATAATTCAGCCGCTTATGGCTAAAATCATCAATGCAGCACAGTTGGCTTTTATCAAAGGTAGGAGCATTCATGATAATATCCTTTTATGTCAGGCCCTTTTGCACAACTTCCATAGACTGAAAGGGAAGCCTTGGATGGCGATCAAATTTGACTTCAAGAAAGCCTTTGACTTTGTCTGATGTGACTTTCTCATACACTGCCTATGTCAGTTGGGATTCCCGAATACCTTCATCGAATGGATCATTGAGTGCATTGCAACTCTGACATTTTCAGTCCTTATCAATGGGAGCCCAAAAGGACATTTTTGTAGCTCCTTCAGTCCTTATCAATGGGAGCCCAAAAGGACATTTTCCATTGCAATGAGGGGTTCTCTTGCCTGTTACTCCAAAAGTGCAGCGCTCTTAACATCACTCATTGGTTAACTGCCCCTGACCAAATTCACCACCTTATTTTCGCTGATGACCTGATGATCTTTGCTGAGGTAAACACGCACAATGCTCAGGAAATTTGGATGCTTCTACACCAGTTTGGAGAGGTCTCGGGCCTGATCTATAACAGACTGAAATCTAAGGTAATTTTGGGGGGAATGGTTTGTAGAAGAAACTCCTTGGCTAGATATTTGGACATGGAAAAGGGCTGCCTCCCAATGAAATATTTGAGTCTTCCTCTGATTAGCTCTTGCCTCTCGTCAGCTGATTGCAACCCGCTTGTGGATAGGCTTCAAAAAAAAAGTAAACTCTTGGAATTCAAGATTTCTATCTCATGCTAGTAGATTGGAGCTGATTAAGCCACCCTTTATAGCTTCCACATATTTTGGTCATCAGCCTTTCCTCTTCCTTAATACACCATACGGGCCATGGAGCAGGGGCAACGACAAACCCTCAAAACTGGCTACCATCTCTTGGAACAGTATATGCAAGCCAAAAGCTGAGGGGAGATTGGGCCTAAGGGCCCTTAAGGATTGGAAATCCATTCTATTGATGAAATTATGCTGGAGATTTCTCACATTTCACCAGTCCTTATGGGTCAATTGGGTACATAATAAGTATCTTGCGCATGGATCCTTTTGGGATGTTCCTATTCCTCTCATTTGTCCATGGGGTGTTAGGGGCCTTTTCCAAGCTCGTTCTCTTTGTCTACAACACATCAAAATTATTATCGGTGATGGGCGTACCACTGACTTCTAGAGAGATCCTTGGACACCCTTAGGACGGCTTGTCAACCTCTTCGGTGAGAGAGCTATATATGATCTTGGGCTTGGCTCAAGACTCCTTGTTTGCGACTTCATCATTGATGGGCACTGGGCACTCCCAAACCCAACTTCTGCTGACCTCATCGTGCCTGGAATACAATTCTTGAAGTCCCAATCACAGCCAATACAAAGGATACTATGCCTGGAACACAAAGGTCTGGCTTCCCTCTCCAAAAGGTAAGTTCTGTACTCATTCTGCTTGGGATGCTATTCGAGCGTGTACCCCTACCCTCCCTTGGACGACCTTTGTGTGGTACAAAGGAAGAATTCACCGACATGCCTTTGTCCTTTGGCGAGCTGCTCTTGGGAAGCTTTCCACCATTGACCTATTAATTGGGCGCGGTATTACCGTCAACCAAGGATGCAAATTATACAATGTTGACAGGGAAACTCATGAGCACTTATTCTTTGGCTGTGGGTACGCTACTTGGATTTGGAGATCTATCCTAAGTCGCTATGCTATTAGACGAGCTCCCATGAATAGCATCACTGATGAGATCAGTCACATTCTCAATTCCAATCTTGCGGATTGCATCATCGATCACCTAAAGCACCTGTTAGCGATCGCGGTATACATAATTTGGAAGGAAAGGAACAATCGTGTCTTCAACATACCAGCCACCAACTTGCCTACACAAAAAAAAAGTATGCTTAGAACCATTATGTCCTATTGCCCTACTTGATGATGTATTTGGTTATCCCCATTTTATTCCCTTACTCATGAAGGCAACATTATAATTACTATTTTTTATTAATAGAAGGGTGGGGGACCCCTCACAACCCCCTTTTGCCGACCAAAAAAAAAAAATTGGCCCTTGGAGAACCAATACAAGGCATCCACTATGGGGGTTCTCCTCTCTTGCTAATGTCCACTGACATAGATATTTTTCCTCAAAATGGAATCAATGAAAAGCATGCTAGGATGTAAATCCCTCCTCATTAATGACTCCCCAGAGCCTACAATTCCTTGGGTCAGGTGTCGGCCATAGCTCTAAAGGATACACTCTCTGGTTCTGCTAGACCATAGGCTGTATCAAAAATAGATGGGACTCCAATGCGAATCCAATGTCACTATAATCTACCACAATCTCCCAATTATCAATTAAAATCACAAGGTAAGGCTCAGTTGACCCTGGCTTGGTAGTCATCCTTCTAATACCACAATTTGACCAACCTAGGGTAGGATTTTTCATTCAAGGGGGTCAGCATGGGTGTTAGGCCTACCTTCACCAAATAATTCAAAGTATCCTTACACTCCTCTTCCTTAGAAAACTAGGGGAGGTCAATGATTGTCTCAGGGAACAGGCCTAAAGCATCCATAAATTCATTGGGAGTAGACAGGTTCATAGGGACTTCAGGCGCAACCTCTGGGTTAGGTTCAGGCACAAGGTTAGGCTCAGGCATAGGGTTAGATTCAGGGATATCCTCCACAATTTCCTCAAAGTATCCTCAGCAATTTTGGCCTTATTGGCTTTCTTGGCTTTCTTAGTCTTCTCAGATTTTTCAGCTTGATCCATGATAAGTTTCCTCTTAGCAGGTGGGGTCTCCTTGGGTTGTGTGGTTAGCCTACTAAATTTCCTAGTGGCTTTTGTGGCGGATTTGGAGGGAGCTTTGAAAAGGGTAGCTAGGGTATCCTCTTGATCAGCCATTGGTCACTCAAAATCAATCTCAATAACCACACAGACTTCTTTGATCAATCATAGTAACCACACAAATTGGAAAATTAAAGTGCAAAGCTTTGGAAATCACAGAGTGGAGTTGAAGAACTTACAAACAGAAACCTAGGGTTTCTCGAATCCCGATGTATGCGGAACCAAACCAGCTCAAACTCGGTGCAAAGTGTACCCCTTGGAAAATTGAAGTACTTGGAATAGTGGCATGGTGCTTGTGATTTAAGCCAAAGAGATGAAGAAGGAAGAAGAAAACTAGAAATCGGCAAAGGAGAGAGCAGGGTATAAACATAGAAGCTATCGAATGAATGGTCTGACCTCTCGATAGGTTTAAAACTACTAAAATCGCATTTCGATAGGATTGGGAAAAAGGTGTCGGCAGATTGCATATCAACTTGTCGAGAAGTTAAAAGCCTATTGGATTTGTGGGCATCTCAGGCTGAAGGTGTTGAGAGGTTCAACCGAGAGGTACAAGAGCTTCAGATTTTACAAGTCGAGAGGTACAGACATCCTCTCGACAGGTTTGTAAAACTCAACATTTAATCCTCTCGATAGGTTTCAAAACCTATCGAGACAAACCTACTCCTTCAGAACCTCTCAATAGCTAACTCAACATCTCGACAAGTTCAAAAGATCCTGTCGAAACTCACATTTATGGCTTTAGAACCTGTCGAGACTCGACTCAAACCTCTCGACAGGTCTCAAATCTTATTGAGATGCATATTAGGAACCTCCAGAACCTGACAAACATCAGTTTAAACCTCTCGACAGGTTGTTTTTTAGTTCAAACATCTTTCTAGTTAGTTCCTAGTCCATCTGTCACACAAATTTATCAACTCTATTAATCTCCCATTCATTTCTCCAATGTTGGAATTGATGACTCATGTTTCAAACCTACTGACTACTGACTCATGATTTGTACATGCAAATATTAAGCAAAATCTACCACAAATATGTACACTGCCAGACACATTTTAAAACAGCAAAATCACAGTTATGATACATAGTATACACTGTTGAGAATGAGTCACATTTTGGAGGTTCTTGAAGGTGGATGGTGACCACAGGCCCCACCATATTTTCAACAAAAAGTTTGAGTCTTTGACCATTCACTTTCATTGTCCTATCATATTTTGGATCCTTGATTTCAACAGCTCTAGATGGGGATACATGCTCTATTATGTAAGGTTCCTCCCATCTGGATCTCAACTTGCCTGGGGGAAATTTCAATTTAGAATTGAACAACCATACCTTATTGCCAGCAGTGAACTCCTTCCTCAGCAAATGCTTGTCATAGAAGGCTTTGGTTTTCTCTTTTGAGATCTTAGCATTGGAGTATGCTTCCAATCTTAGCTCTTCCAGCTCTGACAGTTGGAGCCTCCTGTGCATGACAGCAGAAGTTAGATCAATGTTCAATGCTTTAATAGCCCAATAAGACTTATGCTCAAGCTCTACTGGTAAATGGCATGCCTTACCATATACCAGCCTAAAGGGAGACATCCTTATTGGGGTCTTATATAGGCAGTCCTATAAGCCCAGAGAGCATCAGGTAACTTCAGGAACCAGTCCTTCCTATCAACTCACACAGTTTTCTCCCAAATGTGTTTAATCTCTCGGTTAGAAATTTACACCTGCCCACTGGTTTGTGGCTGGTATAGGGTGGCAACTCTGTGTGTCACAGAGTTTTTTCTAAGCAAGGTTGCAAACTGTATATTACAGAAATGGCTCCCCCCATCACTAATGATAGCTCTGGGGGTGTCAAACCTAGAGAAAATGTTATCCTTCAAAAAGTTGAGAAAAACTTTGTGATCATTGGTTATTGTGGCTTTGGCCTCAACCCATTTAGACATATAGTCCACAGTCATAAGAATATAATTGTATCCATAGAAAGGAGGGAAAGGACCCATGAAGTCAATCCCCAAATATCAAAGAGTTCAATCACAAGTATAGGCTGCAAAGGCATGGAGTTTCTTTTGGAGATACTTCCCATCTTTTGGCATCTTTCACAACCTTTACAATGCTGCCATGTATCCTTGAGGAGAGTGAGCCAATAAAATTCACTTTAGAGCACCTTGGCAGCAGTCTTGTTTCCACTGAAATAGCCTCTACAAGCCTATCCATGACACATAGTTAGTATCTCATGAAATTCATCATCAGGGACACATCTCCTTACAACTTGGTCTGTACAATGCTTAAACAGGTATGGATCCTCCCACATGTAATGTCTGATCTATGGAAAAATAGCTCATCGTCCATTTTGTTCTAATGTGGGAGGATCTTACCCACTGCCAAGTAGTTCACAATGTTTGCAAACTAAAGTGTAGAGGTGCCGATAGTGAGCAGCTATTCATCAGGGAAAGAATCATTGATAGACAGCCTATCAAACTCCTCAGCTAGGATCCTGGATACGTAGTCTGCAACCACATTTTCAACCCCTTTTTTGTCCTTAATCTCAAGATCAAACTCCTGTAATAGGAGTATCCATCTGATTAATCTTGGTTTAGCATCCTTTTTTTATAAAAGGTACTTAAGGGTTGAGTGGTCTGCGAACACCACTATCCTAGATCCCAACACATAAGACCTGAATTTCTCTAAAGTATAGACAATTGCAAATAATTCCTTCTCAGTTGTAGTGTAATTTAACTGAGCATCAATCATGGTTTTGCTTGCATAAGCAATCACAAAAGGGGCTTTATCCTTTCTTTATCTCAAGACTACATTAATAGTAAAATCTGATGCATCACATATCAGCTTGAATGGCAAAGAAAAATCAGGAGCTTGAAGGATAGGTGTAGATGTTAAACAGCCTCTCAAAAGCTCAAAGGCATGGAGACATTCATCATTAAATTCAAAGGGAACCTCTTGACACAACAGGTGACAAAGAGGTTTTGTGATCTTGCAAAAATCCTTGATGAATCTCCTATAGAACCCAGCATGCCCCAAGAAAGATCTGACTTGTTTCACAGTTTTTTATGGGGGCAAATATGCAATCAGATCAATTTTAGCCTTATCTACCTTAATGTCTCTGTGGGAAACCACATGGCCAAGAATAATACCTTGATTGACCATAATATGGCTCTTTTCCCAACTTAATAATATAAGTTGCTCTTTTCCCAACTTAATACTAAGTTGGTTTCCTCACATCTCTACAAAATTAGGCTGAGATGGTGTAGACATTGGCTAAAACTGTCCCCAAAAATAGAGAAATCATCTATGAATATCTCTAAAAACTTATCAATCATGTTAAAAAATATAGCATACATGCACCTTTGAAAAGTTGTAGGGGCATTACACAGTCCAAATGGAAAGGTGCCAAATGAGCATGTGAAAGTTGTCTTTTCTTAATTTTATGTATACATAGGGATTTTGTTATATCCTGAATATCCATCAAGAAAATAATAAAAAGCCTTGCCTGCCAACTTATCTAAAATTTAGTCAATGAAGGGCAAAGAGAAGTGGTCTTTTCTGATTCTCAAATTGAACTTCCAATAGTCTATACAGACCCTCCAACCTGTGGTTTCCCTAGTTGGAACAAGCTCATCAGAATCAGTCTTAATCACAATAATTCAATATTTCTTAGGGACCACCTGAGTAGGTGCCCATTCAAAATCTAAAACTGACTAGATGACTCCAGCATCTAACAATTTGACCACTTTCATTACCATTTCTTACATGTGGGGCTTCAATTTTCTCTGCACTTCTCTAGAGGGTTTAGAACCCTCTTCTAAGTGGATTTTATGCATGCACACAACAGGACTGATGCCCCCATGGTCAGCAATGGTCCAACCTATTATTCTTTTATGCTTCTTTAAAATACACAACAACTCTTTCTCTTGCTCATCAGTGAGAAAGAAATGATCACTGACAACTTTTGGTTTGCCCCCAAAAGATTATACTTCAAGGTCTTAGGCAGCTGTTTCAACTCTACATCTAGTGGACATATGAGAGAAGGCAATAAAGGTGCCTTTGATGGTGGTGGAAGAGGCAATATAGCAGTTTCCAAGGAGGATATCTGGTTGCTGGCCCCACATCAGAAATTAAGGCTTTCACCTCTTGAACCATGAGTGTGGGGGCCTTTTCTTCCACAATCTCACTCTACATATTCTCAAAAATATCACAAAAATCATCACCATGCAGTAGCTTGGGCAAAGTCTCTTCCACAAGCTCATCAAAAATATTAATTAAAATGCAATCCTCACTATCCAAGTGAGGTTGGCTGGCTACAGTATAAACATTTAGCTTCACTTTCATATTGCCAAAAAATACCTCCATTACTCCTGATCTACACTGAATGCAAGCATTGCCAGTGGCCAATAAGGGCCTACCCAAAAGTACAGGAATAGAGGTGGTGCACTTGCTTGGCTCCATATCAAGCACCATAAAATCTGCTGGATAGAAAAACTTATCAACCCCAACTAATACATCCTCTATCATTCCCACAGGCCTCCTCTCAGATCTGTCAGCTAGTTGTAGCACCACATGTGTGGGCTTCAATTCTCTCAAGCCTAACTTCTCATAAACTTAATATGAAAGTAGGTTTACACAGTGCTCCCAGATCTAATAAGGTCTTCTCAATGGTATGATCCCCAATGATACAGGAGATTGTGGGAACTCTAGGATCTTGAAGCTTGGTTGGGGTTGCAATGGACAGTACTTGATTCCTTTTCCCAGCACAAAGGACCTTCTTGGATAGGTGTATCCTAGACTGTCTTTTGTGGGTGCACAATTCTTTCAAGAACTTTACATAGGCTGGAACTTGCTTGATAGCATCCAGTATAGGCAAGTTGATCTTTACTTGTTTGAATGTTTCCATCATCTCCTCCACTTTAGCATTCTCCTTGTCAAACGGAGAAGGTGCTTGAAGTGCATTAGAAAATGGCAAATGAGGGACTAATCTCTCATTTGCTGCCTTAGCAAGCTCATCAGATTTTTCTTTATTTTTATTTTTAATTTTTTCTTGAGGTACATTCGCACCCCCTTTATTTTTTATATGTTGCTCCTGCTGCATATCTCCATGGGTTATTCTTTTATTTCTTGAACTGTTCTCAGGCTCAAAACCAACCTGGTTATCAACCAGCCTTCCACTCCTCAAAGTGATGATAGATTTGGCTTCTTCATAGGAAGAAGCCATGAGAGCTGACAGTTTGTGAACAAACCCTCTAGGGTTGTTCAAGGACTGACTTGGCAGTCTTCTCTCCTCTCTTAGTCAAAGTATTAGATAGCTGACCAAGGTGATTCTCTATCTTTTTAATACTTTGGCTATGAGAGTTAACAGTTTGTGACAAAGAGCCTAAATTCTACAGTGAAACCAAAACTTGCTTGTCAAATGTGGGGGATCTAGAGGGTGTTGGGGCTGGTGCACTTTGCTACACAGGTTGAGCCATTGGCTGGGCCATAGGCTGCTGGTAATGGGGACTTGGAAAGTAGTTTTGCTGGTAAGGTTGGGCATTCCTATAAGGCATAGGATACTGCTGTGGCTGGTGCTGCTGCTGGTTTGGAAAGGTATCTTGTCTCCACTTCAAGTTGGGGTGCTTTCTCCAATGATAACCACCAGTAGGCTGTTGTCCATAGGACTGAGCAACATTCACATGTTCCATCACAAGGTCTTGAAATTGGATAACAGAGGGACATTCCTGAAGGGAGTGAGTGGGGGACTGGCATATCACACATGCCTCCTTCACTTTGGCAGCCATTAGAACTGCATTGCTCCCATGAGCTTTCAAACTTTTGAGTTAAGTTGTCTACTTTCCTTTCTAAATCATTGTATCCACTCACTTCATATATTTTCCCTATTATAGTGTGCTCTCTCACCAATCTGGGGGTCTCAAAGTCCCTTGACAAAGTCTCCCTTTGCATGGAGTTTTCAGTAATGATATCAAACAACTCCCAAGCCTCATCAGCTGTTTTGTGGAGGTATGTACCACCACATAAGGCATCAACCATATCTCCGCTCTTAGGATCAATTCCTTGATAGAAACTTTGGACAAGTTGCCATTCAAGAATTTGGTGATGGAGATATTGCTTCAAGAGTTCTTTAAATCTCTTCCATGCTTGGTGAAAGTTTTCAGTTGGGGCTTCAGCAAATGAGATTATGCTCTTCCTCAGCTGACTTGTTTTGGACATAGAAAAAAACTTGGCCAAGAACTGATATTGAAGGTCATTCCAGGACTGAATACTATTGGTTGGGAGTATTGACAACCAAGTTCTGGCTCTATCCTTTAATGAAAAAGAAAAGAGTCTTAACCTAGTTGCTTCCTCCCCCAAACCTGCGATATTGAAAGTAGTGCACAGTCCTAGAAATTCATCAATGTGCTTATATAGGTCTTCTTTGCTCAGGCCATGGTATAAGGGTAGCATTTATATGATCAAGGATTTGATCTCATAGTTCTCTTGGACAGCAGAGAATTGAATGCAGAAGGGAGAATTATAAACCCTTGGTGCATTAAATTCCTTCAATGTCTTAGGCTGCTCACCCATTTCAGAGCTGTCAAAATCAACCACAGGTTTGTGTATGGGTTGCATAGGTCTGAGAAGTCTCTCAACTTCAGGATCTAAGGGAGCAATCATAAGATTAAGAGATCTCCTCCCAAGTATATACACAACAAAAATATAGGACAACACACAAAATGACAGTACAAATTTAAGCAAAACAAATTCAAAAACACACAACTACTGCTACAGATCTACAATTATATAGATCTAGAAATGTAAGAGGGGTAAGAAATGCAAACTTTAGCACAACTTGATCCTCTCAAAACAAAAAATCCAGATATGCAATCACAAATACAAAAAATTACAGCAGCAATTAGTCAAACACTAGATAGGCAATTATAAATCTAAATCTAAAATGAAAAAAAAAAACTTAGATCTACCAATTTAAAAATACAAATCCCTGACAGCGGCGCTAAAAACTTGTTGTCTTGCTTACCTTACAATTATTAAATGATTAAAACAGTAAATTAAATGAACAAACTACAACAAAGTGGCTTAAGGCAAGCAAGCAGCCATGCAAGAACCAGGGCTGTTGCAGCAAGTTTTAATAGGTAAGTTAGGGTAGGTTCATAGGAAAATGTATTTTGAAATGAGGTAAATCTCTAAATCTATGACAGATCTGGCACTCTAACATAATTTAGACTAAATCAAAACAGGAAAGAGGAGAGGTTTCTAAGATTTGTCACTTTACTAAAAAAATTATAAAAATCAAATACAAATGATCCAGATCTGATAAAACGCAGAGTTAAAGGAAAATAGAGAAAAGATTAAAATCAAAAGGTGGAGAGCAGCAACTAGGGATTTTGGTCTTTACTGAAAATTAATTAAATAAAAGGCAGTGTATATGATAGATTTGCAGCAATCCTTCATCTAGCTACAAGCTCAGATGCAAGGTATAAGAATCTAATCTCAACCAAAGAATTGAAATAATCCTAAGGTTATAATCTATCCATTTCAATGGCCATAGATCATCCCAAAGATTGTTCCAATTCCAGGATCTTGATTGGAGTAGGCAAACTATTGCAGATGCTATGAGTGTCAGGCTACAAGTTCAAGCATCCACAGGAATATCTAATCCAGGGAAATCAAATATGAAAAAGTGAAATATAGATCAGAATCACCTTTTTAAGCCATAATTATATTGTAATAACACAACTTATAATCCTATTATGCTCAGATCTACAATCTGTGTAACATACAATCCATCTACACAGCCTTTGAAACTCTCGATTTACAGCTCTCAACCTCTCCCTAGTTACTAAAGGGTTTTAGCCAACTATGATTGGCTGAGAAGAGAATGGGGGAAGTAAGGAAGAGAGAGGGAATTTTTAGAGGAAAAATAGAGATCAAAATTGGCTCTGGTTCTCTTAATTTCTAGATGCCTAACTCTGTAGGTTCCTTATGCTTTTATACTCTTCCTCTCTATCTTCAGATCCGTTTTAGCCAATCAGAGCTCAAGAGAATAATTCTATTATTCTCAGCTACTGATGTGGTTGATTTCTCTTTTAGAAACTCTTCACTGATTGATCCAAACTGGACAAGTGCATGTGAAGTGGTTAGGGTTTCCAATTATGCTCAGTTGTATTCTAAAAATACCCCCAAGGGTCACTGACATGCTTTGGAATGTGTACACAAAGCACTGGAGTTTGGTAGCAACTATGAAAGGAACTGAGAAGTCCCTAATTCAAGTATCGAGAGGTTCAAGGAACCTCTCGACAGGTTCTGAGTCTGTTTGATCTTCATTTCGACAGGTTTATGCGGCTTTCGATAGAATTGGAGACTTCTCGACAGGTTCTCTTGAACTTGTCGACAGGATTGATAGCATTTCTCATCTTCCATCCAGTTCGTCATTCATCCTCTCGATGGGTTATAATCAACTTATCGACTTGTTATACTGCTTCAGTTTAGCTCTCGATAGGATCTTCTAAACCTCTCGACAAGTTGGTTCATCCTCACGCTGATGAGCGTAGCTTCAGGTAAGTTGTCAACAGGTTGTCTTGCACTGCTCGACAGGTTCGGTTGAACCTCTCGACTTCCCCTGCACCTCTAGGTATCCTCTCGACAGGTTATATTGCACCTCCAGAACCTCTCGATAGCTTCATCCCCTTCTCTCAGAACCTCAACAGGTCCTGGGAAGCTCTCGACTTCTTCTGCACCTCCAGGTATCCTCTCGACAGGATCCCAACTATTATTATTTATTTATTTTTAAGGTTCTAGTTTCGCGTGTTATTTTTATTACTATCATTTTTTGGAATAGTTATTTTGGTTTTAGGCTTAGCTTATTGTTTGTTATATTTTTGTTGGGGTCACATTTTCAAGAACCTCCTACGTTCTTGATTAGTTTGGCATGGCCAGAGTTGATGGCATAGTATTTGGCGCTCCCTCCTTTCCAGTTGGAGAGGCCGACTCAGATCAATTTTAGGCCCGTCCCGACTAGGGCGCTCTTATTGAGTGATGGAGGGATGAGTAGCAAGGCCTTCTCTTCCCTATTGGCCTGATGCTTCCCACCCCAAAGGACTGGGTGCGGATCACAGGCATCAAATTCAAGGGTGTGCCAGTGGCGGGTCAGATGCTGCCAGACTATTAGGAGGTAGGTATCGCGATGTTTGGGTGCCATGGTATGGACCACATGGTTCTTGGATGAGTTTGGAGGGGGGTTCGTCCCCCCGAAGCGTCATAGTAAGACAATGATGGAGTACGCGATGCGCCGTCGGGCCGGGAGGCTTGCCAATTGGTGGTGATTGTCACGCCACCATGCCTCCCGGTCCATTAGCCGAGCATAGCGGCGGCACGGGCGTGCGCCACATTTATACTTTCGTATTCATACTCGGGTTCAGGCATTTCAAATTCTAAAGTCATTTCCTTTTTCATATAATTTGCCATATATATATATTGCTCGTGGTATTGTGGTTGATCAAATGTGCCTTCTTTGCAATGTTACTAATGAAACTCAAGATCATCTCTTCTTTTGTTGCGGCTATTCTTCTTGGATTTGATGCTCTATTCTCACCCGCTAACGGTATCCATCGAGGCCCCATGAACAATATTGTTGAAGAAATAAATCACGTATCTAATGCCAATCTTGATGATCGCACCATGGATCACTTAAAACACCTTGCGGCTACGGTTTATTCTATTTGGAAGGAAAGAAACGCAAGAGTTTTCAAATCCATTGGGAACTCCACCCCAATACATAAAAGGGATGTATTGCGCAGCATATTATCTTTCATTTGAGTTTGCATTTCAGGGCTGTTGCGGCTGCATTCTTCCTCTTGCGGACCATCCCATTCATTGTGGGCTTATATGATGCATCTAATCTTGCACCTTTTTTTGGATTGGATGCTTTTACCATATTTTATTTTCTTCTTTCATCTTCTAGTCCATGAGACAGGTTTTGTAGGTTATTGCTGTCCCGTTGGACATAGGTTTTTATCTCTCGTCCCTTCTTCCCGGAAGCGACACTGTACTTATTTCCTTGATTAATTGATGGGTGGGGGACCCTTTTAACCCTTTTTTTGCCGAGCAAAAAAAAATAAATTTGCCATATATATATATATATATATATTATAAAAACATTGCGGCAATTGCTTTAATTGTGAACTTAATTAAATTACATTTATCAAAGTCGTCGCAAAAACTTTAATTAATCACTATCGATTTAATTTTCATTTTCGTTAACCTGATCGGGCATATTCAAGCTTACGACTTAATCGTAATAGTTTCAAACGTGAACGAACATATAACGAAAAAGAATTTTCTTCAATAAAATATTAAAAGGTCCATTTCATTCAAGTTCCAATACAAAGGTGCATTATCAATTTTCTAAAATACTGGACTTAAAACAAAACCAAGGTAAAGGAAAAATCCTATTAAACAAGTGCAGGTGCTGGTGGCTCCATGAACAAAATGAGCTTAACTTTAACTCGTTGATAGCGTCAGATTCCTTCCTTTTCCAGCTCCTCTATTCCTGATTAGGTGGCTACTGACTGGTCTAGAATTTTTGGGTCATGAAACGACTGTAAGCGATGAAGCTCAATAATATCTTAGTTAGCATTGTCATAAGATTCTAGTACAAGTATGTAGACACCCAAATTGGCCCCAAGGCTCGACCGACACATACTGCGGGAAAGGCATAACCCCGAGGTTCCGAAAGCATTTCTCAAACCCTTAGAAATCGTCCCAAAACCCTTAGGAATAATCTCAGACCCTTAGAAATCAAGCCTAACCCATAGAACCCTTCCCAGACCCATTAGAAACCCTTCCCAAGCCTGATTTAAACACTCCTGAATAGTGGATGGAGAGAGGGATGCCAAATTTTACACATACATCTTCTGTGGCTAAGACGTATACCATTGGAAAGCAGAGGTTCCCAGATTTCTAATAAGCTAAGAATGGCCTCATTCCGATTTGTAGATCAAAAGTTATGGGATTTTGAAAAATGCAGAAAGATGCAGGAATTTACACTTGCGTATATATTATATACGCAAGGCAAAATTTACTTTTTTTGGCTTCAAAACGGGCTTTGAACTTCTCAAGGACACTGTTCCTAAGCCTAGCATATAATTTATATATGCAAGGCTTATGAACAGTATTTTTTCAGAAAATGTCTGAAAATCATCTTTGGGGTTTGACTTTTTAACCACCCCAAAGTCTGGGGGTGGGTTTCTTTAGGAATAGTCTGGGGTGCACCCCTACTAGCCCTCTTTTTCACCCTTTTGCCATTTAAATCCCTACCCTTTCATCTACCATTAAAACCCAATTCCCACTTATCGAAGCTCCTAAAATTATAGAAAATCTTAGATATAGGATTACCTAATTTCTAACCCAATTAGGACCTTAACCCCTCACTAATCTAACCTTCCTTTAGAAATAGAGAGCCACCCCCCCCCCCCCCCCCCCCGTGCTTGTTTAAGCATCTTTTGAAATTTCAAAGAGAAGAAACTCTCGCAATTTTTTCCCTCACTTGCCTAAAAAAATCATATTTACTCAAACCTTAGGAGCTTTAGCCCATTTCATCTCTCTAGCATCATCATCCATTTCCAAGCTCCAATCCTTTAGCCATAGAAGTTAGAACCTTACTCTAACCCGCTCACTTTTGGAAGCTCACTGGTGTCGCTCTCTCACAAAGATCCACAATGGTGCTAAAAGGGTTCGAGAGCTTCCACTCTCCCCTCTATTCTTCTACCTTCTTTACTTCTCCTCTATCCTAAAATTTGAGCCATTACGCCGCCAAAATTATAGTGATAGCGAAGGGCTCAAATACGATTGGAGTGCTTTCGGACAGGGAGAAGTGCCGCTGATTTTGTTATATATATATAATATAAACCAACCAACCAACACATAGATCCGGCCATCGTAGAGACCGCTTACGAGTTGGTTGATCGGGTGCCTAACACCTTCTTGATCGATAACCGAAGCCCCTACCCAAGAGCCTTTAGCATATACTGGTGATTCGAAGTCACATTTTTACACTTCGGTGCTCTCATATAAATTTTGAGGTATCCCGAGACACCAAAAGCTCAGGGTGGCGACTCCATCTTTTTGAAAGAGAGCGCATCACCGCGACGGACTCACAAGAGCCCACGGTTACATAGATGGCGACTCCACTAGGGATAGCTTGTAGAGTTCTCCTTGAAGTTTTGGTCTCTTTTTACATGTGTTCTTTTTGTTAAAGTTTTTCTTGGTTTTGCATACTTACCCCTACGATTCTGTAGTTTTTATACTCACCCCTACGATTCTGTCATTTACCGCCTTAGCCGATTGGCGGGCCTATTTGAGCATTTTTACTCACCCCTACGATTATATCATTTACACGCCTTAGCCGATTGGCAGGCCTACTTGATGCAATTTACATTTTTTGACTAGTCGCTTGACTGGCCCCGCAATTTTCTTATTCCTTGAACATATACCAACGGTGGACGCCGACCCGTAGAGGCAGCACAGGATTCTCACAACCCATTGAACTTAAGTAAACTCCCTTAAAATTTAAAATTAAAATTGAATGAACAAGAGACTCAATTAATTTGCCTTACGTGGGTATACTTTACAAGGGGAGAAATTTTTAGGTTACGATACACTTGTCCCGGTTCCCAGTAGAGCGGCAGCCCTAGTGGTGATGATCTAGAAAGGAACCACCCCATCCAGTATCTGAGAAGACATTCATATCGGAGGTATATCGGGTGGGTGACTGAACTTTTCAAGGCCTTAACACCCTTGGGGAGCGTGTTAGTAATCCCACAACGGCCTTGTATCCCCTAGGCACGGTAAGGAGAGACCTAATAAAGAATACCAGAAGTGTCCCTGGAAGCATTGCTTCCAAACGCCCAAAAATAGCCCAACTTGGGTCTGTTGCTGTCAAGAAAATATATACATATATAAATTTTACCCTTGCGTATATAAAATATACGCTAGGCCAAAATCCCCCAGAAATAGCCTTGCGTATATAAACTATATGCTAAGCAAAAAATTCATAGTTTTTGCTTTGCGTATATAAAATATACGCAAGACCAGAAATTTTAGACTTGAGTACATATTATATACCCTAGCTTGTTTTTTGGTTAAGCAGCCCGAATCTGAGGCCTTTTTCACAATTCCCAAACTCCCCACTTAGTGGTTTTTAATATCCCCAATAAATCGTACACTGTTGACGCCAAAAACGCCCTCACCGGTCAAGAGAGTCGCCCTCTTATTGACTTTTCTGGGGGATCGATTTGTTGTGTAGATTCCCGTGCCCTTACATAGATCAAAGAACTTCCTTTGATTCTTCCAAGGTGCATCGGAATCCCACTATGGGAGGCATTAGGGGTGTGAACACCGCCTAAAAAGGGAGTTATAAGGTCCCGAAAAAGCATAGTAAAGATCCAAGGGAAGGGAGCTCAAAATTTTATCATCCAAAAACCTATATATATATATATATATATATATATATATATATAGAAAATAAAAAATTCAAAAAAAGAGTGCTTGTGGTGCAGGAACAACGGTATTGCCTTACCCTCCGTCATCCCATAGGGGAAGGGGAAAGAGGGTGGGTCTTTGGTCCTCACCCGAGGAATCCACACCCTCCTCGCCGACAAACCATGTCTTGGGCGGTTGATTTGGCTTACGCCGATCCCGATTCATCCCCACCACCTTCCCCATCACGTTCCCATATGGAGGAAATAGTCATCTCCGATTCTCCCACCCAATCCCGATTCAACGTCACCGGACCCTTCGCTGCACCCATTTTCCATCGACCACCAACAATATCCTCCCCATCTTCCACTCTATTTTTCCTCCACTACCACCCAAAATTCACCCCCTTTTCCATCCATATCCACTCCAAATCTCCCCCATTTTTCTCAAACCACCCAAAATCCATCCCATTTTCCCTCTACACATTTACCCCATTTTCCATCAACATCGAGACAAAATCCATCCCATTTTTTCCCACATCCTTACCCCATTTCTCCATATCCACCAACACACCCACTCTTCCCTCACTCAAAATGCACAATCTTTTCCACCTACCCAAAATACACACACTTTCCCTTCCACTCAAAACACACCTACTTTTACATTTTCCCAACACACACCCAATTGTCCCCAATCCAGCCACGTCATGTTAAATTTTCCCCAATCCACCCATGTCATGCTCAATTTTCCCACATCCTCCCCAAATGCCCCTCATTTTCCTCCATCCACCCAGGTCATGTCCAATTTTTCCCATCCATCCCCTTCATCAGAAGGGCTTTCCACATCCAACCCCATACCTGACCCTCTGTCCATGATGGAGGACTTGATGAGGGTCTACTTAGCTTGGAAGGCTTCCCGAAGCCTTCCCAATCCACCCCAAATATCAAACCACCAACAAACACTCCAAAACCTCAACACCCATTTGTCCAAAATAACAATCCTACCCAACCACCCATAATTCACACCACCCAACATCAACCTTGGGGCCACCCAAGTGGGCCTTAAAGGCCCACTATCCAACCATAAGCCCATCAAGGCCCAAATTCAAGAGTGACATTCTCAAACCCTCCATCATTCCCCCAATTTCTCACATTCACCTACACCCAATAAGTCCCCATTCCCCCTCAAATGATAAACCCATCTCACCAATACCCTAATACGGCCTAAGCCCCATTCATCCACATTCTTTAAACCAAACTCAATATGGGAATCCATCCCATACCATCAACCATTCCCAATTTGCCCATCCACTCTCTCCCCAACTGAATCCTCAAAATATCCAAACTATACAATGGCCTCTTCAGGCACCTGCCAAAATTCCCCATTCACTCATCCCGTCACCCCACAAACCTACCATCAAGGCTTCCCCCAATTACAATGGTCTCACCAGGAACCCGTCCATCCCACTCAGAACCAATAAGATAACCTCATCCTTCCCCCACCATTTGCCGATGCAAGTCAATAGCATGAGTAGGATGAGGTTCAAAATAGTGGGGCCTATGTGGGGACATTTACTAGCTTTAATCCCCCACTACCCACACTCACCAACCAACAGGCAGCCTGAAATGATTAGGGGCAACCTAGTGGGAGCAGCCCCAACAATACCATTTAGGGAATCGAAACTATTAAAAGAACAAATGGACAAGATCCAAAAGTAGTTAATAAAAATGGGAGGAACAGAGATCCATGCTACCGATTTCTCGGACTTATGCTTATTTGCTGAGGTGTGTCATTGCCGCCCAAATTCAAAGTACCCACATTCGATAAATACAACGGCACGAGCAACCTAATTGCCCATCTAAATTCCTATTGTGGGGATGTGTCAATACAGCGGAGATGAGCGCCTCCTCATCATGATTTTTCAAAAAAGTCTTACGAGTCCAACACTAAGATGGTTCACTTCCCTTGAACCATCTATGATAAAAATATGGAATGACCTCACCCACCTATTCTGAGAACAATATGTCTATAACATAGACATCGAACCGCACAAATCGGATCTAGCATAGCTGAAACAGAAACCTGATAATAAGTATCTAGGGAGGTGGAGGGCCCTAGCAGCCTAAGTAAGGAACCGCATCCCCGATGAAGAGCAAATTGAGATGATCTCAAAAACTGCCCTACCAATTATCTCTAACTTTTTAGTCTACTAGCAGTAAGCTAGCTTCGCTGACTTGGTAAGAAATGTCAATCGCTGCGAAGACATGGTGAGAGAGGAGCAGTTGAATAAAAATGCAACCAGTGGAGCCGGTGGGGTCCAAAATTTTTTCGAACAAAAGACTGAGAGAAGAGCAGGGGCAGAGGTCCAAGCCATAATTACCACACAGCCTAGTACCAGCATGGTAGCATTTTAATTTAAGTGTAGCACCGTAAGCCCCAGCACCAGCAAATCCATCTCTGAGACAGGGCAATGGCTCATGGGCACCAATGACCCCCGAAACAGAGAAGGGCCCGATATAATCGAGTGTTCACTCCCCTAGGGTAGTCTCTGAATGTCCTTTTACCCTTACTGGTCAAAAAAGGTTTGGTCACCATGCTCTAGCCGTGACCTCCATCAATTCTGATCCCAAATAACTAGGATCCCAACACACTATAATTTCCATCAGGAGTTGGGACATCCTACTGATCGCTACTTTTCATTGAAGTATGTGATCTGATTGAGGCTGGGAAGCACATTCCCCCCGGCAGCTTCAAAGGCAAATCCTCACATCAACATCCATTAAGCACAGTTTCCGCCATACCCACAGGGAGGAATGGGCCCTAGGGCCACCATTAACATGTTGGAGGAAGAGATGAAAGAAGGTAAACCCTCCAAATCCATTACTAAGGGAAGGAATTTCATGGTACCCGGGCAACGATGTCATGAGAATGAGACTATAGGGGTGATCGAGCCGTTAAACTTAGCCGACTATTTTTCGAGCCCAACACCCCAAGCAACACCGCTAGATTTGAGGTTTTATTTCCCCTCACCCACTCACGTTAGTTAGGTCCAACCCAGTTGGGCCCCACCTCTGCAATATCAATCATACCCGACATCGACCCCCGTCAATTATATGATGCCCAATTTTACCTTCCCTTTTGAGTCAGCTCCCATCAACTATATGTGGCCCCATGTCACCACACAATCATCAGCCCATCAACCTTCCACTCCCGCACTAACCTAATATAGCTGGCCCAGTACTGCCACATTGCCACTAATATATTCACCTCCAACACCAACCCAATACAGTTGGCCCAATTTTGTCAAATCATCATCAGTCCAGTCACCTCTGTACCAGTCAATCACATTTGGCCCAACATTGCTACACCAGCCCCAACAGTTCAATCATACTCAGGATCTCCATCGATCCCTTTTCAAATTCCTGGACCAATAATGATCCCCATCAGGTCCTACTCAACTACAACCAGACGGATGCCAATGCGGGTGGCAACAGGGAATGGGCAGTTGAGTTCATAACTTGGTCAGGCTGAATTTCCAAATAGCCTGAAGCATCGGTACCAGCCCAGCCAGAAGAGAGAAGGAAACCGGCAATAGTGCACCCCATGGAAAAAATGAGCTCAAAGCATGCTTTAGAAACAGCTTAAAAGAAAGCCAGCTCACATCACCATCTGAGACCTACTAATGGTGTCTCCACTTCACTTACAAGCTCTCATGGGAGCACTAAAATATGATCATGTATTAAATAAAGTATCCCCAGATGAAGTGAGACATGATCGGGCAGGTGTTGGCTCCCAACGCCATCTCATTTTCAGATGCCGACCTCTGAATAGGAGGGAACTACTCCAGGCCCCTCAATATAACCATAGAAATTTGGAACATGGTGATACCATTGCTACTAGTAGACAATTGTTCGACATTAAATGTATGCCCACTGTGGACTGCGACCAAGATTTGGATCGACTGTCAATGTTCTGACCATCCACAACAGAAGCCTGTGGTTTCAATAACACAAGGAGCGAAGTGATAGGAGAAGTCAATCTTGAGCACACCATTGGGCCAATGGCCTTCTCGATCCTGTTCCTAGTCATAGACATTAAGTCTTCTTTCAACCTACTGCTAGGGCGCCCATGTAGTACAAAATCGGGGCGTTGCCCTCCACCCTACATCAATAGCTCAAATTTATATGAGCATAAGGTTATATCTATTATGGGTGAACGGTGAGAAGAAAGAGAAAAAATGACCCACAACATCAAAAATCTCAAGGTGCTAGAAATACTGCATACTGCTAAAGACACACAGGTTCATAGTTTTCGATATGATGTGTTAGAGGCAGTGGCCATGCTCCAGAAGTGGGGCTACCAAAAAGGAAAGGGTTTAGGTCCTCGTCTATAGGGAAGAAGAGACCATGTCAGAACTAAGGGTGGACAACGAATCAAATTCGGCTTAGGCTACAAGCCTTCCGAAGAAGAAGTCCAAGAGGCTAAGGAAAAGGCCCGAATCATTGCCATAGACAAATCATTGCCACAGACAAACCTAGAAGATGAACCCCGATTGCGACCTCACATTCGAACCACTTTTGTGAGTGCAGGGGGTCATAAAAATTGACCAAAGTAGGGCAACACAATTGACCCCATATAAATCGGTGTCTATCCATGAAACCAACCCCAAAATCATTCCTCCCGATATTGAAAGAGACCTAGCCTCCCTATCCCTGTTTGTGGAGGAGGTACCCTTGCCTGTACATCCACCTAGCTTAACCCATCCCAAGTTCATGCTAATATTTGCAGACTAGGTACAAGATGAACCCATGGTTAACATGATGGGAGCTGACACTCAGAAACCATATCAGTCTATATCTTCCATATAACTAGGTAAAGGTGCGGGGCTTCAATGCTCCTAACTCTGAAAGCATCAAATGGTCGTAAATACGACACTAGCTTCTAAAAAAAAATAACCTATAAAAATTGAGGTTAGCCCTTGGCAGGCAATACTATGTGTGTATAGAGACCCGCCTTGCCAAGGGCCCTTCTCCGAAGAAAAGGGAAACCATAGAAATGGCAAAAAACTCTAAAAATATTATCTTTTAAAATTCCTAAGAAAATCAAGAAAAATAATGCCTTAATTAAAAAGCCCGCCCGACGCGAAGTCAATCTCTTTCTTATAGAAATGCAAGAAGAGATAGGAGTCATGGATCTGGATGGCAAGGACTTAATCGAGGAGCTTTCCAATGAGCTCCTTGAATGGTATGTCGATTTTGAGCATGGCCTTACCCCAATCGTTGAAGACACTGAAGATGTCAATCTAGGTACCGATGAGCTTCCCAGAATCACTAATATCGAAACGTTGTTGTCTCTTGAGGAAAGACAAAGTATGATTGATTTCCTTCTGTCATACCAAGACGTTTTTGTATGGTCATACGAGGATATGCCTGGTTTAGATATCGATTTGGTCGAGCATGAGTTGCCACTCTATCCCGAGGTTAAGCCAGTCAAGCAAAAGTTGAGACGTCTTCGGCCAGAATGGATGCTAAAAGTGAAGGATGGAGTCATAAAGTAGTATGACGTGGGGTTTCTCAAGGTCTCCAAATACTCACAATTGCTAGCCAACATCATCCTGGTACCAAATAAAGATGGAAATATTTGCATGTGCATTGATTTCCGAAATCTTAATAAGGCGAGCCCGAAAGACGACTTCTCGTTGCCACACATCGACATCTTAAGCAATAACATTGCTAGTCATGGGATGCTCTCATTCATGGACGGATTCTCCGATTACAATCAGATCAAAATGGACCAAGAAAAGACAGCATTCATCATCCTATGGGAAACTTTCTGCTACCGAGTCATGTCATTTGGGTTGAAAAATATCAGGGCAACATATCAAAGGCTCATGACAATACTCTTCCATGACATGATGCACCGAGAAATTGAGGTATATGTCGATGACATGATATCCAAGTCTCAGGAGAGAGGTGATCATCTAGTCAACCTCTAATAGTTGCTCGAAAGACTGAGGAAATACAGGTTGCGCCTAAACCCTCATAAATGCACATTTGGCGCCATGTCAGGAAAGCTACTGGGCTTCATCCTCAGCAGAAGGGGCATCGAGGTCGATCCAATCAAAGTAAAATTTAACATCGAAATGCCACTCCCATCTACTGAAAAAGAAGTCAGAGGCTTTCTAGGCAGAATACAGTACATCAATCAGTTCATTGCATAGTTAACTCCTGTCTGCATGCTGATCTTCAAGCTATTAAGGAAAGATTTGCCCGTCAAATGGAATGACGATTGTCAGGTAGCATTCGATAAAATCAAAGGTTACCTCCTTAATCCTCTAATTTTGGTATCGCCAATACCTTGGAGACCACTCCTAATGTACCTCTCTACAATGGAATTTTTGATGGGATGTATCCTAAGGCAGCATGATGAGAGCGGAAGAAGATAACAGACCATCTACTATCTGAGCAAGAAATTCATCAATTATGAGACACATTATTCTCATCTAGAGAAAGTATGCCTGGCTCTTATATGGGCTACACAGAGACTCTGTCACTACTTGCTATCTCAAGTCATTCTCCTTCTAGTGTGACTGGATCCCTTGAAGTACTTATTTGAAAAGCCAGCTCTTACTAGCCGAACTGCATATTGGCAACTCTTCTTATCGAAATTCGACATCACATATGTCATTCGGAAGTAGATCAAGGAGTAAGCACTTGCTGATCATCTCATCGAGAATCCCTTGGCTGATTTTGAGCCTCTAATAACTGAATTCCCTGATAAAGACATTTTGTTCATGACAGAGGATGACACAGAGAAAACAGAGGAGTCCTGTGTAATGCACTTTGATGGGGCATCAAATGCCGAAGGTTAAGGAGTTGGTGATGAGGCCTCGACGGCGTCGGAAAGGTCAATCTGAAAGTATCTAACGGACATCAGTTCATCCTCATCGCCATCGAGTACTTCACTAAATGGGTAGAGGCAGCGGCCGTTTAAACCATGAACCCAACTGATGGAAGGGTCATGAAAGTGAATGGGCAAAGGCTTAAAATTTGCGTTGACAATTTAGTGGAGCCTGCTGTCACCATTGACCTTCAGGAACCTTCCAATGCTGTGTGATTTTCAACTTTGTATACTGTGTACCATAGCTGGCATTGTCTTTGTTTTTGTTGTATTAAATCTACATGTTTTAGATGTACATTTCTGTAATTTTGCCTATTTTTGCATTCTGAGAAATGGTGAACTCTTTATGGCCTGTATGTTCGAAATATGAGTGAACTTAGTTGGTGCTGAAATGCAAATTGGACTGCTTGATGAGTTGAGGACAGCACAAAGGTATAAAGCATGCATTGATGCATTTTGAGACCTGTCGATAGGTTGAAATAACCATTCAATAGGTGCTAAAGGATTTTACTAAGCATTCGATAGGTGTTGAGTGTGTTTTAAAGAGGATCAGACAAGTTCTGAGAACCTTTCGATAAGTTCAAATCTCCTACTGAATCTCAGTTTCTGAATCAATGCACTTGTCGAAATGTCCCAGGTTCCTATCAAACTCCTCTTTCTGGAGCTCTCTTTCCTGAGAAGGATTTCATCTGATCGAACACTACAATTTTGGAGTTCATCTGTTTGATAGGAGGTTTGGCACCTATCAAACTCGTGTTTAAGGTTTTCAAAACCATTCGATAAGTGCATTTTAGGCATTTTTCTGCCTCTGCTCAAAATCTGCCATTCTTCCCGAAATCCTCGGAGAATTTTTCTGAGCCAAAGCACTTGTTACCATCCCATCTCCCATTTGGATTTACCGGTCGATTCAGCATGGAAAGTCAACATTTTGAACCTACTAGCTGCCAGACTTGTTCTCTATGCCTCATTTGCTGGGAAACCCTAGCTTTTGGGTAAGTTCTTGTTAAGACCTGAAAAGTACCACTTTCCACCCCTTAACTTAATCACTGTTAGATCCTTAATCATTTAATAAAAGTGTTTTAAGCATGTTCTGTAGGTAATAAGCAGCAGCTGTCAATAAACCCCTTTCTATGCCAAGAAGCTCACTGTTGCCCCAGAACTACCTCAGCAGAACGAAGGATGAACCCAGACAGAGAGTTGGCTGAAGCATAGGCACATCCAAGCGAAATAAATCAAGAAGAATGCCTCGTGTAAATGTCGTAGGGTTCAATTGATCAAGAAGAATGCCTTCTCGCAGTTGTCGCGAGCCCCTGGAGGAAGCACAATAACTGGTCGTGCCGTTCTTGCGCGGTTTGGTGCCAGAAAGAATTGAAAAGCAGGCCTCGCGAGGCTCAGTCTAAAGCATTTGCTGATCTCGCCTGACTCAAAGGAGCGATTAAGCTTCGCGACTCACTCGAAGAGAGGACTTGAGGCATTCCATGCGCGATTGTATAGCATGCAGATCTGAACCGGTGAATCTTGCGCGACCCAGAAACTCTTGAACACTGCTTCTTCGCGAAGATCTGTCGCGAAATTCACTAAGGGACGAACCGCGCAAGCAATCTCCGCACCGTTCAAAGCTGAAAATTCAATCTCGCGAGAATCATTAGTACCCTGCGATGACCAAGATGTAAACCCCACGACAACATGAACGTCAGGTCAATTCAACCCCGTGATGCCAATTCTACCACGCGGCAAGATCTAGAAATCCTTTCTATCCAGTGAGGATCGGGTTCTAAACTTCTCCCCACTTCTGCAAGGGCAATCTGGGAATCTCCAGTAATTAAGGCACGCACTCTAATGCTCCAATCTCTGTGCACACGCCCCGAGGCATCCAAGGGACAGAAATGGGCCGCAATTATATTGAGAAAGTAGGGTTTTTCCTAACCCTAATTGTGAGAGAACCGACTGATATATAAGCCTAAGCCTAGCTTAGGTTTAAAAATAGATCTTTTTGGGACTTAACTTCTGTGCTTCTTCTCCAAAAACTAGTTGTAGAATTACAGTAGGTTAAGGTTAGGGTTTAGGAGTTTTCTTCTTTTTCCTTTTTCTTTCTCTCCATAGCCGAGCATTTGTTGGCTATACCTTTTGTATGATTATCTGGTATAGATTTTAATGGAATTTTTTGTAATAGAATCTGTTACATGTATGGGATGTTGTTTTTGTTGTGAGTTGTGCTGTACAAGGCTGCTGCCTTGAGATCCTTCATTGCTAAGTTGTTTTGTAAGTAATAGAGGATTGCTTCTAAGGTACTATTTAGATCTAAGTGGCCTGTGTGTCCAGGGTAGGCACTTTACAGGCCTTCTCCCACCACAGGACCTACTAAATCTGAATCCCCATGGGAACTTGTGCTTGTAGCCTTGTGAACATGGTGGCGGCAGTAATGTTCTATCTTAGACCTTTGTGAGGAGGATATCCTCTGTGGATAGTCTGTGACCATTCAAGTGGACAAATTATAGCCCTAGCGTGAGGCCAATTCATGAAACTAAGACAGATTCTTCTTCTCTGCACTTGTGCTTGTAGCCTTGTGGGAGATTGTGCAGTGACAGACTCCCCTATAGTTGAATAGATCTACCATCAGATTGCAGATCTGAGTTGGCTGTAGAGATTGTAGGCTTGTGACTGGATCACTGTAGTCTTTCTAAAGTAGTGAACAGTCATGCTTAAAAGCTAGTACTCAAACTCTTGCTGGTCCTGTGTGTCCAGGCTTGTGCACTTTGTAGGCCTAGCCCCACACAGAACTTTAGAGGATGAGGCTCCTATGGATTCTTGAGCTTGTAGCCTGAATGAAGTAGTGCCTACAATGGTAAACTTGTTCTAACTCACCTTTGGATTGTGGTTCCCCTATTGGATAGTCTGTGAGCATTTGATTGGACAGGTTATAGCGTTAAGGGATTGGATCATGGCACAGGAGTGAGTTAGATTCTTTCTCCTCTTTGGTGATAATGTAGCCATTGGACAGGATTTCTATAGCAACAGATTTGAGTCTAAGTTACAAGACCCCATCAGATCTGTATCTAATAACATACTTCTCACCCTTTTTCATTTATTTTCTCACTCCACCACTCTTCTTAACCCTTTTTGTAATCTAAACAGTTAGTTGCCTTAGGATTAAGATTATAGTGATTTTAAATCCCCTTCTACTTAGGATTGCCAGATCTGTAGTCAGATCTGGAGAGCTTACTAAGGATAGCTCCCTTGGAGCTTGAGATCAACTTCCCTGTGGAACAAACTCTTACTTATCAAAACTTGCTATAGCAGGCCCTATATCTTGCAGGACTGTGCATATTTTAGGCTTGCTGCTCCGTATTCATCACTCTACTTCTCACTCATTTTTCATTTACCCCATTCTTATCACTGTCTTCAATAAAGTTAGTAGCAAGCACTTAAAATAGACCAACAAGTTTTTGGCGCCGCTGCCTGGGATCTTGATCTTTTAGTAGACTCTAGATTTTTGATCCTTTATTCTTTGGTAGCTGTACTTATGAATAATTGATACTGCTGAATTACATTTAGAATTTTTCTTACAGTTGATTTCATAGCAGTCATAGCAGTTGAATTACATTTGGAATTTTTCTTAAAGTTGATCTCAAAACACAGTCTATTTCTCCTTTGAAGATTCTATAACAGTTGATTAGGATAGTTGTAATTTTTATTAAGTGCAATGTGCCTGCAAATAGTCTTCCCTGCTGTTGGTGTGTGTGCATGTTAGGAAGGAGATCCCTCAGTCCTACATTAGAGCCTGCTAACCCTGAGATAGAAAGGGGTAGAAGACCGAGAAGGCATAGACACACCACAGTTGAGCCCCCTATTGAAATTGAGATAGCAGTTATGGGTGAAGAACAACCTAGAACCTTGAAGGAATTGAATGCTCTAGATAATTATAATTCTCCTTTCAGCATTCAATTCCCAGATGTTCAAGGAAACTACGAAATCAAAACTTCCATCATCCAAATGCTTCCCTCTTTCCATGGGCTTAGCAAGGAAGACCCTTACAAGCACATTGACCAGTTCTTGGCCCTGTGCACGACATTCTCCATTGCTGGTTTAGGACCAGAAGCCACTAGGTTAAGGCTCTTTCCTTTCTCCTTAAAGGACAGAGCCATGACCTGGTTATCTACTCTCCCAAACAACAGCATCACTTCCTGAAAAGACCTCCAGACAAGATTTCTGTCTAAATTTTTTCCAGAGACCAAGACCAGCCAATTGAGGAAGGGCATACTTTCTTTTGCCCAGTCCCCAACTGAAGATTTTAACCAATGCTGGGATAGATTTAAGGAGATGTTCAAACAATGTCCCCACCACAAGATCCCTGACTGGCAGCTTGTCCAGAGTTTCTATATTGAGATTGATGAGAAGAGCAGAGACATGATAGATGCCTCTTGTGGTGGAACGTACATGCATAAAACAGCTGATGAGGCATGAGACTTGTTCGAGGTCATAAGTGAAAATGCTTTCCAGAAGATATCCTCATCTAGAACTGTTTAAGAGCCTTCTCCTAAGCTGGGGGTTGCTGAGACTTCTAAAGGAAAAATGTATGAAGTTAGGAGAAATGATGACCTGAGAATGCAGATGGTCAATCTGACTGAAAGATTTGATAAACTTCTGACTATGGTGCAGCCCAGAATGGCTGCACAAGTGATGGAGGCATGTCTGATATGCCAATCTCCACAGCACACAGTGGAAGAGTGCCCATCTGCAGGGCAATACCTTGAGTATGTAATGGAACAGGCTGCTGCTGCCCAATCTTTTGGACAGCAACAATCTGGTGGCTACAGTAAACAACCATATGAATACCAGTACCAAAATGCTGGTTACCAATGGAGAGACCACCCAAATTTGAGGTAGAGGCAAGACAATTATATGCGACCACAACAGCAGTTTAACCAGGGTTATGCCCCAAGGTCGAATTTTCAATAGCAGCAGCACCAGCAACAAAATCAATTGGTAGTTCCCTCACCTCAGCCCCGAAGTGCTTCTTTGAGCCTCAGCAGGAGATAAAAATAGATAAAAGAAAAAAATAAAAGTTCTGCCATAGGCTTGCAGCTGAGAAACTAGCAGTACCTTAGCTGCTATTTTCTCAAGCTTTGAGTGGCCCTGCCCCTTTTGATAAGGGTCAGGCATAGATCAAGGAAATGATAGAGACCTTTAAGCAGGTCAAAATAAATTTACCCCTGCTTGATGCAATCCGACAGGTCCCAGCCTATGCAAAGTTTCTGAAGGACCTTTGTACTCAGAAAAGGAAAGCCATAGGCCATTTGTCTAAAAAGGTCTTTGCGACTGATACAATTAATTTTGTATTAACCATGACAATGCCTGAGAAGTTGTAAGACCCAGGGATATCCACTATTCCCTGTATTATTGGAGACCACACTTTCGGGAGGGCCCTTTTGGACCATGGAGCCAGTGTTAACCTGCTGCCATATAGTGTGTATTAGCAGCTAGGTTTGGGGGAGCTCAAGCCCACCCCCATTGTTCTATTGATGGCTAATAGGTCTGAGAGGAAACCCATGGGAGTGGTTGAGGATGTCCTAGTGGGGGTAGAAAAGTTCTTCTATCCTGCAGACTTCCTTGTTTTGGACATAGGGTGCAGCAAGAGTACATCCCCAATACCTGTTATTCTGGGCAGACCATTCTTGGCCACTGCCAATGCATGCATTTAATGCAGGTCCGGGATCATGGAGGTCACCTTCGGATATATGAAAGTTGAGCTTAATGTGTACAACAGTGCAAAGTATCCTCAGCTGGACAATGAGGAATGCTTTGCAGTGGATGTACTAAAAGAAATTATTGAAGAACTGCCCACTCTGATGGAGTGGAGCAGCATTGTCACTGATTAACTGAAGTTTGGAACATGGTGAAGGAAGGAAGCCTAGCTTAATGCCAGAAGACATATCCCTAGTAAGGTCTTCTGTGGGCTTAGTGCAGCATTCCAATTGAAAACCTATATTGCTGCCCCTTCCCCCTACCAATCATGCCATCCATCCAACACGCCCCTGATCTGGAGCTTAAGAAGCTGCCAGAGATATTGAAATATGCTTTCCTCGAGAAAGAGGAGAACTTTTTGTAATTATCTTCTCTTCTCTTACCAGTGAGCAAGAGGAGGAATTGCTAACAGTTTTAAGGAAGCACAAGAAAGTAATTGGCTGGATCATTGCTGATCTAGGAGGGATTAATGCATCAATCTGTATGCATAGGATTCATCTAGAGGAGGGCTCAACACCCTCCAAGGAAATGCAGAGGTAATTGAATCCTCACATGCAAGAAGTGGTTCTGAAAGAAATCATTAAGTTGCTGGATGCTGGGGTAATTTACCCCATCTCTGATTCTGAATGGGTGGCACCAATCCAGGTGGTACCCAAGAAATCTGGCATAACAGTGATCACAATTGAGTCTGGAGAGTTGAGACCAGCCAGAGAAACCACTGGCTGGAGAGTTTACATCGATTATCGAAAACTCAACTCTAAGACCAGAAAAGACCACTACCCTCTCTCCTTTATTGATCAAATTTTGGATAAGTTGGCTGGGAAGGCTTTTTACTGTTTTCTTGATGGGTACTCAGGGTGCAACCAGATCCCTGTGCACCCTTTGGATCAAGAGAAAACTACTTTTATTTGTCCTTTTGGCACCTTTGCTTATAGAAGGATACCTTTTGGACCGTGTAATGCCCCAGCCACCTTTCAGAGGTGTATGTATGTAATTTTTTCTGATATGATTGACAAATTCTTGGAAATTTTCATGGATGATTTTTCGGTTTATGGGGATAGCTTTGACCAATGTCTACAATACCTCCATCAGGTCTTACAAAGATGTGAAGAGACCAATTTGGTCTTAAGTTGGGAAAAGAGCCACTTCACAGTAACACAAGGAATTATGTTGGGCCATGTGGGCTCTAAAGATGGAATTGAGGTAGACAAGGCCAAAGTTGACCTCATTACAAATTTTCCCCCTCCAAGAACAGTCAAACAAATCAGATCTTTTTTTAGACATGCTGGATTCTACAAGAGGTTTATCAAAGACTTCAGCAAAATTGCTAAACCATTGTGCCACCTGCTCTGCCAGGATGTGCCCTTTGACTTCTCTGTTGAATGTCTGGAGGCTTTTGAAAAGTTAAAATTCTGCCTCACCTCTGCCCCTATACTCCAGACACCTGACTATACCCTGCCCTTTGAGTTGATGTGTGATGCATCTGACTTGGCAATAGGTGTTGTCCTGGGCCAGAGAAAGGACAAGCTGCCTGTGGTCATTGCATATCTCAGCAAATTACTTGCTAAAGCTCAACTGAATTACACAACTACTGAGAAAGAGCTTCTGACAGTAGTTTTTGCTGTGAATAAGTTTAGACCTTACCTACTTAGGTCTAAAATTGTCATCTTCACTGACCACTTAGCATTAAAGTACCTACTATCCAAGAAGGATGCAAAGCCCAGATTGATTAGATGGATACTCCTGTTGCAGGACTTTGACATCGAAATCAAGGACAAGAAGGGTGTAGAAAATGTGGTGGCTGACCACTTGTCTAGAATTATATTGGAAAAAGGTGTTGATGACCTTACTACAAATGATGTCTTCTCGGATGAGCAACTGTTTGCCATCCAGTCTTTAGTTCCCTGGTATGCATATATTGTCAATTATCTAGCTATAGGCAAGATCCCTTCCCATTGGACAAAAATGGATAAAGACCTATTTTTCTCACAGGTCAAATTCTTTTTCTGGGAGGAACCTTGCTTGTACAAGTATTGTACAGACCAAATCATTTGAAAATGTGTTCTTGAAAGTGATACCCCCAGTATTCTAGCCATGTGCCATGAAAATGCCTGTGGGGGTCACTTTAGTGACAGAAAAATAGCTGACAAAGTGTTGCAGTATGGGTTCTATTGGCCTTCTCTCTTTAGAGATGCCCATACACACTACAAGGCCTGTGAAAGTTGTCAGAAATTAGGAGGGCTGTCTAAACGAAATTCAATGCCTTTACAACCCATCCTTATTGTAGAATTGTTTGATGTGTGGGGTATTGATTTTATGGGCCCCTTTCCTCCTTCAAATGGTTTTCATTTCATCTTAGTGGCAGTGGACTACGCTTCCAAATGGGTAGAAGCCATTGCCACAAGAACTATTGATAATCAGGTTGTCCTCTTCATCAAGCAGAATATCTTCTCCAGATTTGGTACCCCTAGAGCCATTATCAGTGATGGGGGGAGCCATTTCTGTAACAGAAATTTTGAGAGCTTGCTCAAGAAATATTCTGTCACATATAGGATTGCTACTCCCTACCACGCACAAACCAGTGGGCAAGTTGAAATTTTAAATAGGGAGATCAAGCATATCCTTGAGAAGACTGTGAGGACTGATAGGAAGGATTGGGCTGACAAGCTTAATGATGCACTGTGGGCTTATAGGACTGCCTATAAGATCCCCATCGGTATGTCCCCTTTCAAATTGGTCTATGGCAAGGCCAGTCATCTCCCAGTGGAGTTAGAACACCGGGCCTATTGGGTCATCAAACATTTAAATCTAGATCTAACTTCTGCTGGTCTTCACAGGTTGCTGCAGCTGTCCGAATTGGAAGAACTAAGGATGGATGCGTATGGCAATGCCAGGATCTACAAGGAAAGGTCCAAAACTTTCTTTGACAAAGGGCTATTGAGAAAGAGTTTCATTGCTGGTGATAAGGTTTTGTTATTTAACTCCAAACTTAAGTTTATTTCGAGCAAATTGAAATTCAGATGGGAAGGTCCTTACATTGTCATGTATGTTTCCCCATCTGGTGCTGTAGAAATCAAGGATCCCAAGTCTGGGAGAACCTTGAAAGTGAATGGTCAGAGGCTTAAGCCTTGTTTTGAAAAACCTGTTGAACTCATGGGCACCATTCACCTTCAAGAAGATCCTTCTTCAAATTGAACCACAGGTGTGTCATTACTGTATTATATGTATGTTGTTTTTGGTTGATTTATCTTGCGTTCTTTTATTTCTATTCTTTAGGATTTGTTCATGGTCTTATCTGAATCTGGACCAATCTGTTTTAAACTTTTGATGCTTGGTTTCATTCTTACTGTTTTTCAATTGATAGCTTCTATTGCATGCCTAATGTGGGAGGTTATTTTTAATTGGATCATTGAGTTTACATGTGTCTAGAGGTAGCCATAGGAGAGAGTCATGCCTAGGATCCAACCACAAGCAAATAGGCAAAGGGGCAGAACAGAGAGCGCATGCTCTCTGTTTTATACCTTACTGTCGCTGGGTCCAAAATGAAAGTCTGGGAGACTATCGCGAGATTCAAAAGCTATCGCGAGGTTAAAAAGGAAGCCTGGGAGCATGTTGCGTAGTTCGCATAGAAACATTCAATGACTATCGCGAGATTCATGTGTACCTAACAACCTCTCGCGCGGTCCACAGCAAGCTATTCAGTAGTTATCGCGAGATTATCAGGCTGCCGCGAGCTTCACAAGGTAAACTAGGAGACTCTCGCGCAATTCAACAGAAATACTTCATTTACCGTCGCGAGATTCAACATGATTCTCAGAGCTTTTTGCACAATCTAAAAGAGACGTAGGAGCCGCTTGCGGAATTCACATGAATTACTCACTCTGTCGCGCGCTCCAAGGACAACTTGTGAGATTGTCGTACAATCCAGATTTAATCAACACCTTCGCTAGGTTCATTTACAAATCGCGACCAGATGTTCCAAAGCACGCCGAGCCTCGCGATAAGTATTTCAACCCCGCACTTTGTCCCTTTTTCATTATTTTCTTCCTTCTTCCCTCTGTGAAACCCTAGCTTCTGGCGTTTTCCCCTCTCTCCTCCAGCATCACTTCTACAGCTCATCATTCACTACATAAATCTACAGAGTTGTTCCTAATACCACCCCCATCCATTGCCCTCTGCTCAGAGATCTTGAGGTGCCCTGTACGTCAAATCAAACCAAACCCTAGATTTTAGCCTCTGTTTCTCACACTATAGGACAGAGTTAGACATGGCTCCAAAAACTGCACAGAAGAGAAAAGGGAAGGACAAGGACCCTGCAGAGACCACCCCTAAAAAGGCCAAGACGTCAAAGTCCCCCAAAAAAGGAAAGGAAGTGGTTGAGGAGGCGACGGTACCAACCACTAAGTTCTCTACCCCTTCTTAGCTCATGGAATCAATTCCATTGGAGCCTGAAACAGCCTTTAATGTACCATTTTTTGAGAAAGAACCTCTCTCTGCTCCTGCAGTACAGTTTATAAGCAAAGTGGGCCTGATGCCATTGATGAGAGGAATTATAGCACTAGCCTACCCCAGGCTAGTGCAGCTATTTTATCAGCACATCAAGGTCAAGAAGGACAATGATGGACAAGGGTGCTTGCTGGTGCTGATTGACGACTTTGATATGTTAGTGGGCCCCAAGATGATCGCTGAAGTGTTGGGCATCCCAGCAGCATTCAATCCTAGCTGTGGATATGGCCCCCCTCTGAGTGCATCGATTGATACAATTACACGGGCCCTAACTAGATGATTAAAAGCCACCGGGGACTCAATCAGAAGGAGGGAACTAGAACCTGAACTGTTGTTCATTGACCAAGTCCTGCGGAAGAACATATATTGCTCAGGACATCAGCAAGAGAGGAGAACCCCCATTGCAGATACTGTGTACTCCTACCACATGGGCCATGGCTTCCATGCAGCCTGGCTAATTTTTATGGCTATGAAAGACGTAGTGGAGAAGTTAGGGTCAAACAAGAAGTCTCACACTCTACCTTATGCAAGAATCATTACCTTGCGACTGATCAAAAGGGGCTACAAGATAGGAAGGGATGAGCAGACCACCACCCTTTCCCCTACTACCTTTGCCAAAAGGCAATGGGGAATCAGCAGGAGCTTGATGGGGGGCCAGAAAAAGAAGAAAGCTGAGGCTCAGGCTTTGCCCAAGCAAGCAGAAGAGGCAGCCAGATCAGGGTCTACCCCTGGTACAAAGGAGGTGCCCCCAGAGCTTAGCACTTCCATAGCTGCAGCAGCACCTATTACCCCTGCATCCACCACCCCTCTGGCATCCATCTCTCACCCCCCTCTATTTCCATCCTCCATGCCCACTCCCCCTTCACCTGTGCTCGGTCCATGGGAGGACTCACCATCCGCTACCTTACCTTAGTACACAGCCACAATTCCCCCCTTATCTCCACCTAAGCCTACCATCCCCCCCTCATCTCCTACAAAAAATGAAAGACCACTGAGACTATCCCAACCATCTCCCAGACACCACCCTCAATCCCTTCTATCCCCATTGCCACACCACACCTTAACCAAGACACCACCCCAGCCATACCTACTACATCTCCCCTCACAGACATTAACTTAACCCTGAACCCCACCATAGGATTCCAAGCCTTTATGGCTAGTTTCCTGGACACAATGCCTACCCACTACACCCCCCTCCCAGACTCCCCAACTACCTCACAGCACCACTCCCCAGAACCCCACTCTTCCCCTCCCTCCACCTTCCATCATACACCTTCCTCACCTTTCCAACCCGTACCCTCTTCTTCACATACCCAACCTCCTATCCCTGGCACACTACCCCTTATCCTTTCCCTTATCCAAGACATTCAAGCCCAGCTATCCACCAATACTCAAAAATAGGATCAGATGCAAACTGAACTAACCTCCATCCAATCCACCCTACACACCTTAACTAACCCACCCATCCCTCCACCACTCACTTCACCCCTTGGTCCCGGCCCACCTTGACGCATGAACACAAACAGATTTCCTCCCGACTCATTATCCCCCCTCCCCCACCATCACCATTAACTCTTACCCACTCATTTCCTTTAATCCCTTTCACAATTCCCATTTTCCATCTCCCATCACCCCCAACTCCTATTGAGCCTACACCTTTTTCCTTTCCCCCTATACCCTCCATCCCCCCTCTTATCCTACCCTCTCCCACCTTCTCTACCAAATCTACACAAACAGACCCAGAACCTGACCCCATTCCCCCACAACTTGACTTCCCTACTATCATCCCTCCTCCCCCCAAAACCTAGCACACTTTCCTCCGTCCACCTCTTATCTGCCCATAGCACCAAAACATCATTTTTACAGCCCTCCCTACCTCACCATCCTCCATCACATGAGAGATAATATTTACCTGAGGAAGGATGTCTTGAGGGGCATGACCAAGCTTTGCTAATCAATTGAGACCCCCCTGTTGGAGCAGATTGATAAAATGACGGAGGAACATCGGTAGCAGCTTCTGAGCATCTCATTGGGGTGGACTAACATTTTGGACGCCTACCAAAAGGCCAAGGCTACAGCTACTTATCATAAGATAAATTGGGAGTGAGAAATCCAGTGCTACTGTAGCGAATGCTCGGGCAAGGATGCTTGAAAAATGGCTTAACAATACACAGGAGATCCAAAAAATCCAAAAAGAGATCCATGAGACTGACATCCTCAAACATCAAATCCAGATAGCCTCATTGGAAACCGCATTGGCTGCTACCAGAAATATCTCTCTGCAGCCGACCCCCATCTCTATTCACATGCCTGAGCCTGAGCCAACTACTACTCCAGCTCCACCTGCCCAATCTGAGGAGGTAAAACCTAAGCCCCAGCAAGGCAAAGGAAAAGCTCCTGCTTCACCTCCTACGAAGCAGCCTCCAACAACAGAGCAACCTACCCCTACCACGGCCTCTGCTGAACCACCACAGAAGTAAACTTATCCTCAGCGGAGGAAAGTCATTGCTAAGAGGTCTGCTCCCAAAGTTGTCCCTTTAAAAATTGGCAAAGAGCCTGCTGCCCAGTCTGAAGAGGTACAGTCTCCTGCCCAACTTGAGTCCACTGAAAAAGGGAAGTCCCCAGTGGTCCCCACTGAGGAAGTCGAAGCTAAAGAAAAAAGAAAATCCCCAGTGGTCCCCACTACAGAAGCAGAAGCTAAAGAAAAAAGAAAATCCCCAGTGGTCCCCACTACAGAAGCAGAAGCTAAAGGTAAAGGGAAAGAAAAATCCCTTGCCACCCCTCCTGCTAAGTGCAATGGAAAAGCCCTTCAAGAACTCAAGGAACCAAAAGCTCCCAAGCCACCAAAAGTAAGGGTGAGGGCTCCTAAAGCTCCAACTGTAAAAAAAATACCAACCGAAAAGAAAAAAGAGAGAGGAAAAAAAGAAACAGGATAGAGCTGCCCTTAAGGCACAGGCTAAAAGGATGGGCTGAGATTTCCTTACAGATTCGGAATCAGATTAGATCCTAGTTTTAGATTCTAGATTAGGTTTTTCTTCTTGTAACTACATTTGTAAATATTTTTTTTCCACTTTAATAGAATTTTTAGTTTTTATCTATTGCTCTGTTCTGTGTGCTTCTTTCTGTTTGTTTGCTAGTTTTCATTTTGTTCTTTTTTGCCATTCATGGGAGAAGAGTTTAGGGATTTCAAATAGTACTCCGTGTGGAGGATAGATGTAGATAGTGGCTATATAAATCTGTGTAAATACCTGCCTCAGGGATTTCAATGGCTTCCTTTTCAAATTGATGAGCCATGTCTGGCTACCTCGCGGAGATCCCCAGCTCAGCTGTGCGAGAAATATACTCCACTCATCTCTGATTGTTCTTCGTGAGGATCCCCGCGCGATACACTGACCCCTTTAAATACCATGCCTATCTTTACACAGTCAGTTAATGCTCATTCTCTTTTCTAAAGAGCCAGTTGTGTGTTTCTTCTTTCCCCACACAACGCTCATTTATTTCCAAGTTTGAAAAGGGGCACAATTTTAATTTCGTCGATTCATGTTCCCTCATCCCCCTCTTTTAAACCGGCCATCAGTCCCTTTTCATCTCATCCCTCCAATTCTAACCCTAGAAGTCCCTACCTACTCACACAAATGGCGGATGACAGCCCCTTCGGGTTCCCAATCAAATTCTACACCATCTGGGAAGATCCCCCACCACCAAAGGAGCCGGAGCCATTGCAATTTCTCTGGGATGAATCTGACGAGGTCCAGCGGATCCTCGCCAAGGAGGAAAAGAAAAAGAGAGAAGAGAGAAAAGAAGAAGAAAAAAATGGCACCACCTGCATCTCCCCCTCCATCTTCCTCAAACCCTCCCCTGGCTACACATTGATTCCCCCCCCCCCCATTTTGTCTTTTCCTTTTCCATCTTTTTGTCATTTTTTTTTTTTTATAATTTTAATGAAAGTTTCTTTTAGTTCCATACTGTTCAGTTTGCACTTTCTATTTCTATCTCTTCTTCTGTATTTATTCCTGTCCGTCTGCTTGGATTCTACTGCTTTTTATCACCTCTGAACCAGTGAGGACACTGCTCCAAATGGTTTGGGGGTGTGGCAGTCTGTCAATAGAATAGTTAAATTTAGTACAGTAATGGTAGTAAAAATGTGATAAATAAAGTCAATCTCCACTTAACTTGATACAATGAGGAAACATGTAAAGATTTAAATATTTTTGCAGACGTTTGGAAACAGATAAAGTGATCTTGACACCACCATGAAGCCAATATTAGAAATTTTTTGAGCTAAGTACTCAGCGAGCCTAAGAGGAGAGAAACAAACGAAAATACACCTCATGGGTTAAATTTGATGACCATACCTAGTGAGATAAAAGGTCCAGAATTTTCATTTGAAGAGTATTTGTGGCATTATTTTTGCTCTAAGGACTAATTGAATCAAGACTTTTTCACTAGAAGTTGTGCAACTCCTAATCGAAACTAATTGATAGTACTCATGAGACTAAGGAAATGATTCAAGGCCCTCATTTGGACAGTTTGAGCCTAAAAATCTAACCTTTTAAAATCTGTCCTTTTTTGCATACACTAGTTGAGCCTAAAAATCATATTTTTTCTTTCACAAACACTAAAAAACTTGCATCTTAACCTCATTACCTGAGTCAACCTTACCCTCTCTCTGAGAATTCAGAAGGTAAAGGAGGAGGTAAAGATACTAAGAATGGTCCAATATTCTGTGGAAGGTGAAGAAAAGTAACTTGTGAATAGCCGTGTATCAATGGCAGTTGTGTGGCATTTCATCAAAAGAATGAATAAAGAAAATAAAAAGAGAAAAAAAAAGAGAAGTCTAGAGAATATCATCATCTAAAAATTGAAAAGAAGAGGAGAAGCTGGTCACTTTGTCTCTGAAATAGAAGAGGAAGATGAAGTTTTTACTGGAATGAAGGTTGTGAAGTCATGAACCTTGCTGATTTCTCAATTTGGATTCCCTTTTTATCCCTTATATTCTTTACACCCCTCAGCCATAAGCCACATTACAACCCATTCTAAAAGACCTTGTGAATCCAAAGTCAAATGAGCTGTCATGTGAAGATGAAGAGTTGCCCGATCTATGGTGAAAATCCTTAAAGATGTCAAAAATTAGAAGCTTGGCCTATGCTCATGCTTGTAAACCCATTTGGGGTCTACAACTGCTCTTGAGCTGTTGAGAACAAGAACACCCTCAGGTTGTTAATGTTGAGAGATAGCCCAAGTGAGAATTAGGTCTGAATTTAAACCTCATTAAGGTGGTATCCAACCTAGATTTTGAATTGAAGGCAAGCAGAGTACTGATTTTTATACATTGAAATTCTAATGTTAAATGAATGGTGGTCAGGCAAACACATGTTAACTTTTAAGTTTTAAATGGCCTGCAAACATTGCTGCAGTTTCCTCTAAGTGTTAAATGGGTGTGGAATGAAACTTTAAACATTTGAATCTGTGTTGTCATTATCTGCACTATACTTAACTGATTTTAATGGTAAAGTTTATGGGTGTCTTCACTGAAAACCCTCAGGAGCCTTCACTCCTCCACTAGGGATCACCTAGGGGTTTAAAAGGCTTAGTAAATATGCTAAATGTATTCGTGATCCCTACGAAAGTGGCATTTAATTATAGCTTTGCTAAGGGACTAGCAAAGATTAAGTTTGGGGGTGTGTTAAGACCTAAAAAGTACCGCTTTCCATCCCTTAACTTAATCTTTATTAGACCCTTAATCATTTAATAAAAGTGTTTTAAGCATGTTCTGTAGGTAATAAGCAGTAGCTACCAATAAACCCCTTTCTATGCCAAGAAGCTCACTGTTGACCCAAAACTACCTCAGCAGAACGAAGGATGAACCCAGACAGAGAGTTGGCCGAAGCATAGGCACATCCAAGCAAAAATAAATCAAGAAGAATGCCTCGCGCAATTGTCGCAGGGTTCAATTGATCAAGAAGAATGCCTTCGCGTAGTTTTCGTGAGCCCTTGGAGGAAGCATAATAACTGGTCGCGCCATTCTCGCGCGGTTTGGTGCCAGAAAGAATTGAAAAGCAGGCCTCACGAGGTCCTCGCAAGGCTCAGTCTAAAGCATTCGCGCAGTCTCGCGCAGCTCAAAAGTGGAACAGTTAAGCTTCGCGCGACTCACTCAGAAGAGAGGGCTTCAGGCATTCCTGCGCGCAGTTGTTGCGCAGTGGCCGTGAGATACAGACCTTCAATTAATCTCGCGGGACCCAAAAACTCTTGAACACTGCTTCTTCGCGAAGATCTGTCGTGAGATTCACTAAGGGACGAACCGCGCGAGCAATCGCCGCACCGTTCAAAGCTGAGCGATGACCAAGATGTAAACCCCGCGACTGCATGAACTTTAGGTCAATTCAATCCTGCGATGCCAATTCTATCATGCGGCAAGATCTAGAAATCCTTTCTATCCAGTGAGGATCGGGTTCTAAACTTCTCCCCACTTCTGTAAGGGCAATCTGGAATCTCCAGTAATTAGGGCACGCACTCCAATGTTCTAATCTCCGTGCACACGCCTCGAGGCATCCAAGGGATAGGAATGGGCCGCAATTACATTGAGAAAGTAGGGTTTTTCCTAACCCTAATTGTGAGAGAACTGACTGATATATAAGCCTAAGCCTAGCTTAGGTTTAGAAATAGATCTTTTTGGGACTTAACTTCTGTGCTTCTTCCCTAAAAACAAGCTGTAGAATTATAGTAGGTTAAGGTTAGGGTTTAGGAGTTTTCTTCTTTTTCCTTTTTCTTTCTCTCCATTGTCTAGCATTTGCTGGCTATGTCTTTTGTATGATTATCTGGTATAGATTTTAATGGAGTTTTTTGTAATAGAATCTGTTACATGTATGGGATGTTGTTTTTGTTGTGAGTTGTGGTGTACAAGCTGCTGCCTTGAGATCCTCCATTGCTAAGTTATTTTGTAAGCAATGGAGGATTGCTTCTAAGGTACTATTTAGATCTAAGTGACCTGTGTGTCCAGGTTAGGCACTTTACAGGCCTTCCCCCACCACAGGACCCACTAAATTTGAATCCCCATGGGAACTTGTGCTTGTAGCCTTGTGAACATGGTGGTGGCAGCAATATTCTTGTTCTGTCTTAGACCTTTGTGAGGAGGATAGCCTCTGTGGATAGTCTGTGATCATTCAAGTGGACAGATTATAGCCCTAGGGTGAGGCCAATTCATGGAACTAAGACAGATTCTTCTTCTCTGCACTTGTGCTTGTAGCCTTGTGGGAGATTGTGCAGTGACAGACTCCCCTATAGTTGAATAGATCCACCATCAGATTGCAGATCTGAGTTGGTTGTAGAGATTGCAGGCTTGTGACTGGATCACTGCAGTCTTTCTAAAGCAGTGAACAGCCATGCTTAAAAGATAGTACTCAAACTCTTACTAGTCCTGTGTATCCAGGCTTGTGCACTTTGTAGGCCTAGCCCCACACAGAACTTTAGAGGATGAGGTTCTTATGGATTCTTGAGCTTGTAGCCTGGATGAAGTAGTGCCTACAATGGTAAACTTGTTCTGACTCACCTCTGGATTGTGGTTCCCCTATTGGATAGTCTGTGACCATTTGAGTGGACAGGTTATAGCCTTAACGGATTAGATCATGGTACAGGAGTGAGTTAGATTCTTTGTCCTCTTTGGTGATAATGTAGCCATTGGACAGGATTTCTATAGCAACAGATCCGAGTCAGAGTTACAAGACCCCATCAGATCTATATCTAATAACATACTTCTCACCCTTTTTCATTTATTTTCTCACTCCACCACTCTTCTTAACCCTTTTTGTAATCTAAACAGTCAGTTGCCTTAGGATTAAGATTATAGTAACTTTAAATCCCCTTCCACTTAGGATTGCCAGATCTGTAGCCAGATCTGGAGAGCCTACTAAGGATAGCTCCCTTGGAGCTTGAGATCAACTTCCCTGTGGGACAAACTCTTACTTATCAAAACTTGCTATAACAGGCCCTATATCTTGCAAGACTGTCCATATTTTAGGCTTGCTTCTCCGTATTTATCACTCTACTTCTCACTCATTTTTCATTTACCCCATTCTTATCACTGTCTTCAATAAAGTCAGTAGCAAGCACTTAAAATAGACCAACAGTTCTTCACAGGCTTTCTTTTGAATTTTTCAAATTTGTGTTTATAGAAATCTGTGTGTGGGAAGAGTTGTGTCGAATTTTTGCTAAGTTATTATAGACCTATTGTGCAAATTTTTGAAATTTCTGTGTGTTTCACTGGCCGACCCAAATCAATTCATGGACTCTTTGACCAATCTGGTTCAACCCTCACCCTAATCCACTAGGAAGTCCACTAGAGTTACGTCCTCTAAGATTCAAGAGACTCCCCCTGCAAAAAGGAAATTGAGTGAGGCAGCTAGGTCTAAGAAATCCAAACAGCCTAAAGCCAAAGTGATTTTGACTGAGGAGGTACCTGAGCCTGAGCTAAGGTTACATTTAACCCACTCACAACTCCAAATGAGTTTGTGGATGCCTTGAGTCTCATCCCTAACACAGCCTTTGACATCCCTTACTTCACCCAGGCAGAAAATGGGACCATGGCCTATTTGGATAAGGCTGAGCTGAAGCCCTTGATTACCCCATTACAAGAACCTGTGTACCCAAAGTTGGTGAAACTATTTTACCAAAACATCCGAGTAAAGGAGTCTCCTAATATAGATGAGACTGTGCTGGTAATATTGATTGATGGTTCGAAGACTGTGGTCAATGTCAAGGACATTGGGCTCTAGTGCTAGGGATTCCATCCCACCATGATCCAGCTAAAGGATTAGCTGCCCCTGAGAAAGTATCTTTTAGAAATATGGCCCATCACTTGACCAAAGGGATAGTGGGATCTAGGGAATCCCTGATGAGGAGAGATTTGGACCCAAGTCTATTTTTCATGGATACCATTCTCAGAGAGAATGGCTTTGTGACTAGGCACAAACAAGAGAGGAGAACCCCTATAGTGGATGCCCTATACTTTTTCTCCAAAGGGCTGTTTTTAAATGTCTATATGTTGATTTTAAAAGGGATGGATGACATTCATGAGAAAATTAAGAAGAATCAGCTGGTGTTAGGCCTACCCTATAGCCAAATTATAACTGTTGTTCTGAAGCAAGGAAAGTATGTTTTCAAGGAGGGAGAGCCCACTGCAAATTTTCCACCCCTGGCATTTGGAAGAAAATTGTGGTCAACCAGCATGACCCTCATTGGAAAGAAGAAGAAGCCAGTTGAGAGTACTTCAGCAGAAACCGCCATAGTCCTTGCTAGGTCAGTTCTTGAGATCCCAACCTCAGCAGCCAGCTCATCTGCTATATCAGTAGATGTTATTTGCCCCACTGAGGTCACCACTGGGAGTGTGATGCCAGCCCCCATTACCTCATCCATGCCATCATCCCCTATACCTACACCCTTACCTCTCAATCCCACATCCACACCTTCCACAGTCTCTACAACCACCATACCTCTGTCAGCTCCTCCTACCATTGACCCTCTAACTTTACCCACACTTACCATCAAGACCACCTACCAGAGGAAAACCCATCAACCCAAACCTACAACTAGTTTCCCTAGCCCCTCCATTCCTATCCTAGAACGTACATCCTGACCCCCCTTCCCCATTCACCTATATAGCTTATGAGGATGAGCTTATTATCCCCACTGACCTAGCCACCCCGTTTCTCCTATCCATACCCAGGAACCATAAACATATACCATTGAGGGGTACTCTTCCCTAATAGACTCCATTGTGGAGGATATTGGGCATGAGTACAACCCCCTACCTGAATCTCCACAGCCTGACTAGTTCCAGCATCCTCCTACTTCACCTTTTATTCCCCTCTCCCCTACCTAGCCTGTTACCCATTCCCTACCCAACTCTTTTAGCCAAATCCTTTCCCTTCTCACATCTATCCAATCCCAGCTCCACACAAATACTAAAAACCAAGCTATCATATAGACCTGTCTCCATTCTATCCAGTCCACTTTAATCCCATCTACCTCAACCACTCAACCTCATATCTCTACACCACTCATTCCTGTATCACCATCACATTTTCCTCCTCGAACCTCCCCTTTAGTAGCCACTACCAGTGCTGCTACTCAGTCAGACTTTAAGTTTGCTGAGCTGCTACCTATTCCATCAACCTCCTCAACCATTTCAACCCAAACAAATATTGAGCCAATTATCTTGCCCATCATTCCTTCTACCAATGACTCTTCCACCCAAACCAATCCTTAGATGGTAGACCTACCCTTAGCATCAGTCCGTTTGGCCTTTATTTCCAATTCCACCCAAACAGAATTCCACCTATCCTCTTCCCACACTCAAACTGACCCCATAGAGGAGGGCTGACACATATCCTTTCACTTTTCCCTTCTATCTCATCATCTTTATCCACTCCATTTCATCTTTTTGTTGACCCCACTGAGAGGACATTGGTTTCTGCCTCTTCTAACCCTGTGCCCCCATTTGCCACCCTAAAGAATGCCATGGCTGTCAACCCTTATATCCACAGAGATGTCATAAGAAGGCTAGCTGAACTTCAAACTTTGGTGAAACAGCCATTGGTTGCTGAAACTGACCAGCTAAAGCTGGATCATAAAGTGGAGAAGCTGAGGTGGGAACAATTGTGCAGGCATACCCTCAAATTATATGAGGAGAAGGGGAAGGCTGAGATGTTGGCTAAACTGACAGACACCCTTCAATCAACCATCTTAGGACAGAAGCCACACTCATATATTAGGGTGTCCATCAATGAGCCTACCATGCACCAGAGTAGCACCAAGCCTCAGAAGCTAGCTGCCAAAAGGACAAAGGCCAGTGCTGCCACCACTGAAAAGTTGAAGGAAAAGTTGAGGAAGGAACAGTTGAAAAAAGACTATGAGCAGATAGCTGAGAAATATGGCTGGGACCCAACAACTGTTCTCTCAAGCTCTGATTCAGATTCAGATTACCTTTAGTTGTTTTCTGTGCCTCTATACATAGACTTTATTTCTTCCATTTGTTAGTAGCGTTATTTCTTATTTTACTACCTTGCTGCCTCTCCACAGGTATCTTTTGAACCAGTGAGGACACTATTTCTCATAGGTTTGGGGGTATGGCAGGGTAGACTTTTGAAAGAGTTAAAATAAGTACAGTAGTGATTAGTAGGATCAAAACAATTTAAGCAAAATTTTACCTAAGCAAATTTGAACAAGGGAGAATTGAAATAGGATAGTAGGCTGTTTAATGCTAGGATCTTTTAAATTTTAACACTTCCATGAAGAAGGACATCAGGAAATTTTTATCATAATCAGCGTATCGTGAATCAATAAGAAGAGAAAAAGGTAAGAACATGCCCTATGAGTGCAAAGCCCATACCCAGTGAGATTTGGGCCTGTAAAAAAAATTCTTTGAAGAGTGCTTTGGCAATTTTTCTGCTCTAATGATTGATTGAACCTACTCTTTTTCACTAAAAGTTATGCACTCCAAGTTAAAACAGCTTGACAGAAATCATAACACTAAAGAGATGATGTAAGGCCATCCTTGGACAGTTTGAGCCTAAAAATTCCTACCCTTTGAACTGCCCTTGATACACCATTTGAGCCTTAAAATTTTAAGTTTTCTTTGATAAGAATCAGAGAATTTAAACCCAAAACTCAATGACCTGATTCATCCTGACACTCACTCTGAGATTTCAGAAGATAAAGGAGATAAAGTTGAAGAAGGTAGAGTTGGTTTAACAAATGGTGGAAGAAGGAAGCACATTTTGAACTGTGTCAGTGGTGTAATTGTGGCATTCTATCCCATATATTAAAAAAAAAAAAATAGAAAAACAAAAGGAGAAAGAGAAGTCAAAGAAGCATTTCATTGAAAATTTTGAAAAAGAAGAGAAGAAGCTTACTACTTTGGCTCTGAAAATTCAAAAAGAAGGTGAGTTGTGCTGAAATGAAGAAGGTGAAGTTATGAATCACCTCTTATCCTTGCTGATTTCTCAGTCGTTGAATCCATTTTTACCTTTTTATTCTTTTAAAACCTCAACCATAAGCCACATCACAGCCCTATAAAAGACCTTATTGATCTGAAATAGATTGAACTGTTATGTGGAAATAAGGAGCTGTGTGAAAAGAGATAGAGGATTTCAAGATTTAGTAGCCATGCCCATGCTCATGCTTGCAGTCCTATTTGAGGGCTATAACTGCTCTTGAGCTAGAGTGAAATTGAACCCATTCAAATTCATAGGTGATAGTATGCCCTTGTGAGAATTGGGTCTGAGATTGGATTCATTGGGCATTGTTAAAAACCTGAATCTTAAACTATTGGCAAACTGTATACTAATTTGCACATACTATGCTCTTGATATTTTCATATTGATTGTGATGAATACACGTGAGGATTTAGGCATTAAATTGAAGCTTCTTAATTTGAAAAAGCAAGGTGTGGAATGAAGCCTAATTTGTTGAGATCTAACTTACCACTATATGCACCTGGTTTAACTATTGATCATAAGGAAGTTTATGGGTACCTTCATTGAAAACCCTCAGGAGACTTTACTCCACTAGGGATCACCTAGGGGTTTAAAAGGCTTGATGCATATGCTAAATGCATGTGTTCCCTACAAAAGTGGCATTTATTTCTTTTGATAATTATTTTTAATTTCTCCTTTGCTCGAGGACTAGCAAAGATTAGGTTTGGGGGTGTGTTAATCAGTAAAAAATACCATTTTTTACCCCAACTTAACCTTTAAATGTATCTTTGAGCTGCCTAGTAATGTGTTTCAAGTGTTATTTTGTAGTTAGAAATAATCTACAGAGAAATGTAGCAAACCATGCAAAGAAGGCCAAAAAGGAGGAAGAGAAAAGTCAACCTTTGACTAATGAAGAAACCCAAACATAACAATGGCTGTTAGCAGCAACAAAGGCTCACAAATGTACTTGTCGAGCAGTTCACAGCACCTGTCAAGCAGTGCTGTTTGCTGAGTTGAACTTGTCAACCAGTACATGGGTACTTGTCGACAAGACACCTAAAGCCAACCAAAGGAATGCTGAAATGTACCTATCGGGCACCTATCGAAGGGTTAATATCTGAAGCATAGAACCTATCGATAGGTACTCTACACCTATCGAAAATGTATTTCTGGAGCTCAGCAGCTGCGGAAGGTAGAAATTTGAAGCTTGCACCTATCGAAACCTTTCGATAGGTACTCTGCACCTATCGAAATATGAGTTCTGAAGCCCCAGTCCTTCATCCGAGAACACCTGGTGCTTCAATCACTTGAAGCACATGTGCTGAAGTAATCTGTCAACAATGGCGGGAAAATGTGAAACCTTAGAAGCAAAATGGAACTGATCCAACCAACTCACGTGGGTTAAACTAATTCTAGAACAGATTGGAATAAATTCTTGGAGGGAAATCTGCCAAATCAGCTTCGATTTAACAGAATTGATCCCCTTCCTCTTTAATTGGCTAAAATACCATTCACATGGATCACAATAAGCTGGATTCAATTCTCTCCAATGATTGGTTAGGAATAAAGGCACACAGATCAAGGAAAATGTAGAAATAGAGCCTTTGAGCTGTGATTCAAGGAGGCAGAAAATTAGATAGAATTGTAGATCTAGAGTTTTAATTTGGAAAATTATTTTCCCTTTTCTTTCTTTCTTCCCTCCTCAGCTCAACATTTGTTGGCTAAGATCTGTTGTAATAGATAGGAATTCTGGTTTTGATCTGTACGGAAAGCTGTGAAACATTGAGAGATCTGTAATTTGCATTGACTGGAAGCTTGAGGCAGATCATTGGAAGTCCATTTTTTATCAATGAAATTTTATGTTTAAACTTCCATGAGGTCTGTAATTTCCTAATCAATTGCTTTTGGTTTTTATGGATCTGATGCACCTATGGATGCTTGAGCTTGTAGCCTTGCATCCATAGTGTTTGTAGGGATTTTAATGTTCTAATCCTAATTCCTTTGACTATTTATCTCTCAGATGATCTGTGACCATTCATTGGATAGATCACAACCCTAGGACTATTCCATATCAGTGGAATTGGTTTGGATTCTTTTATCCTTGCACTTGGCTTGGAGCTGAGTGAAGGAATATTGCAGACCTGATTTCCTTTGCTTGATCAGCCCATTTTACAGTACAAAATCTCTATCCCTATCTCATTACCTCTCATCATTTGCATTTTATTTCCATTTCCATCTCCTTTAACTCCTTTCTGTAGTTTAACTTTCTGTGTTTACTTTAGTTTAATTTTGTGACACAAAAACTCCCCTCATTTACCTTGCTTTCTAGTCTAGGTTAGTGATGGCAAATATGTTGTCAGATCTAGAGATCTACTATCTACCTTTTGATTTTTGGACCACTTTTCTCTGTGGACACACTCTTATTTTAAAAACTTGCTACAGCAGCCCTGGATTCTTGCAAGACTGTGATTTATATTTGTGTTGTGCAATCCACCATTTAGCTTGATTTAATTTGTTTTCTTTATTTTATTTTACCACCATCATAAGCACACACACTAATAAAAACAACAACAACCACCACCAACTTCGGTACGGCAAATTCGATCTTTCTTAGCCATGTCGGCTTCTATCGGCGCTTTATCAAAGATTTCTCTAAAATCTCGAGACCTCTATGTCATTTATCAGCAAGTGATGTATCCTTGAACTTCGATGATGCCTGTCTTGACTCATCCAACCAACAAGCTTATGGAACTTCTCTTATCTGCACCAATCATTTAACTACTCGATTACTCCCTACCTTTTGAAGTAATGTGCGATGCTTCTGATTACGCAATAGGTGCCGTCTTAGGACAGCGGAGAGACAAGGTCTCCCATCTAATTTATTATGCAAGCCGAACCTTGATTGAAGCTCAGGGTAACTATACCGCCACTGAGAAGGAGCTTCTCGCTGTAGCCTTTGCTTTGGATAAATTCCGACCGTACTTATTGGGATCTAAGATCGTTATCTTCTCCTATTAGTCTGCACTAAAATATCTACTATCTAAAAAGGATGTCAAGCTATGACTAATTAAGTGGATCCTTCTTTTGTAGGAATTCAACTTCGAGATTAAGGATAAAGGAGTTGAAAACGTGGTGGCTGATCATCTGTCTAGAATAGAACTGTCTGAAACCATCAGTAAAGAGCCTCTACAGGATACTTTTCCAGATGAACAACTTTTTTCCATCCAGGCAACAGTACCATGGTATGCCAATATCATAAATTATTTGGCAACAAGTAAGATTCCCCCCCAACCTGGTCCAATCAGGACAGTTATAGTTTCTTTTCTAAAGTAAATTAATATATTTGGGAGGATCCTGACCTATTTAAAATATGCTCAGACTAAATAATTAGGAAATGTGTGTCCTATAGTGACACCCATAATATTTTATAATTTTGTCACATATATGCTTATGGGGGTACTTTGGTGGAAGGAAAACGGCTGCCAAGGTACTGTAATCAGGATTTTATTGGCCATCGCTATTTAAGGATGCCCAAAATTTTTGTCTGGCTTGTGATCGGTGTCAATAGTCAAGAGCCATATCCCGAAGGAACATGATGCCCCTTCAACCGATTTTGGTCGCAGAACCCTTCGATGTATGAGGCATAGACTTCATGGGCCTCTTTCCACCGTCAGATTCATATGCATACTTGTCTTTGACTACGTATCAAAATGGGTAGAAGCAACAACTACACAAACAAATAACAATAAGGTGGTAATTTCTTTCATCAATGACAATATATTTGCATAGTTTGAAACTCCACGAGCTATTATAAGTGATTGAGGAAACCATTTTTACAACAGATATTTTGAGAAGTTGTTCAAGAAATACGGTGTGACTCATAAAATTGCAACCCCCTATCACCCGCAAACTAGTGAATAAGTTAAAGTTTCCAATCGAGAAATAAAGAAGATATTGGAAAGAACTATTCCGCCTGAAAGAAAAGACTGGTCCCTAATACTGAATGATGCCTTGTGGGCATACAGGAAAACCTATAAAGCACACATTAGCATGTCTCCTTATAGGTTGGTATATGGAAGAGCCTATCATTTACCTGTGAAATTAGAATATAGAGCTCTATGGGCCATCAAAGAATTGAATTTCTAGCTGGATGCATATGGGGAACAACAAAAACTTGAACTCAATGAGCTAGAAGAAAATTTCAATGATGCCTACGAAAATGCTCAAATTTATAAGGCCAAAACTAAAGCATTTCACGATAAGCACATTCTAAGAAAAAGGTTTAAGTCAGGCCAACAAGTTTGGTTATATAATTTGTGATTAAAACTATTCCCAGGAAAACTACGAAGTCGTTGGGACGGACCTTATAATGTTGTAGAAGCATTCCCCATGGGTTTGTAACCATCCGAGATCCCAAAGACAATCGTATCTTTAAGGTTAATGGGCAGAGACTCAAACTGGTGATATCTTTTAGAAGAAAAAGGCACAATGACAACAATGTCACTAAAAGACTCGGAGTATAACTGGCATGCCCCCGGAGACTGTCGAGCTACCGACTCATCCATAGAAAATTTGTATATATTACATATACAATAGCAAGGTATGTCTATGTATTCTGTGGTACATTGAATCGAAGTGATTACAATTTCTTGTAGCTTGAGTATTTTCTCACAGATAATCATAGTGACTACGATTGCTGAGAAAATGTTTCATCCAAGCCGCGTATTTTGATATCAAATAGGCACAACCTTCGATACCAAAGGCGTCCCCTCGATTCACACTGCACAAACATGTCCCTTAGCATTTAATAGAACTACCAACTGATTCACATGATTCAACGCCAAACCATAACGTCCATTTATGGCAACTCTTCAAATTCTCGATTTTGATCAATTATAAATAAGTAAATTATCACTTAGTCAATTCATTCCATTTCTATCGTCAATAATATTCTTGCCATGGCTAAACCACCAAGGTTGTCCGAGATCGCTGACGCATTTGAACGGCTCCTCCATTGAGAAGCCGAAACAATCTCTGCACTCCTTGAAGAAAGAGGGCGGCTTATTGATGAATTTCTTTCCCTTCTCCCACCCCGGAGCCGACTGTCGATACATCACCTCCATCTCCCAAACATCATAAATCCTCGTCATCTAATACACCTCCTCCATCTTCTTAAATCGCCCTTTTTCCTTTGGATGCACCCATCCAAGGGAAGTCCATCATCTTTTAGGAGCAACAAAATTTTGGTTAGAAGCCGAGGACCGATCTTTATCAAAGACATATTCTCTCGGACGTTGCTGTCAGTGTCGTAGTTAGTGTGTGTCTAGATTTTTCCTAGGTTTATACTTTCATATAATTAGCTTTTACTTTTTCAGTATCTATAGTTTACTTTTCATGATCATTGCAAAATTCAAATAATATATGACATTTTCTTTTAACTAACTTTTTAACTGTGTAATTATTCCTAATTTTTTCTCTTCACTTTTAGTTATTTATATCTCTGAGAATAAAACAAATGTGTTTTCCTCAAGTTTGGGGGACATCCTTTAAAGATTTTTTTTCACATCCAATATACGATCGGTAATATCAGTAACTCACAGGTAAATAAATTTTGAGTGTCCCTTATTTTTGTCCCACTGAGGGCATTGTCCAATTTAAGTTTGGGGGGATACATAACTTCTGTGTATAATATATTAGTTAGTATATTAGTATATCAGTTAGTTAGTTAGTTTTATTTAGTTTACTTTTTGCATAAAAATAATAAATTCTTTTTCTTTTCTCTATTTTAAAAATAATTTTATAAATAGTTAATCATTATATGTGAATTATGATAAAAAAATTTATGAATCTCGAAAACTTACGATCTATCATAGTAAAAGTTCAATAATGAAGTATATAGATTAGTTACAATTCATGTTTTAGCTCGTTGAACATTGCATTAGATTGAATGTTTGAAACTATAAATTGATCTGAACTACAATATTTAGACTATAGTTTCAAAATTATATAAACCAGTGAGCATTTGTAATAACTCAAACTTTTTGAAAACATTGAATCATTGACCTTTGACAAAAATGCGACCTTTTGATTGATTTGACTCGAGTCAAATATTTGACCTAGGTATTGTGGCCTTAAACCCCACTTGTTATAATTTGGAGTATGCTCCAAACACATTAGATCCCAACTTGTACCCTATGTAGTGTGTATGCGTATTTGTGCAGGTTGAACATGAACCTGAGTCCAAGCTTTAACTTGGGCCTCAACCCAAATTTCTCTGAATCTAGAAATGCAACCGACTACGTGTACATGTTCAACCTTAAATCTCATTTTTGGGAAAAGTTCAAATTATAGGAATGCATTTTGACCTTTGGTTAAAACCCGCACACTGATTCACGATGTCTCGGCTTAACACCAAATGCAACCCATGGGTTAAAAAGGGGAACCGTGCATAGGGACTTCCCTTGGTTGCAAAACTCATTTGAGTTTTAATTAAGGGAGGAAAGAGTTGAGAGACAGAAGAGAGAAAGAGCCTTGGGAGAAGTTCCATCACGTTGCCCTTCCTACAACCGGATCATTGTTGTTTTTCCGCTCAACTTCTTCATAGTTTACCACAAGAAGGTATGGATCTTTGGCATGGTTTTCAATTTAAGAGTGTGAAAGAACTCAATCGCTCCCAAATCCTCTTTTGTTTTAGAAGCCCTAACTTTAAATCCTTGTTCTAGCTTTTTCTTCTTCAAGAAGAACCGTGGTTATTATGACGGCTAGAGACTTCGATTTGTGTCCATTATGATCGAGAGAAACAAGGGTTTCAAATCTATTGGGCGTTTGTGGCAAAAGCGCCATTATTCTAGATAATCACTCATCTTGCACGTTGATTTCACGAGTCTTGAAGGTAAGATTTGTGTTTTAATAGTGTAGAATTAGTTTGAATTTGATTCATGGATGATTGGGCATGTTTGCAAGTGATTTTAGGAAGTTAGGTTGAAAAAAATGGGTTTTGATAGTATAGAATTAGTTTGAATTTGATTCATGGATGATTGGACTTGTTTGCCTTTAGAACACATGCCAAAAAATGTTGAAAACAGTTGCTCGCGCGAGTTTGGAAAGTCGCTCGTGCGACTGTGACAGTATGACTAACACTGTCTTGGTATTTTGGCAATAACATTCTGCTCCAAACTCTTATTGATGCAATTATTATGGCGTTAGAAAGAAGACAATAAGATCTACAACTTTTATAAATTAATAATTTCATGAATCTAAGGTTTTAAATGTCAAAATTTAGCAGAAAGTTGGATCAAATTCTAAGTTAACACGAACTTGCCCGTTCCACCTCGATTTTGAGAAAACACTTAAATATGTCTTAGTTATTAGTGATTAGAGTTAATCCTTGATGCATCGTCGTATGTTTGTAATATAGATTAAGGACGGAAAGCCATTGATAGGACTTTGCTTAGCTTCGCGTAACTTTGAGGTTAAGGTGGGAAAAGTTTCATACACAATTGTATTTTTTATTTAATTTCATAGATGCTTGATATGTTCGAATGAAATTTAATAAGTTTTGATTTGAATATGAATTAATATTTGAAATCTTTGCAAAGGTGGGAAAAACTTCACACAATTGAATTCTTGTTTTTGATTCATAGATCATGTGACATGTTTGACTGATTTGTAACTGCTTTTGAATAATTGAAAACTATGAAAGATGAAATTGTATTTGTATTCTTAGAAAAAGGAAATGAAACCTATGCATGAATCTTGATTTTTGATAGATGCTTTGAAAATGGAAACTTGATTTTTAAAGGTATTTAGAACTTGATATGTTTACTATTTTCGGATCTTTGAAAACTTGAATCTTGGATCGTGTATCGAACCCTGTGATTCATCGAACTTTAAATCGAATCCAGAAATTAAATTTGAAGCAAATGTGAACTTGAAATTGAATCCAAATCGAATATGTATATAAATTTGAATCCAAATCGAATATGAATCCTTAAATTGAACTCGTGAATCGAACCGGCACTGCGGCATATCCCTGAATTAAATAATATGTCTTATCATTAAGTTGAGCGCTATGAGCGGATTATAAGTATACCGTGGACCGCTATGGGTAGATTATAAGTACACCGTGGATCGCTATGGGTAGATTTTAAGTACATCGTGGGCCGCTAAGGCGAAATCGAACTAGTACGACGATTTATCCATAATTTTAACCTTCTGAATTTAGAAATATGAAATTTAAATATAAGAACCGTAACTTGACCGGTATGGCGAGTTATCCATAATTTGAACCAGTACGGATATCCGTTATGTGAACCAGTACAGCGGGATATTCGTAATTTGAATCGGTGCGGCAAGATATCCGTAAGTTGAACTAAGACGACAGTTTATTTGTAATTCATTATTAGTATTATGCTTTGAAATCCGAATATTGAATTCGAAACACCAAACTCACTATATAAGTTATATAAGAATGTGTAAAACCGGCACGGTGGGATATCCGTGAATTGAACCGGCACGGCGGGATATTCATGAATCGACTATGTAAGCTATGTAAGAATGTGTAAGATATGTAAATTAATCTATGTAAGAATGTGTAAGGTATGCAGGTTAATTTAAGTGAACTTAGTAAATCAAGATAAGACACATAAGCGAATGTTAGAGAACTCAGTAAATCAAAGATAAGACACGTAAGTGAATGTAAGTGAACTCAGTAAATCAAAGATAAGACATGTAAGTGAATCAAATTAAGTAAATTATTTTCTGTTTTGACATAAACAAGACACCCTATTTTGATATGAAGTTTTGTTTTGATAAGAAAAAGTATTTGAAATCAGTTTAAGTTTTGATAAGAAAAGGCATTTGAAATCAATTTAGGTTTTGATAAGAAAAGATGTTTGAATTCAGTTTCTAGTTTGAGTGCTAAATGTCATCAGTTTTAATGTGAAAATATTTTGATCTTTGTCTTTGAATCTATGCATGACTGATGAGATGTATATTGGTATCAATTTCTCTACTTAGCTTAGTTGTTAACTCACTGTAGATACCCAAATTTGGCCTAAGGCCCGATCGAGACACATTTCGAGAGGCACATTTTTGAGCTTTTGATGACATGTATGAAACCCATAAGAACCTTCTCAAAACCCTAGGAGGCATCCCAAACCCTTAAGAATCACTCTAAATCCCTTAGGAACCTTCCGAAACCTTAGAAACCCTTTCGAACCTAAACCTAGCTTTCCTAAAAAATAGATAAAGAATGATATATCGGGATAAGCTGGGACCTTCTACTATGATCGACTCTTACACCATTGAAAAGTAGAAGTCTCCAGCTTTCCAACAAGCTAAGAATCATCCCAATCGAAGCTGTACGCGAGAAGATATCACATTCCGAAGGTCAAGGGCAAAATGGGGATTTCAAGGCAGGACCACATGGGATTTGGCACAACTAATAGTTGCGCCAGTTCAAAATGGGACCCCCTATGGGCAGCCAACTTCCCAACACTATTTTACTGTACCTTTGTCTGGTGCATCTATTAGTTGCGCATGGCTTAGGAACAGTAACCTTGGGTTTTTACCTCAAAAATTAAGATTGGGGTTTGACTTGTTGGCCACCTTGATCCTTGGGGTGTATTTTGCTTGTTCTATTACGCACATTCCCTATCTATTTGCAACCCTTTAAGTGGTTTAAACCTTTAACCTATCATCCACCATTTGAGCTAGCTTTCACATATTTCAAGGATCCAAAAACCCTAGGAAACCTTAGATGGTTAGATTATCTAATTCCTAACCTAGTTTAGCCTCTAAACACCCTCCTAATCTCTCCTTTTCCTATAAATAGAGAGGTACCCCCCCCCTTTTAGAGAGGCTTGAAAATTTTCTAATTAGAGATTAAGAAACCTCTCTCTCTCTCTCTCTCTCTCTCTCTCTCTCTCTCTCTCTCTCCTCTAGTGCCCTTTTCCATACAAATTCCATAACTTTCAAACCTCATTTTAGACCATGCCTTTCATCCAAATCCTTTAGGTTAGGTGTGTGCTATCCCCTAGCCTTCTCTCTCTACCTCTTAGCTTGCAAACCCTAGGAGTTAGAACCCTATTTCAAACCATTCAAGCCATCAAAAGCTCATTGAAGCAAGCCTACTCAAAGTTCTACAGTGGTACAACAAGGGCCTGAGAGCACTGGCTCTCCCCTCTATTCCTCTACCTTCTCGGTTCTTCCTCCATTCTCTCATTTGTGTCATTACGTCGCTGAATTTTTGGTAGGAACAGAGGGGCACAAATAGGATTTTAATGCCCCTTGGGCAAGAGGAAGACCTTTTTTGCTTCTTTTATTTCTTTTATGTTTTGGGCATAAGTAGAGACTGCATTAAGCAGGTTGATCGGGTGCCTAACACCTTCTCGATCGATAACTGAAGCCCCTACCCAAGAGCCTTCGGTGTAGCCCAAATTCAGAGTCAATTTTTGGCACTTTGGTGCTCTTTAAATTTGATTTGGATTTCTCAGGACACCAAAAGTTCTGGGTGGCGACTCTAAAGTTTTCATTCAAGGGTGTGCATTGTCGCGACGATCCCGCAAGGTCCACGGTTGCACAGATGGAGACTTTGCTGGGGATTAGCTAGTAGAGCTTCCCCTCGAATTTTGGCCATTTTCTTTATATTTACTAACCATTTTTCTATTTTATTATTTTATTTTTTACTCACCCCTACGATTACATCATTTTCTCACCCCTACTTTTACGTCCTTTACAAGTCTTAGCTGATTGGCGGGCCTACTTGCACACTGCATTCAATTTCCTTTACATTTCTATCATTTTTAAGTGCCTTAGCCGATTGGCAGGCCTACTTGTACAATATCCTTTAATTTTCTTTACTTTTACGTCATTTAAAGTGCCTTAGCCATTTGGCGAGCCTACGTGCACACTTACATTTCTACAATCATATTACAAACAATGGACGCCGGCCCGTAGAGGCGGCACTCGATCGTCACCCCCCATTTTTGAACTTACGCAAATTCCCTTTAAAATTAAAATTTTAAATTTGAACCAACAAGGGGGACTTAATCAATTTTTACGGGTAGATTTTCAAAAGGGTTGGGTTTTCTAGGCACACATACAAATTCCCGGGTCTTAGTACGGTGGCACCCCCTAGTGGTGATGATCCAGAAAAGTCTCAGCCCACTTAGTACCTGATAAAGCATTTGCGCTTGAGGTATCTCGGGTGGATAACCTTCTCGTTACCAAGCTTAAAACTCAGGGAAAAGTGAGCATTAGCAGACTCGCACCGGCCTTGTAACCCTTAGGTTCGGTGAGGAGAGATTCGATTCATTAAAGCAATCAGTCTTCGGAAGCACAACTTTCAGAAAAACTAAGTTAGAAGACTCATTTCGGGCTGAAACCTCTGCAGTCAAACTGTCTAAAAGCCCATTTTTGCCTACCACCACTAATACTTACGCGAAGTCAAAAAGCCCCAGAAATACACTAGCGCATGTATTAGTTGCGCCAATATAAAATTGGGCATTTTTAGTCTGGCGCACCTAATAGTTGCTCCAGCCTTGTGTTATACAATGCAACCCAAATCTGTGGCCTGTTCCTCCCTCTCAGAGTCCCCGATTAGTATTTTTAGTGCCTCTGTTTGGGCCCCGTAATTTTTGACATCAATATGCCCTTGCCGGTCAAGAGAAGGTGACTTCTTTTTTACTCATTTCGAGGGATCGGGTTGTTTGCATTAGTTTCTATGCCTTCAATAGATCAAGGGATTTCCCTTTGATTCTTTCGAAGCGCTTCGGAGCCTTTACCGTGAGACCTATTTAGGGTTACGAGAGCCACCCGAAAAGGGAATTCAAAAGGTCCTGGAATCCTTATTCTTTTCACTTATAAAATTTCAAAAAAAATAAATAATCCCAAAAATGGAGTCTTGTGGTGTCGGCACAATGGCATCATCGTAACCTTCGTATTCCCGCAAAGGGAGGAAGAAAGCTTTATGTGCCCCACCCAAGGTACCCGTACCCTACCGGATACTGAGCCATGTCGTGGGTTGTGGATCCGGCATACGCCGATCCTGACTCATCCCTGCCACATTCCCCGACTCACTCCCATGCGGAGGAGGTATTCACATCTATCCCCCTCACCTAATCTCCCTTTACCGTCACCAGCCCCTTCGGTGCCCCCATCTTCCCACCCGCAACTGCTCAAATTATCCAAAATCCAAACCCCCATTCCCCGTCTTTTTCCCAAACTGTAGCCATTCCCCCATGGCCATACCCCATTCATCCCATATTCCATCCACCTCCTTTCAAAGCCTAACCCAATTCCCCACCTTCAATACCATACCCCATTTCCTATTTTCCTAATCCGCACCTAATCCACCCGCATCTATCCATGCCGCATCCGATGCCCCACACATCCCTCCATCTACCCAGGTCATGCCCATTTTTACCGAGGCCCTGACCAGATTTTCTCTCTCATCCTCCACATCTATGCCCCATACATTCTAATCCATCCCCATTCACCAATACCCCACCTCAATTCTCCACCCCACCCCATATCCCACCACTTACTTGGGTCATGCCCGATTTATCGGGATCATGCCTAATTTTTCCTCCTCATCCACTTCATCCATACCCCTCCAATCTAATCCATCCCCATTCACCAATACCCCACCTCAATTCTCCACCCCACCCCATATCCCACCACTTACTTGGGTCATGCCCGATTTATCGGGATCATGCCTAATTTTTCCTCCTCATCCACTTCATCCATACCCCTCCAACCCTTAAATACCCCATCTCCATCCGATCCCCCTTCCATGGTCATGATGGAGGAGATGGTCCAAGCTTAGACTAGGTGGAAAGCTTCCTAACACATCCCCTCACATCCACACCACATATCCATGGATCCATCCCATACCCTATCAAGCCTGCATACCTCATTCTCCCATGACCCCCATCAACCCCCCATCATCCATACCATCCAAACCCTCATTACCCACATACCCCAAGGCCCAATGTCCCAAAATCCCATTATCCATACCCACTAAGGGCCCATGGCCCAGACCCGCCAAGGGCCCATAAACCATACCCAACAAGGGCCCACAGTCCAAACCACCAAGGGCCCATGGACCATACCCACCAAGGGCCATGGCCCAAACCCATCAAGGGCACATGGCCCATACCCACTAAGGGCCCATGGCCCAGACCCATTAAGGGCATATGGCCCAAACCCACTAATGGCCCAGACCCATCAAGGGCACATGGCCTAAACCCATCAAGGGCCCATGGCTCAGACCCATCGAAGGCCCATGACCCAAACCCATCAGACCAAGGCTCAAACCCATCCAAGACCCATGACCCAAAGCCATCAATGGCCTATGGCCCAAACCCACCAAGGCCCACTGGGCCAGACCTATCATGACCAAGGCTTTATGGCCCAACCTTCCCAAAGACCCATGGGCCAAACCTTTATAGCCCAACCCTCCCAAGGCTTCATGGCTCAAACCCAAGCCCAGCGAGGCCCTAACCTTGGAGCCTCACACCCATATCCTTCACAATTCCTCTAAGATTTCACTCACCCACAACCCTCATACCCAGCTCAAACTCATAGTTTACATCAATCCTAATTCACCCATCACCCTACATCCCAAAGTCAGCTCCAAACCTTTCCCCATGCCCAATGGCCTCATCAGACCCCACCCCAAAATCTGACTTCCACTTATCCCATCACCCACAAACCTTCCCTCACATTCGATGGACTCACCCAACCCCCATTCAGACCATTCCCATGTAGTCCATGCAACATCAATAAGAGAATCCTGCTCTCACTATACCTTATGTAGACCAACAGTATGAAGAGGACGAGATTAGGAACAGTGGTGTTTATGTCGGGGCATTGACCAGTATTAATCCTCCTCCTATAATTGCCCACTCCTTGGTAGCCCAAAGTGAAGCCCAACCGACTACTGAAAGAATGACCCCCATGTCCAAAGAATCAAAGCAGTTGAAAGAATAGCTAGACAAAATTTAGAAGCAGTTGTTGAAGATGGGTGGTGTTGAAATCTACGCTATGAACTTCTCAGATTTGTATTTATTCGCTGAGGGCCCCTTGCCTCCAAAATTTAAAATGTCGGCTTTTGACAAGTATAACGGCACCAACAATCCCATAGCACACCTCAAGTCTTATTGTGGGGACATGTGCCAGTATGGAGGGAACGAAAGACTATTAATAAAAGTTTTTCAAAAAAGTTTGACTGGTTCGGCCTTGAGGTGGTTCACGTCCTTAGAACGATCTATGATAAAGACTTGGAAAGACTTGACGCATTTATTTCAAGAACAATATGTCTATAATATAGACATTGAACCGTGCAAATCAGATTTGGCCCGATTGAAGCATAACATGAATGAAACCTTTAGCGATTACTTAGGGCATTGGAGAGCACTGGCAGCTTAAGTGTGAAATAGGATACCTGATGACGAACAAATAGAGATGATTTCTAAAAATACCTTGCCAGTGATCTCAGAGTTTCTTGTTTACCAGCAACAGTCCAGCTTTGCTGACTTGGTACGAAATGCCAATCGCTATGAAGATGCTATTAGGGAAGGTCGCTTGAGCAAGAACGTGCCTAGTGGAGCCAGTGGAGTTAGGAGGTTATCAGAGCAGAGAAACAAGAAGAGACTAGGGGCCGATTTCTAAAATATTGCCAACACCAGGCTCAATAATAATATAACCCCGTTCCAATTTAAGGCGGCCCAGCCAGCTCCAGTCAGAATAGAGCCGATACAAGAGCAGGAATGGACAGGGTATGCAAATGACTCAAGAGCAGAGGAGAGCTCGCTACGATAGAGTTTTTACGCCCTTGGAGCAATCTTTGAATGTATTTTTACCTTTGCTAATAGAAAAGAGACTAGTTATCGCCCTCCAACTGCGACCTCCTAATCCAATCCTGAAGAACTATGACCCCAACACTCACTGTAATTTTCATTAGGGTCCGAGTCACCCGACTGATCGCTGCTTCCCATTGAAGCACACGATACAAGATTTAATTGATGTCGGGCAAATCACTCCACCTGCACCTTCTCAAGTGAACTAACATGCAAATATACATCTGGTTCCATTACCCTCACACCCTACTAGAGGAGCAGATCCCAGACCCACCCTCGGGATGATAGAGGAATGTGAGGAAGAGTTTGAATTTGACCCGTCAGACTATATCAGTGACCGGGAAACTTATGTGACACCATTGCAAAGAAATTGTCACAACCCCAGATTTTTGGGATAAGTGCACGTCATGCACTATACACATGTATATGTGTTTCACAAGGAAACCAAAACGAAACCGTAGACACTATGTGTGTATGTGGGAAGCACACTAGTTTTTCCCTAACTTATAGGTATATAAGTGAAAGAGAGAGGAGAGAAGAGCCCTTGCGTAACTCTATTCTAACCTAAATAGAGAGAAGGAGAATATAGAGAGAAAGAAAAGAAGAACCTAGTAAAGAACTAGGGTTTCGTTGGGACATAAATCGGCAAAAGAGTTGGAAAAAAGGCTGGAGGAGGAACCTTGGAGGCCTGTTAGCCTAGTAGAATTTCGAATCTTAAATCAAACTTGCGCGAGACTCATCGTCCGAGGTATGTTAAAGGTATGATAGATGCTTAGGCATGTTTTAAATAATAGGAAGAATATTGGTTAAATGTTTTTAATGATGTTAAGGTTTGAATGAAGGGAGAAATTGTGTTCTCGATCTGATCGAGGAGCAAAAATCATCGCTCCTCGCTCGGGCGGTCTTAAGGGCTCGCTCGAGCGAGGATGAATAGGAAAAATATAACTCTGGGCTCGCTCGAGCGATCCCCAAAACTAAGGGGAAGCTCGCTCGAGCGAGGGTCCCCAGTAATACTTCAGTGGCTCGATTTAACCGCTCGAGCGAGGTCAGGTGACCGCTCGAGCGAGGTCAGGTGACCGCTCGAGCGAGGTCAAGTGACCGCTCGAGCGATGTCAAGTGACCGCTCGGGCGAGGTCTGGTGACCACTCAGTTCTTGAATTTATGGGTACAAGAAACTTGGAGGTTGTACACTCCAATGGTTCTAGTGACCTTTCTAAGCCTATGCTAAATTGAAATGTAGGGTTGACGCATGATCGTGAAGTGTAAACATCTACGAGAAGGCGTGCTTTGAAATTCGTCGAGATAGGGAATATTCTTGAAACATGTGCATTATTCCGTCAAATTCGTATATGTAGCGTAATCCATTTAAATAGTCAAATACTGCATGATCATTATGGAAAAGGGTGTGTAAGTGAGTTTCAAACGTGATAGTCTTGAGGTCCCCAGGGGACGAAAAAAATTATAAAGTTAACATCTAAAGGATGCGATGGAAATCAGGGGCATCCCAGGGATGCAGATGAAAACTAACAGTGAAACGGAAGTAATGTGATAAGGCCTGATATAATATAATTAGCACAATCACGGTGAATAACTATATGTAGAGCACATTTGATATTTTTATTATTTAAGGTTTGATTAGAATACCCCACCGACGTGGCGGGATACCCACGACTGACTCGACAGGATATCCGTGAGTGGTACGACAGTAAATCCGTACTTTCATAGCACATCCCAGGGATGTAGATCTAAGAATAGACCCCGCCACCTATGAGAAAGGGGCTTGGGCAATATTCCCAGGGAATACATATAACAACTGTCTAGTTAGACGACGATGGCGGGTATTCCATCGGGGCTCGATGCTATATTGCTCGGGGACTACTAAAGTTAAGATTTAAGTGATTAGGCCAAATTCACAACTAAAACAGTAAGGAGATTAAACAAAATCATGCAGAGTAACAGTCAAAATCATTATTTTTTTTCCAGATATTCAATTGTTTTCCATAAGTGTTACTCGATAAATTATGCTTTTAAACTGCTGACATATGCGTGAAGGTTAATCTATATGTTCTTTTTGTTTCCCTACGGAGCTAGGATGTAGCTCACCCCCCTTAGACTATACGTCGCAGGTCCAGGACTAGCGGCAGTAGAGATTTTCGAGATCTTGATCCGAGGATCCACCACGTGCCCACGGAAGAGTCAGAACCTCCTCCTGAGGAATTCTTCTAGGAAACCCACTGCATACTTTGAGAGTGAGTTGAAAGTATTAGGTACGGCTTGGTATGTCAAGCCTCTTTTTTTTCTCGAATGTATTTAAATACCGGTTCTTTGATAAAACGTCTAGGATGAACAGTTATTACCAATGGTTTGGGTAAGTTCTTATGCCCATGAGTTGGCATGGGACAAGGACTGTCTTTCGATACCTTGACTATTTTTTTGTTTTATGAGAATTTGTTTAGGGTAGCTACGTGTGCCTTAATTACAGTTTTGGCTGGTATATACCAATGTTTTGAAAGAACCCAGGGCATGGCCTTGAGGGTCGTACTGATGGCACGGATTTCGAGGTGCCGAAATTCGGGTTATCACAGAAATTGTGAAGAAAGGAGTATTGGGGTGATTGAACCCCTAAATTTGTCAAATTATTTCCCCAACCCAGCATCACAAATTGAACCCTTAGATTTTAGAGCTTATTTCCCATCACCCACACCCGTCAACTATATGCAAATAAATGCATATCAACCATACACTGCCACTCCCATAAATTACCCAATAGCCCATCATCCCCCACCGTCACCTATCAACTACCAATGGCCTACTCCTGCCCCATTACTCCCGATGCAACTACCCACAAACTTCACCACCCCCACCTGGCCTAATTTTACCACCCACCCATCTTTTATCAAAGTTAAACAAATCTTACCCACCCTTCCTGAGCCATCAGTACAAGTGCATCAGATACCGACAGCTACGCCATTTTAGATCTCAAGACCAACTTACAATCCTCATCAGGTCTCGCTCAGCTATGAACAGACAGATGCCAATGCTGACAGTAGCAGAGAAGGGGCAGTAAACTTTATTACCGAATCAGGGAAGATTTCAAAGTAGCCGAAAGCACCAACAGCTGCATAAGCCCAACCAGAGGGAAAGAAAGATAGTGTCATTAACCCTTTTGAGAAAATGAGTCGAGAACATATACTGGAGACTCAATTAAGAAGGATGCTAACTCAGATCACTGTTTGAGATTTATTGATGACATCCCCACTCCATTTTCAAGCCTTAATGGGGGTGTTAAAGAATGCGCATGTATCGCTTTAGGTGAGCCCAAATGAGGTCGAGCAGATAATTAGTCAAGTGATGGCTCTAAATGCCATTTCATTTTCGGATGTCGATTTATCGGATGAGGGAAGTAGTCACTCAAAATTACTGTAGAGTACAGAAATATGATAATCCCCTTAGGATTAATTGATAATGGGTCTCCTTTGAATATATGCCTGCTGAGAACCGCCATCAAGATTGGGATAGATCCTTAGATGTTGAGACCTACGAGAGCTAGTACTCGAGGCTTCAATAATATATGGAGAGAAATAATGGGAGAAGTTGACCTTAAGCTATTGATTGGGCCAATGACCTTCTCCATATTATTTCAAGTAATGGACATTAAATCCTCGTTCAATCTATTATTAGGGTGCCCGTGGCTACATGAAGTTGGAGCGATCCCATCCATGTTGCATCAAAAGCTCAAATTTGTGCCCGGGCACAAGATTATCACCATCATAGGTGAGGGGCATGGTGAAAAAGAAAAGGCCACCAACAGTATTGAGAAGCCAAAAGTGCTGGAAGTGTCGCACATAGCTAAAGATATCGACCTCACAATTTTGAGTACAAGCTACCAATAGTACTCCCGGAGCCTATGGATGGCATCATTCCAAATACCGGTGGAGGAATAGAAGCAACAGTGGCCATACTCCAGAAATGGGGTTATCAAAAAGGAAGAGGACTAGGCCTAGAGTGCAAGGCAGAAGAGAGTCGGTCACAGCCAAGAGTGGTCAGAAAGTCATATTTTGGCTAGGTTACAAGCCCACTGAGGAAGAGGTTCGGGAGGCTAAGGAGAAAGCCCAAGCCACGATAGCTGCAAGATCCATAGGGATACACTTAGAAGAGAAGTCTCATCCCAGGCCTCACATCAGAGATTCATTTGTGAGTGCTGAGGTCGTGAAGATCGATCAGAACGGGGTGACTCAATTAACCCCACACAAGCCTGCAACACCTGTTCACCCCACCAACCCCCACATTACCCTTACCAACCTGGAAGTAGACCTAGCCGCATTGTCCCTCTTTGAGGAATGATGTTCTGTACCTAAACAATCTCCCCCTGTGGTAAAACACTATAAAAACTATATTGACGTTTGAGGACATAATCTCAGGCGAACCCGTGATCAACATGACAGAAGCTGACTCCGAAGAGCCATATCAGTCGGCACCCTTCATCCAAAAGGTAAAGGAGTGGCCTCTCAAGTATGTAATTGGGCATCTTTACCCCAAACTCTCGAAGTAGGGAGTGGCCTAAAATTTGGCACCTGTTTCCTAAAAAAAAATAACCTATAAAAAGTGAGATAAGCCCTTGGTAAGCAATACCGTGTATATATAGAGACCTGTCTTGCCAAAGGCCCGTTTTCAAAGAAAACAAAAATATTGTCTTTCAAAATTCTGAATTAAATCCCATAAAAAGATGCCTTAATCGAAATACCCGTCACACGTGGAATTGACCCCTTTCCTGTAGAACTACAAGAAGAGGTAGGAGTTATGAGTATGGACATGGATATCCCTTTTGAGGAGCTCCCCAATGAGCTCCTTGACCGATTTGTCAACTTTGAGCATGGCCCTACCCTCATTGTTGAAGAAATTGAATACGTCAATCTAGGGACTGAGGAGGTTCTCTGGATTATCAAGATCGAAACGTCACTATCTCTCGAAGAAAGAAAAAGCATGATCAATTTCCTTTTCATACCAAGACATTTTTATCAGGTCGTATAAGGACATGCCTGATCTAGACACCGATTTGGTCGAGCATGAGTTGCCGCTCTACCCTTATATGAAGCCGATCAAGCTGAAGCTGAGATGTCTATGCACCCAAGTGGATCTTGAAAGTCAAGGATGAGGTCATTAAGCAGTATGACGCAAGGTTTCTCATGGTATCTAAGTACCCATAGTAGCTAGCCAATATTGTGCCTATGTCGAAGGATAGAAAAGTTTGCATGTGCATCGATTTCTGAAACCTCAACAAGGCGAGCTCGAAGGACAATTTCCCATTGCTGCATATCGACATCTTGGTCAATAACACTGCTAAGCACGGGATGCTTTCTTTTGGATGGATTCTTCTGATATAACTAGATTAAGATGGCAGAGGCGGATCGGGAGAAGACGGCATTCATCACTTCGTGGGGAACCTTTTACTACTGTGTCATGTCGTTCGGACTAAAGAATGCCAGTGTAATATACCAAAGGGCCATGACAGCACTGTTTTGTGACATGATGCACCAAGAAATTGAAGTGTATGTTGATGATATGATAGCCAAGTCATTAAGCAAAGCGATCATTTGGTAAACCTCTAAAAGCTATTTGAGAGTTTGAGAAAGTACAGATTATGTCTGAATCCACAGAAGTATGCATTTGGCGCTATGTCAAAAAAATTATTAGGATACATCGTCAGTAGGAGAGGTATCGAGGACAACCCAGTCAAAGTAAAGGCCATCATAGAAATGCCGCAGTCATCTACTCAGAAAGAGGTCAAAGGATTCTTAGACAGGATACAGTATATCAGTCGATTTATTACACAGCTGACTCTAATCTTCATGCCGATCTTCAGGCTACTTCGAAAGAACTCACCCGTCGAATGGAACAACAATTGTTAGGCAACATTCGATAAAATTAAAAGCTACCTCCTCAATCCACCTGTGTTGGTACCACCCGAGCCGGGGAGACCACTCTTGATGTATCTCTCCTCGACAGAAGTTTCGATGGGATGTGTCTTAGGATAGCACGATGAGACAAGAAGAAGGGAACAGACTATCTACTATCTCAGCAAGAAGTTTATTGACTACGAGACACACTATTCTCATCTGGAGAAAGCATGCCTAGCTCTTGTATGGGCCACTCAGAGGCTCCGCCATTACTTGCTATCCCAAGCCATTCTACTGCTAGCCCGAATGAACCCATTGAAGTACTTATTTGAGAAGTCGGCTCTTACTAGATGAACTGAGTGATGGCAGCTTTTATTGTCTAAGTTTGACATCACTTACGTCACTCAGAAGTCGATCAAGGGGTAAGCACTCGCTGATCATTTTGTCGACAATCCTTTGCCCGATTTTGAGCCCTTGAGAACCGAGTTCTCTGATGAAGACATTTTGTTCATGATGAAAGATGATACTGAAGAAGTAGAGGAATCATGGGTAATATACTTTGATGGGGCAGCAAATGCCGAAGGTTAGGGAGTTGGCACCATTCGAATTTCGCCGAAAGGCTCGCATGTACCAATTTCCATCAAGCTCAATTTCCCACGCACTAACAACATGGCCGAGTACGAGGCTTGTGCTACTGGCTTACAGGTGGCTCTCGATCTAAACGTAACACGCCTCTAAGTATTCAGTGATTCACAGCTGATCATTTGCCAAATGAATGGAGATTGAAAGATGAAAGATGAGAAACTTATCCCTTACCATGAGCATCTCGAGGACCTGATTACATGTTTTAAGGATGTCACATTCTCCTATGTCCCACGAATAACGAATAGTTTTGCTGATATATTAGCAACTTTGGTGTCAATGGTAGAAATTCTGTATGGTGCTGTGATGAAGCTGATCATGATTAAGCAGAGGAATGAGCTGGCCTTCTACCTCCAGATTGAGGAACTTACAAAGCCGGATGATGAGCCACCGTGGTTCTCAGATGTTAAGAACTTCCTCGAGACTCAAGCTTTCCTCGAGGGGACATCTAGAGAAGATAGGCAAACTATTCAATGTTTAGAGGCAGGTTATGTCATTTGCGGTGATTGCCTTTACAAGAGATCCTACAATAACAACATTTTGCTCAAGTGCCTTATCAAGAGCGAAGCAGTCAATATCATGAAGGAGATCCACGAGGGAGTATGCGGTTCCCACGTTGGCGGTCACATGCTCACTAAGAAAATTCTGCGACAGGGATACTTTTGGATCATTATGGAATCCGATTGCTGAAAACATGTTCAGAAATGCTACAAGTGTCAGGAACACTCTAGTTTGATACATGCTCTGGCCATTGATTGACACTGCATGACCACTCCTTGGCCATTTGCTACATGGGGCCTTGATATCATCAGAATGATTAATCCAAAAGCAACAAACAGACATCGGTTCATCCTGATCGCTATCGAATACTTCACCAAATGGGTAGAGGCAGTGTCATATGCAAACATCACAGTCGGTCACGTCAAGAAATTCCTCAAAAATAACATTTTATGCCAATTAGAGCTAAAAAACTAAAATCGTAAAGGTAATTAAAGGCCATCTTTTGTTTAAATTAAAGCCAAAAAACTAAAATCTCATAAAATAATTTATCCTTTGAACCCATATTAGAAGCCTCAACTGAAATTCTTTGTACCAAAAATATTGTAAACCCTTAACCATATGTACTACCTAAAGCTTTTAACCTTTAACCCTTATATTTTCTAAGAGTTTAAAATACAAAAGAAGGGAAGAAGAGAGTGAAAGGAGTAAAAGTTAACAAATAAGGGATATGCCGAAAAAGGGTATAGTTGCAAAAAAAAATAAAATGGAAAAGAGTCAAAATCGTAAAACACGATTCTACAAAAAGAGTAGCAAAAAGCTTCCAAAGCTGAAAATCAAAAGGATTTATGAAGAAATGAGAATTACACAAAAAAATAAAAAAAGAAAATGGGAAGAAGTTATTCAATTTCTGGATACTCACTAAAGTAGAAAATAAAGAAGTTATTCAATTTTTGAACCCTTTTCTACCTTTCTTTGACACCTTCTGAAACCAAAAGCCCCATTACAAGCCGAAGGAAAGACCTTTTTTATTTATAATTTATAAAAGCATAAGCCCAGTAGAGATATGAATAATAGACACTATGGATTGCATAGGGAACCATATGAATAGAATTGATTATCTTTTCTATGAGATTAAATTTTTCTGCAATTATCCTTTGAATAAATTCTTCTGAAAAAAATATTTACTATGAGAACCCTTAATTTTGATATCTTTTATGAGAGTATGCCAATAGTGTCCATTTTTGAATGAAAATATTTTCTAAAACTGCTATTTAGAAAATTCTATGAATAATAAACTGTTCATTGATGCATACACTCTTTGCTTAATATGAATTTAAATTGTTAGAGTTCTAATCAAGGATAACTGCTATGATGGAAAGTAAAGATAAAAGATTGGTAATTTTAGAAAATCATAACAACTATGTAATGATTAACTTAGCGTATGAAAATTAGTTTAAATTTTTAACCTTTAGTTTTCTTGTAAAATTTGAAAAATCTAAAAATATTTGAAATTTTTAAGTAACTTCACTGAAAACCTTCAGGAGACTACAACTCCTCCACTAGGGATCACCTAAGGTTTTAAAAGCTTGTTGTATCTACTAAATACAATCGTGCTCCCTACGAAAGTGGGATTTAAATTTTTAGTATAGGATGCTTTATATTTCTTTGTTTACTAGGGACTAGCAGAGCGTAAGTTTGGGGGTGTCATCGATCATATAATATACCATTTTACCATCCTTAACTTACTGATGCTAAAGCTTAGTTTGCTACTAACAAGTTAATGATGTGCTGATATTAAGGAAAAATAGTAAAAAAGAGTCAAAGTATTAATATTCGTCAAAATGAACTCATAAAATAATAAGAAAAATGATTGAACAAAATAGATAAATCATCACCTACTGAAAGACAAAAAATCGTACTTTGCGATTGAGCGAAACACTGCGAAGGAAGAAGTAAGAAATCATGATTTATGATTCTTCAAAAGTCATTCAAAAGCAAAGTGTGATACAAAAGAGAAAAGCAATTGATTGTAAACTAAGAATCGTCCAGAGTGTGAAAGCTATAAAATCGTGATTTACGATTTTACAAAAGGGAAGCTTTTTGAAGCTACTGGTCACATGAGGATTTTCACCGCCATGCATATAATTATAAGAATTCTAGAATTAGAAATCTGGCCACTCACGGATCTGAGAAGATTGATGAAGGGAGACTCCTAAAAACTCTGTTGCTAAAATAAAGGAGAAAATCCAAAAGTACATCAAATGTTGAAAGCAAGGAATGATGGGATTAGAAGTAGAGTTATATTAAGATACTTTTATTTTAGTAGTTTCTTTTATTAGAATTAGGAGTTTTGTAAACCAACCCCTTATGATCTATAAATAAGAGGGCTTGGTATAAGAATTAATTATCGAAGAAATTTTCAGCATCAATTGATGCCTGAGGTTGGACTTTCTTTCGATCATTAGAGTAGTTTAGTTTAGATATCCAAAGTCCCTCGATCACAATTGACTACTGGGATTGAGAGCTGAACGATTAGTGTAGATATCTGTAGTTTCTCAGAAGCAATTAATGCCTGCAGCTGTGGGGTGAAAGATATAATTTCTATAGCTTTCTAATTTAAATGTATTTTTATTGTAATTTACTACTTTGTAAAAATCTGCAAGTTTTAATTTGAATTGACGACTCTGGTTGAGATTTATAAATTAGTGTAATGATTTTTACTTTTTCATCTTAGATTTTCTAGAGTTTGATTGATGCCCAAATTTCTGGCAGATTAAAGATTAGCATAGATCTATATTGAAGGATGTTAGTTTTTTATTGACGCCCAAATTCTAGAGGTATTTTAAATTTGTAACAGCATTTTAAATTTTTAAATATCCGATAACTGAAGATTGTGATTGACAACCATAATCTGAAAAGGAGGATTTAGGATTTAATTGTTTGCAAATTAGTTTAAGAAACCACTCTTTTATTCATATTTCTCAAGTAGCTTAGGATCTTAAAAGACAAATATAAGTTTTCAGAAAATTAATAAATATAAGATAAAACACTTCCTCATGGGAATGATCCTATGCTAGTATTATAATTTCCATTGTGCGCTTGCAAGATGTTAAGACTGAATTAGAATAACATAAATAGCATGAACAACACGCTAGGCAAATCTGGACATATTTTCGCTTAGCGTGTATAATATACACGCTAGGCATTTCTTGGGAATTTTTGGCTTAACGTGTGCAATACACACGCTAGGCAAAATCTAGGGAATTCATGTATATTACACATGCTAGGTGCTTTCTGGTCAGTGGGGAGCCTTTAAAGCCCGAGAATGCACTCCTTTTTCGTTGTTTTGAGTTGGGTTTTGAGTTTTGGTCTCATACATATGTTTTTTTTCTTTTCTTTCCAATGGTGGGTCCATTGTCCTATATCGTATTGTGATTATTTAAATATCTTTGTATGACCATGGACCCGCTTCATGACCCCGTCCCTCCGGGGGGTCCGAGACCTTTATACTTCCCTCTTTGGGCGTGGGGCCTAGTTTTTTGAAGAAATGGCTCGATAGCTTAAACGGGAGTGCTCTCTAACGTATCGGGTTTAAAGCTACATCAAGGCCTTGCTAAGGTGGTGGCAAAACCGGGTTACGCTAGGGTTGAGTTGGATACTTCTTCCTTGTAGATGTGCATGTAGCCATCTGAGAGATTTGCTGCAGAAATAGCCCTAAATCTGAGTTACATAACTTAATTAACTTTAGCTTAATTGCCTACTTTTCAGTAATTTTATCTTTATTTTCACACACACTATCATCACCTTCTTTATAACCCTTTCTTTAGGATAGGACTGCACTTTATTTCTCTTCTTTTAGTGCTAATTTAGTATAGTTGTGACACCCAACTCCCTTTCTCTAGGATTGTAAGATCTGTAGCAAGATCTGGAGGCCTACTAACATAATCCATTTTGGGTTCTAGATTAATTTCTCTGTGGGACAAATTCTTACTTACTCAAAACTTGCTACAATAGCCTTGTATCTTGCAGGTCTGTGATTTGGTTTTGTGCTGTATTCATTCCTCATTTTGCTTTGTTTTGTTTTGCTTCCTTTATTTTTTCTTTATCATTTTTATAATAAAAAGAAGCAATAAAAACCTTTCAACACTGTGGGAGTTAACAGTTTGAGACAAGGAGCTCAAGTTCTATAATGAAGCCAGAACCTACTCCTCAAATGAAGGTGCTCTAGCAGGTGGTGGAGCTGGTGCATTTTGGTGAACAGGTTGTGCCATTGGCTGGGCCATTAACTGTTGATACTGAGGCTTAAGAAAAAAATTCTGCTGGTAAGGTTTAGCAGGTCTATAGGGCATTGGCTGCTACTGCTGCTGGTTTTGAAAACTATCTTGCTTCCACCTTAGATTGGAGTGGTTTCTTCATGGATAACTAGCGACTTGCTGCTGTCCAAAAGATTGAGATGCATTAGCATGCTCCAGACCAAATCAAGAAATTGTGCAGCAGAGGGACATTCCTCAAGGGAGTGAGTGGGAGACTGGCATATCAGAAATGCCTCTTTCACTTTGGCAGCCATTGGAGACTGCATTACTCCCATCAGCTTATCAAACTTCTAGGTCAAACTATCTACCTTCATCTCCAAATCATTATATCCACTGACCTCATACATTCTCCCTCTTGTTATGTTCTCCTTTATCAATTTAACTGGAGTCTCAATGTCCCTAGACAGAGTCTCTTATTGTAATGAATTCTCTCCTATCACTGCAAACAATTCTCAGGCCTCATCAGCAGTTTTGTGAAGGTAAGTACCCCCCCACAAGAGGCATCCACCATATTTCTGCTTTTTGGATCAATTTCTTGGTAGAAACTTTGAACAAGTTTCCACTAAGGAATTTAATGATGTGGTCATTGCCTTAACAACTCCTTCAATCTTTCCCAAGCCTCATGGAAGCTTTTAGTTGAGAATTGAGAAAAAGATATGATACTTTTTCTCAACTGACTTGTTCTAGAAATGGGAAAGAACTTTGCTAGGAATTGACACTGAAGATCAATCCATGAGGTAATACTATATTGGCTGGAAGTATGGACAACCAGGCCCTGGCTTTGTCCTTTAGTGAAAAAGGAAAGAGCCTAAGCTGGATTGCTTCTTCCCCTAAACCAACAATATTAAAAGTAGTACACAAAGCAAGGAATTCATCAATATATTTGTATGGGTCCTCTTTACTCAACCCATGGAAAGAAGGCAACATTTAAATTGTTGAAGAGTTGATCTCTTAATTTCCTTCCACAGCCAAAAATTATATACAGAATGGAGAATTATATGCACCAGGTGCATAATATTCTCTCAACAATCTAGGCTACTCACCCATTACAGGAGTCTCACAATTAACAATAGGTGTGCGTAAGGAATGGCTTGGTCTAAGAAGTCTCTCAACTTCAGGATCTAAAAGAACAATCTCAGGATTGAGAGATCTTCTACCAAGCATACACATAGCAAAAATATTATGTTTCGGATAAGGGTGTGCTGATTTTATTATGTGGTGAGAACAAATTAAAAATCAAAATAAAATAAAAGATGGAAATAGCACAACTAAAGTAATCTTAAGCTTGCAAGATACAGGGCTATTGTAACAAATTTTAATAAGTAAGAGTATATCCCACGGAGAAATTGATCTAGAACCCAAAATGGGCTATAATAGTAGGCCTCCAGATCTGGCTACAGATCTAACAATCCTAAAGAAAGGGAGTTAGGTGTCACAACTACACTAAATTATCTACTAAAAAGAAGAGAAATAAAGTGCAGTCTTATCCTAAGAAAAGTTTATGAAGAGGGTGGTGATGGTGTGTTAAAATAAAGATAAAAGAATGAGAAGTAAGCAGTCTAGGTTAAAGTTCATTTAGTTATGTAACTTAGATTTAGGGCTCTCTCTTCAGCAAATCCTTTCTGAAGTGCTATCACTAACCTCAGCAAGATAGAAGAATCCAACTTAACCCATGCCATTTGGAGCACTCTTAAGGCTATAGTCTGTCCACTCAAATGACCACAGTATAGAGTCTGTCAAATCCCATTGATTAAGCCAGAAGAGCTGACCTAAACCAAAGGAGTGGTTTGATCAAACCTAATCCCATGAATCAAGTCAGGCCATGAATTGGTTCTAGACACTGTGTGCCAGTGCTCCGAGCTCCCCAAATCTGCGCACAGATCTTGCGGACATTCATAGGGGTATTAAACCCAGGAAGATCAGATGGCAATCAAGAGATCTAAATGTTAAAGGAATGGGCAAATCCCAAATACACAAATCCGATCGAGAATCTAATGGAACCAAAAGACCTACAGGTTTAAATAGACTTTAAATTAATAATTTATTGCTTAAAAATAGCTTACAATATAATATCCTCACAGCTGTAATCACTACAGAGAAGCCAGATCTAACATCTGATAGCGGTCAAGTCAAACAGAGGGGAACCTGTTCCTGCACAATCTCTCACCAGGCTACAAGCCCTAGTGCAGAGAAAGAGAATCTATCTCAGATCTGTGACCAAGATTGCCCTAGGGCTATAGTCTATCCACTCTAATGGTCACAGGCTATCCATAGAGGCTCCCTTACACCCAAATGATGAGACAGAATATGAAAACGGCTATTACTACGATGGTCCCCAGGCTACAAGCTTAAGCTTTCATGGACCTTTCAATAAACTCAAATCCTAAATGTATGTTATATCTTGAATAGAATTACGAACAAATAGGAAAATAACAGATTGAGTAAGCATTCAAATATAAATTCCATTGATCTGATGTTATCAACAATGAAATTTCTCAAGGCAGCAATCTTGTGAACAACAGCTCAAAACAAAATTCCAATGTTTAAATGACCTATTATAAAACCAAATAAAACTACACCTAAGTGCTTACCAAAGATTTAGCCAGCAAGTGCTGGGATAAGAGAGAAGAAAAAATAGAAAAAAAGGCGATCAAACCCTAACCATAACCCTAGTTCGCTTGAGCTCTCAGCTGACAAAGGTTCAAGGAGAAAGTGAATGATAGTTTCTAAGTTACAAGCGCAACTTATATACTTATTCCTAATATAAGCGCAACCCTAATTTTTCAAGCAGATGTGGCACTATTACAACCCTTGGGTTCTGCATATCACTTCTGTCGCACAGCTGCAGAGTGTTCGCGGGGTAGAGTTTAGCTTTAAATATTGTTGTCTTGCATAGTAGAGCTTTGGATGCTAGCACAGTTGCTTCAGCTCTGTGTGCACTCGCGCAGAAGGATTTTCAATGCTTAGCTTGCTCGCGCAGGAAAGCTTAAGAAGCTTCATTCGTGAGGTACTCATGCAGATGCCTTTGCATCTCGTTTGGTACAAATTTAAACCTTTAGGCACGCGAGAGCTGCACGAGGGAACTTCTGGGCGTCTCTCTCTTCCAGAACCACGTGAGAACTTCGCGAGGTCTTTGTTATTGTTCGCGCCAATTGGTCTCGCGAGATTATGCGCACTGAGGCATTAAGGCTTGATCTTCGCGAGTTGTATTTCTGTAGGCTTAGTGTGTGAGAGCTCTGCGAGTTTCTTCACATGTAGATTGCAGCTATACTATGTGACTACTATGCGAGAGGACTTCTTTATGATAACCCCTTCACTGAGCTGCGCGACTTCTTCACGAGCTCTATTATGATGCATGTCTTAGCTACGCCAGGGAGCTTCGCCAGTGAGTTGAATAGCGCGAGGCAGTACCTCAGCTGTGCGAGATAGGTCCTTGGCTCGTCTACTGCTATGCACATGCTTCTGTTGCAGCTTCCTCCACTCTCACCTAATCTTCTTTCATCTGTTGGACTTTCTTGATCTATTATGACATGCAAAATAGTCACCATGGTGTGTACCACCATGGTGTTCTATCATTTTTTGGTTCAACTGCCATCTTTTACTTGAATTCTCTCTTCTTGGCACCAAAAGCATAGACTTTATGTTAAGCTACATAAATTATTCCTAACTACAAAACAAGCTAAAAATGAGTTATTAATCAGTTTCAAGGTCCATCAAAGGCTAGGTTAAGAGGTGAAAAGTGATACTTTTCAGTGAATAACACCCCTAAACCTAATCTTTGCTAGTCCCTGAGCAAAGTAAAATTTAAATAGCTACTCTACGAATATAAATGCCACTTTCGTAGGGAACACGGATGTATTTAACTTATGCATCAAGCCTTTTAAACCCCTAGGTGATCCCTAGTAGAGGAGTCAAGTCTCCTAAGGGTTTTCAGTGAAGGTACCCACAAACTTCTTAATGAAACAGTTAACAAAAGTGCAAACAATGGTCAATCAATTTAAAATAAATAGAATTCATATCACCCTTGCTCTGTAAAAATTAAAAGAGTCCCAAAGTAGTATATGCAAATAATTTAACACCTCAGTCATGCATGCATGCTCATCATATCCAGTCAACTGACACCAGGAAAAATAAAATGTGCAAAAGAGTTCAAATAATGCCCCAATGATTTCAATCTCAGCCCCAATGCTTACCAGGGCTATCTCTCATAAATGAATTTAAGGGTGTATCATTCTTCATAAGCTCAAGAGCAGTTACATACCCCAAATGGGTTTGCAAGCATGAGCATGGGCATTGCTTCTAATTTCTGACATCATACAGTACTATCACCATAAATTAGACATTCCCTCATCTTCACATGACAGTTCATTTGACTTCAGATCAATAAGGGCTTTTCATGGGTTGTAATGTGGCTTATTGGTGAGGGTTGTAAAGAATAAAAGGGGTAAAAAGGGATTCAAAATTGAGAAATCAACATAGGTAGGAGATGATTCATGACTTCACCTTCTTCATTTCAGCACAACTCCATCTTCTTTTGAAATGTCAGAGCTAAAGTTGCTAACTTCTTCTCTTCTTTTCAATATTTCCAATAAAATTCTTCTTTTGACTTCTCTTTCTCTGTTTTTTTTTTTTTTGGATTTATATATATATTTTATGATAATTGCTACCACACATCTACAACTGCTACACTATTTTTTACAGATCTCCTTCTCTCTTCTTCTCCTTTCACCAACTGCTACACTATTTTATGATAATTACTCACCTATCTTCAATATCGTCTCCTTTACCTTCTGAATTCTCAGAGTGAGGTTAAAAGGTTCAGGTTCAGGTACTTTGGTGTTTGGTGAAGAAAAAGGGGTTTTAAGGCTCAACAAGTGTATGCACAAGGTTGTTTCACAGGTTTGATCTTTTAGGCTCAAACTGTCCAAATAAAGGCATTGATCCTTTCCTTAGTGTCATGATGACTGTCAAACAATTTCAACTTGGGGTGTCTAACTTTTAGTAAAAAGGGCTTGACTCAGTCAGTCCTTAGAATAGAAAAAATTGCCATAGATACTCCTTAAAAAAAATTTTATAGGCTCAAAGCTCACTGGGTATGGTCTTCAATTGAACTCAAAGGGGTATGCTTTCACCTGTTTCTCTCCTTATTGGTTTACTAACTATTGTTTAGATAAAAAAAAAAATTTCCTGATGTTCACCTCATAGAAGTATTGATTTTCAAATGATTGTAGTGTTAAAAAGGTCTGCACAATTTATAAATCTCTCCTCACTTTCAACATTGCTTAGGTGAAATTTATTCCATTTATTCCTCACTTAGTTAAGACTGCTGCACTTAGGTTAACTAGATCATTGGCAATCCTTGCCATACCCCCAAACCTATGAGGAGCAGTGTCCTCATTGATTCAAAGAGAAGAGGGCAAGTGCAGCAGGGAACACAGACACACATAACAAAGCACACATGGACAAAATTAACACTAAATAAGGGAAGCAAAAGCAAGAAACAAAGCCCACATAAACATCTAAAACAACAACTACTTATGAACATAAAGTAAAGCAAACAGAACATAACAAAAAGTAATTTCATTAATGCAACAAAGTTTGTACAATGTATGGCAAAAGAAATTTGTACAATGTTTTCAGCTGAGCGAGAGCCTAGTGAGGGAGAATTCTAAACCCGATGGAAATCCATCCACGCGAGATCCTGTCACGCAGTTAAAAAGGCTTGTATTTGATCCTCGCGAGATTCCATTTGAGCCTAGCGAGCAGCTTATATTTGAACCTAGCGAGTAGAATTCCAGCCCCCTGAAAACCTAGCGAGACCTGCACGAGAAGACATATTTTAAGCATTCAACTGCTCGAGGCTCGAGATTCCTACTTCTCAGTCCACTGCAGGGACTATTTGGGCATTTCACACTTCTAGGGCACACCTCCCTAGGTGCCCATCTATCTCACACATCCCGAGGCAATCCAAGGGTCACAGATCAGTCACGGAATCAACTCCAAAACATTCTCATTTTGGATTGGCCAAAGCACGTTAGGGTTTGCATATATATATATATATATATATATATATATATATATATGTTGTCATCTCTTTTGTAAAATTATCCAGGGATAGCCTAGATCACACTTAGGGTTTTCGCTTTTTAGGGTTAGTTTACCTTTGTTCTTTGCCCCTTTCTTCTACCTTAGCTCAGCAGCAATGCTGAGTTAAATCTATGCAGCAGCTTAGTTTATTTCTGTAATGCAATCAGTTTTGTATAGGAGTGGGCTGTTTTGGGGTTTGCACAGACTGTTGCCTTGAGGGCATCCATTGTAAGTTTTCTTTTATGCAATGAATAGCCATTTTTATTGCTCCATTAAATCTATTGTTTTTCTATGTGTCCAGCATAGTGTTCTTTGACCTGTGTTTTCCGTAGGATTTTTCAAATTTGATGCTCCCATGAGAACTTGAGCTTGTAGCCCCATAACCATGGTGACAGCAGTGATTTTCATATTTTATTTTATTATCTGTGGGTAAGGTAGCCTCTGAGGATAGCCTGTGACCATTTAAGTGGGCAGACTATAGCCCTAAGGCAGGTCTTGGTCACAGATCTGAGATGAATTCTTTTTCGCTTCACTTGAGCTTGTAGCCTAGTGAGAGATTGTGTAGAGCCAAATTCTACTATATTTTGCATCACCATCATTAGTGTTTAGATCTGAGTTTTTGTAAAAATTACAGACTTGTGAGCTGGGTCATTGCAGACCTTTTAAAGCACTGACCAGCTGAATATAAGTTCCCATTTAGCCTGGGATCTCTTGTGGTTCCCACTTGAGTCTGAAGGTCTGTTTGCTCCTATGGATGCATGAGCTTGTAGCCTTGCAAACATAGTGTCTGCAATGAAATTCATGTTCAGATTTAATTCATTGAATGGAGGAAATCTCTTGGATAGTCTGTGACCAGTTAAGTGGAAAACAAATTATAGCCTTAACATCAATCCATTCCATTGGATTAGGTTAGTTTTTTTATTTAATCAATGTCATTTGACCATCACCCTTGAATAGTCTGTAACCATTTTAAGTGGATAGATTATAGCCTTAAGAGCAGTCTAAATTACATGGGTTGAGTTGGATTCTTCTACCTTGTGCTTGTAGCCAACTAAAGGAATGCTATAGATTCATGCCTAACATTGAGTTGCATAACTGATTTATCCCTAACTGTCTACTTCTCCATTTTTATCTTCATTTTACCACACACATCATCATCCTTCTTTATCCCTTTCTTTAGATGTAGTTTTATTTATGTTTTTAAGTTAGTTTAGCTTTGTGACACTTAAACACCCTCTCTTTACCTTAATTTCTAGTTAGGTTTAGAGTTGTCAGATCTGTAGCTAGATCTGGAGACTACTATATAACCCTTGAGGTTTCAGATCAGCACTCCCTGTAGGACAAACTCTTACTTTCAAAACCTTCTACAACAGGCCTTTTATCTTGCAGGACTGTGTATATTTTAAAGTTGTTGCTGTTTTCAATAATTTCATCATCTCCTTTTATTTTGATTTGATTTTTACCACTGGTTTTCTCACTAATAAAATAAACAGCACCCCTGAAATATTTCCAACATTATCTCTGTTTTATGTTGTTTTGATTGTTGAAGTTACGGAAATTTGAAGGAAAAAAGATTTTAAAATCTTATTTTTAGCTTCAATTTCGCTAAATATTTGATTGGCATTTCAGATTCATAGGGTTTTATTTTCCAAATTAGGGTTTTTAGCTTCAATTTAACTGCAGTGTATTTGGATCAAAATTTCTTTAATTTATTGTGTATAGTGAAACAAAAGGACTTTGTTCAAAGTAGATATTTCTTATGCTGTTGATTATATAACTGTAAAATTTTCTGCTCACAGAGAAGCAAAAATGAATATTGAAAATTAAGAGAGGATCATTTCTGGTTTCAATGGTAGATGCCTTTTTCTATCATACTTAATATGTGGCTATAACTATTGCATGTAAGCTAAAAAGTAAACGTATGTTTCATGAGTGATCCAACCCCATTACAAGTTTACAATTCTGCATTTTGTTGCTGAGACTTGAGAATGGCATAGTGCACTCTTAAAGTCCTAACCAATAATCCAAAAATGCCTAGGCATTAATGGAACCATCTGCACCTGATGTCTGTGACGGCCCACTCTAAGGAGGCTTTCATTCCAGGACCCTTGGAGGCTTGGAGCTCCCAGGTCTCCCCTCCCGTGACTCGAAGTCGAGACGCGGTGCTAGCTCTGATACCAATTGTTAAAGTCCTAACCAATACTCTAAAAATGCCTAGGCGTTAGTGGAGCGGAAAGTTAATCCCTTATTACTTTGTAGTCATAACATGCAATTAGATAATACCTCAGATCTAAAATCGTTTATTTTGGCGATTCGATAGTTTAAATATAATCTATGTTTACATCACTTTTTTTCATTCTCATAAAAGAAAAAAGAACTAAAACTTGTTATTGCGTCTTACACCGTCCAGTCCACATGTGAATGGTGTTAGATTAGGAAAAAAAGCATAATTGTATAGTTTTTTTTAGACTGTTGAAATGCTAAAAAATGGCAATGAAAGATTCAATAATAGTTAAAGTAATAAAAACTATTAAAATGTTATAGGTTGGGTTACTTGATCTGTTGGGTATGCTCTACTAGTAAGCTTTTCTCGTTTTGTGTTGCATTTTTCTTTAATATATACCTTCATTAATTTGTTGGTTGCATTTTCAAATTACAAACAATGGAATGGAATATGAAGATATTTGTAATTTAAAAGTAATGGCTATTGTTTTATTTGTAAAAAAATAAAAAATTGTGGCAATAATTTTTTTAAGATTAATATGAAGAGGGGCCCCATTTTAGGAAATTGCCTTGGGCCCTCAAAATCTTAAGGCCGGCCCTGGGTGTCGAGATGTGTGGGATTTATCAGGAGTACTAAACCACCAAGCGGGGGATTTGGGGAGCAGTAAAAGGCCTCGAATTCGGGTTGCCCAGCCAGAATAGGCTTAGCGTACATGTAATTTTGAGGATTTTTGGCTTAGTGTGTATATTATACACGCTAGAGCAATTTTGAGGATTTTTGGCTTAGCGTCTATATTATACATGCTACGCTAGAGCAATTCTGGGGATTTTTAGCTTAGCGTATATACATGCACTTTTGGTCTTCTAAGATGCTCAGCGGGCTTGCAAGCGTAATTGGGAAGCCAATCTCAATTGATGGAGGTACACACTCTCGTTCTCGAATAGACTTTGCGAGGGTTTGCCTAGAAGTGAACCTTCACTGCTCTTATCCGGATTCAATTCTTGTTGAAGTAGAAAATGGTATCTCATTCCGTCAGGAGGTGGAATACGAGTGGAAGCCTGAGGCTTGTACCCACTGCCATTCCTTTGGCCATCTGCTCACAGAATGTACGCGCCGGCCGAAGGCACTAAACAACAAGGAAATAAATCAGGCCCGACCTCAGTCAGATGGTACCACTTCTGCAGCCAAGTCCCATATGTCAGCAGATGCATCAGCCAATACTACCCCATTATCTGCTGTTTTGCTACCAATCAGTCATACACCTGATTCTAACTCCCAACAACGCCCATCAGTTCCTAAAAAAGACCCTCCAGCTAAGTGATGGGAGCAAGACTCAATTTCAGAAGGGCTCCATCCCATCTACATGCTCCCAAAACAACTTGCAAACATCCGAAATCACCCACCCACCTGCTTCCAATCCTGAGCACACCGCCAATCCCCAACCCGCTGGGCCTGCTGTTAGCACTCTACATCCATTTCCCAGCAGCGTCCCGCATTTACCAACCAACCAAGCACCATTCAGCAGCAGCCACTTGCCACCAACCCACCACTCAAAGCCCAGCAAATGACTCATCAACTAGCAACTACCTCAGCAGGCCTCACGCCTCTCACTAAGCATCAGTCTAAATCTTACACTGATGCAGCCAAACCCTTGAAACCTGCTCTCAAAAAACAGGGTCGTCGGCCTTCAGTTAACTTGTTCCAACTCCTCTCAGACTATGACACCTACATCCAAAAGAAAGTACCTGATTATGTTGTGGCTACCCAATCGGATACGGCAAATCCCGACAGTAACCAGCAGCCTTCTTGCATATCTCAATTGCATGGCTATGACAGCTAGGGGGCTCAAATGGACAAATGTAAGGCGGACTCTCCTCGCAATCCCGAAGGTGAATCCCATTTGGACTTCAACGCAGCCTTCCATGGAGAGGCCACTAAACCTCCGAATAATCTACCATGATCTGCGCATCATGGAATGTGCGAGGCCTTTGTAGCCTTGCGAGGCAGAGAGAAGTTAAAACATTGATAAAAGCCAACAAAATTTCCTTGGTTGCTCTTATAGAAACTAAATTGGACAACTCATCTTTTGCTCGGGTAAAGCGGCATATTTCTCCTAATTGGAGTATGTTTGGGAATGACAACACCAATACCAAAGGCAGAATCCTTACTTGCTGGAATGAGGATGTTTCTTTACAAATTTTGTTCCATGGCACTCAATATGTTCATCGCCTAGTCAAAGTCCCTAAACTCCAACATGAGTTTATATTCATGGCTATCTATGGGGAGAACACTGCAAGTAGAAGAGGAATTCTTTGGAACCAATTGAATACTGTTGCAGATACCATCAACCTGCCTTGGATTCTCTCGGGAGATTGGAACATGGTGAGATTTTCGAATGAGAAGGTGGGGGGGAATGCCGTCCCTTGCAGGTTGCTTGATGAGTTCAACAACTTCATTGACTCTTGTTGTCTTAAAGACATCCGAGCTACTGGTCATTCCTTCACTTGGAACAATAAGAGCTCCAACAGTAGCTGGAGAATTGCAGCTAAACTTGATAGAGCCCTTGTCAATCACCTTTGGACTCAGAAGTTCTCCTCTTTTAATGCTATTTTCCAACCGGCTGGCTTATCTGATCACAGCCCTATTGTCATCCTTCTCTGCAGGCCAATTGATTTTGGCCCCAAGTCTTTTAAGTTCTTCTCAATGTGGACCTCACATCAGTCTTTTAATGAGCAAATTCAAAAGTGCTGGAAAATCAAGGTAAAAGGGACCCCCTTGTTTCAACTTGTTCAAAAATTAAGGCATACCAAAAAGGTTCTTAAGGAGTGGAATAAGAATGTTTTTGGATCTATTCACAAGGCTAGAAAATCTGCTGAAGCCTACCTAAATCAGGTCCAAGCTGCGCTCCAAACCCAGCCATTTGACACCACCCTAATCAATGATGAAAAGGAGGCCACCTCTATGCTCTGCCGCATCCTCCTTGATGAAGAATCTTTTGCCAGTGATAAATCTAGAGCCTTATGGAAAAAAACTCGGAGATTCCAAAGCCAGGTACTTCTACTCTGAAGTATCTGCTAGGCAGCACTTTAATACGATCAGTGGCATAACCCTTCTGGACAGCTCTATCAGCACTAACCCTCAAGTCATTGAGATCGAGGCTGTGAATTACTTCAAAAATCTGCTCAATAGATTGGATGATCCTTTGGACATTCCAAATGCTGTAATTACTTTCAACAATTGCCTCACTGAAATGGATCAGGGAGTCCTTTATAAGATGGTTACTTCGGCTGAAATAAAATCAGCTGTCTTTTCCCTTCATCCTAATAAAGCTCCGGGCCCGGATGGCTTCACTGGTGCCTTCTTCCAAAAATGTTGGGGTATTATTGGTGATGATGTGAATGGCATCACTCATTTCTTTAGCACCAAGCACATGCTACGTTCCATCAACAACACCTTCATTGCAATGGTTCCTAAGAGTGGAAATGCTGCAAAGTTTGATGAATTCCATCCCATATCCTTATGCAATTTCTTATACAAAGTCATTTCCAAGATTCTTCCCACTAGAATTCAGCTTCTCATACCCAGAATCATCAACCCCGCCCAATCCGCATTTATCAAAGGAAGAAATATTCATGACAATGCCCTTCTTTGCCAGGCCCTTATGTATGGCTTCCACAGAGACAAAGGGAAGCCTAGGATGACAATCAAAATTGACTTCAAGAAAGCATTTGACTCAATGCGGTGGGACTACCTCATTCATTGCTTATGCCAGCTTGGATTCCCGACCATATTCATTGAGTGGATCATCGAGTGCATAGCCAGCCCCTCCTTTTCGGTATTAGTTAATGGTAGCCCTAAAGGCCACTTCAATAGCTCCTATGGTTTAAGGCAAGGGGATCCTATCTCTCCCATCCTTTTCTCCATTGGACTTGAAGGATTTTCTGGTTTACTTAATAGTGCTTGTAATTCTGGCAATATCATTCATTGGCTCCCTGCTCCCCTAAACACTCACCACCTCGTATTTGCGGATGATCTCATGCTCTTTGCTGAAGCTAATATCCAAAATGCAACAAGTATTCACAATCTTCTCACCCACTTCGGCAGATTATCGGGTTTGCAAGTCAATAACTCTAAATCTAAGGTCATCTTTGGCGGATCTTCTCGTAGAAGGAACCTCTTGGCCAGGGTTCTTGGCATGGAAAAAGGGACTCTCCCGTTGAAGTACTTGGGACTCCCTCTCATCAGCACTCGCCTCTCTACCTCTAATTGTAGTCCTATCTTGGAGAAAATTCGGTATAGAATTAATTCTTGGAGGACCAGAAATTTGTCCCTTGCCGGTAGGTTGGAGTTGATTAAATCTACTCTCTCTAGTCTCCACATCTATTGGTCTTCTGCGTTCCAGCTTCCACAAGGCATCCTCAAATCCATAGAGCAACTCCTTAGTCGATTCTTGTGGGGTGGGAATGATCAGCCCATCAAGTTCACAACTATAGCATGGAATAGCTTATGCAAGCCTAAAGAAGAAGGGGGATTGGGGCTTCGCTCTATGAAAGATTGGAAACTTACCCTCATGATGAAACTTTTTTGGAGGTACCTTACCTCTAACCAGTCCTTATGGGCCCAGTGGGTTAACTACAAATACCAAGGCCACCACTCATTTTGGGACCTTCCCATCCCTTGCATCTGCCCTTGGGGTGTTAGGGGGCTCCTTCAAGCCCGCTCTTTCCTTCTACCTCATGTTAAAATCCTTATTGGGAACGGACGCAAAACTCAAATATCATCAATCATTTCACTATCTCGGTTATGTCCAGTAATGCTGCTAAGTGCTTGGAGACTGATAGTCTCAAGGAAGGAATATTTTCCAAAGTATTGGACTTCCGCTACTTTCCATTTCGAGTAACTCACGTTTTCCCAAATGTTAGGTTTACATCACTCACCATGTTTTTTTACCTTTTTTTTATGTTTGAAGTTCGTTTGGAATGCAGCAGACCAGATAGCGATGCCTTGGGCCTCTTCAAAAGTCTCTTTCTTTGACATACGATCATTAGTGATCGGATACCAGAGAGGGGCATCTGTAGACACCAAAGTTTGGCCCAAGGCTCGATTGACAAATACTTCAAGAAAGGCGCACCCTCGAGCTTTCAAAAGCATTTTCCAAACCCTTAGAAATCATTCCAAAACTCTTAGGAATCATCTCAAACCCTTAGGAATCAACCCTAACCCATAGATCTCTTCACAGACCCATTAGAACATTTCCTAGGCCTGATTCAAACCATCCTGAATAGTGGATGGAGAGAGGGATGCCAAATTTTACATAGATATATGCTAGGGCTAATAAGACCTATACCATTAGAAAGTATAGGTTCCCAGCTTTCCAACGAGCTATGAATCGCCTCATTCCAATTTGTAGATCAAGTTATGGCATTTTGAAAAGTGCAGGAATTTACACTTGCGTATATATTATATACGCAAGGCCAATATTTTACAGAAATTGGCCTTGCGTATATATAATATACATAAGACAAAATTAGCTTTTGTTGGCTTCAAAATTGCTTCAGAATGGGCTTTGGACTTCTCAGGGACACTGTTCCTAAGCCTAGCGTATAATTTATATACGCAAGGCTTATGAACAGTGTTTTGTCAGAAAATGCCCAAAAATCATCTTTGGATTTCTTTAGGACTGTTGCACCCCTACTAGCCCTCTTTTTACCTTTTTACCATTTAAATCCTTACCTATATCATCTACCATTAAAACCCAATTCCCACCTATCTAAGTTCCCAAAATCCTAGAAAACAACCCCTCACTAATCCAACCTTCCTGTATAAATAGAGAGCAACCCCCCCTTGTTTAGGCATCTTTTGAAATTTTTAAGAGAAGAAACTCTTGCAATTTGTTTCCTCACTTGCCTAAAAAAATCAGATTTGCTCAAACCTTAGAAGCTTTAGCCCATCTCTTACCTCTAGCATCATCATCCATTCCCAAGCTCCAAGCCTTTAGTCATAGAAATTAGACCTTTGCTCTAACCCACTCGCTTTCAGAAGCTCACCGGTGTCGCTCTCGACAAAGACCCGCAACGGTGCAACAAGGGCCCGAGATCTCCAGCTCTCCCCCCTATTCCTCTACCTTCTTTGCTTTTTCTCTATCATAGAATTTTAGCCATTATGCCACCGAAATTATGGGATAGCGGGGGGCTCAAATAGGATATGAGTGCCTTCGGGCAAGAGGCAGTGCCACTCATTTTGTTTATATATATATATATATATATATATATATATATATATATATATATAAACCAGCAAACACAGACCCGGCCATAGTAGAGATTGTTGGTTAAAATTGTTGTGCTAATATTTTTATTTAAAAATGTGATGGTAACAATATGGCAGCAAAATCAAATTAGAAAGGAGGGAGTGAAGTGTGGTGAAACAACAGCAAAACAACAATTTATACACAGCCTACAAGATATAGGGCCTGTTGTAGCAAGTTTTGATACGAAATTTGATCTAAGAACCTAAGAGTGAATAGTAGATCTCCAGATCCAGCTATAGAAAAATTTGATCTAAGAACCTAAGGGTGAATAATAGATCTCCAGATTCGGCTACAATCTGGCAGCACTAACCTAAACTAGAAAGCAAAGGTAAAGAGGGAGTTTTGGGTTGTCACTATCTACTAAATCAGAAAATTAAAAAGTAGATCTATACTATAGAAAGGGTTTGAGAAGAGATGGAAATGGATCTAGAAAATTGAAAGGGAAAATGGTGAGAAGTAATAAAATAGGGACTGAGATTTTTACTGAAACAAAGGCTGATCAAGTAGAGAAGGGATCAGATCCACATCATTCCTTCATTTGGTTTCAAGCCAAATGAAGGATGAAGAATCCGATCTAACCCTGATGATATAGAATAGTCTTAGGGTTATGATCTGTCCATTGAGTAGTCACAGATCATCCCAGAGATAGCTAGTCAAGGGGATTGAGATCAGAATATTAAAAACCACTGCAACTTTTGTACATTCAAGGCTACAAGCTCTTGCATCCATAGGTGCATGCAATCTATGAAATTCTTATCTTCTTCCCTGTGCTTAACCTGTTTAGGGTTTGGTCGCTCAATCACCCATTCTACATCTTGGCTGATTTTGGACTTCACCAACCTGGTGCCCTGACCTTCCTCCCTTGTTCCTAGCTATCGCGGCTGGTAGCTGGGAACCCTTCTCTGGACAACAACTTGTCAGATCCCCTACTCGATTCTTGCTTCTGCTAGCTGTGTGCAGATTGCTGCACTTCATCTTCTTCGTACACTGCTGCAACCTGCTTGGTGGTGGAGGACTAGTCTCCTGAGTTTTTTCAGCCGCTGCTTTGCTTAGTATCCTTTCAAGACTAGTTACCACTTGGTAGCTGGATCCTACTTTTTCCTCATGGGAAAAAATATAAGCCCTCGAAACTCTGCAACAGCCGACCCATCTTCCCCTAGGGCATTGGAAATACAAAGACTGAATGCCCAGCTTTCCACCTTCAATCGATCTCAGCCATTGGGAGTGGCACAACAGTTTCCAATAATATCTACAGAAGGAAAACCTTCTAGCTCAGATGCTCCATAGGCGATGAATCTGTCACCCTCCATCCTGAAGCTTTTGATACCCGCTTAACACTATATACCTTAGCCCTGCACTCAACACTCAACAACCAATCAGCATCCGATAGCCAAACCCTTGGAAATGTCCTACACCTGCCTTCAAAAATTGAAGCCCAAACAAATTCCCGCCCTTCCTCATTCGGGACATTTTCAAAAAATACTACTGGGTCTCCAGCTGTTCCACTAACCTTCAACAATCTGATAGCCACAAACCCGCGCAATAATTCCTTTGGGGGCCCAACCCATGAACCTACTCCTGACATATCTAGTGCACCACCTGCTGACCCATTGGTTCCCAGCCCAGTTCATAGCCCAGACAACCGACCACCACTACTGAATAGAATCTCTAGCTACAATTCGGCCGTAATCCTACACTCTTTACCTGTTACCCCGGTGGCTAACCAACCTTCCTCTTGGAGCAGTCTCTTTCAACATAATGCTGTAAAAAAATTGGGTCGAGATCTACAATGAAGGATGAAGCTGTTGTTCTGTGCATAAAGGCAGAGCTTGAAGATGAAGCGGCCACATGGGTAAATTCCCTTATCGGATATGTCATTGGCTTAAAGCCGAGCACATATGGCCTCAAAATTGATGTGGATAGGAAATGGCGCTGTCAAGGGGGGGTTAAGGTTCTCCCAATCAGTAATGGGTTCTTTCTCTTCAAGCTCTCTAATGCTGATGATCGAAATAGAATTCTTGAAGGCGGACCTTGGTCAATTGCTGGGCGTCCTTTAATTTTGTGGAAATGGAATGCGGACCTGCACCCTCAGAAGGAACTGCTCTCAACTATCCCGATTTGGATCCAATTTCCTAACCTTCACTTGCATTTTTGGTCCTCCAAAACTCTTAGTCGTCTAGCGAGTATCATTGGGAAACTGATCTCTATAGATGGTAGTACACTCTCAAGATCCAGAATAGACTATGCTTGAATTTGCGTGGAGATAAACCTTGACTACACATTTCCTGATTTGGTTTTGGTACAAGTTGAAAATGGCATTTCTTTTAGACAAGAGGTGGAGTACGAGTGGAAACCTGAAGCCTGCCCGTATTGTCACTCATTTGGGCACTCTCCCAAGGAATGTGCCTTGCGGGATGTCAATACAAAGCAGCAACCTTTGCTACAAACTAACCCAGTAGTCAATTGCACCACGGCTACCAAGGACCATACTGCTGCTTCAACAACCAGATCAATAGAAATTACCTCACAAATTCCCTCCTCAAAACCTTGCAACGTTTCAATGGAATCTGAACCCTTGCCTGCTGATTTTGCCATTCAGCAGCTCCCTCCTCTGCCGACCCAACAACCAAGCAAAACTAATTTTCCCATTTCAGCCAAGCCTCTACCCCTTAGTATTCCAGTAGGCATCCCGCCTGCAACCTCAGTTTGCAGAACAACCACTAAGATTTCAACCCTTAAAACTACCTCCTCACAGATTGTGGAACCTATCTACAAAATAAGATTGTGAGCCAGAGTACTGCTGACCCGTCAACCACTACTGCCGGGAACTGTCAAAACAAAGTGCAGCCATTGGATGCCACTGTTGATGGGCAAGAAGGCAGTGCCACAAACATCAAACCAAAATCCCAATGCCAAGTCACTCAAAGTAATGGCATAGCCAATCAGGAGACCCCCCAAGCGGAGGTCACTAATCCCCCTAACCGTTCCTCTGTAGCCTTGCAAGGCAGCGGGAACTCAAAGCTTGGATTAAATCCAAAAAACTCTTAATAGTTGCACTAATTAAAACCAAACTTGATATCTCTAGCCTCCCAAGGATCAAGAGACACATCTGCCCTTCTTGGACCTTGTTTGGCAACGGCACTCCTAATCTCAAATGCAGGATTGTTCTTTGCTGGAATGAAGCTGATGTTTTGATTCAAATTCTGTCACATGATGCCCAATTTGTCCACTGCCTTGTTCAGCTTCCTTGTCTGGGTCATGAGTTCATGTTTACTGCTGTCTACGGAGAAAATGTGGCCAGCCGAAGAACTCATCTTTGGGACCAGCTCTCACACATTAATAGCATTAGCAACCTCCCTTGGATCCTTTCTGATGATTGGAACATAATAAGGTATTCTTCTGAAAAGATTGGGGGAAGGGCGGTTCCCCCAAGACTCTTTGATGAATTTAATTCATTCATAGACACGTGCGGCCTCAATGATATCAGATTTGCCGGGCATCATCTCACTTGGAACATCAAGAGCTGCTCTAGTGATCGTCAGATTGCTGCAAGCTGGATCACACTTTGGTCAACCAACAATGGATTCAGAAATTCCCTTCCTCTAATGCCATGATCTTGCCGGCCAGTCTTTCTGACCACAACCCCATTGTCATTTGCCTTGCCAACCCCATTGACCATGGCCCAAAGCCCTTTAAATTCTTCTCTATGTGGATCAGCCATTACTCCTTCCAAAGCCTAATTTTCGATTGCTGGGCTATTCGAGTCAAAGGGAACCCGCTTTTTCAACTTGCCGAAAAGCTTCGGCACACCAAGAGAGCTCTAAAAATTTGGAATCGAGATGTTTTTGGCTCCATTCATGAGTCCAAGAATACTATGCAACACAATCTCAATCTCATCCAAACGGAGCTGCAAACCCGGCCATTTGATACCTATCTCATCGATGCTGAAAGAGAGGCTACCTCTAATCTTCACCGTATCCTTTTCGCTGAAGAAGCATTTTCCCGTGATAAATCTAGAGCATTATGGAAAAAATTGAGTGATTCCAACACAAAATATTTCTTTGCAGAAATGTCTTCCCGGAGACATGTCAATACCATCAGCAGTATAAATCTTCTGAATGGCTCCACTAGCCAAAATCAGCAGGTCATTGATGCTGAAGCAGTGAGCTATTTTAAAGACCTAAACAAACCAGGGGGCAGCTTGACCAATATCACTATTGATGACCAATTTGATGCCCGACTATCTGATGTTGATCGGGGTATTTTATCTCTATGGTTACTCCTGCTGAGATTAAAAGGCTATTTTTGCTCTCCATCCTAATAAAGCTCTTGGGCCGGATGGGATCACTGGTGCTTTCTTTCAAAAGTGCTGGGATATTGTTGGTAGTGATGTGGTGAATGCCATCACCCATTTCTTCCGTTGTAAGCATCTCCTTAGATCCATCAACAACACGTTTATTGCCATGGTTCCAAAGAGTGTGAATGCTACCGCGCTTGAGGATTTTAGACCAATTTCCCTATGCAACTTTGTTTACAAAGTCATCTCTAAGATCCTTACCACTAGAATCCAGCCTCTCATGCCTAGATTCATCAACCCTGCTCAATCTTCTTTTATCAAGGGGAGAACCATTCACGAGACTTCTTCACCCTGATGTTTTGGTACCACAGTTGTACCAGTCTGGGGTACACCAACTCCTTCACATAAATCAACAAAGGCTCCAAGGAGGCCTTTGTCAAAAATTCAATGGCTGTAGCAGACAAGTCCTCCTTTTCAAAAAATGTTTTGTTAAAGGCAGTCTCAGGCTCCAATCTTATGGCAGGCATGAACTCACTGAGAGTTGTTAAGGGGTCAGTCTCTGGGGTATCCTCCTCACCCTTTTTCTATTTCTTGGATTTCTTTGGGCTCTTGGTGACAGACCTTGCTCTCTTCTTGGGTGGGGCCCTCTTCTCAAATTTTTTTACTAGGGGCTCAGGGGCATCAGTGGCCTCCATAGTAGAGGATGTAGCAATCCTCACAGATTTTTTGGTGGGAGTGGGAATATCTGTTTCTCAAGGGTTCAAAAGTGATTGCAGGTTATCAAAAAGAAAGGAGAGCTGTCGGCCATTGGTAAAAACCCTAAATTCTTCCTTCCACAAACTGAAACTCTAGGCTGCCTAAACTCCGATGAAGAAATCTAGCAAACCACCTCCCAATAATAAATTTTTCCACGAAAATTAACTTGACAAAGACTCAACAAAGAAGTGATGGAAACTTACCCCCAGAAAGCTAGAATTTTGTAATTTGAGCTGCTCAGTAGACCTAATCCAACCTTGCTAGGTGCAAACTGATTAGAAAATGAAGCTTAGGAAAGTTGTGAAAGGTGAAAGATGGGGCAACACCAATGAGAATGAAGCAGGGGGTGTGTTGTGTTGCTTACCTTACAATTATTAAAGAGTTAAAACAGCAAATTAAAAGGCTAAATCACAGAAAAATGGGATCAAGGTAAGCAACCAGTCCTGCAAGAATCAGGGCTATTGCAGCAAGCTTTAAGGGGTAAGTGAGGGTTGGTCCATAAGTAATTGTGCTTTAAAATGGGGTAAATCTCTAAATCTCTAATAGATCTGGCACTCTAGCCTATCCTAGTTTAAAACAAAGCCAAAACAGGAAAGAGAAGAGGTTTTAAGGGTTGTCACTTTATAAAACTATAAGAAATTGAAGATAACAGCAAGTGATCCAGAACTGATTGAAACTCAAATTTCAGAAAAAGGATTAAAATCAAAAGGTGGAGAGTAGCAGCTAGGGATTTTTGGTCTTCACTGAAAATCAATTGGTTCAAATGCAATGCATAGAATTGATTTGCAATAATCCTTCATCTGGCTACAAGCTCAAATGCAAGGTATAAGAATCTAACCGAGACCAGAGAATCGGAGTAATCCTAAGGCTATGATCTATCCACTTGAATGGTCACAGATCATCCCGGAGATTTCTCTTCTACAAGGATCTTAATTAGAACAGGTAAACTATTGCAGATGCTGTGGATGCAAGGCTACAAGCTCAGGCATCCACAGGGATATTAGATCTAGGAAAATCAGATGACAAATAAGAGATTTATGGTACATTCAACAATGATTGAATAAATATAACATACAGTTCAATTGTGATCAGATCTGCAATTTGTGCAATATCTAATCCTCCTACAAAGCTTTGAACCTCTCAATTTATAGCTCTCAACCTCACCCTAGCTACTAGGACTTCCTCTCATTAGTACCCGCCAATCAAACTCTGATTGCAGCCTCGTGTTGGAGAAGGTTCGGTATAAAATCAGATCTTGGAAGACTAGGTCTTTGTCCCTGGCTGGTAGGTTAGAGCTGATCAATTCCACTCTCTCCGGCCTTCACATCTATTGGTCTTCTGCGTTCCAGCTTTCTCAAGCCATTCTCAGCTCCATAGAGCAACTCCTTAGCCAATTTCTGTGGGGAGGGAATCACCAGCCCACCAAATTCACGTCCATTGCTTGGAGCAGCCTATGTAAACCTAAAGATGAAAGATTAGAAAGCCATCCTAATGATGAAACTTTGTTGGAGGCATCTCACCTCTCACCAGTCCTTGTGGGCCAAGTGGGTTAATCGTAAGTATCAAGGCCCCTATTCATTTTGGGACACTCCCATCCCCCGCATATGCCCATGGGGTGTTAGGGGGCTCTTTCAAGTCCGCTCTCTATTGCTTCCAAATATTAAAATCCTCATTGGGAATGGATGCAAGACTGATTTCTGGCACGATCCTTGGACTAATGGTGGAAGGCTCCTTGATCTCTTTGGTGATAGAGCTATCTATGACCTGGGTCTTGGGCTACGGATTCGGGTTTCGCAATTCATTACCAATGGACACTGGGATCTCCCTCCTCCCACCTCGGCTGCTCTTTTTGATGCATGGAACCTTATCCGGGATGTCCCTATTGCTGGAAATTGTGAGGATACTTACTCTTGGTTGCCTTCTTCTAAAGGCAAATTTTGCCTCCGATCAGCTTGGGATGTTGTCCGCACCCGCTACCCCCCATACCTTGGACAAGTTTTGTGGGGTTTAAGGGCAGAATCCAGCAACACGCTTTTGTGCTTTGGAGGGCTGCACTTGGAAAGCTTGCGATGAAAGACATCCTCCTTGCTCGTGGTATTGTGGTTGATCAAATGTGCCTTCTTTGCAATGTTACTAATGAAACTCACGATCATCTCTTCTTTCGTTGCGGCTATTCTTCTTGGATTTGGCTCTCTATTCTCAGCTGCTACGGTATCCATCGAGGCCCCATGAACAATATTGTTGAAGAAATAAATCACGTATCTAATGCTAATCTTGATGATCGCACCATGGATCACTTAAAACACCTTCTTGCGGCTACAATTTATTCTATTTGGAAGGAAAGAAATGCAAGAGTTTTCAAAGCCGTTGGGAACTCCACCCCAATACATAAAAGGGATGTATTGCGCAGCATATTATCTTTCATTTGAGTTTGCATTTCAGGGTTGTTGCGGCTGCATTCTTCCTCTTCCTCTCACAGAACATCCCATTCGTTGTGGGCTGATGTGCTGCATCTAATCTTGCACCTTTTTTTGGATTGGATGCTTTTACCATATTTTATATTCTTCCTTCATCTTCTAGTCTATAGGACAAGTTTTGTAGGTTATTGCTGTCCTGTTGTATATACGTTTTTATCTCTCGTCCCTTCTTCCCGGAAGCGACATTGTACTTATTTTCTTGATTAATTGATGGGTGGGGGACCGTTTTAACCTCTTTTTTGTCGAGAAAAAAAAAAAGGTAAAGGAGTTGAAGATGGACAAGCTAGGGTCAACATTGGGAGGATGGAGAAGAAACACCAAAAAAAGGATAGCAGTGTATCAACTGAGGAAAGAGGTGGCAATCCAGAAAAATAAAATCGAAAATAAAAAGAAAAATATATGAAAAAGAAAGAAAATAATAATGAAAAGGAATAGAGAGGAGTCAAGAGGAAATTTCATTGAAAAATAAAAAATAAGAGGAGAAGCTGGCCACTTCAAGTCTAAAAAAAAAATCTCAAAGAAGATGAAAGATGCTAAACTAAATGAGGTGAAATCATGAATCACTTTCTTCACCTGCTAATTTCTCAATTTTACATCCCTTTTCACCCTTCCATTCTTTATAACCTACACCCATAAGCCACATTACAACCCAGTCAAAGACCTTGTGACCCTAAGTTGAATGAGTTGTTATATAGAGATAAGGAGTTGTCCAATCCATGGTAAGGATTAGCCAATGATGCCAGAATTTAGTAGCTTTGCATATGCTCATGCTTACAGTCCCATGAGGGGTCTGTAACTGCTCTTGAGCTTGTGAGAAAAGGAAAACCCTCAAAGTTCTATATGAGAGATTGCCCTGGTGAGCATTAGGTCTGATATTGAATATATTGGGCATGACCTAGAACCTAATTTTTAAATTAATGGTGAGCTCAGTGCTGACATACAGGTGTTGTTTTTTTCCTTCTTGTGAACTAATTAGAAATTATGTGCATTTATATAAAAGTTGTGATAATTAAATGTCCGTGCATATCAAGTGTCCAAATTTCTCACACTCTGGATCGAAGGTGGACTAATGCCCTGTTTATTGATAGCAACTTGACTATGTGCACTTTTGTTAACTGTTTTATTGAGAAGTTTATGGGTACCTTCATTGAAAACCCTCAGGAGACTTTACTCATCCACTAGGGGTCACCTAGGGGTTTAAAAGGCTTGATGCATAAACTAAATGCATCTGTGCTCCCTACGAAAATAGCATTTACATTCGTAGAGTAGTTATTTATATTTTGCTTTGCTCAGGGACTAGCAAAGATTAGGTTTGAGGGTGTGTTAATCACTGAAAAGCACCACTTTTCACCTCTTAACCTAGCCTTTACTGGACCTTGAAGCTCACAACTAATTCATTTTTGGCTTGTTTTGTAGTTAGGAATAAAGTGTGCAGCTTAACACAGTTTGTACTGTTGGTGCTAAGAAGAGAGAGATTTCAAGCAAAAGATGACCGTTGAACCAGAAAATGGACCACCATGGTGGTACACACCATGGTGACTAATATGCATGTCATACTAGAACAAGAAAGTCCAGCAGATATTAAAAGAATAGGTGAGAATAGAGGGAGCTACAATAGAAGCATGTGCATAGCAGCAGAGGAGCTGGGGACCTATTTTGTGCACCTGAGGTGAAACCTTGCACTGTTCAAGTCACTGGCAGAGCTGCCTCGCGCAGATAAGACATGCAGCATAATAGAGATCACAAAGAAGTCGCATAGTTCAAATGGCAGGAGTTACTACAAAGAACCTCTCGCGCAGTAGTCGCGCACTTCTGTTGCAAGCATTATATGGAGAAACTCACAGAGCTTTCGTATACTAAATATATCTCGCGTAGTTCTTGCGTGACTCTGGAGGAGAGAGACGCCCAGAAAACCTCTCGCTTAGCTCTCTCACAGCTCGCGCATGCCTAAAAGTCTAAGTCTATACCAAGCGAGACGCGAAAGACATCTGCGCGAATAACCCGCGAGTGAAGTTTCTAAAGCTCTTCTGTGCGAGCAATTAATGCACTAAAAGTTCTTCTGCGTGAGTGCATTCATAGCTGAAGTAACTGTGTGATCATCCAAAGTTCTTCTGTGCGAGACAGCAGTATTCCACACCAAGTTCTACCCCACGAACATTGCATACTGCGCGACAGAAGTGAAATGTGAAAGCTAGTCCTGTGAAGCTCGGGCTCTCTACTTCTCAACCCTAACTCCAGGACCTTTTAGGGATTTCCCTAGGTCTAGGGCACACACCCCAAGGCACGGATTCCAATGCACACATTCTAAAGCATCCAAGGGTAGTAACAGTGTCATGTTTACTTTAAGAAAATAGGGTCTACTCTTCTCTTAGCCACAACATTGGAACTAAGTATATAAGCAGCGCTTGTACTTAGCATATCATCATTCACCTTCTCCTTCAACCTTTGTGGTTGAGAGCTCAAGCAGGCTAGGGTTAGGGTTAGGGTTTGATCACCTTTTTTTCTATTTTTTCTTCTCTCTTAGCTCAGCACTTGCTGGCTAAACCTTTGATAAGCATTTATGTATAGTTTTATATAAGTTTTGTAATAGTTCAGTAAACATTGGGACTCAGTGTTGAGTTGTTGTGCACTAGGCTGTTGCCTTGATAGATTTCATTGTTAATGACACCAGATCAATGGAATCTTTGTTTGAATGCTTACTCAATTTGTTATTTTTCTATTTGTCCGTAGTTCTATTCAGGCTATAGTGTACATTTAGGATTTGAGCTTATTGAAAGGCTCATGGAAGCTTGTGCGTGATGCCCTGGGACCATTATGGCAGACAGCAGTTTTTATGCTCTTTATATTTGTGGGTAAGGGAGCCTCTATAGATAGCCTGTGACTATTTTTGTGGACAGACTATAGCCCTAGGCAAACTTGGTCACAGATCTGAGATAGATTCTTCTTCTCTGCACTGGGAGTTGTAGATTAGTGAGAGATTGTGCAGGAACAGACCCTCTTCTGTTTTACTTGATCGCTATCAGATGTTAGTTAGCTTCTCTATAGTGATTGCAGCTATGAGGATATTTGTATTGTAAGCTGTTTCTAAGCAATAACTTGTTGATTAAAAGTATAATTAAATCTAAAGATCTTATGATTTCCTTAGATGTCTATAGGATCCATACTTTGGAGAGTAACCCATTCAGTTTCTAGTAGATCTACTATTTATCATCTAATTTCCCTTGGTTTAATACCCCTATGAATATCAGCCAGATCTATGCGTAGATCTAGGGAGCTCGTAGCACTGGCAAACATAGTGCTGCAATGGTATTCATGGCATAATCTGATTCCCTGGATGAGGTTTGATTAGCTTACTCCTCTGGATTAGATCTGCAACTTCTGACTTGATTAATGGGATTTGACAGACTCTATAGGATAGTATATGCCCATTTGAGTGGACAGACTATAGCCTTAGAAGCACCCCAAATGGCATGGGGTTGGATACTTCCACCTTGTTGAGTTTAGTGATAGCACTTCGGCAAGGACTTGCTGCAGAGAGAGCCCTAAATCTGAGTTGCATAACTAAATAAATCTATAACTTAAGTTGCTTACTTTTCACCCTTTTTATTCTTATTTTAACACACCACCATCCTCTTCTTTGTAACCCTTTCTTAGGATAGGATTCCACTTTTTTTCTTTCTTTAAGTAATTTAGTGTAGGCGTGACACCCAACTCCCTTTCTTTAAGATTGTCAAATCTGGAGGCCTACTGTTATAGCCTTTTTTGAGTTCTAGATCAACATCTCGGTGAGAGAAACTCTTACTCATCAAAACTTCCTACAATAGCCCTGGATCTTGCAGGCTTAGGATTACTTAGTTGTGTTGTTGCCAGCATCTTTATTTTATTTTACATTATTTCTTTTATTATTTGCGCTCACCACATAATAAACAAGCACACTGGTAATAAATAAAGGAAATTCGGAAATATAATAATAACAGCAAACTCACCCGATACCCAAATTCTGAGAATCAATCCCTGGCTTGAACACTAAATCAAATCCCGAACCCTCGTGATAAGTGTGTTACACACGACTCGAATCCAGGATCGGACCATGATTGACTCCACCCGTTTCAAGCACAACAGTATAGTGTATGGGCTTAGTTAAATTAATTTTAATAAATAAATTAGAACAAGAAAAGTGGCATGCGCATGATCAAGGGCGATCGCGTACACCCTAGACACGAACCTAACCCCAGCCCAATAACCCAAACTAATGTATGTCTATATGTTTGATGTACACTGCACCTACTATTTATGTGATGCTCAACACATGGACCAAGCCCTCTCGACACACCCGACTTCATGTATGTGCCCGGTGATGTACACGATACACGTCCTAGCATTTTTAAGGGCTCATTTGAATATTAGTGTAAACAGTTACGCAGGCCACGTGACGACACACTGGTTAGAAGCTTGACACATAAGTAAGAGGTCTAGGGGCCAAGGCGTGTTAAACGCATTCTTTTAGTTTTCATTTTGGACCGTTAGATAAGAGCCCATACACTGATTCATGATGTGCTGGCTTAACGCCATATCAGACTCCACTTGACATAAAAGGGGGCAAAACCCTTTAGGTTGAGACAGGAAGGGGCTGAGAAAGTGAACCGAAAGAGGGAACCCACCATCTCCTTCCCATTGTTTCCCCTTTTATGAGATCACAACCCTTGATCTCGGTCACAAATCCCTCCCTTTATAAAAAGAACTCATTTACCCTATTTTGTGCCGCAAGAATGCCGATTTCAACACCGATTGATTGAAGAGAGGTAAAGATCGGAAGCCTCGCATGCGCCTAATCTATGAAGGTAATGCCTTTACCTTATCATGTTCATCTTCATTGCAGAAATTTAGGGCTAGGATCATGTATGATTGAATCGCATACAAAGATTTCAGAAATCGAAAATGTTAGAAATGTGATCACCGATGTTCCCGGTATTCGAATCTCGAAATCTTCCCCTGAAAATAGTTGCATGTGTAAGTCTTCAAAGTAGGATTACTGTTGGGTGAATTAGGAATAAATTGAGTAGGTTGCTTAGAAATTGAGGGCCAGTTTGAGTGGTTTCAAAATTGTCGAATTGAAGAATAAGTCATCGAGTTTTGAAACTGTTAAACTCGCTCGAGCGAGTGAAATGTCGCCCGAGCAAGATTCCTTCAGAAACCAAAGAAAAGGAACTAGCCCAGGCGAGTTCCCAAGCAAAAATTTTTGGGCAATTCTCGGTCAGGCGAGCTTGTGTGGGACTTGGAATTTGTAGGCCTCGCCCGAGTGACTTAGAGCGAAGTGCCAACATATACTCGGTATTTCGGTCATAACATTTGATTTCGAACACTGAATTATGCGATTACACAGCATTGGAAAGTGGACAAGGCGCTCTATAATTTGTGTGAATTAACAATTCCATAAATTGTTAATCACTGAATTATTCAATTTTCCACCTCCTAACCTAGCCCTTACTAGACCATAGAGTTGTTTAATAATTGGTTTTTAGTTGTGATTTTGTAGTTAGCAATAATATGCAAAATAGTGCAGCAACCCATGTAATAAGTGCCAAAAAAGAGAAGAGTTAGAGTCAAGCGTTGGAGCTGATGGAAATACAAAGATTAAACTTTGGTAGTCCCCATCCAATGGGATGTTTAGCATGCCTCTAACCCCTAAAAGTTTTGCAAGGAGAGAAAAGTGGGGCCCATGCCTAAGGGAGTGCTGTAGTAGACTAGATAAACCAGCTGAGAAGCAGAAGTCTCAGCTCGAGCAGTTGTTATTCACTGAAAAGTACCACTTTTTACCTCTTAACCTAGCCTTTGCTGAACCTTGAAGCTGACTAATAACTTTTATTTAGCTTGTTTTGTAGTTAGTAATAACTTATGCATCTTACCACAAAGTCCATGCCTTTGGTGCCAAGAAGAGAGAGAATCTAAGCAAGAAATAGCAGCTAAGCCAAAGACTGATGGAACACTATGGTGGTACCCACCTAGTGACTATTTTGACATGTCATAATGGACCAGAAAAGTCTAGCAGATGAAAGAAGCATAGATGTGAATGGAGAAGACTACAATAGCAGCAGATGCATAGCAGCAGAGGATCAAATGTGTTATCTTGCACAGTAGAGGTGTTGCCTCGCATGGCTAAGCCTGCAGTAGAGTTATCTCGCACAACTAATATATGTAACATAAGAGAACTGGCGATGCAGTCGCACACTTCAGTTACAACCAACACTCGGTGAACTCGCAAAGCTCTCACGCACTAAGCCTTTAGAAATCCAGATCGCGAAGCTCTCATGAGGAACAAGTTTCATGTCAGTTGTGCACACTATCCCGCGAAGCTAATCTTCACAAAGAACAATAATAAACTCGCGAAGTCCTCATGTGGTTTAAGAGGAGAGAGAGCTCTAGAAATGTCCTCTCGCAGTTCTCGTGTATTTGATAGCTCTACCCTCTACCGAACGAGCTTTGTTATTCCTTCAACAAGAAGCCGAGCGAGATTTAAAGGCATCCTCGCACACCCTTGCGAGAGAAAATTTTGAAGCTTTGTCGCGCGAGCAAGCCAAACATTGCAAATTCTTCTACGCAAGTGTAATAGAATTTGGAAAATATAACTCAATAATAATAGAATTGGGGCACAATAATAATAGAATTGGAAAATCTAAACTGACCAGAATTATAATTACAAAGGAAAATAAGAGGAGAATTAAACTAACTAAACTAAAAAGAAGCACTGCTACTGACGTTAGCAGGCGGACGATTCAGTATAGAAGTAACCTATACTAGCTTCACAGCGTGATTACTAATGTGTCGCAAACAAACTAGGAACCTTCCTAGAAAACACCTCTTTTTTTTAATTATTCCAAACACCGCATCGCTAGAGTCCACTTGGACAGAATTGGAAGCCACTGATTTAACGGGAACCGAGAGCAACCCAGATAAAGCGCGCACCAACAGATTGGCGATCGCGATGGGGCACTTTCGCAAATTTTTTCGTAGATAGTTTTATTTTATTTCCTTATTTCCTTTCCCGTTGTGTCGTTTAGATTCCTTTTTAGATATATGAGTCTTCATCAAAGACTTGAGATGTCTGACATAAGTAGAGTAAGTTTAGGAGACCCTCAGCTGTGGGGATTTCATGACAACCTTGCATACGAGGAAGAACCACCTTATACCTTTATCCCACGGCAACCCGAAGTTAACATGGCTGGTGAACAAGAGAACCCCTTCTCTACACCGCACGCTAGTAATACCCATAACGATAGAAATAATAGTTTTCGATAAAACCTCACCACTCAACAAATCGTAGAATTTAGCATCCAAATAATACAAAGGGGAGGCAATGACTCCAAAGAGTTGCTTCGAGGATTGGCTGCTGCATAAGAAACCATTAGGGGACAACACAATTTGGAAGAGGAAGAGGAAGAGCAACAAGAAAAACCATCGCCTACCCCGAGTACGGTGTCAGCTCTCTCCGCGTCATTGAGGTGGCATGCTCACACATTCTTTAACGTCGACACATTAGATAGGGCTAGCTCATGGCTCGCGCCAAAGGACAATACCATTAAGATCAAAGATCTCCCTAAAATGCTTGACGAGTACATGGCCAAGAGAGAGCGCCCTGGTCATTCATTTGGGTTCGATAAATTTTGTAGGGATGCCGAATTTAACCTGCCTATAAGATTCAAACTGCCAAAATTTACCGAATATAATGGCACGAGAAATCCGAACCATCACTTGGCACTCTTTTGCAATGACTGTTAGCCCATAAGTGGCAACTAGGGACTTCTCATTCACTACTTTCAATGTTCATTAGAAGGGGAAGCTTTAGACTGGTTCGTGGGACTCCCGTTCTATAAGATCGAAACCTTTGATGATTTAGTTGGTCAGTTCTTAGACTAATACAAACACTTGATCCAAGAGACAGTCAGCCATAGCGACCTGATGGCCACCAGGCAAGGACCTGATGAAGAGTTTGTTGACTTCGTTGCTCGATGGAGAAAACTTGCTGCGAGGACCGGCACCTCAATGAAAGAAAAGGACTCGGTCGACATTATTATTGACAATACTAGGGAACCTTTAAAGAGCGCGCTCGTCATAAGCGATTACCCCGATTTCACTGCATTTCATTCCCGGGCATCCCGACTAACGCGACACATTAAAGGTGGAGACCTTGCCTTATCCATCATTACGTCCAAGGTAGGAACTGAACAAGTTAATACCGTTGTCAACCAAGGACAAAACTCTAGTAATGGGAACTTCCAACCGCAAAATTTCGGACAAAATCAAAATTAACAATGGTATACCAACCAAAACTAAGGTGTTAATCAACAAAGATACGCGAACAAGAACCAAGGTCAAAACCAGGGTCAAGGCCAATACCAAAATAGAAATCAATACCCCAATACCTATCATAACCAAAATATAACACAGAACCGACTAACCCACGCACCGAATTATAATAATGTCTCCCCACCGCAAAACTTCAATCCAACTAGAGGCCCCTATCAACCGAGGCGGGAACATTATCCCCCTTTGTCGGATACAATCTCTAATATCTTTTGATTTCTTAACACTCAGAACCTCCTCCGATTCCCATTAGAAAAACCTCGCTCATTGCCTGCAAATCTAGACTACGATAAATACTATGCATTCCATCGATATGCTGGACACAGCTTAGAGGACTATTGGGTCCTCCGAGATGTGATCTATGACATGAGCGATCGGAACCAAATTGATTGGGTAGCATGGAGGAATCCTAACCCTAGCGACAACCAACCCTAACAAAACTTAGGGACCATAAACAATCCCATGCCTAATCACAACCAAGGGGCACCGGCCCAAGTCACTACCGTAGATCTCTCTAGTCAACCCTCGTTCCAACCCTCCACTTTAATCACTCGCATCCATCCCTCCAACACTCCAACTACCCCTGTGAGAGTCTTTTCACCCCCACATTCCTCAACCTTGATCACTCACATCGCTCTGTCAAACCCGGCACCCTATCCAAAATTCAGCCAAATACGAGTCCACTCTTTTAGGGCTAGGAGACTATTTCTCCATCGTTCCCCACCAGAACCTTAGACCCCTCCAAATTCAGAACTAACACCCTCACCACCCCCCTCATCTGAATCTGAACTCGAGTTTGGAGATCATGCTCTTCAAACCGCAGCCCAAGTTGCCACGTGTATAGAAAGTGTAACTTGGAGGACCCCCAACCTAGAAAATGAAATAAAGACTGAGTGCTCACTATAGTTGCTGAAGAAATGGACACACTCGATTCTTCAGTGGGCCTAGTGCAACACTCTACATAGAGACCTACCTTGCTGCCCTCCCTCAACCCTCCAAGACACCTTTGCTGCCATCTGTGGAGCAGCTCTCACATTCTTTAAAATATGCATTCATGAGGTAAAATGAAAAAATGCCAATAATTATATCCTCCTCTCTCACTGAGGAGCAGGAGGAATTACTTTATGTCCTCAGGAAGCATAAGAAAGCCATTAGATGGACAATTGCTGATTTGGGAGGAATCGATCCATATGTTTGCATGTATAAAATTCACTTGAAAGAGGGTTCTAAACCCTTTAGGGAAATACAGAGAAAGTTAAATCCTCACATGCAGGAAGTAGTCATGAAAGAAATTGTTAAATTGCTGGATGTTGGAATCATTTACCATATTTCTTATTATGAGTGGGTATCACCTATCTAGGTTGTCCCCAAGAAATCTGGCATCACGGTAATATCAAATGAGTCTAGAGAGTTGATGCCAACCAGAGAGACCACTGGTTGGAGAGTTCATATAAATTATAGGAAATTGAACTCTAAGACCAGAACAGACCACTTCCTTGTGCCTTTTATTGATCAGATTTTGGACAAGTTGACAGGTAGAGCCTATTACTGTTTTCTTGATGGATATTCTGATTCTAACCAGATACCAGTGTATCCTCAAGACCAGGAAAAGACTACTTTCACCTGTCCATTTGGCACCGTTGCTTATAGAAGGATGCCATTTGGACTGTGCAATGCTCCTGTCACTTTTTAAAAGTGCATGTATGCCATTTTTTCTGATATGATTGATAAGTTTTTAGAAATCTTCATGAATAACTTTTCAGTCTATGAGGATGATTTTAGTCCATGTTTACATCACCTCTATCTTGTGCTTTAAAGGTGTGAAAAAACCAACTTGATTTTGAGCTGAGAAAAGAGCCACTTTATGGTCACCCAAGGAATTGTGCTTGGCCATGTGATATCTCAGAAGGGCATAGAAGTTGACAAGACAAAGATTGACCTGATTTCACATCTGCCCCACCAAAAACCATCAAACAAGTCATATCATTTTTAGGACATGCTGGTTTTTATAAAACGTTCATTAAAGATTTCAGCAAGATCTCCAAATCGTTGTGCCACTTGCTTTGTCAAGATGTGCCATTTGTGTTTGACACTGAATGTACGAGGACATTTGAGATATTAAAAAAATGTTTGACCTCTGCCCTAGTGATCTAGGCCCCAGACTTTAAATTGATGTGTGATGCATTTGATTTTACTGTTGGAGCTGTTTTAGGACAGAGAAGAGGGAAACTGCCCTGTCTAGTTTACTATGCCAGCAAAACACTGATAGAAACTCAACTGAATTATATAACCACTGAGAAAGAGCTTCTGGCTGTAGTATTTGCTTTGGACAAGTTTAGACCTTATTTACTAGGGCCTAAAATTATAATTTTTATTGACCACTCTGCCTTGAAATACTTACTGGCAAAGAAAGATTCAAACCCTAGGCTGATTCGATGGATCCTACTCCTACAGGAGTTTGATCTTAATATCAAGGACAAGAAAGGGATAGAGAATGTGGTAGCTGATCACTTATCCTAGATTGTGATTGATGAAAGTGTTGGATCACCACTTAAGGATTCATTCCCTTATGTGCAATTGCTTGCCATCAAATCAAGTTTGCCCTGATTTGTAAATATTGTAAATTACCTTGCTGTAGGTAGGATCCCTTCTCACTGGTCCAAGATGGATAAAGACTTATTCTTTTCACAAGTCAAGTATTTTTTCTGGGAGGATCCTTACCTCTATAAATATTATACAAACCAAGTGATCAGAAAGTGTCCCTAACAATGAAGTTCACAGTATTCTGACCATGTGTCATGAAAATGCCTACGGGGGTGACTTTGGAGGAAAAATGACAATAGCTAAGGTGCTGCAGTGTGATTTCTATTGGTCACCCTTATTTAAGTATGCTTTTGAGCACTGCAAGGCCTGTATGAGATGTCAAAGGATTGGGGCATATCAAAAATGGATTCAATGTCATTGCAATCCATCATTGTTATTAAGCTATTTGATGTCTAGGGGATAGATTTCATGGGTCCTTTCCCTCCTTCAATGGGCTTTAATTTCATCCTTGTGGCTATTGACTATGTCTCCAAATGGGTGGAAGATATTGCCACAAGGATAAATGATCACAGAGTTGTCTTAAGGTTTGTAAAAGAAAATATCTTATCTAGATTTGACACTCTCAAAGCTATCATCAGTGATGGGGGGAGCCATTTCTGTAACAGGGACTTTGAGAGCTTACTAAAAAAGTATTCTATTACTCATAGAATTGCTAGTCCATACCACTCACAGACCAGTGGGTAGGTAGAGATTTCCAATAGAGAAATCAAGCACATTCTAGAGAAAACAGTCAAGGCAGATAGGAAGGATTGATCCCTGAAATTGACTGATGCATTGTGGGCTTATAGGACATCCCTATAGGAAGAACCCTATAGGGATGTCCCCATTTAGACTGGTTTATGGCAAAGCTTGTCATCTCCCAGTGGAGTTAGAGCACAGGGCCTATTGGGCCATAAAAAGTTTAAATATGGATCTAACTTCTGCTAGTTTGAATAAGAATTTGTAGCTGTCTGAGCTGGAAGAGCTTAGGCTGGATGCCTATTCAAATTCTAGAAGTTTTAAGGAGAAAGCCAAGGCCTTCTTTGACAAGAACCTTCTTAGGAAGGACTTTGCTAATGGAGCTAAGGTATGGCTTTTCAATTCTAAGTTGAAGTTTTTTTCAAGCAAGTTATGATCCAAATGGGATGTTCCATTTACTGTCATTCATGCATTCCCATCTGGTGCTAAGATCATGGACCTTACTTCTGGAAGGGTCATGAAAATCAATAGTCAGAGGCTCAAACTTTGTGTTGAGAATATTGTGGAGCCCTCTGAAACCATTCACTTTCAAGAACCTCCTACTGATATATGATCTCCAACCCTGTATCATGTGTATCATAGCCGTGGTTTGTATTTTAAAATTCTATAAATATTATCTTTTTTGTGGTCTGTTTTCATGAATCTTGATGTGTGCAATGTTATGATGTGCTATGCCAACAAAACTACTAGATTGAACAGTCAACACTGTACTTCCTCAAAAAATTATAAATAAGGCTCTAAAAAAACCTCGCGATAAGTCTAAAGTATGCATCAAACAAAACAAGCAAAAATAAATGACACTAAACCTCCCCACACGAAGGAAAGGTCCACTGTGGCCCACACCCTTATGTCTCCTCCTCTTACTCTACCTTTGCCTCATCCTATCATTACCTTAAGCTCATCATTAATTCAAAAATCAGGTTATTGGCCATGCCTGATACATTCAACATCAGACCCAATGCTCACCAGGGCATACTCTCACAAGGGATCTTGAGGGTTTCATTTTCTCTCAAGCTCAAGAGCAGTTACAACCCCCAAATGAGTCTGAAGTATGAGCATAAGTAAAACACCTAAGTCTTGGCATCATTGGCATATCCTCACCATAGATTGGACAACTCTTTATCTCTTTATGACAGCTCATTTAACTTTGGATCACAAGGTCTTTAGCTGGGTCGTAAAGTGGCTTATGAAGTGGGTTATAAAGAATGTAAGGTTGAAGAGGGATTCAAAGTTGAGAAATCAATAAGTGCAGGAGGTGATTCATGACTTCACCCATTTTTAGCTCAATACCTTTTCATTTTCTTTCAAAATTTTCAGACTTGAAGTGGCCAGCTTCTCTTTATTTTAATTTTTCCAATGAACTGTTCCTCTTGACTCCTCTCACTCCTCTTCATTATTATTTTTCTTTCTTTTTTGCATATTTCTTTCTGTTTTTATTTTTATTTTTGTGTTTGTGACTTGCCACCTCTTTCGTCAGCTACTACGCCGTTCTACTTTAGGTATCTCTTCTCTATTCACCCAATGTTGACCCTATGTTGTCCATCTTCAGCTCCTTCTCCTTTACCTTCTGAATTCTCAGAGTGAGGGTAGGATTGAGTCAGGTCCATAGGTTCAGGTGCAATTACTTAGGTGTATTTTGAAGAAAATTAAAAATTAAGGCTCAACAAGTGTGTGCACAAGGGCAGTTGATTAGGATTTAGTTTATTTAAGCTCAAACTATCCAAGAAAAGGCCTTGATCTTTTCCTAAGTTTCATGAGTGCTGTCAATTGTTTCAACTTGGAGGTGCCTAACTTCTAGTGAGGACATTTGCCTCAGCCAGTCCTTAGAGCTAGAAGAATTACCTCAGTCACTCCTCAAAGGAAGAAATTTTTTTTTTTTTTTTTTGTAGGCCCAACTCTACTGCTTATGGTCTTTCATTAAACTTATAAGTATGTCCTTACCTTTTTCTCTCTTTAATGATTCACTCAGTACTGACACAAGTGAGTTTACATGGTGTTCATATCATGGAAGAGTTAAAATTTAAAAGCTTGTAATGCCTAAAGGTCTGTAAAATTTTAAATTTCTCACTTTTCTAATGATTCTTAGGTGAACATGGTTCTATTTTTGTCTTACTCACTTGAATTTGCTGCACTTTCATTGGCAGAACCTGCCACACCCCCAAACCTATGAGGAGTAGTATCCTCACTGATTCAAAGGACAATGGTCCTGCAGGGAATACGGATTGTCGGGAAAAATGAATAAACAAAAATTAACTACCAAAAACTACAATAGAGAAAAGTAAAACACATAACAAATAACAAAAATAAATAAACACAAAAAAAAAAAAAAAAAAAGTGACAAATTGTCGGGAAAAGACATTTTATTATAGATATAAAAGTAAATAGATTATAAGAAAAATAAAAAATTATAAACCTAAGAACAATCTAAGCAGAAAATCCTGTCAAATAAAATGTTTCTTCCTCCTGCCTGGCTCAGGGATATCCTCAACCTACTATAGAAGAGGAACTGTAAGCCAGAACGAGGGGGAGGATGAGGGTCATGGAGATGGGTGTTGAGCAGGTGGTGGGGGTTTGAAGAAGATGGGGGGACAGATGCAGGTGGTGCGGTTTTTTGCTTTTTCTTCTTTTTCTTCTCCTTTTTCTTCTCCTCTTTGGCCAAGATTCTCTGGACCTCTTCGTACTCATCCCAAAGAAATTATAGTGGGTCTGGCTCCTTAGGTGGTGGGGGTCCAACCACATTGGATAGAATTTGCTTCGAAACTTGGTGGGTTTGTTGTCCGCCATGGTTATGAGTAAGGAGGGACTACTAAGGTTAGAGGAGAATGGGTGAGATTATCACGAACTCTCCCTGTATTTAAAGTACTTGGACGGTGGAATACGGATGGGCACATTAACTTTCGTCTCTTTCCGAGCGTGACAATAAATTATGATTGTTCTGAGAATGATAAATTGTACAACCTATTTGGGGAACAAGAGCCCACATTAAATGGTGGTCTAATTTTGGCATTGGGAATTAAGGCAATCCCGCGTTTCACACAGTTTTCCTAAGCGCTCGCAGAGTAGAATTCTTGCGCAATACAGATGTACCTCCGCGAGAAGGATAATCACGTAGAAGCAAATAGCTCCGCGAGTACAAAATCAAGAACATTATGTGCCTCGCGAAGTTACTTCGCGGAGTAGACATTGGGATTAAGCACGCGAAGTCGTTTTTCATTTCTTGCGCAGCTTAGCTGGGGATCTCTGCAAAGAACATCCGTTTGGAGTTTCAAAGGTCTCGCGCAATAGAATGTTATGAAATCTACAATTCGCGCCCTTATGACTCCGCGAGAAAGTAGTGAAATGGTCCGTGACCATGAAAATTAGGCCATTTAACCCCGCGAGAAACCAATAGTCAACCTCTTTACACCATATGTGCTCAGGCCTATGCTTGCACAATGTCATGCACCCATTCAGTGGCCATCAACATCTACCCTTCACATGTATCCCTTTTTCAAATGATAATAGCCTTCCTAATGTTAGCACATGCATAGCAAAAATTCCAAATGATAAAACACCTTGATGAACACAGATTCTAAACAGTTGTAGTTCTAGTACTTTGCTCACACTTCAGCAAGAAGTATTCATCTCTCATGTTACTGACAAAAATGAACAATACTGAGAATAAAACCTATAAAGCAATAACAAATAAACAAGCACATAAAATAGAGCATAACAAACACAGAAAATAGATATGGCACAAATAATACAAAGCTGTAGATCACTGAATAGTGGGAGGTTCATGTAAGTGAATGGTCTGAGGAAGCTCCACTGGTTCTTCTACACAAATCTTGAGCCTCTAGCCATTTACTTTCATGCTCTGCCCTGACTTTGGATCCAAGGTCTCCATAGCACCAGATGAGAGAGGCTTTGATGACAGTGTAAGGTCCATCCCATATGGATTTCAACTTCCCTGGAAATAATTTAAGTCTGGAGTTAAAAAGTCAAACCTTGGTGCCAGCAATGAAGTCCTTCCTTAACAGCTTCTTGTCACAGAATGCTTTTGATATCTCCTTGTATATTCTGACATTTGCATAGGCTTCTACCCTCATTTCATCAAGTTCTGCCATTTGTAACTTCCAGTGAGATCTAGCAGAAGTTAAATCCAAATTCATTGCTTTGATAGCCCAATAGGCTCTATATTCTAACTCCACAGGTAGGTGGCAGGCCTTGCCAAACACTAGCCTAAATGGAGACATGCCAATAGGAGTCTTATAGGCAGTCCTATAAGCCCACAAAGTATCTTTCAGCTTTGGTGCCCAATCCTTCCTATCAGTCCTCAGTTTTCTCCAGAATATGCTTAATCTCCCTATTTTAAATTTCAACTTGCCCACTGGTCTGTGGGTCGTAGGGAGTTACAATTCTGTGTGTAACAGAATACCTTTTGAGCAGCTTCTCAAAAGGTTTTTTTTTTACTCAGTAAAAAAGGGGTTAAAAGGGTCCCCCACCCATCAATTAATCAAATAAGTACAGTGTCACTTCCGGGAAAAAGGGACGAGAGATAAAAACCTATGTACAACGGGACAACACTAACCTGCAAAACCTATCCCATGGACTAGAAGATGAAAGAAGAATATAAAATATGGTAAAAGCATCCAATCAAAAAATAGGCGCAAGATTAGATGCAGCACATCAGCCCACAACGAATGGGATGGTCTGCGAGAGGAAGAGGAAGAATGCAGTCGCAACAGCCCTAAAATGCTAACTCAAATGAAAAATAATATGCTGCACAATACATCCCTTTTATGTATTGGGGTGGAGTTCCCAACGGCTTTGAAAACTCTTGCATTTCTTTCCTTCCAAATAAAATAAATCACAGCCACAAGAAGGTGTTTTAAGAGATCCATGGTGCGATCATCAAGATTGGCATTAGATACGTGATTTATTTCTTCAACAATATTATTCATGAGGCCTCGATGGATACCGTAGCGACTGAGAATAGAGCACCAAATCCAAGAAGAATAGCTGCAACGAAAGAAGAGGTGATCGTGAGTTTCATTAGTAACATTGCAAAGAAGGCACATTTGATCAACCACAATACCACGAGCAAGGAGGGTGTCTTTCATCGCAAGCTTTCTAAGTGCAGCCCTCCAAAGCACAAAAGCGTGTCGCTGGAGTCTGCCCTTAAACCACATGAAACTTGTCCAGGGTAGGAGGGGGGTAGCGGGTGCGGACAACATCCCAAGCTGATCGGAGGCAAAATTTGCCTTTAGAAGAAGGCAACCAAGAGTAAGTACCCTCGCAATTTCCAGCAATAGGGACATCCCGGATTAGGTTTCATGCATCAAAAAGAGCAGCCGAGGTGGGAGGAGGGAGATCCCAGTGTCCATTGGTAATGAATTGTGAAACCTGAATCCATAGCCCAAGACCCAGGTCATAGATAGCTCTATCACCAAAGAGATCAAGGAGCCTTCCACCATTAGTCCAAGGATCATGCCAGAAATCAGTCTTGCATCCATTCCCAATGAGGATTTTAATATTTGAAAGCAATGGAGAGCGGACTTGAAAGAGCCCCCTAACACTCTATGGGCATATGTGGGAGATGGGAGTGTCCCACAATGAATAGGGGCCTTGATACTTATGATTAACCCACTTGGTCCATAAGGACTGGTGAGAGGTGAGATGCCTCCAACAAAGTTTCACCATTAGGATGCCTTTCCAATCTTTCATAGAATGCAACCCCAAACCCCCTTCATCTTTAGGTTTTCATAGGCTGCTAAAAGCAATGGCCGTGAATTTGGTGGGCTGGTCATTCCCTCCCCATAGAAATCGGCTAAGGAGATGCTCTATGGAGCTGAGAATGGCTTGAGGGAGCTAGAACGCAGAAGACCAATAGATGTGAAGGCTGGAGAGAGTAGAATTGATCAGCTCTAACCTACCAGCCAGGGACAAAGACCTGGTCTTCCAAGAGCTGATTTTATACCGAACCTTCTCCAACACGGGGCTGAAATCAGGGTTTGATAGGCGGGTACTAATGAGAGGAAGTCCTAGGTACTTCATCGGGAGAGTTCCTTTATCCATGCCAAGAACCCTTGCCAATGTGTTCCTTCTGCGAGAAGAACCACCAAAGATGACCTTAGATTTGGATTTGTTGACTTGCAGGCACGAGGTTCTAGCAAAGTGGGAGAGGAGCTCATGAATTCCTTTGGCATTTTGGATATTAGCAGCAGCAAAGAGCATGAGATCATCCACGAATAGAAGATGGTGAACATTTACCGGTGCTGGGAGCATATGGGTGATATGGCCTAAGTTGCACTGATTGAGGAGTAGGCCAGAAAATCCCTCAAGACCAATGGTGAAAAGAATGGGGGAGATAGGATCCCCTTGCCTTAAGCCACAAGAGCTGCTGAAGTGTCCTTTAGGGCTGCCATTAACTAGAATAGAAAAAGTGGGGCTGGCGAAGCACTCAATGATCCACTCAATGAATATAGGCGGGAATCTAAGCTGGCAAAGGCAATGAGTGAGATAATCCCATCGAATTGAATCAAAAGCTTTTTGGAAATCAATTTTGATAGTCATCCAAGGCTTCACTTTAGCTTTGTGAAAACCATGCATAAGGGCCTGGCAAAGGAGGATATTGTCATGAATGTGTTGTCCTTTGATGAAGTTAGATTGGGCATGATTAATAATTTTTGGCATGAGAGGCTTGATTCTAGTGGCAAGAATCTTGGAAATGATTTTGTAGGTGAGGTTGCAGAGGGATATTGGCCGGAATTGATGGGCTGTAATGGCATAGTCTCTCTTTGAAATGCCTCCCATCCTTTGACATCTCTCACAGGCCTTTGACATCTGTCATAGGCCTTACAATGTGTCGTCCTTTTAAGTAACGATGTGTAAAGCCTTCAAAAAACATTGATGAACCGGATATAGGATTTCGTCTACAACATACTTTGGGACTATTTTGCTCATCTTCTTCCTCCGGCTACACCAAGGGGACTTGTGCTAAACAAGATTTAAGGAGGAAGCCCACTCCTGCTGAACTGGTTCTTCTTCCGCTGAACCGGTTCCTCTCCAGCTGCCCAGGTTGTTTGCAGCTCTTCTTCGCCTCCTTGCTGGTGTGGAAGTCTTGTAGGTTTCTTGATCTATTTTTCTGAAAGTCAGAAGTATCATTCTTCATTTCTGCTAATCGGTTTGGCCTCTCCTTCTTCCTAGCTACCTGGTTTGGTAGTAGGCCTTTTGGCTGACAACACCTTGTTGTCTTCTTCCCTGCTTTGCTTCCTGCCTGCTTGCTTTCGCTGCTACTAAGGTGCCGGCCAAAGTTTCTGCACCTTGCTGGGTTGGCTTGTTGGGGTCTGGAATGTCCAAAGCTTTCTCCAGCGATCCTTCTACTCCTAAGGAACTGAACATTGCACAGCTGAGAGCTCAGCTAGCCTCCTTCAATAGCTCCATGCCCCTGGAAAGACCTATGTTGTCTGCTGCTTTGGTGGGAGATCCTCCCTTGCACAGGAGACTTGCTTCTCTTCCTGATGTAGCTAAGGAATCTCCTACCGTCCATCCTTTATCTTCTGTGGGGTGCTCAACACTCAATCTCCCCACCCTGACATCTGGCCCCCTAAACCAATCCCAGGTCGACAACCTACTTAATGGAAAAGTAAGTACCCTCTCTAATTCAAATCCTCCCTCCAAATCTGGTAGCCACCCAACTCCTCCTAGGCTGGTCCCTACTCCTGGGCCCCCCCGACCCATCTCTTTTATCTAGAAACCCAACCATTTCTTTCAGGCCACTTGACTCCCTATCTTTTGGGCCACCTGACCCAAACCTATTGACCAGCTGCCTGCCCAAATCTTTGGGCCTACCCGACCTAGACAGCCACAATTATGGACCAGCAAACCTCCCTGCACTCACGCCCAAACCAGCTCCTCATCAGATCTGCAAGCCTGGAAAATACCCCACTAACTCTCCCTTAATCACCTCAGACTCTCATCTAATACCTCCTTCAAACTCTTTTATTCCAGCTCTACCCTGCCTGATTCCTACATAGATGCTACACTCCCTGATGGAGCTCTGAACCCCAACTTGCCAAAGGCCTCTTGGATCAGCCTCTTCCATTATAAATCTGCTAAAAACACGGGCAAAGAGCTTCATTAGGGAGATTAAGCATATTCTGGAGAAAACTGAGGACTGATAGGAAGGATTGGGCACCAAAGCTGAATGATACTTTGTGGGCTTATAGGACTGCCTATAAGACTCCTATTGGCATGTCCCCATTTAGGCTGGTGTGTGGCAAGGCCTGGCACCTACCTGTGGAGTTAGAATACAGAGCCTATTGGGCTATCAAAGCAATGAATTTGGATCTAACTTCTACTGGTTCTCATAGGAAGTTACAAATGGCAGGAGTGACTAATTTGGAAAGGACTCCCTTATCCACTTCAGAAAGCCGATTACTGAAAGTAATTCGAGCATTTGTAGCGTTGAAAGGATCATCAGTTCTATTGAGCAGCTTTTTAAAATAATTCATAGCTTCAATCGCAATGACAAGGGGGTTGGTACTAATGGTGCTGTCCGAGAGGGTTACGCTACTGATTGTATTAATGTGCTGCCTTGCCGAAACTTCGGAATAGAAGTACTTGGTGTTGGAGTCTCCAAGCTTTTTCCATAAAGCTCTAGATTTGTCACGCGCAAAGGATTCTTCACCAAGGAGGATGCGACGAAGCTTCAGCAGTGTTTTTAGCAGTAATAAGGATGCTATCTGAAGGAGAGGATTGAAGCGCGGGTTGGATCTAGCTAAGGTGAGCTTCAGCGGTGTTTTTAGCCTCATGAATGGAACTAAAGACCTTTTTATTCCACTCCTTAAGAACAGATTTGGTGTGCATTAGTTTTTGGGCAAGTTGAAACAAAGGGTCCCTTTAACTTCGATATTTCAGCAATCCTGAATAAGGCCATTGAAAGACTGATGAGAGGTCCACATAGAGAACACAATGGTTCTCAAAAGGTTTGTTTCTAATTTGCTTGACAGTCCTGGGTGGGGGCAGATGTGAAATCAAGTCTACTTTAGCCTTGTCCACATCAATTATTTTGTGGGAGACGACATGGCCTAGTACAATACCTTGGGTTACCATGAAGTGACTCTTTTTCCAGCTTAGGACCAAGTGGGTCTCCTCACATCTTTGCAAAACTTTTTCAAGGTGGACAAGACACTGGCTAAAGCTGTCCCCAAATACCGAGAAGTCATCCACGAAGATTTCCAGGAATTTGTCAATCATATCAGAAAAAATTAAATACATGAACCTCTGAAAAGTGGCTGACGCATTACACAATCCGAAAGGCATCCTTTTGTAAGAAAAGGTGCCAAAGGGACAGGTAAAAGTAGTCTTCTCCTGATCTTAAGGATCCACAGGGATTTGGTTATACCCTGAATATCCATCAAGAAAATAGTAATATGCCTTTCCAGCCAGCTTATCTAGAATTTAGTCAATAAAAGAGAGGGGGAAGTGGTCTTTTCTGATTTTGGAGTTAAACTTTCTATAATCAATGCACACTCTCCAGCCAGTGGTTTCTCTGGCTGGCATCAACTCCCCAGAATCAGAGGTAACAACTGTGATGCCTGACTTTTTAGGTACCACCTGGATAGGTGATACCCATTCAGAAATGGGGTAAATCACCCCTGCATCTAACAGTTTTACTATTTCCTTAAGCACCACTTCCTGCATGTGAGGATTTAATTTTCTCTGTATCTCCCTTGAGGGTTTTGCACCCTCATGTAGGTGAATCTTGTACATGTAAACTGAGACATCAATGCCTCTAAGGTCAGCTATTGTCCACCCAATTGCTTTCTTATACCTCAAAAGGACATTCAGCAATTCCTCCTCCTGCTCATTAGTGAGAGAGGAGGAGATAATTACGGAAAGCTTTCTGTCCTGCCCCAAGAAGGCATATTTTAATGTAGCTGGGAGCTGCTTTAACTACAGCTCATGGGGACATTCAATTGAAGGCAACAGAGGTGCCTTCGTGGCCTGAGGAAGGGGCAGTAATAAGTGTTGCACTAGGCTCACAGAAGACTCCGTGTTTGTGTTATCTTCTGTCATGGGAATTTGGGCCTCCCTCTCAAACAGACTCTAAACACTTTCCAGGCTTTTAGTCAGATTATCCCAATCCAGTAGATTGGATAATTCTTCTTCTACCAGTCCATCTAGTACATCGACTGCACAACAGTTCTCAATGTCAATCTGAGGCACTGTAATAGCATGGTACACATTTAAATGGGCCTTCATGTTCCCAAAGGTAACCTCCATTACCCCTGACCTGCATTGTATGCAAGCATCTGTAGTAGCCAAGAATGGTCTGCTAAGGATAACAAGAATTGGGATTTTACTTTTGCAAGGGTCCATGTCTAAAATAAGAAAATCAGCTGAATAATAGAATTTATCAACCCCAACTAAGACATCCTCTACCACACCCACAGGTCTCCTCTAAGACTTGTCAGCCAATTGGAGCACAACTAATATAAGTTTAAGCTCCCCCAAAACTAGCTCCTCATACACTGAATAAGGGAGTAAGTTTACACTAGCCCCTAAATCCAAGAGGGCTTTTCCAATGGTGTGGTTTCCGATTATGCAGGAGATAGTAGGTACCCCTGGGTCTTGTAATTTTTCAGGTGTGGCGATAGATAGAACTGACTCAACATGCTCAACAATAAAAACTCTTTTAGGCAATTGCACCTTAGCTTTCCTCTTTTGTGTGTAGAGGTCCTTTAAAAATTTAGCATAGGCAGGGACTTGCTTTATGACATCAAGCAGGGGCAAGTTAATCCGAACCTGCTTGAAAGTCTCCAACATTTCCTCCATCTGAATATTCCCTTTATCAAGAGGGGATGGGCCAGCTAGAGCTTGAGGAAATGATAGCTGTGATACTGCTGGTGCCACTATTGCATGCCTACTGCCATCATGGTTATTTTTTTCTTTTTCTTTTATCTTTATTTGTTTCGTTATGCTGGGGCTGAGCATCAGCCCCATTATTTTTCCCTAGCTGATCTACAACCGGGGGCAAAGCCTCGGCTCTTTGACACTAACAATCCTTTCATTTTTAGTTTCATTTTCTGTGACCTCCTCCTGTTCCTTGCCCACTAAATTATCAACCACCCTGCCACTCCGAAGGGTAGTTATGGCGTCAACATCCTCATGGGTAAAGGGTGTCTCTCCAAGCAAGAGCTGCCCTTTTGAATTAGCTAGGGGCTGATTAGGCAATTTTTCTTCCTCCCTGATGTTCAGAGCATTACAAATCTATCCCATTTGGTCCTTAATCTTCTTGATACTCTGTGCATGAGAATTGATAATCTACACTAAGTTTCTCAAATTCTGCATTGAAGCCAGCATCTGCTCTTCAAATGAAGAGGATTTGGGCTGTTGAGGGGGCTGGACCAATTGGTTAGATTGTGGGGCAAGTAACAGGAAGTTTTACCTTGGTGAGTAACCTTAGCTAACCTGGTGCTGGGGTCTGTAGGGAGCTACCATCTGCTATTGCTGGGGTTGAGAATATGAGTCTTGTCTCCACCTCAGATTTGGGTGGTTCTTCCAAGAATTCCCAGCAGGCTGTTGCCCAAAGGTTTGAACAGCATTGACATACTCCATAACAAAATCTAAAAATTGGTTGGTAGATGGATAGTCATGAATAGAATGTGTTGGGGATTGGCATATCAGACATGCCTCCTCTACTTGTGCAACACTTTTGAGGCTACATTCATCAATTTGTCAAACTTCACTCCAGATCAGGTTGTCCACCTTCCTCTCCAGATCACCTTACACCTTCACTTCATATATTCTACCTCTAGGGGGCCATCTTTCACCATCTTAGCTAGAATCTGACTGTCATTGCGTGACAGAGACTCCTGCTACATAAAATTTTCTCTTATTATGTCAAACAGCTCCCAAGCTTCCTCAGCTGTCTTGTGGAGATAGTTACTACAACAAGAAGCATCCACCATATCCCTACTCTTGGCATTAATTTCTTGATAAAATACTTGAATAAGCTGCCACATTGGGATTTGGTAGTGGGGGCATTGTTTTAACATCTCCTGGAATCTTTTCCAAGCTTCAGAAAAATTCTCAGTTGAGGAGTGAGTGAATGACAAAATATTTGTCCTCATCTGGGTTGTTTTATTCATAGGAAAAAACTTTGCCAGGAATTTGGTTTAAGGTCACTCCATGACTGTATGTTGCTGACTGGGAGCTTTGATAGTCTTGTGCTGGCTTTGTCCTTTAATGAAAAAGGAAAAAACCTCAGCTTAGTGGCCTCAGGCCCCAAGCCAATAATATTGAAGGTGGTGCAAAGTGCTAAAAATTGGTCGATATGCTTGTCGATCTTCTTTATTCAGCCCATGAAATGAAGGCAACATATTGATGATGGAGGATTTAATTTCATAGTTCCCCTCTACAGAGGAAAACTGAATGCAAAAGGGAGAGGTGTACTCTCCAGGTGCATTGTATTCTTCTAATGTCCTCGGCCTCTCAGCCATGATAGTTGGTTCAGTCTCAATAGCAAGGCTTTGCGTAGTGTGTCTAGGTCTAAGGATCCTTTCCACCTCAGGATTTGGGAGTTCCAAGTCAGGGTTTAAAATACCTTCTATCGAGCATACACTCACCAAGAGTAATGATTACTTACAAGCACATAGAAAGAATTTCAAATAAAAAAATAATTACACAGATTTATACTAAACAAAATAATAAGGGATTCAATATAAATGGCATGAGATTTATGGGAAAGAAAGTGCAAACAGAGCTAGCTATACTCCACTTGCAGCTCTAGCTTTTCCCTTCTTTTACTGTCCATTTCTGTAATATTCCATAAAGAATCAGTAGTACAACTAAGGTCTACAAAGAATTTGCTAGTCTAAGTTATAGTAGTACAACTAAGGTCTACTAAAAAGATCAAGATCCCAGGCAACGACGCCAAAAACTTGTTGGCCTATTTTCTGAGAGTTTTGCTGTTATTTTAGTCTGTCTCTACAGTGGTCCTTGCTGAGACGCTATTAATAGCCTCAATAAGATATAAACTTCCAGTTTAACCCATGCCATTTTGGGCGCTCTTAGGGCTATACTCTGTCCACTATAATGGTCACAGGGTATCCGATAGAGTCTGTCAAATCTCATTAGTTAAACAAAAAATTTGGTAGTCTAATCTAGAAGAGTAGACTGATCATTTTCCCAGCCACTGGACCAACTCTAGCCATGAATACTATTACAGCACTATGTAATACCAGTGCTACAAGCTCCCCAGACATGCGCATAGATCTGGCTAACATCTATAGGTATTTCAACCCATAAGATCCTAAGTGCTTTATCAAGCCTCGCAGTACTTAATGCCCACAAAAAGGACCATGCAATAGGTTGAATAAGGCTTTAGATTCAGCTGATCATTGCTACAAAAGGCTTGCAATGACTCAGCCTCAAACTGCAATTACTATAAAGAGACTAGATCTAACATCTGATATCGATTAGGTATGACAGAGGGAAGCCAGTTACTATACAAACCTCCTCATAAGGCTCTAGAAGCTCATGTGCAGGGGAAGAGAATCCTCCTCAAACATGTGACTAGACACAACCTTAGGGATATACTCTGTCCACTACAATGGTCACAGGGTATTCCATTGGTCTGTCCATACCTCAGAGGTCTGAGAAAGAACATGTAAACTGCTGCAACCACCATGGTCCGTAGGCCTCCGAGCTCCCCAGATCTCACTACAGATCCAGCATTGCTTTACATGTGTCTATCAAATCAAGAGAAATCAAATGGTAAATAATAGATCTAATAGAAACTGAATGGGCTAGTCCCAAATACATGGATCCTATAGACATCTAAAGAAACCATAAGATCTATAGATTTGATTAAATATTAAAATAATAGTTCATTGATAACAGTAAAACTTATAATGAACTGTCTCCTGGCTGCAGCCTATACACAACTTCTCATCCATGATCCCAATGTATACAAAATCTATTACAAGACCAAAACAAAACTAAACCTAGCTACTTACAAAGGGATTGGCCAACAAGTGCTGAGCTAAGAGAGAAGAAAAATAGGAAAAAGAGGTGATCAAACCCTTATCCTAGCCTGCTGGAGCTCTCAGCCGATAGAAGATGAAGGAAACATGAAAATAATTAACTCTAAGTACAGCTTATATACTCTGTCCAAACGGCCTTGGCTCTAAAGAGATTAACCTTAATTTTTCCAGCAGACATGGCACTGTATCAACCCTTGGATGCCTGGAGATATACTCCTTAAAATTTATGCCTCGGGAAGTGTGCTCTAGCCTTCGAAATTTCCAAAAAGTCTTTAGTTAAAACAGAGAAGTGGAGAGCTTTTAGCTCATTCACATAGCTGCTTTGCCTTCGCGAAGTTGCCTTTGGCTGGTGGGAAGTGCTTGCTCGCGTAGTGAATCTTCAGTTCGTCGTGTAGTTCCTTTGCGTTGCAATGCTGTCGCGGAGATTATCTGGAGTGCCTAGACTTCTCGTGCAATAGAGCTTCAGAAGTTCTTTCTCTCGTTAAGTACTCACGCAGTTATGTTCTTGCACTCGCGTAGTCAATGGTAAGGCTTCAGAGTGCAAGATCTTTGCGAAGAGAATTCTGGGCGTCTCTCTCATCCAGGGCTACGTGAGAACAACGCGAGGTGACATTCTGTTCAGTGTATATATGGACTCGTTGGGTTCTTCGCACGGTTGCTTTGAGGCTTGATATCTGTGAGAGCTTCGCGAGGGCAAATTCTGAGAGTTTTAACCTGTGATATCTTCGCGAGGTCATTTTAGCTGTCTTCTTGATTGCACGGCGTATCTGTGCGAGGGCCTCTTCCATTGCATCTTTAGCTTTGTGAGGAAGCTCCTCAACTCTGCGAGGTCTATCTTTTGTTACTCTAGTGCATTGCACTTGCTGCTATCACAGTCTCCTCCTTTCTCAGCTAACTTCATTCATCTGCTAGACTTTGGTCAATGATGATTAGCAACAATGAGTCACCATGATGAGCACTACCATGGTGTTCCATCAGGCTTTGTCTCAGCTATCATGTTTGAGTGCATTCTCTCTCTTTTTGGCTAAAAACCAAGGAGTTTGTATTAAGCTACATATTTTATTGCTAACTATAAAACACACTTAACAAATGGTTATTAGTTTGCTTCAAGGTCCAGCAAAGGATAAGTTAAGAGGTGAAAAGTGGTACTTTTCAGTGAATAACACACCCCCAAACCTAATCTTTGCTAGTCCCTGAGCAAAGAAAAAATTAAAACAACTACTCTAAGAATTGAAATGCCACTTTCGTAGGGAGCACGGATACATTTAGCATATATACCAAGCCTTTTAAACCCCTAGGTGATCCCTAGTGGAGAAGTGAAGTCTCCTGAGGATTTTCAGTGAAGATACCCACAAACTTCTCAATAAAACAGTTAACAAAGGTGTAACATTATCAAGTCAGCTGTCAAGAAACAGAGCATCAGTTCACCTTTGATTTAATAAAAATATGAGAAATTTACACATGAAAAGCACAGATATTTAATCATCACAACCTCTACTTGAGTGCACAATATTTCTAATTAACTCACAACAAGGGGGACAACACATGTATACCAGTACTGAGCTCATCATTAATTCAAAAATCAGGTTATAGGTCATGCCTGATACATTCAACATCAGACCCAATGCTCACCAGGGCATACTCTCACAAGGGACCTTGAGGGCTTCATTTTCTCTCAAGCTCAAGAGCAGTTACAGCCCCCAAATGGGTCTGTAAGCATGAGCATAGGCAAAGCACCTAAGTCCTGACATCATTAGCATATCCTCACCATAGATTGAACAACTCCTTGTCTATTCATGACAGCTCATTTAACGTTGGATCACAAGGTCTTTAGCTGGGTTATAAAGTGGCTTATGAAGTGGGTTAAAAAGAATGTAAGGTTGAAGAGGGATTCAAAGTTGAGAAATCAGTAAGTGCAGGAGGTGATTCATGACTTCACCCATTTTTAGCTCAGTATCTTTTCATTTTCTTTCAAATTTTTTAGACTTGAAGTGGCCATCTTCTCCTCTTCATTTTGATTTTTCCAATGAACTGTTCCTCTTGACTCCTCTCACTCCTCTTCATTATTATTTTTCTTTCTTTTTTACATATTTCTTTCTATTTTTGTTTTCATTTTTGTGTTTGTGACTTGCAACCTCTTTCCTCAGCTGCTACACTATTCAACTTTAGGTATCTCTTCTCCATTCACCCAATGTTGACCCTTTGTTATCCATCTTCAGCTGCTTCTCCTTTACCTTCTGAATTCTCAGAGTGAGGGTAGGTTTGAGTTAGGTCCATAGGTTCAGGTGCAATTACTCAGGTGTATTTTAAAGAAAATTAGAAATTAAGGCTCAACAGGTGTGTGCACATGGGCAGTTGATTAGGATTTAGTCTATTTAAGCTCAAACTGTCCAAGAGATGGCCTTGATCCTTTCCTAGGTTTCATGAGTGTTGTCAGCTGTTTCAACTTGGAGGTGCCTAACTTCTAGTGAGAGCATTGCCTCAGCCAGTCTTTAGAGCTAGAAGAATTGCCTCAGTCACTCCTCAAAGGAAGGAAATTTTTTTTTCTTTTTTTTGGTAGGCCCAACTCTCATGCTTATGGTCTTCCATTGAACTTATAAGTATGTCCTTACCTTTCTCTCCCTTTAATGATTCACTCAGTACTGATACAAGTGATTTTACTTGGTGTTCACATCATGGAAATGCTAAAATTTTAAAGCTTGTAATACCTAAAGGACTGTAAAATTTTAAATTTCTCATTTTTCTAATGATTTTTAGGTGAACATGGTTCTGTTTTTGTCTTACTTGAATTTGTTGCACTTAGGTTAACTATTTCATTAGCAGAACCTGCCACACCCCCAAACCTATGAGGAGCAGTATCCTCACTGATTCAAAGGACAATGGTTCTGCAGGGAATACGGATTGTCGGGAAAAATGAATAAACAAAAATGAAGTACCAAAAACTACAATAGAGAAAAGCAAAACACATAACAAATAATAAAAAAGAATAAACACACATAAAAAAAAGTGACAAATTGTCTGGAAAAGACATTTTATTATAGATACAAAAGCAATTAGATTATAAAAAAATATAAAAAATTATAAACCTAAGAACAATCTAAGCAGAAAATCCTGTCAAATAAAATGTTTCTTCCTCCTGGCTCAGGGATATCCTCAACTTGCTGTGTGGAAGAGGAACTGTAAGCCAGGAGGAGGGAGAGGATGAGGGTCATGGAGATGGGTGTTGAGCAGGTGGTGGGGGGTTTGAAGAAGATGGGGGAATAGATGCAGGTGGTGCGATTTTTTGCTTCTTATTTTTCTTCTCCTCTTTGGCCAGGATTCTCTGGACCTCTTCGTACTCATCCCAAATAAATTATAGTGGGTCCGACTCCTTAGGCGGTTGGGGATCCAATCACATTGGACAGAATTTATTTGGGAACTCAGTGGGTTTGTCGTTCGCCATGGTTATGAGTAAGGAGAGACTACTAAGGTTAGAGGAGAATGGGTGAGATTATAACGAAATGTCCCTATATTTAAAGTACTTGGACGGTGGAATACGGATGGGCACATTAACTTTCGTCTCTTTCCAAGTGTGACAATAAATTGTGATTGTTCTGAGAACGATAAATCACACAACCTATTTGGGGAACAAGAGCCCACAATAAATGGTGGTCTAATTTTGGCATTGGAAATTAAAGAATTCCCGCGTTTCACGCAGTTTTCCTAAGTGCTCGCGCAATACAGATGTACCTCCGTGAGAAGGATAATCACGCAGAAGCAAATAGCTCCGCGAGTACAAAATCAAGAACATTGTGTGCCTTGCGAAGTTACTTCACGGATTAAACATTGGATTGAGCACACGAAGTCATTTTTCATTTCTCGCGCAGCTTAGCTGGGGATCCCTGCGAAGAACATCCATTTGGATTTCAGAGGTCTCGCGCAATAGAATGTTATGAAATCTACAATTCGCGCCCTTATGACTCCGAGAAAGTGGTGAAATGGTCCGTGACAATGAAAATTAGGCCATTTAACCCCGCGAGAAACCAATAGTCAACCTCTTTACACCATTTGTGCTTAGGCTTGTGCTTGCACAATGTCATGCACCCATTCAATGGCCATCAGCATCTACCCTTCACACGTATCCCTTTTTCAAATGATAATAACCTCCCTAATACCAGCACATGCATAGCAAAATTTCTAAATGATAAAACACCTTGATGAACACAGATTCTAAATAGTTGTAGTTTAGTACTTTGCTCACACTTTAGCAAGAAGTATTCATCTCCCATGTTACTGACAAAAAAGAACAATACTGAGAATAAAACCTATAAAGCAATTAAAAATAAACAAGCACACAAAACAGAACACAACAAACACAGAAAACAGATATGACACATAATACAAAGCTGTGGATCACTGAACTATGGGAGATTCATGAAAGTGAATGGTCTGAGGAAGCTCCACTAGTTGTTCTGCACAAATCTTAAGCCTCTAACCATTTACTTTCATGCTCTGCCCTGACTTTGGATTCAAGTTCTCCATAGCACCAGATGGGAGAGGCTTTGATGACAGTGTAAGGTCCATCCCATCTAGATTTCAACTCCCCTGAAAAGAATTTAAGTATTGAGTTAAAAAGCCAAACCTTGGTGCCAGCAATGAAGTCCTTCCTTAACAGCTTCTTGTCAAAGAATGCTTTTGATATCTCTTTGTATATTCTGGCATTTGCATAGGCTTCTAGCCCCATTTCATCAAGTTCTGTCATTTGTAACTTCCTATGAGAACCAGCAGAAGTTAGATTCAAGTTCATTGCTTTGATAGCCCAATAGGCTCTGTGTTTTAACTCTACAGGTAGGTGGCAGCCCTTGCCATACACCAGCCTAAATGGGGACATGCCAATAGGAGTCTTATAGGCTTGTCGATCTTCTTTACTCAGCCCATGAAACAAAGGCAGCATACTGATGGTGGAGCATTTAATTTCATAGTTCCCCTCAACAGAGGAAAACTGAATGTAAAAGGGTCTAAGTACTCTCCAGGTGCATTGTATTCTTTTAATGTCCTCTGCCTCTCAGCCATGATAGCTAGTTCAGTCTCAATAGCAAGGCTTTGCATGGTGTGTCTAGGTCTAAGGATTCTTTTTCCACCTTCGAATTTGGGAGTTCCAAGTCAGGGTTTAAAAACCTACTGAGCATACACTCACCAACAGTAATGAAAATGCTTACAAGCACACAGAAAGAATTTCAAACAAAAAAAATAATAACTACACAGATTTTATACTAAACAAAATAATAGGGGATTCAACATAAATGGCATGAGATTTATGGGAAAGAAAGTGCAAACAGAGCTAGCTACACTACATTTGCAGCTCTAGCTTTTCCTTTCTTTTGCTGTCCATTTCTGTAAAATTCTATAAAGAATCAGTACTACTTTAATTCTAGATCAAACACAACTATAAAGAATTTGTTAGTCTATGTTATAGTATAACTCAGGTCTACTAAAAAGATCAAGATCCTAGGCAATGACACCAAAAACTTATTGGTTTGTTTTTCGAGTCTTACGGTTATTTTATTAAGAACATGGAAAGAATAAATCAAGAGTGGGAAATTGGAGATGGGTCAGCACAGCAAGTCTGAAATACATACAGTCTTGCAAGATACAGGTCTATTGTTGCAAGTTTTGATAAGTAAGAGTTTGTCACACAGAGAAAATGATCAAGAACCCAAATTGGGCAATAATAGTAGGTCTCCAAATGTGGCTACAAATCTGACAATCCTAAAGGAAGGGAGTTGGGTGTCATAACTACACTAAATTAACACTAAAAAAGGAAAATAAAGTGCAGCCCTATGTTATTCACTGAAAAGTACCACTTTTCATCTCTTAACTTAGCCTTTGTTAGACCTTGAAGCAGCAGACTAATAACCATTTGTTAAGTGTGTTTTGTAGTAAAAGATAGACCTCACAGAGTTGAGGAGCCTCCTCACGAAGCTAAAGATGCAGTGGAAGAGGCCCTCGTGCAGATATGCTGCGCAGTCAGGAGGATAGCTGAAATGACCTCGCAAAGATCTCACAGGTTAAAACTCTCAGAATTTGCCCTCGCAAAGCTCTCCCAGAGATCAAGCTTCAAAGCAACAGCGTAAAGAACCCAGCGAGTCCATATGTACACTGAACAGAATGTCACCTCGTGTAGTTCTCGTGTAGCCCTAGATGAGAGAGACGCCCAGAATTATCTTCGCACAGATCTCATGTACTCTGAAGCCTTACCATTGACTACACGAGCACAGGGGCATAACTGCGCGAGTACTCAATGAGAAAGAACTTCTGAAGCTCTACTATGTGAGAAGTCTAGGCACTCAGATAATCTCCGCGACAGCATTACAGCGCAAAGGAACTGCACGACAAACTGAAGATTTACTGCACGAGCAAGCACTTCCCACCAGCCAATGGCAACTCCGTAAAGGTAAAATAGCTGTGCGAATGAGCTAAAAGGAGATACCAGCCCCGCGATGCATGGGATCTCCCTTTCTCAGTTTAACTGAAGGACTTTTTAGAATTTTCCAAGGCTAGGGCACACTTTTCGAGGCATGGATTTCAAGGTGCATATCTCCAGGCATTTAAGGGTTGTAACAGTGCCACATTTGCTCGAAAAATTTAGGGTTAATCTCTTTAGAGCTAAGGCCATTTTGACAGAGTATATAAGCTGTACTTAGTGTTTTTTATTTTCATCTTTCTTTCATCCTCTGTCGGCTAAGAGCTCTAGCAGGCTAGGGTTAGGGTTTGATCACCTCTTTTTCCTATTTTTCTCTTTTTCTTAGCTCAGCACTTGCTGGCTAATCCCCCTGTAAGCAGTTTAGGTTTAGTTTTATTTCAGTCTTGTAATAGATTTTGTATATATTGGGATCGTGGATGAGTAGTTGTATATAGGCTATAGCCAGGAGACAGTTTATTGTAAGTTTTACTGTTATCAATGAACTGCTATTTTAATGCTTAATCAAATCTATAGATCTTATGGTTTCTTTAGATGTCTATAGGATCCATATATTTGGGACTAGCCCATTATGTTTCTAGTAGATCTATCCTTTACCATCTGATTTCTCTTGGTTTGATAGATACATAGAAAGCAATGTTGGATCTGTAGTGAGATTTGGGGAGCTCGGAGGCCTGCGGACCATAGTGGTTGCAGCAGTTTACATGTTCTTTCTCAGACCTTTGAGGTATGGACATGCCAATTGGATAGCCCTATGGTTGTGTCCTATGGTTGTGTTCAGTCACATGTTTGAAGAGGATTCTTTTCCCCTGCACATGAGCTTCTAGAGCCTTGTGAGAAGGTTTGTACAGTAACTAGCTCCCCTCTGACTTACCTAATCAACATCAGATGCTAGATCTCGTCTCTTTATAGGAATTGCATTTGAGACTGAGTGATTGCAGACCTTTTGTATCAATGACCAGCTAAATCTAAAGCCTTATTCAACCTATTGCATGGTTCTTTTTGTGGGCATCAAGTATCGCTGGGCTTGACAAAGCACTTAGGATCTTATGGGTTGGAATACCTATAAATGTCAGCCAGATCTGTGTGCAAGTCTAGGGAACTTGTAGCACTGGCATTACATAGTGCTACAATAGTATTCATGGCTAGAGCTGGTCCAATGGCTGGAGGAAATAATCACTCCACTCTTCTGGATTAGAGTAGCAAATTTCTGGTTTAACTAATTGAATTTGATAGACTCTACCGGATACCCTGTGACCATTATAGTGGACAGAGTATAGTTGTAAGAGCGCCCTAAATGGCATGGGTTAAATTGGGAGCTTATACCTTGTTGAGGCTATTAATAGTGTCTCAGCAAGGACCACTGCAAAGACAAACTAAATCTGAGTTATATTATTGCATCATTAACTCTAGCTCAACCTGCTTACTTCTCACTAATTTTTTTATTTTATTTTGACACACTCCATCACCATCTTCTATTTAACCATTTCTTTAGGATAGGGCTGTACTTTATTTCCCTTCTTTAGTATTAATTTAGTATAGCCGTGACACTCAACTCTCTTCCTTTTAGGATTGTCAGATCTGTAGCCAGATCTGGAGGCCTACTATTATAGCCCATTTTGGGTTCTTGATCATTTTTTCTGTGGGACAAACTGTTACTTATCAAAACTTACAATAGACCCTGTATCTTGCAGGACTGTGTGTATTTCAGACTTGCTGTGCTGACCCATCTCCAATTCTCCACTCTTGATTTATTCTCTCCACTATTCTTAATAAAATAGCAACAAGAGTCTCGAAACACGACCAACATATTTTTTTTGCACCGCTGTCGGGGAATCTTGATCTCTTTAGTAGACATGAATTATACTATACCTTAGACTAACAAATTCTTTGTAGATGTGTTTAATCTAGAATTAAAGTACTACTGATTCTTTGTGAAATTTTGCAGAAATGGACAGCAGAAGGGAAAAGCTAGAGCTGTAAGTGGAGTGTAGCTAGCTCTATTTGCACTTTCTTTCCCCTAAATCTCATGCCATTTATGTTGAATCCCCTGTTATTTTGTTTAGTGTAAATCTATGTAGTTATTGCTTTTTTTTATTTGAAATTCTTTCTGTGTGCTTGTAAGCATTTTGATTACTATTAGTGAGTGTATGCTTGGTAGAAGGTCCTTAAACCTTGACTTGAAACCCCTAAATCCAGAGGTGGAAAGGATCCTTAGACCTAAACACACCACGTAAATCCTTGCTATTGAGACTGAACTAGCTATCATGGCTGAGAGGCAGAGGACATTAAAAGAATACAATACACCTGGAGAGTACACCTCTCCCTTTTGCATTCAGTTTTCGTCTGTTGAGGGGAATTATAAAATTAAATCCTCCACCATTAGTATGCTGCCTTTATTTCATGGGCTGAGCAAAGAAGATCCCTATAAGCATTTCGATCAGTTTTTAGCACTTTGCACTACCTTCAACATTACTGGCTTGGGGCCTGAGGCCACTAAACTGAGACTTTTTCCTTTTTCATTAAAGGACAAAGCTAGCACATGACTATCAAAGCTCCCAGTCAATAGCATACAGTCATGAAGTGACCTTCAAACTAAATTCCTGGTAAAGTTTTTCCCTATGAACAAAACAAGCCAAATGAGGACAAATATTCTGTCATTCACTCAGTCCTCAACTGAGAATTTTAATGAAACTTAGGAAACATTCCAGGAGATGTTAAAACAATGCTCCTACCACCAAATCCTAATGTGGCAGCTTGTTTAAGTGTTTTATCAAGGAATTAATGCCAAGAGCAGGGATATGATAGATGCTTCCTATGGTGATAGCTACCTCCCCAAGACAGTTGAGGAAGCTTGGGAGCTATTTGACATAATAGGAGAAAATTCTATACAGCAGGAGTCTCTGTCACGTAATGACAGTCAGATTCCAGCTAAGATGGTGAAAGAGGCCACCCCTAGAGGTGGAATATATGAAGTGAAGGTGCAAGGTGATCTAGAAAGGAAGGTGGACAACCTGAGCTTGAAGTTTGATAAATTGATGAATGTAATGTAGCCTCGGATGATTGTACAGGTGGAGGAGGCATGTCTGATATGCCAATCCCCCATATATTCTATTCATGATTGTTCATCTGCCAACTAATTTCTGAAATTTGTTATGAAGCATGCCAATATTGCTCAAACCTTTGGGCAACAATCTGCTGGGTATTCTTGGAGGAACCACCCAAATCTGAGGTAGAGACAAGACTCATATCCTCAACCTCAGTAGCAGCAGATGGTAGCTCCTTACAGACCCCAGCACTAGTTTAATCAAGATTACCCACCAAGGCAATATTTCTTATTACCTGCCCCACAGTCTAACCAGTTGGCTCTGCCTACACAACAGCCCAGGTCCTCTTCATTTGAAGAGTAGATGATGGCTTCAATGTAGAATTTGGGGAGCTTAGTGCAGACTGTCAGTTCTCATGGACAGAGCATCAAAAAGATTGAGGACCAGCTTGGTCAGATCTGTAATGCTTTGAACAGGAGGGAGGAAGGAAAATTGCCTAGTCAGTCCCTGATAAACCCAAAAGGTCAGTTTATAATTGGTGATGCATCCTCTACTCAGGAGGAAGCTAGTGCCCAATGAGCTAAATATTGGTAATAATTGTATCATATGTATAAAAATTTTGTGTTGAATTATGTTCTTTAGAATTCTGTCATTTGAGTTTTTAGTGTGTTGTTGAATTGTTTGTTTTACGTTGTTTGTGTTTGAATTATTGTGAGAGAATACATGTGCCTATGTTTCATCTGAATTTGAACTATGCTTGTTGAAGAATGGTTAAGGTGCCCTTATCAAAATTTGCATGAAGATTGAGCTGAAAAACTATTTTAGGATTCTACAATGTTGATGAACTGCTGATTGCAAATGAGCATATATTTTAAATGAGTGAAATAAAGTACCTGTCTGTACCTTGGTGTTCATGCACAGTGGTTGGGTGCATAATAACATGGATGCACCAACTAATGTGCTGCACTGGGCTAATAGCATAAAAGATATACAAGAATGCTAGCTCGCTGAGTTGAGGTGCTTAAATATACTGCGCGAGCCATCCTTTGGCTTCCTCGCGCGCTAGAACAACAGAGCATTGGCTAAAAATGTGCCTCGCGGAGCTACCTTTTACTCCGCGAGCCCAATCTGTGCGTGAAGTGTGTGTTGTGTTGTTCTGCACGAGCTCCACGCGCGGTCCAGTTCTGAAGTAAAATAAGGTCTCACGCACCTAAGTCACTCTTACCAACTTTGCGAAATGCACTGGGTGTCAGATGTTTTGCTGCGTGACAGAACGTCTCGCAAACTCCTAAGCCAACTGCGCAAAAATCCTACTCCGCGAGCACCTATTGCCAACTACGCGATTCGCGGGATTTGCTCTATCTACTCAGTGAGCACTTAGGAAAAATGTGCGCAATGTGGGATTGCCCTATTTCCCAAGGCCAAAAAAATTAGACCACCATTTATTGTGAGCTCTCTTTTCCCATAATAGGTTATGCGATTTATCATTCCTAGAACAATCATAATTTATTGCCACGCTCGGAAATAGACGAAATTTAATATGCCCATCCGTATTCCACCGGCCAAGTACTTTAAATACAGGGACAGTTCGTCTTCGTCTCATCCATTCTCCTCTAACCTTAGTAATCCCTCCTTACTCACTACCATGGCGGACGACAAACCCACCAAATTCTAAACAAATTCTATCCAATGTGGTTGAACCCCCTACCGCCTAAAGAGCCGAACCCACTACAATTTCTTTGGTATGAGTATGAAGAGGTCCAGAGAATCCTGGCCAAAGAGGAGAAGAAAAAGAAGCAAAAAACTGCACCACCTGCATTTGTCCCCCCATCTTCTTCAGACCCCCCACCACTTGCTCCACATCCATCTCCCTGATCATCGTCTTCCCCCTCCTCCCGGCTTGCATTTCCTCTCCCACAGCAGGTTGAGGATCCTTGCGCCAGGAGGAAGAACCATTTTGTTCGACAGGATGTTTTGCTTAGATTATTCTTAGGTTTATAATTTTCTATCTTTTTGTAATCTGTTTGCTTTTGTATCTATAATAAAATGTCATTTCCTGACAATCTGTCACTTTTTATTTTTATGTTTGTTTGATTCTTTTTTTTATTTTATGTGTTTTGCTATTCTCTCTTGTAGTTTTTGGTATTTCATTTTTGTTTGATCACTGCTGCACAACCATTATCCTTTGAATCAGTGAGGATACTGATCGTCATAGGTTTGGGGGTGTGGCAGGTTCTGCCAATGAAATAGTTAACCTAAGTACAACAGATTCAAGTGAGTAAAACAGAAATAGAACAATGTTCACTTAAGAATGATTAGAAAAATAAGATATTTAAAATTTTGCAGACCTTTAGGCATTACAAGCTTTTAAATTTTAACTTTTCCATGATGTAAACACCAAGTAAACTCACTTGTATCAGTACTGAGTGAATCATTAAAGAGAGAAAAAGGTAAGGACATACTTAAAAATTCAATGGAAGACCATAACCAGTGAGAGTTGGGCCTATAATTTATTTTATTTTTTTTCCTTCCTTTGAGGAGTGACTGAGGCAATTCTTCTAGCTCTAAGGACTGGCTGAGGCAATGCCCTCACTAGAAGTTAGACACCTCCGTTAAGACAACTGACAGCACTCATGAAACCTAGGAAACGATCAAGGCCTTCTCTTGGACAGTTTGAGCTTAAACAGACCAAATCCTAATCAACTGCCCTTGTGCACACACCTGTTGAGCCTTAATTTCCAATATTCTTCAAAATACACCTGAGTAATTATACCTAAACCTATGGATCTGACTCAAACCTACCCTTACTCTGAGAATTCAGAAGGTAAAGGAGGAGCTGAAGATGGACAAGATATGGTCAACATTGGGTGAATGGAGAAGAGATACCTAAAGTTGAGCAGTGTAGCAGCTGAGGAAAGAGGTGGCAACTCACAAACACAAAAATAAAAATAAAAACAGAAAGAAAAATGCAAGAAAAGAAAGAAAAACAATAATAAAGGGGAGTGAGAGAGGGTTAAGAAGAAAAGTTCATTGGAAAAATCAAAATGAAGAGGAGCTAGCCACTTCAAGTCTGTAAAATTTGAAAGAAAATAAAAAGGTACTGAACTAAAAAGAGGTGAAGTTATGAATCACCTCCTTCACTTACTGATTTTTCAATTTTGAATCCCTTTTCAACCTTTCATTCTTTGTAACCCACTTCATAAGCCACATCACAATCGAGCTAAAGACCTTATGATCCAAAGTTAAATGAGTTGTCATATAGAGACAAGGAGTTATCCAATCTATGGTGGGGACCTGTAATGATGCCAGGACTTAGGTGCTTTGCCTATGCTCATACTTACATACCCATTTGGGGGCTGTAACTGCTCTTGAGCTTGAGAGAAAATGAAACCCTCAAGGCCCCTTGTGAGAGTATGCCCTGGTTAGATTGAGTCTGATGTTGAATGTATTAGGCATGGCCTACAACCTGATTTTGAATTAATGATGAGCTCAGTGCTGATATACATGTGTTGTCCCCCTTGTTGTGAGCTAATTGAATCAAAGGTGAACTGATGCTCTATTTCTTGACAGCTGACTTGATAATGTTGCACATTTGTTAATTGTTTCATTGAGAAGTTTGTGGGTATCTTCACTGAAAACCCTCAGAAGACTTCACTCCTCTACTAGGGATCACCTAGGGGTTTAAAAGGCTTGGTATAAATGCTAAATGTATCTGTGCTCCCTACGAAAGTGGCATTTCAATTCTTAGAGTAGTTATTTTAATTTTTTCTTTGCTCAGGGACTAGCAAAGATTAGGTTTGGGGGTGTGTTATTCACTAAAAAGTACCACTTTTCATCTCTTAACTTAGCCTTTGTTAGACCTTGAAGCATAGTAATAACCATTTGTTAAGTGTGTTTTGTAGTTAGCAATAAAATGTGCAGCTTAATACAAACTCCTTGCTTTTTGGCCCAAAAGAGAGAGAATGTACTCAAAGATGACAGCTGAGACAGCGTGATGGAACACCTTGGTAGTGCTCACCATGGTGACTCATTGTTGCTGATCATCATTGACCAAAGTCTAGCAGATGAATGAAGTTAGCTGAGAAAGAAGGAGACTGTGACAGCAGCAAGTGCAATGCACAAGAGCAGTAAAAGATAGACCTCACAGAGTTGAGGAGCTCCTCGCAAAGCTAAAGATGTAGTGGAAGAGGCTCTCGTGCAAATACGCCACGCAGTCAGGAGGATAGCTGAAATGACCTTGCGAAGATCTTGCAGGTTAAAAGTCAGAATTTTCTCTCGCGAAGCTCTCGCAGAGATCAAGCTTCAATGCAACCGCTCGAAGAACCCAGCGAGTCCATATGTACAATGAACAAAATGTCACCTCACGTAGTTCTCACGTAACCCTGGATGAGAGAGACGCCAAGAATTTTCTTTATGCAGATCTCACGCACTCTGAAGCCTTACCATTGACTACACGAGCACAGGAGCATAACTGCGCGAGTACTCAGCGAGAAAGAGCTTCTGAAGCTCTACTGCGCGAGAAGTCTAGCACTCTAGATAATCTCCGCGACAACATTGTAGCACAAAGGAATTGCGTGACGAACTAAAAATTTACTGCGTGAGCAAGCACTTCCCACTAGCCAAAGGCAACTTCGCGAAGGAAAAGCAGCTGCGCGAATGAGCTAAAAGTAGTTACCAGCCCTGTGAACCACGGGCTCTCCACTTCTCAGTTTTAACTGAAGGACTATGGAAAATTTTCAAGGCTAGGAAACAGTTCTCGAGGCATGAATTTTGAGGTGCATATCTCTAGGCATTCAAGGGTTATAATAATGCCACATCTGTTAGAAAAATTAGAGTTAATCTCTTTAGAGCTAAGGCTATTTTGACAGAGTATATAAGTTGTACTTAGAGTTTATTATTTTTATCTTTCCTTCATCCTTTGTCAGCTGAGAGCTCTAGCAGGCTAGAGTTAGGGTTTGATCACCTCTTTTTCCTATTTTTCTTCTCTCTTAGCTCAACACTTGCTGGCTAATCCCCCTGTAAGTAGCTAGGTTTAGTTTTGTTTTAGTCTTGTAATAGATTTTATATACATTGGGATCGTGGATGAGCAATTGTGTATAGGCTGCAGCCAGGAGACAGTTTATTGTAAGTTTTGCTATTATCAATGAACTGCTATTTTAATGCTTAATCAAATCTATAGATCTTATGATTTCTTTAGATGTCTATAGGATCCATGTATTTGGGACTGGCTCATTAAGTTTCTAGTAGATCTATTATTTATCATCTGATTTCCCTTGATTTGATAGACACATGAAAGCAATACTGGATCTGTAGTGAGATCTGGGGAGCTCAGGGGCCTGCAGACCATGGTGGTTACAGTAGTTTATATATTCTTTCTCAGACCTCTGAGGTATGGACAGACCAATGGGATATCCTGTGACCATTGTAGTGAATAAAGTAAAGCCCTAAGGTTATATCCAGTCACATGTTTGAGGAGGATTCTTTTCCCCTGCACATGAGCTTCTAGAGCCTTGTGAGGAGGTTTGTATAGTAACTGGCTCCCCTCTATCTTACCTAATCGATATCAGATGTTAGATCTGGTCTCTTTGTAGTAATTGCAATTTGAGATTGAGTCATTACAGGTTTTTTGTAGCAATAACTAGTTGAATATAAAGCCTTATTCAACCTGTTGCATGGTCCTTTTTGTTGGCATCAAGTACCACTGGGCTTGACAAAGCACTTAGGATCTTATGGGTTGGAAAACCTATAGATGTCAGCCAGATCTATACGCAGGTCTGGAGAGCTTGTAGCACTGACATTACATAGTGCTGTTGTAGTATTCATGGGTAGAGCTGGTCTAATGGCTGGGGAAAATTATCAGTCCACTCTTTTGGATTAGACTAGCGAATTTCTGGTTTAACTAATGAGATTTGACAGACTCTACCGGATATCTTGTGACCATTATAGAGGACAGAGTATAGCCCTAAGACCGCCGCAAATGGCATGGGTTAAATTGGGAAGTTATACCTTGGTGAGGCTATTAATAGCGTCTCAACAAGGACCACTATAGAGACAGACTAAATCTGAGTTATATTATTGCCCAACCTGCAGACTTCTCACCAATTCTTGTATTTTATTTTGACACACTCCATCACTATTTTCTGTTTAACCATTTCTTTAGGATAGGGCTACACTTTATTTCCCTTGTTTAGTGTTAATTTAGTGTAGTCGTGACACTCAACTCCCTTCCTTTAGGATTGTCAGATCTGTGCTCATATCTGGAGGCCTACTATTATAGCCCATTTTGGGTTCTTGATCATTTTCTCTATGGGATAAACTCTTATCAAAAGTTACTACAATAAACCCTGTATCTTATAGGACTATGTGTATTTCAGACTTACTGTGCTGACCCATCTCCAATTCTCTACTCTTAATTTATTCTCTCCATTGTTCTTAATAAAATAGCAGCAAGAGTCTCGAAACACAATCAACACCTTATCCTAAAGAAATGGTTAAACAGAAGATGGTGATGGAGTGTCAAAATAAAATATAAAAATTGGTAAGAAGTAAGCAGGTTGAGCTAGAGTTAATGATGTAATAATGTAACTCAGATTTAGTCTGTCTCTGCAGTGGTCCTTGCTGAGATGCTATTAATAGCCTCAATAAGGTATAAGCTCCCAGTTTAACCCATGCCATTTGGGGCGCTCTTAGGGCTATACTTTGTCCACTATAATGGTCACAGGGTATCTGATAGTGTCTGTCAAATCTCATTAGTTAAACCAGAAATTCGCTAGTCTAATCCAGAAGAGTGGGCTGATCATTTCCCCAGCCACTGGACCAGCTCTAGCCATGAATACTATTGCAGCACTATGTAATGTTAGTGGTACAAGCTCCCCAATTTTATGTACAAATCTGATTGACATCCATAGGTATTCCAACCCATAAGATCCTAAGTGCTTTGTCAAGCCTAACAGTACCTGATGCCCCCAAAAAGGGCCATGCAACAGATTGAATAAGGCTTTAGATTCATCTAGTCATTGCTATAAAAGGCCTGCAATGACTCAGCCTCAAACTACAATTACTACAAAGAGACCAAATCTAACATCTGATGTCGATTAGGTAAGATAGAGGGGAGCCAGTTACTATACAAACCTCTTCACAAGGCTCTAGAAGCTCATGTCCAGAGAAAGAGAATCCTCTTCCAACATGTGACTGGACACAACCTTAGGGCTATACTCTGTCTACTACAATGGTCACAGGGTATCCCATAATCTAGACCCCAGATTACTCACTCCCCTTTGAACTGATGTGTGATGCATTAGACCTGGCAATAGGTGTTGTCCTAGGACAGAGGAAGGATAAGCTACCTGTAGTGATTTATTATGCAAGCAAAACATTAACAGAGGCCCAGCTTAACTATACCATAACTAAGAAGGAGCTGCTAGCTGTTGTGTTTGCTATAGATAAGTTTAGACCCTACTTGCTTGGGTCTAAAATTATTGTGTTTACTGATCACTCAGCCCTTAAATACCTATTTGCTAAAAAGGATGCTAAACCTAGGCTGATCAGATGGACCCTCCAGCTACAGGAGTTTGATCTTGAGATCAAGGACAAGAAGGGAGTGGAGAATGTGGAAGCTAGCCACCTTTCTAGAATTTTGTTGGATGAATGTGCAACTGCACCAGTTAATGAATTGTTCCCTGATGAGCAGCTGTTGCTACTCAGTCCATTGTGCCATGGTTTACCAACATTATTAACTACTTGGTTGTTGGCAGGACCTCTTCCCATTGGAACAAAATGGGTAAAGACTTATTCTTTTCACAAGTCAAGTTCTTTTTCTATGAGGACCCCTGCCTATACAAGTACTGTGCAGACCACATCATAAGAAAATGTGTCCCTGATAGTGACATGCCTAGTATTCTGAGCATGTGCCATTAAAATGTCTGTGACACTTCAGTGGGAGAAAAACTGTAGCTAAGGTATTACAGTGTGGCTTCTATTGGCCTTCCTTGTTTAAGGATGCATATATGCCCACTGTAAAGCCTGTGCCAGATGTTAGAAAATGGGTGGCTTGTCAAGAAAAAATTTAATGCCATTGGACTCCATTCTTGTTATAGAATTGTTTGATATATGGAAAATTGATTTTATGGGCCCCTTTCCTCCCTCAAATGGTTATAGTTTTATCCTTGTGGCAGTGGACTATGTGTCCAAGTGGGTTGAAGCCATTGCTACAAGGACTAATGACCACAAGGCTGTCTTGAAATTCATCAAAGAAAATATCTTCTCAAGATTTAGCACCTCTAGAGCCATCATCAGTGATGGGGGTAGCCACTTCTCTAATAAAAATTTTGGGAGCTTGCTCAAGAAATATTCTGTTACTCACAGGATTACAACTCACTACCACCCCCAGACTAGTGGGCAAATTAAAATCTCAAATAGGGAGATTAACCACATCCTAGAGAAGACAGTTAGGGCAAATAGGAAAGACTAGGCCATGAAGCTGAATGATGCACTGTGGGCTTATAGGACTGCCTATAAGACCCCAATTGGCATGTCCCCTTTCAGACTAGTTTATGGCAAAGCTTGTCACCTGCCAGTGGAGTTGGAACATAGAGCCTATTTGGCTGTTAAAACATTGAATTTGGATCTAACACCTGCTGGTATGCACAGGAAGTAGCAGTTGTCAGAGCTTGAGGAGTTGAGATTGGATGCATATGCCAACTCAAGGATTTACAAGAAAAAATCTAAAGCTTTTTTTGATAAGGGATTGATGAGGAAAGATTTAAAAATTGGTGCCAAGGTTTGGTTATTTAACTCTAAGTTAAAAAATTTTCCAGGGAAGCTAAAATCTAGGTGGGATGGACCTTATACTGTCATCCATGCCTCCCCATTTGGTGCTGTGGACATCTTGGATCCCATTTCTGGGAAGAGCATGAAAGTGAATGGTCAAAGGCTAAAGATTTGTGTAGAAAACCTTGTGGAGCCTCCTCAGACCATCCACCTTCATGAACTTCCCACTGCTTAGTGATCCACAGCTCTGTAAACTGTGTATCATACTTGTTGAATTTTTGTTGCAGTCTTTTAAAAGTCTGTCATGTGTTGTATTTGTTTTATTGTTGATGTGCTGAAATATTCTGTTTGATCATGTTAGTGTATAAAACATCTGAATCTAATCTAATGAGTATGTTTCCTGCTGTGATTGAAATGTGCTAGGACCCGCTGTCATTTAAATGTGCATGAACCTGCCGTAATTTAAAGTCATTTGATTCATAGGATTTTTACTCTGTGCATATGTTTGTAATGGGCATGAAGTTGTTGGAGGTGAAATAGATGGAATGTTACGAAATTTGGTGCTGATGCATAATGGCAGGGTGCATGACAGTGTAGATGCACATGCCAGCATACAGGCACTGAGAAGGAGTAGATTTAGCTTTGTCACGAGGCTCAATGGCCTGCATTTCACACTCGCAAGCTATTTTTGGCTTTGTTGCGTGGCTTATTGAGCCTTGCGAGCCATAAATCATACAAATATAGTGTTTTCACGAGGCTCTTATATGAAGTTTGCATCTCTGTGAGAGCTTCGCGAGCGAAATTTTTGAAGCTAGTAGTGTCACCTACCTCGCGAGGCCCTTGGTTCTCTGAATATATGTTTCTCACAAGATTAAACTTTAGCTGCGCGAGGTCTGCAAATATACCTCTCACGCATTCAGACTCAACTTCAACTTCACGATTACCTCGTGGGAGCCCTGGGTCTCTTAAAACATATTTCTCGTGAGATTCCACTTCAGTGCGCGAGAAGAACTTTGCTCTATGATTACCTGGCGAGAACTGCGCGAGGCATAGGTTTCACCCATTTATACCCTGCAATATCTTCATTTTTCATTCTTCTTTCTTTTCTGCCCTTGCTTCCACTGCGCACCTCCGAGCTTTCCTCTCCCTTCTTTCTCCTTTACTGCCCGTACTACTCTAGCACAGTCACTCAGCTCCTACCATTGTGCTCCACACCAACTTCCAACCATTTTGCACTTGGTGTGGCAAAATTTGATCCACTGTGCAACATTTAAAGTGGAACCCTAGCTTTTAAGGGTAAGTGCACTATTTCCCAAAATCGTGAACTTTCTTTAGCAGCTCATTTACTTTGATTATTATAGAGGAAGAACCAGAGGATGACTCACTCACAACTCCATATGAGTTTGTGGCTGCCATCAAATTAGAGGCTAAGACTGCCTTTCATAAGGCTTTCTTTGTGGAAGAGCCAGAAACTGCTACATCCATTGAGTTCCTCACCAAGGCCCCCCTATTACTCCTGTTAAGACCCCCAGTGCTGTTAGTTTTTCCTAAGCTAGTGCAGTTATTTTACCATAACATTAGAGTAAAGACAGGAGATGATGGAAACCCTCCTCTGCTGGTTTTAATTGATGAGTTTGAAATGCTGTTCAACTAGGCTGCAATTGCAGAAATCCTTGGGGTACCAGCCACATCTAACCTTGAGTGTGGCTTGGGTTCACCATTGACTCAACTATCCCTGAGATTGCTAAAGAAATCATTGGAGGGATTACAACATCTGGGGTGTCCATTAGAAAGAGAGACCTGCCTCCAAGCCTAAGATTTATGGATGGAGTTTGAGGAAAAATGTGTACTACTCTTGGCACCAGCAAGAGAGAAGGGCCCCAATAGCTGATGCCCTCTACTCCTCCTTAAACCATTATATTGATGTTGTCAAGCTTATATTTCAAGGGATGCAAGACATCCATGAGAAGGTGAAGAAGCAGCAGAAGCCCCATGCCTTGCCCTATTACAGGCTCATCATAGCTCTGCTGAAGCTGGGGGGCTACCATTTCCACATGAATGAAGAGACAGTGAACTTGCCCCTAGTAAGTGTGTGAAGAAGCAATGGAAGATCAGCCATATATTGATAGAAAAGAAGAAGAAGGAAGAGTTGTTGGCTCAAGAAGCCCCCACCATCCAAGATGAAGTAGCTACTACCTCAGCTGTTGCTGCCAGCTCTGCTGCTATCTCTGTTGCAGCCACCCCTATTTTGCCAGCCATCCCCACCTTACCCATTACCTCAGCAACCACTACCTCACCTACACCTACCATGCCCTTTCCAACACTTCCCTTCCGTATCCCACAGCCCACCATACCTGCTGTGACCATACCTTTACCTATACATATACCTGTGTCATTGCCTACCCTCACAACAACAGCACCTACTCAACCTGTGCCTACTTACCTAGCCCATCCCAGCCCACCTGTCAAAGTAACCTACAATAAAAGGAGAGCCATCAAAGCCCCCACTGAACCCCAGTCTACCTATATCTCCTAGCCTATCCCTATCCCTGAAACAGTAGCCATACTAGCTCCCATACCCACTGATATACACCCATCCTCTCCAGCACCATCCTCTCCAGTCCCCGATGAGAGTGAGCCTCACCTCATTGACATCCCACACAGTTTCACAGTAGACCTACCTCATTCCACTGAACCCTCTACACACATTGAAACTGCCACACTTGAACCCTTGGGCCAATCCCTTCCATTTTCCCCTTCCCATGACAATGGCCCCTTCTCATCAGAGGGGTACCCAGCAATGATGGACTCTATTATAGGAAACATCAATTATGAGTTCACCCCTCTTCCTGATTCACCCCAGCCACCTTATTTTACCCCTACCCCTACTTCATTACATCCTACTAATTTTCATCATGCACCCACTTCACCCACTTCACCCTTTCAACCAATTGAAACCTCCCAACCCCCAATACCTATCACACCTAATCCCCTACCCCAAATCCTTAACCTCCTTCTTTCCCTCCAAACCCAAATAATGGCCAACACCTAAAGCCAAACAACCATAGAGGTCAGCCTTCAAGCCATGCACTCAACCCTCCAAAATCAGACCACCATTCAAACCAACTTAGAAGCCATTTAGTCTACCTTGTTAACCTTAACCCCACCACCACAATAGCCATTTATCCCTTCACCTACACATATACCATAGCCTACCCCTCTAATTTCACCCTTACTTGAGCCTTTCATAGTCACAGCAAAGATGGCCACCCAAACTAACCTGAACCTGACCCTATAGAGCCACCCCTTATTGAACCATCTCTGACACTCACCTACCGACAACCCCAACCTACAATAGAGGAACTGCAAGTCCTGCTCCCTGCCCCACCTGCAGTAGCAACAGTTGATGCTGCCACAGATGTGGATGACTTGCTCTCCACTTCCACAATTGCCTCCCAAACAGATCCTGTGGAAGAGGATGTCCCCCAGTCAATACCCCCTATCCCTACCCTACCCATTCCATCATCTATACCCATTCCCAACCCCAGCCTGGAGGACCCAACTGAGAAGACATTGGTCCTAGCTTCTTCATCATCCACCCCACCATTTGCAGCTCTCAAGAGAGCCATGGATGCGAATCCCTATATCAAGAGGGATGTGATCAAGGGGATGGTAGACATCAACATTGCAATCAAACAGCCTTTCCTCTATCAAATCAAGCAACTCAAATTGAAGCATAAAATGGAGAGGAAACAGATGAAGCATGGTTGGAGGGAGATATTGCAACAATACCAGCAGGAGAAATATAGAGCTGATGGGCTTGAAGATGTAGTGAAGAACATGAAGGTGGCCCTTAGATTAGTTGAGGAGAGAGTTGGTGACTATGCCAGGACTGTTGCAGCATTGCAGCAGACCCTATCTGATATGGGTGACAGAGATTTAGTAGCTGTAGCTGCCTCTCGCTTCATTGTAGCAGCTCCTCCCCCTTCAGCTGCCCTTGTTCCTAAGAGAAAATCAATCTCTGGGGTCAAGATCAAGGAACCTCCCTCAAAGCCTGACCCCACTCCCAAAAAGAGAAGCAACACCAAGCTTAGGAAGACTACTGCTAAGAGATTCAAGTCCACTGATGCTGCTCTCAAGAAAGAAAAAGGGAAATCTGTTCAAGAACTTGTAGATGTAGATTTAGATGATTAAACTGTGTAAATATAGTTAGTAAGGTTGTCTTTGATTACTAGAAACTTTTTTACTTCTTTTCACTTGCATTGTACATATTATTATTTTATGAATGAAAGTTTTTTTCGGTATCTTTTGTTTGAGTTTTGTTTGGTTTTGATTATTTCTGCTATTTATTAATTTTACTTGCTCTATTTTGTGTTATTTTTATAAATATACCCTGCTGCACATGTGCCTTATCTCTGAAATAGTGAGGACATTGTTCCTCATAGGTTTGGGGGTGTGGCAAGGTATGCTAATGATGTAGTTAACCTAAGTGGAGCAGAGTCGAGTGAGTAGGATAGAAATAGAGTTAGGTTTACCTAAGAAACTTTAAAAATGAGAAAATTTTAAATTTTGCAGACCTTTTGGAATTAAAATCTTTTAAAATTTAACATTTTCATGAGGTGAACACCAAGAAAACTCATTTGTGTCAGTACTTAGTGAACCATTAAAGAGAGAAAAAGGTAAGGGCATGCCCATGAGTTCAATGGAAGAACATAACCTAGTGAGAATTGGGCCTATAAAAAAAAATTTCTCTTTGAGGAGTGTCTTTGACAATTCTTCTTGCTCTAAGGACTGGCTGAGTTTATTTCCTCACTAGAAGTTAGGCATCTCCAAGTTAAAATAACTAACAGTACCCATGACATTTAGGAAAGGATCAAGGCCTTCTCTTAGATAGTTTAAGTTTAAAGATATCAAACCTAGTAAACTGCCCTTGTGCATATACTTTTTGAGCCTTAATTTCCAGTTTTCTTCAAAATACACTTGAGTATTTGCACCTAAACTTGTAGGCCTGATTCAACCCTACCCCCACTCTGATAATTCAGAAGGTAAAGGAGAATAAGTTGAAGATGGATAAGCTAGGATCAACATTCGGTGAATGGAGAAGAAACACAAAAGGAGGACAACAGTGTAGCAGCTGGGAGGAGGGTGGCAATTTAAAAAAAAAAACTAAAGAAAAGAAAAATGTGTTCAAAAGAAAAATAGAAAAAATAATGAAAAGGAGGACAGAGGAGTCAAGAGAAAATTTCATTAGAAAAAGTAAAAATAAGAGAAGCTGGCCACTTCAAGTTTGAAAAATATCAAAGAAGATGAAATATACTGAATTAAAGAAGGTAAAGTCATGAATCACCTCCTTCACCTGCTGATTTATCAATTTTGCAACCTTTTCACCCTTCCATTCTTTGTAACTTCACCCATAAGCCACATTACAACCCAGTCATAAGACCTTGCAATCCTAATTGGAATGAGTTGTTATGTAGAGATGAGGAGCTGTCCAATCTATGGTGAGAAATAGTTAATGATGTCAGAAATTAGATGCCTTGCCTATGCCCATGCTTGCAGACCCATTTGGGGTTCGTAACTGCTCTTAAGCTTGTGTGAAAATGAAAACCCTCAAACTTATTTGTGATAGACTGCCCTGGTAAGCATTGGGTCTGACATTGAATGTATTGGGCATCGTTTAAACCTAATTTTTGAATTAATGGCAAGCTTAATACTGTGATACACCTACTGTTTTTCTTGTTGTAAGCTTATTGGAAATGATGTGTATGTAGGTAAGAGTTTTTCACGTTAAATTTTCTGTGCATTTCATATGTTTAAACTCCTCACATTTTAAAAAGAATCAAGGGTGGACTGATACTCTATTTATTGAAAACTGATTTGATGATGTGTGTACTTTTGGAAACTATTTTATTGAAAAGTTTGTGGGTATCTTCACTGAAAACTCTTAGGAGACTTCACTCCTCCACTACAGAATACCTAGGGGTTTAAAAGGCTTGATGCATAAGCTAAATGCATCCGTGCTCCCTACGAAAATAGCATTTACATTCCTAGAGTAGTTGTTTAAATTTTGCTTTGCTCGCGGACTAGCAAAGATTAGGTTTGGGGGGGTGTTATTCACTGAAAAGTACCACTTTCCATCTCATAACCTAGCCTTTACTATACCTTGGAGCTGTCTAATAATCCTCTGTTTAGTACATTTTATAGTTAGTAATAACAGTTGTAGCTTAGTACAAAGTCCATGTGTTTGAAGCCAAACAGGGAGAGAATTCATGCTAAGATGTGGAGCTGATCCAAGAACAGAAAATACACCTTGGTGGCACACACCATGGTAACCATATTGCATGCCAAGGTGGACCCTAGAAGTCCAGAAGAGGAATGGTTGGTGGACCCAAGTGTTGGAAGCTACAGCAGCAGAAGGAGCACAGCAGCATAACATAGATAAATATCTCGCACAGTTAGCGCAAGGCTCATAGGCCTGCATCATATGCAAACTCATGAAGAACTCACGCAGCTCAATGAAGGAATAGCCTCAAGGAGCTATCTCGCACATCCATCGTGCGCTTAATGTGCTCTCTACACTCCAGTCCTCGAGAAGCACTCGCGCACAAGAATCTTCATAAATCCTTCTCGCGAAGTTCTCGCGAAATCCAGGCATTCCTCTTGCATTTCACCTCGCGAAGCACTCGCATAGTCCATGGCAAGAAAATATCAGAAATGTCACGTGAATAGTTCTTGTGCGGCTCATCCATGCAAAAGATGCTAGCGCTCACGCAGCTCTCGCGGAGCTCAAGAGGAGAGAGAGCTCCAGAAAATCTCTCGCACAGCTCTCGCGCGCATAGTTGCCTAAACCACCCACTGCGTGAGTTATACTACTCACTACACAAGGAGCCTGGCAAAATCTAAACTCATCTATGCAGACCCTCTCGACAGGAATTGCCTGAAGCTCCACTGCGCGAGTTGAGACAAATAGTTGCAAATTCTTCCTCGTGAGCGCATTCCAGGGCCAAGCAATTGCGTGACAAGCCAGAGACTTCTGCGCGAGCGATATATTTTCAGCTAAATCTCACCTCGCGAGCACTCTCCAAACTGTACGGCTGCATTGCACAAGCAAAGCCAGCCCTACGAAGCTCGGGTTCTCCACTTCTCTTTTCATACTTAGGGACCTTTTGGGGATTTTCTCAGGTTCAGAGCACACATCTCGAGGCCCTAATCTTTATGCATGCATCCTGAGGCATCCAAGGGTTGTAACCAAGCCATGTCTACCATAAAATTAAAGTTTAATCTCCATTTGGCCAAGGCATTAAGGACCGAGTATAAAAGCTGTAACTTAATTGATTTTTCCAATCTTTCCTTCAACCTTAGTCAATTGTAAACTCTAGCAGATTAGAGTTAGGGTTAGATCACCATCTTTTTCCATTTTTCTTCTTCCTTAGCCCAGCACTTGCTAGCTATGATCTCTGTAATCAATTAGGCATAGTTTAATTCAGTATTTGTAATGGATTTTGTAATCTTTGAGATTTGTTGAGGGCTGTTCTGCACAAGGTTACTGCCTTCAGAGATTTCATTGTAAGTATTGTTTAATCAATGAAATTTGTATTTTATGCTTATTCAATCTAGTATTTTCCTATCTGTCCATAGTATTCTTTGATCTATGTCATGGCATTTAAGGTTTTACCGATTTCGAATCCCCTTGGAAGCTTGAGCTTGTAGCCCTGGGACCATGGTGGTAGCAGTAATTATCTTTTTCCTTCTCAGAACTCTGTGACTTGGGTAGCCTCTATGGATAGCCTGTGACCATTTGAGTGGATAGACTATATCCCTAGGGTGATTCTTAGCTACTGATCTGAGAAGGATTCTTTTCTACTGCACTTGAGTTTGTAGTCTTGTGAGAGGTTGTAGTAGGGACAAGCTCTCCTCTGATTTACATGGCCATTATAAGATGTTAGATCTGATTTCTCTATAGAGATTGCAGACTTGTGAGCTGAGTCATTGCAGGCCTTTTGTAGCAATGACCAGCTACATTTAAGTCCCCAAATAGCCTCTGAATTAATTTATTTTCACCACCGTTTTCTCACCAATAATAAAAAGCATCTGAAGCAAAACCAACAAGCATCTGCAGCTGCATGTTGGTTATTTTGCTTGTGTTCTTTTTATTAATAAAATGATCAAAGATATAAATGAAATAAAGAAGGGCAAAATAATAATAAAGAGGGGATTGAACACAACAGCATAATAAATGCACAAGTCTTCAAGATCCAGGGCTGTTATAGCAAGTTTTAATAAGAGTTTGTCCCACAGGGAGTGATGATCTACAAACTATAGTAAATCTCTAGATTTGCTACAGGTCTGACAACTCTAAATCTAAACTAGAAAGCAGGGTAAAAAGAGGGTGTTTTTGGGGGTCATAAACTAAACTAAAAATAGAAATAAAAACAGAACTAAAAGAAAAGGGGTAAAGAAGAATGAAGGTGGTTTGGGAAAATAAATAAAAATTATTGAGAAGTAGCAACCATGGGCTAATCTTCAATGCAACACAGATCAAGAGCTGGATCTGAAGTTGTCCTTCACTTGGCTACAAGCGCAAGTGCAAGGTAGAAAAATCTACCCTAACCCAGAGACATGAACTGATCTTAGGTCTATATTCTGTCCACTTAAATGGTCACAGAATATCTCAGGGGTTTCAACCAATCAATGGATTAAAGTTGAAATAGGAAAACCATTGCAGACACTGTTTGTAAGGCTACAAGCTCATGCATCCATAGGAGCATTCAATACATAAAGATCGAGTGGAAACCCCAAGAACTCACAGATTGAATGTGTCATTACAATTTGTCGGTCATTGCTAGAAAGAGGCTTGCAATGACCTAGCTCTCAAGTCTGTAATCTCTGCAAGACCGCAAATCTATTCACTGAAAATAGTATTGTAAAATAGAGGAGAAGTTGGATCTATAGCAGTCCCTCACTTTGCTTCAAGCACAAGTGCAGGGAAAAAGAATCCAGCTCAGCCCTATGATCTAGACCAGTCTTAGGGTTATACCTTATCCACTTAAAGGGTCACAGGGTATCCCAGGGATTAATCCAGTTATAGAGGTTAAAACTAGAATAATAAAATCACTGCACCCACTATGTTTGCAAGGCTACAAGCTCATGCATCCATAGGTGCAAACAATCCATGAAAATCTAATCGATAAATATAAGATGAATATAGATTGAAAGAAGCATTAAAAATGGCGTTGCATTATATAAAAAGAACTTACAGTGACTTGCCCTCAAGACAATATCCTCTGCAGAACTGCAAAACTGCTCACAATGCCATTACAATACACATTACAACTCAAAATAGACCTAGTTACTACAAATATTTACCCAACAAATGCTGAGCTTAGAGAAGAAAAAGAAAATGAAAAAGGGAGGAAACTAAACCCTAATCCTAAAATGAGCACATGGCTAGTTTTTATAAAACAGATTATAGCTATATATAATCCATAAAGCAATGAAATGCTTTAGCCAATAAGAAATCAGAACATTGGGAGCTACTGTCATGGCTTATTCTCAGCCTAATGTTGCCTCCAGATGTGGGGAACAACTCAACACATTGGAGCGTATGCGCTAGGTGCTGTGAAATTCAAAAAATACCCATGAAGTTCAAATATAAAAGCTGAAACCCGAGCCTCGAGTGAATGGAGCTTCAGAACATAAATCTCGAGAGGTTATCGAGCAGTTGGAGTGTTATCTGAAGAGTGCTCGAGTGGCTGGAGTGATTCATGCATGTGTTCTCGAGCAGATCTTGAGATCCCCTTGTCTCTACATAACAACTCATTTCACTTTGGATCAATAAGGTCTTTTAGATGGGTCATAATGTGGCTTACGATTGAGATTTAAAAAGAATAGAAAGGGTAGAGAAGATTCAAAATTTGAGAAATCAACTAAGGGGAGGAGGTGATTCATGACTTCACCTTCTTCATTTCATCACAGCTGTATCTTCATTTGTGTTTTTCATATCTGAAGTAGCCAACTTCTTATCTTTTTTTTACTTTTTCAGATGAAGTACTTCTCTTGACTCTTTCTTTTATTATTATTATTATTTTATTTTATTATATATATATATATATATATATATATATATATATATATATTATGAAATGCCACAATTATGCAACTGATACACTGTTGTTTATAGCATTCTTCTCCTTCCACCAAATGTTGAACCCCTCTCAACTGTCTTCAGCATCTTCTCCTTTACCTTATGAAATCTTAGAGTAAGGGTAAGGTTGAATCAGGTCATGAGGTTTAGGTGCAAGTACCCTGGTGTTTGTCAAAGAAAAATAGATTTTTGAGGCTCAAAGAGTGTATGTAAAGAGCAGTTTCAAAGGGTAGGAATTTTAGGCTCAAACTGTCTAAATGAAGGCTTTAAATCATCTCCTCATTGTTATGAGTTGTGCCAAACAGTTTCAATTTGGGGTGTCTAACTTCTAGTAAAAAGATATTGAGTCAATCATTCCTTAGAGCAGAAAAAATTGCTAAAAACACTCTTTAAAAGCAATTTGATAGGCCCAAATCTCACTTGGTATGGTCTTCAATTTAACTCATGAGACATATCCTTACCTTTTTCTCTCCTTTCTGGTTCACTATGTATTAATTGTGAAAAAATTTCTTGATGTTAGCCTCATGGAAGTGCTAAATTTTTAAAGATTTGCAGTTTTAAAATGTCTGCAAAAGTTTTAATTTCCTCTTTCTAACATGATTTTGTAGGAATTGACTTAATTTATTTCAATTTAACCTAACACTGCTGCACTAAAATCTAAAATTAACTATTTTATTGGCCTACCACCCTTCCCAACCCCCAAACCTAAGATAAACATTGTCCTCAATGTTTTAAGAAAACTGTATAGGGGCAGCAGGGTTTTGTAAAAGAAAAACAAATTACAGCAAAAAATAAAGAGAAAATTGAACTAAAAATTGCAGAAAATAAAGAGCAAAATTACACTAAGGAAGATAAAATGTTATATACAATGAGAAGAGTGACACAAACTTCTAAATCTGAAAACTAAATAAAACAACAATTATACTAAGACTTCTAAAATAGTTAATTCCTAATCCCAAGTTCCTAAAACTGATCTGAGTATGAATCTAAATTAATAGCAAAGATATTAGCTGCCTGGTGTTAAGTGATGGAGTTTGAAGTATTAGCATAGGAATGGAATGAGTGAATGAGTTCACTAAGGCTTTAGAAACTCAGAACTCAAGCCTCAACAGGCTGGTTTTTCAGAACAAATAGCTTGAGAGGATCTCAAGCAGATTACATTTATACACATGAGCCTATCGAGATGGGTGGAGCCTCAGGATAGTTTTCTTGAGAGGATGGATTTAAGCATGGGAACCTCTCGAGATCAGTCATTCCATGTACAAAATGAACTCGAGAGGATGCTTGAAGGCTGTTGATCCTCTCGAGTACGAAAAATAAGCTTGTTAACCCTAGTGATGACACACTCTCATTCAATACAGCTCACTGATCCTAAGGCTAACCAGGTCCATTCACATTCAATAGCATATCATCAACATTAATGGCACAGATCAAGATTCATGAAAACAGACCTCAAAAAGATAGTATGTACATACTTTAAAAACACTAACAATTATATTTCATATGATGAACAAGTCTTCAAAGTGAATGGTTTAAGAGGCTCCACAACATTTTCAACATATCATTTGAGCCTCTGATCATTATTCTCATGACCCTTCCCAAAATTAAGGTCCATGATCTCAGCAGTTCCAGATGAGGATTCATGAATGACAGTAAATTGGGGAATCCCATCTGGATTTTTGTTTAGCTAGATAGAACTGTAATTCCGAAGTTAAAAAGTCATACCTTTGCAATTACATAGGCATCATGCCTCAGTTCTCCAGCTCAAAAATTACAATTGCTTGAGAGATATAGGGAGCTGCTCCAGCTCCATAGCAGGTGGACAATTACTTGAGGGTTGAAGGAGGGGCCCTCCTTAGTCTAAAATTCTTCAACATTAGCACACACCTGCTATTCAGGCAAGGTGTATTCCACCATCTCACAAATGACTGCAACTGTAAAAAAATCTTCATTTCCATTTAGCATTCTCCTTGTTAAAAGGAGGACTTTGAAAAGTTTGAGGAAATGGAAGATGAGGTACTGGTGGTACTCATCTGCTGACACTTCATTCTCTTAAAAAAAATATTTTGATTTTTTAATCTTTTTATTTTATTTTTATATTTCAGCTGGGGCTCAACAGCAGCCCTTTTATTTAGCTTCTCTCCTTATGCACTTCTTTTGGTATGAAAAACATCATGGCTTTCCACCACCTTATCATTCCTCAAGACATTGATGGCCATAGCTTCCACATTGGTTGAAAAAGCATCACCAATCATGTATTGGCCTTTGGATTGGTCACTGTTTGGCTTAGGAGCCAGCCCTCTTCCCTTCATGTCTGAGCATTGGAAATTTGACCCAGCTGACTAAGTCCTCTATGTTTTTTATGCTCTGACTGTGAAAATTCACAATTCACAGTCTGTGAGAGTGAGCTGAGGTTTTGCAATGAAGACAAAACCTGCTCCTCAAAGGAGCGGGCTCTTGATTGTGATGGGGGAAAAGTTAACTGACTTGGCTTGGGGGACTAATGTGAAAATTGTTGTCTTGGGGCATGACCTTGGGGATACTATTGGGTGGGTCTGTAGGGCAATGCCTACAGTTGCTGGGGTTGTGGCAAATTATCTTGTTTCCACCTCAAGTTTGGATGGCTCCTCCAAGGATACCTAGCAGGCTGTTGTCTAAATGATTGGACAGCATTGGCACACTCCATAATGAACTCTGGATACTGACCAACAGAAGGACAGTCTAATAAGGAGTGTGTAGGTGAGTGGCATATTAGACATGCCTCTTCAACCTGTGCAGCCATGTGGGGCTGCAACACACTCAACACTTTATCAAACTTTTTAGACAAATTATCTACTTTCCACTCTAGGTCATTGTACACATTTAATTCAAACAATTTTCCTTTGCAAGTAGGTTCTTTTGCACCTCTAGCAGCTGGCTCAATATCATTTCTTGACAGAGACTCCTACTGCATAGAGTTTTCACTTATCACGTCAAACAAATCTCAGGCTTCATCAATTTTGCTGAGGTAAGTGCCACCACATGAAGCATCCACCATATCTCTATTTTTAAAATCAATCCCTTGGTAGAAGCTTCACACAAGCTGCCACTTGAGGAGGATTTGATGGTGTGGACACTATCTTAGCAGTTCCTTAAACCTTTCCCAGGCTTCATAAAAATCTTCAGTTGAGAATTGAGCAAAAGAAATTATGCTCTTCCTCAACTGACTGGTTTTCCTTATTGGGAAAATTTTAGCCAGGAACGGAATTGGAGGGCATTCCATGATGTTATGTTATTTGCTAAGAGCATATTAAGCCAAGTTCTTGCTTTGTCCTTTAATAAAAAAGGAAAAAGCCCCATTTTTGTGGCTTTATCTCCCAGGCCAGTAATTTTAAATGTGGTGCATAAGGATAAAAACTCATTAATGTGCTTGTAAGAATCCTCTTTATTTAACCCATGAAAAGATGGTAACATTTGGATGATTTGATACTTAATCTTATAATTACCCTCAACTGTAGGGAATTGAATGCAAAACACTACAACACACTACTACTGAAATCAAAGAATGCAGAACTAAAAAGACAACAAGGGAGAGAGATGCAAACTAAGGCCGGGTTGCTCTAGCTACAGCTATTCTCTCCTATTCTGGGGTGCCTTCCTCCTGATGCTTTTGCCTCTTGGGCTTGACAGATTTTAGGTCTTTGGTGGTAGTCCTTGCCCTTTTCTTAAGAGCAGTTGTTGGATTCAAAATGGTTGTATTATTCTTTTTATTATTAAAAATATGTGGTAAAAATAGGGCAGCAAAAATAAATCAGAAAGGGGGAGTGAAATGGAATGAAACAACATAAAAACAATAATCTATACACAAGTCCTTCAAGATCCAAAGTTGTTGTAGCAAGTTTTGATAAGTAAGAGTTTGTCCTACAGGAAAATTTGATCTAAGAACACAAGGTAGAATAATAGACCTCTAGATTTAGCTACAGATCTGGAAGCACTAACCTATACTAGAAAGCAAGGGTAAAGAAACGGAGTTTTGGGGTGTCACAAAACTAAAAATAAATAGAAAATAAAATGACAGATCTACATTACAAGAGAGGGGTTTAGAAAAGGGTGGAAATGGATTTTGAAAAATAAATGAAAAATGGGTGAGAATTAATAAAATAGGGACTGGTCTTTTTATTGAAAAAGGGTTGGTCAAGCAGAGAAAGGATTGCATCTACAGCTGTCCTTCACTTGGTCACAAGCTCAAATGCGAGGAAGAAGAATCCAATCCAACCTTGAGATAGGGCTATAACCTGTCCACTTGAGTGGCTACAGATCATCCCAGAGATATACTCTAGTCACGGGGTTAAAATTAGACTATAAAAATCACTGTAGCCACTATGTGTGCTTGGCTACAAGCACATGCATCCATAGGTACATTAAACCTATAAACTATATGCAAGAACAAGAGATTATAAATTCAATGGATCAAGAGAAATAGCTTTTATTGCATAAAAATACTTACAATGGTCAGCCCTCAAGACTGCAGTCCTATAGAACTCCAAGACCCTTAACAAGCTTACATAGTCCTTTTTACAGTAGAAAATCAGACCTCACAATTACAAAAGGACTTAGCCAACAAATGTTGAGCTAAGGAAGAAAAAGGAAAAAGATGACCTAACCCTTGAAATGACATAAGCACAAAATATCCTTGTGGCCCAGAGTAAATTAGGGTATATTAGATGCCTATTTTTGACTATTTTTATAGCTTATATACAATTCACACAAAATCTCTCTGCCTTGGCCAATCAGAAAGAAGAAAAGTCAAGTTAGTTAGGATCCTGCTGATGTGTCCCTATTACAATCAAGTGTTGCCTTGGTTAATGGGAAACAGCTCATCACATTGGGATGTGTGCCTTAGATGTAGTGAAATCCCAAAAGTACCCCTAAAGGATGAATGAGAATGCTGGAACCTGAGCCTCGATTTGTTAGGGTTTCAGATTATGGATCTCGAGTGGTTCTCGAGTGGCTGGATTAATTGCTGAAGCTTGCTTGACAGGTTGGATTACTTCAAGCAGTGCATCTCGACAAGATGAAGTTTCAAGTAGTGTATCTCGAGAGGCTCTTGATAGGCTGGAAGTAGTGCTCGAGAGGCTCTCGATAGGCTTTCCATTTCTGTAGCTCGAGTGGTTGGATTGAGCTGCTCGATAGGATGTATCAAAAGCTCCTCGAGTGGCTGTCGATGGGTTGAATTACTAAAACTACAGCTCGACATGTTGGTGCAGCAGGTATCAACTGCTCGAGATTTGCTCGAGAGGGATTTCTGAAGGGGCATCTGCTCAACAACCACTCGAACAGAGGTTACTTGAAAGGGCTCATGCTCTCAAGATGTGCTCGAGATAACTTTCTGAAGCTTAGAACCTCTTGAGAACTACTCGAGGTTGAAAATCTGGAGCTCTCTTTGTCTTGAACTGCTCGAGGACTGCTCGAGCTGTTAGTTAACTGCAGGCCAAAAGTGCTCGAGATCTTCTCAAGCTTAATTTGCTGAAAGTTTAACTGCTCGATAGCTGCTCGAGCTTGCATTTCTGAGTGTCTGTTGATGTGCACAGCCTGCTGCAGCACTCCTCACTACTTGGTTCTACCTTTCTTTTCCCTGTTGGATTTTTAGGGCCACCAGGCATGACAATTGGCCCCTATAGTGTGAACCACCATGGTGCACTTCTCTGTTCTTCCATCAGCTTTATTACTTGACTTCAAAATGCTCTCTTCTTGGCATCCATTATGTGGACTGTTGCACTAAGCTGTGATTTATTTCTAACTACAAAAACATACTCATATGATAATTATTAGATGGCTCAAGGTGTAGTAAAGGCTAGGTTAGGAGGTGAAAACTGACATTTCACAGTGATTAACATACCCCCAAACTTAATCTTTGCTAGTCATCGAGTAAAGCAAAAATTAAATAATTACTCTAAAAATTTAAATGTCACTTTCATAGGAAGCACAAATGCATTTAGCTTATGCATCAAGCCATTTAAACCCTTAGGTGATCCTTAGTAGAAGAGTGATGTCTCCTAAGGGTTTTAAGTGAAGATACCCGCAAACTTTTTAACGAAAATAGTTAAAACAAGTGCACACAATGACAAATCAGATTTCAACATATAAAGCTTCATTCTACACCTTGATCTTTCAAATTGGAGGAGTTTTAAAATAGTAAATGCAAACAATTTAATACCTAAATCCTCATGCATACTCATCTCAACCAATTAGCTAACATCAAGAATGTAGTGTGTGCAAATCAGTATAAAGCTCACCATTAATTCAAAAATTAGGTTCAAACAGTGCCCCAATAAATTCAATTTCAGACTCAATCCTCACGAGGGCTGTCTCTCACAAATGAATTGAAGGGTGTTCAATTTCACTCAAGCTCGAGATCAGTTACAAACCTCAAATAGACCTGCAAGTATCAGCATAGGCAGTTGCTTCTATTTTCAAACTTCATCATACTCTCTCCATCATAGGTTAGACATCCCTTCATCTCCACATTGCAGCTCAATTCACTTTCGATCGCTAAGAACTTTATTGGGTTGTAAAGTGGCTTAGGTTAAGGTTTTAAAGAGAATGAAGGGGGTAAAAAAGTTCAAAACTGAGAATTCAATCAAGAGGTGGGAGGTGATGCATGACTTCACCTTCTTGATTTCATCACAGCTTCATCTTCATTAGTATTCTTTTTCCAGATCTAAAATGGCCAGCTTCTCCTATTTCTAATTTTTTCAGATGAAATACTTCTTTTGACTTCTCTTTCTTTCTCTTTTTTATTTATTTATTTTTTCTCTTTTTCTATTTTTTTTTTATGATGGTTGACATAGCCATACAACTAATATACTACTTCACTTAGATTTTCTCTCTCCTCCTACAAAATGTAAAATCCTGCTCACCTATCTTTAACATCTTCTCCTTTATCTTCTGAATTTTCAGAGTGAGGGTAAGGCTGAATCAAGTCAAGAGTTTCGGGTTCAATTACTCTAGTATTTTTTAAAGAAAAATAGATTTTTTAAGGATCAAAGAGTGCATGCAAAAGGGCAATTCAATTGGGTAAGACTTTCAAGCTCAAACTGTCCAAATGCTGGCCTTTGATCATCTCCCTCATGTCATGAGTTCTGCTAAACAGTTTCAATTTGGGGATGCCTAACTCCTAGTGAAAAGGTTTGAGTCAGTCAGTTCTTAGAGCACAAAAATTGCCAAATTTTTTTTTGTAGACCCAAATCGCATTGTGTATGATCTTCATTTGAACTCATGGGGCATGTTCTCACCTTTTTCTCTCCTTACTGGGTCACTATGTACTGATTGTGAAATTTTTTCTTGATGATCACTTCTTGGAAGTGTTGAATTTTGAAAAGATTTCAGTGTTAAACAGTCTACTCTATATTTTAATTCTCCTATTTTCAAAATTGCTTAGGTGGAACATTACTTTATTTGTTTCAATCCTGACTAATACTACTGCACTTTGCTTAACCATCTCAGTGGACTATCCTCATTGTTTCAATGGGCATATAGTTAGGGGCAATAGGGTATGAAAAGCATTAACAAAATATATAACAGAAAAAAAAATTAATTTGCATCTGAAATGAAAAGGTAGACAGATAAGCACATTACAAATTAGCACACAAAAGAAATTTCCATTAACAAAATTAATTTGATACAAGAGAGAAATCTTAATACAACTTTACAGGTATCAACAAAAATACACTATTACAAAACATTTATAATAGCAACTAAAGAAAAAAAAATTTACAACTCCTACAAGTACACTAACTCCTACAAGTGATCTGTATCAAAATCTATGTCTATTTGGTCCCCTACAGCTTTTTTTTTTTTTCCTTTCTTCACACTATCAGCTTGTGTAGCACCAGCCTTGGTTCTTGTTGTAGCTGGTTTCTTAGGCTTGGTGCTGCTCTTCTCTTGGGAAGGCTCCTTTATAGACACTCCTTTAGGTGGTGTGGGGCATGACTGAGATGATGTATATGAGTGTCTCAACCAGCTAGGCCAACTGAGTTGCCCTCTGCTAATAAACTTTGTACAGGGACAGAGCATTGTCCAACTGCTTCTACATTACCTTCTTTTCTTTCTCATGGTCCATCAATGCTTTCTCCATTAGCTTCCAGTAATCTGCCTTCATTAAGGGCAGCTGGTCTTCATATCTCTGTTGTACCATTGCTGTCACATTTTCCACTACTAAATGTACATCCCTCCCACCATATGGATCAACATTCATCGAGTTGGTGAGGGTGTAAAACCTGGGTATGGGGATGGAATCAATAGGGACAATTGCCCATTCATCAGGGCAATCTATAGGAGGAGAGATGATAGCCAGGTCAGTACAAGTGGTTGGAGAAGATAGTGGGTTAGATGGGAGTATAAGTGTCAGCTCCTCCTCAAGGGTTTCAGTCTGGGTGAAGGTTGTAGCAATCCTCTGGGATTCTTGGTGGGAGTGGGAGGGTTAGTTTGGGTAGGGCTCAACAGCACCTGTAGGGTTTCTCTAAATTCCAAAGTATCAGCCATTCGAAGCCTAGTTTAAATCACACTAAATTGAAATCTTAGGTTATCTACCACTTCAGTACCTCAACCCGTAGACTAATACTCAACCAAAATAATTTAACCTAGTAAAAAGATTTCAAAAGAAAAACAGTCTGAGAAGGACCTTTAAACTTACCCCAAAAGCTGGGGTTCTATTGAAACAGAGGCACAGTGGACCAAATCTCACATTGGATGGTGCAAAATGCTCAGCCTGTGTTGCTTAACAGAGTGGAAAAAGTAGAGGGTGAATGGTGAAGCAAAAATGGCAGTGAAAAAGGAAGCTGGAAAATCTGGCTAGGAGTTTGTGCTCGAGGGTTTTAGCAGGAAATGAGAATGAACTATTGAGAGGCTTTAAAACAAGGAAACCTGAGCCTCGAGAGGCTGATTTCCCAGAATATGGAACTCGAGAGGCTCTCGAGCAGATGAACATGCTGGAAATCAGCCTGTCGAGAAGTGAATTTAAACTGCTTGATAGGTATACTTGTTGAAAGTCCAAGCCTCGATAGGCTGCGCTTCAGGTGTTTCTGCTCGAGATCAAATTCTTTTTATACAGCAGAGCCTATCGAGGCTACCTTTTCTTCAAGAAATGTGTCTCAAGTGGCTAAGCTTCAGGTGTACTTGCTCGAGAGGATCTCGAGTGGATACCATTTAAACATCGGAGCCTATTGAGGGCTCTATTTCTCTTAGGTATTGGGGCTCGAGAGGCTACTCTATTGTGTCAGAGCCCGTCGATCAAGCTAAATATGCATTGACAATGACTCGAGAGGATGCCTGTTCCTCTCGAGAAGGCTAAAAATAGGTCATTTTCACTCTTGTGCTGTCATGCCCACTGCCATGCTAACACATACACACTCTCATTTATTCAAACAATGGTTTCCTATGCTAAACACAAACATCCTAACACCATAGCAGACTATAAATATGCACAGATCAAGATTCATACATCACTCAACATACATCACACAAAACACAGTAAATGACATAATTGAAAACAACAAAAATAGCTATGTTACACAGTGTCCAAGGCTGGAGATTACTCAGCATTGGAAGGTTCCTGGAAGTGCATAGTTTCAGAGGACTATAGTATTTGCCACACAAGGTTTGAGCCTCTGACCATTTAATTTCATGACCCTACTAGAAGTGGGTTCACAGGCTTAGATGGGAATGCATGGATTATAGTGAAAGGTCCATCCCATCTGGATCTTAATTTGCCTAGAAAGAACTTGAGTTTTGAGTTGAAAAGTCATACCTTGGCTCCATTTGTTTTCTTGAGCAAGCTCTCAAATTGTTTTCTCTAGGATATGTTTGATTTATCTATTGGAAATGTCCACTTTCCCACTGGTCTGTGGGTGGCATGGAGTAGCAATCTTATGTGTAATAGTATACTTCTTGAGCAAGCTCTCAAAGTGTCTATTACAGAAGTGGCTTCCCCCATCACTGATGATGGCCTTAGGGGTGTCAAATCTGGAGAATATATTTTTTTTGACAAACTTAAGAACAACTTTGTGATCATTTGTTCTTATGACAGCAGCTTCCACCCATTTGGAAACATAGTCAATAACCACAAGGATAATGCTAAAGCCCATGGAAGGAGAAAAGGGGCCCATGAAATCTATCCCCCATACACTAAATAGCCCCACAACAAGGATGGGTTGCAGTGGCATTAAATCTATTTTTGATATGCCACCCTTCCTTTGACATCATACACAGGTTTTACAGTGTTTAAAGGCATCCTTAAATAAGGAAGGCTAGTAAAACCCACTCTGCAGCACCTTGGCTGTTGTCCTTTTCCCTCCAAAGTGTCCCCCACATATATATATTCATGACACATGGTTAGAATACTGTGGGTGTCACTTTCAAGGATACATTTTCTGATGGTTAGAATACTGTGGGTGTCACTTAAATGGTCATAGATTATCCTAGGGAGGTGATCCAATCACAGGTGCTAAAGTTAAAATATGAACACCATTACAAACACTATGTTTGCAAAGCTACAAGCTCATGCATTCGTAGGGGCAAACAGTCCTTGAAACTCAAGTGAAAACCAGAAGGAATCCCAGGTTGAATGAGGACTTAGACTCTTCTAGTCATTGCTATAAAATGGTCTGTAATGACCTAGCTCAGAAGTCTGCAATCTCTACAAAAACTCAAATCTAAACACTGATGATGGTGATGCAAAACAAAGGAGAGTTTGACTTTACAATAATCTCTCATTTGGCTACAAGTTCAAGTACTGAGAAGAAGAATCTATCTCAACCCTATGATCTAGACCAGCCCTAGGGCTATACCCTGTCCACTTGAATGGCCACAGGCTATCTCAGAGGTTATCTTAATCACAGATAGAGATTGAACATGAATATTACTACTATCACCATAGTTGCAGGGCTACAAGCTTAGTCAGCCATGGGAGCACTAAATCTAAATAAATCTATGTGAAAAGCACAAAAAAATATAAATAAAATGGGCATTAAAAATGACATTCCATTGAATAAAGAGAACTTACAATGGTTGCCCTCAAGGTAGCAGTCTGTGCAAAGAATCCCAAAAAATAGCTCTCTATGTAATCACAAAACTGATTACAATGCAGAAATAAATTCATCTTCTACAAAGAACTTAGCCCAACGTTGCTGTTGTGCTAAGGCAAGAAGAAAAGGAAAAGAAAAGAAGAGAAACTAAACCCTAACCGTAATTTTAAACAAAAATTATGATCCAGCTATTCTCAGATGTTCAACAAAACATCTTAATGCTGTATTTATACAATCTTTTCAGCAACTATGTGCAATTAGCCAATCAAAAATGAGGAGGTTTTGGAGTTGATTTTGTGGCCCATTTGTGGCCCTTGGATGCTTTGGGATGTGGAAAACAGTCTGACATCTCGGGATGTGTGCCTAACTGCTATAAAATCCCTAAAAAGTCCCTATGTATGGACTGAGAAGTAGTGAGCCCGTGCCTCGCGAGGCTAGATTTGCTTGTTTTGCCTCTCGTGTGGCTCTTGCATGGATGGAGTTGCTACTGAAGAAGGGCTCACAAAGTTCAACTTGCTATGAACAGTACAGCTCATGCAGATGGGGCTCCAGGTAGCCCAGGTCGCAAGGATCTTGCTAGGCTGAATTGCGGCTCGCGAGGATAGATTTTGAGCTTCGCGCGGATATCACCAAGAAGAATTTGAGCTTCTCACATGGATTGCTCTGCCTGTGAAGTGTGCAAGGTCTACGCGATGCAAACCTTCTGAAGTTTTGATCCTCGCGAGGACTGCGCGAGCTTTTTATCCACTATAGGCTTGAGCTTCGCGAGAATTGTGCAAGAGGAATTTCTTAGCAAATTGAACTACGCGACGGGTACTCTGCGCTTGTCTGCTGTTGTGCAGAGCTTGCTGCAGCAGTCTCCTCTGCTTGGGTCCATCTTATGTTGGGCTTCTTGGGCACACTTAGGCAATCAAAATAATCACCATGGTGTGCACCACCATGGTGTCTCCTCTATTCTTCACTCAACTCCAATATTTGGCTTTTAATTCTCTCTTTTTTGGCCTCCAAAGCTTGACTGTTGTACTAAGCTGCAATTTTACTCTTAACTATAAAACATGCCCAAAAGGTAGTTATTTGATGGCTCCAAGGTATAGTAAAGGCTAGGTTAGAAGGTGAAAATGACATTTTTCAATGACTAACACTGACCCCATGACCATGATGGAGGATATGGTTAGGGCTTATACAGCCTGGAAGGCCTCCCAAATCCTCCCTCCACTTTAAATACCCAATCCCCAAAACAAAACCCTCCAAAATCTCTACACCTCCTTCATCCAAAATGCCAATCAACCACCCATAATCCACACCACTCAACACCAATCGTGGAGCTATCCGAGTGGGCCTCAAAGGCCCAATGCCCAACCTCAAGCCCCTTCAAGGGTAACATTTTCAAACCCCCCACAATTCCCCCAATTTCCCAAATACACCCATGCCCAACAAGTGCACCCCAATTTCCATCAAACAAAAAATCCCTCTTAGCCCAGCATGAGCCATATCCTACCATACCCATTACACCCAACCCATCAGGGAGATCCATCTCAAACTATCGACCATCCACAATTCATCCCACATCCAAATCATGTTCACCTGCACCCTTCACCATATGAGAACCAATCTCCAACCATCCAAAATCCCCAATTTACACATCCCCCTACCCCCCAACTAAATCATCCCAATCCTCATCAATCCCAATGGTCTCACCAAGCACCCGCTCAACCCCTCCAAAACCTACCAATCACTCATCCCCTTGCGCCAAAAACACATCATCAAAGCTTCCCCCACATACAATGGTCTGATCAGGCCCTCATACAGCCCACTCAAACTCAACAAAATAGCCTCCCCCACCATTTGCCGATGCAAGCCATTAGTACGAGGAGGATGAGGTCTGAAATAGTGGGGCAATGCAGGGGAATTTGCTAGCTTTAATACCTCACCATCCACAATCACCAACCAACTGGCAACATAAACTGAATGGGGGAACCTATCAGGGGGACCAGCCCCAACATTACCATTCAGAGAATCAGAGTTGTTGAAAGAGCATATGGACAAATTTCAAAAACAACTAATAAAGATGGGTGGAGCCAGAATCCATGCTACTGATTTCTCTGACTTGTGCCTATTTGCAGAAGTACCACTTCCCCATAAATTCAAAATGCCTACTTTAGATAAATACAATGGCATGGGTAACCCCATGCCCATCTGAAATCCTATTGTGGGGAATACGATAGAGATGAACGATTCCTTATCAAACTGTTCCAAAAGAGTCTCATAGGACCTGCGGTAAGATGGTTCACTACTCTCAAACCATCCATGTTAAAAACCTGGAAGGATCTCACCCACCTATTCCAAGAACGATATATCTACAACATGGACATCGAGCCATGTAAATCCTATTTAGCCCAATTAAAACAAAAGCCCGATGAGACATTTAGTGAGTACCTTGGAAAATAGAGAACCCTAGCAGCCCAAGTAAGAAATCGCATTCCGGATGAGGAGCAAATCGAGATGATCTCGAAAACCGCCCTACCCATTATTTCTAATTTCTTAGTATACCAACAACAATCAAGTTTCACCGACTTGGTAAGAAACGCCAACCACTACGAAGACGCGTTGAGAGAAGGAAGGTTGAACAAAAGTATGGCCAGCAGGTCCAATGGGGTCCAAAAATTTGTTGAGCAAAGAAGAACCGGGACAGATGTCCAGACCATAATAAACACATTGCCCAACACCAACATGGCACCATTCTAATTCAAGGTAGCACAGTCGGATCTAGCACAAAGGACCATCAATGGGCAAGGGGCATAGATGACCCCAGAACAAAGGAGGGCTCGGCTTAACCGAGTGTTTACACTGTTGGGACAAACCTTGAATATTATTTTACCACTGCTGGTCAAAAAAGGTCTTGTCACACCATTCTAGCCATTGCAACCACCAAATTCACTCCCAAAAAATTATGATCCTAACACCCATTGCAATTTCCATCAAGGGCCGAGCCACCTAACTAATTGATGCTTTCCTCTAAAGCATACGATACAAGACCTAATAGAAGCCAGAAAAGCATCCCCCTGATACCTCCCCAGGCAAATCAGCATGCCAACATACATCAGGTTCCGTTGCCACCACACCCACTAGGGGGAGTAAGCCTGAGGCCCACTATCCACATGATAGAAGCAAATGAGGAGGATTTTGATCCTTCGGAATACATCAACACCCGAGGAAACTTCATAACACCAAAGCGGGGGAATCAGGAATATAGAAGCATAGGAGTAGTCGAGCCCTTGAACTTAGCTAATTACTTCCCTAATCCGATACCTCATGCAGAGTCCTTAGATCTGAGGATGTACTTCCCAGTGCCAGCCCTCAACAATTATGTTCAAACCTGTCCAACTCCATCACCACTATATCAGCCATACGACGTGACAACCTCTACCAATTGCCTGATGCCTAGTTTTTCCCCATTATCCCCTCTGACACCGATCAACTACCATTGGCCTCGCTATGCCACTCACTCCTAATGCAGACATCCACAATTCTCGTAGACCACATTTGGTCCATTTTCGCTGCTCCTCCAACCTATCCATCTCTAGTAGAAGTAGCCATGTTTTATCCAGTTATCCTACACCATCAACCCAGGCACCTCCGATACCCTCATCTAATCCGTTTTAGATCCTAGGGTAACCTATGACCTCCACCAGGTCTCGCTTAATTACAATCAGACAGATATCAATGCAGGCAACAGCAGTGAGGGGGCAGTTGAATTCATTACATGATCGGAGAGGATCTCTAAGCAACCTGAGGTACCAGTACCAGCCCGACCAGAAGAGAAAAAGGAACCTACTGCAGTATACCCCATGGAAATGATGAGTAGAGAGCACGTGCTGGAAACACAACTAAAAAGAATGCCAACTCACATCATGGTCTGGGACCTATTAATGACGTCTCCACTCCACTTCCAAGCTCTAATGGGAACACTGAAAGACACATGTATCCAGCAAAGTGTCCCCAAATGAGGTAGGGCAGATAATTGGGTAGGTTTTGGCTTCCAATGTCATCTCATTTTTTGGTGCCGATCTTTTGAATGAGAGAAAAAATCATTCCAAACCTCTCAAAATCATAGCAGAAGTAGGGGACTTGATGATCCCATTACTGCTGATAGACAATAGATTTCCATTAAATGTGTGCCCACTAAGAACTGTAATCAAGATAGGGGTGGATCCCTCAACATTTAGGCTGGCCAGAACAAGCGGGAGAGGATTCGATAACACAAGGAGAGAAATAATAGGAGAAGTCAATTTGAGCTTGCCATTGGGCCAATGACCTTCTCCATCCCGTTCCAAGTCATGGATATCAAATCCACCTTTAATCTACTGCTAGGGCGCCCATGGCTGCACGAAATTAGGCCATACCTTCGACCTTGCATCAAAAATTCAGGTTCATATCAAATTAGAAGGTCATTACCATTTTGGGCGAAGGACAGGAGGAAGGAGAAAGGTCAAACATAGCATCAAGAACCTTAAAGTGTTGGATGTTCCACACAGAGCTGAAGACACAGATCTCCACAGCTTTCAGTATGACGTGGCAACAGTGGAATGATTGTAGGAGTAACCATGCTCTAGAAATGGAGCTACCAAAAAATAAAGGGTTTAGGTCCTCGCCTCCAGGGCAAGAAGGACCCGATCCGAGCCAGAGGTGGAAAATAGATCAAGTTTGGGTTACGTTACAAGCCCACTGAAGAAGTTCAGGAAGCTAAAGCGAAGCCCCGGACCATCGCTGCAGCCAAAGCGATGGGATCCTTAGCTTTTGCTAATATATAAGAAAGCCAAGCATTTCATGTCAGCTCCCCAGTTCATACTTGTGATTTCCCAAAAAAATGAGAAGGTACCTCGGAAGAGGCGTGTCTACTTCTTTGACGCACTCTTATTCCACAAGAATGCACTGAAGAGGGACATCTATAGACACTCCAATTTTGCCGTCTCGGAGTATACAAACCTATTCAATCAACCTTTGACCCTTCCCACGATCTCCGAAAAAGGACTTACCTTCTCCGAAGACCTTAAAACCCTAAAATGCGGGCACTATATACAATATGCATAGTATATAGTCGAGGTATGGGTTGAAATATCAACCCAGGAACTTGGATCTGACCCGGCCTGGGAGTTCCTCTAATTTCGTGCTATCACCCATGTACAGAATTGATTGCACACGTGACATAATGCACTTAATTGGTCCCAAACTGACTAGAATTCCACTCCTATGCACTGCCCAAAGTCATCAATCCCCCACACATAGTATCACGCAGAATCGATTCCACGTGTGAGACCACACGCGGAATCAGTCTAGACACGGACTAGGACACTACTTCCCAAAACTACCCGAATTCCCTTTCTCGCACATACCTCACAGCATAGAATTAGATTCCACGCCTACCCATAGGCGCGGAATTGGCTCCAGGGCACACTAGACCTAGGTCACCCGCTCAGCCGGTCACTCCCGAGTTAGTGACCAACTCAAAGTGAATTAAGCGCATTGTACTATGCCATAATTCAGTTGAGCGCCTCCAGTCATGCGCGTAATTCACCTATTGCGCACATGACCCCACATGTGAAATTAGCCCGATACCTATAAAAAGACCCCCTACCACACCCTAAGACACCAATTTTTTATTGAGACCTCTCCTCTCTCAAGCCTAAGCCTCTTAGGGATTTCAAGTTTCCTTCTTTGCAGCACAAGAAGAAGGAAAATCAGGGAGGAAGAAGCGCTCGACTTCCAGTAATTGTTCCCCTAGTTCTTAATTACTGGTTTCTAGTTCTTACTTCCTAATTCTAATTTCTAGTTCTAGTTCCTAAATTTCTAGCTCTAGATCTCTTAGTTCTTAATTTCTAGTTCCCGATTTCTTACTTCTAGTTCATAGTTCTCAGTTCTAGTTCTAATTTTTAGGTCTTAACCTTTAAATTCTTAGTTTTTGATTCTTAAATTCTCAATTACTAATTTAAATTCAATCTTTAATATCTAGTATTTATAAAACAGTCCTTAGCCACCCGAATTACTCAAGAAAGATTCTTGACGGTACCCGAGAACGGGACCGATCCTCCTTAGCATAACATGCCACAACCCGCTCTTTCTAGTTAGAATGATATTATGAGACTAAATTAATTAGAATTAGAGTAACTGTAGGAAACTCAGTCAGTTAGAGTTATGATAGTATTTGGAGACCCACAACTAGTTAGAATCAGAGTAGGATCAAAAGATAAAGCCAATTAGACTTGGAGTAGGATCAGGAAATTAGACAATTAGATCTTAGGCAACCCGCAGCTACTGAAGTTGGCAGGCCGACATTCAGTAAATGAGTTTAACCCACTCCCCGCAATATATCTCTGCGTGATCAATGATGAGTTATAGTGTCGATAAATATCTGTAGCTGGCGATCGCAACAACCTAGGTATTTCCCATTTAAAATTTACCTTTTATTTTCAATATTTAATATTTCTTAGTTTACTATTCCATCGCCATCTGCCAAAGTCCATGTGGACCGAATTGGGCTTTTCTTCAGGGGACCGAAAGGAACCTAAAAAAAGCACATACCAACAGACCGGCGATCGCGATGAGAAACTTTTCGCTAAGGTTGCCCCAGTGTAATTAGTTGGTTTTTTTATTTTCCACTTTGTCCTCGAACACACTAACACTTTATACTCCGCTTTTCAAAAAAAAAAAATTTAATGTTTGGCATCAGAAAACTGAGCTTTAATGATATTGACCCACCCTCATGGGGCCTCTCTAGCGACGTTGAGTATAACATTAGGCCGTCTCCATGGACGTCCTAGCGTCGTGCCAGGGAAAATATGGTTAGTGAAGCAAAAAATACCCCGTTGCTTCACAAAATACGAATCATAGTGACAACAATGGAGAAAGTGGTACTGAGCGAAGCTACCCCAATACCCAAATTAGTTGTATTGATTTAGTCATTCTTGAATGAAAAGTTAATTTAGATCCATAGATATTTTGATTGCCATTTGATTTCCCTAGATCAAATTTCCCTATGGATCTCTGAGCTTGTAGCTTTACATCCACAGCATCTGCAATGGTTTAGATGTTTTAATTAAGATCCCTGAGTTGGAAAAATCTCTGAGATGATCTGTGACCACTTGAGTGGACAGATCATATCCTTAGGATTGCTTCAATTCTCTGGTTGAGAATGTATTCTTATACCTTGTAGCCAGGTGAAGGATTGCTACAAATCAGTTTCTTGCATTGCTTTTGAACCAAACAATTTTTAGTAAAGACCAAAATCCCTAACTGCTATTCTCCACCTCTTGATTTTAATCTTTTCTCCATATTCCTTTAACTCTGTGTTTAATCAATTCTGGATCACTTGCATTTGATTTTTTGTAATTTTTAGTAAAGTGACAAATTCTAAAAACTTCTCCTCTTTCCCATTTTGGTTTAGTTTAAATTAGGATAGAGTGCCAGATCTGCTATAGATCATGAGATTTACCATAGTTTAAATCAAATTTCCCTGTGAACATACCCTGACTTACCTATTAAAACTTGCTACAATAGCCCTGGTTCTAGCAGGACTGCTTACTTACCTTGATTCCCTATCTCTGTGATTTTACCTTTTAATTGGCTGTTTTAATCATTTAATAATTGTAAGGTGAGCAAGACAATAAGTTTTTGGCATTGCTGTCGGGGATCTATGTTTTTAAGAGTGGTAGATCAAAGTTTTTCTCATTTTAGATTTAGATTTTTATTGCCTATTTTATGTTTGACTAATTGCTGCTGTAATTTTGCGTAGTTTAATTTTGTGATTGCAGATCTGGATTTGTTGTGTTGAAAGGAGCATTGTGCCAATTTAAGGAGCAAGTTGTGCTTAAGTTTGCACTTCTTAACTCTATTTACATTTCTAGATCTGTAGTTTTCAGATCTGCAGCATTAGTTGTGTGTTTGTGAATTTATTTTGCTTAATTCTGTGCTGTCATTTTGTACAATGTCCTGTATTTTTATTGTGTATGCTTGGGAGGAGATCTCTTAATCCCTAGATTGATCCCTTCGATCTTGAAGTTGAGAGACTTCTCATACCTAAACAACCCATACACACACCTGTGATTGACTCTAACAGCTCTGCAATGGGTGAGCAACATAGAGTATTGAAGGAGTTCAATGCACCTGGGGTTTACAATTCCCCCTTCTGCATTCAATTCCCTGCTGTTCAAGGGAACTATGAGATAAAATCCTCTATCATACAGATGCTACTCTCATACCATGGCTTGAGTAATTAAGATCCATATAAGCATATTGATGAATTTCTAGGACTGTGCACTACCTTCAACATTACAGGTTTCGGGGAGGAAGCAACCAGGTTGAGACTCTTTCCTTTTTCATTAAAGGATAGAGCCAGAACTTGATTGTCAATGCTCCCAATCAATAGTATTCAGTCTTGGAATGACCTTTAATGCCAGTTTTTGGCTAAGTTTTTTCCCATGTCCAAAATAAGTCAGCTGAGGAAGAGCATTATTTCATTTGCTCAAGCCCTAGCTGAAGACTTTCACCAAGCATGGGAAATGTTTAAGGAACTCTTGAAGCAATGTCCCCATCACCAAATTCTTGAATGGCAACTTATCCAAACTTTCTATCAAGGAATTTATCCCAAGAGCAGGGATATGTTTGATGCCTCATGTGGTGGTGGTACATACCTCCATAAGATAGCTGATGAGGCTTGAGAGTTGTTTGATATCATTAGTGAAAACTCTATGCAAAGAGAGACCTTATCAAGAGACCTTGAGATCCCTGTTAGATTGGTGAAAGAGACCACTACAAGCGGAAAAATATATGAGGTGAGTGGATACAATAATTTGGAAAGGAAAGTGGACAGCTTGACTCAAAAGTTTGATAAGCTCATCGGGGCAATGCAATCTCCAATTACTGCAAAAGTGGAGGAGGCATGTGTGATCTACCAGTCCCCCATTCACTCCCTTGAGGAATGCTCCTCTGCTGCCCAATTTCTAGACTTTGTGATGGAACATGTGAATGCTGTCTAGTCCTATGGACAACCGCCTACTACTGATTATCAATGGAGAAATCACCCCAATTTGGGGTGGAGATAAGATACCTTTCCAAACCAGCAGCAACAGATGTGACAACAACATCTGATGTCTTATAGGAATGCCCAACCCTACCAGTAGAACTACTTTCCAAGGCCCCATTACCAGCAGCCTATGGCCCAGCCAATGGCTCAACCTGTGTAGCAAACTGCACCAGCCCCAACACCCTCTAGATCCCTCACATTTGAAGAGCAAGTTCTGGCTTCACTATAAAATTTAGGTCATTTGTCACAAACTGTCAACTCTCATAGTCAAAGTATTAAAAAGATAGAGGACCACCTTGGTCAGCTATCTAATACTTTGACTAAGAGAGAGGAGGGAAGACTGCCAAGTCAACTCATGAACAATCCAAGGGGTTAGTACGTGGTGGGTGAGGCTTCTTCCCATGAAGAAACAAAATTTGTCACCACCTTGAGGAGTGGAAGGCTGGTTGATAACTAAGTTGGTGTTAAGCCTGAGAGGTAAGTGCAGAAAATGAAGGGTCAATCCATAATGACATGAAGTAGGGGGGTTTTGATGTACCCCAAGAAAAAACTAAAAACAAAAATAAAGAAAAATCTGATGAGCTTGTTAAGGCAACAAATGGGAGATCAGTCCCTAATTTTCTATTTCCCAATGCATTGAAAGCACCTTCTCCTTTTGATAAGGGGAATGCTAAGGTTGAGGAGATGATGAAAATATTCAAACAAGTAAAGATTAACTTGCCTTTACTTGATGCTATCAAGTAAGTTCCAGCCTATGTAAAAATTTTAAAAGATTTGTGCACCCACAAAAGACAATCTTAGATACATCTATCCAAGAAGGTCTTTTATACTGAAAAAAGGAATCAAGTGATGGTCATTGCAACCCCAACCAAGCTTCAAGACCCTAAAGTTCCCACAATCCCTTGCATCATTGGGGATCAAACCATTGAGAAAGCTTTATTAGATCTTGGAGCTAGTGTAAACCTACTTCCATATTCAATTTATGAGAAGTTAGGCTTGAGAGAATTGAAGCTCACACCTGTGGTGCTACAACTAGCTCATAGATCTGAGAGGAACCTGTGGGAATGATAGAGGATGTATTAGTTGGGATTGATAAGTTTTTTTACCCAACAGATTTTCCGGTGCTTGACATGGAGCCAAGCAAGTGCACCACCTCTATTCCTGTGATTTTGGGCAGACCTTTCGTGGCCATTGCCAATGCTTGCATTCAGTGTCGATAAGGAGTAATAGAGGTATCTTTTGATAACATAAAAATTAAATTAAATATTTAAAATATAGCCATCCAGCCTCACTTGGATAGTGAGGATTGCTTTTTAATTGATGTTTTTGATGAGCTTGTGGAAGAGACTTTGCCCAAGCTGCTGCATGGTGATGATTTTTGTAATATTTTTGAGAATGTGTGGAGTGAGATTGTGGAAGAGAAGGCCCCCACACCCATGATTGAAGAGGTGAAAACCTTACTTTCTGATATGGGGCCAGCGATTAGGTATCATCCTTGAAAACCTATTGTATTGCCTATTCCACCACCATCAAATGCCCCTTTATCGTCTTCTCTCATATGTCCACTAGATGTAGAGTTGAAACAATTACCTAAGACCTTAAAATATATTTTTTTAGAGGCAAATCAGAAATTTCCAGTGATCATTTCTTCCTCTCTCACTGATGAGCAAGAGGAAGAACTGTTGTGTGTTTTAAAGAAGCATAAGAGTGCAATAGGCTGGACTATTGCTGACCTTGGGAGTATCAGCCCTGCTGTATGCATGCATAAAATCTACTTGGAAGAGGGTTCCAGACCCTCTAGAGAAATACAGAGAAAATTGAACCCCCACATGCAAAAAGTGGTAATGAAAGAAGTGGTCAAATTATTAGATGCTGGAGTCATCTACCCAATTTCAGATTTCGAATGGGTGGCACCTACTCAAGTGGTCCCTAAGAAATCTGCAATTACCATCATTAAAACTGATTCTGGTGAGCTTGTTCCAACTAGGGAAACCACAGGTTAGAGGGTGTGCATAGAAGGATGGAAGCTCAATTTGAAAACCAGAAAAGACCACTTCCCTTTGCCCTTCATTGACCAAATTTTGGATAAGTTGACAGGCAAAGCTTTCTATTGTTTTCTTGATGGATATTCGGGGTATAATCAAATCCTTGTTTACCCACAAGTCCAAGAAAAGATAACTTTCACATGCCCATTTAGCACCTTTGCTTATAGAAGGATGCCATTTGGATTGTGCAATGCCCCTGTAACTTTTCAAAGATGCTATATTTTCTGGCATGATTAATCAGTTTTTAGAGATATTTATGAATAATTTTTCTATCTTTGGGGATAGTTTTAGCTAATGTCTACACCATCTTAGCTTGGTATTACAGAGATGTAAGGAAACCAACTTAGTTTTGAGTTGGGAAAAGAGCTATTTTATGGTCAATCAAGGCATTGTCCTTGGCCATGTGGTTTCCCACAGAGGCATTGAGGTAGACAAGGCTAAAATTGATCTGTTTGCACACTTACCCCCACCTAAAATTGTAAAATAAGGCAGATCTTTCTTGGGAGATGATGGGTTCTATAGGAGATTCATCAAGGATTTTAGCAAGATCACAAAACTGTCTATGCCTTTAAAAGTTGTTGTGCCAAGAGGTTCCCTTTGAGTTTGATGATGAATGTCTCCATGCCTTTAAAAGCTTTTGAAAGGTTGTTTAACCTCTGCACCTATCCTTCAAGCACCTAATTTTTCTTTGTCATGCGAATGGATGTGTGATGGATCAGATTTTGCTATTGGTGCAGTCTTAGGATAAAGGAAGGATAAGGGTCCTTGTGTGATTGCTTTTGCAAGCAAAATCATGATTAATGCTTAATTAAATTACACCACAACTGAGAAGGAATTATTGGCAATTGTCTATGCCTTGGAAAAATTTAGGTCTTATGTTTTGGGATCTAGGATAGTGGTGTTCATAGACCACTCAGCCTGAAAATACCTTTTGTCAAAAAAGGATGCAAAGCCAAGACTAATCAGATGGATCCTCCTATTATAGGAGTTTGATCTTGAGATTAAAGACAAAAAAGAGGTTGAAAATGTGATTGCAGGCCACTTATCTAGGATCCTAGCTGAGGAGTTTGATAGGCTATCTATCAATGATTCTTTCCCTGATGAACAGCTGTTTACTATTAACACCTCTACACCTTGGTTTATAAACATTGTGAACTATTTGGCTGTAGGTAAGATCCCCCCACATTGGAATAAAATGGACAAGGAGCTATTCTTTTCACATATCAGACATTACATGTGGGGGGATCCTTACCTGTTTAAGCATTGTGCAGATCAAGTGGTAAGGAGATGTGTCTCTAATGAGGAATTTCACAACATACTATGTGTCATGAACATGCTTGTGGAGGCCATTTCAATGGAAACAAAACTACTGCCAAGGTGCTCCAAAGTGGATTTTATTGGCCCACTCTCTTCAAGGATGCATGGCATTATTGTAAAGCTTGTGAAAGATGCCAAAAGATGGGAAGTATTTCTAAAAGAAACTCCATGCCTTTGTAGCCTATACTTGTGATTGAACTCATTGACATTTGGGGGATTGACTTCATGGATTCTTTCCCTCCTTCCTATGGATATAATTATATTCTTGTGGGTGTGGACTATGTGTCCAAATGGGTTGAGGCCATAGCCACAAGAATCAATGATCACTAGGTTATCCGCAACTTCTTGAAGGATAATATTTTCTCCAGGTTTAGTACTCCCAGAGCTCTCATTAGTGATGGAGGGAGCCACTTCTGTAATCAACAGTTTGACAACTTGCTTAGCAAGAACTCTGTGACACATAGAGTTGTCACCTCATACCACCCACAGACCAGTGGGTAGGTGGAAATTTTTAATAGAAAGATCAAACACATTTTGGAGAAAACTGTGAGAGTTGATAGGAAGGACTGGTTCCTGAAGTTACCTGATGCTCTTTGGGCTTATAGACTACCTATAAGACCCCAATCGATTTGCCCCCTTTCAGATTGTTGTATGGCAAGGCATGTCACTTGCTAGTAAAGTTAGAACATAGAGCATATTGGGCTGTTAAAGCATTGAACATTGATCTAACTTTTGCTGGCATGCATAGGAGGCTCCAGTTGTCAAAGCTGGAAGAGGTAAGATTGGAAGCATACTCCAATGCTAGGATCTACAAAGAGAGAACCAAAGTCTTTTATGAAAAGCATTTGCTGAGGAAAGAGTTCACAGTTGGCAGCAAGGTATGGTTATTCAACTCTAAATTAAAATTTTTCTCAGGTAAGTTAAGATCCAGATGGGAGGGACGTTACAATGTGTGAATGTATTCCCATCTGGAGCTGTTGAAATTTTTGGATCTAAAAGATGGTAGGATCATAAAAGTTAATGGTTAATGGCTCAAGTTCTTTGTTGAAAATGTCGTGGGCCTGTGGTGACCATTCACCTTCAAGAACCTCCCAAGGGTAATTGATTGTCAACAATGTAGACTATGTATCATAACTATTGTTCTTAGCTATTTTTGCTGCTATTTCTATTTTTATTTATTACTGTTTGGCATTGTAAATATGGTTGTCAATCTTGCTTAATGTGTACATGTACAAATCATGAATCCATCATAAGATGATTAGAAGCATGAACTATTTGAATGGAGTTGGGAATTGTTAAATCTGTGGCAAGAATGGATTTGGAACTGATAAAACTCTGTTTGAATTTAGATACAACCTGTCGAGAGGAGTGGAGAACATTTCGACAGGTTCTGAAGGTTCCCTGCATGCATTTTGACAAGATCTAGGACCTGTCGAGAGGTTTGAGTAAATTCTCGACAAGTGCTAAAGCTGTAAATGTGACTGTCGATAGGATCTGTGAGCTTGTCAATAGGTTCTGAAGGTGCACAAATGGTTTTCGATAGGATTTTTGAACTTGTCGAGAGGATTAAACGTTGAGTTCTATAAACCTCTTGAAATGAATTGTGCTGAAGTCTTGAACCCGTCGACAGGATTGAGTGAACCTCTCGAGAGGTTTAGCTACTTTTCACTTTTCGACAAGTTGCATCAACCTGTCGACAACTTTCCCCCAATCCTGTCGAAGCTCATTTTTCATCTGTTTAAACCTATGGACAACTCAATCCAGCCATTCGACAGCTTGACTCTGAGCTTTATTTTCTCTTTGCTGATCTCCATTTTTTATCTTCTTCCTCTCCCTCACTGGTTTCTACCCTAGCTACCCTGTTCAAAGCCACCTCCAAATCCGCCACAAAAGCTACTAGGAAATCCAGTAATCTCACACACAGCCCACGGAAACCCCACCTGCAAAAAGAAAGCTGGCCATGGATCAAGCTGAGAAATCTGCCAATCTCAAGAAAGCTAAGATATCCAAGAAGGCCCAAATTAGTGAAGACATTGTTGAGGAAGCCCCTGAGAGGATACCTTGGATTACATGGTGAAGGGAGGCCTGACACCATTGTTGACCCCTTTGCAAGAGAAATCCTACCCTAGGCTGGTTAAATTGTGGTATCAGAACATCAGGAAGAAAACCAAGCCTGGGTCAACTGATCCTTGTCTGGAGATTTTAATTGATAACCAAGAGATTATTGTGAATTACAGTGATATAGGGGTTGGCTTTAGGGGTCCCATCAATTTTTGATATAACCTATCGCCTAGTAGAACCTAAGAGTGTGTCTTTTAGAGCAATGGCCAGGAAGCTGACTCAGGGCATTGTGGGGTCTGGGGAGTCCTTAATGAGAAGAGATTTATACTCCAACATACTCTTCATTGATTGAATTCTGAGGAAGAATATATATGTCAATAGACATCAGTAGAAAAGGAGAACCCCTATAGTGGATGCCCTGTATTTTTTCTCTAAGGGCCAGTTTATGAATGCTACCCAGCTGGTATTTGATGCAATGGTGGATGTCAATGAGAAAATTCAAAAAGTACAGGCTTTTCCAGGGCTATATTACAGTAGGCTCATCACTGCCTTGCTTAAGAGAGGAAAATTTGCTTTCAAGGAGGATGAGGAAGTAGAGATAGCGAAGCCAAAAGTGTTCGGAAAAAGGGCTTGGTCTGCCAGTAGGACTTTAATTGGGAAGAGCAAGAACAAATCTATAGAGAGTCCACAAAAAGAGACCCTTCAGGCAGCCACATCATTAGCTGCACGTACTATATCTGTTGGTCCGGCCCCTTCTTCCAGCTCAACAGCTACAACGGAGACCTCTTCATATGTTGGTCCTAGCTCAGAGCTTCCATTTGTACCTTCTGTACCCCCCACTCATCCCTTCCACTTATGTGCCCTTGCCCGTAGTCAGCACTGATATAGATAGTTTTACCATCCCATCAGCCTCTCTACCACCCATCTCATTGCCCTTGCCCTCCATTGCAATCTCCATACCTCCCAACACCTCAGCCACCCTTTCCACTACTACCACATCCACACCCCAGCTAGTTACTCCTCTTACCACAGAGCCCATACTTACCTTACCTTCATCATCTAGCCCATCCATCCGAGCTGGTGAACACTTGAGTTCTACACTATCTTCATCAGCTGACCTAGCCACTTCCTCCCCTCCATCCATACCCTTTGACACTAACCTCACCTTCACCTTAACACCTGCCCACACCCAAGACCAGATAACCACTGAGGGATATTTATCCCTAATTAACTCTATTGTGGAGGACATTGGGTATGAATATACCCCCCTACATGACTCTCCACAGCCTACCCATTTACAGACCACACCCACCCCACCTTTTCACTGTGCCCATACTTCCCCATTTCAACCTATCCCACCCATCCAACCCACAGCCCCTATCATACCTGATCCCCTACCCCACATACTCAACCTTCTCCTCTCCCTTCAATCCCAAGTAATGGCCAATACCCATACCCAATCATCTATTGAGGCCACCCTCCCATCCATGACCTCCACCCTCCAAAATCAGGCCTCCATGCAAACCAGCCTATAAGCCATCTAATCCACCTTATCCCTTTTAATCCAACCATATCAAGAGCCAGCTATCCCTACACCTATCCATTTACCTACTCCACCCCCTCCTCCCCAACCCATTACCCCTCCATTCACACTTATCAATGCTTCCACCCAAACAGACCTTGAACCCCAACCTGTCCCTATTCATCTGCCCCTTATTGCCCCACCTTTGGACATCACTCCACAACAATCCCCACTTGTAGTAGCAACATCTGATGCTACCACAGATGTCAAACACCTAATTTTCACCTCCTCCATTCAAACCCAAGCTGAGCCTGACCTTGAAGTCCTTCACCCTTTACCCTTAAATCCCACCCCACCCTTGCCATCATCCATCCCCTCCCCATTACTGACTGACCCTTCTTCAAGTGCTAAGCAGCCCATACTCTCTGCCTCTTCTTTTTCCATACCTCCTCCATACTCTACCCTCCTCCATGTCATGCAACAGAACCCATACCTTAAAAGGGATGTTATTCAAGGAATGACTATCCTTTGCAATTCAATCGAGATGTCCTATGAAGCAAAGATAAATCAAATGACCGTGAATTATAACTTTGAGATGCTGAATATATCGAAGGGCTGGCAACGAATTTTGACTCAATTTCAAGCTCAGAAGTAAGAGGCATCAATAGAGAAATTGAGAGCAGATGGACTTGAGAAAAGGCTAGCTGCCTCGAGAGAAGTCACAAAGGCCACAAGGGATCTGTATGAAAGTAGAGTTCTATTTGCTGAAACGAAGGTAGAAATTCTTGAAAGGAGACTTGAAGCCCCTCCAGCCAGCTCAACTGCTGTTGCCGATAAGGATGAGAGAGGAAAAGGGGTCCACATCAAGGATGAGCCAGCAAAAAATTGAGCTGATTAGACTTGTACATGTCCTTAGTTAGGATGTTTGTGTATATTCTTTTTGTAGTTCTTTTCCCTTGCATTGAACAAATTTGTTGTATTATAAATGAAATTTCTCCTTAGTTTATTTTGTGTGATTTGCTTTATGTCTTTATGGTTGTTTGTTTGTTTGTTTTAATTGATTGTTTGTACCCTATTTGATGCAGTTCCTTCTTTTGTTTTGCTTTGTGTCTGATTTTACCTTGCTGCACATGCACTCTTTTTAAATCAGTGAGGACACTGCTCCTCATAAGTTTGGGGGTGTGGCATAGTTATGGTAGTGCAGTAGGGTTTTAATAGAGATTAAGAAAATAAAGTGATTTCTCACCTGATTTTTGAAATAGAGGAAATTAAAAACTTTTTAAGACTGAAATGTGTTGCAGTTCTAATATTTTTCATGAAGCAAATGTCAAGAATATAAAATAAAAATAAAAATTGATGCTTAGTGAACTTGACAAGAGAGAAAATTGTGAGGATAAACCCTAGGAATTTGATGGAAGGCCATACCCAGTGAGATTTGGGCCTGAGAAATTTTTTTTGAAGTGTTTTGACAATTTTTTCTACTCTAAGGATTGATTGGATCTAGTTTTGCTCACCAGAAGTTAGGCAAATTCAAGTTGAAATAGCTTGACAGCATTCATGACATTGAGGACATGAAGTGAGGCCATCCCTTGGACAGTTTGAGCTTAAAATTTCCCATCTTTGAACTACCCTTGATACACACCATTTGAGCCTTAAAAATTTCAATTTTTTTTCTTTGATAAAAACCAAAAAAGTTGAACCCAAACCCCTTGACCTATTTCAGTTCACCCTCAATCTGAGAATTCAAGAAATGGAAGGAGAAGTGGGGTTAGAGTAGTAAAGTTTGACATCTGGTTGAAAAAGAAAGCACATTTGGTGGTAACTGTGGCATGCCAGCCCATAAAAAATAAAAAAATAAAAAGCATACAAAAAAAAAGAAAAATAGAAAAGCAAAATAAAAATATGAGAAAGAGAAGTCATTTCATTGAAAAATTGAAAAGAAGATTAGGAACTGATCACTTCAAATATGAAAATTCAAGAAGTAGATGAAATTATACTGAAATGAAGAAGTTGTTGTCATGACCACTTCCTTACCTTTACTGATTTCTCAAATTTTGAATCCCATTTTACCCTTGTATTTTTTATAAACCTCACCCATAAGCCACATTACAAACCAATAAAAAGTCCTTACTGATCTGAAATTGATTGAGCTGTCATGTAAAGATGAGGATTTGTATAATCTATGGTGAAAAGAATTAGAAAATTTAAGAAATTAGAGCAATGCCTATGCTCATGCTTTCAGTCCTATTTGAGGGCTGTAACTGCTCTTAAGCTGTGTGAAATGATACACCCTTCTATTTTGTCTTGAGTGACAGCCCTGGTGAAATTTGGGTCTGAAATCTAATTTGATTGGGGCAATATCAAAACAGAAATCTCAACTTAAAGGTAAGATTTGCATTAATCTTCATGCACAATGCCAACATAAGCTGATAGAGAGTGAAGGAATTATAACAGAATTTTAGTTTTAAACTGATGTTTTTGTGTTGAGATTCCTTTAGAATTGAATGAACAAGGTGTGGAATGAATTTTATTTTGCTTGAATTCTATTTTAACATGCTGCATTATTATTAACTGATTCATTAGAGAAGTTTGTGGGTAACTTCCCTGAAAACCCTCAGGAGACTTCACTCCTCCACTAGGAATCACCTAGGGGTTTAAAAGGTTTGATACATATGCTAAATGCATATGTGCCCCCTACAAAAGTGGCATTTTCATTTTCAATAATTGTTTTTACTTTCTCCTTTGCTCAGGGACTACCAAGCTTAGGTTTAGGGGTATGTTAAGCAGTGAAAAATATCATTTTTCACCTCCTAACCTGACCTTTGATGGACCTTTGAGCTGACTAATAATGTATTTTGAGTGTATTTTGTAGATAAGTAATAAATTGTAGTCTTAGTGCAGACATCCACCTAAATTGGCCAAAGAAGCTACTCATACATCTCAACATCTGCTTAGACAGCCCAAAGCCCACCAAGCAACCCACAGAGCCTTAGAAGTTCATGAGAATGTCTTGAGCCCAACAGGGTATGCTTAGAACCAAGAGCAGTTGCAAGGAATGAAGATTAAACCCACCAAGAGGATGCTGAGTGTTTAACAAATGAAGAACAACAACACTGGATTGTATGCCAGCTGTGGAAATAAAGGACACAACCTGTTGAGATGTTTGGATGCTTAGAATTAAGCTATCGAGAGGTTGGAGGCACAATAGAATATCCTATCGAGAGCTTCCTAGTACCTATCGAGTGGTTCTGGAAATAAAAGGCAAACTGTCGAGAGGAACAAAGTTGGAAATATGAAGATCTCACGAGGTTTCAGTACCTATCGACAGGTTGGAGGTACAATTGTGGATCCTGTCGAGAGAATACCTAGAGGTGCAGAAGAAGTCAAGAGGTTCCAGATACTTATCACGAGGTTCAACTAAACCTATTGAATAGTGCAAGGCAACTTGTCGACAACTTATCTAAAGCTATGCTCATTGTTGCGGGGATTGAGCTAACCTGTCAAGCACTCAACTAAAGACCGTATAATAAGTTGACAGGTTGACTATAACCTGTCGAGAGGATGAATGAAGAACTGGACAGAAGGTGAAGATGTACTCCAATCCTGTCGACTAGTTCACATGAACCTGTCGAGATGTACTCCAATCCTGTTGAGAAACCTCTAAACCTATTGAGAGCTACTCCATCCTGTCAAAGTGAATGGTGGGAAGACTCATGAACCTGTCGACTAGTCACCAAACTTGTCGCAAGCCATTTCAACCTGTCGAGAGGCTCCCAGAACCTCTCGACATTCGAATTAGGAACTTCTCACAGCAACTTGTTGGTCTAGACTTCGAGAGTCTTGCTGCTATTTTATTAAGAATAGTGGAGAGAATAAATCAAGAGTGAGAAATTAGAGATGGGTCAGCATAGCAAGTCTAAAATACACACTGTCCTGCAAGATACAGGGTCTATTGTAGCAAGTTTTAATTAGTAAGAGTTTATCCCGTTGAGAAAATGATCAAGAACCCAAATTTGGCAATAATAATAGGCCTCCAGATTTGGCTACAGATCTAACAATCCTAAAGGAAGGGAGTTCGGTACTATACTAAATTAACACTAACGAAGAGAAATAAAGTGCAGCCCTATCCTAAAGAAATGGTTAAACAGAAGATGGTGATGGAGTGTGTCAAAATAAAATATAAAAATTTGTGAGAAGTAAGCAGGTTGAGCTAGAGTAAATGATGCAATAATGTAACTCATATTTAGTCTGTCTCAACAGTGGTCCTTGCTGAGATGCTATTAATAGCCTCAACAAGGTATGAGCTCCCAGTTTAACCCATGTCATTTGGGGCGCTCTTAGGCTATACTCTGTCCACTATAATGGTCACAGGGTATCCGATAGAGTCTGTCAAATCCTATTAGTTAAACCAAAAATTTGGTAGTCTAATCCTGAAGAGTGGACTGATCATTTCCCCAGCCACTGGATCAGCTCTAGCCATGAATACTATTGTAGCACTATGTAATGCAAGTACTACAAGCTCCCCAGACCTGCGCACAGATCTGATTGACATCTATAAGTATTCCAACTCATAAAATCCTAAGTGCTTTGTCAAGCCTAGCAGTACTTGATGCCCACAAAAAGGACCATGCAATAAGTTGAATAAGGCTTTAGATTCAGCTGGTCATTACTACAAAAGGCCTGTAATGACTCAGCCTCAAACTATAATTACTACAAAGAGACCAGATCTAACATCTGATGTTGATTAGGTAAGACAGAGGGGAGCCAGTTACTGTACAAACCTCCTCAGAATTACAGCAGTAATTTATTCAAACACAAAACAGACAATAACTGGTCTAAAACAGAAAATAAAGAAAGACTATAAAAATCCTAAAACTACAATTATACTTTATTCAAACACTAATAAGACACAAAAAGATCTAAAATAGAAAATAAAGAAAAAAAAATACAAAAATCACAAAAACCAAGAAAGAGTGTAAAAATCCTAAAACTACAGTTATACTTTATTCAAACACTAATAAGACACAAAAAGATCTAAAATAGAAAATAAAGAAAAAAAATACAAAAATCACAAAAACCTACAACTGTAAATTTTTCAAACCCTACATCAACAATAAATCTTACTAAAAACACAAATTTTCTAGGAAGAACAAAAGTCCCCGGCAACGGCGCCAAAAACTTATTGGTTATTTTGCTTGTGTTCTTTTTATTAATAAAATGATTAAAGATATAAATGAAATAAAGAAGGGCAAAATAAGAATAAAGAGGGGATTGAACACAGCAGCAAAACAAACACAGTCCTGAAGATCCAGGGCTATTGTAGCAAGTTTTAATAAGTAAGAGTTTGTCCCACATGGAGTGATGATCTACAAACTAGGAGTCGGAATTTATCGACATTGATGCATTCGACCATTCGATTGCTTGATCGTAGAGATTCGAAGATCGAAAACAATGTTTGCGAAGGTCAAAAACATTGGGGTTCCTCTTGAAATGTGACTGGTCAGAGCAAAAATCCGGTGATCGACTCTAGAAGGATCGAAGAGAAGAGAGGTTTCCCTTCGGTTCTTCACTTGGAAAGGAGATTTTCTCAAACACATGAATGGCTTGTGCGTGGGAGAAACTTAAGTGTATAGGGTCCTGATTCGGTGTATTACAGGCACACAGAATTCAGTGTACTGGTCTTTAGAATAGTTATTAAAAATGAGGGCACTGGTGTGTAGCCTGTACACCCAACACTGTGTATGTGTCCAAAATAGAAAAAAAATTAGAAAGCCTAAAGCTCCTCACAAGTCTTAATACTAGACCTCTTAGTTACGACCCAAGCCTTTACCAGTGCTCTTAAGAAACTTGTGCAATAATCACCCAATTAAATATTTAACCTTCATTATAAAGGTACCTATTTTGAATTTGTGACGTACTTGGTTTAACACATGGCACAGATTGTTACCGGTCTCGAGCACAAACACATGGTCGGCGTATTCGGGTTCGGGAATTTGTAGGGTGTCACATCCTCTCCCTCTTTAAGGAATTTTCGTCCTCAAAAAATGACAACGGTATTGGGGACGGAAGATGTGTCATCAAGCCATTTTCTTACTGATGATCTACCTCATGAGGTTAAAACTATCTAAGAAGTTCCGCACGAGGATGTGTTTTCGGAGATTCATACTAAGCCGCATAACGCGTTCGTTAATTAAGTGAGGATAGAGCAGTTTGTCAGAAATAATTAGTGAGTAAGATTGACGGCTAATGAATGATGATGTATCTTAAAAATTTAAAACTATCGATTGTCACGTCATTCAACTTATCTTGACAACAAGGTTTACAATTATTACAGCATAGTTCTCATTTTCCAATAGATAATGTTGTCAAAAATGAAAGTTCAGCCCATTGACTAGTATCACTGGACACTAATGAGAACATTCGAAGGCCATCATGATTCTACTATGCCATTCACATCCACAACTTATGATCATGAATAAGGTAAACATGTGCAATCCATTCATGATAAAAGTAAACATGGCTTTCATACTGGACGATTTTCTATTCATGATTCATTGCCTTTCTCTTTTGTATCGTCTTTACTTTTTTATCGCTTCTGAAGAATCGTCTTTTTAAAGAATCGTAAAATTACAATTTCTTATTTCTTTCTTTCTTCTTTTTACTTCAGCAGTAGATGATCGTGCCTATTATGTGTATTATAAGTATGTTAAATTCATGTCTTAACCTATTACAAGCACACAATGGAAATTATAATACTAGCATAGGTCATTCCCACGAGGAAGTTTATTTATCTAATTACTTCTTATTTATATCTCCTACTCTAATCCTTATTTGAAAAACTTCTATTTATCCTTAAGATCTAATCAATCGGAGAAATATAAATAAAAGAATGGGATTTAATCTAAAATGCATAAAATAAATCTAAATCCTCCTTCTGATTGAGGTCGTTAATCCCAATCTTTAGCTATCGGATATTTATAAAATTAAACAATACCGTTACACTATATCTCTAGTTTCTTAGCATTGGTCGTCAATCAAGTCTAAGATTTTATCAGGACAGATTTAATCTAATAAAAAACTTTCTAAAATTTAGGCATCAATCAAACCTTAGAAACTGAAGATGGAAAAGTAAAATCGTTACACTAATTTGTAAATTCTAACCTGAGTCATCAATTAAAATTAAAACTTGAAGATGTTTACAAAGTTGTAAATAAAGCAAATAAAATCTAAATTAGAAAGCAAATAAATATATCTTTCACCCCTCAGCCACAGTTGTTAATTGCTTTTGAGAAACTAGGATATCTACACTAATCTTCAACACGCAATTGCAGTCGTCAATTGCTCTTGAGAAACCTCTGATATCTAATCTACTCTAACTATTGTACACTACTTTGATTGGAAGAAAATCCAACCTCAGGCATCAATTGATACTGTAATTCTTCGATGATTATTTTTACACCAAGCTCTCTTATTTATAGATCATAAGGAATCAGCTTACAAAGATTTCTAATTTTAATAAAAGAAACTACTGAAATAAAAGATTCCTAATATAACTCTAATTCGCAGTGTATCTTTATCAATCTTCTCAGATCCGTGATTCACCAAACTTCTTGAGATCTAATTTTTTGTATGGCGGTGATAGTTCTCACGTGATCAGCAGCGACAATAATAGTAGGAAAGCTTCCATTTTGGGAAATCGTCAATCACAATTTCTTCTATTATAGCTTCTTTGGAAAATCATAAATCACAATTTATCATTTCCTTCTCTTAGAAAATCATCAATCACGATTTTCTGTCTTTCATAGCTTCCTATAGTTGACGATTCTCTTAATTATAATTTTTTACTTTTCACTTTTTATCTCTTTTGCAGAATCGTAAATTACGATTTTCTAGCTTTTAGTAGGCGAAAAATCGTCTTTTTCGCTCAATCGACTTTCTTATTGCTTTTTGAGTTCATTTTGACGAATGTTAACCCTTATGCTCTCTTTTACTCTTTATCTCTAACATCTGCACATCAATAAGTTATTAGTAGCAAACTAAAGCCTAACATCACTAAGGGTGATAAAATGATAAGTTATGTGACTGATAACACTCCCAAACTTAAGTTTTGCTAGTCCCTAGCAAACAAAGAAATATAAAATATCTAAAATATGAATTTAAATGCCACTTTCGAAGGGAGCACGATTGCATTTAACAAATGCAACAAGCCTTTAAACTCCTATATGATCCCTAGTGGAAGAGTTGTAGTCTCCTGAAGGTTTTTCAATGAAGTTACCTACAAACTTTCAATATTTTTTATTTTTTTTAGATTTTTAAAAATATTTTTCAAAACAAAAAGTTCAAAATATAGATTTTTACATACTAATTACTCAGTCATTCATTATATGTTCATTATTTTTCAAAAAAATTTAAATCTTTTATCCTTTGCTTTCCATCATCGTAATTATGACAGCCCGAATACATGCATGGAACATTTGGTATATCCATACAACTAAAGAGTAAACATACACTAAAGAGCTAATATTGAACTAAAACTCCAATTTTATAAGTTAAAACCAATGACATATAGCCCAAAAGATAGTTCTGATCTCATGCCACTGCATGAACAAAAGAATCAACCCGAACCATCAGTGACTAAACAGTCGTCACCCCAGATGGTTCACTAAAAGAATGTCTAACAAAATTCACATTAACTTATACAAAAGGCTAGACATATCAAGCCGTATAATCTCTCTCTCAAAATAATCAAAGTATGTAGAGGGTCCTCTAGAAGAAATCTTCAGGAGGGGGCTCTAACTCCTCCCCAGGTACGTAATCCGAATCCTTCGGATCTGTCTCCTGAAGCAGCAGCAGCAGCTAACACTAGACCTGTGACATATAGTCTAAAAGGGTGAGCTACATCCTAGCTCAATAGGGAAAATATCTGAATATGTAAATCTATCTTATTTACATATATTTTATGACATGATGGAAACATGGTTGAATCAATATAGAACATTTAGGAAATAGTTTGAGATATTAAAAGACTAAACAAAATGTAATTACTACACTACACATGTCATCTCATGATCAACTGGCTCTCATATTACAACTGGGCTGGTCTCATGACTTAAATCAATTAACTTAAATAATCCCCGAGCAATATAGCATCGAGCCCCGATGGAATACCCTCCATCGTCGTCCAATCAGACTATTTTTATGTGATCTTGCCCAAGTCCCTTTCACATAGGCGACTGGCACATAACTCATATACATCCTTGTGATGTCTTACAGGTGTATGGATTGGTCGTCGTACCAGTCACGGATATTCTGTCGAGTCAGTCATGGGTATACCGCCGTGTCGGTGGGATATTCTACAAATCTTAAATCAATTGTACACTAAATATAGTTATTCATCGTATAATTGTGCTAATTATTAGTAGTTCAAGCCTATTCCCGTATTTTCCATCACATGTACATTCACATTAACTATACATCCCTGGGATGTCACACATTTAAAGGCATCACACAGATGCCCAGTTCTCATACACATCCCTGAGATGTCTCATGACTTATACTTTTCAATGTATGCACACACCATAAGTTTCACACACTTTTCTTAGCATTTTAAATCTAAGCACTTATCTATGCTTTAAATGAACATGCATATATAGAATATCACTACATACATGCTTTCATAATCAAGTATATAAATTCAAAATATTCCCTACATCAAAGCCAAGCCATCACCCAAGCACATCAATATCACATTAGGGTCAAGCGTAACAACTATACGCCAAACTTACATTACATGAATCAAAATACCCTTAGAAAAGCTCACAAGGATATAGGGAAACTAAGTCCAAAGAACTAATTAAAATAAGACAAACATCTATGCTAGACCTCGCATGAGCAACCACTTGTCCTCGCGCGAGCGAGCACTCACCCTCGCTCGAGCGATTATAACTCGTGCGAGCGACCACTTGTCCTCGTGTGAGTGAGTACTCACCCTCGCTCGAGCGATTATAATCGAGGTCACCTGAAGCTCATGCGAGCGAGCTTTCCTTTACAAAACTCTCTCGTGCGAGGTCCCCCTCGCACGAGCAAGCTACTATAACCGCACGCTACAGCTTGAGCTTCTCGATAACTCAAATCTTACCTATTTAAAACCACATTTAATACACCAACAAACCTATCATAAATACATCATTTAAAGCTCATAATTAACTAAATATATACCTTAAACAATAGATCTCTCATAGACTTGGTCCATGATCTTCTCAACAAAAGAGGGTTTCAAAACCCTTTTCTCCAACTCTATAGATCAATCCCAAGCTCAAAACCCTTAGATATGGTAAATTATGTGACTGATCAGTAGCGCAAAATCGTTAAATACGATTTCTCAGCTTTCTTGTATTGACGAATCATTTTTACATGCTCAACCATCATTCTTACTGCTATTTGAGCTCTCTTTGATGAATATTAACACTTAGGCTCTCTTTTGCTGTTTATCTTTAATATCTGCACATCAGTAACTTATTAGTAGCAAACTAAAGCCTAGCATCATTAAGTTTTTTTTTGTTGAGAAATTAGCATCATTAAGTTAAGGGTGATAAAATGGTAAATTATGTGACTAATCACGCACGCTATAGCGAGCCTGGGGTTCGCTGTACCGAGCTGTACAAAATGTTGGTGCCCTATATTGTGTGTTTTGTTAGCTATACACTTAACTTTTCACCATACGTCTACTTGCCTTTACTCTCAGCTTAGATTTTTCTATCATTTTATCTACTATTGTTCTTTCACATCGATATCATAGATGTATAATTAAGATTTGAATCTCACAACTTAACAAGAGTGGATGTTTGTCAGGCACACAGAATTATGTTTAATTCTTGACATATCTTGGCATATTGGTACTCTGAGAAGTGGTTGAACTTAAGGAAACATATGAGGGTATTGATCACAGATTTTTGCCTCATGTTCCCAGGTGGCTTCTACGGTTGAATGATTTCACCATTGTAACATCAGTGGAATTCACTTTGTCCTTAGGATTTGTTCCTTGCAATCCAAGATTTGCATCAGTTCTTTGATCAGTCATATCGTCTTGGATCTCTATTGACTGATAGTCCAATATGTGCGTCAGATCCTTCACATACTTTAGTAGCATTGAAATGTGGATCACGTGTATGCTTGACAATTACAGAGGCAAAGCGATCCTATATGCCACTTCGCTGACTCGACAAGAAATTTCGAAGGGTCCAACGTAGCCTGACTAAGCTTTCCATGCCGTCCAAAGCGTATAAAACCCTTAGTTGGCAAAATTTTGATGAATACATGGTCCCCATTCTGAAAAGAATACGAGTGTAAGAATGTTGTGCAATTAATTGGAACCACAGAATAACAATTCAAATCAAGCTTACCTGATACTCGACGGTTGTTCTTTTGAGATTAGCATAGCTTTCATGCTGGCTTTGAGTGACTTTCAACCTTTCGTGAATAATTGGAATGGGCCTAACAGTACTCATTCTCTCAATAAGTTCTGGGCCCAACAGTACTCATTCTCCAACCTCTTCCTAGTTTATTGGAGATTTACATCGGCAACCATAAAGTGCTTCCAATTGGGCATTCTGATGCTCGCTTGGTAACTATTGTTGTACGCAGATTTGATTAAGGGTAAATGTTTATCCCATGATCCTTGTAAATCTAGCATAGAAGCCCTAAGCATATCTTCAATCACCTGATTCACCTTTTCGATTTGTCCGTCGGTCTGGGGGTGAAATGCTGAGCTGAATTCTTACTTTGAGCCCATTCCTTCTTGGAAACGTTATCAGAACTATGAGGTATACACAGGATCCCTGTATGACATAATGCTAGCAGGTATACCATGTAATCTGATAGTCTCTTTCAGGTATAATTCTGTAAGTTTGTTGGCAGTATATCGCATGTTGTAGGGCAGAAAATGAGCCAAAATGGTTAATCAGTTGACGATTACACAAATGGCATTATACCATTTCTGTGTTCTCGGCAGTCCAAGTATAAAATCCATGAAAATATTCTCTCATTTCCATTCGGGGATTGGTAACGACTGTAATAGACTAGAAGTGTGTCGATGGTCGACTTTAACTTACTGACAAATAAGACATTTTGTGACATATTCTGCATCTTCCTTCTTTAACCCTCTCTACCAACAACTCTTCATGAGGTCTTGATACATCTTGGTGCTCCCAGGGTGGATGGCAAACATAGATTTGTGAGCTTCATCTAAAATTATGTGTCGCAGTTCGGCCTCAGTAGGTATGCACAATCGGCCTCTGAATACTAAAGATCCATCCTCTTTGAAAGAGAAGTTAGTCCATTTTCCCTCAACTACTTCTCTAATGGTCACCAGTTCTTCATCAGTTAATTACTGCTCGTGGATTCTATCGAAGAGTGTTGACTGAAGAACCCACATCTTGAGACACCTGCTAGAGGTGCTAAAGAACCCACATCTTCTAGAAAATTATATGAAGTGAATGTTTACAATGACATGGATAGAAAAGTGGACACATTGTTGAAAAAGTTTGATAAAGTTTTGAGTGTGTTGCAGCCCCATATGGCTGCACAGGTTGGAGATGCATGTTCGATATGCCACTCACCCACATACTCCCATCTAGATTGTTCCTCTGCTGGTCCATTTCCTGATTAGTAAATGAGCAAGCCAATGTTGTCCAATCACATGGACAGCAACCTGCTGGGTTATCATGGAGGATCCACCCAAACTTGAGGTGGAGACAAGTTGATTTACCTCAAACCCAGCAGCAGCAGGCTTTGCCCTACAATTCCAACCAGCAATCCTACTATGGTTGTGCACCAAGACAACACTTTTCTCATCAGTCCCCCAAGCCAAGTCAGTTAGTTGTAGCCCCACCCCAACCAAAAGCCCCCTCCTTTGAGGAGCAGGTTTTGACTTCCATGCAAAACCTCAGCTCTGTTACAGAAATTGTGGATTCCCACATGTAGAGCATCAGGAAAATTGAGGACCAATTTGGTCAGATCTCAAATGTTCTGATGAGAAGGGATGAGGGTCAGCTCCCAAGCCAAATTGTTAACAATCCCAGAGGGGCACACTTGATTGGTGAGGTCTCTTCAAGTCATGAAGAAACTAGAGCCACCAATGCCTCGAGGAATGGGAAGGAGGTGGCTAACCAAGATATTGTTGATGCCAAAAGGTTGTGCATTCGGCGAGAAGCTGAATAAATAGGGGCTGTTGTTTAGCCCCAGATAAAAAATAAAAAATATATTGAAAAAAATAATAATAATAAAATAATATATTTTATGTGAATGATAGGTCAGCAGATGAGGTCTAGCAGTATCTCATCTGTCATTTCCTCATGCTTTTTAAGGTCCTCCTTTCCACAAGGAGAAGGCTTTGATGGAGGAAATAAGGACTGTTTAACAGTTGTTGTCATTAATGAGATTGTGGAATACACCTTGCACTCAATGCTGGAATGGGCTAAGGTGTGTGTTGAAAATTTTTGAAGTATGGACTGAGGAGGCCCCCACCTATGTGCTAACAAATATAATCATCTTGGGCTTCTCAGTAGGGCTAGTACAAAGTCCATTTTGATACTTGCCCTGTTGTCCCTCCCTCAGCCTGTTAGTGAACTATCCACCTGCTGCGGAGCTGGAGCTGCTCCCTGCATCTCTCGTACAACTATAACTTGTGAGCGGGAAGGAACTAAGGTTTGATGCCTATACATCTACAACGGTATAGCTTTTTAACTTCTGAATTACAGTTCTTTCCAACTAAATTAAGGTCCAGATGGGTGGTCAATTAACTGTCATTCATGCACCCTCATCCGGACTATTTTGTATATATATATTTTTTTGTGTGATCTGATTTTGTTTGAATCCTGCTTTAAAATGTGTGCCATTCATGTAGAAAATTCTTTGCCATCAATTTAGATTCAAACTCAGATCATTTTTAGGAATGTGTTTACGATTTTTCTCTTTTATGTGTTTAGTATAGCTAATGTTTTGTATATACCTGCCTTGTTTTAGTGTAATTTCTATTTTATGTAGTTGTTGTTTTAAGGAATGTGTGTAGTTATTTTGTTTTCTTAGTTGTTCTTTTGTATAAATTTTCATTTTCCTTTTCTTAGTTAATTTTCTACAATCTTAGTTCAGTTTTCTCTTAATTTTCTGCTATAGTTAGTGTGTTTTTTCTGCTAGACACCCTGCTGCCCCTATATATGTTTCTTGAAATAGTGGGGACACTATTTATCTTAGGTTTGGGGGTATGGCAGGGTACTAGATTAGTAAAATAGTTAATTCTAGTGTAGCAGTGTGAGGAAAATTGAAATGAATAAACTCAATTCCCACCTAACTTGTTAGAATGAGGAAATTTAAAATTTTTTTAGACACTTTAAAAGCTGAAAAATTTAAAAATTTAGCACCTCCATTAAGCTAATATTAGAAATTTTTTTTAGTTAGTACTTAGTGAACCTAAGAGGAGAGAAAAAGGTGAAAATATATCCCATGAGTTAAATTGAAGACCATACCCAGTGAGATTTGGGCCTATCAAATTTCTTTTGAAAAGTATTTTTGGTGATTTTTCTACTCTAAGGAATGACTGACTCAATATCTTTTCACTAAAAGTTAGGCACCCCCGAATTGAAACTGATTAGAAGCACTCATGATAGTAAGGAGATGATCTAAAGCCTTCATTTAGACAGTTTGAGCTTAAAATTCCTACCCATTAAATTGCCCTTGTGTATACACTCTTTGAACCCTAAAAATCTATTTTTCTTCCATAAGCACTAGATGCTGAAAGGTTTTTCTGCTGCTTCTTTTTATTATTAAAAATATGACAATGAAAATAATATGAGAGAAGTGAAGAATGGTAAAACAAAACAAAATAGATTGAATACAACATAAAACCAAACACGGACCTCCAAGAATCTAGGGCTTGTTGTAGCAAGTTTTGAAAGTAAGAGTTTGTCACACGGAGAGTGATGATCTAAAAACCTAAAGGCATATAGTAAGCTCTAGATCTGGCTATAGATCTGGCAGCATTAAACCTACACTAGAACGCAAGGTAAAAAGAGGAGTTTAGGCGTCACAAATTAAATCTAGATCTAAACTAAAAACATAAATAAAAGATAGATCTAAAAGTGGATGAAGGTGGAGGTTGAAATAAAACATAAAATGATGAGAACTAGACAGCTAGGGAGGCTATTTTCCTTGTAAAACAGATTTATAAACAGAGTAAGTGTTTGATCTGCAACAATCCCTCTCTTGGCTACAAGCACAAGAGTCGAGAAGAAGAATCCAAATCCACCTTGAGATGGTTTAGTGTTATGGCTATACTCTGTCCACTTGAATGGTCACTGAGTATCAAATAGATATAAACCAATCATTGGGGTAAAGAATGGAACAAGAAGACCACAACAGGCACTATGGATGCAAGGCTACAAGCTTAGGCATCCATAGGTGCATCATATCTATAAAATTCTAAAGCAAATGATTAGACAAATCATAGATCTAATGAAACTAGAAAATTAGCTTTACATTGCTTAAACAAAACTTACAATGCCTTTCCCCTCAGGCCTATAGTTTGTGCATTAATCCGAGCTTCTTCACTATGAATTTATAGATCCATTTACAATTTGAATCAACCTTTGGCTGCAACCTAGATCTAATCCAACAGGCTGGATTAAGGAGAGAAGAGGGAAAAGAAAGGGGAAAAAGAAAACCTAACTAATTTGAGCTAAGGAGAACTCAAGTTATTCCTTTATTCCTAGCTTCCTTGCTACCAAATTATAAAACTCAGATGGATATTTATACATATGCATTGATCCAAGTGATCTCTGTTCTGGCCAATTAGAGGAGAGAGTTTTATTTCAGCTTATTCTAATCCATGTGATTAGTACTTTAGCCAATCAGAGAGAAGAGAAGTCCTTTCAGTTCAGCTGAAGTAGTTTCATTACAGCCAAGGGAATGTTCCCATTCAGTTATAGAATAGTTTGCACAAGAATTGCTGTCCCATGTGCTTTGGAGTTCTCAAAAATGCCCCTGTCGTCCATTGTTAATTGCTGTTGGAACCTGAGATAGCTCCCACAATTCGCTGGCTACTGTTGGAGTTCCCAAAATAGCCCCCAAAGGTCACTGATGAAGGCTGTAACCTGAGCTGAAGCTTGATGTATGAATGAAGCATGGGCTCAAGTAGTTGATGGTTGCTGCAGTGATCAACTCAAGCAACTGAAATGGTCCTCCCAAGCTCTGCTGAAGCAAACTGTAGTAGAACTCGATAGGTGCTGAAGCATTCTCGATAGGTTGGTTTCAAGTGCAGCAGAACTCGACAGGTTCAAGCATCCATTCGTGGAGTTGACTTTAGGAGTTGAACTGCTTGACAGGTTGGTGAAGGGTTGCAGAAGGTAGAGCTCGACAATTTGAACTTTGAGCATGTACACTTCGTGAGGTTTACTTCTAGCTTGAAGAACTTTTCATGAGGTTGGGTTTCAATTCTGCACAATTCGAGTGGATGAGTTAAAGGCTTCAGCAACTACTCAAGTTCCTCAAGGTACATCTCGACAGGATGAATGAACCTCTCAACAGGTTCTATTTCTTCAACATTGAACAATTCGACAGGTTTGGCTTCAGCTATATTCAGCTCGTGGAGTTGGAATGAGAGCTGAACTGCTCGAGTCTTCTCAAGTTGGGGAGTACTAAAGCTATTAATTCCACAGCCCTTAGAGTGTACACTGCTGGAGGATTTCACCTACTTGACGTAGAAGTTTTTGCTCGAGTGTGCAACTAGTGTGTGTGTGTTCGTAGAGAGCATAGATGCATTTAGCATATGTACCAAGCCTTTTAAACCCCTAGGTGATCCCTAATTGAGGAGTGCAGTCTCCTGAGGGTTTTTAGTAAAAATACCCATAAACTTCACCAATAAAATAGTTAAGTAGAGTGCAGCAAATGACAAAATAGATTTCAATGAATAAAGCATCATTCCATACCGATTCTCTAAAAATCAGAGGAAATTACAGTAATAATGCAAACAATTTAAAACTCAAATCAGCATGTAGTTGCATCACCACCATTCAGTTCACATCAGGAAAACAATGTGCACAAATCAGCACTAAGTTCACTCTAAATTCAAAAATTAGGTTTAGATATAATCCCAATGAAATTAAATTTCAGACCAAATCCTCACCAGGGCTATCTCTCAACAATGAAAATTCAAGAGTGTTCACATTCTCATCAGTTCAAGAGCAGTTACAGTCCTCAAGTGGGCTTGCAAGCATGATCATAGACATTGCATCTATGTTTTGACATCCTCAAGTACTCTCACCATAAATTAGACATCTCCTCATCTCTACATGATAACTCATTTCACTTTGGATCAATAAGGTCATTTTAATGGATTGTAATGTGGCTTATGGGTCGAGGTTTATAAAGAATAAAGGGGGTAGGGTAAGGAGGTGATTCATGACTTCCTGACCTTCATTTCAGCACAACTTCATCTTCCTTGATATTTTCTAGATTCAAAGTGATCAGCTTCTTATCTTCCTTTCAATTTTCAAATGAATTGACTTCTCTTTTTTTTTTCTTTCATTTTTTTTTTATAATAGTTGCCATACATCTACAACTGATACACTGCTATTTATAGCTTTGCTTTTCCTCTTGTTTCACCAACTGTTGAACTCCTCTTTAACTATCTTCAGCACCTTTTCCTTTACCTTCTAAAATCTCAAAGTGAGGGTAAAGCTATATAAGGTCAATGAGGTTTAGGTTCAAGTGTTTATTGAAGAAAAATGGATTTTAAAGGCTCAAAGAGTGTATGCAAAGGGCAATTGAATAGGTAGGAAATTTTAAGCTCAAACTGCCCAAATGAAGGCCTCAGATCATCTCTTTAGTGTCATGAGTGCTGTAAAATTTTTAAATTTTCTCATTCTAACAAGTTAGGTGAGAATTGACTTTATTTATCTCAATTCAACCAACACTGCTGCACTAAAATTAACTATTCTATTGGCTTACTAACCTGCCATACCCCCAAACCTAAGATAAATAGTGTCCTCCCTGTTTCACAAGACATGTATACGGGCAGCAGGTTTGGTAAAAGAGAAACAACTATACTACAACAGAAAATTAAAGTAAAACTGAACTAAAAGATTGCAGAAAATTAGACTAAAACTGAGAAAAAAGAATATAAACAAATTGACAACTAAGAAAACAAAACATCTAGACACACTTCTAAATCAGCCACTATATACAACAGAAATTACACTAAAAATAAATAGTAGGTGAACTAAAACAGCAGGTATATGAAAGATATTAACTAAACTAAACACTCCTAGAACACTAAACTCAAAAACAGAAATTCTTATTCGTGGAGTTGACTTTGGGAGCTGAACTGCTCAATAGGTTGGTGAAGGGTTGTTGAAGGTAGAGCTCGACAGGTTGAACTTTGAGCATGTACACTTCGTGAGGTTTACTTCTAGCTCGAAGAACTTTTCGTGAGGTTGGGTTTCAGTTTTGCATAATTCGAGTGGATGAGTTAAAGGCTTCAGTAACTGCTCGAGTTCCTCAAGGTGCGTCTCGACAGGATGAATGAACCTCTCGACAGGTTTTATTTCTTCAACATTGAACCATTCAACAGGTTTGGCTTCAGCTATATTCAGCTCGTGGGGTTGGAATGGGAGCTGAACTGCATGAGTCTTCTAAAGTTTGGGAGTACTAAAGTTGTTAATTCCACAGCCCTAAGAGTGTATACTGCTGGAGGTTTTCACTTACTTGAGCTGGAAGTTTTTTCTCGAGTGTGCAACTAGTGTGTGTGTGCACACAACTCCCATATATTGTTGTTGTTTCTTGAAAACAAGACGGCGGTCGTCTCTCAACAAGGAATTTCATGGTGTTCACCATGGTTTCTAGTAACTGCTGGTCATTCCCAGCATTGTTCCCTACTCCGAACGTATTGCCAACGTTGTTTCTAACACTAGAGACATGGTTGTTATTACCTACAGGCGTCACATTCGGACCGATGGCTAACCCTTCGCCACTTGTCACCCCTCCGGTGTGTACGGTCCTCGGTCTTCCCCTTCTTGGAGGCATGCTAACCTGTTATGATCAAGTAATGGCTTAATCTAGGTAAGTGGGAGAATCTAGCCTAAGGACTGATGGAATTTAATGCCATTCCCTCAAATCTAAGCCATCGCTTGGGTCTTCCATGAGACATACAACCTAGACTCTGATACCACCTATGACGGCCCAGATTTCCTTACCCCAAAATTTGTGACGTCAGATCATGAAACACAATCCGATTTTAGAGTTTTCCTTGGTATCAGGGTGCTTTGATACCTTTGTGACCGTTCGATCTTCTCCTAATTTGATAATTGGAAAGATCGGGCCATCAAGCATGAGGTAAGTTTATGCAATTGCAAAAGCAAAGCGGTAAAAACATGGCATTATAACAAAAGCATTTCCATCATTCCACAATATAACACAGCTATACAGACAACCGATGACGGTCGACCATTACCTAAATAGTGGTTTAAAACTATACAAAACTATGTAAGATTTAATCCAAATGACTATACTAAGTATCAAAAGTATAAAATAAAACCGCACTAAGTGGATTCCACATAGACAAGCTAGGGAAAGAACTCCTTGGGTTGTTCTTCCTCCTCTTCAGGGTTGTAATCAGGATCTTCTTCTTATTCTTGATCCTTTTATTGGTCAGCACCTGTAGCTGTGACATATAGTCGAGGGATGAGCTACAATCCAAGCTCAGTTGGGAGGAAATAGTGCTCAATCATATCTTATTATTCTACTTCATGGTATTGATTCATAAGTAAAAATAGTTCACATTAACATGGTATTAAATACACAGTAAGTGATGAACTAAACCATGAATCTCAAAATATCTTTAGTTACGATGCGGGTAATATGCGAAATGAATACATAGCAAAGCGGGGAAACAAAACAGCAATAAGAGCATGTATCCATGAGAACAAGTGTATGAGAAATAGGAGTACATATGTCAGTGAATCAAAAATATACCAGATTATATCATATCTTCAAAATTCAGAACATTAGTGAAAGTATTCCATAGAGGGAACACAGAATCCTGTGAAGGGAACATGTTCATAAACCTCGGGAACTCCACCCCTCTCATGGAGACTCCACTCCTCTTTGCACATGATCTCAGAATCCTATACCATACCACAGATCGAATTTTGAGAATTTGGTCTGAATGACTAATATGCATCAATATGCCAAGGTTCTAATGCTAGGATCATGTGCAAAAGTCAAATTGAAATCATTTACTGAGATTGAATATACATATATATCATGTTATTAAAAACATAAGTGCGTTTGATAATCTCATCATTAGCCATGATTCGAGAAAACATATAATCGAACCTCGAGATTTTCCCTACCTTAATATTTGAGTCATGCAGAGATAATAGCGTAAATCGAAGCGGAGGTCTAATCTGCGATCTCTCGCATTTATCCTAGATCAAGATGTCCATATCCTATATGTCAATGTCAAAACATTGCATGATACAGGGTCTTCTTAGCTTGAACGGACCCAAATTTTACCCATTCAAGAATGGGACCTTGCCACAACGAGCTCATATAATCGCTATAGCGAGAGCCCTTCAGAAATCAGCTCGCTACCGTGAGCTCTCCGGGTCGCTACAGTGAGCTCTCCGGGTCGCTACAGTGAGCTCATGTAGCTCCCTAAGCTCACTACAACGAGTTTCCATAGAGCCGATTTGGCCTGTAATTTGAAGTAGCACTCGTTGTAGAGAGGGGTTCAAAAATCACATCGCTACAATGAGCTTAAAATCTTGCTACAACGAGCCTGACAGAATCTGAAGCTCTTTGGATCTATCCTCTAGATTCAAAATTTCTAATTTCTTAATAATTTGTCATTCTAAACATTTAATCTAACCTGGTCTTCATGTGATCAAGTTTGATCACCACTTTCTACCTTAATTCATGTGCATGCAACATCTGAAAACATCAAAATCAAGGAAAATCAGCAACTGTGTCTCACGCGTCCAATCTTTGGAGTTCTCCTCGCATGAAGTTCAAAATCGAATAATTTGACTCTTAAACTTATGAAATCGAGGTTTACGAAATTGGGTTAAGACCTATACCTTTGTAGATTCTTCTCATGCAAAGTCTCTAGTCTTCAGAGTCAATTTATCGACGTTGCTGCATTCTACCATTCGAATGCTCGATCGTAGAGATTCAAAGATCAAAAACATTTTTGCGATGGTCGAAAACAGTGGGGTTCCTCTTGAAATGTGACTGGTTGGAGCAAAAATCCGGTGATAAGCTCCGGAAGGATTGAAGGGAAGAGAGGTTTCCTTTCGGCTCTTCACTTGGCAAGGAGATTTTCTCAAACGCATGAATGGTTTATGCATGGGAGAAACTTAAGTGTATAGGGTCCTGATTCGGTGAACTACCAACACACAAAATTCGGTGTATTGGTCTTTAGAACAGTTTTTTAAAATGAGGACAATGTTCTGGTGTAGAGCATGTACACCCAACACTTTGTATGTGTCCAAAATAGAACAAAAATTACAAAGCCTAAAGCTCCTCACAAGTCTTGATACTATGACCTCTAAGTTATGACCCAAGCTCTTTACTAGTGGGGTGCTCTCAAGGATCTTGTGCAGTAATCACCCAATTAAATAGTTAACCTTTATTATAAAGGTACCTATTTTGAATTTGTGACATGACTTGGTTTAACACACCACATAGATTGTTACCTGTCTCGAGCACAAACACATGTCCGTCATATTCGGGTTCAAGAATTTGTAGGGTGTTACAACCATGCCCTAAGACACCAATTTTTCAAAGAGACCTCTCCTGTCTCAAGCCTAAGCCTCTTAGGGATTTCGAGTTCCCTTCTCTGCGGCGCCAGAAGAAGGAAAATCAGGGAGGAAGAAGCACTCGGCTTCAGGTAATTGCTCTCCTACTTCTTAATTTCTAGTTTCTAGTTAGTTCCTAATTTTTATTTTTAGTTCCATTTCCTAAATATTTAGCTCTAGATCTTAGTTCTTAATTTCAGGTTCTAGTTCTTAATTTTTAGTTCTAGTTTCTGGTATCTTACTTCTAGTTCTAATTTTTAGGTCTTAACCTTTAAATTCATAGTTTTTTATTCTTAAACTCTCAGTTCTTAACATAAATTCAGTCTTTAATCTCCGGTATTTACAAAATAGTCCTTATCCACCCAATTTGCCCAAGGGAGCTTATGGAGGGTACCCAGGAACGGGATCGATCCTCCTTAGCATAATAAGCCACAATCCCCTTTTTCTAGTTAGAATGGTATTAGGAGACTAAATTCATTAGAATTAGAGTAATAGTAGGAAACTCAGTCAGCAAGAGTTAGGATAGTACTAGGAGACCCACAACTAGTTAGACTCTGTTAATCAGTGAAAAATATCTTTTTTCACCTCCTAACCTAACCTTTGAGGGACCTTTGAGTTGACTAATAATGTGTCTTGAGTATATTTTATAGTTAGCAATAAATTATAGTCATAGTATAGAAATCCATCCAAAAGTGCCAAGAAGAGTCATGTTGGAGAGTTGCATCAATACAGAATAGCTTCAACATTTGCTCATGTAGCCCAAAAAGCCAGCCATCAAGCAGATTCAAGGGGCCTTAGAATTCCATGGCAATGGCATGTGTCCAGCAGTGTACACATGGGAGCAAAAGCAACTGCATCTGATGAAGAAGGAACCCCTAAAAAGAGAACTGAGTATTGGACAGCTGAATTCTAGCTCCCTAACTTGTGTACAAGCTATGGAAGCAAAGAAAACAACCTGTCAAGAGGTCTAGGTGCTGAAGAATCAAGTTGTCAATAGGTTCTGATGTGAAGAAATGAACCTATCGAGAGGTTCTTTGAACCTGCCAAGTGGTTTAAATTGAAGCAAACATCCTGTTGAGTAGTGAAGATGATCTTGTCGATAGAATGCCTGAAGCCAATCAAAATGTCGAGAGGTTCCTTGAACGTATCAAGCAGAAGAAATGAGCAGCCAACCTGTTGGGCTAGTGCATCCAGGACCTGTCGAAAAGATAGAGACAACCTGTCGAAGGGTTATCTGAAGCTGCATTGAATCTTGAGAGGTTGCCATAACCTATCGAGAAGATGGATGAAGCTAAAGAAGCAGTTAAGCAGTGAATTGAACCTGTCGAGCAGTCCATCTGAACCTGTCGAAAGCTATTTTCAACTTGTCGAATAGACTGAAAATCACACTTAGAACATGTCGAGAGGTTCTCTGAACATCTCGAGGCACTAATTTGAAACTTCTCAGTGGCAATCAAGAATGCACATCAAGTTTGTGACTTGCTGCACATGTCTCGAGGCATGTTGACAACCCTTGAGGGTATTTTTGGAACTCGAGGGACACGAATGAGAAATTCTCTAACTCCCCCACGTGTACTTGTCCAATTCTAACTAATTTATGAGAGATTCTAGAAGTAAAGCCAGCCACATCAGCAGCCCAATAATAGAATGATTCCCTTTTATTCTGATTGGCTAAAAAGATCTGGGACAAAGGAGAGGAGTATAAATAGAGGAGAGGCACAACAGAAGAACCATCCAGAGAAATCTATAACACAACATTAATTTCTCTTTCCATCTAAAATTCCAGCATTCTTCCCTCTTCTCCATTCTCTCTTTAGCCCAACTATGGTTGGCTAAACTCTTGTAGTAGCTAGGGTGAGGTAGATCTGTAAAATTGAGAGGTTTGAGAGTTTTGTATGACGATTGGGTGATGCAGAGACTACAGATTTGAGGATAATTTATTGTAAGATATTTGAATAAATGAATTGTTCATTTTAATGGTCATTTAAATCTATAGATCTTTTGGTTCCATTCGATTCTCCATAGGATTTATGTATTTGGAAATGCCCATTCATTTAACCTGTATATCTTTTGATTTTTATCAGATTTTCCTAGATTTAATGCTCCTGTGGATGCATGAGCTTGTAGCCTTACATCCACAACATCTGTATTGGTTTTCCTGTTCTAATTGAAGCCTTTGGATTAAAGGAAATCCCTGGGATGATCTGTGACCATTGAAATGGACAGATCATAGCCTTAAGATCAATTCAACCCTCTGGTTTAGATTGGATTTTTCTACCTTGCATCTGTGCTTGTAGCCAGATGAAGGATAGCTGCAGATCCATCCCCTGCATTGCTATTTAACCAATCAATTTTCAGTGAGACCAAATCCCAAGGTGTTATACTCCATATTTGATTTTAATTCTCCAAAACCTTTTCTCTATTCTTCAAATCTATTTTCTATTCATCTCTAGATCAGTTGCATTTAGATTTAATTTGCTATAGTTTTAGTAAAGTGACAACCCCAAAAACCTCTCCTCTTGCTTTTTCTTGCTTTGTTTTAAGTTAGAATAGGTTAGAGTGCTGCCAGATCAGTTTCAAATCTGGAGATTTGCTACATTCTTTAACACATTTCCTTGAGGACAAACCTGTACTTACCTTTTAAAACTTGCTACAACAGCCCTGAATTCTTGCAGGCCTGTGTTTTACCTTGGTGTCTAAATTCTCTTTTGCTATGATTTTTCTTTTAGTTTACTATTTTTAGCATCTTAATAATTACAAGGTAAAGACAAATAATAAGTTTTTGCCATTGCTGTCGGGGATCTGTGTTTTTAGAAGTGGTAGATCTAAGTTTTTCTTATTTTAGTTTTAGATCTGTCTTTACCTGTGAGGTGTTTGACTAATTGCTTCTATATTTTTTTGTAGTTTAATTTTGTTTACAGATTTAGATCTGTAGTTCTGAGAGGAGCATTATGTTAATAGGAGGAGCAAGCTGTGCTTGAGTTTGTATTTCGTACCTCTTTTACATTTTTAGATTTGTGAATTTGTTTTAGATCTGCAGTAATTATTTTTGTGTTTATATTTGTTTGCTGTGATCTGTGCCATAATTTTGTGTGTTGTACAATGTGTTTGTGTGTGGTGTATGTTTGAAAGAAGAACTCTCAACCCTGAGATTTTATCATTAAATTTTAAAGTTGAGAGGATTCTTAGGTCTAGATAAGCTACACATAAACCTGCTGAATCTGAGACTGCTGAAATGGGTGAGCAGTCTAGATTACTGAAAGATTACTATTCACCTGGTGCATATAATTCTCCTTTCTGTATATAATTTCCTGCTGTGGAAGAAAATTATGAGATCAAGTCTTCAACAATTCAGATATTACCTTCTTTCCATGGGTTGAGTAAAGAGACCCATACAAACATGTTCATGAATTTCTTACTTTGTGTACTATCTTTCATATTGCTAGTTTGGGGGAGGAAGCCACCAAGCTTAAGCTCTTTCCTTTTTCATTAAAGGACAAAGTCAGGGCTTGGTAGTCTATGCTCCCTGCCAACAATATTACCTCTTGGAATGACTTGTAATGTCAATTCTTGGCTAAGTTCTTTCCCATGTCTAGAACAAGTCAGTTGAGAAAAAGCATCATATCATTTTCTCAATTCTCAACTGAAAACTTTCATGAGGCTTAGAAAAGATTCAAAGAGTCGTTAAAGCAATGTCCCCATCACCAAATTTCTCAACGGCAACTTGTATAAATTTTCTATCAAGGAATTGATCCAAAAAGTATAAATATGGTAGATGCCTCTTCTGGAGGTACTTATTTAAGTTGATGAAGCCTGGGAATTATTTAAGATTATTGGAGAGAATTTAATACAGTAGGAAACCTTGTCCAGGGATATTGAGTCTCCAGCTAAATTGATAAAAGAGAACACAACAAGAGGGAGAATGTATGAGGTAAGTGGTTACAATGATTTGGAGAGAAAGTTAGATAGTTTGAATCAAAAGTTTGATAAGTTAATGGGAGCAATATAGTCTCCAATAGTGGCCAAAGTGGAAGAGGCATGCCTGATATGCCAATCTCCCACTCACTCCCTTGAAGAATGTCTCTCTACTATACAATTTCCAGATCTGGATATGTAGTATGTTAATGCTGCTCAGTCATTTGGGCAGCAGCCAGCTGCTGGTTATCCATTGAGAAACCACTCCAACCTGAGGTAGAGGCAGGACAATTTTCAAAACCAGCAGTAGCAGCAGCCAATGTCCTATAGAATTGCTCAGCCTTACTAGCAAAATTTCTATCTAAGGTCACAATATTAACAGCCTATGGCCCAGCCAATGGCATAACCTGTGCATCAAAATTCACCAGCCCTAGCACCCTCTAGAATACACTCATTTGAAGAGCAAGTTCCGACTTCATTATAGAACCTGGGCTCTTTATTTCAAACAGTTAACTCCCATAGCGAAAGTATTAAGAAGATAGAGGACCACCTTGGTCAACTATCTAATATTTTGATTAGGAGAGAAGAGGAAAGACTACCTAGTCAGCTTATGAACAATCCAAAAGGGCAGTATATGGTGGGTGAGGTTTCTTCATCACATGAAGAAGCTAAATCCATCACCACTTTGAAAAGTGGGAGGCTGGTTGACAACAAGGTTGGTGTTGAGCCTGATAGGAGTGCAGAAAAAGAGGGAGCAACCCATCATGATATGCAACAAGAGCAGCATATGAGAAACAAGGGGGTGTTGATGAACCCCAATAGAAAAATGAAAACAAAAATAAGAAAAAAATTGATGAGATTGCTAAAGTAGCAAATAAGAGATCAGTCCCTCATTTGGCATTTCCCAATGCATTTCAAGCACCTTCTCCTTTTGATAAGGGGAATGCTAAAGTTGAGAAAATAATAGAAATATTTAAACATGTAAAGATCAATTTATATTTACTTGATGCAATCAAGCAAGTGCCAGCCTATATCAAGTTTTTAAAAGATTTATACACACACAAAAGACAATCTAGGATACACCTACCAAGAAGGTCTTTTCTGCTGAGAAAGTGAACTAAGTTTTATCCATTGCAATCCCAATAAAACTCCATGACCCTCGAGCTCCCACAATCCTTTACATCATTGGGGATCACACCATTGAAAAAGCCTTGTTAGATCTGGGAGCCAGTGTGAATCTACTTTCATATTCAGTATATGAGAAGTTAGGTTTAGGAGAATTGAAACTCATACATATGGTATTACAACTGGCTGACAGATCTAAAAGGAGGCCAATGGGAATTATTGAAGATGTGTTAGTTGGGATTGACAAGTTCTTTTATCCAGTAGATTTTTTTGTTCTTGACATGAAACTCAGCAAGTGCACTACCTCTATTCCTGTAATTTTGGGCAGGCCATTCTTGACTACTACCAATGCTTATATACAATATAGATCAGGTATAATGGAGATATCCTTTGGTAATATGGAAGTAAAATTGAATGTCTATAATGCAGCAAATCAACCTCAATTGGATAGTAAGGACTGCTTTATGATTGATTTGCTGGATGAGCTTGTGAAAGAAATTTTACCCAAGCTGCTGCATTGTGATGATATGTTGATATTTTTAAAATTGTGGAGGAGAAGGTCCCCACACCTGTGATTCAAGAGGTGAAAACCTTAAATTCTGAAATGGGGCCAGCAAAGTATCCTCCTTGGAAACCAGCTGTATTACCTCTTCCACCACCTTCTAAGGCACCTTTGTTGCCTTCACTCATAAGTCCACCTGATGTGGAGCTAAAGTAACTCTCCAAGCCTTTAAAGTATGTATTTTTGGGAGAAAATCAGAAGTTTCCTGTGATAATTTCTTCTTCCCTCACTGTGGAGCAGGAAGAAGAATTGTTGTGTGTTGAAAAGATATAAGAGAGCAATAGGTTGGACTATTACAGATCTGGGAGGAATTAATCATGTAGTTTACATGCATAAGATCCACCTAGAAGAAGGTTTCAAACCCTCTAAGGAGATGCAGAGGAAGCTAAACCCTCATATGCAAGAAGTAGTGATGAAGGAAGTGGTTAAATTGTTAGATGCAATAGTCATCTATCCTATTTCATAGTCCATATGGGTGAAACTTACTCAGGTGGTACCTAAAAAATCTAGAATCATTGTAGTTAAATTAGATTCTGGTGAGCTAATTCCAACTAGGGAGACCACTGGTTGGAGGGTGTGTATTGATTATAGAAAGCTCAATTCAAAAATTAGAAAAGACCATTTTCCTTTGCCCTTCATAGACCAGACTTTAGACAAATTGGCAGGCAAAGCTTTTTATTTCTTTCTTGATAGATACTCTGGGTATAACTAGATTCTTGTGTATCCACAAGACCAGGAGAAAACAACTTTCACATGTCCATTTGGCACCTTTTCTTATAGGAAGATGCCATTTGGATTATGCAATGCCCCTGCAACTTTCCAAAGGTGTATGTATGCCATCTTCTCGGATATGATTGACCAGTTTTTAGAGATATTCATGGATGATTTCTCTGTCTTTGGAGATAGTTTTAGCCAGTGCCTACATCTTCTCAGCCTAGTGCTGCAGAGCTGTGAAGAGACCACCTTGGTTTTGAGTTGGGAAAAGAGTCACTTTATGGTCAACCAAGACATTGTCCTTAGTCATGTTGTTTTCCACAGAGGCATAGAGGTTGACCAGGCTAAAATTAATTTGATTGCACATCTACCCCCACCTAAAACTGTCAAGCAGGTCAGATCCTTTTTGGGGCATGCTGATTTTTACAAGAGATTCATCAAAGATTTCAGTAAAATTAAAAAATCCCTTTGCCACCTGTTGTGCCAAGAGGTTCCTTTTGTATTCAATAATGAATGTCTCACTGCTTTTGAGTTTTTGAAAGGATGTTTGACCTCTACACCTGTCCTACAGGCCTCTGATTATTCTCTGCCCTTTGAGCTGATGTGTGATTCATCAGATTTTACAATTGCTGCAGTTTTGGGGCAGAGAAAGGACAAGTTACCTTGTGTGGTTACTTCTATAAGCAAGATAATGATTGATGCTCAATTAAATTATACGACAACTGAGAAAGAACTGTTAACTATTGTCTTTGCTTTGGAAAAGTTCAGGTCTTATGTGCTAGAATCTAAGATTATTGTGTTCACAGACCATTTAGCCCTAAAATATCTTTTGTCTAAAAAAGAAGCTAAACCCAGATTAATCAGATGGATCCTCCTATTACAGAAGTTTGATCTTGAGATTAAAGATAAAAAAAGGGTTGAAAATATGGTTATAGACCACTTGTCTAGGATCTTAGCTGCTAATTTTGATGGATTGCCTGTCAATGATTTATTTCTAAATGAGCAACTTTTTACTGTCAACATGAGTGTACCTTGGTTTGCAAACATAGTTAATTATCTGGCAGTGGGTTGGATGTGGACAAGTGCACTTATGAGAAGTAAGTTTGGATTACAAACTAAAACCTATCGAGATGTTAGAGGAGTATTTTGATAGGTTTTGAAGGTAATTGAGGTGAATTCGACAGGTACTGAGACCTGTCAATAGGGTGAACCAAGTTTTCATCAGGTTCTGAAGGTATTTGCTGAGGTTTACAGGTTCTGTATACCTGTGGAGCGGTTGAGAAACCTCTCGGAACCTTAATTGCTAAAATTTTTTTAACCTATTGAGAGGTTGGATGCACCTCTCGAATTGCAATTTCTTAAGCTGGTGTACCTGTCGAGAGGTTTGAACAACCTCTCGAAACCTTCAATCTGAGAGTCCTACATATTCAAGTGGTTTTAACTGTTCGAGAGGTTAATTCAACCTATCAAAATCTTCTTTCCAACCTGTCAAAATCATATTTTACTTGTTTAAAACCTATCGACAGGTTCATTCTGTCCATTCGACACCTTGAGCTGAGTTCTTACTTTTCCTCTGCACGAGTTTCCATCTTCTTCTTTCTTCTCCATCCAATTACTTTGCCCATGTTTCAGTTGCACCAGCTTTGCAAGGCCGACACTTTGCACTTGATTTTCGCGGATTTGGTTATGTGTATTGCTTTTATCGAGAAACCCTAGGTTTGGGTAAGTTATTCTTCACAATCTCTGTTGTTTTTTAATTATCCATTTCTGTGCTTTGCATTTGTGGGGAATTTGTGGTGTGAAAGGTGAAAATTAAGTGAAGTAGATTGTGGAGAGTGAAAGACCTGTGTGAAATTAGGTTTGTGTTTCAATGGCCGAATTTGAGGAATCCCTGGCCAATTTGCTCCAATCCCCGACCAATTTGCTCCAATCCCCTTCCCAATCCACCCCAAAATCCACTAGGAAGTCTAGTAGCATAGCCTCACAGCCGAAGGCAGACCCACCTGCTAAGAGGAAGCTAGCTATGGACAAATGCAAGAAGGCCCAGGAAGCTAAGAAAGCTAAAATCATTGAAGAAGTTACTGAGGAAATGCCTGGACCTAACCCTGAGCTTGAGACTGAGTTACCTGTGGCCTTGACAACTCCTCATGAGTTTGTGGATTTTTTAGGTCTAATTCCTGAGACACTCTTTGACCTACCTTATTTTACTAAGGTAGAGGAGTGTAAGGAGACCTTGGCCTACTTGGAAAGGGCATCCCTGAAACCTCTTTTGACTCCATTAAAAGAGACGGTATACCCAAGATTGGTCAAATTATGGTATCGGAACATCAGGGAAAAGAAGATGTCAGGGTTAACTGATCCTATACTTGTAGTTCTGGTTGATGACTGGGAGCTAGTAGTGGAATACAAAGACATTGGTTTGGTGTTGGGAGTCCCATTTTTATATGATTCAGCCAGCAGTTTGGGAGCCCCTGACAGCTTGTCATTTAGGAATATGGCTAGACATTTGACTCAAGGCATAGTTGGATCTGGAGTCTTTGATGAGGAGAGACTTAGACCCCAGCCTGCTTTTCATTGATACAATTTCGAGGAAGAATGTGTATGTCAGTAGGCATCAACAAGAGAGAAGAACCCCCATAGTGGATGTCCTCTATTTCTTCTCCAAGGGCCAATACTTTAGTGCTCCTAAGCTGATATTTGATGCCATGGTTGATGTGCATGACAAGATTAAGAAGAGACAAATTGTCCTAAGGTTGCCTTGTGGCAGACTCATAACTGCTTTGCTGAAACAAGGGAAGTGGTAAAGAAAGATGCGCCAACTAAAAAGGTGAGTCCAAAGGAATTTGGGGGAAGACCCTGGTCCACTAGTATGACTCTGATTGGGAAGAGAAAGAAGAAACTTGAGAGTCCTGAGAAAGAAGCACCTCAGGTGCCCAGCTCAACATCTGCTCCTGTGATCTCTAAAGTTCCAGCTAGCTCAATCACCCCTACTATTGTTACATCTTCTGTTGTCAGTTCTGCTAGTATCATCCCATCCACCTCCATACCATCCATATATGTCCCCTTACCTTCCAGTTCCACACCCATCCCTTCTACACTCACCACCACTATCATGGTGTCAGCTCCTCCTACCACTATCCCAATACTAACCTTGCCTTCACCAGCCATAAAAACCACCTACTAGAGAAAAACCAAGCAAGCCACATCCACAACCTTACAACCTTTAAGCCCTGAACCAGCAACACCTCTTACATTTGACCAGGTTACTTCCATTTCACCCACTTCACCATCCCTACCTTTTGCTACTGACCCCAGTTCTCCTATCCATACTCAGGAGCTGAAACATTTCACCACTGAGGGGTATTCATCATTAATAGATTCCATTTTGAAAGATATTGGGCATGAATACTCCCCTTTATCTGATTCTCCACAACCCACCCAATTCCAGCATGTGTCTATATCTCTATTTTTGCCCATTTTACTTACTCCACCTGTTACCCACACCCATTCCTTACCTGACTATTTTGCCCAAATCCTTTCCATTCTTCAAACCATCCAATCCCAGCTACTCACCAACACCTAAACCCAATCTTTCATGGCCACCTATCTGCATACCATTCAATCCACCTTAATTCCATCTACCTCAGCCACCCAACCTCTTACTACTCCTATCCTTACACCCATTCCATCCCCACCACATCTTTCTCCTCCATCTTCCCCTGTGGTGGTCACTTCCATAGTTGCTACTCAAACTGATTTTGAGGAAGCAGCTCTATCCTTTCCTGCACTTACCACACCTTCATCTCCTCAACTGTCCCTTGTGGTGGTCACTTCCAATGCTGCTACTCAAACTGATTTTGAGGAGGAAGATTTACCCCTCCCTTTTACTTCCAAATCCACTCAGACTGACCCAATAGAACCATACCTCCCATTTTAATCCTTCACCTACCCTTCCACCCCACCTAAGCCAGTTGTTGAGGATGAGGAGTTGCCACTTTCCTTCATCTTACCATCAACACCACTTCCACAATCGGAGCAGCCCATCACCCCTTCCTTCATGGATGACCCTCACCATTGGGCCATTGTCCCATATGGATCCAATACCATATCACCTTTGCCATCCATCACCAAAGCGATAGAGACCAACGCCTATGTTGGGGAGGATATAAGAATTTTAGTGGATGCAATCATGGCTTTGATACAACAAGCCCATGAAGTAGAAATTTACCCTGTTTTGGAGGCCCATAGGAAAGAGGAATGGAAACTATGGCAGACAAGGTCACAAAGACAAATCCATCATGCTTTCCAGACTTGTATAGACCTTATCCCTCTATCCAGCCTTGAAATCTGCTGAGTAAACTGATATTTCCATCAAGGAGCTTGGCCCAAAGCCAAAGAAGAAGAAGAGGCCAGCTGCAATCAAATCCACACCTGATGCTTCCAGTGTAGAGCCAGTGAAGAAGGATAAAAATCTTTATGTAGAAAAATATGCCTGGACCCCTGATTTTGTTTTAAGTTCAGATACTGAGTCTGATTAGGCTCTAGAGTAGTTGGTGTGTTTAGATTCCATATTAATGTTGTTCTAGGTAGTTTGATTGTATATCATTTTCTTTTTGCATTTTTTCATATCTTTAACTATTTTGTGATTCATCTTTTGTATACAGTTCATCTTAATAAAATGTTCTTTTGATGTGCCATTGTATATATCTCTGTTACTCTTTTTTTTTTATATCATACTTTGTATGTTATTTTCTCTGCTTGTACCCTACTATTTCTAGTTGTTATATTTCTGAAACAGTGAGGACACTGTTCCTCATAGTTTGGGGGTATAACAGGGTAATTTTGAAAAATTATGAGGTAGTTAAGCCAAGTGCAATGGTGTCAGTAGGATTAAGACAAATTTAGCGAAATTCCAAACTGAGCAATTTTGAAAAAGGAAGATGTAAAAATGTATGATAGACTGTTTAATATTAGGATATTTTTAAAATTCAACATTTCCATGAAAGAGACCATCAAGAATTTTTTATCATAATCAGTATATAGTGAATCATTAAGAAAAGAAAAAGTAAGAATATGCGTTGTGAATCCAAAGGAAGACCATACCCAGTGAGACTTGGGCTTGTAAAATTCTATTTGAAGAGTGTTTAGCATTTTTATTCTGCTCTAAGGACTGTTTGAATTTAGTTCTTCTTACTAGAAGTTAGGTACTCCAAATTGAAGCAAAGTGATAGCACTCATGACATTGAAGATATGATGTAAGGCCATCCCTTGGACAGTTTGAGCTAAAAATCCCTACCCTTTGAACTACCTTTGTATACACCATTTGAGCTTGAAAAATTTATTCTTCTTTGACAAAAATAATTTTTTTTTTTTTTTTTTTAAACCTGAACATCTTGATCTGTTTCAGTTCACCCTCAATCTGAGAATTCAGGAGGTGAAGGGAGAAGTGAGGTTAGAGGTGCAGGGTTTGATATTTGATGGAAGAAAAAGAGAGAAAATCTAAGAAAAATAATGTATCAGTTGTGTAGTTGTGGCATTCCAGCCCATAAAATAAAAAAATATGAGAAAAATATAAAAGAAAAGCATACAAAAAGGAGAAAAATAGAAAAATAAAACAAAAGAAAATGAAAAGAGAAGTCACTTCATTTGGAAATTGAAAGAAGATGAGAAGCTGATCACTTCAAATCTGAAAAATATCAAAAAAGATGAAGTTGTGCTGAAATGAAGAAGGTGTGTATACCACCTCCTTACCTTACTGATTTCTCAATTTTGAATCCCTCTTTACCCTGTTATTCTTTATAAACCTCACCCATAATCCATATTAAAACCCAATAAAAAGACTTTACTGATCTAAAATTGATTGAGCTGTCATGTGGAGATGAGGAACTGTGTAATCTATAATGAAAAGAGTTAGAAGATTTCAGAAATTAGAGCAACTGCCTATGTTCATGCTTGTAGTCCTATTTGAGGGTTGTAACTACTCTTGAGCTTGAGTGAAACTGGACACCTTTGAAATCATTTGAGAGGATGCCTGTGAGATAATTGGGTCTGAGATTGGACTTATTTAGGCATTGTTTGAACCTGATTCTCAAATTAATGGTGAAGTATAACTGTTTTGCACATCATTCTCTTGATAATTTCATATTGGTTGTGATGAGTTTGAAAAAGGATTTAGGTATTAAATTCTTTACATTTACTGTTTTGAAACTTCTGAATTTAAAAGGGTAAGGTATGGAATAAAGCTGAATTTGTTGGAATCTAACTTGCAACTATTTGCACTTGATTTAATTATGTTGATATTGAAGTTTGTGAGTAACTTTACTGAAAACCCTCAGGAGACTTCACTCCTCCACTAGGGATCACCTAGGGGTTTAAAAAGGCTTGATGCATATGCTAAATGCATCTGTGCTCCCTACAAAAGTGGCAATTTTTTGTTTTCAATAATTATTTTTAATTTTTCCTTTGTTCAGGGCCTAGCAAAGCTTAGGTTTGAGAGTGTGTTAATCAGTGAAAATACCAATTTTCACCTCCTAACCTGACCTTTGAGGGACCTTTGAGTTGACTAATAATGTGTTTTGAGTATATTTTTTAGTTAGTAATAAATTGCAGCCATAGTGCAGAAATCCATCCAAAAGTGCCAAGAAGAGACCTGTTGGAGAGTTGCATTAATACAGAATAGCTTCAACATTTGCTCATGTAGCCCAAAAAGCCAGTCATCAAGCAGATTCAAGGAGCCTCAGAATTCCATGGCAACGACATGTGTCCAGCTGTATACACATGGGAGCAAAAGCAGCTACATCTGATGAAGAAGGAACTCCTAAAAAGGGAGCTGACTACTGGACAGCTGAATTCCAGCTCCCTAAGTTGTGTACAAGCTGTGGAAGCAAAGAAAACATCTTGTCGAGAGGTCTGGGTGTTGAAGAATCAAGTTGTTGAGAGATTCTGGTACTAAGAAATGAACCTATCGAGAGGTTCTCTGAACTTGTCGAGTGGTTTAAACTTAAGCAAACATCATGTCGAGTAGTGAAGATGATCTTGTCAGCAAGATGCCTGAAGCCAATCAAGATGGTGAGAGGTTCCCTGAATCTATCGAGCGGAAGAAATGAACAGCCAACATGTCGGACCAGTGCATCCAGGACCTGTCGAAAAGATAGAGACAACCTGTCGAAGGGTTATCTGAAGCTGCACTGAATCTCGAGAGGTTGCCATAACCTATCGAGAAGATGGCTGAAGCTAAAGAAGCAGTTCAGCAGTGAATTGAACCTGTCAAACAATCCATCTGAACATGTGGAAGGCTATTTTCAACTTGCTGAATAGATTGAAAATCACACTCAGATTTTATCAAGAGGTTCTCTGAACCTCTCGAGGCACGAATTTGAAACTTCTCAGTGGCAGCCGAGAATGCACATCAAGTCAGTGACTTACTGCACATGTCCTGAGGCATGTTGACAACCCTTAAGGGTATTTTTCAAACTCCAAGGACACGAATGAGAAACTCTCTAACTCCCCCACGTGTACTTGTAAAATTCTAACGAATTTGTGGGTGATTCTAGAGGTAAAGTCAGCCACATCAGCAACCCAATAACAGAATGATTCCCTTTTGTTCTGATTGGCTGAAATATATCTGGGACAGAGGTGTACTAGATGCCCTATTTTCAAACCACACTTTCCGGTATGGACACGGGTCTGGTCAGGCGTGTGCCTAATACAGGACACAAAAGAATTAATGAATGTGGTGTTCAACACTAATAAGTGGCCAGTAAATTTTATTCGTCAAACCCGATCAGTCATACACATAAATATAGTGTCTTAAACATACACTTGAATTATGGTCTTCCATATATTATATTAGCAAATACACTGAATAAAATTATAAATAGTAACTAAGCAAGCCAAATTTCAGCTGCCTTATACCTAAAACATATTTGTACAGTATATGAAAGCCAAACCAAATCTGGCGTATATATATATATATACTAATAACTACAGGGAATCCAAGCCCATCTTTAGATACTCCATTGCATCTAGCTGCACAACACAGGATGTAAAACCCTGGTTGGCTTAATACAAGAAAAAAAGCCCATGTGGGCACTATAGGGGATCTAATACCTTTTTGACTTATAATACAAAAAACCCCCCTCTTGGCTCCATGCATTCATGAGTCACATTTTGACTCCATTACCTTTTAAAACCTGTTGCAACAGCCCTGAATTCTTGTAGGCCCGTGTTTTACCTTGGTGTCCAAATTCTCATTTGCTGTGATTCTTCTGTTAGTTTACTATTTTTAGCATCTTAATAATTACAAGGTAAAGACAAACAACAGACTCAGAGTAGGATCAAAAGATAAGACCAATTAGACTCATTAGATCTTAGGCATCCCACATCTGCTGAAGTTGGCAGGCCGACATTCAGTAAAGGATTTTAACCCATGCTCCGCAATATATTCGCGCGCGATTAGTGATGAGTGACAGCGTCGATAAATATCTATAGCTGGCGATCGTAACAACCCAGGTATTCCACACTGGGCCACTTTTTTTTAGCATTTAATATTTTTTAATTTACTATTCCATCGCCTTCCGCCAGAGTCCACGTGGACCGAATTGGGCCACCTCTTCCAGGAACCGAAAGGAACCCATAAAAAGTGTGTACTGTTGGATTAGAAATTGTTGTACTATTCTTTTTATTACTAAAAACATGTGGTAAAAATAGGGTTGCAAAAATAAATCAGAAAGGGGGAGTGAAATTGAATGAAGTAGCATAAAAACAACAATCTATACACACAGTCCTGCAAGATCCAGGGTTGTTGTAGCAAGTTTTGATAAGTAAGAGTTTGCCCCACATAAATTTATTCTAAGAGCACAAGGTTGAATAGTAGACCTTCAGATCTGGCTATAGTTCTGGCAGCACTAACCTATACTTGAAGGCAAAGGTAAAGAAAGGGAGTTTTGGGGTGTCACAAAACTGAAAATAAATAGAAAGGAAAATGAAAGATCGACACTACAAGAAAGGAGTTTAGAAAAGGGTGGAAATGGATTTGAAAAAATAAATGGAAAATGGGTGAGAAGTAATAAAATAGGGACTGATCTTTTTACTGAAAAAGGGCTGGTCAAGTAGAGAAAGGATTGGATCTACAGCTGTCCTTCATTTGACTACAAGCTCAAATGTAAGGAAGAAGAATCCAATCCAACCCTGAGATATGGACTAGTCTTAGGGTTATAACCTGTTCACTTGAGTAGTCACAGATTATCCCAGAGATATACTCCAGTCATGGGGTTAAAAGTATAACATAAAAATCACTGCAACCACTATGTGTGCATGGCTACAAGCACATGCATCCATAGGTGCATTAAACCTATAAACTATATGCAAGCACAAAAGATTATAGATTCAATGGATCAAGAAAAATATCTTTCATTGCATAAAAAGTACTTACGATGGTCAGCCCTCAAGACTGTAGTCTTGCAGAACTCCAAGACCCTTTACAAGTTTACACACAGTCCTTTTTACAGCATAAAATTATACCTAACTATTACAAAAGAAATTAGCTAGCAAATGCTAAGATAAGGAAGGAAGAAAAGAGAAACAGATGACCTAACCCTAGAAATGACCTAAGAACAAAATATCCACTGGCGCAGAGCAAATTAGGTTATGTTACATGCCTACTTTTTACTATTTTTACAGCTTATATACAATCCACACAAAATATCTCTATGCCTTGGCCAATCAGAAAGAAGAAGAATCAAGTTAGTTAGGATCATGTTGATGTGGCCCAATTAGAGCCAAGTGTTGCCTTGGTTAATGCGGAATAGCTCAGCACATTGGGATGGGAGCCCCAGATGCTGTGGAATCCTAAAAGTACCCCTGAAGATTAAATGAGAATGCTGGAACCTAAGTCTCGATTAGTTGGGGCTTCAGATTATGAATCTCGAGTGGTTGGATTAATTGTTGAAGCTTGCTCGATAGGCTGGATTGCTTCAAGCAGTGTATCTCGGCAAGATGAAGTTTTAGGTAGTGTATCTCGAGAGGCTCTCGATAGGTTGGAAGTAATGCTTGAGAGGCTCTCGATAGGCTTTCCATTTCTACAGCTCAAGTGGCTGGATTGAGCTGCTCGATAGGCTGTATCAAAAGCTCCTCGAGTGGCTGTCGCTAGGTTGCATTACTAACTGCAGCTCAACAGGTTGGTGCAATGGTATCAACTGCTCGAGATCTGCTCGAGAGGGATTTCTGAAGGTGCATCTACTCGAGAACCACTCAAGCAGATGTTATTTGAAAGGGCTCATCCTCTCGAGATGTGCTCGAGATAACTTTCTAAAGCTCTAAACCATTCGAGAACTGCTCGAGCTGTAGTCTGCTGTAGGCCTGAAGTGCTTGAGATCTACTCGAGCTTAACTTACTAAAAGTTTAACTGCTCGATAGCTACTTGCGCTTGCACTTCTGTGTGTCTGCTACTGTGCACAGCCGGTTGCAACACTCCTCACTGCTTGGGTCCACCTTTTTTTTTTCCTGTTAGACCTTTAGGGCCACCAGGCATGACAACTGGTTCCTATGGTGTGAACTACCATGGTGCACTTCTCTGTTCTTCCATTAGCCTTAAGACTTGACTTCAAAATGCTCTCTTCTTGGCATCTATTATGTGAACTGTTGCACTAAGCTGTGATTTATTTCTAACTACAAAAATATACTCAAATGATAATTGTTAGATGGATCAAAGGTGTAGTAAAGGCTAGATAAGGAGGTGAAAAGTGGCATTTTTCAGTGACTAACACACCCCAAACCTAATCTTTACTAGTCCTCGAGCAAAGTAAAAAATAAAATAATTACTCGAAAAATTTAAATGCAACTTTCGTAGGGAGCACGAATGTATTTGGCTTATGCACCAAGCCTTTTAAAAACCTAGGTGATCCTTAGTGGAGGAGTGAAGTCTCCTGAGGGTTTTCAGTAAAGATACCCACAAATATCCTAATGAAAACAATTAAAACAAGTGCAACACAATGACAAGTTAGATTTCAACATACAAAGCTTCATTCCACACCTTGATCTTTCAGATTGGAGGAGTTTTAAATCAGTAAATGTAAACAATTTAATACCTAAATCCTCATACATACTCATCACAACCAATCAGCTGACATCAAGAGTGTAGTGTGTGCAAATCAGTATAAAGCTCACCATTAATTCAAAAATCAGGTTCAAACAGTGCCCCAATAAATTCAATTTCAGACTCAATCCTCACCAGGGCTGTCTCTCACAAATGAATTGAAGGGTGTTCAATTTCACTCCAGCTCGAGAACAGTTACAAACCTCAAATAGACTTGTAAGTATGAGCCTAGGCATTTGCTTCTATTTTCGGACTTCATCATATTATCTCCATCATAGGTTAGACATCCCTTCATCTCCACATTGTAGCTCAATTCACTTTCGATCGCTAAGGACTTTATTGGGTTGTAATGAGGCTAAGGTTAAGGTTTCAAAGAGAATGAAGGGGGGAAAAAGGTTCAAAACTGATAATTGACTCAAGAGGTGGGAGGTGATTCAAAACTTCACCTTCTTTATTTCATCATAGCTTCATCTTCATTAGTATTTTTTTTTCCAGATCTGAAGTGGGTAGCTTCTCCTTTTTTCCAAATTTTCAAATGAATTACTCCTTTTGACTTCTCTTTCTTTCTCTTTTTTATTTTTATTTTTATTTTTTTCTTTTTCTATTTTTTTTAATGATGGTTGTCACAGCCGTACAACTGATACACTACTTCACTTTGATTTTATCCCTTCTCCTTCTCTTTCCACCTAATGTCAAACTCTGCTCACCTATCTTCAACGTCTTCTCCTTTACCTTCTTAATTTTTAGAGTGAGGGTAAGGTTAAATCAGGTCAAGAGTTTCAAGTTCAATTACTCTGATATTTTTCAAAGAAAAATGGATTTTTGAAGGATCAAAGAGTGTATGAAAAAGGGCAGTTTAATTGGGTAAGACTTTCAAGCTCAAACTGACCAAATGATGGCCTTAGATCATCTCCCTCATATCATGAGTTCTGCTAAACAGTTTCAATTTCTGGAGGATTAACTCCTAGTTAAAAGGTTTGAGTCAGTCAGTTCTTAAAGCATAAAAATTATCAAAGACACTCTTCAAAAGAATATTTTTTTGTAGGCCCAAATCTCACTGTGTATGGTTTTCATTTGAATTCATGGGGCATGTTCTCACATTGTTCTCCCCTTACTGGGTCACTATCTACTGATTGTGGAATTTTTTCTTGATGATCACTTCATGGAAGTGTTTAATTTTTAAAAGATTTCAGTGTTAAACAATCTACTATATATTTTTATTCTCCTTTTTTCAAAATTGCTTAGGTAGAACTTACTTTATTTGTTTCCATCATGAATAATACTATTGCACTTAACTTAACCATCTCATTGGTCTACCCTGCCATACCCCTAAGGCTAATATAAACAGCGTCCTCACTGTTTCAATAGACATGTAGGTAGGGGCAGCAGGGTATGCAAAGGCTTAAAAATATATAGTAGAAAAAAGAAATAATTTGCGTCAGAAATGATTAGGTAGATAGATAAGCACATTGCAAATTAGCACACAAAAGAAATTTCCATTAACTGAATTAATATGATACATGAGAGAACTTAATACAACTTTATAGGTATAAACAAAAACACCACATTACAAAACATTAAGAAATAACAACTAAAGAAAAATATTGACAAACTACTAACTACACTAACTCCTATGAGTGATCTGAATCAGGATCTAAGTCTATTGGGTCCTCTGCATCTTTCTCTTTTCCTTTCTTCACACTATTAGCTTTGCAACACTAGCTTTGGCTCTTGTTGTATCTGGTTTCTTGGGTTTGGTGCTGCTCTTCTCTTGGGAAGGCTCCTTGATAGATGCCCCTTTGGTTAGTGTGGGGTTCATGACTGAGATGGTGGATATGAGTTCTCAACCAGCTTTGCCAAATGAGTTGCATTCTGCTCATAAACTTGGTACAGGGACAGTGCATTGTCCAACTACTTCTGCATTATCTTCTTTTCTTTCTCATGGTCCCTTAGTGCTTTATCCATCAACTTCCAGTAATCAAACTTCATTAGAGAAATCTGGTTGTCGTATGCCTACTGGACCATTTCATTGATAGAGTCCACAACTATATGTACATCCCTCTGCACATATGGATCGACATTCATAGACTTGCTGAGGGTGTAACACTTAGGGGTTGGGATGGCTTCAATAGGTACAATGACATAGTTAGAAGGGTCATCTAGAGGCTCAGAGATAACAGGTAGCTCAGTACCTATGGTTGGAGAGGATGGTAGGCTAGAAGGAAGGATAACTACCAGCTCTTCCTTAGGGGGTTCTGTCTAGGTGAAGGTTGAGGTGGAGGTAAATGGGATTAAGGCCCGCTCTTCATTTTCAAAATCTGTCTGTGTGGCAGCATCAGCTGTTGCCACTAAAGTTGAAGGCTGATGTGTAGGAGGAGGGGTAGGTACAGGTGTAGGTGGTTTGGGTGTTGGGATATAGGATTGAAGGGTTGTCTGAATGGATTGGAGGTTGTTTTGGATGGTGGCTTGGTTTTCAGTATTGGTATAGAGTTGGGTTTGGAGAGAGGTGAGGGAAATTATTTGGGAGAAGGGGTCTGGTAAGGTTGGGGTTGTAGGTTGGGTGGGTGGGATTGGTTGGAAAGGAGAAGTGCGGGCTTGGTTGAAGTGGTAGTGCTGTGGAGAGTCTGGGAAGGGTGTGCACTCATGCCTGATATCCTCCACAATGGAGTCTATCATGGCTGAGTATCCATCAATTGTGAAATATTCTTAGTTATGGGTAGGTGTAGGTGGGAGGGAATGGGTAGGTGAGGTAGTTGTTTCAATGGGTTCAATGGTGTCGGTGGGGTCAATGGGTTCAATGGGGGGTACAAGGTTAGTGGGGTTGGGTGGTTCAATGTTAGTGGCCATAGGCTTACTATCATCATATGTAAATGGGGAAGGTGGGTATGGTGGTGATCTAAGTATGTTAGTGGGTTCAAGGCTTGGAATGGGTTGAGGTAGGGTAATGGGTAGGTGGTTTAAGTTGGAGCTGGCACTTGGATGGTAGTGGTGGTGGTGGGGATGGAATTGTATGTGGGGTAGGGAGTGGAGATGGTGGTACTGGTACTGAGGGTCCTTATGTAACTGTTGTAGGGGGGGCTGAGCTGTCTGTAGAGGGTGCTGCAGGGATGGCAGCTGTAGAGGCTTCTTATGGTAGGGCTGCTGTTGGCTCCTCAGATCCCTTCTTCTTCTTCTTACTCATCAGAGTCATGCTGATATTCTGCAACTGTTGTAAAATCAAGTAGAATGACCAGCACAGGGTCTTCTTTGTTAGGTCCACCCTCAGACTCCTTAAGTCTAATGTTCTAGTACCAAAGCTTTACTAGCCTAGGGTACCCCAATTCCTCTAAAGGCATATTAATAGGGAATCCAGGGAAGCATTGGTAAAAAATTCCATGGCTTCAATAGCCAAGGCTTCCTTTTTAAAAAATGCCTTATCAAAGGTAATTTCAGTCTCCAAACCCAAGGCATCCATAAAATCATTGGGTGTGGTCAATGGATCAGATTCTGGGGTGGCTTCCTCCTGATTTTTTGCTTCTTGAGCTTGACAGATGTTAGGTCTTTGGTGGTAGTCCTTGCCCTTTTCTTAGGAGCAGTTATTGGATTCAAAATTGTTGTGTTGTTCTTTTTATTATTAAACATATGTGGTAAAAATAGGGCAACAAAAATCTCAGAAAGGGGGAGTGAAATGGAATGAAACAACATAAAAACAATAATCTATACACAAGTCCTTCAAGATCCAAAGTTGTTGTAGCAAGTTTTGATAAGTAAGAGTTTTTCCCATAGGAAAATTTGATCCAAGAACACAAGGTAGAATAATAGACCTCCAGATTTAGCTACAGATCTGGAAGCACTAACCTATACTAGAAAGCAAGGGTAAAGAAACGGAGTTTTGGGGTATCACAAAACTAAAAATAAATAGAGAAGAAAATGACAGATCTACATTACAAGAGAGGGGTTTAGAAATGGGTGGAAATGGATTTTGAAAAATAAATGGAAAATGGGTGAGAATTAATAAAATAGGGACTGACCTTTTTATTGAAAAAGGGTTGGTCAAGCAAAGAAAGGATTAGATATACAGTTGTCCTTTACTTGGTTACAAGCTCAAATGCAAGGAAGAAAAATCCAATCCAACCTTGAGATATGGACTAGTCTTAGGGCTATAGCCTATCCACTTGAGTGGTTACAGATCATCCCAGAGATATACTCTAGTCATGGGGTTAAAATTAGACTATAAAAATTACTGCAGCCACTGTGTGCTTGGCTACAAGCACATACATCCATAGGTACATTAAACCTATAAACTATATGCAAGAACAAGAGATTATAAATTCAATGGATCAAGAGAAATAGCTTTTATTACATAAAAAATACTTACAATGGTCAACCCTCAAGACTGCAGTCCTACAGAACTCCAAGACCCTTAACAAGCTTACATAGTCCTTTTTATAGCAGAAAATCAGACCTAACAATTACAAAAGGACTTAGCCAACAAATGTTGAGCTAAGGAAGAAAAAGGAAAAAGATGACCTAACCCTAGAAATGACATAAGCACAGAATATCCTCGTCGCCCAGAGTAAATTAGGTTATATTAGATGCCTATTTTTGACTATTTTTACAGCTTATATACAATCCACACAAAATATCTCTTTGCCTTGGCCAATCAGAAAGAAGAAGAATCAAGTTAGTTAGGATCCTGCTGATGTGTCCCTATTACAACCAAGTGTTGCCTTGGTTAATGGGAAACATCTCATCACATTGGGATGTGTGCCCTAGATGTAGTGAAATCTCAAAAGTACCCCTGAAGGATGAATGAGAATGCTGGAACCTGAGCCTCGATTGGTTAGGGTTTCAGATTATGAATCTCAAGTGGTTCTCGAGTGGCTGGATTAATTGCTGAAGCTTGCTCGACAGGCTGGATTACTTCAAGCAATGCATCTCAACAAGATGAAGTTTCAGGTAGTGTATCTCGAGAGGCTCTTGATAGGCTAGAAGTAGTGCTCCAGAGGCTCTCGATAGGCTTTCCATTTCTGTAGCTCGAGTGGCTGGATTGAGCTGCTCGACAGGCTGTATCAAAAGCTCCTCGAGTGGCTGTTGATAGGTTGAATTACTAAAACTACAACTTGACATGTTGGTGCAGTAGGTATCAACTGCTCGAGATTTGCTCGAGAGGTATTTCTGAAGGGGCATCTGCTCAACAACCACTCGAGCAGATGTTACTTGAAAGGGTTCATGCTCTCAAGATGTGCTCGAGATAACTTTCTGAAGCTTAGAACCTCTTGAGAACTACTCGAGGTTGAAAATCTGGAGCTCTCTTTGTCTTGAACTGCTCGAGCTGTTAGTCTGCTGCAGGCCAGAAGTGCTCGAGATCTGCTCAAGCTTAATTTACTGAAAGTTTAACTGCTCGATAGCTGCTCGAGCTTGCATTTATGAGTGCTTGCTGATGTGCACAGCCTGCTGCAGCACTCCTCACTACTTGGTTCCACCTTTCTTTTCCCTGTTGGATTTTTAGGGCCACCAGGCATGACAATTGGCCCCTATGGTGTGGACCACTATGGTGCACTTCTCTATTCTTCCATTAGCTTTATGACTTGACTTCAATATGTTCTCTTCTTGGCATCCATTATGTGAACTGTTGCACTTAGCTGTGATTTATTTCTAACTACAAAAACATACTCATATGATAATTATTAGATGGCTCAAAGGTGTGGTAAAGGCTAGGTTAGGAGGTGAAAAGTGGCATTTCGCAGTGATTAACACACCCCCAAACTTAATCTTTGCTAGTCCTCGAGCAAAGCAAAAATTAAACAATTACTCTAAAAATTTAAATGCCACTTTCATAGGAAGCACAAATGCATTTAGCTTATGCATCAAGCCATTTAAATCCTTAGGTGATCCTTAGTAGATGAGTGAAGTCTCCTAAGGGTTTTCAGTGAAGATACCCGCAAACTTCCTAACGAAAACAGTTAAAACAAGTGCACACAATGACAAGTCAGATTTCAACATATAAAGCTTAATTCTACACCTTGATCTTTCAAATTGGAGGAGTTTTAAGACAGTAAATGAAAACAATTTAATACCTAAATCCTCATGCATACTCATCTCAACCAATCAGCTGACATCAAGAGTGTAGTGTGTGCAAATCAGTATAAAGCTCACCATTAATTCAAAAATCAGGTTCAAACAGTGCCCCAATAAATTCAATTTCAGACTCAATCCTCCCCAGGGCTGTCTCTCACAAATGAATTGAAGGGTGTTCAATTTCACTCAAGCTCGAGATCAGTTACAAACCTCAAATAGACCTGCAAGTATGAGCATAGGGATTTGCTTCTATTTTCGGACTTCATCATATTCTCTCCATCATAGGTTAGACATCCCTTCATCTCCACATTGCAGCTCAATTCACTTTCGATCGCTAAGGACTTTATTGGGTTGTAATGTGGCTTAGGTTAAGGTTTTAAAAAGAATGAAGGGGTAAAAAGGTTCAAAACTGAGAATTCAATCAAGAGGTGGGAGGTGATGCATGACTTCACCTTCTTGATTTCATCGCAGCTTCATCTTTATTAATATTTTTTTTCAGATCTGAAATGGTCAGCTTCTTCTCCTATATCCAATTTTTCAGATGAAGTACTTCTTTGACTTCTCTTTCTTTCTCTTATTTATTTATTTATTTATTCTCTTTTTCTATATTTTTTTTATGATGGTTGACATATCCATACAACTAATACACTACTTCACTTAGATTTTCTCCCTTCTTCTCCTTCTACCAAATGTCAAACCCTACTCACCTATCTTTAACATCTTCCCCTTTATCTTCTGAATTTTCAGAGTGAGGGTAAGGCTGAATCAAGTCAAGAGTTTCAGGTTCAATTACTCTAGTATTTTTCAAAGAAAAATAGATTTTTTAAGGATCAAAGAGTGCATGCAAAAGGGCAGTTTAATTGGGTAAGACTTTCAGGCTCAAACTGTCCAAATGTTGGCCTTTGATCATCTCCCTCATGTCATGAATTCTGCTAAACAGTTTTAATTTGGGGATTCCTAACTCCTAGTAAAAAGGTTTGAATCAGTCAGTTCTTAGAGCACAAAAATTGCCAAAGACACTCTTCAAAAGAAATTTTTTTTTGTAGGCCCAAATCTCACTGTGTATGATCTTCATTTGAACTCATGGGGCATGTTCTCACCTTTTTCTCTCCTTACTGGGTCACTATGTACTGATTGTGAAATTTTTTCTTCATGATCACTTCTTGGAAGTGTTGAATTTTAAAAAGATTTCAGTATTAAACAGTCTACTCTATATTTTAATTCTCCTGTTTTCAAAATTGCTTAGGTGAAACTTTACTTTATTTGTTTCAATCCTGACTAATACTACTGCACTTTGCTTAACCATCTTAGTGGGCTATCCTCACTGTTTCAATGGGCATATAGTTAGGGGCAGCAGGGTATGAAAAGGATTAACAATATACAACAGAAAAAAAAATTAATTTACATCAGAAATGAAAAGGTAGACAGATAATAACATTACAAATTAGCACACAAAAGAAATTTTCATTAAGAAAATTAATATGATACAAGAGAGAAATCTTAATACAACTTTATAGGTATCAACAGAAATACACTATTACAAAATATTTATAATAGCAACTAAAGAAAAAAAAATTTACAACTAACTCCTACAAGTACACTAACTCCTACAAGTGATCTGTATCAAAATTTGTCTATTTGGTCTCCTACAATTTTTTCTTTTCCTTTCTTCACACTATCAGCTTGTGCAGCACCAGCCTTGGTTCTTGTTGTAGCTGGTTTCTTAGGCTTGGTGCTGCTCTTCTCTTGAAGCTCCTTTACAGACACTCCTTTGGGTGGTGTGCGGCATGACTGAGATGGTATATATGAGTGTCTCAACCAGCTAGGCCAACTGAGTTGCCCTCTGCTAATAAACTTTGTATAGGGACAGAGCATTGTCCAACTGCTTCTACATTACCTTCTTTTCTTTCTCATGGTCCATCAATGCTTTCTCCATCAGCTTCCAGTAATTTGCCTTCACTAAGGGTAGCTGGTCTTCATATCTTTGTTGTACCATTGCTGTCACATTTTTCACTACTAAATGTACATCCCTCCCACCATATCGATCAACATTCATCGAGTTGGTGAGGGTGTAAAACCTGGGTATGGGGATGGAATGAGCAGGGACAATTGCCCATTCATCAGGGCAATCGATAGGAGGAGAGATGACAGCCAGGTCAGTACAAGTGGTTGGAGAAGATAGTGGGTTAGATGGGAGTATAAGTGTCAGCTCCTCCTCAAGGGTTTTAGTCTAGGTGAATGTTGTAGCAATCCTCTGGGATTCCTGGTGGGAGTGGGAGGGTTAGTTTGGGCAGGGCTCAACAGCACCAGTAGGGTTTCTCTAAATCCTAAAGTATCAGCCGTTCAAAGCCTAGTTTAAATCACACCAAATTGAAATCTTAGGTTATCTACCACTTCAGTAACTTAATCCAGTGACTAATACTCAACCAAAATAATTTAACCTAGTAAAAAGATTTCAAAAGAAAAACAGTCTGAGAAGGACCTTTAAACTTACCCCAAAAGCTAGGGTTCTATTGAAGTAAAGGCACAGTGGACAAAATCTCACGTTGGACAGTGCAAAATTCTCAGCCTGTGTTGCTTAACAGAGTGGCAAAAGTAGAGGGTGAATGGTGAAGCAAAAATGGTAGTGAAGAAGGAAGATGGAAAATCTGGCAGGTTGTTTGTGCTCGAGGGTTTTAGCAGGAAATGAGAATGAACTATCGAGGGGCTTTAAAACAAGGAAACCCGAGCCTCGAGAGGCTGATTTCCCAGAATATGGAACTCGAGAGGCTCTCGAGCAGATGAACATGCTGGAAATCAGCCTGTCGAGAAGTGAATTTGAACTGCTTGATAGGTATACTTGTTGAAAGTCCAAGCCTCGATAGGCTGCGCTTCAGGTGTTTCTGCTCGAGATCAAATTCTTTTATTACAGTAGAGCCTATCGAGGCTACCTTTTCTTCAAGAAATGTGTCTCAAGTGGCTAAGCTTCAGGTGTACCTGCTCGAGAGGATCTCGAGTGGATACAATTTAAACATCAGAGCCCATTGACAGCTCTATTTCTCTTAGGTATTGGGGCTCGAAAGGCTACTCTATTGTGTCAGAGCTCGTCGAGCAAGCTAAATATGCATTGACAATGACTCAAGAGGATGCCTGATCCTCTCGAGAAGGCTAAAAATAGGTCATTTTCACTCTTGTGCTGTCAGGCCCACTGCCATGCTAACACATACACACTCTCATTTATTCAAACAATGGTTTCCTATGCTAAACACAAACATCCTAACACCACAGCAGACTACAAATATGCATAGATCAAGATTCATACATCACTCAACACACAAATCACACAAAACACAGTAAATGACATAATTGAAAACAACAAAAATAGCTATGTTACACAGTGTACAAGGCTGGAGATCACTCAGCATTCGAAGGTTCCTGGAAGTGCATAGTTTCAGAGGACTCTATAGTATTTTCCACACAAGGTTTGAGCCTCTGACCATTTACTTTCATGACCCTACTAGAAGTGGGGTCCATTTGGGTTCATAAGCTCAGATGGGAATGCATGGATTATAGTGAAAGTTGTCCATCCCATCTGGATCTTAATTTTCCTAGAAAGAACTTGAGTTTTGAGTTGAAGAGCCATACCTTGGCTCCATCAGTAAAGTCCTTCCTTAGAAGGTTCTTGTCAAAGAAGGCCTTGGCTTTCTCCTTGTAAATTCTAGAATTTGAATAGGCATCCAGTTAGTTCCTCTAGCTCAGACAACTGCAATTTTCTATTTGCACCAGCAGAAGTTAGGTCCATCTTCAAGCTTTTGATGACCCAAAAGGCCTTATACTCTAACTCTACTGGGAGATGACATGTTTTACCATAGACCAATCTAAATGGGGACATTCCAATTGGAGTCTTATAGGCTGTCCTATAAGCCCACAAAGTATCATTTAATTTTAATGGCCAATCCTTCCTATTAGTCATAATTGTTTTCTCTAGGATATGCTTGATTTCTCTATTGAAAATCTCCACTTGCCCACTGATTTGTGGGTGGCATGGAGTAGCAATCTTATGTGTAACAGTATACTTCTTGAGCAAGCTCTCAAAGTGTCTGTTACAGAAGTGGCTTCCCCCATCACTGATGATGGCCTTAGGGGTGCCAAATCTGGAAAATATATTTTCTTTGACAAACTTAAGAACAACTTCGTGATCATTTGTTCTTATGACAGCAGCTTCCACCCATTTGGAAATATAGTCAACAACAACAAGGATAATGCTAAAGACAATGGAAGGAGGAAAGGGGCCCATGAAATCTATCCCCCATACACCAAATAGCCCCATAACAAGGATGGGTTGCAATGGCATTAAATCTATTTTTGATATGCCACCCATCCTTTGACATCTTACACAGGTTTTATAGTGTTTAAAGGCATCCTTAAATAAGGAAGGCTAGTAAAACCCACTCTGTAGCACCTTGCCTGTTGTCCTTTTCCCTCCAAAGTGTCCCCCACATATATATTCATGACACATGGTTAGAATACTGTGGGTGTCACTTTCAGGGATATATTTTCTGATTACCTAGTCTGCACAATACTTATACAAGTATGGATCCTCCTAGAAAAAGTATTTGACTGGTGAGAAAAATAAGTCCTTGTCCATCTTGGACCAGTGGGAAGGAATCCTACCTATAGCAAGGTAGTTTACTATATTGGCAAATCAGGGTACAACAGACTGGATGGAAAATAATTGCTCATCAGGGAAGGTGTCTTTCAATAGTGATGCAGCACAATCTCCACTCAGGATCCTTGACAAGTGGTCAGCAATCATATTTTCTACTCCTTTTTTATCTTTGATTTCAAGATCAAACTCCTGTAGGAGTAAAATCCATCTAATCAGTCTTGGCTTTGCATCTTTCTTTGCCAGTTGGTAGTTTAGAGCAGAGTGGTCAATGAAAATTATAAATTTAGACCATAGTAAATAAGGTTTAAATTTGTTCAAAGGGAAGGCAACAGACAGAAGCTCTTTCTCAGTTGTTGTATAGTTCAGCTAAGCTTCTGTCAATGTCCTACTGGCATAGTAAACTACAGATGGTAGTTTCTCTTTTTTTTTGTCCTAACATAGCTCCCACTACAAAATCAGATGCATCACACATCGATTCAAAGGGTAGGGCATAATCAGGTGCTTGGATCACAAGGGTAGAGGTTAGACATTTCTTCAAAATATCAAATGCTTCAGGACATTTAGCATCAAATACAAATGGCACATCTTGACAAAGCAAGTGGTACAAATGGCACATCTTGACAAAGCAAGTGGCACAGTGGTTTTTTGATCTTGCTGAAGTCTTTGATAAACCTTCTATAAAATCCTGCATGTCTTAAAAATGATTTGATTTGCTTGATTATTTTTGGTGGGGGGGCAAGTGAGAAATTAGGTCAATTTTTTCCTTGTCAACCTCAATGACTCTTTGGGATACCACATGGCCAAGCATAATGCCTTGGGTGACCATGAAATGGCTTTTCTCCCAACTCAACCAAATTGGTCTTTTCACATCTTTGAAGTACATGGCAGAGGTGATGCAAATATTGACTAAAATCATTCTCATAAATTGAAAAATCATCCATGAAATCTCTAAAAAGTTATTAATCATATAAAAAAAATTACATACATGCACCTTTGAAATGTGGCAGGAGCATCACACCGTCCAAATGACATTCTTCTATAGGCAAAAGTGCCAAATGGACAAGTAAAAGTAGTCTTTTTCTAGTCTTATGGATACACCGGTATCTGATTGTAATCAGAATATCCATCAAGAAAGTAGTAAACTGCTCTGCTTGCCAGCTTATCCAAAATTTGATCAATGAAGGGTAATGGGAAGAGGTCCTTTTTGGTCTTGGAGTTTAGTTTTCTATAGTCTATGCATACTCTCCAACCAGTAGTCTCTCTAGTTGGTACCAACTCTCCAGACTCATTTGCTGTGACAGTGATGTCAGACTTTTTAGGGACCACCTGGATAGGTGAGACCCACTCAGAGTTTGCATGGGGTAAATGACCCCAACATCTAACAATTTCATAATTTCATTCATGACAACCTCCTGCATATGAGAGTTCAGTTTACTCTGTATTTTCCTAGCGAGTTTGGAACCTGCTTCCAAATGAATTTTATGCATACACATAGATGGGTCTATACCTCCCAAATCAGCAATGGTCTAGCCAATTGCTTTCCTATGCTTCCTAAGGACCTTAAGAAATTCTTCCTTCTGCTCCACAGTGAGAAAGGAAGAGCTAATCCCAGGTAGCTTTTCATTCTCTCCCAGGAAAGCATACTTCCAAGATGCTGGAAGCTGCTTGAGCTCCAGATTTGGTGGACTAACTATTGAAAGCAACAAAGGTGCCTTGAAGGGTTGAGGTAGGGGCAGCAATATAGGTCTCCATATAGAATGTTGCACTAGGCCCACTGAAGAATCCAATATGTTCCTTTCTTCAGCCATGGATGTTTGAGCCTCTTGCTCAACAACCTTAGTCCACACATTTTCAAAATCATCCCACATGTTTATCCCAATTCAACAGATTGGATAAATTCTCTTCCACCAATTCTTCTAGTACATCAACTACAAAGCAATCCTCATTGTTCAGCTAGGTTGCTTGTTAGTATTGTACGCATTCAGCTTCACTTTCATATTTTTGAAAGTGACTTCCATCACCCCAGACCTATATTGAATGAAAACATTGGTTGTGGCCAGGAATGGCCTACCCAAGATAATAGGGATTGGGGTGCTACATTTAGAAGGTTCCATGTCAAAAACTAGAAAGATAGTAAGGTAGAAATATTCATCCACCCCCACCAACACATCTTTAATAATTCCCATAGGCTTCCTCTCAGACCTGTTAGCCAATTGGAGAACTACAGGTATTGGTTTTAGTTCTCCCAAACTCAGGTATTCATTCATTGAATATGGCAGCAGGTTTACACTGGCTCCAAAGTCTAAAAGTGCTCTGCCTATGGTGTGATCACCAATAATGCAGGGGATAGTAGGTACCTTAGGGTCCTGATGTTTAGCTGGTGTAGCTATAGACAAAACACATTTGACTTTCTCAGTTGCAAAGGCTTTCTTAGACAAATGAATCCTTGTCTTTCTCTTTTAAGTACACAAGTCCTTAAGGAATTTAGCATAGGCTGGGACCTATTTAATGACATCAACTAGAGGTAAATTTATCTTAACTTGCTTGAAGGTCTTAATCATTTCTTCCATTTTGGCATTCCCCTTCTCAAAAAGAGAAGGGCTTTTAAGAGCATGAGGAAATGGCAGCTGAGGTACTAAGATACTGCTGGTACCTCAGCTACAAGCCTAGCTGTATCATCAACCATTTTTTCTTTTTATAAGGGCTCAATAGCAGCCCCATTATTATGCTCTTGCTGATCAACAATAGGAAATGAGTCTTCTCCATGTACACTCTCTCTTGCTTTCATGCCACTTGATTGTCCACCACCTTAGTACTCCTTAGAGTTGTGATTACTTTAGCTTCCTCATGGGTTGAGGAACCTTCACCAATCATATATTGATCCTTGGGGTTGGTCATGATCTGGCTTGGCAATCCACCATCTTCTCTCCTAGTCAAAGTATTAGAGATTTGACCAAGTTGGTCATCAATTTTTTTAATGCTCTGACTGTGAGAGTTCACAGTCTGTGATAAGGAGTTCAGGTTTTGTAGTGATAATAAAACCTGCTCCTCAAATGAGGGTGCTCTAGGATGTGGTGGGGGCAAAGCTAACTAATTTGGCTATGGGGTAGACTGGGGAAATTGTTGCCTAGGAGCATAACCTGGATTATACTATTGGTGTGGTCTATATGGCAATGTTTTTTGCTGCTGCTAGGGTTGCTGATAATTATCCTCTCTCCACCTCAGATTGGGGTGGTTCCTCCATGAATAGCCAACAGGCTGATGCCCATATGATTGGACAGCATTAACATGCTCCATAACCAACTCAGGGTATTGAGCAACTGATGGAAAGCCCTAAAGTGAGTGTGTTTGTGATTTTCATATCAAACATGCCTCTCCAACCTATACAGCAGTTTGGGGTTGTAACATACTAAGAACTTTGTCAAACTTTTGGGATAAATTGTCCACTCACTTTGCCATGTCATTGTACACATTTACTTCATACAACTTTTCTTTAGAAGTGGGGTCTCTTGTAGCTCTTGCAACAGGCTCAATTTCACCTCTTGACAGAGTCTCTTATTGCCTAGAGTTTTCACTAATTACTTCAAACAGATCCCAGGCTTCTTCAACAGTCTTACTGAGGTAAGATCCACCACGTCAAGCATCCACCATATCTCTACTCTTAGGGTCAATCCCCTAGTAGAAGCTCTGGACAAACTACCACTTAGGGATTTGGTGGGCATTGCCTCAGTAGCTCTTTTAACCTTTCCCATGCTTAATGAAAATCTTTAGTTGAGAATTGAGCAAAGGAAATTATGCTCTTCCTCAACTGGCTGGTTCTGCTCATAGAAAAAAATTTAGCTAAAAATTGGCATTAGAGGGCATTCCAAGATGTGATGTTGTTCGGTGGGAACGTGTTAAGCCAATTCCTGGCTTTGTCCTTTAATGAAAAAGGAAAAAGCCTCATTTTCATTGCTTCATCTCCCAACCCAGCAATTGTAAATGTGGTGCACAAAGATAAAAACTCATCAATATACTTGTAAGGGTCCTTTTTACTTAACTCATGGAATGATGGCAGCAGTTCGATGGTTTGAGGCTTTATCTCATAATTTCCCTCAGCAGTGGGGAATTAAATGCAAAAGGGGGATGAATATACCCCTGGTGCATAATAATCTCTCAAAGGTCTTGGTTGCTCTCCCATCTCAATTAGCTCAATATGCTCAGCAGGGGTTTGTGTAGTCTGCCTAGGTTTAAGGACTTTTTCTATCGCAGGATTTAGAGGATCTAATTCAGGTCCAAGTGACCTTCTACCCAGCATACAATACACCCAAATAGCAAGCAAAATAGGAACTTACAAACACAATTAAAGAATGGTAAAAATTACGGCTAAATTTAAGGCATAATAGAAAGGAAATATAAAGCAAGGGAGAAAGGGATGCAAACTAAGGCAAATAAGCTCCTGCTGCAGCTATCAGCTCCCCTCTTTGCTGCTATTCTAGATCTGCAAAAAACTAAAACAAATTTAGCAGTACTTTTATTCAAACACAGGAATAGTAATAAATAAATTTATAGACAGACAAATAAAAACTTAGATCTACTATTTAGATTAAATATCCCCAGCAGTGGTGCCAAAACTTGTTAGATTAAAAATTATTGTGCTATTCTTTTTATTATTAAAAATATGTGGTCAAAATAGGGCAGCAAAAATAAATCAGAAAGGGGGAGTGAAATGGAATGAAACAACATAGAAACAACAATCTATATACACAGTCCTGCAAGATTAAGGACTGTTGTAATAAGTTTTGATAAGTAAGAGTTTGTCCCACAGGAAAATTTGATCTAAGAACACAAGGTAGAATAGTAGACCTCCAGATTTGGCTACAGATCTGGTAGCACTAACCAATACTAAAAAGAAAAGGTAAGGAAAGGGAGTTTTGCAATATCACAAAACTAAAAATAAACAAAAAAGAAAATGGCAGATCAACACTATAAGAAAGGGGTTTAGAAAAGGGTGGAAATGGATTTGGAAAAATAAATGGAAAATGGGTGAGAAGTAATAAAATAGGGATTGGTCTTTTTACTGAAAAAGGGATGGTCAAGCAAAGAAAGGATTGAATCTACAGCTGTCCTTCATCTGGTTACAAGCTTAAATACAAGGAAGAAGAATCCAATCTAACCCTGAGATATGAACTAGTCTTAGGGCTATAACCTATCCACTTGAGTGGTCACAAATCATCCGAGAGATATACTCTAGTCATGGGATTAAAATTAGAACATTAAAATCATGGAAGCCACAATGTGAGCATGGCTACAAGCACATGCATCCATAGGTGCATTAAACCTATAAATGATATGCAAGCAGAAGATATTATAGATTCAATGGATAAAAAAAAATAGCTTTCATTGCATAAAAGGTACTTACAATTGTTAGCCCTCAAGACTGCAGTCCTGTAGAACTCCAAGACCCTTTACAAGCTTACTCACAGTCCTTTTTACAATAGAAAATCAGACCTAACTATTACAAAAGAACTTAGCCAGCAAATGCTGAGCTAAGGAAGGAAGAAAAGGAAAAGATGACCTAACCCTAGAAATGACCTAAGCACAAAATATCATCCTGGCCCAGAGTAAATTAGGTTACATTAGATGCCTATTTTTAGCTATTTTTTTAGCTTATATAATCCACACAAAATATCTTTGTGCCTTGGCCAATCAGAAAGTAGAAGAATCATGTTAGTTAGGATCATGCTGATGTGACCCAATTACAGTCAAGTGTTGCCTTGGTTAATGGGGAAAAATTTAACACATTGGGAAGTGTGCCCTAGATGTTGTGGAATCCTAAAAGTATCCCTGAAGGTTGAATGAGAATGCTGAAACCCGAGCCTCGATTAGTTGGGGCTTCAAATTATGAATTTCGAGTGGTTGGATTGCTTCAAGCAATGCATCTCGACAAGATGAAGCTTCAAGTAGTGTATCTCGAGAGGCTCTCGATAGGCTAGAAGTTGTGCTCGAGCAGATGGCTTTCTATTTCTGTAGCTCGAGTGGTTGGATTGAGTTGCTCGATAGGCTATATCAAAAGCTCCTCGAGTGGCTGTCGATAGGTTGAATTGCTGAAACTGTAGCTCGATAGGTTGGTGCAGCAGGTATCAATTGCTCGAGATCTACTCGAGAGGGATTACTGATGGTGCATCTGCTCGAGGACCACTAGAGCAGATGTTAATTAAAAGGGCTCAACCTCTCGAGATGTACTCGAGATAACTTTTTGAAGCTCAAAACCTCTCGAGAACTGCTCGAGGTTGAAAATTTGGAGCTCTCTATGTCTTGAACTGCTTGAGGACTACTCGAGCTGTTAGTCTGCTGCATGCCTAAAGTGCTCAAGATCTGCTCGAGCTTAATTTACTGAATCTTTAACTGTTCGACAGCTACTCGAGCTTGCATTTCTGAGTGTTTGCTGCTGTGCAGAGCCTGCTGCAGCACTCCTCACTGCTTGGGTCCATCTTTCTTTTCCCTGTTGAACTTTAAGGGCCACCAAGATGACAACTGGCCCCTATGGTGTGGACCACCATGGTGCACTTCTCTGTCTTTCCATTAGCTTTAAGACTTGACTTCAAAATGCTCTCTTTTTGGCATCCATTGTGTGGACTGTTGCACTAAGCTATGATTTATTTTTAACTACAAAAACTTACTCAAATGATAGTTATTAGATGGCTCAAAGGTGTAGTAAAGGTTAGGTTAAGAGATGAGAAGTGGCATTTTTCAGTGATTAACATGTACCAACACGGGATGGTTTCTAAAGGTTTAGGTTAAGTTCTAAGGGTTCATAAATTACTTTCAGAAGCTCGGGAGTATGTCTTTCTCTAAGAATGCATCAATCGAAGCTTTAGGCCAAATTTAGGTGTATACAGATGGCTCTCTTTGGTATCCGATCACTGATGGTCGTATACCAAAGAAAGAGACATCTGAAGAGGCCCAAGGCAAACGCTATTGGGTCTGTCATGTTCAACGCAAAACTCAAACATTAACTAGTGAAAACATGAAGAGTGACGAAAGCCCATAACATTAGGAAATCGTCTGCCACTCGAAATTATCGGTCCCCAAGCGCTTTGCAACATTACTGGACATAACCATGATGGTATGATTGATGATGGATGATGCTCGAGTCTCATATTGAACTAAGCAGTACCACAAGCGGGAGGGTGATTGACTCGTACTTAAAAATTAACGTAAAGCAATGACGTGAAGATCCAACAACTGGGCTCAATCTTATGAGGCATCGATTGCCCTACTTTGATCAGAGTGAATATTGATGTCGAATCGTGAGTGGAGCGAATATTGTTGTCGAATCACTTTTTGGGAGTGTGTGCCATTTGACAAGCCATTTTTTTTATTTTGTTTTGTTATATGTATATACATATGTTTTTTTAGTTGTATATTTTTATGATTTTTTTTACTTTTCTTTTTATTTTCCTTCTTTCTCTTTCTTTTTTTTTTTTTTCTTGAATTTTTATACTACGCGTGCATATGCACGCATAGCCAATTTTGGCAAAATGAAGCTATAGTATGCATGTATGGCCAAATTGTCACTTAAACTGTGCAGCTGCGGGTAGAGTGATCGGCCTTAAAAGTTGCAAAATTTTGACCCAAATCTCAGCATTGCTAGGACTCATTTAATTACTAATATTTGCTTTTAGTGTTGGATTGAGCATAATAGGTTTTGAAGGCCTTAAAGCACAAATGTAGTTTAAAGAGCAAAGTTAAGGGAGTTTTGAGGCTATGGTAAGAACCTACCAGAAAAATGGAGAGAAAGAAGAGCCTCAAAGTTTACACATAGATCTACTAGAGCAAAGTCCTATACCAGCTTTCCAACAAGTCATGAATCACTGGATTCTGAGCTGTATATCAAACATTATGGCCAAATGAAAAACACTGAGAAAGTACAGAATTAGCAATTTCGACCGGTTGAAAATGGATTTGTGACCGGCTGAGCCTGGGATTTCCTGAACGTAAATTAGGACCACCCCAGCTCTTTAAAGTTGATTTGCGATCGGTCAAAATGTCCATTTTGACCAGTCTAAACCAGACAACAGAGAGGGCTTTTCCTATATAAATAATTTTGACCGGTCAAGCTCCATTCTTGATTGGTCGAAGTTGGGATTTTCTGAGGATCTTCAGGCGCGCAGATTGGGCTTTCTTACTGATTTTTAGGTGCGAACAGGTTGGATTCTTCCTAAAATCAAGACTCCAAGATTTTATACCTTCCTAGTTTAGATTAGATTCATTCTAAGGTTTGTTTCCTATTAAAAATTAATGTTCTAGTGCCTGATACATCTATAAATAAGGACCCTAGGTTAGAAATAAAATAGCATTTAGCCCTAGGGCTTCATGCTCGTAGGTTTAGGGTTCGATCAGTTCTGGAATGGATTGGGATTGATTATAATCGTCTATCAGAGATCGATTCAGCAATGATGAAGGTCTAGATCGATGTGTGCTTAAAGTTCTAGGCTGAGATCTCTAGTAAATTTCATATGGGTATTCACTAAACTTTTGTTTCTTTCTTTATTTTGTTTCCCGTTAATGGTACAATTGCATGTTGGAGGTTCCTAGAGTCATCGAGAACTTGTGATTGTAAAGGTTTAATTATGTTTAATCTAATTTTAGTGGACTTGTAGGGATTGAAGTTGGATTAGATAGGATATTCGCCGACGGGATAGGCCTTGTAGGGTAGTCTTAGTTGGTTACGTGCAATGATGCCTTAACGATTAGATTTATCTAACTCGCGATTAGATTTATCTAATTCATATACAAAGCGACTGAGCTTGTAGCCTAAAACGGGGGTATCAGGGATTCAAAATAGGAAAGAAATAGGAGATTATTAGATATAAATCTGAGATCCAAGAGAGATCTCAGTCTGCCTTCCCATACTTTATCCAGATCTGTTAGGTTTTCTATTTATCTTTAGGATTAATTTAAGAAACTTAAAATTTACAATTTAATTATATAAAATATAGATTCGATTAGATAAATGACAAGTCCCTGTGGTTCGACACTCTTGTACTTTCCCTAGTACATTTGAACTTATGCACTTGCAAGGTTTTGAAGTAAAACGATCACAGAGGAACGAAAAAACCATTTTTCAAAAACATTTGGTCCTTTTCCCTCTCAGAACCAAACTAGGAGCTATACCCTTTTCTCCGCCGATTCGAGCCACATTCCAACATCGCACTGGTGTCGAAATCGTTGATTAAACCTTCCTTTCCCTGACGGATCTAGGGATCTTCTCTCTTAATCAAGGTAAAAGGTTTTAAACCTTTTTTCTTTGAATTCTTTGATTTCTACACCAATGTGGTTAGATTTTCTAGCATCTAGATGATGAATAAATGATTTTCTTGTAAACGTAATTATTTTTTATCCACTTTATGATTTATATGTGTATTTGCATGGATTTTGGAGAAATTTTGAATGATTTGTGCCACTTTTTTGCATTGTTTTGAATTTTTATGTTTTGTTTATTGGTACAATTAAGGTGTTTGCATAAAGATGATATTTTTTGTAAATGCAAACACTTTCAATCCCCTTTTTGATTTACATGCATGCCCTAAAGGAAATTTGGTCATAAAATTGAGAAAATTTTGGAAAAATGGTGGTTCTTTCATGACCAAAATGTGGGGGTTTTAGGACTTTCATTTGGCACTCATTTCTTTCTTGAATTCAATATGAACGTGTATATGCGGATTTTTCGTGAAATGTGGGGCAATGGGTGTCCTTTGATAGATTTTTGTTTGTACCCATGTGTATGCACATTTTTACGTAGATTTTTTTTTTTGTTTTTCTTTGTGATTATATATATATATTTAGAATTCAACAAGGAAACCAAGATTTTTTTTATAATTTGTTTCTTTTGAAATTGAATGACGAGGTGTGCCATCTTTTGGTTTTTTGAAAATTTGGAAAGGATAAGGAATACTTACTTTTTTTTTTCTCAAATTGGTCTCTTTTCTCTTTCTGTATTATCCTAGCATCTCCTAACAATTATTGTTTGATGTCTTTCTTTCTTAGATTGCCACGCAGATGAGGAGATGGTGACCAAGGTATTGGTGTCGGTCCTGACGAGGTCACTACCATCGGGGGAGAGTGCCTCGTGCACTGAGACGTGTACCGCGAGCCAAAAGAAGTGGTATTAGCTTGAACTGCAAGGAGACGAGGCCCACAACGGTCTTCTCCACAAACAGTACTGATCAGTCAAATAATTTATCATTTTATCACCTTTAACTTATTAAAGCTAGGACTTAGTTTGCTACTAATGAGTTACTGATGTGCAGATATTAAAGAGAAGCAGTAAATTAGAGCTTAAGTATTAAACCTTGTCAAAATGAACTCAAAAAACAGTAAAAAGATGATTAAGCGTTAAAGATGACTCGCCAATAATAGGAAGGCTGAAAAATCATAATTCTTTAAAAGATGATTCTTCAGAAAGCAACAAAAGAAGAAAGCAATCGATCCAAAATAAGAAATTATTAGCTGAAAGCTTACTGAAAATAGAAAATAGTGAATTACAATTTTCTAGAAAGAATAAGCAAGAAATCATTAATTACAATTTTCTACTACACACTGCTGCTGCGGATCACATGAAAGTTTGACACCACCATAGAAGACTCCTGTAATTACAAGTTTGGTGAACCACGGATCTGAGAAGATTGATAAAGATCTAATCCGAAGGACTCTGCTGCTGCTCAATAAAGAACAGTCAAAAAGTGCATAAACTAAAGAAAGCAAGGAAAGATAAAATTAGGAATTAGAGTTGTATTAGGAATCTTTTGATTTTACTAGTTTCTTTTATTAGAACTAGATCTTTGCTAGTCCTTGAGCTACACACCCCCAAACCTATTCTTTGCTAGTCCTTGAGCAAAGGGAGAATTAAACAATTATTCTAAAACATTAAATGTCACTTTCATAGGGAGCACGGATGCATTTAGCCTATGCATTATGCCTTTTAAACCCCTAGGTGATCCCTAGTGGAGGAGTGAAGTCTCCTGAGGGTTTTCAGTGAAGATACCCACAAACTTTAGAATAAAATAATTAAGCTTAGTGCACACATGTCAAATCAGATTTTCTTGAGCAAGGCTGTGATCAGCTTGCTGTAGGGTAAACCTTACAATGTCTACCTCTTCTTCACCTTACCATGTATGTCACTCATTCCCTCAAAGATTAATTTGGCCGCATTAAAGAAATGTCCCAAAGAGAAAGATTATAGTGCATCCGCAATTGGAACCCTCTTCTCCTGTTGGTGTCTTACAACAAACACATTCTTCCTCAAAACATTATCCATGAATAGCAGGTTTGTGCTGAATTCACTCCTCATAAGTGAATCACAATAGGCTTTCTTCCCTTGTGTTAAATATTGGGCCATTTCCTTCATTGAGGCACTGATTGGGGCTCCCAGGCTGCAAGATGGATTATATGTTGCAGGGATCCCCAATACCAGTGCTATATTAGTGGCATCCACCACTATCTCAAAGTCATCTATCAAAATAACTAGCACAGGGTCCAAACCTATTCTTTGCTAGTCCCTCCCCCTGAATCTTTTGTCCTAATATTTTGATACCACAGCGTCACTAATCTTGGGTATATAGTTTTTTCCAAAGGCCTTAACAAGGAATCCATAGAGGCTTTTGTCAGAAACTCAATGCTCGAGAGGTTATAAAGCAGTCTTCTGAATTGCTCGAGAGCTGCTCGAGCTAAAGATCTGAAGGTGTTGAATTGCTCGACAGCTGCTCGAGAGGCTATTGCAAATCCTCTGTTGGTTTGTATAGTCTGCTACAACACTCCTTTAAGTGTGGGCCCCACTTTTCTCTTAGTGTTGAACTTCTAGGGATCCAAGGCATGTTGAACAGCTCATATGGTGGGGACCACCATGGTTTAATCTCTATTTTTTTCCAACAGCTCCAATGCTTGACTTTAATTCTCCTCTTCTTGGCACTTATTATACGGATGGCTGGCCTAGTCTGCAGATTATTTCTAACTACAAAAATACACTCAAAAATCAATTATTAGAAAGCTCTCAGGTCTAGTAAGGGCTAGGTTAGGAGGTGGAAAGTGGCATAAACTAGTGATCAATACATACATAGAGTTGATGTGGTGTCGGGTATGCTGTTTTAATGGACTGCTTGGTCCGAGTCTCCGTCAGGAGCCTCCCCTCCATATGTGGCTTCGAGCAAGTGATCGTGGTGGCCTACTTTCATTATTTGCTTTTCTTTTTCATGTGCATATGTCCATCATTTTTTACTTTTGGCTTTTATTCATCTTTTCAGGTATGGGGGTACCTGCATTTCCAGCCAAGTTGCCCCCTCCTCCCAAGGGATGACACCTCTCCGATGATGAGCTGCTGACACACTGATCGTCATAGGGATGCAGGGATGAGTCACCTGGAGCTGGGTTTTAGATCCTAGTTTGATATGATGCTCCCGAAGCAGGTTTGCCTAACTCCTCTCCCTTTCTCTTATGCTCTTTTTAGATTTTGAGCTTCTTATATAGCTGATGAAGCATCTTTTTCTTTGATCAGGTCATGCTCGACCCCTATGTTGGCTCCGCCTTCTTGGACCGGCCGATTGCCGGACAATCGTAGATATTTGTCGACCGCCGGGTTATTTTCTTTTGTGGCTCCTTGACTCAGGTCTACTGTCTGAGGGAGAGGCCGACCCACCAGCATCATGGTTATTTTGCCATGCCTACGGACCCTCCTGGAAAATGTGCGGGGACCTCAGGGTACTATCAAGGAGCTGACAGAGCTATTGACCCAATGGGGGGTTTAGATTGTGGGCTTCCTCTGGCTAGACATGGATTACTGCACGTGGTATGAGGCTCTCCCATACTGTTGTATCCTCCCCCAATTTGTACCTGGCATCAACTATATGGCCTTTGGGGGTCCCCTCAGCTAGGTAACTCCGATCTCTCCTTTGTACTTTTATTAGCTACCATGACCATTTTATGATGATTTCTCTTTTCTTTTCCAGTTTGGAGCGGCGGAGGCCTCCAGCGTGCACTTGGGTGCGAGGCCTTCTAGGACACCAGGAGTGGGGATTCTAAGGCCTCTGGTGCAGGACCTTCAAGGACCTCAGGTGTCCGGCCCTCCAAGACCTCTAAGCATGGGTCCCATTACGTCAGCTTTGTTGGGCAGCTATGTCAAGAGGTGGCAGAGCGGGCGCGTCTGTCGGCTGAGGTGGCTAGGGTACCTCCTTCAGAGCCGATCCTGAGAATTTTTTCTCTACCCTCCTTTTTTTTTCTCCTTCGCGGATGCACTGTATTCCCGGTTTGTGTGGCTTATACCTTTTCTCCTTTGCAGGACCTATCGTCAATGACCCAGGTCGCGGAGTACTACCGCCGCCTTGCTGATCTTCGAAGGGAGGAGATTGTAAGTATTGTTAATTGAGATTTCCTTTGTATTTTTCAAACCATGTTCCCCTATCCGACTGTTTTCTTGCTTACCTTACAATTATTAAATTGTTAAAATAGCAAATTATATGAACAAACTACAGCAAAGTGGGCTTAAGAAAAGCAAGCAGTCCTGCAAGAATCAGGGCTGTTGTAGCAAGTTTTAATAGGTAAGACAAGCTAGCAGTCCTGCAAGAATCAAGGTAGGTCCACAGGAAAATGTGTTTTGAAATGAGGTAAATCTCCAGATCTATAATAGATCTGGCACTCTATCCTAATTTAGACTTAATCAAAACAGGAAAGAGGAGAGGTTTCTAAGATTTATCACTTTACTAAGAACTACAAAAATCAAATAAAAAATGATTCAGATCTGATTGAACTCAGATTCAAGGGAATGGAGAAAAAGATTAAAATAAAAAGATGGAGAATAGCAGCTAGGGATTTTTGGTCTTTACGAAAAATCAATTGGATCAAAGGCAATGTAAAGGATAAATTTTCTATAATCCTTCATCTGGCTACAAGCTCAGATGCAAGGTATAAAAATCTAATCTCAACCAAAGAATTAAAGCAATCCTAAGGTTATGATCTGTCCATTTCAGTGGCCACAGATCATCCTGGAGATTGTTCCAATTCTAGGATCTTGATTGGAATAGGTAAAACTATTACAGATGTTATGAGTGTCAGGCTACAAGCTCAAGCATCCACAGGAATATCTAATCCAAGGAAATCAAATACGAAAAAGTAAAATATAGATCAGAATTATATTTAAAAACTATAATTATATTGCAATAACACAACTTACAATCCTATTGTGCTTAGATCTGCAATCTGTGCAACGTACAATCCATCTATATAGCCTCTGAAACTCTCGATTTATAGCTCAACCTCACCCTAGCTACTGAAGGGGTTTAGCCAACCATGATTGGCTAAAAAGAGAATGGGGGAGGAAGGAAGAGAGGGAATTTTTTGGAGGGAAAATGGATATCAGATTTGGCTCTGGTTCTCTCAATTTCTGGATCATAGCTCTGTAAATTCTTCAAGCTTTTATACTCTTCTCCTCTCTTCTTAGATCTGTTTCGACCAGTCAGAGTTCAAGAGAATAATTCTATTATTCTGAGCTGCTAATGTGGCTGATTTCTCTTCTAGAAGCTATTTCCCTACTGGTCCAAAACTAGTAGGCATATGTGATGCAGTTAGAGGGTTCCCATTCATGTGCATTTTTGTTCCAAAAATACCCCAAGGGTCATTAACATGCCTTGGAACTCGTGCACAGAATTCTGAAGTTGGCAGCTGCTGTGAAAGGAACTGAGAAGTTCCCAATTCGAGTGTTGAGAGGTTCAGGGAACCTCTTGACAAGTTCTGAGACTACTTGGTGTTCTCATCAATAGGTTGAAGTGGCTTTCGATAGGTTTGGAAGCTTCTCGAAAAGTTCAGCTGACTAGTCGACAGGATTGGAGTACATTTCTATCTTCTGTCAAGTTCTCCATTCATCCTCTCGAATGGTTATACAAAATCCTATTGACTGCTTGTGAGGCTGAGTTGCACTAGTTAATAGGATTGGAGCTTGTTTTCACCTTCTGTTTAGTCCCATTACATCCTCTCGACAAGTTATAGAAAATCTTGGTGACATCTCTGTCAAGCTCCCGTTGAGCTTTCGACAGGTTGAAAATAGCACTCGATAGGCTGCTTGAACTTCGCAAGGATGAGCGTAGCTTCAGGTAAGTTGTCGACAGGTTGCATTGCTCTTCCAACTTCTCGACAGGATCTTTACTTTTGTCTCCAGAACCTCTCAACAGCTTAACTTTTGTCTCCAGAACCTCTCGACAGGTACTGGGAACCTCTCGACTGCTTGGTATTTGAGTAACCCAACCTCTCGGCAGCTTAGAGTGTCCTCTCGAGATGTTTTGCCTTGAGTTTTCATAACTAGCACACATCTTTGGTGTGCTGTCTTTCATCTGTCAGCACTTAGTAGCCTCTTGGTGGGTTCAATCATCATCCCTTGCAACTACACTTGGTCCCAAACATACCCAGTTGGATCCATGACATTCTCATAAACTTCTAAAGCTCTGTGGATTCTTGATTGGCTGGCCTTTGGGCTGTATGAACACATGTTGAGCAACAGATTGCTTCTTTGGCCTTTTTAGATGGAGTCTGCACTAAGGCTGTAATTTATTGCTTATCTATAAAACACACTTAAAACACCTTATTAGTCAGCTCAAGGGTCCCTCAAAGGTTAGATTAGGAGATGAAAAATGATATTTTTTACTGCGTAACACACCCCAAAACCTAAGCTTTGCTAGTCCCTCAGCAAAGGAGAGTAAAAATAGTTATTGAAAATACAAAATGCCACTTTTGTTGGGAGCACAGATGCATTTAGCATATGCATCAACCCTCAGGAGTGAAGTCTCCTGAGGGTTTTCAGTGAAGGTACCCACAAACTTCTCCAATGACTCAGTTAATATCAATGCAGCATATTAAAAACAAAATTCAACTAAAAGAAAATTCATTCCACACCTTGTCCATTCTATTTTAGAGGATTCTCAACAGAAACATGGCAGTTTAAAACAAAGATTCTGCTGTAATTCTTTCACAATCAGTCAGCTTATGTCAAGGCATTGTGCATGAAAATTAATGTAAAGCTCACCTTAATTTTTGAGAAATTTGTTTGGATAATGCCCCTAACAAATTAAATTTGAGACCCAAGTCTTATCAGAGCTGTCTCTCATAAAAAATAGAAGGGTGTATCATTTCACATAGCTCAAGAGTAGTTACAGCCCTCAAATAGGACTACAAGCATGAGCATATGCAATACTCTAATTTTTGGAATTTTCTAACTCTTTTCACCATAGATTATACAAATCCTTATCTCCACATGACAACTCAATTAATTTCAGATTAGTAAGGACTTTTTATTGGGTTGTAATGTGGCTTATGGGTGGAGTTTACAAAGAATAAAGGGGAATGAAAGGATTCAAATGTGAGAAATCAGTAAGGTAAGGAGGTAATTTACAACTTCACAACCTTCATTTCAGCATAATTCTATCTTCTTATTAAATTTTCAGAGCCAAAGTAGCCAGCTTCTTATCTTCTTTTTCAAAATATCTAATGAAATGACTTCTCTCTCATATTTTATTTTGCTTTTCTGTTTTTCTTTCTTTTTGTATGCCTTTCTTTTGTATTTTTCTAATTTTTTTAAGGCTGGAATGCCACAACTGCCATCAACTGTGCTTCCTTCTCTTTCAACCAACTGTCAAACCAGCTCTACCTTCTTCATCAGGTCATTGAGTTTTGGATTCAAATTTTCTAGTTTCTATCAAAGAAAAATTGAGATTTTTAAGGCTCAAATGATGTGTATCAAGGGCAGTTCAAAGGTGGGGATTTTTAAGCTCAAACTGTCCAAAGGATGACCTTACTTTATGTCCTTAATGTCATGAATGGTGACAAGTTGTTTCAACTTAGATTTGTCTAACTTCTAGTGAGCAAAACTAGATCCAATCAGTCCTTAGAGCAGAAAAATTGCCAAAACATTCCTCAAAGAAATTTTATTCAGGCCCAAATCTCACTGGGTATAGTCTTCCATCAAATTTTTGGGATGTATCCTCACAGTTTTCTCTCTTTTCAAGTTCACTCAATATTAATTTTTTGAAAATTCCTGACATTTGTTTCATGACAATGTTAGAGCTACAACACTAATTAGTTTTAAAAAGTTTTTAAATATCCTCTTTTTCAAAAATCAGGTGAGGCTTTACTTTATTTTCACAAATTTTGTTTAATATGGTTGCATTAACATTAACTATCCATTGGCATATCCTGCCACACCCTCAAACCTATGAGGAGCAGTGTCCTCACTGATTTAAAAAGAAAGTGCATGTGCAGCACGGTAAAATCAGACACAAAATAAAATAAGAAGCAGCACCAAACAGGTACAAACAAACAATTAAAGCACACAAACAAACAAACATAAAGACATAAAGTAAATCACATAAAATATACTAAAGAGAAATTTCATTTATAACACTAAAAATTTGTGCAAGGCAAGGGAGAATCACTACACAAAGAATTTACAAAAACATCTAACAAATGACATGTACAAGTCTAATCATCTCAATTTTCTGCTGCCTCATCCTTGACTTGGACTCCTTTTCCTTTATCTTTCTTCAAAGGTGAACTAGCTGGAGGGGCAGAGGCAAGTGGGGTAGTATCAGCTGCTTGTGTGGGCTCTCTGGCATCCATTTCAGCAACACTCCTTTCAAGTATTTCTACCTTCTTTTCAGCAAGTTGAACTCGACTTTCATACAGTTCCCTTGGGGCCTTGGTGACCTCTATGGAGGCAGCTAGCCTTTTCTCGATTCTATCTGCTATCAATTTCTCTGTGACTGCAGTGTTCTTTTGGGCTTCAAATTGAATCAAAATATTTCTCTAGCCCATTGATATTTTTTGCAACTATAAACTCTGCGATCCAGCTCCATCTGATTTATCTTCGCGTCATAGGGCATCCTGATTGAGGTTCAAAGGTCAGCCATGCCTCTAATGAGATCCTTTTTGAGGTATGAGTTATTTTGCATGGCATTTAGGAGGGCTGGGTATGGAGGTATAGAAAGGAAGAGGCAGGTAGTATGGGTTGGTCAGCACTAGAAGAAGGGCCAGTCAGCAATAGAGAGGGGATGGATGATGACATGGGTGGGGTGGAGATTGAGGGTAAAGGGTGATGAACTTTAAGGTCAGGCTCAGTTTGGGTTGGAATTGAGGAGGTGAGAATTAAGTTTTCTACATCTGTGATAGCATCAGATGTTGTTGCTGCAGGTGGGGAATATTGGGGAGTGATTTCCAAAGGAGGGGCAATAAGTGGCAGAAGGATAGGGATAGGTAGGGGTTCAGCGTCTGTTTGGGTGGAGGCATTTGTAAGTGTAATTGGGGGGATAATGGGAACATAGGGTTGGGGGGGAGGGGGTGGTTGTTCCACCTCAGTAGGGGAAACTAGGATGAGAGGGGTCAGCTGAGGGGATGAAGGTGGACTAGGTGTAGGGGTAGGGATTGGAAAGGGTTGGCTGGTTGAGGTGGCAAGGGTGAGGGTAGACTGAATGGCCTGAAGGCAAGTGGCCATAACAGCTTGGTTAGCTGTGTTGGTTTGGAGCTGGGCAAGGATGGGGGTGAGAGGGGAAAGTATTTGGGTGGAGGCCTCAGGTAGGATATGGGCTTGGGTAACAAGTGGAATGGGGTGAATGGAGATGTGAGGGCATGCTGAAAAGGTGGGATGGGTGTAGATTGGAAATGGGTAGGTTGTGGGGAGCCAGGTAGGGGGGTATATTCATATCCAATATCTCCCACATTGTAGTCAATTAGGGATGAATATCCCTTAGTGGTCAGGTGGTCCAGCTCTTGGGTATGGGTAGGTGAGAAGGAGAAGGTGGAGTTAGTATCAAAGGGTATGGATAGTGGAGAAGTGGTGAATGGATCAGCTGATGTGGAAGGTGCAAGGCTAAAAGGTTCAACAACCGATATGGATGGGCTAGCTGGAGGTAAGGTAGGGATGGGGTCTATGGTAAGAAGAGTAATTGACAGAGGTGTGGATGTGGTGATGGTTGAAACGGGGGCTGAGCTGCTAGGGAGAATGGAAACTGAGATGGAAGGTATGGCAAGGGAGGGGATGGTGAGGCTAACATCAGTGGAGCTAATCACAGGCACAAGTACAACTATGGAGGGAATGAATAAGGGGACACAGGTCACAGGTATGGGAGGGATGGGTAAGGGTGCAAAGGGTACAAATGGAGTTACTAACCTGGGACCAACGGATGTGAGCAGAGGCTCAGAGGTGACTAATGTAGAGATCTTAGGAGGAGGTACTGGGCTAGTAGTGGCTATAGGGAGAGGCTCTGAACTAGCTGAAGTAGAGGTGCCAGGTGCAGCAGCTAAGTTAGCTGCTTGTGGATCTTCTATCTCAGGGTCCTCTGCTGACTTGTTCTTGCTCTTCCCAATTAGGGTCCTACTGGCAGACCAAGCCCACTTCTCAAACACTTTTGGCGTCACCCTCTCCATAGGCTCATCCTCTTTAAACACAAATCTTCCTCTCTTAAGCAAGGCAGTGATGAGCCTACTGTAAGGTAGCCCTAGTATAGCTTGTGCTTTCCTAATCTTCTCATGCACATCCACCATTGCATCAAATACTAGCTTGAAGGCATTCATAAACTAGCCCTTGGAGAAAAAATATAGGGCATCCACTATGGGGGTTCTCCTCTCTTACTAATGTCCACTGACATACCTCAGAATCGAATCAATGAACAACATATTGGGGTGTAGATCTCTCCTCATCAAGGACTCCCTAGACCCCACGATACCTTCAGTCAGGTGTCTGGCCATAGCTTTAAAAGATACATTCTCAAGTTCTACTAGACCATAAATTGTATAAAAAATTGATGAGACCCCTAAAGCCAACCCTATATCACTGTAATTAACAACAGTCTCTTGGTTATCAATTACAATCTCCAGACAAGAATTAGTTGACCCAGGCTTGGTTTTCTTCTTGATGTTCTAATACCACAACTTGACCAGCCTAGGGTAGGATTTTTCAGTCAATGGGATCAACATAGGTGTCAGGCCTGTCTTCACCAAATAATTCAAAGTATCCTTACAACCCTCTTCCTTATAAAAATAGGGGAGGTCAACAGTTGTCTCTAGAATCAGGCCTAAGGCATCCACAAATTCATTGGGAGTAGATAGGATCATAGGGACTTCAGTTTCCTCCTCAGGGTTAGGCCCAGGCTCAGGAATTTCAGGCGCAGGGTCAGACTCAAGTATAGGATTAGACTCAAGTATAAGGTTAGGTTCTGTCTCAGGGACCTCCTCAACAATTACTTCACTGATTTGGGCCTTCTTAGCTTTCTTTGCTTTCCTAGGTTTCTCAGATTTATCCATGCTGAGCTTTCTCTTGGCAGGTGGGGTTTCCTTGAGCTGTGTAGCTAGCCTACCGTATTTCTTAGTGGTTATGGTGGCGGATTTGGAAGGGGCTTTGAAAAGGTTGGGAAGGGTATCCTCTTGGTCAGCCATTAGAAACTCAATCCACACAAATTATATCTCAACAATTCACAAAAACCTTCTTTTTCCCAAATGAATTACCACAAAGTAACAATGAAAGTATTGAGCTTGAAAATCATAGAGTGAAGGTGAAGGAAAACTTACCCACAGAAAACTTAGGGTTTTCAGATCTTCATGTGCACGGCACCAAATTGGCAGAGACTAGGTGTAAAATGTAGCCCTTGAGGAATTAAAGTAATTGGAACACTGGCCGAGTGATTGGAGTAGACACCAATGAGGTAGAGGAAGAAGAAAGAAAATGGAAATCGGCAGAGAGAAAATAAAGCTTAGAGACAAGTTGTCGAATGGCTGAATTGAGTTGTCAATAGGTTTAAAATAATGAAAATCGAGTTTTGACAAGATTGGGGGAAAGGTGTCGATAGGTTGGTACAACCTGTTGAAGAGTGAAAAGCAGTTGAATGTCTCGAGAGGTACACTCAATCCTATCGATGGGTTCAAGGCTTCAGAAAAATTCACTTCTGGAGGTTCACAGAACCTCTCCACAGGTACTTTGAACCTGTTGACAATGCACCCAAAAACCTTCAAAACCTATCGACAAGTTCATAGATCCTATCGACAATCATATTTACACCTTCAAAACTTGTCGGGAATTGACTCAAACCTCTCGACAGGTCCCAGTTCTTGTTGAAATGCATATTGGGAACCTTTAGAACATGCCAAAATGTTCTCCACACCTCTCAACAGGTAGTTTCTTAGTTCAAACAGATTTTTATTAGTTCCTAAATCCATTTTTCACACAGACTTGTCAAGTTTATTTAGCTCCCATTGATTTCTCTTGCCTTGGAGTTGATGATTCATGCTTCTAAATAATTTATGAAAGACTCATGATTTGTAAATACAAACATCAAGCGCAATTGGCAACCATATTTACAATGCCAACCAGATTTAAAACAGAAACAACAACAAACACTGACAAAAATAGCAGCTATGATACGTAGTATATATTATTGAAAATCAAACAGGTTGTAAAGGTTCTTGAAGGTTAATGGTCAGCACAGGCTCTACTATATTTTCAACAAAGAGCTTGAGCCTTTGACCATTAACTTTCATGATCTTACCATCTTTTAGATCTTTGATTTAACTAGCTCCAAATGGGGATATATCATCTACCATGTAAGGTCCCTCACATCTGAATCTTAACTTACTTGAGAAAATTTTCAATTTAGAGTTAAACAACCATACCTTGCTGCCAGCTGTGAACTCCTTCCTCAGCAAATGCTTGTCATAGAAATCTTGGTTTTCTCCTTATAGATCCTTGCATTGGAGTAGGACTCCAATCTCAGCTCTTTCAGGTCTGATAGCTGGAGTTTCCTGTACATGCCAGCAAAAGTTAGATCAATATTCAATGCTTCAACAGCCCAATAAGCCTTGTGCTTAAGCTCTACTAGTAAATGGCATGCCTTGCCATATACCAGCCTGAAGGAAAACATCCCTATTGGGGTCTAGTAGGCAGTCCTATAAGCCCAGAGAGCATCAGGTAACTTCAAGAACCAGTCCTTCCTATCAACTCGTACTGTTTTGTCCAAAATATATTTGATCTCTCGATTAAAAATTTCCACCTGCCCACTGGTTTGTGGGTGGTATGGGGTGGCAACTTTGTGTCACAGAGTTCTTTTTAAGCAAGGTTGCAAACCGTCTATTGCAGAAATGGCTCCCCCATCACTAATGATAGCTTTGGAGGTGCCAAACCTGGAGAAAATATTATCCTTCAAGAAGTTGAGGACAATTTTGTGCTCATTGGTTCTTGTGGCTATGGCTTCAACCCATTTGGACACATAGTCTACAGCCACAAGAACATAATTGTATCCATAGGAAGGAGGGAAAGGACCCATGAAGTCAATCCCCCAAATGTCAAAGAGTTCAATCACAAGTATAGGTTGTAAAGGCATGGAGTTTCTTTTGGAGATACTTCCCATCTTTTGGCATCTTTCACAAGCTTTATAATACTGTCATGCGTCCTTGAAGAGAGTGGGCCACTAAAATCTACTTTAGAGTACCTTGGCAGCAATCTTGTTCCCATTGAAGTGGCCTCCACAAGCCTGCTCATGACACATAGTTAGTATGTTATGGAATTCATCTTCAAGGACACATCTCCTTACAACTTGGTCTGCACAATGCTTAAACAGGTATGGATCCTCCCACATGTAATATTTGATCTGTGAAAAGAACAGCTCCTTGTCCATTTTATTCCAATGTGGGGAAATCCTACCCATAGCGAAGTAGTTCATAATGTTTGCAAACCAAGGTGTGGGGGTTCTGATAGTAAACAACTGTTCATCAGGGAAAGAATCATTGATAGGTAGGCTATCAAACTCCTCAGCTAGGATCCTGGATAAGTAGTTTGCAACCACATTTTCAACTCCTTTCTTGTCCTTAATCTCAAGATCAAACCCTTGCAATAGGATCTATCTCTCCCATCCTTTTCTCCATTGAACTGGAAGGATTTTCTGGTTTATTTATTAGTGCTTGTAATTATGGCAATATCACTCATTGGCTCCCTGCTCCCCTAAACACTCACCACCTCCTATTTGCGGATGATCTCATGCTCTTTGCTGAAGCTAATATCCAAAATGCAATAAGTATTCGCAATCTTCTCACCCACTTCGGCAGATTATCGGGTTTGCAAGTCAATAACTCTAAATCTAAGGTCATCTTTGGCGGATCTTCTCGTAGAAGGAACCTCTTGGCCAGGATTCTTGGCATGGAAAAAGGGACTCTCCCGTTGAAGTACTTGGGACTCCCTCTCATCAGCACTTGCCTCTCTACCTCTGATTGCAGTCCTATCTTGGAGAAAATCCGGTATAGAATTAATTCTTGGACCAAAAATTTGTCCCTTGCCGGTAGGTAGGAGTTGATTAAATCTACTCTCTCCAGTCTCCACATCTATTGGTCTTCTGCGTTCCAGCTTCCACAAGGCATCCTCAACTCCATAGAGCAACTCCTTAGTCGATTCTTGTGGGGTGGGAATGATCAGCCCATCAAGTTCACAACTATAGCATGGAATAGCTTATGCAAGCCTAAAGAAGAAGGGGAATTGGGGCTTCGCTCTATGAAAGATTGGAAACTTACCCTCATGATGAAACTTTGTTGGAGGTACTTTACCTCTAACCAGTCCTTATGGGCCAAGTGGGGTGTTAGGGGACTCTTTCAAGCCCGCTCTTTCCTTCTACCTCATGTTAAAATCCTTATTGGGAACGAATGCAAAACTGATTTCTGGTATGATCCTTAGACTCGTGAAGGTAGGCTCCTTGACCTCTTTGGAGAGAGAGCTATCTATGATCTTGGGTTTGGCCAAAGGATCCGGGTTTGTCAATTCATCTCCAATGGCCATTGCTATCTTCCTCCTCCTACCTCGAATGCCCTTATTGATGCATGGAATCTCATTCGGAGCGTCCCTATTGCTGGTAATTGTGATGATACTCTTACTTGGATGCCCTCTCCTAAAAGCAAGTTTTGTTTTCATTCCGCTTGGGATGTGATCTGCATCCAATATGCCCCCTTACCTTGGACAAGCTTTGTGTGATTCAAGGGCAGAATCCAGCGCCATGCATTTGTTCTCTGGAGGGCTGCCCTTGGTAAGCTTACAACAAAAGATATCCTCCTTATGCGTGGTATTGTGGTTGATCAAGTGTGCCTATTTTGCAATACTACTAATGAATCTCATGAACATCTCTTCTTCCGCTGTGGGTACTCCTCTTGGATATGGCGATCTATCCTTAGCCGCTACGGTATCCATCGCGCCCCCATGAACAACATCATTGAAGAAATAGCCTACCTATCCAATGCCATCCTTGATGAAGATACCTCAGACCACTTGAAACAACTGCTAGTTGCTGCGGTCTACACAATTTGGATGGAAAGAAATGCAAGAATTTTCAAAGGCGCTGCGATCTCGTCTCTCACTCACAAAAGAGTCGTCTTGCGCAAAATCCTATCTTTCAGCCAACCTTGAGCTTGCATTGGAGGATTTTGGTGGCTGCACGCAACCATGTGCCTCGCGGACTCCACACTCGAACGCTTGCAACACCTCTTGCTGCTTCGGTTTCTTCATCTGGATGAAAGAAACACCAAAAATTTCAACAATGAAGGGAATTCGGCTGCCTCCAACAATAATGAGGACCTATTGCCAACAAAATTGATGTGGCTTTTCCAATTTCCAGGTGTCTCCTTAGCTTTGCATCGAACTTGGCTAATTTTAAATATAGTAGGCATCTAATTGTTCGTTTGTGTCTTGGGAGAGTTTTTGTAGGGTATCCTGCTGTCCTACTCTACATAGTTTCTACCATTTCGCCCCTCCCATCCCGGAGCAGCATTGTATCTATTTTTTACTATCTATTGGAAGGGTGGGGGGCCCTACTAACCCCTTTTTGCCGAGCAAAAAAAAAGATACTTCAGGGCTGAGTGGTCTGTGAATACCACTATCCTAGATCCCAACACATAAGACCTGAATTTCTCCAAGGCATAGACAATTGCCAATAATTCCTTCTCAGTTGTAGTGTAATTTAACTGAGCATCAATCATGGTTTCACTTACATAAGCAATCACACAAGGGGCCTTATCCTTCCATTGTCCCAAGACTGCACCAATAGTAAAATCTGATGCATCACACATTAGCTCGAATAGTAGAGGAAAATCAGGTGCTTGAAGGATAGGTGTAGAGGTTAAACAACCTTTTAAAAGCTCAAAAGCCATAAGACATTCATCATCAAACTCAAAGGGGACCTCTTGGCACAAAAGGTGACAAAAAGGTTTTGTGATCTTTGTAAAATCCTTGATGAATCTCCTATAGAACCCAGCATGCCCCAAGAAATATTTGACTAGTTTTAGAGTTTTTGGTGAGGGAAAATGTGCAATCAGATCAATTTTAGCCTTGTGGGAAATCACATGGCCAAGGATAATGCCTTGATTGACCATAAAATGGCTCTTTTCCCAACTCAACACCAAGTTAGTTTCCTCACATCTTTACAACACAAGCCTGAGATAGTGTAGACATTGGCTAAAGCTGTCCCTAAAGATAGAGAAATCATCCATGAATATCTCTAAAAATTGATCAATCATATCATAAAATATAGTATACATGCACCTTCGAAAAGTTGCAGGGGCATTGCACAATCCAAATAGCATCCTTCTATAGGCAAAGGTGCCAAATGGGCATGTGAAAGTTGTCTTTTCTTGATCTTGTGGATAAACAGAGATTTGATTATACCCTGAATATCTATCAAGAAAATAATAGAAAGCCTTGCCTGCTAACTTATCCAAAATTTGGTCAATGAAGGGCAAAGGGAAGTGGTCTTTTCTGGTTTTCAAATTGAGCTTCCGATAGTCTATACACACCCTCCAACCTGTGATTTTCCTAGTTGGAACAAGCTCACTAGAATCAATTTTAATCACAATAATTCCAGATTTCTTAGGGACCACTTGAGTAGGTGCCACCCATTCAAAATCTGAAATAGGGTAGATGACTCTAGCATCTAACAATTTGACCACTTCTTTCATTACCATTTGCATCTGGGGGTTCAATTTTCTCTGCATTTCTCTAGAGGGTTTGAAACCCTCATCCAAGGGAATTTTATGCATGCACACAGCAGGGTTGATACCCCCAAGCTCAGCAATAGTCCAACCTATTGCACTCTTCTGCTTCTTTAAAACATACAATAGTTCTTCCTCTTGCTCATCAGTGAGAGAGGAAGAAATGATCATTGATAATTTCTGATTTTCCTCCAAAAAAATATATTTTAAGGTCTTAGGTTGCTGTTTCAACTCTACATCTGGTGGACATATGAGAGAAGGCAACAATGGGGCATTTGATGGTGGTGGAAGAGGCAATATAACAGGTTTCCAAGGAGGATACCTAATCGTTGGCCCCATATCAGAAAGTAAGGTTTTCACCTCTTCAATCATGGGTGTGGGGGCCTTCTCTTCCACAATCTCACTCTACACATTCTCAAAAATATTATAAAAATTATCACCATGCAGCAGCTTGGGCAAAGTCTCTTCCACAAGCTCATCAAAAATATCAATTAAAAAGCAATCCTCACTATCCAAGTGAGGTTGGCTGACTACATTATAAATATTTAATTTAATTTTTATGTTATCAAAAGACACCTCTATTACTCCTGATCTACATTGAATGCAAGCATTGGCAGTGGCCAAGAAAGGCCTACCTCAAATTATAGGAATAGAGGTGTTGCACTTGCTTGGCTGTATGTCAAGCACCAGAAAATCTGTTGGATAGAAAAACTTATCAACCCCAACTAATACATCCTCTATCATTCCCAGATCTAATAAGGCCTTCTCAATGATATAATCTCCAATGATGCAAGGGATTGTGGGAACTACAGGGTCTTGAAGCTTGGTTGGGGTTTCAATGGACAACACTTGGTTCGTTTTCTCAGCACTAAAGACCTTCTTGGATAGGTGTATCCTAGACTGTCTTTTGTGGATGCACAATTCTTTCAAGAACTTTGCATAGGCTGGAACTTGCTTGATAGTATCAAGTAAAGGCAAGTTGATCTTTACTTCTTTAAATATTTCCATCATCTCCTCCACTCTAGCATTCCCCTTGTCAAAAGGAGAAGGTGCTTGAAATGCATTGGGAAATGATAAATGGTGAACTGCTCTCCCATTTGCTACCTTAGCACGCTCATCAGATTTCTTTTTATTTTTATTTTCAGTTTTCTGTTAAGGCACATCAACACCCCCCTTATTTTTTATATGCTGCTCCTACTGGATATCTCCATGGGCTGTACTTTTCTCATCAGGTTTAATACTAACTTGGTTATCAACCAACCTTCCACTCCTTAACGTGGTGACAGATTTGGCTTCTTCATGGGAAGAAGTCTCACCCACCATGTACTACCCTCTTGGGTTGTTAATGGGCTAACTTGATAGTTTTGCCTCCTCTCTCTTAGACAAAGTATTAGATAGCTGACCAAGGTAGTCTTCTATCTTTGTAATATTTTGGCTATGAGAGTTGACAGCTTTTGACAAAGGGCCTAAATTCTGCAGTGAAGCCAGAACATGTTCTTCAAATGTGAGGGATCTAGAGGTTGCTGGGGCTGGTACACTTTGCTGCATGGGTTGAGCCATTGGCTAGGCCATAGGCTGCTAGTAATGGGGCCTTAGAAAGTAGTTCTGCTGGTAGGGCTGGGCATTCCTGTAAGGCATCGGATGCTGTTGTGACTGCTGCTACTGCTGGTTTGAAAAGGTATCACCTCAAGTTGGGGTGGTTTCTCCAATGATAACTAACAGTACACTGTTGTCCAAAGGACTAATGACCAGCATTCACATGTTCCATCACAAGTTTAGAAATTGGGCAGCAGAGGAGCATTCCTAAAGGGAGTGAGTGGGGGACAGACATATCACACATGCCTCCTCCACTTTGGCAGCCATTGGAGATTGTATTGCTCCCATTAGCTTATTAAACTTTTGAGTCAAGCTGTCTACTTTCCTTTCTAAATCATTGTATCCACTCACCTCATATATTTTTCCTCTTGTAGTGTGCTCTCTCACCAATCTAGGGGTCTCAAAGTCCTTTGACAAGGTCTCTCTTTGCATGGAGTTTTCACTAATGATATCAAACAACTCCCAAGCCTCATCAGCTGTCTTGTGGAGGTATGTATCACCACATGAGGCATCAACCATATCCCTGCTCTTGGGATCAATTCCTTGATAGAAATTTTAGATAAGTTACCATTCAGAAATTTGGTGATGGGGACATTGCTTCAAGAGTTCTTTAAATCTCTCCCATACTTGGTGAAAGTCTTCAGTCGGGGCTTGAGCAAATAAGATTATGCTCTTCCTCAGTTAACTTATTTTGGACATGGGAAAAAACTTGGCCAAGAAATGACATTGAAGGTCATTCCTGGACATGGGAAAAAACTTGGCCACTGATCTCTCATTGTTTCTCTCCAAATTTTTTGGGGGCCAAGGGGATGGTCTTCTCATCCCTTTGAAATTGGTACCCCCCCAACTTCAGTAAGGCTGTAATGAGCCTGCAGTAGGGAAGTGAGTGAAGTTTCTTCTTGATCTTCATCTTTTCATGAATATCTTTTATCCCCTCAAAGAACAACTTGACATCATCCAAGTAGTGTTTCTTGTGCAAGGAGAAGAGTGCATCAGCAATGGGAGACCTCCTCTCCTGCTCATGCCAGAGCAATACAAATTCTTCCTCAACACTCCATCCATAAATCTGAGGTTTGGGTCCAGATCCCTCTTCCTAATTGAGAGTCCTGAGGCTGTGACCCCTCCAGTCAGCTTCTTGGCTATCTCTGGGATGGTGACTGCTAAAGGGGGACCCAAGCCACCCTCAGGGGTATATTTGGCTGGTATCCCAAGTAGTTCTGCTATGGCAGCTTGATTGAAAAGCATTTCGAATTTGTTAATCAATACAAGCAATGCTGGATTCCCATCATCCCCAATCTAGGGAAGACTAGTTGTAGTGGGGGGCTCAACAAAGGTAGTAGATTTGCCTTGGTCAGGTATGCAATGGAGACTGATGTCTCTAGTAGCTCCTCAAAATAAACTTTGTAAAAAATTGTTTTAGCCTCCAGCATAATGGCAGCAACAAATTTAGATGGGACCCTGAGGTACTCAATTTCTTCTTCCTCATCAGGGTCAACCTCAGGGACCTCATGGATCACAGTCTTGCTCTTTTTCTATTTCTTCTCAGATTTTTTAGAACTTTTGGCATGTAGGTGCTTTCTGGCCCTCTTCTTTGGGGCAGCCTTCTTCTTAGTTGGTTGCTCCATCTGGGACTCAGCCATCTGAATAGGCATCTCAGAGGTCTCCACTGTGGAGGCCTTTGCAATCCTTTCTAATTTTCGAGTTACCCCTGGGCTGCCAGTATTTGGAGGGTTTAGCATGACAGCCAACGTGTCTGTGAACTTTGAACTTTTGGCCATTGCTTATGTAATACACTCTTTACAAATACAAAAGCACCTAAATTCCTCTCTACTTAACACCCAATTAATAACTAATCGACCCAACAGAGAGAGAGTGAGAAATCTTACCAAACTGTAGCTAGGGTTCCACTTCAACTGTTGCACAGATGTTCAAATCTGCCCAAACCTATCTCAAAGTGACCAGGAGGTGATGGAGAGTAAAATGGTGGGAGGAAACTGTATAAGGTGGAGTGGATTAGGCTATAGGGAAGAAAGAAGGGAGAGAGAAGCTTGGTTTTGTGCAAAGAGAAATAAAATGGCGAGAATGGAGAAATCGCTGGGTTTATAGGGCTGATCCCGTGCCTCGCACAGCTGTCGCTAGGTTATCGCGAAGTACAATTCTCGCGCAATACATAGCCAACCTCGCGAGAAGTGCTGTCACAGAGAAGAACAGAGCCTTGTGAGAATAGATTTAGAAGCTTTATGTGCTTCGCGAGGTACTTCGTAGAGTTGAATTTAGGCCTAAGCGCGCGAAGCAGTTACTCATCTCTCGCACAGCTTAGCTTGTGATCTTCGTGAGGAACATCCATTTGGAGTATCAGAGACTTCGCAAGGCAATTAATGGTGCGGCCTTCAGAATGTTAGCTCACGAGGCTCTCGCGCAGTACAAAAAGTGTGAATTCTATTTTTTCGCACTGTTCCCTATTGCTGACAGGATAGAGCCTCGTGAGGCTTAATATTAGGCTTCAGCAGGTATCTTTTGCTCTCGAGGCTCTCACGAGGAACAAAACTTCTCTCAGAATTCTGTGAGAAAGCTAACAAGTGGCTCACGAGCTTGAAATTTAGGCCATTTAGCCTTGCGAGAAAGCAATACTTAACCTTTTCTCTCAACTTGTGCTCTGGCCTATGCATGTACAATGTCATGCACCAATTCAGTGTGCATCAGCACTAACTCCTTGACACATAGTCCATTTCATCATTATCATTGGGTGCTCATTATCAACATTTATTCATCAAAAATGAAGAGTTCTAAAGATAGTCTTGCAGATCAAATTCATGATATTTATAATGAGAGCACCTCAACCATCAGCAATAGCCATGAACATCAAATTCAGATGACAGATATGCTCAAAACAAAACAAAACAAAACAAAATCAAACACACAAGCAAATCATCACCCTAAAAGCAGTAAATGATAATTTTCTAAGCAACACAAAAATAGATAAAGCATTCAACTCATATGGTACATATGTTACAAAGTTGTGGATTACTACGCAATGAGTGGTTCATATAGGTGAATGGTTTGAGGAGGCTCCATTAAATTTTTTACACAAATTTTTAGCCTCTGCCCATTCACTTTCATGATCTTCCTAGACATAAGATCCAAGATCTCCATAGCACCAGGGGGAAGCATGAATGACAGTATAAGGTCCATCCCATCTGGATTTTAACCTCCCTGAAAAAAATCTTAGTTTGGAGTTGAAAAGCCAAACCTTAGTGCCAGCATTGAAGTCCCTTCTCATTAGCTTCTTGTCAAAGAATGTTTTTGATTTCTCCTTGTATATTCTGGCATTTGAATAGGCTTCGAGCCTTAGCTCATCAAACTCTGCCAGCTACAATTTCCTGTAAGAACCAACAGTAGTTAGATCAAAATTTAGTGATTTGATAGCTCAATAGGCTCTGTGCTCTAACTCCATTGGTAGGTGGTAGGCCTTACCATAAATCAGCCTAAATGGAGACATGCCAATAGGGGTCTTATAGGCTGTCCTATAAGCCCACAAAGCATCATTCAGCTTTTATGCCCAATCCTTTTTATTATTCCTCACGGTTTTCTCCAAGATATACTTGATCTCCCTATTGAAAATTTCAACTTACCCACTGGTTTGTGGGTGGTAGGGAGTTGCAATTCTGTGTATAACAGAATACTTTTTTAGGAGATTATCAAAAGGCTTGTTACAGAAATGACTCCCCCCATCACTAATGATAGCTCTGGGGTGCCAAATCTAGAGAAGATATTATTTTTCAAAACTTCAGGACAACTGTATGGTCATTGCTCCTTGTGTCAATGGCTTTCACCCATTTGGACACATAGTCTACTACCACAAGTAAGAAGTTAAAACCCATAGATGGAAGAAAGGGACCCATAAAATTAATATCCCAGATGTTAAAAAGTTCTACCACAAGGATTGGCTACAATGGCATAGAATTTTTCTCGGAAATGCCCCCCAACCTTTGGCATCTCTCATAGGCTTTGCAATATATAAGTACATCTCAAAATAAAGAAGGCCAATAAAAACTACATTGCAATACTTTTGTTGCAGTCTTTTTGCCACTGAAGTAACCTCCACAGGCTTGCTCATGGCACATAGAAAGAATGCTGTGGAATTCACTTTCAGGTACACATCTCCTAACCACCTGGTCTGCACAATACTTATATAGGTATGGATCCTCCCACAAAAAATGTTTGATCGGAGAGAAAAATAGGTCTTTGTCCATCTTGGACTAGTGAGGGGGAATCCTTCCAATAGTAAGAAAATTGACAATGTATGCAAACCAGGGCATAGTAGATTGCATAGTAAATAGCTGCTCATCAAGGAACATCTCATTAGCAGGTGCTGCTGCACATTCTTCCAGAATAATTCTAGAGAGGTAGTCAGCCACCACATTCTTAACTCTCTTTTTATCCTTGATCTCAAGATCAAACTCCTGTAATAGGAGGATCCATTTGATCAACCTTGGCTTGGCATCCTTCTTAGCCAATAGGTATTTTAGGGCTGAGTGATTAGTGCAAACAATAATTTTAGACCCATGCAAGTAGGGGCTAAACTTATCCACAGCAAATATAATAGCTAGCAGCTCCTTCTCAGTAGTGGTGTAGTTCAGTTGAGCTTCAGCTAGTGATTTACTGGCATAATAGATCACTGCAGGTAACTTATCTTTCCTCAGTCCTGAGACAACACCTATGGCCAACTCTGATGCATCACACATCAGTTCAAAGGGGAGTGAGTAATCTGGAGCCTAGATTATAAGAGCAGTGGTAAGGCACTTTTTTAAGACCTCAAAGGCCTCAAGGCACTTAGTAGAGAAGTCAAATGGCACATCCTAGGTAGAGGATGCTTCTCCAATCATGTATTGCCCTTTGGGGTTGGCTAAGGGAGTTGACTAGGCAGTTTGCCCTCCTCTATTTTGTTTAAAGCATTGCAGATTTGACCCAGCTGGTCCTCTATTTTTTTAATGCTTTGCCCATGAGAGTTCACAGTTTGGATTAAGTTTCCTAAATTCTGCATAGATGTTAGCATTTGCTCTTCAAAGGAAGAGGATCTGGGCTGTTGTGGGGGCAAGACCAACTGGTTAGGCTGTGGGGCGGGCAACTAAAAATTTTGTCTTGGTGGGTATCCTTGGTTAAACTAGTTCTGGGGTCTGTATGGAGCTGCCAACTACTGCTGTTGGGATTGAGGGTATGTATCTTGTCTCCACCTCAAATTTTGATGGTTTCTCCTTGAGTACCCAACAGGTTACTGCCCATATGCTTGGACAGCATTGGCATATTCCAATATAAAATCAGGGAATTAGTTGACTGATGGACAATATTGGAGTAAATGTATGAGAGATTGGCATACCAAACATGCCTCCTCCACTTGTGCAACCATTCTAGGCTGCATCATATTCATCAATTTGTCAAACTTTAAACTGAGATTGTCCACCTTCCTCTCCCACTTACTTTGCACCTTAACTTCATACATTCCACCTCTAGGGGTGGACTCTTTCACCAATTTAGTTGGGGTCTGGCTATCATTGCGAGACAGTGACTCCTGCTGCATGGAATTTTTCCCTATGATGTTAAACAGCTCTCAAGCCTCATCAGTTGTCTTGTGGAGGTAACTATCTCCACATGAGGCATCCACATCCCTACTCTTGGGATTAATTCCTTTATAAAATACTTGTACTAGTTGCCACTATGAAATTTGATGGTGGGGGCATTATTTTGATATCTCATGAAATCTCTCTCCTGCTTCATAAAAATCCTCAGTTAAGGACTGAATAAATGATAAGATATTTGTCCTCATCTGGCTGGTATTGTTCATGTAAAAGAATTTAGTCAGAAATTGGCTTTGGAGGTCACTCCATGTCTGAATGCTATTGGCTGGGAGCTTAGAGAGCTAGGTGTTGGCTTTGTCATTTAGGGAAAAAAGAAAAAGCCTCAGTTTTGTGGCTTCATGTTCCAGGCCAATAATATTGAAAGTGGTACAAAGTGTCAACAATTGGTCAATGTACTTGTAAGGATCTTCCTTACTAAGCCCATAAAAAGATGACAGCATATTGATGGTGGAGGACTTGATTTTTTATTTTCGCTCAACTGAAGGAAATTATATGCAAAAGGGATATGTGTAATCCCCAAGTGCATTGTACTCCTTCAAGGTTCTTTATTTCTCAGCTATGACAGCTGGCTCAATTTCAACAGGAGGGCCTTGTGTGGTGTTTCTTGGTTTAAGGACCCTTTCAACCTCAGGATTTGGAGGTTCCAACTCAGGGTTAAGGGACCTTCTTCCAAGCATACACACACAAACTCAGTAAGTAAAGAAAATGCTCATAGCACATAAAAAATTTTCGAACTAAATTAACAACTGTACAGATTTACAACTAAATAAATTATAGGGAATTCTACATGAAGGGACTAAGTTTTAGGGTAAAAGAAGTGCAAATAGAGCTAGCTAAACTCTAACTACAGCTCGAGCGTTTCCCTACTACTGTTGTCCAATTCTGTAAAATTTTATAAAAAATCAGTAGCACTTTTTATTCTATTTATGGCACAACTATAAATAATTTTTTAAACTAGAATATAGTACAACTCAGATCTACTAAAAAAATTAATATCCTCAGCAGCGGCGCCAAAAACTTGTTAGTTTTCTTTTAGGTGCTTGTTGAAGTTATTTAAAATGATGAGATAGTAAAATCAGAATACAAAGGTGGAGTAAAATGACTATAAAATTAGTAACCTAAAGTACACAACAGCCTGTAAGATACAGGGCTATTTTAGCAAGTTTTGATAAGTAAGAGTTTGTCCCATAGAGAAATTGATCTAGAATCCAAAATGGGCTATAATAGTAAGCCTCCAAATCTAACTAGAGATCTGGCAATCCAAAAGAAAGGGAGTTGGGTGTCACAACTACACTAAATTACCTACTAAAAGAAAGAAATAAAGTATAGTCCTATTCTAAGAAAGGGTTATGAAGAAGGTAGTGATGGTGTGCTTTAAAATAAAGATAAAAAGATGGGAAATAAGCAGTTTAGGCTAAGGTTAATTCAGTTATGTAACTCAGATTTAGGGTTGTCTCTGCAACAAATCCTTACTAAAGTGCTATCAAAAACCTCAACAAGGAAGAAGAATCCAACTTAACCCCATGCCATTTAGACTGCTCTTAAGGTTATATAATCTGTCCACTTAAATGGTCACAAACTATCTAATAGAGTTTGTCAAATCTCATTGATTGAATCAGAAAAGCTAACCTTATCCAAAGGAGTGGACTGATCTTAAGTCTATAATCTGTCCACTTAAATGGTCACAGACTATCCAATAAATTTCCTCCAACTATTGAATTAAATCGGGCTTTGAATACCATTACAGATACTATGTTTGCCAGGATACAAGCTCCCCAGATCTGCTACAGATCTGGTAGACATGCATAGGAGCAAACAGACTTTGAAAACTATGTGGAAAACATACAATATCTCAGGCTGAATGAGGATTTAGATTCAGCTGGTCATTGCTACGAAAGACCTACAATGACTCAGCTAACAAGTCTGTAATCACTACAGAGAAGCCACATCTAACATTTGATACTGGTCAAGTAAAACAGAGGGGATCTTGTTCCTGCAATAATCTCTCACTAGGCTACAAGCTCAAGTGTAGAGGAAAAGAATCCTTCTCAGATTTATGACCAAGACTTGCCCTTGGGCTATAGTCTGTCTACTCAAATGATCACAGGCTATCCACAGAGGCTGCCTTACCCATAGATGACTGAGATGGAACATTTAAACTACTGCTGCCACCATGGTCCCAGGGCTACAAGCTCAAGCTTCCATGGGCCTTTCATCAACTTAAATCTTAAATACATGTTATAGCCTGAACAAAACTACAGGCAAATAGAAAAATAACATAATAAATGAATATTTAAAGCATAAATTCTATTGATCTAAATTATCTACAATGTAATATCTCAAGGCAGCAGCCTAGTGCATAACAACTCTTCACAAAATCCCAATGTTTAAATGACCCATTACAAAACTAAATGAAACTACACTTAATTGCTTACCAAAGATTTATCCAGCAAGTGCTGGGCTAAGAGAGAAGAAAAAAATGGAAAAAGAAGTTATCAAACCCTAACCCTAATCTACTTGAGCTCTCAGCCGACAGACGTTGAAGAAGAGATTGATAAATTCTAAGTTACAAGCATAGCTTATATACTTTGTCTTAAAGCCTTGGCTCAGAGAAGAATAAACCCTAATTTTTCAAGTAGATGTGGCACTGTTACAACCCTTAGATGCTTTAGAATATGTGCCTCGAGATTAGTGCCTCGGGATATGTGCCTTAGACCTAGGGAAATCTCCAAAAGGTCCTTGAGTTAAGATTGAGAAGTGTAGAGCCTGAGCTTCGCGAGGCTGGCTTCTAAACATTAATTCACTCGTGTGGCTTGCAGAGTACTCACGAGGAAAAATTAGGGTTTAACTGCTGCTTCCTCGCACAGAAGGACTTAAGCTTGTTGCACAGTTGCTTTTTACTTCTTCAGTTCCTTTGCACAGCTTGCAGAGTCCTCACGAGGTAAGAATTATCTTGAAAGATTTGTTCACTCGCACAGGTGGACTTCGGATGATCACGCAGCTAATCTGGCTTTGAATGCACTCACGCGGGAGAGTTTGTAGTATTTGGCTTGCTCGTATAGTAGAGCTTCAGAATCTCCTGTTGTAAGGTACCCGCGCAGATGCCTTTATATCTCACTCGGTACAAGGTTAAACTTTTAGGTGCATGAGAGCTACACGGGAGAACTTCTGGGTGGGTGTCTCTCTCATCCAGAGCCACCGGAGAACTTTGCAAGGTCGTGGCTGCTATTTGCGTAAATTGGTCTTGCCAGATAGTGCGTGCGGCTGCTTTAAAGCTTGATCCTCGCGAGAGCCTCACGAGCTGTATTTCTAAAGACTTAGTGCATGACTACTTTGTGAGTTCTTTTACTTGTTGATTACAGCTGAAGTACGCGACTGTTGCACGAGAGGCTGCTTTGTGATAACCCCTTCATTGAGCTGGGCGAGGAAGCTTTGCTTGTGAATTAAATAGAACGGGACAACACCTCAACTGTGCAAGATAAGTCATTTGTTCCTCTGCTGCTATGCACATGCTTCTGTTGTAGCTTCCTCCACTCTCATCTATAGTTCTTTCATTTGCTGGACTTTTTTGGTCCATCATAATATGCAAAATAGTCACCATGGTGTGTATCACCATGGTGTTCCATCAATCTCTGGGTCAGCTGTCATTCTTGGCTTGAATTTTCTCTCTTCTTGGCACTAGAAGTATGGACTTTGTGTTAAACTGTATAATTTATTACTAACTACAAAACAAGCTAAATTAGAGTTATTAGTCGACTTCAAGGTCCAACAAAGACTAGGTTAAGAGGTGAAAAGTGGTACTTTTCAGTGAATAACATGATCTCCTAAGGGATACTCAGGGGTAGTGAGCTCTTTCCCTTAAACTTCATAGTATGTTAGGATGAACACACGTACGTTCGACAGCGAGACTGGTAATGGTGAAAAATACAGGGAGATTCCCATGGGCATTCCCATCCTTCTGAGTCAGAGTCAAGGCTGGTATGAAACTCGTCTTCTTGATCTGACAATGCTTGGAGTCCTTGGTTGGCCTGCTCTGCTAACTCAAGTGCAGGAGGTCTATCCAGTAGTTATTGTCATCTCTCGGGGGAGGTTGCCACTCTTCTTTGAGAGATTTCTAGAATATTTAGAGTTGTGACATGTCTAGGGATGGAGGAGTGTCTATTTCGAATTCCTCTTCTAACTCTATGAAGGCGACGTAAGTATTTTCTTTGGGGCCGACCCGATGATTGTTGGAATTTTCTTCTTCTTATGCCGGTAGCCGAGTTGGTAGGTCATTACTTGCTTCTGTTGTTAGGGGGTCAGAGTCATTCGATCCTACTATTGTTGAATGTCAGATCCAGCTAGAGAAATGTTCTAATACGCTGGTACATGCCCTGCAACGTGGTTGGCATGGTTGAGCGATATAAGGGGAGTCCCATGGGCATTCCCATTCTTCAAGGACAAGACCGAGGTGGATGCTATGCTAGCTAAAATCCTCTTGTGGGGGTCGTCCTTTTTTAGCGCGTGGATGTCGTAGTTTTCGTCATTGCCTGTCGTGATCCAAGCATGTTCTTCTCATATTGACAGTAAGTGCTCTTCACCATCTTGCAAGGCTGTTATATAAAAATCTTCGTCATCGGTGGATTCCTAATCTCCTACTCACGGCTCGAGTTCTAGAGGTTCTTCCCTTCTTGCTTCTGTAAACTCCTTAGTGTCAAACAAGGGTTTGATTCTCTCGAGTGGTTTGTCAATATCGTCATTTAGATTCATTAAATTATTGAATGCTTTAGCCATTCGTTCGATCTCCGCTTCTTGGGATTTAGTGAAGGACACTTCCTTCGGCCTTGGTACATCTGCTTTCTCAGTGGTCCCATAGACGAAGTGGTCATATAGAGACTATTTTGGTGAGGTAGGAAACAAGTCGGCTTGTGAGCCGTCCGATTAGTAACCTAACCCTATGTGTTTGCGTATTTTCCATGGGGACAATAGGCCCAACATGACCTTGCTTGTTTTTACCGAGTCCGATGTGGGGGGTGTACCTGAGCTGATACATAAGGTCCCAACATTTTATCGTGGTTGAGTTGATGTCATAGAGTTTGACGAGGTCTGGGCCAACCTCTCTTCTCATCAATTTTTGTTGATGCGTTAGGGAATAACTAAGATGGGTAGGGGAACGAACTTCTGCAACGGTTGCCTTATCGGGGATTCGGGTCTTCTGAATATGGCCCGTGTTCAACACAGAATCATGGGCAGTCAGAATGCTCGCCGCATAATCAGTGTCCATCTCCTGAAGGGGTGCATCAACATATATACAGATAATGGAGTCTTCATACAAGAATTTGACACATTAATGGTACGTGAATGTGACGGCTTTCATTGACTCCAACTATTTTCTTCCTAAGATTGTAAGTACTGAGGAATCAGAAATACGGAAAGTGACATCTTTTGTTACAAGTTCGAGGCGAACCTAGAGTTTGATAGTTCCTTTGACAAAATGATGTAATCCATCATAAGCTATAAGAGATAGTGTTGAGGGCCTAACATCCTGCCATGATCGAGGCGATTTGATGTAGCTCATCCAATGTTGTGTCTTCATGCACTTGTGTGTCTTACAACGTCCTTATCAACAGTCAGGTGATTTCTTGATGACTTTTAGTATTGATATTTAGACCGGGATCTTTTAGAGATGCCATAGAAGGTCATATTCTTGTCTTGGCTCGAGTGCAATTTCTCTGCCTAGCCGATGAGCCTTGGGTGCAGGTGGTTGGAATAGTTGAGGTACAAAGATTGGTGGAGGGATAATGTTAGGTGGGAGAGGCAAGTTAACTTCATTTTCTCTCACGTTCCCCTCTGATAGTTGTGCATTCATGGAATCCTTATTTCGATGAAAAGGCAGAGGTAGATAATTAGTTCCTGACTTAAGGATCGGGCAAGTCGGTTGTTGACCCAGCCCGGTGTTGCTCGACATTGATGTTCTATGAAGTGAGTGAAATTTGAGGACGGAGCATGTACTTGCACTATGCCGCTCCAAGGTGGGAGGTATTGTGTATAATCTTCTTCTTATAGGAAAGTAGAGACCGGTGTCTCGCACGGGTCAGGATGTCCTTCTTGTTCACTTTCTTCTAGTTCTAACAAACACTTAGTCCTTGTTTCGTCTTCTTGTCTTGGGGTCTTTCGGGTGATATTGTCTACCCATGCGGCGATTTGGGCTGTAATTTGAAGAATATGATTTTTATACTCGGCTTCTGAATCGGATGAGGGAAGCGACAATGGTGTTGGTTTAGGATTTAGAGGGGTTGGAGGTTCTGGTGGGTGACTATTGAGGAACGATCTTCGGAGTTTAAAGGCGTGGACTCGTATCTAAGTGAATTTTGGGTAAGGAGGTGGGCTCGGCGGGGCGATTCAGGTGATCAAGGCCGAGGGGTGCGGGGGTGGAGGATCTCCCACAGGGGTAGCAAAATGGTTGGAGGGTTGGATGCGAGTGATTAAGGTGGCAGAATGGAAAGAGGATTGATCGGGGAGGTTCACGGTGGTGACCTGGGCTGGTGTTCTTTGGTTGTGGTTGGGCATGGGGTTATTAATTATTCTTAAATTTTGTTGGGGTTGACTATTGTTAGGGTTAGGATTCCTGAGTACTTCTCAGTTGATTTGGTTTCAGTCATTCATGTCATAGATTACATCCTGGAGGACCCAACAGTCTTCCAGATTGTGTCTTGCATACCGGTGAAACACACAGAACTTGCTATAGTCTAGATTTGTTGGCCATAGTCGAAGTCTTTCCTATGAGAATCGGAGGAGATTTTAAGTGTTAAGGAGATGGAAGATGTTGGAGATTGTATAAGATAAAGGGAGATAGTGTTCCCATCTCGGCTGATAGGGGCCTCTAGTTGGGTTGAAGTTTTATAGTGGGGGTACGTTATTATAGCTCTGCGTGTGGGCCGATCGATTTTGTGTGATATTTTAGTTCTGAAAAGTGTTGGGATATCAGTTTCTGTTCTGGTATTGGCCCTAATTCTAGTTCTGGCCTTGATTCTGGTTCGTATATCTTTGTTGATTCGTGCCTTGATTTTGGTTTGTGTACTACTACTGATTTTGATTCTACCTGAAATTTCTCGGATGGAAGTTTACGTTCTTGGAGTTCTGTCCTTGGTTGACAACAGTGTTAACCTACTTCGTTCCTGAGGCTTTCTTGCTATTTTTTTACTTTGACTTATTAGAAGAGCCTACTCTCGACATGACTATGGATAGGGCAAGGTCCCCGCCTTTGATGTGTCGCGCTAGTCGGGATGCCCGAGAGTGGAGTGAAGTGAAGTCAGAACAGACACATATGACGAGTGCACTCTTCAATGGTTCTCTAGTGTTATCGATGATAATGTCGATAGAATCTCTCTTTCATCGAAGTGTCGGTCCTGGCAACGAAGTCGGTGAACTCTTCATCAGGTCCTTGCTTTGTATTGGATCAAGTGTTTGTATTGGTCTAGGAATTGACCGACTAAATCGTCAAATATATCTATCTTATATAGCGAGTCCTGCGAACTAATCTAGAACTTCTCCTTCTAATGAGCATTGGAAATAATGGATAAGAAGTCCTTGATTATCGTGTATGAGTCGACAATCATTGTAAAAGAGGGCCAAGTGATGATTTGGATTTCCCGTACTATTGTACTTGATAAAGTTTTACGGTTTGAATCTCGTTGGTAAGTTAAATTCGACATTCTGGTAGAACTTGTCAAATCCAAATGAGTGACTAGGGCACTCCCTCTTGGCCATGTATTCATCAAGCATCTTAGGGAGATCTTCGATCTTGATGGTGTCATCTTTTGGGATAACTCACGAGCAAACCTTATCTAGAGGGTCATCGTTGAAGAATGTGTGAGCTGGTCCTCTCAATGGCGAGGCGCGGGCTGACACTGTGCTCGAGGTAGGTGGCGGTCTCTCCTGCCGTTCTTGTTCTTCTAAATATTGTCATGCCCTAACGTGGTTGTCATGATATCCCCACAACGGCGGGTCTCCTCATATACGGGGTTATCATGATACCTCCACAATGGCGGGTCTCCTAAACTCACTCTTCATATACCGTATATCTCGAGTCTTTGGCGAAGACTCATACTTAAGAGAATTCGAAATGATATGATGGAAAGAAAAAGAACAAAAAATAAAAACTATCTAAGAAAGGAAGAGTTTGGCAAATCCACCCCATCGTGATCGCCAGTTTGTTGGTGCGTGCTTTTTCTGAGTTTCTTTCGGTCCCCGTGAATCAGTGGCCCATTTCTGTCCTGAGCGGACTTTGGCAATGCGGTGGTTTGAATATTGAAAATAAAGGGAGATTCCTAGTTTGTTGCGATCGCCAACTGCAGATACTTTTCTAGTATTGAGGCAGTGATTCTAACGTACGACTCGGCTTCTGTCCATTTGGTGCAGTATTCGATTGCAGTAAGAATGAAGGCATGTTTGGGAGTGTTTCCAACTGTGTCTATGAATGGCCCAATTATGTCAAAGGCCAACATTGTAAATGGCCATGGTGAGACCATGGGATTTAATGCAATTGATGGGGCTTTGATGAGTGCGACTTACCCTTGACATTGTTTACAGCACTGAACGTAGACGTGGCAGTCCCTCGTCATTGAGGGCCTGTAGTAGCTTCGTCGCACGATCTTCATAGAGAGTCTTTCACTGCCAGCTTGAGTGTCATAGGCACTTTTTTCGTTTTGCTCGGCAAAAAAGGGTTGCTAGGGGCCCCCACCCTATATATTAAATAAATCGAAAGTTACAATGATTATACAAAGAGAAATGGAGAAATTACAGAGAAAGTGAACCTAGAAACAGCCTAGGAGATAAAAGCTCTCCACAAAGCAACAATAGCAAGGGCGAGATAGTTAGAGAGAGGGAGCGCAGCTGCAACCCTCTCAATCCAGTAGAAAAGCCACCAGAATGAAAATGTCGCCTACATAGAGCTGTAGAGCCAAATATTGCAGAGCAAGGCCTGTTTTTGAGTATTGTTCATGGCCGAGTTGAAAATCCTATGTTCCTTTCCCGCCAAATTAAATATACCGCAGCAGCCAGCAAGTGGTGCAAATAAACGGTATAGGACTCTTCCAGATTGGCATTGGTTAGAGAGTGAATCTCATCAATGATGTTTTTAGTAGGGCCCCCCACCCTTCCAATAGGTAGAAAAAATAGAACAATTCCGCTTCGGGATGGGAGGGGCGAAATGGTAGAAACTATGTACAGTAGGACAGCAGGATACCCTACAAAAACTGTCCCAAGTTACAAACGAACAATTAGATGCCTACTATATTTAAAATTAGCCAAGTTGGATGCAAAGCTAAGGAGACGCCTGGAAATTGGAAAAGCCACATCAATTCTGTTGGCAATAGGTCCTCATTATTGTTGGAGGCAGCCGAATTACCTTCATTGTTGAAATTTTTGGTGTTTCTTTCGTTCAGATGAAGAAACCGAAGCAACAAGAGGTGCTGCAAGCGTTCGAGTGTGGAGTCCGTGAGGCACATGGTTGCTTGCAGCCACCAAAATCCTGCAATGCAAGCTCAAGGTTGGCTGAAAGATAGGATTTTGCGCAAGAGGACTCTTTTGTGAGTGAGAGAGGAGATCGCTGCGCCTTTGAAAATTCTTGCATTTCTTTCCATCCAAATTGTGTAGACCGCAGCAGCTAGCAGATGTTTCAAGTGGTCCGAGGTATCTTCATCAAGGATGGCATTGGATAGGTGGGTTATTTCTTCAATGATGTTGTTCATGGGGGCGCGACGGATACCGTAGCTGCTAAGGATAGATCGCCATATCCAAGAGGAGCACCCACAGCGGAAGAAGAGATGTTCATGAGATTCATTAGTAGTATTGCAAAATAGGCACACTTGATCAACCACAATACCACACATAAGGAGGATATCTTTTGTTGTAAGCTTACCAAGGGCAGCCCTCCAAAGAACAAATGCATGGCGCTGGATTCTGCCCTTGAACCACACAAAGCTTGTCCAAGGTAAGGGGGCGTATCGGATGCGGACCACATCCCAAGCGAAATAAAGACAAAATTTGCTTTTAGGAGAGGGCAGCCAAGTGAGAGTATCATCACAATTACCAGCAATAGGGACGCTCTGAATGAGATTCCATGCATCAATAAGGGCAGCCGAGGTAGGAGAAGGAAGATCCCAATGGGTCTCTCTCTCCAAAGAGGTCAAGGAGCCTACCTTCATGAGTCCAAGGATCATGCCAGAAATCAGTTTTGCGTCTATTCCCAATAAGGATTTTAACATGAGGTAGAAGGAAAGAGCGGGCTTGAAGGAGCCCCCTAACACCCCAAGGGCAGATGCAAGGGATGGGAAGGTCCCAAAACGAGTAGTGGCCTTGGTATTTGTAGTTAACCCACTTGGCCCATAAGGACTGGTTAGATGTAAGGTACCTCCAACAAAGTTACTTGGCCCATAAGGACTGGTTAGATGTAAGGTACCTCCAACAAAGTTTCATCATGAGGGTAAGTTTCCAATCTTTCATAGAGCGAAGCCCCAATCCCCCTTCTTCTTTAGGCTTGCATAAGCTATTCCATGCTATAGTTGTGAACTTGATGGGTTGATCATTCCCACCTCACAGGAATTGACTAAGGAGTTGCTCTATGGAGTTGAGGATGCCTTGTGGAAGCTAGAACGCAGAAGACCAATAGATGTGGAGACTAGAGAGAGTAGATTTAATCAACTCCAACCTACCGACAAGGGACAAATTTCTGGTCCTCCAAGAATTAATTCTATACCGGATTTTCTCGAAGATAGGGCTGCAATCAGAGGTAGAGAGGCGAGTGCTGATGAGAGGGAGTCCCAAGTACTTCAACAGGAGAGTCCCTTTTTCCATGCCAAGAACCCTGGCCAAGAGGTTCCTTCTACGAGAAGATCCGCCAAAGATGACCTTAGATTTGGAGTTATTAACTTGCAAACCTGATAATCTGCCAAAGTGGGTGAGAAGATTGTGAATACTTATTGCATTTTGGATATTAGCTTCAGCAAAGAGCATGAGATCATCCGCAAATAGGAGGTGGTGAGTGTTTAGGGGAGCATGGAGCCAATGAGTGATATTGCTAGAATTACAAGCAGTAATAAGTAAACCAGAAAATCCTTCAAGTCCAATGGAGAAAAGGATAGGAGAGATAGGATCCCCTTGCCTTAAACATGAGGAGCTATTGAAGTGGCCTTTAGGGCTACCATTGACTAATACCGAAAAGGAGGGGCTGGCTATGCACTCGATGGTCCACTCAATGAATATGGTCGGGAATCCAAGCCGGCATAAGCAATGAATGAGGTAGTCCCACCGCATTGAGTCAAATGGTTTCTTGAAGTCAATTTTGATTGTCATCCTAGGCTTCCCTTTGTCTCATAGGAGGACGACTAATGCTGATCAGAGAGAGGATAGACCTCCAAATCCAGTGTCACAGGCACTTGCATGTGCTTCATGGATAATATATTGTCCTTCGGCCTCTGTGACACACTTTAAAGAACTCCTTTAGTGAAGGCTTCTTTGTGTAGCACTTCTCCCAGGATGTTGAATCTAGCACATCTGTTTCTTATTATCTTCCATTTTATCTATGTTGCATAAGGAGGAATGTGTTGGTCTTCAAAAAGTTTCAAATATTGTAGTACCATTGTTGTTTGTCATCGGTCGAAGAATACTAAAATCTGAAGGTGGTGACAGTGGCCTCTTTCTTTATGGGACTTTCTGTGATAGTTTTCTCTTGCTTGGTACTTTCTAGTAGAACAAGTAATTCCAGCTTAACTTTCCAGGATACTTTGTGTGCCGGCATGGTCAGCTTCTTGATGATGGACTTGGTGCTTTGTCAGATTGTTATCGGTATAATTGATCAGCCTCCAAAATGGTATATTTTTACCCAAATCTCGGTCTTGTTAGCTCTCGTTTAACTACTAATGGATACTTTTAGTTCATGTTGTGTTGTAACAAGTCCAAAAGCCGGATAAATTTAAAATGGGTTAAAAGAGCAAAGTTAGAAGAAATCCAAAGCTTTGGTAAGAATCCAAGGGAAAACAGCTAAAGGAAGGCCAAGAAAAGTCACTCTGACTGGTCAAGACAGCAAACGTGACCAGTCAGATTCACACAATAGAGAGTGTCTAGGAAGAAAATAGAGAAGAAACAAATGACCTGCATGGACCGGTCGAAATCACCAATTCGACCGATCAGCTCTCTTTAAGGCTTTAGAAAATGCCAGTCAGGAATGCAAGAGAATTGAAGCCTCATGAAATGCCTGCGACCTGAAGTAGCAATCAGAAGTCTGGCCGGGCAAGAATTCAGTTCTAATCGGTCACAACAGAGTTTCCGTGCGAAGAAATAGGTCTAGCTAGGGATATCTTCTAATGTCTGAGATCTTCTTTGAATTTCTCTTCTCCAAACTGATTTCTTGTGGTCCTTAGAGTTTCTTGCTGTGTATAACTGTGCTAGGGCCTTATACTCCATAAAAAAGGACCCTAGGGCTAGGTTTTAGGAGAATCGCACAACAGACTTTTCTAGAGAGTTTCCGGCATGAGTATTTGAAGGTTTAGGTTAGTGTAGTTATGAACTAGAGGGAGATTGAATGCAATCATCGGGTCTAGGTTAGTGAAGTTATGAACTAGAGGGAGGTTTAGGTTAGTGTAGTTATGAACTAGAGGGAGATTGAATGTCATCGGGAGGAAGGCTGATTTAGCAATGATGAAGGTCTCCCGATTGATGTGTGCTTAATGCTTCAGGCTAGGATCTCTTGTAAATTTCAGATAAGTATTTAATGGAGTACTATTTCTTTTTCTATTTTTGAATTCAGTTTATGGTATGATTGTTATTCACTGAAAAATATCACTTTTCACCTCTTAATCTAGCCTTTACTATACCTTGGAGCTGACTAATAACCCTTTGTTTAAGCATGTTTTGTAGTTAGTAATAATAGGTGCAGCTTAATACAAAGTTCATACTTCTGGTGCCAAAAAAAGAGAGAATTCAAGCTAAGGATGACTGCTGAGCCAAAGACTGATGGAACACCATGGTGACTAGTTTGCATGTCAAGGTGGGCCAAGGAAGTCCAGCAGATGAGAGAAGTATGGATGTGAGTGGAGAAAGCAGCAACAGCAACATATGCATTACAGCAAGGAGCAGAGATGTTATCTCGCGCAGTCAGGAGTGCTGCCTCGTGTTGTTCAAGTCTGTAGCAGCCACCTCGCGAGGTCAACACTTGCAGCACAAAGTGAACTCATGAAGAACTCGCACGCTAAGTGAATGAATTAACTTCAGAGAACTGCCTCGCGCAGTAGTCGTGTGCCTCAATGGCTCTAAACACTACCACTTTGCGAAGCTCTTGCACACTAAAACCTTTAAAAATCCAGCTCGCAAGCTCTCACGAGGATCAAATCTCAAATTGCCGTGCGTGCAGTCTCGCGAGACCAAGTAATATAAAAGAACTCATGCCAGCTCGTGCAGCTCAAGAGGAGAGAGAACTCCAAAAATTCTCTCGTGCAACTCTCACCCGCGTAAAAGCTAGAACTCTACCTAGCGAGCTATGCTATGCACTACACATGGAGCCGAGCGAGTTCAAAGCTTTACTTCGAGAGACCCTCGTGATAGGAGTTACTTGAAGCTCCACTACGCGAGCTAAGGCAGATCAATGAAAACTCTTCCTCGCGAGTGCACTTTAGGGGAAAGCAGTTGCGCGGCAATTCAAATCTTGTTGCGCGAACAAGGAGCTTTCCAAGTCAAATCTGACCTCGTGAACACTCTGTAACTCCACGAATGCATAAAAGAATCAAAGCCAGCCCCGCAAAGCTCAGGCTCTCCACTTCTCAGTCCATACCCTGGGACTTTTAGGAGATTTCCCCAGGTCTAGGGCACACATCTCGAGGCCCTGATCTCTATGCACATATCCCAAGGCATCCAAGAGTTGTAACCAAGCCACATCTGCCATAAAATTAGGGTTTAATCACCTCTTGGCCAAGGCGTTAGTGATTGAGTATATAAGCTATATTTTTAACTTAGAAAATGATCTCTCCTTCAACCTAAGTCAACTGTGAGCTCTAGCAGATTAGGGTTAGGGTTTGATCACCTTTTTTTTCCATTTTTCTTTTTTCCTTAGCCCAGCACTTGCTGGCTATGACTCTGTAATCAGTTAGACTCAGTTAAATCAATTTTTGTAATGGGTCTTGTATACATTGGGATTAGTTGTGAGCTGTTATGCACAGGGCTACTGCCTTGATAAATTTCATTGTAAGTACTATTTAATCAATGAAATTTGTATTTTAATGCTTATTCAATCTGTTGTTTTCCTATTTGTCTATAGTATTCTTTGATCTACGCCATATATTTAGGACTTTAGCTGATTTGAAACACCCATGGAAGCTTGAGCTTGTTGCCCTGGGACCATGGTGATAGCTATAATTTTCATGTTCTATCTCAGTCCTCTGTGGTTTGGATAACCTCTGTGGATAGCCTGTGACCTTTAAGTGGACAGACTATAGCCCTAGGGTGATTCCAAACCATAGATCTTAGAGGGATTCTATTTCTCTACACTTGAGCTTGTAGCCTTGTGAGAGGTTGTAGCAGGAACAAGCTGCCCTCTGTTTTACTTGACCATCATCAAATGTTAGCTCTGATTTCTCTGTATAGATCACATACTTGTGAGCTAAGTCATTGCAAGCCATTTGTAACAATGACCAGTTGCATTTAAGTTTCTAAATAGCCTCTGAGCAACTGTGATTTCCACTGGTTTTTCAAGAGCTATTTGCTCCCATGAATGCTTGAGCTTGTAGCCTGGCAAATATGATATCTGTAATGATTTTAATATTCTGATTTTATCCATTGGGTGAAAGACATCTATTGAATAATCTGTGACCATTTAACTGGACAGGTTATAGCCTTAAGACAGTCCATTCCCTTGGACCAAACTAATTTTTTTATTTAACTCATGTGGGTTGATCCTCTCTATTTCGCCTATGACCATTGAACTGGACAGGTTATAGCCTTGAGAGACTAGGTCAAACCATAGGAGTTGAGTTAGATTCTTCCATCGTGTAGATGTACTTGTAACCATTTGAAGGACTGCTGCAGAGATAGCCCTAAACCTGAGTTACAAGACTGAACTAACCTCAGCTTAATTGCCTACTTCCCTTCATTTTTATCTTTATTTTTACACACACGATCACCACCTTCTTCTTAAACCCTTTCTTTAGGATAGGATTGCACTTTCTTTCTCTTCTTTTAGTGTTAGTTTACTGTAGTTGTGACATCGAACTCTCTTTCTTTAGGATTGTCAGATCTGGAGGCCTACTAATATAACTCATTTTTTATTCTAGATCAATTTCTCTGTGACAAGATCTTACTTATCAAAACTTACTACAACAGCCCTGTATCTTGCAGGCTGTGTATTTTAGACTTGCTATTTTAACCAATTTTCATTTCTTCACTTTTTGATTTATTTTTCTCCACCACTATTTTCTCACCAATAACAAGACCGCACCTCTATAGTGACCAATAAGTTTTTGGCGCCACTGTCGGGGATATTGATGTTTTTAGTAGACTTAAGTTGTATTATATTTTAGTTTAGAAAATTCTTTGTAGCTGTGCCTTCAATTGAATAAAAAGTACTACTGATTTTTGTTGAAATTTTTACAGACTTGGACAACAGATGAGGAAAAAGCTAAATGAGTTTAGCTAGCTCTATTTGTACTTCTTTGGCCCTAAAACTCAGTCCATTTGTATTGAATTCCTTGTCAATAGTTTAGTTGTAAATTTGTTTAGTTGTAATTTTGTTTGTAAATTTTTAAGTATGCTGTGAGTATTTTCTTTACCTGCTCATTCTGTGTGTGTATGCTTGGTAGAAAGTCCCTTAACCATATTTTGGAACCTCCAAATCCTGAAGTTGAAAGAGTCCTTAGACTGCGAAACACCACACCAGTCCCTATTATTGAAACTGAACTAGTTGTGATGGCTGAGAGGCAAAGGACTCTGAAGGAATATAATGCTCCTGGGGAGTACACATCTCCCTTTTACATACATTTCCCTTCAGTTGAGGAAAATTATGAAATTAAGTTCTCTACCATTAACATATTGCCATTTTTTTATGGGCTCAGAATGAAAGATCCTTACAAGCACATTGATCAATTCTTTGTACTTTGCACCACATTTAATATTGCTGGCTTGGAACCTGAAGCCACCAAACTTAGGCTTTTTCCTTTTTCCCTAAAGGACAAAGCCAACACCTGATGTTATTCACTGAAAAGTATCACTTTTCACCTCTTAACCTAGCCTTTGCTGGACCTTGAAGCTGACTAATAACTCCTTTTTAGCTTATTTTATAGTTAGGAATAACTTGTGTAGCCTAACACAAAGTCTATGCTTTTGGTGCCAAGAAGAGAGAATTGAAGCAAAAGATGACAGCTGAATCAGAAAGTGATGGAACACCATAGTGGTACACACCATGGAGACTATTTTGCATGTCATAATAGACCAAGAAAGTCCAAAAGATAAATGAAGTATAGGTGAGAGTGGAGGAAGCTTTAACAGAAGCATGTGCATAGCAGCAGAGGAGCCAAGGACCTATCTCGCATAGCTGAGGTGCTTCCTCACGCTGTTCAATTCACTTGCGGAGCTCCCTCGTGTAGCTAAGACATGCAACAAAATAGAGCTCACGAAAAATTGCACAGCTCAATGAAGGGGTTATCACAAAGAAGTCCTCTTGCATAGCAGTTGCGCACTTCAGCTGCAAGCTACATGTGAAGAAACTCTCGGAGCCCTTGCGCACTAAGCCTCCAGAAATATATCTCGCGAAGCTCTCACGAGGATCAAGCCTTAATGCAGTCGCGCGCATTACCCTGCAAGACCAATTAGCGTGAACAACAGTAAAGACATCACGAAGTTCTCGCATGGTTCTAGAAGAGAGAGATGCCCAGAAGTTCCCTCGCGTAGCTCTCGCGCAGCTCTCATATACCTCTCGCGCGCCTAAAAGTTCAAATCTGTACCTCGTGAGATGTAAAGGCATCTGCGCGAGTACCTCGCAAATGAAGTTTCTGAAGCTCTTCTGTGTGAGTAAGACAAGCACTGAAAATCCTTTTGCACGAGTGTATTCAGAACTGAAGCAACTGTGTGATCATCTAAAGCACTACTATGCGAGACAACAATAGTCAAAGCTAAACTCTACCCCAAGAACACTCTACAGCTGCGTGACAGAAGTGATATGCAGAAGTCAACCTCGCGACGCTCAGGCTCTTCACTTTTCAATCTTAACTCAAGGACCTTTTGGGGATTTCCTTATGTCTAGAGCACACATCTCGAGGCACAAATTTTGATACATGCATCCCAAGACATCTAAAGGTTGTAACAGTGCCACATCTGCTTGAAAATATTAGGGTTTACTCTTCTTTTAGCTACAATATTAGGACTAAGTCTATAAGCTATGCTTGTAACTTTGAAATTATCATTCACTTTCTCCTTCAATCTCTATCGACTGAGAGCCCAAGCAGACTAGGGTTAGGGTTAGGATTTGATCACCTCTTTTTCTATTTTTTTTCTCTCTTAGCCTAGCACTTGCTGGCTAAATCTTTGGTAAACATTTAGGTATAGTTTTATTTAAGTTTTGTAATAGGTCATTTAAACATTGGAAATTTGTGTTGAGTTGTTGTGCACAAGGCTGCTACCTTGAGAGATTTCATTGTTAGTAACATCAGATCAATGGAATTTATGTTTGAATACTTACTCAATATGTTATTTTCCTATTTTTCTATAGTTTTATTCAGGCTAGCATACATTTAGGATTTGAGCTTGTAGCCTGGGGACCATGGTGGTAGCAGTAGTTTTCATGTTGTCTCATCATTTGTGGGTAAGGGAGCCTCTATAGATAGCCTGTGACCATTAGAGTGGATGGACTATAGCCCTAGGGAAATCTTGGTCACAGATCTGAGATGGATTCTTTTTCTCTGCACTTGAGCTTGTAGCCTAGTGAGAGATTGTGCAGGAACAGGCTCCCCTCTGTTTCACTTGACCGCTATCAGATGTTAGATTTGGCTTCTCCGTAGTGATTGTGGTTGTGAAGACACTATATTACAAGCTATTTTTAAGCAATAAATTATTTATTTAAAGTCTATTTAACCTATAGGTCTTTTAGTTTCATTAGATTCTCGATCGGATTTGTGTATTTGGGATTTGTCCATTCGCTTAACCTTTAGATCTTTTGATTGCCATATGATCTTCCTAGGTTTAATACCCCTATGAATGCCAGCTAGATCTGTGTGCAAATCTGGGAAGCTTGGAGCACTGGCAGACATAGTGTCTGCAATGGTATTCACAGCCTGATTTGATTCATTGGATGAGGTTTGATCAGCTCACTCCTTTGGATTATGTCAGCTTTTTGGCTTGATCAATGGAATTTGACCGACTCTATTGGATAGACTGTGGCCATTTGAGTGGACAGACTATAGGCTTAAGAGCACCCCAAATGGCATGGGTTAAGTTGGATTCTTCTACCTTGTTGAGGTTATTGATAGCACTTCAGCAAGGATTTACTGCAGAGAGAGCCCTAAATCTGAGTTACATAACTGAATGAACTTTAACCTAGACTGCTTATTTCTCATCCTTTTATCTTTATTTTCACACACTATAACCACCCTCTTTATAACCCATTCTTAGGATAGGACTGCACTTTATTTCTTTTCTTTTTAGTAGGTAATTTAGTGTAGTTGTGACACCCAACTCCCTTTCTTTAGGATTGTCAGATCTAGAGGCATACTATTATAGCCCATTTTAGGTTCTAGATCAATTTCTCTGTGGGTCAAACTCTTTCTATCAAAACTTGCTACAATAGCCATGTATCTTGCAGGCTTAGGATTACTTTAGTTGTGCTATTTTCATCTTTTAATTTACTTTAATTTTTAATTTGTTCTCACCGCACAATAAAATCAGCATACGGTAAATCCAAAAATAAGTTTTTGGCGCCACTGCCAGGGAGATTGATCTTTTTAGTAGACCTGAGTTATATTATATTATATTTTAAAAAATTCTTTGTAGTTGTACCATAATAGAATAAAAGTACTACTAATTCTTTTTGGAATCTTGCAGAATTGGACAACAGCAGAAGGGAAAAGCTAGAGCTGCAGCTGGAGTCTGACTAGCTCTATTTGCACTTCTTTTACCCTAAAACCTAGTCCTTCAATGTTGAATTCCCTGTAATTAATTTAGTGTAAATTTGTTAGTTGTTGTTTTAGTTTAGAAATTCTTTGAGTGTTGTAAGCATTTTCCTTACTTGCTGAGTTTGTGGGTGTATGCTTGGAAGAAGGTCCCTAAACCCTGAGTTGGAACCCCCAAATCATGAGGTTGAAAGGATCCTTAGACCAAGAAATACCACACAAGGCCCTACTGTTGAAACTGAGCAAGCTAATATGGCTGAGAGGCAAAGAACCTTGAAGGAGTATAATGTACCAGGGGATTACACTTCTCCCTTTTGCATACAATTCCCTTCAGTAGAAGGAAACTATGAAATCAAGTCCTCCACCGTCAATATGCTGCCATCTTTTCATGGGCTTAGTAAGGAAGATCCTTACAAGCACATTCACTAATTTTTGGCACTTTGCACCACCTTCAATATTGCTGGCTTGGGATCTGAAGCCACCAAACTGAGGCTTTTTCTTTTTTTCTTAAAGGACAAAGCCAGCACATGGCTCTCTAAGCTCCCAGCCAACAACATTCAAACTTGGAGTGACCTCCAAAGCCAATTTCTGGCTAAATTCTTTCCCATGAACAAGACCAGTCATATGAGAATAAGCATTTTATCATTTACTCAGTCCTCAACTGAGAATTTTTATGAAGCATGGGAGAAATTTCAGGAGATGTTAAAATAATGCCCCCACCACCAAATTCTAATGTGGCAATTAGTGCAAGTATGTTACTAAGGAATTAATCCAAAGAGTAGGGATATGGTGGATGCCTCATGTGGTGGTAGCCCTCCACAAGACAGCTGATGAGGCTTGGGAGCTATTTAACATTATAGGAAAAAATTCTATGCAGCAGGGTCATTGTCTCACAATGACAGCCAGACCCCTACTAGGTTGGTGAAAGAGTCCACCCCTAGAGGAGGAATGCATAAAGTAAAGGTGCAAAGTGAGTTAGAGAAAAAGGTGGACAATTTGAGCTTGAAGTTTGACAAATTGATGAATGTGATGCAGCCTAGAATGGTTGCACAAGTGGAGGAGGCATGTCTAATATGCCAATCTCCCACACATTCACTATATGATTGTCCATCAGCCAACTAATTCCCTGATTTTGTTATGGAGTAAGCCAATGCTGTCCAACCATTTGAGGAGCAACTTGTTAGGTACTCATGGAGGAACCACCCAAATTTGAGGTGGAGGCAAGATAATTACCCTCAACCCCAACAGCACCAGTTGGTAGCTCCATATAAACCTTAGCACCAGTTTAACCAGGGATACCCACCTCGGCAGAATTTTCAGTTGCCTGCCCCACAGCCCAACCAATTGGCCTTGCTCCCACAACAGCCTAGATCCTCTTCTTTTGAAGAGCAAATGTTGGCATCCATGCAGAATTTAGGGATCCTAGTCCAAAGTGTGAACTCTCATGGGTAAAGCATTAAGAAAATAGAGGATTAGCTTGGTCAAATCTACAATGCTTTAAACAGGAGAGAAGAGGACAAATTGCCTAGTAAACCATTAGCCAACTCCAAGGGATAGTACATGATTGGTGAAACATCCTCCAATCATGTGGATGATGGTTTAGTAGGACAAGGCAACTGAGAAGGTCATAAAAAGTGAAGGTGAGTGGTGAAGAACCAAAAGAATGTGTGTATCATATGTATTGACCGTGTGTTTTGCTTTGAATTACTTAGAAATGTTTCATGTGCTGCTTTAGTATAATGATTTGCTTGTGTGTCTAATTGTGTTTTATCATTGTTGTTTTGAGTACTTGTGCATGTCTGTCATCTGAATTTTGATGCTCATGTCTGTTGGTGATAGTTGAGATACTCTCACAATACATTTCTTGAATTTCATCTGAATTATCATATTTGGAATTCTGAATTTGTGATGTTTCAATGTTGATAGAGAGTAACCTAACTATCATGATGTATTGGAGTACATGTCATGTAGTGGTGCTGATCAATGGGTGCATGACAGTGTACATGCACAGGCCGGGGCACCAGCTCAGAGAAAAGTTTAAGAGTAGCTTTCTCGCGAGACTAAATAGCCTGAATTTCAAGCTCGCGAGCCCCCTAAAGCTTTCTCACGGAGTTTTGATGAATATTTTATACTGCGTGAGAGCTTCATGAGCACAAGGACATATGCTGCAGTCTGATAGCGAGCCCCGCGAGATGCTTGAGACTCACATTTTAATGCTTGCGAGACTTCGCTACTCTAGCTGTGCGAGATATGAGCAATTGCTTCGCGCACTTGAGCCTGAATGTAACTTTGCGAAGAGCCTTCTGAGGCACTTGAAGCTTTTAAAACTGTCTTCGTGAGGCTCTTCTTTTTGTCATGACTAAACCTCTCGCGAGGTTAGTTGTGTACTGTACGAGGAATGTGCTCTGCGAGAACTTAGCGACAACTGTGCGAAGCATGGGTTAAGCCCTATAAACCCAGTGATTTCATCATTTTCTCTATTTCATTTCTCTTTGCCCTAATTTTCCTTGTGCACTTTTGAGCTCCCCCTTTTTCTTCTTTCTTCTAAACTGCCCTTTCCACTAAACCCCAACTAGTTCCCTCATACATTTTTGCTCCCCATCACCTTCTAGTCACTTTGAGCTATGTTTGAGGGGATTTGAGCATCTGTGCAACATGAGAAGTGAAACCCTAGCTATTATTTGGTAAGATTTCTCACTCTCTCTTAGCTGATTTAATTGCACATTACTCTAGTGTAAGTTGAGAGCAATTTGGGGTCTGTTTTATTAGTGAAAAGTGCATTACAATTTCTGGGATTTTGAAACCCTAATTTTATGAAACTGAATAGATATATGGCCACGGGTTCAAAATTCTCAGACACCTTATCTGCTTTGGTAACCCCACCACTTGCAGGGAACCCTGTGGCCACTCGAAAATTTGCAAGGATTACAGAGGCCTCCAATGTGGAGACTCCTGTAGTAACTGCACTCTCTGAGGAGCCCCAAATGGAGAAAACTGTGAAGAAAGGCCAAGGTGTGACCTCTATTGCTCAGGGTGCTAAAAAGAAGTCTACCCCAAAGAAGAGGGCCAGAGAGCACCCTCCATCTAAGAGCCGTGAGAAATCAAAGAAGAAATAGAAAATGAGCAAAGATGTAGCCCCTGAGGTCCCGGAGGATGAAAAGGAAGAAGATAATGAATACCTAAGGGGTCCCATCTGATTTTGTTGTAGCCCAATTAAGCTAGAACCTGAGACAATATTTGATAAGGCTTCCATTAAGGAGCTATCTGAAATAGCTGCCCTACTTAGACCCCTAATGCAACTAGTTTTCCCTAAACTAGTGCAATTATTTTACCAGAATATCAGAGTCAAAACTAGGGATGATGGAAACCCAACACTGCTGGTGCTCATAGATAAATTTGAGATAATATTCAATCAAGCTACCATTGCTAGGATCCTTAGGATATCAGCCAAGTATAACCCAGAATGTAGCTTGGGTCCCCCTTTGACACCCACCATCCCAGAGATAGCCAAGGAGCTGACTAGAGGGGTCACTGCATCTTGAGCATCAATCAGGAAGAGAGATCTGCACCCCCACCATAGATTTATGGATGGGGTGCTAGGAAAAATGGATATTGCTCTGGCCATGAGTAGGGGAGGAGGTTCCCTATTGCTGATGCACTATTCTCCTTCCACAAGGGCCATTACTTAGATGCTGGCAAGTTAATTTTTGAGGGGATAACTGACATTGTGGAGAAGGTGAAAATCAAGAAAAAACCCCACTCCCTTTCCTACTGCAGGCTTATTACAGCCTTGCTGAAGCTTGGAGGGTATCAATTTCAAATGAATGAAGAGACTATTACCCTAAACCTCATAAATTGTGGCAAAAGGCAATGGGGGATCAGTGCTACTCTCATTGAGAAGAAGAAGGCAGATGTAGGGCTAACCTCTGAGGTTGCTCTTGTGGCAACCTCTGTGGCTCTAAGCTCTGTTGCCCTCTCACAGGCAACCCATTCATTTATGCCAGCTAGCACCACCAGCACATCTGTAGCCATTACCTTACCAGCCACCCCTTCACCTTCCATACTAGCCACTACCCTAGCCACACAACCTTCCATAGTCCCATTACCCTCAGCCCAACTCACTTTATCCATCCCCACAACCTTTATACCTGCTGCTACCTTAACCATACCATCAGCCACACCAAGCTCACCCATCCATTCCACATCTGAAGAAACCATATCAATCCCTCAACAATCCTTACCTATGCTGACAACCTATAAAAGAAAAGAAGATCAACCAAGGCACAGAAGCAACCCCAACATCCCTATATCCTCCAAACCATCCCAATTCCTGCAACCTCCACTATCCCATACCCAACCATTGATTTATCACCACCCTCACCAGCCCAAGTCTTTGAATCTGAGCCTCCCACCCTGAAAATCCCACATAGCTCCCCACTACACCCCACCCAGCCCACTGAAACCTCCACACCTATTCCTCCTGAATTCTTTCAACCCTTAGACCAATCCCTTCCAGTTTCACCTGCCCTTAGTACCAGCCTCTTTCAACCCTCGACCTCCATACTACACACTCCTTTGAGCAATGAAGAAAAATGCTTACATTAAGAGGGATGTTGTAAAAGGAATGACGGACCTCCGAGAATCAGTGAGACGGCCCCTTCATGATAAACTCCAAGCAGTGCTGTTATCCCACAAGTTCGAGAAAAAGAAAATCAAACATGATTGGCAAGAAATAATGATAGAATACAATAAAGAAAAGACTAGGGCTGAGGGGATGGAAGATATAATAAAGAAATTACAGGCTGACCTGAGAGTAGCAGAGGACAAGGCCTATGATTATGGAGTGACTATTGCTGTACTATGTTGGTCGTGTTTCGAGACTCTTGCTACTATTTTATTAAGAACAGTGGAGAGAATAAATCAAGAGTGGAGAATTGGAGATGGCAGCACAAGTCTAAAATACACACAGTCCTACAAGATACAAGGTCTATTGTAACAAGTTTTGATAAGTAAGAGTTTGTCTCACAGAGAAAATGATCAAGAACCCAAAATGGGCTATAATAGTAAGCCTCTAGATCTGGCTATAGATCTGGCAATCTTAAAGGAAAGGAGTTGGATGTCATGACTATACTAAATTAACACTAAAGAAGGGAAATAAAGTGCAGCCCTATCATAAAAAAATGGTTAAACAGAAGTTAATGATAGAGTGTGTCAAAATAAAATACAAAAATTGGTAAGAAGTAAGCAGGTTGAGCTAGAGTTAATGATGTAATAATGTAGGCCAGATTTAGTCTATCTCTACAGTGGTCCTTGCTGAGACGCTATTAATAGCCTCAACAAGGTATAAGCTCCTAAACCCATGTCATTTGGGGCGCTCTTAGGACTATACTCGATCCACTATAATGGTCACAGGGTATCTGATAGAGTCTATCAAATCCCATTAGTTAAACTAGAAATTCGCTTGTCTAATCCAGAAGAGTGGACTGATCATTTCTCCCAGCTACTGGACCAGCTCTAGCCATGAATTAGTATTATAGCACTATGTAATGCCAGTGCTACAAGCTCCCCAGTCCTGTGTACAAATATGGCTGACATCCATAGGTATTCTAACCCATAAGATCCTAAATCCTTTGCCAAGTCCAGCGGTACTTGATGTTCACAAAAAGGACCATGTAATAGGTTAAATAAGGCTTTAGATTCAGCTAGTCATTGCTACAAAAGGCCTACAATGACTTAGCCTCAAACTGTAATTACTACAAAGAGACCAGATCTAACATCTGATATTGATTAGGTAAGATAGAGGGGAGCCAACTACTGTATAAACCTCCTCACAAGGCTCTAGATGCTCATGTGTAGGGGAAAAGAATCCTCCTTAAACATATGACTGAACACAAATTTAGGGCTATACTCTGTCCATTATAATGGTCACAGGGTATCCCATTGGTCTGTCCATACCTCAGAGGTTTGAGAAAGAACATATAAACTACTACAACTATCATGGTCTGCAGGCCTCCGAGCTCCCCAAATCTCACTATAGATCCAACATTGCTTTCCATGTGTCTATCAAACCAAGGGAAATCAAATGATAAATAATAGGTCTACTAGAAACTGAATGGGCTAGTCCCAAATATATGGATCCTATAGACATCTAAAGAAATCATAAGATCTATAGATTTGATTAAGCATTAAAACAGCAGTTCATTGATAACAACAAAACTTACAATGAACTGTCTCCTCGCTGCGGCCTATACACAACTGCTCATCCACAATCCCAATGTATACAAAATCTATTATAAGACTGAAACAAAACTAAACCTAGCTGCTTACAAGGGATTAGCCAGCAACTATTCAGCTAAGAGAGAAGAAAAATAGAAAAAAGAGGTGATCAAACCCTAATCCTAGCCTGCTAGAGCTCTTAGCCGACTAAGGATGAAAATAATAAACTCTAAGTACAGCTTATATACTCTGTCAAAATAGCCTTGGATCTAAAGAGATTAACCCTAATTTTTCTAGCAGACGTGGCACTATTATAACCCTTGAATGCTTGGAGATATGCGCCTCAAACTCTGTGCCTCGAGAAGTGTGCCCTAGCCTTGGGAAAATTTCAAAAAGTCCTTCAGTTAAAACTAAGAAGTGGAAAGCCCATGCTTCGTGGGGCTAGTATCTGCTTTTAGCTCATTTGCGTAGCTGCTTTGCCTTCGCATAGTTGCCTTTGGCTGGTGGGAAGTGCTTGCTCGCGCAGTGAATCTTCAGTTCGTCACGCAGTTCCTTTGCGCTGCAATGCTGTCACGAAGATTATCTAGAGTGCCTAGACTTCTCGCGTAGTAGAGCTTCAGAAGCTCTTTCTCGCTGAGTACTCGTGCAATTATACTCCTACGCTCGCGTAGTCAATGGTAAGGCTTCAGAGTGTGCGAGATCTGTGCGAAGAGAATTTTGGGCCTCTCTCTCATCCAAGGCTACACGAAACTACGCGAGGTGACATTCTGTTCAATGTACATATGGACTCACTGGGTTCTTCGCGCGGTTTCTTTGAGGCTTGAACTCCGCGAGAGCTTCGAGAGGGCAAATTCTGAGAGTTTTAACCTACGAGATCTTCGTGAGGTCATTTCAGCTATCCTCCTGACTACGCAACGTATCTGCACGAGGCCCTCTTCCACTGCATCTTTAGCTTCATGAGGAAGCTCCTCAACTCTGCGAGGTCTATCTTTTACTACTCTGGTGCATTGCACTTGCTACAGTCACAATCTCCTCCTTTCTCAGCTAACTTCATGCATCTGCTAGACTTTGGTCAATGATGATCAACAATAATGAGTCACCATGGTGAGCACTACCAAGGTGTTCCATCAGGCTTTGTCTCAGCTGTCATCTTTGAGTGCATTCTTTCTCTCTTTTGGGCCAAAAAGTAAGGAGTTTGTATTAAGCTGCATATTTTATTATTAACTACAAAACACACTTAACAAATGATTATTAGTCTACTTCAAGGTCTAACAAAGGCTAAGTTAAGAGGTACAAAGTAGTACTTTTTAGTGAATCACACTCTCAAACCTAATCTTTGCTAGTCCCGTAGCAAAGGAAAAATTAAAATAACTACTCTAAGAATTAAAATATCACTTTCGTAGGGAGCACGGATACATTTAGCATATGCACCAAGCCTTTTAAACCCCTAAGTGATCCCTAGTGGAGGAGTAAAGTCTCGAGGGTTTTCAGTGAAGATACCCGCAAACTTCTCAATGAAATAGTCAAGAAAGGTGCAACATTATCAAGTCAACTGTCAAGAAACAGAGCATCAGTTCACCTTTGATTCAATAAAAATGTGAGGAATTTGGACATGAAAAGCACAAACATTTAATTATCATAACCTCTTCCTGAGTGCACAACATTTCCAATTAGCTCACAATAAGGGGGACAACATATGTATATCAGCACTGAGGTCATCATTAATCCAAAAATCAGGTTATAGGCCATGCCTAATACATTCAACATCAGACCCAATGCTCACCAAGGCATACTCTCACAAGGGGCCTTGAGGGTTTCATTTTCTCTCAAGCTCAAGAGCAGTTACAGCCCCCAAATGGGTCTGTAAGCATGAGCATAGGCAAAGTACCCAAGTCCTGGCATCATTGGCAGGTCCTCACCATAGATTGGACAACTCTTTGTCTCTACATGACAGCTCATAACTTTGGATCACAAGGTCTTTCGCTGGGTTGTGATGTGACTTATGAAGTTGGTTATAAAGAATAGAAGGTTGAAAAGGGATTCAAAATTGAGAAATCAGTAAGTGAAGGAGGTGATTCATGACTTCACCTCTTTTTAGTTCAGTACCTTTTCATTTTCTTTCAAAATTTTCAGATATGAAGTGGCTAGCTCCTCTTCATTTTGATTTTTCCAATGAACTTTTCCTCTTGACTCTTCTCTCACTCCTCTTCATTATTATTTTTCTTTCTTTTCTTGTCTTTTTCTTTCTATTTTTATTTTTATTTTTGTGTTTATGACTTGCCACCTCTTTTCTCAACTGTTACACTGCTCAACTTTAGGTATCTCTTCTCCATTCACCCAATGTTGACCCTATCTTGTCTATCTTCAGCTCCTTCTCCTATAGCTTTTGAATTCTCAGAGTGAGAGTAGGTTTGAGTCAAGTCCATAGGTTCAGGTGCAATTATTCAGATGTATTTTGAAAAAAACTAGAAATTAAGGCTCAACAAGTGTGTGCACAAGGGCAGTTGATTAGGATTTGGTCTATTTAAGCTCAAACTGTCCAAGAGAAGGCCTTGATCCTTTCCTAAGTTTCATGAGTGCTGTCATTTGTTTTAACTTGGAGGTGCCTAACTTCTAGTGAGGGCATTGCCTCAGCCAGTCCTTAGAGCTAGAAGAATTGCCTCAGTCACTCCTCGAAGGAAGGAATTTTTTTTTTATAGGCCCAACTCTCACTGGTTATGGTCTTTCATTGAATTTTTAAGTATGTCCTTACCTTTTTCTCTATTTAATGATTCACTCAATACTGATACAAGTGAGTTTACTTGGTGTTTATATCATGAAAAAGTTAAAATTTAAAAACTTGTAATGCCTAAAGGTCTGCAAAATTTTAAATTTCTCATTTTTCTAATGATTCTTAGGTGAATATGGTTATGTTTCTGTATTATTTACTTGAATCTACTACCATTAGGTTAACTATTTCATTGGTAGAACCTGCCACATCCTCAAACCTATGAGAATCAGTGTCCTCACTAATTCAAAGGACAATAGTTGTGCAGCAGTGATCAAACAGAAATGAACTACCAAAAACTACAAGAGAGAAAAGCAAAACACATAACAAATAAAAAAAAGAATCAAACAAACAAAAGAACAAAAAGTGACAGACTGTCAGGAAAAGATATTTTATTATAGATACAAAAGCAAACAGATTACAAAAAGATAGAAAATTATAAACCTAAGAACAATCTAAGCAAAATATCCTGTCGAACAAAATGGCTCTTCCTCCTGGCACAGGGATATCCTCAACCTGCTGTGGAAGAGGAAATGTAAGCCGAGAGGAGGGGGGAGACGACGATCAAGGATAGATGCAGGTGGTGCAATTTTTCGCTTCTTCTCCTTTTTCTTCTCCTCTTTGGCCAGGATTCTCTGGACCTCTTCGTACTCATCCCAAAGAAATTATAATGGGTTCGGCTCCTTAGGCGGTGGGAGGTCCAACCACATTGGATAGAATTTGTTTGGGAACTCGATGGGTTTGTCGTCTGCCATGATAGTAAGGAGGGATTACTAAGGTTAGAGGAGAATGGATGAGACGAAGACGAACTGTCCCTGTATTTAAAGTACTTGGCCGGTGAAATACGGATGGGCATATTAAATTTTATCTCTTTTCGAACATAGCAATAAATTGTGATTGTTTTGGGAATGATAAAATGCACAACCTATTATGGGGAAAGAGAACTCACAATAAATGGTGGTTTAATTTTTTTGGCCTTGGGAAATAGGGCAATCCCACATTTCGCGCATTTTTCCTAAGTGCTCGCTGATTAGAATACTCGCGCAATACAGATGTACCTCCACGAGAAGGATAATCACGCAGAAGCATGTAGCTCCACAAGTACAAAATCAAGACTGTGTGTGGCTCGCGGAGTTACCTCGCGGAATAGACATTGGGATTGAGCACGCGAAGTCATTTTTTATTTCTCGCGTAGCTTAACTGATGATCTCCATGAAGAACATCCATTTAAACCCCTAGGTGATTCCTAGTGGGGGAGTGAAGTCTCTTGAGGGTTTTCAGTGAATATACCCACAAACTTCTCAATAAAACAGTTAACAGTTAACAAAGGTGCTTGAATTTGCAGTAGGAACTGCACAGTGGCTACTGTTCACCAGCGGCAAAGTGACAACCAATATAAAATCACCAGCGACTACTGTTCATCATCATCTTCCTCTGGTTCCAAGGTTTTAGGGCTTCTATTTTTGTTCTTCTACAACTGCTGATCCTTTTCCGCTCCAACACCCTTGCCGCTGGTACAGATTGATCTGTAGTCATTCCTAGCTACCAAACTTGGTAGCTAGGAACCCCCTAGCTGGATAATAACTTGTTGTCTTCTTCCTCTTGTTCTATTACAGATTGGAGGTTTTTTGTGTTCCTGCAGCCTGCAAATAACCATTTTGTGTTCTTGCAACTTGCTATTTGCCATTTGAGTTTTTAAATTCCTGCTTCACGCTTGTTTTGCTGCTGAGGAACTCTAGGGATGATCAGCTTGGCTGCACTGGCCCTCTGATCTACTGCTTTGCATGGCCTCTTTCATGGATAAACTCAAAGCTTCACCTTTCAGAGATCCTCTGTCCCCTAGGCCTCTCGAAATCCTCAGACTAAAGACCCAGCTTGCCACCTACAACAGATCCCTGCCTTTGGGAAAGGCCTCTAGGATCCCTGCTACTGCTGATCCACGGCCAGCACAATCTGGGATTGATGCTGAAGAAGACGAATCTCGTATCGTCCATAGGGAAGCTGCTGTGAGCTACTCAACACCTAATCCTTTCCCCCTACTACTAAAAGCTTCCAGCTAATCACTTCCTGACAACCAACTGGTATGTACAGCTTCTTTGGTTGTTTCAAATTTTGCACCTCCCCCCTTTTCCCGCCTAAGTGAGTCCTTCAACTCCACTGGGCCCTCTCACTCTATCCACACCCCCAACAAGCCTAACTCCACATTCATTTCAAACAAGCCTGCCCACCCTACTCCCAAGCCCAATACACATGGATCCTCCACAACCGGCCCCAACCCAAACTCTGTAACTGGCCCCAACCCAAACTCTATAACCAGCCCCAGTCATAAACCCATAACTGGCCCCAACCCAATCCCCATAACCGGGCTCAGCCCAAACTCCATAACTGGCACCAGACCAAACTCCATAACAGGCCCCAGTTCAAACTCCATAACCAGCAACAACCCAAACTCCATAACCGGCTCTAGCCCAAACCCTAATACTAGACCTTTTGTAGCTCAACTCATCTTACCTATACCTAATGGTTCTGATTCTGAATCAGCCAATGCCCCAACCTGGAGTAGTCTTTTTCAGCACAAAGGCATAAGGAATTCTGGCAAAGAACTACACTTCATTGCCCCTACCATGAAGGATGAACCTGTTGCTATTTGTCTAAAGGTAGAACTCGATGAAGAGGCTGCCACCTGGTCAAATTCCCTTATTGGCTACATTATTGGATTGAAACCAAGCACCTATGGGCTAAAAGTTGTAGTTGATCACAAATGGAGGTGCAAAGGAGGGCTGGAAGTGTTGGCTATCAGTAATGGCTTCTTCCTCTTCAAGCTTTCTAATGCGGATGATCGGAATCGAATCATCGAAGGTGGACCTTGGTCTATTGCTGGTCGACCTCTAATCCTTTGGAAATGGTCTGCGGAGCTCCAGCCTCAAAAAGAGCTTCTTTCTACCATAGCTATTTAGATTCGATTCCTGAATCTACACTTACACTTCTGTCCTAAAAAACACTCAGCCGGCTTGCAAGAGTCATTGGAAAGCCGATCTCAATTGACAGTAAAACTTTCTCCAGATCCCGCATGGACTATGCAAGAGTTTACGTTGAGGTAAATCTGGATTGCACATTTCCTGCCTCAATTTTGGTCGAAGTAGAAAATGGCATATCCTTTAGGTAAGAAGTGGAATATGAATGGAAGCCCGAGGCCTGTAACCACTGCCACTCCTTCAGACATTTGCCCAAGGAATGTACTCGAAAATCTGGCCACAAAGATCTTAAAGCCACCACATCCCAAGTGCCTGCTACTATACTTAAGCCAATCTCATCCCATGTTCCTGCTGCTATGCCTAATCCAACCTCTCTGATATACCAGACCCCACACCCAGCTCTCAGCCTCCTCAACCTGATTCAGCAGCCATGCCACATCGCGTGCATTACCAAAAATTAGACCCTCTCCCCATCTCCCAACCACAACATTCCGATGCTGCCACCATACAATTCCCTGTAACAATTCCACAAGCCACAGCTGGTATCGGCAATCAGGTTGTCCTACAGAAGAACAAATCATTTTTGGTTACTCGCAAGCATTCAAAACAATATCTCAAAGCTTCTAAACAAATGATAAAAAGGCCCACAGCAAATCCATTCCAACTACTCTCAGACTGCGAGAGTTACCTTCAAAACAAAGTGGCTACTGGTTCAATTGGTCTCTGCACTAATAATTCTGCAAATTGTGAACAAGCCACCAATACTACGGTCCATAACTTCATTGAATGCGAATATGCTAGCAGCAGCTACCAATCTGCAGGTATAACGGGCACTTCTAAAGTTAAGTTTCTGGCAACTAAAACCTTCCAAAGCAGGCCTAGGTCCCCTTATCCTCGCTATCAACCCAAAGAAGACTCCAATACAAGGAGGCCTGGCTTTCCATATCCTCGCCGCCTGACCAGTGAGGATTCAGACTCGGATCACAAGGAGGCCTCCCTTGTCGAGGCCATTAAAATCCAGCAAGCCTTTCCATGATTTGTGCATCATGGAATGTCTGGGGCCTTAGCAGCCTGGCCTGTCAGCGCGAAGTGAAAAATTAGATTACAAAAAATAAGTTGTCCCTCGTTGCCCTTGTTGAAACAAAGATGAACTTCGCTTCTCTACCCAAAATGGGGCGTTTTTGGTAATGGCAGTCCCAATACAAAGAACAGAATTATTGTGTGCTGGAATGAGGATGTTGCTGCAGTCAATATCTTATCATTCGACACATAATGTGTGCACTGCCTTGTTCAGATTCCTACTCCAGGCCATCAGTTTTTGTTCACTGCCATCTATGGGGAGAACATTGCTAGCAGGAGTACTCCTTAGAGCCAGTTAACAAACATTGGTAGCTACGTTAGTCTTCCTTGGATCCTTTCTGGGGACTGGAACATGGTCAGGTCCTCTAGCAAAAAAATTGGGGTAAATCTGGTACCTTGCAACCTTCTCAGTGAATTTAATAGCTTCATTGACTCCTGTAGTCTTACCGACATCCGTTCCACTGGGCACACCCTTACTTGGAGCAACAAGAGCGTCAATAATCAGCGAAGGATTGCTGCTAAGCTAGATAGCGCACTCATAAACCAACTTTGGGTACAACAATTTAACTCCTCCAATGCTACTTTTCAATCGGCTGGCCTATCTGATCATAGCCCTATCATTATTCTCTGGTCAATCCTGTTGACCCTGGCCCCAAGCCTTTTAAATTCTTTGCTATGTGGACCTCTCACCCCATATTCAGAACTTTAGTCCTGGATACATGGAGTATCACCATCAAAGGGAACCCAATTTACCAGCTTGTGAGAAAGCTCAGAAACATGAAGAATATCCTTAAGACCTGGAACCGCAATGTTTTTGGGTCGATCCATGAAGCCAGAAAATTTGCCGAAGCCGCCCTCCATCGGGTTCAAATGGACCTACAAGCTAGGCCTTTCGACAGCAACCTCATTATTGCAGAAAGGGAAGCAGTTACCAAGCTTTGAAAATCCTTTCTGATGAGGAATCTTTCGCCCGAGACAAACCAGAGCCATGTGAAAAAAACTTGGTGATTCCAACACCCCTTTGATTTAGAGGAAGTCTATAGGATGATTTGTGACCATTAAAGTGGACAGATCATACCCTTAAGATCAGTTCAAGCCTTCGGTTTAGAGTAGATTTTTCTACCCTGCAGCTGTGCCTATGGCCAGATGAGGGATTGGTGTACTCTAAACTCTCTGTAATCCTTGCATCTCAACCTAATTGCAGCAAGACCAAACTCCAAGCTGCTTCTCCCCATTTTATGTGTTTAATTCCCCCTCACTGCAAGATCTGTACTCTAAATTTAATCCTAACATCCATTTTTGCAATCCTACTTATTTTTATAGTTTAATTTAGAAGTGACAACCCCTTAAACCTCTCCTCTTTCTTTTACTATTTTAGAATTAGGAAGGGTGTCAGATCCACCAAAGATCTGGAGATTTGTCTAATTTTCAGCCGCATTTCCCTGTGGACATACCCTTACTCTCTTTCAAAACTTGCTACAACAGGCCCTGAATACTTGCAGGACTGTGTGTGAGCCTGCCTAGGTGTGTGCTGCCTATAGACTCTTTAATTGTCTGATTTGAAACCCCTTTTGAACACAAGGTAAGATCCCAACAAGTTTTTGGCACCACTGTCGGGGATTTGTGTGCTTAAAATTGGTAGATTTAAATTTGTTTTAGTATAGATTGTAAATTTGCAATAGATTGTTTAGTTTTTCACCAACTGCTGTTAACAATTTTTGTTATTTTGGAGTCATTTTTGTTATTTTTAACAGATTGGAAGCTATGTCTAAGGAGGAGCATTGTGCTAGAGGCTGTGTTAAAGTTTGCATTCCTCTACTCTTATTTTTCTGATCTGTGGATTTCTAGATTTGCGAATTCATTGTGTTGATTCCTGATTGTTGTATTAAATTGGCTTTGCATTGTGTGTGCATTAAGATTGTGAGTGGTGTATGTTTGGATGGAGAACTCTCAATCCTTAGATCGTTCCATTAAATTCAGAGGTTGAAAGACTCCTTAGGACTAAAAAACTTTCACCCACATCTGCTGTATCTAGATTTGATAAAATGGGTGAGCAATAGCAACCTAGAACCTTGAAGGAATTCAATACACTAGGGGTTTACAATTCCCCCTTCTGCATTCAATTCCTTGCTGTTCAAGGGAACTATGAGATCAAGTCTTCCATAATCCAGATGCTACCCTCATTCCATGGCCTAACCAAAGAAGACCAATATAAATACATTGACAAATTTTTAGGATTGTGCACTACCTTCAATATTGTAGGTTTGGGGGAGGAAGCAACCAGGATAAGACTTTTATTTTTTACTAAAGGATAGGGCCAGGAGTTAGTCGTCAATGCTCCCACCCAATAGTATTCAGTCCTAGAGTGATCTTTAATGTCAATTTTTGGCCAAATTTTTTCCCATGTCTAAGACAAGCCAATTGAGGAAGGGCATTATCTCATTTGCTCAAGATCCAGCTGAGGATTTTCACCAAGCTTAGGAGAGATTCAAAGAACTCCTAAAGAAATGTTCCCATCATCAAATCCCTGAAAGACAACTTGTTCAAAGTTTCTGTCAAGGGATTGACTCTAAAAGCAGGGATATGGTCGATGCCTCTTGTGGTGGTACTTACCTCCATAAAACTGTAGAGGAGGCTTGAGAGTTGTTTGACATTATCAGTGAGAACTCCATGCAGAGAAGGACATTGTCTAGGGATTTGGACACTCCTAGACTGGTGAAAGAAAATACCGCAAGAGGAAAATTGTATGAGGTAAGTGGACACAATGATTTGGAAAGGAAAGTAGACAATTTGACCCAAAATTTTGATAAGCTCATGGGAGAAATACAGTCACCCATGACTGCTAAAGTAGAGGAGGCATGTGTTATATGCCAGTCACTCCCTTGAGGAATGCCCCCCAGCTGTTCAATTTCCAGACTTTGTGATAGAGCATGTGGTTGCCACCCACTCTTTTGGGCAACAACCTACTGCTGGTTACCAATGGAGAAACCACCCCAACTTGAGGTGGAGACAAGATGGTTTTCAAAACCAGCAGCAGCAGCCACAGCAGCCTATGCCTTATAAAAATGCTCAGCCATACCACCAGAATTACTTTCCAAGGCCTCAATACCAACAGCCTATGGCTCAACCTGTGCAGCAATCTGCACCCCCTCTAGCTGCTAGATCCCTTTCTTTTGAGGAACAAGTTTTGGCTTTTAATGAATCAGTCTTTTAATGAGTAAATTCAGAAGTGCTGGAAAATCAAGGTAAAAGGGACCCCCTTGTTTCAACTTGTTCAAAAATTAAGGCATACCAAAAAGGTTCTTAAGGAGTGGAATAAGAATGTTTTTGGATCTATTCATGAGGCTAGAAAATTTGCTGAAGCCCGCCTAAATCAGGCCCAAGCTGCGCTCCAAACCCAGCCATTGAACACCACCCTAATCAATGATGAAAAGGAGGGCACCTCTATGCTCCGCCGCATCCTCCTTGATGAAGAATCTTTTGCCTGTAATAAATCTAGAGCCTTATGGAAAAAGCTCGGAGAGTCCAACACCAGGTACTTCTACAATTATTAAATGGTTAAAATAGAAAATTCAATGAACAAACTACAGTAGAGTCGGCTTAAGGCAAGCAAGCAGTCTTGCAAGAACCAGGGCTATTGCAGCAAGTTTTAATAGGTAAGTCAGGATATGTCCACAGGGAAATATGATTAAACTATGGTAAATATCCAGATCTACTACAGATCTGGCACTCTATCCTAATTTAAACTAAATCAAAATAAGAAAGAGGAGAGGTTTCAAAGATTTTTTACTCTACTAAAAGACTAAAATTAAATACGATTGATCCAGATTTGATTAAACACAGAGTTAAAGAGAATGGAAAAGATTAAAATCAAAAGGTGGAGAGCAGCAGTTAGGGATTTTGGTCTTTATTGAAAATCAATTGAATCAAAGGCATATGACAGATTTGCTAGAATCCTTTATCTGGCAACAAGCTCAGATGTAAGGTATAAGAATCTAATTTAACCAAAGTGTTAAAGCAATCCTAAGGATTAGATCTGTCCATTTGTAGTGGCAACAGGTTATCCCAGAGATTGTTCCAATCCAATGATCTTGATTAGAACAGGTAAGCTATTGCAGATGCTGTGGGTGCTAGGCTACAAGCTCAAGCATCCATAGGAATATCTAATCCGGAGAAATCAAATATGAAAAAGTAAAATATAGATCAGAATCACCTTTAAAATCACAATTACATTACAATAACGTAACTTACAATCCTATTATGCTTAGATCTGTAATATGTGCAACATATAATCCATCTACACAGCCTCTGAAACTCTCGAATTACAGCTCTCAACCTCACCCTAGCTATTGCAAGGGTTTAGTGAACCATGATTGGCTGAAAAGAGAATGGGAGAAGAAGAAAAAGAGGGGATTTTTGGAGGGAAAATGGAGATCATATTTGGCTATGGTTCTCTCAATTTCTTGATGCTGGCTCTGTAAATTCCTCAAGCTTTTATACTCTTCTCCTCTCTTCTCAGATCTGTTTCAGCCAATCAGAGCCCAAGAGAATAATTTTATTATTCTGAGCTGCTGATATGGCTGATTTCTCTTCTAGAAGCTCTTTCTCCATTGGTCCAAAATAGGTAGGCCCATGTGATGCGATTAGGGTTCCTATTCATGCTCAGTGGCGTTTCAAAAATAGCCCCAAGGGTCATTAACATGCCTTGAAACTCATGTAAAGAATTCTGAAGTTGGCAGCTGCTGTGAAAGGAACTAAGAAGTTCCTAATTCGATTGTCGAGAGGTTCAAGAAACCTCTCAACAGGTTCTGAGTTCAGCTTGGTGTTCTCATCGACATGTTGAAGTGGCCTTCGATAGGTTTGGAGGCTTCGCGAGAAGTTCAGCTGACTAGGCGACAGGATTGGAGTACATTTCTATCTTCTGCCCAATTCTCTATTCATCCTCTCGACAGATTATAGAAAATCCTGTCGACATCTTTGTAAAACTCCCGTTGAGCTTTCGACAGGTTGCTCCTCGCGAGGATGAGCATAGCTTCAGGTAAGTTATCGATAGGTTCAAAACTCAAATGGTCGACAGGTTGCATGGGAGGTTGGTTGAAGAGGGTTTTGGAATCTTGACAGGATTGGCTTGAACTAGTCAACAAGATTGACACAAAAATCTTAACTTCTGCCTGAGCTACTTCAATCCTCTTGGCATCTTATACAAAATCCTATCGACTGGTTGCTAGATCCTCACGAGCTCCTCTGCATTTCTAGGTAAGACTTCGACAGGTTCTCATTTGATGCACCACCAACCTCTCGACAGGATCTTTACTTTTGTTTCCAGAACGTCTCGACAGCTTAGTTTCTATACCTTCTAACTCCTCGACAAGTTGGAACACACTCTCTAATCCTCTCGATAGGTTCATATATAACACCCAACCTCTCGGCAGCTTCATCCCCTCCAGGAATCCCCTCGACGAGATCCACTGCTGTACTTCCAACCTCTCCAAAGGTCCTGAGAAGCTCTCGACAGCTTAATGGAACCTATTGATATCTTGGCTTTTGAGCATCAGAACCTCTCGATAGCTTCTGCTTTGTGCTTTCACAGCTAGTACCCATCTTTGAGGTGTTGTTCTTCATTTGTTCAACCCTTAGCAGCCTCCTGGTGGGTTCACTCTTCATTCCTTAGAACTGCAATTGGTCCCAAGCACACCCAGTTGGGCCCATGACCTTCTCATAAACTTCTAAAGCTCTGTGGACTATTTAATTGGCTGGCCTTTAGGTTGTTTGAGCACATGTTGAGCAGTAGGTTACCTCTTTGGCCTTTTTAGATGGATGTCTACACTATGGCTGTAATTCTATAAAACAGACTTAAAACACCTTATTAGTCAACTCAAGGGTCCATCAAAGGTTAGGTTAGGAGGTAAAAAATAGTATTTTTCACTGTTTAACACTGCTCCCCATGAAAGTTCAGTCACCCATCCATTGCATCCATCTGACGACTGATTTTCACTAAGAGTTGCAGCTCTCGTTGTTCAACGGGCTATCCTAGCATATGTTGCTGAGGCAGGGTCATGTGGGGTGCAGCTGCCGATGCGGGCTGGGCCGACTGTTCAGGTTGTGTTGACTCTTCTTTGGCACCTTCCTTCACTGGTTGGCATCGTCGATTTTGCACCACTTGTTTCAGCCTAGAATGGCTCAAATTCCAATCCTTCAAACTATAACTTTTAATGTGATCGGTATGCCTTGGCTCATCAGGTGAAATCTCATAGTGCTCATCATCATCTTCGTATTCTATAATCAGCTGCGTGAACAGGCTAGCAAAAGGTAGGTACTTCAAACATTTTGCGTTGTCATCAGTCATTAGATCCCAGGCGTGTTTCATCCCTTCTATTACTAATTTCGGTGTGCTAAACTACCGATTCTCAAAGGCCGAATACAATGCTTGCTGAAGCTACCCTACACACTCTTGATCATGTCGAAGAAGGTAAAGATTACTTCGGAAACAACTACAGGACAACTTCACGATCATTATTTTGGCCATATGCTCAGGAAACAACTATAGGGGAAGGACTTCCTAAATCCCTAAATGCTACCCCTAACTCAATCTTCATGTCTCATAGCCTAAACAGGCCCACACACTTACTTATCATCCTCGTAGTCATCGCAAGACATTCGTCGATCGTAGGTCATTATTTTTTAAACCATTTTGAAAATCATCTGACTCATTGACCATCTTCCTATTCAGACGAGTTAATCAAAAGGACTAGTAATCATGAAACTCTCTTTTTGAAATATAAAAAACTCTGAATTCTCACACACCCTTTCAACCATTGGAGTTGATGTTAGAGTAGAAAAAAATAAAAATATAAGGTTCCATAAAATCTCATAATTCTTGCATTAGCAGGTTGTTTCAAAAAAATATACATAGATGCTTTAAAAAAAAGAGAGAAAAAAAAAGAGAAAAGAAGCACAACCGAGCGAGAGGATGCGACGAATGAACAGTCAATGAATTCAGGGAAGCATAAGAGAAACTGTGAGGGCACCTCTGGTATTCCCCACCAGAGAGACATAAGCAAATCAGGTGGGAAATCACTTTATTTTCAAAAAAAAATTCAACATAGCTGCACTAGCATGAACTCATTTCATTGGCATACCTACCATACCCCCAAACCTAAATTAAACAGTGGTAAACTGGTCTAAGCTCTGGCTATGAAGTAGGGGTTGGTGGGGGGAGAAGTCAGAAATGGGTTGGTCAAAGGGTGGAAAAGAAAGGGTAGGGGTAGGCTCTGGTAGTGTTGGAGGTTCAAGGACTTCAGGTTCGAGAATGTGAGTGGTGGTTGGAGGTAAAACTAGCTCAGAGGTAGGAGGGACTGATACAAAGGGAAAAAGCAAAGTGGGTGGAGGTGTTAGTGATGATGTAGGTAAGGTAGGCGAAAGGATGGATGAGGGTGTCTCAGTAGTAAGATCTGCTGCAGTGGTAGTGGGCACCTCCTCAACCCCCTCCAACTCAACTGGCTTATTCTTCTTAATCAGGGTTAGGCTGGTGGACCATGCCCTTTTTCCATACACTTTTGGAGTCAACTTCTCAATTGACTCATTCCTCTTAACCACATATTTTCCAGCCTTGAGCAAACATGTAATGAACCTGCTGAAAGGCAACTCAGCTCCTTTAGCAAATGTCTGTCTTTTAAGCACATTAATGTCTGCCATTGTCTCAAAAATCAGCTATGGTGCACTCAAAAATTACCCTTTTGATTAGTAGTACAAAGCATCTACAACTGGGGGGTCTTTTCTCCTGTAGGTGCCTAGTGACATACACATTCTTTCTCAAAATAGTGTCGATGAATCTGAGGTTAGGTTGGAGGTCTCTTCTCATCAAAGATTCACCAGATCTCACAATTCTATTGGTGAGCTATTTAGCCATTTCTCTTAATATAACTCATTTGGGTGCTCCCTCAGATCTAGTGGAGTCAAATTGATGTGGAACTCCCAAAGCCATCCCAATGTCCTTGCAATCCACAGTGATTTGCCAATCATCAATCAGAATTTCCAGCACAGCCTCATTCCCATGCACCACCTTCTTTGTCAAATTCTGGTATCACAATTGAACCAGCCTGGGATACACAGTCTCCTTCAAGGGTGTAAGTAGGAGTAATAATCCCTCCTTTAGATACATTAGTGTCCCTTGACACTCCTCTATTTAGTAAAGTGTGCAAGATCAAAATCTGTCTCAGGGATAAGGCTCAACCCATTCACAAACTCATTAGGGGTGGTTAATGCATTAGGAAGCTCCACCGCAGGTAATATGTCAGGGTTGGGCAAAGGTGTTTCCTCAATTGGAGCAGATCTCTCTATAGGTATTTCTGCATCAGGCTCCTGAATTATGATAGACTTGGCCTTCTTTGCTTTAAGAGCCTTCTTTGGCTTCCCTTCAGGAAGCTTCCTCTTGGTACGTAGGTGGTAGGCTTTGATTTTTTGGAAGACATTGAGGCAGAAGAAGCTGGTTGTCGGAATAGGTCAGCTAGGATTTCTTCAGAATCGACCATTATGCTCTCAGAAATTGATTTCTTAAAGCTCACACACCTATTTGAATTAAAATTCTAAAGTAAACAACTAGGAAAACAACAAAGTGAAGTAGAGATGTAGCTTACCCAAAACTCCTAGGGTTTTGTAGAAATCGTGATGCATAACTCCAATTTCCCAAAAATCAGGTGCAAAATGCTCCTTTGTGCGGGCTGAATGAACTTGAAGAGTGGCAAAATGAGTGGCGAAAGGTCCTTAGAGTATTTAACAGAAAATGAGAGCAGCGACCACTGAGGAAGAGAGAGCTAGGGTTTTGCATGAGGTGTTGAATGAGCAAAAATGACCTAACGACGAGTGTATAAAGAGTGTAAATCGACTTCGATAGGATGAGCTGAGTGATTTCGATAGGTCAAGGTGTCCTATCAAACACTATAAAACATACAGCGTGTAGATGAAATGTTTCGATAGGTCAAAACCTTCCTATCGATAGGTTCATGTAGCACATGGTTCATCCTTTCGGTAGATTCCTAATAAGTATTCAGAACCTATCAAAAACTTCTTTCCGGCCTTTTGAACCTATCGAAGAGTTGTTTTCACCTATAGACAAGTCTCAGTGCCTATCGAAATCCTCAAATGACCTATCGAAAGGTCTCATATGCTCATAGAAACTGCATTTTTTTGTTGTGTTCAGCCTCAACACCCAGCAAACTCCTTTGCTGTGCTTCCATTCATGTTGTTTACATTATTGACATACTCCCATGGTCCCTGGACTGCTTGGCAAGATTGATATGATGACCTAATGCTAGCGTAGCAAATTTATTGAAAATGAACAAAACATCAAAATAGAAAGTAATCACTTAAAACAAAATCAAAATATAGTATATATGATACACACTGAAATCATATATAAATTGGGGGGTCTTGAAAATCAATGGTCTCCTCAGGCTCACAAATTTTTTCAACACAAATCTTTAGCCTTTGCCCATTGACTTTCATGACTCTACCATCTTTGGGGTTCATGATTTCTACAGCCCTGGATTGGGAAATATGTAAAACTGTGTAAGGCCAATCCCATCTGGCCTGCAATTTTTCTAAAAAGAATTTTAATCTTAAATTAAACAACCATACCTTGTCACCTATTTTGAATTTTTTTCGCAGAAAGTGCCGGTCATAAAAGGCTTTGGTTTTTTCCTTGTAAATCCGAGCATTTGAATATGCTTCCAACCTTAACTCATCAAGCTCAAATAATTGCAGTTTCCTATTCACACCAGCAGAAGTTAAGTCAAAATTTAATGTTTTAATGGCCCAATATGCTCTATGTTCTAACTCAACAGGCAAGTGACATGCCTTGCCATACACTATCCTGAATGGGGACATCCCTATGGGGGTCTTATAGGCAGTCCTATAAGCCCACAAGGTATTTGGCAGTTTTATGAACCAATTCTCCTATCAGCTCGCACAGTCTTCTCTAGGATGTGTTTGATTTCCCTGTTGGAAATCTCTACTTGCCCACTGGTTTGTGGGTGGTAGGGAGTAGCAACTCTTTGGGTCACAGGATATGTTTTTAATAATTTTTCAAAAGGTTTGTTACAAAAATGACTTCCTCCATCACTAATAATAGCTTTGGGGGTGCCAAACCTAGAGAAGATATTGTCCTTTAAGAACTTAATGACAACCTTATGATCATTTGTTCTTGTAGCTATGGCCTCTACCCATTTGGACACAGTCCATAGCTACAAGGATGAAATTATGTCCATAGGAGGGGAAAAAAGGTCCCATAAAATCAATTCCCCATATGTCAAATAGTTCAACAACAAGCACAAGTTGCAAGGGCATGGAGTTTTTTTTTGTAATACTTCTCATTTGCTGGCATCTAGAACAAGCTTTACAATGCTGTATGGCATCCTTGAAAAGAGTGGGCCAATAGAAATCACTTTGAAGCACCTTTGCAGCAGTCTTGTTGCCACTGAAATGGCCCCACAAGCCTGTTCATGACACATGATTAGAATGTTTTCAAACTCAATTTCAGGAACACATCTTTTTATCACCTGGTCAGCACAATACTTAAAGAGATGAGGATCCTCCCACATGTAATATCGAATTTGTGAGAACAAATTCCTATCACCCTTACTCCAATGTGGAGGTACCCTTCCCACAGCAAGATAGTTTACTATGTTGGCAAATCAGGGCATACTTATTTCCACAGCAAAAAGCTGTTCATCTGGAAAAGAATCATTGATTGGCAAGCTCTCTATTTCAACATCTGGAATCCTTGATAAGTGGTCTGCAACCACATTTTCAACCCCCTTCTTATCTTTAATTTCTAAGTTGAATTCCTGCAGAAGAGGAATCCATCTAATTAGTCTAGCTTTAGCCTCCTTCTTAGACAAGAGGCATTTCAATGCTGAATGGTCAGTAAACATAGTGATCTTGGATCCTAATACATATGATCTGAACTCTTCCAAAGCAAATACAATGGCTAGCAACTCCTTTTCAGTTGTGGTGTAATTTAATTGAGCATAAACCATTGATTTACAAGCATATGCCACCACACATGATGCTTTGTCTTTCCTTTGTCCCAATACTGCACCAATGGCAAAATCTGATGCATCACACATCAACTCAAATGACAGGGAGAAATCAAGAGTCAAGAAGGTCTTCAGAAGTTCAAAAGCAACTAGGCATTCATCATTGAACACAAATGAAACCTCTTGGCACAGCAAGTGGTAAAGAGGCTTGGAATTTTTACTAAAGCCTTTGATGAACCTCTTGTAGAAACTAGCATGGCCCAAGAATGACCTGACTTGTTTGACAGTTTTGGGAGGAGGTAAATGTGCTATTAAATTAATTTTAGCTTTATCAACCTCTATTCCTCTTTGGGAAACAACATGTCCTAAGATAATACCTTGAGTCACCATGAAATGACTCTTTTCCCAACTCAAAACTAGGTTGGTCTCCTCACACATTTACAGCACAAGGGTGAGATGGTGCAGGCATTGGCTAAAATCATCCCCAAAATAGAGAAATCATCCATAAAAATCTCTAAAAACTTATCAATCATGTCAGAAAAAATAGCATACATATATTTTTGAAAAGTGGCAGATGCATTACATAGCCCAAATGGCATCCTTCTGTATGCAAAGAATCCAAATGGACAAGTGAATGTGGTTTTTTCTTGATCTTGTGAGCAAATAGAAATCTGGTTGTATCCTGAATAATCATCAAGAAAATAATAAAAAGACTTACCTGCCAACCTATCTAAGATCTGATCTATAAAAGGCAATGGGAAGTGATCTTTGCTAGCTTTTTCATTGAGCTTGCAATAGTCTATGGATACCCTCCAACCAGTGGTCTGTCTGGTTGGAATTAGCCTACCTGAATCTGCTTCAACTACTGTGATCCTAGATTTCTTGGGCACCACCTGGGTAGGGGCCACTCATTGAGAATCTGAGATAGGGTAAATGACCCTAGCATCAAGAAGTTTGACTACTTCCTTCATAACAACTTCCTGCATGTGTGGATTGAGCTTCCTTTGCATCTCTCTAGCAGGTTTAGAACCCTCTTCAAGATGAATTTTATGCATGCACACGGCTGGATTTATCCCTCCCAAATCTGTAATAGTCTATCCTATTGCTCTCTTATGCCTTTTTAGCACACAAAGCAATTCTTCTTCCTGCTCAAGAGTGAGGGAGGAAGAGATTATCACTGGCAGTTTGTGATTGGCTCTTAAAAAGGCATATTTTAAAGATTTTGGGAGTTGTTTTAACTCCACATTTGGGGGACTGATGAGTGAAGGCAATAGGGGTGCCTTGGAAGGTGGTGGAAGAGGTAATAAAGCAGGAGTCCATGGGTGATGCTTTGCTGGCCCTGCTTCAGAATTTACACTTTCCACTTGCTCAAGCTCAGATGTGGAAGCTTTCTTTGCCACTGTTTCATTCCATACTTCTTCAAAAATATTAAACAAACCATTACCATGCAGCAGCTGAGGTAGATTTTCTTGCACAAACTCATCCAGCATATCAATGAAAAAACAGTCCTCATTTTCTATATGGGGTTGATGGGCTGCATTGTACACATTCAGCTTGACTTTCATATTACCAAAAGATACTTCCATGACCCCTGATCTATATTGTATACAAGCATTTGCAGTGGCCAAAAAGGGTCTGCCTAAGATCACAGGGATAGAAGTAGCACACTTGCTCAGCTCCATGTCCAGCACTAGAAAATCAGCAAGATAAAAGAATTTGTCAACCCCTACCGAGACATTTTCAATGATCCCTACAGGCTTCCTTTCAGATCTGTCAGCTAGCTGTAAGACTACACATGTGTGGGCTTCAACTCTCCTAAACCCAGCTTCTCATATACTGAATATGGAAGAAAATTCACACTAGCTCCCACATCTAACAAGGCCTTTTCAATGGTATTATGATCCCCAATAATGCAAGGGATAGTGGGGACCCTAGGGTCTTGGATTTTTGTTGGAGTTGCAATAGTCAGTATTTGTTTCACTTTTTCTGCTGAAAAGACTTTCTTGGACAGATGTATCCTTGATTGTCTTTTGTGGGTGCAAAGGTCTTTTAAAAATTTGGCATAGGCTGGAACCTGCTTGATTGCATCAAGTAGAGGCATGTTGATCTTCACTTGCTTAAAAGTTTTCATCATTTCCTCTATTTTGGCATGCCTTTTATCAAAGGGGAAAGATGCTTGCATTGCCTTAGGAAATGGAAAATGTGGGATTGCTTTCCCATTTGCAGCCTTAACCAACTCATCATCTCTTTTTTTTTTTTTTTTTTTTTCAAAGATCATCATTATCCTTCTTCTTCAACATGGGTTGCTCCTGTTGTACCTTCTCTTTTTCTTTTTTTGAATTTTTTAAAGGCCCACAACCTATTTGATTGTCCACTAACTTTCACTTCTTAATGTGGTGACAGATTTGGCTTCCTCATGAGAAGAAAAAGTCTCACCTACCACATATTGTCTCCTTGGATTGTCCATGAGTTGGCTAGGCAGCCTCCTTTCCTCTCTCTTGGTCAAAGCATTAGATAGCTGACCAAGATGGGCTTCTATCTTTTTAATGCTTTGGCTATGAGAGTGTACAGTTTGAGATAAGAATCCTAAGTTTTGCAATGAGGCCAGAACTTGTTCCTCAATAGAAAGTGATCTAGTAGCTGGAGGGGGTGCAGCTTGCTACACAGGCTGAGTCATGGGTTGTTGATAGTGGGGCCTTGGAAAGTAATTATGGTGGTAAGGTTGAACATTTTTGTAAGGCATGGGCTGCTGCGGCTACTGCTGCTGATTTGAAAAAGTGTTTGGCTCCACCTCAAGTTGGGGTGGTTTCTCCATTAGTAACCAGCAGTAGGCTGTGGCCTAAAATACTGAGTGGCAGCTATATGCTCCATCACTAAATCTAGAAATTGAACAGCTGAGGGGCATTCCTTAAGGGAGTGAGTGGGGGACTGGCATTAACACATGCCTCCTCCACTTTAGCAGTCATGGGTGGCTGCATTGCTCCCATGAGCTTCTCAAACTTCTGGGTCAAATTGTCCACTTTCCTTTCTAAATCATTGTGCCCACTCACCTCATATATCTTTCCTCTTGTGGCATTTTCTTTCACCATTCTAGGGATGTCCAAGTCCTTGGACAATGTCTCTCTCTACATGGAGTTCTCACTAATGATGTCAAAAAATTCCTAAGCCTCCTCAGTAGTTTTGTGGAGGTAAGTACCACCACAGGAGGCATCTACCATATCTCTGCTTTTAGAATTAATTCCCTGATAGAAACTTTGAACAAGCTGTCATTCAGGGATTTGATGATGGGGACATTTCTTCAGGAGTTCTTTGAATCTCTCCCATGCTTGGTGAAAGTCCTTAGTTGGGTCTTGAGCAAATGAAATAATGTCCTTCCTCAACTGGCCAAAAACTTGGCCAAAAACTGACATTGAAGATCACTCCAGGACTGAATACTGTTGGGTGGGAGCATTGATAACCAACTCCTGGCTCTGTCCTTTAATGAGAAAGGAAAGAGTCTCATCCTGGTTGCCTCCTCCCCCAAACCTGTTATATTGAATGTAGTGCACAGTCCTAGAAATTCATCAATGTATTATATGGGTCTTCTTTGGTCAGACCATGGAATGAGGGTAGCATTTGGATTATGGAAGACTTGATCTCATAGTTCCCTTGAACAGTAGGGAATTGAATGTAGAAGGGGGAATTGTAAACCCCTGGTGCGTTGAATTCTTTCAAGGTTCTAGGTTGCTCACCCATTTTAGCAGATTCAGATGCAGCAGATATGGGTGAGATTTGTTTAGACCTAAGAATTCTTTCAACCTCTGGATTTAATGGAACAATCTAGGGATTGCTCCTTCCAAATATACACCACTCCCAATCTTAATGCACACAAGATGCAGAGCAAATTTAACACAACAATCTGGAACATGCACAATTAACTAATAAATCTACAAATCCACAGATCAGGAAAATAAGAGTAGAGGGATGCAAACTTTAGCACAACCTCTAGCACAATGCTCCTCCTTAGACACAGCTTCCAATCTGTTAAAACCAATAAAAACTATTCCAAAACAGCAAACACTTTCAAAAGCAGTTAGTGAAAAACTAACAGTCTATTACAGATCTATAATCTATACTAAAATAAACTTAGATCTACAAATTTTAAGCACACAGATCCCTGACAGCGGCGCCAAAAACTTGTTGGCTTCTTACCTTGTGTTCAAAAAGATGTTTAAAATCACACAATTAAAGGATCTATTGGTTGCATAGACCAAGGCAAGCAGACACACAGACCTGCAAGTATTCAGGGCCTGTTGTAGCAAGTTTTAAAGGGTAAGTAAGGATATGTCCATAGGAAAATGTGAGCTGAAAATTAGGTAAATCTCCAGATCTAAGGCAGATCTGACACCCTACCTAATACTAAAATAGCAAAAGAGAAAAGAGAGGTTTTAAGGGGTTGCCACTTTAAACTAAACTACAGAAATACAATTAACTGTAGAAATGAGTTGAGATTAAATTCATAGTTCAGATCTTGCAAGTGAGGGGAATATTTGGTGAAATTAGAAATAGAAAATGGAGAGAAGCAGCTTGGAGTTTGATCTTGCTACAATTGGATTGAGCTGACAGTGTCACAAAGAATTCAGAGTGCATCAATCCCTCATCTGGCTATAAGCACAGCTGCAGGGTAAAAGGATCTAATCTAAGCCAGAGATTTGGATTAATCTTAAGGCTATGATTTGTCCACTTCAATAGTCACAGATCATCCAATAGATTCACCCCTCTCAGGTTGTCATCAGAATATTATAATCACTACAAATGTTGCAACTGCCAGGCCACAGACACAGGCAATTGCAGGAACATCAGATCTAGAGAGATCAAATGGTATCCAAGAGGTCTACCAGTTAAGTGAGTGAGCTATTCCCATCTACACAAATCCGATCGAGCACCAAATGAAACCAGATGAACTATGGATCTAATTAAAATAATAAAACTAGCATCGCATTAAAATAAACTCACTATATAATGAAATGATCTCAGATTTATAGTCTATGTATCATCTAACCCTCAATAACACTCTCAACTCTCCCCAATTACAAATCCAACCTCACTCTTTATTGCTCCAAAGAAATTAGCCAACCATAGTTGGGCAAAAAGGAAGAATAGAGAATTTTAATGCAAACTCTGATCTCGAGAATTCATCCCCCCTTTTTCTGATAGCTTTCCTCCTTATCTAGCTCTCCCTTTTAGCCTCAGATCTATTTTTCTCGCCAATTATAGCTCAGTTGGAATAATTCTATTATTCCCTCTTTTATTCTCCTTCTAGAAGGCTCTCTCAGTTAGTTAGAGTTGGGGGAGAGCACGTGGGTCGGTTAGAGTTTCCCAGGGCACTTCTAGAAACTTCATGTCGGTCACCAGAGTGGCTCGAATTGCATGCAGTAGGTCACCAACTAGCAGCGTGTACTCAGCAGCGTTTCTAAGAAGTCCTTCAATCTATTTCAATAGGTTCCTGAGGCTTTCGACAGGTTGGGGGATCATTTCGATAGGTTCTATTCTGTGCAATAAGTTTCGATAGGTTCTCTTCTAACGCCTATCGACAAGTTTTGAGACTTTTTGATAGGTTCTATTTAAGCTCAAGCAACCATTCGATAGGATGCTCCTTCTTTGTTTCTGATTGCGCGATAGGTTCCGAATCCTATTGAATTCTCCCATCCTCACGACTTCTTCCTTTTTTCAGCCTTCAGATCCTATCGACAGGTTCCAGTAACCTCTCGACAGGTTATTTTCAGTCTGTTTTCACTCCTTCATAGTTGCTTTGTTGTTGCTGCATGCTCTAAGTGGGCCATTGTTGGGTTTGAACTGCACTGAGAGATGGATTTCTGCACTATGTTTTTTACTGCTATCTACAAGACATACTCAACAAACATTTATTAGTCCACTCATAGGTCTATCAAAGCTCATGTTAAAGGGTGAAAAGTGGTACTTTCAGAGATTAAAATATAAACAAAATTGTGGGGGCTTCCTAACATCTCCACACTACTCCTGCTAACCATAGAATTTGATGATTTGATAGTGTGGGATCATGACGAAGAGCTCAATTATGGCACTGCATTATCCACCCGAGAAGAAAGTAGTTGACTACTATTTCAAAAATCGGTTGAATGAGAAGCCATCCCAAGATCAATAAACCTTACCTCCCCTTCCCCCCTTTATTTTCTTTTCGAACAATGAATCAAATGATTTTCAAAATCGATTCAAGAATAAAACTGAAAACTCGTGAATGATGACTAATGTAATCATCCATTACCTACCATCCACCTCCACCTTGTTAAATGCTACGATACCTGATGATCGTTTAGTACTCACAAAATCAAGCACGACATGTGATCGAAATAATCAAACTACTTTCCAACATGGGACCATTATAAGCATATTCCAAGATAACTGTGACGCCGATAAAAGTTCCACCGTCATTTGACATTGGGGCATTTTTTTTAAGCGCTAGCACCTTGATAGCAATAATCAGGTCATGAGACCGACACCCCAAACTGAGGCATTTTTTTATAATTTTCAGTTTATGTCTTATTCTTTCACCATAGAGCCCCAAAAATAAACACAATCATCCAAAAGACAACAATGATACATGCAACATACACCGAAAAAAATAAGCATATACCCCCACACTATCCTAATATTACCCATTCACCCTCTAACACTACCCAAGAAACACACAATAATAAACACGAACAAACACAAATAATACAAACACAATAAACAAAAAAAACACCAATTTATTTATAACAAAAATTTATACATGTGTCACAAGAGGCATACCTCCTGAACATACAACCCAAAATGAAAACATGAAACCTATCATACAACCCAAAATTCAGAACACCTCCCAATGCCCTGTTACAATCACAATGTTAGGACCTCGAAAAATAGTAAACAATAAAAAAAAGCCCATTCACAATGAGATAACAACACCCAAACAAGGACAAAGCATCCATAAGATGAACCAAGTCCCATCGTACACCTGCTACCTATCCCTCCATGATTGAAATCACTCACCCTTGCCCCATCGCGTGACCCCACACATCGACCAGAGACGAGGCTGCCGATATCCCATGACACACCTTCACAAGTAACATGTCCTATAGCGACAAGATGCACACATCACCAACGCTATCCCAACACCCAAAACTCACTGCCATGCTCTCTTGTTCCATCACGACGCTATCCCACCATATGCACCCATCATACATCTATGAATGCACCATCATCGAAACTCAGCTACACCATAACGCTAAAGACAAGTCCCGTCATGATGGAACTACAACTCGACCTCATCATATAACCCAAGATCTGTCAAAGAAATAAGTAAACATAGTTGTCCCATCACATAGCCACCAAGCCCCACTGCGTGACCTCACACACCAATCAGAAGAGAGGCTTAACCAACATCTCGTCGCCAAGAGCAAGTAGAATCCCCCTCTCACCCCATCACAAACATCAAGGATAAAAGTCCTACGATAAACTAAGCCAACCCATCACTAAACCTAGAATTCAACAAACCAAAAGGGGAGGTTCACTAATTTCCCATCACGGAGAAGAAGGTATTAAAAACTAAACCCCCCAAACATCCCATCATGATAATCAGCATGTCCCATTGCGCAACAATCACCAAGACCTACTACTACAGAAATGGAAGAAGAGACGAACCTTCCGACATCCCATTGCGCCCATCAATTATTAAGTCCCATCGCAAGCCTCTTAACATGTAATCTGGACTTCCCATCGTGAGACAAATCAGGTATGTATCACTTTCTCCTCCACTCGATATTCTTGTGAAATAAAATATAATTAGCTAATATTAAGTCAAAGGTTCTCAAACCCGTCTCTCCCAATCTGCCAAACACTGTAATCCTCCTATAAGAGACAATCATCAGTATTTGTGAGAAGGTTAGACGGAGTATTCGACATACCAAGCGTCATCTTGACAACCAAATAAAGGTCGGGCCCACAAATCTCGTATTGATGGATCTGCTCAGTGACGTCTCAGAAGCCATATTTTCTGAAGTTTTACCACTGAATTGATCTTATGTTAAAAGCCCGAATTTTCAAAACTCCTATATATCAAATTATGCTTAGTAGAAGGTCCCTTAACCCCGAGTTAGAACCTTCAAATCCTGAGGTTGAAAGAGTCCTTAGATTGAAAAACACCACACCAGCCTCTATTGTTGAAACTGAGCTAGAAGCAAAGGACACTGAAGGAATATAATGCACCTGGAGATTATACCCTTCTGCATTAAATTTCCTTCAGTTGAGGGAAATTATGAAATTAAGTCCTCCACCATCAACATACTGTCATCTTATCATGGGCTTAGTAAGAAAGATCCTTACAAGCACATTAATCAGTTCTTGGCACTTTGCACCACATTTAACATCGCTGGCTTGGGACCTGAAGCCACCAAACTTAGACTTTTTCCTTTTTCCCTACAGGATAAAGCCAGCGCCTGCCTCTTTAAGTTCTCAGTCAACATCATACAAACATGGAGTGACCTCCAAAGCCAATTTCTGTCAAAATTCTTCTCCATGAATAAAACTAATCAGATGAGGACAAACATTCTTTCATTTACTCAATCCTCAACTGAAGATTTTTATAAAGCATGGGAGAGGTTTCAAGAAATGTTAAAATAATATCCCCACCACCAAATTCCATAGTGGCAACTTGTACAAGTCTTTTATCAAGAAATTAATCTTGAAAGTAGGGACATGGTGGATGCCTCATCTAGGAATAATTACCTCCACAAGACAACTGATGAGGCATGGGAGTTGTTTGACATTATAGGTGAGAATTCCATGTAGCAGGAGTCACTGTCACGCAATGATAGTCAGGCCCGAGCTAAAATGGTGAAAAAATCTACCTTTAGAGGTAGCATGTATGAGGTCAAAGTGCAGCGTGAATTAGAAAGGAAGGTGGACAATTTAAGTTTAAAGTTTGATAAATTGATGAATGTGATGCAGCCTAAACTGGCTGCACAAGTGGAAGAGGCATGCCTGATATGCCAATCTCCCACACATTCACTTCATGAATGTCCATCGGCCAACCAGTTCCCTGAATTGGTTATGGAATATGTCAATGCTTCCCAAGCATAGAGGCAGCAACCTGTTGGGTACACCTAGAGAAACCACCCAAATCTAAGGTGGAGATAAGACACATACCAACAGCCTCAGCAGCAGCAGTTGGTAGTTCCATACAAACCTCAGCACCAATCCAACTAGGGATATGCACCAAGGCAAAATTTTTAGCTGCCTGCCCCACAGTCAAATCATTTGGTCTTGCCCCGTCACAGCCCAGATCCTCTTCCTTTGAAGAGCAAATGCTGGAATCAATATAAAATCTAAGAAACTTGGCACAAACTGTAAATTCTCATGAGCAAATCATTAAAACAATAGAGGACCAGCTAGGTCAAATCTGTAATGCTTTGAACAAGAGAGAAGGAGGGCAGGTTGCCTAGTCAACCCTTGGCTAACCCTAAAGGGCAGTACATAATTGGAAAAGGCTCCTCTACCCATGAGGAGCCTAATGCAATCACTACCCTGAGGAGTGGCAGGGTGGTTGAAAATTTAATAGGCAATGCAGCTAAGGAGATCATGGAGAATGAAAAAGAAAAAAATATGAGTGTAGAAAAGCCATTGAATTTATCCCCTACTGTGGAGCAGCAAGGACAAAATAAGGGGGCTGATATTGAGCCCCAACAACCAGCAATAAATGAAGAAAAAAGATAAAAATAAAAATTTGACCATGATATTGCTAAGCATACAACTATGGCACCAACAGTCCCACAGCTGTCATCGCCTCATGTACTTGCTGGCCCATCTCCTTTTGATAAGGGCAAAGCTCAGATGGAGGGTATGATGGAGACCTTCAAGCAGGTCAAGATCAATTTATCCTTGCTTGAAGTTATAAAATAGGTTTCTGCCTATTCTAAATTCTTGAAGGACCTTTGTACACAAAAAAGAAAAGCAAGGGTGCAGCTGTCCAAAAACATTTTTGCTGTAGAGCATGTGGAATCAGTGTTGTCCATAGCCACACTTGAGAAATTGTAGGACCCAGGGGTGCCTATCATCCCCTGCATAATTAGAAACCACACCATAGGTAGAGCCTTATTGGACTTGGGGGCCAGTGTGAACCTGCTCCCATATTTTGTATATGAGGAGCTGAGTTTGGGGGAGCTAAAATCAACATCAACTGTGCTCCAGTTGGCTGACAGGTCTGAGAGAAGACCTGTGCATATGGTGGAGGATGTTTTGGTGGGGGTGGACAAGTTCTACTATCCAACTGATTTCCTAGTTTTGGACATGGACCCTTACAAAAGTAAAATCCCAATTCCTGTCATCTTTGGTAGGCCATTCTTGGCCACTACCAATGCTTGCATTCAATATAGGTCAGGGGTGATGGAGGTAACCTTTGGGAATATGAAGGCCCAATTAAATGTGTACAATGCTATTAAGCAACCTCAGATGGACATTGAGAACTACTGTGTAATAGATGTACTAGATAACCTTATGGAAGAAGACTTATCCAATCTACTGGATTGGGATAATGTGGCTGAGAACCAGGAAAATGTTTGGAGTAGGGTTGAGGAGGAGGCCCAAGCTTTCATGATAGAAGACAGCACCACAATTGAGTCTTCTGTGGGCCTAGTGCAGTATTCCATTTGGAAACCTACATTCTTGCCCCTTCCTTAAACCACCAAGGTACCCTTGTTGCCTTTCATTGAAAGTCCACTTCGTTTGGAGCTGAAACAACTGCTAGATTGATGCATAAATAAAAAGCTTCCAGTGATTATCTCTTTCTCTCTCACTAGTGAGCAGGAGGAGAAATTATTGAGTGTTCTCAAGAAGCATAAAAAGGCAATGGGCTGGACAATTGTTGATCTTGGGGGGATTGATGCATAAATTAGCATGCATAAAATATACCTGAAAGGAGGGTCAAAACCCTCTAGGGAGATACAGAGGAAGCTTAATCCTCACATGTAAGAGGTGACCTTGAAAGAGATAGTAAAATTGTTGGATGCAGGGGTAATTTATCCCATTTCAGATTAAGACTGGGTGTCACCTATTCAGGTGGTACCCAAAAAATTAGGCATAATAGTCATTACTTCTTATTCTAGGGAGTTGATGCCAACCAGAGAGACTACTGGCTGGAGAGTTTGTATAGATTACAGAAAACTCAATTCAAAGACTAGAAAAGACCACTTCCCTCTGGCTTTCATTGACCAAATTCTAGATAAATTGGTTGGGAAAGTATTTTATTGCTTTCTTGATGGATACTCAGGGTATAACCAAATCCCTGTGTATCCTCAAGATCAAGAGAAAATTACTTTTACATGTCCCTTTGGCACCTTTGCTTAAAGGAGGATGCCTTTTAGACTATGTAATGCCCTAGCCACATTTCAGAGATACATGTATGCCATTTTCTCTGATATGATTGACAAGTTTCTGGAAATCTATATGAATGATTTTTTAGTCTATGGGGACAGCTTTAGTCAGTGCTTAAGTCACCTTGATTTGGTTTTGCAAAGGTGTGAAGAGACCAATTTGGTCTTAAGCTGGGAAAAGAGCCACTTCATGGTAACATAGGGAATCGTGTTAGGCCATGTGGTCTCCCACAGAGGTATAGAGGTTGACAAAGCCCAGGTTGACTTGATTTCACACCTACCCCCACCCAGGACTGGCAAACAAATTAGATCATTTTTAGGACATGCTGGATTCTATGAGAGGTTCATTAAGGACTTCAGCAGAATTGTAAAAGCCACCGTGCCACATGCTATGCCAGGATGTGCAATTTGAATTTTTTGCTAAGTGCCTTGAGGCCTTTGAGGTCTTAAAAAAGTGCCTCATCAGTACTCCTATAATCTAGGCCCCAGATTACTCACTCCCCTTTGAACTGATGTGTGATGCATTAGACCTAACAATAGGTGCTGTCCAAGGACAGAGGAAGGATAAGCTACCTGTAGTGATTTATTATGCAAGCAAAATATTAACAGAGGCCCAGCTTAACTATACCATAACTAAGAAGGAGCTGCTAGCTGTTGTGTTTGCTATAGATAAGTTTAGACCCTACTTGCTTGGGTCTAAAATTATTGTGTTTACTAATCACTCAGCCCTTAAATACCTATTTGCTAAAAAGGATGCTAAACCTAGGCTGATCAGATGACCCTCCAGCTACAGGAGTTTGATCTTGAGATCAGGGACAAGAAGGGAGTGGAGAATGTGGAAGCTGGCCACCTTTCTAGAATTTTGTTGGATGAATGTGCAACTACAGTAATTAATGAATTGTTCCCTGATGAGCAGCTGTTGCTACTCAGTCCATTGTGCCATGGTTTACCAACATTATTAACTACTTGGTTGTTGGCAGGACCTCTTCCCATTGGAACAAAATGGGTAAAGACTTGTTCTTTTCACAAGTCAAGTTCTTTTTCTATGAGGACCCCTGCCTATATTGGCTCCATTTGTTTTCTTGAGCAAGCTCTCAAATTGTTTTCTCTAGGATATGTTTGATTTATCTATCGGAAATCTCCACTTGCCCACTGGTCTGTGGGTGGCATGGAGTACCAATCTTATGTGTAACAGTATACTTCTTGAGCAAGCTCCCAAAGTGTCTGTTACAGAAGTGGCTTCCCCCATCACTAATGATGGCCTTAGGGATGTCAAATCTGGAGAATATATTTTTTTTGACAAACTTAAGAACAACTTTGTGATCATTTGTTCTTATGACAGCAGCTTCCACCCATTTGGAAACATAGTCAACAACCACAAGGATAATGCTAAAGCCCATGGAAGGAGTAAAGGGGCCCATGAAATCTATCCCTCATACACTAAATAGCCCCACAACAAGGATGGGTTGCAGTGGCATTGAATCTATTTTTGATATGTCACCCATCCTTTGACATCTTACACAGGTTTTACAGTGTTTAAAGGCATCCTTAAATAAGGAAGGCTAGTAAAACCCACTCTGCAGCACCTTGGCTATTGTCCTTTTCCCTCCAAAGTGTCCCCCACATATATATTCATGACACATGGTTAGAATACTGTGGGTGTCACTTTCAGGGATACATTTTCTGATGGTTAGAATACTGTGGGTGCCACTTAAATGGTCATAGATTATCCTAGGGAGGTGATCCAATCACAGGTGCTAAAGTTAAAATATGAACACCATTACAAACACTATGTTTGCAAGGCTACAAGCTCATACATTTGTAGGGGCAAACAGTCCTTGAAACTCAAGTGAAAACCAGAAGGAATCCCAGGCTGAATGAGGACTTAGACTCTTCTAGTCATTGCTATAAAAAGGTCTGTAATGACCTAGCTCATAAGTCTGCAATCTCTACAAAAACTCGGATCTAAACACTGATGATGGTGATGCAAAACAAAGGAGAGTTTGACTTTACAATAATCTCTCATTTGGCTACAAGCTCAAGTACTGAGAAGAAGAATCTATCTCAACCCTATGATCTAGACCAGCCCTAGGGCTATACCCTGTCCACTTGAATGGCCACAGGCTATCTCAGAGGTTATCCTAATCACAGATGGAGACTGAACATGAATATTACTACTGTCACCATAGTTGCAGGGCTACAAGCTTAGTCAGATGTTCTCAGATGATCCAGCTAAACCCTAACCGTAATTTTAAACAAAAATTATGATCCAGCTATTCTCAGATGTTCAACAAAACATCTTAATGTTGTATTTATACAATCTTTTCAGCAACTATGTGCAATTAGCCAATCAGAAATGAGGAGGTTTTGGAGTTGATTTCGTGGCCCATCTGTGGCCCTTGGATGCTTTGGGATGTGGAAAATAGTCTGACATCTCGGGATGTGTGCCTAATTGCTATAAAATCCCTAAAAAGTCCCTATGTATGGACTGAGAAGTAGTGAGCCCGTGCCTCGTGAGGCTAGATTTGCTTGTTTTGCCTCTCGTGTGGCTCTTGCATGGATGGAGTTGCTACTGAAGAAGGGCTCACAAAGTTCAACTTGCTATGAACAGTACAGCTCATGCAGATGGGGCTCCAGGTAGCCTAGGTCGCAAGGATCTTGCTAGGCTGAATTGCGGCTCGCGAGGATAGATTTTGAGCTTTACGCGGATGATCACCAAGAAGAATTTGAGCTTCTCACATGGATGGCTCTGTCTGTGAAGTGTGCGAGGTCTCCGCGATGCAAACCTTCTGAAGTTTTGATCCTTGCGAGGACTGCGCGAGCTTTTTATCCGCTATAGGCTTGAGCTTCGCGAGAATTGCACAAGAGGAATTTCTTAGCAAATTGAAATGCGTGACGGGTACTCTGCGCTTGTCTGCTGCTGTGCAGAGCCTGCTGCAGCAGTCTCCTTTGCTTGGGTCCATCTTATGTTGGGCTTCTTGGGCACACTTAGGCAATCAAAATAATCACCATGGTGTGCACCACCATGGTGTCTCCTCTGTTCTTCACTCAACTCCAATATTTGGCTTTTAATTCTCTCTTCTTTGGTTTCCAAAGCCTGACTGTTGCACTAAGCTGCAATTTTATTCTTAACTATAAAACATGCTCAAAAGGTAGTTATTTGATGGCTCCAAGGTATAGTAAAGGCTAGGTTAGAAGGTGAAAATGACATTTTTCAATGACTAACACTGACCCCATGACCATGATGGAGGATATGGTTAGGGCTTATACAGCCTGGAGGGCCTCCCAAATCCTCCCTCCACTTTAAATACCCAATCCCCAACAAAACCCTCCAAAATCTCTACACCTCCTTCATCCAAAATGCCAATCAACCACCCATAATCCACACCACTCAACACCAATCGTGGAGCTATCCGAGTGGGCCTCAAAGGCCCAATGCCCAACCTCAAGCCCCTTCAAGGGTAACATTTTCAAACCCCCCACAATTCCCCCAATTTTCCAAATACACCCATGCCCAACAAGTGCACCCCAGTTTCCATCAAACAAAAAATCCCTCTTAGCCCAGCATGAGCCATATCCTACCATACCCATTACACCCAACCCGTCAGGGAGATCCATCTCAAACCATCGACCATCCACAATTCATCCCACATCCAAATCATGTTCACCCGCACCCTTCACCATATGAGAACCAATCTCCAGCCATCCAAAACTCCCAATTTACACATCCCCCTACCCCCCAACTAAATCATCCCAATCCTCATCAATCCCCATGGTCTCACCAAGCACCCGCTCAACCCCTCCAAAACCTACCAATCACTCATCCCCTTGCCCCAAAAACACATCATCAAAGCTTCCCCCACTTACAATGGTCTGATCAGGCCCCCATACAGCCCACTCAAAATCAACAAAATAGCCTCCCCCACCATTTGCCGATGCAAGCCATTAGTACGAGGAGGATGAGGTCTGAAATAGTGGGGCTATGCAGGGGAATTTGCTAGCTTTAATACCTCACCATCCACAATCACCAACCAACTGGCAACATAAACTGACTGAGGGAAACCTATCAGGGGACCAGCCCCAACATTACCATTCAGAGAATCAGAGTTGTGAAAGTGCATATGGACAAAATTCAGAAACAACTAATAAAGATGGGTGGAGCCGGAATCCACGCTACTGATTTCTCTGACTTGTGCCTATTTGTCGAAGTACCACTTCTCCATAAATTCAAAATACCTACTTTAGATAAATACAATGGCATGGGTAACCCCATGCCCATCTGAAATCCTATTGTGGGGAATACGACAGAGATGAGCGATTCCTTATCAAATTGTTCCAAAAGAGTCTCATAGGACCTGCGCTAAAATGGTTCACTACTCTCAAACCATCCATGTTAAAAACCTGGAAGGATCTCACCCACCTATTCCAAGAACGATATATCTACAACATGGACATCGAGCCATGTAAATCCAATTTAGCCCAATTAAAACAAAAGCTCGATGAGACATTTAGTGAGTACCTTGGAAAATAGAGAACCCTAGCAGCCCAAGTAAGAAATCGCATCCCGGATGAGGAGCAAATCGAGATGATCTCGAAAACCGCCCTACCCATTATTTCTAATTTCTTAGTATACCAACAACAATCAAGTTTCACCGACTTAGTAAGAAACGCCAACCACTACGAAGACGCGTTGAGAGAAGGAAGGTTGAACAAAAGTATGGCCAGCAGGTCCAATGGGGTCCAAATATTTGTTGAGCAAAGAAGAACCGGGACAGATGTCCAGACCATAATAAACACATAGCCCAACACCAACATGGCACCATTCTAATTCAAGGTAGCACAGTCGGATCTAGCACAAAGGACAATCAATGGGCAAGGGGCACAGATGACACCAGAACAAAGGAGGGCTCGGCTTAACCGAGTGTTTACACTGTTGGGACAAACCCTGAATATTATTTTACCACTGCTGGTCAAAAAAGGTCTTGTCACACCATTCTAACCACGACAACCACCAAATTTACTCCCAAAAAATTATGATCCTAACACCCATTGCAATTTCCATCAAGGGCCGAGCCACCTAACTGATTGATGCTTTCCTCTAAAGCATACAATATGAGACCTAATAGAAGCCAGAAAAGCACCCCCCTGATACCTCCCCAGGCAAATCAGTATGCCAACATACATCAGGTTCCGTTCCACCACACCCACTAGCAGGAGTATGCCTGAGGCCCACTATCAACATGATAGAAGCAAATGAGGAGGATTTTGATCCTTCGGAATACATCAACACCCGAGGAAACTTCATAACACCAAAGCGGGGGAATCAGGAATATAGAAGCATAGGAGTAGTCGAGCCCTTGAACTTAGCTGATTACTTCCCTAATCCGATACCTCAAGCAAAGCCCTTAGATCTGAGGATGTACTTCCCAGTGCCAGCCCTCAACAATTATGTTCAAACCTGTCCAACTCCATCACTGCTATATCAGCCGTATGACATGACAACCTCTACCAATTGCCTGATGCCTAGTTTTTCCCCATTATCCCCTCCGACACCGATCAACTACCATTGGCCTCGCTATGCCACATCACTCCCAATGCAGACATCCACAATTCTCGTAGACCACATTTGGTCCATTTTCGTCGCTCCTCCAACTTATCCATCTCTAGCAGAAGTAACCATGTTTTATCCAGTTATCCTACACCATCAACCCAGGCACCTCCGATACCCTCATCTAATCCATTTTAGATCCTAGGGCAACCTATGGCCTCCACCAGGTCTCGCTTAATTACAATCAGACAGATGTCAATGCAGGCAGCAGCAGTGAAGGGGCAGTTGAATTCATTACATGATCGGAGAGGATCTCTAAGCAACAAGAGGTACCAGTACCAGCCCAACCAGAAGAGAAAAAGGAACCTACTGCAGTATACCCCATGGAAAAGATGAGTAGAGAGCATGTGCTGGAAACACAACTAAAAAGAATGCCAACTCACATCACGGTCTGGGACCTATTAATGACGTCTCCACTCCACTTCCAAGCTCTAATGGGAACACTGAAAGACACACATGTATCCAGCAAAGTTCCCCAAATGAGGTAGGGCAGATAATTGGGTAGGTTTTGGCTTCCAATGTCATCTCATTTTTTGGTGCTGATCTTTTGAATGAGAGAAAAAATCATTCCAAACCTCTCAAAATCACAGCAGAAGCAGGGGACTTGATGATCCCATTAGTGCTGATAGACAATAGATTGGCATTAAATGTGTGCCCACTAAGAACTGTAATCAAGAGGGGTGGATCCCTCAACATTTAAGCTGGCCAGAACAAGCGGGAGAGGATTCGATAACACAAGGAGAGAAATAATAGGAGAAGTCAATCTTGAGCTTGCCATTGGGCCAATGACCTTCTCCATCCCGTTCCAAATCATGGATATCAAATCCACCTTCAATCTGCTGCTAGGGCGCCCATGGCTGCACGAAATTAGGCCATACCTTCGACCTTGCATCAAAAATTCAGGTTCATATCAGATTAGGAGGTCATTTCCATTTTGGGCGAAGGACAGGAGGAAGGAGAAAGGTCACACATAGCATCAAGAACCTTAAAGTGTTGGATGTTCCACACAGAGCTGAAGACACAGATCTCCACCGCTTTCAGTATGACGTGGCAACAGTGGAATGACTGTAGGAGTAACCATGCTCTAGAAATGGAGCTACCAAAAAAGAAAGGGTTTAGGTCCTCCCCTCCAGGGCAAGAAGGACCCGATCCGAGACAGAGGTGGACAATAGATCAAGTTTGGGTTAGGTTACAAGCCCACTGAAGAAGTTCAGGAAGTTAAAGCGAAGCTCCGGACCATCGCTGCAGCCAAAGCGATGGGATCCTTAGCTTTTGTTAATATATAAGAAAGCCAAGCATTTCATGTCAGCTCCCTAGTTCATACTTGTGATTTCCCAAAAAAAGGAGAAGGTACCTCGGAAGAGGCGTGTCTACTTCTTTTATGCACTCTTATTCTACAAGAATGCACTGAAGAGGGGCATCTATAGACACCCCAATTTTGCCGTCTCGGAGTATACAAACCTATTCAGTCAACCTTTGACCCTTCCCACGATCTCCGAAAAAGGACTGACCTTCTCCGAAGACCTTAAAACCCTAAAATGCGGGCACTATATACAATATGCATAGTATATAGTCGAGGTATGGGTTGAAATATCAACCCAGGAACTTGGATCTGAGCCGACCTGGGAGTTCCTCTAATTTTGTGCTATCACCCATGCACAAAATTGATTGCACACGTGACATAATGCACTTAATTGGTCCCAAACTGACTAGAATTGCACTCCTGTGCACTGCCCAAAGTCATCAATCCCGCGCACACAGTAACACGCAAAATCGATTCCACGTGTGAGACCACACGTGGAATCAGTCTAGACACGGACTAGGACACTACTTCCCAAAACTGCCCGAACTCCCTATCTCGCACATACCTCGCTGCGTAGCATTAGATTCCACGCCTACCCATAGGCGCGGAATTGGCTCCAGGGCACACTAGACCTAGGTCACCCGCTCAGCCGGTCACTCCCGAGTTAGTGACCAACTCAAAGTGAATTAAGCGCATTGTACTATGCCATAATTCAATTGAGCGCCTCCGGTCATGCGCATAATTCACCTATTGCGCACATGACCCCACATGTGAAATTAGCCCGATACCTATAAAAAGACCCCCTACCACACCCCTAAGACACCAATTTTTTATTGAGACCTCTGCTCTCTCAAGCCTAAGCCTCTTAGGGATTTCAAGTTTCCTTCTCTGCAGCACCAGAAGAAGGAAAATAAGGGAGGAAGAAGCGCTCGACTTCCAGTAATCGTTCCCCTAGTTCTTAATTATTGGTTTCTAGTTCTTACTTCCTAATTCTAATTTCTAGTTCTAGTTCCTAAATTTCTAGCTCTAGATCTTAGTTCTTAATTTCTAGTTCCCGATTTCTTACTTCTAGTTCATAGTTCTCAGTTCTAGTTCTAATTTTTAGGTCTTAACCTTTAAATTCTTAGTTTTTGATTCTTAAATTCTCAATTACTAATTTAAATTCAGTCTTTAATATCTAGTATTTATAAAATAGTCCTTAACCACCCGATTTACCCAAGAGAGATTCTGGAGGGTACCCGAGAACGGGACCGATCCTCCTTAGCATAACATGCCACAACCTGCTTTTTCTAGTTAGAATGATATTATGAGACTAAATTAATTAGAATTAGAGTAATTGTAGGAAACTCAGTCAGTTAGAGTTATGATAGTATTAGGAGACCCACAACTAGTTAGAATCAGAGTAGGATCAAAAGATAAAGCCAATTAGACTTGGAGTAGGATCAGGAAATTAGACAATTAGATCTTAGGCAACCCGCAGCTACTGAAGTTGGCAGGCCGACATTCAGTAAATGAGTTTAACCCACTCCCCGCAACATATCCCTGCGTGATCAATAATGAGTTATAGTGTCGATAAATATCTATAGCTGGCGATCGCAACAACCTAGGTATTCCCCATTTAAAATTTGCCTTTTATTTTCAACATTTAATATTTCTTAGTTTACTATTCCATCGCCATCTGCCAGAGTCCACGTGGACCGAATTGGGCCACTTCTTCAGGGGACCAAAAGGAACCTAAAAAAAGTACATACCAACAGACCGGTGATCGCGATGGGAAACTTTTTGCTAAGGTTTCCCCAGTGTAATTAGTTGGTTTTTTTATTTTCCACTTTGTCCTCGAACACACTAACACTTTATACTCTGCTTTTCAAAAAAAAAAAATTTAATGTCTGGCATCAGAAAATTGAGCTTTAATGATATTGACCCACCCTCATGGGGCCTCTCTAGCGACGTTGAGTATAACATTAGGCCATCCCCATGGACGTCCTAGCGTCATGCCAGGGAAAATATGGTTAGTGAAGTGAAAAATACCCCGTCGCTTCACAAAGTACGAATCATAGTGACAACAATGGAGAAAGTGGTACTGAGCGAAGCTACCCCAATACCCAAATTATAGACCACACTGCAAGTGCTCCCAAAAGGAGGAAAAGAAGTCGATGCCTTGCTCTGGTCTCTGACCAATATTTTACAGAGTTACAAGAGACCAAAGACAAATTACTTCGAGGAATAGATAAGGAGAAAGGACGCAGACTCCTCCGACTCCCCCGGCTCATAACACACACCCCCTCGCACCTCCTACGACAACCGTCAAAGACAGCCCTCTCCCGAGACACCTAAAATAGACACCACCTTAAACATGAATGATATTCATCGATTTCTAGACCACTACATGGCTAAGAAAGAGTGTTCTAACTATACTTTTGGATTTGAAAATTTCTATTGAGACCTTGACTTCACTGTACCCACAGGCTTTAAACTGCCAAATTCAATAAATAAAATAGTTCAGGAAACCTGAGCCATCACCTAACATTATTCTGCAATGACTGCCAACCAATTCTCACTAATCATGGGCTCCTCATCCATTACTTTTAATGATCCCTAGAAGGAGAAGCCCTCGATTGGTTTGCCATCCTGCCCCTAATGAAAATTTTGGCATTCGAAGACTAAGCCAATAGATTCCTAGACCAATACCAACACCTGACTCACGAAGGAATTAGTCTCACTGACCTTATAAACACAAGAAAAGAGGATGACAAAGACTTCATGACTTTCGCCAACCGCTGGAGGAGGCTCTTTGCCCGAATGAGGAATTAAATAAAATAAAATGACGTGCTAGATATTGTGATAAGCAATACCCAAGAGCCACTCCGAAGTGTTCTCATTCTAAGCGACTACTCTGGTTTCTCTAGCCTCGGCGAGCGCGCCTCATGCATAGAGCGTTACCTGAAGAATGGAGACCTTAACCTCTCTACACTAACATCCAACAGGCCCTCTTCCAACAACCCTAAAACAAACACCCTAAATGAAACTCCAAGCCTCGAACAAATCAATGCGAACCAAATTTACTACAAAGACACGGACCTGCACTCTAACTAGAACCAATATGTGAATCAACACTATGACCAAGACCTATACCCCGACCAAACCCAACAACTATATCCTAATGAAAACTCAAATTTATACCCCAACCAGGACTAAAACTAGTAACCCAATGCCACGCAAACTAACATCACTTCCTACAACCCGCTATTTGACCAAACTCAATCAAGCCCCCAACCTGCATACTATACCATATACTCACTCACTCCTGTCCCATTCCACCCGGCTAGCCTGATCCGGAGGATTGAAAAATTAAAGAAGGTCCCTCCTTACAAGGAGCCTCCAATGCTAAAAGATTTATTAAAAGGAGTTAAAAGAAACCACACCCCTTTCGACAACTCTCACATTATCCAAAACACAAACACATGCTTGACCTCTCCCTCGTCCCTGATCAATCTGACCGAAAGGGATCGAGGACCCCGATGTAGATTACCCAACTGTCGCTCTATCCATTCGACCTTCTGAGTCAGTCTCTGCTTAAGGAATTGATGTTGCATCCTAACACAATAATAATAACAAAAACTACAAAAAGTATATATATTTAATGACCCCAAATTTTTTATGAGGTTATTAAATCAGTACCTTTGGTGAAGAATATGAGTACCAGTATTTGGGCGATCAAGTCTCCGTACTACTCCACTTATGGCACACTAATTTTTGAGGATGAAAATTCTTTTAAGGAGGGTAAAATGTAACACCCTGAATTTTTTTGATGTTGAACCGTTGACTTTCGATGAGGATACGAATTGCTTTGACCTATTTGACTTGGTCAAATTATCGATGACTATGATGGGGCTTCTAACCCATCTACCTTGATTTTGGGTAAACGCACCCAATAACCAAAATTATGAGGACTGATTTCCTAACTCAAACTCTAAATCGAAAACCCGACCCCTAAGAGGCTCAAAATACAAACTCGAGAAGCCGACACCTTTAAAAAGGATAAAGAACACCCAATTAATTATTGTGGCATCCGAAAATAGGAGGCACCCCATTATTTGAAATTAGGTGTGACACCCCCTAAGGGTACCAACACTTAATCTAGAACCCTTAAGGGGTACTCAGCTTTTGATTATTATAAATCACACCAAATAATCCCCTCGTTATGGGTAAGATCGATGGTGATGATCTAGAGATCATTATCAATGTTGGTGAATAAACCCCACCCATCTAATGTGCCATCATAGGGTTGGTCAAACAATTGACCTAACTTTGAAGGCCCTAGATGGGTCACACACACTAGTCGGAGATCTGCTGGTTAGTGAAAGGCCCAAGTTTAGAAGCCCATTATGTGTATTTAAAGGGGACTGCATAAAGATCTAACCTTAGATCTTAAGAAACCAACACCAAGCCAACCCCTTGGAGAGCCACACACAAATCTTGATTTTATAGACTGCACTCTAAGTCAATCACCATTAAAAGGGAAGCCATTTTAGTGATCAGGTCTAGCCAACTTAAGACACCTTGGTGATAAAATCACTTAAGACCCAATAGTTGAGGCGCTATGCTTGACCCGTACACCGAGATGTGTGTACCAATTACACACTAAATTTTGGGCACCTCAATTATAAAGCCCTCTTGTTTAATTAGACCCAGCCCACCTAGGGCCCATTGAAGATAAAATCACTTAGGACCCATTTGTAATCCGGCCCATGGTTTAAAACCCCTATTGTGTGGCCTATGATCGGCCCATGCATCGAATTCAGTATGCCAACTCCACACCAAAGCAACTCCACATGACACCCTTGCTAAAGAGGCAAGACCATTTAGAACTTTCCCCATTTTTGTTAAAGCCGGTTGGGCGTGAGGAGTGAGAGAGTCGTGAGGAGAGAACTGAACCCGATCCTTCCATTTTCTTTTTGGAGGAGATCTCACCCTTGATCTCCATCGCTAACCATACCATCGACTTTGTTGCGATCGAAGCAATAGATCAAAGCATCGGGCGATCAAATGCGGAGCTACGCACCAAATTCCATTGCGATCTATCCCGATCGTTTCAAACCGAGAGCAGTTGGTTCAAAAAATGTGTTTTGAGTTTATTTTGTAGATAAGCAATAAATTACAGTCTTAGTGCAAACATCCACCTGAAATGGCCAAAGAAGTTACTCATACATCTCAACATATCGCTCAGACAGCCCAAAGCCAGCCAAGCAACCCACAGAGCCTTAGAAGTTCATGAGAATGTCTTGAGCCCAACTGAGTATGCTTGGAATCAAAAGCAGTTGCAAGGAATGAAGATTAAACCCACCAAGAGGCTGCTATGTGTTGAACAAATGAAGAACAGCAACACAGGATTGTATGCTAGCTATGGAAGCAAAGGACACAACCTGTCGAGAGGATAAGTTAACCTCTCAACAGGTTTGGATGCTTAGAATTAAGCTATTGAGAGGTTGGAGGTACAATAGAAGATCCTATCGAGAGCTTCCCAGTACCTGTCGAGAGGTTCTGGAAATAAAAGCCAACCTCTCGAGAGGAACATAGTTGGAAATATGAAGATCTCGTGAGGTTCCAGTACCTATCGAGAGGTTGGAGGTACAATTGTGGATCTTGTCGAGAGAATATCTGGAGGTGCAGAAGAAGTCGAGAGGTTCCAAATACTTATCGCGAGGTTCAACTGAACCTGTCGAATAGTGCAAGGCAATCTGTTGACAACTTACCTAAAACTATGAATTGAATGTATTCCCATCTGGAGCTGTTGAAATTATGGATCCAAAAGATGGTAGGATCATAAAAGTTAATGGTCAATGGCTCAAGCTCAACTGAGTATGCTTGGAATCAAAAGCAGTTGCAAGGAATGAAGATTAAACCCACCAAGAGGCTGCTATGTGTTGAACAAATGAAGAACAGCAACACAGGATTGTATGCTAGCTATGGAAGCAAAGGACACAACCTGTCGAGAGGATAAGTTAACCTGTCAACAGGTTTGGATGCTTAGAATTAAGCTATTGAGAGGTTGGAGGTACAATAGAAGATCCTATCGAGAGCTTCCCAGTACCTGTCGAGAGGTTCTGGAAATAAAAGCCAACCTCTCGAGAGGAACATAGTTGGAAATATGAAGATCTCGTGAGGTTCCAGTACCTATCGAGAGGTTGGAGGTACAATTGTGGATCTTGTCGAGAGAATATCTGGAGGTACAGAAGAAGTCGAGAGGTTCCAAATACTTATCGCGAGGTTCAACTGAACCTGTCGAATAGTGCAAGGCAATCTGTTGACAACTTACCTAAAACTATGAATTGAATGTATTCCCATCTGGAGCTGTTGAAATTATGGATCCAAAAGATGGTAGGATCAATAAAGTTAATGGTCAATGGCTCAAGCTCAACTGAGTATGCTTGGAATCAAAAGCAGTTGCAAGGAATGAAGATTAAACCCACCAAGAGGCTACTATGTGTTGAACAAATGAAGAATAGCAACACAGGATTGTATGCTAGCTATGGAAGCAAAGGACACAACCTGTCGAGAGGATAAGTTAACCTCTCAACAGGTTTGGATGCTTAGAATTAAGCTATTGAGAGGTTGGAGGTACAATAGAAGATCCTATCGAGAGCTTCCCAGTACCTGTCGAGAGGTTTTGGAAATAAAAGCCAACCTCTCGAGAGGAACATAGTTGGAAATATGAAGATCTCGTGAGGTTCCAGTACCTATCGAGAGGTTGGAGGTACAATTGTGGATCTTGTCGAGAGAATATCTGGAGGTGCAGAAGAAGTCGAGAGGTTCCAAATACTTATCGCGAGGTTCAACTGAACCTGTCGAATAGTGCAAGGCAATCTGTTGACAACTTACCTAAATCTATGAATTGAATGTATTCCCATCTGGAGCTGTTGAAATTATGGATCCAAAAGATGGTAGGATCATAAAAGTTAATGGTCAATGGCTCAAGCTCTTTGTTGAAAATGTCGTGGAGCCTATGGTGACCATTCACCTTCAAGAACCTCCCAAGGGTGATTGATTGTCAACAATGTAGACTATGTATCATAACTATTGTTCTTAGCTATTTTTGCTACTATTTCTATTTTTATTTATTACTGTTTGGCATTGTAAATATGGTTGTCAATCTTGCTTAATGTGTACATGTACAAATCATGAATCCTCCATAAGATGATTAGAAGCATGAACTATTTGAATTGAGTTGGGAATTGTTAAATCTGTGGCAAGAATGGATTTGGAACTGATAAAACTCTGTTTGAATTTAGATACAACCTGTCGAGAGGAGTGGAGAACATTTCGATAGGTTTTGAAGGTTCCCTGCATGCATTTTGACAAGATCTGGGACCTGTCGAGAGGTTTGAGTAAATTCTCGATAGGTACTAAAGCTGTAAATGTGACTGTCGATAGGATTTGTGAGCTTGTCAATAGGTTCTCAAGGTGCACAAATGGTTTTCGATAGGATTTTTCAACCTGTCGACAGGATTAAACGTTGAGTTCTATAAACCTCTCGAAATGAATTGTGCTGAAGTCTTGAACCCGTCGACAGGATTGAGTGAACCTCTCGAGAGGTTCAGCTACTTTTCACTTTTCAACAAGTTGCATCAACCTGTCGACAACTTTCCCCCAATCCTGTCGAAGCTCATTTTTCATCTTTTTAAACCTATGGACAACTCAATCCAGCCATTCGACAGCTTGACTCTGAGCTTTATTTTCTCTTTGCCGATCTCCATTTTCTATCTTCTTCCTCTCCCTCACTGGTTTCTACCCTAGCTACCCTATTCAAAGCCACCTCCAAATCCACCACAAAAGCTACTAGGAAATCCAATAAGCTTACACACAGCCCACGGAAACCCCACCTGCAAAAAGAAAGCTGGCCATGGATCAAGCTGAGAAATTTGCCAATCCCAAGAAAGCTAAGATATCCAAGAAGGCCCAAATTAGTGAAGAAATTGTTGAGGAAGCCCCTGAGATAGAACCCATGCCTAAGCCTAACAATGTGCTTGAGCCTAACCTTGAGAAGGAATCTGAAGTCCCAGTGCACTTATCCTCCCTCAATGAATTTGTGGATGCTCTAGGCCTAATCCCAGAGATAATTTTTGACCTCCCCCATTTTTCTAAAGAAGAGGAGTGCAAGGATACCTTGGATTACATGGTGAAGGGAGGCCTGACACCATTGTTGACCCCTTTGCAAGAGAAATCCTACCCTAGGCTGGTTAAATTGTGGTATCAGAACATCAGGAAGAAAACCAAGCCTGGGTTAACTGATCCTTGTCTGGAGATTTTAATTGATAACCAAGAGGTTGTTGTGAATTACAGTGATATAGGGTTAGCTTTAGGGGTCCCATCAATTTTTGATATAACCTATCGCCTAGTAGTACCTGAGAGTGTCTTTTAGAGCAATGGCCAGGAAGCTGACTCAGGGCATTGTGGGGTTTGGGGAGTCCTTAATGAGAAGAGATTTATACTCCAGCATACTCTTCATTGATTGAATTCAGAGGTAGAATATATATGTTAATAGACATCAGTAGGAAAGGAGAACCATTATATTGGATGCCTTGTATTTTTTCTCTAAGGGCCAGTTTATGAATGCTGCCCAGCTGGTATTTGATGCAATGGTGAATGTCAATGAGAAAATTCAAAAAGTATAGGCCTTGCCAGGGCTATCTTATAGTAGGCCCATCACTGCCTTGCTTAAGAGAGGAAAATTTGCTTTCAAGGAGGATGAGGAAGCAGAGATAGCGAAGCCAAAAGTGTTTGGAAAAAGGGCTTGGTCTGCCAGTAGGACTTAATTGGGAAGAGCAAGAACAAATCTATAGAGTCCACAAAAAGAGACCCCTCAAGCAGCCACATCATTAGCGTACTATATCTGTTGGTCCGGCCCCTTCTTCCAGCTCAGCAGCTACAGTGGAGACCTCTTCATACGTTGGTCCTAGCTCAGAGCTTCCATTTGTACCTTCTGTACCCCCACTCATCCCTTCCACTTCTGTGCCCTTGCCCGTAGTCAGCACTGATATAGATAGTTTTACCATCCCATCAGCCTCTCTACCTCCCATCTCATTGCCCTTGCCCTCCATTGTAGTCTCCATACGTCCCAACACCTCAGCCACCCTTTCCACTACTACCACATCCACACCCCAGCTAGTTACTCCTCTTACCACAGAGCCCATACTTACCTTACCTTCATCATCTAGTTCATCCATCCCAGCTATTGAGCACTTGAGTCCTACACTATCTTCATCAGCTGACCTAGCCACTTCCTCCCCTCCATCCATACCCTTTGACACTAACCTCACCTTCACCTTAACACCTGCCCACACCCAAGACCAGATAACCACTGAGGGATATTTATCCCTAATTAACTCTATTGTGGAGGACATTGGGTATGAATATACCCCCCTACATGACTCTCCACAGCCTACCCATTTACAGACCACACCCACCCCACCTTTTCACTGTGCCCATACTTCCCCATTTCAACCTATCCCACCCATCCAACCTACAACCCCATCATACCTGATCCCCTACCCCTCATACTCAACCTTCTCCTCTCCCTTCAATCCCAAGTAATGGCCAATACCCATACCCAATCATCCATTGAGGCCACCCTCCCATCCATGAACTCCACCCTCCAAAATCAGGCCTCCATGCAAACCAGCCTATAAGCCATCTAATCCACCTTATCCCTTTTAACCCAACCATATCAAGAGCCAGCTATCCCTAAACCTATCCATTTACCTACTCCACCCCCTCCTCCCCAACCCATTACCCCTCCATTTACACTTATCAATGCTTCCACCCAAACAGACCTTGAACCCCAACCTGTCCTTATTGACCTTTGGACATTACTCCACAACAATCCCCACTTGTAGTAGCAGCATCTAATGCTACCACAAATGTCAAACACCTAATTTTCACCTCCTCCATTCAAACTCAAGCTGAGCCTGACCTTGAAGTCCTTCACCCTTTACCCTTAAATCCCACCCCACCCTTGCCATCATCCATCCCCTCCCCATTACTGACTAGCCCTTCTTCAAGTGCTGAGCAGCCCATACTCCTTGCCTCTTCTTTTTCCATACCTCCTCCATACTCTACCCTCCTCCATGTCATGCAACAGAACCCATACCTTAAAAGGGATGTTATTCGAGGAATGGCTACCCTTCGCAATTCAATCAAGATGTCCTATGAAGCAAAGATAAATTAAATGACCGTAAATTATAACTTTGAGATGCTGAATATATCAAAGGGCTGGCAACAAATTTTGACTCAATTTGAAGCTCAGAAGTAAGAGGCAGCAATAGAGAAATTGAGAGCAGATGGACTTGAGAAAAGGCTAGCTGCCTCGAGAGAAGTCACAATGGCCACAAGGGATTTGTATGAAAGTAGAGTTCTATTTGCTGAAACGAAGGTAGAAATTCTTGAAAGGAGACTTGCTGAACTAACTCACACAGAACCTGCACAAGCCACTGCCCCTCCAGCCAGCTCAACTGCTGTTGCCGATAAGGATGAGAGAGGAAAAGGGGTCCACATCAAAGATGAGCCTACAAACAATTGAGCTGATTAGACTTGTACATGTCCTTATTTAGGATGTTTGTGTATATTCTTTTTGTAGTTCTTTTACCTTGCATTGAACAAATTTGTTGTATTATAAATGAAATTTCTCCTTAGTTTATTTTGTGTGATTTGTTTTATGTCTTTATGGTTGTTTGTTTGTTTGTTTTAATTGATTGTTTGTACCCTATTTGATGCAGTTTCTTCTTTTGTTTTGGTTTGTGTCTGATTTTACCCTGCTGCACATGCACTCTTTTTAAATCAGTGAGGACACTGCTCCTCATAAGTTTGGGGGTGTGGCATAGTTATGGTAGTGCAGTAGGGTTTTAATAGAAATTAAGAAAATAAAGTGATTTCTCACCTAATTTTTGAAATAGAGGAAATTAAAAACTTTTTAAGACTGAAATGTGTTGCAGTTCTAACATTTTTCATGAAGCAAATATCAAGAATTTAAAATAAAAATAAAAATTGATGCTTAGTAAACTTGAAAAGAGAGAAAATTGTGAGGACCCTAGGAATTTGCTGGAAGGCCATAACCAGTGAGATTTGGGCCTGAGAAATTTGTTTTGAAGTGTTTTGAAAATTTTTTCTACTCTAAAGACTGATTGGATCTAGTTTTGCTCACCAGAAGTTAGGCAAATTCAAGTTGAAATAGCTTGACAGCATTCATGACATTGAGGACATGAAGTGAGGCCATCCCTTGGATAGTTTGAACTTAAAATTTCCCATCTTTGAACTACCCTTGATACACACCATTTGAGCCTTAAAATTTTCAATTTTTTTTCTTTGATAAAAACCAAAAAAGTTGAATCCAAACCCCTTGACCTATTTCAGTTCACCCTCAATCTGAGAATTCAAGAAATGGAAGGAGAAGTGGGGTTAGAGTAGTAAGGTTTGACATTTGGTTGAAAAAGAAGAAAGCACATTTGGTGGTAACTGTGGCATGCCAGCCCATAAAAAATAAAAAAATAAAAAGCATACAAAAAAAAAAGAAAAATAGAAAGGCAAAACAAAAATATGAGAAAGAGAAGTCATTTCATTGAAAAATTGAAAAGAAGATTAGGAACTGATCACTTCAAATATGAAAAATTCAAGAAGTAGATGAAATTATACTAAAATGAAGAAGTTGTTGTCATGACCACTTCCTTACCTTTACTGATTTCTCAAATTTTGAATCCCATTTTACCCTTGTATTTTTTATAAACCTCACCCATAAGCCACATTACAAACCAATAAAAAGTCCTTACTGATCTGAAATTGATTGAGTTGTCATGTAAAGATGAGGATTTGTATAATCTATGGTGAAAAGAGTTAGAAAATTTAAGAAATTAGAGCAATGCCTATGCTCATGCTTGCAGTCCTATTTGAGGGCTATAACTGCTCTTAAGCTGTGTGAAATGATACACCCTTCTATTTTGTCTTGAGTGACAGCCCTGGTGAAATTTGGGTCTGAAATCCAATTTGATTGCGGCAATATCAAAACAGAAATCTCAACTTAAAGGTAAGATTTGCATTAATCTTCATGCACAATGCCTTGACATAAGCTGATTAAGAGTGAAGGAATTATAACAGAATTTTAGTTTTAAACTGATGTTTTTCTGTTGAGAATCCTTTAGAATTGAATGAACAAGGTGTGGAATGAATTTTATTTTGCTTGAATTCTATTTTAACGTGCTGCATTATTATTAACTGATTCATTAGAGAAGTTTGTGGGTAACTTCCCTGAAAACCCTCAGGAAACTTCACTCCTCCACTAGGAATCACCTAGGGGTTTGAAATGTTTGATACATATGCTAAATGCATATGTGCTCCCTACAAAAGTGGTATTTTCATTTTTAATAATTATTTTTACTTTCTCCTTTGCTCAGTGACTACCAAGCTTAGGTTTGGGGGTGTGTTAAGCAGTGAAAAATATCATTTTTCACCTCCTAACCTGACCTTTGATGGACCTTTGAGCTGACTAATAATGTATTTTGAGTGTATTTTATAGATAAGTAATAAATTGCAGTCTTAGTGCAAACATCCACCTAAATTGGCCAAAGAAGCTGCTCATACATCTCAACATCTGCTTAGACAGCCCAAAGCCAACCAAGCAGCCCACAGAGCCTTAGAAGTTCATGAGAATGTCTTGAGCCCAACAGGGTATGCTTAGAACCAAGAGCAGTTGCAAGGAATGAAGATTAAACCCACTAAGAGGCTGCTGAGTGTTTAACAAATGAAGAACAACAACATTGGATTGTATGCCTGCTGTGAAAATAAAGGACACAACCTGTTGAGAGGTTTGGATGCTTAGAATTAAGCTATCGAGAGGTTGGAGGCACAATAGAAGATCCTATCGAGAGCTTCCTAGTACCTATCGAGAGGTTCTAGAAATAAAAGACAAACTGCAGAGAGGAACAAAGTTGGAAATATGAAGATCTCACGAGGTTTCAGTACCTATCGACAGGTTGGAGGTACAATTGTGGATCCTGTCGAGAGAATACCTAGAGGTGCAGAAGAAGTCAAGAGGTTCCAGATACTTATCGCGAGGTTCAACTAAACCTATTGAATAGTGCAAGCCAACCTGTCGACAACTTATCTAAAGCTATGCTCATTGTCGCAGGGATTGAGCTAACCTGTCGAGTACTCAACTAAAGATCGTATAATAAGTTGACAAGTTGACTATAACCTGTCAAGAGGATGAATGAAGAACTGGACAGAAGGTGAAGATGTACTCCAATCCTGTCGACTAGTTCACATGAACCTGTCGAGATGTACTCCAATCCTGTTGAGAAAGCTCTAAACCTATCGAGAGTTACTCCATCCTGTCAAAGTGAATGGTGGGAAGACTCATGAACCTGTTGACTAGTCACCAAACTTGTCGCAAGCCATTTCAACCTGTCCAGAGGCTCCCAGAACCTCTCGACATTCGAATTAGGAACTTCTCACAGCAACTTGTTGGTCTAGACTTCGAGAGTCTTACTGCTATTTTATTAAGAACAGTGGAGAGAATAAATCAAGAGTGGGAAATTAGAGATGGGTCAGCATAGCAAGTCTAAAATACACACTGTCCTGCAAGATACATGGTCTATTGTAGCAAGTTTTAATAAGTAAAAGTTTATCCCGTTGAGAAAATGATTAAGAACCCAAATTTGGCAATAATAATAGGCCTCCAGATTTGGCTATAGATCTAACAATCCTAAAGGAAGGGAGTTGGGTATTATACTAAATTAACAGTAAAGAAAAGAAATAAAGTGCAGCCCTATCCTAAAGAAATGGTTAAACAGAAGATGGTGATGGAGTGTGTCAAAATAAAATATAAAAATTTGTGAGAAGTAAGCAGGTTTAGCTAGAGTAAATGATGCAATAATGTAACTCATATTTAGTCTGTCTCTGCAGTGGTCCTTGCTGAGATGCTATTAATAGCCTCAACAAGGTATAAGCTCCCAATTTAACCCATGTCATTTGGGGCGCTCTTAGGCTATACTCTGTCCACTATAATAGTCACAGGGTATCCGATAGAGTCTGTCAAATCTCATTTGTTAAACCAAAAATTTGATAGTCTAATCCTGAAGAGTGGACTGATCATTTCCCCAGCTACTGGATTAGCTCTAGCCATGAATACTATTGCAGCACTATGTAATGCAAGTACTACAAGCTCCCCAGACCTGCGCACAGATCTGACTAATATTTATAGGTATTCCAATTCATAAGATCCTAAGTGCTTTGTCAAGCCTAGCAGTACTTGATGCCCACAAAAAGGACCATGCAATAAGTTGAATAAGGCTTTAGATTCAGCTAGTCATTACTACAAAAGGCCTCTAATGACTTAGCCTCAAACTGTAATTACTACAAAGAGACCAGATGTAACATCTGATGTCGATTAGGTAAGACAGAGGGGAGCCAGTTACTGTACAAACCTCCTCATAAGGCTCTAGAAGCTCATGTGCAGGGGAAAAGAATCCTCCTCAAACATGTGACTGGACACAACCTTAGGGCTATATTCTGTCCACTACAATGGTCACAAGGTATCCCATTGGTCTGTCCATACCTCAGAGGTTTGAGAAAGAATATGTAAACTGCAGCAACCACCATGATCCGCAAGCCTCCGAGCTCCCCAGATCTCACTACAGATCTAACATTACTTTTCATGTGTCTATCAAACCAAAAGAAATCAAATGGTAAACAATAGATCTACTAGAAACTGAATGGGTTAGTCCCAAATACATGGATCCTATAGACATCTAAAGAAATCATAAGATCCATAGATTTGATTAAGCATTAAAACAGTAGTTTATTGATAACAGTAAAACTTATAATGAACTGTCTCCTGGTTGCAGCCTATACACAACTTCTCATCCACGATCCCTATGTATACAAAATCTATTATAAGACCGAAACAAAACTAAACCTAGCTGCTTACAGGGGGGATTAGCCAGCAAGTGCTAAGCTAAGAGAGAAGAAAAATAGGAAAAAGAGGTGATCAAACCCTTACCCTAGCCTGCTGGAGCTCTCAGCCAACAAAGGATGAAGGAAAGATGAAAATAATAAACTCTAAGTACAATTTATATACTCTGTCCAAACGGCCTTGGCTCTAAAGAGATTAATCCTAATTTTTCTAGTAGACATGGCGCTGTTTCAACCCTTGGATGTCTGGAAATATGCACCTTGAAATCTGTGCCTCGAGAAGTGTGCTCTAGCCTTAGAAATTTCTAAAAAGTCCTTCAGTTAAAACTGAGAAGTGGAGAGCACACGAAGGCAAGCTGTGTGGGACTCAGTTGGGCACGCGAGCGCGAGGCACAAGGTTGTGAGCTTGGTTCGGCAAGCGAGCGAGGTACTAGTGCAGTGCACAGGGTGAAGCTTGAGCAGGCCAAGTTAGCGCAGCGGTGCAAGTGGCGTGTCGTAAGGGACACGATGTGCTGAATGGTAGGCCGTGAAACAGAGGCAAACATGTTGGGAGGAGTTCCCGTCCTCTAGGCGGGTGGTATCAGAGCTGATGTGCATATGGGTTGGCTTCATTGCACGCGGTAGCGAAGCACCGCGCGGGTTGAAAGCGCGTCGAAGGACGCCCTCGTGACGATTGTTATCAGAAGTAGGCTGACCTAGCGAAGCGTGCGTTAGGTGCCGCACGGGACTGAGGTTGCAGAAGTGCGACCCCGTGACATTTTGGTATCAGAGATAAGTTCGATCCAAAAGCGATGATGCTATGAGCAAATTGGTGCGGAGGCACGCGATGTGGTATCAAGAGGGCACGCGACATCCTTGAACAATTGGTGCGGAGGCACGCGATGTGGTGTCAAGTTGCCACGCGACATCCCTGAGCTAGTTAACAGGTGTGGGCCTTGTGACAGCAGAACCAAGTTGACCCGACCGGGGTGACAGTGGGGAGCTTGTGGGAAGGTGCGGACCTAAGAACTAGAAATGAGATGCGAACAAGCTGGGAGGAGTTGGCGGGGTCAGTTCATTGCGATCATGCGTCAACGAGGACGTTGACATTTTATGGAGTGGTGGAGGATGTGACGGGGCCAAGACTTGAGCTTGTAGCATGGTGCACGTGGCACGACATGTGGTGCCAGGAGGGCACGCGACATGGGGCCATGTTGGCCTTGCGACGTGGTCGCGCTGTGAGGACGCGACACGGTCGCATGAGGGTATGACGCGGAGCGTCACGGTCGCGACACGGACGCAACATAGCCAAGGTGGGCTAGCGATGCATGAGGCATTGCGGTATGTCAAACCAATAGGTTTGAGGTTCTCCTGCCATTCTGGCTGAATGACTGGTTTACCCTTATATAGGGGAAGGGAGCTTGAGAGCAATTCCCCCGCACACGGGGCCTTGCGTTGCCAGAGGGGGCGCAAGTGTCTCCTAGGCCTTAAAGGGTGGGCCTAGGACGTCGACGCAATGATGCCGTGTGGAACCCGAGGGAGGTTGATGTATGGCTCCGGACTACGCGTCGCGGTGCATACGGCTGGGCAACCTTGCGAGACAACACCAAGGCGCTGTGTGGGACTCAGTTGAGCATGACAGCATGTGGGCTAAGGATGAACGTGTGCTAGTAATTCGGAACGCACACGAAGGCAAGCTGGGACTCGCACGCGAGCAGGCACAAGGTCAGGGCTTGGTTCGGCAGTAGCGAGGTACTAGTACAAAGGCATGTGGTGAAAAGCTTGAGCAGGCCAAGTTAGCGCAGTGGTGCAAGTGGCATGTCGTAAGGGACACAATGAGCTGAATGGTGGCCGTGAAACAGAGGCAACCATGTTGGGAGGAGTTCCCGTCCTCTAGGCGGGTGGTATCAGAGTTGATGTGCAGATGGGCCGTTTCGCACGCAGAGCGGAAGCAATCGCGGTTGAAAGCGCTGAAGGACGCCTCGCGACGATTGTTATCGGTAGGCTGACCTAGCTTGCGCGCGCTTGTGCCGACGGACTGAGGTTGCGGAAGTGCGACCCCGTGACACCGTGCTTCACGAGGCTGGTATTTGCTTTTAGCTCATTCGCGTAGCTGCTTTGCCTTCACGAAGTTGCTTTTGGCTGGTGGGAAGTGCTTGCTCAGGCAGTGAATCTTTAGTTCGTCGCGCAGTTCCTTTGCGCTGCAATGCTGTCGCGGAGGTTATCTGGAGTGCCTAGACTTCTCGTGTAGTAGAGCTTCAGAAGCTCTTTCTCTCGCTAAGTAATCACACAGTTATACTCCTGCACTCGCGTAGTCAATGGTAAGGCTTCAAAGTGCGCGAGATCTTCACGAAGAGAATTCTGAGTGTCTCTCTCATCCAGGGCTACACGAGAACTAGGCGAGGTAACATTCTGTTCAATGTACATATGGACTCGCTGGGTTCTTAGCACGGTTGCCTTGAGGCTTGATATATGTGAGAGCTTCGCGAGGGAAAATTCTGAGAGTTTTTAACCTATGAGATCTTTGCGAGGTCATTTCAGCTGTCCTCCTAACTGCGCGGCGTATCTGTACGAGGGCCTCTTTCATTGCATCTTTAGCTTTGCGAGGAAGCTCCTCAACTCTGCGAGGTTTATCTTTTGCTGCTCTAGTGCATTGCAGTTGCTGCTGTCACAATCTCCTCCTTTCTCAGCTAACTTCATTTATCCGCTAGACTTTGGTCAATAATGATTAGCAACAATGAGTCACCATGGTGAGCACTACCATGGTGTTTCATCAAGCTTTGTCTCAGCTATCATCTTTGAGTACATTCTCTCTCTCCTTTTGGCCAAAAAGCAAGGAGTTTGTATTAAGCTGTACATTTTATTGCTAATTATAAAACACACTTAACAAATGATTATTAGTCTGCTTCAAGGTCCAGCAAAGGATAAGTTAAGAGGTGAAAAGTGATACTTTTCAGTGAAAACATACCCCCAAACCTAATCTTTGCTAGTCCCTGAGCATAGGAAAAATTAAAACTATTACTCTAATAATTGAAATGCCACTTTCGTAGGGAGCACGAATATATTTAGCATATGTACCAAGCCTATTAAACCCCTAGGTGATCCCTAGTAGAGGAGTGAAGTCGCATGAGGGTTTCTAGTGAAGATGCCCACAAACTTCTCAATGAAATAATTAATAAAGGTGCAACATTATCAAGTCAGCTGCCAAGAAATAGAGCATCAGTTCACCTTTGATTCAATAAAAATATGAGAAATTTGGACATGAAAAGAACAGATATTTAATCATCACAACCTCTACCTGAGTGTACAACATTTCTAATTAGCTCACAACAAGGGGGACAATACATGTATACCAGCACTGAGCTCATCATTAATTCAAAAATCAGGTTATAGGCCATGCCTGATACATTCAACATCAGACCCAATGCTCACCAGGGCATACTCTCACAAGGGACCTTGAGGGTTTCATTTTCTCTCAAGCTCAAGAGCAATTACAGCCCCCAAATGGGTCTGTAAGCATGAGCATAGGCAAAGCACCTAAAACCTGACATCATTGGCATATCCTCACCATAGATTGGACAAGTCCTTGTCTCTTCATGACAACTCATCTAACTTTGGATCACAAGGTCTTTAGCTGGGTTGTAAAGTGGCTTATGAAGTGGGTTATAAAGAATGTAAGGTTGAAGAGGGATTCAAAGTTGAGAAATCAGTAAGTGCAGGAGGTGATTCATGACTTCACCCATTTTTAGCTCAATACCTTTTCATTTTCTTTCAAAATTTTCAGACTTGAAGTGGTCAGCTTCTCCTCTTCATTTTGATTTTTCCAATGAACTGTTCCTCTTGACTCCTCTCTCACTCCTCTTCATTATTATTTTTCTTTCTTTTTTACATATTTCTTTTTATTTTTATTTTTATTTTTGTGTTTGTGACTTGCCACCTCTTTCCTTAGCTGCTACATTGTTTAACTTTAGGTATTTCTTCTCCATTCACCCAATGTTGACCCTATGTTGTCCATCTTCAGCTCCTTCTCCTTTACTTTCTGAATTCTCAGAGTGAGGTAAGTTTGAGTCAGGTCTATAGGTTCAGGTGCAATTACTCAGGTGTATTTTGAAAAAAATTGGAAATTAAGGCTCAACAGGTGTGTGCACAAGGGTAGTTGATTAGGATTTAGTCTATTTAAGCTCAAACTATCCAAGAGAAGGCCTTGATCCTTTCCTAGGTTTCATGAGTGCAGTCAGTTGTTTCAACTTGGAGGTGCCTAACTTCTAGTGAGGGCATTGCCTCAGCCAGTCCTTAGAGCTAGAAGAATTGCCTAGTCACTCCTCAAAGGAAGGAAATTTTTTTTTTTTTTTTTTTGTAGGCCCAACTCTCACTGCTTATGGTCTTCCATTGAACTTATAAGTATGTCCTTACCTTTTTCTCTCTTTAATGATTCACTCAGTACTGATACAAGTGAGTTTATTTGGTGTTCACATAATGAAAAAGTTAAAATTTAAAGCTTGTAATGCCTAAAGGTCTATAAAATTTTAAATTTCTCATTTTTCTAATGATTCTTAGGTGAACATGATTCTGTTTTTGTCTTACTCACTTGAATCTGCTGCACTTAGGTTAACTATTTTATTGGCAGAATCTGCCACACCCCCAAACCTATGAGGAGCAGTATCCTCACTGATTCAAAGGACAATGGTTGTGCATGGAATACGGATTGTCGAGAAAAATGAATAAACAAAAATGAACTACCAAAAACTACAATAGAGAAAAGTAAAACACATAACAAACAACAAAAAAGAATAAACACAAAAAAAAATAAAAAGTAATAGATTGTCGGGAAAAGATATTTTATTATAGACACAAAAGCAAATAGATTATAAAAAAAATAGAAAATTATAAACCTAAGAACAATCTAAGCAGAAAATTCTGTCAAACAAAATATTTCTTCCTCCTGGCTCAGGGATATCCTCAACTTGCTGTGGAAGAGGAATTGTAAGCCAGGAGGAGGGAGAGGATGAGGGTCATGGAGATGGGTGTTGAGCAGGTGGTGGGGGGTTTGGAGAAGATGGGGGGACAGATGTAGGTGGTGCGGTTTTTTGCTTCTTCTTCTTTTTCTCCTCCTTTTTCTTCTCCTCTTTGGCCAGGATTCTCTGGACCTCTTCGTACTCATCCCAAAGAAATTGTAGTGGGTCCGACTCCTTAGGCGGTGGGGGGTCCAACCACATTGGATAGAATTTGTTTGGAAAATCGATGAATTTGTTGTCCGCCATGGTTATGAGTAAGGAGGGACTCCTAAGGTTAGAGGAGAATGGGTGAGATTATAACAAACTGTCCCTGTATTTAAAGTACTTGGATGGTGGAAGACGGATGGGCACATTAACTTTCGTCTCTTTCCAAGCGTGACAATAAATTATGATTGTTCTGAGAATGATAAATCGCACAACTTATTTGGGGAACGAGAGCCCACAATAAATGGTGGTCTGATTTTGACATTGGGAATTAAGGCAATCGCGCGTTTCACGCAGTTTTCCTAAGTGCTCGCGGAGTAGAATTCTCGCGCAGTATAGTTGTACATCCGTGAGAAGGATAATCATGCATAAGCAAATAGCTCCGCGAGTACAAAATCAAGAACATTGTATGCCTCGTGAAATTACTTGGCGAAGTAGACACTGGGATTGACCACGCGAAGTCGTTTTTCATTTTTCGCACAGCTTAGCTGGGGATCTCTGCGAAGAACATCCATTCGGAGTTTCAGAGGTCTCACGTAATAGAATGTTATGAAATTTACAATTCGCGCCCTTATGACTCCGCGAGAAAGTAGTGAAATGGTCCGTGACCATGAAAATTAGGCTATTTAGCCCCGCAAGAAACCAATAGTCAACCTCTTTACACCATTTGTGCTCAGGCCTGTGCTTGCACAATGTCATGCACTCATTCAGTGGCCATCAGCATTTACCCTTCACATGTATCCCTTTTTCAAATGATAATAACCTCCCTAATACCAGCACATGCATAGCAAAAATTCCAAATGATAAAACACTTTGATGAACATAGATTCTAAATAGTTGCAATTCAAGTACTTTGCTCACACTTCAGCAAGAAGTATTCATCTCCCAATTGAAAATAAATAAGCACACAAAACAGAACATAACAAACACATAAAACAGATATGACACACATAATACAAAGCTGTGGATCACTGAACAGTGGGAGGTTCGTGTAAGTGAATGGTCTGAGAAAACTCCACTGGTTGTTCTACACAAATCTTGAGCCTCTAACCATTTACTTTCATGCTCTGCCCTGACTTTGGATTCATGATCTCCATAGCATCAGATGGGAGAGGCTTTGATGACAGTGTAAGGTCCATCTCAAGCAGATTACATTTATACACATCAGCCTATCGAGATGGGTACAGCCTCAGGATAGTTGTCTCGAGAGGATGGATTTAAGCATGGGAACCTCTCGAGATCAGCCATTCCATGTACAAAATGAACTCGAGAGGATGCCTGAAGGGTGTTGATCCTCTCGAGTATGAAAAATAAGCTTGTTAACCCCAGTGATGACACACTCTCATTCAATACAGCTCACTAATCCTAAGGCTAACCAGGTCCATTCACATTCAATAGCATATCATCAACATTAATGGCACAGATCAAGATTCATGAAAACATACCTCAAAAGGACAGTATGTACGTACTTTAAAAACACTAACAATTATATTTCATATGATGCACAGGTTGAGATCAAACAACAGTGGAAGGTCTTCAAAGTGAATGGTTTAAGAGGCTCCACAACATTTTCAACATATCATTTGAGCCTCTGATCATTATTCTCATGACCCTTCCCAAAGTTAAGGTCCATGATCTCAGCAGTTTCAGATGAGGATTCATGAATGACTGTAAATTGGGGAATCCCATCTGGATTTCAGTTTAGCTGGATAGAACTGTAATTTCAAAGTTAAAAAGTCATACTTTTGCAATTGCAAAGGCATCAAGCCTCAGTTCTCCAATTTGCTTGAGAGATATAGGGAGCTGCTCCAGCTCCATAGCAGGTGGATAATTACTAGAGGGTTGAAGGAGGGGGCCTCCTTAGTCTAAAATTCTTCAACATTAGCACACACCTCAGCCCATGTCCAGCAATTCAAAGTTTGAGGAAATGACAGATGAGGTACTGGTGGTACTCATCTGCCGACACTTCATTCTCTTAAAAAAAATATTTTGATTTTTTTATCTTTTTATTTTATTTTTATATTTCAGCTAGGGCTCAACAGCAGCCCTTTTATTTAGCTTCTCTCCTTATGCACTTCTTTTGGTATGAAAAACATCATGGCTTTCCATCACCTTACCATTCCTCAAGACATTGATGGCCATAGCTTCCACATTGGTTGAACAAGCATCACCAATCATGTATTGGCCTTTGGATTGGTCACTGTTTGTCTTGGGATCTAGCCCTCTTCCCTTCATGTTTGAGCATTGGAAATTTGACCCAGCCAGTCCTCTATGTTTTTATGCTCTGATTGTGGGAATTCACAGTCTGTGAGAGTGAGCTGAGGTTTTGCAATAAAGACAAAACCTGCTCCTCAAAGGAGGGGGCTCTTGGTTGTGATGGGGGAAAATTTATCTGACTTGGCTTGGGGGACTAATGTGAAAATTGTTGTCTTGGGGCATGACCTTGGGGATACTACTGGGTGGGCCTGTAGGCAATGCCTACAGTTGTTGGGGTTGTGGCAAATTATTTTGTTTCCACCTCAAGTTTGGATGGCTCCTCCAAGGATACCTAGCAGGCTGTTGTCTAAATGATTGGACAGCATTGGCATGCTCCATAATGAACTCTGGATACTGACCAACAAAAGGACAGTCTAACAAGGAGTGTGTAGGGTGAGTGGCATATTAGACATGCCTCTCCAACTTGTGTAGTCATGTGGGGCTGCAACACACTCAACACTTTATTAAACTTTTTAGAAAAATTATCGACTTTCCACTCTAGGTCATTGTACACATTTAATTCAAACAATTTTCCTTTGCAAGTAGGTTGTTTTGCACCTCTAGCAGCTGGCTCAATATCATTTCTTGACAGAGACTTCTACTGCATATAGTTTTCACTTATCACGTCAAACAAATCCTAGGCTTCATCAATTTTGCTGAGGTAAGTGCCACCACATGAAGCATCCATCATATCTCTATTTTTAAAATCAATCCCTTGGTAGTAGCTTTACACAAGCTGCCACTTGAGGATTTGATGGAGTGGACACTATCTCAGCAGTTCCTTAAACCTTTCCCAGGCTTCATAAAAATCTTCAGTTGAGAATTGAGCAAAAGAAATTATGCTCTTTCTCAACTGACTGGTTTTCCTTATTGGGAAAATTTTAGCGAGAAACTGGCATTGGAGGGCATTCCATAACGTTATGCTAATTGCTAGGAGCATGTTAAGCCAAGTTCTTGCTTTGTCCTTTAATGAAAAAGGAAAAAGCCTCATTTTTGTGGCTTCATCTCTCAGGCCAATAATTTTAATGTGGTGCATAAGGATAAAAACTCATCAATGTGCTTGTAAGGATCCTCTTTACTTAACCCATGAAAAGATGGTAACATTTGGATGATTTGATACTTAATCTTATAATTACCCTCAACTGTAGGGAATTGAATGCAAAACACTACAACACACTACCACTGAAATCAAAGAATGCAGAACTAAAAAGACAACAAGGGAGAGAGATGCAAACTAAGGCAGGGTTGCTCTAGCTGCAGCTATTTCTCTCCTATGTGTTGTTGCTCTAGATCCGTAAAAATCAAGAATTACAGCAGTAATTTATTCAAACACAAAACAGACAATAACTGGTCTAAAACAGAAAATAAAGAAAGACTGTAAAAATCCTAAAACTACAGTTATACTTTATTCAAACACTAATAAGACACAAAAAGATCTAAAATGGAAAATAAAGAAAAAAAATACAAAAATCACAAAAACCTACAGCTGTAAATTTTTCAAACCCTACATCAACAATAAATCTTACTAAAAACATAGATTCTCTAGGAAGAACAAAAGTTCCCGGCAACGGCGCCAAAAACTTATTGGTTATTTTGCTTGTGTTCTTTTTACTAATAAAATGATTAAAGATATAAATGAAATAAAGAAGGGCAAAATAAGAATAAAGAGGGGATTGAACACAGCAGCAAAACAAACATAGTCCTGAAGATCCAGGGCTATTGTAGCAAGTTTTAATAAGTAAGAGTTTGTCCCACAAGGAGTGATGATCTACAAACTAGGAGTCGGAATTTATCGACATTGATGCATTCAAACGTTCGATTTCTTGATCGTAGAGATTCGAAGATCGAAAACAATGTTTGTGAAGGTCAAAAACATTGGGGTTCCTCTTGAAATGTGACTGGTCAGAGCAAAAATCCGGTGATCGACTCTAGAAGGATCGAAGAGAAGAGAGGTTTCCCTTCGGTTCTTCACTTGGAAAGGAGATTTTCTCAAACACATGAATGGCTTGTGCGTGGGAGAAACTTAAGTGTATAGGGTCCTGATTCGGTGTATTACAGGGACACAGAATTCGGTGTACTGGTCTTTAGAATAGTTATTAAAAATGAGGGCACTGGTGTGTAGCCTGTACACCCAACACTTTGTATGTGTCCAAAATAGAACAAAAATTACAAAGCCTAAAGCTCCTCACAGGTCTCGATACTATGACCCAAGCTCTTTACCAGTGGGGTGCTCTCAAGGATCTTGTGCAATAATCACCCAATTAAATAATTAACCTTTATTATAAAGGTACCTATTTTGAATTTGTGACATGACTTGGTTTAACACACCACATGGATTGTTACCTGTCTCGAGCACAAACACATGTCCGTCATATTCGGGTTCAGGAATTTGTAGGGTGTTACAACCATGCCCTAAGACACCAATTTTTCATAGAGACCTCTCCTGTCATCTCATACTCAACTGGCTCTCATATTACAACTGGGCTGGTCTCATGACTTAAATCAATTAACTTAAATAATCTCCGAGCAATATAGCATCGAGCCTCGATGGAATACCCTCCATCGTCGCCCAATCAGACTATTTTTATGTGATCTTGCCCAATTCCTTTCACATAGGCGACTGGCACATAACTCATATACATCCTTGTGATGTCTTACAGGTGTATGGATTGGTCGTCGTACCAGTCACGGATATTCTGTCAAGTCAGTCATGGGTATACCGCCATGTCGGTGGGATATTCTATAAATCTTAAATCAATTGTACACTAAATATAGTTATTCATCGTATAATCGTGCTAATTATTAGTAGTTCAAGCCTATTCCCGTGTTTTCCATCACATGTACATTCACATTAACTATACATCCCTGGGATGTCACACATTTAAAGGCATCACACAGATGCCCAGTTCTCATACACATCCCTGAGATGTCTCATGACTTATACTTTTCAGTGTACGCACACACCTTAAGTTTCACACACTTTTCTTAGCATTTTAAATCCAAGCACTTATCTATGCTTTAAACAAACATGCATATATAGAATATCACTACATACATGCTTTCATAATCAAGTGTATAAATTCAAAATATTCCCTACATCAAAGCAAAGCCATCACCTAAGCACATCAATATCACATAAGGGTCAGGTGTAACAACTATATGCCAAACTTACATTACATGAATCAAAATACCCTTAGAAAAGCTCACATGGATATGGGGAAACTAAGTTCAAAGAACTAATTAAAATAAGACAAACATCTATGCTAGACCTCGCACGAGCAATCACTTGTCCTCGCGCGAGCGAGCACTCACCCTCGCTCGAGCGATTATAACTCGTGCGAGCGACCACTTGTCCTCGTGTGAGTGAGTACTCACCCTCGCTTGAGCAATTATAATCGAAGTCACCTGAAGCTCATGCGAGCGAGCTTTCCTTTACAAAACTCTCTCGTGCGAGGTCCCCTTCGCACGAGCAAGCTATTATAACCGCACGCTACAGCTTGAGCTTCTCGATAACTCAAATCTTACCTATTTAAAACCACATTTAATACACCAACAAACCTATCATAAATACATCATTTAAAGCTCATAATCAACTAAATATATACCTTAAACAATAGATCTCTCATAGACTTGGTCCATGATCTTCTCAACAAAAGAGGGTTTCAAAACCCTTTTCTCCAACTCCTCTATAGATCAATCCCAAGCTCAAAACCCTTAGATATGATAAATTATGTGACTGATCAGTAGCGCAAAATTGTTAAATACGATTTCTCAGCTTTTTTGTATTGACGAATCATTTTTACATGCTCAACCATCATTCTTACTGCTATTTGAGCTCTCTTTGATGAATATTAATACTTAGGCTCTCTTTTGCTATTTATCTTTAATATCTACACATCAGTAACTTATTAGTAGCAAACTAAAGCCTAGCATCACTAAGTTTTTTTTTTTTTGAGAAATTAGCATCATTAAGTTAAGGGTGATAAAATGGTAAATTATGTGACTAATCACGCACGCTATAGCGAGCCTGGGGTTCGCTGTACCGAGTTGTACAAAATATTGGTGCTCTATATTGTGTGTTTTGTTAGCTATACACTTAACTTTTCACCATACGTCTACTTGCCTTTACTCTCAGCTTAGATTTTTCTATCATTTTATCTACTATTGTTCTTTCACATCGATATCATAGATGTATAATTAAGATTTGAATCTCACAACTTAACAAGGGTGGATGTTTGTCAGGCACACAGAATTATGTTTAATTCTTGACATATCTTGGCATATTGGTACTCTGAGAAGTGGTTGAACTTAAGGAAACATATGAGAGTATTGATCACGGATTTTTGCCTCATGTTCCCAGGTGGCTTCTACGGTTGAATGATTTCACCATTGTACCGACATCAGTGGAATTCACTTTGTCCTTAGGATTTGGTCCTTGCAATCCAAGATTTGCATCAGTTCTTTGATCAATCATATCGTCTTGGATCTCTATTGACTGATAGTCCAATATGTGCGTCAGATCCTTCACATACTTTAGTAGCATTGAATTGTGGATCACGTGTATGCTTGACAATTACAGAGGCAAAGCGATCCTATATGCCACTTTGCTGACTCGACCAGAAATTTTAAAGGGTCCAACGTAGCCTAACTGAGCTTTCCATGACGTCCAAAGCGTATAACACCCTTAGTTGGCAAAATTTTGATGAATACGTGGTCCCCATTCTGAAAAGAATACGAGTGTTAGAATGTTGTGCAATTAATTGGAACCACAGAATAACAATTCAAATCAAGCTTACCTGATACTCGACGGTTGTTCTTTTGAGATCGGCATAGCTTTCATGCCGGCTTTGAGCGACTTTCAACCTTTCGTGAATAATTGGAATGGGCCTAACAGTACTCATTCTCTCAATAAGTTCTGGGCCCAACAGTACTCATTCTCCAACCTCTTCCTAGTTTATTGGAGATTTACATCGGCGACCATAAAGTGCTTCCCATTGGGCATTCCGATGCTCGCTTGGTAACTATTATTGTACGCGAATTTGATTTAGGGTAAATGTTTATCCCATGATCCTTGTAAATCTAGCATACAAGCCCTAAGCATATCTTCAATCACCTGATTCACCCTTTCGATTTGTCCATCAGTCTGGGGGTGAAATGCTGAGCTGAATTCTAACTTTGAGCCCATTCCTTCTTGGAAACGTTATCAGAACTATGAGGTATACACAGGATCCCTGTATGGCATAATGCTAGCAAGTATACCATGTAATCTGATAGTCTCTTTCTGGTATAATTCTGTAAGTTTGTTGGTAGTATATCGCGTGTTGTAGGGCAGAAAATGAGCAAAAATGGTTAATCAGTTGACGATTACCCAAATGGCATTATACCATTTCTATGTTCTCGGCAGTCCAAGTATAAAATCCATGAAAATATTCTCTCATTTCCATTCGGGGATTAGTAACGACTGTAATAGACTAGAAGTGTGTCGACGGTCGACTTTAACTTACTGACAAACAAGACATTTTGTGATATATTCTGCATCTTCCTTCTTTAACCCTCTCTACCAACAACTCTTCATGAGGTCTTGATACATCTTGGTGCTCCCAGGGTGGATGGCAAACATAGATTTGTGAGCTTCATCTAAAATTATGTGTCGCAGTTCGACCTCAGTAGGTATGCACAATCGGCCTCTGAATACTAAAGATCCATCCTCTTTGAAAGAGAAGTCAGTCCATTTTCCCTCAACTACTTCTCTAATGGTCACCAGTTCTTCATCAATTAATTACTGCTCGTGGATTCTATCGAAGAGTGTTGACTGAAGAACCCACGTCTTGAGTCACCTGCTAGAGGTGCTAAAGAACCCACGTCTTCTGGAAAATTGTATGAAGTGAATGTTTACAATGACATGGATAGAAAAGTGGACACATTGTTGAAAAAGTTTGATAAAGTTTTGAGTGTGCTACAGCCCCATATGGCTGCACAGGTTGGAGATGCATGTTCGATATGCCACTCACCCACACACTCCCATCTAGATTGTTCCTCTGCTGGTCCATTTCCTGATTAGTAAATGAGCAAGCCAATGCTGTCCAATCACATGGACAGCAGCCTACTGGGTAATCATGGAGGAACCACCCAAACTTGAGGTGGAGACAAGTTGATTTACCTCAAACCCAGCAGCAGCAGGCTTTTGCCCTACAATTCCAACCAGCAATCCTACTATGGTTGTGCACCAAGACAGCACTTTTCTCATCAGTCCCCCAAGCCAAGTCAATTAGTTGTAGCCCCACCCCAACCAAAAAAGCCCCCTCCTTTGAGGAGCAGGTTTTGACTTCCATGCAAAACCTCGGCTCTGTTATAGAAATTGTGGATTCCCACACGTAGAGTATCAGGAAAATTGAGGACCAACTTGGTCAGATCTCAAATGTTCTGATGAGAATGGATGAGGGTCAGCTCCCAAGCCAAACTGTTAACAATCCTAGAGGGGCACACTTGATTGGTGAGGTCTCTTCAAGTCATAAAGAAACTAGAGCCATCAATGCCTCGAGGAATGGGAAGGAGGTGGCTAACCAAGATATTGTTGATGCCAAAAGGTTGTGCATTCGGCGAGAAGCTGAATAAATAGGGGCTGTTGTTTAGCCCCAGATGAAAAATAAAAAATTTTAAAAATTAAATAAAAAATATATTGAAAAAAAAATAATAATAAAATAATATATCTTATGTGAATGATAGGTCAGCAGATGAGGTCTAGCAGTACCTCATCTGTCATTTCCTCATGCTTTTTAAGGCCCTCCTTTCCACAAGGAGGAAGGCTTTGATGGAGGAAATAAGGACTGTTTAACAGTTGTTGTCATTAATGAGATTGTGGAATACACCTTGCCCTCAATGCTGGAATGGGCTGAGTGTTGAAAATTTTTGAAGTATGGACTGTGGAGGCCCCCACCTATGTGCTAACAAATGTAATCATCTTGGGCTTCTCAGTAGGGCTAGTACATAGTCCATTTTGATACCTGCCCTGCTGTCCCTCCCTCAGCCTGTTAGTGAACTATCCACCTGCTGCGGAGCTGGAGCTGCTCCCTGCATCTCTCGTACAACTGTAACTTGAGAGCGGGAAGGAACTAAGGTTTGATGCCTATACATCTACAAAGGTATAGCTTTTTAACTTCTGAATTACAGTTCTTTCCAACTAAATTAAGGTCCAGATGGGTGGTCAATTAACTGTCATTCATGCACCCTCATCCAGACTATTTTGTATATATATATTTTTTTGTGTGATCTGATTTTGTTTGAATCCTGCTTTAAAATGTGTGCCATTCATGTGGAAAATTCTTTGCCATCAATTTAGATTCAAACTCAGATCATTTTTAGGAATGTGTTTACAATTTTTCTCTTTTATGTGTTTAGTATAGCTAATGTTTTGTATATACCTGCCTTGTTTTAGTGTAATTTCTATTTTATGTAGATGTTGTTTTAAGGAATGTGTGTAGTTATTTTGTTTTCTTAGTTGTTCTTTTGCAAAAATTTTCGTTTTCCTTTTCTTAGTTAATTTTCTGCAATCTTAGTTCAGTTTTCTCTTAATTTTCTGCTATAGTTAGTGTGTTTTTTCTGCTAGACACCCTGCTGCCCCAACATATGTTTCTTGAAATAGTGGAGACACTTTTTATCTTAGGTTTGGGGGTATGGCAGGGTAGTAGATTAGTAAAATAGTTAATTCTAGTGTAGCAGTGTGAGGAAAATTGAAATGAATAAAGTCAATTCCCACCTAACTTGTTAGAATGAGGAAATTTAAAATTTTTGCAGACACTTTAAAAGCTGAAAATTTTAAAAATTTAGCACCTCCATGAAGCTAATATTAGAAATTTTTTTTAGTTAGTACTTAGTGAACCTAAGTGTAGAGAAAAAGGTGAAAATATATCCCATGAGTTAAATTGAAGACCATACCCAGTGAGATTTGGGCCTATCAAATTTCTTTTGAAGAGTGTTTTTGGCGATTTTTCTACTCTAAGGAATGACTGACTTAATATCTTTTCACTAAAAGCTACGCACCCCCGAATTGAAACTGATTGGAAGCACTCATGATAGTAAGGAGATGATCTAAAGCCTTCATTTGGATAGTTTGAGCTTAAAATTCCTACCCATTAAACTGCCCTTGTGTATACACTCTTTGAACCCTAAAAATCTATTTTTTTTCAACAAGCACTAGATGCTGAAAGGTTTTTCTGCTGCTTCTTTTTATTATTAAAAATATGACAATGAAAATAATATGAGAGAAGTGAAGAATGGTAAAACAAAACAAAATGGATTGAATACAACATAAAACCAAACACGGTCCTCCAAGAATCTAGGGCCTGTTGTAGCAAGTTTTGAAAGTAAGAGTTTGTCACACAGAGAGTGATGATCTAAAAACCTAAAGGCATATAGTAAGCTCCAGATCTGGCTATAGATCTGACAACATTAAACCTACACTAGAATGCAAGGTAAAGAGAGGAGTTTAGGTGTCACAAATTAAATCTAGATCTAAACTAAAAACATAAATAAAAGATAGATCTAAAAGTGGATGAAGGTGGAGGTTGAAATAAAACATAAAATGATGAAAACTAGACAGCTAGGGAGGCTATTTTCCTTGTAAAACAGATTTATAAACATAGTAAGTGTTTGATCTGCAACAATCCTTCTCTTGGCTACAAGCACAAGAGTCGAGAAGAAGAATCCAAATCCACCCTGAGATGGTTTAGTGTTATGGCTATACTCTGTCCACTTGAATGGTCACTGAGTATCAAATAGATATAAACCAATCATTGGGGTAAAGAATGGAACAATAAGACCACAACAGGGACTATGGATGCAAGGCTACAAGCTCAGGCATCCATAGGTGCATCATATCTATAAAATTCTAAAGCAAATGATTAGACAAATCATAGATCTAATGAAACTAGAAAATTAGCTTTACATTGCTTAAACAAAACTTACAATGCTTTGCCCTCAGGCCTATAGTTTGTGCATTAATCCGAGCTTCTTCACTATGAATTTATAGATCCATTTACAATTTGAATCAACCTTTGGCTGCAACCTAGATCTAATCCAACAGGCTAGATTAAGGAGAGAAGAGGGAAAAGAAAGGGGAAAAAGAAAACCTAACTAATTTGAGCTAAGGAGAACTTAGGCTATTCCTTTATTCCTAGCTTCCTTGCTACCAAATTATAAAACTCAGATGGATATTTATACATATGCATTGATCCAAGTGATCTCTGTTCTGGCCAATTAGAGGAGAGAGTTTTATTTCATTTTATTCTAATCCATGTGATTAGTACTTTAGCCAATCAGAGAGAAGAGAAGTCCTTTCAGTTCAGCTGAAGTAGTTTCATTACAGCCAAGGGAATGTTCCCATTCAGTTATAGAACAGTTTGCACAAGAATTGCTGTCCCATGTGCTTTGGAGTTCTCAAAAATGCCCCTGTCGTCCATTGGTAATTACTGTTGGAACCTGAGATAGCTCCCACAATTCACTGGCTACTGTTGGAGTTCCCAAAATAGCCCCCAAAGGTCACTGATGAAGGTTGTAACCTGAGCTGAAGCTTGATGTATGAATGAAGCATGGGCTCAAGTAGTTGATGGCTGCTGCAGTGATCAACTCAAGCAACTAAAATGGTCCTCCCAAGCTCTGCTGAAGCAGACTGTAGTACTCGACAGGTGCTGAAGCATTCTCGATAGGTTGGCTTCAAGTGCAGCAGAACTCGACAGGTTCAAGCATCCATTCGTGGAGTTGACTTTGGGAGTTGAACTGCTCGACAGGCTGGTGAAGGGTTGCAAAAGGTAGAGCTCGACAGGTTGAACTTTGAGCATGTACACTTCGTGAGGTTTACTTCTAGCTTGAAGAACTTTTCATGAGGTTGGGTTTCAGTTATGCACAATTCGAGTGGATGAGTTAAAGGCTTCAGCAACTACCCAAGTTCCTCAAGGTGCATCTCGACAGGATGAATGAACCTCTCGACAGGTTCTATTTCTTCAACATTGAACAATTTGACAGGTTTGGCTTCAGCTATATTCAGCTCGTGGGGTTGGAATGAGAGCTGAATTGCTCGAGTCTTCTCAAGTTGGGGAGTACTAAAGCTATTAATTCCACAGCCCTTAGAGTGTACACTGTTGGAGGTTTTCACCTACTTGACCTAGAAGTTTTTGCTCGAGTGTGCAACTAGTGTGTGTGTGCACATAGCTCCCATATGTTGTTGTTGTACTATTTTAGTGCTCAATTACTGAACTGATGAGTTCTAATGTGTAGCTACTGCAAGTGGTGAACCTCATGATGCTTTGCATCTACTGAAGCTTGAGCTTTTGCCAATGAAGATCTGATCGACTCGGGGTCCACATAGTTGTTGAAACTGTTTGAATACTCAAGGCCTGCTCAAGTAGTTGCAAACTTTGCAGCTAATCTGCTCTTGAAGGTGTAGCTTGCCATTTTGTGCACACAACTAACTGATGTGCAGCTGTTGAAAGCTTTACTCCATTCAAAAACTACTCTAGTGTGCATTTTAGATGTGTTCACACAGCTGAAGCTTTGTGCTGATTTCATGTGCTGCTCTATTGTGCACAGAGTTGAAGGTTTTGTCTTGAAGCCTTTATGGCTCTGCCATTTGATTCCAACAGCAGCAACTCTTATGCCTTGGGCTTCTCAGCTTATGAATGATTCTAATCTCCTCTTCTTAGCAATTTTATATGAAAAACTGCACTATGCTGCATATTTATTCTTAACTGGAAAACATACTTAATCACAGTTATTAAACAGCTCTAGGCTCTAGTAAAGCCTAGGTTAGGAGGTGAAAAGTGGTAATATTCAGTGCTTAACACACTCCCAAACCTGATCTTTGCTAGTCCTCAGCAAAGAAAAAATTAAACCATTATTCTACAAAGCTTAAATGCCACTTTCGTAGGGAGCATAGATGCATTTAGCATATACACCAAGCCTTTTAAACCCCTAGGTGATCCCTAATGGAGGAGTGCAGTCTCCTGAGGGTTTTTAGTGAAAATACCCATAAACTTCACCAATAAAACAGTTAAGTAGAGTGCAGCAAATGACAAAATAGATTTCAATGAATAAAGCATCATTCCATACCGATTCTCTAAAAGTCAGAGGAAATTACAGTAATAATGCAAACAATTTAAAACTCAAATCAGCATGTAGTTGAATCACCACCATTCAGTTCACATCAGGAAAACAATGTGCACAAATCAGCACTAAGTTCACTCTAAATTCAAAAATTAGGTTTAGATATAATCTCAATGAAATTAAATTTCAGACCCAATCCTCACCAGGGCTATCTCTCAACAATGAAAATTCAAGAGTGTTCACATTTTCATCAGTTCAAGAGCAGTTACAGTCCTCAAATGGGCTTGCAAGCATGATCATAGACATTGCATCTATGTTTTGACATCCTCAAGTACTCTCACCATAAATTAGACATCTCCTCATCTCTACATGATAACTCATTTCACTTTGGATCAATAAGGTCATTTTAATGGATTGTAATGTGGCTTATGGGTGAGGTTTATAAAGAATAAAGGGGGTAGGGTAAGGAGGTGATTCATGACTTCATGACCTTCATTTCAGCACAACTTCATCTTCCTTGATATTTTCTAGATTCAAAGTGATCAGCTTCTTATCTTCCTTTCAATTTTCAAATGAATTGACTTCTCTTTTTTTTTTTTCTTTCATTTTTTTTTTTCTATTTTTTTTTTTTATAATAGTTGCCATACATCTACAACTGATACACTGCTGTTTATAGCTTTGCTTTTCCTCTTGTTTCACCAACTGCTGAACTCCTCTTTAACTATCTTCAATACCTTTTCCTTTACCTTCTAAAATCTCAAAGTGAGGATAAGGCTATATAAGGTCAATGAGGTTCAGGTTCAAGTGTTTATTGAAGAAAAATAGATTTTAAAGGCTCAAAGAGTGTAAGCAAAGGGCAGTTGAATAGGTAGGAAATTTTAAGCTCAAACTGTCCAAATGAAGGCCTCAGATCATCTCTTTAGTGTCATGAGTGCTGTAAAATTTTTAAATTTTCTCATTCTAACAAGTTAGGTGAGAATTGACTTTATTTATCTCAATTCAACCAACACTGCTACACTAAAATTAACTATTCTATTGGCTTACTAACGTTCCATACCCCCAAACCTAAGATACATAGTGTCCTCCCTGTTTCACAAGACATGTATACGGGCAGCAGGTTTGGTAAAAGAGAAAAAACTATACTACAACAGAAAATTAAAGTAAAACTGGACTAAAAGATTGCAGAAAATTAGACTAAAACTGAGAAAAAAGAATATAAACAAATTGACAACTAAGAAAACAAAACATCTAGACACACTTCTAAATCAGCCACTATATACAACAGAAATTACACTAAAAATAAACAGTAGGTGAACTAAAACAGCAGGTATATGAAAGAAATTAACTAAACTAAACACTCCTAGAACACTAAACTCAAAAACAGAAATTCTTATTCGTGGAGTTGACTTTGGGAGCTGAACTGCTCAACAGGTTGGTGAAGGGTTGGTGAAGGGTTGTTGAAGGTAGAGCTCGACAGGTTGAACTTGGAGCATGTACAGCTTGAAGAACTTTTCGTGAGGTTGGGTTTCAGTTTTGCATAATTCGAGTGGATGAGTTAAAGGCTTCAGTAACTGCTCGAGTTCCTCAAGGTGCATCTCGACAGGATGAATGAACCTCTCGATAGGTTTTATTTCTTCAACATTGAACCATTCAACAGGTTTGGCTTCAGCTATATTCTGCTCGTGGGGTTGGAATGGGAGCTGAGCTGCTTGAGTCTTCTAAAGTTTGGGAGTACTAAAGTTGTTAATTCCACAGCCCTCAGAGTGTATACTGCTGGAGGTTTTCACTTACGTGAACTGGAAGTTTTTTCTCGAGTGTGCAACTAGTGTGTGTGTGTGTGCACACAACTCCCATATATTGTTGTTGTACTGTTTTAGTGCTCAGCTGCTAAACTGTTGAGTTCTAATGTGTAGCTTCTGTAGGTGGTGAACCTCATGATGCTTTGCATCTGCTGAAGCTTGAGCTTTGCCAATGAAGATCTGATTGACTCAAGGTCCACATAGTTGCTAAAACTGTTTGAATACTCAAGGCCTACTCAAGTAGATGCAAACCTTGCTGAAGCTAGTTTGCTCTTGAAGGTGTAGCTTGCCATTTTGTGCACACAACTGACTGATGTGCAGCTACTGAAAACTTTACTCCATTCAAAAACTGCTCTAGTGTGCATTTTAGATGTGTGCACACAGTTGAAGCTTTGGGCTGATTTCATGCGATGCTCTAGTGTGCACAGAGCTGAAGGTTTTGTCTTGAAGGCTTTATGGCTCTGCTATTTGATTCCAATAGCAGCAACTCTTATGCCTTGGGCTTCTAAGCTTATGAATTATTCTAATCTCCTCTTCTTGGCACTTTTAGATGAAAAATTGTACTATATTGCATATTTATTCTTAACTGCAAAACATACTTAAACACAATTATTAAACAGCTCTAGGCTCTAGTAAAGCCTCGGTTAGGAGGTAAAAGGTGGCAATATTCAGTGCTTAATACTAGAGTACTTGAATCCAAACCTCATGACCTGATTCAACCTTACCCTCACTCTGACATTTTATAAGGTAAAGGAGAAGATGTTGAAGATAGTTGAAAGGAGTTCAACATTTGGTGGATGGAGAAGAAAAGCAACCTATAAACATAGAAGTGTATCAGTGGTATATGTGTGGTAATTCATCATTAAAAAAAAAAGAGAGAAAAGGAAAAGAGACGTCAAAGAAGTACTTCATCTGAAATTGAAAAGAAGAGAAGAAGTTGGCCACTTTGACTCTAAAAAATACAAATGAAGATAAAGTTGTGCTGAAATGAAGGTTGTGAATTCATGAATCACTCCTACCCTTGTTGATTTCTCAGTTTTGAATCCATTCTACCCCTCCTATTCCCTTTAAACCTCACCCATAACCCACATTACAACCCATAAAAAAAAACCTTGTTGATCCTAAGTGAAATGAGTTGTCATGTGGAGATGAAGAGATGTCTAATCTATGGTGAAAGTACTTGAGGATGTCAAGAATTAGAAGTAATGCCTTTGCTCATGCTTGCAAACCTATTTGAGGTTTGTAACTGTTCTTGAGCTAATGAGAATGTGAACACCCTTGAAGTTTGCATTGTGAAAGATAGCCCTGGTGAGGATTGGGTTTGAAATTTAACTTCATTGGGTTAGTTTTTAAACCTGATTTTTCAATTAAAGACAAACTTAGTACTGATTTTTGGACATTGAATTTCTGATGTAAACTGATTGGTGGTGATGGAAATATATACTGATTTTGAGTTTTAATTTGCTGCATTACTGCTGTAATTATCTCTGATTTTTAAAGAATGGGTGTGGAATGATGCTTTATTTATTAAAATCTGTTTTATCATTAGCTGCACTATACTTAACTATTTTAATGGTGAAGTTTGTGGGTACCTTCACTGAAAACCCTCAGGAGACTTCACTCCTCCACTAGGGATCACCTAGGGGTTTAAAAGGCTTGATGCATAAGCTAAATGCATCCGTGCTCCCTATGAAAGTGACATTTACTGTTTTGAATAATTGCTTTAATTTTTCTTTTGCTCGAGGACTAGCAACGATTAGGTTTGGAGGTGTATTAATCTCTAAAAAGTACCACTTTTCACCCCTTAACCTGACCTTTAGTAGACCTTTGAGCAGGATAATAATAGTTTTTTAAGTGTGTTTGTATAGAGAACAGGAAAATATAGCTTAACTACTACAGTCCTACATCTCAAGCTAAGAAGAAAGGATTTTGAACCAAACAATGGAGCTGATGGATTTTTAGAGGATGCACATGGTGGTTCACACCATTGGAATAATTTTGGCATGCTTTGGGCCCTTTGGAGGCCGGCTGAGAGAGAGGTGCAACCCAAAGTTAATGGAGTGCTGCTGCAGTGGAGCTAATCTCCAATCTGTATTGCTACTGCAAAAAGCCATTTGAGCACTTTATGGATGCATCCAACTCTCAAACAGCTGCTACAATCTTAAAGAACAGCTGCAAGTTGGAAGAGCGGTTTCTGCCTTAATATATCCAAACTGCTGATCTGTTGCGTCAATCCTCAAGAGGTGAGAACTGAAGCAAGGGCTGTTGAAAGCAGCCTATATTTAAGCCTGTCCAGCTATTGTCCCCACAACAGCTACAGGGAGAAGCAACACTCTAGAGGTGCTGCTGTGCTGCACCCTTCAAGAACAAGATAGTAGCAACACTCATCAATCTATTGTTGCAACACACAAGTTGTCAAGCAGCTGTGATACAGAAGCCCAAAACAGCATTAGTGGTGTGCATTGTTGCAACTTGAGCAGCTGATTTGAACCTTTCGAATAGATGGTCGGTGTGGTCTTTGAGACACTAGGACAACCCACACTTAATGGAGTGCAGTAGTAGAAGCAACCCGAGTTCTAGTGCAGCTGCACATGATAGAGAATGAAGCCTTTGAGGGAGCTCGAGCAGATGTCGTGTGGTTCACTTGAACCTGGTGAGCAGCTTAAGGCTGCTATTCATTCTACTCGCGCAGATCTCGCGCACTTCAAACACAGATTCAGCCACGGTAGAAGCTGCGATTCATCCTAGCGAGATCCTCACGAGTTGAATTACCTGAAGAATCATCCTCGTGAGCTATATTTATCCACTAGTGTGGTTCACTTGAACCTGGCAAGCAACTTAAAGCTGCAATAGATCCTAGTGAGCTCCTTAAAAGCCTGCATTTTGAACCTAGCGAGATCCTTGTGAGATCCTAGCGAGATGAAGGTTTTGAAGAATCATCCTCACGAGGCACGGTTCCAACAGCTCTATTCAAACTTTCAAGGATATTTTTGGAATTTCACACCTTCTAGGGCATACATCCCAATGTGCTTAGCTATCCCACATATCCGAATGTAACTACTTGGCCACAAATGAGCCACGACAGTAGATCCAAGCATCTTATTCCTGACTGGCTAAAGCAACAAATGGCTGTTTGGATTATAAAAATAGAGTTGTCATCTTTCTTGTAAAACATCCAGAATAGCTGGATCAAAGTTTAGTTTAGGGTTAGGGTTAGGGTTTTAGCTTCCCTTTTACTTTTTCCTTTCTTCTTCCTTAGCTTAGCAGCAAAGTTGGGTTAAAAATCTTTTGTAGCAGCTGATTTTATTTCTGCTTTGTAATCGGTTTTGTATAAACATGAAGAGCAGTTTTGGAGTTTTGCATTGACTGATGCCTTGAGGGTAAATCATTGTAAGTCCTTTTTAAGCAATGAAATGCCATGTTTAATGCTTCATTTAATCTTTATTTTTCTGTGCTTTTCACATAAATTTTTATGGGTTTTATGCTTCTTTGGTTGCTTGAGCTTGTAGCCCTGCAACCATGGTGGCAGCAGTAGTTTTACTGTTCTATCTTCAACCTCAGTGATCCGGATAACCTCTGGGATAGCCTGTGGCCATTCAAGTGGGCAGGGTATAGCCCAAGGCTGGTCCAGATCACATGGCTGAGATAGATTATTTTCCTCTGCATTTGTGCTTATAGCCGAATGAGAGATAGTTGCAAACCTAACTCCTCTGTTTTGCAAACCCATCATAGTGAATAGACCTGAGATTTTGTAAAGATTACAGACTTGTGACCTGGGTCATTCTAGGCCTTTTTATAGCAATGACTAGCTGATTCTGAGTCCCCAATCAGCCTAGGATTTCTTATGATTTCCACCTGATTTTCAAAAACTGTTTGCTCCTATGGATGCATGAGCTTGTAGCTATGCAGTCATAGTGTCTGAAATGGGTTTCTTGTTCTGATTTAATCCTTTGAATGGATGAAGTCTCTAGGGTGTTTTGTGACCATTTAAGTGGACAGAACACGACCCTAAGATCAGTCTAGATATTTGGGTTAGGTTAGATTTTTCTACCTAGTAGATGTACTTGTTGTCATCTAAAGGACTACTACAGATTCATTTCTAACACTAAGTTCCAGTGCTGATTTATCCATAGCTTTCTATTTTTCCCTATTTTTTCTTTATTTTCTTACACCATCATCATCCTTCTTTTTCCCTTTCTTTTAGCTGTAGTTTATTCCTGTGTTTTATTTTATTTTATTTGTGACACCTAAACACCTTCTCTTTATCTTTCTTTCTAGCTTAGGTTTAGGGTTGTCAGGTTTGTAGCCAGATCTGGAGTTTATAATACAATCCTTGAAGTTTCAGATCATCACTCTCCGTGGGACAAACTCTTACTTATCAGAACTTGCTACAACAGGCCCTGGATCTTGCAGGACTGTAAATTTGGTTTTGTGTTGTGTTCAATCTATGTTATTTTATTTTGTTTTTGCTTTTCTTTATTTTCCTCATATTATTTCCCTCATATTTTTATAATAAAAAGGACACACTCAAATTATTGAACAACAAGGAGTTCTTACAAGTGCTTCTTGAGTTCTTTCAACTCGACTAGTGTCGTGCGATATGGAGCTTTCGACTTCGGCTCCATGCCTAGAGCTAAGTCTACTCCGAATTCTACTTCTCAGTCTGACGGTAAACCCGATAATTCTTCAGGAAATACATTGGGAAAATCGCTTGCGAAAAATGTCGGTAATGTTTACCTTCTCTTCTTTTCGGTCTTTAAGAATGCCAAATACCCACTACATCTCTTGTTTAATAACCATTCAGCTTGAATTGCAGATATCAAGGGAGCGACTATTGATCGGGTGTCGTAAAATTTAGATGACTTGCCCTTCCTGTCTACGACAATCAACATTGGCCTGCTATGTGGATAACCAATCCATGCCAAGGACTACATCAAATCCTTGCATATCTAGCATAATCAAATCAGTCGTTGTCTCGTGACATTCGATATTAACAATGACTGATCGATACATGGTATCTATACTGACTGAGTTCCCAATTCAAATTGGGAATGCTAGAATAAACTCTAGAGGCTCGAGAGTGACACTTAATTCTGCTATAAAATGAGGTGTGATAAAAGAGTTGGTAGACCCTGGGTCTATCAACACTTGTGCTTTATGAGAACAAATGTTACTCTTCTAATGCATATGAATTATTATTCAATTATTTTAGATATATTATTCAATTAGATGGACATGCAAAATGTCATGGTATGCAAAAGTAGCAAATTCGGGGACTATTTTATTCTATGCACCTTCATCTAAAATAAAAGAATTTAGATTGACAATCCATAGGAAAATCATACCTTGGATCACGTCGTTGCTGGTTTGAGAATCCTGTGTCGAACTGGTATAAGCTCGGCCTTATACTATAGGCCGTGAAGGTCTCGTATGGGTTGTGGTTGTAATGGTTTCCTTCTTCACTTTGGAACATTCCCTGATTCTATGTCCCATTTTCTCACAATGAAAACATGCTCCCGTAGTTCTCCTACATTCCTCGGCCTTGTGTGGCTTCCCACAATTTGCACATGATTCTACTGGTGCTGATGACGCAGCTTGGGAAGTTAGTTGGGCTCTCGATACTACCGTTGTCGTAGGAACTGTAGTGTGAAAGGCCTTGTGCCTGTAAAATTAGGTGGCCTTGATGATACGGTTTGAGTAGGTTGCAGTGTTGGTGGCATCAATATCTTTGGTTTTTTGTTAGCCTGCTCAGAGGCATAGGACCGTGCTCAACTCTATTTACTCTTGTTTTGTTCTTCTCTTCTTTTATACATATTTTCGATGTCCCTCTAGGAAATTAGGGCTAACTCCATGACTTCAGTGGAAGGTGTAGCCCTGAACAATGAGATCTTATCTTTAATAATAGGCTTCAAACCATTCTCAAACTTCTAAGCTTTCATTCATTATGTGGCTATATGCAATGGTGCAATGCGAGAGAGCCTAGTAAATTCAGCCTCATACTCCAACACTGTCATCTAACCTTGTTCCAATGTGGTAAATTATACTTCCATCTGATATCTGACTTGTCAAGGGAACTATCGGTCATTGAACACTTCCACAAATTCTGACCACGTCCATGGGGCATTCGGTGTTGTCTGCACCCTAGTCCTCTCAACAGATTTCCACCATGGGTCCGCCTCCCCTTCGAGTTGGAAAGAAACCCAACTCACTTTCTCTGCCTCGGTGCATCTGACTCTTTGTTGGATCTTTTCAATTTGATTTAGCCACTTCTCCATTTCAAGCGGGTTGGTTTGTCCTTAAAAGTTGGGAGGTCTCATCCTCCTAAATTCTTGAAAACAAGACGGCGGTCGTCTCTCAACAAGGATTTCCATGGTGGTCACCATGGTTTCTAGTAACTGCTGGTCATTCCCAGCATTGTTCCCTACTCCGAACGTATTGCCAACGTTGTTTCTGACACTAGAGACATGGTTGTTATTGCCTACAGGCGTCACATTCGGACCGATGGCTAACCCTTCGCCACTTATCACCCCTCCGGTGTGTACGGTCCTCGGTCTTCCCCTTCTTGGAGGCATGCTAACCTGTTATGATCAAGTAATGGCTTAATCTAGGAAAGTGGGAGAATTTAGCCTAAGGACTGATGGAATTTAATCCATTCCCTCAAATCTAAGCCATCGCTTGGGTCTTCCATGAGACATACAACCTAGACTCTGATACCACCTGTTACGGCCCAGATTTCCTGACCCCAAAATCTGTGACGTCAAATCATGAAACACAATCCGATTTTAGAGTTTTCCTTGGTATCATGGTGCTTTGATACCTTTGTGACCGCTCGATCTTCTCCTAATTTGATAATTGGAAAGATCGGGCCATCAAGCATGAGGTAAGTTTATGTAATTGCAAAAGCAAAGCGGTAAAAACATGGCATTATAACAAAAGCATTTCCATCATTCCACAATATAACACAGCTATACAAACAACCGATGATGGTCGACCATTACCTAAATAGTGGTTTAAAACTATACAAAACTATGCAAGATATAATCCAAATGACTATACTAAGTATCAAAAGTATAAAATAAAACCGCACTAAGTGGATTTCCACATAGACAAGCTAGGGAAAGAACTCCTTGGGTTGTTCTTCCTCCTCTTCAGGGTTGTAATCAGGATCTTCTTCTTGTTCTTGATCCTTTTATTGGTCAGCACCTGTAGCTGTGACATATAGTCAAGGGATGAGCTACAGTCCAAGCTCAGTTGGGAGGAAATAGTGCTCAATCATATCTTATTATTCTACTTCATGGTATTGATCCATAAGTAAAAATAGTTCACATTAACATGGTATTAAATACACAAAAAGTGATGAACTAAACCATGAATCTCAAAATATCTTTAGTTACGATGCGGGTAATATGCGGAATGAATACATAGCAAAGCAGGGAAACAAAACAGCAATAAGAGCATGTATCCATGAGAACAAGTGTATGAGAAATAGGAGTACATATGTCAGTGAATCAGAAATATACCAGATTATATCATATCTTCAAAATTCAAAACATTAGTGAAAGTATTCCATAGAGAGAACACAAAATCCCGTGAAGGGAACAGGTTCATAAACCTCGGGGACTCCACCCCTCTCATGGAGACTCCACTCCTCTTTGCACATGATCTCAGAATCCTATACTCCACAGATCGAATTTTGAGAATTTGGTCTGAATGACTGATATGCATCAATATGCCAAGGTTCTAATGCTAGGATCATGTGCAAAAGTCAAATCGAAATCATTGACTGAGATTGAATATACATATATATCATGTTATTAAAAACATAAGTGCGTTTGATAATCTCATCATTAGCCATGATTCGAGAAAACATATAATCGAACCTCAAAATTTTCCCTACCTTAATATTTGAGTCATGCAGAGATAATAGCGTAAATTAAAGCGAAGGTCTGATCTGCGATCTCTCACATTTATCCTAGATCAAGATGTCCATATCCTAATGTCAATGTCAAAACATTGCATGAAACAGGGTCTTCTTAGCTTGAACAGACCAAATTTTACCCATTCAAGAATGGGACCTTGCCACAACAAGCTCATATAATCGCTACAGCAAGCCCTTCATAAATCAGCTCGCTACTGTGAGCTCTCCGAGTTGCTACAGTGAGCTCATGTAGCTCCCTAAGCTCACTACAACGAGTTTCCATAGAGCCGATTTGGCCTGTAATTTGAAGTAGCACTCGTTGTAGAGAGGGGTTCAAAAATCACATCGCTACAATGAGCTTAAAATCTCGCTACAACGAGCCTGACAGAATCTGAAGCCCTTTGGCTCTATCCTCTAGATTCAAAATTTCTAATTTCTTAATAATTTGTCATCCTAAACATTTAATCTAACTTGGTCTTCATGTGATCAAGTTTGATCACCACTTTCTACCTTAATTCATGTGCATGCAACATCTGAAAACATCAAAATCAAGGAAAATCAGCAACTATGTGTCTCACGCGTCCGATCTTTGGAGTTCTCCTCACATGAAGTTCAAAACCGAATAATTTGACTCTTAAACTTATGAAATCGAGGTTTACGAAAGTGGGTTAAGACCTATACCTTTGTAGATTCTTCTCATGCAAAGTCTCTGGTCTTCAGAGTCAATTTATCGACGTTGCTGCGTTCTACCATTCGATTGCTCGATCGTACAGATTCAAAGATCAAAAACATGTTTGCGATGGTCGAAAACAGTGGGGTTCCTCTTGAAATGTGACTGGTCGGAGCAAAAATCCGGTGATAAGCTCCGGAAGGATCAAAGGGAAGAGAGGTTTCCTTTCGGCTCTTCACTTGGCAAGGAGATTTTCTCAAACGAATGAATGGTTTATGCATGGGAGAAACTTAAGTGTATAGGGTCCTGATTCGGTGAACTACCAACACACAAAATTCGGTGTATTGGTCTTTAGAACAGTTTTTAAAAATGAGGATAGTGTTCTGGTGTAGAGCATGTACACCCAACACTTTGTATGTGTCCAAAATAGAACAAAAATTACAAAGCCTAAAGCTCCTCACAGGTCTTGATACTATGACCTCTTAGTTATGACCCAAGCTCTTTACCAGTGGGGTGCTCTCAAGGATCTTGTGCAGTAATCACCCAATTAAATAGTTAACCTTTATTATAAAGGTACCTATTTTGAAATTGTGGCATGACTTGGTTTAACACACCACATAGATTGTTACCTGTCTCGAGCACAAACACATGTCTGTCATATTCGGGTTCAAGAATTTGTAGGGTGTTACAACCATGCCCTAAGACACCAATTTTTCATAGAGACCTCTCCTGTCTCAAGCCTAAGCCTCTTAGGGATTTCAAGTTCCCTTCTCTGCGGCGCCAGAAGAAGGAAAATCAGGGAGGAAGAAGCGCTCGGCTTCAGGTAATTGCTCTCCTACTTCTTAATTTCTAGTTTCTAGTTAGTTCCTAATTTTTATTTCTAGTTCCATTTCCTAAATATTTAGCTCTAGATCTTAGTTCTTAATTTCAGGTTCTAGTTCTTAATTTTTAGTTCTAGTTCCTGGTTTCTTACTTCTAGTTCTAATTTTTAGGTCTTAACCTTTAAATTCATAGTTTTTTATTCTTAAACTCTCAGTTCTTAACATAAATTCAGTCTTTAATCTCTGGTATTTACAAAATAGTCCTTAGCCACCCAATTTGCCCAAGGGAACTTATGGAGGGTACCCAGGAACGGGATCGATCCTCCTTAGCATAATAAGCCACAATCCCCTTTTTCTAGTTAGAATGGTATTGGAGACTAAATTCATTAGAATTAGAGTAACATTAGGAAACTCAGTCAGCAAGAGTTAGGATAGTACTAGGAGACCCACAACTAGTTAGACTCTGTCAATCAGCGAAAAATATCATTTTTCACCTCCTAACCTAACCTTTGAGGGACCTTTGAGTTGACTAATAATGTGTCTTGAGTATATTTTATAGTTAGCAATAAATTATAGTCATAGTACAAAAATCCATCCAAAAGTGCCAAGAAGAGTCATGTTAGAGAGTTGCATCAATACAGAATAGCTTCAACATTTGCTCATGTAGCCCAAAAAGCCAGCCATCAAGCAGATTCAAGGAGCCTTAGAATTCCATGGCAATGGCATGTGTCCAGCAGTGTACACATGGGAGCAAAAGCAACTGCATCTGATGAAGAAGTAACCCCTAAAAAGGGAACTGAGTACTGGACAGCTGAATTCTAGCTCCCTAACTTGTGTACAAGCTATGGAAGCAAAGAAAATAACCTGTCAAGAGGTCTGGGTGCTGAAGAATCAAGCTGTCAAGAGGTTCTGATGTGAAGAAATGAACCTATCGAGAGGTTCTCTGAACCTGTCGAGTGGTTTAAATTGAAGCAAACATCCTGTTGAGTAGTGAAGATGATCTTGTCGATAGAATGCCTGAAGCCAATCAAAATGTCGAGAGGTTCCTTGAACGTATCGAGCAGAAGAAATGAGCAACCAACCTGTTGCGCCAGTGCATCCAGGACCTGTTGAAAAGATAGAGACAACCTGTCGAAGGGTTATCTGAAGTTGCACTGAATCTTGAGAGGTTGCCATAGCCTATCGAGAAGATGGATGAAACTAAAGAAGCAGTTAAGTAGCGAATTGAACTTGTAGAGCAGTCCATCTGAACTTGTCGAAAGCTATTTTCAACTTGTCGAATAGACTGAAAATCACACTCAGAACATGTCGAGAGGTTCAGGCACTAATTTGAAACTTCTCAGTGGCAGTCAAGAATGCACATCAAGTTTGTGACTTGCTGCACATGTCTCGAGGCATGTTGACAACCCTTGAGGGTATTTTTGGAACTCGAGGGAGACGAATGAGAAATTCTCTAACTCCCCCACGTGTACTTGTCCAATTCTAACTAATTTATGGGAGATTCTAGAAGTAAAGTCAGCCCAATAATAGAATGATTCCCTTTTGTTCTGATTGGCTAAAAAGATCTGGGACAAAGGAGAGGAGTATAAATAGAGGAGAGGCACAACAGAAGAACCATCTAGAGAAATCCATAACACAACTTTAATTTCTCTTTCCATCTAAAATTCCAGCCTTCTTCCCTCTTCTCCATTCTCTCTTTAGCCCAACTATGGTTGGCTAAAACTCTTGTAGTAGCTAGGGTGAGGTAGATCTATAAAATTGAGAGGTTTGAGAGTTTTGTATGACGATTGGGTGATGCAGAGACTACAGATTTGAGGATAATTTATTGTAAGATATTTGAATAAATGAATTGTTCGTTTTAATGGTCATTTAAATCTATAGATTTTTTGTTCCATTCGATTCTCCATAGGATTTATGTATTTGGAAATGACCATTCATTTAACTTGTAGATCTTTTGATTTTTATCAGATTTTCCTAGATTTAATGCTCCTGTGGATGCATGAGCTTGTAGCCTTACATCCACAGCATCTGTAGTGGTTTTCCTGTTCTAATTGAAGCCTTTTGATTAAAGGAAATCCTTGGGATGATCTGTGACCATTGAAATGGACAGATCGTAGCCTTAAGATCAATTCAACCCTCTAGTTTAGATTGGATTTTTCTACCTTGCTTCTGTGCTTGTAGCCAGATGAAGGATAGCTGCAGATCCATCCCCTGCATTGCTATTTAACCAATCAATTTTAAGTGAGACCAAATCCCAAGGTGCTATACTCCATATTTGATTTTAATTCTCCAAAACCTTTTCTCTATTCTTCAAATCTATTTTCTATTCATCTCGGGATCAGTTGCATTTAGATTTAATTTGTTATAGTTTTAGTAAAGTGACAACCCCAAAAACCTCTCCTCTTGCTTTTTCTTGCTTTGTTTTAAGTTAGAATAGGTTAGAGTTCTGCCAGATCTAGAGATTTGCTACATTCTTTAACACATTTCCCTGAGGACAAACCTATACTTGCCTTTTAAAACTTGCTACAACAGCCCTGAATTCTTGCAGGCCTGTGTTTTACCTTGGTGTTTAAATTCTCTTTTGCTATGATTTTTCTTTTAGTTTACTATTTTTAACATCTTAATAATTACAAGGTAAATACAAACAATAAGTTTTTGCCGTTGCTGTCGGGGATCTGTGTTTTTAGAATTGGTAGATCTATGTTTTTCTTATTTTAGTTTTAGATTTATATTTACCTGTGAGGTGTTTGACTAATTGCTTCTATATTTTTTTGTAGTTTAATTTTGTTTACAGATTTAGATTTGTAGTTTTGAGAGGAGCATTATGTTAATAGGAGGAGCAAGCTATGCTTGAGTTTGCATTTCCTACCTCTTTTACATTTTTAGATTTGTGAATTTGTTTTAGATCTGCAGTAATTATTTTTGTGTTTATATTTGTTTGCTGTGATCTGTGCTATAATTTTTGTGTGTTGTACAATGTGTTTGTGTGTGGTGTATGTTTGAAAAGAAGAACTCTCAACCCTGAGATTTTATCATTAAATCTTAAAGTTGAGAGGATTCTTAGGTCTAGATAAGCTACACATGCACTTGCTGAATCTGAGACTGCTGAAATGGGTGAGCAGTCTAGATTACTGAAAGATTACTATTCACCTGGTGCATATAATTCTCCTTTCTGTATATAATTTCCTGCTGTGGAGGAAAATTATGAGATCAAGTCTTAAACAATTCAGATAATACCTTCTTTCCATGGGTTGAGTAAAGAAGACCCATACAAACATGTTCATGAATTTCTTACTTTGTGTACTATCTTTCATATTGCTAGTTTGGGTGAAGAAGCCACCAAGCTTAAGCTCTTTCCTTTTTCATTAAAGGACAAAGTCAGGGCCTGGTAGTCTATGCTCCCTGCCAACAATATTACCTCTTGGAATGACTTGTAATGTCAATTCTTGGCTAAGTTCTTTCCCATGTCTAGAACAAGTCAGTTGAGAAAAAGCATCATATCATTTTCTCAATTCTCAACTGAAAACTTTCATGAGGCTTAGAAAAGATTCAAAGAGTTGTTAAAGCAATGTCCCCATCACCAAATATCTCAACGGCAACTTGTATAAAGTTTCTATCAAGGAATTGATCCAAAAAGTATAAATATGGTAGATGCCTCTCCTGGAGGTACTTACCTTCATAGAATAGCTGATGAAGCCTGGGAATTATTTAAGATTATTGGAGAGAATTTAATACAGTAGGAAACCTTGTCCAGGGATATTGAGTCTCCAGCTAAATTGATAAAAGAGAACACAACAAGAGGGAGAATGTATGAGGTAAGTGGTTACAATGATTTGGAGAGAAAGTTAGATAGTTTGAATCAAAAGTTTGATAAGTTAATGGGAGCAATATAGTCTCCAATGGTGGCCAAAGTGGAAGAGGCATGCATGATATGCCAATCTCCCATTCACTCCCTTGAAGAATGTCTCTCTGCTATACAATTTCCAGATCTGGTTATGTAGTATGTTAATGCTGCTCAGTCATTTGGGCAGCAGCCAGCTGCTGGTTATCCATTGAGAAACCACTCCAACCTAAGGTAGAGGCAGGACAATTTTCAAAACCAGCAATAGCTGCAGCCAATGTCCTATAGAACTGCTCAGCCTTACTAGCAAAATTTCTACCTAAAGTCACAATATTAACAGCCTATGGCCCAGCCAATGGCACAACCTGTGCATCAAAATTCACCAGCCCCAGCACCCTCTAGAATACACTCATTTGAAGAGCAAGTTCTGACTTCATTATACCACAAGAACCAATGATCACAAAGTTGTCATCAAGTTCTTGAAAGATAATATTTTCTCTAGGTTTGGTACCTCTAAAGCTATCATTAGTGATGAGGGAAGCCATTTCTGCAATAGGAATTTTGAAAATCTTCTTAGAAATTACTCTGTGACACACAGAGTTGCCACTCTATACCACCCACAGACCAGTGGACAGGTAGAAATTTCTAACAGAGAGATTAAACATATTCTAGAAAAAACTGTGAGAACAAGAAAGGATTGGTCCTTGAAATTGACTGATGCTCTTTGGGCTTATAGAATTGCCTATAAGACCCCAATAGGGATGTCTCCCTTTAGGTTGGTATATGGCAAGGCATGCCATTTACCAGTGGAGTTAGAATATAAAGCTTACTGGGCTATTAAGACATTGAATTTTGATCTAACTACTATTGGTATGCACAGGGTTGTAGTTGTCAAAACTTGAAGAGCTGAGATTGGATGCCTACTCCAATGCAAAGATTTATAAAGAAAAGGCCAAAGCTTTTTATGATAAGCATTTGCCGAGAAAGGAGTTTGCTGCAGGTAACAAGGTATGGATGTTTAATTCAAGTTTAAAATTTTTCTCAGGCAAGTTGAAATCTAGATGGGATGGACCTTACATTGTGATGCATGTATCCCCATCTGGAGCTATTGAAATCATGGATCCTAAGGATGGAAGGGTCATGAAAGTCAATGGTCAAATACTAAAAATCTATGTTGAAAATGTAATAGAGTCTGTGGTGACCATTAACCTTCAAGAACCTCCAAAGTGTGAATGATTTGCAACATTGTACATTATGTACCATAGATGTCAGTTAGAGTATTGGATGCTATTTTTCTATCATTTATTGTACATAAATCTATCATTTTTGTTTGTTTTTTCATTTTATACTATGTATGCACTATGGGGAATTTTGGGATATTCAAATAACTGAGAATAAATGGGAACTGAGGAGAATTGATGAATCTGTGTTGAATGTGGACAAGTGCACTGATGAGAAGTTAGTTTGGATTACAAACTGAAACCTATCGAGATGTTAGAGGAGTATTTTGATAGGTTTTGAAGGTAATTGAGGTGAATTCGACAGGTACTAAGACCTGTCAATAGGGTGAACCAAGTTTTCGTCAGGTTCTGAAGGTATTTGTTGATGTTTTGACAAGTTTTGTATACCTGTGGAGAGGTTGAGAAACCTCTCAGAACCTTAATTGCTAAAAAAAATTTAACCTATCGAGAGGTTGGATGCACCTCTCGAATTGCAATTTCTTAAGCTGGTGAACCTGTCGAGAGGTTTGAACAACCTCTCGAAACCTTCAGTCTGCGAGTCCTACATATTCAAGTGGTTTTAACTGTTCGAGAGGTTAATTCAACCTATCAAAATCTTCTTTCCAACCTGTCAAAATCATATTTTACTTGTTTAAAACCTATCGACAGGTTCATTCTGTCCATTCGACACCTTGAGCTGAGTTCTTACTTTTCCTCTGCACGAGTTTCCTTCTACTTTCTTCTCCATCCAATTACTTTGCCCATGTTTCAATTGCACCAGCTTTGCAAGGCCGACACTTTGCACTTGATTCTCGCGGATTTGGTTCTGTGTATTGCTTTTATCGAGAAACCCTAGGTTTGGGTAAGTTATTCTTCACAATCTCTGTTGTTTTTGAATTATCCATTTCTGTGCTTTGCATTTGTGGTGTGAAAGGTGAAAATTAAGTGAAGTAGATTGTGGAGAGTGAAAGACCTGTGTGAAATTAGGTTTGTGTTTCAATGGCCGAATTTGAGGAATCCCTGACCAATTTGCTCCAATCCTCGACCAATTTGCTCCAATCCCCTTCCCAATCCACCCCAAAATCCACTAGGAAGTCTAGTAGCGTAGCCTCACAGCCGAAGGCAGACCCACCTGCTAAGAGGAAGCTAGCTATGGACAAATGCAAGAAGGCCCAGGAAGCTAAGAAAGCTAAAATCATTGAAGAAGTTACTGAGGAAATGCCTAGACCTAACCCTGAGCTTGAGACTGAGTTACCTGTGGCCCTGACAACTCCTAATGAGTTTGTGGATTTTTTAGGTCTAATTCCTGAGACAGTCTTTGACCTACCTTGTTTTACTAAGGTAGAGGAGTGTAAGGAGACCTTGGCCTACTTGGAAAGGGCATCCCTGAAACCTCTTTTGACTCCATTAAAAGAGACGGTATACCCAAGATTGGTCAAATTATGGTATCGGAACATCAGGGAAAAGAAGATGTCAGGGTTAATTGATCCTATACTTGTAGTTCTGGTTGATGACTGGGAGCTAGTAGTGGAATACAAAGACATTGGTTTGGTGTTGGGAGTCCCATTTTTATATGATTTAGCCAGCAGTTTGGGAGCCCCTGACAGTTTTTCATTTAGGAATATGGCTAGACATTTGACTCAAGGCATAGTTGGATCTGGAGAGTCTTTGATGAGGAGAGACTTAGACCCCAGCCTGCTTTTCATTGATATAATTTTGAGGAAGAATGTGTATGTCAGTAGGCATCAGCAAGAGAGAAGAACCCCCCATAGTGGATGTCCTCTATTTCTTCTCCAAGGGCCAGTACTTTAGTGCTCCTAAGCTGATATTTGATGCCATGGTTGATGTGCATGACAAGATTAAGAAGAGACAAATTGTCCTAAGGTTGCCTTATGGCAGACTCATAACTGCTTTGCTGAAACAAGGGAAGTGGTGAAGAAAGATGAGCCAACTAAAAAGGTGAGTCCAAAGGAGTTTGGGGGAAGAGCTTGGTCCACTAGTATGACTCTGATTGGGAAGAGAAAGAAGACACTTGAGAGTCCGGAGAAAGAAGCACCTCAAGTGCCCAGCTCAACATCTGCTCCTGTGATCTCTAAAGTTCCAGCAGCTAGCTCAATCACCCCTACTATTGTTACATCTTCTGTTGTCAGTTCTGCTAGTATCATCCCATCCACCTCCATACCATCCATATATGTCCCCTTACCTTCCAGTTCCACACCCATCCCTTTTACACTCACCACCACTATCATGGTGTCTGCTCCTCCTACCACTAACCCAATACTAACCTTGCCTTCACCAACCATAAAAACCACCTACTAGAGAAAAACCAAGCAAGCCACATCCACAACCTTACAACCTTTATGCCCTGAACCAGCAACACCTCTTACATTTGACCCAGTTACTTCCATTTCACCCACTTCACCATCCCTACCTTTTGCTACTGACCCCAGTTCTCCTATCCATACTCAGGAGCTGAAACATTTCACCACTGAGAGGTATTCATCCCTAATAGATTCCATTTTGGAAGATATTGGGCATGAATACTCCCCTTTATCTGATTCTCCACAACCCACCCAATTCCAGCATGTGTCTATATCTCTATTTCTGCCCATTTTACTTACTCCACCTGTTACCCACACCCATTCCTTACCTGACTATTTTGCCCAAATCCTTTCCATTCTTCAAACCATCCAATCCCAGCTACTCACCAACACCTAAACCCAATCTTTCATGGCCACCTATCTGCATACCATTCAATCCACCTTAATTCCATCTACCTCAGCCACCCAACCTCTTACTACTCCTATCCTTACACCCATTCCATCACCACCACATCTTTCTCCTCCATCTTCCCCTGTGGTGGTCACTTCCATAGTTGCTACTCAAACTGATTTTGAGGAAGCAGCTCTATCCTTTCCTGCACTTATCACACCTTCATCTCCTCAACTGTCCCTTGTGGTGGTCACTTCCAATGCTGCTACTCAAACTGATTTTGAGGAGGAAGATTTACCCCTCCCTTTTACTTCCAAATCCACTCAGACTGACCCAATAGAACCATACCTCCCATTTTTATCCTTCACCTACCCTTCCACCCCACCTAAGCCAGTTGCTGAGGATGAGGAGCTGCCACTTTCCTTCATCTTACCATCACCACCACTTCCACAATCGAAGCTGCCCATCACCCCTTCCTTCATGGATGACCCTCACCATTGGGCCATTGTCCCATATGGATCCAATACCATATCACCTTTGCCATCCATCACCAAAGCGATAGAGACCAACCCCTATGTTGGGGAGGATATAAGAATTTTAGTGGATGCAGTCATGACTTTGATACAGCAAGCCCATGAAGTAGAAATTTACCCTGTTTTGGAGGCCCATAGGAAAGAGGAATGGAAACTATGGCAGACAAGGTCTACAAAGACAAATCCATCATGCTTTCCAAACTTGTATAGACCTTATCCCTCTATCCAGCCTTGAAATCTGCTAAGTAAACTGATATTTCCATCAAGGAGCTTGGCCCAAAGCCAAAGAAGAAGAAGAGGCCAGCTGCAATCAAATCCACACCAGATGCTTCCAGTGCAGAGCCAGTGAAGAAGGATAAAAATCTTTATGTAGAAAAATATGCCTGGACCCCTGATTTTGTTTTAAGTTCAGATACCGAGTCTGATTAGACTCTAGAGTAGTTGGTGTGTTTAGATTCTATATTAATGTTGTTCTAGGTAGTTTGATTGTATATCATTTTCTTTTTGCATTTTTTCATATCTTTAACTATTTTGTGATTCCTCTTTTGTATACAGTTCATCTTAATAAAATGTTCTTTTGATGTGCCATTGTATATATCTCGGTTACTCTTTTTTTTATATCATACTTTGTGTTATTTTCTCTGCTTGTACCCTACTATTTCTAGTTGTTATATTTATGAAACAGTGAGGACACTGTTCCTCATAGTTTGGGGGTATAGCAGGGTAATTTTGAAAAATTATGAGGTAGTTAAGCCAAGTGCAATGGTGTCAGTAGGATTAGGACAAATTTAGCCAAATTCCAAACTGAGCAATTTTGAAAAAGGAAGATGTAAAAATGTATGATAGACTGTTTAATATTAGGATATTTTGAAAATTCAACATTTCCATGAAAGAGATCATCAAGAAATTTTTATCATAATCAGTACATAGTGAACCATTAAGAAAAGAAAAAGTAAGAACATGCCTTGTGAATCCAAAGGAAGACCATACCTAGTGAGACTTGGGCTTGTAAAATTCTATTTGAAGAGTGTTTAGCATTTTTATTCTGCTCTAAGGACTGTTTGAATTTAGTTCTTCTCACTAGAAGTTAGGTACTCCAAATTGAAGCAAAGTGACAGCACTCATGACATTGAAGATATGATGTAAGGCCATCCCTTGGACAGTTTGAGCTAAAAATCCCTACTCTCTACCTTTGTATATACCATTTGAGCTTGAAAAATTCATTCTTCTTTGACAAAAACAATTTTTTTTTTTTTTTTTTTTTGAACCTGAACATCTTGATCTGTTTCAGTTCACCCTCAATCTGAGAATTCAGGAGGTGAAGGGAGAAGTGAGGTTAGAGGAGCAAGGTTTGATATTTGGTGGAAGAAAAAGAGAGAAAATCTAAGAAAAATAATGTATCAGTTGTGTAGCTGTGGCATTCCAGCCCATAAAATAAAAAAATATGAGAAAAATATAAAAGAAAAGCATACAAAAAGGAGAAAAATAGAAAAATAAAATAAAAGAAAATGAAAAGAGAAGTCACTTCATTTGGAAATTGAAAGAAGATGAGAAGCTGATCACTTTAAATCTGAAAAATATCAAAAAAGATGGCGTTGTACTGAAATGAAGAAGGTGTGTATACCACCTCCTTATCTTACTGATTTCTTAATTTTGAATCCCTCTTTACCCTGTTATTCTTTATAAACCTCACCCATAATCCATATTAAAACCCAATAAAAAGACTTTACTGATCTAAAATTGATTGAGCTGTCATGTGGAGATGAGGAACTGTGTAATCTATAATGAAAAGAGTTAGAAGATTTTAGATATTAGAGCAACTGCTTATGTTCATGCTTGTAGTCCTATTTGAGGGTTGTAACTGCTCTTGAGCTTGAGTGAAGCTGGACACCTTTGAAATCATTTGAGAGAATGCCTGTGAGATAATTGGGTCGGAGATTGGACTTATTTAGGCATTGTTTGAACCTGATTCTCAAATTAATGGTGAAGGATAACTGTTTTGCACATCATTCTCTTGATAATTTCATATTGGTTGTGATGAGTTTGAAAAAGGATTTAGGTATTAAATTGTTTACATTTACTGTTTTGAAACTTCTGAATTTAAAAGGGTAAGGTATGGAATAAAGCTGAATTTGTTGGAATCTAACTTGCAACTATTTGCACTTGATTTAATTATGTTGATATTGAAGTTTGTGAGTAACTTTACTGAAAACCCTCAGGAGACTTCACTCCTCCACTAGGGATCACCTAGGGGTTTAAAAAGGCTTGATGCATATGCTAAATGCATCTGTGCTCCCTACAAAAGTGATAATTTTTTGTTTTCAATAATTATTTTTAATTTTTCCTTTGCTCAGGGCCTAGCAAAGCTTAGGTTTGGGAGTGTGTTAATCAGTGAAAATACCAATTTTCACCTCCTAACCTGACCTTTGAGGGACCTTTGAGTTGACTAATAATGTGTTTTGAGTATATTTTATAGTTAGTAATGAATTGCAGTCATAGTGCAGAAATCCATCCAAAAGTGCCAAGAAGAGACCTGTTGGAGAGTTGCATCAATACAGAATAGCTTCAACATTTGCTCATGTAGCCCAAAAAGCCAGTCATCAAGTAGATTCAAGGAGCCTCAGAATTCCATGGCAATGGCATGTGTCCAGCTATATACACATGGGAGCAAAAGCAGCTACATCTGATGAAGAAGGAACCCCTAAAAAGGGAGCTGACTACTGGACAGCTGAATTCCAGCTCCCTAAGTTGTGTACAAGCTGTGGAAGCAAAGAAAACATCTTGTCGAGAGGTCTGGGTGTTGAAGAATCAAGCTGTTGAGAGGTTCTGATACTAAGAAATGAACCTATCGAGAGGTTCTCTGAACTTGTCGAGTGGTTTAAACTGAAGCAAACATCATGTTGAGTAGTGAAGATGATCTTGTCAACAAGATGCCTGAAGCCAATCAAGATGTTGAGAGGTTCCCTGAACCTATCGAGCGGAAGAAATGAGCAGCCAACCTGTCAGACCAGTGCAACCAGGACCTGTCAAAAAGATAGAGACAACCTGTCGAAGGGTTATCTGAAGCTGCACTGAATCTCGAGAGGTTGCCATAACCTATCGAGAAGATGGTTGAAGCTAAGGAAGCAGTTAAGCAGTGAATTGAACCTGTCGAACAGTCCACCTAAACCTGTGGAAGGCTATTTTCAACCTGCTGAATAGATTGAAAATCACACTCAGATTCTATCAAGAGGTTCTCTGAACCTCTCGAGGCACGAATTTGAAACTTCTCAGTGGCAGCCGAGAATGCACATCAAGTTTGTGACTTACTGCACATGTTCTGAGGCATGTTGACAACCCTTAAGGGTATTTTTTAAACTCCAGGGACACGAATGAGAAACTCTCTAACTCCCGCACGTGTACTTGTAAATTCTAAAGAATTTGTGGGCGATTCAAGAGGTAAAGTCAGCCACATCAGCAACCCAATAACAGAATGATTCCCTTTTGTTCTGATTGGCTGAAATATATCTGGGACAGAGGTGTACTAGATGCCCTATTTTCAAACCACACTTTGCGGTATGGACATGGGTCTAGTCAGGCATGTGCCTAATACGGGACACAAAAGAATTAATGAATGTGGTGTTCAACACTAATAAGTGGCCAGTAAATTTTATTCGTCAAACCCGGTCAGTCATACACATAAATATAGTGTCTTACACATACACTTGAATTATGGTCTTCCATATATTATATTAGCAAATACACTAAATAAAATTATAAATAGTAACTAAGCAAGCCAAATTTCAGCTGCCTTATACCTAAAACATATGTGTACAGTATATGAAAGCCAAACCAAATCTGGCATATATATATATATATATATATACTAATAACTACAGGGAATCCAAGCCCATCTTTAGATACTCCATTGTATCTAGCTGCACAACACAGGATGTAAAACCCTGGTTGGCTTATATGCCTATACAAGAAAAAAAGCCCATGTGGGCACTATAGGGGATCTAATACCTTTTTGACTTATAATACAAAAAAACCCCCTCTTGGCTCCACGCATTCATGAGTCACGTTTTGACTCCATTACCTTTTAAAACCTGTTGCAACAGCCCTGAATTCTTGTAGGCCCGTGTTTTACCTTGGTGTCCAAATTCTCATTTGCTGTGATTTTTCTGTTAGTTTACTGTTTTTAGCATCTTAATAATTACAAGGTAAAGACATACAACAGACTCAAGTAGGATCAAAAGATAAGACCAATTAGACTCGTTAGATCTTAGGCAACCCACATCTGCTGAAGTTGGTAGGCCGACATTCAGTAAAAGATTTTAACCCATGCTCCACAATATATTCGCGCGTGATTAGTGATGAGTGACAGCGTCGATAAATATCTATAGCTGGCGATCGCAACAACCCAGGTATTCCACACTGGGTCACTTTTTTTTAGCATTTAATATTTTTTAATTTACTATTCCATCACCTTCCGCCAGAGTCCACATGGACCGAATTGGGCCACCTCTTCCAGGAACCGAAAGGAACCCATAAAAAGTGTGTACTGTTGGATTAGAAATTGTTGTGCTGTTCTTTTTATTACTAAAAACATGTGGTAAAAATAGGGTAGCAAAAATAAATCAGAAAGGGGGAGTGAAATTGAATGAAGCAGCATAAAAACAACAATCTATACACACAGTCCTGCAAGATCCAGGGTTGTTGTAGCAAGTTTTGATAAGTAAGAGTTTGCCCCACATAAATTTATTCTCAGAGCACAAGTTTGAATAGTAGACCTTCAGATCTGGCTATAGTTCTGGCAGCACTAACCTATACTAGAAGGCAAAGGTAAAGAAAGGGAGTTTTGGGGTGTCACAAAACTAAAAATAAATAAAAAGGAAAATGAAAGATCGACACTACAAGAAAGGGGTTTAGAAAAAGGTGGAAATGGATTTGAAAAAATAAATGGAAAATGGGTGAGAAGTAATAAAATAGGGACTGATCTTTTTACTGAAAAAGGGCTGGTCAAGTAGAGAAAGGATTGGATCTACAGCTGTCCTTCATTTGACTACAAGCTCAAATGTAAGGAAGAAGAATCCAATCCAACCCTGAGATATGGACTAGTCTTAGGGTTATAACCTATTCACTTGAGTAGTCACAGATTATCCCAGAGATATACTCCAATCATGGGGTTAAAAGTATAACATAAAAATCACTGCAGCCACTATGTGTGCATGGCTACAAGCACATGCATCCATAGGTGCATTAAACCTATAAACTATATGCAAGCACAAAAGATTATAGATTCAATGGATCAAGAAAAATATCTTTCATTGCATAAAAAGTACTTAGGATGGTTAGCCCTCAAGACTGTAGTCCTGCAGAACGCCAAGACCCTTTACAAGTTTACACACAGTCCTTTTTACAGCAGAAAATTATACCTAACTATTGCAAAAGGAATTAGCTAGCAAATGCTAAGATAAGGAAGGAAGAAAAGAGAAACAGATGACCTAACCCTTGAAATGACCTGAGCACAAAATATCCACTGGTGCAGAGCAAATTAGGTTATGTTACATGCCTATTTTTTACTATTTTTATAGCTTATATACAATCCATATAAAATATCTCTATGCCTTGGCCAATCAGAAAGAAAAAGAATCAAGTTAGTTAGGATCCTGTTGATGTGGCCCAATTACAGCCAAGTGTTGCCTTGGTTAATGCGGAATAGCTCCAGCACATTGGGATGGGAGCCCCAGATGCTGTGGAATCCTAAAAGTACCCCTGAAGGTTAAATGAGAATGCTGGAACCTGAGTCTCGATTAGTTGGGGCTTCAGATTATGAATCTCGAGTGGTTGGATTAATTGTTGAAGCTTGCTCGATAGGTTGGATTGCTTCAAGCAATGCATCTCGGCAAGATGAAGTTTTAGGTAGTGTATCTCGAGAGGTTCTCGATAGGTTGGAAGTAATGCTTGAGAGGCTCTCGATAGGCTTTCCATTTCTACAGCTCAAGTGGCTGGATTGAGCTACTCGATAGGCTGTATTAAAAGCTCTTCGAGTGGCTGTCGCTAGGTTGCATTACTAACTGCAGCTCAACAGGTTGGTGCAGTGGTATCAACTGCTCGAGATCTGCTCGAGAGGGATTTCTGAAGGTTCATCTACTCGAGAACCACTCAAGCAGATGTAATTTGAAAGGGCTCATCCTCTCGAGATGTGCTCGAGATAACTTTCTAAAGCTCTAAACCAATCAAGAACTGCTCGAGCTGTTAGTCTGCTGTAGGCCTGAAGTGCTTGAGATCTACTCGAGTTTAACTTACTAAAAGTTTAACTGCTCGATAGCTACTTGCGCTTGCACTTCTGTGTGTCTACTACTGTGCACAGCCGGTTGCAACACTCTTCACTGCTTGGGTCCACCTTTTTTTTTCCCTGTTAGACCTTTAGGGCCACCAGGCATGACAACTGGTCCCTATGGTGTGAACTACCATGGTGCACTTCTCTGTTCTTCCATTAGCTTTAAGACTTGACTTCAAAATGCTCTCTTCTTGGCATCCATTATGTGGACTGTTGCACTAAGCTATGATTTATTTCTAACTACAAAAATATACTCAAATAATAATTGTTAGATGGATCAAAGGTGTAGTAAAGGCTAGATAAGGAGGTGAAAAGTGGCATTTTTCAGTGACTAACACACCCCAAACCTAATCTTTACTAGTCCTCGAGCAAAGTAAAAATTAAATAATTACTCGAAAAATTTTAATGCAACTTTCGTAGGGAGCACGAATGTATTTGGCTTATGCATCAAGCCTTTAAAAAACCTAGGTGATCCTTAGTGGAGGAGTGAAGTCTCCTGAGGGTTTTCAGTAAAGATGGTACAAATATCCTAATGAAAACAATTAAAACAAGTGCTACACAATCACAAGTTAGATTTCAACATACAAACCTTCATTCCACACCTTGATCTTTCAGATTGAAGGAGTTTTAAATTAGTAAATGTAAACAATTTAATACCTAAATCCTCATACATACTCATCACAACCAAGCAGCTGACATCAATAGTGTGTGCAAATCAGTATAAAGCTCACCATTAATTCAAAAATCAGGTTCAAACAGTGCCCCAATAAATTAAATTTCAGACTCAATCCTCACCAGGGTTGTCTGTCACAAATGAATTGAAGGGTGTTCAATTTCACTCCAGCTCGAGAACAGCTACAAACCTCAAATAGACTTGCAAGTATGAGCCTAGGCATTTGCTTCTATTTTTGGACTTCATATTATCTCCATCATAAGACATCCCTTCATCTCCACATTGTAGCTCAATTCACTTTCGATCGCTAAGGACTTTATTGGGTTGTAATGTGGCTAAGGTTAAGGTTTTAAAAAGAAAAAGGTTCAAAACTGAGAATTTACTCGAGGTGGGAGGTGATTCAAAACTTCACCTTCTTTATTTCATCATGGCTTCACCTTCATTAGTATTTTTTTTCCAGATCTGAAGTGGGTAGCTTCTCCTATTTCCAATTTTTCAAATGAATTACTCCTTTTGATTTCTCTTTCTTTCTCTTTTTTATTTTTATTTTTATTTTTTTCTTTTTCTATTTTTTTTAATGATGGTTGTCACAGCCGTACAACTGATACACTACTTCACTTTGATTTTATCTCTTCTCCTTCTCTTTCCACCAAATGTCAAACTATGCTCACCTATCTTCAACGTCTTCTCCTTTACCTTCTTAATTTTTAGAGTGAGGGTAAGGTTAAATCAGGTCAAGAGTTTCAAGTTCAATTACTCTGATATTTTTCAAAGAAAAATGGATTTTTGAAGGATCAAAGAGTATATGCAAAAGGGCAGTTTAATTGGGTAAGACTTTCAAGCTCAAACTGACCAAATGATGGCCTTAGATCATCTCCCTCATATCATGAGTTTTGCTAAACTGTTTCAATTTCTGGATGATTAACTCCTAGTTAAAAGGTTTGAGTCAGTCAGTTCTTAAAGCATAAAAATTACCAAAGACACTCTTCAAAAGAATTTTTTTTTGTAGGCCCAAATCTCACTGTGTATGGTTTTCATTTGAATTCATGGGGCATGTTCTCACATTGTTCTCCCCTTACTGGGTCACTATGTACTGATTGTGAAATTTTTTCTTGATGATCACTTCATGGAAGTGTTGAATTTTTAAAAGATTTCAGTGTTAAACAATCTACTATATATTTTTATTCTCCTTTTTTCAAAATTGCTTAGGTAGAACTTACTTTATTTGTTTCCATCAGGAATAATACTATTGCACTTAGCTTAACCATCTCATTGGTCTACCCTGCCATACCCCCAAAGCTAATATAAACAGTGTCCTCACTGTTTCAATGGACATGTAGGTAGGGGCAGTAGGGTATGCAAAGGCTTAAAAATATACAGTAGAAAAAAAGAATTAATTTGCATCAGAAATGATTAGGTAGATAGATAAGCACATTGCAAATTAGCACACAAAAGAAATTTCCATTAACTGAATTAATATGATACATGAGAGAACTTAATACAACTTTATAGGTATAAACAAAAACACCACATTACAAAACATTAAGAAATAACAACTAAAGAAAAATATTGACAAACTACTAACTACACTAACTCCTATGAGTGATCTGAATCAGGATCTAAGTCTATTGGGTCCCCTGCATCTTTCTCTTTTCCTTTCTTCACACTATTAGCTTGTGCAACACTAGCTTTGGCTCTTGTTGTAGCTGGTTTCTTGGGTTTGGTGCTACTCTTCTCTTGGGAAGGCTCCTTGATAAATACCCCTTTGGTTAGTGTGGGGTTCATGACTGAGATGGTGGATATGAGTTCTCAACCAGCTTTGCCAAATGAGTTGCCTTCTGCTCATAAACTTGGTACAGGGACAGTGCATTGTCCAACTACTTCTGCATTATCTTCTTTTCTTTCTCATGGTCCATCAGTGCTTTATCCATCAGCTTCCAGTAATCAAACTTCATTAGAGAAATCTGGTTGTCCTATGCCTACTGGACCATTTCATTGACAGACTCCACAACTATATGTACATCCCTCTGCACATATGGATCGACATTCATAGACTTGCTGAGGGTGTAACACTTAGGGGTTGGGATGGCTTCAACAGGTACAATGACATAGTTAGAAGGGTTATCTAGAGGCTCAGAGATAACAGGTAGCTCAGTACCTGTGGTTGGAGAGGATGGTAGGCTAGATGGAAGGATAACTACCATCTCTTCCTTAGGGGGTTCTGTCTAGGTGAAGGTTGAGGTGGAGGTAAATGGAATTAAGGCCCGCTCTTCATTTTCAAAATCTGTCTGTGTGGCAGCATCAGCTGTTGCCACTGAAGTTGAAGGCTGATGTGTAGGAGGAGGGGTAGGTACAGGTGTAGGTGGTTTGGGTGTTGGGATATAGGATTGAAGGGTTGTCTGAATGGATTGGAGGTTGTTTTGGATGGTGGCTTGGTTTTCAGTATTGGTATAGAGTTGGGTTTGGAGAGAGGTGAGGGAAATTATTTGGGAGAAGGGGTCTGGTAAGGTTGGGGTTATAGGTTGGGTGGGTGGGATTGGTTGGAAAGGAGAAGTGCGGGCTTGGTTGAAGTGGTAGTGCTGTGGAGAGTCTGGGAAGGGTGTGCACTCATGCCTGATATCCTCCACAATGGAGTCTATCATGGCTGAGTATCCATCAGTTGTGAAATATTCTTAGTTATGGGTAGGTGTAGGTGGGAGGGAATGGGTAGGTGAGGTAGTTGTTTCAATGGGTTCAATGGTGTCAGTGGGGTCAATGGGTTCAATGGGGGGTACAAGGTTAGTGGGGTTGGGTGGTTCAATGTTAGTGGCCATAGGCTTACCATCATCATATGTAAATGGGGAAGGTGGGTATGGTAGTGATCTAAGTATGTTAGTGGGTTCAAGGCTTGGAATGGGTTGAGGTAGGGAATGGGTAGGTGGTTTAAGTTGGAGTTGGCGCTTGGATGGTAGTGGTGGTGGTGGGGATGGAATTGTATGTGGGGTAGGGAGTGGAGATGGTGGTACTGGTACTGAGGATCCTTATGTAACTGCTGTAGGGGGAGCTGAGCTGTCTGCAAAGGGTGCTGCAGGGATGGCAGCTGTAGAGGCTTCTTCTGGTAGGGCTGCTGCTGGCTCCTCAGATCCCTTCTTCTTCTTCTTACTCATCAGAGTCATGCTGATATTCTGCAACTGTTGTAAAATCATCAAGTAGAATGACCAGCACAGGGTCTTCTTTGTTAGGTCCACCCTCAGACTCCTTGAGTCTAATGTTCTAGTACCAAAGCTTTACTAGCCTAGGGTACCCCAATTCCACTAAAGGCATATTAATAGGGAATCCAGGGAAGCATTGGTAAAAAATTTCATGGCTTCAATAGCCAAGGCTTCCTTTTTTTAAAAATGCCTTATCAAAGGTAATTTCAGTCTCCAAACCCAAGGCATCCATAAAATCATTGGGTGTGGTCAATTGATCAGATTCTGGGGTGGCTTCCTCCTGATGTTTTTGCTTCTTGGGCTTGACAGATGTTAGGTCTTTGGTGGTAGTCCTTGCCCTTTTCTTACGAGCAGTTATTGGATTCAAAATTGTTGTGTTGTTCTTTTTATTATTAAAAATATGTGGTAAAAATAGGGCAACAAAAATCTCAGAAAGGGGGAGTGAAATGGAATGAAACAACATAAAAATAATAATCTATACACAAGTCCTTCAAGATCCAAAGTTGTTGTAGCAAGTTTTGATAAGTAAGAGTTTGTCCAATAGGAAAATTTGATCTAAGAACACAAGGTAGAATAATAGACCTCCAGATTTAGCTACAGATATGGAAGCACTAACCTATACTAGAAAGCAAGGGTAAAGAAACGGAGTTTTGGGGTATCACAAAACTAAAAATAAATAGAAAAGAAAATGACAGATCTACATTACAAGAGAGGGGTTTAGAAAAGGGTGGAAATGGATTTTGAAAAATAAATGGAAAATGGGTGAGAATTAATAAAATAGGGACTGGCCTTTTTATTGAAAAAGGGTTGGTCAAGCAAAGAAAGGATTAGATATACAGTTGTCCTTTACTAGTCTTAGGGCTATAACCTATCCACTTGAGTGGTTACAGATCATCCCAGAGATATACTCTAGTCATGGAGTTAAAATTAGACTATAAAAATTACTGCAGCCACTGTGTGGTTGGTTACAAGCACATGCATCCATAGGTACATTAAACCTATAAACTATATGCAAGAACAAGAGATTATAAATTCAATGGATCAAGAGAAATAGCTTTTATTACATAAAAAATACTTACAATGGTCAACCCTCAAGACTGCAGTCCTACAGAACTCCAAGACCCTTAACAAGCTTACATAGTCCTTTTTATAGCAGAAAATCAGACCTAACAATTACAAAAGGACTTAGCCAACAAATGTTGAGCTAAGGAAGAAAAAGGAAAAAGATGACCTAACCCTAGAAATGACATAAGCACAGAATATCCTCATCACCGAGAGTAAATTAGGTTATATTAGATGCCTATTTTTGACTATTTTTACAGCTGATATACAATCCACACAAAATATCTCTTTGCCTTGGCCAATCAGAAAGAAGAAGAATAAAGTTAGTTAGGATCCTGCTGATGTGTCCCTATTACAACCAAGTGTTGCCTTGGTTAATGGGAAACATCTCATCACATTGGGATGTGTGCCCTAGATGTAATCTCAAAAGTACCCCTGAAGGATGAATGAGAATGCTGGAACCTGAGCCTCGATTGGTTAGGGTTTCAAATTATGAATCTCAAGTGGTTCTCGAGTGGCTGGATTAATTGCTGAAGCTTGCTCGACAGGCTGGATTACTTCAAGCAGTGCATCTCGACAAGATGAAGTTTCAGGTAGTGTATCTCGAGAGGCTCTTGATAGGCTGGAAGTAGTGCTCCAGAGGCACTCAATAGGCTTTCCATTTCTGTAGCTCGAGTGGCTGGATTGAGCTGCTCGATAGGCTGTATCAAAAGCTCCTCGAGTGGCTGTCGATAGGTTGAATTACTAAAACTACAACTCGACATGTTGGTGCAGCAGGTATCAACTGCTCGAGATTTGCTCGAGAGGTATTTCTGAAGGGGCATCTGCTCAACAACCACTCGAGCAGATGTTACTTGAAAGGGCTCATGCTCTCAAGATGTGCTCAAGATAACTTTCTAAAGCTTAGAACCTCTTGAGAACTACTCAAGGTTGAAAATCTGGAGCTCTCTTTGTCTTGAACTGCTCGAGCTGTTAGTCTGCTGCAGGCCAGAAGTGCTCGAGATCTGCTCAAGCTTAATTTGCTGAAAGTTTAACTACTCAATAGCTGCTCGGGCTTGCATTTCTGAGTGTCTGCTGATGTGCACAGCCTGCTGCAGCACTCCTCACTACTTGGTTCCACCTTTCTTTTCCCTGTTGGATTTTGAGGGCCACCAGGCATGACAATTGGCCCCTATGGTGTGGACCACCATGGTGCACTTCTCTATTCTTCCATCAACTTTATGACTTGACTTCAATATGCTCTCTTCTTGGCATCCATTATGTGGACTGTTGCACTAAGCTGTGATTTATTTCTAACTACAAAAACATACTCATATGATAATTATTAGATGGCTCAAATGTGTGGTAAAGGCTAGGTTAGGAGGTGAAAAGTGACATTTCACAGTGATTAACACACCCCCAAACTTAATCTTTGCTAGTCCTCGAGCAAAGCAAAAATTAAACAATTACTCTAAAAATTTAAATTCCACTTTCATAGGAAGCACAAATGCATTTAGCTTATGCATCAAGCCATTTAAACCCTTAGGTGATCCTTAGTAGATGAGTGAAGTCTCCTAAGGGTTTTCAGTGAAGATACCCGCAAACTTCCTAACGAAAACAGTTAAAACAAGTGCACAGAATGACAAGTCAAATTTCAACATATAAAGCTTTATTCTACACCTTGATCTTTCAAATTGGAGGAGTTTTAAGACAGTAAATGAAAACAATTTAATACCTAAATCCTCATGCATACTCATCTCAACCAATCAGCTGACATCAAGAGTGTAGTGTGTGCAAATCAGTATAAAGCTCACCATTAATTCAAAAATCAGGTTCAAACAGTGCCCCAATAAATTCAATTTCGACTCAATCCTCACCAGGGCTGTCTCTCACAAATGAATTGAAGGGTGTTCAATTTCACTCAAGCTCGAGATCAGTTACAAACCTCAAATAGACCTGCAAGTATAAGCATAGGGATTTGCTTCTATTTTCAGACTTCATCATATTCTCTCCATCATAGGTTAGACATCCCTTCATCTCCACATTGCAGCTCAATTCACTTTCGATCGCTAAGGACTTTATTGGGTTGTAATGTGGCTTAGGTTAAGGTTTTAAAAAGAATGAAGGGTAAAAAGGTTCAAAACTGAGAATTCAATCAAGAGGTGGGACGTGATGCATGACTTCACCTTCTTGATTTCATCACAACTTCATCTTTATTAGTATTTTTTTTCAGATCTGAAATGGTCAACTTCTTCTCCTATATCCAATTTTTCAGATGAAGTACTTCTTTTGACTTCTCTTTCTTTCTCTTATTTATTTATTTATTTTTTCTCTTTTTCTATTTTTTTTTTTTATGATGGTTGACATATCCATACAACTAATACACTACTTCACTTAGATTTTCTCCCTTCTTCTCCTTCTACCAAATGTCAAACCCTGCTCACCTATCTTTAACATCTTTTCCTTTTTCTTCTGAATTTTCAGAGTGAGGGTAAGGCTGAATCAAGTCAAGAGTTTCAGGTTCAATTACTCTAATATTTTTCAAAGAAAATTAGATTTTTTAAGGATCAAAGAGTGCATGCAAAAGGGCAGTTTAATTGGGTAAGACTTTCAAGCTCAAACTGTCCAAATGTTGGCCTTTGATCATCTCCCTCATGTCATGAATTCTGCTAAACAGTTTTAATTTGGGGATTCCTAACTCCTAGTAAAAAGGTTTGAATTAGTCAGTTCTTAAAGCACAAAAATTTTCAAAGACACTCTTCAAAAGAAATTTTTTTTTATAGGCCCAAATCTCACTGTGTATGATCTTCATTTGAACTCATGGGGCATGTTCTCACCTTTTTCTCTCCTTACTAGGTCACTATTTACTAATTGTGAAATTTTTTCTTGATGATCACTTCTTGGAAGTGTTGAATTTTAAAAAGATTTCAGTGTTAAACAGTCTACTCTATATTTTAATTCTCCTGTTTTCAAAATTGCTTAGGTGGAACTTTACTTTATTTGTTTCAATCCTGACTAATACTACTGCACTTTGGTTAACCATCTCAGTGGGCTATCCTCACTGTTTCAATGGGCATATAGTTAGGGGTAGCAGGGTATGAAAAGGATTAACAATATACAATAGAAAAAAAAATTAATTTGCATCAGAAATGAAAAGGTAGACAGATAAGCACATTACAAATTAGCACACAAAAGAAATTTTCATTAACAAAATTAATATGATACAAGAGAGAAATCTTAATACAACTTTACAGGTATCAACAGAAATACACTATTACAAAACATTTATAATATCAACTAAAGAAAAAAAAATTTACAACTAACTCCTACAAGTACACTAACTCCTACAAGTGATCTGTATCAAAATCTATGTCTATTTGGTCCCCTACAACTTTTTCTTTTCGTTTCTTCACACTATCAGCTTGTGCAGCATGAGCCTTGGTTCTTGTTGTAGCTGGTTTCTTAGGCTTGGTGCTGCTCTTCTCTTGAGGCTCCTTTATAGACACTCCTTTGGGTGGTGTGGGGCATGACTGAGATGGTGTATACGAGTGTCTCAACCAGCTAGGCCAATTGAGTTGCCCTCTGCTAATAAACTTTGTATAGGGACAGAGCATTGTCCAACTGCTTCTACATTACCTTCTTTTCTTTCTCATGGTCCATCAATGCTTTCTCTATCAGCTTCCAGTAATTTGCCTTCACTAAGGGCAGCTGGTCTTCATATCTCTGTTGTACCATTGCTGTCACATTTTTTAGTACTAAATGTACATCCCTCCCACCATATGGATCAACATTCATCGAGTTGGTGAGGGTCTAAAACCTGGGTATGGGGATGGAATGAGTAGGGACAATGCCTTTCTTTGTATTTTTCTTATTTTTTTTATGGGCTGAATGCCACAACTTTCATCAACTGTGTTTCCTTCTCTTTTAACCAATTGTCAAACCAGCTCTACCTTCTTCATCAGGTCATTGAGTTTTGGATTCAAATTTTCTGGTTTCTATCAAAGAAAAACTGAGATTTTTAAGGCTCAAATGATGTGTATCAAGGGCAGTTCAAAGGTGGGGATTTTTAAACTCAAACTGTCCAAAGGATGACTTTACTTTATGTCCTCAATGTCATGAATGGTGGTAAGTTATTTCAACTTAGATTTGCCTAACTTCTAGTGAGCAAAACTAAATCCAATCAGTCCTTAGAGTAGAAAAATTGCCAAACCATTCCTCAAAGAAATTTTATTCAGGCCCAAATCTCACTGGGTATAGTCTTCCATCAAATTTCTGGGGTGTATCCTCACAGTTTTCTCTCTTTTCAAGTTCACTCAATATTAATTTTTTGAAAATTCCTGACATTTGTTTCATGACAATGTTAGAGCTACAACACTATTTAGTTTTTAAAAGTTTTTAAATATCCTCTTTTTCAAAAATCAGGTGAGGCTTTACTTTATTTTCACAAATTTTGTTTAATATGGCTGCATTAACATTAACTATCCATTGGCATATCCTGCCACACCCTCAAACCTATGAGGAGCAGTGTCCTCACTGATTTAAAAAAAAAGTGCATGTGCAGCAGGGTAAAATCAGACACAAAATAAAATAAGAAGCAGCATCAAACAGGGTACAAACAAACAATTAAAGCACACAAACAAACAAACATAAAGACATAAAGTAAATCACATAAAATATACTGAAGAGAAATTTCATTTATAACACTAAAAATTTGTGCAAGGCAAGGGAGAATCACTACACAAAGAATTTACAAAAACATCTAACTAATGACATGTACAAGTCTAATCATCTCAATTGTCTGCTGCCTCATCCTTGACTTGGACTCCTTTTCCTTTATCTTTCTTCAAAGGTGAATTAGTTGGAGGGGTAGAGGCAAGTGGGGTAGTATCAGCTGCTTGTGCAGGCTCTCTGGCATCCATTTCAGAACACTCCTTTCAAGTATTTATGCCTTCTTTTCAGCAAGTTGAACTCAACTTTCATACAGTTCCCTTGGGGCCTTGGTGACCTCTTTGGAGGCAGCTAGCCTTTTCTCGATTCTATCTGCTATCAATTTCTCTGTGACTACAGTGTTCTTTTGGGCTTCAAATTGAATCAAAATATTTCTCTAGCCCATTGATATTTTTTGCAACTCAACTCTGCGATCCAGCTGCATCTGCTTTATCTTTGCGTCATAGGGCATCCTGATTGAGGTTCTAAGGTAGTGTTATTTTGCATGGCATTTAGGAGGGCTGAGTATGGAGGTATAGAAAGGAAGAGGCAGGTAGTATGGGTTGGTCAGCACTGGAAGAAGGGCCAGTCAGCAATAGAGAGGGGATGGATGATGACATGGGTGGGGTGGAGATTGAGGGTAAAGGGTGATGAACTTTAAGGTCAGGCTCAGTTTGGGTTGGAATTGAGGAGGTGAGAATTAAGTTTTCTACATCTGTGATAGCATTAGATGTTGCTGCTACAGGTGGGGAATGTTGGGGAGTGATTTCCAAAGGAGGGGCAATAAGTGGCAGATGGATAGGGATAGGTAGGGGTTCAGCGTCTGTTTGGGTGGAGGCATCTGTATTCTCTTCCACAATCTCACTCCACACATTCTCAAAAATATTATAAAAATTATCACCATGCAGCAGCTTGGGCAAAGTCTCTTCCACAAGCTCATCAAAAATATCAATTAAAAAGCAATCCTCACTATCCAAGTGAGGCTGGCTGGCTACATTATAAATATTTAATTTAATTTTTATGTTATCAAAAGACACCTCTATTACTCCTGATCTACATTGAATGTAAGCATTGGCAGTGGCCAAGAAAGGCCTGCCTCAAATTATAGGAATAGATGTGGTGCACTTGCTTGGCTGTATGTCAAGCACCAGAAAATCTGTTGGATAGAAAAACTTATCAACCCCAACTAATACATCCTCTATCATTCCCAGATCTAATAAGGCCTTCTCAATGATATGATCTCCAATGATGCAGGGGATTGTGGGAACTACAGGGTCTTGAAGCTTGGTTGGAGTTTCAATGGACAACACTTGGTTCTTTTTCTCAGCACTAAAGACCTTGGATAGGTGTATCCTAGACTGTCTTTTGTGGGTGCACAATTCTTTCAAGAACTTGCTTGATAGGCTAGAACTTGCTTGATAGTAAAGGCAAGTTGATCTTTACTTATTTAAAGATTTCCATCATCTCCTCCACTCTAGCATTCCCCTTGTCAAAAGGAGAAGGTTCTTGAAATGCATTGGGAAATGATAAATGGTGAACTACTCTCCCATTTGCTGCCTTAGCACGCTCATCAGATTTGTTTTTATTTTTATTTTCAGTTTTCTGTTGGGGCACATCAACACCCCCCTTATTTTTTATATGATGCTCCTGCTGGATATCTCCATGGGCTGCACTTTTCTCATCAGGTTTAATACTAACTTGGTTATCAACCAACCTTCCACTCCTTAACATGGTGACAGATTTGGCTTCTTCACGGGAAGAAGTCTCACCCACCATGTACTGCCCTCTTGGGTTGTTAATGGGCTGACTTGACAATTTTTCCTCCTCTCTCTTAGAAAAATTATTAGATAGGTGACCAAGGTAGTCCTCTATCTTTTTAATATTTTGGCTATGAGAGTTGGCAGCTTGTGACAAAGGGCCTAAATTCTGCAGTGAAGCCAGAACATGTTCTTCAAATGTGAGGGATCTAGAGGTTGTTGGGGCTGGTACACTTTGATGCACGGGTTGAGCCATTGGCTAGGCCATAGGCTGCTAGTAATGGGGCCTTAGAAAGTAGTTCTGCTGGTAGGGCTGGGCATTCCTGTAAGGCATCGGATGCTGTTGTGACTGCTGGTTTGGAAAGGTATCACCTCAAGTTGGGGTGGTTTCTCCAATGATAACTAAAAGTACACTGTTGTCCAAAGGACTGATGACCAGCATTCACATGTTCTATCACAAGTTTAGAAATTGGGCAGCAGAGGAGCATTCGGAGTGAGTGGGGGACTGACATATCACACATGCCTCCTCCACTTTGGCAGCCATTGGAGACTGTATTGCTCCCATTAGCTTATTAAGCTTTTGAGTCAAGCTGTCTACTTTCCTTTCTAAATCATTGTATCCACTCACCTCATATATTTTCCCTCTTGTAGTGTGCTCTCTCACTAATCTAGGGGTCTCAAAGTCCATTGACAAGGTCTCTCTTTGCATGGAGTTTTCACTAATGATATCAAACAACTCCCAAGCCTCATCAGCTGTCTTGTGGAGGTATGTACCACCACATGAGGCATCAACCATATCCCTGCACTTGGGATCAATTCCTTGATAGAAATTTTAGATAAGTTACCATTCAGAAATTTGGTGATGGGGACATTGCTTCAAGAGTTCTTTAAATCTCTCCCATGCTTGGTGAAAGTCTTCAGTCAGGGCTTGAGCAAATGAGATTATGCTCTTCCTCAGTTAACTTATTTTGGACATGGGAAAAAACTTGGCCAAGAAATGACATTGAAGGTCATTCCTGGATTGAATACTATTGGTTGGGAGCATTGACAACTAAGTTTTTGCTCTATCCTTTAATGAAAAAGGAAAGAGTTTCAACCTGGTTGCTTCCTCCCCCAAACCTATAATGTTGAAGGTAGTGCACAGTCCTAAAAATTCATCAATGTGTTTATATGGATCTTCTTTAATCAGGCTATGGTATGAGGGTAGAATCTGTATGATGGAGGATTTGATCTCATAGTTCCCTTAGACAGCAGGGAATTGAATGCAGAAGGGGGAATTGTAAACCCCTGGTGCATTGAATTCCTTCAATGTCCTAGGTTGCTCACCCATTGCAGAGCTATCAAAATCAATCATAGGTGTGTGTATGGGTTGCTTAGATCTAAGAAGTCTCTCAACTTCAGGATCTAAGGGAGCAATCTCAGGATTAAGAGATCTCATTCCAAGCATACACACAATAAAAAGATAGGATAATGCATAGAATGGCAGTACAGATTTAAGCAAAATAAATGCAAAATTACACAATTAATACTGCAAATCTAAAAACTATAGATCTAGAAATGTGTACAAAGTTAAGAAATGCAAACTTAAGCACAACTTGCTCCTCAAATTGGCACAATGCACCTTTCAAAACAACAAATCCAGATCTGCAATCACAAAATTAAATTATACAAAACTATAGCAGCAATTAGTCAAACACAAAATAGGTAATAAAAAATCTAAATCTAAAATAAGAAAAACGTAGATCTATCCCTTTTAAAAATACAGATCCCCGACAGCGGCACCAAAAAATTGTTGTCTTACTTATCTTATAATTATTAAATGGTTAAAACAGTAAATTAAATGAATAAACTACAGCAAAGTAGGCTTAAGGCAATCAAGCAGTCTTGCAAGAACCAGGGCTATTGTAGCAAGTTTTAATAGGTAAGTCAGGGTAGGTCCGCATGGAAATTTATTTTGAAATGAGGTATATAGATTTGGCACTCTATCCTAATTTAGACTTAATCAAAATAGGAAAGACGAGAGGTTTCTAAGATTTATCACTTTACTAAGAACTATAAAAATCAAATATAAAATAATCCAGATCTGATTGAACTCAAATTCAAGGGAATGGAGAGAAAGATTAAATCAAATGATGGAGAACAGCAGCTAGGGATTTTTGGTCTTTACTAAAAATCAATTGGATCAAAGGTAATGTATAGGACAAATTTTCTACAATCCTCCATCTGGCTATAAGCTCAGATGTAAGGTATAAGAATCTAATCTCAACCAAAGAATTGAAGCAATCCTAAGGTTATGATCTGTCAATTTCAGTGGCCACAGATCATCCCAGAGATTGTTTCAATTTCAGGATCTTGATTGAAACATGTAAACTATTACAGATGCTGTGGGTGTCAGGCTACAAGCTCAAGCATCTACAGGAATATCTAATCCAGGGAAATCAAATACGAAAAAGTGAAATATAGATCAGAATCACCTTTAAAACTCATAATTATATTATAACAACACAACTTACAATCCTATTGTGCTCAGATCTGCAATCTGTGCAACATACAATCCATCTACAAAGCCTCTAAAACTCTCGATTTACAGCTCTCAACCTCACCCTAGGTACTGAAGGGGCTTAGCCAACCATGATTGACTGAAAAGAGAATGGAGGAAGAAGGAAGAGAGATCATTTTTTGAAGGGAAAATAAAGATCAGATTTGGCTCTGGTTCTCTCAATTTCTGGATCCTAGATCTATAAATTCTTTAAGCTTTTATACTCTTCTCCTCTCTTCTCAGATCTGTTTCGGCCAATCAAAGATCAAGAGAATATTTCTGTTATTCTGAGCTGCTGATGTGGCTGATTTCTTTTCTAGAAGCTCATTCCCCATTGGTCCAAAACTGGTAGGCACATATGATGTAGTTAGAGGGTTCCCATTCATGTGCATTTGTGTTCCAAAATTACTCCCAAGTGTCATTAATATGCCTTGAAACTTGTGCACAAAATTTTGAAGTTGGCAGCTGTTGTAAAAGGAACTGAGAAGTTCCCAATTCGAGTGTCGAGAGGTTCAGGGAACCTCTCGATAGTTCTGAGACTGTTTGGTGTTCTCATCGACAGGTTGAAGTGGATTTCAACAGGTTTGGAGGTTCTCGAGAAGTTCAGCTGACTAGTCGACAGGATTGGAGTACATTTCTATCTTCTGTCCAGTTCTCCATTCATCCTCTTAAATGGTTATAAAAAATCCTGTTGACTGCTTGTGAGGCTGAGTTGCACTAGTTGATAGGATTGGAGCATGTTTTCACCTTCTATTCACTCTCATTACATCCTCTCGACAGGTTATAGAAAATCCTGTTGACATCTCTGTAAAGCTCCTGTTGAGCTTTCGATAGGTTGGAAATAGCACTCGACAGGTTGCTTAAACCTCGCGAGGATGAGCGTAGCTTCAGGTAAGTTGTCGACAGGTTGCATTGCATTGCTCTTCCACCTCTTGACAGGATCTTTACTTTTGTCTCTAGAACCTCTCGACAGCTTAGCTTCTTTACCTTCTAACTCATCGACAAGTTGGAGCACACTCTCTAATCCTCTCGATAGGCTCATGGAACCTCTCGACAGCTTAACTTTTATCTCCAGAACCTCTCGATAGGTACTGGGAACCTCTAGATAGCTTGGTATTCGAGTAACCCAACCTCTCGATAGCTTGGAGTGTCCTCTCGAGATGTTCTGCCTTGAGTTTCCACTACTGGCACACATCTTTGGTGTGCTGTCTTTCATCTGTTAGCACTTAGTAGCCTCTTGGTGGGTTCAATCATCATTCCTTACAAGTGCACTTGGTCCCAAACACACCCAGTTGGCTCCATGACATTCTCATGAACTTCTAAAGCTCTGTGGATCACTTGATTGGCTGGCCTTTGGGCTGTATGAACACATTCTGAGCAGCATATTGCTTCTTTGGCCTTTTTAGATAAATGTCTGCACTAAGGCTGCAATTTATTACTTATCTATAAAACACACTTAAAACACCTTATTAGTCAGCTGGTCCCTCAAAGGTTAGGTTAGGAGGTGAAAAATGATATTTTTCACTGCTTAACACAGACTCTTTAGTGGAACTTTTTAGGTGGCTCAAGAGAGAGAGTCACGTTCCGTGAGGAGTCGGCTATCCCAGCTGTGGTCTCCTATTTGAGACGCCGGAGCTCTTACATCTAGAGGACGAAACGGTGATGGAGGAGGGATACCTGAGGCCTGGTTTCTTTTGACATGATGCACTTAGCTTTTCTTTTTGCTTTTGAACACTGAACTTTGAATTTTTATGGATGATGTATTAGGATACCAATTGGATGGGAGACTTTATGCATTTTTGATTTTTCAATGAATGGATGCTTTCTCTTTCCCTTTTCTGTCTGTTATTGGATGTGATGTACTGGCTTGCAAAAATGGAAAAATAGGTTAGATGATTTAGATGTCCTTTTATGTCTTGAATTTTTCTGTGTTTGGAAAAATGAGATGATCCAAGGTTATGTGTGGCCAAAAGGCCGAAGATTCATGCATTCCTTTTGATTGTTGTGAGAATGGTACCTGTAAAAACATAAATTAGTTAGGTGACAAAATTAAGCGCCCTAGCTTGTCGTCCGGGGTGCCATTTGTAATGGACAAATGATGTTTTTGTAGGTGGGGCATTTCCTCAGAACAAAAGGTTTTGAAAACAGGTCTGCAAACAACTTTTTTCTCTTTTTCATTTTTTTTGTTTTTTTCATTTTTTGGTCATGCGTGCATAGTATGCACGCATGCCTTAAAATGTATCAGTGGTCTTTATAGGTCCAAGAAATCCCTTTTTTCTTAGGCATTTTCTGTTGGGTTGTTTTGATTTTTCCTCCATTTTTCTTATATGTTCCTCCCAAGGGTGGGTCCATCATCCTACATTGATTCGTGGTCCATTGGAATGGCTTTGTATGACCACCCACCTTACGACCCCCCTCTTTCAGGGGAAATTAGGGCTTTTCTACTTCCCTCTTTGGGTGTAGGACCCAGATTTTTAAAACAATGGTTCAGCAGTCTGAATGAAGGTGAGCTCGCGGGTTTGGATCAACTTAGGTTTGCCCGTCTCCTCTCTTTCATTGTGTTCCCCCCTTCTTGGGACCTCATCCATGCAGCGGTTTCACATTGGGATGTGAAAGCCCATGTCTTCCATTTTGGTACTCATGAGTTGACTCCGACCCTTGAAGAGATGGCTATTCTATTGGGTATGAGACTTCATCGTGGCCTAACCAGAGTTGTACTGAAGCCAGGCTATGCCAAGGTGATTTTCACAATGTTGGACTTGAAGAAAAATGATTATGAGAAAAGCTTAGCCGGCGGCCCACCAGGTGTTCGATAAAATTCCTGAGAGAAATTTTCGGCGATGAAAGTTTACGAAAATTGCCGACCAGAAATATTTACAACGTTAATGCCTTCGCTCTTGGTCTTCTCTCAGAGATCCTTTTCTACACGGGGGGAGAGAGCTTCTCTCTCCCACTTTGTGGCTTATTGGTGGAGGTTGAAAGCGGCCGTTCTATTGTTCATTTTATTTTGGCCTAACTTTATCGAGGACTTGATGCCTTTGTCTTAGGAAAGGTGGAGAACTTCCAGGGATGCCCAATTCTTCTTCAGATCTAGCTTGGTGAGCACCTTGTCATTTTGGGATTTGTGCCTCACTTTTATGTGGTGCGAGGAGAGGTTGTCAGATAGTTTTTAAGCCGATGCTCTATGTTGCCTTAAGGGAATCCATTAGCTCCTGACAGTTAGGAGGTAATGGAAGAAGAAAAGGAAAAGATGACCTAACGCTAAAAGTGACCTAAGGTAAGAATATCCTCACAGCTCCTCTTGCATCAGATCTTTTTTGTTGCCTTTTTACATGACTTATATACAATCTCTAAAATGCCTTTTTGCATTGGCCAATCAGAGAGGAGAAGAATCAAGTTAGTTAGGTTCCAACTGATGTGGCTTATTTTTAGCCAAGTATTGCTCCTGACAGTTAGGGCAAGCACAACACATTGGGAGGTGTTGTGGAAGTCTCAAAATACCCTTGAAGATTGAATGGAATGGCTGGAACCCGAGCCTCGAGTGGTTCAAAGCTTTAGACAATGAATCTCGAGAGGTTCTCGAGTGGCTGAAAGACTCCTGAAGCTTGCTCAACTGGATGGTTTCTGAATGGAGAAAGTTGCTTGAGTGGATGGAGCTTCAGGTGGCTCCAGGCAGCAAATCTTGAGAGGTTCTCGAGTGGCTGAAGGTCTTCATGCTTCAGCTCGATAGGATGGGTTGCTTCAGCAATGTAGCTCGACAGGATGGCTCACAACTACTCGACAGGTTTAAATGTTGCAGCCTGAACTGTTCGATAGCCGCACTACTTCAACTATGAAGTGTTCAAGAACTACTCGAGAATGACTTTCTAGAGGTGCAATCTGCTTGAGAACCACTCGAGATTGAGTGCTCTAAAGGCTGATCCTATCGAGAGCTGCTCGACATGGGATTTCTAAAGATGCGTTCCACTCGAGACAACTCAAGTGGATACTTTTGAAGGCACAGAGCTGCTCGAGATCTTCTCGAGCTAGACGTGCTTAAGCTTTATCTGCTCGACAACTACTTGAGGTTGCTTTGCTGAACTATGGGTTCGTTCTCGGAGTTCTCTGGTTTTGAAATCTTAAAAAATTCTATTCTCCTAAAATTCTAACCTCCTCCCCCTCAGGCGAATTAGAAATTTTTTTTATAGGTATTTCTCCAATTAAATGCCCTATTTCGGGTGTTTAACTAGATTGCGTGCCAGTTTCCCGATACTTAATTGCTTTGAGCTCATTGACTCGACCAAAGGAACGATCACCGACTCTTAATCACGTTAGAACTAATTGTGCGCCCAGCGTGGGGTGCACAATCCGATTAAGCGTCACTTTAGAAATGCTTGATCGAGGAAGCTTGGGGTCAAGGACAGTAAGACTTGGTTGGGTGTAGGCCAATTGCGCATCGGTGGTTGGGGGCGTTCAATCCAATCACGCGTGCCATGTGGTGTGCTTAATCGAGTCTCGAAGTGGTCTGGTCTAAAAGGGGGACTGATTGAACGAGAGTGGTTTAGCGTGTGATCAAATTACGCGTATGATTTTAGGCACATAATTTGGGGCTGTCTGGGTCCCGATCGGGTTTGAAATGTGAGACTATTGTTTCAGCCTGCATTCCGACTATATACTATTGTTTTAGTATATAGTCTCCCTACATTGGCATCTGAGCCACAAAGCTATTGTTTCTGCCTATATTCAGCCATGTACTATTATTTTAGTGCATGATTCCTACATTAGGGTCATGAGGCCTGAGCCACAGAGCTATTATTTCAGCCTGTGTTCAACCATATACTATTGTTTCAGTATATGGTCCCATATTAGGAGAAAAGGGATCTGAAATGCAAGACTATTATTTCAATCAGCATTCCCACTATATACTATTATTTCAGTATATAATCTCCCTATGTTGGGATCTGAGCTGTAGAGCTATTATTTAAGTCTGTGTTCAGCCATGTACTATTGTTTCAGTGCATGGTCCCAACTTAGGGTCATGGGACTTGAGCCACAAAGCTATTATTTTAGCCTGTGTCTAGCCATATACTATTGTTGCAGTATATGGTCCCACATTAGTGTTATAAGGTCAAAGTTTGATCAAACAGATTTGTATATTTTGAGAGGACAAATTGGGGGTATCTACAATAGGGAAGTCTAATTGAAAAGCCTTAGGTATGACAACTCCTTCTGGGGTTAGCAGGACTATTCTGGTACTTTTTCCTTTATGATTTAAAGCACCGTTGAAATAAAGGGTCCATGATGTCTTATCAGGCTCTTCGTTATGAATTTTGAGTAGGTCTTCATCAGAGAAATCTGTGTGTATGCGCTCATTGCTCAAGAGTGGGAGATCTGCGAGGTAATCGGCAATTGCTTGTCCTTTGATCGACTTCTGTGAGACATAAGCGATGTCGAATTCTTGCAATAGCATACGCCAGTGAGTGATCTTTCCTGATGTTATGGGCTTTTCGAATACATACTTCAAAGGGTCCATTTAGGCTAGTACTAGTATCTTATGTGCTTCGAAGTAGTACCGTAATTTGGTTGAGGCTCACACCAATGTGAGGCAGGTCTTCTCTATTGAAATGTATTTTTGTTCGTGCTCGACCATTGTCCTACTAAGGTAGTAGATAGCCTTTTTCTCTTGTTGTCTTCTTCATATTGTCCCACAATTACTCCCATTACTTTATCATTCACTGAGAGGTAAAGGATTAGGGGTCTTTCGGGAACTGGTGGCGATAGTATTAGCGGGTTAAGGAAGTACTTTTTGATGTTATCAAAGACTTGCTGACACTGGTCATCCCATTTGTACTCGGTTCCTCCTTTAAGTAGTCTGTAGAAAGGATCGCATCTGTCCGAATACTGAGAGATAAATCTCTTGATGAATTGCAATCTTCCTATCAGGCTTCATAATTCTTTGATATTATTGGGAGGTGGCATATCAAGAATGGTTCTAACTTTTGTAGGGTCAACTTCGATTCCTCACTTGCTGACTATGAATCCGAGTAATTTTTCGAAGGTGACTCCAAAGACACATTTTTTTGGGTTCATTTTTAGCAAAAACTTGCCTTTACATCTCACTCGGTAGAGGGTTAAATTTTTGGGTGCGTGAGAGTTGCGTGAGAGAACTTCTGGGCGTCTCTCTCCTTCAGAGCCACGTGAGAACTTCGTGAGGTTGTGACTGCTGTTCACACAAATTGGTCTTGCGAGGTAGTGCGCATAGCTGCTTTAAAGCTTCATCCTCGCGAGGGCCTCACGAGCTGTATTTTTGAAGGCTTAGCGCTCGACTACTTCACGAGTTCTTTTATGTGTTGATTGCAGCTAAAGTGCGCGACTGCTGCGTGAGAGGCTGCTTTGTGATAACCCCTTCGTTGAGCTGCAGGACTTCTTCGCGAGCTCTAGTGTGCTGCATGTCTTAGCTGTGCGAGGAAGCTTTACTAGTGAATTGAACAGCGCGAAGCAACACCTCAACTGTGCAAGATAAGTCATTTGTTCCTCTACTGCTATGCACATGCTTCTGTTGCAGCTTCCTCAACTCTCATTTATACTTCTTTCATTGCTGGACTTTCTTGGTCCATCATGACATGCAAAACAGTCACTATGGTGTGTACCACCATGGTGTTCCATCAATCTCTGGCTCAGCTGTCATTCTTGGCTTGAATTCTCTCTTCTTGGAATCAGAAGTATGGACTTTGTGTTAAGCTGTATAATTTATTACTAACTACAAAACAAGCTAAATAAGAGTTATTAGTCGGCTTCAAGGTCCAGTAAAGGCTAGGTTAAGAGGTGAAAAGTGGTACTTTTCTGTGAATAACACACTCCCAAACCTAATCTCTGCTAGTCCCTGAGCAAAGTAAAATTTAAATAGCTACTCTGAGAATGTAAATGCAACTTTCGTAGGGAGCACAGATGCATTTAGCTCATGCATCAAGCACTTTAAACCCCTAGGTGATCCCTAGTAGAGGAGTGAAGTCTCCTGGGAGTTTTCAGTGAAGGTACCCACAAACTTCTCAATGAAATAGTTAAGAAAAGTGCAACACAGTGGTTAATCAGTTTGAAATAAATACAGTTCATTCCACCCTTGCTCTGTCAAAATTAAAAGAGTTTCAAAGTAGTGTATGCAAACAATTTAACACCTCAGTCATGCATGCATGCTCATCACATCCAATCAGTTGACACCAATAAAACAATATGTGTAAAACAATACTAAGCTTACCAGTACATCAAAATTTAAGTTTAAACAATGCCCCAATAATTTCAATCTTAGACCCAATGCTTACCAGGGCTGTCTCTCACAAATGAATTTAAGGGTGTACAATTTTACAGAGGCTCAAGAGCAGTTATATACCCCAAATGGGTTTGCAAGCATGAGCATAGACAATGCTTCTAATTTATGACATCATAAAGTACTCTCACCATAGATTAGACATTCCCTCATCTTCACATGACAGTTCATTTGACTTTGGATCAACAAGGGCTTTTCATGGGTTGTAATGTGGCTTATTGGTGTGAGTTGTAAAGAATAAAATAGGGATTCAAAATTGAGAAATCAACACAAGTAGGAGATGATTCATGACTTTACCTTCTTCATTTAAGCACAACTCCATCTTCTTTTGAAACTTCAGAGCTACAGTGGCTAACTTCTTCTCTTCTTTTCAATTTTTTCAATGAAATTCTTCTTTTGACTTCTCTTTCTTTTCTATTCCCTTTTTATTTATTGTATTTATAGATATATTTTTTATGATGGATGCCACACATCTATAACTGCTATATTGTTATTTACAGATCTCTTCATTTTTTCTTCTTTCACTAAATGTTAAACTTTACTCACCTATCTTCAATATCCTTTTCTTTACCTTCTGAATTCTCAGAGTGAGGGTAGGGCTGAATCAGGTTAAGAGGTTCAGGTTCAAATACTTTAGTGTTTGTTGAAGAAAAATGGGGGCTTTAAGGCTCAAAAAGTATATGCACAAGGGTAGTTTCACAGGTTTGATCTTTTACGCTCAAATTGTCTAAATGAAGGCCTTAATCCTTTCCGTAGTGTCAGCATTACTGTCAAACAACTTCAACTTGGGGTGTCTAACTTTTAGTGAAAAGGGCTTGACTCAATCAGTCCTTAGAATAGAAAAAAGTTGTCAAAGACACTCCTAAAAAATATAAATTTACAGGCTCAAAGCTCACTAGGTATGGTCTTCATTGAACTCAAAGGGGTATGGTTTCACCTGTTTCTCTCCTTACTGGTTCACTAATTACTGTTTATAAAAAATTTCTTGTGTTCACCTCATAGAAGTATTGATTTTAAAATGATTTTAGTATTAAAAAGGTCTGCACAGTGTTTAAATTTCCTCACTTTCAATTTTGCTTAGGTGAAGTTCATTCTATTTATTCATCACTTAGTTAAGACTGTTGTACTTAGATTAACTGCATCATTGGCAATACTTGCCATACCCCAAAACCTATGAGGAGCAATGACCTCACTGATTCAAAGATGAAAGGGCATGTGCAGCAGGGATCATACATAAGAGTAGACAGAAAATAAAATAATTAAAAGCATTAAATAAGGCACACACTAACAACTAAAATAAACTAAGCATATATGAAGGCAGAAAGTGAAACATAACAAAAAGAAATTTTATTAATGTAGCAAAATTTGTACAATATAAGGGAAAAGAATTACACAAAAATAAGGCAAAGACATCCTAACTAATGACATGCAAATCTAATCATCCGAATCCTCTTCTACAGCAGGTGGTTCTTCAATTTCATTGCCCTTTGCTTTCTTCAAAGCAGTAGCAGCAGACTGTGACCTTTTGGAAGTAGTATTTCTTGGTCTGGAGGTGCTTTTCCTTTTGGGAGTGGGCTTTAGCTTTGAAGTAGGTTCCTGGATTTTGATTTCAGACATGACTTTGCTAGGCTCCTTGGGTTTAGGGATTGTTTCCTTTTGAGGTACATGAGGGTTTAATTATTTGAAAATAGCTGCTGCTAACTCCCGATCACTGTTTTCAGTTAAGGTTTTCTGTAATACCGCAATAGTCACACCATAGTCATAAGTTTTGTCCTCTGCTAATCTCAAGTTTGTTTGCAATTTCTTGATGACATCCTTCATCCTCTCGGCCCTATTCTTTTCTTGATTGTATTGGATCATTATCTCCCTCCTACCCTGCTTAATCATCTTCTTCTCTAACTTGTGAGCTAGCAGCATTGATTTGAGTTTATCAAGGGGGGGCTGCCTTACTAATGTTCTGAGGTCAGTCATTCCTCTAAACACATCCCTCTTGATGTAAGCATTTCTCTTCAGAGCTTGAAGGAGGGTGTAGTATGGAGGTCTAGGGTTGAAAGAGGCTGGTAATATTTACTGCTCAGCACTGAAGGAAGGGCCATCCAGTAAAGATGGAGGGATGGGTGATGGCATGGGTGGCTTGAGAGTAGAGGAAATTGTGACTTCTATCACCTTAGGGTCAGTTTGGGTGGAGGCATTTCTAAGGGTAATTGGTGGGATAATGGAAACAAGGTCAATGGGTGTAGCAACGGCAGGTGTCGCTGCTATGGTTAAGGGTGGGTGAGATTGGGGTGGGGTAGGTAATTAGGTAGGGAAGGAGACAAATGGCTGTTGGGAATGATGGGTTAAAAGTGACAATGTGGATTGGATGGCTTATAATCTGGTTTGAATTGAGGCCTGATATTGGATGGTGGAGTTCATGGATTACAGATTGGCCGTAATTGATGATTGGGTTTCGGTATCGGCCATCACTTGAGCTTGAAGGAAGAGTAATAGGTTGAAGATTTGGGGTAGGAAATCAGTGGTGGTGGGTTGGATTGGTTGAAATGGGAAAGTAGGTGCATGAGTGAAGGTGGTGGCCTGTGGAGGTGTAGGGGTAAAATGATGGGGCTGTAGTGAATCTGGAGGAGGGATGAAATGTGGAGGGGAGTCTGGGAGAGGGGCCCCTATGATAGAGGACATCATGGCTGAGTATCCCTCTTCTGAGAAAGGGATTTGGTCATGGGTAGATGAAAATGGGATGGATTGGTCTAAAGGCTCACAGGTAACAGCTTCAAAAGGTGTGGAGGGTTCAATGGGCTAAGAGGGGCTAGTTGAAGAGCTATGAGGGATTTCAAAGATGGGAGGCTCAGGGTAAGAGGCTTGAGCTGTTGAGGGTGGTGGGAGGTCAATGGTTTGGTCTAAGATAGTTGTGGTTTCAAGAATTGGGATGGTTTGGGATATATAGGTGTGTTGGGACTCTGTGTGGGCTTGGGTTAGTTTTCTTTTATTTTGATAGGTGGCCTTCATAGGTGGGCTAGGGTGAGTTGGGTAAGTAGGCAAGGGTACAGGTATGGATAATGAGGTTAAGGTGGTTGTGGTAGTTGATAGAATGGGCTAAGGTGAAGGTAATGGGACTATGGGAGGTTGTGAGGCTTGGGTTGAGGGAGTAGTGGCTGGCATGAAAGGTGAAGGGGTGGTTGGTGAGGAAATGGATCCAAATGTGGAGGTGGTGCTGGCTGGCACATATGAATGGGCTGCCTGAGAGAGGGCACCAGAGCTTGCAGCCACAGAGGCAGCAACATCAACAACTTCTTGACTAGTTAGGGCTGCTGAAGCTGACAGGTCTGCCTTCTTCTTTTTTTTCTCGATTAAAGTGTCACTGATCTCTCATTGTTTCTCTCCAAATTTTTTGGGGGCCAAGGGGATGGTCTTCTCATCCCTTTGAAATTGGTACCCCCCCCAACTTCAGTAAGGCTGTAATGAGCCTGCAGTAGGGAAGTGAGTGAAGTTTCTTCTTGATCTTCATCTTTTCGTGAATATCTTTTATCCCCTCAAAGAACAACTTGACATCATCCAAGTAGTGTTTCTTGTGGAAGGAGAAGAGTGCATCAGCAATGGGAGACCTCCTCTCCTGCTCATGTCAGAGCAATACACATTCTTCCTCAACACCCCATCCATAAATCTGAGGTTTGGGTGCAGATCCCTCTTCCTAATTGAGAGTTCTGAGGCTGTGACCCCTCCAGTCAACTCCTTGGCTATCTCTGGGATGGTGACTGCTAAAGGGGGACCCAAGCCACCCTCAGGGGTATATTTGGCTAGTATCCCAAGTAGTTCTGCTATGGCAGCTTGATTGAAAAGCATTTCAAATTTGTTAATCAATACAAGCAATGCTGGATTCCCATCATCCCCAATCTTGATCCTGATATTCTGATAAAACAGATACACTAGTCTAGGGAAGACTAGTTGTAGTGGGGGCCTCAACAAAGGTAGTAGATTTGCCTTGGTCAGGTATGCAATGGAGACTGATGTCTCTAGTAGCTCCTCAAAATAAACTTTGTAAAAAATTATTTTAGCCTCCAGCATAATGGCAGCAACAAATTTAGATGGGACCCTGAGGTACTCAATATCTTCTTCCTCATCAGGGTCAACCTCAGGGACCTCATGGATCACAGTCCTGCCCTTTTTCTATTTCTTCTTAGATTTTTTAGGACTTTTGGCATGTAGGTGCTTTCTGGCCCTCTTCTTTGGGGCAGTCTTCTTCTTAGTTGGTTGCTCCATCTGGGGCTCAGCCATCTAAATAGGCATCTCAGAGGTCTCCACTGTGGTGGCCTTTGCAATCCTTTCTAATTTTTGAGTTACCCCTGGGCTGCCAGTATTTGGAGGGTTTAGCATGACAGCCAACGTGTCTGTGAACTTTGAACTTTTGGCCATTGCTTATGTAATACACTCTTTACAAATACAAAAGCACCTAAATTCCTCTCTAGTTAACACCCAATTAATAACTAATCGACCCAACAGAGAGAGAGTGAGAAATCTTACCAAACTGTTGCTAGGGTTCCACTTCAATTGTTGCACAGATGTTCAAATCCGCCCAAACCTAGCTCAAAGTGACCAGGAGGTGATGGAGAGTAAAATGGTGGGAGGAAGCTGTATAAGGTGGAGTGGATTAGGCTATAGGGAAGAAAGAAGGGAGAGAGAAGCTTGGTTTTGTGCAGTGGAGGCCGGGGCAAAGAGAAATAAAATGGCGAGAATGGAGAAATCGCTTGGTTTATAGGGCTGATCCCGTGCCTCGCACAGCTGTCGCTAGGTTATCGCGAAGTACAATTCTCGCGCAATACATAGCCAACCTCGCGAGAAGTGCTATCGCAGAGAAGAACAGAGCCTTGTGAGAATAGATTTAGAAGCTTTATGTGCTTTGCGAGGTACTTCGTAGAGTTGAATTTAGGCCTAAGCGTGCGAAGCAGTTACTCATCTCTCGCGCAGCTTAGCTTGTGATCTTCGTGAGGAACATCCATTTGGAGTATCAGAGACTTCGCGAGGCAATTAATGGTGCGGCCTTTAGAATGTTAGCTCGCTAGGCTCTCGCGCAGTACAAAAAGTGTGAATTCTATTTTTTCACACAGTTCCCTATTGCTGACAGGATAGAGCCTCGCGAGGCTTAATATTAGGCTTCAACAGGTATCTTTTGCTCTCGAGGCTCTCACGAGGAACAAAACTTCTCTCAGAATTCTGTGAGAAAGCTAACAAGTGGCTCACGAGCTTGAAATTTAGGCCATTTAGCCCTGCGAGAAAGCAATACTTAACCTTTTCTCTCAACTTGTGCTCTGGCCTATGCATGTACAATGTCATGCACCAATTCAGTGTGCATTAGCACTAACTCCTTGACACATACTCCATTTCATCATTATCATTGGTGCTCATTATCAACATTTATTCATAAAAAATGCAGAGTTCTAAAGATAGTCTTGCAGATCAAATTCATGATATTTATAATGAGAGCACCTCAACCATCAGCAATAGCCATGAACATCAAATTTAGATGACAGATATGCACATATAGTCAAAACAAAACAGAACAAAACAAAATCAAACACACAAGCAAATCATCACCCTAAAAGCAGTAAATGATAATTTTCTAAGCAACACAAAAAAAGATAAAGCATTCAACTCATATGGTACATATGTTACAAAGTTGTGGATTACTAAGCAGTGAGTGGTTCATGTAGGTGAATGGTTTGAGGAGGCTCCATTAAATTTTTTACACAAATTTTTAGCCTCTGCCCATTCACTTTCATGATCTTCCCATACATAAGATCCAAGATCTCCATATCACTAGATGGGGAAGCATGAATGACAGTATAAGGTCCATCCCATCTGGATTTTAACTTCCCTAAAAAAAATCTTAGTTTGGAGTTGAAAAGCCAAACCTTAGTGCCAGCATTGAAGTCCCTTCTCATTAGCTTCTTGTCAAAGAATGTTTTTGATTTCTCCTTGTATATTCTGGCATTTGAATAGGCTTCGAGCCTCAGCTCATCAAACTCTGCCAGCTACAATTTCCTGTAAGAACTAGCAGTAGTTAGATCAAAATTTAGTGATTTGATAGCTCAATAGGCTCCGTGCTCTAACTCCACTGGTAGGTGGCAGGCCTTACCATAAATTAGCCTAAATGGAGACATGCCAATAGGGGTCTTATAGGCTATCCTATAAACCCACAAAGCATCATTCAACTTTTATGCCCAATCCTTTTTATTAGTCCTCACAGTTTTCTCCAAGATATGCTTGATCTCCCTATTGGAAATTTCAACTTACCCACTGGTTTGTGGGTGGTAGGGAGTTGCAATTCTGTGTATAACAGAATACTTTTTTAGGAGATTCTCAAAAGGCCTATTACAGAACTGACTCCCCCCATCACTAATGATAGCTCTGGGGTGCCAAATCTAGAGAAGATATTGTCTTTAAAAACTTCAGGACAACTGTGTTGTCATTGCTCCTTGTGGCAATGGCTTTCACCCATTTGGACACATAGTCTACTACCACAAGTAAGAAGTTAAAACCCATAGATGGAAGAAAGGGACCCATAAAATCAATGTCCCAGATGTCAAAAAGTTCTACCACAAGGATTGGCTACAATGGCATATAATTTTTCTCGGAAATGTCCCCCCAACCTTTGACATCTCTCACAGGCTTTACAATATATAAGTACATCTCTAAATAAAGAAGGCCAATAAAAACTACATTGCAGCACTTTTGTTGCAGTCTTTTTGCCACTGAAGTAACCTCCACAGGCTTGCTCATAGCACATAGAAAGAATGCTGTGGAATTCACTTTCAGGTACACATCTCCTAACCACCTGGTCTGCACAATACTTATATAGGTATAGATCCTCCCACAAAAAATGTTTAATCGGAGAGAAAAATAGGTCTTTGTCCATCTTGGACCAGTGAGGGGGAATCCTTCCAATAGTAAGAAAATTGACAATGTATGCAAACCAGGGCATACTAGATTGCACAGTAAATAGCTGCTCATCAAGGAGCAACTCATTAGCAGGTGTTGCTGCACATTCTTCCAGAATAATTCTAGAGAGGTAGTCAGCCACCACATTCTTAACTCTCTTTTTATCCTTAATCTCAAGATCAAACTCCTGTAATAGGAGGATCCATCTGATTAACCTTGGCTTGGCATCCTTCTTAGCCAATAGGTATTTCAGGGCTGAGTGATCAGTGCAAATAATAATTTTAGACCCAAGCAAGTAGGGTTTAAACTTATCCACAGCAAACACAATAGCTAGCAGCTCTTTCTCAGTAGTGGTGTAGTTCAGTTGAGCTTCAGCTAGTGATTTACTGGCATAATAGATCACTGCAAGTAACTTATCTTTCCTCAGTCCTAAGACAATACCTATGGCCAACTCTAATGCATCACACATCAGTTCAAAGGGGAGTGAGTAATCTGGGGCCTAGATTATAAGAGCAATGGTAAGGCACTTTTTTAAGACCTCAAAGGCCTCAATGCACTCAGTAGAGAAGTCAAATGGCACATCCTAGGTAGAGGATGCTTCTCCAATCATGTATTGCCCTTTAGGGTTGGCTAAGGGTGTTGACTAGGCAGTTTGTCCTCCTCTATTTTGTTTAAAGCATTGCAGATTTGACCCAGCTGGTCCTCTATTTTTTTAATGCTTTGCCCATGAGAGTTCACAGTTTGGATTAAGTTTCCTAAATTCTGCATAGATGTCAGCATTTGCTCTTCAAAGGAAGAGGATCTGGGTTGTTGTGGGGGCAAGACCAACTGGTTAGGCTGTGGGGCAGGCAACTAAAAATTTTGTCTTGGTGGGTATCCTTGGTTAAACTAGTTCCGGGGTCTGTATGGAGCTGCCAACTACTGCTGTTGGGATTGAGGGTATGTATCTTGTCTCCACCTCAAATTTTGATGGTTTCTCCTTGAGTACCCAGCAGGTTACTGCCCATATGCTTGGATAGCATTGGCATATATTCCAATATAAAATCAGGGAATTAGTTGACTGATGGACAATCTTGGAGTAAATGTATGAGAGATTGGCATACCAGACATGCCTCCTCCACTTGTGCAACCATTCTACGCTGCATCATATTCATCCCAAGGCATCCAAGGGTTGTAACCAAGCCACATCTGCCATAAAATTAGGGTTTAATCTCCTCTTGGCCAAGGCATTAGTGATTGAGTATATAAGCTATATTTTTAACTTAGAAAATGATCTCTCCTTCAACCTAAGTCAACTGTGAGCTCTAGCAGATTAGGGTTAGGGTTTGATCACCTTTTTTTTCCATTTTTCTTTTTTCCATAGCCCAGCACTTGCTGGCTATGACTCTGTAATCAGTTAAACTCAGTTAAATCAATTTTTGTAATGGGTCTTGTATACATTGGGATTAGTTGTGAGCTGTTATGCACAGGGCTGCTGCCTTGATAAATTTCATTGTAAGTACTATTTAATCAATGAAATTTGTATTTTAATGCTTATTCAATCTGTTATTTTCCTATTTGTCCATAGTATTCTTTGATCTACGCCATATATTTAGGACTTTAGCTGATTTGAAACACCCATGGAAGCTTGAGCTTGTTGCCCTAGGACCATGGTGGTAGCTATAATTTTCATGTTCTATCTCAGTCCTCTGTGGTTTGGATAACCTCTGTTGATAGCCTGTGACCTTTAAGTGGACAGACTATAGCCCTAGGGTGATTCCAAACCACAGATCTTAGAGGGATTTTTTTTCTCTACACTTGAGCTTGTAGCCTTGTGAGAGGTTGTAGCAGGAACAAGCTCCCCTCTATTTTACTTGACCATCATCAAATGTTAGCTCTGATTTCTCTGTATAGATCGTATACTTGTGAGCTAAGTCATTGCAAGCCATTTGTAACAATAACCAACTGCATTTAAGTTTCTAAATAGCCTCTGAGCAACTGTGATTTCCACTGGTTTTTCAAGAGCTATTTGGTCCCATGAATGCTTGAGCTTGTAGCCTGGCATATATGATATCTGTAATGATTTTAATATTCTGATTTTATCCATTGGGTGAAAGACATCTATTGAATAATCTGTGACCATTTAAGTGGACAAGTTATAGCCTTAAGATCAGTCCATTCCCTTGGACCAAACTAATTTTTTGATTTAACTCATGTGGGTTGATCCTCTCTATTTCGCCTATGACCATTGAACTGGACAGGTTATAGCCTTGAGAGACTAGGTCAAACCATAGGAGTTGAGTTAGATTCTTCCATCGTGTAGATGTACTTGTAACCATTTGAAGGACTGCTGCAGAGATAGCCCTAAACCTGAATTACAAGACTGAACTAACCTCAGTTTAATTGCCTACTTCCCTTCATTTTTATCTTTATTTTTACACACACGATCACCATCTTCTTCTTAAACCCTTTCTTTAGGATAGGATTGCACTTTCTTTCTCTTCTTTTAGTATTAGTTTACTGTAGTTGTGACATCGAACCCTCTTTCTTTAAGATTGTCAGATCTGGAGGCCTACTAATATAACCCATTTTTTATTCTAGATCAATTTCTCTGTGTGACAAGCTCTTACTTATCAAAACTTACTACAACAGCCCTGTATCTTGCAGGTTGTGTATTTTAGACTTGCTATTTTAACCAATTTTCATCTCTTCACTTTTTGATTTATTTTTCTCCACCACTATTTTCTCACCAATAACAAGACCGCACCACTATAGTGACCAATAAGTTTTTGGCGCCACTGCCGGGGATATTGATGTTTTTAGTAGACTTAAGTTGTATTATATTTTAGTCTAGAAAATTCTTTGTAGCTGTGCCTTCAATTGAATAAAAAGTACTACTGATTTTTGTTGAAATTTTTACAGACTTGGACAACAGCAGTAAGGAAAAGCTAGAGCTACAGTCGGAGTTTAGCTAGCTCTATTTGTACTTCTTTGGCCCTAAAACTCAGTCCATTTGTGTTGAATTCCCTGTCAATAGTTTAGTTGTAATTTTGTTTGTAAATTTTTTAAGTATGTTGTGAGTATTTTCTTTACCTGCTCCTTCTGTGTGTGTATGCTTGGTAGAAAGTCCCTTAACCATATTTTGGAACCTCCAAATCCTAAACTTGAAAGAGTCAGACTGCGAAACACCACACCAGTCCCTATTATTGAAACTGAGCTAGCTGTGATGGCTGAGAGGCAAAGGACTCTGAAGGAATATAATGCTCCTGGGGATTACACATCTCCCTTTTGCATACATTTCCCTTTAGTTGAGGAAAATTATGAAATTAAGTTCTCTACCATTAACATACTGCCATTTTTTTATGGGCTCAAAAGGAAAGATCCTTACAAGCACATTGATCAATTCTTTATACTTTGCACCACATTTAATATTGCTGGCTTAGAACCTGAAGCCACCAAACTTAGGCTTTTTCCTTTTTCCCTAAAGGACAAAGCCAACACCTGATGTTATTCACTAAAAAGTATCACTTTTCACTGCCTTTGCTGGACTTTGAAGCTGACTAATAACTCCTTTTTAGCTTATTTTATAGTTAGGAATAACTTGTGTAGCCTAACACAAAGTCTATACTTTTGGTGCCAAGAAGAGAGAATTCAAGCAAAAGATGACAGCTGAATCAGAAAGTGATGGAACACCATAGTGGTACACACCATGGTGACTATTTTGCATGTCATAATAGACCAAGAAAGTCCAAAAGATAAATGAAATATAGGTGAGAGTGGAGGAAGCTTTAACAGAAGCATGTGCATAGCAGCAGAGGAGCCAAGGACCTATCTCGCACAGCTGAGGTGCTGCCTCATGCTGTTCAATTCACTTGTGGAGCTCCCTCGTGTAGCTAAGACATGCAACAAAATAGAGCTCACAAAAAATTGCACAGCTCAATGAAGGGGTTATCACAAAGAAGTCCTCTCGCGCAGCAGTCACGCACTTCAGCTGCAAGCTACATGTGAAGAAACTCACGGAGCTCTCGCGCACTAAGCCTCCAGAAATATAACTCGCGAAGCTCTCACGAGGATTAAGCCTTAATGCAGTCGCGCGCATTACCCTGCAAGACCAATTAGCGTGAACAACAGTAAAGACATCGCGAAGTTCTCGCATGGTTCTAGAAGAGAGAGATGCCCAGAAGTTCCCTCGCGTAGCTCTCGTGCAGCTCTCATATACCTCTCGCGCGCCTAAAAGTTCAAATCTGTACCGAGCAAGATGTAAAGGCATCTGCGCGAGTACCTCGCAAATGAAGTTTCTGAAGCTCTTCTATGTAAGACAAGCACTGAAAATCCTTTTGCGCGAGTGTATTCAGAACTGAAGCAACTATGCGATCATCTAAAGCTCTACTATGCGAGACAGCAATAGTCAAAGCTAAACTCTACCCCGAGAACACTCTACAGCTGCGTGACAGAAGTGATATGCAGAAGTCAACCTTGCGACGCTTGGGCTCTCCACTTCTCTCTCCACTTCTCAATCTTAACTCAAGGACCTTTTAGGGATTTCCCTAGGTCTATGGCACACATCTCGAGGCATAAATTCTGATACACGCATCCCAAGACATCTAAAGGTTGTAACAGTGCCACATCTGCTTGAAAATATTAGGGTTTACTCTTCTTTTAGCTATAATATTAGGACTAAGTCTATAAGCTATGCTTGTAACTTAGAAATTATCATTCACTTTCTCCTTCAACCTCTGTCGACTGAGAGCTCAAGCAGACTATGGTTAAGGTTGGGGTTTGATCACCTCTTTTTTCATTTTTTTTTTCTCTTAGCCTAGCACTTGCTGGCTAAATCTTTGATAAACATTTAGGTATAGTTTTATTTAAGTTTTATAATAGGTCATTTAAACATTGGAAATTTGTGTTGAGCTTATGTGCACAAGGCTGCTACCTTGAGAGATTTCATTGTTAGTAACATCAGATCAATAGAATTTATGTTTGAATACTTACTCAATCTGTTATTTTCCTATTTGTCTCTAGTTTTATTTAGGCTAGCATATATTTAGGATTTGAGCTTATTGAAAGGCCCATGGAAGCTTGAGCTTTTAGCCTGGGGACCATGGTGGTAGCAGTAGTTTTCATGTTGTCTCATCATTTGTGGGTAAGGGAGCCTCTGTAGATAGCCTGTGACCATTAGAGTGGATAGACTATATAGCCCTAGGACAATCTTGGTCACAGATCTAAGATGGATTCTTTTTTTTTGTACTTGAGCTTGTAGCCTGGTGAGAGATTGTGCAAGAACAGGCTCCCCTCTGTTTCACTTGACGACTATCAGCTGTTAGATTTGGCTTCTCCGTAGTGATTGTGGTTGTGAAGACATTGTATTACAAGCTATTTTTAAGCAATAAATTATTTATTTAAAGTCTATTTAACCTATAGGTCTTTTAGTTTCATTAGATTCTCGATCGGATTTGTGTATTTGAGATTTGTCCATTCGCTTAACCTTTAGATCTTTTGATTGCCATATGATCTTCCTAGGTTTAATACCCCTATGAATGCCAACTAGATCTGTGTGCAAATCTAGGAAGCTTGGAGCACTGGCAGACATAGTGTCTGTAATGGTATTCACGGCCTGATTTGATTCATTGGATGAGATTTGATCAGCTCACTCCTTTGGATTATGTCAGCTTTTTTGGGTTGATCAATGGAATTTGACCGACTCTATTGGATAGACTGTGGCCATTTGAGTGGACAGGCTATAGCCTTAAGAGCACCCCAAATGGTATGGATTAAGTTGGATTCTTCTACCTTGTTGAGGTTATTGATAGCACTTCAACAAGGATTTACTGCAGAGAGAGCCCTAAATCTGAGTTACATAACTGAATGAACTTTAACCTAGACTGCTTATTTGAGTCCTTTTATCTTTATTTTCACACACTATCACCACCCTCTTTATAACCCTTTCTTAGGATAGGACTGTACTTTATTTCTTTTCTTTTTAGTAGGTAATTTAGTGTAGTTGTGACACCCAACTCCCTTTCTTTAGGATTGTCTGATCTGGGGGGCTACTATTATAGCCCATTTTGGGTTCTAGATCAATTTCTCTGTGGGTCAAACTCTTTCTATCAAAACTTGCTACAATAACCATGTATCTTGCAGGCTTAGGATTACTTTAGTTGCGCTATTTCCATCTTTTATTTTACTTTAATTTTTAATTTGTTCTCACCACACAATAAAATCAGCACACGATAAATCCGAAACTAAGTTTTTGGCGCCGCTGCCAGGGAGATTGATCTTTTTAGTAGACCTGAGTTATATTATATTATATTTAAAAAAATTCTTTGTAGTTGTGCCATAATAGAATAAAAGTACTACTAATTCTTTTTGGAATCTTGCAGAATTGGAAAACAGTAGAAGGGAAAAGCTAGAGCTGCAGCTAGAGTCTGGCTAGCTCTATTTGCACTTCTTTTACCCTGAAACCTAGTCCTTTAATGTTGAATTCCCTGTAATTAATTTAGTGTAAATTTGTTAGTTGTTGTTTTAAAAATTCTTTGAGTGTTGTAAGCATTTTCCTTACTTGCTGAGTTTGTGGGTGTATGCTTGGAAGAAGGTTCCTAAACCCTGAGTTGGAACCCCCAAATCATGAGGTTGAAAGGATCCTTAGACCAAGAAATACCACACAAGGCCCTACTGTTGAAACTAAGCAAGCTAATATGGCTGAGAGGCAAAGAACCTTGAAGGAGTATAATGTACCAGGGGATTACACTTCTCCCTTTTGCATACAATTCCCTTCAGTAGAAGGAAACTATGAAATCAAGTCTTCCACCGTCAATATGCTGCCATCTTTTCATGGGCTTAGTAAGGAAGATCCTTATAAGCACATTCACTAATTTTTGGCACTTTGCACCACCTTCAATATTGCTGTCTTGGGATCTGAAGCCACCAAACTGAGGCTTTTTCTTTTTTTCTTAAAGGACAAAGCCAGCACATGGCTCTCTAAGCTCCCAACCAACAACATACAAACTTGGAGTGATCTCCAAAGCTAATTTCTGGCTAAATTCTTTCTCATGAACAAGACCAGTCATATGAGAATAAGCATTTTATCATTTACTCAGTCCTCAACTGAGAAATTTTATGAAGCATGGGAAAAATTCCGGGAGATGTTAAAATAATGCCCCCACCACCAAATTCTAATGTGGCAATTAGTGCAAGTATGTTACTAAGGAATTAATCCCAAGAGTAGGGATATGGTGGATGCCTCATGTGGTGGTAGCCCTCCACAAGACAGCTGATGAGGCTTGGGAGCTATTTAACATTATAGGGAAAAATTCTATGCAGCAGGGTTATTGTCTCACAATGACAGCCAAACCCCTGCTAGGTTGGTGAAAGAGTCCACCCCTAGAGGAGGAATGTATAAAGTAAAGGTGCAAAGTGAGTTGGAGAAAAAGGTGAACAATTTAAGCTTAAAGTTTGACAAATTGATGAATGTGATGCAGCCTAGAATGGTTGCACAAGTGGAGGAGGCATGTCTAATATGCCAATCTCCCACACATTCACTATATGATTGTCCATCAGCCAACTTCCCTGATTTTGTTATGGAGTAAGCCAATGCTGTCCAAGCATTTGAGGAGCAACCTGTTGGGTACTCATGGAGGAACCACCCAAATTTGAGGTGGAGGCAAGATAATTACCCTCAACCCCAGCAGCACTAGTTGGTAGCTCCATATAAACCTTAGCACCAGTTTAACCAGGGATACCCACCTCGAAAGAATTTTCAGTTGGCTGCCCCACAGCCCAACCAGTTGGCCTTGCTCCCACAACAGCCCAGATCCTCTTCTTTTGAAGAGCAAATGTTGGCATCCATGCAGAATTTGGGAAGCCTAGTCCAAAGTGTGAACTCTCATGGGTAAAGCATTAAGAAAATAGAAGATTAGCTTGGTCAAATCTACAATACTTTAAACAGGAGAGAAGAGGACAAATTGCCTAATAAACCATTAGCCAACTCCAAGGGATATTACATGATTGGTGAAACATCCTCCAATCATGTGGATGATGGTTTAGTAGGACAAGGCAACTGAGAAGGTCATAAAAAGTGAAGGTGAGTGGTGAAGAACCAAAAGAATGTGTGTATCATATGTATTGACCGTGTGTTTTGCTTTGAATTACTTAGAAATGTTTCATTTACTTCTTTAGAATAATGATTTGCTTGTGTGTCTGATTGTATTTTATCATTGTTGTTTTGAGTACTTGTGCATGTCTGTCATCTGAATTTTGATGCTCATGTCTGTTGGTGATAGTTGAGATACTCTCATAATACATTTCTTGAATTTCATCTGAATTATCATATTTGGAATTCTGAATTTGTGATGTTTCAATGTTGATAGAGAGTAACCTAACTGTCATGATGTATTGGAGTACATGTCATGTAGTGGTGCTGATCAATGGGTGCATGACAGTGTACATGCACAGGCCGGGGCACCAACTCAGAGAAAAGTTTAAGAGTAGCTTTCTCACGAGACAAAATAGCCTGAATTTCAAGCTCGCGAGCCCCCTAAAGCTTTCTCAAGGAGTTCTGATGAATATTTTATACTGCGTGAGAGCTTCATGAGCACATGGACATATGCTGCAGTCTGATAGCGAGCCCCGCGAGATGCTTGAGACTCACATTTTAATGCTCACGAGACTTCGCTACTCTAGCTGCGCGAAATATGAGCAACTGCTTCGCGCACTTGAGCCTGAGTGTAACTTTGCGAAGAGCCTTGCGAGGCACTTGAACCTTTTAAACCTGTCTTCGCGAGGCTCTGCTTTTCGTCGTGACTAAACCTCTCGTGAGGTTAGTTGTGCGAGAACCTAGCGACAGCTGCGCGAAGCATGGGTTAAGCCCTATATACCTAGTGATTTCATCATTTTCTCTATTTCATTTCTCTTTGCCCAAATTTTCCTTGTGCACTTTTGAGCTCCCCCTTTTTCTTCTTTCTTCTAAACTGCCCTTTCCACTAAACCCCAACTAGTTCCCTCATACATTTTTGCTCCCCATCACCTTCTAGTCACTTTGAGCTATGTTTGAGGGGATTTGAGCATCTGTGCAACATGAGAAGTGAAACCCTAGCTATTATTTGGTAAGATTTCTCACTCTCTCTTAGCTAATTTAATTGCACATTACTCTAGTGTAAGTTGAGAGCAATTTGGAGTCTATTTTATTAGTGAAGAGTGCATTACAATTGCTGGGATTTTGAAACCCTAATTTTATGAAACTAAATAGATATGGCCACGGGTTCAAAATTCTCAGACACCTTATCTGCTTTGGTATCCCCACCACTTGCAGGGAACCCTGTGGCCACTCGAAAATCTGCAAGGATTATAGAGGCCTCCAATGTGGAGACTCCTATAGTAACTGCACTCTCTGAGGAGCCCCAAATGGAGAAAACTGTGAAGAAAGGCCAAGGTGTGAACCTCTATTGCTCAGGGTGCTAAAGAGAAGTCTGCCCCAAAGAAGAGGGCCAGAGAGCACCCTCCATCTAAGAGCCCTGAGAAATCAAAGAAGAAATAGAAAATGAGCAAGGATGTAGCCCCTAAGGTCCCTGAGGATGAAAAGGAAGAAGATAATGAATACCTAAGGGTCCCATCTGATTTTGTTGCAGCCCAATTAAGCTAGAACCTGAGACAATATTTGATAAGACTTCCATTAAGGAGCTATCTGAAATAGCTTCCCTACTTAGACCCCTAATGCAACTAGTTTTCCCTAGACTAGTGCAATTATTTTACCAGAATATCAGAGTCAAAACTAAGGATGATGGAAACCTAACACTGCTGGTGCTCATAGACAAATTTGAGATAATATTCAATCAAGCTACCATTGATAGGATCCTTAGGATATCAGCCAAGTATAACCCAGAATGTAGCTTGGGTCCCCCTTTGACACCCACCATCCCAGAGATAGCCAAAGAGCTTACTAGAGGGGTCACTACATCTTGAGCATCAATCAGGAAGAGAGATCTGCACCCCCACCTTAGATTTATGGATGGGGTGCTAGGAAAAATGGATATTGCTCTGGCCATGAGTAGGGGAGGAGGTTCCCTACTGCTGATGCACTATTCTCCTTCCACAAGGGCCATTACTTAGATGCTGGCAAGTTAATTTTTGAGGGGATAACTGACATTGTGGAGAAGGTGAAAATCAAGAAAAAACCCCATTCCCTTTCCTACTGCAGGCTTATTACAGCCTTGCTGAAGCTTGAAGGGTATCAATTTCAAATGAATGAAGAGACTATTACCCTGAACCTCAGAAATTGTGGCAAAAAGCAATGGGGGATCAGTGGTACTCTCATTGAGAAGAAGAAGGCAGATGTAGGGCTAACCTCTGAGGTTGCTGCTGTGGCAACCTCTGTGTCTCTAAGCTCTGTTGCCCTCTCACAGGCAGCCCATTCATTTGTGCCAGCCAGCACCACCAGCACATCTGTAGCCATTACCTTACCAGCCACCCCTTCACCTTCCATACCAGCCACTACCCTAGCCACACAACCTTCCATAGTTTCATTACCCTCAGCCCAACTCACTTCATCCATCCCCACAACCTTTATACCTGCTGCTACCTTAACCATACCATCAGCCACACGAAGCTCACCCATCCATTCCACATCTGAAGAGACCATATCAATCCCTCAACAATCCTTACCTATGCTGACAACCTATAAAAGAAAAGAAGATCAACCAAGGCACATAAGCAACCCCAGCATCCCTATATCCTCCAAACCATCCCAATTCCTGCAACCTCCACTATCCCATACCCAACCATTGATTTATCACCACCCTGACCAGCCCAAGTCTTTGAATCTGAGCCTCCCACCCTGAAAATCCCACATAGCTCCCCACTACACCCCACCCAGCCCACTAAAACCTCCACACATTTTCCTCCTAAATTCTTTCAACCCTTAGACCAATCCCTTCCAGTTTCACCTGCCCTTAGTACTAGCCTCTTTCAACCCTCGACCTCTATACTACACACTCCTTCGAGCAATGATGAAAAATGCTTACATTAAGAGGGATGTTGTAAAAGGAATGACGGACCTCCGAGAATCAGTGAGACAGCCCCTTCATGATAAACTCCGAGCAGTGCTCCTATCCCACAAGTTAGAGAAAAAGAAAATCAAACATGTTTGGCAAGAAATAATGATACAATACAATAAAGAAAAGACTAGGGCTGAGGGGATGGAAGATATAATAAAGAAATTACAGGCTGACCTGAGAGTAGCAGAGGACAAGGCCTATGATTATGGAGTGACTATTGTTGTACTATGTTGGTCGTGTTTCAAGACTCTTGCTACTATTTTATTAAGAACAGTGGAGAGAATAAATCAAGAGTGGAGAATTGGAGATGGCAACACAACAAGTATAAAATACACACAGTCCTACAAGATACAGGGTCTATTGTAGCAAGTTTTGGTAAGTAAGAGTTTGTCCCACAGAGAAAATGATTAAGAACCCAAAATGGGCTATAATAGTAAGCTTCTAAATCAAGCTACAGATCCGACAATCTTAAAGGAAAGGAGTTGGGTGTCATGACTATACTAAATTAACACTAAAGAAGGGAAATAAAGTGCAGCCCTATTATAAAAAAATGGTTAAACAGAAGTTGGTGATAGAGTGTGTCAAAATAAAATACAAAAATTGGTAAGAAGTGAGCAGGTTGAGCTAGAGTTAATGATGTAATAATGTAGGCCAGATTTAGTCTATCTCTGCAGTGGTCCTTGCTAAGACGCTATTAATAGCCTCAATAAGGTATAAGCTCCTAGTTTAACCCATGTCATTTGGGGCGCTCTTAGGACTATACTTTATCCACTATACTGGACCAGCTCTAGCCATGAATACTATTATAGCACTATGTAATGCCAGTGCTACAAGCTCCCCAGTCCTGCGCACAAATCTGGCTGACATCCATAGGTATTCTACCATAAGATCCTAAGTCCTTTGCCAAGCCTAGCGGTACTTGATGCTCACAAAGAGGACCATGCAATAGGTTGAATAAGGCTTTAGATTCAGCTAGTCATTGCTACAAAAGGCCTACAATGACTTAGCCTCAAACTATAATTACTGCAAAGAGACCAGATCTAACATATGATATCGATTAGGTAAGACAGAGGGGAGCCAATTACTGTACAAACCTCCTCACAAGGCTCTAGATCCTCATGTGTAGGGGAAAAGAATCCTCCTTAAACATATGACTGGACACAACTTTAGGGTTATACTCTCTCCACTATAATGGTCACAGGGTATCCCATTGGTCTATCCATACCTCAGAGGTTTGAGAAAGAACATATAAACTACTACAACTATCATGGTCTGCAGGCCTCCGAGCTCCCCAGATCTCACTATAGATCCAGCATTGCTTTCCATGTGTCTATCAAACCAAGGAAAATCAAATGATAAATAATAGATCTACTAGAAACTGAATGGGCTAGTCCCAAATATATGGATCCTATAGGCATCTAAAGAAACCATAAGATCTATAAATTTGATTAAGCATTAAAGCAGCAGTTCATTGATAACAACAAAACTTACAATGAACTGTCTCCTCACTGCGACCTATACACAACTGCTCATCCATGATCCCAATATATACAAAATCTATTATAAGACTGAAACAAAACTAAACCTAACTGCTTACAAGGGATTAGCCAGCAACTATTCAGCTAAGAGAGAAGAAAAATGGAAAAAAGAGGTGATCAAACCCTAACCCTAGCCTGCTAGAGCTCTCAGCCGACAGAGGATGAAAGAAAGATGAAAATAATAAACTCTAAGTACAACTTATATACTCTGTCAAAATAGCCTTGGCTCTAAAGAGATTAACCCTAATTTTTCTAGCAGACGTGGCACTATTATAACCCTTGAATGCTTGGAGATATGCGCCTCAAAATCTATGCCTCGAGAAGTGTGCCCTAGCCTTAGGAAATTTTCAAAAAGTCCTTCAGTCAAAACTAAGAAGTGGAGAGCCCGTGCTTCATGGGGCTGGTATCTGCTTTTAGCTCATTTGCGTAGCTGCTTTGCCTTAGCAGAGTGGCCTTTGGCGGGTGGGAAGTGCTTGCTCACGCAATGAATCTTCAATTCGTCACGCAGTTCCTTTGCGCTGTAATGCTGTCGCGAAGATTATCTAGAGTGCCTAGACTTCTTGCGTAGTAGAGCTTCAGAAGCTCTTTCTCGCTGAGTACTCGCGCAGTTATACTCCTACGCTCGCATAGTCAATGGTAAGGCTTCAGAGTGTGCGAGATATGTACGAAGAGAATTTTGGGCCTCTCTCTCATCCAAGGCTACACGGAACTACGCGAGGTAACATTCTGTTCAGTGTACATATGGACTCACTGGGTTCTTCGTGCAGTTTCTTTGAGGCTTGATCTCCGCGAGAGCTTTAAGAGGGCAAATTCTGAGAGTTTTAACCTGCGAGATCTTCGTGAGGTCATTTCAGCTATCCTCCTGACTACGCAACGTATCTGCACGAGGCCCTCTTCCACTGCATCTTTAGCTTCATGAGGAAGCTCCTCAACTCTACGAGGTCTATCTTTTACTACTTTGGTGCATTGCACTTGCTACTGTCACAGTCTCGTCCTTTCTCAACTAACTTCATGCATCTGCTAGACTTTGGTCAATGATGATCAACAATAATGAGTCACCTTGGTGAGCACTATCAGGGTGTTCCATCAGGCTTTGTCTCAGCTGTCATCTTTGAGTGCATTCTTTCTCTCTTTTGGGCCAAAAAGTAAGGAGTTTGTATTAAGCTACACATTTTATTATTAACTACAAAACACACTTAACAAATGATTATTAGTCTGCTTCAAGGTCTAACAAAGGCTAAGTTAAGAGGTACAAAGTAGTACTTTTTAGTGAATCACACTCTCAAACCTAATCTTTGCTAGTCTCGTAGCAAAGGAAAAATTAAAATAACTACTCTAAGAATTGAAATGTCACTTTCGTAGGGCGCACGGATACATTTAGCATATGCACCAAGCCTTTTAAACCCCTAAGTAATCCCTAGTGGAGGAGTAAAGTCTCCTGAGGGTTTTCAATGAAGATACCCACAAACTTCTCAATGAAATAGTCAAGAAAGTTGCAACATTATCAAGTCAACTGTCAAGAAACAGAGCATCAGTTCACCTTTGATTCAATAAAAATATGAGAAATTTGGACATGAAAAGCACAAACATTTAATCATCATAACCTCTTCCTGAGTGCACAACATTTCCAATTAGCTCACAATAAGGGGGACAACACATGTATATCAGTACTGAGCTCATCATTAATTCAAAAATCAGGTTATAGGCAATGCCTAATACATTCAACATCAGACCCAATGCTCACCAAGGCATACTCTCACAAGGGGCCTTGAGGGTTTCATTTTTTCTCAAGCTCAAGAGTAGTTACAGCCCCCAAATGGGTCTGTAAGCATGAGCATAGGCAAAGCACCTAAGTCCTGGCATCATTGGCAGGTCCTCACCATAGATTGGACAACTCCTTGTCTCTACATGACAGCTCATAACTTTGAATCACAAGGTCTTTAGCTGGGTTGTGATATGACTTATGAAGTTGGTTATAAAGAATAGAAGGTTGAAAAGGGATTCAAAATTGAGAAATCAGTAAGTGAAGGAGGTGATTCATGACTTCACCTCTTTTTAGTTCAGTACCTTTTCATTTTCTTTCAAATTTTTCAGATATGAAGTGGCTAGCTCCTCTTCATTTTGATTTTTCCAATGAACTTTTCCTCTTGACTCTTCTCTCACTCCTCTTCATTATTATTTTTCTTTCTTTTCTTGTATTTTTCTTTCTATTTTTATTTTTATTTTTGTGTTTATGACTTACCACTTCTTTTCTCAACTGTTACACTGCTCAACTTTAGGTATCTCTTCTCCATTCACCCAATGTTGACCCTATCTTGTCTATCTTCAGCTCCTTCTCCTTTACCTTTTGAATTCTCAGAGTGAGAGTAGGTTTGAGTCAAGTCCATAGGTTCAGGTGCAATTATTCAGATGTATTTTGAAGAAAATTAGAAATTAAGGCTCAACAGGTGTGTGCACAAGGGCAGTTGATTAGGATTTGGTCTATTTAAGCTCAAACTGTCCAAGAGAAGGCCTTGATCCTTTCCTATGTTTCATGAGTGTTGTCAGTTGTTTTAACTTAGAGGTGCCTAACTTCTAGTGAGAGCATTGCCTCAGCCAGTCCTTAGAGCTAGAAGAATTGCCTCAGTCACTCCTCGAAGGAAGAAATTTTTTTTTTTATAGGCCCAACTCTCACTGGTTATGGTCTTTCATTGAATTTTTAAGTATGTTCTTACCTTTTTCTCTCTTTAATGATTCACTCAATACTGATACAAATGAGTTTACTTGGTGTTTATATCATGAAAAAGTTAAAATTTAAAAACTTGTAATGTCTAAAGGTTTGCAAAATTTTAAATTTCTCATTTTTCTAATGATTCTTAGGTGAATATGGTTTTGTTTCTGTCTTATTCACTTGAATCTGCTGCACTTAGGTTAACTATTTCATTGGCAGAACCTGCCACACCCTCAAACCTATGAGAATCAGTGTCCTCACTAATTCAAAGGATAATAGTTGTGCAGCAGTGATCAAACAGAAATGAACTACCAAAAACTACAAGAGAGAAAAGCAAAACACATAACAAATGAAAAAAAGAATCAAACAAACATAAGAACAAAAAGTGACAAACTGTCAGAAAAAGATATTTTATTATAGATACAAAAGCAAACAGATTACAAAAAGATAGAAAATTATAAACCTAAGAACAATCTAAGAAAAATATCCTGTCGAACAAAATGGTTCTTCCTCCTGGCATAGGGATATCCTCAACCTGCTGTGGAAGAGGAAATGTAAACCGAGAGGAGGGGGGAGACGACGATCAGGGACAGATGCAGGTGGTACAGTTTTTTGCTTCTTCTTCTTTTGCTTCTCCTCTTTGGCTAGGATTCTCTGGACCTCTTCGTACTCATCCCAAAGAAATTGTAGTGGGTTCGGCTCTTTAGGCGGTGGGGGGTCCAACCACAATGGATAGAATTTGTTTGGGGACTCGGTGGGTTTGTCGTCTACCATGATAGTGAGTAAGGAGGGATTACTAAGGTTAGAGGAGAATGGATGAGACGAAGATGAACTGTCCCTGTATTTAAAGTACTTGGCCGGTGAAATACGGATGGGCATATTAAATTTCATCTCTTTTCGAGCATAGCAATAAATTGTGATTGTTTGGGAATGATAAATCGCACAACCTATTATGGGGAAAGAGAACTCACAATAAATGGTGGTCTAATTTTTTTGGCCTTGGGAAATAGGGCAATCCCACATTTCGCGCATTTTTCTTAAGTGCGCGCTGAGTAGAATACTCGCGCAGTACAGATGTACCTCCACAAGAAGGATAATCACGCAGAAGCATGTAGCTCCACAAGTACAAAATCAAGACTGTGTGTGGCTCGCAGAGTTACCTCGCGGAACAGACATTGGGATTGAGCACGCGAAGTCATTTTTTATTTCTCACGCAGCTTAACTGGTGATCTCCATGAAGAACACACCCCCAAACGTAACCTTTGCTAGTCCTCGAGCAAAGTGAATTTTAAATAACTAACCTATGAAAAATGAATGCCACTTTCGTAGGGAACATGGGTGCATTTGGCACATGCACCAAGCCTTTTAAACCCTTAGGTGATCCCTAGTGGAGGAGTGGAATCTCCTGAGGGTTTTCAGTGAAGGTACCCCCAACTTCTCCAATAAATTTAGTTAATACTAATGCACATGCTAAAACAGAGTTTAAGATCAAATAAAATAAATTCCACACCATAGTCATTCAGTTTTTAGAGGATTCTCAGTAGAAAAACATCAGTTTAAAACTGAAATTCTACTGTGATTCCTTCATTTTCAATCAGCTCATGTCAAGGCATTGTGCCTGAAAATTAATGCAGAGTTCACCTTTAATTTAAGAATTTTGTTTTGATAATGCCCCAAACAAATTGAATTTCAGACCTAAATCTTATCAGAGTTGTCACTCTCAATAAAGCTAGAAGGGTGCGTCAGTTCACACAGTTCAAGAGCAGTTACAACCCTCAAATAGGACTGTAAGCATGAGCATAGGCATTGCTCTAATTTCTAAAATTTTTAACTCTTTTCACCATAGATCAGACAAATCCTCATCTCCACATGACAGCTCAATCAATTTTTATATCAGTAAGGTCTTTTTATTGGGTTGTAATGTGGCTTATGGGTGAGGTTTATAAAGAATAAAAGGGTGGAATAAGATTCAAAATTAAGAAATCAATAAAGTAAGAAGGTGACATGTACACCTTCTTCATTTCAGCATAGTTCCATCTTCTTTCTTGAATTTTCAGAGCCAAAATGGCTAGCTTTTTCTCATCTTTTTCAAAATATCCAATGAAATGACTTCTCTTTCTCATTCTTTTATTTTACTTTTGTGATTTTCTTTTTTTTTTGTATTATTTTTCTCCATTTTTCTTTTTATGGGCTGGAATGCCACAATTGCCACCAAATGTGTCTTCTTCTTTTTCAACCAATCATCGAACCTTGCTCCTCTAACCTCACTTCCATTCCTTCACCTTTACCTTCTGAAATCTCAAAGTGAGGGTCAGCCTGCATCAGGTCATTGAGGTGTTGGGTTCAAATTTTCTTATTTTTATCAAAGAAAAGCTTGAATTTTAAGGCTCAAATGGTGTGTATCAAGGGCAGTTCAAAGGGTAAGGATATTTTAAGCTCAAACTGTCCAAGAGATGGCCTTACTTCATGTCCTCAATGTCATGAATGCTATTAAACTATTTTAACTTGGATTTACGTAACTTCTAGTGAGCAAAACTAGATCCAATCAGTCCTTAGAACAGAAAAATTGCCAAGACACTCTTCAAAGAAAAAAAATTTCAGGCCTAAATCTCACTAAGTATGGCCTTCCATTAAATTTTCTGGGGGCTATCGTCACAATTTTCTCTCATTTCAGGTTCACTAAATACCAATTTTTAAAAATTCTTTACATTAGCTTCATGAAAAATGTTAAAACTACAGCTCATTTTAGTTTCAAAAAGTTTTTAATTTCCTCTTTTTCCAAAAATTAGGTGGGAAATCACTTTATTTTCGAAAACTTTTTCAACATGGCTGCACTAGTATTAACTTATTTCATTTGCACACCTGTCATACCCCCATACCTAAGATGAATATTGTCCTCGATATTCTACACACTGAGAAATCAAGGGCAGCAGGGTAAAAGAAAAAAGAAAACTAAAAAAATTATAGCTATATGTAGCAGAAAGTAAAAATGCAAAACTGAATACATGAATAGGAAAATAGAAAATGATATACAAATGTAGGAAATTACTGTTAAAACAGAAAAAACAGCAAAATAAGGCTAGAAATGTGAAGCACATAAAGAGAAACTAATGCTAGTAACAGAAAAAATAGCAAAACCAAAGTAAAGAACTGAATACAAAACTATAAAAACAAAAAAATGCAGATATAAAAACAGAATTGCATATATAAAAACAGGAAAACAAAGTTAGAAACTGAATACCAAACTACCAAAATACAGAAACATAGTAAAGTTAAGACAGAATGAAAAATCAGAAATAAAAATACAGAAATGAAACAAAAAATCCTAAAATAGAAAAATCCTAAGACCAAAACCTAATCCACATGTGCCATAAGAAACTCCCATAGGCTGAACCAATCAGCTTTTTATGAATCTATATGATTTTTAAAATGATCAACAAAAATAACATACAGTGAAAAACAAGATTCATAAGACTGACCCCTGTGTAGATGATGTGTATGAATGAAAAAGAATTTCTAAGTAATGAAGCATGGAAGCACACATTAAAAACATGGTTCATATACAGTTGAGATCCATCTAATGGGAAAAAATCTTGAAGGAAAATAAAATCAATAGCTCCATTAAATTAGCAAGACAACATATGATCTATTGCTCATTAGCCTTCATGATTCCTCAAGATGAAGGGTCATGATCTCAGCAGTTCCAGATGGGAGAAAATGAATAAAGTCAAAAGAAAACAGCCCATCTGGAGGAAATTTTTTATGTTTTTATAATTTTTGACTTTTTTATGTGATTTTTTATCAGCCTGGGCTCCACAAGAGACCTTATTTACTACTGCTGAAAAATAATAAGAAGCAAAAATTTTTATTTGTATTTTTATTTTCTTTTATTTTTGTATTTGGTTTTGTAAAAAAAAAAAAAAAAAAAATCAGAATACCTAAAAGACAGTAGAAATTATAATCAAAATAAACATCAAACACAGCAAAACTGTTGGTTCTCAAGAATTTAAAAACTGAAAAATAAATACAAAGGAGCAAGGGATGCAAACTCAGGCAGATCTGCTCCTGCTGTAATCCAGATGCTCCTTGTTTGGCGGCTGCTCCAGATCTGCAAAAATCCAAAAATTGCAGTAATACCTTATTCAAGCATAGTGACAAAAATAAAAAGAAAACTCAGGCCACTGCCTCATTTTTGCAAAAAGACAAAAGAGTGACAGCAACATTTATTCAAATAGCTAGAAGGCAAAGAATAAAAACTCAGAAAATTCAGAATTACTGTAGTTTAAAACTGGTTTTCTATATAAAAACTGCAGCAAACCTTAAATCAAATAGTTGGAAGGCAATATAAAAATCTAAAACAGAACAACAATAAAAACTAAAAAATCAGATCTACAAAAATGAAAAACTCAGATCTACTATCTAATTCAAAACTCCCCGACAGCAGCGTCAAAAACATGTTGGGAAAATTCTAGTATCTCGATTATTATATAATGATAAAAATAAAATATAAAAAATATAAAATAAAAGAATAGATTTAGCACAACTAAAATATCTTAGACCTGCAAGATACAGGGTCTATTGTAGCAAGTTTTGATAAGTAAGAGTTTGTCCCACAGGGAGTAGTGATCTAAACCTAGAAGGTGTATATTAGACCTCCAGATCTAACTACAGATCTGGTAATTCTAAGAAGAAAGAGAGTTTTTCGAGCATCACTAGATCTAATTAATCTACAAAATAGAAATGTAAAAGTAAATCTAAAAGATGGAGAGAGATGGATGGTAAAATAAAGATCAAATGGTGAGAAATAGGCAGCCATGACTTGATTCTTATTGTAAATCAATTGAATCAAAGGCATTGTATAAATCTGATTTGCTACAAGTCCTTCATCTGGCTACAAGCTCCCCAGGTTGAACCCCGACAGATGCATGGTATAAGAATCCAATCTTAACCAGAGAATTAAAGTAATTCTAAGGCTATGATCTGTCCACTTTAATAGTCACAGACCATCTCAGAGATTATCCTAACATCTCAAAGCAATCCTAAGGGTATGATCTGTCCACTTTAATGGTCACAGACCATCCTAGAGATTGTCTCGAGCAAATGGTTTTGATTAGAACAGGTTAATCATTACAGTTGTTGTGAATGTCAGGCTACAAGCTCCCCATTTCTGACGGCCCACAAGAGTATCCAAACTAGAGAAATTAAATACGGAGAAGTGAAATATAGATTGGAATCACCTTTAAAATCTACAATTACTGTGCTCGGATCTATAATCTGTGTGACATCAATTTATTCCCAAAGCTTTGAAGCCTTTAAAATACAATTACAAAACAGATCTTGACTGCTTATCTAGATCTAATCCAATATGCTGGATTAAGAAGAGAAGGGGGAAGAGAAAAAGGAAAAATAAAACCTAAACCTAAATGAGCTAAGGAGAACCAATGTTATTCTATGGATTCCTTGCTGAGAAATTACGGCAGCAAGGAGTTCTATTTATACATTTTCAATGATCTGTGTGCTTTGGATTATAGCCAATCAAAGGGAGCTAGCTTCGTGGCCTATTTTCAGCCCTTAGATTCCCTGAGATGTGTGGGACATTGGAATGTGTGCCCTAGAAGTAGTAGAATCCTCAAAATATCCCTGAAGTGTGAAATAGATGGCTAGAACCCATGCCTCGTGCAGTTGGAGCTTCAGAACTTCAATCTTGACAGGTTCAGGCATCTGTTCGACAGGTTCAGGCATCATCTCGACAGGTTGATGGCTTCAGGTGCTTCTGTGCTACAGGGACTCAACAGGTTCCAGCAACCTCTCGACAGGTTCTCGACACGTTTATTAATCCTCTGGATAGGTTCTCGACAAGTTCTCGATAGGTTCAGAACCTCACGTAAAGTTCATTTCAGCATGTGAACAATTTGTGGGGATCACTTTAGCATGAATTTACAATTCGTAGAGTTGGCTTTCAGTATTAAAACACCTCATGGAGTTCCTTTAGCAGCCTACATGCCTCGTGAGGTTCGAAATGTAGCAGCAATCAGCTCTTTAAGCTGCTAAAAATGATAAACCCCAAGGCTGTTCTATTGTACTGCTATCCCATGTATTGCTGAGCCTTTAGATTGCTGCTGCAGTTGAAGATGGAGTTCTCATGTGTGCACATAGCTGCTCAAGAGTGTTCATTGCAACACTTTGAGAATGCATTGTAGCCATGTACCTACTGACAGTGATCCTCGAAACACCTCCAATGTGCCTAGGTCTGAAGCCATTCCATTCGTTTCTCGTTCTCAGCTGCGGATTGATTCCAAACCACTCCTTATTGGCGCTTTTTAATTAAAAACTGCACTAAGGACACAATTATCTCCTTGCTGCAAAACAATACTAAAAACAAGTATTAAATACTCTAAGTCCTATCAAAAGCCAGGTTTAAAGGGATATAAAATGGCATAAAATGGTGACTAACAGAGGGCAAAGTGCTTAGTCAACCCTTAGCCAACCCCAAAGGGCAGTACATGATTGGAGAAGCATCCTCTATCCATGAGGAGGCTAATATAATCACTACCCTGAAGAGTGGCAAAGTGGTTGATAATTTAGTAGGCAGGGTAACTAAGGAGGTCATAGAAAGTAAAATTAAATAGAATGTGAGTGGTGAAGAACTAAAGAAGTCATCCCCTACTGTGGATCAGCAAGGACAAAATAAAGGGGCTGATGTTGAGCCCCAACAGCAAATAATAAGGGAAGAAAAAAAAAATAATAAATTTGACCATGATATAGTTATGCATGCAACTGTGGCACCAGCAGTCCCACAGTTGCCATTTCCTCATGCATTAGCTGGCCCATCTCCTTTTTATAAGGGGAACACTCAGATAGAGGAAATGATGGAGACCTTGAAGCAGGTTAAGATCAATTTGTCCTTACTTGATGCCATAAAATAGGTCCCTGCCTATGCTAAGTTCTTGAAGGACCTCTGCACATAGAAAAGGAAAGTAAGGGTGCAGTTGTCCAAAAACGCTTTTGCTGTTAAGCATTTTGAGTCAGTTCTGTCCAGTGCCACACTTGAAAAATTACAGGATCCAGGGGTACCTACTATCCCCTACATAATTGGAAACCACACCATTGGTAAGGCCCTCTTCAACTTAGGGGACAGTGTGAACCTGCTCCCATACTCTGTGTATGATGAGCTAGGTTTGGGGGAGTTGAAATCCACATCAGTTGTGCTCCAACTAGCTGATAGGTTTGAGAGGAGACCTGTGAGTGTGGTGGAGGATGTTTTGGTGGGAGTGGACAAGTTCTACTATCCTACTGATTTTCTTATTTTGGACATGGACCCTTGCAAAAGTAAAGCCCCAATTCCTATCATCCTTGGAAGGCCATTCTTGGCCACTACAAATGCTTGTATATAATACAGGTCAAGAGTGCTGGGGGTGACCTTTGGGAACATGAAAGCCCAATTAAATGTTTACAATGCTACTAGGCAACCTTAGATGGACATTGAGGACTGTTGTGCAATAGATGTACTAGATGGCCTAGTGGAAGAGGAATTATCCAATCTGTTGGATTGAGATAATGTTGCTGATGACCTGAAAAATATTTGGAGTATGGTTGAGAAGGAGGCTCAAGTTTTCATGACAGAAGACAGCACAAAAATAGTCTTTTGTGGGCCTGGTGGAGCATTTCAGCTGGAAACCTATATTGCTGCCCCTTCCTCAAACCACCAAGGCACCTTTGTTGCCTTCAATTGAAAGTCTCCCTAAGCTGGAGCTGAAACAGCTCCTAGCTACATTAAAATATGCCTTCTTGGAGTAGAACAACAAGCTTCCAATGATTATCTTCTCGTCTCTCACAAGTGAGCAGGAGGAGGAATTATTGAGTGTTGTCAAGAAGCACAAGAAAGCAATGGGGTGGACAATAGCTAATCTTGGAGGCATTGATGCCTCAGTTTTTCATGCATAGAATTCACCTGGATGAGGGTGCTAAACCCTCTAGGGAGATGAAGAGGAAGCTTAATCCTCACATGCAGGAGGTGGTCTTGAAAGAAATAGTGAAACTATTGGATGCAGGGATAATTTATCCCATTTCGGATTCAAAATGGATGTCACTTATTCAGGTGGTGCCTAAAAAGTCAGGCATAACAATTATCACTACTGTTTTTGGGGAGTTGATGTCAGCCAGGGAGACCACTAGGGAGAGAGTTTACATTAATTATAAGCAAACTCAACTCCAAAACTAGGAAAGATCACTTCCCCCTCCCTTTCATTGACCAAATTCTAGATAAGCTGGCTGGGAAGGCATTTTACTGCTTTCTTAATGGATACTCAGGGTATAACCAAATCCCTATGTATCCTCAAGATCAGGAAAAAACTACTTTTACATGTCCCTTTGGCACCTTTGCTTACAGGAGAATGTCTTTTAGACTGTGTAATGCCCCAGCCACATTTCAGAGGTACATGTATGCAATCTTTTCTGATATAATTGACAAATTCCTGAAAATATTCATAGATGATTTCTCAGTTTATGGGGACAGGTTTAGTTAGGGCTTGAGTCACCTTGACTTGATTTTACAAAGATGTGAGATCAATTTGGTCCTAAACTGGGAAAAGAGTCACTTTATGGTGACAGAAGAAATTGTATTAGGCCATGTGGCCATCTGATTTCACACCTGCTGTTGATTGTTTTCAAGACTCTTGCTGTTATTTTATTAAGAACAGTGGAGAGAATAAATCAAGAGTGGAGAAATGGAGATGGGTCAGCACAACAAGTCTGAAATAAATACAATCCTATAAGATAATGGGTCCATTATAGCAAATTTTGATAAATAAGAGTTTGTTCCACAGAGAAATTGATCTAGAACTCAAAATAGACTACAATACGCCTTCAGATCTGACAATCCTAAAGAAATGAAGTTGGGTGTCACGACTATACTAAATTAATCCTAAAAGCAGAGAAATAAAATGTAGCCCTATCCTAAAGAAAGGGTTAAATAGAGGATGGTGATGGAGTGTGTTAAAATAAAATATAAAAATTGGTGAGAAGTAAGCAAGTTAAGCTAGAGTTAATGATGCAATAATGTAACTCAGATTTAGTCTGTCTCTGCAGTGCTCCTTGCTGAGATGCTATTAAAAGCCCCAATAAGGTATAAGCTCCCAGTTTAACCCATGCCATTTAGGGCGCTCTTAGGACTATACTCTGTCCACTCCAATGGTCACAGGATATCCGATAGAGTCTATCAAATCTCATTAGTTAAACCAGAAATTCGCTAGTCTAATCCAGAAGAGTGGATCGATTATTTTCACAACCACTGGACCAGCTCTAGCCATGAATACTATTACAGCACTATGTAATGCCAGTACTACAAGCTTCCCAGATCTGTGCACAGACTTGACTGACATCTATAGGTATTCCAATCCATAAGAAACTAAGTGCTTTGCTATAGCCAACTGCTCACTATTGCCCACAAAAAGGACCATGCAGCAGGTTAAATAAGGCTTTAGATTTAGTTAATCATTGCTATAAATGGCCTGCAATGACAACCTCAAGCTGTAATTACTACAAAAAGATCAGATCTAACATCTGATGCCGATTAGGTAAAACAGAGGGGAGCCAGCTCCTATACAAACCTCTTCACAAGGCTCTAGAAGCTCATGTGCAGGAGAGGAGAATCCTTCTCAAACATGTGAATGGACACAACCTTAGGGCTATACTTTGTCCACTTTCATGGTCACAGGGTATTCCATTGGTCTGTCCATGCCACAGAGGCCTGAGAAAGAATATGAAAACTGTTGCAACCACCATGGTCCATAGGCCTCTGAGCTCCCTGGATCTCACTACAGATCCAGCATTGAAGCCATAGGGATATCAAACCAAGAGAAATCAGATGGTAAATAATAAACCTAATAGAAACTGAATGGGCTAGTCCCAAATACATGGATCATATAAATATCTAAAGAAACCATAAGATCTTTAGATTCAATTAGGCATTAAAACGACAATCCATTGATGAACACAAAAGTTACAATGAACTGTCTCCAAGCTGTAGCATGTACACAACTGCTCATCCAAAAATCCCAATGTATACTAAAAACCTATTACAAAACTGAAACAAAACTAAACCTAGCTGCTTGCAGGGGATTAGCCAGCAAGTGCTGGGCTAAAGAGAGAAGAAAAATAAGAAAAAGAGATGATCAAACCTTAACCCTAGCCTGCTAGAGTTCTCAGCCGACAGAGGATGATGGAAAGTTGAAAATAATAAACTCTAAGTATAGCTTATATACTCTGTCAAAATGGCCTTGGCTCTAAAGAGATTAACCCTAATTTTTTCAGCAAACGTGACACTGTTTCAACCCTTAGATGCCTGGAGATATACGCCTCAAAATCCACACCTCAGGAAGTGTGCCCTAGCCTTGGGAAATTCGTAAAAAGTCTTTCAGTTAAAACTGAGAAGTGGAGAGTTCGTGCTTTGCGGGGCTGGTATCTGCTTTTAGCTCATTTGTGTAGCTGCTTTGCCTTCGCGGAGTTGCCTTTGGCTGGTGGGAATTGCTTACTCGCACGTTAGCGCTTCATTTGATTGTGCAGTTCGCTAGCGCTGCAATGCTATCGCAGAGATGATCTGGAGCGCTAGGATTTCTCGCTCAGTTAAGCTTCAGATGCTCTCTCTCTCGCTAAGTACTTGTACAGTTATGCTCTTGCGCTTGCATAGTCAATGGTAAGGCTTTAGAGTATGCGAGATCTGCGCAAAAAGAATTTTATGCGTCTCTCTCTTCCAAGGCTACATGAGAACTCCGCGAGGTGACATTTTATTCATTGTACATATGGACTCACTGTGGTCTTCGCGTGACTGCTTTGAGGCTTGATCTCCACAAGAGCTTCGTGACCACAGATCTGGGGACTTTAACCAGTGAGATCTTTACGAGGTCATTTCAGCTGTCCTCCTAATTGCGCGATGTATCTGTGCGAGGGTCTCTTCCACTGCATTTTTAGCTTTGCGAGAATGCTCCTCAACTCTATGAGGTCTATCTTTTGCTGCTCTAGTGCATTACACTTACTGCTGTCGCAGTCTCCTCCCTTCTCAGCTAACTTCATTCATCTACTAGACTTTGGTCAATGGTGATCAGCAACAATGAGTCACATGGTAAGAACTACCAAGGTGTTCCATTAGGCTTTGTCTCAGTTGTCATCTTTGAGTGTATTCTCTCTCTCTTTTGGGCCAAAAAGCAAGGAGTTTATATTAAGCTGAATATTTTATTGCTAACTACAAAACACACTTAACAAATGGTTATTAGTCTGCTTCAAGGTCCAGCAAAGGCTAAGTTAAGAGGTGACAAATGATACTTTTTAGTGAATAACACACTCCCAAACCTAATCTTTGCTAGTCCCTGAGCAAAGGAAAAATTAAAACAACTACTCTAAGAATTGAAATGCCATTTTCGTAGGGAGCACGGATACATTTAGCATATGTACTAAGCCTTTTAAACCCCTAGGTGATCCCTAGTGGGGGAGTGAAGTCTCCTGAGGGTTTTCAGTGAATATACCAACAAACTTCTCAATAAAATAGTTAACAGTTAACAAAGGTGCTTGAATCTGCAGCAGGAACTGTTCACCAGCGGCAAAGTGACAACCAATCTAAAATCACCAGCGGCTACTGTTCATCATCTTCTTCCTCTGGTTCCAAGGTTTTAGGGCTTCTATTTTTGTTCTTCTACAACTGCTGATCCTTTCCCGCTCCAATACCCTTACTGCTGGTACAGATCGATCTGTAGTCATTCCTAGCTACCAAACTTGGTAGCTAGGAACCCCCTAGCCGGATAATAACTTGTTGTCTTCTTCCTCTTGTTCTGTTACAGATTGGAGGTTTTTTGTGTTCCTGCAGCTTGCAAATAACCATTTTGTGTTCTTGCAACTTGCTATTTGCCATTTGAGTTTTTAAATTCCTGCTCCACGCTTGTTTTGCTGCTAAGGAACTCTAGGGATGATCAACTTCGCTGCACTGGCCCTCTGATCTACTGCTTTGCATGGCCTCTTTCATGGGTAAACTCAAAGCTTCACCTTTCAGAGATCCTCTGTCCCCTAGGCCTCTCGAAATCCTCAGACTAAAGACCCAGCTTGCCACCTACAACAGATCCCTGCCTTTGGGAAAGGCCTCTAGGATCCCTGCTACTGCTGATCCACGGCCAACACAATCTGGGATTTATGCTGAAGAAGACGAATCTCGTATCGTCCATAGGGAAGTTGTTGTGAGCTACTCAACACCTAATCCTTTCCCCCTACTACTAGAAGCTTCCAGCTAATCACTTCCTGACAACCAACTAGTATGTACAGCTTCTTTGGCTGTTTCAAATTTTGCACCTCCCCCCCTTTTCCCGCCTAAGTGAGTCCTTCAACTCCACTGGGCCAACTCACTCTATCCACACCCCCAACAAGCCTAACTCCACATTCATTTCAAACAAGCCTGCCCACCCTGCTCCCAAGCCCAATCCACATGGATCCTCCACAACCGGCCCCAACCCAAACTCTGTAACTGGCCCCAACCCAAACTCTATAACCAGCCCCAGTCATAAACCCATAACTGGCCCCAACCCAAACCCCATAACCGGGCTCAGCCCAAACTCCATAACTGGCACCAGACCAAACTCCATAACAGGCCCCAGTTCAAACTCCATAACCAGCAACAACCCAAACTCCATAACCGGCTCCAGCCCAAACCCTAATACTAGACCTTTTGTAGCTCAACTCATCCTACCTATACCTAATGGTTCTGATTCTGAATCAGCCAATGCCCCAACCTGAAGTAGTCTTTTTCAGCACAAAGGCACAAGGAATTCTGGCAAAGAACTGCACTTCATTGCCCCCACCATGAAGGATGAACCTGTTGCTATTTGTCTAAAGGTAGAACTCGATAAAGAGGCTGCCACCTTGTCAAACTCCCTTATTGGCTACATTATTGGATTGAAACCAAGCACCTATGAGCTAAAAGTTGTAGTTGATAACAAATGGAGGTGCAAAGGAGGGCTGGAAGTGTTGGCTATCAGTAATGGCTTCTTCCTCTTCAAGCTTTCTAATGCGGATGATCGGAATCGAATAATCGAAGGTGGACCTTGGTCTATTGCTGGTCGACCTCTAATCCTTTGGAAATGGTCCGCAGAGCTCCAGCCTCAAAAAGAGCTTCTTTCTACCATACCTATTTAGATTTGATTCCCGAATCTACACTAACACTTCTGTCCTAAAAAACAGTCAGCCGGCTTGCAAGAGTCATTGGAAAGCCGATCTCAATTGATGACAAAACTTTCTCCAGATCCCGCATGGACTATGCAAGAGTTTACGTTGAGGTAAATCTGTATTGCACGTTTCCTGCCTCAATTTTGGTCAAAGTAGAAAATGGCATATCCTTTAGGTAAGAAGTGGAATATGAATGGAAGCCCGAGGCCTGTAACCACTGCCACTCCTTCGGACATTTGCCCAAGGAATGTACTCAAAAATCTGGCCACAAAGATCTTAAAGCCACCACATCCCAAGTGCCTGCTACTATACTTAAGCCAATCTCATCCCATGTTCCTGCTGCTATGCCTAATCCAACCTCTCCGATATACCAGACCCCACACCCAGCTCTCAGCCTCCTCAACCTGATTCAGCAGCCATGCCACATCGTGTGCATTACCAAAAATTAGACCCTCTCCCCATCTCCCAACCACAACATTCCGATGCTGCCACCATACAATTCCCTGTAACAATTCCACAAGCCACAGCTGATATCGGCAATCAGGTTGTCCTACAGAAGAACAAATCATTTTTGGTTACTGGGAAGCATTCAAAATAATATCTCAAAGCTTCTAAACAAATGATAAAGAGGCCCACAACAAATCCATTCCAACTACTCTCGAACTGCTAGACTTACCTTCAAAACAAAGTGGCTACTGGTTCAATTGGTCTCTGCACTAATAATTCTGCAAATTGTGAACAAGCCACCAATACTACGGTCCATAACTTCATTGAATGCGAATATGCTAGCAGCAGCTACCAATCTGCAGACATAACGGGCACTTCTGAAGTTAAATTTCTGGCAACTAAAACCTTCCAAAGCAGGCCTAGGTCCCCTTATCCTCGCTATCAACCCAAAGAAGACTCCAATACAAGGAGGCCTGGCTCTCCATATCCTCGCCGCCTGACCAGTGAGGATTCAGACTCGGATCACAAGGAGGCCTCCCTTGTCGAGGCCATTAAAATCCAGCAAGCCTTTCCATGATTTGTGCATCTTAACCTTTGGTCGGTATGAAGTGAAAAATTAGATTACAAAAAATAAGTTGTCCCTCGTTGCCCTTGTTGAAACAAAGCTGAACTTCGCTTCTCTTCCCTGACTGAAGAGAAATATCTACGTTTTTGGTAATGGCAGTCCCAATACAAAGAGCAGAATTATTGTGTGCTGGAATGAGGATGTTGCTGCAGTCAATATCTTATCATTCGACACATGTGTAATCGCCTTGTTGTTGATTCCTACTCCAGGCCATCAGTTTTTGTTCACTGCCATCTATGGGGAGAACATTGCTAGCAGAAGGAGTACTCTTTAGAGCCAGTTAACAAACATTGGTAGCTACGTTAGTCTTCCTTGGATCCTTTCTGGGGACTGGAACATGGTCAGGTCCTCTAGCAAAAAAATTGGGGAAAATCCGGTACCTTGCAACCTTCTCAGCGAATTTAATAGCTTCATTGACTCTTGTAGTCTTACTGACATCCGTTCCACTAGGCACACCCTTACTTGGAGCAACAAGAGTGTCAATAATCAGCGAAGGATTGCTGCTAAGCTAGATCGCGCACTCATAAACCAACTTTGGGTACAACTATTTAACTCCTCCAATGCTACTTTTCAATCGGCTAGCCTATCTGATCATAGCCCTATCATTATTCATCTGGTCAATCCTGTTGACCCTGGCCCCAAGCCTTTTTAATTCTTTGCTATGTGGACCTCTCACCCCATATTCAGAACTTTAGTCCTGGATACATGGAGTATCACCATCAAAGGGAACCCAATTTACCAGCTTGTGAGAAAGCTCAGAAACATTAAGAATGTCCTTAAGACCTGGAACCGCAATGTTTTTGGGTCGATCCATAAAGCCAGAAAATTTTCCCAAGTCGCCCTCCATCGGGTTCAAATGGACCTACAAGCTAGGCCTTTCGACAGCAACCTCATTATTGCAGAAAGGGAAGCAGTTACCAAGCTTTGAAAAATCCTTTCTGATGAGGAATCCTTCGCCCGAGACAAACCAGAGCCTTGTGAAAAAAACATGGTGATTCCAACACCCCTTTGATTTGGAGGAAGTTTATAGGATGATTTGTGACCATTAAAGTGGGCAGATCATACCCTTAAGATCAGTTCAAGCCTTTGGTTTAGAGTAGATTTTTCTACCCTGCAACTGTGCCTATGCCCAGATGAGGGATTGGTGTACTCTAAACTCTGTAATCCTAGTAGCTCAACCTAATTGCAGCAAGACCAAACTCCAAGCTGCTTCTCCCCATTTTCTGTGTTTAATTCCCCCTCACTGCAAGATCTGTACTCTGAATTTAATCCTAACATCCATTTCTGCAATCCTACTTATTTTTATAGTTTAATTTAGAAGTGACAACCCTTAAACCTCTCCTCTTTCTTTTACTGTTTTAGAATTAGGAAGGGTGTCAGATCCACCAAAGATCTGGAGATTTGTCTAATTTTCAGTTGCATTTCCCTGTGGACATACCCTTACTCTCTTTCAAAACTTGCTACAACAAGCCCTGAATACTTGCAGGACTGTGTGTGAGCTTGCCTAGGTGTGTGCTACCTATAGACTCTTTAATTGTCTGATTTTAAACCCCTTTTAAATACAAGGTAAGATCCCAACAAGTTTTTGGCACCGCTGTTGTTTTAGTATTCAGGGCTTGTTGTAGCAAGTTTTGATTGTTTTAGTATAGATTGTAAATTTGTTTTAGTATAGATTGTAAATTTGCAATAGATTGTTTAGTTTTTCACCAACTCCTGTTAACAATTTTTGTTATTTTGGTGTCATTTTTGTTATTTTTAACAGATTGGAAGCTGTGTCTAAGGAGGAGCATTGTGCTAGAGGCTGTGTTAAAGTTTGCATTCCTCTACTCCTTTATTTTTCTTATCTGTGGATTTCTAGATTTGCGAATTTATTGTGTTGATTCCTGATTGTTGTATTAAATTGGCTTTGCATTGTGTGTGCATTAAGATTATGAGTGGTGTATGTTTGGAAGGAGAACCCTCAATCCTTAGATCGTTCCATTAAATTCAGAGGTTGAAAGACTCCTTAGGACTAAAAAAATTTCACCCACATCTGGTGTATCTAGATTTGCTAAAATGGGTGAGCAACAGCAACCTAGAACCTTGAAGGAATTCAATACACTAGGGGTTTAAAATTCCCCATTCTGCATTCAATTCCTTGCTGTTCAAGGGAACTATGAGATCAAGTCTTCCATAATCAAGATGCTACCCTCATTCCATGGCCTGACCAAAGAAAACCAATATAAATACATTGACGAATTTTTAGGATTGTGCACTACCTTCAATATTGAAGGTTTGGGGAAGGAAGCAATCAGGATAAGACTTTCATTTTTTACTAAAGGATAGGGCCAGGACTTAGTCGTCAATGCTCTCACCCAACAGTATTCAGTCCTAGAGTGATCTTTAATGTCAATTTTTGGCCAAATTTTTTCCCATGTCTAAGACAAGCCAATTGAGGAAGGGCATTATCTCATTTGCTCAAGATCCAACTAAGGATTTTCACCAAGCTTAGGAGAGATTCAAAGAACTCCTGAAGAAATGTTCCCATCATCAAATCCTTGAATGACAACTTGTTCAAAGTTTCTATCAAGGGATTGACTCTAAAAGCAGGGATATAGTCGATGCCTCTTGTGGTGGTACTTACCTCCATAAAACTGTTGAGGAGGCTTGAGAGTTGTTTGACATTATCAGTGAGAACTCCATGCAAAGAAGGACATTGTCTAGGGATTTGGACACTCCTAGACTGGTGAAAGAAAATACCACAAGAGGAAAATTGTATGAGGTAAGTGGACACAATGATTTGGAAAGGAAAGTAGACAGTTTGACCCAGAAATTTGATAAACTCATGGGAGCAATACAGTCACCTATGACTGCTAAAGTGGAGGAGGCATGTGTTATATGTCAGTCCCTCATTCACTCCCTTGAGGAATGCCCCTCACCTGTTCAATTTCCAGACTTTGTGATAGAGCATGTGGCTGCCACCTACTCTTTTGGGCAACAATCTACTGCTGGTAACCAATGGAGAAACCACCCTAACTTGAGGTGGAGACAAGATGGCTTTCAAAACCAGCAGCAGCAGCCACAGCAGCCTATGCCTTATAAAAATGCTCAGCCATACCACCAGAATTACTTCCTAAGGCCTCAATACCAACAGCCTATGGCTCAACCTGTGCAGCAATCTGCACCCCCTCCAGCTGCTAGATCCCTTTCTTTTGAGGAACAAGTTTTGGATTTTAATGAATCAGTCTTTTAATGAGTAAATTCAGAAGTGCTGGAAAATCAAGGTAAAAGGGACCCCCTTGTTTCAACTTGTTCAAAAATTAAGGCATACCAAAAAGGTTCTTAAGGAGTGGAATAAGAATGTTTTTGGATCTATTCACGAGGCTAGAAAATTTGCTGAAGCCCGCCCAAATCAGGTCCAAGCTGCGCTCCAAACCCAGCCATTTAACACCACCCTAATCAATGATGAAAAGGAGGGCACCTCTATGCTCCGCCACATCCTCCTTGATGAAGAATCTTTTGCCCATAATAAATCTAGAGCCTTATGGAAAAAGCTCGGAGATTCCAACACCAGGTACTTCTACAATTATTAAATGGTTAAAATAGAAAATTAAATGAACAAACTACAGTAGAGTCGGCTTAAGGCAAGCAAGCAGTCCTGCAAGAACCAGGGCTATTGTAGCAAGTTTTAATAGGTAAGTCAGGATATGCTCATAGGGAAATATGATTAAACTATGGTAAATCTCCAGATCTACGACAAATCTGGCCCTCTATCCTAATTTAAACTAAATCAAAATAGGAAAGAGGAGAGGTTTCAAAGATTTTTCACTTTACTAAAAGACAAATTAAATACGATTGATCCAGATTTGATTAAACACAGAGTTAAAGAGAATGGAGAATATTAAAATCAAAAGGTGGAGAGCAGCAGTTAGGGATTTTGGTCTTTATTGAAAATCAATTGAATCAAAGGCAATGTATAGGACAGATTTGCTAGAATCCTTTATCTGGCAACAAGCTCAGATGTAAGGTATAAGAATCTAATTTAACCAAAGTGTTAAAGCAATCCTAAGGATTAGATCTGTCCATTTGTAGTGGCCACAGGTTATCCCAGAGATTGTTCCAATCCAATGATCTTGATTAGAACAGGTAAGCTATTGCAGATGCTGTGGGTGCTAGGCTACAAGCTCAAGCATCCACAGGAATATCTAATCCGGAGAAATTAAATACGAAAAAGTAAAATATAGATCAAAATCACCTTTAAAATCACAATTACATTACAATAACGTAACTTACAATCCTATTATGCTTAGATTTGCAATCTGTGCAACATACAATCCATCTGCACAGCCTCTGAAACTCTCGATTTACAGCTCTCAACCTCACCCTAGCTATTGCAGGGGTTTAGTCAACCATGATTGGCTGAAAAGAGAATGGGAGAAGAAGAAAAAGAGAGGAAATTTTTGGAGGGAAAATGGAGATCATATTTGGCTTTGGTTCTCTCAATTTCTTGATGCTGGCTCTGTAAATTCCTCAAGCTTTTATACTCTTCTCCTCTCTTCTCAGATCTGTTTCAGCCAATCAGAGCCCAAGAGAATAATTTTATTATTCTGAGCTGCTGATATGGCTGATTTCTCTTCTAGAAGCTCTTTCCCCATTTGTCCAAAATAGGTAGGCCCATGTGATGCGATTAGGGTTCCCATTCATGCTCAGTGGTGTTTCAAAAATAGCCCCAAGGGTCATTAACATGCCTTGAAACTTATGTAAAGAATTCTGAAGTTGGCAGCTGCTGTGAAAGGAACTAAGAAGTTCCTAATTCAATTGTCGAGAGGTTCAGGAAACCTCTCAACAGGTTCTGAGTTCAGCTTGGTGTTCTCATCGACATGTTGAAGTGGCCTTCGATAGGTTTGGAGGCTTCTCGAGAAGTTCAGCTGACTAGGCGACTAGATTGGAGTACATTTCTATCTTCTACCCGGTTCTCCATTCATCCTCTCGACAGATTATAGAAAATCCTGTCGACATCTTTGTAAAACTCCCGTTGAGCTTTCGACAGGTTGCTCCTCGCGAGGATGAGCATAGCTTCAAATAAGTTGTCGATAGGTTCAAAACTCAAATGGTCAACAAGTTGCATGGGAGGTTGGTTGAAGAGGGTTTTGGAATCTTGACAGGATTGACTTGAACTAGTCAACAAGATTGACACAAAAATCTTAACTTCTGCCTGAGCTACTTCAATCCTCTCGATATCTTATACAAAATCCTATCGACTGGTTGCTAGATCCTCACAAGCTCCTCTGCATTTCTAGGTAAGACTTCGACAGGTTCTCTTTTGATGCACCTCCAACCTCTCGACAGGATCTTTACTCTTGTTTCCAGAACCTCTCGACAGCTTAGCTTCTTTACCTTCTAACTCCTCGACAAGTTGGTACACACTCTCTAATCCTCTCGATAGGTTCATATATAACACCCAACCTCTCGGCAACTTCATCCCCTCCAGGAATCCCCTCGACGGGATCCACTACTGTACTTCCAACCTCTCGAAAGGTCCTAAGAAGCTCTCGACAGCTTAATGGAACCTATTGATATCTTGCCTTTTGAGCATCAGAACCTCTCGATAGCTTCTGCTTTGTGCTTTCACAGCTAGTAACCATCTTTGAGGTGTTGTTCTTCATTTGTTCAACCCTCAGCAGCCTCCTGGTGGGTTCACTCTTCATTCCTTACAATTGCAATTGGTCCCAAGCACACCCAATTGGGCTCATGACCTTCTCATGAACTTCTAAAGCTCTGTGGACTATTTAATTGGCTGGCCTTTGGGTTGTTTGAGCACATGTTGAGCAGTAGCTTACCTCTTTGGCCTTTTTAGATGGATGTCTACACTATGGCTGTAATTCTATAAAACAGACTTAAAACACCTTATTAGTCAACTCAAGGGTCCATCAAAGGTCAGGTTAGGAGGTGAAAAATAGTATTTTTCACTGTTTAACACTGCTCCCCATGAAAGTTCAGTCACCCATCCATTATATCCATCTGACGACTGATTTTCACTAAGAGTTGCAGCTCTCGTTGTTCAACGGGCTATCCTAGCATATGTTCTTTGGCGGGGGGCATGTGGGTGCAGCCGAGCGTGGCCATCGCTTAGGTTGTGTCGACTCTTCTTTGGCACCCTCCTCCACTGGTTGGCAGTGTCGATTTTGCACCACTTGTTTCAGCCTAGAATGGCTCAAATTCCAATCCTTCAAACTATAACTTTTAATGTGATCGGTATGCCTTGGCTCATCCGGTGAAATCTCATAGTGCTCATCATCATCTTCGTATTCTATAATCAGCTGCGTGATCAAGCTAGCAAAAGGTAGGTACTTCAAACGTTTTGCGTTGTCATCAGTCACTAGATCCCAGGCCTGTTTCATCCCTTCTATTACTAATTTCGGTGTGCTAAACTACCGATTCTCAAAGGCCGAATACAATGCTTGCTGAAGCTCCCCTACACACTCTTGATCGTGTCGAAGAAGGTAAAGATTACTTCGGAAACAACTACAGGACAACTTCACGATCATTATTTTGGCCATATGCTCAGGAAACAACTATAGGGGAAGGACTTCCTAAATCCCTAAATGCTACCCCTCACTCAATCTTCATGTCTCATAGCCTAAACAGGCCCACACACTTACTTATCATCCTCGTAGTCATCGCAAGACATTCGCCGATCGTAGGTCATTATTTTTTAAACCATTTTTGGAATCATCTGACTCATTGACCATCTTCCTATTCAGACGAGTTGATCAAAAGGACTAGTAATCATGAAACTCTCTTTTTGAAATATAAAAAACTCTGAATTCTCACACACCCTTTCAGCCATTGGAGTTGATGTTAGAGTAGAAAAAAATAAAAATATAAGGTTCCATAAAATCTCATAATTCTTGCATTAGTAGGTTGTTTCAAAAAAATATACATAGATGCTTCAAAAAAAAAGAGAAAAGAAGCACAACCGAGCGAGAGGATGCGACGAATGAACAGTCAATGATTTCAGGGAAGCATAAGAGAAACTGTGAGGGCACCTTGGTATTCCCCACCAGAGAGACATAAGCAAATCAGGTGGGAAATCACTTTATTTTCAAAAAAAATTTCAACATAGCTGCATTAGCATGAACTCATTTCATTGGCATACCTGCCATACCCCCAAACCTAAATTAAATAGTGGTCAACTGGTCTAAGCCCTGGCTATGAAGTAGGGGTTAGTGAGGGGAGAAGTCAGAAATGGGTTGGTCAAAGGGTGGAAAAGAAAGGGTAGGGCTAGGCTCTGGTAGTGTTGGAGGTTCAAGGACTTCAGGTTCGAGAATGTGAGTGGTGGTTGGAGGTAAAACTAGCTCAGAGGTAGGAGGGACTGATACAAAGGGAAAAAGCAAAGTGGGTGGAGGTGTTGGTGATGATGTAGGTAAGGTAGATGAAAGGATGGATGAGGGTATCTCAGCAGTAAGATCTGCTGCAGTGGTAGTGGGAACCTCCTCAACCCCCTCCAACTCAACTGGCTTATTCTTCTTAATCAGGGTTAGGCTGGTGGACCATGCCCTTTTTCCATACACTTTTGGAGTCAACTTCTCAATTGACTCATTCCTCTTAACCACATATTTTCCAGCCTTGAGCAAACATGTAATGAGCCTGCTGAAAGGCAACCCAACTCCTTTAGCAAATGTCTGTCTTTTAAGCACCTTATCATTAATGTCTGCCATTGTCTCAAAAATCAGCTGTGGTGCACTCAAAAATTATCCTTTTGATTAGTAGTACAAAGCATCTACAACTGGGGGTCTTTTCTCCTGCAGGTGCCTAGTGACATACACATTCTTTATCAAAATAGTGTCGATGAATCTGAGGTTAGGTTGGAGGTTTCTTCTCATCAAAGATTCACCAGATCTCACAATTCTATTGGTGAGCTATTTAGCCATTTCTCTTAATGTAACTCATTTGGGTACTCCCTCAGATCTAGTGGAGTCAAATTGATGTGGAACTCCCAAAGCCATCCCAATGTCCTTGCAATCCACAGTGATTTGCCAATCATCAATCAGAATTTCCAGCACAGCCTCATTCTTTGTCAAATTCTGGTACCACAATTGAACCAGCCTGGGATACACAGTCTCCTTCAAGGGTGTAAGTAGGGGTAATAATCCCTCCTTTAGATACATTAGTGTCCCCTAGCACTCCTCTATTTAGTAAAGTATGCAAGATCAAATTCTGTCTCAGGGATAAGGCTCAACCCATTCACCCATTCACAAACTCATTAGGGGTGGTTAATGCATTAGGAAGCTCCACCGCAGGTAATATGTCAGGGTTGGGCAAAGGTGTTTCCTCAGTTGGAGCAAATCTCTCCATAGGTATTTCTGCATCAGGCTCCTGAATTATGACAGACTTGGCCTTCTTTGCTTTAAGAGCCTTCTTGGGCTTCCCTTCAGGAAGCTTCCTGAAGGGAAGCCCTGAAGAAGCTGGTTGTCGAAATAGGTCAGCTAGGATTTCTTCAGAATCGACCATTATGCTCTCAGAAGAAGCCCTGAAGAAGCTGGTAGGTGGGTTGGTGGTAGGCTTTGATTTTTTGTAAGACATTGGGGCAGAAGAAGCTGGTTGCCGGAATAGGTCAGCTAGGATTTCTTCAGAATCGACCATTATGCTCTCAGAAATTGATTTCTTAAAGCTCACACACCAATTTGAATTAAAATTCTAAAGTAAACAACTAGGAAAACAACAAAGTGAAGCAGAGAGGTGGCTTACCCAAAACTCCTAGGGTTTTGCAGAAATCGTGATGCATAACTCCAATTTCCCAAAAATCAGGTGCAAAATGCTCCTTTGTGCGGGCTGAATGAACTTGAAGAGTGGCAAAATGAGTGGCTAAAGGTTCTTAGAGTATTTTAACAGAAAATGAGAGCAGCGACCACTGAGGAAGAGAGAGCTAGGGTTTTGCATGAGGTGTTGAATGAGCAAAAATGACCTAACGACGGGTGTATAAAGAGTGAAAATCGATTTCAATAGGATGAGCTGAGTGATTTCGATAGGTCAAGGTGTCCTATCAAACACTATAAAACATACAACGTGCAGATGAAATGTTTCGATAGGTCAAAACCTTCCTATCGATAGGTTCATGTAGCGCATGATTCATCCTTTCGGTAGGTTCCTAATAAGTATTCAGAACCTATCGAAAACTTCTTTCCGACCTTTTGAACCTATCGAAGAGTTGTTTTCACCTATCGACAAGTCTCAATGCCTATCAAAATCCTCAAATGACCTATCGAAATCCTCAAATGACCTATCGAAAGGTCTCATATGGTCATAGAAACTGCATTTTTTTGTTGTGTTCAGCCTCAACACTCAGCAAACTCCTTTGTTGTGCTTCCATTCATGTTGTTTACATTATTGCCATACTCCCATGGTCCCTGAACTGCTTGGCAAGATTGATATGATGACCTAATGCTAGCGTAGCAAATTTATTGAAAATGATCAAAACATCAAAATAGAAAGTAATCACTTAAAACAAAATCAAAATATAGTATATATGATACACACTGAAATCATATATAAATTGGAGGGTCTTGAAAATCAATGGTCTCCTCAGGCTCACAAATTTTTTCAACACAAATCTTTAGCCTTTGCCCATTGACTTTCATGACTCTACCATCTTTGGGGTTCATGATTTCTACAGCCCCGGATTGGGAAATATGTAAAACTGTGTAAGGCCAATCCCATCTGGGCTACAATTTTTCTAGAAAGAATTTTAATCTTAAATTAAACAGCCACACATTGTCACCTATTTTGAATTCTTTCCGCAGCAAGTGCCGGTCATAAAAGGCTTTGGTTTTTTCCTTGTAAATCCGGGCATTTGAATATGCTTCCAACCTTACCTCATCAAGCTAGGATAATTGCAGTTTCGTGTTCACACCAGCAGAAGTTAAGTCAAAATTTAATGTTTTAATGGCCCAATATGCTCTATGTTCTAACTCAACAGGCAAGTAACATGCCTTGCCATATACACTAGCCTGAATGGGGACATCCCTATGGGGGTCTTATAGGCAGTCCTATAAGCCCACAAGGCATTTCCCAGTTTTATGGACCAGTATCTCCTATCAGCTCGCACAGTCTTCTCTAGGATGCGTTTGATTTCCCTGTTGGAAATCTCTACTTGTCCACTGGTTTGTGGGTGGTAGGGAGTAGCAACTCTGTGGGTCACAGAATATGTTTCTAATAATTTTTCAAAAGGTTTATTACAAACATGGCTTCCTCCATCACTAATAATGGCTTTGGGGGTGCCAAACCTAGAGAAGATATTGTCCTTTAAGAACTTAATGACAACCTTATGATCATTTGTTCTTGTAGCTATGGCCTCTACCCATTTGAACACAGTCCATAGCTATAAGGATGAAATTATGTCCATAGGAGGGGAAAAAAGGTCCCATAAAATCAATTCCCCTTATGTCAAATAGTTCAACAACAAGCACAAGTTGCAAGGGCATGGAGTTTTTTTTTGTAATACTTCTCATTTGCTGGCATCTAGAACAAGCTTTACAATGCTGTATGGCATCCTTGAAAAGAGTGGGCCAATAGAAATCACTTTGAAGCACCTTTGCAGTAGTCTTGTTGCCACTGAAATGGCCCCACAAGCCTGTTCATGACACATGATTAGAATGTTTTCAAACTCAATTTCAGGAACACATCTTTTTATCACCTGGTTGGCACAATACTTAAAGAGATGAGGATCCTCCCACATGTAATATCGAATTTGTGAGAACAAATTCCTATCACCCTTACTCTAATGTGGAGGTACCCTTCCCACAGCAAGATAGTTTACTATGTTGGCAAATCAGGGCATTCTTATTTCCACAGCAAAAAGCTGCTCATCTGAAAAAGAATCATTAATGGGCAAGCTCTCTATTTCAGCATCTGGAATCCTTGATAAGTGGTCTACAATCACATTTTCAACCCCCTTCTTGTCTTTAATTTCCAAGTTGAATTCCTGCAGAAGAAGAATCCATCTAATTAGTCTAGCTTTAGCCTCCTTCTTAGACAAGAGGCATTTCAAAGCTGAATGGTCAGTAAACACTGTGATCTTGGATCCTAATACATATGATCTGAACTCTTCCAAAGCAAATACAATGGCTAGCAACTCCTTTTCAGTTGTGGTGTAATTTAATTGAGCATAAACCATTGATTTACTAGCATATGCCACCACACATGATGCTTTGTCTTTCCTTTGTCCCAACACTGGACCAATGGCAAAATCTGATGCATCACACATCAACTCAAATGACAGGGAGAAATCAAGAGCTTGCAATATAGGAGCAATAGTCAAGCAGATCTTCAGAAGTTCAAAAGCAACTAGGCATTCATCATTGAACACAAATGGAACCTCTTGGCACAGCAAGTGGCAAAGAGGCTTGGAATTTTTGCTAAAGCCTTTGATGAACCTCCTGTAGAAACTAGCATGGCCCAAGAATGACCTGACTTGTTTGACAGTTTTGGGAGGGGGTAAATGTGCTATTAAATCAATTTTAGTTTTATCGACCTCTATTCCTCTTTGGGAAACAACATGTCCTAAGATAATACCTTGAGTCACCATGAAATGACTCTTTTTCCAACTCAAAACTAGATTAGTCTCCTCACACATTTGCAGCACAAGGCTGAGATGGTGCAGGCATTGGCTAAAATCATCCCCAAAAATAGAGAAATCATCCATAAAAGTCTCTAAAAACTTATCAATTATGTCAGAAAAAATAGCATACATACATTTTTGAAAAGTGGCAGATGCATTACATAGCCCAAATGGCATCCTTCTGTATGCAAAGAATCCAAATGGACAAGTGAATGTGGTTTTTTCTTGATCTTGTGAGCAAACAGGAATCTAGTTGTATCCTGAATAATCATCAAGAAAACAATAAAAAGCCTTACCTGCCAACCTATCTAAGATCTGATCTATAAAAGGCAATGGGAAGTGATCTTTGCTAGTTTTTTCATTGAGCTTGCAATAGTCTATGCATACCCTCCAACCAGTGGTCTGTCTGGTTGGAATTAGCCTACCTGAATCTTCTTCAACTACTGTGATCCTAGATTTCTTGGGCACCACCTAGGTAGGGGCCACCCATTGAGAATCTGAGATAGGGTAAATGACCCTAGCATCAAGAAGTTTGACTACTTCCTTCATAACAACTTTCTACATGTGTGGATTGAGCTTCCTTTGCATCTCTCTACCAGGTTTAGAACCCTCTTCAAGATGAATTTTATGCATGCACATAGTTGGATTTATCCCTCCCAAATCTGTAATAGTCTATCCTATTGCTCTCTTATGCCTTTTTAGCACACAAAGCAATTTTTCTTCATGCTCAAGAGTGAGGGAGGAAGAGATTATCACTGGCAGTTTGTGATTGGCTCTTAAAAAGGCATATTTTAAAGATTTTGGGAGTTGTTTTAACTCCACATCTGGGGGACTGATGAGTGAAGGCAATAGGGGTGCCTTGGAAGGTGGTGGAAGAGGTAATAAAGCAGGAGTCCATGGGTGATGTTTTGCTGGCCCTGCTTCAGAATTTACACTTTCCACTTGCTCAAGCTCAGATGTGGAAGCTTTCTCTTCCACTGTTTCATTCCATACTTCTTCAAAAATATTAAACAAATCATTACCATGTAGCAGCTGAGGTAGATTTTCTTGCACAAACTCATCTAGCATATCAATGAAAAAATAGTCCTCATTTTTTATATGGGGCTGATGGGCTGCATTGTACACATTCAGCTTGACTTTCATATTACCAAAAGATACTTCCATGACCCCTGATCTATATTGTATACAAGCATTTGCAGTGGCCAAAAAGGGTCTGCCTAAGATCACAGGGATAGAAGTAGCACACTTGCTCGGCTCTATGTCCAGCACCAGAAAATCAGCAAGATAAAAGAATTTGTCAACCCCTACCAAGACATCTTCAATGATCCCTACAGGCTTCCTTTCAGATCTGTCAGCTAGCTGTAAGACTAGACATGTGTGGGCTTCAACTCTCCTAAGCCCAGCTTCTCATATACTGAATTTGAAAGAAAATTCATACTAGCTCCCAGATCTAACAAGGCCTTTTCAATGGTATTATGATCCCCAATAATGCAAGGGATAGTGGGGACACCAGGGTTTTGGATTTTTGTTGGAGTTGCAATAGTCAGTATTTGTTTTACTTTTTCTGCTGAAAAGACTTTCTTGGACAGATGTATCCTTGATTGTCTTTTATGGGTGCAAAGGTCTTTTAAAAATTTGGCATAGGCTGGAACCTGCTTGATTGCATCAAGTAAAGGCATGTTGATCTTCACTTGCTTAAAAGTTTCCATCATTTTCTCTATTTTGGCATGCCTTTTATCAAAGGGGAAAGATACTTGCATTGCCTTAGGAAATGGCAAATGTGGGATTGCTTTCCCATTTACAGCCTTAACCAACTCATCATCTCTTTTTTTATTTTTTTTTATTTTAAAGATCATCATTATTCTTCTTATTCAACATGGGTTGCTCCTGTTGTACCTTCTCTTTTTCTTTTTTTGAATTTTTCAAAGGCCCACAGCCTATTTGATTGTCCACTAACCTTTCACTTCTTAATGTGGTGACAGATTTGGCTTCCTCATGAGAAGAAAAAATCTCACCTACCACATATTGTCTCCTTGGATTGTCCATGGGTTGGCTAGGCAGCCTCCTTTCCTCTCTCTTGGTCAAAGCATTAGATAGCTGACCAAGATGGGCTTCTATCTTTTTAATGCTTTGACTCTGAGAGTGTACAGTTTGAGATAAGAATCCTAAGTTTTGTAATGATGCCAGAACTTGTTCCTCAATAGAAAGTGATCTAGTAGCTGGAGGGGGTGCAGCTTGCTATACAGGCTGAGTCATGAGTTGCTGATAGTGGGGCCTTGGAAAGTAATTCTAGTGGTAAGGTTAAACATTTTTGTAAGGCATGGGTTGCTGTGGCTACTGCTGCTGATTTGAAAAAGTATTTTATCTCCACCTCAAGTTGGGGTGGTTTCTCTATTGGTAACCAGCAGTAGGCTGTAGCATAAAAGACTGAGTGACAGCTATATGCTCCATCACTAAATCTAGAAATTGAACAGCTGAGGGGCATTCCTTAAGGGAGTGAGTGAGGGACTGGCATATAACACATGCCTCCTTCACTTTAGCAGTCATGGGTGACTGCATTGCTCCCATGAGCTTCTCAAACTTCTGGGTCAAACTATTCACTTTCCTTCCCAAATCATTGTGCCCACTCACCTCATACATCTTTCCTCTTGTGGTATTTTCTTTCACCATTCTAGGGATGTCCAAGTCCTTGGACAATGTCTCTCTCTACATGGAGTTCTCACTAATGATCTCAAAAAATTCCCAAGTGTCCTCAGCAATTTTGTGGAGGTAAGTACCACCACAGGAGGCATCTACCATATCTCTACTTTTAGAATCAATTCCCTGATAGAAACTTTGAACAAGCTGCCATTCAGGGATTTGATGATGGGGACATTTCTTCAAGAGTTCTTTGAATCTCTCCCATGCTTGGTGAAAGTCCTTAGTTGGGTCTTGAGCAAATGAGATAATGCCCTTCCTCAACTGGCTTGTCTTGGACATGGAAAAAAACTTGGCCAAAAACTGACATTGAAGATCACTCCAGGATTGAATACTGTTGGGTGGGAGCATTGACAACCAAGTCCTGGCTCTGTCCTTTAATGAGAAAGGAAAGAGTCTCATCCTGGTTGCCTCCTCCCCCAAACCTGTTATATTGAATGTAGTGCACAGTCCTAGAAATTCATCAATGTATTATATGGGTCTTCTTTGGTCAGACCATAGAATGAGGGTAGCATTTGGATTATGGAAGACTTGATCTCATAGTTCCCTTGAACAGTAGGGAATTGAATGTAGAAGGAGGAATTGTAAACCCCTGGTGCATTGAATTCCTTCAAGGTTCTAGGTTGCTCACCCATTTTAGCAGATTCAGATGCAGCAGATGTGGGTGAGATTTTGTGCTTGTAGCCAACTAAAGGATTGTTGCAGATTCAACTCTTACTCTATTTTACATTGCTTTGTACATTAAAAATCAGCCCCTAACTGCCTACTTCTTTATATTTTCTATTTATTTACTAACCCATCTTCACTGTTCTTTAAACCCTTTCTTTTATTTCAATCTTATTTTTATTTCTGTTTTTAGTTAGTAACACCCACAAACACCCTCTCTTTACCTTGCTTTCTTAGATTAAGATAGATTAGGTTAAAGTTACCAGATCTGGAGATTTACTACTTTTGATCCACAACTCTCTATGGGACAACCCTTACTTTATCAAAACTTGCTGCAATAGCTTTGTATCTTGCAAGTGGTGCTTGTGTTCTATCCCACCTTTTTATTCTTTGTTTTATTTTTATCCATCTTTATTTCTGTCATATTTTGACCATTTTTGTAATGAAGAACACATGCTTTATTAGCACCACAACTAGTTTTTGGCGTCACTGGCAGAGAGTTTTTTATCAAAGTAGTAGATCTGAGTTTTTCTTTATGTCATGAATTTTTTTATGTTAGGATTTAGATCTATTTCTTTCTAATTGGCTAGAGCAAAAAGCACTTTTTGGGTGTGTATCTAAAGAAAGAGAAAGCATGAAAGAAGAGGGATCACAGTACACACAACAGAGGACAACTGAGCTCATTTTAGGGTTTAGATTTTCTTTATTTTTCCCTTATTTCTTCCTTCCTTAGCTCAGCATGTCTGGCTAAGTCCTTGTAGTAGTTAAGGCTACTTTCTATTATATATTGCTTTGTAAGAATATTGTGAAGAGCTTAGAGTCATGCACAGACTACATACTTGAGAGTTGTGTCATTGTAAGTTTTCTTTGTAGCAATGAATAGCTTATTTTAATGTTTCATTGAATCTGTAATCGCTTTTGATTTTCATTAGATCTTTATAGATTTTATGCACCTATGGATGCATGAGCTTGTTGCCTTGCAAATATAGTGTGTGTAGTGATTTTACTATTCCTACCCCCATGACTGGATTATATTCATGGGATAGCCCGTGACCATTTTAGTGGATAGGCTATAGCCTTAGGACTAGTCCATATCTCAGGGTGAGTTGGATTCTTCTTTCTTTCATTTGTGCTTGTAGCCAAATGAAGGATTGCTGCAGATCCATCTCTTACTCTATTTTATATTACTTTGTGCATTAAAAATCAACCTCTAACTGCCTACTTCTCCATCTTTTCTATTTATTTACCAACCCATCTTCACTCTTCTTTAAACCCTTTCTTTTATTTCAAATCTTGTTTTTATTTCTGTTTTTAGTTAGTTAATAACACCCACAAACACCCTCTCTTTACCTTGCTTTCTTAGATTAAGATAGATTAGGTTAGAGTTGCTAGATCTGTAGCAGATCTGGAGATTTACTATTTTTAGATCCACAACTCCTATGGGACAATCATTACTTTATCAAAACTTGCTGCAACAGCCTTGTATCTTGTAGGTGGTGCTTGTGTTCTATCCCACCTTTTTATTCTTTATTTTATTTTTATCCATCTTTATTTCTATCATATTTTGACCATTTTTGTAATGTCATACTTTATTAGCACCACAACAAGTTTTTGGCACCACTGCCGGAGAGTTTTTGTTCTAAACAGTAGATTTGAGTTTTTCTTTATATTAGGATTTAGATCTATTTATTTATATGTATTGTGTTTAAATAAATTATTGCTGTAGTCTTGTGATTTTTTCAGATTTGAAGTAGTAGCAAAGAGGGGAGAACATTACTTGCAGTTGGAGCATATTCTGCCTTAGTTTGCATCTCTTTCTCCCTTGTTATTGTTTCACTTCTATATTCTTTAATTTCAGTAGTAGTATTTTTTGTTTTGCTTTTTATTTGCTGTAAATTTTCTACTGTATGTGTTGTATGCTTGGAAGGTCCCTCAATCCAGAGATTTTACCTTTAAATCTTGAAATTTAGAGGGTCTCCTTAGACCGACGCAAGCAGAACACCCCCCTGCTGAACAATTAGAATATTTGAGATGGGTATCACCTATCCATCTCAAGAAATCTGGCATCACAATAGTTCCAAATGAGTCTAAGGAGTTGATGCCAACCAGGGAAGTCACTGGTTGGAGAGTCTGCATTGATTACAGAAAATTAAACTCCAAGACTAAGAAAGACCACTTCCAATTGCCTTTTATTAACCAGATTTTGGATAAGCTGGCAAGTAGAGCTTATTACTATTTTGTTGATGGATATTCTTACAACCAGATACCAGTGTATCCTCAAGATCAGGAAAAGACAACCTTCACCTATCCATTTGGCACATTTGCTTACAGAAGGATGTCATTTGGATTGTGCAATGCTCCAGCCACTTTCCAAAGGTGCATGTATGCTATGTTAGATAAGTTTTTGGAAATCTTTATGGATGACTTTTCAGTCTATGGAGATGATTTCAATTAATGTTTGCACCATCTCTCCCTTGTGCTTTAAAGATGTGAAGAAACCAATCTAATTTTGAGCTAGAAAAAGAGACACTTCATGGTCAGCCAAGGAATTGTTTTTGGCCATGTGGTATCCCAGAAGGGTATTGAGGTTGATAGAGCAAAAATTGATCTAATCTTACACCTACCTCCACCAAAAACTATCAAACAGGTCAGTTCATTTTTAGGACATGCAAGTTTTTATAGAAGATTTATCAAGGATTTCAGCAAGATCTCCAAACCATTATGCCACTTGCTGTGTCAAGATGTGCCTTGTGAGTTTGATGCAAAATGTTTGAGTGCTTTTGAGGTATTGAAAGAGTTTTGGACCTCTGCTCCAGTGATCCAGGCTTCAGATTATTCTCTACCTTTTGAATTGATGTGTGATGCCTCTGACTTTGCTATTGATACAGTCTTAGAGCAGAGAAGAGAGAGACTACCAAATGTAGTTTATTATGCCAGCAAGACACTGACAAATGCTCAGTTGAACTGCACAACAATTGAGAAGGAGCTTTTGGCAGTAGTCTTTGCTCTGGACCAATTTAGACCTTATTTATTAGGATCTAAAATTGTAATATTCACTGACCACTCTGCCTTAAAGTATTTGTTGTCTAAAAAAGAAGCAAAGCCCAAGATGATCAGATGGAACTTACTCCTACAGGAGTTTGATCTTGAGATCAAGGATAAAAAAGAGGTAGAGAATGTGGTGGTTGACCACTTATCTAGAATTATGCTTGACAATTGTGCTGCAACACTATTAAGTGATTCCTTTCCTAATAAGCAATTGTTTGCCATCAATTCAAGTCTGGTCTGATTTTTTTTTTTTGCTCGGCAAAAAAGGGGTTGCCTAGGTCCCCCACCCATTCTATTATAAAAATTTTATAAATGCAAGGACCTCATAAAAGGGAAAATGTATATACAGAATACCTTGTAGGAAAGACAAGCAAAAGAAGTGATCTCCACGAGCAAGCAAGCCAGGTCACAGAGAATCAAAAGCAGAAGGGGCAAAAAAAGGGAGGCGCCTACATGGAGCTGAATGACAATATGTTGTGCAATAAGGCATGATTTGAGGTATTGTTCACAACACGGGTGAATATCCTGTTGTTTCTTTCTCTCCAAATAAGGTAGACCACAGCAGCAAGCAAATGTTGCAGGCAAGAGTAAGTGATTTCCTCAAGATTGGCATTATTCAGAGAGAGGATCTCTTCAACAAGGTTGCTCATACGAGACCGACGTATGCTGCGGAGAGTGAGGATAGATCTCTAAATCCAAGAGGAGTGCTCACAGTTGAAAAATAAGTGTTCATGAGATTCATTTTCAGCATTGCAAAGAACGCAACACTGATTGATCATAATGCCACGAGCAAGGAGAGCATCTTTGGTGAGAAGCTTGCCAAGAGCATCCTTCCAGAGAATGAACGCATGACACTGATAGCGACCTTTAAACCACACAAAATTAGTCCATGGTAAGGCAAGCCCACGGATCCAGATTGAGTCCCAAGCAGTGTGAAAGCAAAATTTTCCTTTAGGAGAAGCCGCCCAAATGATGGAGTCCTCACAACCTGCCGCAATAGGGATTTGTCGAATGATAGTCCAAGCTTCAATTAAAGCCGCCGAAGTAGGAGTTGGAAGGTTCCAATAGCCATCAGTGATGAAGCGAGAGACCAAAATTCTTGGCCCCATTCCCAGGTCATAAATAGCTCTCCCCAAAGAGGTCAAATAAGCTACCATCATTAGTCCAAGGATCATACCAAAAATCAGTTGTCTCGCCATTCCCAATGAGAATTTTGACATTAGGCCGGAGGAGAGAATGCGCATGGAAAAGATTCCTAACACCCCAAGAATAAACACGAGGAGTGGGTATGTTCCAAAAGGAAGTTTGGTCTTGGAATTTGTGACGGACCCAACTGGTCCAAAGAGACTGACAGAAAGTAAGGTATCTCCAACAGTTTTTCATAGAAAAAATTGCAGCCCAGTCTTGTAAAGACTGGATAGCAAGCTCCCCTTCGTCCTTAGGCTTACAAAGGCTACTCCAAGAGATGGTAGTGACTCTTATAGGCTGATCCTTGCCTTCCCAAAGAAATCTACTAAGAAGCTGCTCAATGGATTTAACGGTGCTTTGAGGAAGCCAAAATGCAGCCGACCAATATATGTGATAACTAGAAAGAGTGGATCTAATTAGCTCCAACCTTCCAGCGTGAGATAAATTCCTTGTCTTCCAAGAGCTGATTTTTGAACGAATTTTGTCCACCATGGGGTTGCAATCCGAGGCAGTTAGACAGCAGCTGATGAGGGGGAGCCCCAAGTACTTAATAGGGAGGGAACTTTACTCCATGCCGAGGTGGCCAGCCAAGAGATTTGAGTGACGAGTTGCACTACTAAAGAAAACCTTGAACTTGAGAGTGTTATAGTGGAGCCCCGATTTCTAGCCATAAAGAGAGAGCAACTGCCTGATTTTCCTTGCATTATGAGCATTGACAGCTACAAATATCATGAGATCATCTACGAATAAAAGGTGATGGAAGTTGAGAGGAGCAAGGAGCCAATGAGAGATATTCCGGGAGGCACATTCCTGCGATAAGAGGATCGAAAATCCCTCAAGAGCAATGGTGAATAGAAGGGGTGAAATTGGATCCCCTTGCCTAAGACCAGAAGAGCTATTGAAGAATCCTTTGGGGCTGCCATTGACAAAGACTAAAAAGGATGGAGTAAATGATCCATTCAATAAAAATGGTTGGGAACCCGAATTGGTAAAGGCAATATATGAGATAGTCCCATCGAACACTATCAAAAGCTTTCTTGAAATCAATTTTGATTGTCATCCTTGGCTTCCCCCTTATAGTGTGAAAGTCATGTATGAGAGCTTGGCAAAGGAGAACGTTATCATGAATGGTTCTCCCCTTGATAAAAGCAGATTGAGCAGGGTTGATAAGTCTAGGCATGAGAGGCTAGATTCTAGTGGCAAGGATCTTAGAGATAACTTTGTAAACAAAGTTGCATAGGGAAATTGGTCTAAAATCCTCAAACCTAGCGGCATTCACACTCTTTGGAACCATGGCAATAAACGTGTTGTTGATGGATCTAAGGAGATGCTTGCAACGGAAGAAATGGGCAATGACATTCACCACATCACTGCCAACAATATCCCAACAATTTTGAAAGAAAGCGCCAGTGAACCCATCTGGCCCAGGAGCTTTATTAGGATGGAGAGCAAAAATAGGCATTTTAATCTCAGCAGGAGTAACCATAGAAGATAAAATACCCCGATCAACATCAGATAGTCGGGCATCAAATTGGGCATCAATAGTGATATTGGTCGAGCTGCCCCCTAGTTTGTTTAGGAGATCTTTAAAATAGCACACTGCTTCAGCATCAATGACCTGCTGATTTTGGCTAGTGGAGCCATTCGGAAGATTTATACTGCTGATGGTATTGACATGTCTCCGGGAAGACATTTCTGCATAGAAATATCTTGTTGGAATCGCCCAATTTTTTCCACAGTGCTCTAGATTTATCACGGGCAAATGCTCAGCGGAAAGGATACGGCGAAGATTAGAGGTAGCCTCTTTTTCAGCATCGATGAGATAGGTATCGAATGGCCGACTTTGCAGCTCTGTTTGGATGAGATTGAGATTGTGTTGTGCAGTATTCTTGGACTCATGAATGGAGCCAAAAACATCTTGATTCAAAATTTTAGAGCTCTCTTGGTGTGCCGAAGCTTTTCAACAAGTTGAAAAAGCAGGTTCCCTTTGACTCGAATAACCCAGCAATCAGAAATTAGGCTTTGGAAGGAGTGATGGCTGATCCACATAGAGAAGAATTTAAAGGGCTTTAGGCCTTTGTCAATGGGGCTGGCAAGGCGAATGATAATGGGGCTGTGGTCAGAAAGACTAGCTGGCAAGATCATGGCATTAGAGGAAGGGAATTTCTAAATCCATTGTTGGTTGACCAAAGTGTGATCCAGCTTAGCAGCAATCCGACGATCACCAGAGCAGCTCTTGTTGTTCCAAGTGAGATGATGCCCGACAGATCTGATATCATTGAGGCTGCACGTGTCTATGAATGAATTAAATTCATCAAGGAGTCTTGGGGGAACCGGCCTTCCCCCAATCTTATCATAAGAATACCTGACTATGTTCCAATCACCAGAAAGGATCCAAGGGAGGTTGCTGATGCTATTAATGTGTGAGAGCTTGTTCCAAAGATGAGTTCTTCGGCTGGCCACATTTTCTCTGTAGACAAACAGTAAACAGGAAGTCATGACCAGAGAAGGAAGCTGAATAAGGCAGTGGAGAAATTGGGCATCATGTGATAGAATTTGAATTGAAACATCAGCTTCATTCCAGCAAAGAATGATCCTGCATTTGAGATTAGGAGTGTCGTTGCCAAACAAGGTCCAAGAAGGGCAGATGCGTCTCTTGATCCTCGGGAGGCTAGAGACATCGAGTTTGGTTTCAATTAGTGCAACCATTAAGAGTTTATTGGATTTAATCCAAGCTTTGAGTTCCTGCTGCCTTGCAAGGCTACAGAGGTCCCGCACGTTCCATATGGCCCAAATCATAAGGAACGGTTAGGGTGATTAGTGACCTCCACTTGAGGGGTCTCCTGATTGGCTATGTCATTACTTTGAGTGACTTGGCATTGGGATTTTGGTTTGATATTTGCAGCACTGCCTTCTTGCACATCAACAGTGGCATCCAATGGCTACACTTTGTTTTGATAGTTTCCGGCAGTAGTGGTTGGCGGATCAACAGTACTCTGGCTCGCAATCTTATTTTGTAGATAGGTTTCATAATCTGTGAGGAGGTGGAAAGGATTTGGATTTCTGCCCTTTTTTGTATGCTTAGTTTTAAGGGTTGATATCTTAGTGGTTGTTCTGCAGGCTGAGGTTGTAGGCGGGACGCCTACTAGAGCACTAAGGGGTAGAGGCTTGGCTGAAATGGGAAAATTAGTTTTGCTTGGTTGTTGGATCGGCAGAGGAGCGAGCTGCTGAATGGCAGAATCAGCAACCAAGGGTTCAGATTCCATTGAAACGTTGCAAGGTTTTGAGGAGGGAATTTGTGAGGTGATTTACTAACATTGTAAATTATCTTGCTGCTAGAAGGATCCCCCCGCACTAGTCCAAGATGAGCAAATACTTGTTTTTCTCTCAAGTCAAATATTTTTTCTGGGAGGATCCTTATCTCTATAAATATTATGCAAACTAGGTAGTAAGGAGATGTGTCCCTGAGGGTGAGTTCCACAGGATTCTGACAATGTGCCATGAACATGCCTGTGGAGGTCACTTTAGAGGGAAAAAGACAGCAGCTAAGGTGCTACAGTCTGGCTTTTACTAGCCATCCTTGTTCAAGGATGCATTTGAGCATTGCAAGGGCTGTTTAAGATGTCAAAGGGTGGGGGCATATCAAAAAGGGATTCTATGTCATTGTAACCCATCCTTATTGTGGAATTGTTTGATGTCTGGGGAATAGATTTTATTGGTCCTTTCCCTCCTATGGGTTTCAATTTCATCCTTGTAGCTATTGATTATGTTTCAAAATGGGTGGAAGTCATTGCGACAAGAACCAATGACCATAGAACAATCCTAAAGTTTGTAAAAGAAAATATTTTCTCTAGGTTTGGCACACCCAAAGCCATCATTAGAGATGGGGGGAGTCATTTCTGTAACAAGCACTTTGAGAGCTTGCTCAAAAAGTACTCTGTTACACATAGAGTTGCTATTCCATATCACCCACAGACCAGTGGGTAGGTGGAGATTTCCAATAGAAAAATCAAGCACATTCTAGAGAAAATAGTGAGGACAGACTTGAAGGACTGGTCCCTTAAGCTGCATGATGCACTGTGGGCTTATAGGACTGCCTATAAGACTCCTATTGGGATGTCCCCTTTCAAACTGGTCTATGGAAAAGCATGCCATCTACCAGTGGAGTTAGAACATAAGGCCTATTGGGCCATTAAAACTTTAAATTCATATCTAACTTCCACTGTTTTAAATAGAAAATCGTAACTTGCTGAGCTAGAAGAACTGAGGCTTGATGCCTATGGAAATTAAAAAATCTACAAGGAGAAAGCCAAAGCCTTCTTTGACAAGAACCTTCTTAGGAAGGAATTTGCTGATGGTGCCAAGGTATAGTTTTTTAATTCAAAATTGAAGTTCTTTCTAAGAAAATTGAGGTCCAGATGGGATGGCCGTTTCATTGTTGTGCATGCATCTCCATCTAGAGATGTTGAGATCATGGACCCAAATTCTGGGATGGTCATGAAGGTCAATAGCCAGAGGCTCAAGCTTTATATTGAGAATGTTGTGGAGCCCTTTGAGACCATCCACTTTCAAGAGCCTCCCACTAATATATAATCTCAACCCTTGTACAATGTGTAACATAACTGTTGAATTGTTTTAGAATTTTTATAAGTTTTATGTTTCTAGTGGTTTGATTTTGATTAAATCTATGTGTTATGTGCTGTTGAATGTTGAATGGATCTGTTTAGCATTAGGATCACTGAGTTTAGTTGCATGAGAGTATGTCAATCATGAGTTCACACAAGCCTTTTGGCATTCTTGAGAGGATTAGAGACCTTCAAGCATCCTCTCGAGACCATTTTAAGGTAAACTAACTATCCCTCGAGAGGATCTTATGCTTCAAAGCATCCTCTTGGGACAGGTGTTCTGAGACCATATAGAGCCTCGACAGGCTCCTGCGCTTAAAATGCAACTGCTCGAGATCTGCTCGAGCCAATACTTCTGAAGCTTTATCTTGTCGAAGCTCAAGCGCTTGAGGCAATATCGAGCCTCGACAGGATCCTGCACTTAATTATAGCCGCTCGAGATCTGCTCAAGAAATTAGTTCTGAAGCTTTATCCTGTCGAAGCTTGAGATCCTGAGCTTATAAAGCTCTTGTGAGGTTCATTCTCCCATTTCTATCTCTCAGCTAAACACTCTCACCCCTTCACTGCTCTGGTTTTCTTCTTCCCACTCCACTGCTCACAACCTGCTACTCCACTCGTTCAATTTTGCTGACACTTTGATCAGCAACTCAAGCCACATAGTTCGCACCAAGGATCTCCCGATTTGGATCACTGTTGATTGTCCTCACAAACCCTAGCTTGGGTAAGCTCTTACTACTTTCTCATTCCATTTTGTTCAGTGAGTACTTTCTACTGGATTGAGACCTCTTTGCTGAGGATTAGTGGATTTTGAGTTTTAGGAAAACCTAGGGTATGGAGAAATTAGATAGAAGTTAGGGTTTCAAAATGGCTGACAACATTGATTTTGAGGAAACCCTAACTACCTTGCTTAATCCTGCCCAAACCCAACCACCTTCACCAGCCAGGAAATCCAAGAGGATTGCCTCCTCCTCAGCTCCTGTAGCTCCTACGGCTGATTAAAAAAGAAAATTTGTTGAGGCCCATGAGCCTAAAACTGAAAAACTGAAAAACTGAAGAAACAAAAGAAGGGTAAGGGAGCTGCCCCTGAGTTTGACCCCTTTACTACCCCAAACAATTTTGTTGAAAATCTTAGCCCAATACCCGAGACCATCTTCGATAGGTCCCTTTTCACTAAGGAAGAGTGGGCAAAGAAAGCCATTGTGTTTTTGATAAAAGCCACCATGGATTCCCTGTTGAGGCCTTTGGAAGAAATTGTTTACCCAAGATTAGTGAAGTTGTGGAACTAGAATATTAGGACAAAAGAGTCAGGGGGAGAGCCAAATCAAGAAGACCTTGTACTAGTTGTTTTGATAGATGACTTTGAGATAGTGGTGGAAGCCACTAATATGGCACATGTATTGGGGATCCCTACAATATATGATCAATCTTGCAGCCTGGGAGCCCCAATTAGTGCCTCAATAGAGGAAATGACTCAACATTTAACTCAGGGGAAGAAAGTCTCTGGTGATTCACTTATGAGGAGTGAATTCAGCACAAACCTACTATTCATGGATAATGTTTTGAGGAAGAATGTGTTTGTGACTGGACACCAGCAAGAGAGGAGGCATCCAATTATGGATGCACTATACTCTCTCTTTGGGACATTATTTTAGTGCTGCCAAATTGATCTTTGAGGGAATGAGTGACATACATGGTGTGGTGAAGAAGAGCTAGACAATGCAAGGTTTACCCTACACCAGGCTGATCACAGCCTTGCTCAAGAAAGGAGGATATGTGTGGAAATCTGGTGAGCCAACTGCTGAGTTGCCAACAGCTGTGTTTGGTGAAAGGCAGCGGAAGATCAGCATGGCAATGATAAAGAAAAAGGAGTCTGAAATAGCCACTTCTGCAGCACCTCTTGTGAAAGCTTCAGCAGCCATATCAGTAGCTCCTCCATCATCCACCCTTGAGTCCATTCTAACAGTAGCCACTCCACCATCCTTACCTGTCCACCCCACTGCACCAACCTTACCTTCCTAATCCATTCTTGTATCAGCTCCTCCTCCTCCCATAACATTCCCCTACAACCTTCCTACACCTCCAATCCAGAAAACCTATAAAAAGACCCAACACCCCACCACAGAACCCAGACTATCCACTACCATACCCCCACCCATCCAAAGCACACCACCTGACCAACCTTGACCATTTAACCATCTTCCTATTGAACCCATTGAACTGAGCCTTTCCCCTATCCATTCCCTTGTCCATTCCCTCCCCTTTCCCCTATCCAAGACCCATTTCATACCACATCTGACCAATTTATCACAGAGTGTTTCTCAGCCCTAATGGACTCCATTGTGGACGGCATTAGGTATGAGTAACCTGACTCCCCACACCACTACCCATTTAACCATGCACCTACCTCACCCTTTCAACCAATTCCCCATCAACATATTCCTCCTACCCTCCCGGACCCTCTAACCCAAATCATATCTCTCCTAACCTCCCTTCAAGCCCAAATCCACATCAACACAGAAAATCAATCCACCATCCAAACCAACCTGGCTTCCATCCAATCAACCCTTCATTCATTCACACCCCAATAATCCAACCCTATCTCTACCCCTCCTCCATGCCAGCAATCTTCTACAGCTGTGGCAATAATTGATGTTGCCACCCAAACTGATTTTGAAGAAGAAGAGTTGATTCTGATCCCCATTTCCACATCTTCCAACTCAACCCAAACAGAAACCCCTGAGGAGGAGCTGATCCCTTCCCAACCATTTGTTACTTCCTTATCCATCCAACCTGCTACTGAAGCTGCTCTTGTCTCCCTCTCTGTTCATGATCCATCTAACTGGGCCATTGTACTAATTGACCCAAGCAAACTACCTCCAGCACCCACCCTCACTGTTCAAATGAAGACCAACCCATATCTTATAGAGGATGTGTGTCAGTTGGTCCACTTTGTGAGGAGCATTGTATTATAGACTTGGGAGGATCAGCTCATCCTGATGAAGACAGCAAATTGGAAATGTTTGGAAGCAGTTATACTAGATCATCAGAAGGAGCTGCGTGCAATGCATGAAAAATTGGATAATGTTGTAACTATATATAAATTTATGAGTAGAGGGCTAACCAATATGCAAGGCTGTATGACTCATAATAGGCTGTATGACTCATAATCAGTCACTCTCCTGTCACTGGGTGTTAAAGATTTGGAGACTCCAGCGGAAGCTAAGGGAATTAAAATTGAAGAGCCTCAACACAAGAAGGGCAGCACTAAACAACAAAGACTAGTTGCTTCAAGGACAAAAGCTGGTGCTGCCAAGGCTAATAGTGTAAAGATCGGCAAAGAAAGAGCAGAAGAGCACATAAATGTTGACTCAGATTCAGATCCTATGTAGGAATTTTTTTGTTTTTAGGAATTTACTGTGTAGGAGTTTTCTATTTTATGTGGTTTTTCTAGTTGGCATGTTGTAATCAGTGTTCTATTTTGTACACTATTTTGTTAAAAATTCTATGTTTCTATGAATAAAATCATGTTAGTATAATTATCTCTTTCTTTTCTGCATTTTTTTTTTTTTTTGGTTCTTTTTTTAACCCTGCTGCCCCTAAATATACTCACTGTTGAAACATTGAGGACAATATTTATATTAGGTTGGAGGGTATAGCAAGGTAGTCTAATAAAATAGTTAATTTTAGTGTAACATTGTTAGTTAAATTGAGAGAAATAAAGTTAATTCTCACGTAGCCATTTTAGAAAGAGGAAATTAAAACTGTTTAGCAGCCATTTTCAAACTGAAATCTAATGAAGATCTAACACCTCCCAAAAGCAAACCACAAGAATTCTTTTTCACAATTAGTGCTTAGTAAACCAGAAAGGAGAGAAAAAGGGGATGATATACCCCATGAGTTTATTTAAAGACCATATCCAATGAGATTTAGGCCAATCAAACTTTCTTTTGAAGAGTGTCTTAGCACCAGTTTTGGTAGCTAGGCTAGCTGGGATACGGCCTCTTGACAACTCCTTGTTGTCAGCCTCTTGGTTGGAGTTTTGGTGCTGTTGTTGACGCATAGCTTGCTGCCATTACACCTCCTTCTGTTGCTGGCAGCTCACTCGCAGCTGTCTTCCCCATGGGAAGAAATCGAAGCCCCATAAACCAGGCTGCCACTGGACCTTACTCTCTCAGGGCTATGGAGATTCAAAGACTCAAGTCTCAGCTCGCCACTCTCAACAGATCTCTGCCATTGGGAACTGCACAAAGGATTCCCAACAAACCTATTGAAGGTAATCTCTCCGGTCAGGTCACTCCTGGGCATTGCACCTCGCCTGAGAATCTGGAGGTAGAAGATGAATCTCCCACCATTCACCCTGGCTCTACACAAACCTGCTCAACACCAAATCCTTTCCCCCTGCGCCCTACACCTCCCTGCCAATCAGAGGCCGACAACCACATCTTTGGAAATTCACTTTTACCATTTTCAAAAAATGAAACCCTAAACAAATTCCGCCCACTCTTGGATGGGCCTACCATTACTTTACCTGCTGGGCCTTCTGTCGTACCACTACCCATCAGCACCATGAGACCCATCGATCTACCCACTGAACCCACTGGGCCTCCAGCCACTCCTCTCTCGGGGCCTGTTTCTGACCTACCTAGTGATCCGCCAACTAGACATCACTCTCTGGTTTCCAGGCCTGCTACTATTCCCAGCCCAAATATTATCTATACTCCTGTCGATCTACCAGGGAAGGCATCTGTTTTACCTCCCAAACCGGTGGCTCCTCCTATTCCCTTCACTCCAGTATTGAATACATCCTCCCCTGATATCCACCCACCCTTACTCAGTATTCAAAATCCATCCATTCCACTCATCATTCCTGGTTGCACCTCGAGAGTTGATCAAACTCGGCATTCCCAGTCATATGGCCCAACGATCCCTGAACCTTTGCCTGCCATTTCTGTGACTACCCAACCTCCTTCTTGGAGTAGCCTTTTCCAACACAAGTCTGCTAAAACCTCTGGTCGAGATCTCCATTATATTGCCCCTACTATGAAGGGTGAACCTGTTGCGACTTGCACAAAGGCGGAGCTAGATGATGAAGTGACAACTTGGGCAAATTCCCTTATCGGATACACCATCGGCTTAAAACCAAGCCCCTATGGACTCAAAATTGCAATTGATAGGAAATGGCGATGCAAAGGGGGGGTAGAGGCTCTCCCAATCAGTAATGGGTTCTTTCTATTCAAATTACCCAATGCCGATGATAGGAACAAAATCCTCGAAGGTGGGCCATGGTCTATAGCTGGCCGCCCTTTAATCCTATGGAAATGGAATGCGGATCTCCACCCTCAAAAGGAACTTCTCTCAACAATACCAATTTGGATCCGTTTCCCAAGCCTTCATATGCATTTTTGGTCTTCTAAAACTCTAAGTCGGCTAGCGAGCATAATCGGGAAACCGATTTCCATTGATGGCAGCACATTCTCAAGATCCCGAATGGACTATGCCAGGGTTTGTGTGGAGGTAAGCCTCGACTGTGCATTCCCGGCTACGATCTTAGTAGAAGTGGAAAATGGAATCTCTTTTAGACAAGAGGTGGTATATGAGTGGAAACCAAAGGCATGCTCCCATTGCCAGTCCTTTGGGCATTCTCCAAAGGAATGTGTCCGGCAAATTGTCACCATAAAAGAGGCGATCAGGCCCCAAAATAATCCAGAACCAGCCACATCGGCTCCCAAGGCCCATTCTTCAGCATCTGAAATCAGCTCTATAGCTAACAGCTCCCTAGCAGTCAATTCGGTTAACTCACTATCCTGCCACGACTTATTGGCAGCTAACTCCTTGACTGATACCTTAAATAATCAGCAGCCTGCTCCCTAGCAGATTCACCAAAAAGGCAAAGCCCCTATTTCTGCCACGCCTTTGCCACCTATTCCTCCATAAAAGGACACACCTGTTAGCCCAGCCAAATCACCCAAATCCCATCCCTCAAAAGCTAAACCTTCGGCACTCAAAAAATATCCTTGATACTCCAACCCATTCCACCTCCTTATGGATTGCGAAACCTTCCTACATAACAAAATTGTGGGCCAAAATCCTGCTGATCCGCAAGTTCATCAAGCTGGGGATTGTCAAAAAGGAATGCAGTCATCGCCTACCATTGGAGTGCAAGCTCCCAAATTCCCAATGTCAATCAATGGAAAGGAAAAACATTGTCAATTATGAAGCCTTACAAGATGAGGCCGCCAAGCCCCTCAAAATCACTCATGATCTGGGCCACATGGAACGTGTGGGGCTTATGCAGCCTCGCGAGGCAGTGGGAAATCAAAACTTGGATTACCTCCAACAAGTTGGATGTCTCTAGCCTTCTGCGGGTTAAGAGGCACATCTGCCCGAGATGGACCATGTTTGGAAACAGCTCCTCCAACACCAAGTGCAGAATTCTACTTTGCTGGAATGTAGATAAAGAATCGCTTAAAATAGGTCTCATGACACTCAATTTATCCACTGCCTAGTCCAGATCCCCACCCTTGGGCATGAGTTTCTGTTTACTGCTGTATACGGAGATGACATCGCTAGTCGGAGAACTCATCTTTAGAATCAGCTCTCAAACATCGATCGTACCAACAGCCTTCCTTGGATCTTGTCTGGCGATTGGAACATGGTCCGATACACCTCTGAAAAGATTGGGGGAAGGTTGATTCCGCCGAGACTCCTTGATGAATTTAATACTTTCATCGACACATGTGGTTTAAGTGATATCAGATCTGCCGGGCATCATCTTACTTGAAACAATGAGAGCAGCAACATCGATCGTCGGATATCCGCAAAGCTGGACTGTGCTTTGGTCAATCAACATTGGATTAAGCACTTCTCCTCCTCTAATGCCATTATCATGCCAGCTGGTCTTTCCGACCACAACCCCATCATCATCCGCCTTAATACCCCTTTGACAATGGCCTGAAGCCTTTTAAATTCTTTTGCATGTGGACCACGCACCAGTCCTTCCAAGCCCTTATATTGGATTGTTGGGCTATTAATGTCAAAGGGAATCCGCTCTACCGACTCGTTGAAAAACTTCGACACACTAAGAGAGCATTAGTGTGTTGCGCAAGAATTGAGACATTTTTGGATCCATTCATGAGGCCAAACATGTTGCGCAAGAAAAACTAAACTTCATTCAAATGGAGTGGCATTATCTCCACTCGAGCAGGTCGAGCAATTCAGAAGCCAACAACCTGTCTTGCACATCAGAAATTTGCAACAACCTGTCAACCAGCCTATCGAGAACCGATCAAGTAACTCTTAGGTCATTCCCAGTTGGGCTTGAATTTCCCTCGAGGATCCAAATCGAGAGAGGGAAAGATTTTCTTGGGTACCGTGTCACTCACCTTTAAATCTTGAATGCGAACACATTTGTTGTAAGCGTGCAAGATTCTTCCCTGGGTGTGACACAAAGCTTGGAGCCTCTTTTCATTGATCAGATTGAGCTATTCGAAATAGGATCTCTCCCTCTCGGCTTCCGATAGATTGGACTCAATGAGGATACGGAGTGAAGGCACTTCAACCTCAACTGGTACTTCGGATGTGAGGCCTTGGACCAAGTTCATTTTCCAGGTCTATCCCCCTGGCTTTGGCTACAACAATGGTTTGGTCCTTCTCCTTGGCATCTTGGACTTCGTCATCGGTAGGCTTGTAGCCTAAGCCGAATTTAATTCATTATCCGCCTCTTGCTCTGATTGAGTCTCTTCTTCCTTGTGAGCAGGGACCTAACCCTTTCCCTTTCTTGTAGCCCCATTTCTGGAGCATCGCTATTGTTGCAATCATTCCTCCTCTAGTTTTTTTGGTAACCTTTTCGAGGGATTCTGGTGCCACTACTTTTGACACATCATACTGAAAATTGTGAAGCTCTGTGTCCTCAGCCGTGTGTGGTAGATCCAACATCTTGAGATTTATGATGTTGTGGGTCATTTTCTTTCTTATCACTCTTCTCCCAAGATGGATATAACTTTCTCTTCCTAGATGAACCAGAGTTGTTGATGTAGGGTGGAGGGCACTGCCCTGATTTCATGCAGCCACGGGTGCCCCAACAGTAGATTGAATGTGGACTTAATATCCATGACCTGAAAAGTAATAGAGAAGGTCATTAGCCCAATTGTGAGCTCAAGATCAACTTCTCCCAATACTTCCCTCCTAGTATTATCAAACCCTCGGGCTCCAGTTCTGGTTCGTCAGAACATAGCTTGGTCAACTCCAATCTTGGTCGCGGGTCTCAATGGACACACATTCAACACCGATCTATTGTCTATCAGCGCCGATTTGTTATCTATTAATGTCGATCTGTTGTTCTCAACGGACACACATTAAACACCAATCTTGGTCGCGGATCTCAACGGACACACATTCAACGTCGATCTGTTGTCAACGATATCACCATGTTCCCGATTTCTGTTGTGATATTGAGGGACCTTGAGTGGTTCCCTCCTTCTGCTGGGAGGTCTATGTCTGAAAATGTGATGGCATTAGGGGCCAACACTTGGCCAATCATTTGTCCTACTTCAACTAGGGAGACTTTATTGGATACATAAGTCTTTCAGTGCCCCCATTAGAGCTTGAAAGTGGAGTAGAGATGTCATTAGTAGGTCACAGATGGTGATGTGAGTTGGTGTTCTTTTACGTTGTGTTTCTAATACATATTCTCGACACATTTTTTCCATGGGATGTAATACTGCAAGTTCCGTTCTTTCTTCAGGTTGGGTTGGTATTGGCACCTCTGGCTGCTTGGAGATTCTTCTAGATTGGGTAATAAACTCAATTGCCCCTATGTTACTGTTTCCAGCATTGGCATCCGTTTGGTTATAGTTGAATGGGACTTGATGAGGGTCATATGTCAGCCCTAGGATTTGGAATGGGATGGATGGAGGTGCTGAATATGATTGAGCTAGCAAGATTGTGACAAAACTAGGCCAACTATAGTGGATTGGTGTTGGAGATGGATTGGGCAACATTTAGTGGTTAGCTACTGGTGCCGAAAGTGGCGGGTATATTGGGGGTGAGGTGAAACTGGGTTGTACATGGTTGACGAGGGTTGGTATCGGGAATGGATGGTATAGTGGTGGTGAGGCCCAACTGGGTTGAATGTGGCTAACAGTCGCGGGTGCCGAAAAATAAATTCTTAAATCTAAAGGTGCCACTTAGGGTGTTGGATTGGGAAAATAGTTAGCTAAATTCAGGGGCTCGACTACCCCTATGATTTCATTTTCCTAGGTTCACTACCTTGGCATTTCATGGCTATAGACACCCCCATTTTACCCTCTCAAAATATATAAAGTCGGTCGATCAACCTTTGACCTTGCCCGTGACTTTTCAGAAAGGACTTACCTTCTCTGAAAGTTTCACAACCCTAACATGAGAACCATATGCTGAAACAATAGTATATGGCTAGACACAAGCTGATGCAATAGCTCTGTGGCTTAGGCCCTATGACCCTAATGTGGGAGCCATATGCTGAAACAATAGTATATAGTTGAACAAAGGCTGAAACAATAGCTTTGTGCCTCAGGCCCCATGACCCTAATGCGGGGGACCATGCACTGAAATAATAGTGCATGGTTGAACCAAGCTGAAACAATAGCTTTGTGGCTCAGATCCCAACGTAGGAAGACTATATACTGAAACAATAGTATATAGTTGAAATGTTGATTGAAACAATAGTCTGGCATTTCAGACCCAAATTGGACCCGGACAATCCCAAATTACGGGGCTAAAACCATGCGAGCAATTTTATTATGCGTCACATCACCAACGCACAGTAAGTCCCTTCCAGACCAAATTTCCCTTCTTTTAGACCACCTCGAGACTCGATTGCGTGCCCTACATGTCACGCGCAATCGGATTAAGTGCCCGATCACAGGCGCGCAATTGGTCTGTTCCCAACCTACTCTCCCAATCCTTGGCTGCCAAAATTCTGCGATTAAGCACTTTGAATGAAGCGCTTAATAAGATTGCACACTCAAAAGTAAGCGTGCAATTAGTCCTAACGTGATTAGAACTAGGAAGCCCGGCTGAGCCAGCTAGTCGGTCGCTTATTAAGTCGATGACCGACTCAAAGCGAATAAGCGCCAGTTAATCGGTGCGCAATTCAATTAAACGTCTGAAACAGGGCGTGTAATTGATAATTAAGTGCACCCCACATGATGCATAATTATAAAAAACCTATAAAAAGACTTTTTTACCTCGTCCCAAAAAGAGAGGACCACGCATCTAGCAGTCGAATTTTCAAGTCCTCTGCATCTAGGCTTCGGATTTCGAGATTCCTCTCTCCAGCCCTGGCCTTAGGTAAAAATTTTCCTTTTAGCTTTTAGTTTTCGATCCTAGTTTTTAATTCTTAGATTTAAATTTTTCTATTTTAACTATTAGCATTAAATTTTCAGTCTTCGACCGTAGCACCCTTTTTTTACACCATAATTTTTAATATCTGATTTCAGTTCTCAAAATCTGGGACGAGTCCTTAATCAGATTGCCTAATCCCCAACCCTAAAACTTAATTCTGTTATGAAATCTAAATCTCCAGTCCTATTATTAATCTCTTGTTCTAGTTCTTAGTTTCCAGAACCATTCTTTAATCATACGGTCCGATTTTCTTATTTCGATCCTGAATTCAGTCCTTAGATTTTATATTTTAGTCTTAATTTCTCAATTTGAGATTTTTAAAATCCTGATTTATAGTTTAGTTCTTAATTTCTAGTTTCAAATTTTAATTCATAATTATAATCCAAAATTATTAACTTTAAAAATCTAAAAAAGTACTATCTTATAATTCAAAATTCAATTTGCTTTAATCTCAGCCACCCGATTTGCCCAAGGGAGCTTACGGAGAGTACTCGGGAACGAGGCCAATCCTCCTTAGCATAACGGGCCACACCCTCCTTTTTTCTTTTATTTATTTCATTTAATTTTATAAATCTAGCATGCTTATTTTAAGTTAGAGTCTCTATAGAATTGACATATTTAATTTAGTTAGAGATTTATTCAAATTAGTACAGTTCTAATCAGTCTTAGTAGAATTAGAATAGTTTCATTCCTAGTACGATTAGGAGACTAATATTAATTAGACTTCTAGTATGATTAGGTGACTTAATTAATTAGACTTCTAATAGCATTAGGAGACCTTTTAAAATCATAGTAGAAATAGGACACTTAATCATAATAGAATTCTAACTAGTTGGATTTCTGATAATATTAGAATATATAAACCAAGTAGACTTATACTAGGATTAGGATACTATAATATTAGATTAATTCACCACAATAGGTTCATGTAGTTAGACTCATAGTAGAACTAGAAAACTAAAGCCAATTAGAATTAGAGCAATAATAAGAAAACTAAACTATCTAAACTTCAAAAAAAGCCAGTGTTGTTGACATTGGCAGGCCGATGATTTAATAAAGAAGTAACCCACACCCGCTCTAAAGCGTGTCACTGACGAGTTACAGCGTTGTTAAATATTTGTAGCTAGCGATCACAACAAACTAGGGACCTTCCTAGAAATTCCCCTTTATTTTCAGCATTCAAAACACTGTATTGCTAGAGTCCACTTAGGACAGAATTGGGCATTGAATCCCGAGGACTGAAAAGAACCCAGAAAAAGCGCGCACCAACAGACTGGCAATCGTGATGGGACTTTTTTTGCCAAACTCTTCCTTGTTTAGATAGTTTTTATTTTCTTTCCTTTTTTTTCCATCACTTCTAATTCCCTTGAATATATAGTCTTCGCCAAAGACTCGAGATGTCCGGTATATGAAGATTGAGTTCAGGAGTTGAGAGGATATCACGACAATCCTGTACACGAGGAAGAATCGCCTTTTGATTCCAGCCTACGATAACCTAAAATTAACATGGCTGGAGATAAAAAAAATCCCTTTTCTACCCCACACGCTGGTAATAACCACAATGGGAGAGATAGTAACTCCGAAGAATTTCTTTGAAGACTGGTCACTACATACGAGACCATTAGGGCACGACAAGATTTATAAGAACAAGAATGGCAGGAGAGACCGCCACCTACCCCGAGCACAATATCAGCTCGCACCTCACCATTGAGGCAACCTACTCGCTCGCACATTCTTCAGAAGTAGTCAGGAGGCGCAACATCTCCCCAAAGACCGCCGAGTCTCTGTAGTTGAACTCTCAGCTCATCCTCTGCTACCCTAGCCTGAGCCACAGAAGTAGTCAGGAGGCGCAACATCTCCTCATCAGGATGAGGAGCACACCCCGTATGCTCCATTGCCCTATGAAGAGCATCCAATGCTCCGCAGATGCCCACAATGAGATGGCCCTACTCTAACGCAACCAATCTCTCCCTCAATGCCAACGCTAACTCAGGACCGTCGATTGTGAAAGAACCACTCCCATGAATGGGTCGTGTAAATAAGTGCCCACCGCCCAGTGTCCTGAACCATCTCACGAACTCTAGGGAATCCGCCTCATTGCGTGCCCTGGTCATCCTAGCCCCCCCAGACCTAAAATCTTCCATCTGAATTGCCATCTTCTTTCCAAAGTTTTGGCCAGGGAGACCTGTCATCCTCTTCGCCACTCTATGGCAAATCTCCAGAGGGACTCCCTGAGCGAGTCCTAGCTGCCGTATCGCTCGAGATAGGTGGATCCTCCTCAACTTCTCAAAATAATGGACCCATATGTCCACATCAAAGAAAGCCTGGCCAGACTGAATCACTAGCACATCGACATCCTCCCCAGCTGCATAAGGCCTCCAAATCACCTGTAAACCAATAGGCAAACTTATCAATAAATGCTGAAACCCGAGAAACAAAAGCACCAAATCGAGAAAATGTAATGACAATATAGACAACACCTACCTGCCCAACGTGCATATCCTAAAAAAGATCTTGTGTGGTCCGAAGATCCAAAGACCAACGACGATGACCCAACGCCATCCACCACACATGCATTTGCGAAAACATGAACGTAATCTCCGCCGGCACCCATGGACGAAGAAAGGCGAAGTGATCATACACTCAAAACTAGGGAGCAAAAAAAAAAGAAATGCTGAATAGCTACTACGACCAAAAGAGCAAAAAAGCAAAAAAAAAAGGGGAAAGCCAAAAACATTATGACACCAATTAACTAAAACTTACCTGGAGGCAGGTAAGGAAACCTCTGATTGTCGTGACACCTCACCCCCGACGACAAAGCTACTCATAGAGATGCACCAACGCGGCCGCACCCCAAGCATAGGTAGGGACTCGATCCAAGTCCCAAGAAGCATAAAAAACAACCTGGTAACACATCCTCAAGTCGAAGAAGAAAAAAATACCACGCCAAAAAAATACATCAAGAATGCTTGAAGCACCCTATTTGCAGCCAACCCCGACTAAACCACTGGCTCCTGACCCACCATCGCCATGCAACGCGCCTCGAAATATGCCCTCGACTCTGAATGATGCCTCGAAGGGATGAAGCAACTGGAAAATGTGTCAAAGAATCAAGTGACTCGAACTACCCCTGGCCCCGATCCACTAAATCTATACTATACGCCCAAAAATCTCCTCGCACACCCCCAGACAATCTCCCACCATCTACCCCGTAATCCGTTCACCCTCGAAACGAAGACCAGTGATGCAGACCCAATCCTCTAGAGTCGACAGCCACATACCAACCGGAAAGAGAAGCACCTGATGCTCCTCCCTCCACCTCTCCAGAATTGTCGTGATCAGACCACGGTCGACTTGAAAAGGCTCCAACTCCAGGATCAGCCTAAAGCCAAAAGACACCAACTGCGCCTGTTGAAACTCCAGTAAGGCATGATACTAAGTGTGAGACTCAGTCCATGCCAAGCTGATAGCCAGCTGCGGAGACTCCTATCGAACAAAGAACAAGCACAAAATATAATAAGACTAATACACATACCTACAACGAGAGACAATTAGACTTAGAGCTAAAAGCAAATAAGGTATATAAAAAACACACAGCAATAGTCCTTAACCAGCACACAAAACATGATAAGAACAACAAAACAGAAACGTGGCCTATCATTAAATACAGTCATGATGCATGAATGGGCACACAATCAATGATCGATGCAGGTTCGAATAAATTAAAAGGGTTTCCATATCCTAATAAGCCTATGTCACAACCTAAATGCCTAAAAAAGTGAAGGAACTCTTTCTCACGGGTACCTACCTGGCCTTGAGTGAAGAAATCCTCCAGTGAGAACTATGTGCGAGCCTGACACTCCTCACCCTAATGCTCCTCATCCTTAGCTCTCTCAGCCTCATCCTTAGCTACACCTTGATCAATCTTGGGTACCTCCTCCCTGACCACCACCTGATCACCTTCTGGTACCTCCTCTCTGACCATCACCCTGACATCCTCCTCTAAGGCGCCAGCACCGGCCCGAGCCTCGAAAGTCTCCCCCATCATCAACCCCTCCAATTCAGAGGTGGTATAAGTCGGTCTACCACTACCCTCAGACTCCATCCTAGAAGAAAGAACTTGAGAAACTGAAGAGAATGCAAGAAACAGTGCCTCGAATGGACGACCGGATCACAAGATATCGCGAAAACACAAGAATTAGAGCATAAGAAGACAAGGAAACATAGAATCGAAGAAGAAAATGGATAGTGCGAGAAGAATGAAGATTTTCTAAGTATATATAGAGCGCAGTTAAATCGAGCACCTTGCTTAGGGCGCGCAATGAAATGGTGCACCATGAGAATCGTGCTTAATCCCCATTACACTTCCACCTTTGAGTGCATAAACAAAACGTTGCCCTCTCAAAATAACCCGACGCCCCGGTTACGTGCTCCATATCAGACGCGCAATTACATCATGCATCGGCAATATAGCATGTAAATCCCGAAGGTCACCCACACAGTGACTAGGTGCCACCCTAATCCCGCATCCCATACAATGTGTTTAATTACGTGTTTAATTCGGTTAAACGACGGAGCAGTGACGCGCAATGACCCTCCGAACCTCCCAAATGCCCGCACTCATGCTGACGCTTAATTTAGTTATGCACCCGAGGTAAAGCGCGTAATTCCCCAGGTGAAACACAAAATAATATTCCCAAAAGAACAGACCCAAGGCCTAAAATTAGGAGATTTCAAACACTAATTACCAACCCAAACCACACCCTTGCTAAGGCAAATCCGAAAACATTCCAAACTTAGAAAATACACACTCCAAAAATCAAAAAGTTCCCCCTAACATCCCCAAAGCAAATCACTTACATACCTAAATTGAGCCAAACTGAACTAAACCAAAAAAAAAAAGATCACACTCAAAATAAGTAAAGTAAGCCACAAAGTAAACCAAACAAAAAATTCACCAAATATAAGTAACCACAAATGAAATTAAAAACCTGATTGCTTCATAAAGAAAAGATATAATTACAAATCACATTAAGGGCATACCCTCTGAATATATAATTTAAAATAAGAAATTTAAAATCAACACGTTCAGGCAATGCGCGAATTCGGATTTATTTGGAAAACAAGAGATCGCGGAGAAGCCGGGGGAGGGAGTACACCCTGAATGAATTCTAACGATGACAACATTTCCTCCCCCTTTTCTTCTAGAGATGTTCCTTGCCACACAATTCTTCCAACCACATGACGAAGCAACACCATCTCAAAGCCCCAAGCCGGCAAAAAAAAAGAGTGGCTCACAGAAAGCCACCCAGGACCTACGAGATCCATCTATGGAAGCTCACCCTGGAAGGCATAACAAGCAGAAGCAACTAACACTGAATCCGCAAAGCCTACCGAGGAAAGGTAGGAGTCAGTCACAAGAACTCTGACCCTGCCTTATCCTTGGGATTTCTTTCCACCGCCTTCTTCTCGTCCATCTCTTCTCCCAATGGGGTGACACTTCGAGTTGGATTGATAGCACCAACCCTAGCACTACCCCAAGTTCCCAATCCCGTCCATTCCCAATAATTCACTTAATAATCATAATTCTTTGAGTCCAATACCCGAGATACAAAATAGAAAGGAAGAAAAGACATTAATGAACATAAAAGAAAAGAAAAAAAATGCCATAGATCTCAAACAAAATAAAAGAATACCCCAAACTTTTAATCCTAAGCTTGAAATAAAATTCAAAATAAAACCCAAAGCCTTTGGCTTGAATTTATAAAACTATACCTCCTAAACCATATAGTGACAAGTGTCACATTTTTAAACCCTTTCAATCTAATTAAATCTAGACCAAACAGTACCCCCTAGAAAAGAACCATAATCCACACTAAGCCTAGATCAACCAACCAAAGCACAACACTTATCCCTCCAAAAATATAAATCGTTCCAAAATAGATGAACCAATAGGATTAAAACACCTAACCCCATTTAGAATGTCCACAAATTAAACTCAAACTCACACGTTTCTAATGTCATCAAACATTAGACTAAGACAAACAAATCTTAAAATCGTAAACTTGGGACTCATGCTCTTACCATGACAAAATCAAAATTCCTCAAAGTTACATAACAAAACATAAATAAATACCCAGTCAAACCAAATTCCAAACAAATACCAAACACCTTTTATTCATTTAATAAATATTTTTACACAATATCACCGGAGACATACCTCATTAATATACAACCAAAAATGAAAACCTAGAACCTAACTTAAACCCAAAACGAAAGCTGGAGACCCGAGTAGAGAGTCCAATTGGAGGCTTCAGAAGGAGGGATGGAGCATTGGTTGGGGAATATATCCCACCACTCGTAAAACCTTCTCTTCCGCCATCTTCACCTCCTCCGTCGACTCCTCAACGCTGCCTTCACTGCTCCCTAAAGGGGATTAACGTGAAGGCTAGCCTCCTCTTTCCCAATACTACTCATTCTCAAAATAATGTCATCCCCAGCATCACCTCAGGATGAAGATCACATGAAATATCAAATATTAGAAGAAACAACATCGCAATCAGACGATCAGATCACCCAATATCATAGAAACATGGATATCCGAGCATAAATGATTCAGAAAAGGTAAAACTTGAGACTAAATTGGGAGATGCAAAAGAAATAAAGACTCTACTACTTATATAGAGTATGGACTCAATCATCCGCCAAGACATGAGCGCACTACTCAGTCACGCACACAGGAAAGCACACGCAAATTAAATCGCGTGCCTTAAATGAAGCGCATAATAAAACCATTGCTTGCACAGACGACACGACGCTCTGATCTCATGGCCAATATAAACTACACAATCCTATTACACATCCCACTTACACCGTGCAATACAAAAGGTTGCCCGCACAGTGACCTGGTAACGTTTGAATTACACGTTTATGATAGAGCCTGTAATCCAATCACACGCATATGTCCAAACGTGTAAACAACCCCTCCAAACTTTCAATCGCACGCTCGAAAATAGGCGCACAATTAGATTGAGAGATCGATACCAGGCGCGTAATATCCAAATTCATACATTCTCACACCTTTTACTCCCAACTCGGTTGAGATCAAAACCCTTTCTCCCATCACATAACCCCACATGAAGAAGGAAGCACTGACCACCCTCTGTCCCATCTGACAGAACACACCACCATGAATGCAGTAAAAGCAAAGAGCACCCTCCTCACGGTCATAATCACCTTTCCGTATCCCATTACGATTTGACCAGAGGAGGATAGTGTAATCGCGTAACTCCCAATGCCCTATCCTATCACGACTGGACACATCAGCATGATATAGCCACGTCCTACCATGCCACTAAAGCCAAAGACAAGTCCAGTCACGACTCAACCGTGATGTAGTCTCATATAGCCCAAGATCTGCCAAAGAAAGAAACATACCAATCACACCTATCAAAGGTCAACACCTCATCGCGATATACAAAGCGATTCGAACATCTCACACGTAGCAGCTATCAAACCCCATCACTCAATTGCGTCACACATGTCCCATCACAACGCAGCAACTTCATCTTGTCTTACAGCCCCTACACCAATCACACCTCCCCGAAATCCTTATCATGAAACCTTGCATAGAGTTAAACCTTCTAAAGGTCCCATCGCTAACTATGCTCAACCAATGTCCCATCATGGAAGCAAAGAGCCCACCTCCCAAATCCCTAGCTACACAGCAGTCGCTACACTCCAACAGAAGAAGAGGGACTCCTCCCACGTCCCATCGCATCTCAAACATAAAAAAAAAAAATCCCACAGAATCCAAATGCCTCTATCAGACCTACGACCAGTAATCCCCCAGCCTAACGGAGACCCCCAGTGTCCTATCACATCTATGATCCGCTATGATAGGAAGAAAGAAAAAAGACTTTCTCATGTCCCATCACACCTGCAACCATCGAGACTCATCCCAACATGCAACCGTAATGAGGAAGACCACCATGTCCCATCATGACATCACGACAACTGACTAGTCCCATCGCGGGCTACACAGGTAAGTATCACCACTTCAGGTAAGTATCATCCATTCTCTTTCACTCGATATTTCTTTTAAAAAATATAGTTAGTTATGGTTAAGTCAAAATATTTTCAAAACCCATCTCTCTCGACTCACGAATCGCTGTAGTCCTCCCATAAGAGACAATCATCAGTATTCATCGAGAAGATTAGACGGAGTATCCTGCATGCCAAGTGTCATCTTGACAATCATATAAATGGTCGGGTCCACAAATCTCATACCGGTGAATCTGCTCAGTGACGTCTCGAAAGCCATATTTTTTAAAGATTTACCATCGAATTATCTTAAGTTAAAATTCTTGAATTTTCAAAACCCCTTACTTTCAAAACTAAAAAACAAAAAAAAAAATAACAAAAAAGAAACCAATAATAAACAAAGAGACCTCATACCTACCAAAATTCATCTCATTCACTACTTACCCAAATCAGCCATTCCCCTTGGGAAACCGAGTAATAAGTATATTTAATCTAAGAACTTATAAATGCCTATTGGAAAAGTAATGCCTAATGCGCATTAGTGTGAGCAATGGCACGCCCGGTCTAACATGACTTATGACACCTCCCGGTACCTCGAATGCATCATATCCCTCTATTTGACTGTCCCTTGTAGCAGGTCGCGACATGCAGTGGTATGCCCCCTTGCACCCATATATTAGGATATAATGATTCTTCTTTCTATTTGATTGTCACTCGCAACAGGTCGCACCACGCGATAGGATGCCCCTTGCACCCGCGAATTAGGATACGCTGACTTTTCTCGTCGACTGTCTATGACAACAGGTCGCGATATGCGACGGGATCACTTGCATCCACGGCATGGAATACGCCTTTCGACAGAACCACTGGGCCCCCGAATGCTCCATTTTAGCTTGCACTAATAGATAAAAAAGTTAAGCATGTCATGTCAGCATCCCCAGTTCACGTTTATGATTTTCTAAGAGAAACGAGAAGACGCCACGAATGAGGGGTGTCTACTTCTTCTATACGTTCTTACTTCACAAGAGTGCGCTGAAGAGGGGCATCTATAGACACCCCCATTTTGCCCTCTCAAAATATATAAAGTCATTTGGTCAACCTTTGACTTTGCCCATGACTTTTTGAAAAGGACTTAGCTTCTCTGAAAGTTTCACAACCCTAACATGGGAACCATATGCGGAAACAATAATATATGGTTAAACACGGGCTAAAACAATAGCTCTATGGCTCAAGCCCCATGACCCTAATGCGGGGACCATTAACTGAAATAATAGTACATGGTTGAACACAGGCTCAAATCTCAACATAGGGAGACTATATACTGAAATAATAGTATATAGTTGAAATGTCGACTGAAACAATAGTCTGGCATTTCAGACCTGACCCAGACCCAAACAACCCCAAATTACGTGCCTAAAACCACATGCATAATTCTATTACGCGCCACATCACCAGCGCACAGTAAGTCCCTTCTAGACCAAAATTCCTTTCTTTTAGACCGCCTTGAGACTCGATTGCGCCCTACACGGCACGCACAATCGGATTAAGCACCCGATCGCAGGCATGCAGTTGGTCTGTCCCAACCTAGTCTCCTAGTCCTTGACCGCCAAAATTCTGCGATTAAGCACTTTGAATGAAGCGCTTAATCGGATTGCGTACTCCAAAGTAAGCTCCTAACGTGATTAGAACTATGAAGCCCGGCTGAGCCAGTTAGCCCATCGCTCACTAAGTCGGTGACCGACTCAAAACAAATAAGCGCCAGTTAATCGGCTAAGAGTTGTCCTAATCATCAACTTCCAAGGTGGCAACAGGTTCAAAGTTTTTACAATTGACTAATTTTAGAAGAGAGACGCATGGTTGATGTATCTTGTGGAGGATCGTGTGCCACGAAGGAGGCAGATGAATTGTGGGCGTTGTTTGAAAAGTTGTATCAAACCTTAATACAAACTGCAACTCTGGGGCGAACTAATTTGGATGTGGCAGCTAAATCTCATGTGTTGACCAGAGATAGACTATTTAATGTCAATAACAACACCTCAGATCTTTCAACAAAGGTTGACATGTTGTCCAAGCAAATGAACATGCTGTTAGCTGCAACTAAGCAAGCTAAAAGTCCCAGCAACCCCACCGCTTGTTCAATCTGTGACCACCCAGGTCACATGGCTAACGATTGTCCAACTATCTTGTCATTCTTCCCTGATGAACCTACTCCTCAAGAGCAGGTGAATCTGACTCAATCGTATCAGCAACAGGGTAGGAACATGTACTCAAACACCTACAATCTGAAATGGAAAAATCACCCCAACTTAGGATAGGGAGGATCAAACCAACCTGGATAGGTGAACCAGCAGTACAGATCCAACGTAATGAGTGGACAACAGAACTTTCGTCCACAACAGAATTCTAATTTTCAGCAGAATTCTAATCTTCAGTAGAATTCTAATTTCCAACAGAATTCTCCTTATTATCATCCAAATTCTGAATACCGAAAAAATCAAAATTTCAATCAGAATTTTAATCAATCTCATACCACAGCTTCGAAAGATTCTGATTTAGAAGAAAAGATTATGCGAAATATATAAGCTTTTTAGCAAATAATGATAGACCAATTTAGCCAATTGACAAATCAGTTGAGTCAACGAGAGGAAGGTAGGCTTTCTAGCCAACCCATCAACAATCCTTGAGGCCAAGCATCATCTGATGAAGGACCATCAAACAGTCAACAGTTGAAAGCTGTTACGGTGCTGAGAAGTGGGAGAGCAGTTGATAATCAGGTGGAGATGCTAGTGGAACCTCACAAGGAAGAAGAAGAAGAAGCGACAAAAGGCAAAGGACTAGGTAAAGGAAAAGAGAAAGAAGGTCCTCAAATTATCCAACCAGTACCTGAAGAAGAACCAGAAAATGAACCCCGTTCCTATACCCCAAAGGCACCATTCCCTGAGTGCATAACACCTCCATCTAGAATGGGGAAAGGAGCGTCAAAAATGGAAGAAATCTTTGAAACATTCAAATAAGTGAAGATAAATCTCCCATTACTTAAAACAATCAAGCAAGTCCCTGAGTACGCAAAATTTTTCAAAGATCTATGCACTCGAAAAAGAAAAGCATGTACTCATGTTTCAAAGAAAGTGTTCCTGACTATCAAGTCAGTTCGATACTGCAATTGGATGCCCCGCAAAAACTTAAGGACCCTAGAGTCCCAACTGTTCCATGTGTCATTGGTAGGCAACCAATTGGGAAGGCGTTACTAGATTTGGGAGCAAGTGTCAATCTGATCCCCTACTCAGTGTACAAGAAATTAGGACTGGGCGAATTAAAACCCACGACAATTATACTGCAACTTGCTGATAGGTCAGAAAGAAGACCTAGGGGTATCATCGAGGATGTTTTGGTTGGAATAGACAAATTTGTTTTTCTAGTGGACTTTGTTGTGTTGGACATGGAACCTCTAGTTAAATCCATCAATCAAGTCCCAATCATTCTTGGGCGTCCGTTTCTCGCGACCGCAAATGCCTGCATCAATTGTCGAACAGGAGTCATGGATGTTTCTTTTGGAAAAATGAAAGTTAGACTCAATATATTTCATGCAATAAACTATTTTCCCAATGAGCATGAGGTTGATTGTTTTTACATCGATCAGGTGGACGAAGTAGTAGATGAAGTTTTACCATCAATGCTTACCAAAGAAGAATTCTAAACTGCTTTGTTAGCCATCTATGAGGAGTCAGGATCTGCGAAGAAATAGTCAGAAGAGAAGAGGACGATTTCATCAACTGAAGATGATACGTTATGTGAAATTGAGACTACGGTGGAACCGTTACCTATTGAGGTAAAAGATGAGCTGACTCTATCAATCGAGCAGCCACCAACCGTCGAATTAAAGCAACTGCCTGAGTCACTCAAGTATGCTTTTCTGGGACCTCAAGAAACACTTTCGGTAATTATCTCATCAACATTATCGGAAAAATAAGAGCATGAATTGTTAAAAGTGCTGAAAGATCATAAAAGGCCATCGGATGGACCTTAATTGATCTTAAAGGGATTGATCCATCAGTATGTATGCACAAAATACATCTGGAAGATGATAGTACACCATCGAGAGAACTTCAGAGGCGACTTAATCCGAATATGAAAGAAGTCGTTTTAAAGGAAATCATCAAGTTACTCGATGCTAGAATAATCTATGCGATCTCAGATAGTGAATGGGTAAGTCCAGTTCAAATTGTTCCCAAAAAGTCTGGGATAACAGTGAAAGAGACTACTGAAGGAGATTTGGTACCTAGTCGTGAAACTGTGGGGTGGCGCGTGTGCATATTATTGAAAATTGAACACGGCTATCAAAAAAGATCATTTTCCTCTTCCATTCATTGATCAAATTCTTGAGAAGTTAACTGGGCATGAGTTTTACTATTTTTTCGATGGATATTCGGGCTACAATCAAGTGCCCGTATTTCCTGCAGATCAAGAGAAGACAACATTCACGTGTCCTTATGGTACTTTTGCATATCGCAGAATGCCATTCGGCCTATGTAATGCTCCGACCACTTTTCAACGATGTATGTTAGCCATGTTTTCGGATATGATTGGCAAGTTTATCAAAATATTCATGGACGATTTCTCTATTTTCAGAAAGACGTTTGAATCTTGTTTAAATCATCTTGCACAAGTGTTGCAACGTTATATAGAATCCAAACTTGTTCTCAGCTGGGAGAAGAGCCATTTCATGGTCCGACAAGGAATTGTGTTGGGGCATATCATTTCGAAAAAAGGGATTGAAGTTGACAAGGCAAAAGTCGACTTAATCGCTAATCTGCCTCCAGCAAAAAATGTTTGTCAAATCCGATCATTTTTGGGTCATGCTGGATTTTACCGATAATTCATCAAAGATTTAGCAAGGTGGCTAAACCATTATGTACCTTGCTTGGAAAAGATGTTCTGTTCGAATTCGATGAGGAATGCATGAAGGCCTTCCTAAAATTGCCTGAGTTGTTATCAAATGCACCAATAATTCAACCACCGAATTATTCTCTACCTTTTGAACTCATGTGTGATGCATCTGACTATGCTATTGGAGCAGTTTTAGGGCAAAGGGTAAACAAATTATCTCATGTGATCTATTACGCCAGTAAGACGCTGATTGATGCCCAACTGAATTATACCACCACCGAGAAGAAATTGCTAGTCGTGGTGTATGCATTGGATAAATTTCGCTCCTATTTGCTTGGATCGAAAATAGTGGTCTTTTCATACCACTCTGCATTAAAATATCTGTTGGTAAAAAAGGACACAAAAGTAAGGTTGATCCGATGGATCTTGCTCCTCCAAGAATTTAACTTCGAGATCAAAGATAAAAGAGGGGTCGAAAATGTTGTAGCAAATCATTTGTCAAGAATTTTGTCTGAAGAATCATCAGTATCTGAGGATATCCGTGACACCTTTCCGGATGAACAGTTATGACAATTGATACAACATGTACAAAAGTTCCTTGGTTTGCCAACATTGTGAATTATCTTGTCACTGGCAAAATCCCTACCTAATGGGGTAAAAATGATAAAAATCTATTTTTCTCTCAAATAAAATACTATTTTAAGGATGAATCGCAATTGTTCAAATTCTGTTCCGACCAAGTCATTAGAAGATGTGTGCTTGAAGAAGAACAATTGAGTGTCATTAACATCTGCCATGCTAGGGCCTGTGGAGGCCATTTCGGAGGACAAAAGACCGCACATAAGATTCTTCAAAACGGATTCTATTGGCCCTCTATCTTTCGAGACACTGCCAAATTTTGTAAAGAATGCCAACGATTTCAGCAGCTTGGAAATATTTCACGACGAAATATGATGCCACTGAACCCGATTCTGATTGTTGAAATTTTCGATGTTTGGGGGATCGACTTTATGGGTCCTTTTCCCCCATCATTCGGGTATTCATATATTCTAGTAGTTGTTGACTATGTTTCCAAATGGATAGAAGCTATGGCAACCCGCTCGAATGACCACAAGGTCATGGTCAAATTCTTGAAATAAAATGTCTTTAACAGATTCAGGATTCCAAGAGCAATCATTAGTGATGGCGGTTTGCACTTCTGCAATAGCCATTTTACCACTTTAATGAAGAAATACGGCGTTACCTATAAGGTGGAAACGCCGTATCACCCGCAGACTAGTGGTCAAGTGGAAGTGTCGAATCGGGAAATCAAAAGAGTTTTAGAGAAGACGGTACGACCGGACAGAAGAGATTGGTCGAATCGATTATCTGATGCTCTTTGGGCATATCGTACTGCATTCAAGACCCCGATCAGAATGTCACCGTTTAGGATTGTCTATGGGAAGGCATGTCATCTTCCAGTTGAATTTGAGCATAAGGCATTCTGGGTCATAAAAAGATTTAATTTTGATATGAAAGAGGCAAGGTTCAATCGACGCCTACAGTTGAACGAATTAGAAAAACTACGCTACGATGCATATGAAAATTCGAAGATGTATAAGGAAAGATATAAAAAGTTACACAATCAGTCAATTTTGCGGAAAGAGTTTCACATTGGGCAAAAAGCTTGGCTGTTCAACTCTAAACTTAAGCTTCATCTGGGGAAATTGAAATCATGGTGGGAGGGACCATTTCAGGTTGTCGCCACTATCGTGCATGGTGTGATTGAAATTAGAGGCCTTACGAGCAATCGATTTCTCAAAGTCAATGGGCAACGACTCAAACCAATGATCGAGCCAATGACCAAGATGAGGATTGAGGCAACATACCTCAGTGACCCGAGAAATTGAACGATAAAGTGGTCGAGCTGTCGACACATAAACTCAGCGCTTCCTGGGAGGCAACCCAATGTATTTTATGTTGGTTATATTTTATTTTCGTTGTGTTTTTGATTGAAAAAGAGTCCTCAATCAATTGATTTGAAAAAGTCAAATGATTGACCAGTTATAATGCTCAATCAATTGAGAATCACCATTCTCAATCGATTAAGCATTCCATCATCATCATCATCTGATTCTTTGGTATGGTCATGTCAGTCAGATTACATTCCTATCAATCGATTGAGATCCCAATTTCAATCGATTGACATCACCTCGACTTGATGACCAGTTGTCGGTAATCAGAACGTCAATCGACACATCTTGTCGATTACTACTAACATTTGAGGCACGTCATTGTCAATCGATTGAGAACAACCTCTCAATCGATCGACTTGATTTCCTATTTACTCCGTTAGTTCCCAAGGCACCTAACGGTGCGACTTTTCTCAAAAAGATTGCTGTCAATCGATTGATATTACCATATCAATCGATCGACATTAAGAGTGCATGAGTGGATTGTACCACATGGCGTTCACGTTCCGATTGCCCTTTGAAATTCTTGCAACGTGGGGAGGCCAACCGTTATCAATCGATTGAGACTTCATCCTCAATCGATTGACATTCATATTATATAATGGGGACACCAGTGGTCCCCTTCTTCCCAAAGCCCCTCCAATCCGAGTTGTGCATCTCTTTACTCTCATCGTACGTGATCGAAATGGTGGCGCCTGGCCCACCGATATACTGACCACCTTGTCCCGCCAACACTCCTATGTGCATTCCTGACGACGAGTACTTGAATAGTCAGTTTTAAACGGAGAATTTCTTCGATCTAGCCAAATATCGTCGCATTGCAGAGGCCGCCCGTTCGATTGAATTTATCAAGGCTCTGCACTTAGAAATGTTGCTCGCTCCTCCTATCGATGTTTCGCTCTGTATTCTAAGACTATTTTACCAGAACATGGAATGGGTGTCCGCTCCAGTGTTGCCAACGGGATTACCCTTCATCCGCCATGAGATCGATAATTGGAGATATAACTTGCATGCTGCTGATCTCGCACGGGCTTTCAATTTCTACGTGGTTCACCCATTGAACCACCACATCAATCCCGCCGTTGATCTCAGCCAGGACCTTATGATCAACGATATGTGTGGAGGACGTCGCGGGTCCGGTTTGGCCACTAAAAGAGCCGTCCTACTAATGGGAATCCTGTTTTGAGACATCGTTATGTCAAACAATTTGCTACCGCATGGAACGAAAAGCGAACGAACCAAGAATAGGGTATTGGAACTTTATGCTACACACACGAATACATGGTTTGATGCTTCGAGACTAATGCTCGAAGAAATGTATTGGTGTCACAGTGACATCCTGATCACCACCGCACCAAAGAAGCAAGAAGCTATTCTTTTGCATTTCCCGCACTATGTGATGCATCTTTTAGACCAAGTTGGGTGCCCGATTTATAATGATGAAGAGATAGGTGATATATAATTTTATCACTATGGCACGAACGTTGGGGATAAGAGCATCAAGGCTATACTTCGTGTGACGCCGCCACCTATTGACGTTGATGATGTACCTCCTCCTCCCCGACCAAACCCCGCACAACACTAACGCGGCGGTACTAGAAGGCCTCGTCTTGAAGAGGTCACCGATTTTAACGCCGAGGTAGCAGTCGCTCTCCTCGAGGCATGGATGGATTGGTTGAGTACCACTGTGGGAGGTCTTGATCGACGTTCACGATTTCAGACTTCACTTCTCATGCGGATGGCCCAGGAATCATTCCCTGGGCGTGCCGACGGATTCATCGCAAGAGTGAGAGCGGCAATGGATGAGGAGGGAGACCCTGAAGATGATGATGATGATGATCAGTGATTGTTTGTTTGTGTTTTGTTTATGTCTGTGTCTGTTTAGTGTTTGTGTTGTTGTTGTTTTAGTTTGTTTGATGTGATTTTCGTTTTGTCTTTAGGTAGGGTTAATCGTAGTGTCTTTTCTAGTGAAGATGGATCATGTGGGTGTAATGAAATCAATGAAATCGAAATGTTTTTAGTGTGTTAATTTCTGTTCATTCTCGGATTGGTACATAAATGCATCAGTCAATCGATTGAGATTACACTCTCAATCGATTGAGCCCTTCAATTGATTAATTCCCGAAAAGTAACTCCATTTAATCAATCGGTTGAGAAACAACTCTCAATCGATTGATTTTTGCATGGGCAGAACTATCTAATCTGTCAGGAACAGAAGATTTCTCCAAAAATACTGTTATGAAAAAGGAATGTTTGAACCGTGCACGCATTGGCACCCTTGGCATCTTGTGTCAATCGATTGACACTAAAATGTCAACCGATCGACTAAAGTATACTTCCGGAAAAATACCTCGTCCAAACTAAAAATAGAAAGGGTTGAGTCCACTTAGAGTCCATCTTTAGAAGGTTTCTTAGAGTCTTTAGAGTCTGAATTTTAGAAAGTCTTCTCTATTTAACCCACTTTTAGGGTAGTCCCTTCTATCATCTTAGTCCTCAATAGTATGGCTTCCATCAAGACCGCACTCGCGTTAAATGCTAAGAAATTGATGGAACCAGCTAGGAAACGTCCACGCCATCACTCACCTCGATCACGACCGGATTTATCAAATCGCGAAGTCATCGACCTCGACGTAGAATCAAATCATGAAGTCAAATCGAGCTTTGAACGTTCCGTCGATGCCATAAACGATCCATCAAAGAACTTGATTCCGACCTATTTATGGGCGGAATTAAATCCACCACCGCCTCTCCTACCACCACCTTCTACCCCACCATCATCTCCGCCCCACGCACTTAATCCACTACCACGCGACGGTGGGATCACCGAGGAGATGTGGAATTATGCGTTCCCGAAACCAAAGGAAGGAAGTTCCACCATGGATGACTGAAGGATTAGGAATGTTAGTCGTAGAGTCTAGATTAGATTATTTTAATATTTTTAGGGTTTATTTTCTTTCATGTTTTAGATTAGGTTCAGTTTAGTTTTGTCTTAGGTTATTTTATTTCCATTTTCAATAAGTGTAATAATTTGCATACGTTTAAATAAAAGTTTAGATTTCTATTTTTAATTTTTCTCAATTACCTTTCACTTGGTTCAATTTCTTGGTCTTCGATTGCATTTAACAGGATTGGGGGATCTCATATATTTTCCAAACATCTAAGCCAATGAGGACCTTGGCCAATTCAGGTTTGGGGAGGTATTTTGTTCGATTCACGTGTGTAGATTATCTTTATTAAAATATATATATATATATATATATATATATATATATATATATATATATATATCAAAATAGTGTATCAGTCAATCGATTGAGACAATTGACTCAATCGATCGATTGATAATCATCGAACTTATGAAAAGTTTGTATCAGTCAATCGATTGAGGCAATTAATTCAATCGACTGACTGATAACCATGTAACTCATAAATTTCCAAATTATAGACTCATGTCCCTGAAGAGTTAACAATCGAAAATTTGTAAGGGAATTTCCATCGCACCATATTGATTTTATAAATGCTCATCCTATCGTAAGTTGTATAACGATATTCATGATCTATGACCAGAAATTATGCACCATCACTTTGTTTTAATTCCAAAATCTGATAATTAAGTACAAAACTGAAATCCTAAGATTCCAAAGAAAGACTAAAACCTAGCGAGCTTCGGAACTTTGTCCTCGTTCTTGATGAGTGCTGAAATAATTTCAGAGTATCTTTGAATTTTTTACTTAATTTGTTGAAATCTCATATACTCTATCTTTGATTTGCTGATTTCATGTGTGTTATACCATTACACTAAAAATCATTGTGTAAAAATTTAAGGTAAAATAGGCATCATTACCATCATAAAAGGAGATGATCAAAGGCCATCTTTGGCTCATTTGTGCCCAAAATATCCCACCATATAGTAATTTATCTTGTTGCACCCCCTTTGAGCCTTGATTGAAAATTTTTACCTCAAACATTCCTTGTTAAGTTATATCAACCATATCTCGCACCAGTTTGGAAAACCATACCCGTCAACCTTTGAGAAATTGGAAAAGAGGGATGAGAGCAAAATGGGAAATAAAGAGTTGTGGCAAAGGTGTTGTAAGGAATATACAACGGAAAAACATAATCCGGGAGAGAAAAAGAAAATTCAGTTTAGTGTAAGGAGTAGAGAAAAATATGAAAGTGGTGTTAAAAGGAAAAATAAAAAGAAAGAGAAAAGTGTGTTATGAAAAGAAAAGGGTTCTAGAAAATGCGAAAAAGAAAGCGTGAAAAATCATAAAATCAATTGTGCTTCTTTTTCTGATTGCTCAGAGAAATTTGAATCAAATTTCCCCTTTCTTTCTTAACCCTTTACCCGAGCCCCATTACAACCTTAGAAAAGACCTTTTTGATCCAATCATGAGTGTAAATGCCTTGTGGATAATAATTATACAATGTCTATCGTGCTTGATATATGCATGCCTAGGATACAAATATCTTTTCTAATGAGATTTCTCTTAAAAATTCTTTGATGCACCGTTCTACTGATAACATGTGGATTTTTCTACTTTGGGTTGCAACTCCATCTCACATATTAGTGAAAAGTAAAACTATTCATCAGAGCAATTTTATTTTGAGTGCATACCAATTGTGAGGATTGGGTCTAGACATGGAATCTAAAGACTTCTAGTTTAAACTTAGTCTCAGATTAAAGAATTTTATCAAAGTGATAAGTGCATAAAACTCTGGGCGTGAATTATGTGCATCGAAAAACAAAGGATTAAGTTGAATGAGTATTACTAGAATGAGCATGGCCGGTAGCATCTTTAAGGTTTTCACGGGCATTTAACTACTTAAGGGCATGAGTACAATTCTAAAATTTATTGGTTATGAAGTTTGTAGGTATCTTCGCTGGAAACCTTCAGGAGACACTACTCCTCCACTAGGGATCACCTAGGGGTTTAAAGGCTTATTGCATGCGCTAAATACAATCATGCTCCCTACGAAAGTGGCAATTATTTTTTATTTTTTTAGGATGTTAGTTTTATCTGCTTTGACATATTTTTTATTCTCTTTGCTCGAGGACTAGCAAAGTGTAGGTTTGGGGGTGTGATCGGTGCCATAATGTGACTATATTTCACACCCTAATTCCTATATTTAGCCGTCCGATGAAAGCATCTGATGATTATTATAAGGTTTTAATGATTACAGGTGTTTCTGCCCGTAAGATCGTTAATGAGCATAAAAGAAGATAATTAAAGATTGCACAGGAGTAATGAACTAAAAGTCAAAAGAAGCACTGAAATCCGTAAAGTAACTCAACATTCACCAGGAGAATGAGATTCTACCCCTAAGTGTTAATCGATTGAGGAATAAGTGTCAATTGATTAACAGGAGAAGGCAGCTTTGTCCCCACTTCGATTCAAAAGTCAATAGATTGAGATTTAATTCTCAATCGATTGAGGCTATTAGGGATAGGGTTTGCTTGGCCCTATAAAAAGGAAGCTATGACTTTTGTAAAAGGGATCTTAATCATTATCTTTTTTATTATTATTGTGGGGAGACTATCATCTCTTCTTGGAGGGTTCTTCGTTCTCTCAGTAGATTGTATTAGGGTTTTAATTCTCTTTCATAATTTTTGAAAGCATAGATTGTACCTAGGAACAAAAGCATTGTATGGAGAATTTTGTGATAAATAAAAGAGCTTTATTAAAATGATGTCTTCGGATCTACAACGGGCTTGTACACCGAGGATGAGCGGCTAAATTTATTTGCTCAAGGAGGAAGCGAACCAAAGATAAGTAACTGTTATGTTATTTTTTCTATAATTTTATGGTATAGTCATTGAATCATTCTGTTATAAGTATGTGCTTGGTTGAATATTATCGAGTCTTCGTTTACAGTCGTTGATTGTGGTTATCAACGACCATAAAAGAAGCACTCAATCTAGATCTATTCTTGCAGGCCGATCTAGGCTACAGAATGATTGATTTATCATTATCGTGACTTAGAATTTTGAGATATGCTATCCTTTTTACATGATTCATACTGCAATAATAGGCTGAATCATAGTTTTTAGATAGGGTATGCCAGATCAATAGTTGCGTTCTTCTCGATTCATTTGTTTTCCTAATAAATGATGGTGTTTTGACTTAAAATGAAATTGTGAGATTGAATAGTAGAAAAGTTATAAATCAATGGTTAGCTAACTCTTTGATCAATTCATAAACTGTCATTTTTCTTCTTTTTCATAATTTATTCTGGCCTAGATTGATTGACTTTCTTTTATTGTATTGAGAATCGTGTGATACTTGTGTGGTAAATTGAATTTCTCCCTTGATACTTCCTTAGGTGTTTTAAAGTCTCTGAAAGGATTAGATAAATTTCATATTTCCCTGTGGGTTCGACACCTCTGTTCTTACCGTGTTACAATAGATCTTGTACACTTGCAAGGGTTAAACTTAAAATCGATCAACAGGTCGACGATTCAATAAAGAAGTAACCCACACCCGCTCCAAAGCGTGATCACTAACGTGTTACAGCGTCGTTAAATATCTGTAGCTGGCGATCGCAATAAACTAGGGAGCTTCCTAGAAATCTCCCTTTATTTTCAGCATTCAAAACACCGCATTGCTAGAGTCCGCTTAGCCCAGAATTGGGCTACTGATTCTCGGGGACCGAAAGGAACCCAGAAAAAGTGCTCACCAACAACGGCTTTTTGCTGTGCTGATACACTCTGAGGGGTTAAACTCTTCCACCTCTTTCTCCAGCATATTAATGGTGGCCCTATGGCCCAGTCCTTCTTGCGGGTGTAGCGGTAATGGTGCTTGATGTATGTTTGGTGTGCAGATTGGCTTGGGGAGGTGCCGGTGGGATGATCTTTCCCACCTCAATCAGATCCTTCTCGGCCTCTGTTGGAAGCTGCAATGTACATTGGGATCATAATTTCTTGAGTGAGGATTTGGGGGAGGGCTTGGTTGGAATGGAATAACTAACCCCTTTTCAATTAACAAAGGCAACATAATATTGAGGGATTGCCCTTAGGGAGTGAACACAGTCAAATCGGGTCCTTCTCTATTCGAGAGTCATTTGTGTCCACTGGCCATTCCCCTGCCTCTGAGCTATATTTGCTTGTCTTGGGGCTTGATGTACTACCCCAAATTAAAATGTTGTCATGCTGGTGCTGGGCTGTGAACTCATTATCGCTTAAACTTGTGCCTCTATTTTTTTCTCATTCCTCTGCTCTATGAATTTTCATACCCCACTGGCCCCGCTAGCCACATTTTTGTTCAACCGCCCCTCTCTTATCGCATCTTCGCAACGGTTGACATTTCTTTTCAGGTCAGTGAAAGTGGCTTACTGCTATACAACTGTGAGATTTTTTGATGATCCCGTCGCGGTGATGCGCTTGCTAACAAAAATATAGAGTCGTCACCTAGAGCTTTTGGTGTCCCAAGAAACCTATATCATTTTTATAAGCAGCGAAGTGCCACAAATATAACTCTGAATCCGGTCCACACTAAAGGTTCTTGGGTAGGGGCTTCGGTTATCGATTAGGAAGGTGTTAGGCACCCAATTAACCCGCTTAATGTGGTCTCTAGTTATAACCAAAATAAAAATAATATAAAAGAAAAGAAAAAGGATTCCTCTTACCCAAAGGAACTTAAAATCCTATTTGTTCCCCTCCGTTCCTACCAAAAATTCGGCGGTGTAACGGCACAAATGGGAGGATGGAGGAATGACCGAGAAGGTAGAGGAATAGAGGAGAGAGGCGGAGCTCTCGGGCCCTTGTTGCACCATTGAGGAGCCTTGTTTGGCTTGCTTTGATAAGCTTTTGAAGGCTTGTATGGTGGAAAAAGGGATTCTAACATCTAAGGCTTACTAGCTAAGAGGTAGAGAGGGAAGGCAAATGGATAGCACACACCTAACCTAGAAACTTTTTATAAAAGGTAAGGCTTGGAAGGAGGTTTATCAATTCTGAAATTTGTATGAGCAATGGTGCTCCAAAGGGAGAAAGATCTTCTCACTTTAAGCTCTTTCTCTCTTAGGTAATTTTCTCAACCTTTTACCCAATGGGAGGGAGGCTCTATTTATAGAAAAAGGATAGGTTACGAGGCTACTTAGGTGCTAATTGGGATTAACAATTAGGTAATCTCTAATCTAAGGTTTCCTAGGATTTTGAGAGCTTGGAAAGGTGTGAAGATGGTTTTAATGGTGGATGATTGGTTGGTGTTTCAAATCACTTAAGGGTTACAAATAGGCACTAAAAGGGTGCCACAGGACTATCAAAATACACCCCAAAAATAAAGGTAGTCAACAAGTCAAACCCTAATCTCAATTTCTGAGGCAAAAACCAGAGGTCACTGTTCATATGCCTGGCGCAACTAATAGTTGTGCCAAGCATATGTACAGTAAAATAGTACAGCTAAGAGGATTTTCGAGAACTTACAAGCCCGCGGGGGGGACCCACATAAGTGTGGTGCAATTATTAGTTGCACTAAGCCATTTTTTGGCACAAAATTAGCTGCGCCAAGCCAAAATCCTGTAAAACTGCCTAGTTTTCAAATCACCATAACTTTTGCTATATAACTCCGATTGAGGCGATTCTTAGCTCGTTGGAAAGCTGGAGAAGTTCTCTTTCCAATGATATATGAATTGATAGTAGTAGAAGACCTCAACTAGTCCTGGTGCACAATGCTTCATCCATTGCCCAGGAAGGTCAGGTTTAAGGTTCGAAAGGGGTTCTAAGGGTCGGGATTAGTTTCTAAAGGTTCGAGGTAAATTCTAAAGGATTTGAGATGATTCCTAAAGGTTTAGGAAGGTATCTAAGGGTTACATATATGCCATCAAAAACTTAGAGGCGCACCTCTCTCGAAATGCATTTTGATCGGGCCTTGGGCCAAATTTCGGTGTCTACAGATACCCCTCTTTTGTATCTGATTACTAATGATCGAATACCAAAAAAAAGAGACATTCAAAGAGGCCTAAGGCATTACTGGCGGGTCCGCTGCATTCAGAATGAACTTTAAACATCAGACGGGTAACATGGTGAGAAAATGAAAGCCCTATATGCCAAGCTAAATATTCGTTTCTTTAGGTAATCGGTCCCCAAGCGCTTAGGGAGATTACTGGGCATAACCGAGGTGGGATGAGTTGCGAATGCCTTATAGTCGGGAAAAATATTCACCTCTTAGGATGATTTTGAAGGTATTTGATATTCGAGATTCATTCTAAATACAACAGCTTTGCAAGTAAGAGGGGTAATTGACCCACATTCAAAGATAGGTGCAACGTAAGTATGCAAGGCTCCATAGTTTGTGTCCAATCATATGAGGCATTGATCGCCTCATCTGATTGGTCACGGGTGCCCCTGCGTGAAGCAAGGTTCAAGGTCTTTGGACGAACTCATTGATCTCAAAATTTATTTAGCATGACTACTGAGCGGAGCGAACGGAGGTCGCGACACTTTTTGAGAGTACGTGCCATTTTCAAAGACGTGCCCTAGATCAATATGACCTAGAGCATCCAGCTTCAACTACCTTGATCAGGTCCAACCATACATTGGGTATATCCCAAAAGGGATATCCAATCCTGGTCTCTGCCAATAATGATCATAAACATCATTTAACTATACATAATTATACATCCATTAGGGGCGATAAGCAATAAAGGCAATGAAAGCTCCGACCCAGACCTGCCCGAGTATAATTTACAGGAAAAAATGACCATCATACGGATACCCAGACGTATGGCGTATACTTTACAGGGATACTGCTGCCAATGCAGCTTTTAAGCCTAAAGAAAATAAAAGAGAAATGAACCCTTCTGGATGCATGGTTGTACATAGTTTGATTGATGCGTAATCTCATTCTTAAAAGGTTAGTCTCAACCAACGATTGACCTTTTCTAACGAAGTTTTCCGAACCTCAAACCCTGGAGGGCGCACGCCCAGACCGTGCGAACCAAGAGTCCATACCTCCGAAAAGTTCGTGAAAAATCTGAAGCTTAGACTCTCACGTTCATATGAATTAAATACAGAGAGCTTAGCTTAACAATTTAGTAGTGGAATCATCCTGACCGAAACATTGATCGTCTGATCATGATTGATACCGTTGCTCCTACTTTGAAGTAGGATCCATGGATCCAAGGCGAACCTTAGATCTAGGACATTAGTTTTGCACAGCTGCGTTGCCGATAAAACATTGACATTTTACCGCATTGAAGACACGCATGTGCGTAGCTGTGCATGAAAACTTCACAAATTTCTTTTTTTCTTTTTCAAAATAATTTTCATTCTCCCCTTTTTTTTTTAATAGACCTGAGGTCGGTGGCGAGATGCTTCATCTGATTTGTCCATCGCTAAGAAGTTGCCTACTTTGAGGCTTTGGACCGTCTGATATTCCTGTACATACTTTAGAAAATGTCAGTCTCTTTTTTGTTTATATAGGTAATAATAAGCATCCTAATTAACAGAAGGAGAAACAAACTTTTACCTATATTTTTTTTTATTTTCAAGATTTATATATATATTTTTGGATTTTTATTTTCAGAGATTTTTTAATTATTTTTCTTTATTTTTGAGATGGAAGTATAATGCTGTAACCATGTACATGGGAAAGAGTGGAAATATATACACACACACATTTTTTTTTATATTTAGATTTTTATTGATTTTTTAATTCTTTTTTTGGCTTTTCTCTTTTTTTTTTAATGACGCCTTATCAATGAGGTGAAGTCACGGGTCCCACTTTGGGCATAGTCGAACTCTCCTTTTAAATAGTCTGGTCTGAGAAAGTTTTAGCAGCCTTACCAAGACTGGAACATCAATCCCTTTGGGCTTAGTCAAACCTTTCTCCTTACCTTGGATCATACATTTGACGAAGCCGTTTCACAAAGATAATTCTGGTCGGGGCCCGATTTGAACTAGCATGAGTGGCCCAGAAAAGGGGATCAAGGAGAGTAAATAAGAGGGCTCCTCAAACATTAATCTCATTGACCCATTCCAACAATTATTTTTCTTTCAAAACTCTTTTACTCACAACGCCCAAGGGTTCGTCGTGCCCGTTTTTGCCCTCTTTTTACCCGTGGCACCCTTTCGAGTTTTCACCACGTCCATGAGTTTAGCTCTCTTACCCCAAGCGCCCTTTCGGGTTTTCACCTGGTCCGCACAAACTCGCTGTTTTTACCCGTAGCGCCCTTTTGGGTTTTCACTACGTTCATCTTACTTTGAGCTTGTATTTTTATTTTTATTTTTATTTTTTATTTTTATTTCTTTTATTTTTTCAAAAGCCGGCCAGATGGAGTTCTAGTGTTGTCTCACAACTTAGCTTGCGTTGACTTAATAGATACTGTGACTACTTGTGAACTTAAAAAGAGGGCTTCCTTCAGGGTGTAGCTTGGCCATGAGTTAGATTAAGATTTGAAGGTATGCTGGGCTAAAAGAGTTTTCTTGATACGGCTTCAGTTTTCTCAACATACTTCCTTCCTTGGGGGTTTTACTGTACATGCCCCATGATTTTTCTATATTTTTTTGTTCTTTTTACTCCATTTCAGCCAATCTCTTTTTGGGATTTTGCTTTTCCAATTTTTTTTGGATTTTGATGGTAACTTTATTTCCCTTTTTTATATATGTACACATTTTTTTTTTGTTGGGGAAGGGGTTCATTGAAAGAAAAGCCCAGGCTCGAATGGGGTAGCAAAGGATATTATCATTTTTAGGGATACATTTTGGCTACTGTGCTTGGAATGATGGCTCCTTTTAGGTGATTCTTAAGCAGTCGTGTATCTGTTTTATCAAGACTTACCTTATCGTGATAAACTAAGAGTAGAACCATCGGATGTATCCAGCGTTGATGGGCTCAGGAAGATAATCTCCGTCCATGGTGGGGAGGCGGATGGCGTATCCCCGTAGCACCTCTCGAACGACATAAGGTCCTTCCCAGTTCGGCTTAAACTTCCCTCTCGATTGCGTGGAGGGATGGGAAGATCTTCAACACAATGTCTCCTATCTTTATATTTCGACCGTGGACACGTTTATTATAAGTGTGTACGATTCACCCCTAGTAAACTTGAGTGTAACACAAGGCTAGGAGTCTCTTCTCATCCAATAAGTTTAGTTATTCGAAGCAGGATCTCTCTCTCTGTGCTTCGGGTAAGCCTGATTCCATAAGGATTCAGAGTGAGGGTACTTCAAACTCAATCGGTAGGATAGCCTCGGTTCCATACACAAGGGAGAATGGTGTTATCCCTGTAGCTATACGGATTAATATTTTATAGGCCCACAAAGCATACGGCAGCATTTCACTCCAATCTCGGTAAGTGACAACCATCTTCTCTAGGATGCGGATGACCGTCTTATTCGTAGCTTCTATGACTCCATTAGTTTGATGCTGACCAGGGGACTAGTGATAGTGCTTGATTTTATATTGCTCGCAGAATCCTCAGATGGGCCTATTTGTAAAATTTGTGCCGTTGTCCGTGATAATATCCTTGGGTACTCAAAATCGACACACAATATTATTTTTAAGAAACTCCTCGACGTGACTAGCCGTTATGTTGGCATATGACACCACTTCTATCCACTTTGTGAAGTATTCAATGGCGACGAGGATGAATCGATATTCGTTTGATGCTTTCAAATTAATCATTCTGACGACGTCAAGGCCTCAGGTAGCAAATGGCCAAGGAGTGGTCATGCAGTGTAGATAGATGGTACGAGCGTGTATAAGACTGGAGTGTTCCTGACACTTGTAATATTTCTTAACATGTTTGTAACAATCTGATTCCATAGTGGTCCAAAAGTATCCATGTCGTAAAATTTTCTTAGCAAGCATGTGATCGCTGACGTGGGTTCTTCGTGCTTCTCTTTTATGATATTGATCGCTTTACTTTCTGTAAAGCACATGAGTAAGATGTTATTGTATGATCGCTTGTAAAGGCATTCCCCACAAATGACAAAGCCTGCCGCTAGACATTAAATGATTTGTCAGTCTGTCTTGGATGTACCCTCAGGAAAAGTTAGTGTCTCGAGGAAATTCTTGATATCTGAGAACCAAGGTGGCTCATCATCAGGCTTTAGGGGTTCTTCAATCTGGAGGCAGAAGGCCGGCCCATTCCTTTGCTCGATCATGATCGGCTTCATCTCAACACCATACGGGATTTTTATCATTGACGCCAAAGTGGCTAGTGCGTCGGCAAAGCGATTCCTTATCCAGAGGATATATGAGAATGTCACATCATGGAAGTAAGCTATCAAATCCTCTAGGTGTTTATGGTAAGGGATTAGTTTCTCATCTTTCGTCTTCTAATCACCGTTCGTCGGCATATGATTAACTACGAATCACCAAACACTCGAAGGCGAGTTATATTCAGATAGAGAGTCGCCTACAGACCAGCAGCACAAGCTTCGTACTCAGCCATGTTGTTAGTGCAAGAGAAGTTGAGCTTGATAGAGATGGGTACATAGGATCCTTTCGATGAAATCAAAATGGTGCCAACTCCCTGAACCCTCGGCATTAGCTGCCCCGTCAAAGTGGATTACACAATATTCTTCTGCTTCTTCAGTATCGTCTTCTGTCATGAACAGGATTTCCTCATCAGGGAACTCGATTCTCAAAGGTTCATAATCTAGCAAAGGCTTATCGACAAGATGACCGACGAGTGCCTGCCCTTTAATTGACTTTTGAATGACATACGTGATGTCAAACTCAGATAACAAGAGCTGCCATCGTGAGAGTTAGCTTTTCGAATAAGTATTTCAACGGGCCCATTCGAGCCAAAAGTAGAACAGCTTGAGATAGCAAGTAATGGCAGAGCCTCTGAGTAGCCCATACAAGAGCTAGGCATGCTTTCGCTAGATGAGAATAGCGCGTTTCATAATAAAAAAATTTCTTGCTCAAATAGTAGATGGCCTACTCTCTTCTTCCCATCTCGTCATGCTATCCTAAAATACATCCCATCAAAACTTCCGTCGTAGAGAGATACATCAAGAGTGATCTCCTCGGCTTGGATGGTACCAAAACAGGTGGGTTAAGGCGATAGCTTTTGATTTTATCGAATACTGCCTAACAATCGTCATTCTATTCAACAGGCGAGTTCTTTTGAAGTAGCTTAAAGATTGGCATGCAGATTAGAGTTAGTTGAGCAATAAACCGACTGATATATTATATTCTGCCTAAAAACCCTCTAACCTCTTTCTCAGGAGACAGCAGTGGCATTTCTGTGATAGCTTTGACTTTGACTGGGTCGACCTCAATCCCTCTTCTGCTGACGATGAATCCCAATAGTTTTTTGGACATAGAGCCAAATGCGCACTTCTATAGATTCAGATGTAACCTGTACTTTCTTAGCCTCTTAAATAGTATTTGGAGGTTTACCAAGTGATCACCTCGCTCTGGTGACTTGGCTATCATATCATCGACATACACTTCAATCTCTCGATGTATCATGTCATAAAATAATGCAGTCATAGCTCTTTGGTATGTTGCACCGACATTCTTCAGCCCAAACGACATGACTCTGTAGCAAAAGGTTCTCCAAGGAGTGATGAACGCAGTCTTCTCTTGATCCACCTCTACCATTTTAATTTGATTGTATCTTGAGAATCCATCCATGAAAGAAAGCATCCCATGCTTAGCAGTGTTATCGACCAAGATGTCGATGTGTAGCAATGGAAAATCATCTTTTGGGCTCGTCTTGTTCAAATTTCATAAATCGACGCACATGCGGACCTTCCCATCCTTCTTCGATACATGCACAATATTGGCTAGCCATTGCAGGTATTTAGATACCATGAGAAACCTGTGTCATTCTGCTTGATGACCTCGTCCTTGACTTTCAGCATCCACTCGGGTCGGAGACGTCTCAGCTTCTGCTTAACCAGCTTTATATCAGGGTAGAGTGCCAATTTATGTTCGACCAAATCGGTGTCCAGACCAGGCATGTCCTCGTATGATCAGGCAAAAATATCTTGATATGATCAAAGAAAATCAATCATGCATTTTCTTTCTTCAGGAGATAGCGACGTTTCAATTTTAGTAATTCGAGAAATCTCCTCAGTCCCTAGATTAACGTCCTCAGTTTCCTCGACAATGGGGGTAGGGCCATGCTCAAATTCGACAAACCGGTCAAGGAGCTCATTGGGGAGCTCCTCCAAGGGGATATCTTCATCTAGACTCGTAACTCCTACCTCTTCTTATATTTCTAAAGGAAAGGGTTCGATTTTACGTGGGACGGATATTTCGATTAAGGCATCTTTTTTTGGGACTTTATTTAGAATTTTAAATGACAATATTTTTAGATTTTATATTTTTTCAATGTTTTTGGAATTTTGTATTTTTCCAATGTTTTTACGATTTTGTATTTCTTCGGAGACGGACCCTTGGCAGTGCAAATTTATGTATATACAAGGTATTGCCTACCAAGGGTTAACTCACTTTTTATAGGGTATTTTTTTTTTAGAAAATAGGTGTCAAATGTTAGGCCACTCCTCGCTTCCACGGTTTGGAGCAAAGATATCCAATTGCGTTCCTGAGGGGCCGCTCCTTTACCTAATTAGATGGAGGGGGCTGACTGATATGGCTCATTGGAGTCAGCTTCCATCATATTGATCTCCATCTCATCTAAGATGATATACTCAAACATCAACACCGTTTTGTGGTGATTTACTACAGGGAGAGTTTATTCAAGAACTGGTGCTGTGGGCTTGTGTGGGGTTAATTGGGTTCCCCATTCCGATTAATCTTCACAACCCCAGCGCTTACAAAGGATTCCCTAATGTGTGGTCTGGAACGAGGCTTCTCCGCTTCCAAGTGTATCCCCCTGGCTCTTGCGACCGCCGTCTCACGGGCCTTCTCCTTAGCCTCTCGGACCTCTTCCTTTGTGGGCTTGTAACCTAACCCAAAATGAACTTTCTGTCCCTTGGCTATTACCAGATCTCTTTTGCCTTGTAGTCTGGGCCCGAGTCCTCTGCCTTTTTTATAGCTCCATTTCTGAAGCATCACCACTGCTACTTTCATTCTGTTGCGGGTTTTGGAGACTATGCTTTTCGGAGGTTCTGGGCCTATTGTTGACACCTCATATTCAAAATTGTGGAGGTCAGTATTGTTATTCACTGAAAAGTACCACTTTTCACCTCTTAACCTAGCCTTTACTAGACCTTAAAGCTCACTAATAATCATTTGTTAAGTGTGTTTTGTAGTTAGCAATAAACTGTGCAACTTAATAAAAAATCCCTGTTTATTAGTCCAAAGAAGAGAAAGAAAATATGCAAAGATGACAGCTGAGATAAAGCCTAATGGAACACCATGGTATGCTCACCATGGTGACTCATTTGCTGGTCATCATTGACCAAAAGTCTAGTAGATGAAAGAAGTTAGCTGAGAATGGAAGAAGCTGCAACAGCAATAACTGGCATACATCAGATGATCAAAAGACTCACCTCGCAAAGTTTAGGAGCTCCCCCAAGGAGCTAAGGATGCAGTGGAAGTTACCCTCTTATAGATAGGACGCGCAGTCAAGAGGAGAGCAGTAAAGAAATCGTGAAGATCTCGCATCTTAAAACCCTCAGGATCTGTCCTCGCGAAGTTCACACAGAGATCGAGCCTTAAAGCAGCCACGCATAGAACATAGGGAGTCCATATGCATAAGGAATAATTCATCACCTCGCGGAGTTCTCGCGAAGCCCTGGAAGAGAGAGACACCCAGAATCTTCCTCACACAGCTCTCCTGCACTCTGAAGCCTAACCAATTACTACGCGAGTGCAGGAGCCTACCTGCGTGAGTATCCAGCAAGAGAGAACTTCTAAAGCTCTACTGTGCGAGAAATCTAGGCATTCCAAATCACCTCCATGATAGCATTGCAGCGTAAAGCAACTGCACGAACAACTAAGAATCTACCGTACGAGTGAATAATCCTCCTAACTACAAAATCCCTATTTGTAGTTAGCAATAAACTGTGCAGCTTAATACAAAATCCCTGCTTGTTGGTCAAAAGAAAAGAAATAAAACATGCAAAGATGACAGCTAAGCCAAAGCCTAATGGAATACCCTGGTATGCTCACCATGGTGACTCATTTGCTGGTCATCATTGACCAAAAGTCTAACAGATGAAAAAAGTTAGTAGAGAATGGAGGAAGCTACAACAACAATATAAGTGCAATGCATCAGAGGATCAAAAGATTCACCTCGCAGAGTTGAGGAGCTCCCTCGTAGAGCTAAGGATGCAGTGGAAGCTGCCCTCTTGCAAATAGGACGTGCATACTGCTTGATGATCTCATCCTTGACTTTTAACATCCACTCGGGTCGGAGACGTCTCAACTTCTGCTTAATTGGCTTTATATCAGGGTAGAGTGGCAAATCATGCTAGACCAAATCGGTGTCCAAACCAGGCACATCCTCATATGACCAAGCAAAAATGTCTTGGTATAATCGAAGGAAATCAATCATGCTTTTTCTTTCTTCGAGAGATAGCGATGTTTCAATTTTGGTAATTCGAGGAATCTCCTCAGTTCTTAGATTAACGTCCTCAGTTTCCTCGAAAATGGGGGTAGGGCCATGCTAAAATTTGGCAAATAGGTCAAAGAGCTCATTGGGAGCTCCTCCAAGGGGGATATCTTCGTCCAGACTCGTAACTCCTACCTCTTCTTGTATTTCCACAGTAAAGGGTTAGATTTTATGTGGGATGGATATTTCGATTAAGGTATCTTTTTGTGAGACTTTGTTTAGAATTTTAAATGACAATATTTTTAGATTTTATATTTTTTCCATATTTTTGGAATTTTATATTTTTCAAATATTTTTACAGTTTTGTATTTCTTCGAAAACGGACCCTTGGTAATGCGAGTTTGTGTATATACAAGGTATTACCTACCAAGGGCTTATCTCACTTTTTATAGGTTATTTTTTTTTAGAAAATGGGTGTCAAATGTTAGGTCACTTCCCGCTTCCATGGTTTGAGGCAAAGATACCCAATTGCATACCTAAGGGGCCGGTCCTTTACCTGATTGGATGGAGGGGGCTGACTGATATGACTCATTGGAGTCAGATTCTATTATGTTGATCCCCATTTCGTCTGAGATGATGTCCTCAAACGTCAACACCATTTTGTGGTGATTTACCACAAAGAGAGTTTATTCAGGTACTGGCTGTCGTTCTTCGAAAAGGGACAATACAGCCAAATCTATCTCCAGGCTAGGAAGGGTAATGTGGGGATTGGTGGGGTGAACTAGTGTTGTGGGCTTGTGTGGGGTTAATCGGGCTTCTCCATTCCGGTCAATCTTCACAACCCCAACACTTACAAAGGATTCCCTTATGTGCAGTCTGGGACGAGGCTTCTCCTCTTCCAAGTGTATCCTCCTAGCTCTTGCGACCGCAGTCTCACGGGCCTTCTCCTTGTCCTCTCGGACCTCTTCCTTTGTGGGCTTGCAACCTAACCCAAAATGAACTTTCTGTCCCTTGGCTGTTATCGGATCTCTTCTGCCATGCAGTCTGGGCCCGAGTCCTCTGCCTTTTTTATAGCCTCATTTTTGGAGCATCGCCACTGCTGCTTTCGTTCCGCCGTTAGTTTTGGAGACTATAGGCTTTTCGGAGGTTCTGGGCCTACTGCTGACACCTCATATTCAAAACTGTGAAGGTCGGTGTTGTTATTCACTGAAAAGTACCACTTTTCACCTCTTAACCTAACCTTTGCTCGACCTTAAAGCTCACTAATAATTATTTGTTAAGTGTGTTTTGTAGTTAGCAATAAATTGTGCACCTTAATACAAAATCCTTGCTTATTGGTCCAAAGAAGAGAAAGAAAACATACAAAGATGATAGCTGAGTTAAAGCCTAATGGAATACCATGGTATGCTCGCTATGGTGACTCATTATTTACTAGTCATCATTGACCAAAAGTCTAGCAGATGAAAGAAGTTAGCTGAGACTGGAGGCAGCTGTAGCATAAGCAAGTGCAATGTATCAGAGGATCAAAAGACTCACCTCACAGAGTTGAGGAGCTCCCTCATTGAGCTAAGGATGTAGTGGAAGCTGCCCTCTTGCAAATAGGACATGCAATCAGGAGAAGAGCAGTACAGAAATCATGAAGATCTAGCATCTTTAAACCCTCAAGATCTGTACTCGCGAAGCTCTCGCTGAGATCGAGCCTTAAAGAAGCCATGCACAAAACATAGGGAGTCCATATGCATAAAAAATAATTCATCACCTCGCGAAATTCTCGTAAAGCCTAACCAGTTACTATGCAAGCGCAAGAGCCTACCTGCATGAGTATCCAGCGAGAGAGAACTTCTGAAGCTCTACTACATGAGAAATCGAGGCGTTCCAAATCACCTCCGCGATAGCATTGCAGGATAAAGCAACTGCGCGATCAATTGAAAATCCACCGCACGAGTGAACAATCCTCCTAACTATGAAATCCCTATTTGTGTAGCTTAATATAAAATCCCTGCTTGTTGGTCCAAAGAAGAGAAATAAAATATGAAAAGATGACAGCTGAGCCAAAGCCTAATGGAATACCCTAGTATGCTCATCATGGTGACTCATTTGCCGGTCATCATTGACCAAAAGTCTAGTAGATGAAAGAAGTTAGCTGAGAATGGAGGAAGCTGCAACAATAATAAGTGCAATGCATCAGAAGATCAAAAGACTCACCTCACAGAGGTGAGGAGCTCCCTCACAGAGCTAAGGATGCAGTGGAAGCTGCCCTCTTACAGATAGGAGGCGCAGTCAAAAGACTCCTCGAGCCTTAAAGCAGCCACGCACAGAACATAAGGAGTCCATATGCATAAAGAACAATTCATCACCTCGCGGAGTTCTCGCGAAACCTTGGAAGAGAGAGACACCCAGAATCTTCCTCGCACAGCTCTCGTGCACTCTGAAGCCTAACCAGTTACTACGCGAGCACAGGAGCCTCCCTACGTGAGTATCCAGCGAGAGAGAACTTCTAAAGCTCTACTGCGCAAGAAATCTAGGCATTCCAAATCACCTCCCCGATAGCATTTCAGCATAAAGCAACTGCGCGATCAATTAAGAATCTACCGCACGAGTGAATAATCCGCCTAACTACAAAATCCCTATTTGTAGTTAGCAATAAACTGTGGAGCTTAATACAAAATCCCTGCTTGTTGGTCCAAAGAAGAGAAATAAAACATGCAAAGATGACAGCTGAGCCAAAGCCTAATGGAACACCCTAGTATGCTCACCATGGTGACTCCTTTACTGGTCATCATTGACCAAAAGTCTAGCAGATGAAAGAAGTTAGCTGAAAATGGAGGAAGCTGCAACAACACCAAGTGCAATGCATTAGAGGATCAAAAGACTCACCTCGTAGAGTTGAGGAGCTCCCTTGCGGAGCTAAGTATGTAGTGGAAGCTGCCCTCTTACAAATAGGACATGCATACTGCTTGATGATCTCGTCCTTGACTTTTAGCAAACACTCGAGTCAGAGACGTCTCAACTTCTGCTTAATCGGCTTTATATCAAGGTAGAGTGGCAACTCATGCTAGACCAAATTAGTGTCCAGACCAGGCATATTCTCGCATGACCAAGCAAAAACGTCTTGGTATAATCGAAGGAAATCGATCATGCTTTTTCTTTCTTCGGAAGATAGCGACGTTTCGATTTTGGTAATTCGAGGAATCTCCTCAGTCCTTAGATTAATGTCCTCAGTTTCCTCGACAATGGGGGTAGGGCCATGCTCAAATTTGGCAAATCGGTCAAAGAGCTCATTGGGGAGCTCCTCCAAGGAGATATCTTCGTCCAGACTCGTAACTCTTCTTGTATTTCCATAGTAAAGGGTTAGATTTTACGTGGGACGGGTATTTCGATTAAGACATCTTTTTGTGGGACTTTATTTAGAATTTTAAATAACAATATTTTTAGATTTTATTTTTTTTCAATTTTGTATTTTCCAATGTTTTTGTTATTTTGTATTTCTTTGGAGACGGACCCTTGGCAGCATGAGTTTGTGTATATACAAGATATTACCTACCAAGGGCTTATCTCACTTTTTATAAGTTATTTTTGTTTAGAAAATGGGTGTCAAATGTTAGGCCACTCCCCACTTCCAGGGTTTGGGGCAAAGATACCTAATTGCATACCTAATGGGCCAGTCTTTTACCTTATTGGATGGAGGGGGCTAACTGATATGGCTCTTTGGAGTCAGCTTTCATCATATAGATCCCTATTTCGTCTGAGATGATATCCTCAAACATCAACACTGTTTTGTGGTGATTTACCACAGGGAAAGTTTGTTCAGGTACTGGCTGCCGTTATTCAAAAAGGGATAACACGGCCAAATCTATCTCTAGGCTAGGAAGGGTAATGTGGGAATTGGTGGGGTGAACTAGTGTTGTGGGCTTGTGTGGGGTTAATCGAGTTTCCCCATTCCAGTTAGTCTTCACAACTCCATCGCTTACAAAGGATTCTTAGATGTGTAGTCTGGAACAAGGCTTCTCCTCTTCCAAGTGTATCCCCCTGGCTCTTGCGACCGCCGTCTCATGGGTCTTCTCCTTGGCCTCTCGGACCTCTTCTTCTGTGGGCTTGTTACGTAACCCAAAACAAACTTTCTGTCCCTTGGCTATTAAAGGATCTCTTCTACCCTGCAGTCTGGGCTCGAGTCCTTTACTTTTTTTATAGCCCCATTTCTGGAGCATCACCACTGCTGCTTTCATTCCGCCGCCGGTTTTAGAGACTATACTTTTCAGAGGTTCTGGGCCTACTGCTGACACCTCATATTCAAAATTGTGAAGGTCGGTGTTGTTATTCACTGAAAAGTACCACTTTTCACCTCTTTACCTAGCCTTTGCTAGACCTTAAAGCTCACTAATAATCATTTGTTAAGTATGTTTTATAGTTAGCAATAAACTGGGTAGCTTAATACAAAATCCCTGCTTCTTGGTCCAAAGAAGATAAAGAAAATATGCAAAGATGATAGCTGAGCCAAAGCTTAATGGAACACCATAGTATGCTCATCATAGTGACTCATTTGTTGGTCATCATTGACCAAAAGTCTAGCAGATGAAAGAAGTTAGCTGAGAATGGAGGAAGCTGCAACAGCAACAAGTGTAATGCATCAGAGGATCAAAAGACTCACCTCGCAGAGTTGAGGAGCTCTCTCACGGAGCTAAGGATACAGTAGAAGCTGCCCTCTTATAGATAGGATGTGCAATCAAGAGGAGAGCAGTAAAGAAATTATGAAGATCTCGCGTCTTAAAACCCTCAGGATCTGTGCTCGCGAAGCTCTCATGGAGTTCAATCTTTAAAGTAGTCGCGCACCGAACATAGCAAGTCCATATGCATAAAGAACACTTCGTCACCTCCCGGAGTTCTCGCGAAACTCTGGAAGAGAGAGATGCCCAGAATCTTCCTCGCGCAGCTCTCACGCACTCTGAAGCCTAACCAGTTACTATGCGAGTGGAGGAGCCTACCTGCGTGAGTATCCAGTGAGAGAGAACTTCTGAAGCTCTACTACGTGAGAAAATATGGTGTTCCAAATCACCTCCGCGACAGCATAAAGCATAAAGCAACTGTGCGATCAACTGAGAATCTACCGCGTGAGTGAACAATCCTCCTAACTTAAAATCCTTGTTATAGTTAGCAATAAACTGTGCAGCTTAATACAAAATCTCTACTTGTTGCTCGAAAGAAGAGAGAAAATATGCAAAGATGACAACTGAGTCAAAGCCTAATGGAACACCCTGATATGCTCACCATGGTGACTCATTTGCTGGTCATCATTGACCAAAAGTCTAGTAGATGAAAGAAGTTAATTGAGAATTGAGGAAGCTACAACAGCAACAAGTGTAATGCATCAGAGGATCAAATGACTCACCTCGCAGAGGTAAGGATGCAGTGGAAGCTGCTCTCTTGCAGATAGGACGTGCATACTGCTTGACGACCTCATCCTTGACTTTCAGTATCCACTCTTTTCAGAGACGTCACAACTTCTGCTTAACCGGCTTTATATCAGGGTAGAGTGGCAACTCATGCTCACCTAAATCGGTGTCCAGACTAGGCATCTCCTCATATGACCAGGCAAAAATGTCTTGATATGATTGAAGGAAATCGATCATGCTTTTTCTTTCTTCGAGAGATAGCGATGTTTTGATTTTGATAATTTGGGGAATCTCCTCAGTCCCTAGATTAACGTCCTCAGTTTCCTTGACAATGGGGGTAGGGCCATGCTCAAATTTGGCAAATCGGTCAAGCAGCTCATTGGGGAGCTCCTCCAAGGGGATATCTTCGTCCAGACTTGTAACTCCTACCTCTTGTATTTCTATAGGAAAGGGTTCGATTTTATGTGAAACGGGTATTTCTATTAAGGCATCTTTTTGTGGGACTTTGTTTGGAAATTTAAATGACAATATTTTTAGATTTTGTATTTTTTCAGTGTTTTTGAAATTTTGTATTTTTCTAATATTTTTGCGGTTTTGTATTTCTTTGGAGATGAACACTTGGCAGTGCGAGTTTGTATATATACAAGGTATTTCCTACCAAGGGCTTATCTTACTTTTTATAGGTTATTTTTTTTAGAAAACGGTTGCCAAATGTTAGGCCACTCCCCACTTCCAGGGTTTGGGGCAAAGATACCCAATTGCGTACCTGAGGGGCCGCTCCTTTACCTTCTTGGATGGAGGGGGCTGACTGATATAACTCATTAGAGTCAGATTCCATCATATTGATCCCCATTTCATCTGAGATGATGTCTTCAAATGTCAACACCATTTTATGATGCTTTACCACAGGGGGAGTTTGTTCAGGTATTGACCGTCGTTCTTCGAAAATGGACAACACGGCCAAATCTATCTCCAGGCTAGGAAGGATAATGTGGGGATTGGTGGGGTGAACTGGTGCTGTGGAATTGTGTGGGGTTAATCGGGTTTCCCCATTCCGGTCAATCTTCACAACCCCAACGCTTACAAAGGATTCCCTGATGTGCAGTTTGGGATGAGGCTTCTCCTCTTCCAAGTGTATTCCCCTAGCTCTTGCGACCGCCGTCTCACGGGCCTTCTCCTTGGCCTCTTGGACCTCTTCCTCTGTGGGCATGTAACCTAACCCAAAATGACCTTTTTATCCCTTAGCTATTATCGGACTCTTCTGCCCTGTAGTCTGGGCCAGTATCCTCTACCTTTTTTATAGCCCCATTTCTAAAGCATCGCCACTACTACTTTCGTTCCGCCATCGATTTTGGAAACTATGCTTTTAGGAGGTTCTGGGCCTACTGCTGACACCTCATATGCAAAACTGTGGAAGTCGGTGTTATTATTCACTGAAAAGTACCACTTTTCACCTCTTAACCTAGCCTTTGTTGGACCTTAAAGCTCACTAATAATCATTTGTTAAGTGTATTTTGTAGTTAGCAATAAACTGTACAGCTTAATATAAAATCTCTGCTTATTGGTCTAAAGAAGAGAAAAAAAATATGCAAAGATAATAGCTAAGCCAAAGCCTAATGAAATACCCTGGTATGCTCACCATGGTGACTCATATGTTGGTCATCATTGACCAAAAGTCTAGCAGATGAAAGAAGTTAGCTGAGAGTGAAGGAAGCTGCAATAATAATAAGTGCAATGCATTAGAGGATCAAAAGACTCACCTCGCAGAGGTGAGGAGCTCCCTCACAGAGCTAAGGATGCAGTAGAAGCTGCCCTCTTGCAGATAGGACGCGTAGTCAAGAGGAGTGCAGTAAAAAAATTGTGAAGATCTCGCGTCTTTAAACCCTCGGGATCTGTGCTCGCGAAGCTCTCATGGAGCGATTCTATATGCACGACTACTTGAAGGCTCCATGAGAGCTTCGCTCTCATGGAGCCTTCAAGTAGTCGTGCACAGAACACAGCGAGTCTATATGCATAAAGAATAATTGTCACCTCGCAGAGTTCTCGTGAAGCCCTGAAAGAGAGAGACGCTCAAAATCTTTCTCGTGCAGCTCTCACGCACTCTGAAGCCTAACCAGTTACTACACAAGCGCAGGAGCCTACCTGCGCGAGTATCCAGCGAGAGACAACTTCTGAAGCTCTACTGTGTGAGAAATCCAAAAGTTCCAAATCACCTCCGCGATAGCATTACAGCGCAAAGCAATTACGCGATCAACTGAGAATCTATCGCACGAGTGAACAATCCTCCTAAGCCAAATGCTCCTTCGTGAAGGCTCTGCCACTGCGCGAGTGAATTAATGCAGATGCCAGCCCTGCGAAGCTCGGGCTCTCCACTTCTTAGTTGTAACTCAAGGACCTTTTAGGAATTTCCCAAGGTTAGGGCACACTTCTCAAGGTATAAATTTTGAGGCGCACATCTCAAGGCATTTAAGGATTGTAACAGTGCCACTTCTATTAGAAAAATTAGGGTTAATCTCTTTCGAGCCAAGGCCTTATGGACAAAGTATATAAGCTATACTTTGAGTATAGTATTTTCGTCTTTCCTTCATCCTCTGTAGAATGAGAGCTTCAGCAGGCTAGGGTTAGGGTTTGATCATCTCTTTTTCTTATTTTTCTTCTCTCTTAGCCTAATATTGGCTGGCTAATCCTTTTGTAAGTAGCTAGGTTTAGTTTTATTTTAGCTTTGTAATAGGCTTTGTATACATTGGGATCTTTTAGATGAGCAGTTGTGTACAGGCTGTAACCTTGAGACAGTGTATTGTAAGTTTTGCTTTTATCAATGGATTGCTATTTTAATAACTAATTAAATCTACAGATCTTATGGTTTCCTTAGATGTCTATAGGATCCATGCTTTGGGACTAGCCCATTCAGTTTTTAGTAGATCTATTATTTACCATCTGATTTCCCTTAGTTTAATGGACCCATGGATAGCAAGCCAAATCTGGAGAGCTCGTAGCCCTGGGACTCCATGGTGGCAGTAGCAGTTTACATATTTTTTCTCAGATCTCTGTAGTATGGACAGACCAATCGGATACATTGTGACCATTTGAGTGGACAGAGTTAACCCTAAGGTAGTGTCCAGCCACATGTCTGAGAATGATTCTTCTCCTTTGCACATGAGCTTCTAGAGCCTTGTGAGGAGGTTTGTGCAGGAACTGGCTCCCCTCTGTTTTACTTGACCGATATCAAATATTAGAACATGTGACTGGACACAACCTTAGGGCTATACTCTATCCATTACAATGATCACAGGGTATCCCATTGGTCTGTCCATACCTCAGAGGTCTAAGAAAGAACATGTAAACTGCTACAACCACCATAGTCCGCAGGCCTTCGAATTCCCCAGATCTCACTATAGATTCAGCATTATTTTTCAAGTGTCTATCAAACCAAGGGAAATCAGATGATAAATAATAGATCTACTAGAAACTGAATGGGCTAGTCCCAAACACATGGATCCTGTAGACATCTAAAGAAACCATATGATCTATAGATTTGATTAAGCATTAAAACACTAGTTCATTGATAACAACAAAACTTACAATGAACTGTCTCCTGGCTACAGCCTATACACAACTGCTCATCCACGATCTCAATGTATACAAACTCTATTACAAGATCAAAACAAAAGTAAATCTAGCTGCTTACAGGGGGATTAGCCAGCAAGTGCTGAGCTAAGAGAAGAAAATTAAGAAAAATAGGTGATCAAACCCTAACCCTAGACTACTGGAGCTCTCAGCCGATAGAGGATGAAGGAAAGATATAAATAATAAACTCTAAGTACAGCTTCTATACTCTGTCAAAATGGCCTTGGCTCTAAAGAGATTAACCCTAATTTTTCTAGCAGACATGGCACTATTTTAACCCTTAGATGCCTGGAGATATGTGCCTCAAAATTCGTGCCTCAAGAAGTGTGCCCTAGCCTTGGGAATTTCCTAAAAAGTCCTTCAGTTAAAACTGAGAAGTGGAGAGCATGTGCTTTGCGGGGCTGGCATCTGCTTTTAGCTCATTCGTGTAGCTGCTTTGCCTTCGCAGAGTTGCCTTTGGCTGGTGGGAAGTGCTTGCTCGCGTAGTGAATTTTTAGTTCGTCGCGCAGTTCCTTTGTGCTGCAATACTGTCGTGGAGATTATCTAGAGTGTCTAGACTTCTCGTGCAGTAGAGCTTCAGAAGCTCTCTCTCTCTCGCTAAGTACTAGTGCAGTTAAAGCTTCAGAGTGCGCGAGATCTGCGTAAAGAGAATTATAGGCGTCACTCTCATCCAGGGCTACGCGAGAACTACGTGAGGTGACATTCTGTTCAGTGTATATATGGACTCGCTGGGTTCTTCGCATGGTTACTTTGAGGCTTGATCTTTGCGAGGGCAAATTTTGAGAGTTTTAACTTGCGAGATCTTGGCAAGGTCATTTCAGCTGTTCTCCTGACTGCGCAGTGTATCTGTGAGAGGGCCTCTTCCACTGCATCTTTAGCTTCGCGAGGAAGCTCCTCAACTCTGTGAGGTCTATCTTTTGCTGCTCTGGTGCATTGCACTTGCTGCTACCATAATCTCCTCCTTTCTCAGCTAACTTCATTCATCTGTTCGACTCTGGTCAATGATGATCAGCAATAATGAGTCACCATGGTGAGCACTACCAAGGTGTTCCATCAGGCTTTGTCTCTGCTGTCATCTTTGAGTGCATTCTCTCTTTTGGGCCAAAAAGCAAGGAATTTGTATTAAGTTGCATATTTTATTGCTAACTATAAAACACACTTAACAAATGATTATTAGTCTACTCCAAGCCCCACTGCAGGTGGTTTTCCCAAGATTAGTGCGCCTATTTTATCAGAATATGAGGTTGAAAATTGGTGATGATGGGAACCCAGCACTGCTGGTATTGATTGATGACTTTGGGATGTTGTTCAACCAGTCTGAAATTACAAGAATATTGGGGATACCAGCCACGTATAGCCCTGAATGGGGCTTGGGTCCTCCTTTGACTGCCACCATCACTGAGATAGCAAGGGAGTTAACTGGAGGAATCACTGCCTCAGGTGACTCAATCAGGAAGAGGGACCTGCACCCCAACCTCAGATTCATGGATGGGATGTTAAGGAAAAATGTTTTTTGCTCTGGTCATAAGCAAGAGAGGAGGTACCCCATAGCTGATGCCCTCTTCTCATTTCACAGGAAGCATTACTTGGATGCAGCCAAGTTGATTTTTGAAGGGATTAAGGACCTATGTGAGAAGGTAAAAATAAAAAAGACACCTCATGCCCTTCCCTACTGTAGGTTATTACTGCATTGCTGAAGTTTGGGAAATACCCCTTTCCAAGGGAGGAGATAGTAACTCTGAACCCCAAAAAGAGTAAAAAGAAACAATGAGAAATCAGTGGCACAATGATGGAAAAGAAGAAAAAGTAGAGGAAGGAGTTATTGAGAGAAGCAGCCCCCACCATTTATGAAGTAGCTGCTAGAGCTGCTGCTGCTGCTACTACTGTTAATGCTACTGCATCCTCCACCTCACATGTGCCAGCCAGCATAACTATTACCTCCCCAGTCATTCCCTCTACCTTTGTGCCAGCCCCAATTCAACACCACCTTTACCTACACTCATTGCCACACCACCTCCACCCTCAACACAGACCCCACAACCCCACACAAGTCCACTACCCTTACCTGAGCCTATTTCCCCAATCCCCACAGCCATAGCCACCTCAATTTCACCACCATCCACCATAGTCACTGACACCCTATTCATTTATGTACCCTTACCTATTTTTTCAGCTCATCCTAGCCCACCTATCAAGACCCCATACCAGAAGAAAAGAAAAGTTTCCAAAACCCCCATTGGACCCCATCCCACCTATATGTCCCAAACCATTCCAATCCCTGAAATCACAACCATTCCAGACCCCATACCCACACCCTATGAACCTGAAACCCATACCTTTGAAATCCCACATCATTCCACTGAGACTTACCCACCCTTTGTACCTATCACATGTGAACCCCTAGACCAATTCATTCCATTATCCCATGCCCATGACCCATTTACAGGAGAGAAATTTTCCACTATGATGTCCACTATCCTAGGAGACATCAATTTGGAGTATACCCCTCTCCCAGATTCACCTCACCCCCCACACTTCACCCCTCCACATCACACACCACCACAGGCCACTGCCTTCATTCATAGACTTACTTTCCCCTTTCAACCAGTTTCACATATCCAACCCACAGCCACTACCATACCTAACCTATTACCTCAAATCCTGCACCTCTTACTCTCCTTTCATTCCCAAATATTGGCCAATACCCAAACCCAAGCCTCTACTGAGACATATATTCACTCCATAACCTCCACTCTTCAAAATTAGGCCTACCTAGAGACCAGCGTACAGGCCATTCAATCAACCTTAGCCATTTTACACTAACCATTGCATTCACTAACTATCCCTACCTCCCCACCTTTATCAACTCTATCCCTTTTCCCCCAATCTTTATCCTTAGCTGTCACCACACCCCTTCCCACTTTCACTGAAGTCGTTACACAAACTCATGATGAACCTATCCTAGCAATCCCTCCTGTTGTAGCTACCTCATATGCTGCGATAGATGTGGATGACTTAATACGCACCTCTTCTAAGTCAATCCAAACAAAACCTGAACTGGAGCCCCAACCTGAGCCTCCATCCGCAATTTCGCAGCCCACCCCCTTTTCATTCTTCCCTTCTTCAAGTGAGGAACAACCCTTGATTCATGGCTCTTCTTTTTTCATCCCTCCATACTCCACCCTCCTTCATGTAATGAAATCTAATCCTTACCTCAAAAAGGATGTCATTCGAGGGATGTCTGCAATAAAACGTCAATCAGGTTACCTTATGAAGAAAGGATCTATATCATGAAATTGGATATCAAAATGCAGTTGAAGAACATAGCTAAGAGCTGGAAATGAATGTTGCGTCTATATGAAGCCCAAGAGTGTATGACTGCACAAGCGAAGCTGAATGCTGAACAAAAGAAAATGGATTCTACAACAGAAAAGTCGAGGGCTGATGGATTGGAGAAAAGGTTGGTTGCATCAAAGGAGATTAGGGAGCTCTTTGCAGCCAGAACTGAATTGGCTGAACAAAAGGCTGAAATCCTGGAAAGAAAACTTGCTCTATTAACTGGGAGAGTGCCTTCTTCCACTACTGCTGGACCTGCTCAAGAAGCTGTTGCTGTGAAGAGGGATAAAGAAAAAGGAATAAAAATTAAGAAGGAACCAGCAGATAATTAGATGATTTAATTTTTACACATGTATTTAGGAAGTAGTGTGTAATTTTATAATTTATTGCCCCTTACTTTGTACATACTTTTCCTGTTATACTGAAATTTCTTTTTGTTATGTGTTGATGAGTTCACTTTATTTTTGTTTATTTATTTGTTGTTTGTTGTGTGTTGTGTGTTGTCTGTTTTTCTTTCTTGATGTTTCTTTTCTTTTCTTTTAATACCTTTGTTTTGAGCCTGTTGGACATCCACATCTACCTTTGAATCAGTGACGATACTGCTCCTCATAGGTTTGAGGGTCTGTCGAGGTTTGCCAATGAAATAGTCGGTCTAAGTGCAGCAGAATCAAGTGAGTAAGATAATAAATGGAGCCATGTTCACTTAAGAATCATAAAAAATGAGAAATTTAATTTAAATTTTTTACAGACCTTTAGGCATTACAAGCTTTTAAATTTTAATTTTTTCATGATGTGAACACCAAGAAAACTCACTTGTATCAGTACTTAGTGAATCATTAAAGAGAGAAAAAGGTAAGGACATGCCTAAGAGTTCAATGAAAGACCATAACTAGTGAGATTTGGGCCTACAAAAAAAATTTCCTTCCTTCGAGGAGTGACTGAGGTCGACTACCCTTGTACACATACCTTTTGAGCCTTAATTTCTAATTTTCTTCAAAATACACATGAGTACTTGTACCTGAACCTATGGACTTGATTCAAACCTACCCTCACTCTGAGAATTCAGAAGGTAAAGGAGGAGCTGAAGATGGACAAGAAAGGGATAACGTTGGGTGAATGGAGAAGAGATACCTAAAGCTTAGCAGTGTAGCAGCATAGGAAAGAGGTGGCAAGTCAGAAAAATAGAAACAAAAATAAAAAAAAAAATTCATCTAAAAGAAAGAGAAACAATAATGAAGAGGAATAAGAGAGGAGTCAAGAGGAAAAGTTCAATGGAAAAATCAAAAATAAGAGGAGAAGCTGGCCACTTTAAGTCTGAAGAATTTTAAGGAAAATGAAAGGTGCAGAACTAAAGAAGGTGAAGTCATGAATCACCTCCTTCACCTACTGATTTCTCAATTTTGAATCTCTTTCCAACCTTCCATTCTTTATAACCTATCCCATAAGCAACATTACAACCCAGTCAAAAGACCCTGTGATCCAAAGTTGAATGAGCTGTCATGTAGAGACAAAGAGTTGTCTAATCTATGGTGAGGATTAGCCAATGATGCCAGAACTTAGGTACTTTGCCTATGCTCATGCTTACAGACCCATTTGGGGCCTGTAACTGCTCTTGAGCTTGAGAGAATAAAAACCCTCAAAGTTCCTTGTGAGAGTGCCCTGGTGAGCATTGGGTTTGATGTTGAATGTATTGGGCATGGCTATAACCTAATTTTTGAATTAATGATAAGCTCAGTACTGACCTACATGTGATCGTTCTCCTTGTTGTGAGCTAATTGGAAATAATGTGTATCTATGTAAAAGTTGTGATGATTAAATATCTGTGCATATCATATATTCAAATTCCTCATATTTTTGTTGAATCATAGGTGAACTGATGCTCCATTTCTTGACAGCTGACTTGATAATTTTGCACTTTTATTAACTATTTTATTGAGAAGTTTGTGGGTATCTTCACTGAAAACCCTCAGGAGACTTCACTCCTCCACTAGGGATCACCTAGGGGTTTAAAAGGCTTGATGCATAACCAAAATGCATCTGTGTTCCCTACAAAAGTGGCATTTAAATTTTTAGAGTAGTTGTTTTAATTTCTCCTTTGCTCAGGGACTAGCAAAGATTAGGTTTGGAGGTGTGTTATTTACTGAAAAGTACCACTTTTCACCTCTTAACCTAGCCTTTGCTGGACCTTGAAGCACACTAATAATCATTTGTTAAGTGTATTTTATAGTTAGCAATAAACTGTACAGCTTAATATAAAATCCCTGCTTATTGGTCCAAAGAAGAGAGAGAAAACCTATAAAGATGACAGCTGAGCCAAAGCCTAATAGAACACCCTGGTATGCTCACCATAGTGACTCATTTGCTGGTCATCATTGATAAAAAGTCTAGCAAATGAAAGAAGTTGGCTGAGAATGGAGGATGCTGCAACAGCAGCAAGTGCAATGCATCAGAGGATCAAAAGAATCATCTCGCAAAGTTGAGCTCCCTCGCGGAGCTAAGGATGCGGTTGAAGCTGCCCTCGTACAGATAGGATGCACAGTCAAAAGGAGAGCAGTAAAGAAATCACAAAGATCTTACACCTTAAAACCCTAAGAATTTGTGCTTGCGAAGCTCTCGCAGAGATCGAGCCTTAAAGTAGTCGCGCGCAAAACATAGCGAGTCCATATGCATAAAGAATAATTTGTTACCTTACGGCGTTCTCGTGAAGCCCTGGAAGAGAGAGAGATGCCCAGAATTTTCTTCGCACAACTCTCGTGCACTCTGAAGCCTAACTAGTTACTACGCGAGTACAGGAGCCAACCTGTGCGAGTATCCAGCGAGAGAGAACTTCTGAAGCTCTACTGTGCGAGAAATCCAGGCGTTCCAATTCACTTCCACAACAGCATTGCAACGCAAAGTAGTTGCGCGATCAATTGGGAATCATTCGCGCGAGTGAACAATCCTCCTAAGCCAAATGCTCCTCCGCGAAGGCTCTGCCACTGCACCAGTGAAATAATGTAGATGCCAGCCCCGCGAAGCTCGGGCTCTCCACTTTTTAGTTTTAACTCAAGGACCTTTTGGGAATTTCCTAATTTTCTCAAGGCACAAATTTTGAGGCATACATTTTAAGGTATTCAAGGGTTGTAACAATACCACGTCTGCTGGAAAAATTAGGGTTAATCTCTTTTGAGCCAAGGCCTTATAGACAAAGTATATAAGCGATACTTAGAGTTTAGTATTTTCATCTTTCCTTCATCCTCTATCGGCTGAGAGCTCCAGTAGGCTAGGTTAGGGTTTGATCATCTATTTTTCTTATTTTTCTTCTCTCTTAGCCCAGTATTGTTTGACTAATCCTTTTGTAAGCAACTAGGTTTAGTTTTATTTTAGTTTTATAATAGGCTTTATATATATTAGGATCTTTTGGATGAGCAGTTTGTATACAGGCTGCAGCCTTGAGACAGTTCATTGTAAGTTTTGCTTTTATCAATGGATTGTTATTTTAATGACTAACTAAATCTATAGATCTTATGGTTTCTTTAGATGTCTATAGGATCCATGCTTTGGGACTGCCCATTCAGTTTCTAGTAGATCTATTATTTATCATCTGATTTCCCTTGGTTTAATAGACCCATGGATAGCAAGCTAGATTTGTAGCCAGATATGGAGAGCTCATAGCCCTGGGACTCTATGGTGGTAGCAGTAGTTTATATGTTCTTTCTCAGATCTCTGTGATATGGACAGACCTATCGGATACCCTATGATCATTTGAGTGGACAGAGTATAACCCTAAGGTGGTGTCTAGCCACATGTCTGAGAAGGATTTTTCTCCTCTATATATGAGCTTCTAGAGCCTTGTGAGGAGGTTTGTGTAGGAACTGGCTCCCCTCTGTTTTACTTGACCGATATCAGATTGTAGATCTGATTTCTCTATAGTAATTACAGCTTGCGGCTGAGTCATTGCTGGTCTTTTATAGCAATGACCAGCTAAATCTAAATCTTTATTCAACTGTTGCTGGTCCTTTGTGTGGGCACATTGAGCCGTTGGCCTTGGCAAAGCACTTAGAGCTTTATGGGTTGGAATACCTATGGATGTTAGCCAGATCTATGCGTAAATCTGAGGAGCTTATAACACTGACATTACATAGTGTCTGCAATAATATTCATGGCCTGATCTGGTCCATTGGTTGGGAAAATGATCAGTCTACTCCTTTGGATTAGGTTAGCATTTCTGGTTTAATCAATAGGATTTGACAGACTCTATCAGATACTCTGTGACCATTTGAGTGGACAGAGTATAGTCCTAAGAGCACCCCAAATGGCATGGGTTAAATTGGATTCTTTTACCTTGTTGAGGTTATTAATAGCATCTCAGCAAGGACCACTGCAGAGACATTCTAAATCTGATTTTCATTACTGCATTAATTCTAGCTTCACTTGCTTACTTCCCATTATTTTTATATTTTATTTTGGCACACACCATCATCATCTTCTTCTTAATTCTTTCTTTAGGATAGGGCTGCACTTTATTTCACTTTTGTTAGGGTTAATTTAGTGTAGTCGTGACACCCAACTCCCTTTATTTAGGATTGTTAGATCTGTATCCAGATCTGGAGGCCTACTATTATAGCACATTTTGGGTTCTAGATCAATTTCTCTGTGGGACAAACTCTTATTTATCAAAACTTGCTACAATAGCCCTGAATCTTGCAGGCTTAGGATGTTTTAGGATTTCTGTTTTTACCATATCACTTTTATCCTCTATTTTACTTTGATTTTAATTTTCTTCCAACACCACATAATAAATTAGCACATCCTTTGATAGAAACTGATTGAAAGGGGAAAGTGGGTCTATGAGTGAAGGTAGTGGCCTGTCGTGGTGTCTGATGTGGAGGGGTGAAGTGTGGAGGGTGAGGTGAATCTGGGAGAGGGATATACTCCAGGTTGATGTCTCCTAGGATAGTGGACATCATAGTGGAAAATTTCTCTCTTGTAAATGGGTCATGGGCATCAGATAATGGAATGTATTGGTCTAAGGGTTCACATGTGATAGGTATAAAGGGTGGGGAAGTCTCAATGGAATGATGTGGGGTTTCAAAGGTATGGGGTTCAGGTTCATAGGATGTGGGTATGGGGTCTGGAATGGTTGTGGTTTCAGGGATTGAAATGGTTTGGGACATATAGGTGGGATGGGGTCCAGTGGGGGTTTTGGTAGCTTTCCTTTTCTTCTGGTATGGAGTATTGACAGGTGGGCTAGGATGAACTAAAAAAATAGGTAAGGTGCAGAAATGGGTAGGGTGTCAGTGGCCATGGTGGTGAAATTGAGGTGGCTATGGCTGTGGTAATTGGGGATAGAGGCTCAGGTAAGGGTAGTAGACTTGTGTGGGGTCTGTGTTGAGGGTGGAGGTGGTGTGGCAATGAGTGTAGGTAAAGGTGGTGTTAAGGAAGTTGGGGCTGGCATGGAGGTAGAGGGAATGGCTGGGGAGGTTATGATTGTGATGGCTAACACATGTGAGGTGGAGGATGCAGCAGCTACTTCATGAATGGTGAGGGCTGCTTCTCTCAGTAACTCCTCCCTCTGCTTTTTCTTCTTCTCCATCATTGTGCCACTGATTCCCCACTATTTCTTTCCACTATTTTTGGGGTTCAGGAGCACTGTCTCCTCCTCCCTTTGAAAGGGGTATTTCCCAAACATTGACAATACAGTAATAAACCTGCAGTAGGGAAGGGCATGAGATTTTTTCTTATTTTCACCTTTTCACATAGGTCTTTAATCCCCTCAAAAATTAATTGGCTGCATCCAAGTAATGATTCCTGTGAAATAAACAATCTTCCTTAACACCCCATCCATGAATCTGAGGTTGGGGTGCAGGTCTCTCTTCCTAATTGAGTCACCTGAGGCAGTGATTCCTCCAGTTAACTCTCTTGCTATCTCAGTGATGGTGCCAGCCAAAGGAGGACCCAAGCCCCATTCAGGGCTATACGTGGCTGGTATCCCCAATATTCTTGCAATGTCAGATTGGTTGAATAACATCTCAAAGTCTGATATCAATACCAGTAGTGCTGGGTTCCCATCATCACTAGTTTTCAACCTCATATTCTGATAAAACAGGCGCACTAGTCTTGGGAAAACCAGCTGCATTGGGGGCCTCAACAGGGGCAGCAAAGGTGCCTTGGTCAGATACTCAATGGAGGTAGAGGTCTCTGATAGCTCCTCAAAATAGACTTTGTCAAAAATAGTTTCAGCCTCTAGCTGGATTGCTTGCACAAATTCAGAAGGGCCCCTGAGGTATTCAGTAGTCTCTTCCTCAACCTCAGGGACCACAACTTTGCCCTTTTTCTGTTTCTTCTTTGATTTTTCAGGGCTCTTAGCAGGTGAGTGCTCTCTGGCCCTCTTTTTTGGGACTGATTTCTTCTTTTCTTTTTGGATTGGGGGCTCAATAATAGGTGGAGGCACCTCAGAGGTCTCCAATGTGGAGGTCTCTGCAATCATTGCAGATTTTCTAGTGGCCATAGGGCTGACACTGGCAAACGGGTTCAGCATCACAGCTAGGGTATCTAAAAATTTTGAACCCCTGGCCATGGGTGCTCACTTATCAAAATTAGGGCTCAAAAATCACATAACACACTTAATACGCATAGAAGCACCAAAATTTTCCTTTCTTTCTCTCTAATTTACTAAACCAATCAAAGAACAGAGCGAGAGTTGGAGAGCTTACCAATTAACAGCTAGGGTTCCACCTAAAAACTTGCACATCGGCTCAAATCCCCCCAAACCTTGTTTAAAGTAACCAGGTGTAGCTGGGGAACAAAATGGTGGGAGGAAAATGCTTTAGGTGGAGTGGCTTAAGTTGCAGAGAAGAAAGCAGAGAAAGGGAATTTCGGTTGTGGTGCGAAGAAATTAGGGCAGAAAGATGAAATGAAGAAAATGAAGGGTTTTGCAAAATTTATAGAGCTAATCTTGCGGTTCGCGGAGTTGGAAATAAGTGCTCGCGGGATAGATTTCTCGCACAGTTAACATTTAATCCCGTGAGAAGTTATGTTGCACAGAATAAACTGCCTTTCACTGCATTTTGCGGAGCTGAAGCTTTGCCTTGGTGCGCGAGAGCTATTTCACCCTTCAGAATTTTACGCCGCAATGTTCTCGCGAAGAACAAAACATATGATAATCCTTTTGGGCGGATTAGGCTCGCGGAGCAAAAGTAACTCCGCGAGGCTCTATTGCAGCCATTGTTCAGGCGTTATAGCGCGCGGGGGAGCCACAAATGGGCTCGCGCAGCTGATTGAAAGCCTTTAAGGCCCATGAGAAAGCAGTATTCTCAACCTTTAATCTTTTAACTCTGTGTTGTACATGGGTCAGTGCATCCATGCTGTTATGCACCTGACCATAGAGTTTTAGTACCAAACCGCTCACTCATTTCAATATGATAATTAAGTACCTATTAACAACATCAATTCATCAAAATTGCAGAATCTTAAAGATAGTTTTTCAGATCAAGTTCATGGCAATTATGAAGAGAGCACCTCAATCATTCATCAACAAACATGCATAGCAAATTCAAATGATAAAAATGCACATGTATTCAACACAAAATTCAATACAAAATTTAAAAACAAACAAAGCAACACAAACCAAACAATATCACACTGACAACAGAAATTGACCAATTTTAAAACAACACACATGAGAACAACCTTTTCATACATATGGTACACTTATTACCAATCTTTGGATCACTAAGCACTAGCTTTCTCATGAGTGGAGGATGCATCTCCAATCATATACTGTCCTTTCTAATTTGTCAGGGGTTGACTAGGCAATTTTCCTTCCTCCCTTCTGTTCAAAGCATTACAAATTTGACCCAACTGATCCTCAATCTTCTTAATGCTCTGTCCATGTGAATTGACAGTTTGTACCAGGTTCCCCAAATTTTGCATTGAAGCCAACATCTGCTCTTCAAATGAAGAGGATCTGGGCTATTGTGGGGGCAAGGCCAACTGATTAGACTGGGGGGCAGGTAGCAAAATTTTTTCCTTGGTGGATACCCTTGATTACACTAGTGCTGGGGTCTGTAAAGAGCTACCACTTGCTACTGCTGGGATTGAGGATATGAATCTTGTCTCCACCTCAAGTTTGGGTGGTTCCTCCAAGAATACCCAACAAGCTGCTACCCATGAGTTTGAGCAGCATTGGCATGCTCCATAACAAAATTAAAAAATTGGTTGGCAGATGGACAATCATGAATAGAATGTGTGAGAGATTGGCATATCAGACATACTTCCTTCACCTGTCGAACCATCCGGGGCTGCATCACATTCATTAGTTTATCAAATTTGAAGGACAAATTGTCCACCTTCCTCTCCAAAGCACCTTACACCTTGACTTCATATATTCTACCTTCAGGGGTGGCCTCTTTCACCATCTTAGTTGAGGTCTAGCTGTCATTGCGTGACAGAGACTCCTGCTGCATAAAATTTTCTCATATTATGTCAAACAGCTCCCAAGCTTTCTCAGCTGTCTTGTGGAGGTAGCTATCACCACAGGAAGCATCCACTATATCTCTGCTCTTGGGATTAATTCCTTGGTAGAATACTTACACCAGTTGCCACATTAGAATTTAGTGGCGGAGACATTGGTTTATCATCTCCTGAAATCTTTCCCAAGCTTTATAAAAATCTTCAATTGAGAACTGAGAAAATGATAAAATATTTGTCCTCATCTGGCTGATTTTATTCATGGGAAAGAATTTAGCCAAGAATTTGGTTTGAAGGTCACTCCATAACTGTATGCTATTGGCTGGGAGCTTTGATAGCTATGTGTTGGCTTTATCCTTTAGTGAAAAAGGAAAAAGCCTCAGTTTGATGGCCTCAGGTCCCAAGCCAGCAATATTGAAAGTAGTGCAAAGTGCCAAAAATTAGTCGATATGCTTGTAAGGATCTTCTTTACTAAGCTCATGAAACTGAGGTAACAAATTAATGATGGAGGATTTAATTTCATAATTCTCCTCAATAGAAGGAAATTGAATGCAGAAGGGAGAGGTGTACTCCTCAGGTGCATTATACTCCTTTAATGTTCTCTGCCTCTCAGCCATGATAGCTGGTTCAATTTCAACAACAGGGCCTTGTGTGGTGTGTCTAGGTCTAATGATCCTTTCAACCTCTAGATTTGGAGATTCTAATTCAGGATTTAAGGACCTTCTACCATGCATATACTCACACGCACAGTAAGTAAAGAGAATGCTCACAAGCACACATAAAAAAAAATTCAAATAAAAATTAACAACTACATAGATTTACAAAATAATAGGGAATTAAATATAAATGGACTGAGATTTAGGAGAAAGGAAGTACAAACAGAGCTAGCCACACTCCAGCTACAACTCTAGCTTTTCCCTTCTTCTGCTGTCTATTTCTGCAAAACTTCAAAAAATATCAATAGTACTTTATTCTAGATTAGGCACAGCTACAAAGAATATGGAAGTCTAAATTATAGTACAACTCAGGTCTACTAAAAAGATCAATATCCCCAACAGCGGCGCCGAAAACTTGTTGTTGGTGTAAATTCGGTCTGTCAGAGGATGTGATAATTTATTATGTGGTGTTGGAAGAAAATTAAAATCAAAGTAAAATAGAGGATAAAAGTGATACGGTGAAAACAGCAATCCAAAAACATCCTAAGCCTACAAGATCCAGGGCTATTGTAGCAAGTTTTGATAAGTAAGAGTTTGTCCCACAGAGAAATTGATCTAGAACCCAAAATGGGCTATAATAGGAGGCCTCCAGATCTGGCTACAGATCTGACAATCCTAAAGAAAGTTGGGTGTCATGACTACACTAAATTAATCCTAACAAAAGAGAAATAAACTGCAGCCCTATCCTAAAGAAAGGGTTAAGAAGATGGTGATGGTATGTGCCAAAATAAAATATAAAAATAATGGAAAGTAAGCAGGTTAAGTTAGAGTTAATGCAGTAACGTAACTAAGATTTAGAGTGTCTCTACAGTGGTCCTTGCTAAGATGCTATTAATAACCTCAATAAGGTAGAAGAATTCAATTTAACCCATGTTATTTGGGGTGCTCTTAGGGTTATACTCTGTCCACTCAAATGGTCACAGAGTATTCGATAGAGTTTGTCAAATCTCATTGATTAAACCAGAAATGCTAACCTAATCCAAAGGAGTAGACTGATTATTTCCTCAACCAATGGATCAGATCAGGCCATGAATATTATTATAGACACTATGTAATGCCAATGCTACAAGCTCCCAGATCTGTGCACAAATCTGGCTGACATCTATAGGTATTCCAACCCATAAAGTCCTAAGTGCTTTATCAAGGCCAACAGCTCAATGTGCCCACACAAAGGACCAACAACAAGTTGAATAAGGATTTAGATTTAGCTGGTCATTACTACAAAAGGCCTGCAATGACTCAGCCTCAAGTTATAATTACTACAGAGAAATCAGATCTAACATCTGATATCGGTCAAATAAAATAGAGGGAAGCCAGTTCCTGCACAAACCACCTCACAAGGCTCTAGAAGTTCATATGCAGAGGAGAAGAATTCTTCTCAGACATGTGGCTGGACACCACCTTAGGGTTATACTATGTCCACTCAAATGGTCACAAGATATCCAATAGGTCTATCCATACCACAGTAATCTGAGAAAGAACATGTAAACTGCTGCTGCCACCATGGAATACCAGCGCTGCGAGCTCTCCAGATCTGGCTTGCTATCCATGGGTCTATTAAACCAAGGGAAATCAGATGATAAACAATAGATCTACTAGAAACTAAATGGGCTAGTCCCAAAGCATGGATCTATTGACATCTAAGGAAACCATAAGATCTATAGATTTAATTAGTCATTAAAACAATAATCCATTGATAAAAGTAAAACTTACAATGAACTGTCTCAAGGCTGCAGCCTGTACATAACTGCTCATCCAAAAGATCCCAATGTATACAAAGGCTATTACAAAACTAAAATAAAACTAAACCTAGCTGCTTACAAAAGGATTAGTCAGCCAATGTTGGGCTAAGAGAAGAGAAAAATAAGAAACAGAGATAATCAAACCTTAACCCTAGCCTACTGGAGCTCTCAGTCGACAGAGGATGGAGGAAAGATTAAAATACTAAACTCTAAGTACAGCTTATATACCCTGTCCATAAGGCCTTGGCTCAAAAGAGATTAACCCTAATTTTTCTAGCAGAGTGGCACTGTTACAACCCTTTAATACCTTGAGATGTATACCTCAAAATTCACACCTCGGGGCTGGCATCTGCATTAATTCACTCGCGCAGTAGATTCTCAGTTTATCGTGCAGCTGCTTTGCACTGCAATGTTATCACGGAGGTGAATTAGAATGCCTAGATTTCTCGCACAGTAGAGCTTCAGAACTTCTCTCTCGCTGGATACTCACACAGGTACGCTCCTGTGCTTGCGTAGTAACTGGTTAGGCTTCAGAGTGCACGAGAGTTGCGCGAAGAAAATTTTGGGCGTCTCTCTCTTCCAGGGCTTCGCAAGAACTCCGCGAGATGACAAATTATTCTTTATACATATGGACTCCCTATATTCTACGCACGGCTACTTTAAGGCTCGATCTCTGTGAGAGCTTCGCGTGCACAAATTTTGAGGGTTTTAAGGCATGAGATCTTCATGATTTCTTTACTACTCTCCTCTTGACTGTGCGTCCTATCTGTACGAGGGCAGCTTCCACTGCATCCTTAGCTCCGCGAGGAAGCTCCTCACTCTGCGAGATGATTCTTTTGATCCTCTGATGCATTATACTTGCTGCTATTGCAGCATCCTCTATTCTCAGCTAACTTCTTTCATCTGCTAGACTTTTGATCAATGATGACCAGCAAATGAGTCACTATGGTGAGCATACCAGGGTGTTCTATTAGGCTTTGGCTCAGCTGCCAACTTTGCAGGTTTTCTTTCTCTTCTTTGGACCAATAAGCAGGGAATTTGTATTAAGCTGCACAGTTTATTGCTAACTATAAAACATACTTAACAAATGATTCTTAGTGAGCTTTAAGGTCTAGCAAAGGCTAGGTTAAGAGGTGAAAAGTGGTACTTTTCAGTGAATAATATCTCTTCACGATGAAAGTTTCGATGGGATGTGTCTTAGGACAGCATGGTGAGATGAGAAGAAGAGAGTGGGCCATCTACTATCTCAGCAAGAAGTTTACTGACTATGAGAGGCACTATTCTCATCTGGAGAAAGCATGTCTAGCTCTTGTATGGGCCACTCAGAGACTCCGCCATTACTTGTTATCCCAAGCCGTTCTACTTTTAGCTCAAATGGACCCATTGAAGTACTTATTCAAAAAACTGGCTCTCACTGGATGAACTGCACAATGGTAGCTTTTATTGTCTAAGTTTAACATCATGTATATCACTCAGAAGTTGATCAAGGGGCAGGCACTCACCGATCATCTTACCGATAATCCTTTACCAGATTATGAGCCTTTGAGAATCGACTTCCCTGATGAGGACATCCTATTCATGACAAAAGATGATACTGAAGAAGCAGAAGAATCATGGGTAATGCACTTTGATGGGGTAATAAATGTCGAAGGTCATAGAGTTGGCACCATTCTGATTTCGCTGAAAAGATCCGACGTACCAGTCTCTATCAAGCTCAACTTCTCTTGCACTAACAACATGGCCGAGTATGAAGCTTGTGCTGCCAGTTTGAAGGCGACTCTAAATCTGAATGTAACTCACCTCTGAGTATTCAACGATTCACAATTGATCATTTACCAGACGAACGGTGACTAGAAGATGAAGGATGAAAAATTGATCCCTTGCCATGAGCACCTCCAGGATCTGATAGCTTGCTTCAAGGACATGACATTCTCATGTCCCATGGATAAGGAATCACTTTGTCGACGCGTTAGCCACTTTGTCGTCAATGGTAGAAATCCCGTATGGTGTTGAGATGAAGCCGATCATGATCGAGCAGAGAAATGAGCTGGCCTTCTACCTCTAGATTGAGGAACCTACAAAGCCTGATAATGAGCCGCCTTAGCTCTCAGATATCAAGAATTTCCTCGAGACACTATCTTTCTCCGAGGATACATCCAGAGAGGATAGGCAAACCATTCAATGTTTAGCGACATGCTATGTCATTTGTGGTTAATGCCTTTGCAAGCAATCCTATAATAACATTTTGCTTAGGTGCCTTCTTCCAAAAATGTTGGGGTATTATTGGCGATGATGTTGTGAATGGCATCACTCATTTCTTTAGCACCAAGCACATGCTACGTTCCATCAACAACACCTTCATTGCAATGGTTCCTAAGAGTGGAAATGCTGCAAAGTTTGATGAATTCCATCCCATATCCTTATGCAATTTCTTATACAAAGTCATTTCCAAGATTCTTGCCACCAGAATTCAACCTCTCATGCCCAGAATCATCAATCCCGCCCAATTCGCATTTATCAAAGGAAAAAATATTCACGACAATGCCCTTCTTTGCAAGGCCCTTATGCATGGCTTCCACAGAGACAAAGGGAAGCCTAGGATGACAATCAAAATTGGCTTCAAGAAAGCATTTGACTCAATGCGGTGGGACTACCTCATCATTGCTTATGCCGGCTTGGAGTCCCAACCATATTCATTGAGTGGATCATCGAGTGCATAGCCAGCCCCTCCTTTTCGGTATTAGTCAATGGTAGCCCTAAAGGCCACTTCAATAGCTCCTCCGATTTAAGGCAAGGGGATCCTATCTCTCCCATCCTTTTCTCCATTAGACTTGAAGGATTTTCTGGTTTACTTATTAGTGCTTGTAATTATGGCAATATCACTCATTGGCTCCCTGCTCCCCTAAACACTCACCACCTCCTATTTGCGGATGATCTCATGCTCTTTGCTGAAGCTAATATCCAAAATGCAACAAGTATTCACAATCTTCTCACCCACTTCGGCAGATTAATGGGTTTGCAAGTCAATAACTCTAAAGCTAAGGTCATCTTTGGCGGATCTTCTCGTAGAAGGAACCTCTTGGCCAGGGTTCTTGGCATGGAAAAAGGGACTCTCCCGTTGAAGTACTTGGGACTCCCTCTCATCAGCACTCACCTCTCTACCTCTGATTGCAGTCCTATCTTGGAGAAAATCCGGTATAGAATTAATTCTTGGAGGACCAGAAATTCGTCCCTTGCCGGTAGGTTGGAGTTGATTAAATCTACTCTCTCTAGTCTCCACATCTATTGGTCTTCTGTGTTCCAGCTTCCACAAGGCATCCTCAACTCCATAAAGCAACTCCTTAGTCGATTCCTATGGGGTGGGAATGATCAGCCCATCAAGTTCACAACTATAGCATGGAATAGATTATGCAAGCCTAAAGAAGAAGGGGGATTGGGGCTTCGCTCTATGAAAGATTGGAAACTTACCCTCATGATGAAACTTTGTTGGAGGTACCTTACCTCTAACCAGTCCTTATGGGCCAAGTGGGTTAACTACAAATGTCACTACTCGTTTTGGGACCTTCCCATCCCTCGCATCTGCCCTTGGGGTGTTAGGGGGCTCCTTCAAGCCCGCTCTTTCCTTCTACCTCATGTTAAAATCCTTATTGGGAACAGACGCAAAACTGATTTCTGGCACGATCATTGGAATCATGAAGGTAGGCTCCTTGACCTCTTTGGAGAGAGAGCTATCTATGATCTTGGGTTTGGCCAAAGGATCCGGGTTTGTCAATTCATCTCCAATGGCCATTGGGATCTTCCTCCTCGTACCTCGGCTGCCCTTATTGATGCATGGAATCTCATTCGGAGCGTCCCTATTGCTGGTAATTGTGATGATACTCTCACTTGGCTGCCCTCTCCTAAAAGCAAATTTTGTCTTCATTCCGCTTGGGATGTGGTCCGCATCCGATACGCCCCCTTACCTTGGACAAGCTTTGTGTGGTTCAAAGGCAGAATCCAGCGCCATGCATTTGTTCTCTGGAGGGCTGCCCTTGGTAAGCTTACAACCGAAGATATCCTCCTTATGCGTGGTATTGTGGTTGATCAAGTGTGCCTATTTTGCAATACTACTAATGAATCTCATGAACATCTCTTCTTCCGCTGTGGGTACTCCTCTTGGATATGGCGATCTATCCTTAGCCGCTACGGTATCAGTCGCGCTCCCATGAACAACATCATTGAAGAAATAACCCACCTATCCAATGCCATCCTTGATGAAGATACCTCAGACCACTTGAAACATCAGCTAGCTGTTGCAGTCTACATAATTTGGATGGAAAGAAATGCAAGAATTTTCAAAGGCTTAATGATCTCCTCTCTCACTCACAAAAGAGTCCTCTTGCGCAAAATCCTATCTTTCAGCCAACCTCGAGCTTGCATTGCAGGATTTTGGTGGCTGCAAGCAACCATGTGCCTCGCGGACTCCACACTCGAACTCTGCAGCACCTCTTGCTGCTTCGGTTTCTTCATCTGGATGAAAGAAACACAAAAAATTTCAACAATGAAGGGAATTCAGCTGCCTCCAACAATAATGAGGACCTATTGCCAACAGAATTGATGTGGCTTTTCCAATTTCCAGGCGTCTCCTTAGCTTTGCATCCAACTTGGCTAATTTAAAATATAGTAGGCATCTAATTGTTCTTTTGTGTCTTGGGACAATTTTTATAGGGTATCCTGCTGTCCTACTATACATAGTTTCTACCATTTCGCCCCTCCCATCCCGGAGCGGCATTGTATCTATTTTCTCTATCTATTGGAAGGGTGGGGGGCCCTACTAACCCCTTTTTGCCGAGCAAAAAAAAAAAAAGAGCGAAGCAATCAACATCATGAAGGCAATCCACGAGAGAGTATGCAGAGCCCACATCAGCGGTCACATGCTTGCTAGGACAATTCTGCGACAAGAATACTTTTGGACCACTATAGAATCAAATTGCTGCAAGCATATTCAGAAATGCTACAAGTGTTAGGAACACTCCAATCTAATACATGCTCCTGTCATCGATCTTCACTGCATGACCACTCCTTGGCCATTTGCTACCTAGGGCTTGGACGTCGTTGGAATGATTAATCCGAAAGCATCAAATAGACATTAGTTTATCCTCATCGCCATTGAATACTTCACCAAATGAGCAGAAGCAGCATCTCATACCAACATCACGACCGGTCACGTCTAGAAGTTTCTCAAGAATAATATTGTGTGCCAATTTGGAGTACCCAAAGAAATCATCACGAACAATGGTACAAACTTTGTAAATAAGCGCATCAAGGCCTTCTGAGAGCAGTACAAGATCAAGCACCATCACTCGTCACTCTATCGGCCTCAAACTAATGAAGCCGTAGAAGCTGCGAATAAGACAGTCGTCTGCATCCTTGAGAAGATGGTCGTCACCTACCGAGATTAGAGCGAAATGCTACCATTTGCTTTGTGGGCCTACAGAACATCGATCTATACTGCTATAGGGGCAACACCATTCTCCCTTGTGTATGGAACTGAGGTCGTTCTACCTGTGGAAGTTGAAGTACCCTCACTCTGGATCCTCCTTGAATCAAGTCTACCCTAAGCAGAGAGAGAGAGAGAGAGAGATCCCACTTTAAACAATTGAATCTACTGGACGAGAAGAGGCTCCTAGCCTTGTGTCATACCCAAGTCTACTAGGGGCGAATTGCACGCGCTTATAATAAATGTATCCACGGTCGAGATCTAAAGGTGGGAGACACTATGCTGAAGAAGATCTTTCCATCCCTCCACGCCGATCTGAGAGGGAAGTTCAAGCCGAACTAGAAGGGACCTTACATCATCAAGGAAGTATTGTTGGGATACGCCATCTACCTCGCTACCATGGACGGAGATCATTTTTCTGAGCCCATCAATGTTGGATATGTCCGACGGTTCTACGCTTAGTCTATCACTACAAGGTAAGTATTGGTGAAATAGATACGTGACTGCTTAAGAACCACCCGAAAGAGGCCATCTTTCTAAGCATAGTAGCCAAAAAGCATCCGTAAAAATGATGATATCCTTTTCTACCCTATTTTACCCTCTCGGCCTTTCTTTTTAATAAAACCCCTTCCTTGAAAAAAAAAAGTGTGTACATACACAAAAAAAGAAGAATAGAACTACTATCAAAATAAAAAAAGATCAGAAAAACAAAACGTCAAAAGAGATTGCCTGAAATAAAATGAAAAAAAGGGGAAAAGAAAAATCATGGGGCATGTGCAGCAAAAATCCCTCGAGGAAAGTATGTTGTGAAAAACTGAAACCACATCATGGAAACTTTTCTAACCCAGCATACCTTCAAATCCTAACCTAACCCATGGCCAAGCTACACCCTGAAGAAAGCCCTCTTTTTTGGTTCACAAGCAATCATAGTATCTGTCAAGTCAACTCGAGCCGAGTTGTGAGATGACACCAGAACCCCATCTAGCCGGCTATGACGTAATCAACGTCTATGTCGTGGCCTTTGAAAATGAAATAAAAAGAAAAAAATAAAATAGAAATACAAGATCAAAGCAAGATGAACATGGTAAAAACTCGAAAGGGCGCTACAGGTTAAAGCAGCGAGCTTGTGCGGACCAGGTGAAAACTCGAAAGGGCACTTGGGGTAAGAGAGTTAAACCAATGGACGTGGTGAAAACCTGAAATGGCACCACGGGTAAAAAGAGGGTGATCACGGGCACGACGAACTCACCTTGGGCGTTCTGAGTAAGAAAAGATTAGAAAGAAAAAATTGAAAAAGAAAGGTTTGAACTGATTTATAAGATTGATGTTTGAGGAGCCCTTTTGGTTACTCTCTCTGTTACCCTTTTCCCAACTGGGCCACTCATGTTAGTTCAAATCGAGCCCCAACCAGAATTATCTTTGTGAAACTGCTTCGTCGAACACATGACCCGAGGTAAGGAGAAAGGTTTGAATCAATCCAAAGGGATTGATGTTCTAGTCTTAGTAAAGCTGCTGAAAATCACCCAGATCCGACCAGTTAAAAAGGGTTCGACCATTCTCAAAAGGGTACTCGAGATCTCACCCTATAATTGAGGCATCAAACCAAACAAAAAGAGAATAAAGTAGAGGGCAGAAAGCCCCTTTTGTCAAAGATAATAATTTCCCTTTTCCACTTTCACGCCCACACTTTGTGCACCTGGGCGGGAAAGCCCCTTTTTGTGTTAAAGATAACGATTTCCCTTTTCCATTTCCATGCCTAGGTTGTGCACATTCCATCTCAAAAAAGGGACTCATCAACCCAAAAGAACAAAAAAGAGAAGTTTTTTTAAATAAGATTTTCCTTTTCCATTTACAACTGTACCGCTTACACCACGTCCCAAAAAATAGTCGGTGTGATGTCCAGCTTTCTTACTTTCTTTTTTATAAAAGCAGAAAAAAATAAAAATATAAAGAAAATATGTATACCAAAAAATGTGTATCTACAAAGGAGTTTCTTAGGCCCCTTTTCTGTGAATCTGATATATGCAAAAAGATATATGTGCAGGAGGGAATCAACGGCCCAGCTTGCGCTTCAAGGCACTAATCTCTGTGTGAAAATCATCCTCCCGGACATTCCTCTAAGTCAGCCAGCGACTATGAAGGCTCTTGTACCTCCTTCGAGAAGCATTAGTAGCCCCATGAGCAACATTCAAGGATCCTTCTAGACGAAGGACCTCGCTCTCAGCTATGCCAGCTCTGGTCATAGCTACCTCTACCCTAACTTTTTCTTATGCCAAAAGCTCCTGCAGGACCCTCTTCTCATAAGTTAGCAACTCAATGGGAGCTCGAAGCGTCGTCTCCTTCTTCGGCCAGGGGCCTCCCATATCAATACTCTTTGTCTAATTTGAATGATCAACAACAGGTTGCTCAGCCGATAGCCAAGCCTCGTACTGGGAGGAACACTGAACTGAATCTCCCTACTCCACAACACACATCAGCATCGACTGATGTGTCTCCCAAAGAGCAGCAAACTGATCCATGTCCCTAGAGGACTCCCTAGAAAATATCAAATCGCATAGAGGGGGTTTTGCCTCGCAAGGCACCTACTAAGAGCAGCCAAACTGACGTAACACCCGAAATGGGAAGTAAAAGGTACTGCCAGTCAATCCTAGGAAGGTGATGCCCTCATGGTCTCTGAAATGAACTACTGGGAAGGTCTGATCCAAGCAAGGAAGTCTCCAGATCAGCTTTGCATCGGTCAGCCAAAGCTTCAAAGATGACAAATCTCCCTGTGGAATCAAGTGACACCTACCTAGAAAGCATCGAACCGCCTCACCTCGAGCAATGTAAAAGTGTGGCATGGGTCCCAAGATAGCGAGATGCTCACCTAATTAGACATAGAATAGAAAAGGACATCCCCTGAGGCTCTCCACCTTACCCAGAGCGAATGCATCAAGGCATCGGTATAATCAGCAAGGACCAGGTGCATCACTGATCAGCCCTCTACCAACTCGGTCAAAATGTCACCGAGAGCTAGAGAGAAGCTCTCTCCCCCAGTGAGGACTAGGGCTTCCAACATGAGACTGAGAGCAAAGGCTTGCACATTGAAGATATTCCTAACTGGCAATTTTCGAAGGCTTTCGTCACCGAAAGTTCTTTGAGGAATTTGATCGAACACCTTGTGGGCCCCCCAATGAGACTTTTCTCATAGTCAAATCTCTTCAAACCTAGGGTAAGGTGAACGGCCTTAGAATAACCCGAATGAGTTAGACAAGTTAGATAACTCTTCAAGAGTGTGAGTTAGCTCTCGCTTCCCAAAATGGAACACATGGGCATTTGTATCCCAAAATGAGGTTACCGCATGAAGTAGGTCTCACTGTGGAGGAACCTCAAGAAAGAAGGGAAGACGGGAAATTCCATGCCGCTCTAGATCAACGAGCTCGCTCTCGTTCAGGCTCCCAAGCCAACTTTTTAGAAACTTGGGTCCCAAGCCCAAAGAAAGGTGTAAATTGGTTCCGGGCCCTCCATGTAACGGAGGGTTGGAAATCGGGTCTATGGACGTACAAAGATCTTTCAAGAGTATAAAATTCAATATATGTCGATGGCCTCACCCTTGGGAAAGCAAGGAGGGGAAAAATTAGCTGAAAAAGCCAAGTCAAAGAGAAAAGATAGAGAAAGTGGTCTGTCTCGAGCATATAAAGGGCCCACTGCTCCCCAGCCTATACCTGACACATGTAATACATGAGCTAGTGTAAATACCCCCAGGATTGGCCTGGCGCATGTAATACATGCGCCAAACCAATCTGGCCCCCTTCCATGCACTTTTTGGAGCTTTTAAGGGGATTTTGTGTGTCCTGGCTGGACCCCTTAGCCAGTTTGCCTATTCACCTGTTTTATGCTTTGATGACATTCACAAACATGAAATTAGAAGTGCACTTAACATTAAAATTATTTAACTTTTGTGTAGGAAAAACCCACACTAAGGCATACGACCGCAAAGGTCATTTTTCACAAGCAATCACCAAAACTATCCTGCAAGCAATCATATATGATGCAAGGGAAACACAACATGCGATCAAGGATGAGCATTAAAATTTCAAAGCAAAGATCATCCAAAAAGTGCCACAATTATCCACCACAATTTGTTCAAATCCCAATAAAAATCATCTCAAAGTGTTTAAAATGTTCAAAATGTAGAAACTAGGCCTAGTCCTTATTGGCGCCCTTTGATTTCTTTCATCGGCGCGAGGAGCTTTGGAAGGTACACATATCTCCTTCTCGGGACCACACCTGTGAAAGCCGGCTGAGTAAAGAACGCGACTCCTTGTAACATGCACGCTGCAAGTCATAGTCAAGATCATAAACCAGGAGCAATTGGAAGACAGAGAACGGTAAATCAGTGAGGAAAGTTGGTTAGCAAAATACTCACCACCTCCACATCCCAGAGCTCAGCAATATTATGATAATACTCGGCATGGTCCATGGCCAATTCAAAGTTCTACATTCAGAGAGAGAAGGGTGTCAATTACAAGGATTAGTAACAAACATGCATTTATCAAAGGAGCTGAAACAAAGGAGGAATGATCGAAAAGAGGCTTACCCCTTGAACCACCTCAAGAGGAGGGACCTGAGCCGCTTCAGCTAAGAGGCGTGCCTGCCTATCTACATCGGTGCATAGATCCGAGAGAAAGCCGTCATTAAGGCGCTTGAAGGTCCCATAAACCACAGCAAGTGCACCACCTAAGACACCCATATGAGAGGAGCCTAAAGGACCAGTATCTGAAGGACAAGCACCTGAGGGACCCACACCGAAAGGACTAACATCTGAGGGACCCACCTCAAAAGCATCAACAGTACCCACCACCGCTCCACCTTCATCATCTAAATCATCCCCTTGGATAAACTGTGAAAAAGATAAAAATTTGCTCAGTAGAAACAAAAGTTGAATTAAAACCTTAAGGGAACCAATCTAAAAGAGAGAAGAAGATGATTACCTATGAGTGCGGGCCACCGAAAGCTAGGAAACTGACTCCAGGGACAAAGCGTGGCAGAATAAATCGATACGGCAAAGACTCATACCATAGCCGATAGTCCCCAAGCATGAGAAGGTCATTAATGGGGATCCCGTTGTGGAGGAAGGGCACGGTAAGATCCTCGGTACTACCCACGGGGTCCAAGACATCTGCAGGAGGATCCATGGGTATGGCAGGGTAGCCCTAATACTGATTAACTACCCGCTCCCCCAAGTAGTAGGCCCTAGCCCACACCCCATAGAAGAAGACAACGCGGCGATTGTTAAAGAGGCGAGATGGACCTACGGTAGCCCGGTCCCAAAAAGTAGAGCCAATGTATGGGTCGCATATGATCTGTCCAAGTCAAGAGGTGGCCAATTTGTCAAAAATACAGCATAATAATAAAGGAGAATTTTCGAACTAAAATAAACAGAGGAGAAATGGCCTTACCTATTCAGGAATCATCAGATCAAATTGGGACCTCAGGCCCATCTTCAGATGCTTCATGCCCACATCTTGACACTGGAATTCATTCCAATTGCTAAGGAGAGGGTAGGTGTATACCTCGGAGTGAAGAAGCAGGCGTCCAGGCTGAAAGTGAAGATACCCCCATGCCTGAGGAGAGCAGTGCACAAACGATAAGTCAGTAGCATACAATGTCCATCCAAATAAACTGATAAAAGCAAAAGAGTTAGAGATTACCTCCAGAGCCGGCCAGAAACCAACAACGGACTTTGCATCCCCAATGGATACTCGGGCTATGCCATACATCAACATCGCATATCCGGCCTCGCCCCAATCGTATCTATGGATGTCGAGCCAGTTATCTATGAGGCTCAGCAATGCCATGTTGACTCAACCACCGCTTGCATTGGCAAAGAGGGCTTTGCCCAATAGGATTAGGAGCATGATACGAGCCAATACAATCGCACGCTCGAGCTCAATGTAAAGTTCCACATCTGGCTGGCCCAAATCTACCAACTCATGTCACCCATAAAGCTCGGACAGCCAGGTCATCTTGACCTCAGCACCATGCAGATTTCCACAAGAGGGATAATCCCCTATCAATCTGAAAATATCGTCTCAGCTAGGCCCTGCGAGGTTGGCGATCGGAATGCCCCCTACCTTGATACCGGTAATCATCGCCCAATCCACGGGCGTTAGGGTCATCTCAGCAAAGGCCATGTAGAAAGTCATGGTCTCTGGGCAAAACCTCTCGATCAAAGCCCTCAGGTATGTGGCGTCCGCCCTCATGGCGGGGCAGGACAAGAACTCTCCGAAACCCACCTTTCAAGCAAATACTTCATGACGGGTGGGATGTAGTGATAAAAGTCATGGAAGTCTAGCCAGCCCCCTCGGAACATGATATGGGGCAAGTCCTGCATCAAAAGAGAAAGATGCATCAGGTCATGGAAATAGAGAAAAACCGCATAGGAAAAAGAACTAAACTTATCTTTTACCTTGCCCGCAATACCGAAGTTTGAAATATGGATGTATTGCTAGTAGAGAAGGCCGACTCGGGCGGCCTCGCCCTGCATCTCAAGCCATGGACCTGCCTGGCGCTGCACTATAAAGAATTGTTCCCCATGAGAACCATAAACCACGTCGGGCCCCTCCTCCTGTCCTTCCTCCGACACATATTCCTCATCACCAGACATTCTGAGGTAAAAGCAAGTAGTCATGTTAGGGCGGATCAATGATAAAAAGCCATCTTTGCTACAGGCCAAGGGAAGGTAAGATTGCTCCTCCCTTTTCGTTTCTTTTGTTTTTAAAAAAAATCAAAAACAAAAAAAACAACAACAAAAACAAATGCTTTTTTTTTTTATGTTCACAAAAAAAAAAAAAATGTCTTTCTTTATGCTTGCCAAAAAAAACAAAAACCAAAAAAAGAGAGAGTAGTCCCTTTCTTTTTGTTTTCAAAAATAGAATGAAAATACAAAAAACTCCTTTCTTTTTATCATAAAAAATAAATAAAAATAAAACAAATTTTTTCCTTTCTAGCTTCGAAAATAAAGCAAAATTAAAAACACAAAATTCATCTCTTTATGCTCATAAAATTAAAACACCGAAAAGGGAACCAAAAATCCCTTTCTTTATGTCAGTAAAAAACAAAAGAAAAACAAACAAAGCAAATAAAAAACAAAAATTCCTTTCTTTATGCTTCTATAATAAAAATAAAAAAAAATCCTTCCTTTATCGCTATAAAATCAAACAAAAAAACCCCAAACAAAAAGTCCCTTCTCTTATATCCATAAAGTCAAAAATCAACAAAAAAAAAAATGTATAAAATAAATTCCTTAGTTTTCGAAAATAAAAACAAAAACCAAAAATAAAAAAATCTTTTCCCTAATTAAATTTCAAAAAATAGAAACCAAAAATCCTCTTTCATTAGTTAGCTTTCAAAAATAAAGACCAAAAATCCTTTCTTTCTATTCAAAAATAAAAACAAAAACAAAAACCAAAAATAAAGTCCTTCCTATATGCACAAATAAAACCACAATATATATATATATATATATATATATATATATATATATATATATATATATATATATAACCCATAAAACAACAAATGCACATGCTCCCAGTTGGCTTGGCGCAACTATTAGTTGTGCCAGGTCACTTATGGGTTGGCTTTTGGGCCTGGTACGAGTCACATGCATAGCCCGTTACCCCTTCTCTTTGTTTTGGTATCCCCAACAGATGCACATGCTCCCAAATAGTATGTCGATCCTCATTCGGCTTGTCTGGAAAGTCGTGCTAGAATAAAATGGATCGAGATCAATAATCATTCCGATCCTACATAGGAAAACGTGGAAATATCTAAAAAATGATAAAAAAGTTTCACATAAAAAGCCAAAAATAATTCCCATAAAATGATAGAATCATTAACATAAAATGATAGTTTTGAAAAGCAAAAAAAATCACAAAATGATAGCTTTAAAAAAACCAAAAATCCACATAAAATGATAAAGAAAATCTAAAAACTAATTAACATAAAATAATAGAATAAATTCACATAAAGTGATAGAATAAAATAGAATAAAGTGATAGATTAAAATCACATGAAATGATAACTTAAAAATCTAAAAAATCACATAAAATGATAGCTTTAAAAAACAAAAAAAAATCACATGAAATGATAACTTAAAAATAAAAAAAATCACATAAAATGATAAACATAAAAAAGGTAAAAAATTTCCCACATAAAATAACAAAAAATATGTGTTTTGAAAAGACAACATGTACTCCCAAAAAGTATTGCAACATCTATTCACTCCGTTCGGGTAGTCGTGCTAAATAAACTTCGAAATCGATGGGTTCGCCCAAAGATCTCGAACCCTGCTACAAGCAAGGGCACCCGCAACCAGTCAGATGAGGCGGTCAATGCCTCATATAATTGGATGCAAATTATGGAGCCTTGCATACTTGCGTTGTGCCTATCTTTGAATGTGGGTCGATCACCCCCCTTACTTACAAGGCTGTTGTATTCAGAATGAATCTTGAACATCAAACTCCTTCAAATCATCTCGAGAAGCGACCATTTTTCTCAACTAACGGGCTTTTGCAACTTGAGAAGTGAACATTTTTCCTAGCTATTGGGCTTTCGCAACTCATTCAACCTCGATTATGCCTAGTAATGCCGCTAAGCACTTGGGGATCGATTACCTTAATAAACAACCATTTTCCTGACATACAGGACTTTCGTTTTCTCACCATGTTACCCGCCTAATGTTTGAAGTTCGTTCTGAATGAAGCAGACCTGTTAGTAATGCCTTGGGCCTCTTTGGATATCTCTTTTTTTTGGTATTCAATCATTAGTGATCGGATACCAAAGACAGGCATCTGTAGACACCCAAATTTCACCCAAGGCCCGATCGAGACACATTTCGAGAGAGGCGCATCTTTGAGCTTTTGATGGCATGTATGAAACCCTTAAGAACCTTTTCAAAACCTTAGAATATATTCCAAACTCTTAGGAATTATCCTAGATCCCTTAAGAACCTTTCCGAACCCTAAGAAACCCATCCCGACCCTTAGAAACTATTCTGGACCTAAACCTAGCTTTCCTGAGTAATGGATGAAGAGTAGTGCATTAGGGATAGTTGTAACCTTCTACTATAATCGAATCTCATACTATTGAAAAGTAGAAGTCTCCAGCTTTCCAACGAGCCAAGAATCACCCCAATCGAATTTGTATACGAGAAGATATCGCATTCCAAAGCTCAGGGGCAAAATGATAATTTAGCTGAGTACCCCTTAAGTGGCACACCTATTAGTTGTGTCAAGCTTATGAATAGTAACCCTATGTTTTTTCCTTGAAAACTGAGATTGGGATTTGACTTGTTGACCATCTGGACCTTTGGGGTGTGTTTTACTAGTTCTGTTGCACCTATTCACTATCTATTTGCAACCCCTTAAGTGGTTTAAAGACTCACCCTATCATCCACACTTTTCAAGGCTCCAAAAACCCTAAGAAACTTTAGATAGCTAGATTATCTAATTGCTAATCCAAGTTAGCCTCTAAACACCCTCCTAACCACTCTTTTTCCTATAAATAGAGAGGCACCCCTCCCTTTACAAAGGCTTGATAAAATTTGCAAAGTAAGAGATTAAGGAATCCCTTCTCTCTCTCCTCTAATGCACTCTTTATACAAATTTAAAAACCTTCAAACCTTCTAAAAACCTTTTCCTTTTACCTAAAAGCATTAGTTTAGGTGTGTGCTATCCCCTAGCCTCCCCTCTCTACCTTTTCGCTATCCACCCTAGGAGTTAGAATCCATCATCAAGCTATACAAGCCATCAAAAGCTCACCGAAGCAAGCCAATGTAAGGCTCCATAGCTGTGCAACAAGGGTCTGAGAGCTCCGGCCCTAAGTAAAGACCGCATTAAGTGGGTTGATTGGGTGCCTAACACCTTCCCAATCGATAACCGAAGCTCCTACCCAAGAGCCTTTGGCATAGATAGGATTCAGAGTAATATTTGTGGCACTTTGGAGCGTATAAAATTGATCTAGGTTTCACGGGACACCAAAACCTCTGAGTGGCGACTCTAAAATTTTTATCACGAGCACATCGTCGCGACGGATAGTCAAAATCCACGGTTGCGCATCGGGAAGTGTTTTCGGTGCCGAAAAGAGGGACACGTGGTCAAGGACTACCCCGAGAGAGCTTTAGTATCAGGCTCTCAGTATAATACTCAAGCAAAGCCTTCGGGCCAGGGCTGCGTATTTGCAATGTTATAGCAGGACACTATAGCTACTAACGAAGTTATTCAAGGTAACCTGTCCGTTTATCAACATAAGTGTGACATTAAACACTTAGCCTAGGAAAGTTACTTGTTTCAGCTAAAATTGGCGAGCTATTACCGTCTCTTTGTTGAAGGATTTTCACGCATTGCTCTACTACTCACCAGCCTCACACGAAAGAATGTCAAATTTGTGTGGACCGAGGAATGCAAAGTTAGTTTTCTAGAATTGAAGAAAAGGCTTACTACTGCACCAATCCTCACCCTACCTTCTACTTCAGGCACTAGTGAATTTGAAATATTCACAGATGCATCTCGCAAGGGACTTAGTTGTGTGCTTGAGCAAAGTAAGAAAGTTATCGCATATGAGTTACAACAACTCAAACCTCACAAAAAGAACTACCCAGTTCATGACTTGGAACTGGCCACTGTCATCTTTGCCCTTAAACTATGGCGACACTATCTCTACGGCAAGACGTTCAAGATTTATATGGATCAGAAAAGTCTCAAGTACCTTTTCTCACAAAAGGACCTAAATTTGAAACAACGTAGATGGATGGAATACATGAAAGAATCGAATGTGATGTCCTCGTCCACTTATGTGTCCTCGAAATTTTCAGTCCCCCTGGGGTGAATTAAAAAGGGTCTTTTATAGGTTTTTTCTTAATTAAATGCCCTGTTTCAGGCATTTAACTGAATTGCGTGTCGATTTTCCGATGCTTAATCTCTTTGAGTCGATTACCGACTCAATGAGCGACCGGCTGACGGGCTCAGCCGAGTTTCCTAGTTCTAACCATGTTAGAACTAATTGCGTACCTGGTTTAGAGTGCACAATCGGATTAAGCATTTCACTTGAAGCGATCAATAGTGGAATCTTGGGGGTCAAGGACTATGAGACTAGGTCGGGCGTAGGCCAATTGTGCGCCAGTGGTTTGGCGCTCAATCTGATCACACGTGCTATGTGGGGCGCGTGTGGTTTTAGGCCCATAATTCGAGGTTGTTCGAGTCTAGATCGGGCCTGAAATGCCAGACTATTGTTTCAGTCTGCATTTTAATAATATACTATTGTTTTAGTATGTAGTCTCTCTACGTCGGGATCGGTGCCACAGAGCTATTGTTTTAACCTGTGTTCAGCTATATACTATTGTTTCAGTGCATGATTCCCAATTTAGGGTTAGGGGGTCTAAACCACAGAGCTATTGTTTCAGCCTGTGTTCAGCCATATACTATTATTTCAACATATGGTTCCCATATTAGGGTTAAAGGGTCTGAAATGCCAGACTATTATTTCAGTCCACATTTCGACTACATACTATTATTTCAGTATATAGTCTCCCTATGTCGGGGCTGAGCCACAGAGCTATTATTTCAGCCTGTATTCAGCCATGTACTATTGTTTCAGTGCATAGTTCTCATGTTATGGTCTTGGGTCCTAAGTCACATAGCTATTGTTTCAGCCTGTGCCCAGCATATACTATTGTTTCAGTAAATGGTCCCACATTAGGGTTATAAAACTTCCGGAGAAGGCAAGTCCTCTTTGAAAAGTCAAGGTCAAGGTCAAAGGTTGACTGAACAGATTTATATATTCCAAGAGGGCAAAATTGAGGTGTTTACACTCCCCCACCCAAGACCACGCCTGAGAGAGTCGGCTAAGCAGGGAGCGCGATTCCTTTTCACGAGCATACTATAAGTCCTATCCAAAGTCATCAATCAAGATTGGTTGAAAGATAAAAATAGCAAGGCAATGATCCAAACTAGTCAGTATGGCACCATTTCCACATCCCGAAAGCCGGCAATATTGTGATAATACTCGGCCTGATTCATAGCTGATTCGTAGTTCTGCACAAAGAAAAAAGAGATATCAGCTAGAGGAGCCACAGGCGCAAACATAGGCATTTCTCTAGAAAGCAAACGTACAAAAGGGGAAAAACTTACCCCAAGAACCAATTCAAGAGAGGGGACCTTGACCGCTTCAGCAGATGGACGGGCCCGCTCGGCTACATCAATGCATAAGCTCGAAAGAAAGGCATCATCAAGCCGCTAGAAGGTCCCTTGGACCTTAACAGTCGAACTATCAGAAGCACTCATGCTAGAGGGGTCTGAGGGATCAGCTCTCGCAGCCTCAGCAAGACCTGTCGCCCCCACATCATCATTGTCAGAATCATCTTCCCGGTCGAACTATGAAAAGAAACAAGGTTTTAGTCAATAGAGGTAAAAATTGAATCAGAACCATTGAAAACTTGCCTAAAAAGGGGAACTACTTGAGATCGCGGGCCACCAAAGGCTAGGAAGTTGACACCATGTACAAAGCGTGGCAGAGTGGACCGGTAGGGCAAGGACTCATACCACAGCTAGTATCCCCCAGGCATGAGAAGATCATCAATGGGGACCCCATGATGGAGAAACTCGGCAGAAAGCTCCTCAATAGTACCCTCAGGAGTGATAACATCTGCGGGAGGACCCTACAGTACGACAAGGTGGTCGCGATATTGATGGACCACTCTCTCTCCTAGGTAGTATGCCCGAGCCCAAGCCCTCGTAAAAAAAATGACACGGCGGTCAACGAAAAAGTGGGACGGACCCACGGCGGCTCGATCCTAGAAGGTAGAACCAATGTAAGGGTCATAGATGACCTGTCCAGATAGAAAAGTGTTCCATCAGTCAAACAAGTAGCATAAAAAGAAATGCTGAGAAAGAAAAGAGAGAAATAGCCGTACCTGCTTCGGGATAAGCAAGTCAAATTGGGACTTCAAGCCCATCTCTAAATGCTTCATTCTGACATCCCTACGGCGATGGGCAAGGCTGGAAGTGCACGTACTCCCAAATCTGAAAAGTGCAATAAGTGTAAAAGATGTGTCAAATGTAGGATGAATGACTAGCCAATGAACCAAGGAAAGTGGGAGAGTCAGGGGTTTCCTCAATCACATGCCAGAAACCAACCACAGAAACTGTGTTCCCAACTGAGGCTCGAGTCAAGTTAGACATCAGCATGGCATATCCGGCCCCACCCAAGTCGTACCGATGCACATCGTCACAATTTCCCATAAGACTGATCAAGGGCATTGAAACCCAACCTCCACTAGAATTTGCAAAAAGGGTCTTGCCTAAGAAGAAGAGGAGCGAGATGTGAGCCAACATCTGGGCACTCTCAGGCTCAAGGAAGATATCTGCATTCGGCTAGCCCAGATCCACCAACTCATGCTCATTAAACAAATCGGTCAACCAAGATAATTTAACCTCAGAGCCATGCTTGTCCTGGGAAGAAGGGTAATCCCCGATTAATTGAACCATCTCGTCCTAGCCTGGTACGCGAAGGTTGGTGACCGGCGTGCCCCCTATCCATATCCTCATAATCGTTGACCAATCGATAGGGGTGATAACCATCTTAGCCATCGCCATGTGGAAGGTCATAGTCTCGGGCTGAAAACAGTCAATCAGGGCCCTCACATAAGCCGAGTCACCCCTCATGGTAGGGGACGAAAGGAAATCCTCGAAATCAGCCTGGGTAGGGAGAAATTTTACCACCGGAGGGAGATAGCGGTAAAGGCACTGGGGGTCAAACCAACCTCCACGGAACATAATTGGCGGCAATTCCTGCATCAAGATAAAGAGGTGTTAGATCCTGCAGGTAAAGCGAACTTGCACAAAGAAAAGACACGGCGGCAAAATAAAACTTATTACCTTGCCAGCAATCCTGAAATTCGAGATATGGGTGTACTATTGATTAAGTAGACCACTACGGGCTGCCTCACCCTGCATTTCGTACTAAGGCTAGGAAAAGCGTTGCACTACAAAAAATTGCTCCCCCCAAGGACCATAGACCACCTCTGGTCCCTCCTCTTGCCTTTGCTCCTCCTCACCCTACATTCTGAGAGACACAAGCAATGGTATCAAGATATGTCAGTAGCAAGAAACTAATTGCTACAAGCCAAAAGAAGGTAAGTATGCCCCTCTTATTTTCCATCAATCTTAAATCATCATCATTTCTAAGAAATACATCAAGAAAGAGGGTGAGGCCCAAAACCCCCACATTTCAAAAAAAAAAGAGAAAGAGCACAAAAAATTAATAAAAATAAATAAATAAAGAAAACAAATAAAAAAATGTATATATATGTAACAAAAATCTAAAATAAAAAAGCAAAACATGTATAAACATATAAAAAAAGAGTCTTTCTTTTCCAACAAACAAAAATCCAAAAAATATATACATGTATACACAATAAACATGCAAAAACAAAAAAAAATCATCATCATCATCATCACCTTGCATGGCACAAAAAATGTTTAAGAAAAAAAAAACAACAAAAAAAAAACACCATCTAGATCCACACAAGCGAGAAGAAGAAAGAGAAGTCCCTAATCACATCAACAGGTGAGAAAAGAGTAGGGCAACACTAAAAAATTATATTTTTGCTTAAAATCGAGGCCAATGCACATGGAAGAAATCAAATGAGTCATAAATAATTATACTTGCAAGAAGAATCACTCATTCATCATCTAAAAAAGTAAAAATCCTAACCACATTGCAAATTACCCAAGACAAATAGATCATTGATCTGGCGTAAAGCGTGTATTTGATCGGTGAGAGCAAACTCCAGCAATAGAACGAGGTTCAAAGCAACTCAAAAGAACCCTAGGAGGAGGTTCCATTTTGGTTTGAGAGGGGGGGAGGAATAGATTTTGAAAATAGCCCCTTTTGGCTCGGGCTCGATTGTTTTAAACCCCCCCAGTTTTGGCTTGGCGTGCATAAAATACACACCACACCAGACATGTTTTGAGCCATATGTGGCTTGGCATGTGTAATATACACGTCAAGCAAAACCTATCCCGATTTTGCTTGGCGTGTATAATACACACGCCATGCTCTTCCTGGCCAAGTTTGGCTTTACATGTGTATTGTACACGCGGAGCTTGATCCTCCTTGGACCCGAAGTGGTGCACATGCCCCCAGAATGGCATGTCAATCTCCATTTGTTCTGCTTGGGAGGCTGTACTAGAATAAATGGTTCAAGATCAATAAGCATGCTCAAAATCCCGAACATACAAAATTTTACATAAAATAACAAGAAATTCGCATAAAATAACAAAAAATTTACATAAAATAAAAATCACACAAAATAAAAAAAAAATCATCACATAAAATAACAACAAAATCATCTTAAATATATATATATACAAAAAATAACATAAATAATAACAAAATGCACATATGCATATGTGTCTTTCAAAAAGCGGCATGCACTCCCAAAAAACGTTGTGACATCAATTCACTCCACCCGGGCAGTCGTGCTAAATTAATTTCGAGATCAATGGGTTCGCCCAAAGACCTCGAGCCTTGCTTTATGCAGGGGCACCCGTGGCCGGTCAAATGGAGCCATCAATGCCTCGTATAACTAGACACAAGCTGTGGATCTTCGCGTTTTTGCTTTCCGCCTATCTTTAAGTGTGGGTCAATCACCTCCGCACTTACGGAGCTATTTTATTCAGAATGAAACTTGAACATCAAACATATTCAATCATCTTGAGAAGCGGATATTTTCTCAGCATATTGGGCTTTCGTAACTCGCTCCATCTCAGTTATGCCCAGTATGTCGCTAAGCTCTTGGGGACCAATAACCTTGAGGAACGGACATTTTTCCTAATATACAGGGCTTTCGTTTACTCACCATATTACCCACCTGATGTTTGAGGTTCATTCTGAATACGACAGACCCGTCAGTGATGCCTTGGGCCTCTTCGGATGTCTCTTGTCTTTGGCATTTGATCATTAGTGATCGGATACAAAAGAGGGGCATCTATAGACACCCAAATTTGGCCCAAGGCCCGATCGAGACATACTTCGAGAGAGGCGCATCCCCGAGCTTCCGATAACATCTCTCATACCCTTAAAAACCTCTCCAAACCCTTAGGAACCTTCACGAACCCTTATGAATTACCCCCGACCTCTCCGAACCCATAGTTAATCCTCTCGGGCAATGGTTAGAGGTTGACAAGGACTTCTACTAAAAAAAACCTTATATCATTGAAAAGTAGAGATTCCTAACTTTCCAACAAGTCAAAAATTAACTCAATCTGAGTTGTACTTTAAAAGTTACGGTGATGCGAAAGGTGTCCAAAAACTACACCTAATTAAGGCATGCATGGCTGCATATTATACACGCCAAGCCATTTTTTCCTAGAAATGGCTTGGCGTGTATATTACGCACGCCAAGTATAGGTGGGTCCCCTTTGCGACCTCTAGACTTTCAGGACACTGTAGTTGTGCTTGGCGTGGATAATACACACGCCAAGCTTAGATACAGTAATTGTTGGTTTTTACCGGAATTTTACTTTTAGGGTTTGACTTGTTGACCATCTCAATGTTCACGATAGGTTTCATTAGGACTCTTGCACCCTCATTTACCCTATTTGCAACTCTGCCATTTGAAACTTCACCCTATCATCTGCCATTGAGCCCATCCTCACACATATCCATAACCTTAAATTCTTAGGAAACCTTAGATGTTAGGATTACCAAATTGCTAACCCTAATTAGCCTTTTTTTCTATAAATAGAGAGGCACCCCCTTTGCAAATGGCTTGAAATTTTTCTAAGAGAGAGAAAGAGATTAAGAAATCCCCTCCTCCCATTTGGTGCACCAAATACCCATACAAATTTCATAATTCTAAACCACCTTCGAAACCCTATCTTCCATAAAAAAACCCTTGAGTTTAGGAGAGAACTACCCCCTAGCCTTCTTCCTCTACCCCTTATCTATCAAGCCCTAGAGGTTAGAACACGTTCTTCAACCACTGAAGCTACTGGAAGCTCGTCAAGAGCACCTACGCGAAGGTCCACAGCTATGCTACAAGGGCGCGAGAGCTCCAACTCTCCCCTCTACTCCTCTACCTTCTTAGCTTTTCCTTTATCCTTAAATTTGTGGCATTACGCCACTAAAATCTCAGTAATTGCGGAGGGGCACAAATAGAATCAACGTGCCTTTGGGCAAGAGGAAGTGCTCTTTTCATTTTATTTTTTCCTTTATTTTGGCCATAAGTAGAGACCGCGTTTGAGCGGGTTGATTGGGTGCCTAACACCTTCCCGATCGATAACCAAAGCCCCTACCCAAGAGCCTTTGGCACAGACCGGTGAATCAGAGTCATATTTGACACTTCGGTGTATTCAAAAGCTCCGAGTGGCGACTCTATATTTTTCACGAGTGCGCATTGTCGCAACAAGATCGTCAAAAATCTGCGGTTGCGCAGTGTGTGTGGAAAAGTAAATACAGCAGAAAAATAAAACCAAACTTATTAGATTGGGTCAACCTTAACAAAAAGAGTCCCATCACGATCGCCAGTCTATTAGTACGCATTTTTTCGGATTTCCTTTTGGTCCTCGAAAGAAGTGGCCCAATCCGATCTGAATGAACTCTGGCTAAGGGTGATGGTTGATGAAAAGCGTTAAGATAATAAGGGAGATTATTTTATTTATACCTGCAGAGATATATTAGAATAATAAAAGGATAAAATTTAACTATAGAAAAATAAAAGAAGGCAAATTTTAAATGGAGAATACCTGGGTTGTTGCGCTCACCAGCTACAAATATTTATCGACGCTTTAACTCATCACTGATCATGCCTGGATACGTTGCAGGGCGCGGGTTAAACTTCTTTAATGAATGCCGGCCAGCCAACTTCAGCAACTACAAGTTACTTATAGTCTAACTAGTTTAGTTTTCTTATTCCTGCTAGGATTATAATTTACTAGTCCTACTAAAAGTCTAACTAATCTGGTCTTCTAATCATATTCTGATTTAAGAAAAAAGGGGATGGTGGCCCGTTATGCTAAGGAGGATCGGCCCCGTTCATGAGTGACCTCCGTAAGCACCCTTGGGCAAATCAGGTGGCTAAGGGCTATTTATAAATACTAGAGATTAAAGACTGAATTTAAACTGGGAACTAAGAATTAAGAATTTAAGGATTAAAAATAAAGAATTTAAGAATTATGAACTGCGAATTAGAATTAATAACTAAGAACTAGAACTAAGAATTAAGAACTAGAACTAAGAACTAGAACTAGGAATCAAGAACTAGAACTAGACCTAAGAAGAGATTACCTGAAGACCGGGCGCTTCTTCCTCCATGCTTCTCTCCTTGATGTCACACACAAGACTTCAAAATCTCTAGAAGGGAGAAGCTTGAGAATGAGAATTGATGTGTTGAATGGCTGGGGGTTAGGGATCTATTTATAGGCTTTTACAATTCATAAAACTAGAAATGCTAGTGTAGCTCTAATTCCTAATTCAAAGAAGTATCCTAATTCTTAATCCTAATGTAACTCTAATTCCTAATTCTTTTGAAATAATAAATTAAAGTCCTAAAATAACAAGGAAATTGATCCTATTTTTAATAAAAGAAACAAATCCTATTTTCTAAAATAAAATAAGAAAATAGTCTAATCCTAATTCAGTTAGGAGTCTTGAAATTTGTCACTTTCTATGCAGCTTCCAAAAACTGACCATAACTTCTTCAATGCTTGTCGAAATTGTCTATTTTTTGCCTTGTTGGAAACCTACTTTGATAAGCTTACAAATATGACTAATTTCGCATCAATCTGACTTCATTTGGCACTTTGAAATAAGCCAAACATTAAAGTGACGGGATTGACAATTGGAAAATGTTGGGGAGACTTAATTGGCTCTAGACTAAGAATCTGGCAAGGGTTTCCTAGGGATCTAAAACTAGACTAAGGGCAATATTGGAAATAAAAGCTACACTAAAAAACTTTGGGTGAAGAATACCTGAAGCTGAGTGCTTCCTCCTCCCTGATTTTCCTTCTTCTAGCACCACAGAGAAGGAACTATAAATCCCTAAGAGGCTTAGGCTTGAGAGAGGAGAGATATCTCTATTGAAATTGTGTGTTTGGGCATGGTAGGGTGGTCTTTTTATAGGTATATGGATAATTCCGCGTATGAGAGCATGTGCACAATAGGTGAATTACGCCCATGACAGAATGCGCTCAACTAAATTTCGCGCATAGTCCAATGCGTTTAATCCACTTTGAGTCGATCACTGACTCGAGAGTGACCGGCTGGGCGGGTGTCCTAGTTCCAGTGTGCCTGGGAACCAATTCTATATTTATGGCTATGCGTTAAATACATTTCTGTGCAGGGGAGTTTGCACGAGATCGGGGAGTTCGGGCGGCCTTGGGAAGTAGAGTCCTAGTCCGCGTCTGAATTGATTCCGCGTGGAGTCTCACACTTGGAATCGATTCCACACGGGGAGGTATGCATTGAATCGGGAACTTCGAGTGGTTAACGGAAGTTTGTGCCTTGTCCAAGTGGGACTAATTACGCACAACTATCTCGACATGCAATCGAATTAAGGGTGTATTATCTTGCGTGTAATTCAGGGACTTCCGGGTCTTGATGGGTCTGAGTTTCTGGCTATTGTTTTCAACCTATACCTCGACTATACACTATGCTTCTAGTATATAGTACCCGTATTTTGGGTTTTGATGTCTTCGGAGAAGGTCAGTCCTTTTTCGGAAAACGTGGATGGTCAAGGGTTGACCGAAAAGGTTTATATATTCCGAGAGGGCAAAATTGGAGTGTCTACACCACCGTCTTCATATAGGAACTTGCACTCAATGGGGTTGGCGTGGTGTTATGCTGAAATTAGGAGGGAGTGGGAGAATATGGGGCGTAGGAAAAAGGTTTCGGATTTGGGTTAGGTTTATGGTAAAGGGTAGTTTTGGTGGACGATTCAGCGTCTGGTATGGGTGCTGGCGCTTTAACTTTTCTAATCTTTTTATTGCAGCGGGGAGTTCACCCTTTGGATCTCAAGAATTCGGTCAAGTCTTCTGCTGAATTCATCGTGGTTTGGTTCTTCCGCCATAGAGGGTAGGGTTAAAGATGGAGGCAGAAGAAAGGTTTGAAATGGTAGTGGTTTGTGGAGGGGTGAGGCTTGGCTCTGAATCGTCACTTGACTTAAATTTCAAGGTGTAGGCATTTAAGCTTGGGTAGTTGGCAAGTGGTAGTCATAAGTGCGATGCGTATCCGCTTCCTCTATGATTTTAATGGGCTTGAATTTCAGCGTAACAGATAAGACTGGTCATTAGAATCGCCTATTCCCTAGAATTGTAATTTACGTTTCTAGACAACAATACTTCAGTCGAACGGACTCTGAGATAACTAAACCGTAATCACTATGATTCGACTATAGACAATCATGAGTGATCGTAAATCTATACGCTCAGAAGTGGATATATTACACTAGAGAGGTCTTTACGATCGATCATGATTTTACTTGACTTAGATCATAAAGTACTCTCTTCAAAATTTTAAAAATGCATATATATTACAAGGTTTTGCTACGGATGAGTCAGTTGCTCGATGGGTCCATGAGGAACCCAGTTATTACCAGAGAGAGTGGGTATATCTCCCCAAATTTGCCATCTAACTGCTCAAATAATTGGCCACTCCTTTTCTTATTTAATACAATAGTTAGTTGCTCTATCTGAGTTCCTAACTAAAAAATAGATTGCCTAAGAGAGAGAAGTAGTTGTGATCGGCATTGGTCGTGTTGCTGCCTCCACCTGGCATCTTGCAATATGGCATCCTCAGAAGTGTCAGTATAGTCTTCGGTTACTATGGGATATCAAGGGGCAGTAAGATGCAGAGGATTTACCTAAGTTGGGTCATGGTAAGGACCGCAAGCTTCTCCTTTTTGAGTTGTTGGGTGCAATTATATACCCATCAAGGACTGGATTTTTTTTTCCAAAGCATCAACTTTGGGAGACATTTCATCAATGACTTTAATTCATACAATCCTCCCTACTTACGAGGTATATTCCTTAAAATCTCTGAATCAGTCCTACTCGATGCATGGTGTTGCACCGATTCCTCGCTAAGGGTCTCAAAGAGTTCCCAAGCGTCCTCTGTAGTCAATGTACGAAACATTCCTCCACAAGTAACATCAATCATGTGCCAAATTTGTTTGTTCAGGCCTTTATAGAAATCAAGTACTATTTGTAAGTGTCAGACCTCATGATGAGGGCACTTGCTTAGAGTTCGTTGAGACGCTTCCAGCTCTCCTGAAAAGACTCATCCGGAAATTGATGGAACATTGTGATAATCATCCGGATCTGATTTATTTTGCTGATTGGGAAGTACCTAGTGAGAAACTTGGTTTGTAACTCTTCCCAACTAGCAATCAAATTGTTGGGCAAAGAGTTCAGCCACTGCTTTGCCCTGTCTCTAAGAGAAAATGGAAATAACCTCAAACGAGTAGCCTCTTCTGACAAATTTTTTATTCTAAAGCATACAAATATCTAAAAATCTCGTTAGGTGCGTATACGAATTGTAGACACCCAAATTTGGCCCAAGGTACGATCGACACATACTTCAAGAGTGGTGTACTCTCGAGATTTTGAAAACATTCTCCAAACCCTTAGGAATCATCCCGAACCCTTAGGAACGATCCCAAACCCTTAGGAATCAACTCGAACCCTTAGAACCCATTCTAGACCCTTAGAAAGCCCAACCAAAATTGTGGATGAAAAGAGGAGTGCCAAAGATTTCATAGACGTTTGTAGTGGCTAAGGCCTATACCATTGGAAATTGGAGGTTTTCAGCTTTCCATCGAGCTAGTAATTGCTTGATTTCGAGTTGTACATTAAAAGTTATGGCGAAATAAAAATTATAAAAAAATGTAGGAAATTACACATGCGTACATACTATATACACAACCAATTTGGCTTTCTTCTGCAGAATTAGCATCCAGAACGGGCTCCAGACTTCTTTGTTTTGTGGGCATACTATGTACGCATAGCTTAAAATCTTGATTTTCGTGCAAAATGGTCGAATTCAGTTTTGGGGTTTGACTTGTGGACCATCCTAGAGATTGAGGTGTATCTTTTTAGGACTGTTATACCCCTCCCAACTATCAGATTCACTCTTTTTCCATCCAACCCACACCATATTATCAACCATTGACCCTTCTCTCCAAGCCTTCAAAAACCTAGAAAACCTTAGATTCTAGATTACCTAATTGTTAATCCCATTAGCCCTTAAGCATCTCCCTAATCACCTCTCCTTCTATAAATAGCAAGCCACCAGCCCCCTTGTTTAGGAATTGAAAATTTTACAAAAAAAAAAAAGAGAAAACTCTAGAGAATTCCCTCCCTACTTTCAAGCCTTAATCCTTCCTAGTTTTGAAACCCATCCTCTCCCCTACACCATTACATTTTCCACCATTAATCCTTCCTTCCTAAAGCTTTGAAGCCTTAGCCTAGATCATCATCATACCCTCATTCTTAGCCTTCCAAACTCTCAAGCCCTAGAAGGTATAACCTTGCTCTAACCCACTTGCTTTCGGAAGCTCTCCGGTGTCGTTCTCATGCAAAGATCTAACCAATGGTGCTACAAGGGTCTCAGAGCTCCGGCTCTCCCCTCTATTCCTCTATCTTCTTTTTGCTTTTCCTTTATCCTAAAATTTGAGCCGTTATGCAGTCAAAATCCGATGATTATGGGGGGATCAAATAGGATTAGAGTGCCTTTAGGAAAGAGGACGTGTTGTTCATTTTTATATTTTTTATATATACTTGGACGTGTTCATTTTTATATTTTTTATATAACACCTTTCTCGATTGATAACCGATGTCCTTACCCAAGAGGCTTTGGTGTTGGCCAGTAAATCAGAATCATATTTTACACTTCGGTGTTTATAATATTAAGTTTGGGTATCCCAGAACACCAAAAGCTTCGGGTGGCGACTCCATCTTTTTACAAGCGCATCATCGCAACAGACTCGCAAGAGCCACTGTTTATTTTATTAGAGAAAACAGTGGTGGTGAAAAGTAATCAAGACAAAGAGAGATGGAAGATGTAAACAACACTCCAAAAATATACACAGTCCTGCAAGATACAGGGTTTGTTGTAGCAAGTTCTAATCAGTAAGAGTTTGTCCCACAGGGAAAATTGATCTAAAACTTAGAATGGGTTATGTTAGTAGGCCTCCAGATCTGACCACAGATTTGGCAATCCTAAAGAAAGGGACTGTAGTGTCACAACTAAAACTAAAACTAAAATAAAAGAAATAAAATGCAGTCCTATACTATAGAAAGGGTTTTAAAAAAGATGGTGATGGTGTGGTAAAATAAAGAATAAAATGGTGAGAAGTATGCAGCTAAGCTAAGGACACATCAATCATGCAACTCAGATCTAGAGTTGTCTTTACAACAGTTCTTCAAATGGCTACAAGCATATCTGCAAGGAAAAAGAATCCAATCCAACCACTGTGATTTAAATTGATCTCTTAAGGCTATAACCTGTCCACTTTAATGGTCATAGACTATCCAATAGAGAGGATCAAATAACCTGGGTCAAATTAGAAAATTAACCTAATCCAAGGTAATGGATTAATCCTAAGGTTATAACCTTTCCACTTAAATGGTCACAGACTATCCAATAGATTTCCTCTAACCAATGAATCAAATCAGAACATGATCATCATTGCAAGTGTTGTGCTGCCACCTTGTAATTAATATATGATTAAAACACCTAATTAAAAAGCACAAATTACAAATGTATAGAATCAAGGTGAACAATAAGTCCTACAAGAACCAGGGCTGTTGTAGCAAGTTTTAAGAGATAAGTAAGGGTATGTCCACAGGAAAATGTGGTTCAACTATAGTAAATCTCCATATCTATGACAGATCTGGCACTCTATCCTAATTTAAGCTAAACTAAAATAAGAAAGAGGAAAGGTTTTAGATTTTTTATCACTTTTACTACAAACTACAAAAGTTAAATGCAATTGATTTAGATCTAATCAAATACAGAGATAAGGGGAGATATAGAAAAGATGAAAATTTAAAGGTGGAGAACAACAGCTAGGGGTCTTGGTCTCTTACTGAAAATAAAAAAGAATTAAAAGTAGTGTAGAGAACTGATTTGTAACAATCCTCTATTCTGGCTCCAAGCTACCCAGGTTCCCCCGGTAGAGGTGAGGTATAAGAATCCAATCTCCACCAATGGATCAAAGCAATCCTGAGGTTAGGATCTACCCTTCTACTAGATACAGTCCTAAGGTTATGATCTGCCCTTCTACTGGATACAGTTCATCCCTGACATTGCTCCAATCTATTGATCTTGATTAAAATAAGAAAACTATTACAGTTGTTGCAGGTGCCAGGCTACTAGCTCCCCATTTCTGGCTGGCATCCATAGGAGTATCCAATCCAGGAAAATCAAATATGAAGAAGTAAAATATAGATTATAATCACCTTTAAAAACCACAATTATATTGCAAGCTTATAATGTTATTGTGCCCAGATCTGCAATCTGTGTAATATACAGTCGCTTACAAGTCTCTGAATTTCTCAATTTAGCCACTCATTATTGGCTAAAGAGAGGATGGAAGGAGGAAAGAGAGAATTTGGAGGGAAAAATGGATCTCGAATTAAGCTCTGATTCTCTCAAATTTTGGATGGTTCTTCTGTAAAAGCTCTCTTCTATTTATACCTTCTCCCTTTATCTCAAATCTGTTTCAGTCAATCAGAACCCAAGAGAATAATTCTATTATTCTGGGCTGCTGATGTGGCTAATTTTTCTTCTAGAAGCTCTTCTTCCATCAGTCCATGATTGGCAAATATACGTGAGGCAGTTAGGGTTTCCAATCGTGTATAATTAAATACCAAAAATACCCCCAGGGGTCGCTGATGTGCTTTGGAATGTGTGTACAGGCTTTTGAAATTGGCAGCTATTGAAGAAACGTGTTGAGAAGTTGCCAGTTCGAGTATCGAGAGGTTCAGAGACCCTTGCAACTGGTTATGAATTTCAATTATGTTCACATCGACAGGTTGCAGTGGCTGTCGACAGCTTTGTACACTTCTCGAGAGGTTTGGAGTCTTCTCGACAGGATGAGTGGCACTCGTCGATAGGATTAAAGTAGCTCTCGATATATTTAAGCTTGACTAGTCGACAGGATTGGAGAGTATTCTCACCCTCTGTCCAGTTCTGCATTCATCCTCTCGACAGGTTATAGAAAATGCTGTCGACATCTTTGTGAAGTTCTTATTTGAGCTTTCGATAGGTTGTCTGAACCTCACGAGGATGAGCGTCGTTTAGCTTCAGGTGAGTTTTTGACAGGTTGTCTTGGACTGCTCGACAAGTTCAGCTGAACCTCTCAAGATATACTTGAAACCTCTCGACTTCTCCTGCACCTTCAAGTAAGGTGTCAACAGAATCTTTTTGCTGCACTTCCAACCTCTTGATAGGATCAATCTCTTCACTACTTCACTTTTAGAACCTCTCGACAGCTTAGCTCTAGTGTATCACAACCTCTTGACAGCTATGGAACTTCTCGATCTCTTTACAGTTTCTCTTCAGAACCTCTTGACGTGTTATAATTAGACTTTAGAACTTCTCGATAGGTGTTGGGGAGCTCTCGACAGCTTATTTTCAGTGCTTCTACAGCTGACACACCTCTCAAGTGTGTTGGTCTTCATTTGTTCAACACTCAGCAACCTCTTAGTAGGTTCAATCTTTATTCTTTGCAACTGCACTTGGCCCCAGGCATATCCAGTTTGGTCCATGACCTTCTCGTGAATCTCTAAGGCTCTTGTGGACTGCTTGATTGGCTAGCCTTTGGGCTGTAAGGTCACCTATTGAGCAGCAAATTGCTTCTTTGGCTCTTTTAAGTGAATATTTGCCCTAAGCTTGTAATTCATTACTTATCTATAAAATACACTTAAAACATATTATTAATCAGCTCAAGGGTCCACCAAAGGTCAGGTTAGGAGGTAAAAAATGATATTTTTCACTGCTTAACACACCCCCAAACCTAAGCTTTGCTAGTCCCTGAGCAAAGGAAAAAATAAAAATAATTATTGAAAATAAAAGATGCTACTTTTGTAGGAAACACAGATGCATTTAGCATATGCATCAAGCCTTTTAAACCCTAGGTGATCCCTAGTGGAGGAGTGAAGTCTTCTGAGAGTTTACAGTGAAGTTACCCACATACTTCTCCAATAAAATTAGTTAATATCAGTGCAGCATGTTAAAATAAAATTCAAGCAATATAAAAATTCATTCCACACCTTGTTCCTTCAGTTTTAGAGGATTCTCAGTAAAAATATGACAGTTTAAAACTAAAGTTCTGCTATAACTCCTTCACAATCAATCAGCTCATGTCAAGGTATTTTGTATGAAAATTAATGCAAAGCTTACCCTCAAATTGAGAATCATGTTTTGATAGTGCCTCAATCAATCTTGATTACAGACCCAAAGCTCACTAGGGTTGTCACTCTCAACAAAAATAGAAGGGTGTATCAATTCACACAGCTCAAGAGCAATTACAACCCTCAAATAGGACTGCAAGCATGAGCATAGGCATTGCTCCAATTTCTAAAATTTTCTAACTCTTTTCACCATAGATCAAACAAATCCTTATCTCCACATGACAGCTCAATTAATTTCAAATCAGTAAGGACTTTTTATTGGGTTGTAATGTGGCTTATGGGTGAAGTTTATAAAGAATAAAAGGGTGGAATATTATTCAAAATTGAGAAATCAGTAAGGTAAGGAGGTGGCATGTACACCTTTATTTCAGCATAAATTCATCTACTTCTTGAATTTTCATATTTGAAGTGATCAGTTTCTAATCCTCATTTTCATCTTTCAATTAATTGACTTCTCTTTTTCACTCTTTTGTTTTGCTTTTCTGTTTTTCTTTTCTTTTTGTATACTTTTTCTCTTTTTATTTTTCTCTATTTTTCTTTTCATGGGCTGGAATGCCACAACTATACATCACACTTGCCTTCAAATATATTTTCTTTATTTTTAACCAAATATCAAACTAGCTCCTTTAGTCTCACTTCTCCTCCTATTTCCTGATTTCTCATATTAAGGGTGAACTGAAACAGGTCAAGAGGTTTTGGGTTCAAATTTTCTGATTTTCATCAAAGAAAACTGAGATTTTTAAGGCTCAAAAGGTGTGTGTATCAAGGGCAGTTCAAAGGTGGAAAGTTTTAAGCTCAAACTATCGAAGGGATGGCCTTACTTCATGTCCTTCATGTCATGAGTGCTGTCAAGCTGTTTCAACATGGATTTGCCTAACTTCTAGTGAGCAGAGGTAGATCCAATCAGTCCTTAGAGTAGAAGAAATTGCCAAACACTCTTTGAAGAAAACTTTTCAGGCCCAAACCTCACTGAGTATGGTCTTCCATCAGATTTCTGGGGCATATCCTCATAATTTTCTCTCTTTCTCTCTTTTCAAGTTCACTAAGCACTAATTTTTGAAAATTCCTGGCATTTGCTCAATGAAAATGTTAGAACTATAACATGTTTCAGTTTTAAAAAGTTTTTTAATTTTCTCTATAACAAAAAAATCAGGTGAGAAATTATTTAATTTTCTCAATTTCTATTAAAGCCTTGCTGCACTACCATTAACTATCTATTTGCAAACCTTACCACACCCCCAAACCTATGAGGAGCAATGTCCTCACTGATTCAAAGATAAAGAAATGTGCAGCATGAGAAAAATATATACAGAGAAGCCAGGAAAGAAAAATAAATAAATAAACTGCAACTAAACAAAGATCATCAATACACAAACAAAATAAGAAGCATTAGTAAACAAAACACACAAATGGGGACAAGAAAGCAGACAAGAAAATAAAAAGAAAGCAAGAAAATCACAGTAAATAGACTAAAGCAAAATTCCTTTATTAACACCAAAATATGCACAAAGTAAAGGAAAGTGTTCTACATGAGATTATGTAAAAATATCCTAACTATATATAACTCTAATCATCTAACTCCTCTGCAACTTCAAGTGGATCTTTGAGTCCTTTACCCTTTTCTTTCTTCCGAGCAGCAGCAATGGAGTGGGACCTTATGGAGGAAGGCTTTCTAGTCTTGGATGGGGTTTTCTTAGGAGGGAGTGGCTTTGGCTTGGAAGGGAGCTCCTTGAATTTGATGTCAGGCTTGACTTTGCTAGGCTCCTTTGGTTGAGGAGCTGTTTTCAAGGGAGGTGCATTAGGGTTTAATTCTTTGGAACCAGCCTCAGCTAACTCCCTATCAGTCTTTTCAGTTAAGTTCTTCTGCATGGCTGCAATAGTCAGCCCATAATCATGGCTTTGTCCTGTGCTACTCTCAACTGTGCCTACATGGCCTTTATCACATCCTCCTGGCCCTCAACTCTATTCTTCTCCTGATTGTATTGCACCATAATTTCCTGCCAACCCTTCTTTATCTCTTTCTTCTCTAGCTTGTAAGTCACTTGTAGAAATTTGATGTGGTCAAGCAGGGGCTGTCTCACAATGGCTCTCAAGTCAGCCATGCCTCGAAGTACATCTCTCTTAATATAGGCATTGGCTTGCATGACCCTGAGGAGAGTAAGGTAGGGAGGTGGGGGATTAAGGGAAGCAGGTAGGACGAACTGATCAGCAAGGGAAGTAGGGCCATCTAGCTACGGAGCGGGGATGGAGCATGGGTGGGGTAGAAGTAGAGGGAATGGGCTGGGGAAATGCAACCTCAGGGGTAGGGTCAGTTTGGGTGGAGGCAGTGGGAAAGGTAGGGAGAGGCACTTCAGGGATAGGTTCAGCCAATTTTAAGGGTTGTGGAGAAGTGGGGGGATGGTAAAATGGATGGGTAGAGGGATATCAGGTTGTTGGGCTGGTTGGGTTAAAATTTGTAAAGTGGCATTGATGGCAAGCACAGTGGAAGGAATGGAGGCTTTGTTTTGGAGTGTGGTGGAGTTCATGACTTGAAGTGTGGCCTCAATTGATGATTGGGTATGGGTGTTGGCCATCACTTGGGATTGAAGGGAAAGTAAAAGGTTGAGGATATGGGGTAAAGGATCAGGTGTGACAGGGGCTAAGGGTTGGATTTGTGAAATGGGTTGGAAAGGGGAAGTGTGGGTATATGGGTAAAAGGTAGGGTGGGTGAGGTGTGTAAATAGGTAGGCTATGGAGAATCAGGTAGGAGAGATATATTCATACCCAATGTCCTCTACAATGGAGTCAATTAGGGATGAATATCCCTCAATGATTATTTGGTCATGGGTGTGTGGAGGTGATATGGAAAAGGGTGAGTCAATGTGAAAGGACATTGATGGTGGGGAAATGATGGTTGGGCCAACTGATGAAGCTGATGACTGGTTCAAAGGTGGAGTGGCTAATATGGATGGGCTGGCTGGAATGGTGAGTGAAGGTAGGGATTGGATCAATGGTTAAAGGGAAAGATAGACGTGTTGATGTGGTGATGGTGGAGAGGAATGTTGAAGTGCTGGGAGGTAGGCAAACTGGAATGGAGGGCAAAGGAAATGAGATGGATGATAGGGAGGCTGCTGGGGTGGACAAACTAGGGATATCAGGCATGGAAGGAACAGAGATGGAAGGGGTGGAGGGGATGACTGCAGGGGATGGGGTAATCAAAGGAGCAGCTACAGAGTTGGCTACTTAAGGTGCCTCCCTTTCAAGACTCTCCATAAATTTTCTTTTGTTCTTCCTAATGAGAGTCCTACTGGCAGACCAGGCCCTCTTCCCAAATGCTTTAGGGGTCACCGTCTCCACTTCCTCCCCTTCTTTGAAAATAAATTATTTTCTCTTGAGCAGGGCAGTAATGAGCCTGCTGTAGGGTAGCCCTAGTAAGGCTTGAGCCTTCCTACACTTATCATTCACATCCACCATGGCCCCAAACACCAAGTGAGTAACATTTATAAATTGACCCTTGGAGAAAGAATAGAGTGCATCTACTATGGGGACTCTTCTTTCTTGTTGATGCCCATTGACATAAATATTCTTTCTCAAAATGGAGTCAAAGAAGAGCATGCTAGGGTGCAAATCTCTTCTCATTATTAAGTCCCCAGACCCCACAATGCCTTAAGTGAGGTGCCTAGCCATTGCTTTGAAGAGACATTCTCAGGTGCAGCCAGGCCATAGACTGAATCAAAAATAGAAGGGACCCCCAATGCTATCCCAATATCTCTGTAGTCCACCACCATCTCCACATGATCAATCAAAATTACAAGGCAGGGCTCAAGTGAATCTGGCTTGGTTTGTTTCCTGAGACAACAACTTAACCAGCCTTGGGAAAGATTTTTCATTCAGTGCGCTCAACTTGGGTGTCAGACCTACCTTCACTAAATAAATCAAAGTATCCTGACACTCCTCTACCTTAGAGAAATAGGGAGTGTCAACAATAGTCTCTGGGATCAGACCTAATGCATCCACAAATTTATTGGGTGTGGATCTGAGCAAAGGGACTTCAAGCTCAGCCATAGGGCTATTCTCAGACTTAGGAACAATGGTAGGCTCATGCAAAATGGTTTCTACCTCAGGGGCCTCCTCAATAAATTCTTCACTGGTTTAGGCCCTCTTCTATTTCTTGGCTTTCTTGGATTTCATAGTTTTCTCAGCTTGGTCCATGACCAGCTTTCTCTTTGCAGGTGGGGTCTCCTTAGGCTTTGTGGGTTGCCTAGTGGATTTCCTAGTGGCTTTGGTGGTAGATTTGGAAGGTGCTTTGAAAAGGGTAGCTAAGGTGTCTTCTTGATCAGACATTGTATACTCAAACAATTGAAATTCACTCCCAATCACCACACAGACCTTTGTTATCAATCAAATTAACCACACCAATTTGCAAATAAAATGCCAAAAACACAAAGTATAGCAGAAGAGAGGCTTACCAGCAGAAACCTAGGGTTTCTCAAGTCTTACAATGCACAACACCAAACCAGCTCACACCAGGTGCAAAGTGTAGATTTTGATGAATTGAAGCAATGGGAAAATAACTAGGAACTTGCTGTAACATCTAGTGAGGTAGAGAGGGAAAAAGAAAAATGGAAAAATCGCCAGAGAAGACTTAAAGCACAAAGAGAAGCTATCGAATGGCAAAAATGGAGTTGTCGTTAGGTTTAAAGTAGTGGGAAATGACTTTTGATAGGATTGGGACAAGGTGTCGACAGATTGATGCAACCTGTCGAAAAGTAGAAAATCAATGATCCTCGCGAGAGGTTCATGCAATCCTGTCGAAGAGTTCAAGAAGATAGAAATAATCATTCCGAGAGGTTCACAGAACCTCTCGACAGGTTCTTTGAATTCAATATGCAATCCTCTCGATAGGTTCTAGGCTCCAGAAAAGTTGCTTCGAGGGAATCACAGAACCTCTCGATAGGTACCCTGAACCTGTCGAGAATTCAACCAAAAGTCTTCAGGACCTGTCGAAATGCTCCTGGATCCTATCGATAACCATTTTTATACCTTCAAAACCTGTCGAGAATTAGTTCACACCTCTCGACAGCTTCTAAATCTTGTTGAAAACCAGACTGGGAACTCTTAGAACCTATCGAGATGTTCATAGAACCTATCGACAGGTTATACTTCAGTTTAAACAGGCTTGTAATCAATTCCCAGTTCATTTCCCAACAGATTTGACGCTCCAACTCAGGTCACTTCACCAATTGACTAATTATCCTACCTGAGGTACAGACATACATGGCAAAAAAAATCTTGTATAATGCCAAACAGAAATGAAACAAAACAAACAAAATAACCAACACATGAGTTATTATACATAGTATACATTGTGGAAACTCAGACATGTTGTGGAGGTTCATGACATACATGTCCATTCACTTTCGTGGTCCTTCCATCTTTTAGATCCTTGATTTCCACAGCTCCAGATGGGGATACATGCTCAACTATGTAAAGTCCCTCCCATCTCGATCTCAACCTACCTGGAAAAAACTTCAATCTAGAGTTGAACAGCCATACCTTGTTGCCAACAATGAACTCTTTCCTCAACAGATGCTTGTCATAGAAAGCCTTGGTTTTCTCCTTGTAGATCCTAGCATTTGAATATGCCTCCAACCTCAGCTCTTCCAGCTCTAACAGCTAGAGTTTCCTATGAATGCCAGCAGATTTTAAGTCAGTATTCAATGCTTTAACAGCCCAATAAGCCTTGTGCTCAAGCTCTACTAGTAAATGGCATGCCTTGCCATATATCAGCCTGAAAGGAGACATGCCTATTGGGGTCTTATAGGCAGTCCTATAAGCCCACAGAGCATCAGGTAACTTCAAGAACCAGTCCTTCCTATCCAGTCTCACTCTTGTCTCCAAAATGTGTTTGATTTCTCTATTAGAAATCTTCACCTGCCCATTGGTTTGTGGGTGATATGGGGTGGCAACTCTGTGTGTCATAGAGTTCTTTCTAAGTAGGTTCTTAAACTGTCTATTGTAAAAGTGGCTCTCCCATCACTAATGATAGCTCTAGGGGTGCCACACCTAGAGAAAATATTATCCTTCAAGAAATTGAGGGCAACCTTGTGATCATTTGTTCTTGTAGATATGGTCTCAACCCATTTGGACATATAGTCTACAGCTACAAGAATATAATTGTATCCAAAGGAAGGAGGGACCCATGAAGTCTATCCCCCAAATGTCAAAGAATTCAATCACAAGTATTGGCTGTAAAGGCATGGAGTTTCTTTGGGAGATACTTCCCATCTTTTGGCATCTTTCACAAGTTTTATAATGAAGTCATGCGTCCTTGAAGAGAGTGGGCCAATAAAATCCACTTTAGAGCACCTTGGTAGCAGTTTTATTCCCACTAAAGTGGCCTCCACAAGCCTGTTCATGACACATAGTTAGCACATTGTGGAATTGTAATATCCCAAAAATTTGAGCGTTAAACAATGACCTCAGGATCCGTGCCCGACTGGTCATAGGTTTGACCAAGTGATGGTCAAACAGTGGACTCATGAAGTTATGTACTAATGTGAAATTAGTGTGACCTAAGTGTAAAGTATGGTGTTAGTTTGGAACCACATACACCTATCTCTGGTGTATGCGCTTAACACCGAAACATGAGAGGGGATATAAGGGTTTAATAACCCTAGAATCCTTTTGTTTGGTTGGTGAAGGATTTAAGAAGAGAGTGAGAGGGAGAAAATAAGAGGAGTTATTGAGGTAGGAGTTAATACAAATCAAGGGCTGATTAGAGCATTTAATATCGGATTTCAACGCATGAGGAGCCGTTGAAGCGAAAGCTGGAACCCTAGCCATCAAACCCAACAAATCAATCCTTTAAGGGATTTATTGAGGTGAGTTTTATTAGATGTCAATACATAAAGATTTGATGAGTTAATTTAGTCAAGCATAGTTAGAATGATAGATTAAAGACGTAGAAAAGAAAGAAAATTGATAAGAAAAAGATTTAGAAGAATAGCCCGAAAAGGGGCTGAATCTGGCCAAATCGATTAATCAAGTTTGAGACTCGATTAATCGATTTTGGGTCTAGAAGTTGAAAAGTCAAGGATGCCCGATTTTGATTAATCGATCTGGAAATCAATTAATCGATTTTGAAGGTCGATTAATCGATTTGGAAATCGACTGGGTACCTCCAGTGGCTAGAGAGAAAGGACATGGGGAAATCGACTAATCAACTTAGAAAATCGATTAATCGATTTTGGAGTTCGATTAATCGATTTGGGATCGACTAATCGATCTCAGATTTTCGACTACTCGATTTGAGAATCGACTTTACCATTTTGAGGATTTCGATTAATCAATTTGGGATCGATTAATCGAAATCCCAAAATCGATTAATCGATTTTGGGAATCGATTAATCGATTTCGGGTTCGATTAATCGATTTTGGCAATTTCAATTGACTTTCTAATTTGACCTTGAGGTTCATGAAGGGTCTAGGACCTCCTCTATTGCATCTTTAGTGATGTGTTGTATGTGTTGTGATGTACTATAGGTGGTACGTGTGAAAGCAAGCATGAGGAGCCGCGTGGGACCTTGATGCTTGGACCTTCTGAGACCTGAGGTAGGAAACACCTTGAACATATACTTTAATTGCAAGAGCATGTATGTAGTGATATAAAGATCAAATTAAAAATGTTTTAACTATGAAAATCTTTATAAAAATGTGTGTGTGTGTGTAACACCGAGAAAGTGATAAAGGCATCAGTGTGATGCGAACAACTGAGACCAAGTAAGTTAATAAAAATGAGGCATCCCTAGGGGATGAGAAAGTGATAAAGGCATCACGATGATGCGAGTAATTTAGACATCCCAGGGATGTAAGTAAGATTGAATAACTACTGTTAAGGCCTAACTGATATAAGATAGCATAATTATATGGTGAACAACTATATGTAAAGCACATGTTATTTTTATTATTTAAGATTTGATTAGGATACCCCACTGACGTGGTGGGATACCCACGACTGACTCAGCAGGACATCCATGACCGGTACGACGGCCAATCCGTACACCAGTGCGAAGGTCTATCCGTACACAGTAAGCACATCCCAGGGATGTTGAGATGAGATTTAACCCCGCCGCCTATTGAGAAAGGGACTTGGGTCGTATTCCCAGGGAATACTTTTTAACAACTGTCTATTTAGACGACGATGGAGGGTATCCCATCAGGGCTCGATGCTATATTGCTCGGGGATTACTTAAGTTGAAGATTTAAGTTTTGCTTTAGGCCTGTTCAATGTCATTCATGATAAATTAGCAGTAAAATGAAACATGTAAACTACCAGTAAATTTGAATGCAAATTACCATCTTTTAAACTGTTTTCTAGAAAATACATAGACATATCATGCTTTGAATATCATGGAATATATGTGAGATTTTGACTTACATGTACATTCTGTTGTTCCCTATTGAGCTAGGATGTAGCTCACCCTTTAGAATATACGTCGCAGGTCCATTATTAGCAGCGGCCGAGGCTTCGGGAGACGTTGATCTGGGTGATTCGGATTACATGCCTGGGGACGAGTTGGAGCCTCCTCCCGATGACTTCTTCTAGGAGACTCTGCTGTGTACCTTGATAGAGAGTTAGTTTTGAGAGCATATTGATACGGCTTGGTATGTCAAGCCTTTATTTTGAAAAAACAATGTAATTATACTTCGAGATTCTTTTTGGCGAACCATCTGGGGTGACCTGATTTTATCACCGATGGTTCGGGCCTATTCTTGTGTCCATACATTGGTATGGAATGAAAACTACTTTTGAGCTCTTTCATTTAGAGAATAATATATTATTAATGCATGTTTTCTTTCAGTTTATATACTTTATTTGTTTGGCTTGGCTTGTTATACCAATGTTCCGTACATAGTTCTGGGGCACGGTCTGGAGGATCGTGCTGATGGCATGGGTTTTGGGGTGTCAAAATTCAGGCTGTCACAATTGGTATCAAAGCCTTTTCTTTTAGAAATTCTAACAATCATTATTTTGTCAGAGCATAGGGAATTCTGCTAATGAAAACCTTGTTTTCGCGTGCAAACCGTTATGTCTTCTAGAGGAAGGGGCCGACCCAGGGGCGGCCATAGTAGAAGTTTGCATAGTCGAGATGATTTTATCTCGGATACCAATAGAGTGACATCGGAGATAGAGGGGTTTCAGATAGTGGTGGCCAAGGGAGCCAGGCTCAGGCGGAGACTCAGGATCTAGATCTTCAGGATTGAGATCAGAGAGAACAAGAGAGAGTCAGAGAAAGAAATGAAGATAGAGAGGAGCATCAGAGGATGATGAACACCATGGAGACCATGGCGGCTGCTATGGCCCAACAGGCAGCATCTTTGGCAGCTCATACGGCTCATGAGCAGCATCAGCCACCGACACCTCCAGTGGCTCCGACACCGCCAGTGTCTTCTGCTTTTACTGAGTTTAAGAGGATGAGACCTCCTAGCTTTTCGAGGCAGGCAGAGTCCATGGCAGCTGAGAACTGGATAAGTAAGATGGAGAAAGTGTTTAGTGTGCTCACGTGTACAGAGGATGAGAGCGTTCGTTGGGCAGCCTACATGTTGGATGGAGAGGCTGGGCCTTAGTGGAAGTCTATTTCATGGACTAGGGCTCAAGAGACTCCAGATTTGCCCTGGACTTGGGATGAGTTCGTGGAAGAATTCAATAAATAGTACTTCCCGGAAGTGGTGAGGAACCAAATGGAGATTCAATTTCTATAGCTTGTTCAAGAGAAGATGACTGTTAGAGAGTATGGGGTGGAGTTCATGCGACTCACTTGCTTCGCGCCTAACTATGTCATCACAAAGATGATGAGAGCAAAGAGGTTTCAGTAAGGGTTGAGACCGAATGTGAGGGGAGGAGTTGCACAATTCCAGTTAAGGACCTATGGGGAGGTCATGAGCAAAGCGCTCGTAGTGGAGGAAGAAAATAATAACAAATACTATCAGAGGGAATGGCAGGGAAGGTGGAATGTGGACCAATCTAGAACGGGGAACTACGAGCCGATGAACAAAAAGCCGAGATTCATAGCAGGCAACCAAAGACCACTATTCCAGGGAGGTTATGGGAGACCGGCGCAGCAGACCAACCAGCAAAAATTTCCATTGCTTGCATCGGGGAGGCCGATACAATACGAGAGCCCTGCTATTACTACCGGAGCTACAGTCACACAGGGTTTTTCGCGAGCAGCTTCTTCCACACCTCGTGAGACTTGTGCCAAGTATGGCAAGCCTCACAAGACAGTGGATTGTAGGATGGGTACTCGGGGTTGTTTTCGATGTGGCAAGGTGGGCCACTTGATCAAAGATTGCCCCGAGGTAAATAAAGGGAAGACGGCTTCAGCTCTTATGCCACGACCGATACAAGCAAGGAAGCCGATCGTCCAAGGGAGAGCCTACGCAGTCACAGCACAAGAGGCTCAAAATACAAATGATGTGATCCAATGTGAGATTTCTTTTAAATAAAGAATTTCAACTCTTGAAAACTGTAGATAGAAAAAGTGCATCCATATAGAAAATAGAAAAAAAACTGCATGTAATAATTTTTAGTATGATGATAGACATTATATATATGTGTATGTATGATTAGGTACATTATAAATTTATAAGAAGGGAAGCGACGTGACATACGAAGCTCGAGTATTGATAAACTCGGGGTCTACCCACTCATTTGTTACCCCTCGCTTCACAAAGAGGATGAAAGTTAACCCAGAGGAGTTAGACTTTGTGTTACCGTTACCGAATCTACTGGGAAATCGGTTGATCCCGAAATGGGTTGTAACTCCGTAATCGTGAGAATCATGGATGGAGACGTCTTTGAACTATCGGCGAACCTAATTCTATTAGACATGTAAGGATTTGACGTGATCCTTGGTAGGGATTGGCTGTCGACTCATTGTGCGACGGTAGATTGCAAGAACAAGGTCGTCATCTTCAGACCCAATACGAGATCATTCTGATTTCGATGAGAGAGGTCGACACATATGCCACTTATCTTAGCAGTCAGAGCCGAGCGTTTGATCAGAAAAGGGTGTAGTGGATACTTGACATTCTTGAAGGAGCATAAAGAAGAGAAGAATGTTATCTCCGAGATAGCAGTGGTGCGAGAATTTGAAAATATATTTTTGGAGGAATTACTAGGATTACCTCCAGAGAGAGAAGTGGAGTTCGCCATCGACTTAGCACCATGAACGGAGCATGTTTCTAAAGCACCATATAGAATGGCTCCTGCTGAATTGAAAGAATTGAAGGAGTAGTTATAAGAACTCAAGGACAAGAGGTTTGTTAGATTGAGCGTGTCTCCATGGGGAGCATCAGTCTTGTTTGTAAAGAAGAAGGATGGGTCAATGCGGCTATGCATTGACTATCGGCAATTGAATAAACTCACTATTAAGAATCGATATCCTTTAGCTAGGATAGATGACTTGTTTGATCAACTACAAGGAGCGAGGTATTTTTCCAAGATCGATCTGCGATCTGGATACCATCAATTGAGAGTCAAGGCAGAGGATATTCAGAAGACTATTTTTAGGACACGGTACAGACATTATGAGTTCTTAGTGATGCCGTTTGGGTTGACAAATGCCCCGACGTCATTCATAGATATGATGAATAGGGTGTTTAAACCACTCCTAGACTCTTGTGTCATAGTTTTGTGGACGACATCCTAATCTATTTAAAATCAGAGGAAGAGCATGAGAAGCACTTGAGAATAGCCCTACAGACTCTACGTGAACACTAATTGTACGCCAAGCTCAACAAGTGCGAGTTTTGGTTAGAAAAAGTAAGCTTTTTGGGACATGTCTCAAAGCATGGTGTCACTGTAGATCCAGCAAAGATAGAAGCAGTGGTCAATTGGGAGCAACCAAAGATCGTGACCGACGTCTGTAGTTCCTTGGATTAGCAGGTTACTATCGATGTATTGTTGAGGGGTTTTCAAAGATATCAGGACCACTCACGTGACTAGCACGGAAAGATGCGAGATTCGAATGGAGTAAGGCATGCGAGAAGAGTTTTCAAGAACTCAAGAAGAGACTCACTTCAGCTCCAGTATTAGCGATTCCTTCAGGCAGTGGAGGGTTCACAGTATACAGTGATGCTTTGTATAGTGGTTTGGGTTGCATGCTTAATCAACACAGAAAGGTGATAGCGTATAGATCAAGACAGTTGAAAGAGCATGAGAAGAATTATCCGACACATGACTTGGAATTAGCAGCGGTCATTTTTGCGCTAAAGATTTGGTGACATTACTTGTACGGTGAGATTTTTGAGATTTTCACCGATCAAAAAAGCCCCGCTTTGGATTATTCATCGACTGACTGGGCAGTCTCCCCTCTTCTCTCCTAGTCAAAGAATTAGATAGCTAACCAAGGTGGTCCTCTATCTTCTCGATGCTTTGACTGTGGGAGTTAACAGTTTGAGATAAAGGGCTCAAATTCTACAGTGAAGCCAGAACTTGCTCTTCAAATGTGAGGCACCTAGAGAGTGATGGGGCTGGTGTACTTTGATGCACAGGTTAAACCATTGGCTGGGCCATAGGTCATTGGTATTGGGGCCTTGAAAAATAATTTTGCTGGTATGGCTGGGCATTCCTATAAGGCATGGATTATTGTGGCTGTTGTTGCTGGTTTTGAAAATTATCTTGTCTCCACCTCAAGTTGGGGTGATTTTTCCAATGATAACCAGCAGTAGGCTGATGTCTATAGGACTGAGCAGCATTCACAGGTTCCATCACAAAGTCTAGAAATTGAGTAGCTTAGGGACATTCCTCAAGGGAGTGAGTGGGAGACTGGCATATGATACATGCCTCCTCCACTTTGGCAGCCATTGGAGAGTGCATTGCTCACATGAGCTTATCAAACTTTTGGGTCAGGCTGTCCACTTTTCTCTCCAAATTATTATGTCCACTCACCTCATACATTTTTCCTTTGGTAGTATTTTCTCTCACCAATCTAGGGGTCTCAACATCTCTTGCCCAGGTCTCCCTTTATATGAAGTTTTCACTGATGATATCAAATAACTCCCAAGCCTCATCAATTGTCTTGTGGAGGTATGTACCACCACAAGAGGCATTAACCATATCCCAGCTTTTGGGATCAATTCCTTGATAGAAACTTTGGACAAGTTGCCATTCAGGAATTTGGTGATGCGGACATTGCTTCAAGAGTTCTTTAAATCGCTCTCTGGCTTGGTGAAAGTCTTCAGTTGAGGCTTAAGCAAATGAGATAATGTTCTTCCTCAGCTGACTTGTCTTGGACATGAGGAAAAACTTGGCCAAAAACTAATATTGAAGGTCATTCCATAACTGAATACTGTTGGTTGGGAGCATTGACAACCAAGTTCTTGCTCTATCCTTTAGTGAAAAAGGAAAGAGTCTCAACCTGGTTGCTTCTTCCCCCAAACCTACAATATTAAAGGTAGTGCACAGTCCTAGAAATTCATCAATATGCTTGTATGGGTCTTCTTTGCCCAGGCCATGGTATGAAGGTAACATCTGTATGATAGAAGACTTGATCTCATAGTTCCCTTGGACAACATGGAATTGAATGCAGAAGGGAGAATTGTAAACCCCTAGTGCATTGAATTCCTTTAAAGTCTTAGGTTGCTCACCCATTGCAGCAATTTCAGAATCAACTAAAGGTGTGTGTATGGTTTGCTTAGGTCTAAGAAGTCTTTCAACTTCAAGATCTAAGGAAGCAATTTTAGGATTAAGAGATCTCCCAAGCATACACAGTAGAAACCAAATTCAAAGCAAAAAATTACAACATAAAATTTAATTAAAATAATTACAAAATATACAACTAATGTTGTAGATCTACAAAGCTACAGATCTAGAAATATAAACAGAGTTAGGAAATGCAAACTTAAGCAAAGCTTGCTCCTCCAATTGGTACAATGCTCTTTTCAACACTACAGATCCAGATCTAAAACAAACAATTGAATTACAAAAAACTATAGCAGCAATTAGCCAAACATCAATCAGGCAATTAAAAATCTAATTCTAAAAGTGAGAAAAACTTAGATCTACCAAGTTAAAAATATAAATCCCCCGCAGCGGCACCAAAAACTTGTTGTGCTGCCACCTTGCAATTAATATATGATTAAAACAACTGATTAAAAAACATAAATTACAAATATATGGAATCAAGGTGAACAACCAGTCCTGCAAGAACCAGAGCTGTTGTAGCAAGTTTTTAGAGGTAAGCAAGGGTATGTCCACAGGGAAATGTGGTTCAACTATAATAAATCTCCAGATCTATAATAGATCTGACACTCTATCCTAATTTAAGCTAAACCAAAATAGGAAAGATGAGAGGTTTTAGGTTTTTTATCGCTTTTACTACAAACTATAAAAGTTAAATATAATTTATCCAGATCTAATCAAATACAGAGATAAGGGGAGATATAGAAAAGATGAAAATTCAAAGGGTGGAGAATAGCAGCTAGGGGTCTTGGTCTCTTATTGAAAATCAAAGGAATCAAAAATAGTATAGAGGATTGATTTGCAACAATCCTCTATTCTGGCTCCAAGCTACTCAGGTTCCCCCGACAGAGGTGAGGTATAAGAATCCAATCACCACCAAGGGATGAAAGCAATCCTGAGGTTAGGATCTGCCCTTCTACTTGATACAATCATAAGGTTATGATCTGCCCTTCTACTGGATACAGTTCATCCCCGAGATTGCTCCAATCTATTGATCTTGATTGGAACAGAAAAACTATTACAGATGTTATGGGTGCCAGGCTACTAGCTCCCCATTTCTGGCTGGCATCCACAAGAGTATCCAATTTAGGAAAATCAAATATGAAGAAGTGAAATGTAGATTAGAATCACCTTTAAAAACTATAATTATATTACAAGCTTACAATACTATTGTGCCTAGATCTGCAATCTGTGCAATATACAGTCTCTTACAAGCCTCTGAATCTCTCAATTTATAGTTCAAGACCTTACCCTAACTACTGAAAAGAGTAGCCACTCATGATTGGCTAAAGAGAGGATGGGAGAAGGAGAAAAGAGGGAGAAGTTGGAGGGAAAAATAGATCTCGAATTAAACTCTACTTCTCTCAAATTCTAGATGATTTTTTTGTAAAAGCTCTCTTCTATTTATACCTTCTCCCTCTGTCTCAGATCCATTTCAGCCAATCAAAGCCCAAGAGAATAATTCTGTTATTTTGGGCTACTGATGTGGCTGATTTCTCTTCTAGAAGCTCTTCTTCCATTGGTCCACGATTGGCAAATACACGTGAGGCAGTTAGAGTTTCCAATTGTGCATAGTTGAATGTAAAAAATACCACCAGGGGTCACTAGCGTGCTTTGAGATGTGTGCACAGGCTTCTAAAATTGGCAGCTATTGAAGAAACATGTTGAAAAAGTTACCAGTTCAAGTGTCGAGCGTTTAGGGACCCTCTCGACAGGTTTTGAATTTTCTTTATGTTCACATCAACAGGTTGCAGTGGCTGTCGACAGCTTTGTAGACTTCTCGAGAGGTTTGGAGTCTTCTCGAAAGGATGAGTGGCACTCGTTGATAGGATTATACTAGCTCTCGATATGTTCAGCTTGACTAGTCGGCAGGATTGGAGAGTATTCTCACCCTCTGTCCAGTTCTGCATTCATACTCTCGACAGGTTATAGAAAATCCTGTTGATATCTTTGTGAAGTTCTTGTTTGAGCTTTTGACAGGTTGCCCGAACCTCGCGAGGTTGAGCATCGTTTAGCTTCAGGTGAGTTGTCGACAGATTGTCTTAGACTGCTCGACTGGTTCAATTGAACCTCTCGAGATGTACTTGGAACCTCTCGACTTCTCCTGCACCTTCAGGTAAGGTATCTACATAATCTTTTTGCTACACTTCCAACCTCTCAATAGGATCTGTCATCCTCTCGATCTCTTCACTACTTCACTTTTAGAACCTCTCGACAGCTTAGCTCCTGTGTATCACAACCTCTAGACAGCTATGGAACTTCTCGATCTCTTTACAGTTTCTCCACAGAACCTCTCGACATGTTATAATTAGCCATCAGAACTTCTTGACAGGTCCTGGGGAGCTCTTAATGGCTTAATGGAACCTCTCGACAGCTTATTTTCAGTGCTTCCACAGCTGGCACACCTCTCAACTGGGTTGGTCTTCATTTGTTCAACACTCAGCAGCCTCTTAGTAGGTTCATTCTTTATTCTTTGCAACTGCACTTAGCCCTAGGCATTTCCAGTTGGGTCCATGTCCTTCTCATGAATCACTAAGGCTCTTGTGGACTACTTGATTGGCTGGCCTTTGGGCTGTAAGGTCACCTATTGAGCAGCAAATTGCTTCTTTGGCTCTTTTAAGTGAATATCTGTATTAAGCTTACAATTCATTGCTTATCTACAAAATACACTTAAAACACATTATTAGTCAGCTCAAGGGTCCACCAAAGGTTAGGTTAGGAGGTGAAAAATGATATTTTTTACTGCTTAATAGCAAGGCTACAAGCTCATGCATTCATAGGAGCAAACAACCCTTGAAAACCCCAGTGGAAACCATAGGTAATCAGTGGCTATTTGGAGACTTAGATATAGCTGGTCATTCCTATAATAGGCCTGCAATGACCTAGCTCACAAGTCTACAATCTCTATATAAGATCAAATCTAAGAGTTGATCACAGTAATATAAAATAAAGGGGGGGCTTGTCTCTGCATAATCCTTCACAAGGCTACAAGCTCAAGTGCAGAGAAGAAGAATCCATCTCAAATCTCTAGCCTAAACTCACCCTAGGGCTATAATCTATCCACTTAAATGGTCACAGGCTATCCACAGAGGCTATCCAACTCACAGATGACTGAGATAGAGCAATAAAACTATTGTTGTCACCATTATTGCAAGGCTACAAGCTCAAACAACAATGGATGCATCAAACCCATAGAAATCCATATGCAAAATATAGAACAAATACAGTTTTGATTAAGTTCTAAAAATTGGCATTTCATTGCAATAAAGATACTTACAATGGTGTGCCCTCAAGACAGCAACCTTGTGTAGAACAACCCACAACAGCTCCCAAAATTCATATAAAACCTATTGCAAAACTGAAATAAACTATGCCTAGCTGTATACAAAGATCATAGCCAGCAAATGTTGGGCTAAGGAAGAAGAAAAGAATGGAGAAGATGACCTAATCCTAACCCTAATCTGACTTGAGCTCTTAGCCGAATTAGGTTGAGGAAGAGATCATTTCTAATCTAAAATTACAGCTTATATACTCAGTGCCCTGTGCCTTGGATAATAGGAGAGTAAACCCTAATTGAATTGTAGTCGTGGCTCCTTTGCAGCCCTTGGATGCCTCAAGATGTAGGGAAATAGATTAGGGCCTTGGGATGTGTGCCCTAGAGTGGGGAAATCCCCGAAGGGTCTCTGTGTATGCAAAGGGACCTCGCGTAGATGAGTGCTTAATTTGGCATCTTGCGAAGCTGTTGCATGAATGATCTTACAGTTGAATGAGCTCCATGAGGTCCCTTTTGCATTTAGTAGAAGAGTTCATGCATATGGTTCTCCTGATGGCTCAAGTTGTGAAGCTCTCGCTGTGCTGCATTGTGTCTCGCAAGGCTGTTGCGAGGATGAGCTCGAAGCTTCACGGAGCTGCTTTAGCTTTGAAGTGCATTTCGCGTGGCTTTGATGACTGGTCGCGATGCCACATTGACATTATTATACAGCTCGCGCAGATGAGCTTCAGGTGCCTTCAGTCACGAGGGTCTCACGCAGCTGGTTACCAGGATGGAATATAGCTTGTCGTGCGGCCGGCTTCAATTTTGAAGTACGTGAGAGTTGTGCGAGGAGAATGTTCTAAAGCTGGTCCTTGCGAGAGCTGCTGACGCGTTGACATATGATATGAATGAACTTTGTGCTGAACCACGCAAGAGCTTCGCGCGTAGTTTACTTGAATATTTAATCCCCGCGAGATCTTCGCGAGATATTTTCTGAAGCTGTCTCTTCATGGAGCTGCGAGAGGTGCACGTGAGTGGAGAAAGTGTTGTAAGCTCCTACCACACAGATGCTCACGAGGCTCACTTCTGGGCCATTTGAACTATGCGACAGCCTTGCAGATTGGGTTTCAGTTGCGCGAGACTTGCCCTTTGCTCCTCTACTGCAATGAACATGCTACTGCAGCAACCTCTTCTACTCAGGTCCAATTCCTTTCATCTGGTTGGCTTTTAGTGCACACTTAGGCACTCAAAATGATCACCATGGTGTATCCTCTGTTCTTTACTCAGCTGCAACCCTTGGCTTCAAATCTCTCTCTTTTTGGCCTCCTAAGCATGACTGTTATGCTAAGCTGTAAATTTATTCTTAACTATAAAACACACTAAAAAGAAGATTATTAAATGGCTTCAAGGAATAATAAATGCTAGGTTAAGAGGTGAAAAGTTATACTTTTCAGTGAATAACATGACTCCACCGGGGATTTATGTGTGGAGCTTCTACTTGAAGTTTTGGCCCCTTTTGCATGTGCTTTTCCTTTTTTTGCTAACTTTTTGTTCCTTTTGCTTGCATACCCCAACGATTCCGCATTTTTTTATAATTACCCCTACGATTATGTCACTTACCACCTTAGCCGTTTGGGGGGCCTAGTTGATGCACTCTTTACTTACCCCTATGATTCTGTGATTTACCGCCTAAGCCATATGGCCGACCTACTTGATAACTTAGATTTCATTTCCATCATTTACCATTTTAGCCGTTTGGCGGGCCTACTTGACGCAATTTACATATTCCGCCTAGTCGCTTGACTAGCCCCGTCATTTTCTTATTTCTTAACATATTCTACTAGTGGACGTCGACCCGTAGTGGTGGCATGGGACTCTCCCATAGCTCGATTGAGAACGGTGGTGAAAGCCCCATTTTTGGACCTAAGTGAACATCCCTAAAATTGTACCAAGGGACTTTATTAAATTTGTTTTTGCGGGTAGATTTTACAATAAGGAGGGGGGGAAATAGGTTACGATACATTTGTCCCAGCTCCAAGTAGAGCAGCAGCCCTAGTGTTGATGTTCTCGAAAGGAACCACCCCATCCAGTATCTGAGAATGCACTTGTGTCGAAAATATCTCGGTTGGATGACCGAACTTTACGAAGCCTTAACACCTTGTGGAGCATTGTAATGAACCAGCATTGCACCCCTAGGTGCGGAAAGGAGGAACCCGATAAAATCAAAGAAAAACAGTCCCTGGAAGCATTGCTTCCCGAAAAGCAAAGTCAAAGCCCAACTCGGATATGCATTTTGGAAAATCTGTGTATATCAATTTGTGCGTACATACTATGTACGCATATTAAAAAAATCCAAAATTTTGTTCATCTGTACATACTATGTATGCATAGTTAAAACACCAAAAATTTATTGATGCGTACATACTATGTACTCATAATTAAAAAGTCCAATAATTTGCTCATGCTTACATACTATGTATGCATAGCCTGATATATAGATTTCCATAATTCAGTGCCTTTGTCACAGCTCCCTGAACACCCCACACATTGGTTTTAATATTTCTAACACTTCCTACATTTTAAGATACCCAAAATGCTCTTGTTGCTCAAAAGAGGTCACCCTCTTATTGACTCCTTTTGAGAGATCGAGTCGCCGCATGGAAATTCGTGCCTTCAAAGATCAAGGGATTTTCTCCTTTGACTCTTAAAAAGGGCATCCGGATCCTGCCGGAGAAAGTTTTGGGGTATCGACGCCACCTGTAAAGGGAGTTTCGAAGGCCTCGAAAAGTACCATAAAGATCAAGGAGAAAGAAGTTCAAAATTTTTTAAAAAGTTTTTTAAAAAAACTCATTCAAAAATAAAAAAATCATCAAAATCAAAATCACCATAAAATCAAAATATCATCAAAAAATCAAAAAAGAGTGTAAGTAGTGCCATAACCAAGACATCGCCAAACCCGCCATTATCCTATAGGGGAAGGAGAAGGAAAATCTTTGGTCCATACCCGAAAAATTCATACCCCACCCGCCTTCAAATCATGGTGTGGCCGATGGTAACAACCGCATTCAATACTGAAAATCCCCCACCACATTCCCAATCGGAGAAGATTCTTATCTCTGTTCCGCTCACCCAACCCCCATTTACTATCACCGGACCATACGGTGAGCCCAACTTTCCACCCACATTCACTCAAAATTTACCTATTTTTCCATCCACATCCACCCAAAGTTTACCCATTTCTCCATCCACATCTATTCGAAATACTTTCAATTTCCCTACACATCAATCCAAGTCATGCCTAATTTTCCCCCATCCATTTCCAATGCACCACATCTCCCCTCCACATCCAATCCATATACGCTACATTTTCCCACATCCACCCAAGTCATGCCTAATTTTTCCTCATCTACTCCACATACACCCCATTTTCCCTCCACATTCAATTCAAATACACCGCATTTTCACACATCCTCCCAAGTCATGCCCAATTTTCCCTCAAATCATAAAAGGACCATCCACATCCACCCCCATAATCAATCCCATGGTCATGATGACATGGTGAAGGCATATACTGCATGGAAGGCCTCCCAAAGCCTTCCTCATCCACCCCAAATATCAAACCCCCAACATACTCTCCAAAATCTTCATACCTCATTCACCTAAAACACTAATCCCAATCAACAACCCATAATCCACACCACCCAACACAAATCAGGGAGCCATTCAAGTGGGCCTCAAAGGCCTAATGCTCAACCACAAGTCCATACCGGTCCAAGTTCAAGGGTCACATTTCCAAAACCCCCACAATTCTCCCAATTTCCCACCTACCATCACATCCCACAAGCACACCCCATTACCCCTCAAATGGCAAACTCATTTCACCCAATTCCACAAACTGGCATGAGCCCTATTCATCCACACTCATCACACCCAAACCAATTTAAGAATCAATCCCAAACCATCAACCATCCCTAATTTACCCCCAACCAAATCCTCAAAATATCCATCTGATCCAATGGCCTCATTAGACACCTGCCTAAAGTCCATAATTCACCCATCCTGTTGCCCCACAAGTCACTGATCAAAGCTTCCCCAACTTACAATGACTCCATCAGTCACCCACTCAATCGCTCCAAAACCCAATTAATCTCACCCTTCCACCACCCTATATTGATGCAGGCCATCAGTATAAAGAAGACGAGGCCCGAAATAGTGAGGCCTACGTAGGGACTTTGTCCAGGTTCAATCCCCCACCAACCAACCAACAAGCTGTCCAGAATGAATGGAGGCAGCCCATTGGGGGACCAGCCCCATCATTACCACCCATGGAGTCAGAATTGTTTAAAGAATAAATGGATAAAATCCAAAAGCATTTAATGAAGCTGTGTGGGACCGAGATCCACACCACAGATTTTTTCAGATCTGTGTCTATTTGCCGAGGTGTCTTTATGAACTAAATTCAAAGTACCGTCATTTGACAAATACAATGACACCGACAACCCTATTTCACACCTCATGTCATATTATGGGGACATGTGCTTGTACGGTAGAGATGAATGACTCCTCATTAAAGTATTCCAAAAAAGCCTTACGGGTCCAGCCTTGAGATGGTTTCACTTCTACTGAACCACCTATGTTGAAAACATGGAGAGACTTGACCCACCTATTTCAAGAGCAGTATGTCTATAACATCAACATAGAGCCGTACAAGTTTGATCTAGCCTTCTTGAAGCAAAAATTGGATGAAATATTTAATGAATATCTCGAAAGGTGGAGGGCCCTAACAGCCCAAGTAAGGAACCGCATCTCGGACTAAGAGTAAATTGAGATGATCTTGAAAATAACCCAACATGTTATCTCTGACTTTCTAATCTACTAGCAGTTGTAGACACTCAAATTTGACCCAAGGCCCGATCGAAACACATTTTGAGAGAGGCGCGCCACTGATCTTTTGATGGCATATATGGTACCCTTAGATACCTTTCTAAACTCTTAGGAATCATCCCAAATCCCTTAGAATTTACCCCAAACCTTTAGAAATCAATCCCGACCCTTAGAACTCCTTTCGAACCCTAAACCTAACCTTCCAGGATAATGGATGAAGAGTGGTGCACCAGGACTAGCTGAGGTCTTCTACTACTATCAAGTCATATATCATTAGAAAGTGGACTTTCCCAAATTTCCAACGAGCCAAGAATCGCCTCAATCGGAGTTATATAGCAAAAGTTATAGTGATTTGAAAAATCGAGCAGTTATGCAAGATTTTGGCTTGGCGCAACTATTAGTTGCGCCACACTTAAGTGGGTCCCCTCGCGGGCTTGAAACTTCTCGAAAACCCATCAATTGTACTATTTTACTATACATATGTATAGCGCAACTATTAGTTGTGTCAGGCATATGAACAGTGACCTCAGGTTTATGCCTCAAAAATTGAGATTAGGGTTTGACTTGTTGACCACCTTGATATTTGTGGTGTGTTTTGATAGTCCTGTGGCACCCTTTTAGTGCCTATTTATAACCCTTAAGTGATTTGAAATACGAACCAATCATCCACCATTAAAATCACCTTCACACCTTTCCAAGCTCTCAGAATCTTAGGAAACCTTAGATTATAGATTACCTAATTGCTAACCCCAATTAGTACCTAAGTAGCCTCCTAACCTACCCTTTTCCTATAAATAGAGCCCCCCTCCCCTTAGATAAAAGGTTGAGAAAATTACCTAAGAGAGAAAGAGCTTAAAGTGAGAAGATCTTTCTCCCTTTGGTGCACCATTGCTCAAATAAATTCCAGAATTGATAAACCTCCTTCCAAGCTTTACCTTTCATAAAAAGCCTCTAGGTTAGGTATGTGCTATCTATTTACATTCCCTCTCTACCTCTTAAATAGCAAGCCTTAGAGGTTAGAACTCCTTTTTCCACCATACAAGCCTTCAAAAGCTCCGACTCTCCCCGCTATTCCTCTACCTTCTCAGTCATTCCTCCATCCTCCCATTTGTGCTGTTACGCCGCCAAATTTTTGGTAGGAATGGAGGGGCACAAATAGGATTTCAAGCCCCCTTTGGTAAGAGAAACTCTTTTTCTTTTCTTTTATATTATTTTTATTTTGGCCATAAGTAGAGACTACATAAGCAGGTTGATTGGGTGCCTAAAATCTTTCCAATCGATAACCAAAGCCCCTACCCAAGAACCTGTGGTGTGGACCAGATTCAAAGTCATATTTGTGGCACTTCGGTGCTTATAAAAATGATATAGGTTTCCTGGGACACCAAAAGGTCCGAGTGGCGACTCTATATTTTTGTTAGCGAGCGCATCGCAGCAACGGGATCATTAAAAAATCTCACGGTTGCACAGATGGCGACTTTGCTGGGGATAGCTTGTAGAGCTTCTCTTGAAAATTTGGCCATATTTTTTATTTTACTAACCTTTTTACTATTATTTATTTTTATTTTTTACTCACCCCTACCTTTTCGTCATTTACGTGCCTTAGCCGATCGGCGGGTACCACTTTTTTATCATTTACGTGCCTTAGCCGATCGGCAGGTGTTATTCACAATTTACCGGTGCTCCCTAAGGAGACACACTAGGTCTTACAAAGCCCTTATCCAACAACTCTTGCAACTACTCCTTCAATTCTTTCAGTTCAGCAAGAGCCATTCTGTAAGGTATTTTTGATACTGGCTCGGTGCCTTGAGCTAAGTCAATTGCGAATTCAATCTCTCTATCCGGTGATAAGCCAGGCAATTCCTCTGGGAAAACGTCCTCAAATTCACACGTAACTAGAATCTCAGTTATGACATTTTTCGTTCCCTTATCCTCCTTCAGAAATGCTAGGTAACCACTGCATCCTTTCCTTATCAGATGCTCGGCTCTGACTGCGGAAATAAGTGACACAAACTTCAATCTCATCCCTAAGAATCAGAATGATCTCCTCGTATTGGGTCTAAATGTGACCACTTTGTTCCAGCAATCGACACTTTTACAGTGCTTGGACAACCAATCCATGCCAAGGATCACGTTGAATCCTTGCATGTCCAACAAGATTAACTCTGTCACTAATTCATGAACGTCATAATCCCTCACGGCGACAATGACCGACCGACCATATCAGTACTCACTGAATTCCCCATCGAAACTGACACTGCCAAGATAAAGTTCAAGGCCTCAGGAATGACCTTCACTTTCTTCACAAACAGTGGAATAATAAAGGAGTGGGTAGACCCTGGTTCTATCAACACTCTCGCTTCATATGCTAAGTCACTTCCCTTCCCATACACTTGTAAAGTACCTATATAGCACATGCATCTTAGAAATCTACTCGTGCATCAATTCAAAGTATGTAAAGAATTAGATTAAACAAATCCCTATATAGATATACCTTCTCTATCTAAAATTTAAATAAATGAAATACTTTAATTAAGGAAATTTCACCTTGTATGATATCGCTATTATTCTGGGCATCCTCAACGGTTAGTGCATAAGCTCGTCCCTGAACAATTACCTTCCTTGCTTGCATTTGTCTAGTTACAGGAGCAGAAGTTGTCCTTTCTTGCTTATTCATCGAAATTGAAGTCGTCCCTTCTTTCCTCATTTATGGGTAATCTCTTATTATGTGCCCCATCTTCCCGCACTTGAAACACCCTCTCATGTCTCGCCTACAGTCCGATGTCTTATATGACTTACCACGTTTGGCACATGTCTCAACAGGGGTGGAAGATGTCGCCCTAGAGAAATCCTTAGCAACAGATACTCTAGTGGTGGTAGCAGGGTTCTCATATCTGATCGGTCTCCCAAACGTAGGCATAGATAATATAGGATAATTTGTCTGCGACGATCTGATAAAACTGGTCTGAAACTGCTGTCTCTGAATGGGTGCTACAAATTGCGGCTTTTTATTCACCGGCTCGTAGTTTCCCACTTTACTTTGATCCATCCTCCCCTTTCCCTATTGATCTCTCCTCCAATGTCGGTCTTCATTATCTTCCTCTATCACTAGAGCCTTGCTCATAACCTCTCCATACGTTTTCAGTTCAAAGGTTGCCACTCTTTCCCTAATATCCAGCCTCAAGCCGCATTGAAGCCTCTTGGCCTTCATCAAATCTGTAACTACATACTCAGGAGCAAATCTAGCGAGCCTCATGAACTCTACTCTATATTCTCTTACTGACATCTTTCCCTGCTCTAGTTGAAGAAATTTCACTTCCATCTGATTTCGCACTACCTCAAGGAAATACTGTTTATTGAACTCTGTCACAAATTCATCCCAGGTCCATAGTAATCCTGGAGTTTCTTGAGCTCTAATCCTCGACACGGACTTCCACTATGGGCCTGCCTCACTGTCTAACATATAAGCTGCCCAGCGAATACTTTCATCTTCAGTGCACGTAAGCACACTGAATACTTTTCCATTTCACTTAGCCAATTCTCTGCGTCCATTGGCTCCGCTTGCCCTGAAAAAGTTAGAGGACGCATCCTCCGAAACTCTGTGAACGCTGAGGGTAACGGTTGTGTAGTAATCACTGGAGGCGTAGGTGGTGTCTGACGCTGTCATTAGCATTATGAGCTGCCAAAGACGCCGCTTGCTGAGCCATGGCGTTTGCCATGGTTTTCATAGTGGGCATCATTTTCTGCTGCTCTTCTCTTTCTTCATTTCTCTCTCGATCTCTTTGATCTCTCTCCTGATTCCCTTCCTGATTACTGCCTTCCGAGGCCTCTCTATTCCCTAATGGCACTCTATTTGAAGCTGAGACGAAATCGTCTCCACTCCGTAAATTCCTATCATGACTGCCCCTCAGCCGACCCCTCCCTCTAGAAGACATAACGCTCTGTAACATGAAACTATAGTTTCATTAGTAAAAGGTCCCTATACTCTGACAAAATTAAAACTTGTCTGAAATTTTAAAGAAACTGTTTTGATACCAACTGTGATAGCCCGAATTTTGACACCTCGAAACTCGCGCCATCGACATGACCCTCGGGGCCGTGCCCCATAAGCATGCACGAAACACTTGGTATATCCACACAAAACGAAAGTAAAGTATGAACAAAAGAAAACTAACAACTAAACTAAATCTCCAATTCTAAAAATGTAATGCCAAAACATAAGGACCAAAAGATAGTTCTAATCTCATGTCACTGCATGAGTAAAAGAACCAACCCAAACCATCGGTGACAAAACAAAGGTCACTCCTGATAGTTCGCCAAAAGAATATCTCACAATTAATATACTACCTCAAAATATGGCTGGACATACCAAGCCGTATAATAACTCGCTCAAAATAATCAAAGTAACGCAAAGGATCTACTAATAGAACTCCTCAGGAGGGGGCTCCGACTCCTCCACGAGAATGTACTCTGTATCCTCTAGATCAACGTCTCCAGAAGCAGCCGCTATCTCAGAACCCGTGACGTATAGTAAAAAAGGGTGAGCTACATCATTGCTCAATAGGAAAAATATTTGAACATGTAAAGCTATCTTACTCACACATATTATTTCATGACATAAGCAAAGCATGATCTCATAAGCTGAAAATAGTTTAAAAGCATTTAAATTATCAAAAGCATGAACTGAATGCACATATCACATTTTATCTTTTCACACTACACGTCTTATATTTTACTTAACTTGTTCTCATACCACACAAAGACTTGTGTCACAAACTTAAATCAATAACTTAAATAATCTCCGAGCAATATAGCATCGAGCCCTGATGGAATACCCTCCATCGTCGTTCAATTGAAATATTTTTCAACTAAATACAAGCTGAAGTCCCTTTCACCGAGGCGACTTGGCATACCTATTATCCTCCGCATCGATGGGGTATTCTCCTAACCTCAAATCAACTGTGCAAACTACATATAGTTATTCACCGTGAAGTGCTAAATATAATATTTTAAGGTTTTGTTCAAGTCTTATCCACAACATTTCACGTCACCTAGATGTTTACATCAAAAGAAATACATCCCTGGGATATCACATACTCATCTGCATCACCAGGATGCTCACATCACACACACATCCCTGGGATGTCACATATCCATATGCTTACTGGTTTCTTCCTTAGTGTATAGACACCTTAAATACACATGCTTTGACTAAATTTAGGAAACATATATTACAACACATTTAATTTCACACACACATATCACTACACATGTGCTATTGTAATCAAGAGTACATGTCCAGAACGTTCCCTACCTCATACGAAATTACTCCAAAAATTCCTTGACCCAAGATAGCCTTAACCATCCAAGGTCCGTCTCAAACCTAAGCATGGTCAAAACATACTTAACGTGTCAAAAAAAACGTAAAACAATGAGTTCTGAAGCCTTGTCACAACACACAAGGTAAAACTCAACAAAAGCCATAATCAGTCCAAACTGATCGAACGATTTGCCAAAATTGATCAAACGATTCTAAATCGTTCGAACGATTTCCCAAAGTCGAGCAAACGAACTTATTTCGTTCGATCTGTTTCCTCTTAGACACAACATACAGATTTTCTTCTTTGGTAAAATCGATCGAACGATCACTAAATTCGTTCGGTCGGTTTCCCCTGAAACCCAACACTACAGATCTTCTTCTTTGGCAAATTGATCGAACGTTCACTAATTTTGTTCGATCGGTTTTGCCAACTTCAGAATTCCATCAAGTTCTAACTTCTACAATCCATTTCTCAAACTTCTATACCCTTTACTTACCTATTTTTCACACATAACATGTTAGATTCGCAGTATAACAGCTAGAAATTCACTCAAAATTAAGCTTACCTTTCTAGCCAGACAGATCTCTTGATCCCAAGCTCCCTTTTACAACAAGAGTTTCACCACTCGAAATTTTCGATCTCTTGTCGATTCAAAGCCTTCAATCCATATGCTTTCCGATCTACCCTCAATCATGCATATTCAATACACACGCGCACCCGCACTCCTCTCATTCACTCCTTCATAAATTCTCAACAACCAAAACAAATGCAAGTGAGAAATAAATTCTCACAAGTCATTATAACCCACTCATGTCTTGGGTGTAAAGCACACACACCTAGATAGGTGTATATGGCCTAATAAAATGACTCTTATAACATAAACATTCTACATTTCTCATATGACCTATCTAACCTAAGTCATCAAGTCAACTTTTACCTGGTCAAATAAGTGACCAGTCGAGCACGCTTCCCAAGGTACACTATTCAAAGCCCAAAATTTTAGGAACGTTACAATGTGTGTCTAGATTTTTTTAGGTTTATACACTTTTATGTAATTAGTTTTTTATAGTACTTCTTTAGTATTTATTTTTCTTTTTGCTCATTGTAAATATTGAATTCATATATGAAATTTTCTTTTGACTAACTTTTACTAACAGTGTGATTGTTACTAATGTTTTTTTTATTTTTGTTACTGATATCTTTGAGAAGCAAATAGATGTGTTTCCCTTCAAGTTTGGGGGAACATTCCTTGCAGAATTTTTTTCACATCTGGTAATGATCAGGTATATCAATAATTTTTTAAAAATAATTTTAAGTATCCCTTATTTTTTTTATGCTAATGAAGGCATTGTCCGATTTAAGTTTAGGGGGGATACATAACACAATTATATGTATAATAGTAGTTTTATTTAGTAAAAGTAGTATATCAGTAGTTAGTTTAGTAGTCTATTTTTTATAAATAAAAAAATTTGAATTTTAGTTATTCAGTACATAGTAATTATGATAGAAAAAATTATAAATCTTCGAAAACTTACGATTCATTATAGTAGAAGTTTAATAATTAGAATATAAGAACAGTTATAATTCATGTTTAGCTCGTTGAACACTGTATTAGAATGGATGTTTGAAATAATAAATTGATCTAAACTGCAAAATTTAGACTATAGTTTCAAAATTATAAACCAGTGAGATTTTGAGTCATATTTTCTCTTTTATTCAAAGAGACAGTTTCTATGTAATCATAAAATTTCTTTGAAACTTCTATACTATTATGAAATTTCATATTGCTGGATTTAGAATCAAAATATTCTATGAATATGATGAACTATTTTTTGTCTAGAACTATCTATTAGAAATATCAAAGCAATAAGGCATCTATGCTCGTAAATCGTAAAAATGATTTAAGGCCATTTTTTGTTTAAACCAAAGCCAAAAACCTAAAATCCCAAAAAATTTTATCCTTTGAACCCATATTAGAAGCCTAAACTGAACTTTTTTGTACCAAAAATTTGATAAACCTTTAACCATATGTACTGCCTAAAGCTTTCAAACCTTTAATCCTTACAATTTCTTAGAGTTTAGAATGCAAAAAGAGGAAGAAGAAGAGGAAGTGAAAAGAGTAAAAAGCAAAAATAGAGAAGGAGAATGTAGAAAAGAGGTATAGTTGAAGAAATAAAGAGAATATGGGAAGGAAAGAAAAATCATAAAGAACGATTTTTGAAAAAGAAAATTACGATTTAGCAAAAAGGCTTTCAAAAGAAGAAAAATCGTAAAATATGATTTTACAATTGAAGAACTGGGATATATATATATATATATATATATATATATATATATATATATATATATGTATGTATAAAAAGAAAATGGGAAGAAGTTATCCAAATCTTAGATACCTACTGAAGTAGAATAAAGAAGTCAGAAGAAGATAGGAAAAAGAAGAGCTAAATTCTTAGAAAACTTTGAATCCTTCTACCTTTCTTTGACACCTTCTGAAATCCAAAGCCCCATTACAAGCCGAAGGAAAGACCTTTCGAATTTATGATTTGCAAAAGTATAAGCCTAATAGAGATATGGATAACAGATACTATAGATTGTACAAGGATCATAAGAACAGAATAAGATTAACTTTTCCATGAGATTCATTAATTTTTACAAAGTTTCTTTGATTGAATTTTTTCTTAAAAATATATTGAGAGAACCCAAAAAGTTTCAATACCCTCTTGAGAGTATATCAATAGTGAGTATTTGAATGAAAATATTTTCTAAATCTGCAGTTTAGAAAATTTTATGAAGAATAAACTGTTCACTAATGCATATATACTCCCTGCTTATTATGAATTGAAATTATTGGAGTTCTAATCAAAGATAACTGTTATAATAAAAAGTAAAGATAAAAGATTGATAATTTTAGAAAATCGTAACAAACTATGTATTAACAATTTGACCACTTAGTTAGCTTAATTAATTTAATTAGTGTATAAAATTAGTTTAGAATTTTAATTTTTAATTTTTGAAAAATCTAAAAATATTTGAAGTTTGTAGGTAACTTTAGTGAAAACCTTCAAGAGACTATAACTCCTCCACTAGGGATCACCTAGAGGTTTAAAGGCTTGTTGCATCTGTTAAATGCAATCGTATTCCTTACGAAAGTGGTATTTAATTTAAGTTCTTAATTTATATTTCCTTGTTTCCTAGGGACTAGTAAAATATAAGTTTGGGGTTGTGATCAGTCACATAATATATTATTTTATCACCCTTAACTTAGTGATGCTAGGACTTAGTTTGTTACTAATAAGTTAATGATATACAGATATTAAGGATAATCAGTAAAAGAGAGTCAAAGTATTAATCTTTATCAAAATAAACTCAAAAAGAGCAGTAAAAAATGATTAAGCATAAAAAACAATTCACCGCCTACTGAAAAATTAAAAATCATGTTTTACGATTTTGCAGAACGATTGGGTGTTGTTACTAAAGAACTATAAGAAATCGTAATTTATGATTCTTCAGAGAAAGAGTATGATATGAAGAAAAGCGATTGTAATTCAAAGAATCGTCCAGAGAGGAAGCTATGAAAGATAGAAAATCGTGATTTACGATTTTCTAAGAAAGAGAAGAAAAGAGATAATCATGATTTACGATTATTATTATAAAAGCTTTGACACTAATGCTACTACTGCTGATCACGTGAGAATGAACACCATCATGAACAGAATTAGAAGAACTCTTAAATTAGAAGTTTGGCTAGTCACGGATCTAGGAGATTAATGAAGAAGAATCTTAAGAAGACTCTTCTACTAAATAAAAAGGAAACAATCCAGAAGCGCATCAACCATAGAAAGCAAGGAAGAATAGAATTAGAATTAGAGTTATAATAAGAATCTTTTATTTCTTTTATTAGAATTAGAACTTGTAAACCGACTCCTTATGATCTATAAATAAGAGAGCCCAGTGTAGGAATAAATCATCGAAGAAATTCTCAACATCAATTGACGACTGAGGTTGGGTTTTCTTCTGATCAACTTAGAGTAGATTTTTATTACTTTATAGATTCGATATCCAAGGTTTCTCAAGAGCAATTAACGATTGTTATTGGGAACTGAAGATTTATGTAGATATCTGTAGTTTCTTAGAAGCAATTGACGACTGTGACTGAGGGGTGAAGGATATATTTTATTGCTTTCTAGTTTAAATTTTATTTTCTTTTATCTCATGCTTTATAAACATCTTCAGATTTTAATTTGAATTGATGACTCAGATTGAGGTTTGCAGATTAGTGTAACGATTTTTACTCTTTCATCTTCAGTTTTCTAGAATTTGATTGATGCCTAAGTTTTAGGAGATTGTTGATTAGATTAAATCTGTATTGATAGGATTCTAGTTTTGATTGATGACCAACATTAGGATACTTGAGATATAGTGTAACAGTACTATTTAATTTCATAAATATCGGATAGCAGAAGATTGTGATTGACGACCATAATCTGAAATTTGAAGATTAGGATTTATTTTATGTAATTTAGATTAATATTTCTCCAGTAGATTAGGATCTTAAAAGATAAGTATAAGTTTTCAGAAAAATTAAATTAATATATATAAACTTGTCTCTATGGGAACGATCCTTTGACTATAATTTCTATTGTGCACTTACAATAGGTTAAGACTTAATTAGATTATATAAACAAGCTGCTAACAGCCACCACCTAGGAATGATGCGGTTACCCATGCTCTTTCACCCAGCTTTCGTAAGACTCAAAAATTAGATCGGAGTTGAAAATGGTGGGTGATTTACCGCAAGGTGTTCGAGACACTTGTGGGAACATCTACAATTTTGAGGAAGAAACCTAGAACTTGGATCTTAACCCGAGACTATGATTATCTGGGAAATACCCGATCACATGGTTATTGTGAAACTAACCTGTGATGGGACTTGTGTTTACTTGGTCAACTATGACATTAGATTGAAACTTTTGATAGCCAAATAAGGCCCAAATGCCAAGAAATTGGTAAACCAGAATTTTTTCAAGACCCCACTACCTAGCCCATAGCTCGGTGAGGCCTTAAATAAATTTCTAAACTTGGACCCAGCCCAAAATGTTTTCAAAAGAAAATTTGTAAACGCACTACTTGATTAATAACAACACCCAGATACAGGTCCAGACCTTGTAAAGGCCCATGTACCTAGAACCCATAGGATTGGACCTATGGACCTTGAAAATGCCCAAATCACATCAAAAATGACCTATGGACTTTTAACCCATAGGATTGGACCTATCTAAGTCCAAATACCCAACTCGAAGACTTGATGTGGACCAGTGGTTGGCCCTGAGGCCCAATCCCTAAAATAAATGGAATAAGGCATGACCCATTAGACCCGAGACTCGAATGAATCTCTAATAAGAACAAAATGAACCCAAGGTCCATATCTAGAAAGGTATAGAATGAGTCTCTCTAGTGAGCCTTACAATCCTCAAATGAGAAAGGTATCGAAGTCGTAGGCTATTCTTTAGAAGTAAGAAATAACAGTCAATCAATGAGTAATCAATCGATTGACTTAACACAAATAAATTCATAAGATTATTAGAAACAAGCACCCGATGCCTTAAACTTCGATTTGAGATGATCAAACCTCTTTCATCGACAACGATAAATACAAGTCCTTGTTGGACTCTAAATTAAGGTAACATTTAGTCTAAGTGTGAACCAACAAGATCCTCCCGTAGGATCGAGTCATAGAACTTGAAAAACTCGACCTTGACTTCTTATTGGATGGATTTCTTGAAATTGACTTGCACTTGAGCTTGAACGTGAACTGGAACTTGTACATGTACTTGAACTGGTACTTGAATATAAATTTGAACTTGTACTTGAACTTGAACTTGAACTTGAACTTGAAATTGACTTGCACTTGAGCTTGAACGTGAACTTGAACTTGTACTTGTACTTGAATTGGTACTTGAATTTGAATTTGAATTTGAACTTGAACCGGTACTTGAACTTGAACTTGAACTAGTAACTGAACTTGAATTTTAAATTTGAACTTGTACTTGAACTCGAACTTGTACTAGAATTTGAACTAGAACTTGTACTTGAGATTAAACTTGTACTTGAACTTGAACTTGAAATTGAATTTAAACTTGAATTTAAACTTGAACTTGTACTTGAACATGTCACTTGAATACTTGAATACTTAAATCTTGAACCAAAAATGAGTACTTGAATACTTGAATCTTGAACCAAAAATGGGTACTTGAATACTTGAATATTGAACTCGAAATGAAAACTTGAACTTGAACTTCTAGAAAGAATGATACTTGAATATGGAAATCCTGAATATATTAAATCTTGAATATTAATTACTTGACAACGAATCTTGAAATCACGAAAGTGAAAAGACAATAATATCTTTAACTTGAAATCTCACATGGTTGATCATTGTTCTTATGAACAGGCTCGTATGAGCACCTCGTACTTGAAAAGAGTTCTTGAAATGTCAGCTGAGGATGGGGTCTAGTTAGACCAATAGGGTCACTGATCATTGTCTTGACTAAATGGCAGAGCGTGCAGCCCTTTGTTCACGCAATCATTGGCAATCTTGAATCTTGAATCTTGAATCTTGGACCATGGTTGGTGTTCTGGTATCAATACTGTGACAGCCTAATTTTTCCTTTTACGAATTTCAGGGCAAGCCACACGAAATTCCAGGAAAATCGGATCGTCATTGGTTTGATACATCCACATAATGCGAAAATCAAAGTACATATCACATAAATGAACAGATATCATAAATGGTATAACTAAATTTTTCTTTCTTACAAAACATAAGAATGAAACTACCTAAAATAAATCACCAGTGATGGCCGACCATCACCTAAATAGTGGTGCACACAAAGTATGTACATCAAAATCTAATTCTACCAGTCTACAAAATGATTGGGCGTACCAAGCCCAAACCTCAAAATCCAAGACTATATCAAGTATAAATCCACTAGTTTATGGTAGAAGATACGCCTTAAGCTCCGGATCCAAATCAAGACCTGTACCTGTGACGTATAGTTGGGGTGAGCTAACAGCAAGGATCAAAATTTTTGGTAAAATTTCAGTTTCGGGCTTGACCGAAACCAAAAATTTGAACCAAAATTTCGGCCGAAAATTGAAAATTTGACCAAAATTTTGGGTCCCATACAAATTTGGACCGAAATTTCGATCCAAATTATCATTTTGGTGGGGACCTAAACCGATAATTTCGGCTGAAATTTTGTTCCTTAGCTAACAATCTAAGCTCAGTAGGTAAAAATTTTAGTACAATTTCACATTTTATCATAAAGAAGCATGGATTTGATGATAATATTCAAGAGTATTACAAAACTGAATTTCAAGGCAATAATCAGAGTCAAAACAAAATGGAAAATATTTTCATATCGAAACGGAAGATATTTTTTCATATCAACAGTATTCAAGAATCTTATCAAAGGAGAAACATATTTGAAAGATCATTTTCTTGTCAAGCAGAAACTGATTTCAAATGTCATTCTTCCTTTCTCATATTCGGGATTCACAGTTCAAATGTCAGTATTTCAGTGTTCATATACAAATTGCATTCCAAAATGTCAAAGTTCATGGTTTCAAATTTCACAAGTTCGGAGTCTAAATTATCAGAGTCTTCAGAGTTTCGGGTGAAAGGTTCAAATGTCAAAGTTCCTAATTTAAGGAAGCCAGAGTTCACGTGTTCAGAGTTCAAGCTTCAGGGGTTTCAGAGTTCAGAGATTTCAGAGGTTTCAAAGTTCAGAGGGCGAATTTCAAATACAACTACACCGCCGTGACAGTTCGATTCACGGATATACTGTCGTACCAGTTTAATTCATAGATTAACTGTTGTACCCGTTCGATTCACGGGCTAACTGTTGTACCAGTTTGATTCACTGATTTGCATTCAAAGTTCACATGCAGAATTCAGAATTCACATTCAAGATCGATTCATGGATATGTCCGAGTGCCAATTCGATTTACCGGTTCACCGCCGTGCCGATTCTATTCATATTCAAATGTTCGATTCACGATTTTACCGTCGTGCCGGTTCTATTCATATTCAGAACAGGGTAGCAGGAGTCATGTTAAAGACAGTATTCAAGGACGAGGCACCTAGTTCATATGTGAAAATCGAGTTCATGTGTAGCAATAGCGTTCATATACGGAAAATGAGTTCACGTACAGAAGCAGAGTGCTAACGTAAGAGTCCAAAAGTCAAGGAGTCAGATTCATGTTCATTTGCATATTTAGGCTTTACATTTTCAAAAATCGGGTTTCAAAGTGTCCAAATATTCATAGTTTCCAATTCAAAGAGTTTAGTTACTTGTTCAATACAGAGAAATTTAGCCTATAACGATGCTCAAAAGTTTTCAAATTTTCAAATCAAAAAGTTTTAACAGCGCGTTCAAATACAAGTTCAGATGTAGCCAAAATTATCATGATATCCATGAATCATAATCAATGATATAACCTTACTGTGAAATTCCCTACAAATCATTAATCATTGAAAATGATTCAAATATGTAGACGCAACAGGTTTTTGAAATTACGGGCTCATGTAAAATAATCATCAATGACCACGAATCGACAATAAAATATTACCTTGCATTGAAAGTTTTCCTACCTTAATCTCGAAGTCGTGCAAGGCAAGGAAAAGTCCTTATCAATTGCTTCCTGTTCTCAATCTATATCACGAAAGGTTCATAAATCACGTGTTAGTGTTAAAGAAATCGAATAAGTCAAGGCTCCTCAAGCTTTGTCAAGAAAAAGTTTAGATAGGCGGAATGGACAAGTTCTTGCAAATTTTAAATCATGTAGAACTTATGACACTTGCCTCCCAATTTTGACTCTTAAACATCAAATTTGTAACATTTCTATTTCACACAAGACTATAGAGCTCGTTGTCTTCTTTTCAATGCCGCAAGAATTGGATAAATCCGAGTTCGGGATAAAAAGTTATGACCAAAATATAAAGCTTGTGTTGGCACCTCGCTCCAACTCGCTGTAGCGAGTTTTACCCGAACTATTTTAGCTTGAACTTCTTGGCGCACTCGCTGTAGTGAGTGGTTCAGGAAGAACCTCGCTCCAACGAGTTACTAATCACTATAGCGAGTTACTATTCATAGAAAGAATCTCGCTCCAGCGAGTTACTATTCGCTATAGCAATTATGTCTCAGATTTTATCTTCTTCTTTCCCAAATCCGAAAATTCCTAAAATCTAAGGCATGAAATGTTCAATTCATACACCAACAAAGCCAAGTCTATCCTACTTCATCAAATCAGTAATTTCATCTTCAAATTACACGCATGCAATGATTTTGGCAACTGATTATCCGAGAAATCGGCATTCGCATTTCTCACGTGTCTGATCCTCGAAACCTTTGCATGAGACCCAAGGATACATTAATCAATACTAATTTCAGAAATCAGGATTCACACGATTCGGTTATGAGGTTGACCTTCTAAATTCTTGCATGCAACGCTTTCGTGGTGAACGATGTTGGGACTTTGTCGTGAAAGCTTCGCATTCATCCGACTTCAGTTTGATTCTCCTTCACTCCGATCGCAGTGATGTCATATATTGATGTTTCTTGCGGGTGAAACATTAAGGATCTTCTTGAAGAAGAAGGTGTTTCGAAAAAAGAATTGGATCGCTGAGGTCTCACAAAAATTTGGGGAGGGAGATGGGTTCTCTTCCTCACGGCTCTTTCTTTTTCTCTAACAACAAAAGTCTCTCAAACCAAAATGTATGCAACTTATTGGTTCGCAGTCGGCACATCCCACTCGGTGTACAGGCTTTGTAAAATAAAGACCAAAAGAAAATTAAGGTATAATGCTCACCACAGGTTTTGATACCAGGACCTCTTGGTTACAAACCAAGCTATTTACCAGGGGTGCTCTCACGGAGCCTATGTGCTAATTACACAGCTTAATATTTAAGCCTAAGTGTAAATTACACATTCTCGAAAAATAATTGCTCTTGAATTTAGGGGGCGCATCATGTACAATATCGGACGCATGTCCATGGTCTATGGTTTTAGGGCTAGAATTTCAGGATATTACATCCTCCCCTCCTCCAAAGAATTTTTGTCCTCGAAAATTTAGGTGCCTTACTCGTAAAGGTATTGATACTTAGGAGTTGCGAACAAGAATAGTCATGCTCTTCTCAAGAGTCAACGGTTAATTATAAATGAAAATCCTCAAGAGTCTATGATCTAACCTCGATGAAAGTTAGGGTCATTACACTCTCCCCTCCTGAAATGAATTTTTGCCCTCAAAAATTTACGACGTGCCTTTTGGTGTGTCTATTATAGATGCTTTGACATCAAAGGCAAATAGGTTGCCAATATATAAAGGAGTCATTATCGCCAACAAGACCTAAATCCTACAACAATTTACATGAACACCACAAGGCTTGAACCATCAACGAATTCCCCATAACTAGTAATTGAAAGGTATCTCATACTAGAACAAAACTCATTAACAAGTGACTGTAAACATAATCTAAGGTACGCTGTCTCAATAAAGGAAAATTTAATCTAGAAATCTCTAAAGTTAACCATAAGGCAGAGTATGCCGTTACTACAGACTAAATTTACATCGTTGATTAACAAAGGTTAACCATTGCTCAAAGGATCCCATGAGTATAAGTCCAATTTAAACCATCAATTTACAAGTTAACAACAAACCAAGTAGTCCACTATCACGAAGCTATCTATTAAAATGTATTAACATTATCCATTAAATACATTAGGACCATAAGTTCTTACTATGAACTACCGATATCAATTGTGTGTATTAAATCGTCCTTTTGCTCTTTTTCTCCTTGGGGAAATTCTTTATCCGATGTCCTTTCTGGGCACACTTGAAACATGCGCCTGTGACTCACCAACACTCATTTTTATGTGGCCCTCCACATCGGGAGTTTGGTTCAACCAGTGCGGATCGAGCAATGTGTGAAGTCTGTTGCATGTTCGATGTTTCAACTAACGTGGAATTTAAAGGTTGGAAGGGCACAGTCATGGTAGACACGGTTTGAGCAGGCTAACGGGATGCTGGCATTAAGAGCCTCGATCTCTGGCTCGCCTCCTAATGGACATATGGCTGCATATGACTTGTCATATTCTCATTTTGTTCTTTCCTTCTCTTGTTCATGTTTTCAATGTCTCTCTCGGCTATGATGGCCAGTTCCATGACCACAGCATAGGTCGTCGCTCTAAACAAGGATATCCTCTCTTTAATAATGGGCTTTAGGCCCAGCTCAAACTTTTGGGTCTTCATCAATTCTGTAGGTATGTGGTGGTGCAAAACGAGAAAGTCTGGTGAACTCGGCCTCGTATTCATGCATCGTCATCTAATCTTGCTCTAATGATATAAACTTGATTTCCATTTGATATCTCATTTGTCTGGAAAAGTATTGCTCATTAAACACTTTCGTGAATTTAGTCCACGTCCATGGGGCATTCAGTGTCTCTTGCACTCTGGTCCTCTCGACAGATTTCCACCACAGGTCTGCCTCTCCTTCAAGTTGGAAAGAAGCCCAACTCACTTTTTTCTCTTCCATGCACGGAATTCTCCAGATGATCTTTTCTATCTGGCTCAACCATGCTTCTACCTCAAGCAGGTCGGTTTGACCGTAGAAGCTAGGAGGCCTCATCTTCCTAAATTCTTGAAATCTTGACGGTTGGTCTCTCTATGAGCAGCGCCGTTTGTTGGGTTAGGATGTTCACCATGGTCTCGAATAACTGCCTATCATTTCCGCTATTGCTTCCTCCCTCCAGAGGGGTGTTACTTGTACCCTGCGCTATTCTCTCGGCACTCGACGTGCCCCAGATATAGTTCTTGGTCTACCTCGAATGGCCATAATGACCTGTCACGATCAAACAAACATTGTAGCCATAAGTGATCGTGAAGACTAGAATCTCACTTGAACATGGGTTAGAGTCTCCTGCGTTTCGACATAATCTAAAGCCATTTAGGGATATGGCTCTGTGTCCCTAGAAGACCTGAAGAATAGGGATCGTAGATCCCTCCAACGTTCGGACAGAATCTAATGTCATATATCTGGACTTAATGTTACGGCTCTAAGTTTCCCAAAAGACCTAAAGCCTAAGGCTTTGATACCATCTGTGACAGCCCGATTTTCCTTTTTATAGATTTCAGGGCAAGCCACACCAAATTCTAAGAAAACCAGACCGTCATTGGCTCGATACATCCACATAATGCGGAAATAAAAGTAGATATCACATAAATGAATAGATATCATAAATGGCATAACTAAATTTTTCTTTCTTATGAAACATATGAACGAAACTACCTATAAAATAAACTACCGGTGATGGCCGACCATCACCTAAACAATGGTACACACAAAGTATGTACATCAAAATCTAATTCTACCAGTCTACAAGATGATTGGACATACCAAGCCCAAACCTCAAAATCCAAGACTATATCAAGTCTAAATCAACCAATTTATGGTAGAAGATGCGCCTCAAGCTCTGGATCCAAATCAAGACCTGTACCTGTAACGTATAGTCGAGTGAGCTAACAGTCTAAGCTCAGTAGAAAAAAATTTCAATACAATTTCACATTTTGTCATAACGAAGCATGGATTTGATGACAATATTCAAGAGCATTGCAAAACTAAATTTCATGGCAATAATCAGAGTCATAACAAAATGAAAAACAATTTCATATCGAAACGGAAGAAATTTTTTCATACCAACAGTATTCAAGAATCTTATCAAAGTAAGTATAAACATATTTGAAAGATCATTTTCCTGTCAAGCAAAAACTAATTTTAGATGTCATTCTTTCTTTCTCATATTCGAGACTCACAGTTCAAATGTTAGTATTTCAGTGTTCATATACAAATTGCATTCCAAAATGTCAGAATTCACGATTTCAGAGTTCACGAGTTCAGAGTCTAAATTATCAGAGTTCCGGGTGCGAGGTTCAAGTGTCGGAGTTTCGAATTTAAGGAAGCCAGAGTTCGTGTTTTCAGAGTTCAAGCTTCAGGGGTTTCTGAGTTCAAAGATTCAAAGGTTAAGAGGTTTTAGAGTTCAAAGTGCAAATTTCAAATACAACTACACTGTCGTGTCGGGTCGATTCACAAATATACTACCGTACTAGTTCGATTCACGGATTAACTGTCGTACCAGTTCGATTCATGAGTTAACTACCGTACCAGTTCAATTCACAAATTTGTATTCAAAGTTCACATGCAAAATTCAGAATTCACATTCAAGATCGATTCACGGTTTCCCGGCCATGTCGGTTCTATTCATATTCAGAACAAGATTGCAGGAGTCATATCCAAGATAGTATTCAAGGACGAGATACCTAGTTTATATATTGAAATTGAGTTCATGTACAACAATAGCGTTCATATACGAAAACTGAGTTCATGTACAGAAGCAGAGTGCTAACGTCAGAGTCCAGAAGTCAAGGAGTCAGATTCATGCTCATGTTCATTTGTGTATTTAGGCTTTACATTTCCAAAAATCGGGTATCAAAGTGTCCAAATATTCGTAGTTTCCAATTCAAAGAATTTAGTCACTTGTTCAATACGGACAGATTTAGCATAAAATGAAGTTCAAAAGGTTTCAAAAATCCACATTCAAAAAGTTTTACCAGCAAGTTCAGATACAAGTTCAGATGTAGTTAAAATTATCATGATGTCCATGAATCGTAATTAAAGATATAACCTTGCAGTGAAACTTCCTACAAATCATTAATCATTGAAAATGATTCAAATATGTAGATGCAAAAGGTTTTTGAAATCATAAGCTCATGTAAAATGATCATCAATGACCAGGAATTGACATTAAAACATAATCATGCATTGAAAGTTTCCCTACCCTAATCTCAAAGTCGTGCAAGGCAAGGCAAAGTCCTTACCAATTGCTTCCGTTCTCAATCTATATCATGAAAGGTTCAGAAACCACGTGTTAGAGTTAAAGAAATTGAATAAGTTAAGGTTCCTCAAACTTTGTCAAGGAAAAGTTTAGATAGGCGGAATGGACAAGTTCCTACAAATTTTGGATCATGTAGAACTTATCACACTTTCCGCCCAATTTTGACTCTTAAACCTCAAATTCGTGACACTTTTATTTCACACAAGGTTACAGAGCTCGTTGTCTTCTTTCCAATATCGCGAGAATAGCATAAATCCAAATTCGAGGTAAAAAGTTATGACCGAAATATCAAGTCTATGTCGGCACCTCACTCCAACTCGTTGTAGCGAGTTTTACCTTAACTATTTTAGCTTGGACTTCTTGGCGCACTCGTTGTAGTGAGTGGTTCAGGAAGAACCTCGCTCCAGTGAGTTACAATTCGCTGTAGCGACTTACTATTCACAGAATGAACCGCGCTCCAACGAGTTACTATTTGCTATAGCAACTGTCTCAGATTTCATCTTCTTTCCTAAATCCAAAAATTCCTAATATCTAAGGCATGAAATGTTTAATTCATACACCAACAAAGCCAAGTCTATCCTACTTCATCAAATCGGTAATTCCATCTTCAAATTACACGCATGCAATGATTTCGACGATTAATTATCAGAGAAATCGGTGTTCACGTTTCTCACGCATCTGATCCTCGAAACTCTTGCATGGGATCCAATGATACATTAATCAATACTAATTTCAGAAATTGAGATTCACACGATTCGGTTCTGAGGCTTACCTTCTAAATTCATGCATGCAACGCTTTTCGGTGAACGATGTTGGGACTTTATCACGAAAGCTTCGCATTCATCCTACTTCAGTTTGATTTTCCTTCGCTCCGATCGCAGCGATGTCGCAAATTGATGTTTCTTGTGGGTGAAACATTAGGGGTCTTCTTGAAGAAGGTGTTTCAGAAAAAGAATCGGATTGTCAAGGTTTCACAAAAATTTGAGGAGGGAGATGGGTTCTCTTCCTCACTGCTCTTTCTTTTTCTCTAACAACAAAAGTCTCTCAAACCAAAATGTATGCAACTTATGCGTGAGAACTCTCTTTCATGTTAAGAGCCAGATTTGGTGTGCAGTCGGCACATCCCACTCGGTGTACGGGCTTTGTAAAATAAAGACCAAAAGAAAAATGAGGTCTAATGCTCACCACAGGTTTTGATACCCGGACCTCTTGGTTACAAACCAAGTTCTTTACCAGTGGTGCTCTCAAGGAGGCTGTGTACTAATTACACAGCTTAATATTTAAGCTTAAGTCCAAATTACACATTCCTAAAAAATAATTGCTCTTGAATTTAGGGCGTGCATCGTGTACAATATCGGACACGTGTCTATGGCCTGTGGTTTTAGGGCTCAAATTTCAGGATATTACAGATACGAATTAATTAAAAATCATTAATAATTAACTCATAAATTATCAATTTAATGATAAGCGTATGATATCAAAATAACCAGAAATTTCACTTAATCACTTCATAAAATCTTAATGTGACTTGTAAACCTTGTGCTTGCTAATGTTATAAATGTAAGTCTTATGTTAGTCAATGTTGTAGTAATAACCTATAAAATAATAATTTTATGCTTTAGTCGTAAATCTTAATATTTCTTTGTTTTTACACATCAGGAATTGTCATTCTTACTATGGGTGATGATCTTCGTGCTAGATGGAATTTGTTTAATTGTACTTAGATTTTCTACTTAATGATATTCTAATCTTACTTATTTCTATGTTATAACAACTGTTGGAAACCTCACTTGCACTTGCACCTATGAAATTCTTTTATACTACTTGTACTGAAATTAATTAAGACTTTATTAAGCTTTACCGCTTACGGTCGTTTCATGACCCAAAAATTTTAGAGGACAATCAGCAGTCACCCAGCCAAAACTAGAGGAGTTGGGCGAAAAAAGATCCAGGAGCGATCAACGAGCTGATAGTTTGAGCTCATTTTACATATAGAGCTACCAGCACTTGTACTCTTGGTTTTGATAGGATAATTTCCTTTCTTTTGGTTTTTGGTTATAAGTCCAGTACTTTTTAAAATTATGTATCTTAGTATTGGAACTTTAAATTATGTTGATCTTTCAAGGTTTAACTTTTGGAAAATCTCTTCATTTGTCTTATTTATAATTCCGCACTTAGTAGTATTCATTTACGTTAAAATCGTAAATCTTGAACTTGCCCTATCAGGTTAACGAGAATGGGAATTTAAATCAAAAGTATTTAAATAATATTTTCGCAACTATTTTGAAAATGAATTTAAACGTTTCCGTAATTATGTGGATAACAGAAAGCATTTCCCACGGTATTTAAAATATATATATATATATGGCAAATCCACATGAATTGAATCGTGGATTAACCGAGTTTGATAAATGAATTGGGAAATTACTTAAGAGTTTAAATGCCCGAATATGAATAGTAGAAGTGAGGCATGTGCGCGCCCGCGTCGCTGCTCGGCTCCGCCATGGATCGCGAGATTGAGGAGGGGCGTGACAGTGTATGTCGACGGCATCCTAGTCAAATCACGTACCAGGGCAGGCCATGCAGAAGCTCTCAAAATTATTTTGGAACGATCACAAAAATATCAACTAAAAATGAATCCAAAGAAGTGTGTGTTTGGAGTAACTTCCAGTAAATTATTGGGTTTCATAGTCAGCAAATGAGGCATCAAAATTGATCCAATAAAGGTAAAAGCAATTCTCAAAATGCCTTCTCCCAGGAACATCAAAGAACTACGTGGACTCATAGGCAGGTTACAATTAATCAGAAGGTTCATTTCTCAACACTCAGATAGATGTGAATCATTCTATAAACTACTAAAAGGATGAGCCGAATATATATGGGATGCACAATGCCAACAAGCCTTTGATAATATCAAGAAATACCTTCTCGCTCCTCCCATTCTAGGTAGGGATTAAAATCATTGCTAATAATAAAATTAGGGAGGGGACTTAAGCCGAAAACCAGACAAAATGTGTCATCTGTGGAGACTTAAGCCTAGAACCGGAGAAGATTGTGGCATGTGGGTCTGAGTCGTCACCGATTTTGTTTTTGGCATGAACTTAACTCCCTACCAAAATGTGTCATCTGTGTATTAGAGCGCACAATGGAAGATATTGTCCTGTTCTAGGCTTAAGTTCCCTTCCCAATTTTGTTCTTGGCTTCAGAGCACACAGCGGATGATATTGTCCGGCTCTGGACTTAAGTCTCCTCCCCAGGTTTGTTCTTGGATAGGCTTCAGTCCCAGCCAGAATGCGTCATGACATGTAGCATCCTATCACGGGGCACAACCCGACACTAGCTATCACACTGGTGCGACACCTCGATGCCATTACAACGAGGTCAGCCTAACCCTCACTAACTTTGATACCATCACCCGCCTAGAGGACGGGAACTCTCGTACATGATTACCTTCTTTCTGAGGCCAACCATACCAATACATAGTGTCTATTCGTAGCACGCATGCTTGCACCTCTATGCCTCACTTGGCCTGCTCAAGCTTCACCCTCGCGCCATGCACTAATACCTCATGTGCAACAGTAACATGTAGCTTCTCAGGCCTTCTCATTCCAACTATTTTATTGTCATACTAAACCAAGCCCACCACAATATGTGGCTCTCGCGGCCAACACACATCTGCTACCAACCCTCCGCCAACGTGCTCCACAAAATCTCATATAGCCCACGAGTGTCTCCCTCATAGTCAACCTATGTGCACCGCAACGCATAGCTCGGGCACATGGCAACCTCTCTTGGGTGACACACGACATTGCTAAAGCAACGTCCCAGGTCCACCCTTATAGACCTAGGAGCTCACTGTGCACCCTACAATACGATAAGGCCCCATATGTATGGGAGTAGCTCTCGAGCTCCCCTCTCATTCATATATATGATTTAAATACCACCTCAAGCCAAGTAGAAGGAATGCCTCAAATATATTGGTTTGACATACTACCCATGGCACATGACTTCTGTCTATGGCACATAAGACCCATGCAACCCCAACACCTCCAAGTCAGTTATCCACGTCCATACATGTCTAGTCGCCACACTAGCACACCATCTAGCTCGAGTAGCTATCTATACCACATATTTGAGACACGCACACTACGTAAAGTCTCCCGCCTCCACACTCGCATGTCACACACTTCTAGCTCCAAGGCCTAATGCCTTAATGCTAGCCCCCAACCAACTCCAAGGTCCCCACGCCTTCCTACTGCTACCCAGAGTATTAGCCCCGTTACATCCTCCACCACTCCATAATGTCAATGTCCTCGCAGACGTAATACTTATAAGGGAATGACCACGCCACCTCCTCCAAACTTGATAATGTCAACACTTATGCTAACGCCCACACCATGCTTCAGTTCTTGGACCTCCGACTTCACCCCATGCAAAGTCTCACCAATATCTAGCCTCAAGGTTTGGTACCTCCTCGCTAATTCAAACTCGGCCCCATTCACATTTCACTCGGCATGAAGCCATACCAGCTTCTCATACAAATAAGAAGCGCACTGATTCTTCACGTTGTCCTATACTAGCACTATCTATCACCATGTCATGCACCCAGCACAATGCTTACTCTAGTCCCTCAACCTTCATCTTCACCTAAAGGGCTGCTACAAATTCTGCTTTCGAAACACCCCAGTACCTCGATAACCCCTTCACCTCTCTGTTTCTCAAACTCTCCTTCGGTTCTAACTAGTTCTAAGGCCCTCACCTTCCCATCAGCTCTCCAACATTACCCTTTTCGGGTCACTTTGGTTCTCTAATCCCAAGGTCCTCACCTTTCAACTAGCTCTTCAATATCGCCCCTTCCAGATCAATCTGGCTTTGATACCAACTGTCACGGAGTCTCTCCTTTCGACGTGCACTTGTGTCGGCACCTAACTTCTCAAGCTAGGTCAGCCTAACAAATCACAATCCAGTAAAGCTGCTCAGAGTCTCAGATGCAACTGAGAGTATGATAATGTCACGACCCGAAATTCTACGCCATCCCGAAAGCCTAGAATTCCGAGTTATGACCCGCACATATCCCGGATATGCTAAGCGGACATACACCTATTCAGAGTTCTCGCGTAATAATGGTTCCACGAAATCCGTAAAAGCCAACATACCAAAGTGGAATATGAATGTAATCATAAATACTGAATAAGTCTGATAAAATCATAATCCGCCAATAAAATGATAATGAAAGTCGGAGACAAATTCGATAAAATAAACTATAAAATTCGCAATACTAATATCAATAAAACTCAATACCAAGTCCACAATGATCAGTAACCGGCACTCGAATCAAGATCAGCACCGTAGTCCTCCTGATAACCGCAACGCCTCCAAAGGCTCTCGTACTCAACGCCATGAATCAATGAAATCAGCGTCGGCGAGATCTAGATGGCCAGCGTCTACTCCACCAGTGTAATCACCTGCAACTGTTAGATTATCGTGGGATGAGTTTACTCAGTCACGTAAACTCAGTGGGATACACCACCAATCCACCCCATACTACTCAGGTGTATTGTGGGTGCATCTGGTGAGTGATAAACATAATATCTCAAAGCAGATAACAAAAGGAAGACAAAATCACGTGCATATCGTAAAACTCATATCATAAATGCAAGACCATGATCTAGACACTCATATCCTAACGTGCCTTACCATATCTCATAACATATCATACCATGTATTATTATCATTCTCAAGATACGTCTCAGACATCGCATGAGCGTAACTAACATACTAGTGAAATCCTAAACGACACACGTAGAAGCCGGAGCTACTATGGAGGGTCAACATAGTATCATACCACCATATTATAACGCCCTCGTGTCATACTCATACTCCACCACCCAGCCAATGGGGAGACATAATGGCCAAACTCACTCATAACGCACTCATACTCATAATCTCTCCCAGAGATCCGTCTTGGCTGAAAGACGTTGTTGCCCTCTACTGGCATACGCAAGGAACGCATGAGAGACTTAAGTTCTTTATCTTTTCTTTGGCCTACAATGATGTCTTATTATCGCATCAGTATAACTTATCTTATCTCATACTCATATCTTATCATACTCTTATAATTAATCCTATGACAAACTATAGTGAGGCAACCTTCCTAATTCACGCTTCCCAAGAAAAAGGTTCCGTAGTAACCTGGATATACTTCGTGTGATAGTTTATACTACCATAGAGGTGTTGCATCCGTACATAGACGCCAATATTCTGAGTTTCACGTGACCGTAAAAGAAACCTTACCACAGCTAAAGGCCCAACGCCCGATTCTCATATCTTATCCTCTCGTATTAAAACTTGGGGTGATAGGATCACTGTATATGCCACCGTGTACGAAGTTACACTGAATTCACACTCACCCGACTCGTCATGGGTCCCATTCCACCATGAGTTATAAGGCATGTGAATACGGTGTATTCCTCGCTTCGATACCATCTCGGCGAATCACCACGTCCAAGCGTAGGCATGATCTCATACACTCTCGTACTCATGATCTAACATATTCTTAACTCGTATAAATTGATTAAGTTACAAATACAAAAGTATCACACATACAAAACGATTTATACTTAGATTTTGATTATGCTTATATTTATGTTTATTTACATACCACACCAATATAATTATAGAATAGAGTTATAAGTGTGATTTCGATAATCGTAAAAGTCAGAGTTCGATTTTATAAAGACATCGAAATTCTAACACTTTGTATTATCGAAGAGGTCGCGTTGAAGCGATAAAATTGATATATATATATATATATAATAATTAGATAATTAAATTAAATAATATTTATACTTATTAAATTATGATTTATCATGACCATCGATCGAAAGACTTTATAATATAATATACATAAGAACTTTGGTCATGATATTTAGAAAATAATATTAAATTCGAATAGCCTTGATTCATTCAAAATTAAACCCGACTTGTTGCTCTATTTTGACCTCTAAAAAGTTAAATTCGTGAATTGGCTATTTCACATAAAGTTGTAAAGCTCGCTGTCTTCTTTCCAATGCCGTAAGAATCGCATTAATCCGAGGTCAGAGTAAAACGTTATGACCAAAATACCGAAACAGGTGCATCAATGGTCGCGAGGTCGGGTTCATGGACGTGAATTCGGGTTCGTAGCCGCAAGTTCGGACCCGAAACTTTAAGTTGGTACAATCTATTATTTATTTAAATAAAATAAAAATATAATTTAATTTTTGAGCTTAATTAATTTTAAATAAATAATAATATAAACTTGCAACAATAATATATATTATTATAGTCTTAGTAGAAGGATAAATTTATACTATTTAGAAATAAATAATATCAATATGATATTATGCCAATTAAGTCAATCTATCAAATTTATAAGTATTAAAATTTAATTAATTTTACAGACATAAAAGAGGAAGTAAACATATTAAATATACAGACCTAATATAAGGTAAAATATTAATGGCTCAAACAAAAAGAATTTTTTGAAAAGAAAAGAGAAATAACATATAAACCCAATTTACAAAATATATAACTTTCAAGGGAAAGCATATATTAAATATATAACTTTCAAGGGAAAACATATATTAAATATATAGATCTATTAATTTATGAGATATTTGAGTTTAAATAAGATTTTTAAACCCGTCGATGCGCGATCGAACGCATCCTACGCGACGGAATCTGAGAAGAACAAGATGGATTGATAGGTACCCACCTCTTGAAGCGTGAACAAAAGATCAACGGCGATTCGGGTTGAAAAGGTCGATTCCCAAGGCATCGACTCGTCTAAGTCTCGAGAGAGAATAATTTCTTATTATAGAGAGGAGAGAGCTTTTAAAGTTTTATTTATAATGGTATAAAATTTTAGGTCAACTCTAATTAGCACTCTTCGTGGGAGATTTAATAGAATAGGAGATTTTTACACGGAATAAGAATTCATACGTAACTTGGATAGCTTGAGCAAAGGTTTCGTTCCAGCGTTTTGCATAAGCACCAAACCAATTGGTGTTTCTCTCCCGAAATTATAATTATACCCTTTGACTTGCTTGATTAGTTAAAATGGGTATAACTTTTTATATTCTTGTCAGAAATCGTCAAATTATATATCGTTGGAATCGTATCGACGAGCACTTCGCAATGAGTCTAATTTTGATATGGGAAAAATTAGAAATTTTCTATTTTAAAAGGTGGGTTTCGATTTTGATGTGGAGCGTTAGCACAGTACATAGTGTGGTGCAGCATCTAACACCGTTAAAATAAAATCTAAAAATCTGGGTTGTTATAGATAAGCAATGACGAGTAAGGGGCCGGCCTCCTTTCGGAGTTGACCCGCACAGCGAGGATGGACGGAACCACCACAAACGCAATGGCCTTAGGCTAAACAGAATGTGCCCTAGAGTAACCAAGCAACGCCCACACGAAGGCTAGGTCAGGATGCATGTGCCCGCACATATTCGTATACCAATACACTCAGGCTAGTGACATGTCCAATAGTACGGTGCGTAGAAACTGAGCTACAACCAGTATATATAAGGGTTAAACACCACGTTGGGAAAAGCAATGGGAGGACTTCAAAGGTATTGGATTGACATACTCCCATGACATACGCCCTTGGTCCATGGCACATAGTGTCCTCCTCTACACCAATATGTCCACAACGCCCCACATCTTCGCCCCATGCCATCGTGTCACGACCACTCATGGCCCACGACCAACACACTCAGAGTATCTACGACGAAGCTCTCATGGCTTGGTGATGCGCCTACGATACCCCAACTTCAATCCACCAATGCCCCCCACGCAGAGCATAAGCGGCACAAGTGACCCTATGGCTGACCCAGATAACCACGCCGCGAGCTCCCGTCACAATCCGCATTCACATATAGCCCATGGGTCAGGACTTCTCCCTATCCACTATGGAACTTTTCCCAACCTTCCACAAAATGAATCTTGAGACCATGGCTATACCATCGGACGACCAATTTTTTATTCCACATGACACATGACCAAAAATTGAATTGAAAATCATGTTTGAAGTCACTCTTTGGAATGTGAGCCACATTGAAATGAGCATATAATTGTACGCCCATAGTCTCAAGATCTATTGGGTGGAAATTTGGGATAAAAAACAGTCCCTTTTCTTATTCAAAGCAATAAATGATTTTCAACGTAGGTGCACTCAAGAAATTCGGGCAGGTGCGAACAACACAATCACCTCAAAATGATCAAAACCATTAAAACTTTGTTTAAATCCAACCCAATCGAACCTTACAAACCTTGTGGTGTGCTCCAAAATTATATGGCAGCAATTAGATGTCAAATATAAATTATCAAAAATGTTACTATACAATGGTCCTCACAAATGCTTCACTCCTTATAATCCCTTATATCCATGGATTTAAAAACCACCGGTGAGCCCAAGCACGCCTGACATTAACGGTGCAATGGGCTTATGGGAACCCAAACTGCACTCAATAAAATAGAACCGAATGAAAATTGAATCCAGGTTCAGTACCCGTTGGACAAGACCCATCCCATGTTGTACTTGGGTTGGGTACAGTCCTTGAGACTTAAGACCATAACCCTAACCCGACTCACCGAGACTCGCTTGTGGATTTTTGTGTTATAAATTTAATTCAGTTAAATTATATTTGTATATTAATTTTCTTTTTCTTTAAAAAAAAACTCAAAGGTCTATAGACCTAGAGAGAATGAACATGGGACAAGATAATAGTTTCATTAGTACGAATAGCATTCCTTTTACATGAGTTATCGGCTGACCATAAAAGTTTAATGTTTTAGTTATTCGTCCGGTTAGTAATTATTAATTACTGTTTATTCATTTCTATACGAATAAACATATACGATCTCTAATACCTGTACTTGCTAGTAACACAAACTAATAAATATGATCGGATTAGCATCAATACCCGACCTAGACCTGACCCAATCTTCAATGGGTTGGGTCCAAGACCCAAAGATAACCCAAAAAGGATCTAATAATTTTATTTTTTACCAACCTGATTTCTAAATGGGTAGGGTCCACTTCATCCTTGACCCAGCCCAACACATTTGAACCCCAAAACGGGCTGGGTAGCCTGTCTATCCCATTCTGATAAGCTGGGAACAAGCGGGCTCATCAGGCACAGGGTGGGATACCACGTACCAACTTAGACCAAAAGGTTATTGGGCTGGGTTTGTCAATCTCCCTAGTCAGCCAGCCCTAATTGGTTTAGACATTAAAGGGCTCAACCATTATGAACCCTTCAGACAAATCCCCAAAACCAGTCACATTAAAGGGCTAGTAAGTTATTCTTTTCATGAACCTGAATGTATTCGAGTAATAGGTTCAGTATATGAGTCACTCAAATAAAAAATTAATTAGCAAAATGATGCAGGAACTTACTAAATACAATGTTAAGGATGAGATTAAGATTAAAATTAATTTAATCAATTAAAATAATAATTTCTTATAACAAATTATCACGAAAATTCTAGAAATTCAATTAGGTGATTTAATTTCGGCCCAAAATAGTATTACTTTTGTGTACGTTCCCTATCGCGGATCTAGAAGACTAGGGTTCTTATGAACAGCTAGATCTTCGATAGTTTAAGGGCGTCGAACGAACTCGCAGACAGGTTCTCTCGATACCAAACGAAAATAAAAGACTAATAAAATTAATAATGAACAAAATATTTATTTAAAGCTTTTATGAGATCAATAAAATAATTATGATTACGCTACTTACGCAAACCATGGATCTAAAGAGGATAGAGATAGAAGAAGAGTTTGCCTCGCACCAAACCGCAAGTGGGAATCGAAGAATCGCTCTCCGTTTTGAGAGAATCATACCCTCACGAAAGTTTAGAAATCTCAATTTATATAAGCAATTTTTATTAACCAAAAACTAATAATAAAAGTGTTTACAAGCCTTTAAATAAGTTAACCAATGCATAAAATTAGAAATCCTAATATAACTCTAATTCCTAATTCAAATAAAAAAAATATCCTAATTCTTCTAAAACAATGAAGTCCTAAATAATAACGAAACTAATCTTATTTCTAATAAAAGAAACAACTCTTACTTTCTAAAATAAAATAATAAAAGATACTAATCTTAATTCAATTAGGATTCTTGAAATTTATCATTTTATGTCCAGCTTCCGAAAACTGATCATAACTTCTTCAATATTTGTCGGAATTGCTCAAATTTTGGCTCGTTGGAAAGCTATTTCGATAAGCTTTCAAATATGACCAAGTTCGCATCAATCCAACTTCGTTCGACACTTCAAAATAGGACAAATATAAAAGTAGCGGGATTAAAAGTTGAAGACCCTAATAAACTTTGAATTTTCTTCTTTCTTATCAAACGGGTCTTTAACGGGCCTTTTTTTAAAAACCCATTCGTGGGTTCACTTTCTCTTTTGACGTCTCCTTTTTATCCGACCACGATTCAAATAGGCGGATCTAAAATACTCATCAATTCCCTCTACTCTGAAAAAGTTCGACCTCGAACTTTGGTTGGCATGAATTTTCATGGTCGCGATCACAAACAATATATAGAGAATCTTGATCGAAATCGGCTTGAATCGGACGTCCCCATCAACTCTCCCCGTATTAGAAAGATGCATTCTCGATAAATACTAGTTGTGATAAAGATCCAAAAAATCTAGATCGAACTGCTGAAATTCCTCTTGTGTAATCCAACTATTCTCTGTGTCGGTCTTGTTCTTCCACTTGACCAAATACTTCTTAAGTCCCCCTTGGCTGTTGGACACAATCTGATCTTCCAGTATATTTTCGATGATCTCACGAGTTTGCCAAGTAGGTGGGGTTAGTGGTGTGGGTAGGAGAATTATTGCTTTATCAGATGTAGAAGGCTCAAATGGGTTGGCATGGATGGTTGAAGGGCCATGAAATGGAACAAGGTCCTCAACATTGAAAGTCGTGCTAATCCTCAAATCCGGCGGAAGATCTAAGAGTAAACATTAGAATCGACACGCTTCAAGATCTTATAGGGTCCAGCACCGTGAGCCTGTAACTTCTTTGCAACTCCTTGCGGGAATCGCTCGAATCTATTTCGAATCATCACAAAATCACCCTTTTGAAATTCTTTGAACCGTCTATGAGAATCTGCAAAGAACTTGTATTTTTCATTCTTTAAATTAATTATTTTCTTAATCTCAACATGCAACTCATGAATGTAATATGCAAAAGTGGATGCAAACTCTGATGACTCTGGTGTGAATAGATGTAAAGGGCACTAATGGCTCATGTACACTCAACTCGATTAACTCATGTGTACTCGCTTCAACCAAAACTAAAGACTCTGGGGTACTCGATTCAATTCTCAGCCCTACATTGAATTTAGTAAGTTCCCACATCAAATTGGTATAAGAGCATCAGTTTAATTTTAGGGTTTTAGTACTCATATAGGTTTTAGGTTTTTTTTAAAATATTTTTTAGGTTTAAAATTTTCAAAAAAAAAAAAAAGTCTAGCTTTTTGTCTATTAAAAAAATTGTCTAGCTTTTGTCTAAAAAAAAATTTGTCTGAAAATTATCATCTAGCTTTTGTCTGAAAATTTTTCATTTAGTTTTTGTCTAAAAATTTTTGTCTACCTTTTTGTATGAAATTTATGTTTGGCTTTTGTTTGAAATTTTGTCTGCCTTTTGTCCGAAAATTTTTGTCTGTAATTTTCGTCTAGATTTGGTCTAAAAATTTGTCTAACTTTTACCTGTAAATTTTTGTCTAACTTGTCTTAGTTTTATTTTATTTTTTTAAAAGCTTTCGTCTAAATTTTTTGTCTAATATTTATCTAACTTTTGTTTTGCATCACTTAGTTTTATAATTGCATGTCATTTTAATCTTATTGCATTCTATTTGATTAGTGTGCACGTTTACTGTTTGATAAAAGTCTTTATCCATTGAGCAGCTCAATCTAGATCTTTTGGATCTTTATCACAACCAGTATTTATCAGAAATACATCCTTCTAATACGGGGAGAGTTGATGGGGACGTTCGATTCAAGCCGATTCCGATCGAGGTTCTCTATATATTGTCTGTGATCGCGACAGTGAAAATCCATGCCAACCAAAGTTCGAGGTCGAACTTTTTCAAAGTAGAGGGAATTGATGAGTATTTTAGATCCGCCAGTTTGAATCGTGGTCGGAGAAAAAAGAGACGTTAAAAGAGAAAGTGGACCCATGAATGAGTTTTTTAAAAATGGCCCGTTAAAGACCCGTTTGATAAGATAGAAGAAAATTCAAAATTTATTAGGGTCTTCAACTTTTAATCCCGTCACTTTTATGTTTAGCTTATTTTGAAGTGTCAAACGAAGTCGGATTGATGCGAACTTGGAAACAAATTATCACGAAAATTTTAGAAATTCAATTAGGTAATTTAATTTCGGCCCAAAATAGTGTTACTTTCGTGTACGTTCCCTATCGCAAATCTAAAAGACTAGGGTTCTTATGAACGGCTAGATCTTTGATAGTTTTAGGGCGTCAAACGAACTCGCAAGCGGGTTCTCTCGATACCAAATGAAAATAAAAAACTAATAAAATTAATGATGAACAAAATATTGATTTAGAGCTTTTATGAGATCAATAAAATAATTAGGATTACGCTACTTACGCAAACCATAGATCTAAAGAAGATAGAGATGGAAGAAGAGTTGGCCTCGCACCAAACCGCAAACGGGAATCGAAGAATTGCTCTCCATTTTGAGAGAATCACACCCTCACGAAAGTTTAAAACTCTCAATTTGCATAAGCAATTTTCATTAACCAAAAACTAATAATAAAAGTGTTTACAAGCCTTTAAATAAACTAACCAATGCATAAAATTAGAAATCCTAGTATAACTCTAATTCCTAATTCAAATAAAAGAAATATCCTAATTCTTCTAAAAAAATAAAGTCCTAAATAATAACGAAACTAATCCTATTTCTAATAAAAGAAACAACTCTTACTTTCTAAAATAAAATAATAAAAGATACTAATCCTAATTCAATTAGGATTCTTGAAATTCGTCACTTTATGTCCAGCTTCCGAAAACAGACTATAACTTCTTCAATACTTGTCGAAATTGCTCAAATTTTGGCTCATCGGAAAGCTACTTCGAAAAGCTTTCAAATATTACCAAGTTCGCATCAATCTGATTTCGTTTGATACTTCAAAATAGGTCAAACATAAAAATAACGGGATTGAAAGTTGAAGACCCTAATAAATTTTGAATTTTTTTCTTTCTTATCAAACGGATCTTTAACGGACCTTTTTTAAAAAACTCATTCGTGGGTCCACTTTCTCTTTTAACGTCTCCTTTTTCTCCGACCACGATTCAAACTGGCGGATCTAAAATACTCATCAATTCCCTCTACTTTGAAAAAGTTTGACCTCGAACTTTGGTTGGCATGGATTTTCACGGTCACGATCACAGACAATATATAGAGAACTTCGAACGGAATCGGCTTAAATCGGACGTCCCCATCAACTCTCTCCGTATTAGAAGGATGCATTCCCGATAAATACTGGTTGTAATAAAAATCCAAAAGATCTAGATCGAGCTGCTCAATGGATAAGGACTTTTATCAAACAATAAACGTGCACACTAATCAAATAGAATGTAATAAGATTGAAATGACATGCAATTATAAAACTAAGTGATGCAAGACAAAAGTTAGACAAATACTAGATAAACAATTTAGACGAAAGCTTTTAAAAAAATAAAAATAAAAAATTAATAAAAAAAATTAAAAAAAAAAAACTAAGACAAGTTAGACAAAAATTTCAAACAAAAGCTAGACAAAAATTTACAGGTAAAAGTTAGACAAATTTTTAGACCAAATCTAGACAAAAAATGAAAAATGTATTCTTTTTAACACACCGTCACCTTCTTCGAAGTTTGAAAACCAAGACGGATAAGTGTCCTGATTGCCTTAAGTGTCAAGGGTTTGGACACTTTACATACTAATGCCTCACAAAATTTCTCACTCAGAATTTATTGACTAAAAAAGTGAGTCCTAAGGAGCCGGAGGATAGGGAAGTGTACGACACTAGTACCGTGCTGAGTGAAGAGGAGATAGAAGAAGCCGATAAAAGTCTAGTTTGTGTTAAAGAGACTTTTATTTCCCTTGTGAGTAGTGATGTTGAGTCACTCACACTTGAACCAATCGAGTCACTCGCCTATGAGTCATTGGTATCCGTAGAGTTGGGCGCACACAACTTATTGGTGCCCATTGAGTCGAATACATGTGAGTCCATCGAATTGGGTACACAAGAATCATTAGTGTCAATTGAATCGAGTATCCCAGAGTCTTTGGTTTTGGTTGAAGTGAGTACACATGAGTTAATCGAGTCGAGTGTATATGAGCCATTAGTGCCCTTTACATCATTCACACCAGAGTCATCAGAGTCTGCATTCACTTTTGCATATTACATTCATGAGTTGCATGCTGAGATTAAGAAAAGAATTAATTTAAAGAATGAAAAATACAAGTTCTTTGCAGATTCTCATAGACGGTTCAAAGAATTTCAAAAGGGTGATTTTGTGATGGTTTGAAATAGACTCAAGATATTCCCGCAAGGAGTTGCAAAGAAGTTACAGGCTTACGGTGCTGGACCCTATTAGATCTTGAAGTCGTGCTGGACCCTATTAGCACGACTTTCAATGTGGAGGACCATGTTCCATTCTATGATCCTTCAACCATCCCTGCCAACCCATTTGAGCCTTCTATATCTGATGAAATAATAATTCTCCTACCTACACCACTACCACTACCCCTACCTACTTGGCAAACTCGTGAGATCATCAAAAATATACTAGAAGATCAGATTGTGTCCACCAGCCAAGGGAGACTTTAGAAGTATTTGGTCAAGTGGAAGAACAAGACCGACACAGAGAATACTTGGATTACACAAGAGGAATTTTAGCAGCTCGATCTAGATATTTTAGATTTTTATCACAACCAATATTTATTGGGAATGCATCCTTCTTATACAGGGAGAGTTGATGGGGATGTCCGATTCAAGCCGATTCCGATCGAGGTTCTCTATATATTGTCTGTGATCGCGACCGTGAAAATCTATGCCAACCACAGTTCGAGGTCAAACTTTTTCAAAGTAGGGGGAATTGATGAGTATTTTAGATCCACCTGTTTGAATCGTGGTCGGATAAAAAAAAGACGTCAAAAGAGAAAGTACACCCACGAATGGGTTTTTAAAAAAAGGCCCGTTTGATAAGAAAGAAGAAAATTCAAAATTTATTAGGGTCTTCAACTTTCAATCCCGTTAATTTTATGTTTGGCCTATTTTGAAGTGTCAAACGAAGTCGGATTGATGCAAACTTGATCATATTTGAAAGTTTATCGAAGTAGCTTTCCAACGAACCAAAATTTGAGCAATTCCGACAAGTATTGAAGAAGTTATGGTTAGTTTTCGAAAGCTGGACATAAAGTGATGAATTTCAAGAATCCTAATTTTTGATAAGAAAGAAGAAAATTTAAAATTTATTAGGGTCTTCAACTTTCAATCCCATTAATTTTATGTTTGGCCTATTTTGAAGTGTCAAACGAAGTCGGATTGATGCGAATTTGATCATATTTGAAAGCTTATCGAAGTAGCTTTCCAACGAGCCAAAATTTAAGCAATTCCGACAAGTATTGGTCAGTTTTCGAAAGCTGGACATAAAGTGATGAGTTTCAAGAATCCTAATTGAATTAGGATTATTTTAGAAAGTAAGAGCTGCTTCTTTTATTAGAAATATGATTAGTTTCGTTATTATTTAGGACTTTATTGTTTTAGAAGAATTAGGATATTTCTTTTATTTGAATTAGAAATTAGAGTTATACTAGAATTTCTAATTTTATGCATTGGTTAGCTTATTTAAAAGCTTGTAAACACTTTTATTATTAGTTTTTGGTTAATGAAAATGACTTATGCAAATTGAGAGTTCTAAACTTTCGTGAGGGTGTGATTGTCTCAAAACGGAGAGCGATTCTTCGATTCCTGCTTGCGGTTTGGTACGAGGCCAACTCTTCTTGCATCTCTATCTTCTTTAGATCTATGGTTTGCGTAAGTAGCGTAATCCTAATTATTTTATTGATCTCATAAAAGCTTTAAATCAATATTTTGTTCATCATTAATTTTATTAGTCTTTTATTTTCATTTGGTATCGAGAAAACCCGCTTGCGAGTTCGTTCGACGGCATAAAACTATCGAAGACCTAGCCGTTCATAAGAACCCTAGTCTTCTAGATCCGCGATAGGGAACGCACACGAAAGTAACACTATTTTGGGCCGAAATTAAATCACCTAATTGAATTTTTAGAATTTTCGTGATAATTTGTTATAAGAAATTATTATTTTAATTGATTAAATTAATTTTAATCCTAATCTCAGCCCTAACATTGCATTTAGTAAGTTCCCGCATCAAATTAGTATCAGAGCATCAGTTTAGTTTTAGGGTTTTAGTGTCATATAGGTTTTAGGTTTTTTTTTAAATTTTTTTTTAGGTTTTAAAAAAAATAAAAAAAATAAATAAGTCTTGCTCTTTGTATATAAAAAAATTCGTCTAGCTTTTTGTCTAGAAAAAAATTTATCTGAAAATTATCATCTAGCTTTTGTCTGAAAATTTTTCGTCTATTTTTTGTCTAAAAATTTTGTCTACCTTTTTGTATGCAATTTATGTCTGACTTTTGTTTGAAAATTTTTGTCTGAAAATTTTTGTCTGTCTTTTTGTTTATAATTTTCGTCTGAATTCTGTCTGAAAATTTTCGTCTAGATTTGGTCTGAAATTTTGTCTAACTTTTACCTGTAAATTTGGTCTAGCTTTTGTCTGAAATTTTTTATCTAACTTGTCTTAGTTTTTTTTTCTTTTCTTTTATTTATTAAATTTTTATTTATATTTTTTAAAAAGCTTTCGTCTAAATTTTTTGTCTAGTATTTGTCTAACTTTTATCTTGCATCACTTAGTTTTATAATTGCATGTCATTTCAATTTTATTGCATTCTATTTCATTAGTGTGCACGTTTAGTGTTTGATAAAAGTCTTTATCCATTATTAGTTCATAGTATTTATTTTTTCTAGTATTGTGTCTGAGTTGTGTTTGTGTCAAGCATCATGTATGAGTCACTTACATGTCATCGCGAATTCCTTATCCGTCATGAAAGGGCACTAGCCAAACAAAGAAATCGCTACACTCCAAATTCTTGGCAAAGTTTCAAAAATCGTGATGAAATTAGAGTTAGGAGATACCCTCATCATCGTGAATCCGAGTATGACCCAGTCGAGAAGTTTCTCAAATCTATTCGAGATGAGGTTCCAAGTTTTGAGGGATGGTTAAACCCCAAAACTTTCGTGCAGTGGTTGTCTAGTGTTGAGGAATATTTTGATTGGTATGGTGTACCAAATGAGTACAAAATTAGACTAGCAAAAATAAATTTGGAAGATAATGCTAAAATTTTTTGAACTCGCGTAGAATACCGTATTGAATCTCTTCGAAATAAACACATCTCCACATGGGAGGACATGAAAGTGAAACTTATTGAAAAATATATTCCTTTAACACACCGTTACCTTCTTCGGAGTTTGAAAACCAAGATGGATAAGTGTCTTGATATCCTTAGTGTCAAGGGTTTGGACACTTTACATGCTAATGCTCCACAAAATTTCTCACTCAAAATTTATTGACTAAAAAAGTGAGTCCTAAGGAGCCGGAGGATAGGGAAGTGTACGACCCTAGTACCGTGCTGAGTGAAGAGGAGATAGAAGAAGCCGATGAAAGTCTAGTTTGTGTTAAAGAGACTTTTATTTCCCTTATGAGTAGTGATGTTGAGTCACTTACACTTGAACCAATCGAGTCACTCGCCTATGAGTCATTGGTACCCGTAGAGTTGGGCGCACACAACTTATTGGTGCCCATTGAGTCGAATACATGTGAGTTCATCGAATTGGGTACACAAGAACCATTAGTGTCAATTGAATTGAGTACCCCAGAGTCTTTGATTTTGGTTGAAGCGAGTACACATGAGTTAATCGAGTCGAGTGGACATGAGCCATTAGTGCCCTTTACATCATTCACACCAGAGCCATCAGAGTCCGCATTCACTTTTGTATATTACATTCATGAGTTGCATGCTAAGATTAAGAAAAGAATTAATTTAAAGAATGAAAAATACAAGTTCTTTGCAGATTCTTATAGACGGTTCAAAGAATTTCAAAAGGGTGATTTTGTGATGGTTCGAAATAGATTCGAGCGATTCCCGCAAGGAATTGTAAAGAAATTACAGACTTACGGTGCTGGACCCTATCAGATCTTGAAGCGTGCCGGTTCTAATGTTTACATGTTAGATCTTCCGCCGAATTTGGGGATTAGCATGACTTTCAATGTGGAGGACCTTGTTCCATTTCATGGTCCTTTCAACCATCCCTGCCAACCCATTTGAACCTTCTACATCTGATGAAACAATAATTCTCCTACCCACACCACTACCCCCACCTACTTGGCAAACTCGTGAGATCATCGAAAATATATTAGAAGATCAGATTGTGTCCACCAGCCAAGGGAGACTTCAGAAGTATTTGGTCAAGTGGAAGAACAAGACCGATACAGAGAATACTTGGATTACACAAGAGGGATTTTAGTAGCTCGATCTAGATCTTTTGAATCTTCATCAAAACTAGTATTTATCGGGAATGCATCCTTCTAATACAGGGAGAGTTGATGGGGACGTCCGATTCAAGCTGATTCCGATCGAGGTTCTCTATATATTGCCTGTGATCGCGACAGTGAAAATCCATGCCAACCAAAGTTCGAGGTCGAACTTTTTCAAAGTAGAGGGAATTGATGAGTATTTTAGATCCGCCTATTTGAATCGTGGTCGGATAAAAAAAAGACGTCAAAAGAGAAAGTGCACCCACGAATGAGTTTTTAAAAAAAGGCCCGTTAAAGACTTGTTTGATAAGAAAGAAGAAAATTCAAAATTTATTAGGGTCTTCAACTTTCAATCCCGTTAATTTTATGTTTGGCCTATTTTGAAGTGTCAAAAGAAGTCGGATTGATGCGAACTTAGTCATATTTGAAAGCTTATCGAAGTAGCTTTCCAACGAGCCAAAATTTGAGCAATTCCGGCAAGTATTAAAGAAGTTATGATCAATTTTCGGAAGCTTGACATAAAGTGACGAATTTCAAGAATCCTAATTGAATTAGGATTATTTTAGAAAGTAAGAGTTGTTTTTTTTATTAGAAATATGATTAGTTTCGTTATTATTTAGGACTTTATTGTTTTAGAAGAATTATGATATTTCTTTTATTTAAATTAGGAATTAGAGTTATACTAGGATTTCTAATTTTATGCATTGGTTAGCTTATTTAAAGGCTTGTAAACATTTTTATTATTAGTTTTTGGTTAATGAAAATTGCTTATGCAAATTGAGAGTTCTAAAGTTTCATGAGGGTGTGATTCTCTCAAAACGGAGAGCGATTCTTCGATTCTCGCTTGCGGTTTGGTGCGAGGCCAACTCTTCTTCCATCTCTATCTTCTTTTGATCTATGGTTTGCGTAAGTAGCGTAATCCTAATTATTTTATTGATCTCATAAAAGCTCTAAATCAATATTTTGTTCATAATTAATTTTATTAGTCTTTTATTTTCATTTGGTATCGAGAGAACCCGCTTGCGAGTTCGTTCGACGCCCTAAAACTATCGAAGATCTAGCCGTTCATAAGAACTCTAGTCTTCTAGATCCGCGATAGGAAACGTACACGAAAGTAACACTATTTTGGGTCGAAATTAAATTACCTAATTGAATTTCTAAAATTTTCGTGATAATTTGTTATAAGAAATTATTATTTTAATTGAATAAATTAATTTTAATCCTAATCTCAGCCCTAACATTGCATTTAGTAAGTTCCCGCATCAAATTAGTATCAGAGCATCAGTTTAGTTTTAGGGTTTTAGTGCTCATATAGGTTTTAGATTTTTTTAAATATATTTTTTAGGCTTTAAAAAAAAAAAAAAACAGTCTAGCTTTTTGTCTATAAAAAAAAATTGTCTAGCTTTTGTATAGAAAAATATTTGTCTGAAATTTATCATCTAGCTTTTGTCTGAAACTTTTTCGTCTAGTTTTTATCTAAAAATTTTTGTCTATCTTTTTGTATGTAATTTATGTTTGGCTTTTGTTTGAAATTTTTTGTCTGCCTTTTGTCTGAAAATTTTCGTTTGTAATTTTTGTCTGAAATAAGTTTCACTTTCATGTCCTCCCATGTGGAGATGTGTTTATTTCGAAGAGATTCAATACGGTATTCTACGCGAGTTCAAAAAATTTTAGCATTACCCTCCAAATTTATTTTTGCTAGTCTAATTTTGTATTCATTTGGTACACCATACCAATCAAAATATTCCCCAACACTAGACAACCACTGCACGAAGGTTTTGGGGTTTAACTATCCCCTCAAAATTTGAAACCTCATCTCGAATAGATTTGAGAAACTTCTCGGCTGGGTCATACACGGGTTCACGATGATGAGGGTATCTCCTAACTCTAATTTCATCACGATTTTTGAAACTCTGCCAAGAATTTGGAGTTTAGTGATTTCTTAGTTTGGCTAGTGCCCTTTCATGACCGGTAAGGAATTCGCGATGACATATAAGTGACTCATATATGATGCTTGACACAAACACAACTCAGACACAATACTAGAAAAGACATACTATGAACCAACAATGAATGAACCAACAATGGATAAAGACTTTTATCAAATACTAAACGTGCACACTAATGAAATAGAATGCAATAAAATTAAAATGGCATGCAATTATAAAATTAAGTGATGCAAGACAAAAGTTAGACAAATAATTTAGACGAAAGCTTTAAAAAAAATAAAAATAAAAAATTAATAAATAAAAGAAAAGAAAAAAAAACTAAGACAAGTTAGACAAAAATTTCAGACAAAAGCTAGACAAAATTTACAGGTAAAAGTTAGACAATTTTTCAGACCAAATCTAGACAAAAATTTTCAAACAAAATTCAGACATAAATTACAAACAAAAAGACAGACAAAAGGTAGACAAAATTTCAAACAAAAGCCAGACATAAATTACATACAAAAAGGTAGACAAAAACTAGATGAAAAATTTTCAGACGAAAGCTAGATGATAATTTTCAGACATTTTTTCTAGACAAAAGCAAGACAAATTTTTTTATAGACCAAAAGGAAGACTTTTTTTTTTTTAAATTAAAAAAAAAAATCTAAAACCTATATAAGCACTAAAACCCTAAAACTAAACTGATGCTCTGATACCAATTTGATGCAAGAACTTACTAAATGCAATGTTAGGGCTGAGATTAGGATTAATTTAATCAATTAAAATAATAATTTCTTATAACAAATTATCACGAAAATTTTAAAAATTCAATTAAGTGATTTAATTTCGGCCCAAAATAGTGTTACTTTCGTGTACGTTCCCTATCGCGGATCTAGAAAAGTATGATTCTTATAAACGGCTAAATCTTCGATAGTTTTAGGGTGTCAAACGAACTCACAAGCGAGTTCTCTCGATACCAAATGAAAATCAATGATGAACAAAATATTGATTTAGAGCTTTTATGAGATCAATAAAATAATTAAGATTATATTACTTACGCAAACCATAAATCTAAAGAAGATAGAGATGGAAGAAGAGTTGGTCTCGCATCAAATCGCAAGCGAGAATCGAAGAATCGCTCTCCGTTTTGAGAGAATCACACCCTCACGAAAGTTTAGAACTCTCAATTTACATAAGCAATTTTCATTAACCAAAAACTAATAATAAAAGTGTTTACAAGCCTTTAAATAAACTAACCAATGCATAAAACTAGAATTCCTAGTATAACTCTAATTCCTAATTCAAATAAAAGAAATATCCTAATTCTTCTAAAACAAAGTCTTAAATAATAACGAAATTAATCATATTTCTAATAAAAGAAACAACTCTTACTTTCTAAAATAAAATAATAAAAGATACTAATCCTAATTCAATTAGGATTCTTGAAATTCGTCACTTTATGTCCAGCTTCCGAAAACTGACCATAACTTCTTCAATACTTGTCGAAATTGCTCAAATTTTGACTCATCGGAAAGCTACTTCGATAAGCTTTCAAATATTACCAAGTTCGCATCAATCCGACTTCGTTTGATACTTCAAAATAGGTCAAACATAAAAATGACGGGATTGAAAGTTGAAGACCCTAATAAATTTTGAATTTTCTTCTTTCTTATCAAACTAGTCTTTAACGAGCCTTTTTTTAAAAACTCATTCGTGGGTCTATTTTCTCTTTTGATGTCTCCTTTTTATCCGACTACGATTCAAACAGGCGGATCTAAAATACTCATCACAAAGACCTTTCGAACAACACCAACTACTCGAATAGTCTGACCAATAGATCAAATGGTGACGAGATTAGTGCTAATATGTATTAGGACAGACCAAACGCTCTCCTATTTATGTTCCTCCCTCTCTCCCTTGCGCCTTAAGGCAGCAACCATTGGAACCACCCTGAACACTGGCTCAACTGCTGAGAATCGTTTCAATTTCATAATAAGGAAAAGTAAGACCACAGGCATCCATGAACATAAAAGGACCATGACCTAAAACCACCCAGAGGGCTTATTTCAAACAAGCCAGCCATCCTCTTTACAAATTTCAATTGGAAGGGAAAACAAACTGCTGCTACAAAAGTAGACTACTTACATTATCTTGGGTTCGAATGGTGCAGCTATCGAGACTCCAGATTAATGGGGCCTGACTTACTCTGTAAACACAAGAATAAAACATGGGTCAGGGAAAGAAAATTGAACCATAATTAACATAAAACTTCCACCAGCCATCAAAATGCAGGTCCCACAATACAAGCCCCTTTTATGCCCCAGACGACGACGACACCGACATCAGTGTACAAAACAAGCCCTTTACTGCAATTGAAAAGGAATGGTATTCGATGATCAGACACCCTCTTTTGTGGTTGTAGGAGAGCTACAGACTCACATTTCCAGAACTACACCCAACACAATAAGAAAAGAACTGAATCTTTCCTTACAGAGTAGGAATTAAGCAGATAGTTGCTTCTTGGATCGTGGAGGCCGCCTCGTTCTTGACCCCATATTATGAGAGCATGCTATTAATTATGGATGCCGAGCCACTGAGGAATTAAATTTCCACCCGATTGGGATGGTTTGTTGTGAAAGCAACCCAAAAAACTTGCCCAGCAAGCTGTTTCCTCCGAATTATGCATAATACATGTAAAGGCTGTTTGCAGCAGCACAGGCGATTGCGTTTTCTGAGGGATGCCATGCTAGGTGGAGCAGCTTTGTCGTCAAGTCGTATGTGTTTCCGTTTGTGTCAATACCCGGGCTTTCTGCTCCTGCACGTAAACAAGTGTCTCATCCATTAGTGTTAGTAACGAAAAGCTGAAAAACAGCAATACTTAAACCTGCATATTGAAACAGAATATATTGGCAAACCCCAAAAATTCGGATCGTATCAGCTAATACGACTTGAACATTTGTGTTTTAAGTAAAAAAATTTAGGAAACTATGAAATCAAACGTGTGTGCATGTTCATGTAGATACGGACACCGGTTCTGTCCTCCAAGGTCAATGTGGAGGTCCACATGCAACCCGAAACAGTGCTTTGGTGCCACATGGAGCACAGTGCATTGTTGAGTTAAAAATTAAAACCGAAACGTCAAACATCGACTGATTACAATGGTCCAAACTTCAAGGCTCAAATGACACATGGTGGAGACGAGTTTTTAGAGCGCTATATATATATATATATATATATATATATATATATATAAAGGGTAACCTGCATTTGAGTGCAGGGTTCAACTCTACACTCATGAGTATTACTAGATCATTTGCCACGTGATTGCTGTCCATATATTCGGGTTATCATGTGCAAACAGCAGACCATATGCTAATTCACTGCCCATTAGTGGTTGCTTTATGGACTCACTTCCTTCACTGTGGTCCATCAGTTGGCTGCCAAGATGGTGAAGAGATATTCTATATGAAACTGGTCACAATTTGGTTGGTTCATGTATGAAATTTCTTCTAAAGTGCTCCCTTCTGCAATATTCTGTGTGATTTGGAGCGAAAGATGCCTAACAATTTTTTTTATGATAAAAGAAAGAGTCCAAGAGGCAACCAATAATACCAGAAGACCTCCGCTGGACTGGCGCCATTGTCTAAAGGATTGCAGGATTGCAGGCGGGAGCGATGTACAGATTGAGGTCTCTGTACTGGCACCCAGGTGAAATTTTTCCCTTTTTTTTTTGTCGTGTGTTGCTTGCATTTGGTTTGCCTGTAAAAACTGCTTTGGTGGCTCTCCTTTTTCTTCCTTCGCTTCTAAGCATCTCACTTAGGAGCTCCTTGAAATTTTGTTTGGATTAATGAAATTACATCGTCGCCGATCAATATATATATATATATAAGCCCCGGGTTGCTACCCAGGAAGGTAGCGTTTGGGCGCTACCTTTGACCCAGCTGGGAGTCACGTGACACCCAATCTGAGGAACGGGCGACACAGCAGCTTGCCCAAGGTCGATCAAGTACCTTCTAAAAATATTTATTTAACAAACGTGCTTTTCCACCGTTAAACAAAGTTGTATAAAATTCTATGCACCATGTGTGCACGGTGAATCATGATATTTGACCTATGATTTGAAAGGCAAAAAAGTTTTTTTTTTTTAATTATTTTTTTCCTAGAAGTATAGGGGGGACTGAATATACCCAAAGAGGATTTGGTGCAACTCGTGATCACGTGCCACATGATCTAGCACTTGAACGTACCATCCCTTTTCCCTATCCCGGGATGCTACCCACGAAGGTAGCGTTTGGGCGCTACCTTCGAGACAGCTGGGAGTCACGTGGCATCCAATCTCAGGATCAGGTGGCACGGCAACTCGAGATCACGTGCCGCGCTACCTTCATAGGTACCACCCCTTTTCCCTATATGAGCCCCGGGATGTTAACCACAAAGGTATTGTTTGGGCACTACCTTCGAGCCAGCTGGGAGTCACGTGGCACCCAATCTGAGGATCGGGCGACACGGCAACTCATGACCATAGGGGACTGGCTAAACCCAAAGAGAATTTGATACGATTCATGATCACGTGTGTCTGTGTGTGTGTGTGTGTGTATATATATATATATATATATGAAATGGTGTCCATACTCCCATCCCATGGAGGACGGCCACTGTCCTCCAAGGTTCCACGTGGAGCACAGGTGCATTCCAAAACATATTTATAAAAAAAGTTTTCAACAACTTATCACCACCATGTGTTTTTTGAGCTTTTAAATTTTGACCGCTGATATCAGCCAACTTTGACTTGTGTTTTGAAAAACTTTTTTTCAATTTCTTTTTTAATGTGAACTAAACCACAGTTTTAAAACAAGACCAAGTCACCTAAAACTCGGCCGAGTCAACTCGACTCGATGGAGTTTCGGGTAGACTCATGTAACTACTCGAAGTTTCGAGTTAAAAGGGCAAACTTACCCTTTTAACAAATATCTAGCAATAAAGATACTTTTTGATGAAAAAATTCAAAACCTTAGCTGGAGCTCCTATTCTATCAAACCTAAAAGCCTAAAACTAAAAGGCCTAGGTGGAGAGCTCCTCTTGTACGATTTTCAACCCAGTCTGAATCTGAAGAAGTAGAAGAAAAAGACGAAGAAGAACAGTAAGAGCTCCTCTTCTAGTTCAGCAGCCTCATTGTCCCCTTGCTGCCAGCCTTCACTGAGGAGGTCGCTGATTGACCAGAGTTTTGGGTTTTATTTTTTTTATGTTTATTTCTAAATTTATAAAAAAGAAGAGGAAGATTACAATTTTTTTTAGCTTTTCTTTTGGGAATTTAATTCACGTGCCCGAGTGTTGCCGTGAGTTTTGGGTTCGATTGGTCCAGTTTCTCAATCTGAATTAGTTTGGTTTTTCTGCTATGGGTTTTTGATTATTAATTAACAATATTTGAATCAGTTCAGTTTTGGGTTCACTTTCTTGTTATTTCCAAGCCAATGATTAGCCCACATACTTCAGGTGATTCCAAAATAACAGGGACACCCTGTTTGAAGCTAGAATCGGTAAGGTTTGATCATGGTGAGTCCTCTTTGTTCTAGACTTGGATGACCACTTGTGATAATCCACTCAAAAGACCATTAGTATGAAATAACCCAGTCGGAAGGCCCTTTTTAGCAAGTCCAGTCACGCCAAGTGCGCAAAGGAAAATTCTAGAGTCTGGAAAAATAAAAAAGTTTCCAAAAAAAAAAACTACACCTTATATATCACAATCTTTAACTTGAAATAGATGGATTCTCAGCAAATTTGGAGCTAAATGGTATTTGATATTTCCCTGATTGATGGATTCTTAGATGGATTACAATATAATTTCTTTGAAAGAAATTTATGTTAATTTTGTCATTTTATAAAAATATCCTTATATATATATATATATATATATATATATATATAGAGAGAGAGAGAGAGAGAGAGAGAATAAGACTGAGAGTCGAGTTTTCAGATTTTTGAACCATGATCTAAACCATCTTCCCACAGCACCAAAACAGTTTTGGGTGCCACGTGGAGCCCCGCATGGACCTTGGAAGACAGTGATCGTGCTCCCATGGAGGACAGATATATATGGGTAAAGGGATTCTACCCACGAGGGTAACCCCCAAGTACTACCCATGACGGCTAGATCACGTCATGTGGCATGTGATCAACAAAAAAAATCCACTTATTAATAATACATCCAAAGAGAATGGGATTTGTATAAAAAAATTTAATTTTTATAACTTTTTTGCCCTTCAAATCATGGGTCAAGGACGCCCACCTATCGAAGTGCATTGATTTTTTTCAACTTTGACCACATTTTTAATGGTGGATAAGCATCAGATTACGCTCAAATTTTTTGGGTAGGATATAATCGATCTTGCCCAAGTTGCCATCCGTCTTTGGTTTTTTGGGTAGGATCGCATTCGTCTTTGGTTTGTGCACTAGATGGCATCAAACGGGATCATAGGTAGCGCCAAAACGCTACCTTCATAGGTAGCATCCCAGCCCTCTCTCTCTCTCTCTCTCTCTCTCTCTCTCTCTCTCTCTCTCTCTCTCTCTATATATATATATATATATATATATATATATATAGGAAAATGGATCCCTAGGACGTGGTGTAGGTTTGAACCCTAAGACGTGGTCCATTTGGGCTGCCACATGGCATCCAAATCCCTAAATGACACCCATTCCCACTAGGGTTCACCCATCCCTCTAGGGTTTTAGAAAAAGACTAAATCAAAGGGTAAATATTGTGGTTCACCCAACTAACATGGTGCATAGAATTTTTCCTAACTTTGACCTAATATTCAACGGTGGAAAAGGATCTTATTTCTATTTTTTTCTAGATGGTATCAGATCGACCTTGACCAAATTACCGTGGCGCCAGGTCCTCATGTTGGGTGCCACATCGCACCTAGCTGGCCACGTCATAGGGTTCACATAGCACACACAATATAAAGAATATATAATACAAGTATAGCATCTTCACTACCATAATGGTAGGATACTGTGCCTGTATGACTCGAATCATATCAACAGGCCTGAGATTATAAACCTCGGATGCAACTGCAGGCTTATACACAAATAATTCAAAACTAACCTCGTCTGACAACACGTGTTAGACTGCTCAGAGATCTTGAAGGCCTTGAAGGGGTTTGCACTTGCCTCCTAAACACAGAAGTGACAAGACAGATTAAAAAAGTTATTATTATCCTCAAGTAACTTTTACTTTAAAGACCAGAGCATCATTTTTTTATTTTTTTAAAATCAACTTCCAACCGCTAATTATGCATCAATATAACATTGTCGTTAGTACTTTCATTTACCACAGACTGGTAATCTATTTCATAATCTTTATCATGATCATATTGTTATGGTAATACCTCATGGGGTTTTTGCTGGCTTCCAAAGTTGTTGCCTCGTTGCTTCCAGCAATGCAACCAAACACACGAAATAGATTACTGCAAACACAAACCAATATCGCATCTTGAATTGATGTTAAGGGTCATGATTTAGAGTTAGATGAAGGCAATGATAGATTGAGACAGATAAGGGAACAAAAAAGCAGACCTGTAAGAACCAGTTGCTACACGGAGTCCATCTCCACTAATACAGCACTCAAATTTATCAAAGATTGAATCATTTTCATATAAATCGCATAGCTGCACAAGAACAGATTATCAGTGTACTCGGCATTCCATCTTGGCATAATAGCTAAATTAATTCCATGAACCAAGGCATCTAGGGGACGGAAAAAGCAAAATTATAGAAGAAGCATCACCTTAGGCCTTAAATATTCATGAACCTGGAAAGTTGCAACAGGACCAGCATCCATATTGATGTCCCATAGCTAATACAGCACAAGCGAAAAAGAGGTGAGAAAAGAAGTTTAACCTGATGGAAAAGACACAGGTATGATTCTTCTTCACAGAACATATACAATAAATCATTTTAACTGAAGTCCTCATTGTTATACCAAGATATGAGACACTGCCGCATGCAAAAATCACGATTATACATACAGATGCAGAAGTGCACATACATCAAAAGCAGATACACCAAAACAACAGTACTTCGGGTTGGTAACTGAAAACTGAACCATGAACACGGGGTATCAAAAACATGCAGTTTGCTTTAACAAGCAAATTCCCACAAACCTAACAACTTTTTTTGTAATCGGTAAAAGATTCATTCCATTGCAATCAACACCAGCGAGAAGCTGGAAAAGGGAACAGGGAAAGAACGACCAAAAACAGGAACAAAAAGCTAACAACAAAAGAACTGGGCTCCAGCAGCGAAGCCGGATCCCTTCCGCTCGGGAGTTCGAGGAACTAGCCAGGAATGTCTCCCGGGTTCCAGGTCCCACCCTTATCGAAGGGGATCCACAAAAACATGAGGTCTCTGACACTCTTAAGAATAGACCCAAAAGGGCGGCGCTTTCGGTTGAAAACCCAATTGTTCCTTTCGAGCCAAATACCCAAAGAACTGCTATGACAGCCACTCTCCAGAAAGCTCTATGGTCGCCAGAAAATTTGTGCCCGTACCAAGAGACCAGCAGCTGAGGAACCGACTCCGGGATAACCCAACTCATCTCGAAGGACATCAAGATGGAATTCCATATCTTAAAAGGCTTGAGCATATCAGTTTAGCTAGTTCCATCCATAGTGACCATATTCGCCGACTTCTTGAAAAAGTCACGAATATTTCGCAAATTTTTGAAAAAAAAAACGAATAAAATATGAATAATTCGTGAGTTTTCGAATAGCATCCGAATTTTCCGAATAATTTGCAAATTATTTTGGTCAAAATTTTTCATTTTTTATTTTTTATTAATATATTTTATATTTTTTCAAAATTTTGACCTTAATTCTCCCGAATTTAACTAATTTTGCCGGATTTTTTCAAATTGTTTCCAACCTGATTTATTCCGAACCCCAACTTGGTCACTATGGTTCCATCCAGCCATGGGAGAGTTCTTTCATGCATCAAGTTTATGGAATTGAATAAGCATTCACATGCATGCTTACATAAGAAAGCACGTGCAATCACCATAGTAAATATGCACTCACATGCATGCTTACATAAGACAGTACGTGCAACCATAGTAAATGCATGCATCCATGCAGGTAGGGAAACAAAGCCTTTTTGGAGTCTACCAAGACTACAAGAAAAGCATTATGTAGCACAAAATAAACAATGGAATAGGTAGAGAGAAGGCCATAGTTTCTATATGAAGTGTTTCTTCATTGTGTGGTAGGTGGAGGAGACAAAGAGACCATAGATAACGATATGACTTTGTGATACATCGGAGCCTCAGCAGAGAGGAAGCTGTTGAAGGACTAATGATGGTTGATGGCTTACTTTTTACATATTCAGAGGGAAAACAGGCTTCTGGAATTGAGAGGTAGACTTGATTCGGAGAAATCATGAGTGATAAGAAACTGAAATCCCTGCACCAGTTACAACTACGTGGTAATGCAAGGAGTATGGATCAAGGATCAAATTTCAGATTTCATTTCGGTTTCGGGCTGGACCGAAACCGAAATTTCGGCTGATAACTTCACTCCCATAGATTCTGAACCGAAATTTTGGATTCTCAGTTTCGTTTCGGTGGGAACCGAAACCGAAACATTTCAGCCGAAATTTTGATCCATGGTATGGATAAACTATGAACATCCTGCACCACATTCAGAGAAGTTTGTGGTTTTAATGGAGAATCTGATAGGACATGACATTCATATGCCAGAGAATTTTAACCAATTCATTTAGAGGAAAAAATGTTAAGAATTAAGTTTTCTATTTATCTTGGATCTCTATAGTTGTCCATGCATCTATGCATGTTTTGTTTTTTGACACATCTAGAGGATATGGCATGTGTATGCAGAAAATAGGAACCTCCCTGCCCCATTTCTGACTAGGATGTCGGGTATAGATGATCTATGAGCTTCCTCCGCCAAATGCAGAGGGTAATTTGAATGTACAATCTAATAGGTCCTGGCATCCACATGACGGATAATTTTTCTCAGTTCATTGGTGGGAACAGAGGCTAGGGATCAAGGGCTAGTCTGGAAGCACAATTCTATAAAGGCAATCTATGTGGTTAACTTACGCAAACTGTTATTTTAAGTTTTAGGCTAAGTGGTTAACTTAAGTTTCTATTTAAGTAAACTGTTATTCTAACTTTTGGGCTATGTGGTTAACTTAGCTGAAATTGAAATTTGATCAAAATCTCATATTAGTCTATTGGCTTGTCCCTTGTAATTGTATGTTGGTTCCAAAGATAACGGTAGTGGTAGTAGTGGTGGTAGTTGTGTAGTGCGGTGGGGATGAGGGGAGGCGGGTGGTGAGGGTGAAGGGTATGATGGTGGTGGTAGTGGCAGTTGGAAGGTGTTGGTGGTTGTGTGATGGCAGTAGAGTTGGTGGTTGTCGCAGTGCGGAGGTGCTGGTGGTAGTCGTGTGATGAGGTGGTCGTGTGGTGGTGGGGAGGTGTTGGTGGAAGAAGGCGGCAGCCCCTGCTGCTGGTGGGGAGGTGGGTCGTGGATAAGGAGGTGCTGGTGGCAGCGGAAGAGGTTGTGGGAGGTGTCAGTGGTGTTGATGGTAAGAAGCTGTGGTGGTGGGGAGGTGAGTGGCATTGGTGGTGGCGGAAGAGGTGGTTGTTGCATTGGTGGTGGTGTGTGTGTGTTTGGGCGGGTGGGGAGGTGGTGGCGTGGCGGAGTAGTAGTAGTGGTGATGGAGAGGTGTTGGCGGAGGTAATGATGGAGAGAGCGTGGTGGTGGGGAGTTGATGCTGGTGATAGGGAGGTGATAATGGTGGTGGTGGAAATCAAGAGCCTCTCGACACTCACTGACATTATTTTCGAGATTGTATTTGAGAAATTCTATTTGGAAATAGAAGTTTACCAAATGAGATTCTAGGGCTTGTTAAATTATTATTTAACAAATCATTTTTTGGTTCCCAAAGATCCCAAAACTTTAAATTGATATTTTGAAAATCATCTTCCATCAAAATGCACTAGAATTGCAATTTACTGGTACACCAAGCACACCATAAGTTCTCCATTTATCTAGGATATCTCTTCATCCATTTTTCGATGCATCTATGCATTCTTTGCTTTTTGACTCATCTATAGTACATTATGTGCGTACGTAGGCATTCAGGTAAGTCTAAATAAGCCACTAACGAATTTGGAACAGTGAAATTTGAATCTCAAAAAGAATACGACAATTCCGTGGAATTCGAATCTGCACACAGATGTTCAGTAAGGTACCTGCAAATCATGCCAGTTTTCTATTCAATAAATTGATTTTTGAAAAATTATCCAAGTAACCTTGCTTTTGAAGAAATTGAAACAAAATAAAATGGGTGGGGATATCAAAAAAATAGATAAAACAAATAAACTTAATTGGACTCCCAACAAAGTCAATGGACTCATGTCATCAGAATGATAGTATAATCCAGCCATCTACAACATACAGGAGAAATCAGGGTAAAGTGCCTAAAGTTATTGCTAAGAATTTAACCCATCCTCTTCAACACAAGAACACTGAACTGGTATTCATAAGCCATAGTGTTTTTGAATGGTCAATTAACTGGAACATAAAATAAAGTTGTATAATAATCTGGGATTTGTATCCATTAACGGGGCTATATTAAGTTGCCAGATTTTCAGGGATTTTCCCAACTCTGGGTTGTCCATGCATCTCTCAATGCTTTGCTATTCATCACATCTAAGGGACACACTGCCGCAATGACCTGTGGGAATGCAGTCATTCAGGGTGTAGTGCAATTTGAATCTCCAGATAGGTGTTTAATAATGTGCATGTATGGGATACGAGGGGTTAAGGTATGGACACATAACCTTCCGGTACAAATGAGCAGGACAAACCAAGCTGACTCCAAAACTATGACAATTTACCATCAAATATCTTCCCATGAAAAAGCAATTCAAATTAGATGAGAGGAGATTAATGAATGGAAAAGAAAATGGATGACACAAAGAATGTCCCAGAGTTGAAGTTATAGCCCTCAGCGATGTCAGTAGTCCACTGGATAGAGGAAAAAGGGCATCATCAAACAGTATGATGCTTCTTTTACACCTTTGTCACATCTAAAATCACCATGCAAACTTGCATTAAAAGTTAAATATAAAATAAATTCTTTTACTTATCATGCTCCAATGTCTCTGAAACAAAATTGTGAGAAGCATTGTACAAGTTTTTCATATTATTAAACATAAATATTAATCATGATACAAGACGTAATTCAAGCAACTTCACTATGAATAGGAAAATTCAAGCAACTTCACTATGAATAGGAAAATTCAAGCAACTTCACGTAATTCAAACAATTAACAATAACGGAGTATGAGAATATGAACCTTAAGAGTCATGTAATCACGACTAAGAATGTGTCTTCCATCATTTCCAAACTTGATATCTGATATTGAAGCAATTATCTCAGTAAAGAAAGATCTTGAACCAGGTGCCTCCTGCTCCTCAAATCTGTGACAATTATCAATGACAGATGCTTCAAATATACCAAAGTAAGATTTCAAATAAGTAGGTTCCTAGAATGGCATAATAAGCAACTAAACAATATTTTAGTAGCTCATAAAAACTCCTGAGGCAAACATATCCTTCTGGCTTTACAAGCTGCTCTAGCAAAATTCCCAGGACATGAGGAAATCAATAAACAACTTACAATTTGGTATGCGTATCACATAAAGCTGATTGCCGCAAATCAATAAGCCGAATTGAGCCCTTCGAGCTACTATATGCTAACATGTTACAATGTGTAGGATGAAACTCAGCAGATGTTATCACCTCTGCAAATACCAGAAGTACAAACAACAAGTTCCATAATCATAATTCATCAAATGGAAGTGCGCAGAAAATGACAATAAAAGCTCACCATGTTAAATCAAGCAACACACTATTTAAAAATATAGCATCCGTGGCACATATAAAATATAAGTACAAAAATGGAAAAAAAAATATTGAGAGAAACATGCAATAAATATACACAAGATGACAAAGATATATCAAGCAGACTGCAAGTACTCAGAAATTGGTACCCAACACAACAGCAAAATAAAAACAGGATCAATTATCAAATGCCCCACTTGACTACTTGTAACTCAGTAAGGACACTAACATAGCAAAATAGTATAGATGATCCTTGAAATCAAATACAGAAATGCAACGATTCACTAATTGGCACCTAAGTTAGAGAAGATAAACAAGGAACATTGAAGCAACAGTTAATAATAGAGATTCAGCTATTGCATACTGACTGTGATCGTCCATCCAAATTACCTGATTGAGATAAAATTGAAATGGGTGAGGAATCTCCAATAGGATTTCTTTTCTCATTTTTCTCTTTAGATGAAATTTTAATCATTGATTCTGTAACAGTCGCTAATAATTGAATAATGCTAACAACCTCTAAAAATCGATCTACCATTCCTACTGTTTGAGAGTCATATTTATCTACATATCTCACAACTTGATTTCAAAGTATAGGCGAAAGGCAAGGAGCAATTTCGAACTCTAATATATCAACAAAAAATATTGAAAAAAGTTGTTTCAATATCAAAACAGATTATTTATTGGAATGAAAAAGTCTCAAACGATCGCATTAAAACACAGAAAGACGATAAGGTTTGTATCATCCAATACCTATCAGGATTTTGACCAGAAATACAAAAAACTAGTAACGGCCATATGTCCAAATTTCACAATTTATTGTCTGATACAAACCCAAAGCAATCATAAGGAATGATACATCATGCAGAAGAAACATGCATCTCACTTGATCTCACCAAAGATACATGACTTATATGACAGATCAAATTAAGGTGATGCTGAACATAAATGGGATAGCTTCAGATTTTCCAGAGGTTCAGAAACTGCTTGAAGCAGCCACTGTGGAGCTGTTTTGGAGCAGATTTCTGGAGCAGCTATCGTGACGGGCTTGGATCAAATTTTCAGGAGCAGCAATCATGGAGAAACAAGAGTCTCGATTTCTGACACAATCGGCACACAATAGCCACTTGACAAGGTACTAGTTTAGACATAAAACTAGCAAAACATGCAGGAAGAATGAAATTAGTCTTCCAAGGTGGTTGAATTAATGAATGTCCACCAAAATTCATCTAGGAACACCTAATACTAACCGCAGCTAGTAAGGCTTCAAAAGCTCCAAACAAAATACTTCACTCAACTCTCTCCATTACATTTCGATATTACTGACCTTTAAATAGACTTTTACAATGCATAAAATTAGATATCCTAAACTTTCTCTAATTCCTAATTAAAATAAAATTTTATATCCTAATTTTTCTAAACCAATAAAATAAAGTCCTAAACAATAAGTAAACTAATCATATTTCTCATAAAAGAAACAGATTCTATTTGGTAAAACTAAATAATAAAATAAACTGATCCTAATTCAATTAGGAGTCTTGAATTCGTCACTTTCAATGCAACCTCCGAAAATTACCCATAACTTTTTCAACTTGTCAAAATTGCGCATTTTTTGGCTCATTGGAAAGCCAATTCAAGAAGCTTTCAAATAAAGACCAATCTGACATCGTTTGACAATTGAAAATAGGCCAAACATAAAAGTGATGAGATTGAAAATTGAAGAGTCTACAACCATCGGATCAGAGACTTTTCCACAATAAATTTGAGATTTTTCTGTTCTTTCGTCTTTTTTTCCAACCCTTCTTAAACTTCTTTGAGTTTCTTATGTTCCTCTTAGTGCCTTGCATCAATCTCATGTAATCACTTATGATCATGTGTGTGTGTGTTGGGGGGCGGAGGCTTAATCTCGGGATTGTTGAGATCACAGAGTTTTTCTCTTTTTTTTTCTTTTATGTCCTAAGTTGTAGAGAATGGGAATTATAATATTAATAAAATTACCATATTACTTGGAATCCAAGTTAATTAGATTATTATAGTTGGAAGTTTTATTTGCTTTCTAAATAGGATTTATTAGAGGTGAAACCATGGATCAAAATATCGTCCGATACCGATACGTATCGGACGATACGTATCGGTATTGGACTCCAATGATACATTGAATGTATCGTTCGATACATTCAAATGTATTGAATGTATCGAACGATACATTCAATGTATCGTCCGATACAGACCGATACCGATACGTATCGTCCGATACGTATCGTTTTGGAGCTCGTACGATACGTATCGGTAACCCGATATTTTAACCCATGGGTGAAACTCCATAGAGAAAACAGATGAAATAGAGTCTCTTATTTATTCTCCCTAACACTGGATTACAGCCCACAAGATCCTAATCTGAACCATGGGTTAAAATATCGGATTACCGATACGTATCGTCCGAGCTCCAAAACGATACGTATCGGATGATACGTATCGGTATCGGTCTGTATCGGACGATACATTGAATGTATTGTTCGATACATTCAATACATTTGAATGTATCGAACGATACATTCAATGTATCGTTGGAGTCCAATACCGATACGTATCGGTATCGGACGATATTTTGATCCATGATCTGAACAGAGTCTAGACAGTTTCTGCAGAAATCTGACCCATACTCCATAGAACTCTGCTCCTATCTATGTTTGTTGTTATATGAATGCATACTCTTCTGAATTTTTACATCTGCTCCATCTAATATTTTTGCTGCTACGAAGCCTAACATTATTATTCTACACACATTCTAGTAAAAGGTATGATCATCTTCTACTTCATTTATTGACATCGAGATGCCGGTAATCTGCTTAATAATTTACTATACCAGAAAAAAGGGAAATCTAAGCAGCTACTATCGGATTACAGGGCAGATTTAGCGAGTAATCTCTGCTGTACTACTGTGTGTTAACACAGATTTTAGAGTTAACGAAAAGGTCTTCATCTTCGTTACTCAACTGCCTAGTTTTCTCTATTGCTTCTCTTTTGTTTTTGACTATTAGAGCAACGTGGGCTGCAGTTCACATTATTTTTATTTTTTATCGGTAACAAATCAAAGCATATATTAAAACCAAGCAAAAAGATACAAGACAAAATATAGGGTAGCAAGCAGCTACCCAGGAAAGAAAGAAACCAAAACATGAACTACCTCACCAAGAGATCCCGGAGATATAGGCAACCACAAAGGCAGAATCACCGAGACACCCAAGGCAGGAGTAGAGGCCCAGCTAATATCGAAGCAAATTGTTCCACTAGCGACTCAACTCATCACAATTGTCCCCTTCGCTACTTCCACGAGCAAGCAGCTATTGTAGCACTAGATCCTTTACCATAGTAACCACAATGTGGAAAGGCCTAGCTATTTTTCTAAACACCCGACTGTTCCATTCTAGCCCCCACAATGTTGCATGCCCTACAATTTGCCACAGATCTCCCCTGAAGCCTAGTAGTAGGAAACGCCCAAACCCCTCCACGGTTCTTAGGGGAACCGCGGTTCCCCATTTCAGAAACGGACCCACATAGGAACCGCGGTTTCAAAAAGTAGGAATCGCGGTTCAACGATTTTGGCGTAAAGAGAGAGAGAGAGAGAGAGAGAGAGAGAGAGTGGTATCTGGTGTTGGAGTTATACACCTATCAAACTATATATGCAAAAAAAAAAAAATGCTACTAGAAATGGGGTTTCTTCATCATCAAAAAATAAATTTAAAAAATTGCTAAACAGATCTAAAAAATTGAAAAAAAATATATATAGAACATATAAAAAACTTAAAAGGCATAGATCTAAGATCATACCTTCAAAAAGAAATGCCAATCTTTAACCCTACACTCTAGGGTTTTTACGCGGCATCATCGCGGAGATCTTGGCGGCATCATCGTGGAGATATAAGATCATACCTTCAAAAAATATGCTTTCCATCGCGGAGATCTTCGCGGCATCATCGCGGAGATCTAAGGCGATGCCGCCAAAATCTAAGACCATACCTTCAAAAAAATATCTTTTCTGTCACGGAGATCTTGGCGATCCATGAGTCTCTCTCTCTCTCTCCAAATACGCACGGTTTCTATATAAAACCCATCTCGTTGAGTTTTTTAATTGAATACCCTTGGTTTTTATAATGAATGCCCCTTGGTTTTTCATATGAATAGGTTGGGTTTCTTTATAATAGTAAGTTTTAAAATTAAAGCTAGGGGGCTTTAACGTAAAAACCTTGAAAAGGTTTTTAATATTAATACCCTTTCCCTTTAAGGTTGGGTGCATGTTTAAAATCTTTTTATATAATATATACCAACTCTCCTGACCGTCATTTAAACATTTTGGTGTTTAAATGATCTTACACCATTAATGATTTAAGATGCGGGTGATCCGAACCGTCAAAGTGATAGATCATAGGTTGAAATGCCACAGGCCCAAAAATGGTGTTTCAGGGAGATTCAAACCATTCGATTTGTCGATCAACCATTTTTGTTAGTTTTAATGGCTGATATTAAAGCTTGTCAATCGGATGGTTCACATCCACTTATCGGCATGTTTCATTGCCCATGATACATATTCAAAACATAGATTGCCACTTGGGAAATTTAGATTGATCATGGATGTATGCCACATGGCATAATGATAAATCACACTTCAATGGTGTGAGATAAAAAGTGACATTGTAATGGTGTAAGATCATTTAACACCATTTGGTGTTTAAATGTCGGTCAAGACTCGGGAGCCACTATCCCATGAAGGGACCGACTCTCTTGAATGTCATTTAAGCATCAAAAGATCTTACACCATTTATTGGCTTATGATCTTGGAAATCCACACCGTCAAAGTGATATATCATAAATTGAAGGGCTATGGGTTAAAAAATGACATTTTTTGGGAGATTCGAACCATCCGACAGTGCACTCCAATATCAACGGTTGTTCTTAATTTTGATGGCTAATATTAAACACTACAAAAAAACATATTATTAGCGGCAGTTTTTTGGAGCAAAAAACTGCCGCTATTAACAAAAAACTATTAAAAACGATTCGCAGCAAGGGTATTAGCGGCAGTTTTTTGTTAACAGCAGCAGTTTTTGGCTGCCACTAATAGTCTTGTTTTTTGTTGTGTTCATGGGTTAAAATATCGAATTACCGATACGTATCGTCCGAGCTCCAAAACGATACGTATCGGACGATACGTATCGGTACCGGTATGTATCGGACGATACATTGAATGTATCGTTCGATACATTCAATACATTGAATGTATCGGACGATACATTCAATGTATCGTCCGAGTCCGATACCGATACGTATCGTCCGATACGTATCGGTATCGGACGATATTTTGATCCATGGTTGTGTTCATTGGTGTAATTGCATTCAATCTAATGATGGAAATCTTCGCTCCCCAATCTTTGAAAAAACAGATCCTGATGGCATGGCCCATTTAGATTGATCAATAAAAATTATATATATATATATATATATATATATATATATATAGGCGCTCCCGCTTCCTAGATTATAAAAAATTGTTGTTTTGTCGCTCCTACTTCCGAATCCGCTTCCGCACCCGCTCCCGCTTCATGCAACTAAGCCCTGAAGTCCGGAAAAGAGATTTTATCCCACTGTTCCATAAACACCGCAAGTTTCTCCGGGAACACCCAGTGCATGCCAAACAAGGAGAGAACAGCGCCCCCAAACTTTGAAAGAGAAAGGGCAATGGGGAAGCGTGTGCCCAGCAGACTCTCTTCCGCGCATACACAACAAACATTTCTGTCTAACAGCAATTCCCCTATGGTTGAGCTGATCCCTAGTAAAGATCCTGCCCCAAGCAACGGACCAACCCAAAATAAATGAATTTTCGGAAGAATCTTTATTTTCCAATTGCGCAGAAAAAGCGGACAATGGCGGCAAGATCCGAGGTAGACGCAAGGTATTGGTAGAAGGAACCAACGGAGAAGATACCATTAGCATTAAAAGCCCAGATTTTGCAATCTTTGCAAGCGTTTTTAGGGCTCACCGTATCCATTAATCTAAACAAACTGATATACTTGTCAATTTCCTCAACTTTGAGGGCTCTTCTAGTCGCGATAGTCCAAGACGTCGCATTATTTCTTCTTTCCATCAAATCTTCAATTTATTTTGGCCTCCAGCATGGCCGCGATTCGGTAAATCCGAGGGAACTCCTTACATAGAGGTCTCTCGGCCACCCATCGGTCTTTTCAGGAAAACACTCTCTTAATCATCCCCCCAGCTCAATTTATTGCACTGCTTGAAGGCCTCGGACAATGCTCTAACATCTTTCCACCAACTAGAATCATCTGTGTTATGATTGGTAAGTTCCCACCCATTGTTGAGGAGGTTGTACTTGGCTGGCACAACCTCCCACCATAACTTCCCCCTTTCCCTTGGGCAACCAATTTTCCATAACTATTTGCCGAGTAGGGCCTTGTTAAAGCCCCCCATTCGGGATTCCAAGACCACCTTTCTCGAAGGGCAAGCAACACGTATCCAAATTAATAAGGTGAAGTTTGCCCCCTTCTTGATCTCCCTCCCAAAGAAAATTGCGAATAATCTTTTCAAGTTCCTTAGCGACTTTAACCGGCACAGCATAGAGAGGCATGCAAACAACAGGTAGTGAAGCCAGTGTGGATTTAATAAGGGTCAATCTACCTCCATTGCTCACTAAATTCCCTTTCCACATAGCAAGCCTTTTCCGAAAATGATTCGTAACTCTCTCCTAATCAGTAGCTTTTAATTTCCTTACTCCTATAGGCAGGCCCAAATAAAGTTGTGGTTCACATTATAAGGGGTGGGAGCTACGTGCTCCAATGCGTCTATTTTGTGGTTACTTTATTCATATGGAAAAAAAATTCCCAGACAAATGACTGCTTCCTCCCCTTTCCGGGCCCTTTAAAAAATCTTTGGTTCTTAGATTTCATATTCGAACCTAGAACTACATTGTTTAAGGTGCCCATGTTATCCAATAAGTGCCATAGCAATTGTTGCTTGTGAAAAGCAACATTATTATTATATACACGTTTTAGACTACTATTATTAAAATACCTATTATAGCCGTTACGATTTCAAGTCAACAATTTTAGTTGAACCGCTCCGGTCCGACTGGGTTGGACCTGGTCTGCAGGACCGGTGAGCTTGCCAGTTCGATATCAGGTTCAGTTTTTAAAACATTGATCATAAGCATAAAGCAGGTTAGGAAGCAGGAGCGGGAAGGGATGCAAGGAAAAGAATTAGCCAAAAAGGGGGAAGATAAGGAAGAGGAGATTAAGGAAAGTCACTCCACTCCATAGATAGTGAACAGAGTCTTGTTTAAAGCTTGACTTCCTTTCGGGTAGGAAACACAGTGAGATTCCTGAGAAGGGACAGTACCTTGTGTACAAGATTCTTGCTGCTAAGGTTCAACCAGATTGATTATTTATTCTGACGCTGTCAGCAAAGGGAACCTAGGAAGATATATTATGGACAAAGAGGCATGAATTACTCTGGATTTCTTACACTGAAAGAATTTTTATAGGTGTTAGCAGCTTAAAAAAGACAACAATGTGCATTTCCCTCAAAGTGTTCCCCTTAATTAGCTATTGAGAGAAGGAAATCTCATAATGAAGATATCGTAACAAAAGAGAAGGTCATCCAAGGATCATTAAATTCATGGAAGGTTTAGGCATCATCTATGAACAAGACCATCCAAAAATTATCTATATGTGTTCCTGATATGTTTTGACCATCCAAAAATATACTATTTGTATCACATGCAATCAAGATTATCAGATTATCAAATTGGATGACACAGGAATTTATTATTGAAGGTACAACATTAGCTTCATTTCAAATTGTGAGGTTCAGGAAAAACAACATCACTTCCAATTATGAAGTTCTTACCAGAAATAGGAATAGCATCAAAATACACATAGCATTCATATGTCAGAACATAGAGAACTTACCAGTCAGATCCTCCATGTTTGCAGGCTTCACATCCACAATATTGAAACTCTGGTTGCTTATTTCCAAGTTCCAAAGATTTATTCGCAGATCATCTGCTGATATAAAAGTCTCACCATCACTGAAAATAAAAAAGTGAGATATAAGCAATCTGCATTTCAAAAGTGCGATATAAGCAATCTATGCAGATCATACTAGACAAAAACATAAGAATGTAACAACGACAATATCCGAAAATCCTCTACAATACTTATTTCTTCAAGCAGCTTCAATTTTTTGTACATTTCCTTTAAATGAGAAGTATAGAAGATCATCAATGTAGAGTAAAATTTCATCAAAGAAATACTTAAGCCCATAAACATCGAAAGTAATTCATCTGTGTCTGTGTGTGTTGAGAGAGAGAGAGGGAGGGAGAATAGGGTTCATGCAAGAATATGCATCTGCAAACCAGAATAACACTGTTTACAGATAAATACATAGATAAGAACACTTCTCATTAGTATAATACAGTGAGGAGTACATAGAATTGAAATTCTCAGAAGTAGAATAGCCAGAAATAATCCAATTCAAACAAAGCATCCACTGTTGAATACACAAGTAATTCATATAAACATTAGATATGGCAGTTCCTAGATATACAGGGAGGTCATATAATTCCTCATTTAATTGTATCTAGGAGCTTTGCCTCTGGAGAATCTTTGGTAAATATGCCATTTTTCAGAGGTGACAGCCTTCCCTAGGGATTTTGAGGTATTCGTGATTTGAAGAGCCAGAGGATGCTAAGCCTCTAGAATCTGAGACCCAATTGTAATATCAAAAGAGTGAAGTCAAAAGATTTTCATTCTATAGAAAATTTATGATTAAGAGTAATGCATCTGCTTAAAAAATTGTCATAATGTTTCCGGTAGCAGATGAACTTTATACAATGTAATTTACTAATCAAAGAGGTTGATCATAGTAAAACTGCAAAAACAAAGGGAAAGCATGGCTTCATAGTTGACATGAATGACAAATAGACCCAACTAAGACTAATCGACATCAAAGCATCATAAAATCTGGTAAGATATGAAGGTCTTACACCCCATTTGCTGTAAGCTTCTTGCTCATTCAAAACCCTGCTTGTAACATATTTTTTAGATTTTATTGCAGCTTGGAGTATCATCAATCAAATAAAAGAAATATAAAAAGAATAAGAAAAAAAGGATCCACTCTCCCTACTTCACACATTTGTTCTGGGTTCACCAAATGCATTACCTAATTCTATATACCACAGTAAAATACTTGAACTGGATGAAACAGTCTAATAACCATGTAAACTTGTTGCAAAAAGGTTAAGAAGATAAAAAATCAACCATGAAAAATCAGCTTTTCCAGGAAGTTTACTCTTGCAAGCCCTTAAGGTGTGACAAAAGACCTCCTTACAAACAGGCGGCCTTCATTTCATGGCCCAAATCAGCCTCATCTATCTGTCAACAATAGAAAGAACGGGAAAGGGATTATCACATGGAAACGAAGGTTAGTTTCAGGTTTCAGGTTCCAAGATGCACGTGCATATATGGCACAACACCTCTCCAATTAAGACCCAGAGAAGTCTTCTTAGTTCACAGGGGTACGATGAATATGAACATGGAATCGAGATCCATCAGCTATTATAAATAGAGAAGCTACAACTAAAGGTGACACCACAAGTTTTATCATCTCCTATTTCGAAATTCTAAGTGGGAGAGGAGACCTTATTTCCAGGGAAAACGTCACGAAAGAATAACAAAGGAAGCAGACCCATTCAGTGCAATTGCTATCAGAGAGATTAAAAAGATCTGTTTCTAATTGGGTGAGAAATAAGGATTTGTAGGGAAATGGCTTACAAAAGTTTCGGGAGAGGTTATGGAGATGTTTGGTTAAACCTAAAACAATAATGATGTCAGGGCCTATTATATCCCCAAGATTTGTATTGATTTGATGACTTTTCAATTAATAGATTTTGAAGGACAGGGACATGGTAATTGCTTGAAACTTCAGGTCAATTAGCCTTGTTAGTGACATCGTGAAACAGAAGGGGTGATGCATCCACTTTCACTGGGGCATGTTTCAGGACAGTTTGTTTACTGATGAAGCTCTTATCATGGAATAAGAGAGGCATTTGTGGAATTAGAAAGAGGCTTCAGTTACGGCACTTCTGGCCATCAAATGGAGGGAAACTGATAAAGCAAAGATCAGAAGTATTCTTCTTGGAAACAAATGGGAATGGGATAGTAATAGTTCAGGGCGCCTTTAGGCAGTCAGGGGGGTGTATTTTGCTTGGAATGAGATGATAGGGGAAGACAATGATAAAAAGGTCGGGGCTTACCGGTATCGTGAGAGCTAAGATCATGGACATTGGGCAGATCTGGAATTTTTCCGGAGTCTATGGTCCAAATGATAACGGACATGGACAAGCTCTGTGGATGGAATAAGCTGAGGTTTATAATTGTTGAAGAATTCCCTCGATCCTGTGGGGGTTAAAATTAATGTGATTAGATGGAACTCTGAAAAGAGGGGGAATAATTTAGTGAGCGGATCAGACAAGCTTGCCAAGTTAATTTGAAATCTTGGGTTGATTGATCAACCTATGGGGGGAAGGTGCTTCACTTGGTCTAACATACAAAACTCTCCTATTTTCACAAGATTTGATCACTTCCTTCATATGCATGCTTGGAGTGACATGTTCCCAAATTCTCTTATCCATGGATTAGCTAGAACCACCTCAGATCATACCCCTATTCTCTGGAAATGGGACACCATGGGTAGAGGGCCATCCCCTTTTCGGTTCAAAAATGTGCTGATCAAAGATGAGGGTTTGAGTAGTATGGTCATCTCAAAATGGGAGCCTTGGGAGGTCACTGTCCATTTAGTGATGGCTTTCACAAAAGTAATTTGTGTAGCCCTTTCCTCCAAGAAAATAAAAATAGGCTCAAAAGGCAGACAAAAATCATCTTGTATGGAAACAAGTCCCAAGATAAGTAACACCATGACACCGGTTTGACTATATGCCATGACTAGACAATTGATCTATACATGTTGAATGACTTAATCGACTTAAATATACATAGTACTAGTCTAGCAAGATCATAGTAGAATTTTATCCAATTCAATGCACATAAGAAGTATCAACACACACAGTGTATATGCATTAGTCAAGAAAAACAAAAGGAAACAAATCAAGCCAGGCATGTCACACCAAAAACAATCCCTAATTTTTTTAAATTTTGACTTTTTCAAAATTATTTGGTTTTCGAAATAAACAAACAAATACAAAACAAGTCAAAACTTGAAAAAGAAACACACCTTTCTTTAATGATTTTCTTCCTTTTTTTTACTGTTTAATGAAAACAACAAAAAGCAAAAAAAGCAAAAAATGAAGTCCTAAGCAAAAGAAGTGACAGGTAACTCAAGGAAGCATAACAGACAAGTCCTCCTTTCTAACTCACACAAGTTTGTATTTAGGAAGCTTGGGTTTATGATTTTCTTGTCTCCTCACATTTTGGGGTCCTGTAGGTTGCAAAGGATGGACATACCTATTTACAATAGGTTCTTGTTGGGCACGATTTCTCCTTTTACCCTTCCCTTTGTGAGAATTTGGCCTAGAATAATTTCTTAGCTTATTAGACAATTCACATTGATGTGACCTTTACTTCCACAGTAAAAGCACGTAGGAATCTTCTTGCCAAAGGCATTAGGAACAACTATAGGATTTTTAGTACCTTGAGGGGGTTTAGGTGCTACGTTGGGTTGCTTTGCACCTTGCGTGGGTTTACATGCAACACTATGCTTGGGTTTAGAAGAGGAAGCAGCAAATCGATCAAACCCAAGTCCAGTCTCATTGTGGCCAGATTGGCCAATGCCCAAAATCTTATCAAGTTTTTCCTTGCGCCTACAAAAACCGATATATTTAGAAGTGGAGGAGGCAAGCACAAATTTGAGTTTCTCATTGTCAATAGTGCGAGCTTTGAAATTATTGTGTTGTTCCTTGCATTCATTATCTAGAAACCTGATTTTGTCTTGGAGAGACTTCATAGTACCATCCAATTTTTCTTTGACAAGAATAAAGGTTCTACCTCTTAGTGGAGAGAAGAGTTGAGACTCTTAATATCTTTATGTTCTATGTTTCTCTTTAGTTAACTGTACAATGTAGAATTCACTAAAAAGCTTCACCTATATCCAAACCTTCACTTTCACCATCCGACGTTTCAAATGAAGGTTTAGGATCTCAACAGTCTCCGCACAACCAATTGATTGAGGAGTATCCGACTCAACAATCGTAGCCACAAATGCCCTGAACCCATATGTGGTTGAAAAGGACTCATCAGATGAGGTGGAACCATTCTAATCATACTGTGTGACCACCATTGCCTTGGACTTTCCTTCATCTTTTTTACAGTTAGGACAATCCGCGACAATGTGCCCATAGCCACGATACTTATAACATTGAATGCTATCAAAAGATTCCGTATGGCTTTTTCTCAAAAGGCCTAAACTTATCATACTTTTCAATTTTCGGAAAAGGTCCCTTACAGTTATAAAATTTCTTAAAACGGTTAACCAAAAGAGCAAGTTCTTCATAATCATCCTTGTCATTATCAAATTCAGACTCTACTTTGGATGATCTAACCGCAATTCCTTTTCCCAAGTTGAAGGATCCGTTGAATATTCTGGTTAAGCAATTCATTTTCCTTTATGAATATCCTGAATCGCATACTCATAAGTTTGGAGGGAACCAACAAGTTTGTCCAAACTAATATTGTCAACATCCTTACTCTCAGCAATCACATTAACCTTGGATCGAAATCTTTTGGGAAGTGATCTCAAGATTTTGCGAACAATCTTAGCATTCGGAATAGGTTCTCCCAAGTTGAAGAATTCATTGACTACATCATTCAGACGTACGTAAAAATCTGAAAATGTCTCATCCTCCTCTATGAGTAAATTCTCAAACTGAGATGTTACCAATTGAAGCTTGGAAAGCATCACTTGTGGAGTGCCTTCATAGGCTGTCTCAAGCAAGGTAGTTAAAGCAATGTGGCGAGGTCATGGTGAAGAGGCTCGTCATGCTATGGCGAAGCCATTTACTTTTATTTTTTTATATATTAATCATTAATAGTTTTTTTAAAAATTTTACTATATTTTAATTTTTATATTTTTAGAGGACAAAAAATTCAACTAATTAATCAAGCATAAATAAATAGCAATAAATAGCGAGAAAAAATTAATTATGAAATATGAAACATCAATAAATTCGCAACATGAGCAAATATAAATAAAATATAAATATGAAATATTAACCAATATAATAAATAAAATATAACTATGAAATATTAACCAATATAGCAAGATTAAAGGATATGAAATATTCAAGTACACCACAACACATACCGTAGGGTCACCCATTGCTCAATTCATGATAGAAGTTGCAAAAAACCTATAAAAAAAAGTTGAGTGATTGTGGAGGCGAAGATCTTAAGATTGGGAAGGTGGAAATAAATAAAAAATTAGTCAAATGAGAGAGAAAGAGAATAGGGGCTGAGAGAGGTATTGCAGTGAGAAAGAGATGAGAAAGAAAGGTGTTGTGACGAAAGGGGCTACAAGAGAGAAGGGGGCTAAGAGATAGACGATAGAGATTAAAAACAATGATGTTCCTGTATTTTTTTGTTGGGGGCTACATGAGACAGAGACACGAGAGGGGGGGGGGGGGGGAGAGAGAGACACGGAAGAGAAGAGATACGTAAGAGAGTGAGAAGACAAGAAATAGGAGATTTGGTCTCCAAACACTAAATAACTCTTACATATATATAAGTGATAACTTATAAAATATAAGTTATAAGTATTATGACTTATAAGTTAATTTATAAGTAATATAACTTATAGTTCATAAAATTAAAACTTCTTATCATATTACTTATTATAATATAAGCTATCATATCAATTTCATAAATAGCGCTTAAGACGACGTCATGACGCCATTCCACCATGGTGTGGCCATTTCACCATTGTTGTTCATATGGTGCATTCTATCGTCACTCGCCATAGCATCGCCTTGACTACTATGGTCCTTGACATGATACATTGGTGGTAGTACACGTACCAATGCATCGAAATTCAAATGCGGTGACAGACCCAAACAAGGCATTAAGAGCCTTAAACCTATACTCCTCAACATCATAATCTTGAGAAGTCCACAAAGACCTAGCTTTAACAGTAGTCTTTGTGACTCCATCAACTTCAGAAGTTATAGTGGGGGTGACCAACCATCCTCAATAGAGTACCAAACTCTAGGGATGACATATTTAAGGAAATCTCTCATCCTAGCCTTCCAATAGCAGCAGTTCGACCCATCAAACAGTGGAAGTCGTGTTTTCGATACACCATCTCTAGGGAGATCTGGATATCCTAAATAGGTCATTACACTCAGTTTGTAGGAATGCAAATCAAGTGCACTAACAGTGATACCAATTGAAATTACGGGTAATCTAAGACTTCCCTAGCGAATTAACATCACGTAGACGATAAAATAAACAGACAATCACAATATATTTTTATGTGAAAAACTCAATTGGGAGAAAACTACGGACCAATCCTCAGTCCAAGGCAAACATATCGACTATGAAAAAGTAAAACACTTACAGAAGGTAATCAAATGATATGCACCCTATCAAACCCTTCCCAATAACCAATGCTTAAATCCCTCAATGTGTCCTTCACAGTTTCAAATCCGTTATCGCCTTCAATCACTTGTATCACCATGGCGATCCACTCGAATCTTCAAGCATGCAACGCTTGAATCGTAAAGCACACTCTAAGAGCAATAGAGGTATAAACCCTTTGAGATGAGAAGATTAAGCTCACACAACAAGTCTCAAAGGAAAAGGTAGGGTGGAAAATATGAGTTCAGATTATGAGAGTTAACCCTAAAATCCCCGTAAGATTCTTTATGTAGATGGGAGTCCAAAACTAGAAAACTTCGAAATTCAGCAAAGTTGCAAACATAAACTGATGAACGCTCGCAAACTCCTTCATGGTCATCTGTGGACGGTCGTCTATGACCTCCATTATGGGTGTTCGTGCACTTTTATTTTGCTAAGAATAAAGTACTTCTGAGGGGGATCTCAATGTGGCCTCAATGCATCTATCACCATCCCAACTAGGCCACAAGACCCACATACACATTGGCACCACTAGTATTATGGGAGTTGACCTAGGTTGACATAGATCGTGACAAAACGTTTAACTTACAATTATTGATGTATGTGGCGTCATGGTAAAATTAAACTATAAGGATTTCTTTTGAAGATGGGATAAGTTGTAGGATCATCTTGAGGGGCACTCAGCTACTTGGATGGAAGGCTGCCTCCTAAGTCACTGGTTTATGAGTAAAATACAACATAGAAACAAAAATTTATATATATATATATATATATATATAGAGAGAGAGAGAGAGAGAGAGAGAGATGATGGGTTCAACCCCTAGATCACATGCCACATGGCATGTCAACACAAGTGGCTTACATCTTCTAAGGGTTCAGCCCATCCCAGAAGGTTTTAGAAATAATATTTTTTGGACCTTTTTTCCCCTTCAAATCATAGGTCAAAGATCTTGGTTCGCCACCCAAACATGGGTCAATGAAAATTTTCACCTTTGGCCAAAAATTCAATAGTAAAAAATGACCTTTTTTTAGGTAGTTATTGATCCACCTTGGGCATCTTGATGTGGTACCTGATCATTGGGTTGGGCGTCACATAGCACGCAACTCTACTTTTAAAGTTAGACAGGAAACTTGGTATAACATTAAATGGAAAGTGGAGATCTCAAGAGAAATTAACTAGTGTCGAAACCAATGTTACCTGATTCGTTGGTTCACTCGGTTCGAATTCGGGTTCGTAATTCGCGGTTTGCTATATCCAAGTGAACCCGGTTCAATAGGGGTAGGATGAGTTTTAGATAACATAAAAATATTTTAATAAATTTATATTTAATTATTAATTATGGGTGTAGTATATGGATAAACAAATATATGCAAGTACTACACAAGATACCTAGTTGGAGTGTTGGTTGTGCAACGGATGCCAAGACAAATAGACCAGTGTTCAAGTTTTTATAGCAGATTTTTTACATCCTTATAAAGGGGGGAGCTGGTTCACCCATCCTGAGTGAACCAGACTGAATTCAACCCTAAACCGGTTCGCCCGAACCAATTCGCACTAGTACCTAGCGAATTAGGTAACCCTGGTTGAAAACTCGCCAAGTCGACTCGAAACTCGGCTGAGTCAACCCAACCAAACCGGATTTCGAGCCAACTCAATAAAAGATTTGACATTTTAAAGTCTTGTGGGTAACTCAGTCGATTCGTTCGTGGACTTAGCCTCGCAAAACTTGTTAGGAGAGGCATGTAATTTTAATAAATCAATAACGGCATACATTTCACTTTCAAGGAATTTAAAGGATAACTTTGTAAAGAAATATTTTATTAGGAAAAGATATAGAAAGAAGACTGTTGTAAGCATTTGATCATGTGAGGTATTTCAAAACCATACTGCAAAAGCAAATGTTTAAGAAGAAGAAAAAGAAGAGAAGCAGCAAACGTGTGTGTATTTTTATGTTGTTTTTAATCTATGGTTCACAGTAAATCACATATTGAATCACCAAGTGACTCAATGTCACAGCAAATAACATGGTTGAAAGTGGAATTATGAATCAAATGGTGATTCATTATGCTGGTGAATTACACATGATTCGCAGTGGTTCACTGGTGAATCTGGTTTTTCTTTTTTCTAGTTTTTTTATTTTCTAATTTATGATTCAAAGTTTTAGGGTTAATTTAATGCAGGAAAATCGCACGCTAACCCTAAAATAGCGTAAATCTCGCTCGATAGGGGTTAGGGTTTTCACTCGTCAATTAAAACAAAAATAAAAAAGAGAATAGGGGTAGAAGAAAATCCAAGGAATCACTCCAAGGAAGCAAAGTTGGCCTCACACCAAACCGCAAGTGAGAGAAGAATCACTCTTCTAATCAAGGTAGTTAAGGTGGTGTGGTGAGGTCATGACGAAGAGGTTCGCTACGCCATGGCGTAGCCATAGAGAAGCCATGGCGAGGCTATTTATTATTATAATTTTTTTTAAAAATATTTTATCCATTAATTAGTAGTATTCTTTTTTGTTATAAATTTTTTATATAAGAAAAAAATTATAGAAAGAAAAAAATTCAACTACTAAGGCATCATACTTTGATTCTAATATTGAGGATTTCATGTTCTAGGAATAAACAAATATCAATTTATACAAATCAAATATGGAACATCAACAAATATTCATATGGTAAGTATAAATAAATAAATATGAAATATCAACAAATATAGAATGTTAAAAAATATAAAATATTAAGTACACATATGGTAGTGTTGCCGACGTTGAGGTTTCGAGAACGCTCGTGTTGGTAGCTACTATGAAGAGAGAGAGAGAGAGAGAGAAGAGAGAGTCCAGGATTTTGTAACTTATAAGTTGAGCTTTTGTGGCTTGTAAGTCAACTTTTGTAGCTTATATATTATAAAAATATCATAACTTATAAGTATTAGACATTATCCAAAAAATAAAATAGCGTGCATAACGACACCATAATGCTATTCTCATAGCGACGCTATGGCGTCGCTATTTAGCCATCATAGCTATTTGATTATATATGGCGTTTCCCATCGCCATTCGCTATGGCGAGGTCATAGTGAGGCTATAACGTGGCCTTGACAACCATGCTTGCTTCTAGAATTCGCACAAAGTAGAACTCATAAATTTTATTAATCATTCATTCCATTTTCTCATTAAAAATTACAATGCGTATTTATAAAGAAAAGAAATCCTAAGAATACTACTAAAAATAAAACTCCTAATCAACCATTAAAAATTTCTAATCTAACCGTCATAATTAATTTCACCACTAATCCCTTTTTTATTATGCAACCACTTTTGAAGGGTCAAACAATGTCCGATTGACGTGAAATTGGTCTTGTTTGAAAGCTTATCGAAGTAGTTTTCCAACAAGACAAGAATCACGCAATTCTGACATGTTTTGATAGACTTATCACCACTTTTCCATTGGTTGCGTTGAAAGTGACGATAATTCAAATAAGGTAACTAATCCTAAAACGATCCAATTATTAAAAAAATCCTAATAAAAAAAAAAACTAAACCTAGATAAAAATGCCTAAAATAACATGCACATGGGTCTTTAACAAGCCTTTTAAAAACCAATTCGCAGGTCCACTTTCTCTTTCGATGTCTCCTATTTATCCGGCGACAATCTCGGCGTGTAAGCTTCAATTCCGCATCATAATGTCTAATGTTGAAGGCTTGAAGCATGTGTAGGATTTGTTTTTTTATATGGTGTTTAGCATGTTTAGGAATCACCGTGAATCATACAATTTTTTTTATATGTGAAGCATTTTTAGGTGGTATTCTCCTAACATGTATGTAACCTTGTACTGTTAAAGCATATTTAGGAATTTTTTTAAGGCATGTTTATGGTTATTTTTTTCTTTCACAGTTTAAAATTAATGTTCGCGACTACAGAAGTAAGTTTAGATGGATTTGATTATTAGATTATTTTGCTTTTTTTATATATTTTGTCAATTTCCATTTTGGCTAAGTTTATGACATTCTTAAATTATTGAGGCGTATCATCTGTGGACTGCTATCTGTCCAATGTAGGTTTGGCCAGACGCCCAGACATGATCCATGAACTCCCTAAAGTTTCAAATACTTTCCCATCCAACTGTTACCAATTATCATCTCAACCCATTTCTTCCAGCAAAAAAGCTCATAGACTCACAATCGAATTCAATGCCCAAAAGAAGGGCTAAGACATAATTGGATATGATCATAAGATCAAAAGCCCCAACCTCTCCACCACTACAATCTCAACACCAAGCTCTATTACCATATTTAATCAAAATCCCTTTTCATATATTACACCCATCATCTGTTCTCACAGCACTTCCAAGCAATGTGATTAACATTGGTAGCTAAATTGAAATTGCTTTTAAAAGAATAATCTGAAAATGTCTTTGAACTCAACCAGGCTAACAAGACTTGGGCTATTGGTCTCTTATGCATGGCTTTTTAGTAATATTGATGCAGCAAAAATGGTGATAACCCTAAAATAGCGTAAATCGTGCACGAAAGATTAGGGTTTACGATTCTCAAAATAAAATTAAGATAAAAATCAAGAATAAGGAAGATGAGATAAAATAATGGGCATTGCACCATTGCCTCGCACTAAACTCATCTCAGGGAAGAATAATCATTCTTCAAAACTAATCACAAGTTACAATGTCTATAAATAGACATTGTAAGAGGTTTACAATGTCTATTTATAGAGGAAAGAAAACCTAACTAGGTCTATTTTTACCATAAATAAAGACTCCTTAACAAAAAGGAAACTAAACCTACAGCAAATCACAAAATAAAAGATTCCCAACCTAGTTGGACTCACAAAATAAAATTTTCAACTCACAATTTGATTTGCAAACGCAACTTGGCCCAATCTTGCGTACACGGGATTTAGGCTAGCGCGCGCGAGTCTGAGCCATGAGAGTCCTAGTCTCTGGTCAAATTCGTGTGCGCGAGTCGAGTTCTCACATGCGTGAATCAGGTTCTCGCGCGCGTGAATCTGGACAGAACGTCTTTCTGTTTGTCTTCTTGTTCTCCTCTATTCTTTGCTCCTCTTTTATCCTCATGGACGCGTATGTCCAGGTCGATCTATTCATGTATCACACCCATGCATATGCAGCAATCGGTCTTTACCGAGTCTTTTAAATACCCATTTGCGGGTCCACTTCTTCTTGGCTTCCTTTTCCAAATCGGGTTACGTTTCCAACGCCCAGATCTTAATTCCGCATCAAATGTGTTGTAAGAAACTTAACTATTTTCAATCAGCAAAAAAAAAAGCAGACTGGATAAAAAACTCGTTGTTAATAATTAATTGGCTACAACTACTTCCAGCACCAACCCAGGAGAACTAATCAAGAAGAAGATGATGAAATCAAGAAGAAGATGATGAAATGTCAAGCCAATGATACATAAGGGGGGAAAAACATCTCAAAAACCAAGAACTAGTATTTAAAGACAGAACAAAATAGATATATGAATAGAGTAAGTTGAAGAGATATGTAATTGACATCAAATGTAGAACACACTATCCAATAAAAGAACCAAAAGCACCTGTTATTTGAAATAGAATTTATGTGATAGTCATGAGCATGAGCGTAAATTCTTCGACATCTAGCAACAGAGCTTGTCTCATGGCTGGCTACCTAAATAAGTACATATACGTAGCAAGTATTAGTGCCACTGGCCAAATAACATGATAGAACGCTACTAAATTACTGCACTATATATATATATATATATATATATATATATATATACACACACACACACACACACACACACATACAGAAATGCATATCATAATCCTCAATGAATGCATGAAAGACTTCATTAATACATGAGATGACCAAATCACTCGATTTTTGCCAAATAAATTAGGAAGTAGCACAAATGTTACGATGTGAGGGTGATGTCACTATTTATTTCGAAGTAACAAAGTTTTGCATATGCCAAATCACTAGGGGAGGCTGAGTACAACTACCACTGGTAAATGTAGTGACGGGATCCCTCCAGGGGGGAATACATAGTTGTTATTCAAATACTCAAAAGTCCTGTCTGAACATTCTCCATTTGCGGGATACACTTTGGGGCTTGTTGAGATATTTGTTGAGGCAACAACGCTACCATTTCCTGTGGCTTGTGAAGGGTCCAAATTCATTTCACTGACCTTCTTCACCTTCTTTTCCTGGACCTATATAATGCACAAACAAAAACAGCACATGAATACCATGCATAAAGAATTGCCAAGCACTCAAAATGAGGATAGTTGAAGGCAAAGGTTATCGAAAAGAGAGGATGAATCACAAAAACAATGACTAAGTGAATAATTTTTTAAAACACCAAGTGAAATCGAGGAATGAATCACAAAAAATGACAATGACTGAGCAACAAAACAATTTCTTATAACACCAGCATGGAATTAAATAGCAACAGTCATTTGAGAGACCAGTAATACATGGATTCTCAACATCTTAAAAACTATATGCTAGCACTTTTTTTTTTTAAAAGCAAGTATATATAAACCTAAAAGAACTATTTTTGGCAAGCATATTTCAATACTTGACTATATAAGGAAGGACCGAAGGAGAAAATTGAAAAAACAAATACGATCTTTTAACATGATAGATAAAAATGGAAGAATAGTTGACTTTTGAGAGAGACAATCCAATTGAGCAATAGAAGAATATATTTCTTTGTAGAGTTGCCATAAAAATTACCTATGGATAAGTAGAACTAAATTCTGAACATAAGGAAAAAGAATGAAGTAGTACGTAAATGAGAATCAATGATCATTTCACATTTGTGGAGAAAAATAAAATTGGACCGTTAGAAGGTATTTAACTATATAGAGTACAGAGCATATTCATTTTGTCGATAAGTTTGTAAAATCATGGAAAATAGTAGAATGAACCAAAGAAGGGTATTTATCAACAAAAACTTAGTGGTTGGCTTTTGATAAGATGACCTTTGACATGAATTTTTGAATGACTGGACCTGTAAAATATTCCATTCAATTTAAGGCTGCGTCGCTTAGGAATCACATGTTTAATGTTTCAAGGGAATAAAAGAAGTAAAAGAGTACTGTGAAATGGTCAACCACATCAAGTTTTAACAATATTAGTGTAAGCAAAATCTTCAAAATTACCACTTTGCAGAAAGGGGAATTTGTATTTTTGTTGTCAACCACAACCAGAAGATACATTTGGGCAACGAGTAGTAGATAATTATGATGCTTTGGGACCTTTTTAATGGGATGATTTAGATGTAACTCTTGAAACAAGTGACAAGTTGTGTAACCTGGGAAGTAGAATTCATGAAACATGTCGACATTGAGATGAGTTATCCCATCTAACCATAGAAACCAGAGAAATGAATCGAGAAATTAAATGACAAAGGAGACATTTGTTCCCAATTTTTTTAAAAAAATTAATGGAAAGAAGAATTGTCCTAGGAACCACATACACATATTCCCAGGAATTTCCACCCGCTTCACTCAACAAGTATATAGGTTTCGACTCGCATACAACATCCAATAACTTCCATCACAAATTTTAAGCGCAAAAAATAATCGACAAGTCAGAAGAATGTCAATGACATATTATACAGACATCACAGGACTCATCAACCTCATCACGGATGATACACCAATTAAAACACCTATACGTTAGGGTAGTGTTTTAAAAACCAGCACGGACCTGCCAATTTGACTGGAAGTGGTGGGTCTAGCGGCTTGGTTGGCATAAGAACCAGCATATCAGGTTTTTTCTTGTTGAAACGACGAACCAGCCAGTTTTTTGCATTAAACCGGCCGGTTTGTCCGGTTCATTTTTTATTTTATTTTTTTATTTTTCAATAAGCCTACATTTTGCAGAGGGGATTTGAACTGGAAAAAGGGGCCAGTACCCAATGCTGGTCCCGTACATACGGGGCGCTGGGACGGGTAGACAGGACACAGACATAACCTTTGGCTTTTAAAACACAAAGTGGCACTCTCCAGATTTCAACCCACATCATCACACTTGACACGCCAAGCCTTCTACCATTGCACCAAACAATGGCCTCTGGATTTGAACTCAACTTATTAAATAGTATCACCTAATCTAAGTTCTAAACAACAAGTATCACTGTACTTGTCGACTTCAAGACCCAATATTATTATTAATATATATCATTAAAATTTATGTTACAAAACTAACATATGATGGTATAAGTCACATAATTTATGTTATTTAGAAAAATTCTTGAACCAGTCCAGTTGGACCCAGTCCGGCCAAACAGGTGCCCTTGTCAGTTTCGTGTCCAGTCCGGTTTTTTAAACATTGCTTTATGGAGAAAGTCAAACGTAAGCCTAACATTAATCATTAGGTAAAATAGTTAATGCTTCTTCATTGGCAATCAAATTTGTGGCTTTCTAATTTTACGAAGAAACTGTGCTTTATTAACTCCATTAATGCCAGTCCCAAGCGCAGATGAAAAGGAAGGTTACAGATGGCTGAAAATCCAGTCAAATCCATATGTCGACATATTGTGAATCTATGGTTTCTGCGCTGAAAAATAGGACTAGCAGAGTAAATCCATGGGACAATATGACGACAATGTTGTTCATGAATTGCTAATAATAACAACAACTGTGGAAACAAGGACCAAACTAAACTGGAATATAGAAAAATATGTTAACACAGTTCGGTTCCACTTGGATGTGTACATGTCTGACAGAATATTATTTTGGTGTGTTAAGACAATATTTTATATGTGTGCATAATGTAATGGGTAATGTCCTCTTCTGATTTGAATATGAAGGCCAGTAGGGAAAGTCAAGTTGGTGCCAGAGCAATGAACTGGGATCTTTTTGTCGCTGACGATCCAAGACTGTGCTAACGTCAGTGTGGTCGAACATTGACCTTCCGATCAGGAGCAAATATACCTCACTGGAATTGTCTCGAGCAGATCTACAACTTTAATAAGGGATTTGAGCTATGTAGAGTGGACTTTTGAAGGTCTTTTGCCTAAGATCTAGGGTTTGGTTTTCACGGTTTTCTGGGCAATCGGACACCTTCTACCACTCAAATTCAGTATGTTCTTAGTTGAAATTCTTTAAGGCTTCCTTTTCTACCATTTGTTGGTGAATTTAATCAAGTTTTAATTAAGATTTAATCAATATCTCCTCCACCTTGTTTTAACGTCCAATTCACGGCTTTCTGGATTTTTCAAGACCTATGCATCATCATAGCTCATGAACCTACTGTATTAGCTTCCTTTCTTCCCCGGAAACTTATTGAATCCGGTCTTGTTTGAATGATAAGATTTGAGGAAGATATGACAATTTTTGTAAAGATGTTGTAGTGAATGGTGGGCTGTTGATTGTCACAGTCAAGGGTCAAAATCTCGTTAAACCGATACGTATCGTCCAAGCTCAAAACCGATACGCATCGTCAGATACGTATCGGAACAGTACAATACCGAACAATACATTGAATGTATCGTCCGGGCATATACATACAAATGAATGATACAGTACATTGAATGTACCGTATCGTTCAAGTCTGATACCGATACATATCATCCAAGACGTAACGTATCGTCCGATACGTATCGGTATCGAACGAAATTTTGACCCATGGTCACAGTGAGTACAAATTCAGCAGTATCACAGTATATCTGCTCTGGTTGGATTTCGGGAGTAATGCAACCTGGCATTGGTTCATAAATTTGGTACAATCTGGTGAATTTTTTAGGAGTTCCTTTGGTGAAATCATGCATAGATCTCAGTCATTTAAGGATGTCATTCCCACATGTACTTTCTAACATGGATGTATGTCCCACGCCTTGCTGATTTGAACTGTTGGTTTGATGATGTAATTGCCAGCCGAGCCTGTGGATTCCAGGGGGAGAATTATTGCTTCTTCGGTAGTGTCTGCTACCAGCCCTCGATGTGCCTCAGCTTCATCTGCTTTGCCTGCAGTATATCACATGCATGCACCTACTTGGATTATAGGTTCCAGTGCCACAGATCATATGACTGGTGACCCTCACTTATTTTCATCATCTGCTCCTCATTCAGTATCCAAACAGGTTTGCTTGGCCAATGGCTCTTACACCCCTGCTTCTGATATGGGTAATATTTCCTTATCTACTGACCTCTCACTCACGGATGTTCTTCCTGTTCCAAATCTCCATGGCAACTTGTTATTTGTGCATCGTTTAACCAAATCTTTAAATAGCTCTTTCACCTTTCTCCCTTCACAGTGCATTCTTCATGACCTAAAGACCTAGAAGGTTATTGGCAGAGGATATGAAAGGGATGGCCTCTATTACTGTGACATTGATAGGAGCTCTATTCTTGCTTCGAGTGTTCATGTTATGCCCTCATCCAGTCACAATACCTTCTCCAGAGACACTTTGAGTTTATGGCATGCGCATCTGGATGGCCTCTACTACTTTGACGTAGATAAGAGCTTTGCTTTTGCTTCTAGTGTCCATGATCTGCCCTCATCAAGTCACAGTACGTTTACCAAAGACACTTTGAGTTTATGGCATGCCCGCTAGGACATGCTAATTGATGGGGGCATTAAACGCTACAGGCATTTCAATACACTTTGGAAGGGCCATGAAGACCCCGTGCACGTGTGCAGCACATGAGAAGACCCCATCCTGGAAAGGCACACACATGGGAAGAAAGCAAGGAAAAAGAGGAGAAAAAAACGCTTCTCTGGTCCATCTTGCCCAAGCAAGACTCGGACTCGCTTGAGCGAGTTTGACCAGAGACCTGTTTGGAAGCGGAGCAAAAATTTAACAAGCGAGACCAAAACTCACTCGAGCAAGATCGAAATGAGAGCAAATTTCTTGTCTGGCAATCTCGCCCAAGCGAGTTCCAATCTCGCTAGTGAGATCGATCAGGAATCTTAGTCGGCTAGGTTTATTTTAAGCCAAAAATCTTCGTTTTAGTATTTTAGTTTAATCAGGCATTTCTATTTTGGATCTTTAGTCTTAGGGTTTCTTTGCCTATTTAAAGCATTGTAAAGACCATTTTAGGGACCAATTGATGAGTAATGAAATTTATGAGTTTTTGCCTTGTGCGAATTCGTGAGAACTTGAGATGAATTTTCAAATTGTTTCTTCAATTCCTCAAGTTTAGGGTTTGGTGCAAGGCCAATAATTTCCTTCGTAAAATTTCTTGGATTTTCCTATCTTCTTGATAATTGTAAGGTAATCTTAACATTTTATTTCTTTGATTAAATTCATTATAAAACCCATTAAAATATCCTTTTTGTTATGTTGTTGGAGCTTGTTCTTTAATTCCCCATTATCAAAATCTCGTGATTTTTCCTTGAACAATTTAAAACCCTTTTTGATTTTAAATTCCCTAGACCATTAGGTGTAGTGTCATATACTACTTGCACAGTCAAATGTTCACTTGCGCCAATTTAGAACTTCCAAATTTATGGGTATCCAGCAACATTTGACCGTGCAGGGGTGCACAGAATACCAATTCAAATTAATTTCATAAGCCAAGTGTAAGGAGATATTATTAGGTGCACAATCCATATAGTAATCGAGTCAATCTCCCCCCAACAAAAATGCCAAAAAGACTTCCATCAAATTGGCTCCCATAATGATCTGTGCATCTCCTAAGGCATGACCAATGTGATGATGTGAGATTGACCCATGCATTACCTTAAGTGCACTAGTCATTCACTTAATACCAACTCATGTAAGAATAAGATTGTTGTGATTGTGCCTTGTATCTCGTTCCGAGTTACGGTTCCACATAGAAAAACTTAAGTGTTTGAGGAAAGGTGAGGTTGAGAGATTGTAACCCCGATGTTCACAAGGAAATAGTGAAAGGAACTCATCATCACCCGTGGACGTAAGTAAATTGCTGAACGACGTAAAGTTGTAATGTGTCCTCTACTTTATTTTTGTTTTTTTTCCTCGTTTTGTTTTAAAAACGATGTCGAGTGGACTTTGTAACTAATATCAATTCTGGAAGAGTTAGTATTAGGTACCCAACACGAGCATCAACAGTGTTTGGGACGATCTCCTTTTGCTCAAATGGTCAAGCTTTGGGAGGCGCACATACATATGCAGACTTTAACAGCATGAAGGTCACAAAAATTTTGCTTTAAGAGCTCTTATAATTTCATTTAAATATAGGTACAAGTTCTAGCCTGTCTTATCTCCATTTGACTAAAAGACATGATCATTACACAATCTTGATAACATGTTCTAACTATTATCATTATTTTTATTATTACTACTGTTTTTGTTTTTCAGAAGAGCAAGTGTAACACATGCATTTTCCTAATTCGTAAAAAAATGGCAACAAACTATGCATGCCCACATGTGGACATGTTCATCTATGTCAGCAAAACGCCTCAAAATGACTCACATTTGTGCATAGTGCTAAAATTAAAATAACAGACAGGCAGCGAGTCAAAAGCATGTCAACAGCCTTGACACATTTAGTCAGATGAGCTGCAGTAGCACTCACTTTTTGAGATCAATAATCCTTCATCAAAAAAATATTTGATAGTTTAGAGAGAGAAAAGAAAAAACTGGTTAGATACAAGGATGCCGAGATGGGGACACATCACACATGTCCATCTGGCACCAAGACTCCTCAAAATAAGTCACATTTGTATCCAATGCTCCAAATTCAATTGAAAAAGAAATACTCGTGGCTGCACCTGAGTTACATGTGCCCATAAGAACGAGTGTATTACACAGCATAACATGGTATGGAGCATTCCATCTGCCATGTAAGTATATAGCAGTATGTTCTATTGCAAACACTATTTATGATTCAAGTTATGGACAATATAACTTCATGACATACAATTTTTAACATAGGAGATAAAACCTATATGGAACAAAAAAGAGTAAATAACTCACAATCTGTAACATTGCTATACACAATCAACTTATTGATCATACCTGAGAAGGGAAAAAAATGAGAACACTTAAAAGCTAAAATGACTACCTAATACCAAGCTAAATAAATAAATGAACTTCTAGGCAGAGAAATTTTATTGTGAAAATCAAACAATATAGTCAATTGAGTAAGCAAAGTTTGTTAAAAGAAAAACTTCTTTTGTCTTTCTCTGAAGAATTTGCACTTAAATTACATATCTCAAGCAAGAAGATACATCTGTTTTATCCAGATTAAAGCCTGATAAAATACAAACCAAAAAGTCCACTAAAGAAACATCTATGAAGATAAATTAACAATCTGACCTTCCAAAATTTAATTGTTTTGTCGTTAGTAGAGAGAAGAAACAAGGCATCATTGGCTGTCTGGCACCATTTGATCTTGTTGATCTTTTCTTCTATTTCCAAGCTCTTGAGATAGTCGAACTGAAATTACAGAATGAAGTCAGAGTACCTTACAGAATAAAGCAATACTCCAGAGTCCAGAAACCAAAAAAAAATTTGACTAGTTACGCCCAAAAAAGAAGAATACCTCAGGTTCATGGCTTTGAAACTCTGTTTTGTAGCGGAACTCAGGATGCCTGACAGTCAAATAATCTAGCCTCTCAAGATCCCTTCGATGGCCATGCTGCACATTATGGTTTAAGAAATTTGAAAATAATGAAAGAGACAAGATTTTTAAAAACAGCATATCAGGGGAAATAACTTTGAAGAAGAAACATGCATGAAGCCATTGAACATACCTCCCTTGTATCCGTCCTTTCAAATAAAACCACACGCCCTCCTCGATCTCCAGTGGCAAGATGATCCCCAGTTTTATCGAACTCCGTAGCAGAGATGATGTCAACTGGAAAAAACAAATGAAAGGGCCAGGCAGCATGTCCACGTGTAAATTAGCAACCCTAAGCGATTTCCAGCCTAGATGCCGAAGAAGGAAACTGCTAACATGGTGGTGCAACATTGATAATGCTTGATGGAAATCCATAAAGATAGACAGTACTAACAAGCACAAACCCGCATCGTAAGAAAACAAAAAATTTCCAAGACACAATAGAGCAGGTTCAATTATAACATCAGACATGAAATCAAAGCAAACTAAAATAATTCGCCAGTCTAATGCTAATTAAAAGCTTATATTGTCATTTGATGAAGTTTAAATTGAAGCCGCGAGATTTAATTGACTGCCCAGTGTTAAGCATAGAATATAATAGCCTGCAATTGTGAGTGGCACTTCTGATATTTCTGCATTTGCTACAGCATATATTCACCTTTTGCAGTTTTTATGAAGTCAACTAGAGTGTTTTTTGGGCAAAGGCATATATATGTATAGCAGGACAATGAAAGAACAGGAATACATATCTGTGCCCGCGGCGAGAAGCTATAGCACAAAGCGAAAAATAAATAAAAAACACAACCAAGCAAACTAAAGCAACAAGAAGCAAAGCCCAAAATGCAGCCCAGGAGCTCAACAAGGAAACAAGTCCCCTGGGCAAACCTGGAAACCCCATCAGGCCAAGAGAAACAGCTACATCTCCCTCAAACCATCCAGCAGTCCACCAAGGCCATCCCTTCCTCAGGCTCCTCCCTCCTATCAAGGGGAACCCAAACAAGCCCCCATTCTCTAGCCTCTCGCATAACGACCGCTCCCCTTAAGTACCAACCAGATTGCCCACAAAATAGCCATAAGGAATGCATTCCAGAAGGCTCTCTTAATTGCCCTGAAACCTTGGGAGGAGGAGGAGCAGCAGCAGGAGGATGGGGGAGGGGTGTCCTTTGCCAAATCAACGCCCAATTATGAAGCAGCAAAGTGCAGAAAATAAGGAAACAATGGAAAGATTGATCAGAGAAGGAACCTCTCTTCTCAAGCATTCACACCCGTATGTCAAGCCCCCTATTGTTAGGCTAGCAAATAGTAACTAGATCCAGGATTTCCACAAGTGAAACCAGCTCCCTGTCCATCAAATTTTGATGCATCTGCAGACTTCAACAACCTCATTCTCATCAAGTTATACATATCCACAATCAAAGCCATCAGATTCGAAGCCTCCCATAAATATCCATGAAAAGATCTTTCAGGCAAGTTCTCTACCCAAACTGAATTCTAGAACCAAACTCTGTCTCCCACTCCCTAATAACACTTAATGAATTGAGCAAAGACAAACTACTCTCCACCAAGCTGAATCCCTGCCCTCTCTACTATTATTCTCTCAGTCATTACTAAAAGTACCCTATTTGCTCACCAACACTTGGACCCAAAACTTTCCTTATCCACTCCCACCTCCACAAGCATTTTCCTAGGAGGCGGCCTTACTCATTTCAACCAATCTGGGGATGCCCGAACCCACCAAAGAACCATGGGCTGCTCCCAACCATAGTCACAAAAGTCGCCGATTTTTTCAAAAAATCACCGAATTGGGGTGACGCCGAACCATTCGGCAAATAAACAGCAAATTCGCCCAAATTCGGGCCGAGTTCGAGTTCTTCTTCTTCTTCTTCTAAATTTGAATATTTGACGTCAAAATCATGCCAATTTTGCACATTTCATTCATGAAATTGATTATTTCTAACTTTAAATATGTTAAAATATATTTCTAATATTTTTCTTATTTTTCCCGAATCTTCACAAATTTGACCGAATTTTGATGAATTATGCCGCTTTTTCCCGACTTATACCCTTGATGATTTATTGCCAAACCCCGAATTTGTGACTATGCTCCCAACTAATGGGTAATTACACGGTTGTTAAAGCTAGGTGGGACCAGGTTGGGGACCCACCTAGAGCTAAGCGAGGCCTACGCAAAGCTTAGGCAGAGCCTCGGCGGTGGGCCTAGTAACTTTGCAAATTTTATTTACTTATTGCGCAGTCTAATAGTCTACAGAGAATATATTCTAAATAATAAATATATGAAAACAATAAAGAATGAAAAGAATGTGAGCAAGCAACAATTAACAAATGAAAAAGACAAAAAAAAAATAAGTAAATCATTTATTCTAAATACATAATAGTTCTAGAACATTTCGATTTTAGAGACATCTATTGACCAATAGTAATCAAACTTAAAGTTAATTTGATGCAATTAAAAAAGTTTCAGAAAAAAATTCAAGATAGTGATTTGATCTAGTTTGTTATGATTATTAATCTATATAAAAAATTGGAAAAATAGATTCCTTAAGGGATTAGGCTTTTATTTAAGTGGTGGTGCCCTCAAGCATATAGTTTGAGGTCATGGTTTAAATCGCTATTTTTTTTAATAGTTCAAGAATAATGTTTAATGAGAGCCTTTTTTTCCTCTAAAATGGGGGGAAATAAACCATTTGTAAAGCTCGGTTGTAGTATTTGTCATCTCTTAATATCATTGTTACTGCCCTATGATAGCCGGTTAGCCCACCTAAATACCCTTAGATATCTAACATGACTCCTTGTGACGCCTAAGGCAAGCAAAGCATAAGCGAGTCATGCTTAGGCAAGGTAGTTAAGGCGGTGTACCGAGGTCATGGCGAAAAGGCTCGTTACGCCATGGCGAGGCTATTTATTAATTTATTAAATTTTTTATTTTTTTAAATTTTTATTATATCTATAAATTAGTAGTATTTTTTTTATTTGCTTATATTTTTTATGTAGGAAGAAAAAAAATTAATTGCTAAAGGATCACACTTTGATTCTGATATTGAGGATTTCATGTTCTAAGCATAAACAAATATCAATAAATACAAATCAAATATAAAACATCAACAAATTTCCAACATGGTAAGTATAAATAAATAAATATTAAATATAAAAATATATAGAATTTTAAAAAATATTTAAATATCAAATACACATACCGTAGTGTCAACAACGTTGGGGTTCCGTCGACCAGTAACACGCTGAGGTTTCATGATGAGAGAAATAGAGAGTCGAGGATTTTGTAACTTATAAGTTGGGTTTTTGTAACTTGTAAGTTAACTTTTGTAACTTATATATTATAAAAATGTTATAACAATGTTATACTTATAACTTATCTATTTTATAAGTATTATACACGATTATCCAAAATAAATAAATAGCATGCATAGCAACGACATAGTGCTATTCTGCCATGGCAACATTATGGCGTCACTATTTAGCGATCATGACTATTTGGTTGTATATGGCATTTCTCATCGCTATTCGCCATTGGGAGGCTATAGTGTCGCCTTGACTACCATGTGCCTAGGTAGCCACCTAACCCCTCCCTCATCCCAAAACCCCTTTAAGCAGCGCGCCTAAGTGCCAAGGTGAGGACCTAATCAGAGCTTTTGATTATAATTGGGTCTTTTGGAACCATCCCATACCCAGCCCAACTTACTAATCGGGTCAGGCCGGGCCATCCCATTAAGGAATCAGGCGTACTTACCTTAGCCCATACAAGACTAGGCGGGTAAAACCGCAGCCCGATCCGATAATTTTTATATAAATAGTCTGAATTGATTGGGCCTCGACAGGTTCAGACTGGGCTTAAAAAAGCCAGTTTTTAATCGGGATTTTGGTACTAGCCTACTATTAATCGGGTAAGGCCAGGCCATCCCATTTAGGAATCGGGCCTACTTACCTTAGCCCCATCCAGGACCAGGCTGGCAAAACCACGGCCCGATCCGATAATTTTTATATAAAAGGTTTGAATTGATTGGGCCACGTCGGGTTCAGACTGGGATTAAAAGAGCCAGTTTTTAATCGGGATTTTGGAACTAGCCCATACTCGGTCTGAACTACTAATCGGGTCGGATCGGCTGATTATATATCGGGTCTACCTACCTACTTTAGCTCATACCGGTGCATGGCAGGTCGGGCCGGGCTCAAGTCCTACCCATTGAGACCTCTATATAAGTATGGCTAGAATTAGTAACAATACAATTTCCCGTTCACACTCGAAAAATTTAAGCATTAGCTTGTTGGGCTTAGCGTTTAGACCTTCATTTTCCAGCAAAATTAGGCTCATTAATGCGCAGTCTGGGTCAAACATCATTGTAAATCATTTAAAGCTTGGCTCTAACAGGCCCAATTTGGCCTATGTTCATTCTAAATCGTCGAGCACCTCTATAATCTTTATTACAACATATTTTTACAAGAGAACACCACCATGTTTAACAGCTACGCCCAAGCCCCATCAATTCATAAATAATGCTTATATTACACGAGGCTTGGGCCGAATCATTTTCCATGGACCTATAGTCCAAACTAGCCCATCACACAGAGCCTGACCTATATGCACCTTGCCAAGCCGCTCAATAGTCTTTGTTATAATATATATGACAGGGAAAGAACCTTATGTGATCACTTGTGACGAAGTGGGATCACATAATTTCACTGATATTCCAATTGAGAGTAAGATCCAACCCTCATAGATACAATCAAACTGAAAGCGAGATTTGGAAGGATCCCACTTCTACCAGATCGAGAGTGGAACCTCAACTCACATATCACTCATGCGTCGGAGTCCAAATGGTCTAAGTTGGGCCTCGTGAAGAGCGAGTTTTCGACGAATTCCACTTCTCCCAGATCAAGAGTGGAACCTCAACAAACATATCATTCATGCATCGGAGTCAAGTTGGATCCTCGCACAAACATGAGTTAAGAAATGGGGCCAAGGTCGGCCTTGGCTTGGACACAATCCCTATTTGCTAACCTTCTATCAGACTAAGTATGGAAATAGATCTAGCTTCCCAAACCAAATAGGCACCTGTCAAGTTTAGGTTAGATTATTAGGCTCATAGGGTTATTTGGGTTGGACCTTCATTTTACCTTCATTTTAAGTCTACTGATAAAAATGAGACAAAGTCACAACACTAGGTCTTAATATTTTAGCGATTTACATTATGGTTTAGGTCGAGCTCATTAGGCTTGGGTAAAGAAGCTATGCTTAGGCTTGATTAATCAGCTCAAGCTTGGGACCAAATTAAAGAACACCAGTTTAAGGCCCAACTAAAACTCAACCCAACTGAGTCGATTGTCACCTCTACTCGGAAGAAGTCAAAATTTTGGCATGGGCCCTGATGATCTTTCAGTTACAACCAGGATTGTGAGAGCCTAGTATTTTGAGTTAGGCGTTATGATCTTTTGTCCCACAAAGATTGTGAACCTGGAAGTTTTGGCCACGGCAAAGCCTACCAATCCTATGGCTACTACCCATGCTCCACTCAAGCAATGTTAGTAAGTCTATCTAGTCGACCCAAACCATTTGCACCTCTAGAAACATTTAGTTTTGTCTTTAGTTGTTGGGAGCGGTATGTGACCGATAAAATGAGCAACTTCAGTTCGTGAAACGAGAGCAGAGTAACATCCCAAATGGAAGATTATCACTATCTAAGACTTGATTTGGACAATTAACAAGTCTTTAATCACCGAGGGCTTGACAGTGACAAGTTTAGGTGGGTCAAGGTTTGTCTAAGATTGGCTAGTTAAGGACTCGGTCCCAAGCCCAAGCCAGGCACAGACTACTAAAGATTAGACCCTGAGCTCAGCTCGTTAAGCCTGTGGGTCAAGCCAGCCCATGGGCTTCATTGATATTTTAATCAAGACTAGGCCAAGGACGCTACGTTTGCAGGCTTACAATTCAAGACATGTGATGGGGACATCACGATCAAGAGCATCGGACTTTGAATGTGAAAACGTTTTAGTTGATTACGATTTTTTTAATAAATGGTTTGTTTTAGGATTAGTTTTCTTATTTGAATCAATTAGGGGTCAGGCACATATATGTGATGTGTGACTGTTAATCCCGTCACTTTCTGTGCAACCATCGAAAAAATGGTCATAAGTCTACCAATATGTGTCGAAATTGTGTGATTCTTGTCTTGTTGGAAAGCTACTTCGATAAGCTTTCAAACAAGACCGATTTCACGTCAATCGAACATTGTTTGACCCTTCAAAAGTGGTTGCGTAATAAAAAAACGAGATTAATGGTAAAACTAATGGTAAACGTTTTAATGATTGATTGAGAGTTTTATTTTAAGTAGTATTCTTAGGGTTTTGGTTTACCTATTTACAGGCTTGTAAACAACTTTAGTAGAGTTTTTTTTATTAATGAAAATTTGAGTTGTTTTTGTGCAAACCCTAGAGAACTTGTGAAGAGTTTTCGATCGAATGAGCGAATCTTTCGAAACTTGAGTGTTTATGCATTTCTCGTGCAACTTGGAGTGAAGCCGACATGCAACCTTGGTGTGAAGCCTTGGAAATCCTTGGTGTGAAGCCTTGGACCTCCATCCTCTTATCCCATTTTTTTCTCTATTTATCATATGGTAATATTTTTCCTTTGCTTTGATAAATTCCAAAAATCCCAAAATATTATTAGTTCAATCTTTTGATCTACCCTTTTATTTGTTTTAATCCTTCAAGCCTTATTTATTCACCCGAGAGGAATCAAGAGACGATATCGTGATTATCGCTTGGTACCCTAAACTAGAGTGAAACTTACTCTAATTGTTTAATTAAATTCTTTGAACTTCTTTATGTGTTTGGGGCGATTTCAAATATTTTGATTATTCAATTTAATTTGTGGTTAATCCCAAACTTGCATAATTCGGGTTTTAGCGTTTGTCCCGCATCAATGTGTCCAACTCCCCAAGCATAAATGTAGTGCTCGCCATGGGCAAAGTCACAAAGTCTGTCTGTCAAGTAAGCTCACTCCTAACTGCCTATACTAAACCATCGCACTTGACCTAGGGAGAATCAATTATTTCTTTCGAAATTATCACATTACCTCCGGGAAAATAACAATATCCGCTCGTTTATTGTATATCACACAATTTCAGCCCAATCTGCACAAGGTATGTCGAGATATCAAACTCTCATCCATAACATACATGACAAAGTAACACACATAACGACAACAAATCACTATTGGACAATCCTAATTCCTAAAAGTAAATCACTAAAAGAAAGGATTAATTAAATTTTAAACCCCAAAATGGAGTGAAAAAGGGGTCAAAATTGAATTGTCAAATAATTAGAAACAAAAATTTCGAAATTATTCTGGTTTAGATTTGGATTTGTGTTACTGATTATGGGTAAAAAACTCAAGTAGAGGAAGGATTGAATATTTCAGATCCTCCAAACAATAGTCACAAAAGTCGCCGATATTTTCATACGAGTCGCCGACATCGCCAAAAGTCGGCGACTTCTATCAAGATGTATTTTTTTTTCTCCCAACTTAAGTCGACCCCATCGTCTCCTGCCCTATGGTCCTTTCGTCTCCCCCTACGACACTTTGGGTGATGATCATACTTCCAGCAAAACATTTCCAGCGAATCCTTCCAGCAAGGCTTCCAGCGACGGTCAGGTGAGTTTTTTCCCTCTTTTTCTTCTTCTCCCTGTGACTCCTTCGTCTCCTGCCTTTTCTGTTTTTTATTTTCTTCTTCCTCTTCTTCTTCTCCTCTGTTTCTGTTTTTCTGCTTTCCTATTTCTTTGGGCTGATACACCTCTGTTCCTTCATCTTTTTCGTCTGATTTTAATGGCTGTTTCTATCCCCTAAAATTAGCCACTAAAATCATTTAAAATCAGCTACTAAAATCCCATTAAAAATGGGGGATTAGTGAAAATCCCCCATTTACTTAATGGGATTTTAATTTTTTTTGAGTATTTTGTACTATTTTCTTCATTAAAATTAGTATGTTTTACTTCAAATACTTTATGATATATGTTTTATATTTTTTTGAATTTTTTTTGTTTTCCCCGACTTCTACCGATTTTTCCCTACTTAGACCCTTGCCGATTTATTGTTGACTCCCGACTTTGTTAATGCTCCAAACTACAAAACTAAGGATACCAACTAGAGGAGGAAGGGTCACAAGAGACTAATTACAAAATGTTTTAAAGCCCATTTCATACCTTTAAAATTGTGTATCGGTGAAGGTGATTTGGCAACAATCACATCTTGGCTAAGGAATAGTAGCATAGGTCCCTGGAGATTGTTTTAGCGGATGGACCATAGTTGACACTGGCAAAGAATTAAATCTCGATATCAAATCCAGTATCATCCACTCTTTGGACCTATACTGTATTTTGGCCCATATCGGGATTTTCTATTGAAACAAAAAATGGATAAAATAGATGGCATCAACCGATACCTATCTATACGAGTAGGTGATGGCCAATATAGGACCGATATACTGATATCGATATTGATATCGGCTTATACTTGATTCATTGGGTATCGATACTGATACAGTGGTCCAGTAATGATATTCGTACGATATGGAGAAGAAGGATTGAAGTATATTTTATATTGGTATGTCTTAGGTACGACATAAGTACAAACTTGGTACTATTTCGGTACAATGTAGAAACGAAGTAGGCAGAATATAATAGTACTGGTACAATGTGGCAAAGAAGGTTTCAAGTACATTTTATATTGGTACAATATTGTATGACGTAAGTACGATATTGGTACACACTTGGGGCCTGTTTGGATTCAGGGAAAACAAGGAATCTGTACCATTGGATACAATTTTCCTCCATTTTCCATAGTTTGGGTGCAAAATAAGGTTCGGAAAAGCGGTCCAAGGAAATCCCAAGTTTTCCGAGTTTAAATACGAGGACGCTCGGATTATATTTTTCAAAAAACAAGATCATTTTGAGATAAAGCCGTCTTGGGTGCAAAATAAGGCTCGGAAAAGCGGTCCAAGGAAATCCGACGTTATCCGAGTTTAAATACGAGGACACTCGATTATATTTTTGACAAGACAAGATTATTTTGAGACAGCGTCCGAGAGGGTTTATAATGTAGCTCTTTCACCTCTCTCCAAAGACGGCATCGCCAACTCTTCCTGCACAGTCGTCATCTCCAACCCCTTCGGCAACATCACAAGAGCTAGACTATGATTTTATGCAAAGAAACTATGATCTCCTTCATCGTCTGTTGTTTACGGGAAGGTCCCTATTACCCTTTTTACATCCCCCTAATGCCTCTAATGTTCCTACCAGAAAGAGAGATCTCCTAGGCAACAGGGATGTGCATTGCACTAGAGAAATTATGAAGAGATTGTGTTTGTTGTTGTTACAAGAAGGGATCTAGGGGGCGGCAACACATTTAGCCTTCCATCTTTTTCTAGGTTGTATAATTGTTCTACGATTGGGGGAATCAAAGAGCCCATAGGATCTTAGAGGAAATTTGCCAATCGACAAGCTGGTCTTGCCCAGCGGACCAATGTGGACCTAGGTTTTGAATCTTCCAGGGATTTATAATGCAGCACGGCACAGATTGTTGACCGAGCTCAGACACAAATCTTTACAAAAACCTCTCCTTGTAGTCATTAAGTTACCCTTTCTTAATCTCATTTTTCATTCCAATTTTAATTAATCTACAAAAAACTCTCCATCTACTACAGCTACTTGTATTGGGATTCCTAAGCATACTACAAAAAGCAGAATGCCGAAAACACATATCAATTCAGTAATCTTTTTACTAGACAGCAATCAGCTATAGAGCCCACAACACACACTGGATTTTGATTAATCCTATATTTTTCACTCTTAATATGGCTATCCAAACAACGGAAAATCTTGGAAAACAAAGGAATCCTGCCAGCTAAGAATCCAAGGGAAAATGTTGGAAAAAATAAATGCTTTTCCTCCATGTTTCTGTGTTTTATCCAAACAGGCCCTTAATTCTTCTTTTGTGTGTATATATGACATGTATATAATATATAAGTGATATGTTTATGCTATGCAGATATTGAACTTTAAGCTACAAAAAAAATGTCGTTTTGACAGTTTAAGGTGGCACCGAAAAAATGATATATGCATTTCAGGCAAGTTTCAGGGTCCTAATAATCCGTGGAGGTCATATTTTGCAGTCTATGGTGGCCAGAACAATAGTTGACTTTGACAAACATGTCTCATTTCAAAATTACAAGAACCGAGTATCATTTGATTAAGAAACGAGTTTCATTCTAAAAAGAAATGTATTTCTGGAAACGTTTCCGAAACATTTTGTACCAATCCCCGTTAGTGGAACGCACAGGGACTGATATGAAGGATTAAACAAGGTTTCAACATATAAGTATGCTGTGAAGGAGATGAGAGACAGGTTCATTAATCGATAAAGTTTACAAAAGATGTGGTCTTGACAGTTTATGGTTGCCCTAAAACTGTTATATATGCATTTCCAAGCAAGCATATGTTTATGCTGTTTATGCTAAATTTTAGGGTCCTAATAATTCATGGTAATCATATTTTGACAGTCTATGGAGACTTTGATAAAAATGCTTATTGTTGAAACTCATTTCAAAATTATAAGAAATGAGTTTCAATTGATAAAGAAACGAGTTTCTTTCTAAAAACAACCGTGTTTCTAGAAACAATTAAGAAATGTTTCATACCCAATCCCCAGAGAAACAGGTGATTTAGTAAGTAAATTAATGCCTCAGACAGCAAAAGAATCATTGTATGCCCCCGAAGATAGATTATTGCGAGCCATACTTGGCATTCAGGCATCCACTACAAGGGAAACTTGTCTTAATCATGGTTCAAAAACCGGAAAACTCGACTCGACTCGAAAATCAACCAGGTCGGGTATACTCAACACGAAAAAAACTCCACTCGGAACAAAACAAAAATCACCTGGCAATCCCTTCGTAAGTCACCTTGTGAAAAGCCCGAGTTAACTCATGAAAACTCGGCCGAGTCATCCGAAACTCGACCGAGTTTCTATTAATAAAAATAAAAGAAATGCAAGGGTAAGTGGGAACTTGGAAAAGAAATGTTAGGGAAAGTGGGAACTCAGAAAGTGCGTACACTTAGCTGAATTCCTACCAAAAAAATGCAAAAATTAAATGTATATTTGTTAAACCCTCCTCCTTAGGGTTTCACAAAGTCATCGACGGTCGACTTGGGTTTGGCTTGGCAAATGGCAAGGGAAAGTGGAAACTGGGAAACAAAGGGTAGCAATCGAATGAGGTAAGATGATATTTTAGCTTTTATAGGTTGTATCTTTCGAATGGGCAAGTTTGTCCTTTAAAAAAAGAAAAAAATTACCCGCCAGTCCCTTCTTAAGTCAACTTGTTAAAAGCCCGAATTAACTCATGAAAAATTGAAAACTCGACCGAGTTTCTTGACTAGCTCAAGAATTCGAGTTCTAAGGCGAGTCTACTCGAATTCCAATTGAGTCGAGTTGACTCGGCCGAATTTCGGGTGACTCGACCGAGTTTTGAAACCATGGTCTTAATAGTACACATAGGGATTGGCATGAGGCATAGTAACAAAGTTCTGTTTAGGCAATGTTTCTGCAAGAGGTTGTTTCTGTTCAATTCAGATAAATTTGGGAGGGATTCAGAAAATTTTTGATGAGAGGAGTTATAAAAAATGTATAAAATAATATAAATTGTTAATAACCAAAAATATATATTAACCTATTTATAAAATAATACTTTTTTGATTGGTAGTTAAAATAAAAATAAATAAATAAATCCACATGCATCACAAATGGACAATCATATAAAGAACATTAAAAAGAATCGTGGACACTATAATTAAAACATACCTTCAACTTTATAAGTCTCAACATTCCATAAAAGTCACTGAAATTTTGAAAAAAATTCTGCCAACTTCGGAAAATTTCAGCAATATGCTGGAAGTTAAAAATAGACCCCAATCGGCAAAATTCAGAGAAATTTGAGACCATGGTACAAGTATGGTATCGACGAGACTAGGGATGGGCTCTTTAACCGAACCATACCGTTTTCACATATTCCTAGATCAGCTAACGAGGTTGCAGATCCCCAAGTGAAAGAGGTTATTTTAGACCTGAAATGATTGTTTTTGTCGCTTTTCCTCTGTTGTAACTTGTTTTATCTAGCCGATGTATTAGTTTTCTTTACTTTCTTTTGACTTAATAAAGTCACCTATGATTTTATTATTTTAAAAAAGCAACTTTTATTTGTTTTGAATTGTAGTTTTATATTTATTAATATGTTCAACTTCTATTTGTTTCTATTTTTCTTTAGTTACAAGGTTTGGTATAATTTTGTTTTTATTAAAATTGTATTTTTCTTTAAATCTTATCTACAGGTAACAAGTTTTGATATTGTTTACCTTTTAGGTAACATTTTTTTTGTTTATCTTACAAATCTATATCTATTAAAGTAAAACAAGAGGCTGACGTGGTGTCACCACAAATTTTAGGAATTTTTTATATTAAAAAATTGCTAAATCCAAAAGACACGGCCAAATTATGAAGGGTAAAAAGGAAAAGGTTATATTATATCTATTAAAGTAAAATAACAAGAGGCTGACATGGCGACCCCACAAACTTTAGGAATTTTTTATATTAAAAAAATTGCTAAATCTAAAAGACACGGCCGAATTATGAAGGGTAAAGAGGGCAATGTAATTGAAAAATTGCAACCTTTGGACTTTTCGTTCCAAGGGTTGTTTACTAATTGAAAGTTTGAAAGAGCTTAGATTCTTTCCCTCTTCCTATTATCCCTCCTTCCCCTCTCTTTCTCACAGAGATAATCGGGTGTTCAACTTCTATGGAGACCCTTTCCGTCCCAGTCTTTTACAAAATGGACATTGAGATTTGAGATCGTAGGCGTACCAATTTTTATTCCCAAATTTTTCTCTACGGCTAAGAAAGAAGAATTGGAAATCTTCTATACTTTCTCTCCAATTTTTTTCTCTTACAAAATCTCTCTTTCCTTTCCTTTCTCTCTTAGGCGGTTAAAGGGAGAAAAAAAAAGTTAAACAAGGTCACGTCTTAAGATTTTTAGGAGGGTATCGTTTTTGCAGTTGAAGATTCGGTCTTCCAACTGATGGTTCGACCTTTAACCACGTTGACTGCCTTGAAACAAGCGGTGGAGATTGTCCAAATATTTCACACAATCATGAGAAGAGTTATCGAGTCACTTTTGGGATGTCTTCCACGTGGAATCAATATCTGATCGTCTGATATGTAGGCCATGATCTAAAGATGCATTGTACAAATTATTGAGACAAAAAACAATCTCCATCATTTAATTCAAACCAATCAACTGGAACCATTAGTTGCATGTTTATATTATTAACAAAGGATAGAAGTATTTACAGACGATGATTCTTGCCTTGCAACAGATGGTTCCACCCTTGAAAATATTGATGTAATGTAACTAAAACTTAGTAAAAATTGATAGTCTCCATTCTCCAAGACGTACTATCATTATCCAAATAACATCAAGTTAGTTACGTGTAAGTCTGCCATCATAGATTTAGACTCAAAAAGATAAACTGAAAAAATAAATAATGTGTTTCTTGAATATATAATGCCTGTGTGGGTATTATATTCGATATGAATCATAATGACTTAAGAGTCATAGTATGGACGATTTTGTCATAAAATCACTCCTTTAGAAGCTTTAGGTCTGCTTAGAAGTGATTAAGCTATCTGCCATCATTAGTTTTATTGAGAAATTCATACTTAGGCCACAGGTAAAGGCTCTGTTATCAAAAACCCCGCCTAGGTCCCCTTGGCCCCACTTAGGAAGGGTGGCCGCCTAGGTCTAGCCCACTTCGGTTTTATCCGCCTTGGGCATCATAAGGAGAGAGACTAGCCTGCTAGAGGGCATTTAGGTGGGCCAGTTAAGGACAGCTACAATGTATCAATTGAGATGATAAACATTGCAACCAAACTTTATAAATGATTGATTTTTTTCCCTAAACAACGATAGCTAGGATTGCAATTTAGACCCCTGACCTCAAATTATATGTTCATTAAGAATCCCGATTTTCTAATCTTAAATAAACTAATCATAATGAAATTAGATCAAGTCACTATCTTGAAATTGTGTTTAAAGAAATTTTCAAAGTATTGAATTAACTTTAGATTTGACCATTATTGACCAAAAAATGACTTTGAAATCCAAAAACCGTAATAGCATTATGTTTTCAAACAAATGGTTTACTTAATATTATTTTTTGTCTGCTTAATTTTTTAAATTGTTGCTTGCTAATTATCATTTGTTGTTTTAGGCTTCAACCTATAATTTACAGGAAGATTGATACTTATTGAGTAAATAATCATGTTTTTATCATTACCTGTTAATCTCACATATTATTATTTACTGTAGTCCTCCATAATTAATATGACAAGTAAAAAAATAATTGCAATATTAGCAGACTTTCACCACCTAAGCCCCGCTTAACTCCAAAGGGGGCCTACTACCTACACCCTGCTTAGCTCCAAAGGGGACCTACCGCCTTGGCCCCGCCTAACGCATTTAACAACTATGGTTAAAGGTAAAGTTAGACTTGAACAATAATAAAATTTATAAAAGATAAGCATAAAATAAATAATAAATTGATATTATGGCTAAGAATAACTCAAATTTAATATATATATATATATATATATATATATATATATATATATATATATATATATAATGAAACTACAAAGATAGCAAAATGTAGTAATATATATATATATATATAAGCAGTGAAAATGTACAAGCATATTACATTTGGAAACTTAAATATTTAGTCATATGGTTGTGGATTCCCCATATGCTAATATATATATATATATATATAGGCACACACACACATATATGGAAAATGATATATGACTTGAGTCATGGGCTTATATCCCATGACTCAAGTGAGAGGATCATTACCCTATATATATATATATAAATGATTTTTATATTTATGTGTATAGAGGGAGAATCAAGTGAAGAGATACGACTAGCAATGTTGACTGAAAATGAATGGGACAAAGCAAAGCTAAAGATGATTGTGAAGATGATGATTATCAGATGTCATATATGTCCTTTTGACTGCTGACTTCCAATGCCCAATATCCCAAAATTATATCTAATTTAATATTTATGAAACACTTAATTTTGTTAATTAAATACCTAAATTCCTTAAATGCTAAAGCCTATAACCTTGTTTTCGTGCAACTGGATTTGGAATTTTGTTATGTTGCTTTGATAACTCTTGTTTGCTTTTCAATCACACCACTTCATTTTTATTTTGTTAGACCAAATCGCTCTCTTGAGAGTTCAAACATTATATGGACTAGTAATTAACAAATTTATTATATGAATAGATTTATAAATGTACCAATTCCTAATGGGGACATCACACCCACACAAGCTTACAAGGTGTACCAGAGGCGGAAGAAACGGGTGAAGGCGCCTAAAAGCTTGTGGATAAGCAATTGAAGCAATTGAAGACAGCGTGTGGAGATTATGCGAGAAGACCCCATTACGGGGAGGCATGCATGTGGAAGAAGAAGGAAGAGAAGTTCCAGAACTAAGGGGTGAGAAAGAAAAGTTTTTGTTCAATCTCACTCGAGCGAGAACCAAATCTGCTCGAGCTAGCTCAACCAAAAAGTTGAACCTGAGCGATATGTCAACCTCGCCCAAACGAGAACCAAATTCGCTTGAGCGAGATCAACCAGAGAATCACGCTTTTAGCGAGACATCAGCCTCACCCGAGCGAGGTCGTGTGGAACAATTTGCGGATTCACGGATTTTGGAGCAAAAACTGTCTTCTTTAGAATTTTACTTAGCCTAGGACTTTCTTATTTCGTTTGTTTAGGTTAACTCAGGGATTTTAGCCTATATAAGGCCATGTAGAGACAATTAAAAAGTTATCTAATTTTAATTGAATATTGATTGCTTTGTGCTATCTCTTGAGTTCATTGAGAATTCTTCTTCACGAGTTTAGGGTTTGGTGTTAGGCCAATATTTTTGCCGGAGAAATTTCGGAGATTGAAACCACCTATTATCTCATCTCCAATCTTCTATATTCTAATTCTTCATTGCAAAGGTACTCAATTAATTAAATTTTATTCTTGCTTGGTTGTTGGAACTCTTTGAATATCCATAAAAATTATTCCCTTTAATTCTACACCTTATTTCTTTGAAATCCTAGAATGGAATCGAAAGTCGTTGTCATAGTTAGTTGTTGGATGCCCTAGGCTAGAGGGCAGTCAAGTTCTATCTTGAGAACCCCAATTGAATTCCGCAAGGACTATCGTGTTGGACTTAACACTGGATTCAAACGTTATGATTCTCTTTACTTGAATTTTGTGACTATGCTAGGCGAATCTAATCCGAATTTTATTTATTATTGCTCTTTTAATTAAACTTTAATTTCAGCAAAATTGCATATTAGGATTTTAGAGTGTAGTCATGCATCAATTTCTTTCCTGTTGAGCACCTCACTCGGTTTCTTTGATCCACGATGACACAGCCTTCATGTCACAAGTTTAATCCTGGCTTACCTATAAAAAAAATATACATTATGCAAACCCGACTGAGTTGACAACTTGACATGACTCCTTGCACTCATCCTGGAAATCCAAGATCAAATCAATCAATCATTGGTTTTGTAATGCTCAACATAGTGAAATAAAATAATGATCAAGTTCCAAGTGTTAAAAATGAAAGATAGTCACCCTATTGAATCAACATCGCTCTCCAATTCAAACAATCAAACACTTAACTTTTTGAGATTGAATCAATATTTATTTCCGGATATTTGTTATCTCCAAAAATAACGTAGAGTTTTAGACAAACCCGGCTATTTTTTTCCCAGTTAACTCTTTTTAATCCACCGAGTATTTGATCTTTTAGATATTCAAGAATTTTCAGATTCAGGTGAATTGGTTGATGGTACAATCTTACTTTAAATCTGCTCATCTATAATCCTAGGTGAATTTGTCGATCCACCATATGCTAATATCAGTTAAGATGGTTAAAGTTTCCCATCTACAACCTCAGGTAAAAGAACAGGAAATCTGAAAAATAAACAGACTTCACACAAAAACAGCGGACAAAACAATACAAGATCTACAATCTTAAGTGGACAAAACAATTCTCCATTTCAGTCAGGAATTTTTAAATCAAAGTTACCTGAAATAGCACTCTTAAGAACCTTCGGTTGAATTTGTCCATTAATAATCTTAGAAGAAGGGACGGGCAAGTTTGAAATTGTCCATTACTAATCTTAGAAGAAGGGATGGGCAAGTTTGAACAATAACAAGACTGTCCTCAGAAACAGTGGACAGTACAATACTCTCATGCCAAATAGCTCCACTCATGTCCTGAGGAGAGTAGAGATGACTCCCAACTTCGAGAGAAATGTCATATCTTCAAAGAATGTGACATCCATACATACATAACTATTGTTACTTTGAAGAAGTGTATTAAAACTTGTCGACTCGACTCGGAACTCGGGCGAGTCAACTCGAGTCGACCAAGTTCTAAATCGACTCGACTTGACCAAGTTCTAAGTCGATTTGGCAACCGGATCGAATAGGGTTTAACTCAAGCGACTCGCCGATCCGACTCAAGAACTCGCCGAGTTTTCGGACTCGGCGAGTTGAGTTAAGTGGAGTTGAAAGGAGGATTGGCGGGGGTTTTATTTACTTACAAGGGTATATGATGCGGGAAGTTACTAAATGCAATGTTAGGGCTGAGATTAGGATTTAAATTAATTTAATCAATTAAAAAATAACAATTTCTCATAATAAATTACCACGGAAAATTCTAAAAATTCAATTAGGTGATTTAATTCCGGCGCAAAATAGCGTTGCTTTCGTATACGTTCCATATCACGGATCTAGAAGACTAGGGTTCTTATGAACGGCTAGATCTCCGATAATTTTAAGACGTCGAACAAACTCACAAGCTGGTTTTCTCAATACCGAACAAAATTAAAAGTCTAATAATTATTTATGATGAACAAATAGATTGATTTTGGATTTTATAAAATAATTAGGGTTACGCTACTAACGCGAACCGTAGATCTAAAGAATAGTTTTAGGGCGTCGAACGAATTCGCAAGCGAGTTCTCTCGATACCAAACAAAATTAAAAGACTAATAATGATTTATGATGAACAACTAGATTGATTTTTGATTTTATAAAATAAATAAAATAACTAGGGTTACGCTACTTACGCAAATCGTAGATTTAAAGAAGATAGAGATGGAAGAAGAGTTGGCCTCGCACCAAACCGCAAGCGGAAATCGAAGAATCGCTCTCCGTTTGAGAGAATCACACCCTCACGAAAGTTTAGAACTCTCAATTCTGCATAAGCAATTTTCATTAACCAAAAAATCATAATAAAAGTATTTATAAGCCTTTAAATAGGCTAACCAACGCATAAAATTAAAAATCCTAGTATAACTCTAATTCCTAATTCAAATAAAAGAAATATCCTGATTCTTCTAAAATTAGAAATCCTAGTATAACTCTAATTCCTAATTCTTCTAAAACAATAAGGAAACTAATCTTATTTATAATAAAAGAAATAACTCTTATTTTCTAAAATAAAATAATAAAAGAGACTAATCCTAATTCAATTAGGATTCTTGAAATTCGTCACTTTCTGTGCGGCTTCCGAAAACTAATCATAACTTCTTCAATACTTGTCGAAATTGCTCAATTTTTAGCTCGTTGGAAAGCTACTTCGATAAGCTTTCAAATATGACCAATTTCGCATCAATCCGACTTTGTTTGACACTTCAAAATAGGCCAAACATAAAAATGACGGGATTAAAAGTTGAAGATTGTAATAAATTTTGAATTTTCTTCTTTTTAATCAAACGGGTCTTTAACAGGCCTTTTTTAAAAACTCATTCGCAGGTCCACTTTCTCTTTTGAAGTCTCATCTTCATCCAACCACGATTCAAGTAGGCGAATCTAAAGTTCACATCAATATACTTGTAATTTGGTTTCATTTATATTTAAAGAGTCCCCTCTCGACAAAAACTCAACTCCCCTCTCACGTGCCTTAATATCCCTTTAACCCTATATCTCGAAGAAAGAAGAAGCAAAAGAAAGAAGAACCCTCGACCTCACAGCCCTAATCTAATCCATCACCCCAAATCACATCCCTAATCTCATCCCTCAGCCCTAAGCTCCTGAGAAGAATCACTACCCTCAGCCCTAATCTCAACTGTGAGTATTTTTTTCACTTTTTTTATTATTAATTTTTTGTTGGAGCAGCCATATGCTCGTGATTATCCGAGAGGGGCTTTTGTTGGAGCATATTTTTTTCGAAGATAAACCTTTCACACGAGATTTTCACCGTGGGAAATGGTTCAAAATAAAGACTTCGTTATTTTTGGTATATGTACTACTTGGAACACCATCTAAGTAATATGATTTGAAGACCATGATGTAAAGATCTTTGAGTCCAAAGATTGGCACAAAATATGATATGTATCATCTGATTAAAATTAGTCAAATGGATGGCTTTGATGGTGCTCCAAGTGGGACAGATCCCAACAACAATGAAGTCTTTCATTTTCAAAAAATGTGCCACGGTACAACATGGCGTTCAAATCATACGGCTTAGATGGTGTTGCAAGTTTTAGCACCTTTATTCCAAGTTTTTTTCACATATTCTGTGCAGTGTGCACATTTTTTTTTTTGCACATTTTGTTGGCACGCATTCATTTATATTGTGCATGGACCAGTTTCATCCCCCCTCCAAATTTTTTGAGTAGTGCAGTCAGAGTGAGATTGGGCTGCTACATGGAATCATGGATTATGTAACAGCTGATCTGCCACATATTCAGGCAAAAATTCTTGTTCACAGTGCATAATTTCTGCTACTTATGCAACATATTAGTACAGAATTTAGTGCACAATTTCTGTTCACTTCTGCCACATGTTAGTGCACAATAATGAATTTGCATATATTAAATATTTAATTTTTTAATATATTTATATATAAATATATTTTAAATAACCCAAGTCGGAGCGAGTCGAGTCGGATTGAGTTGACTCTACTCAGATGACTTTCGAGTTGAGTTTTCGTGTTTTGAAACCATTCTTTGAAGGATCATAACGTTTGCATCCTTTCTAATATCTCTTTCAGGAACACATACTATATGCTTATCTTTAATGCTTGTGAAGAGGTAATAATTTACTCAGAGTAAATTACCATTTATCTTATAAAGTTATAATAATTATTAAATATGAGGAGTTTCACACACCCCAGTGATAATAAGTGTAACATAGAAAGTGAAAGGGACTAGGTTCTTTATTTGTATTTGTAATTCAATCTAAAAATGGTGAAATTACTAAGATAAAATTTTAGTAAACACAGATGTTTACTGATGAGAATCGTGCCAAACAGGGCCATGTCTTGTTAGCTCAACACTGAAGACCTCCCCACTGGTTACTAATGGAGTTGTATAAGTTTATTGATAAACAATGTTGTCAAAAAGTAAAAGGCATATGCGCGACAAAGACCCTCGCCTCTCTAGTTCTGCCTAGGCACGCATTTTGCGTAGTAGGCTAATTTCTTCAAAAAAAATTATTAAATATTACACAATACATTATATATACTATTGAAAAGAAAAACACTAAAACATATATATTTGCTATATGAATTAATGAAAAGAGAATGAACCAAATCAATCAATAAAAAAAGAGTTAAAAATAACTTACAATATCTATAATCTCAAAAAAGTTAACTATCACGGCATTCTTTTTTTTATCAGTAAAATGCTATCATCTCCAAAAGTTATATGCCACGGCATTCTTATCAATGGGATAAAGGTTCTTCCATATTTCCAACTCACATCGGCTTTAGATGCCGTAGAAGAAGGAGAAGTAGAAGTAGAAGACACATATAATCTCTCTCTCTCTCTCTCTCTCTCTCTCTCTCTCTCTCTCTCTCTCTCTCTCTCTCTCTCTCTCTCTTTCACAAACACACAATGGCCACTTACGTGATGATAATCTTGAATATCCCCCATCTTTGGATTTTTAGGAAGTTGTAAAAAAGTCAAATCTTACAAAAAAATCTTAAAATCCAAAAGTTCGAAGAGAAATAGAGGTTGGCATATGCCCTAATTGATGTATTTGGTGTATTAATACAACTCCCAATGAAAAAAATTGCTTATGAGTGTAAAATTACCAAGATGCCCTCAATAAGGCATCTTGAGTTTTGACTCATGAAAACACGAGACGAGCCTAGATGGCTTGCCTAGGCGATATCCTAACCTAGGCCCTCACCTTTGGTTGGTTGAGGGGGTTGTCCTCGCCTAGGGTAGGCAAGGCAAGGCGAGGGCGACACTTTTGATGGATTAAGGTCATTATAGTCAAAATAAGAGTATGATTGATTCTGTTATTGATTGAGGAAGTGTTGACAAAGGGCATTATATTCAAATAAGAATATTTGGGCCTAATTTATTTTTCATGAGTTAGCACACATTTTTAGTACCAATTTGATAATGAACTTGACATATCTAATGAACCTAGACTTTCTCATAATATAAATGCCGACCACAGCCATGAGTCACGGTTATGTAGGATGCAAGACTTTTCTGTTGGTCACACATATGGTTACAACTACACATATGCACATTATCATGCGCAAGCATATATAAAAAGGCAGAATTTAGTTGTGAAGTAGGATCAGAATTGAACTTAGGCGAGGGAACTAGGAAGCGACGATCCTGAAAAGTTCCAAGCGAGGGAGCATCTAGGAAGTGTCCATATAATTTAAATATGTGCATCTACATAGTGAAATAGAGAGATTAACTTATTTTGTTTGCACAAACATACAACATCTAAATTTGGTAAATAAAAAAAAAAAGACAATCCACAATTAGAGTAAAATGTATTAAATTGATTAGCTCAAGGCTTTGGTAGTTGGTGGTAAGACAAGATTAGGCTTGTAATAGCTATATTCCAAAGCATGACCATCAAGACACGAACGCACACACACACAAATACATGCCAACGAGAACATGTTGAATGCACAAAATTTGCTTTCATCCTCGTAATTTCATAACTAGGAATAACCAATAAATATACATAGCAACACTTCATCCAAATTTTTTAAGTATTAAGTTTATTATGAAATATTGTTTAATTTAAGGTCACAAAAATGAATACCGGATTACCCATGCGAAAAAAAGATGGGAACACACACATCCACTCAATCAAATACCACAACTCAATAGAGCATACTCAGATATTTAAACATGGATGTAATGAATAATGGTAAACAAAATTGGCAATAGATCACATATATTTTTCACCATGAATAAACACATGCACAAAAAGAAGGATTATGCATATTCACAAATATTTCATAGGCATGTGTAAAATTATGCATGCTTTCACTGTTATGAACGGTGTATTATGTTGTATCAATCCTACAGTCAATGTGCATTGGCATCGTCCTTGGCATCTACAACTAAGCTTCTCCAATTCATATATCCGTACAGTCAATGTGCCCCAAATTGTTGCATGAGCTCATCAATAAGGATCACGATAGTCCAAAAACATCAATAGAATGATTCCCGCCATTCGAACTCCAAACAATCATCGATTGGATAATGATGAGCATTCGATCTGTGCGATTATTTAGGTGCACCCATCCGAAAGTTAACCAATCCAACAAAATATGTAGTATGTACCCCCTAAATCAACCAGCATGAACACCTGCTCATGGGCACCGTGCAACTCAGTGGCACTAAGCACCACTTTATCATTCCTCCCGCACACTAATTCATCATTTCTCCCATCCACGACGCGCACATTCTATTCAATTTCTTAGCAAATCTTACAAATTGGAAACGGAAACGCATCAAACGAGTATAACTCTAATCACCAAATCGAAACCCTAGATCGTACGTTCCACAAAAAAACCCAAAAAAAAAGTGTATACCTTCCTGCACCTCTTCCCCAGCCGTCCGTTCCCCGAAGACCTGAGAGAATTTCCAATCGAGTGGATGAGGTGGGCCGGCCGAAGAAGAGCCAGCAACTTCGTTTACCCCGCCGTTCATTTTCTCCGGCCAAATCGACGATCCAGAATCAATCTCAACCCACCTGAGGCATGAAACGGCTGATAGGCCACTGGAAGATCAAGCTCCCAAATGGATCAGTGATAATTTAGGGTTTTCGTCTCCGCCATGGGAACTCAACCATCTCATCTCGTATCTCAAATCTCAAGTAGGGAGAAAAAGGGAGAGAGGGTTTGAAGAAGAATTCAAGCCGAGGACAACATAGTTACGGCATTTGGTACCCCCAAAACACACTCTTTTTTTATAGAGAGAGATTTTATACGGTGCTTCTCCGATCCACCTTAGATTGGTTCGTAGTCCCTGTCCGTATACTGATCAGATGATACTAACCGTCGGATCAAACATCCTCTTTCGTTTTTTTTTTTTTTTTTGCTTGAAACCCAGGCTGTACCCTCAGGGCCACATTTAGGTCCAACTTGGTTCAGTCCTACATAGACCCAAAGTGGACCAAAACACAGCACTGTATCTTTATCAACAATCGATAACATAAAACGTAAAGATATTCGAAAGGGGGTCATTACTTGCACCCGCCTTTTAAGTGATTATATAAGGTTGAAAAAAGACATTAAAATTAAATATAATCTTCATCATATGAATAAATATAGTCAAAGGCTATTATTTAATTCAACAATTGACAATAATAAATCATCATATAATAAATATCGTGTTTTGCTCTAATCTTATCCACTAAGGATCTATAGATCATGATCTTTAAATCAGACGGCCTAGATTATAATTTCACATATCACACATGTCCCTAAAATACAAAGTCTTTCTATAATCTCTTTACAAGCACTTAAAAAGCGTGTGCAAGCAATGTCTCCCTATTAGAAATTATTTGAAATGGCTGATAATAGGGTAAGATCTAAAGTGACCCAAGTAGTCCTTAATTTTCAATAAAATTATAGAAATGCCATGGCACTTTTAGCTTCGTCTCGATGGAGAGTCGGTTAGGGCGGATAGGGCGGGGATAGCATTTTCACATTTCTACATGGACCTTTGAACTTGCTGCTTTTTTCTTTACAGTGAACTGGAGTATATATGGTGTTTATGTGGTATAACTTAGGGAAATTTACCTGACCGGCCCTGTCAGATACAGCTTTCACGTCAGAGGCCCTGTAGTTTCACCTTTACCCAAACCAACCAGCTCCAAGCCTAAGCGACCCTAAGGATAGCAAAAAGTCCAAATTACCCCCTTTCTTTAACGCACAAAAACATCATCTTCTTCTTCATTTTAATCTGGTACAGTTTTTAAAAGTCAGAGGTGGTGAAGGTGACTGCGTCTTCTCCTCAATCCAAACTATTCCGATCTGCTATTTGGATCGACCCAGATACACCTTTTTCATTAGAGACTGTAGCAAATTAGAATGAGGAAGAAGATGATACACCTATATAATTTAAAATTTTAAATATTTACATTTTTCTATATTTACGCGATGTGAAACGAGATCTATGCCGTCAGATTTAAATACTACAATATAAAATCGATAATTCTAAAGATAGATATGAGAAAAAGGCGATATCGACTACGTCGGTCTGAGATCATTTTAAGAGTCACATCGATTACATGCATAAAGTCATTGACTCTATACAGAGTCGCCATCGATTATATTAAAAAAAAAAAAAAAATTATGTAATCGATGACGATTCTGTGCCGAGTCGATGACGACTCTGTACTGAGTTGTCATCGATTACATAAAAAAAATTAAAATTAAAATTAAAATTTTTTTTTAATTTATTATTATTATTTTTTTTTTTTTTTTTTTTTATGTAATCGATGACGACTCTGTACAGAATCGTCATCGATTACGTAATTTTTATTTTTTATTATTATTTTTTTATTTTTTATATAATCGATGGCGACTCTGTATAGAGTCGATGGCGACTCTGTACAGAGTCGATGACAACTCTTAAAATGATCGGTACCGACTATGTACAGAGTCGATATAGACTGTGTACAGAGTCGATATCGCATTTTTCTCATATCTATCTTTGGAACTATCGATTTTATATTATCGCCTTCAAATCAGACGGTGTATTTGGGTCGATCCAAATAGCAGCTCAGAATAGTTTGGATCGGAATAAATCTCCTTTCACATCGCGTAAACATAGAAAAATGCAAATATTTAAAATTTTAAATTATATAGGTGTATCATCTTCTTCCTTATTCTAATCACATGCCTCTGAAAAATGTGTATCCGGGTATCCAAATAGCGACCGGAATAGTTTGATTGAGGAGAAGACGCCACCTTTGCCACCTCGACTTTAAAAACTGCCAGTACTAAAATGAGGAAGAAGATGATGTTTTTAAAGAAAGAAAGGGGTAATTTGGGCATTTTAACAACCTAAAGGCTTGGAGTCGGTAAATGTGAAACTATAGAAGGGCCACCTTTTTGGTGACTATATTATGTGGATGTCTAAAGGGCAGAAGGATATGGTGCTTTTTTGGTATTAAACTAAAGCCTCATTCAGGTGTTTCCTGATTTTTCCCATAAAGGCTTTGAATCTTGACAACTCAAAATCCTGCTGATTCTTAGCAGACTCTGATTCCTGTCTTTTCCTAGAACTGTTCTTAAGTTGTCCTAATTCCTGACTTTTCTCAAAAAGCTAATTTTTCAATCGTTCTTAAGTTATTCTCCGAAAAGCTTAGAATCGGATGAATCTGTGGTTGTGCTACCATCATACGAATGTTAATTGTCAGACTACTTGTCATACTCGGATTTGGCTATAAAATTTCAGGCGACCAATCCATGCGAGGTTGGAATTATGTGACGGATTTATTTCTAAATATAATTTCTCGATTTCCAGAACAGAGTTTTCTCGGATTTGTGTGATGTGTGCCATGTAATTTTAAGGGTTTTCTTGGATTTGCGCCTCGTGGAATAAAAATCTAATCATCTTATGATACGTCATGGTCTCAAGATTGGTTGTGTGGAAGAATGAGGTGAAAATTGATCTCCATCGTTTGATTCCAAGATGTCAATGAGTTTCACTGGGTTTCGGACATAGGCGGCTTATTTTTCGTGTGCACGTAATGACCCTTTACCAATTATTTCCACATCACATGATACTAAAGGCGGTTGAGCCAAAAGCTAACCATTACAGAGTTCATGGCTCTTACATTTTGTGACAGTCAAATTTTCAAAGTATTTGGTGGTATAAAGTCAAGTTTTAGGTTTGGGAGCCATTACTTGCACACACAATGTTAGCCCTTGCACACAATTTAAGTGAAATATTTGATATTTAATACTTTTACCATGTAAAAACAACATCTAAGCCGTGTGATTTGGAGGCCATGATGTGTAGATCTTTGGTGTGAAAAATTGGTACAAAACATGATCTCTATCTGATGAATCAAGACGCTCAACCGCTAAATCGATTGATGGCATTTGATTACATTGAATCATATGATATATATCATGCTATATACCAATGTTTTGTACTAAATATCTTTAGAACTCAACCGTCAAATTAGACAACTTAGGTGGTGTTTTAATATGACATAGCCCAAAATACCGGGTCCTTTTAAATTTGTGCTTGAGCCAACTTTGTGTGTGCAAGTACTGGCTCCCTTGAGCTTAGTGCAGGACAGGTATGTGGACAAAAGTCAAAACTTGACTTTCAAGAGATTGACGTCCCTCGGATGCATCAGATGGTAATGAATATTTCTTTTAGCCAGTCATTGAATGCTGAAACACGGCTGTCAAGGCTCCCAAAGATCGTTCCAGTAAGCCTTTTCACTGAAATAACCAATAGTTGACTCTAAGAACAACAACTCTCGTAATAACAACAATAGAGCAAGGACTTTTAGGTAATATAAATAACTCTTCAAAGAGGAGATATTAGGGTTTCGTGGGCTATATATAAACATCAGCTGTAATGTTAAGTCCCTCGCATTTCTTCTTATTTATTATTAGGGTTTCTTCTCTATTTATTTATTTTATTTATAAATTAGTTAATTTTTTTTATTTATTTTGTGCCTCTCCTTTCGACTGCGAGAAAGAGATTTGAGTATCTATTTCTTGATGGCTTTGTTCTACAGGCATATATTTAACTTCAAACCAGAAATTGGGAGAAATTGGGGGCTCTGTATATCTGGAGAAGTTTCTTTTTTTTCTTTAGATTTCTCTACTCGGGTAAATTTTTAATATTTTTTTTTCTCATAAAATATTTTTATTTTTTTTATGGAAAATTATTAGACAAGTTTTTTCTTAATAGTAATTTATTTTTAAATTTTAAGATTTGTATTTTTAATAGTTTTAAAGAATAAAAACTATTCACCCTGGAAATGGTAATGGGAGAAGAGTGTTCCTCAAGCCCAATATAACTGTTGGCTTCCGCCACAGTTGAGGAGAATATTCTGCTATACATGAGGGAGAGAAGTATACTTTCCCTAAGCTTAGAATCAGAGCTTTTCAGAGACAATTACTTGGAAAGGAAGTTGTCATTGTCGCGGAGAAAGTGCCTCTTTTTTGTGGGCCCCACTCAAACTCACGAATAGCCAAAAAGCTCCGAAAAGCTCAGAAAATGGTTGCTTTCTGAGGGAGAAGTAGGAATCGACCATTCTTGCTCTCTCGAACGAGGCCTAAGGTATACAAGATTTTCTAGTCTTCGTGGAGGTCAAAAGCTTAGTGGTTGGGAAATTTTTTTAATACTGGGTGGAATGATATAGTGTTTTTATAATGTAACAAGTTATGTTGTATCCACTTTTATATCTGTAACAACTCGAATTTTTTCACTTTTTTTTGTGTTAGATGTAATACCATATTGTGCACGATGTTAACACTCCACACCGAAACTCATCCTATTTTCAAAAAACCTTATTTAATTTATGAAACTCTCTTTTTACCTTTTCTTCTGTTCAGAAAACCTAGCAGTCGCTTATGCCTTCTTCTTTTAAGAAACTCTAGTCGTCTCCATCTCTCTCTTTCAATTCATCTCCCCCAAAACTCTCACACTATTTTGATCGAAAGAAAATCTAACCTCAGGCGTCAATTGATGCTGAAATTCTTTGATGATTATTCCTACACTAAGTTCTCTTATTTATAGATCATAAGGAGTCGATTTACAAAGACTTCTAATTATAATAAAAGAAACTACTAAAAACAAAAGATTACTAATATAACTCTAATTCATAATTTTATCTTTCCGTGCTTCAGACGGTAGATATGCTTCTGGATTGTTCTTTAGTAACGGCAGTAAAGATCTTCGCAGTATATCTTCATTAATCTTCTCAGATCCATGATTCACCAGACTTCTAGAGATCTTCTAATTTGGTGTATAGCGAAGATAGTTCTCACGTGATTAATAGCAGTAGAAAGGGTTTATTCTAAAAAATTGTCAATCACGATTTCTTTCTTCTATTAAGCTTATTTGGAAAATCGTAAATCACGATTTTCTATCCTCAGGGCTTTCATACTCGACTTCGTCTTTGGACGATTTTCTATTACAAATGATCGTTTTCTCTCTTTTGCCATCTTTTACTCTTTTGTCGCTTCTGAAGAATCGCCTTTTTAAAGAATCGTAAAATTACGATTTCTCATTTCTTTCTTTCTTCTTACTTTAGCAGTAGCGCAAAATTGTTAAATACAATTTCTTATCTTTCTTTTGTGGCGAATCGTCATTACACACTCAATCGTCTTTCTTACTGTTATTTGAGTTCACTTTGATGAATATTAACACTTAGGCTCTCTTTTACTGTTTATCTCAAATATCTACACATCAGTAAGTTATTAGTAGCAAACTAAAGCTTAGCATTACTAAGTTAAGGATGATAAAATAGTAAATTATGTGACTGATCACACCCCCAAACTTAAGTTTTGCCAGTCCCTACCAAATAAGGAAAATTAAACTATCCTAAAAATAGAAATTTAAATGTCACTTTCGTAGGGAGCACGATTATATTTAGTGAATGCAACAAGCCTTTAAACCCTTAGGTGATCCCTAGTGGAGGAGTTTTAGTCTCCTGAAGGTTTTCAGTGAAGTTACGTACAAACTTTCAATTTAAAATATTTTTCAAAACTAAAAATTTAAAATATAAAGTTATATACTAATTACCCAGTCAATCATTAGATGCTCATTATTTTTCAACAATTTTCAAATCTATTATCCTTAGCTTTCCATTATCGTAATTATCATATATCAGAATTCAATAATTTCAATTCGGTATAGCGTGGAGTGTGTATATATTAGTGAAAAGTTTATTCATCATAGATCTTTCCAAACTGTAGTTTTTAGAAAATATTTTCATCCAAACTCTCACTTATTGGCATACTCTCAAGAATAATAAAAAAAAATTAAGTTTTTACAATATTGTAGATATATATGCAAATTTCGTCGAATAATTAACTAAGAAGATAAATCTCACGGAAAGGATAATCAGTTATGTTTATATAACTTCTCCATTTATTCATAGTATCTATTTTATATATCTCTATTAGACTCATATTCTTGCAAATTGTAAATCACAAAGGTCTTTCCTTCAACTTGTAATGGAGCTTTTGGTTTTCAGAAGGTTTCAAAGAAAAAGGTAAAGAGGATTCAAAATTATTTCTAAGAATTTAGCTCTTCCTTCTCTTTTTTTTCTATATTTTTCAGCTTCAATAAGTATCCTCATTTTGGATAACTTCTTCCCATTTCTTTTCTAGTATAAATCTCAATTTTCTCAGGTTGGAAGCTATTATGCACTGAAAAGTACCACTTTTCACCTCTTAACCTAGCCTTTGATGGACCTTGAAGCCTACTAATAATAATTTGTTAAGTATGTTTTACAGGTTAGTAATAAAATATACAGCTTAATACAAAATCCTGGCTTTTTGGCCTAAGAAAGAGAGAGAATACAAGCAAAGATGACAGTTGAGCCAAAGCCTAATGGAACACCTTGGTAGTACTCACCATGGTGATTCACTGTTGCTGATCATCATTGACCTAAAGTCTAGCAGATGACTGAAGTCAGCTGAAAAGAAAGGATGCTGCAACAACAGCAAGTGTAGTGCAACAGAGTGTCAAGAAACAGACCTCGCAGAGTTGAGGAGCCTCCTCGCGAAGCTAAAGATGTAGTAGAAGAAGCTCTCACGCAGATAGGCCGCGCAGTCAAGAGGAGAGCTATAAAGACATTGCGAAGATCTCGCGGTGTAAAACCATCAAAATTTGTGGTCGTAAAATTCTTGCAGAGATCAAGCCTCAAAGCAGCCATGCGAGGAACACAGCGAGCCCATATGCATAGAGAATAAAAAGTCACCTCACGAAGTTCTTGTGTGGCCCTGCAAGAGAGAGTCACCTAGAATTTTTCTCACGCAAATCTTGCGCACTCTGGAGCCTTACAAGTTACTACGTGAGCGCAGAAGCCTACTTGCGCGAGTACTTAGTGAGAGAGAGCTCCTGAAGCTCTACTGCGCGAAACACCCTGACTCTCCAGATCATCTCCGCGACAGTATTGTGACGTGACGCAATTGCGCGATTCACTAAAGGTTTACTGCGTGAATGAGCCCTTCCCATCAGCCAAAAAACAACTCATGAAAACAAACAAGCTGTCGCGAGTAAACTAAAATAAATCGGCCCATAAAGTCTGAGCTCTCTACTTCTCAGTTTTAACTCAGGGGCCTTTTGAAAATTTTCTAAGGCTAAGGCACACTTCTCGAGGTATAAATTTTGAAGTGCACATCTCGAGGCATTCAAGGGTTGTAACAGTGTCACGTCTGCTAGAAAAATTAGGGTTAATCTCTTTAGAGCCAAGGCCATTTTGACAGAGTATATAAGTTGTACTTAGAGTTTATTATTTTCATCTTTCCTTCATCCTCTGTCGGCTGAGAGCTCTAGCAGGTTAGGGTTTGATCACCTCTTTTTCCTATTTTTCTTCTCTCTTAGCCCAGCACTTGCTGGCTAATCTCCTTATAAGCAACTAAGTTTAGTTTTATTTCAGTCTTGTAATAGATTTTGTATATATTGGGATCGTGGATGAGCAATTGTGTATAGGCTGCAGCCAGGAGACAGTTCATTGTAAGTTTTGCTGTTACCAATGAACAGCTGTTTTAATGCTTAATCAAATTTATAGATCTTATGGTTTCTTTAGATGTCTATAGGATCTATATATTTGGGACTAGCCCATTCAGTTTCTAGTAGATCTATTGTTTACGATCTGATTTCTCTTAGTTTGATAGACACATGGAAAGCAATGCTAGATCTGTAGTGAGATCTGGGGAGCTCGAAGGCTTGCGGACCATGGTGGTTGCAACAGTTTACATGTTATTTCTCAGACCTCTGAAGTATGGACAGACTAATGGGATATCCTGCGACCATTGTAGTGGACAGAGTATAGCCCTAAGGTTGTGTCCAGTCACATATTTGAGGAGGATTCTTTTTCCCGGCACATAAGCTTCTAGAGTCTTGTGAGAAGATTTGTACAGTAACTGACTCCCCTCTGTCTTACCCAATCGACATCAAATGTTAGATCTGGTCTCTTTATAGTAATTACAGCTTGAGGCTAAGTCATTGCAGGGCGTTTATAGCAATGATCAGCTGAATCTAAAGCCTTATTCAACCTATTGCATGGTCCTTTTTATGGGCACTAGTGAGCAGTTAGCCTTAGCAAAACACTTAGGATCTTATAGGTTTGAATACCTATGGATGTCAGCCAGGTCTGTGCACAGATTTGGGGAGCTTGTAGCACTGGCATTATATAGTGCTGCAATAGTAGTCATGGCTAGAGCTGGTCCAGTGGCTGTGGAAATTATCGATCCACTCTTCTGGATTAGACTAGCAAATTTCTGGTTTAACTAATAGAATTTTACAGACTCTATCAGATACCCCGTGACCATTGGAGTGGACAGAGTATAGCCCTAAGAGAGCCCCAAATGGCATGGGTTAAACTGGGAGTTTATACCTTGTTGAGGCTTTTAATAGCGTCTCAGCAAGGAGCACTACAGAAACAGACTAAATCTGAGTTACATTACTGTATCATTAACTCTAGCTCAACCTGCTTACTTTTCATAATTTTTATATTTTATTTTGACACACACTACCATCATCCTCCTCTTAACCCCTTTCTTTAAGATAGGGCTATCTTTTATTTCTCTGCTTTTAGGATTAATTTAGTATAGTCGTGACACCCAACTCTCTTTCTTTAGGATTGTCAGATCTGTAGCCAGATCTGGAGGCCTACTATTATAGCTCATTTTGGGTTCTAGATCAATTTCTCTGTGGCACAAACTCTTACTTATCAAAACTTGCTACAATAGACCCTGTATTTTATAGGACTGTGTATATTTCAGACTTGCTGTGCTGACCCATCTCTAATTTCCCACTCTTGATTTATTCTCTCCACTGTTCTTAATGAAACATGCAGCAAGAGTCTCGAAATATCGACAACAGAAGCTTTTTTGCTTCTCTTTTTATTTTATTTTATAGAATCGTCTTTTTACGATTTTCTTCTTCTTTTCCCATATTTTCATATGATTGTATTTCTTTTTACTTGTACCATTTTTAGTAGATCCTTTACCTACATTACGTATATACTCCTTTCACTCCCTCTTCTCCCCTTCTTTTACATTCTAAACTTTCAGAAATTATAAGGGTTAAAGGTAGAAATTCAGTTTTAGGCTTCTAATATGGGTTCAAAGATAAAATATTTTTCGCTTTTTCGCTTTTTGGCTCAGGTTTAATAAAAGATGGCCTTTGGTCATTTTCACGATTTACTAATATGGATGTCTTATTGCTTTGATATATTTAATAGACAGTTCTAAATAAATAAATCATCATATTTACAGAATATCTTGATTCTAAGTTAAATATTATGAGATTTCAAATAGTAGAGAAGTTAAAAAAAAATTTAGCATGAATAAAAACAGTCTCTCTTTCTCATAATAAAAGAGAAAATAGGCTTTATAGCTCACTGGTTATATGATTTTAAAACTATAATCTAAAATATTTGCAGGTCAGATCAATCGTATAGTTTCAAACATTCTCCTGATACAGTGTTTTAAATATGTTTTACTTTGAATTGTAACTATTTTTATTTTGATTTTTGAACTACTACTATGATGGGTTGCTAAGAATTTCAAATTTTCATATTTATTTTTAATTCTCCTGAAAAACTCTAAAGAAAAAAAACTATACTAATATATTATATTTTCAAAATTGATATGTATCCCCCCAAACTTAATTAGAACAATGTCCTCATTATACAAAATAGGGGACATACAAAAAAATACTATATTTTACTGTTATGTTAGTTACCGAGTTTATAATTTGCAAAAATAATAAAAAATCTTCCCCCAAACTTAGGAGAAAAATACTACCGGTTCTATGGAATAAAAAAAAGTTAGATGTTAGTAGCACTGTTAGTAAATTAGTCAAAAATAACAAAGAAAGAAAAAAACTTTTCATATATATATGAACTAAATATTTACAATAATTAAAAAGAAAATATTCCAGAATGTTCAAAATCTTCCTACCTGTGAGGCTTTAATGATCTAGATTTTGTTCTGTCACTCCATTGAGGATGATGAGTATTGTACTATTGACATGTTTGGTCGAGCTGGTTCTTGTAAGGCCAGTATTGGAGAATGATTACTAGAAAATTCTTCATCAAAATCTGTCATTACGGCCGTGGAACAATCAGAACTTTCCTCTGCCGTAGGTGTTGGTTTTAGTTCTTTGTCAGCAGCTTTATAGGAGACAAAGATGTCTTCCTTTTCCGCTATTAGTGCTTCATATTTCTCTTTTAATGCTCGCAGCTCGTTACCCTTTTCTTTTACTTTACTTTGTAGTTGGCAAATAACAGCAAACTTTGCGTCACTTTCATCCTTTAGTTTTTCAGAAACAACTTTCTCTTTTGTCACTGTGACCTAAAATTTCTTTATGATGGACTCAATCTTTTCCTTTTGTTCTGCGCAAGTAAGAGTCAGGGATTCTTTTTCTTCTTGTAGTTTAACTGATTTTCCTTGAGCTATCGTTAGTTCTTGAGTCTTTTCATTCAGTAAGTTGTTCAGGGTCTATTCATATTCCTTATGGGCCTTTTCTCGTGTTGTTTCTCTGAAATCTGGATCTGCTATGAATTCTCCATATTGTGCAGTCAACTCAGCCATTTTATCTCGATATTCTTTTTTCTCAACCTCCCATGCCTGTTGATTATTCCTTAGTATATTATTTTGGGTCAGTAGCTCTGCTATCTGTGATTGGGAGGCTGCAGTGGCTTCCTGGAGTCTTCTATTTGCATCATCAGCCCATTATGCATGTTGCTCTCTTACAACTTGTCTCTTTAAAATTTTAACTATTTCATGTCTCTCTTGAGCAATGGGCATAACATCAATAACTCTAGTTCTCAATCTTGTAAATTCTTCTATTAATTTCCTCATAGCTCTTGGCACTGGCACTAGATTTTGTCCGTTGGTGCTCTGCCATTGTTCTACTCCTGTCAGTCGTCTCTCCAGGTTACTTTGTGTTTCGAAGAGAGTTTGTGCTGATGTAGTTATGATTGGAGGAGTTATTCCCTGGGTTATTAACTCGACAAAACCCATCCTTGGAGTCTCAATTCTTGGTCCTTCCATTGCAGTGTTAAATGCTGAAGTCTGCTCTATAACCTCTGGGGCTGCTGGTGGAATGGCAGATTCTGCCTGTTCAGGATTATGGCTAGAAGTGGCCAACTCATCAATTTGCTCCTCTCTCTGAGGAGTGGTTTCTATTTTGGAGTTTTCTACCAGATAGTTTGCTTATGGTGTTGAAATACACGGATTCTCAGGTTTTGCTTATGTGGTACTAGGCACTATAGTTGCCTCTGTTGAAGGGGGCAAAACAGGCCCTGTTGGGGAATCCAAAGTAGGGCTATACAGACCGGTTTGGTCTGTAGCTGGTATTCTACCCTCCAGTATTCTAACTGACACTGGAAAGCTGCTCTTTGCCTTTTCAAGGGGTGGAGTATACAACCCTTTTTCCTTGGGATCAATATTATATCCCACATTCACCAATAGATTTGCAATTAACCCACCAAAGGATAGGTATAACTTGTTTGTCTGCCAAGTTATATCAGACAAACAAGTTAAGAGGTAACTTCACCCTTACTGTGTTCATTACCTCTAAAAGGTAAGAGGGAACATCCACCCAATAGCGGTGTGCCATTAGGTATAAGGCTTTTGCAAAAAGAGCTCTTCGCTGGGTCCCATGTCCCGTGGGGTGAACAGTTTTGTGGATTAAAACATCAAAAAAGTGAAGGGATAAGTTCCGTTCCTCTAAGTCTTTACACAGAAAAAATGATTTATCATTTGATGGTTTTCCTAGCAAATTTGTGGCCATTTGAATAAAATCTAGCATGGTCTCGGGTGAAGGCCTAAGGATATTCACGTTAGGAGTGTCAGAGGACAGCCCATGTCTTTCCAGAGGTGGGACATGGGCTGTCCTTTACTAGGTTGGGACTGGTCCTTTACTGCAACCATTGCTTTTGTAATCATTGCTTTTGTAATCAAAATTGAAAATCCATCAATGGTTGTTGACAGAGTTGGGACTGGTCCTTTACTGCTATTGCTCATATTTGCATAAAATAGTCTCATCAATCTAGGGTAGACTTGAGTAACTCCAGGCTCTAGAAAATAGTGGAGCCTTGCATCCTTAAAATACTTTATTGCCTCTCCCCCCATTTCCAGTTTTTCCAAAGTGTCAATGTCCATTGCAACCTCGGCTCCCATGATGTATTGCTTTATTACAGTAGGGAGTTTATCTGCTGGTGTAGAGGATGCTGGTTTTTTACCTTTTTCTAATTTAGGCCCCCTTTTTGGGACAGACACTGGATCTTTCTTAGTAGTGTATGTGGGACATTCTCTGATAACTACCCTTAAGGATTTGGTTTTCTTCTTGAGAGGGCCGGTTGCTTTTGATTTAGTTTTAATGGTAACATACCGTGCAATTCGATAAATGATTGGGGTGTTATCAGAATTGTTACCTTCTTCATCTTCCTTATCTTTCCTCTATCGCTTGCCTTGTTCGTTCATCATTTTTCTGTAAAAGTTAATCGATAATTATTAATCAAACTTTAAAATCCAGATTTGAGCAACCCATACAAATACCTTTCCATTAAAAATCGTTCCCTTACTTTGTCGACGATTGAAACCCTAATTTGAAAATATGCAATAAAATTGCTCGTAAGATTCTTTTAAAATGGAATGAAAGGCAAAAAGGGAATTTTTAAGAAAAATGTATGGTTGGATTGGTAGCAGAACGATTAAGATTGCGCTAGGATTTGAAAAAGAGAGGGAAGTTTAGGAGAGAAAAGATTGAAGGGTTTTGAAAATGGGACCAACATATCTCCTTTTTATGAATATATGGGTCTAGTTTTTAGTGATGACCTATTGTTAAGCAGTGAAAAATACCATTTTTCACTTCCTAACCTGACCTTCGGTGGACCCTTGAGCTAACTAATAATATGTTTTAAGTGTATTTTGTAGATAAGCAATGAATTGCAAGCGTAGTACAGATATTCACTTAAAAGAGCCAAAGAAGCAATTTGCTGCTCAACATGTGACCTTACAGCCCAAAGGCCAGCCAATCAAGTAATCTACAAGAGCCTTAGAGATTCATGAGAAGGTCATCGACCCAACTGAAAATGCCTGGGACCAAGTTCAGCTACAAGGAATAAAGATTGAACATACTAAGAAGTTGCTGAGTGTTGAACAAATGAAGACCAGCCCATGTGAGAGGTGTGACAGCTGTGGAAGCATTGAAAATAAGCTGTCGAGAGCTCCTGTTAAGTAGTAAAAAATACCATTTTTTACCTCCTAACCTGACCTTTGATAGACCTTTGAGCTGACTAATAATGTGTTTTAAGTGCATTTTGTAGATAAGCAACAAATTTCAAGCTTAATACAAATATCCACTTAAAATGGCCCAAGAAGCAATTTACTGCTCAACATGTGACCTTACAGACCAAAGGCCAACCAATCAAGCGATCCATAAGAGCCTCAGAAGTTTCTGAGAGTGTTTAAGCTTAATTCGGAAGGCTTGAGGCTAGGTGCAGTTGCAGAGAATGAAGATTAAATCCACTAAGAGATTGCTGGATGTTGAACAAATGAAGAATAATACAAGTGAGAGGTGTGCCAGCTGTGGAAGCATAAGGATAAACTTGTCGAGAGGTTGGCCTGAGCTGCCGAGAGGATCTGATGCCCAAATAGCTAAGATTTCGAGAAGATCCAGAAGCTGCCGAGAAGTTTTGAAGGTTAATTTTAGCCTGTCGAGAGGTTCTGATGGGAATCTATAAAGCTATCGAGAGGATGTCAGTAGCTGTCGAAAGGATGGATGTGCGTGTGGATCCTATCGACACCTTGTAGTAAGGTGCAGAAGATGTCGCGAGGTTCTAAAATACTTGTCGACAGGTTCCGTAAGCAAACCTATCAAGAGGAATGGAGTTGGAAACAGGAACCTGTCGAGAGGTTCCAGATACTTGTCGTGAGCTTTAGCAGAACCTGTCGAGCAGTCCAACTCAACCTGTCGACAGCTTGCCTGATGCTATAATTCATTCTCGTTAGGATTGAGCCAACCTGTAGAGAGCTCAGTGTTAAAGTGTATAACCAGTCGACAGGATTAGTATAACCTGTCGAGAGGATGAACGAAGAAATGGGCAGAACGATGAAATGAGCTTCCAATCCTGTCGACGATCTATCAATCCTATTGACAAGTTCAAATCAACATCTTGAGATGTTTTTAGATCTTATCGAGAGCTATCCAATCCTATCCAAAGCCACAGAGATCCTGTCTAAATGAAGAGCAAGCACACTTAGAACCTGTCGAGAGGTTCCTTGAACCTCTCGACACTCATTTTGGCAACTTCTCAGCATGCTCTTTCAGCAGCTACCAATTTTAGAAGCTTGTGCACACATCTCAAAGCATGTCAGCAACCCTTGGGGGTATTTTTGGTATTCAACTGCGCACGATTGGAAACCCTAACGACCTCACATGCATTTGCTAATTATGGACCAATAGAAAAAGAGCTTTTAGAAGAGGAATCAGCCACATCAGTAGCCCAGAATAATAGAATTATTCTCTTGGGTTCTGATTGGCTGAAACAAATCTGAGGACAGAGGAGGAGAGTATAAAAGCTTGAAGAAATTACATTGAAGACATCCAGAATTTGAGAGAATTAGAGCTTAGTTCGAGATCCATTTTTCCCTCCAAATTCTCCCTCCTTCTTCCTTCTTCTCCCTTTCTCTCTTTAGCCAATTATGAGTGGCTAAACTCTTTTCAGTAGTTAGGGTGATGTCTTGAGCTATAAATTGAGAGATTCAGAGGCTTGTAAGAGATTATATATTACACAGATTGCAGATCTGTGCACAATAATCTTGCAAGCTTACAATATAATGATAGGTTTTAAAGGTGATTATAATCTATATTTCACTTCTTCATATTTGATTTCCCTGGATTGGATACTCCTGTGGATGCCAGCCAGAAATGGGGAGCTGGTAGCCTGGCATCTGCAGTATCTGCAATAGTTTACCTGTTCCAATTAAGATTAATAGATTGGAGCAATCTCGAGGATGAATTGTATCCAGTAGAAGGGCAGATCATAACCTTAGGACTGTATCCAGTAGAAGGGCAGATCCTAACCTTAGGATTGCTTTGATCTATTAGTGGAGAATGGATTCTTATTCCTCACCTCTGCTGGGGAACCTGGGTAGCTTGGAGCCAGAAAAGAGGATAATTGTAAATCAGTTCTCTGCACTGCTTTTGATTCCTTTGATTTTCAGTAAGAGATCAAGACCCCTGGCTGTTGTTCTTCACCTTTTGAGTTTTCATCTTTTCTATATCTCTCCTTATCTCTGTGTTTGATTAGATTTGGATCAATTGCATTTATCTTTTGTAGTTTGTAGTAAAAGTGACAAAAACCTAGAACCTCTCCTCTTTCCTACTTTAGTTTAGTTTAAATTATGATAGAATGTCAGATCTACTATAGATCTGGAGATTTACTATAGTTGAACCACAGCTCCCTGTGGACATACCCTTACTTACCTCTTAAAACTTGCTACAACAGCCCCGGTTCCTGCAGGACTGGCAGCTTACCTTAGTTCAACCTTGTTGTAGTTTGTGCAGTTAATCTATTATTTTTAATCATATAATAATTGCAAGATAGGCTGTACAACAAGTTTTTGGTGCCGCTATTGGGGAGCTGTGTTTTTAACTTGGTAGATCTAAGTTGTTCTTATTTTTAGAATTATATTTTTAAGTGCCAGATTAATGTTTGACTAATTACTATTATAGTTTTTTGTAGTTTAATTGTCTATTTCATATCTGGATCTGTGGTGTTTAAGAGAGCATTGTACCAATTGGAGGAGCAAGCTTTGCTTAAGTTTGCATTTCCTAACTCTATTTACATTTCTAGATCTGTAGCTTTGTAGATCTGCAACATTAGTTGTGCATTTTGTGATTATTTTGATTGAATTTTGTGCTATTATTTTCTGCTTTGAATTTGGTTTCTGCTGTGTGTATGCTTGGGAGGAGATCGCTTAATCCTGAGACTGCTCCATTAGATCTGGAAGTTGAAAGACTTCTTAGACCTAAGCAAATCATACACACCTTTAGTTGATTCTGAAATTGCTGCAATGGGTGAGTGACCTAGGACTTTAAAGGAATTCAATGCACCAGGGGTTTACAATTCTCCATTCTGCATTCAATTCCCTACTGTCCAAGGAAACTATGAGATCAAGTCTTCTATCATACAGATGTTACCCTCATACCATGGCCTGAACAAAGAAGACCCATACAAGCATATTGATAAATTTTTAGGACTGTGTACTATCTTCAATATTATAGGTGTAGGAGAGGAAGCAACCAGGTTGAGACTCTTTTCTTTTTCATTAAAGGATAGAGCTAGAACTTGGTTGTCAATGCTCCCAAACAATAGTATACAGTCCTAAAATGATCTTCAATGTCAATTTTTGGCCAAATTTTTCCTCATGTTCAAAACAAGTCAGCTGAGGAAGAGCATTATTTCATTTGCTCAAACCCCAACTGAAGACTTTCACCAAGCCTGGGAGAGATTTAAAGAACTCTTGAAGCAATGTCCTCATCACCAAATTCCTGAATGACAACTTGTCGAAAGTTTCTATCAAGGAATTGATGCCAAAAGCAGGGATATGGTTGATGCCTCTTGTGGTGGTACATACCTCCACAAGACAGCTGATGAGGCTTAAGAGTTATTTGATATCATCAGTGAAACTCCATACAAAGGGAGACTTGAGCAAGAGATGTTGAGACCCCTAGAGTGGTGAGAGAAAATACTACAAGAGGAAAAATATATGAGGTGTGTGGACATAATAATTTGGAGAGGAAAGTGGATAGCTTGACCCAAAAGTTTGATAAGCTCATGAGAGCAATACAGTCTCCAATGGCTACTAAAGTGGAGGAGGTATGTGTCATATGCCAGTCCCCCATTCATTCCCTTGAGGAATGTCCCTCAGCTGCTTAATTTCTAGATTTTGTGATGGACCATGTGAATGCTACTCAGTCTTATGGACAATAGCCTACTGCTTGTTATCATTGGAGAAATCATCCCAACTTGAGGTGGAGAAAAGATAATTTTCAAAACCAGTAGCAGCAGCCACAACAATCCACTTATAGGAATGCCCAACCATACCAGCAAAATTATTTTCCAAGGCCCCAATAATAACCTATGGCCCAGCCAATGGTTCAGCCTGTGCATCAAAGTGCACCAGCCCCAACACCCTCTAGGTCCCTCACATTCGAAGAGCAAGTTCTGGCTTCACTGCAGAATTTAGGCCCTTTATCTCAAACTATTAACTCACACAATCAAAGCATCAAGAAGATAGAGGACCATCTTAGCCAGTTATCTAATTCTTTGGCTAGGAGAGAAGAGGGGAGACTGCCCAGTCATCCCATGAACAATCCAAAGGGGCAATACATAATTGGTGAGACTCCTTCCCATGAAGAAGTAAAATCTGTCACCACCTTGAGGAGTGGGAGGCTGGTGGATAACCAAGTTGGTAATAAGCCTGATGAGTTAAGTGTAGAAAATGAAGAAACAACACACAAAAATATGCAGCAGGAGCAATATATAAAAAATAAGGGGGGCGATGTGCCCCAACAAAAAATTGAAAACAAAAATAAAGAAAAATCTGATGAACTTGCTAAGGCTGCAAATGGGACGACAGTTCCCCATTTGCCATTTCCTAATGCATTGAAAGCAGTTTCTCCTCTTGACAAGGGGAATGCTAAGGTTGAGGAAATGATGGAAACTTTCAAATAAGTAAAGATCAACTTGCCTTTACTTGATGCCATCAAACAAGTTCCAGCCTATGCAAAATTTTTAAAAGAATTGTGCACCCACAAAAGATAGTCTAGGATACACTTCTCCAAGAAGGTCTTTTGTGCTGAGAAAGTAAACCAACTGCTGTCTATTACAACTCCAACCAAGCTTCAAGACCCTGGAGTTCCCACAATCCCCTGCATCATTGGAAATCACACCATTAAAAAAGCTTTACTAGACCTGAGAGCTAGTGTGAATTTGCTTTCATACTCAGTTTATGAGAAGCAGGGCCTAGGAGAGTTGAAGCCCACACATGTGGTCTTGCACCTAGCTGACAGGTCTGAGAGGATACCAATGGGGATTATAGAGGATGTGTTAGTTGGAGTTGATAAATTCTTTTACCCAGCTGATTTTCTGGTTCTTGGCATGGAGCCAAGCAAGTCCACCACCTCTATTCCTATGATTTTGGGCAGACCTTTCTTAGCCACTGCCAATGCTTGTATTCAGTGTAGATTAGGAGTAATGGAGGTGTCTTTTGGTAACATGAAGGTTAAATTGAATGTTTATAATGTAGCAAATCAACCTCATTTGAATAATAAGCACTATTTTTTAATTGATGTATTGGATGAACTTGTGAAAGAAACTTTACCCAAGCTACTGCATTGTAACGATCTTTGTGACGAGTTTGGTGATTTTTTGAAAATGTGGTGGAGCCTGCACTGACCATCCGCTATCATGAACCTCCATGACATGACTGAGTTTCAATAAATGTATACTTTGTATAATAATTTATGTCTTTGATTATTTATTTTTGCTGATTTTTTTTTTTTTGAGTCCTGTTTGGCATTTGTACATAAATTTTCCATGTGTGTTAGTACCTCAGGTAGGAAAATAAGTCAAAGTTGTGAAGTGAACAGAGTTGGAGTGTCAAATCTGTTAGAGAATAAACTGAGAACTGATTGCAAGCCTGTTTAAACTGAAATATAGCCTGTCGATAGGTTCTATGAACATATCGACAGGTTCTGAGAGTTCCCAATTTACATTTCGACAAGATCTAGAAGCTGTCGAGAGGTGTAAATTAATTCTTGAGAGGTCCTGAAGCTATAAAGTTGATTGTCGAGAGGAGCTGCGAAGGTTTCGACAGGTTCTGAAGATTGTAGTTAAATTCTCGATAGGTTCAAAATACCTATCGAGAGGTTTATGTGTTGGATTTAAAGTACTTGTCGAGAGGTTCTGTGAACCTCTCGAAATGATCCCCTTTGCAATCTTGGACCTATCAACAAGATGGAATGAACTTCTAAAAAAGATTGCTTCTGTCTTCTTGAACTAGTCGACAGGATTGTGTGGACCTCTCGCGAGGATATGTCACTTTGCACTTTTCGACAGGATGCATCAACTTGTCGACGACTTGCCCCAATCCTATCGAAGCTTGTTCCCCATTGTTTTTAACCTAATGATAACTCCATTTTTGCCATTCGACAGCTTCTCTTTGCACTTTAAGTTTGCTCTGGCAATTTTTCTATTTTGCTTTTTCTCTCTCTAACTCGCTGGTTATTACAACAACTTCCTGGTTATTTTCCCCACTGCTTCAATTCATCAAAAGCTACACTTTGCACTTGGTCTGAGCTGATTTGGTGCTGTGCATTCTAAGATCTGTGAAACCCTAGGTTTTTCGCTGGTAAGCCTCTCTTCAGCTCTTTCTTTGTGATTTCCAAGCTTGGCATTTCAATTTCTAGTTGTTTGAGTCATATGAGCATTCAAAGAGGTCTTTGTGGTGATACTGTGGTGATTGGAATTGAAGATTGATTGAATTTGAGTGACCAATGGCTGGTAAAAAGGACACCTTAGCTACCCTCTTCAAAAATCCCGCCAAATCTGCCACCAAAGCCACTAGGAAGTCCAGTAGGTAAACCACAAAGCCTAAGGAAACCCCACCTGCAAAAAGGAAACTTGTCATGGATGAAGCTGAGAAAATTGTCAAAACCACGAAGGCCAAGAAATCTAAGAAGGCCCAATTAAGTGAAGACATTGTTGAGGAGGTCCCTGAGACAACCTAGCCTTGTGCCTGAAATTCCTGAGGCTGAGCCTAACCTTGAATTAGAGCCTGAAGTCCATTTGCTCAGATCCACACCCAATGAATTTGTGGATGCATTAGGTCTGATCCTTGAGACTATTTTTGACACCCCCTATTTCTCTAAGGTTGAGGAGTGTCATGACACTTTGAATTATTTGGTGAAGGCAGGCCTGACACTCATGTTGAGCCCACTGAATGAAAAATCTTATCCAAGGCTGGTTAAGTTGTGGTATCAGAATCTCAGGAAACAAACCAAGCCAGATTCACTTGAGCCCTGCCTTGTAATTTTAATTGATCATGTGAAAATGGTGGTGGATTATAGAGATATAGGGATAGCATTGGGGGTCCCTTATATTTTTGATTCAGTCTATGGCATGGCTACACCTGAGAATGTCTCTTTCAAAATAATGGACAGGCACCTCACTCAAGGCATTGTGGGGTCTGGAGACTCAATCATTAGAAGAGATTTGCACCCCAACATTCTCTTCTTTGACTCCATTTTGAGGAAGAATATCTATGTGAGTGGGCACCAACAAGAGAGGAGAGTGCCAATAGTGGATGCCCTATATTTCTTCTCCAAGGGCCAGTTTATGAATGCTGCAAAATTAATTATTGATATAATGGTGGATGTACATGATAAAATCAGGAGAGTGCAAGCCTTACCTGGGCTCCCTTACAGCAGGCTCATCACTGCCTTGCTAAAGAGAAAAGATTTATCCACAAGACCAAGAAAAGATAACTTTCGCATGCCCATTTGGCACCTTTGCCTATCGAAGGATGCCATTTGGATTGTGTAATGCACCTGCAACTTTTCAAAGGTGCATGTATTTATATTTTCTGACATGATTGAGCAGTTTCTAGAGATTTTCATGAATGATTTCTCTATTTTTGGGGATAGTTTTAGCCAATGTCTATACCATCTCAACCTTGTGTTACAGAGATGTGAGGAAAACTAACTTGGTTTTGAGTTGGGAAAAGAGTCATTTTATGGTTACTTAGGGCATTATCCTTGGCCATGTGATTTCTCACAGAGGCATTGAGGTAGACAAGGCTAAAATAGATCTGATTACACATTTACCCTCACAAAAAATTGTGAAACAAGTCAGATCATTCTTGGGGCATGCTGGCTTCTATAGGCGATTTATCAAAGATTTCAACAAAATCTCAAAACCTCTTTGCCACTTGTTGGGCTAAGAGGTTCCCTTTGATTTCAATGATGAATGCCTTAAGGCCTTTAAACTGTTGAAAAGTTGTTGAACCCCTGCACCTATCCTTCAAGCACCTGATTTTTCAATACCTTTTGAGCTGATGTGTGATGCATCAGACTTTGCAATTGGTGCAGTCTTGGGACAAAGGAAGGATAAGGGCCCTTGTGTGATTGCATATTTGCATATGCCAGTAAAATCATGATTGATGCTTAGTTAAATTACACCACAACTGAGAAGGAACTGTTGGTAATTGTTTTTGCTTTAGATAAATTCAGGTCTTATGTGCTGGGATCCAAGATAGTGGTTTTCACAGACCACTCAGCCCTAAAATACCTTTTGTCAAAAAAGGATGCAAAGCCTAGATTGATCAGATTGATCCTCTTATTACAGGAGTTTGATCTTGAGATCAAAGACAAAAAAGGATTAAAAATATGGTTACAGACCACTTGTCTAGGATCCTAGCAGAGGAATTTGATGGGCTACCTGTTAATGACTCCTTTTCGGATGAACACCAGTTTGTTATCAGAACCTCTACACCTTGGTTTGCAAATATTGTGAATTACTTGGCAGTAGGGAAGATCTCCCCACATTGGAACAAAATAGACAAGGATTTGTTCTTTTCATAGATCAGACATTATATGTGAGAGGATCCATACCTATTCAAGCATTGTGCAGACCAAGTGGTGAGGAGATGTGTCCCTGATGAGGAATTTCACAATGTGCTAACTATGTGTCCTAAACAGGCTTGTGGAGGCCACTTCAGTGGGAACAAAACTGCTGCCAAGGTGTTCCAAAGTGGATTCTACTCTCCCACTCTCTTCAAGGATGCATGACTTCATTGTAAAACTTGTGAAAGATGCCAAAAGATGGGAAGCATCTCCCAAAGAAACTCTATGCCTTTACAGCCAATACTTTTGATTGAACTCTTTGACATTTGGGGGATAGACTTTATGGGTCCTTTCCCTCTTTCCTTTAGATACAATTATATTCTTGTAGCTGTGGGCTATGTGTCCAAATGGGTTGAGGCCATAGCTACAAGAAAAAATGATCACAAGGTTGTCCTCAATTTCTTGAAGGACAATATTTTCTCCAGGTTTAGCACCCCCAGAGCTATCATTAGTGATAGGGGGAGCCACTTTTGCAATAGACAGTTTGAGAACCTACTTAGAAAGAACTTTGTGACACACAGAGTTGCCACCCCATACCACCCACAAACCAGTGGGCAGGTGGAGATTTTTAATAGGGAAATCAAACATATTTTGGAGACAACAGTGAGAGTGGATATGAAGGACTACTTCTTGAAGTTATCTGATGCTCTGTGGGCTTATAGGACTGCCTATAAGGCCCCAATAGGCATGTCTCCCTTTAGGCTGATATATGGCAAGGCATACCATTTACTAGTAGAGCTTGAGCACAAGGCTTATTGGGCTGTTAAAGCATTGAATACTAACTTAAAATCTACTAGCATTCACAGGAAACTCTAGCTGTCAGAGCTGGAAGAGCTGAGGTTGGAGGCATATTCAAATGCTAGGATCTACAAGGAGAAAACTAAGGCTTTCTATGAGAAGCATCTGCTAAGAAAAAAGTTCATAGCTGGCAACAAGGTATAGTTGTTCAACTCTAGATTGAGATTTTTCCCTGGTAAGTTGAGATCCAGATAGGAGGGACCATATATAGTTGAACATGTATCCCCATCTGGAGCTGTGAAAATCAAGGATCCAAAAGATGGAAGGGTCACGAAATTGAATGGGCAAAGACTCAAGCTTGTTGTTGAAAATGTGGTGGAGTATGTACTGACCATTCACTATCATGAACCTCCATAACATGTTTGAGTTTCCACAATGTATACTATGTATAATAACTCATGTGTTGGTTATTTCTGTTTCTTTTGTTTCATTTATGTTTGGCATTGTAGATGATTTTTTTTTGTCATGTATGTCTGTACTTTAGGTAGGATAATGAGTCAAATTGGTGAAGTGACCTGAGTTGGAGTGTCAAATCTGTTGGGAAATTAACTGGGAATTGATTACAAGCCTGTTTAAATTGAAGTATAACCTGTCGATAGGTTCTATGAACATATCGACAGGTTCTAAAAGTTCCCAGTCTACTTTTTAACAAGATTTAGAAGCTGTCGAGAGGTGTGAACTAATTCTTGACAGGTTTTGAAGGTATAAAAATGGTTGTCGATAGGATCTAGGAGCATTTCGACAGGTCCTAAAGACTTTTGGTTGAATTCTCGACAGGTTCAGGGTACCTATCGAGAGGCTCTGTTAACCCCTCGAAGTAACTTTTCTGGAGCCTAGAACTTGTCGAGAGGATTGCATATTGAGTTCAAAGAACCTGTCGAGAGGTTCTGTGAACCTCTCGGAATAATTATTTCTATCTTCTTGAACTCTTCGACAAGATTGCATGAACCTCTCGCGAGGATAAGTGACTTTCTACTCTTCGACAGGTTGCATCAACTTGTCGACACCTTGCCCCAATCCTGTTGAAAGTCATTTCCAACTTCTTTAAACCTAAAGACAACTCCATTTTTGCCATTCGATAGCTTCTCTTTGCACTTTAAGTCTTCTCTAGCGATTTTTCCTTTTTTCTTTTTCTCTCTCTACCTCACTGGCTATTACTCCAAACCTCTGGCCATTTTCCCCTTTGCTCCAATTCATCAAAAGCTACACTTTGCACTTGGTTTGAGCGAGTTTCGTGCTATGCATTGTAAGATCTGAGAAACCCTAGGTTTCTGCTGGTAAGCCTCTCTTTTGCTCCACTTTGTATTTTTGGCATTTCATTTGCAAATTGGTGTGGTTAATTTGATTAATAACAAAGGTCTGTGTGATAATTGGGAGTGAATTACAATTGTTTCAGTATACAATGTCTGATCAAGAAGACTCCTTGGCCACTCTTTTCAAAGCACCTTCCAAATCCACCACCAAAGCCACTAGGAAGTTCAGTAGGCAATCCACAATGCCTAAGGAGACCCCACTTGCAAAGAGAAAATTGGTCGTGGACCAAGTTGAGAAAAGTGTGAAATCCAAGAAAGCCATGAAATCAAAGAGGGCCCAACCCAGTGAAGAATTTATTGAGGAGGCCCTTGAGCTAGAAATCCCTATAGCTGAGCCTACCATTGTTTCTGAGGCTGAGCCTAACCCTGAATTGGAGCCTGAAGTCCCTTTGCTTAGATCTACACCCAATGAATTTGTGGATGCATTAGGTCTGATCCCAGAGACTATTGTTGACACCCCCTATTTCTCTAAGGTAGAGGAGTGTCAGGATACTTTGAATTATTTGGTGAAGGCAGGCCTGACACCCATGTTGAGCCCACTGAATGAAAAATCTTACCCAAGGCTGGTTAAGTTGTGGTATCAGAATCTCAGGAAACAAACCAAGTCAGATTCACTTGAGCCTTGCCTTGTAATTTTGATTGATTATGTGGAGATGGTGGTGGACTACAGAGATATAGGGATAGCATTGGGGGTCCCTTATATTTTTTATTCAGTCTATGGCCTGGCTGCACCTGAGATGTCTCTTTCAAAGCAATGGTCAGACACCTCACTCAAGGTATTATGGGTCTAGGGACTCAATAATGAGAAGAGATTTACACCCCAGCATGCTCTTCTTTGACTCCATTTTGAGAAAGAACATTTATGTCAGTGGGCATCAACAAGAAAGAAGAGTTCCCATAGTAGATGTACTCTATTCTTTCCAAGGGCCAATTTATAAATGCTGCTCATTTGGTGTTTGAGGCCATGGTGGATGTGAAAGACAAGTGTAGCAAGGCTCAAGCCCTACCAGGGCTACCCTACAGCAGGCTCATTATTGCCTTACTAAAGAAAAAGGATTTTGTGTTCAAAGTAGATGAGCCAGTGGTAAATGTGACCCCTAAAGCATTTGGGAAGAGGGCTTGGTCTGCTAGTAGGACTCTCATTGGGAAGAGCAAAAGCAAATCTGTGGAGAGTCCTGAAAGGGAGGCACCTCAAGTGGCCAGCTCTGCAGCTGCTCCTTTGATTCTCCCATCACCTGCAGTCATCCCCTCCATTCCTTCCATGCCTGATATCCCTAGTTTTTCCATCCCAGCAGCCTCTCTATCATCCATCTCATTTCCTTTGCCCTCCATTCCAGTTTCCCTACCTCCCAACACTTCAGCATCCCTCTCCACCATCACCACATCCACGCCTCTATCTGCCCCTTTTACCATTGACTCAATCCCTACCTTACCTTCACTCACCATTTCAGCCAGCCCTTCCATATTAGCACTTCTCCTTTGAGCCCATCACCAGCTTCATCAGCTGGCCCACACTTTTCCATATCACCTCCCCACACCCAAGACCAAATAACCACTGAGGGATATTCATTCCTAATTGACTCCATTGTGGAGGACATTGGGTATGAATATACCCCCCTACCTGACTCTCCACAACCTACCCATTTACACACCTCACCCACCCCACCTTTTACCCATACCCACACTTCCCTTTTCCAACCAATTCCACCAATCCAACCCATATCCCCTATCACACCTGACCCTTTACTCCATATCCTCAACCTTTTACTTTCCCTTCAATCCCAAGTGATGGCTAACAACCAAACCCAATCATCAATTGAGGCCACACTCCAAGCCATGAACTCCACACTCCAACACCAAGCCTCCATTCCTTCCACTGTGCTCACCATCAATTCCACTTTACAAATTTTAACCCAACCATCCCAACAGTCTGATATCCCTTTACCCATCCATTTAACCACTACCCCCACTTCTCCACAACCCTTACAATTGGCTGAACCTATCCCTGAAGTTCCTCTCCCTACCTTTACCACTGCCTCCACCCAAACTGACCCTGCCCCTAAGGTTTCATTTCCCCAGCCCATTCCCTCTACTTCTACCCCACCCATGCCATCATCCATCCCCCCTCCACAGCTCGATGGCCCTACTTTCCCTGTTGATTAGTCCATCCTACCTGCTTCCCTTAATAACCCACCTCCCTACCCTACTCTCCTCAGGGCCATGCAAGCCAATGTCTATATTAAGAGAGATGTAATTTGAGCCATGGCTGACCTGAGAACCATTGTGAGGCAGCCTCTGCTTGACCACATCAAATTTCTACAAGTGACTTATAAGATGGAGAAGAAAGAGATAAAGAAGGGTTGACAGAAAATTATGGTGTAATACAACCAGGAGAAGAATAGAACTGAGGGCCAGGAGGATGTGATAAAAGCCCTGCAGGCACAGCTGAGAGTAGCACAGGACAAAGCTCATGATTATGGGCTGACTATTGTAGTCATGCAGAAGAACTTAACCAAAAAGACTAACAGGGAGTTAGCTGAGGCTGTTTCCAAAGAATTAAACCCTGATGCACCTCCCTTGGAAACTACTCCCCAACCAAAGGAGCCTAACAAAGTTAAGCCTGACATCAAATTCAAGGAGCCCTCTTCCAAGCCAAAGCCACCCCCTCGAAAGAAAACCACATCCAAGACTAGAAAACCTTCCTCGACAAGGTCCCAGTCCACTGCTGCTGCTCGAAAGAAAGACAAGGATAAAGGACTCAAAGATCCACCGGAGGTTAAAGAGGAGTCAGATGATTAGGGTTGTACAGTTAGGATATTTTTGCATAATCTCTTGTAGAACACTTTCCTTTACATTGTGCATATTTTGGTGTTAATAAAGGATTTTTGCTTTAGTCTATTTACTGTGCTTTTCTTAGTTTCTTTTTATTTTATTGTCTGCTTTCTTGTCATTATTTATGTGTTTTGTTTACTACTGGTTCTTATTTTGTTTGTGTATTGATGTTCTTTATTTAGTTACAGTTTATTTGTTTATTTTTCTCTTTTGCTTAGCTGTATATGTATTAGTCACTGAAAAGTACCACTTTTTATCTCTTAACCTAGCCTTTGCTAGACCTTGCAGCTCACTAATAATCATGTTTTAAGTTTGTTTTATAGTTAGCAATAATCTGGGCAGCTTAATACAAAATCCATGCTTATTGGTTCAAAGAAGAGTGGGAATATATGTAAAGATGACAGCCGAGCCAAAGTCTAATGGAACACCCTGGTAGTGCTCACCATAGTGATTCAATTGTTGGTCATCATCGACCAAAAGGTTAGCAGATGGAAGAAGTTAGCTGAGAATAGAGGAAGCTGCAACAACAGCAAATGCAATGCATAAGAGTGACAAAAGAATTATCTCGCAGAGTTGAGGATCCCCCTCGCGAAGTTAATGATGTAGTGAAAGTTGCCCTCGCATAGATTGGCCGCACAGTTAAGAGGAGAACAGAAAAGATATCGCGAAGATCTCGTGATTTAAAACTCTCAGGCGCTACAAGCACCTTCCCCTTTTGATAAAAGGCAAGGAAAAATTGAGGAAATGATGGAGACTTTCAAGCAAGTAAAGATCAATCTGCCTTTACTTGATGCCATCAAACAAGTCCCAGCCTATGCAAAGTTTTTAAAAGACCTGTGCACTCATAAAAGACAGTCTAGGATACACTTATCCAAGAAAGTCTTTTCAGCAGAAAAAGTTAAGCATGTCCTGTTCATTGCAACTCCCCCCAAACTTCAAGACCTTGGACTCCTCACCGTCCCCTGCATCATTGGGGATCATACCATTGACAAAGCCCTATTAGATCTGGGAGCTAGTGTAAATTTTCTCCCATATTCATTATATGAGAAGCTGGGCTTAGGCAATTAAAGCCAGCTAGCTGACAGATCTGAAAGGAAACCTGTGGGGATAATCGAGGATATTTTGGTTGGAATTAACAAATTCTTTTATCCTGCTGACTTTTTGGTGCTGGATATAGAACTAGGTAGGAATGCCACTTCCATACCTGTGATTTTAGACAGACCCTTTTTAGCCACAGCTAATGCTTGTATTCAATGCAGGTCTGGAATCATGGAAGTATCATTTGAAAATATGAAGGTCAAATTGAATGTGTACAATACAACAAATCAACCTCATCCTGATGAGGATTATTTTTCTCTTGATGTAATAGATGAGGTTGTCCAGGAAAATGTGAATATGCTGCTAGATGGTAAGGAATGGTGTAATGAATTAGCCGAAGTATGGAAGGAAACAGAGGTAGAGTAGGGTCTCACCTCTGAGATCGAGTATGTGAAACTTGTCTTTTATGAAGCTCCACCAGCACAGCACCATCCATGGAGGCCTACCTTGTTATCCCTACCACCCCCCTCCCAGACACCCCTATTGCCCTCCCTCATTAGTCCCCCAGAGGTGGAATTAAAGCAACTCCCACAATCTTTGAAATATGCCTTTTTAGGAGACAACACCAAACTGCCTATGATAATCTCTTCTTCCCTCACTCTCGCGCAGGAAAAAGAATTACTGTGTGTACTAAAAAGGCATAAGAAGGTAATAAGATGGACCATTGCAGACCTTGGGGGAATAAATCTTGCTGTGTGCATGCATAAAATTCATCTCGAGGAAGGATGCAGCTAAACCCACACATGCAGGAGGTGCTGATGAAGGAGGTGGTCAAACTCCTAGATGCTGGGATAATTTATCCCATCTCGGATTCACAATGGGTAGCACCTAGCACCTACCCAGGTAGTACCCAAGAAATCTAGCATTTATTTTGAAGCAGATTCAGGAGAGCTGATCCCAACCAGACAGACCACTGGTTGGAGGGTATGCATAGACTACTGAAAACTCAATGAAAAGACCAACAAGGATCACTTCCCACTGCCCTTCATAGACCAAATCTTGGACAAGCTGGCAGGCAAGGCCTATTACTGTTTTCTTGATAGATATTCAGGGTACAATCAGATCCCTGTGTACCCCCAGGATCAAGAAAAAACTACATTCACTTGCCCATTTGGAACCTTTGCATACAGAAGGATGCCATTTGGGTTGTGTAATGCACCTGCCACATTCTAAAGATGCATGTATGCTATCTTCTCTAACATGATTGATAAGTTTTTGAAGATCTTTATGAATGATTTCTCCATTTATGGAGATGATTTTAGCCAATGCCTACACCACCTCAGCTCCGTACTACAAAGGTGTGAGGAGATCAATCTAGTTCTAAGTTGGGAGAAAAGTCACTTTATGGTGACTCAAGGCACTGTTCTAGGACATGTCGTCTCTCACAAAGGAATCGAGGTTGATCAAGCTAAGATCGATTTAATTGCCCACTTGCCCCCTCCGAAAATTGTCAAACAAGTTAAGTCATTTCTGGGTCATGCTGGCTTCTACAGAAAGTTCATCAAGGATTTTAGCAAAATCTCTAAACCCCTTTGCCACCTGTTGTGCCGGGATGTCTCTTTTGACTTTAATGCTGAATGTCAAGCTGCTTTTGAACTGTTAAAAACTTGTCTAACCACAACCCCCATCCTGCAATCCCCTAATTTTTCCCTGCCATTTGAGCTGATGTGTGATGCATCAGATTTTGCCATTGGAGCAGTGTTGGGGCAAAGAAAAGACAAGACACCTTCTGTGGTGGCATATGCCAGTAAATCAATGGTTGATGCTCAATTGAATTACACTACAACTGAGAAAGAGCTATTAGCCATTATTTTTGCCTTAGAAAAATTCAGGTCTTATGTGTTGGGATAAAAAATTATTGTGTTCACTGACCACTCAGCCTTGAAATACCTCTTATCCAAAAAAAAGCTAAAGCACGACTAATCAGATGGATTCTTCTCTTGCAGGAATTCAACTTAGAGATTAAGGACAAGAAGGGAGTTGAGAACGTGGTGCTGACCATCTGTCAAGGATCCAAACAATTGACACAGCAAGCTTGCCTATCAATGACTCCTTCCCAGATGAGCAGCTTCTGACTATCCAGATAAGTATGCCCTAGTTTGCCAATATTGTCAACTACCTTGTTGTAGGTAGGATCCCCCTAAATTGGAGCAAGGATGACAAAAATCTGTTCTTTACACAGATTCGACATTACATATGGGAGGATCCTTACCTTTTTAAGCATTGTACAGACCAGGTGATCAGACGTTATGTACCTGAAAATGAGTTTCAAAATATCCTAACCATGTGTTATGAGCAGGCTTGCGGGGGCCACTTCAGTGGTAACAAGACTGCAGCCAAGGTCCTTCAAAGTGGCTTCTATTGGCCTACCCTATTCAAGGATGCCCGACAGCACTGTAAAGCTTGTCATCGATGCCAACAAATGGACAGTATCACAAGGAGAAACTCTATTCCCTTGCAACCTATACTTGTTGTTGAACTGTTTGATGTCTAGGGAATCTACTTCATGGGACCTTTTCCCCCTTCTGCTGGATACAATTTCATCCTTGTCGCTGTGGATTACGTCTCCAAATGGGTCAAAGCCATAGCTACAAGATCAAATGATCACAAAGTTGTCATTCAATTCCTGAAAGACAACATCTTCTCCAGATTTGGCTTTCCCAAAGCTATTCTTAGTGATGGGGGAAGCCACTTCTGTAACAAACCTTTTGACAAATTAATGGAAAGATACTCTGTTGCCCACAGAGTAGCCACTCCCTACCACCCACAAACCAGTGGGTAGGTAGAGATTTCCATCAGGGAAATCAAACATATTCTTGAGAAGACTGTGAGATCCGACAGAAGAGATTGGTCCAACAAGTTGACTGATGCCTTATGGGCATACATAACAGCCTATAAAACCCCCATAAGCATGTCCCCATTCAGATTAGTCTATGTCAAGGCATGTCATTTGCCTGTTGAACTGCAACATAAGGCATATTGGGCCATTAAAGCAGTGAACTCTGACTTACACTCTGCTGGAATTCACAGGAAACTCCAGTTATCCGAGCTGGATGAACTACGAATAGAGGCTTATGCAACTACCCAGAGTTACAAAGAGAGAACCAAAGCTTTCCACGATAGACATTTGCTCCGCAAAGAGTTCAAGCCCAATGACAAGGTATGGTTGTTCAACTCCAGAATGAAATTCGTTTTAGGGAAGCTGTAGTCCAGATGGGATGGACCTTTCACTGTGGTACACATTTCCCCATCTAGAGCTGTCGAAGTCATGCATCCTACAGATGGCAGAACCCTTAAGGTCAATGGCCAGAGGCTGAAACTTTGTGTTGACAATATTTGTGAGCCTGAAGAGACTGTTGATCTTCAGGAACCTCCAGGTTAATACTCGACTTTGATTTGTATCATATGTATTTTATTTGATTTATACTTCTTTCCAACAATTTTCTTTGCAATAAAATGGCCATGTCAAGTTCCAGCAGTCTAGAATTCAAAGGCATAAGGTCAGCAGCCAATTTGCTAGTTGGTAGCGCAACAGTGGAGTTGCTGGGTACTAAGGCTCAATGCTCTGCACACACAGGCCATATTATTGAGCTCATTGAACCTCCCGATAAGTCATTTGGACCTCTTGCTAGGTCAGCCGATGATGTCGATAGGATTGGTGAGGATTTCAATAGGTGTTGTGACCTCTCGATAGGTGAGAACAACTTTGCGATAGGTTCTGAACTCTTGCCTGGAACCTATCGATAAGAGTGCAAATGTAATACCCCACCTATCGAAAGGATGTTCGCACCCATCAGCATCCTAATGAAGTGAATATCCACCCTCCGTTTGACAGGACACTGACCTATTGCAAGCAGCTAACCTAGCTTATCGAATGCATGTTTATTCTGTTCGATAGGACGGGTTAAACCTATCAAGAGCTTTTAACTGCCTGTCCCACACTTATTCAACTTCGATAGGAAGCCTTAACCTGTCGACACTCTACACTCATCCTATCGAAATCGACTTTCCTCCCCTCACTCCTTCCATGCTTACTGTGCAGTTGCACTGCGCAAAATTTTTACCATGTGTACCATATACAACTACACACAGCACGAGCCTTAAACTCCCCGTGCTAAATATAGGCTGTCAGTTAATGCCCGTTTTCGTTCCCCATGCTGATTGTTCGAATTCACCATTCATTCCTAGTCATCGACGGCAGCGATATTGAATGCACCGTTTCATATTCCCTCACACTTCCACCTTAAATAGATGCAGATAGCTCAACTTCGGCCCATCCCTTCCCTTCTACCCTCTACGCTCCTCCTCATAACTATGGCAGATGGCAAGCCCACGCTCATCCCTGCACAACTCTACCTCTTCTGGCTGGAGCCATTACCGCCCAAGGAATTAGACCCGTTGTAGTTCCTTTGGGATGAATATGAGGAGGTCCAGCGGATCCTCGCTCAGGAGGAAAAGGACAAAGTTAGGAAGGAGAAGAAGAGGTTGAAGACCGCGCCACCGATGTCTCCGCCACCATCCTCCTCCACCAACCATCCCCCTGCCCCCTAACCTTCTTCTTTTTCCTTTTCTTCCTCCCTACCTGGCTTACAGTTCCTCTTCCACCCGATGCAGGCTGAGGATTTCCCTAAGCCAGGGGGGCGATTTCTTGAACTGTCTGGGATATTTTGTCCACTGACCTACTTTTCACATCCTTTCTGCTTGCACATTGTAATCATGTCGTTTACCTCTGTTAATAATACTTTTGTTTCTTACTAGCTTCTGTTTTTGCTCTGTAAAAAAAAATAAAAAATTGCTCCACCCCCTATGATGGAAACAGTGAGGACACTGTTTAGTTTAGGTTTGGGGGTATGGCATGTATGTATACCAATAAATTAGTTACTTTTAGTACAACTAGGCTAAAATGAAGTGTTTAGAATTAATTAGAGTAAATTCTCACTAGAATTTTTGTAAAAAGAGGATATTAAGAAAACAACTTTTTAAACCTGAAATGAGCTGTAGTTTTAACATTTTTCATGAGGCAAATGTCAACAATTTGTGAAAAATAATTTTTGATGTACAATAAACCTGAAATGAGAGGAAATTGTGAAGACACACCCCTGAAAATGAGATGGAAGGCCATACTCAGTGAGATTTGGGTCTGAAAAAGTTTCCTTGAAGAGTGCCTTGGCAATTTTTCTGCTCTTTGGACTAATTGGATCTAATTCTAATCACTAGAAGTTAGGCAATTCCAAATTGAAATAGCTTGACAGCACTCATGACATTGAGGACATGAAGTAAGGCTATCCTTTGGTCAGTTTGAGCTTAAAATGTCCCACCTTTGAACTGCCCTTGATGCACACCACTTGAGCCTTAAAAGTCCCAACTTTCTTTGAGGAAAACCAGAAATGTTAAACCCAAAACCTTTTGACCTATTTCAGTTCACCCCCAATCCAAGAAATCAGGAAGAGGAAGGAGAAGTGAGATTAGAGGAAGATGTTAAATCTGGTTGAAAGAAAGGAGAACACATTCTGTGGTGTTATGGTATTCCATTTAAAAAAAAAAAAAAAAAAAAACAGAGCAAAAAGGATGAGAAAGAGAAAGCACCTCATTTGAAAATCTTCAAGAAGATAAGAAGCTGATCACTTCAAGTCTAAAAATTCAAAAAGAAAGTGAAAAGGTGCATAAATGAAGAAGGAGTTGTCTAGACCTTCTCCTTACCTTTACTGATTTCTCAATTTGAACCCCTTTTACCCTTTCTTTTACAAACCTCATCCATAAGCCACATTACAACCCAATGAAAAGACCTTACTGATCTGGAATGGATTGAGCTGTCATGTGGAGATAAGGATCTGTCTAATCTATGGTGAAAAGAGTTAGAAAATTTCAGAAATTAGAGCAATGCTTATGCTTATGCTTACAACCCTATTTGAGAACTGTAACTGCTCTTGAGCTGTGTGAAATTCTACACCCTTCATTGTTGTTGTGAGTTAACAACCCTGGTGAGACTTGGGCCTGAAATCTAATTTGATGGGGGTAGTATCAAAATAGAATTATCAAATGAAAGGTGAGCCATGCATCAATCTTCAGACATAATACCTTGACATGAACTGATTGATGATGAAGGAATTACTGCAAAATTTCATGTTTTAAGTTGGTGACTTTTCTACTGAAAATCCTCTAGAACTAAAAAGACATGATGAGAATTTATTCTAGTTTACTGAAATTCGGTGTAGTAGGATGTACTATTATTAACTAACCTTATTGGGAAAGTTTGTGGGTACCTTCACTGAAAACCCTCAGGAGACTTCACTCCTCCACTAGGGATCACCTAGGGGTTTAAAAGGCTTGGTGCATATGCTAAATGCATTCGTGCTCCCTACGAAAGTGGCATTTTTATTTTTCTTTGAAATCTCCTTTGCTCAGGGACTAGCAAAGCTTAGGTTTGGGGGTGTGTTAAGTGGTGAAAAATGCCACTTTTCACCTTATAACCTGACCATTGATAGACCTGTGAGCACACTAATAAGCTTTTGTCAAGTGCATTTTGTAGACAACAACAAAAGAAGATACTAATGCAGAAAAGCACTCAAGAATGCCCAAAAATGAGCTATCTCTCAGCACAGGAAAGACCCAGCAACAACACACCAGAGGGTAGCACATCACTGGACCCTTGGAGCACGTGGCTAAAGCAGGGCAAGGCGAAGGAAGTGAAAACAGGCTGAGAACGTCCTATAGATTGGTCACCTAAAGACTTCGATAGGAGCTGAGAGTAAAGAAAGGAAGAATTCGTGCAGTTGAAGAGGTCTTTGATAGGATCTGAAGGCAGAAGAAAGATGAATTCGTGTGGATTAAGGAGTTCGATAGGATCTCAGAACCTATCGAATAGCTGAAAGGAAAGAAGAACCCATCTTATCAAAAACCTGCCTGAAGTGTCAAAGGAACCTATCGAATGGTTTCTTAAACCTATCGAAATGGCGGAATGCAGAGCGGAACCTGTCGAAATAGTTTTCCAACCTGTCGAAGAGTTTCTCCAACCTGTCGAATACTCCAAACCAAGGACTGAGAAGGCTGGAACTCTAAGCGAAGATTCATCCTATCGAAACCTATCGAACGGATCTGAGAACCTAGCGAAAGGACCAAAATGCTCGATTCCAACCTGTCGAAAGCTTCTTGAACCTGTCGAAATCATGTGCAGAACTTCTCAGAAATTCAGCTGTGCACATATTGTGATTCAGTGACCTACTACACGTAACCCGAGGCACTTGGTGACTGACACGACGATTCCAGAAGATGCCCTAGAAAGCCCTAATCGAGCCATGCGCTTTAACAGAACTCTAACAAACTCTGACGACCTTTTAGAAGGGATTTTTGGTGAGAAAAATAGAGGAGAAAGCTATATATAGAGACCCCCAATTTCAATTGGGGGGATTGAGATCTGGCAAAAATTCTGAAGATTAGAGCATGCAGAACAATTCTATTTCCCTCCTTTAGCCCAACCATGGTTGGCTAAGTCCCTTGGAGTAGCGAGGAGCGAAGTTCGATCTGTAATTGGGTAAGATTAAGAGTGCTATTGTAGGTTCCTAGCTGCACAGACTACATATCTGAGAGTATTTTCATTGTAGAGTGACCTTGTTTGCTATGATAATGTTATTTTTAATGCTTTAATTAGATTTAAATTTTATTTGGTTCCATTTGGTGATCGATTGGATCTGTGTAGAGGAGTTTGTATATTAGCTCACCCACTTAACTGGTAGACCTCTTGGATACCATTTGATCTCCTTGAATCTGATGCTCCTGTGATTCCTTGAGTCTGTGACCTGGGAATTGCAGCATCTGTAGTGGTTTTAATTGTTCTAATTGATGCTCTGGCTTTGAAGGAGATCCCTAGGATAGTCTGTGACCATTAAAGTAGACAGATCATAACCTTAAGATGAATCTAAGCTCAGGCTCCAATTGGATTCATCTGCTGTAATCCATGGATTCGATCAAATCTATAGGATGGTCTGTGACCATTAAAGTTGACAGATCATAGCCTTAAGACCAGGTGGATCCTGTGATTTGAAGTGGAATTTATACCCTGCAGCTGTGCTTATAGCCAGTTGAGGGAATTGTGTGCTTTGAACCTTTGTAGCATGATTAATCAAATCCGATTTTAGTGAAAACCAACCTCCAAGCTACTCTTCTCCATTTTCTGCTTTTTACTCTCTTCCCCTGCAAGATCTAAACTCGATCCAATTTAGTTTACGTTTAATTTTAGCTTAGTTTAAGTGACAATCCATTTCAAACCTCTCCCCTGTCTTTTAGCTAAATTAGTAATAGTTAGGGTGACAGATCTGACACAGATCTGGAGATTTATCATATTTCTAACCAATCTCCCTATGGACATTCCCTTACTCACCATTCTTTTAAAGCTTGCTACAACAGATCCTGAATACTTACAGGTCTGTATGAGTGTGTCTGTCTAGTTTTATTGTTGATTTTAGACCCTCATTTGAGGGTAGGCAAACACACTAATAGATATGCCCTAGAAATCTGATAGAAGACCATACCCAGTGAGATTTGGGCCTGAAATTTTTTTCTTTGAAGAGTGTTTGGCAATTTCTTCTGCTCTAAGGACTGATTGGATCTACCTCTGCTCACTAGAAGTTAGGCAATTCCAAGTTGAAATAACTTGACAACATTCATGACATTGAGGACATGAAGTAAGGCCATCCCTTGGACAGTTTGAGCTTAAAACTTTCCACCTTTGAATTGTCCTTGATACACACCTTTTGAGCCTTAAAAATCTCAATTTTCTTTGATAAAAACCAAAAAATTTGAACAAAAAACCTCTTGACCTGTTTTAGTTCACCCTCAATCTGAGAAATCAGGAAATAGGAGAAGTGAGACTAAAGGAGCTGGTTTGATATTTGGTTGAAAAATAAAAAAAATACATTTGAAGGCAAGTGCAATGTATAGTTGTGACATTTTAGCCTATGAAAAGTAAAAAGAGAAAAAGTATAAAAAATAAAAGAAAAACAAAAAAGTAAAATAAAAGAGTGAGAAAGAGTAGTCAATTCATTGAAACATTGAAATGAGGATTGGAAATTGATCACTTCAAATCTGAAAATTCAAAGAAGATGAAGATTTATGCTAAAATGAAGAAGGTGTACATGTCACCTCCTTACCTTACTGATTTCTCAATGTTGAATCCTATTCCACCCTTCTATTCTTTATAAACTTCACCCATAAGCCACATTATAACCCAATAAAAAGTCCTTATTGATCTGAAAATAATTGAGCTGTCATGTGAAGATAAGGATTTGTTTGATCTATGGTGAAAAGAGTTAAAATTTTCAAAAGTTAGAGAAATGCCTATGCTCATGCTTGCAATCCTATTTGAGGGCTGTAATTATTCTTGAGCTGTGTGAATTGATACACCCTTCTATTTTTATTGAGAGTGACAATCCTGGTAAGCTTTGGGTCTGAAATTAGGATTGATAGGGGCATTATCAAACATGATTCTTAATTTGAGGGTAAGCCTTGCATTAGTTTTCATACAAAATACCTTGACATGAGTTGATTGATTGTGAAGGAGGTATAGCAGAACTTTAGTTTTAAACTGTCATGTTTTTGCTGAGAATCCTCTAAAACTGAATGGAGAAGGTGTGGAATGAATTTTTATATTGCTTGAATTTTGTTTTAACATGCTGCACTGATATTAAATAATTTTATTGGAGAAGTTTGTGGGTAACTTCATTGTAAACCCTTAGGAGACTTCACTCCACTCGGGATCACCTAGGGGTTTAAAAGGCTTGATGTATATGCTAAATGCATCTGTGTTCCCTATAAAAGTGGCATGTTTTATTTTTCAATAATTATTTTTATTTTCTCCTTTGCTCAGAGACTAGTAAAGCTTAGGTTTGGGGGTGTGTTAAGTAGTGAAAAATATCATTTTTCACCTCCTAACCTGACCTTTGGTGGACCATTGAGCTGACTAATAATATATTTTAAGTGTATTTTATAGATAAGTAATGAATTGTAAGCTTAGTGCAGATATTTACTTAAAAGAGCCAAAGAAGCAATTTGCTACTCAACATGTGACCTTACAGTCTAAAGGCCAGCCAATCAAGCAGTCCACAAGAGCCTTAGAGATTCATGATAAGGTCATGGACCCAACTGGAAATGCCTGGGACCAAGTCCAACTACAAGGAATAAAGATTGAACCTACTAAGAGGCTGCTAAGTATTGAACAAATGAAGACCAGCCCACATGAGAGGTGTACCAGCTATGGAAGCACTGAAAATAAGCTGTTGAGAGCTCCCCAACACCTGTCGAGAAGTTCTGAAGGCTAATTATAACATGTCGAGAGGTTCTGAGGAGAAACTGTAAAGAGATCGAGAAGTTCCATAGCTGTCGAGAGGTTGTGATACACAGGAGCTAAGCTGTCAAGAGGTTCTAAAAGTGAAGTAGTGAAGAGATCGAGAGGATGACAGATCCTGTCGAGAGGTTGGAAGTGTAGCAAAAAGATCCTGTTGACACCTTACCTGAAGGTGTAGGAGAAGTCGAGAGGTTCCAAGTACATCTCGAGAGGTTCAATTGAACCTGTCGAGCAGTCCAAGACAACCTATCGACAACTCTCCTGAAGCTAAACGACGCTCATCGTCGTGAGGTTCATGCAACCTATCGAAAGCTCAAATAGGAACTTCACAAAGATGTCGACATGATTATCTATAACCTGTCGAGAGGATGAATGCAGAATTGGATAGAGCGTGAGAATACTCCCCAATCCTGTCGACTAGTCAAGCTGAACATATCGAGAGCTACTCTAATCCTATCGACGAGTGCCACTCATCCTGTCGAGAAGACTCCAAACCTCTCGAGAAGTCTACAAAGCTGTTGACAGCCACTGCAACCTATCGATGTGAACATAATGCAAATTTAGAACCTGTCGAGAGGATCCCTGAACCTCTCGACACTCGAACTGGCAACTTCTCAATTTTCTTTCTTTAGCACCTGCCAATGCCAAAATTTTATGCATGAGTTCTAAAGCACGTCAGCGACCTTTGGGGGTATTTTTGGCATTCAACTATGCACGATCGAAAACCCTAACTGCCTCACGTGTATTTACCAATTGTGGACCAATGGGGGAAGAGCTTTTAGAAGAGAAATCAGTCACATTAGCGGCCCAGACTAACAAAATTATTCTCTTGGGCTCTGATTGGCTGAAACGAATCTGAGACAGTGGGAGAAGGTATAAATAGAAGAGAGCTTTTACAGAAGAACCATCCAAAATTTGAGAAAACTAGAGCGTAGTTCGAGATCCATTTTTCCCTCCAAATTCTCCCTCTTTCTTCCTTCTTCTCCCATCCTCTCTTTAGCTAATCATGAGTGGCTAAACTCTTTTCAGTAGTTAGGGTGAGGTCTTGAGCTGTAAATTGAGAGATTTAGAAGCTTGTAAGAGATTATATATTGCACAGATTGTAGATATGGGTACAATAGTATTGTTAGCTTACAATATAATTATGGTTTTTAAAGGTGATTCTAATTACATTTCACTTTTTCATACTTGATTTCCTTGGATTGGATACTCCTGTGAATGCCAGTCAGAAATGGGGAGTTAGTAGCTGGCACCCGCAACATTTGTAATAGTTTTCCTGTTCCAATCAAGACCAATAGATTAGAGCAATCTCGGGGATGAACTGTATCCAGTAAATGGGCAGATCATAACCTTAGGACTATATCCAGTAGAAGGGCAGATCCTAACCTCAGGATTGCTTTGATCCATTGGTGGAGATTGGATTCTTATACCTCACCTTTGCCGGGGGAACTTGGGTAGCGTTGAGTCAGAATAGAGGATTGTTGTAAATCAGTCCTCTACACTGCTTTTGATTCCTTTGATTTTCAGTAAGAGACCAAGACCCCTAGCTGTTGTTCTCCATCTTTCGAATTTTCATCTTTACTCTATTTTCCCTCATCTTTGTGTTTGATCAGATCTGGATCACTTGCATTTATCTTTTGTAGTTTGTAGCAAAAGTGACAAAAACTTAAAACCTCTCTTTCCTGTTTTAGTTTAGCTTAAATTAGGATAAAGTACCAGATCTATCATAGATCTAGAGATTTACTATAGTTAAACCACATTTCCCTGTGGACATACTCTTACTTAACTTTTAAAACTTGCTACAACAGTCCTGATTCTTGCAGGGCTGGTTGTTCACCTTGATTCCATACATTTGTAATTTGTGCTTTTTAATTAGCTGTTTTAATCATATATTAATTGCAAGGTGGCAGCACAACACCTACTAAGCCGGTCATCACATAAGTTTTACCTAGAATCATAAGTTGATTCTAGCCTTTAAGAATCGCAATCGTTGCGCTTCTTGTTTAAACACACTCACAATCAATCGTAAATCCATATGATTGTTCGTTATAATAGATAGCAAGTAAAAATTACAATCTATCATTTTTCAACGATTTAGGTGCTATGGATGAGTCCGTAGCTCGACGATTTATGAGGGTCTTTTAATTTGTATTATGGTGAGCAGCTGTCTTCCCCAGGAAAGCTTGGCCTCTAGGGTTATTTATTGGCTGCGTAGGTAATTGGCCACTCTCTCTGGCTTTCTAGCTTTGTGATGGACTGTGTATGTGAATGAAGGGTCTGAGAGAATTGAGCAAGTTGGTGTAAATCTTTTGAATGCTGGTGTGACTACTATTGCAAATCTTGAAGGATTTGAACAATCGTAGCATTAGACATATTGCTCTATGGTCCAATCTAGGGTTGTGTCGCCTATATTTAGGGTCTATGGTAGAAAACTTGAGTTTGGGAAAATCGGGGCAGCGCAGCTGTTGGTTCTAGTTGTGCTCCCACAGTGGAATCGTAGTTAAATCCTGAATGATTTCTCCATGACGGGTTGTAGGTATTCCTGTAATCTCCCCTCTGAAAAGTCATTACTTGTTCCATTTCTACCATCTCTTGGTATTGTAGCGCAGCAAGGTTTTTAGTATATGTGTGTGTCTGACAATTGGATTGGTTGCGGGTCTATCCAGAGTGTTTGGGTTAGAATTCATGAGTGTGGCAGTTTATTGCTCAAGGGCTAAAACTTTGCACTCATGTCATCCTCAGCTTTCACTTTGTCCTATGTCATCCTCAGCTTTCACTTTGTCCTTGTTGATATCATAAATCCCTCCTCTTGCAAGTGGGGTATGACGAGTAATATCTGAATCAGTCTGTAGTAAAGCCTATTTTTACTTTGAAGTATTGGCCAGATTCTCAAATAAATTCTAGGTTTGCTGGCCGTTTTGAGCCATGAAGGCTCCTGCACTTACGACATAGACTGTGGACTGGAAAGTCTCAGTCAAACCTTGGTAGAAGCTTTGTGCTATAGACCAATTTGACACCACATGATGAGGGCATTTCTGTAGCAAATCCAATTTGCCAACTCTTATGAAATAATTCTCAGGGCTTTTGCCTGAAGCTTTGGATTGCTTGGCGAATTTGGTTTATTCTATCTATTGGAAAGTATTCGCCCAAAAATTTGGACTGTAAATCCTCCCAAGTGGTTACACTTCAGGCCGAAAGTGATACTAACCATGCCTTCACCCTATCTTTGAGAGAAAAAGAAAATAGATGCAGTCTTATGGCTTTTTTATTAGTCGTGGTTTGTAGCATTGTGCAAAGTTGAAGTCCTTCAGATGTTGGTAGGGATCTTCTCTATCAAGCCCATGAAAAGTAGGTAGAGTTTAAAGTGTGTGGGGCTTGATTTCATAGTTTTGACCTTTAATTGCCTTCGGTATAACTGTACAAGAGGGCTCGGTCAAAGCTACATGGCTGAAATGCGCTTTAATTGAAAGCTTGTCAGCCATGGTTTGAGGATCTCTTGCAGAGGATCGATTTAATGCGAGACTGCGCAGGAGAGTCCGCTTAATTTCTGGGTCGCATTCAAAATAGTCTAGACTTCTAGACCGGGTATGATGCATACACCAGAAAATAATTTTATTTTTGTATATATAATCTTTTATATAATTTTTATTTTAGAAGAGCAGGGAGAGAGAACAAATCTCGGCCTCTGGCTTCTCTGATAAGGGGAAGTTGAAATCTTGATTTGCTTATTCTGAATAAACCTGTAAGAGAGTAAGAAGTGATTAAAGAAAAATAAAAATATAAAGAAATATAAAAGAGAAAGATAAATATTGGTTTTTAAAAGAATAAAAATATTAGATAAAAATAGAAATAAATATAAATTTCGCTTTCCTGGTAGTGGCGTGAAAAACTTGATCGGGCTTATTATGTATAGTAAAATTATGTTAAATTCAAGTCTTAACCTATTGCAAGCGCACAATGGAAATTATAGTACTAGCATAGGATCGTTCCCACGAGGAAGTTTATTTATCTAATTACTTCTTATTTGTATCTTTTATTTAAATTCTTATTTTAAAAACTTCTATTTATCTTTAGGATCTAATCTACTGGAGAAATATGAATAAAAGAATTTGGTTTAATCTAAAGTGCATAAAACAAATCTAAATCCTCCTTCTGATTGAGGTCGTCAATCCCAATCTTCAGCAATCGGATATTTATGAATTTAAACAATATTTTATACCATATCTCTAGTTTCTTAGCATTGGTTGTCAATCAAGTCTAAGATCCTAGTAATACAGATTTAATCTAATCAAGAACTTTTTAAAATCTGAGCGTCAATCAAACCTTAGAAAATTGAAGATGGAAAAGTAAAAACCGTTACACTAATCTGTAAATTCTAACCAGAGTCATCAATTCAAATTAAAACTTGGAGATGTTTATAAAACTGTAAATTTAAACTAAAAAGCAAATTAAAATATATCCTTCACCCCTTAGCCGCAGTCGTCAATTGCTTTTGAGAAACTACAGATATCTACTCTAATCTTCAGCACTCAATTGTAATCGTCAATTGCTCTTGAGAAACCTTAGATATCTAATCTATTTTAACTATTTTATACTACTTTGATCAAAAGAAAATCTAACCTCAGGCGTCAATTGATGTTGAAATTCTTCGATGATTATTCCTACACCAAGCTCTCTTATTTATAGATCATAAGGAGTCGATTTACAAAGACTTCTAATTATAATAAAAGAAATTACTAAAAACAAAAGATTCCTAATATAACTCTAATTCCTAATTTTATCTTTCCTTGCTTTAGATAGTAGATATGCTTATGGATTGTTCTTTAGTAACGACAACAAAGATCTTCGCAGTGTATCTTCATTAATCTTCTCAGATCCGTGATTCATTAGACTTTTAGAGATCTTTTAATTTAGTGTATGGTGGTTAGTTCTCACGTGATCAGCAACAGTAGAAAGCTTCTATCATGAAAATCGTCAATCACGATTTCTTTCTTATATTAAGCTTCTTTGGAAACTCGTAAATCACGATTTTCTATTCTCAGGGCTTTCATACTCGACTTGGTCTTTGGATAATTTTCTATTACAAACGATCGCTTTTTCTCTCTTGTCGTCTTTTACTCTTTTGTCGCTTATGAAGAATTGTCTTTTTAAAGAATCGTAAAATTATGATTTCTCATTTCTTTCTTTCTTCTTACTTTAGCAGTAGCGCAAAATCGTTAAATACGATTTCTTATGTTTCTTTAGCGACGAATCATCATTACACACTCAATCGTCATTCTTACTGCTATTTCAGTTCACTTTGATGAATATTAACACTTAGGCTCTCTTTTACTATTTATCTCTAATATCTGCACATCAGTAATTAAGGGTGATAAAATGATAAATTATGTGACTGTTCACCTACCCAAGCCCCAACTCACATGGAGAAACCAGCCCCAAATTGGTCAGATATGCCTCTAATCGGTTGGGTTTTGCGCAGAGCGGGTGTCTTTGAGCTTGATATCGATACCCGTAGTTTGGCTCGCTCGGGTGGCCTTAATTGTTGCTCTAGCGAGGTGGATCGCACAGAAGAGAGCAAACTCTCGGGTTTAAGTCGTTCGAGCGGACTTTGGTTATCGCTCGAATGGCCTGTGCACAACCCTAAGGGTGATTTTTCGAGTTTAAGTCGTTCAAGCGCACTTTGGTTATTGCTCGAGCTTTACAACTTTGTATCAAATAGATATTTCACGAATATGATATTTTAGAGGTCAAAATAGAGCTGCAAGTCGATATTAGTTCTGGATGATCCAAGGCTGCACGAATCTATTTTATGCTCAACTTATCTTCATACCTATAAATCACTAAAATTACACAAATTATATTAACTAGCTTACATCGGACAACAATCTATAGATTCATATATTAACACTTTTCAACCATGGTTCAAAATTTTGGCCGAAATGTAAAAATCTCGGCCAAAATGTTTCAGCTTTGGTCCCCACTGAAACCGAAATGATAACTGAAGTTTTTAATTTTTTTGCACTATGTTCAGTTATCATTTCGGTTTTGATCCTTGTTTTCAACACATTAGAATACTCTATCCCTAAATGTCATGACTAAAATTCCTGTACATATTAATCTTAAATTAGGTTTTCAATCGATGGTCATGATTTACCTAACTTTGAATTGCAATATCTTTCTATTTAATTATTTGATGATAATATTTTATATATTAATTTTATAGCTTCAACGCGATCTCCACGCTAACATGAAGAATTAGAAATTTGATTCCCTCGTAAAATTGAACTATAACCTACGTTCTTGATCTCACGTACACTGATAACTACCTTATCCTATATTTATATTGGTGTGCTATATATATATACATATAAACATAACGTAACCTTGAATTTAAATATATTAACTAGTAAGATAATATTCTGCTTCCATCTCAGTTATGTTATACGAGTTATGGATAAGCTAGGCCATGTACGCGAGTGTGTAAGAGCATACCTACACTTAGGCGTGGTATTTCGCTGAGATGATAGCGAAGTGGGGATCACACCGTATTTGCATGTCTCACAACTCATGATAGTATGGGACATCATGAAGAGTGGAGTGAGTGCGAATTCAGTTTAACCTCATATAGCGTCATATACAGTGGTCCTATCACCCCTGAGCCTTAAATATGATATAGATTAAGTGTAGGACTTATTTAAGATTAAGCACAGGTTAAGTTAAGTGTTAAGATATAGTATACTAATAAGACACCATTGTGTAGGCTAATATAAGATTAAGAATTTAAGTCTATACGTGTCATTCTTTATGTAGCCTACGTATAGACCACAACGTATACAGTTAAGACGGGTTTCTGAGAAGACAGTATGAGTTATGTTATGAATTACGTTGTTCTTGCCTTTAGAGTCGCATACGCTTGTTGATCGCACCTGAGACTGGATGTAGTGTATAAGTATGTTATATTATATTATAGAGGGTGGTATGATATAGTGGTAGGCTACTATGGTGACCCTTACATGGTAGGCTCGAACAACGACTCTAGCACAGGTTGTATTTGGATAACGAGTATGTAGGTATGCCCATGCGATATACAGATGCACGTGACATTATAATATGATATATTATGTGTATGAGGTATGGTGAGGTACGTTAGGATTGGAGTGTGTCTAGATCATGGTGGTCTTGCATGTTCTTTATGGTACGCTTTCTCCGATTTAATTATTTTGACATTCATTTATTTTTATGTACTGTCATACTATTATTATCGCTCACGAGATGCACCTACAATGTACCTAAGTAGTATAGGATAGATTGGTGGTGTATCCATTGAGTTGCACATTATTTAGCAACTTAGCCTTCGTGGTATTTACTATTTCAGGTGATTTTATCAGCGGAGTGGACGTCGACTATCCAGATCCTTCTTACGCTAATTTTGTCGACTCCGTAGTGATATGCTCTTTATGTTGTTCTAATTAAGTCTTAATCTATTGCAAGCGCACAATGGAAATTGTAATGCTAGTATAGGATCATTCCTACGAGAGAGTGATTTATCTCTGTATTTCTATTTTTTGAAAACTTATATTTTTCTTTAAGATTCTAAACTATTTAAGAAATATGAATGAAAAAAAGGTTTTTTAAACTAAAGTGCAAGAAAATAAATCCTAATCGTTTCCTTCTGTTCTCAGATATTTATGAAATTAAAATACTGTTACACTATATATTAAGTCTCCTAGCGTTGGTCATCAATCAAAACTAGAATCCTATTAATACAGATTTAATCTAATCAACAATCTCTTAAAACTTGGGTGTCAATCAAATTCTAGAAAATTGAAGATGGAAAAGTAAAACCATTACACTAATCTGTAAATCTCAACCTGAGTCATTAATTCAAATCAAAACCTGGAGAGGTTTACAAGCAGTAAATTGCAATAAAATAAATCTAAACTAGAAAGTAAGTAGAACCATCCAAAGGGTTGATCTTTCAGCTTCCTCAGCCTTGGTTGTTAGGCAAGACCTTAGAGAACTGTGGACAATTTTACTTGATAAATCTAATGTATAATGGTGATCGAAAGAAACCTCAGTCGTTAAATTTATTCTGAGAATTCCTTCGATGAAATTATTCCTATGTCGAGCTCTCTTATTTATAGATCATAAGGAGTTGGTTTACAATGTTCTAATCCTAATAAAAGAAACTACTAAAAATAAAAGATTCCTAATATAACTTTAATTCTAATCCTATATTTTCTTGCTTTCAATGGTTGATGCATTCAGAATTTTCTCCTTAATTTCAGCAGCAGAGTCCTTTAGGAGTTTTTCTTTATCAATCTTCTGAGATCCGTGATTTACCAAACTTCTAATTCAAGAGTTTTTCTATTTTGGTGCATGACGGTGTAGATCTTCACATTATTAGCAACAATGAGAATCCTTCTATTTGTAAAATCATAAATCACAATTTCTCTTCTTTGCAGCTTTCTTAGGACGATTCCGTGAACGAACGATTGTTTTCTCCTTTGTATCGCACTTTGCTTTGAAAGTCTTCTGAAGAATCGTAAATTACAAATTTTCATTTCTTTCTTTAGCTCCGTTCAATCTTAAAGTACGATTTCTTACTTTTTCAGTAGCGACGAATCATCTTTTATGTTCAATCAATTTTCTTATTGCTTTATAAGTTTATTTTGATGAAGATTAACACTTTGGTTCTCTTTTATTGATTTTCCTTAATATCTGCATAACATTAACTTGTTAGTAGTTAATTAGGATCTAGCATCACTAAGTCAAGGGTGATAAAATGGTATATTTTGTGACTGATCACGTGGACGCAGAGTACCAGGAACCTTGGGAGGGTGACATGGCAGGACACCAGGAGGACATCGATGCTGATTTTGATCCTAGTGCCGACTATTGATAATGTAGTTTCGGTATTAAAATCGAAACCTTTGGTTTAAGCGATTTATCCTTTTATTCCATACAATTATTGTTTATTTATGGCCTCACACTTTTTATTTATGTCTACTCTTTATTTCCCCTTTGATTAGTAGACATTTCATGTGTTTTCTCGCATTTATCCATTATTTATGATTGCTCTGATGTTTCATCTTTAATTGTTGGATTCACAGATTATGTGGAACTATGTTAGCGTGAGAAGTCTGATTATGGATATATCCGCTTAGTGTATCTGGGATGCGTGTGGGTCATAACTCGAAATTTTAGACCCTCGGGATGGGGTAGAATCTCGGATCGTGACATAATGGTATCAAAGCCCAGACTTTACTTCTTTAAGAATTGAGGGACTAAGAAAAGTATAATCTTTGAAAATATAAGGATGACAACTGGGAAAGACTTTCTAATGACTGATGATTTAAGATTTTCCTAAGGATGTCTTTGTTGGACTGTGTGACTCATGTAAGTAAACTATATCGTTTGAGGTTGGAATGATTCATATAGAGCTCGGGCTCTTGATCTTTTGAGAACTTATCGATCGCAAGAAATAATGATCATTTATGGTATGAGATTTTAAAGTTCAATTGTGGATTTAAAGACTTATTTGATAAAGACTCATGAGTATTGGTGCGCGCTTTTTCTGGGTTCCTCTCGGTCCCCGTTGAATAAGTGGCCCAATTCTGTCCAAGTGGACTCTAGCGATGTGGTGTTTGGAATGGTGGAGGTAAAGATAAAAAAAAAAAATTCTAGGAAGATTCTTAGCTTGTTGCGATTGCCAGCTATATATATTTAACGACGTTGCAATACGTCAATGATCACGCTTTAGAGCGGGTGTGGGTTACTTCTTTACTGAATCGTCCGCTTGCGAACGCCAGCAGCTGTGACTATTCTTATAATTTAGATAGTTTAATTTTCCTTTCACTATAAAAATAAGGACTTTTGGAGACGATTATCAGAGACGACTTTTCGAAGCCGTCTACAATAACCATATATTAGAGACCGCCATTTCAAAAGCCGTCTCGAATCCTTTATTAGAGACGGCTATAGCCGTCACCCTACATAAAATAACGCATTAAGTATTGTTGACCTCAACTATAGGTAGTGGAAACTTTAGAGACTACCTTAAGAGTCGTCTAAAAAAGTCTCATTAAAACAAATAGAGACGGCTTCGGCCGTCTCCAAGAGATCTAATTGGGTGTAGTGCAGCTGCAAATAACCTAACTCAGCTTGGCCCTAGGAAGCCGTCTTCAAGAGATCTAATTGGGTTTAGTGCGGCTGCAAATAACCTAACTCAGCTTGGCCCTATATATAGGCAACGCTATAAAATCTACTTCACCTCAACAACTCGTCGCGAGCTGAAATCTCCCCTTTCTCCTTTGTTCTCTCCTATCTTTGAAATCGTGGAACCCAAATCAATCTCCCAATTTTCTCTCTAATCTCTTTCTCCAATATCCCACTCTCTTAAAAAATTAACGAAGGGCCTTAATCGGAATCAGGGGTTTCCAAAGATCTCTATCGAGCTCTCAATCGCTCTTCTTAACCCTAATTTTGTTTGAACCCCCCCTCTCTCTCTCTCCTCAGGCCCAAGCTCATTATGATTGTAGATCTAGTCGTGGATACGTAGATGATTAAAAGTTGAAAATAAATCTCATCTGATTTGGAGAGATCTAAAGCAAGGGGTTTCATTTCTTTAGTTTGCAGATCTGAATGGATTTAGATGATTTCCGATCAATTTTGAGGAATTCAGGCGTAGATCTATGGACTCTAATGGACATTGCGATTTCAATAACTTCTTCTAATTATACAAACGAATTGAAGGTGAGAAGAGATGGGATCATCAAATGCCTCTACACTTTTCCAGTTCCTCCTTGTAGAAATTGCAATCTCGATGTTCCGAGGCTGAGCAGTAACGAAATCAAAGGGAAGGAGAAGAGCCAGTCTAGATCAGAGGTTTCAATCGAGAAAGAGAAAGGCGCTTCGCCTTTATCTCCGCAGTCAATCGAGAAGAAGAAGATCGTTATTAGAGTGACGGTGGTGGATGTTCAATTGGAATTGATCTTGGACAGAGTCAGATTCTCTCGCTCAAACAGTGTCTTGAAGATCCAGATCAAGTAATCGATTGATCTCAATCCTAATTTTCTCTAAAAAAATATTAGTTTTTTTATTAAATTTTTTTTGAGTGGCTCGAATTCGATTATTATTTCAGTCCGACAATTCTTCTGTTAATATGCAATATGAATATTGAGATTATCAAACTGCATTTTAGATCTTTGATAAAATGTTGTCATATAGATATTGTCTAATTCTCTATATTGTACTCTACTTTGTTACTGTAAATTTGCAGTATGAGTATTGAGTTCAATGTTTAATCTTTTTCTTCTATTTGAAAAAAGTGGTTTGCTATCTATTTTCTTTATATGCTCATGTTTTTATAATTGGTCTATAAAAACAGTGAGCCTGTAAATCAGTGAAAGTGTGCTTTTGACCTTTCACTGCTCTAAATACCTGTGCATTCCGAAGGTTGGTGGAGGGAAATATACCCGAGTAGCACCAGTTTGGGTACCTGGATAATACCAACTTATTGTTAAATAGAACCAAAGAGTATCTAGCATCGGTATTGGTATGTCTTTGGTCGAGCATGTTGACCGTATACAAGTGTCCGAGAAGTTTTAACAGAGTATCTATTATTTCAAAACCAACTCTCAAATGTAGGAAAAACAATAACTTTCTTTGTCGGTAAGATTTTTAATAGGTTTAGTTAGAGATGCATGCTATTTACAGGCTATTTAGATACTTCGCAACTGTATTAGATTCTTTTAGTTACTTTTCTTATCTAAAATGTATTCTCTTTGCGAGTGCTTTGAATTGGGGCCCCAAAACATGCTCTTTATGCTATCTCTTAAACCAAGATGCATTTGCTCCTAAACTTGACCTCCCACATTTTTTTTCTTCGAGGCATGGGCTAGCTACTAGTATGGCTCACCTATTCACTTCACTGGCTGGACTCAAACCACTCAGTTGGAGATGATACACACAAGTGTACACGCATGTGGACATGTGATTGGATTTCATCAAGCCAAGATGTAAATTGCTGATTTATTCCTTGGCTATTCTTTTGTTTGCATGTTATTGTATTTTAATTCCTTACCGTCATATCACATGTCTTTGATTATCCTGCAATGGAGTTGCACACTGTAAAAGTATTCACAATATTGGTTGAAGTTCTCTGTTATTCACTTAACCATGCTTTTGAAATTGAAGTGGTCAGGAAAACAATTATTGATTGGCCAATAGTTTTTTTATAAGAATGCTAAAATTTGAAATATTTGTTCATAATTTATGGTTATAACAAGCTGCACATAATCTGTCTGTTATAATTTCTTAATAAGAAAATTGCCTTGCATAATTAGGATTAGTATGCTGCTTGTAGTTGAACAAGGCAAAAAAGATTACTAATTGACATGGATATTTGTGGCAAACACCAAGATGAATAGTAGTAGAGTATGTGATATGGGTTTTTGTGTCTAGTACCATTTTTTTTAATGGATAGAAGTACTAATAATGAAGGGTATGGGTGAATTTCAAGGCTCGATCGATCGATCGAGCCTTGCAATTCACTTGATAGTCTTAGCATTCATTATCAAGGAGCCTCACTTTATCTTGGAGAAATCTCACAATGTCTTATAAGTCTCTTATTGACAAGTGCAAGTTCCTAAGACTCAAAAGTGAAGTGAAGAGTTTTAACACTTATCAATTTAGAAATTTCCTACAAGTGTTTTCTTGGTTAGCTGTATACACACTCTATGTGCAATTCTCTGTTGGCTTCACCCATATCTAACCCATTAGTCTCATCATCTGATTCTTTATCATCAGTTGCACTTACAACATCTGGCTCATTAACAAGCAACATAAGCTTTAAACCTATATTTTTAGTCTCACCAGACACATCAAACGAATAATCTTTTTTATTTTTGGTGTCATGTTTCGCAGTCATAGCCTTGCGGTTGGGACATTCTGCGACAACATGACCATAGCCATGACACTTCTAACACTGAATTCCATTCAGGAATTCCTTTTGAGACCTTCACTTTTAATTAGTTGTCAGACTTCATCACAGTGTTCTTCTTCGATCCCTTTGAATAATTTCTTAAATCGTCTTACTAGCATGCATGGCCATCTCTTCAATGCCATCTTTCTCACTATCAGAATCATCATCACAATTAAAAGACCTAAAAGCCATGCTCTTGCTCCTAGGAGGGTCAATCAACCTCCTATGCATATGTTTGTAGGAAATCAACAAGTTCATCAAGATTGATATCGTCAATTTCTTTGCCTTAATTTAATTAGACAACAACATTGATTTTAAATTTAAATCGCTTAGGATAAAATTGAAATTGAAATTTTAATTTTACTATATATATATATATATCATAAACTTAGTATAAAATTGAAATTTTTTCTAATGCACCTCCAAGTGCTGACTTTCAAATCTCTAGAGAAATTTTTTCTAATGCACCTCCAAGTGCTGACTTTCAAATCTCTAGAGAAATTTTTTCTGAAGCTTAGCAACCTTCACTTGAGGAATCATCCATTAAAATCTCTAGAGAAATCATCCATGAAAATCTCTAGAAACTGTTCAATCAGGCCAGAAAATATAGCATACATGCATCTTTGGAAAGTTGCAGGTGCATTACACAGTCCAAATGACATTCCTCTGTAAGCAAAGGTGCCAAATGGGCATGTAAAAGTAGTATTTTCTTGATCTTGTGGGTAAACAGGGATTTAGTTATACCCTGAATAACCATCGAGAAAATAATAAAAAGCCTTTTCTGCTAACTTATCCAAGATTTGGTCAATCAAGGACAAAGGGAAATGGTCTTTCCTGGTTTTCAGATTAAGCTTCTGATAGTCTATACAAACCCTCCAACCAGTGGTTTCTCTGGTTGGAACAAGCTCACCAGAATCATTTTTTTTCACAGTAATTCTAGATTTCTTGGGTACTGCCTGAGTAGGTGCCACCCATTCAGAATCTGAAATTGGGTAAATGACTCTAGCATCTAGCAATTTGACCACTTCTTTCATCACCACTTCTTGCATGTGGGATTCAATTTTATTTGCATTTCTCTAGAGGGTTTGGAACCCTCTTCCAAATGAATTTTATGCATACACACAACAGAGCTGATGCCCCCAAGGTCAGTGATGGTCCAGCCAATTGCACTCTTATGCTTCTTTAAAATATACAACAACTATTCCTCTTGCTCATCAGCGAGAGAGGAAGAAATAATCACTGGTAATTTCTGATTTACCCCCAAAAAAGAATACTTCAAGGTCATAGGCAACTGTTTCAACTCTACCTCCGGTGGGCATATGACAGAAGGCAACAACCTACCTTTGATGGTGGTGGAAGAGGCAACACGTTAGGTTTCTAAGGAGGATGCCTTATTGCTGGCCCCTCATCAGAAATTAAGGCTTTCACCTCATGAATCATGGGTGTGGGGGCCTTCTCTTCCACAGTCTCACTCCACTCATTCTCAACAACATCATCAAAATCATTACAAAAGTCATCATCATGCAGCAGCTTAGGAAAGGTCTCTTCCACAAGCTTATCAAAAACATCAATTGAAAAACAATCCTCACCATCCAAGTGAGGTTGATTAGCTGCATTATAAACATTCAATTTCACGTTCATGTTGCCAAAAGATACCTCCATTACTCTTGTTTTACATTGAATACAAGCATTGGCAGTGGCCAAGAAAGGCCTGCCTAAAATCACAGGAATAGAGGTGGTGCACTTGCTTGGCTCCATGTCAAGCACAAAAAAATCTGCTGGATAGAAAAATTTGTTAACTCTAGCTAAAACATCCTCTATCATTCCCATAGGCTTCCTTTCAGATCTGTCTGCTAGTTGTAGCACCACATGTGTGGGCTTCAATTCTCCCAAGCCTAACTTCTCATAAACAGAATATGGAAGTAGGTTTACACTAGCTCCCAGATCTAATAAGGCCTTCTAATTGATATGATCTCTAATGATGCAGGGGATTATGGGAACTCCAGGGTCTTGAAGCTTGGGTGGAGTTGCAATAGACAGTACTTGGGTTACTTTCTCATCACAAAAGACCTTTTCAGATAAATGTATCCTAGATTGTATTTTGTGGGTGCACAAGTCTTTCAAAAATTTTGCATAGGCTAGAACTTCCTTGATGATATCAAGTAAAGGCAAGTTGATATTTACTTGTTTGAAAGTTTCCATCATTACCTTAACCTTAGCATTCTCCTTGTCAAAAGGAGAAGTTGCTTTCATGCATTAGGAAATGGCAAATGGGGAACTATCCTCTCATTTGCAGTCTTAGCAAGTTCATCAGATTTTTCTTTATTTTTATTTTTAATTTTCTATTGGGGCACATCACCCCCCTTATTTTTTAAATGCCGCTCCTGCTGCATATTTTTATTGGTTGTTTCTTCATTTTCTGCACTTGACTCATCAGCCTCAATACCAACTTGGTTATCCACCAGCTTTCCACTCTTCACGGTGGTGACAGATTTGACTTCTTCATGAGAAGAAGCCTCACCAACCATGTATTGCCCCTTTGGATTGTTCATGGGCTGACTGGGCAGTCTCTCCTCTTCTCTCCTAGCCAAAGAAATAGATAGCTGACCAAGGTGGTTTTCTATCTTCTTGATCTTTGACTGTGAGAGTTAATAGTTTGAGATAAACGGCCCAAATTCTGTAGTGAAGCCAGAACTTGCTCTTCAAATGTGAGGGACCTAGAGGGTGCCGGGGCTGGTGCACTTTGATGCACAGGCTGAACCATTGGCTGGGCCATAGGCTGTTGGTATTGGGGCCTTGGAAAGTAATTCTATTGGTATGATTGGGCATTCCTATAGGGCATGGACTATAGTGGCTGCTGCTGCTGTTAGTTTTGAAAATTGTCTTGTCTCCACCTCAAGTTGGGGTGATTTCTCCAATGATAGGCAGCAGTAGGCTGTTGTCCATAGGACTGAGCAACATTCACATGTTTCATCACAAAATCTGAAAATTAGGCAGTTGAGGGACATTCCTCAAGGGAGTGAGTGGGGGACTGGCATATGACACATGCCTCCTCCACTTTAGCAGCCATTGGAGACTGCATTGCTCCCATGAGCTTGTCACACTTTTGGGTCAGGCTGTTCACTTTCCTCTTCAAATTATTATGTCCACTCACCTCATATATTTTCCCTCTGGTAGTATTTTCTCTCACCAATCTAGGGGTCTCAACATCTTTTGCTCAGGCTTTGCATGGAGTTTTCACTGATGATATCGAATAACTCCCAAGCCTCATCTGCTGTCTTGTGGAGGTATGTACCACCACAAGAAGCATCACCATTTCCCTGCTTTTAGGATCAATTTCTTGATAGAAACTTTGGACAAGTTGCCATTCAGGAATTTGGTGATTGGGACATTGCTTTAAGAGTTCTTTAAATCTCTCCTAGGCTTAGTAAAAATCATTAGTTGGAGCTTGAGCAAATGAGATAATGCTCTTCCTCAACTGACTTGTTTTAGACATGGGGAAAAACTTGGCCAAAAATTGACATTGAAGATCATTTCAGGACTGAATACTGTTGGATGGGAGTATTGACAACCAAGTTCTGGCTCTATCCTTTAGTGAAAAAGGAAAGAGTCTCAACCTGGTTGCTTCCTCCCCCAAACCTACAATATTGAAGGTAGTACATAGTCTCAAAAATTTATCAATATGCTTATATGGGTCTTCTTTACTTAGGCCATGGTATGAGGGTAACATCTGTATGATAGAAGACTTGATCTCATAGTTTCCTTGAACAACAGGGAATTGAATGCAGAAGGGGGAATTGTACACCCTTGGTGCATTGAATTCCTTTAGTGTTCTAAGTTGTTCACCCATTGCTGGATTATCAGCCATAGAAGTGTGTACAGGATGCTTAGGTATGAGAAGTCTTTCGACTTCAAGATTCACAGGAGCAATCTCTGGATTAAGAGATCTCCTCCCAAGCATACACACCACAGAAATCAAGTACAACACCGAAAATCACAATACAAAGATCAGTAAAATAATCACAAGACAGATAACTATAAAACGTCAGATCTACTAAGCTACAGATCTAGGAATGTAAATAGAGTGAAGAGATGCAAACTTAAGCAATGCTTGTTCTTCCAAGTGATATAGAGCTCCTCTTAGCTCCACAGATCCATATCTGAAATATAGTGAAACTACAACAAACTAAAGCAACAATTAATCAAATACTTAATAGTCAATGAAAAATCTAAATTTAAAAATAAGAAAACTTAGATCTACCACTTTTAAAAATACAGATCCCCGACAACGACACCAAAACTTTGATGTACTGCCCACCTTAGAGGAATAGAGGGGAGAGCCGGAGCTCTCGAGCCCTTGTAGCACCGTGGACCTTCGCACGAGAGCGACACCGATGAGTTTTCGATAGCAAGCGGGTTGATGGATGGGTTTTAGCTTCTAAGGCTTGATAGTTAGGAGGTAGGAGAGATAGGCTAATAGCTTTCTCTTACTAAAGCTAAGGATTGGATGATGGAGAATGGGGTTTTTAAGATGAACTAGGGTGCTGAAATTTCAATGGACAAATGCTAAAAAGGGAGGAGAGGAATAGCTAAAGCCTTTTCTCTCTATTAAAATTTTTTCAAGCCCTTAGCAAAGCGGGGGGGTGCCTCTCTATTTATAGAAAAGGAGAGGATTAGGAGGGTACTTAAGAGCTAAATGAGATTAGCAATTAAGTAATCCTAAATCTAAGGATTTTGGGTTTTTCAAGGCTATGGGAAGGTGTGAATAGGGTTCAATGATAGATGATAGGGTGAGGTTTCAAAAGGCTAGAGGGTTGTAAATAGGGTTAATGAGGGTGCAACAGTCCTAAAGAAACCCATCCTAAACATTGGGATGGCCAACAAGTCAAACCCCAAAAGGGAATTTCGAGCTAAATCTCAAGAATACTGTAGCTAAGCCTAGTGTGTATATTATACATGCTAAGCTTTGTAAAGTATTCCTAAGAAGTCCAGAGCCTTCCATGGGGCCCACACTCTGGAGGAAGAAGGCCAATTTGGCTTAGCATGTATATTATACACGCTAAGAAAAATTCCTATAGAAAATGACCTAGCGTGTATATTACACACACTAGGCAAAAAGTCCTAATTTCTGCCCCAAGCTCAAACTGCCATAACTCTTGATGTATAAATTTGATTGAGGTGATTCTTAGCTCGTTGGAAAGCTGAAAACCTCTACTTTCCAATGATATATGATTTAGTTCCAGCAGAGGGCCCTATAAGCTTTGACACACCTCTTTCCAACCATTGCCCGTGAGGGTTCAAAACTGGTTTGGGTAGGGTTTCAAGGGTGTAGGTTGAATCCTAATAGTTTTGGGAAAGTTCTTAAAGGTTTGGGAATTGGAAGGTTCCTAACGATATGAGAGATGCTATCGGAAGCTCGGGGAGTGAGCCTTTCTTGATGTATGTTTTGGTCAGGCCTTGGGCCAAATTTGGGTGTCTACAGATTCCCCTCTTTAATATTTGATCACTAATGATTGAATGTTAAAGAAAAATACATTCAAAGAGGCCCAAGGCACGCTAACGGGTCCGCCGTATTCAAAGCGAACCTCAAACATCATATGGTAACATGGTGAGTATACGGAAGCCCTGTATGTCAAAAAAAATGTTCGTTCTTCATGGCTATCGGTCCCCAAGCGCTCAACGACATTACTAGGTATGACCGAGATGGTATAATTTGAAAATGAATAATGTTTGATATTCATTTCGAATGAGACTACCCCATAAGTGAGAGAGTGATCGACCCATACTTAAAGATTGGCGTAAAGCAAAGACGTGAAGATCCGTAGTTTGTGTCCAATCCCATGAGGCATTGACTGCCCCATTTGATCGACCACGTTTCCCCTACACGAGGTAGGGTTTAAGATTTTTAGGCGAACCCATCGATCCCGAGGTTAATTTAGCATAACTACCAGAGCGGAGTGAATATTGATGTCGCAACACTTTTTGGGAGTGTGTGCCATTTTTGAAATGTGCCATGGATCAACATGACCTAAAGTACTCAACTTCAAATAATATTAAACAGATCCAACCAAAATTGGGTATTTATCGAAGGAGACACCCAATCTAGGTCTCTGCCAACAATGATCTTACAAATTATTTAACTATGCATAAACATGTACCATTAGGGGTGATAAGTAACAAAGGCGATGGAAGTCCCGTTCCAGATCTCATCCGAGTATAATTTACATGAACAAATGACCATCCTATGGATACCCAGACACATGGCGCCTATCTATGAGAAATCATGCCAATGCAGGTTTTAAGCATGCAGAAAAATAAGAGAAATGAACCCTTCTGCATGCATGTTTGTATATAGTTGATCGATGTGTAGTCTCATTTTCAACAGGTTGATCTCAACCAACCATTGACCTATTTTTTAAGAATTTGAAGCTTAAGACACTAAAGTTCACATAAATTCAGAGACGGAGCTCTTAGCTTGAAGATTTAGCAGTGGAATCAACCTAATCGAAACATTGACTGCTTGATCGGGATTGATACCGTTGCTCCTACTTTAAAGTAGGATCCAAAACATGCATGTGCATAACGAAAAAGTGAGATGCTTCATCTGATTTGTCCATCGCTGAGAGGTTGTATGCTTCGAGGCTTTGGACTATTTGATGTTCCTGCACATTCTCAAGAAAATGTCAGTCCCTTTTTTGTTTATATAGGTAACAATATGCATCCTTATTAATAGAAGGAGAAGTAAACCTTTACCTACTCATTTTCAATATTCAAGATTTATATATTTTTTGAATTTTTGTATTTAGAGATTTTTTATTCTTTTTCTTCATTTTTGAGATGAAAGTACGATCCTGTAAATATGTACATGGGAAGAGTATATATTTTTTGGATTTCTTATTTTTGTTTTTATTTTTTATTTATAGTTTTTTTCATTTCAAATTTTGTAAAGGGAGAAACAGGGCACCACACCGATTATCTTTTTGAGATGTCGTGCGAGCAAAGTACAAATATGTAAATGGAAAAGGGAAATCTATTATATTACACAAGATTGTTTTTTTTGTTGCCTTGTAAAGGGAGAAATCGGGTGTCACACCGATCATCCTTTGAGATGTGGTGTACACATAGTGTCGGCATGAAAATGGGAAAGAGAACTATATTATCTTTTGTAAGTGTGGTCTTCACTTCTCCTTTTTTGTTTGATGCCCTAACCGTGGGACGAGGTGACGGGTCGTCCTCTTTTGAGCATAGTCAAACCCATTCATGTGGTCGGCCCTGAGTGGGGGCAAAAAATTTTCAAGGTCGGAACGTCCATCCATTCGGATTGAATCAACCTTTTATCCTTACCTCGGGTCATATGTTTGACGGTGCGGTTATAAGATCTACCTGATCAGGACCCGATTTGAGCAAACATAGGCGGCCCAGTTGGCGACCAGATAATCGAGAATGTAACCAAGGGAGTAACTGATGACTTTCTTTTGTTCTTTTTTTTTCTCAACCATTTTTTACTCACAGCGCCCAAGACGGGTTTTCGCCGTGCCTATTGTTGCCCTCTTTTTTATCCGTAGTGCCCTTTCAGGTTTTCACTATGTCTATGGGTATGCATTTTTATTCCAAGATAAAAATGCATACCCATGATAATCGAGAATGTAACCAAGGGAGTAACCGATGACTTTCTTTTGTTCTTTTTTTTTCTCAACCATTTTTTACTCACAGCTCCCAAGACGGGTTTTCACCGTGCCTATTGTTGCCCTCTTTTTTATCCGTAGCGCCCTTTCAGGTTTCCACTATGTCCATGGGTATGCATTTTTATCTCAAGCGCCTTTTCAGGTTTTTGCTAAGTTCTGTTTTTACTCGTAGAGCCCTTTCGAGTTTTCACCATGTCCATTTTACTTTGAGCTTGTATATTTTCTCTTTCTTTTCTTTTTTTGTATTCTTTCATTCACTTTTTTAAAAACCACGACATGACATCGATTCTGTCATAGCCGGCTGGATGGAATTCTTTATTGTCTCTCAGCTTGGCTCGTGACTCAATGGATACTGTGACTGCTCGTAGACCTTACAGAGGGCTTTCTTCAGGGATTATCGTGGCCACGGGTGAGGTTAGGAATTTTTGAAGGTATTCTGGGGTTAAACGGTTTCCTCGATAGGGTTCCAGTTGTTGTAATACACTTCTTCCTTGGGGATTTTGACTGTACATGCCTTACTTTTTTCTTTTCTATATTTTTTATTATTTTTGCTTTTTTCAGACTTCCTCTTTTTGGGATTTTTCTTTTCCAATTTTTTTAGGTTTTGAGGGTAACTCTTTTTCTCCTTTTTTGTTAGTATATATACACACACATTTTCTTTTCCTGGGAGGAGTTTATTGAAAGAAAGGCCAATGGCTCAATGGGTGTAGCAAGGGTATAAGTGTTCAGAGACACTTTTTGGCTACTTGGCTTTGAAATAATTACCTCCTTTATGGGGTCCTTAAGCAGTCACGTATCCATCTTATCAATACTTATCTTGTCGCCGAGACTAAGAGTAGAATCGGCGTACGTATCAAGCATTGATGGGCTCAAGAAAGTGATCTCCGTCCATGGTGGCAAGGTGGAGCGCGTACCCCGGGATAGTTTTTAGATGACGTAAGGTCCCTCCCAGTTGGGTTGAATTTTTGTCTTAGATCAGTGTGGAGAGAAGGGAAGATTTTCTTGAGTACATTACCCACTTTTAAATCTCGGATGCGAACACACTTGTTGAAAGCACGTGAGATCCTTCTCTGATAGGCTTGGGTGTGACTCAAAGCCAGGAGATCGGATTCGATGATGATACAGAGTGAAGGTACTTTAACCTCAACCGATAGTATTGCCTCGGTTCCATACACAAGGGAGAATGGTGTTGCCCTTGTAGCGGTATGGATTGACATTTGGTAGGCCCATAATGCGAATGGTAACATTTCGCTCTAATCGCGATATGTGACAACCTTCTTTTCAAGGATGCAGATGACTGTTTTGTTAGTCGCCTCCATCGCTCCTTTGGTTTGTGACCGATACAGTGATAAGCGATGACGTTTGATTTTGTATTTCTCACAGAAGGCTCTGATGCGCTTGTTCACAAAGTTAGTGCTATTGTCCGTGATGATGTCCTTGGGTACACCGAATTGATACACAATATTATTCTTAATAAAATTCTCGATATGGCTGGCTGTGATATTTATATAGAATGCAACCTCTAATCATTTGGTGAAGTACTCAATCGAGGATGAACTGATGTCCGTTGGAAGCTTTTAGATTGACCTTCCCTACGACGTCGAGGCCCCATGTGGCGAATGGCCATGGAGTAGTCAGACTGTGTAGATCAATGGCAGGACCATGTATTAGACTGGGTTGCTCTTGACAGTTGTAGCATTTCTGCATAGGCTTACAACAGTCAGTTTCCATGGTGGTCTAGAAGCACCCTTGTCATAGGATCTTCTTGGCGAGCATGGGCCCGTTAACGTGGGCCCCGCATACTCCCTCATGGCTGCCTCGCCTTTAGTTAGCCATTTGAGCAGGATATTTTTATATGACCGCTTGTAGAGGTACTCACCACAAATGACGTTGTTTATAGTTAAACGTTGGATGGTTCGCCTTGAGGAAATTCTTGATATCTGAGAACCATGGTGGCTCATCATCTAACTTTGTGGATCCCTCAATATGAAGGCAGAAGGTCGGCTCATTCTTTTATTCAATCATGATCGGCTTCATCTCGATGCCATATGAAATTTTGACCATTGATGCCAATGTTGCTAAAGCATCGACAAATCAATTTCTCGCTCGCGGGACATAAGAGAACATAATGTTGTCAAAACATGCAATCAGATCCTCGAGATGCTCAGGTATGGGATCAAATTTTCATCTTTCGTCTTCCAATCTCCATTGGTTTGTGTTGTATTGCCTACCTTATAACTATTAGGAGGTTAAAAACAACAAACTAGAGGAAAAATCATAGCAAAATGGAACTAAGGTAAGACAATCAGGCCTGCAAGAACCAGGGCTGTTGTAGCAACCTTTAAAGGGGTAAGAAGGGGTATGTCCATAGGGAAATATGTTTTAAAATATAGTAAATCTCTAGATCTAGAACAGATCTGGCACTCTATCCTATCCTAATTTAAAATAAAGCAAGGGAGGAAAGAGGCTAGGTTTTAAGGTGTTGTAACTTTACTAAAACTACAGGAAACTAAATGTAAATGCAAATGATCCAGATGTGAGTAGAAAACAGAATTAAAGAAATGGAAAAAATGATTTGGGGAATTAAAATCAATAGGGGGAGAATAGCATCTGGGGATTTTGGTCTTCACTGAAAATTGATTGGTTCAGAGGCAATGCAAGAGATTGATTTGCAACTATAATTCATCTGGCTACAAGCTCAGATGTAAGGTAGAAAAATCTAATCTAGACCAGAGAATTGGATTGATCTTAAGGCTATGATCTGTCCACTTTAATGGCCACAGATCATCCTAGGGATTACCTCCAATTCAAAGGTTTTAATTAGAACAATTAAATCATTGCAGATGCTGTGGATGCAAGGCTACAAGCTCAGGCATCCACAGGGATATTAAATCTAGGGAAATCAAATGGCAATCAAGAGAACTATAGATTCAAATTAACTTTACAACCAATAATTTACTAATTCAATACAACTTATAGTATATTGTTCTTAGATCTGAAATTTGTGCAACATCTTATCCTCTTACAGAGCTCTCAAACCTCCCAATTTACAACTCTACCTCACCCTAACTGTTACCAGTGTTTAGCCAACCATGGTTAGACTAAAGAGAGAAGGGAGGAGAAGGATGAAATTTAGGAGGGAAAAGGGAATTCAAATTTTGGTCTCTGAGCTCTCTCAATTTCTGGATTCCTCTTCTCTAAAACTTTTCTTCTATTTATAGTCTACCCCTCTGTCCTCAGATCCGTTTCAGCCAATCAGAGCTCAAGGGAATAATTATGTTATTCTGAGATGCTAATGTGGCTGATTATACTTCTAGAACCTCCCCTAATTGATTCGAATTGGACAAGTACATGTGGGGGAGTTAGAGGGCTTCTCATTCGTGTGTATTTGTATTCCAAAAATACCCCTAAAGGGTTGTTAACATGCCTCGGGACGTGTGCACAGAGCACTGAAGTGAGCTGCTGATGTGGCTAAAACGGAGAAGTTCCCAAATCGTGCCTTGAGAGGTTCAGAGAACCTCTCGACGGGTTCTGAGTCTGATTTATGCTCCATTCGACAGGTTGGATTCAACCTTTGACAGGTTCTTTTGATTGCTCAACAGGATGATGCAATGCTCTAGCTTCAGCCATCCTCTCAATAAGATGAATCAACCTCGCGAGATCCCATACAACTCCAGGTAAGTCTCCGACAGGATCTTTCCCTCTGTTCGACAGGTTGGCGGCAACCTCACGAGAATCAATGCAGCTTCAGGTATGTCTTCGACAGGTTGGCTCTGACTATTCGACAGGTACAGGTAACCTCTCGATGGAATTGATTTGAGCCTTCTGCACTTCACGAGGATGGCTGATTCAGTAGACCTCTTGACAGAATCTTCTGCACTATTCGAGAGGTGCTTCTGTTGCAATTTAAACCATTCGACAGGTGCTGTGAACCTCTCGATGTCTTCACTTCTTCACCTCAGTACTTCTCGATAGGTTGAAATACAGCTTCAGAACCTCTCGACAGACTGCCTTCTTCAATTTTAACTCCTCGACAGGTTCTGGGAACCTCTCGACAGCTTCAAATACTGCATCCAACCCCTCGACAAGTTGCTGCTCTTTATTTCCACAGCTTGCACACACTTGGGGTGCTGGCTTTCATTTGTTCAACACTTAGTGGCCTTTGAGGAGTTCATTTTTCATCCACTGCAACTGCTTTTGCTCCCATGTGTACACATTTGGACACATGTCATTGCCATAGGGTTCTTAGGATCCTTGAATCTGCAGGATGGCTGGCCTTTTGAGCTGCATGAGAATTTGTTGAATCTGTTCTGTATTGAAGTAATTCTCCAGCAGGTCTCTTCTTGGCATTTTTAGATAGATGTCTGCACTATGACTGTAATTTATTGCTAACTATAAAACAGACTTAAGACACCTTATTAGTCAACTCAAAGGTCCATCAAAAGTCAGGTTAGGAGGTGAAAAATGATATTTTTCACTGATTAACACACCCCCAAACCTAAGCTTTGCTACTCCCTGAGCAAAGGAGAAATTAAAATCAATTATTGAAAACATAAAATACCACTTTTGTAGGGAGCACATATGCATTTAGCTTATGCATCAAGCCTTTTAACCCCTAGGTGATCCCTAGTGGAAGAGTGAAGTCTCCTGAGGGTTTTTAGTGAAGTTACCCACAAACTTTCATATGAACATAATTAGATCAAGTGCAACCAGTTACAAGTTAGATCCAAACAAATTCAGCTTTATTCCATACCTTATCCTTTTGAATTCAAAAGTTTCGAAACAGTAATTGTAAACAAATTTAATACCTAAATCCTTTTTCAAACTCATCATATCAATATGAAATCATCAAGGGAATGCTATGTGCAAAACAATATGTACTTCACCATTAATTTGAGAATCAAGTTCAAACAATACCTAAATAAGTCCAATTTCAGACCCAATTATCTCACAGGCGTACTTTCACAAATGATTTCAAAGGTGTATCATTTCACACAGCTCAAGAGCAGTTACAACCTTTAAATAGGACTGCAAGCATGAGCATAGGCAGTGCTCTAGTTCTTGAAATCTTCTAGCTGTCTTCACCATAGATTACACAGCTCCTTATCTCCACATGACAACTCAATCAACTTCAGATCAGGAAGGTCTTTTTATTGGGTTGTAATGTGGCTTATGGGTGAGGTTTATAATGAATAAAAGGGTAAAGAGGGATTCAAAATTTGAGAAATTAGCAAGGTCAGGAGGTGGTATACACACATTCTTCATCTCAGCATATCTTCATCTTTCTTTGATATTTTTTAGATTTGAAGTGGCCATCTTCTCATCTTCTTTTTTAAAAATTTCTAATGAAGTGACTTTGCTTTCTTTTTCTCTCTTTTATTTTGTTTTTCTGGTTTTTTTTTTTTTTTTTTTTTTTCTTTTATATGCTTTTCTTTTGTATTTTTCTCAATTTTTTTTTATGGGCTGGACTGCCACAACTCCACAACTGAACACTATTTTTCTTAGATTTTCTCCTTCTTCCTTCCACCAAATATCAAACCTTACGTCTCTAACCTCACTTCTTCCTCCACTTCCTGAATTCTCAAATTAGGGGTGAACTGAAACAGGTTAAGAGGTTCAGGAAAAAAAATATTTTGATTTTTGTCAAAGAAGAATGAAATTTTCAGGCTCAAATGGTATATACAAAGGCAGTTCAAAGGGTAGGGACTTTTAGCTCAAATTGTCCAAGGGATGGCCTTATATCATGTCTTTAATGTCATGAGTACTGCCAAGCTGTTTCTATAGTTATTACAAAGTACAAAAGACACATCACATTCTAAGTTAACAGAAAGTATAAACAACACAAAAATTCAGACTAACTACAAATTCCTAAATACATTCTACACCACATCCTAAAAACTATATGAATCTGAGCTTGATAAGGTCATTGGCTCCCATCCATGTACAATTTTATCATACTCCTTCAAATTCTCCTTCTTTAGTTTCTCAGTGTTGGCAGTACCCTCCTTTGTCCTTTTGACAGATGACTTCTGAGGCTTGGTGCTACCTTGGGGCATGGTGGCCTCATTTATGGACACCCCAGCTACTGAGGGTGGTTTTTGGTCAACTAAGGTTGACTGTAGGGTGTCTGCCAACTTGGCTAGCATCTCAACCTTTTGCTTATCCTCTTCATATAAACTGAGTGCATGCTTGCACTATTGCTCCCAATGAAGCTTCTCCACTCCGAACCAGCTTCAGCTGGTCAATCTCAGCCACCAATGGCAGCTTCACCCTAGTGTTAAGTGCAACCATCCTTTTAATGACATCCCTCCTGATGTAGGGATTTTCATCCATTACTCTGTGAAGGGTGGAAGATGGGGGCACAGGGTTTGAAGAGGCAGGGACCATGGCCCTCTCAGTGGGGTCATAAAAAAGATGGTATGACATGGGTGAGGATGATGGAATAGAAAGGGAAGGCAAGGGAGTGGGTGCCAGCTCCTCCTCAAGGTCAATGGGTAAATGCTCTTCCACATGGTCAGTTTGGGTAGCAGCATGGATGAACAAATCTGCTTCCTCAAAGTTAGTCTGATTAGCAACATTGGAAGTAAGTACTATAGGTGTCAGTGGGATTGGGTCTTCCATCTCAGCAGTGGTAGCCACTACTACAGGGGACAACTGAGGAGATGCAGGTATGGTAGGGAGTAACTCCTCAGCTACCAGATCTAGCTGAGTGTCAGCAATGGTAGTGACCACTGCAGGAGAGGACTAAGGGGAAGGAAGTGGTGGGGATATAGGAATAGATGGAAGAGGAGGGGTAAGGACAGGAGTTGTAAGAGGTTGGATGGTTGAGGTAGCTGGGGTTAAGTTGGCCTGAATGGCATGAAGGCAAGTGGCCATGACAGACTGGTTGTCTGTATTGGTCTGTAGTTGGGCTTGGATTGATGTGAGAAGGGAAAGGATTTTAGCAACATAATTAGGTAGGATCTGTGCTTGGGTGATAGGTGGAGTGGATGGAAGAGGCTGGAATGGGGATGTAGATACATGCTGGAAGTGGCTAGGTTGTAGAGAATCAGGTAAAGGGGAGTACTCATGCCCAATATGTGAAACCACAATCCTAGATCCTAACACATAAGACCTAAATTTTTCCAAAACATAGACAATGGCTAAAAATTCCTTCTCAGTTGTGGTGTAGTTTAATTGAGCATCAATCATTGTCTTGCTTGCATAAGCAATCACACAAGGTAACTTGTCCTAGCTTTGCCCCAAAACTGTACCAATAGCAAAATCTGATGCATCACACATCAGCTCAAATGGTAAAGAATAATCAAGAGCTTGTAGGACAGGTGCAGAGGTCAAACATCCTTTCAAAAACTCAAAAGTAGTGAGACATTCATCATTGAATACAAAAGGAACCTCTTGACACAACAGGTGACAAAGAGGTTTTGAGATTTTACTGAAATCTTTGATGAATCTCTTATAAAAATGAGCAAGCCCCAAAAAGGATCTAACCTGTTTGACAGTTTTAGGTTGGAGCAGATGTACAAGCAAATCAATTTTATCCTGGTCTACCTCTATGCCTCTGTGGGAAATAACATGGCCAAGGACAATGCCTTGATTGACCATAAAGTGACTCTTTTTCCAACTTAAAACCAAGTTGGTCTTTTCACATCTCTGCAGCACTAGGCTGAGATGATGTAGACACTAGCTAAAACTGTCCCTAAAGATAGAAAAATTATCCATGAATATCTCTAAAAATTGATCAATCATATCTGAGAAGATGGCACACATACACCTTTGGAAAGTTACAGGGGCATTGCACAATCCAAATGGCATCCTTCTATAGGAAAAGGTGACAAATGGATATGTGAAAGTTTTTTTCTCCTAGTCTTGTGGATACACAGGAATCTGGTTATACCCAGAATATCCATCAAGAAAGCAATAAAAAGCTTTGCTTGCCAACTTGTCCAAAATTTGGTCTATGAAAGGCAAAGGAAAATGGCCTTTTCTGGTTTTTGAATTGAACTTTCAATAATCAATGCACACACTCTAACTAGTGGTTTCCCTGATTGGAATTAGCTCACCAGAATCTGATTTAACCATAATGATTACAGATTTCTTAGGTACCACCCATTCAGAATCTGAAATGGGATAGATGACTCCTGCATCTAACAATTTAATCACCTACTTCATCACTACTTCTTGCATGTGGGGGTTTAATTTTCTTTGCATCTCTCTAGAGGGTTTGAAATCCTCTTCCAGGTAGATCTTATGCATATAAACAGCATGACTGATTCCTCTAAGATCAATAATAGTCCAACCTATTGCTCTCTTATGCCTTTTTAACACACACAACAACTCTTCTTCTTGCCCATCAGTGAGGGAAGAAGAAATTATCACAGGCAACTTCTGATTTGCTCCCAAAAATGTATATTTTAAAGACTTGGGCAGCTATTTTAATTCTACATTAGGTGGACTTATGAGTGAAGGCAACAAAGGTGCCTTAGAAGGTGGTGGAAGAGGCAACACAACTGGTTTCCAAGGAGGATACCTTGTTGCTGGCCCCACTTCAGAATTTAAGGCTTTCACCTCTTGAATCACAGGTGTGGGGGCCTTTTCTTCCACAATTTCATTCCAAATATTTTCAAAAATATCACACATATTATCCAATATAGTAGCTTGGGTAAAATTTCTTCCACAAGCTCATCCAACACATCAATCATAAAACAGTCCTCACTATCCAAGTGAGGCTGACTTGTTGTATTGTAAACATTTAATTTTACTTTCATATTGCCAAAAGATACCTCAATTACACCTGATCTATATTATATATAACCATTGGCAATGGCCAAGAAAGGCCTGTCCAAAATTACAGGAATGGAAGTAGTGCACTTGCTTGTTTCCATGTCAAGAACCAGAAAATTTGCTTGATAGAAAAACTTGTTAACCCCAACTAACACATCTTCTATCATTCCCACTGACTTTCTTTCAGATTTGTTAGTCAGCTGTAATACCACATGTGTGGGCTTCAATTCTCCCAAACCTAACTTCTCATAAACTAAATATGAAAGTAGGTTCATACTGGTCCCCAGATCTAACAAGGTTTTTTCAATGGTATGATCCCCAATGATGCAAGGGATTGTGGGAATTCCAAGGTCTTGGAGCTTTGTTAGGGTCACAATGAACAACACTTGTTTCACTTTCTCAGCACAAAAGACCTTCTTGGATAGGTGTATCCTAGATTGTCTTTTGTGTGTCTACAAATCTTTCAAAAACTTAGCATAGGCTGGCACTTGCTTGATTGCATCAAGTAAAGGTAAATTAATCTTCACTTGTTTAAATGTGTCCATCATTTCCTTAACTTTAGCATTCTCCTTATCAAAAGGAGAAGGTGCTTGAAGTGTATTGGGAAATGGCAAATGAGGGACTGGTCTCTCATTTACTGCCTTAGCAATCTCATCAGTTTTTTTCTTATTTTTATTTTCATTTTTTTGTTAGGGTTCATCAACACCCCCTTATTTCTCATATGCTGCTCCTGCTGCATATAATCATGGGCTGTACTCTCATTTTCTGTACTCTTATCAAGATCAATACCAACCTTGTTATCAACCAGCCTTCCACTTCTCAAAGTGGTGACAGATTTAGCTTCTTCATGTGATGAAGAAGTCTCACCCATCATATACTGCCCTTTTGGGTTGTTATAGGCTGATTAGGCAGTCTTCTCTCTTCTCTCCTAGTCAAAGTATTGGATAGCTGACCAAGGTGATGCTCTATCTTCTTAATACTTTGGCTATGGGAGTTAACTGTTTGAGATAAAGAGCCCAAATTCTGCAATGAAGCTAGAACCTGCTCTTCAAATGTGAGGGATCTAGAGGGTGCTGGGGCTGGTGCACTTTGATGCACATGTTGTGCCATTGGCTGGGCCATAGGCTGCTGGTATTGAGGCATTGGAAAGAAATTCTGCTGATAAGGCTGAGCATTTCTATAGGGCATTGGCTGCTGCTGCTGGTTTTAGAAATTATCTTGCCTCCACCTCAAGTTGGGGTGGTTTCTCCAATGATAACCATCAGCTGGCTGCTGTCCAAAGGACTGAGCAACATTCACATGCTCCATAACCAGATCTGGAAATTATGCAGCAGAGGGACATTCTTCAAGAGAGTGAGTGGGAGACTGGCATATCAGACATGCCTCTTTCACTTTGGCAGCCATTGGAGACTGCATTGCTCCCATGAGCTTATCAAATTTTTTAGTCAAGCTATCTACTTTTCTCTCCTAATCATTATAGCCACTGACCTCATATATTTTCCTTCTTGTAGTGTTCTCTCTCACCAATCTAACAAGAGTTTCAATGTTCCTAGACAGAGTCTCCCTTTGCATGGAATTTTTACTAATTATATCAAACAATTCTCAGGCCTCATCAGCTGTCTTGTGGAGGTCAGTACCCCCACATGAGGCATCCACCATGTCCCTACTCTTGGGACCAATTCTTTGATAGAAACTTTGAAGAAGTTTTCGTTCAGGAATTTGGTGATGGAGACATTGCTTCAAGAGCTCCTTAAATCTTTCCCATGCTTGGTAAAAATCTTCAGTTGGGGCATGAGCAAAAGAAATTATGCTCTCCCTCAGTTGACTTGTTTTGGACATGAGGAAAATTTGGCCAGAAATTGACATTGAAGGTCATTCCAAGACTGTATACTATTAGTTGGGAGCATAGAAAGCCACGTTCTAGCTCTGTCCTTTAGTGAAAAAGGAAAGAGCCTCAACCTGGTTGCTTCCTCCCCCAAACTAGTAATGTTGATGGTAGTGCACAAGTCTAGGAATTCATCAATATGCTTGTATGGGTCTTCCTTACTCAGTCTATGATATGAGGGCAGTATCTGTATGATGGAAGAATTAATCTGATAATTCCCTTGGACAACAGGGAGTTGAATGCAGAAGGGGGAGTTGTATACCCTTGGTGCATTGAATTCCTTTAATGTCCTTGATTGCTCACCCATAGCAGCAATCTCACAGTTAATCATAGGTGAATGTAGGGACTGCCTAGGTCTGAGAAGCCTCTCAACTTCAAGATCTAAAAGAACAATCTCAGGATTAAGAGATCTACTAAGCATACATACATCAGAGACAAAGTATAGCACACAAAATTACAACACAGATTTTGACAAAATAATTACAAAAATAAACAACTATTGCTGCAGATATAAAAATTTACAGATCTAAAAATGTAAAAGAGCTAGAAAATGCAAACTCAAGCATAGCTTGCTCCTCCAATTAGCACAATGCTCCTCTCATAACTATAGATCCAGATCTGCAACACAAAATTAAACTATAAAAAACTACAGAAGCAATTAGTCAAACACAAAATAGATAATTATAAATCTAAACTCTAAAATAACAAAAACTTAGATCTACTAATTCTAAAAACACAGATCCCCGGTAGCAGTGACAAAAACTTATTGTATTACCTACCTTATAATTATTAGGAGGTTAAAAAGAGCAAACTAGAGGAAAAATCACAGCAAAATGGAACTAAGGTAAGGCAATCAGGCCTGCAAGAACCAGAGCTATTGCAGCAAGCTTTAAAGGGATAAGTAGGGGTATGCCCACAGGGAAATGTGATTTAAAATATAGTAAATATCCAGATCTAGAATAGATCTGACACTCTATCCTATCCTAATTTAAAATAAAGCAAGGGAGGAAAGAGGAGAGGTTTTAAGGTGTTGTCACTTTACTAAAACTACAGAAAACTAAATGTAAATGCAAATGATCCAAATGTGAGTAGAAAACAGATTTAAAGAAATGGAGAAAAGGATTTGGGGAATTAAAATCAAAAGGGGGAGAATAGTAGCTGGGGATTTTGGTCTTCACTAAAAATTGATTGGTTCAGAGGCAATGCAAGAGATTGATTTGAAACTATCCTTCATTTGGCTATAAGTTTAGATGCAAGGTAGAAAAATCTAATCTAGACCAGAGAATTGGATTGATCTTAAGGCTACGATCTGTCTACTTTAATGATCACAGATCATCCTAGGGATTTCCTCCAATTCAAAGGTTTTAATTAGAACAATTAAATAATTGCAGATGCTATGGATGCAAGGCTACAAGCTCAGGCATCCACAAGGATATTAAATCTAGGGAAATCAAATGAAAATCAAGAGATCTATAGATTTAAATTAACTTTACAACCAACAATTTACTGATTCAATACAACTTACACTACATTTTTCTCAAATTTGCAATCTGTGCAACATCTAATCCTCTTACAGAGCTCTCAAACCTCCCAATTTACAGCTCTACCTCACCCTAACTGCTACAAGTGTTTAGCCAACCATGGTTGGACTAAAGAGAGAAGGGGGAAGAAGGATGAAATTTTAGAGGGAAAAGGGAATTCGAATTTTGGTCTCTAAGCTCTCTCAATTTCTGGATTCCTCTTCTCTAAAACTTCTCTTCTATTTATAGTCTTTCCCTCTGCCCTCAGATCTATTTCATCCAATCAGAGCTCAAGGGAATAATTTTGTTATTCTGAGCTGCTAATGTGGTTGATTTTGCTTCTAGAATCTCCCCCCAATTGGTTTGAATTGGACAAGTACATGTGAGAGAGTTAGAGGGCTTCTCATTCGTGTGCATTTGTGTTCCAAAAATACCCCCAAGTATTGTTAATATGCCTCGGGACGTGTGCACAAAGCACTGAAGTGAGCTGCTGATGTGGCTGAAACTGAGAAGTTCCCAAATCGTGCCTTGAGAGGTTCAGAGAAGCTCTCGACGAGTTCTGAGTCTGGTTTATGCTCCATTCGACAGGTTAGATTTAACCTTTGATAGGTTCTTTGACTGCTCGACAGGATGATGCAATGCTGAACTGTTGCACTAGCTTCAGCCATCCCTCGATAAGATGAATCAACCTCGCGAGATCCTATATAGCTCCAAGTAAGTCTCCGACAGGACCTTTCCCTCTGTTCGATAGGTTGGCGGCAAGCTCACGAGAATCAATTCAGCTTCAGGTATGCCTTTGACAGGTTGGCTCTGGCTGTTCGACAGGTTCAGGTAACCTCTTGATGGGATTGATTTTAGCCTTCTTCACTTCACGAGGATGGCTGCTTCAGTAGACCTCTCGACAGGATCTTCTACACTATTCGACAGGTGCTTCTATTGCAATTTAAACCATTCAACAGGTGCTGTGAACCTCTCGATGTCTTCACTTCTTCACCTCAGTACCTCTCGATAGGTTGAAATACAGCTTTAGAACCTCTCGATAGGCTACCTTCTTCAGTTTTAACTCCTCGACAGGTTTTGAGAACCTCTCGACAGCTTCAAATATTGCATCCAACCCCTCGACAGGTTGCTATTCTTTATTTCCATAACTTACACACACTTGGGGTGCTGGGTTTCATTTGTCCAACACTTAGTGGCCTTTGAGGAGTTCATTCTTCATCCACTACAGCTGCTTTTGCTCCCATTTGTACACATTTGGACACATGTCATTTCCATAGGGTTTTGAGGATCCTTGAATCTGCATGATGGCTGGCCTTTTGGGCTGCATGAGAATTTGTTGAATTTATTCTGTATTGAAGCAATTCTCCAGCAGGTTTCTTCTTAGCATTTTTAGATGGATGTCTGCACTATGATTGTAATTTATTGCTAACTATAAAACACATTTAATACACCTTATTAGTCAACTCAAAGGTCCATCAAAAGTCAGGTTAGGAGGTAAAAAATGGTATTTTTCATTGATTAACAGTTTGGCTTATGATCAGCTGTGAGTCACCAAATACCCTAAGATGGGTGACGCTTAAGTCTAAGTCGGCCTATAGGCCTGCACAGCAGGCTTCATATTCAGCCATGTTGTTTGTACACAGGAAGTTGAGTTTGATGGAGACTGGTACGTGAGACCCTTTTGATGAGATTAGGATAGTGCCAACTCCTTGGCCTTCAATATTTGCTGCCCCATCGAAGTGCATCACCCATGATTCCTCTGTCTCTTCTGTGCCATCCTTTGTCATGAATAAGATATCCTCGTCGGGAAATTTAGTCCTCAGAGGCTCATAATTGGGTTAAAGGATTTTTGGCAAGATGATCAGCAAGTGCTTGCCCCTTGATCGACTTTTGAGTGACATACGTGATGTCAAATTCTGATAAGAGGAGCTTCCAGCGTGCGGTTCAGCCTGTGAGAGCTGGCTTTTCAAACAAGTACTTTAGTGGATTCATTCTCGCTAAGAGTAGAATGGCTTGAGATAGCAAGTAGTGGCAGAGCCTCTGTGTATCTCATAGGAGAGCCAGGCTTGCTTTCTCCAGATGAGAATAGCATGTCTCGTAATCAGTGAATTTTTTGCTCAGGTAGTAGATGGGCTGCTCTCTTCTTCCTGTCTCATCATGCTTCCCTAGGACCCATTCCATCAAAACTTTTATTGTAGAGAGGTACATTATGAGCGGTACCAATACTGACGGGCTGAGAAGGTAGCCCTTGATCTTATCGAATGCTGCTTGACAGTCGTCGTTTCATTCAACAGGAAGTTTTTCTTAATATCTTAAAGATCGACGTGCAGATAGGAGTGAGTTGTGTCCTGCCTAAGAAGCTTCTGACTTCTATCTCGATAGATGGCGGTGGCATTTCAACGATGGCCTTTACCTTGATTAAGTCAACCTTGATGCCTCTTTTGCTGATGATGAAGCCCAGTAGTTTTCCTAACATGGCGCCGAATGCGCATTTCTGAGGGTTCAGACATAACCTATATTTTCTCAGCCTCTTAAACAGCTTTTGGAGGTTTATCAGATGATCACCTCTCATTGGTGACTTGGTGATCATGTCATCAATATATACCTCAATTTCTCGGTGCATCATGTCATGAAAGAGTGGTGTCATCACCCTTGGTATGTCGCCCCAGCATTCTTCAACCCGAATGGCATGACCCGATAACAAAAAGTTTCCCATGGAGTGATGAATATTGTCTTCTCGCAGTCTGCTTCTGCCATCTTTATTTGATTGTACTCAGAGAATCCATCCATAAATGAGAGCATCCCATGCCTGGCAGTGTTATTGACCAAGATGTCGATGTGTGGCAACGAGAAGTCATCTTTCGGGCTCACCTTGTTTAGGTTTCTGAAGTCTATGTACATGCGAACCTTTCCATCCTTTGTTAGCACCGGGGCAATGTTGGCTAGCCACTGTGGGCCATGAGAAACCCTGCATCGTACTGTTTGATGACTCCTTCACTTTCAACATCCATTCTGGCCTGAGGCGTCTTAACTTTTGCTTGACCAGCCTAACATCTGGATATAGGGCAACTCATGCTTGACCAAATTGGTATCCAAACCAGGCATGTCCTTATATGACCATACAAAGACGTTTTAGTATGACCGAAAGAAATCAATGATGCTTTTTCTTTTCTCGGGAGATAGCGATGTTCCTATCTTGGTGATTCTAGGAACCTCATTGGCGCCCAAATTGACATCCTCTATTTCTTCAACAATCAGCATAGGGCCATGCTCAAAATCGACAAATCGATTAAAGAGCTTATTGGGGAGCTCCTCGATAGGGATTTCCTCGTCTAGACTCGTGATTTCTACATCTGCTTGTATATCTACAGGAAATGGGTCGATTTCACATAGGACAAACGTTTCTATTAAGGCATCACTTTCATTGATTTTCTTCGGAATTTTGAAAGATAATTTTTTTGGATTATTTTGTATTTCTTTTATATTTTTAGAATTTTCTTTTTCTTCAAAAATGGGCCCTTGGTAAGGCGGGTCTTTATATGCACATGGTATTGCCTGCCAAGGGCCCACCTCACTTTTTATAGGTTATTTTTTTTAGGTAAGCTGGTGCTATATTTACGACCATTTGATGTTTCCAGAGTTAGGGGCATTGATGCCTAATTCCTTACCTGCGATGCCACACCTTTGCCTGCTCGGATGGAGGAGGCTGATTGAGATGGATTTTAGGAGTTAGTCCCATCATGTTTATCATGGGCTCGCTTGGGACCCTGTCCTCAAACGTCAGCATGGGTTTGTGGTGGTTTATGGCAGGGGGTGCATTGATGGGGGAGCTTCCTCCTCAAAGAGGGATAGGGAGGCCAGGTCTATTTCTATGTCAGGGGGAATGATTTAGGGATTAGTTGGTTGGGTAGTGGCTACTAGTTTGCATGGAGTCAGTGTGTTGCTCCATTCTGATCAATCTTTACAATTTTGGCGCTCACAAAGGTACTCTGGATGTGAGGTCTAGGACGGGGTTCTTCCTCTAGGTCTATTCCTCGGACTTTTATAGCAGTAATGGTTTGGGCCTTTTCCTTGGCCTTTCAAACTTCTTATTCGATAGGCCTGTAGCCTAAGCCGAATCTAACCTACTATCCGGTTTTGGCTCGGATTGGATCTCTCCATCCTTGCAAACAAGGTCCCAACCCTTTACCTTTCTGATAGCCCCATTTCTGGAGTATGGATACAGCTGCGACCATTCCACCTCCGATCTTATGGTGATCCTCTCGAGGGGCTCAGGGATTACCATCGACACATCATATTCAAAGTTGTGGAAGTTTGTGTCTTCGGTCGTGTGCAGTACATCCAATATTCTGGGGTCCTCAATGCTGTGGGTAGCTTTTTCTCTTTCCTCCTTCCCTTCACTCAGAATGGTGATGATTTTCTGCTCCAACACAAATCTAAGCTTTTAGTGCAGGGTTGAAGGTATTGCCCTGACCACATGTAACCAAGGTCACCCTAATAATAGATTGAAAGTAGATTTGATGTCCATAACTTGGAAGGGTATAGAAAAGGTCATTGGCCTAATAATGAGCTGAAGGTCAACTTCTCCAATTATTTCTCTCCTTGGGTTATCAAATCCTCTGACGCTTGTTCTTACTGGCCTAAAAGTGGAGGGATCCACCCCTATCTTGGTTGCAGTTCTCAAAGGGCACACATTCAAGACTAATCCATTATCTATTAACACCAATGAGATCACTAGGTTCCTGGCTTCTATAGTGACGTTGAGGGGTTTGGAATGATTATTTCCCTCGTCTAGCAAATCAACATCTGAGAAAGAGATGGCATTAGGAGCCAACACCTGCCCAATTATTTGTCCCACTTCGTCTGGGATTACTTGAATGGACACGTGCGTCTTTTAATGCTCCCATTAGAGCTTAGAAATGGAGCGGAGATGTCATTAATAGGTCCCAGACTATGACGTGGGTTGGCATTCTCTTCAATTGCATTTCTAGTATGTGCGCTCTGCTCATTTTTTCAAAGGGATGCATCGTGGCTGGTTCCTTCTTCTCTTTTTCCAGGGCTGGTATCGGTATTTTAGGTTGTTTAGAGATTTTTCCTGATCGGGTACTGAAATCAACTGCCCCTTCTCTGCTGTTGCCTACATTGATGTCTGTCTATTCATAACTAAGGGAAACTTGACGGGGATCACAGGTTAGTCTCGGGATCTGAAATGGAGTGGATGCAGGCCTCGAGGGTGCTTGGATTGGTGGATTGGGATGAGTGGATAATACTTGGTTAACCTCTGTTAGAGGTGGATAGGTCAGAGGAGCAGCAATAGTGGGCCAAATGGGGTTGATGGGGATTGTGGATATATGGTGTGACGGGTGTTAGTTTTTTTCGGATTGTTGGTGAGAAAACAGTGATGAAGAAATATAAATCAAAACGTGAAGAAATAGAAATTGGTTAAAACAATAAATCTGAAATACACAGCCTGCAAGATACAAGGCTATTGTAGCAAGTTTTGAGTAAGTAAGAGTTTGTCTCATAGAGAAATTGATCTAGAACCCAAAATGGGCTATGTTAGTAGGCCTCCAGACCTGGCTACAGATCTGACAATCCTAGAGAAAGAGAGTTGGGTCACAACTACACTAACTTAACACTAAAAGAAGAGAAATAAAGTGCAGTCCTATACTAAAGAAAGGGTTATGAAAAAGGTGGTGATGGTGTGTGTTAAAATAAAGATAAAATGATGGGAAGTAGGCAATTAAGCTAAGGTTAATTCAGTTATGTAACTCAGATTTAGGGCAGTCTTTGTAGCAAATCCCTCAGATGGCTATAAGCACACCTGCAAGGAGGAAGTATCTAACTTAAATCTTATGATTTGACTTGGTCTCTTAAGACTATAACCTGTCTACTTTAATGGTCACAGGCTATGCAATAGAGAGGATCAAACCATATGAATTAAATCAGAAAACTAATATGATCCAATGGAATAGACTGATCTTAAGGCTATAACCTGTCAACTTAAATGGTCACAGATTATCCAATAGATATCCTCCACCCAATGCATCAAATCGGAATATTAACATCATTGCAGACACCATGTTTGCCAGGCTACAAGCTCAGGCATCCATGGGAGCAAATAGTTATTGAAAAACCAGTGGAAACCATAGTAGTTCAAAAGCTATTTGGGGACTTAAATATAGTAGGTAATTGCTATAAAAGGCTTGCAATGGCTCAGCTCACAAGTCTGCAATCTCTACAGAGAAATCATATCTAATATTTGATGTTGGTCAAGTAAAACAAAGGGGAGCTTGTTCCTGTAATAAACTCTCACAAGGCTACAAGCTCAAGTACAGAGGAGAAGAATCATTCTCAGATCTGTGCCTTAGAATCACCCTAGGGCTATAGTTTGTCCACTTAAATGGTCACAGGCTATCCACAGAGGTTATCTACACCACAGAGAACTGCGATGGAATATGTAAATTGCTGCTGCCACCATGGTCCCAGGGCTACAAGCTCAAGCTCCCATGGGTATTTCAAATAAGCTCAAGTCTTAAATGCATGGCATAGATTGAACAAAACTATGGGCAAATAGAAAAATAATAGATTGAATAAACATTAAAATAGACATTTATTGACTAAACCAATACTTACAATGAGATGTCCTCAAGGCGACAGCCTTGTGCATAACAGCTCTCACAAAATCCCAAAGGTTACAAGACCCATTACAAAAGTTGAGTAAAACTAAACCTAATTGCTTACAGAGGATATAGCCAACAAGTGCTGGGCTAAGAGAGAAGAAAAAAATGGAAAAGAGGTGATCAAACCCTAACCCTAGTTTGCTCGAGCTCACAGCTGACTGAGGTTGAAGGAGTCTTTTCTAAGTTAAAAATTACAGCTTATATACTCAGTCCTTGATGCCTTGGCTAAGAGAAGAACAAACCCTAATTTTCTAGCAGATGTGGCTTTGTTACAACCCTTAGATGCCTTGAGATGTGTGCCTCAAGATCAGGGCCTCGAGATGTGTGCCCTGAACCTAGGGAAATCCCCAAAAGGTCCTTAGATATGAAATGAGAAGTAGAGAGCCCGAGCTTTGCGGGGGCTGACTTCTACTCATTAATTCTTTCCCGCAGTTTGCAGAGTCCTCGTGAGGTAAGAATTGGCTTGGAAGGTTGTTCACTTGTGCAGGTAGGCTTTGAATTGTTGTGCAGTTGCTTGCACTGTAATGCTGTTATGAGGACGAGTTACTTTGAGTTGGCTTTGCTCGCGCAACAGAGCTTCAGGTACCTCCTGTCATGAGGATCTCACGTGGAAGACTTTCAATCTCGCTCGGCTTCTTCTTAAATGAAGAACACAACTTGCACAATAAAGGGTTGAGCTTTTAAACGCGTGAGAACTGCGCGAGGAAATTTCCGGAGCTCTCTCTCCTTTTAAACCATGCGAGAACTTTGCGAGTTTGCTTGTGCTCCCTGTGAAAATTGGCCTCGCGAGATTATGCGCGTGGCTGATATTATTTTATTTTTTTATTTTTTTTTGCTAGGCAAAAAGGGGTTGATAGGGACCCCCACCCTGAATATTAGATTAATAGTTAGTTACATTGGTGCTTCAATTAGAAAAACAAAAAAGAAGAAAGTCCTCAGCCTATGGGGACTGAAAAATACATCCGTTTAGATTCGGTGAGACTGCCAGAGAACAAAGAATCTAAGATCAATGCAATAATGGAACCTCGCAATGGTCATGAGCAACTTCCTGGGGATTAGTGGCTTCAACCATTGCTGCCGTGGAGTTGGCTGGATCATTTCTTTCCTTGAGAGAGCGAGGGTGGGGAGAGCCAGGTCTGGTTTTGGTTGCTTTCCATTCATGAATCTCAAATCTATTAGGGTGATCCATAGATTGAGTGCACAGTAGCACCTCCTTAGGATGGTCTGACAAATTGCTTTGACAGTCCGTAAGCAATTGGAAGGAGTTGGAGATCTTGGTTTGTCGTTTGAAAGTGTGCTTGGAGGGTTTAATTGCTGAGGTGTGAGCCCTGGGTGTCTGCTTGATGGGCAGAGCGGCGGAGGTGCTAGTTGCAGAAGTGACAGTGAAAACATCATGTATATAAAAACATAAACTACTAAACAATTAAAATCCTAAACACAAAATTTTCTAAAATGATCTGAGTATGAATCAGAATTGATGACGCAGAATTTTGAAAATTAAAAGCACACATTGTAAAGCAGAATTCATACAAATATCAGATCACACTACACTATATAGACAGAATTTTAAAACACGAAAAACAACTATGTTACATATGGTACACAGTGTTGGATCAACTTTCAGTGAAAGGACTTGAAAGTGAATGATTTTAGAGGGCTCAATAGAATTTTCAATACAGATTTGTAACCTCTGATCATTAACCCTCATGACTCTTCGTACATTAAGGCTCATGATCTCAACAGTCCAGATGGGGGTATATGCACGACCGAAAATTAAGACAACCCATCTGGAACTCAGCTAAACTAGAAAGAACTATAATTCAGAAGTTAAAAAGCCATACCTTTGCAGATGCAGATTCATCAAACCTCATCCTCCAGCTCAGAAATTTCAGTTGCTTGAGAGATATAAGGAGCAGCTCTAGCTCCACATTAGGTGGAGAGGCAATCACAAGTAGCAAAGGTGCCTAAAATGACTGAGGGCAGTTATGCACACACCCCACTGAGAAGTCAAATATGAGTACTTTTCAGCACAAAGGTGGGGGCCTCCTCAATCCATACTTCAAAAATTTTCAGCACACAACTCAGCCCAGGTCTAACAGTTTGGGTGAGGTGGCTTCCACCATCTCCATAAAAATAACAACTGACAAAAATAATCCTCATTTTCTCCATCATAGCCTTCCCCTTGTAAAAAGGAGGAGGTCCATTAAAAATTTGAGAAAATGGCAGATGAGGTACTGCTAGTCCTTATTTGTTGACACATCATTTTTTTTTTTAGATTACAGCTGTACTTTGTTCATACATTTCTAAGACACCAAAAAGTCTAAAAACAGAAAATAAAGAAGAAAAATGGAAGAAAATCACAAGCATATTTACAGCTGTAATTTATTCAAAAGATAAAAAAAAAATCTATAACAGACAATGAAGAAAAATTTCAAAAATCAGATAAAAACTAAAATCGGCATTTATTCAAACACTACATCTACAAAAAATATATATATATATATATATATATATATATATATATATATATATATATATATAGCTCAACATAAGCTCAAATTACTATATTAGATCAAAACTCCCTGGCAGCAGCGCCAAAAATTCGTTGAAAGGTTTTTGCTGCCTCTTTTTATTATAAAAATGATAAAGATAAAATAAAGGAAGTAAAACAAAACAAAATAAAATGGGGAATGAATATAGCACAAAACCAAATCACCAACCTGCAAGAATCCAGGGTCTGTTGTAGCAAGTTTTATGAAGTAAGAGTTTGTCCCATAGGGAGTATTGATCTAAAACCTTGAGGGTCGTATAGTAGTCTCCAGATCTAGTTGCAGACCTGGAAGTCCTAAAAGAAGGGGAGTTTAAGTGTCACTTAAGCTATACTAAAAACATAAATGCAGAAATAAAACTACAGCTAAAGAAAGGGATGGAGAAGGATGATGATGGTGTGATGGTGTGAGGAAATAAAGTTAAAATGATGAGAAGTAAACAGCTATGGATAAATCAGCATTGCAACTCAGATTTAGGGTTGATTCTGCAGGAATCTTTGTTGATGTGCTATCAAAAACATCTGCAAGGTAAAAGAATCCAAAGTAACCCTGAAATCTAGACTCCTCTTAAGGCTATAACCTGTTCACTTAAATGTTAACAGACTATCCAATAGAGGAGGTTCAATCACTTGAAGGGATTGATCCTAAGGCTATAACCTGTCCACTTAAATGGTCACAGACTATCCAAGAGATTTCTTCCCAATAATGGATTAAATCAGAATAGGAATACTATTGTAGACACTATGTTTGCCAGGTTACAAGCTCCCCAGATCTGTAACAGATCTGACTGACATTCATAGGAATTCCAACCCAAAAGGGACTTAAATACAGCTGGTCATTACTATAAAAGGGCTGTAATGACTCAACCCTCAAGTCTGCAATCTCTGCAACCAAATCAGGTGTACAATCTGATGATGGCAATGCAAACAGAGGGCAGTTTGGTTTTGCACAATTTCTCACAAGGCTACCAGGCTCTGCAATACCCCCTCACAAAGCTATAAGCTCAAGTGTAGAGAAGAAGAATCCATCTCAGATCTGTGATTTAGACCCCTCTTAAGGCTATAATCTATCCACTTAAATGGTCACAGACTATCCAATAGAGGGGGTTCAATCATAGAGGCTTGAGATAAAACAATAAACCTGCAGTCACCACCATTGCTGCAAAGCTACAAGCTCGAGCAATAATGGGATCATCAGATCTATAGGCATCTATGCCTAGATCTAATAGATTTCTATGCAAGGAAAACACAGAGACTATAGATCTAATTAAAATGATAAAAATGACAAAATTATAAAAGAATCATACAATACTTGCCCTCGAAGGCAACAGCCAATGCAAACTCCAAATCAGCTCCCTCTATGTCAAACAAAACCCATTACAAAATTGAGATGAAACTAGCTATTACCTAGAACATAGCCCAACATTTCTGCTATGCTAAGGCAAGAATAAAAAGGGAAAAGAAAAAGGAAAACCAAACCCTAAATGATCCAGGCTATTCCTGGATCGAAACCCTAAACCTAGGTGATCACAGGTTAACATTGGATAGATTTACAAAACAGAAAATGAGCTATTTATATAATTCCTCAACCTTGGTGTGCCCTAACCAATCCGAAATGAAGGGGGAAGATATGTGGAGTTGATTTCGGAGCTAATTTGTGACCCTTGAATGCCTCGGGCTGTGTGAGCATTGATAAGTGTGCCCTAGACATGTGTGAAAAACCCCAAACAGGCCTTGAGTTTTGAAGTGTTGCTACTGGAACTCGAGGTTCGCACAGCTGGATTAGCTTCCGGCAGCATTCTCGCGAAGATAAAATAATACAACACATATACAGAGCTTTAGAACTTCATGTCTCTCGAGGGTGGCAACTCCAGAACAACTCATCTCATGAAGGTTACATTTGCTGACAGCAAGCTCGCGAGGATGGAGATATATACAATATTTAGAACTAGCTTCTCCACTTCGCGAGGATAAAATACTATAGTTTGTAAGCTGCTCGCGAGGATGGGTATTTCAGCATCTTCATAATAGTTCGTGAGTCTCTAATGAATGGGGCTTCAGGTGTGCCCTCGCCAGGCTCTTGCTGAGTTCAACTCACGGCTCGTGAGGATAAAATATACATGGGGGCCCAGCATTGCATCTTGCAAAGCTGGCATAAATTGCAGCAGCTATTGCTGCTCGCGCGGCTGGAACATGGAGCTTCAGAACTCCCAACTCGCGGGGCTCTCGCTAAGTTCAACTCTTAGCTCACGAGGATGAAGAAATATAGTAGCTTTGCTACTCCAGACCAGCTCGCTAGGCTCTTTTTGAGTGTTGAAATAGCAGGCTCGCGAGGATGGAAACTTTAAGGATTTTATGTTGCTCGCGAGGAAGACTGAAGGTGTAAAAGGTTCATTTGAGAGGTTGTTGAGATTAAGTGTTTGAGAGGTTGGGTTCCTGCTTCATGAAAGCATCCATTTGATAGGTTAGGTGGCTGCTCAGCAGGTTCAACAATCCTCTCGAGAGGATGGATGGTCTTCTTGACAGGTTTGTGAGGTTGATCTTCAACAGAAGCACTGCTCGACAGGATGAGTGGTTGCTGAGTTGAAGAGCTCGACAAGTTCAGCTCTTCCCTTTATAACCAATTGATCGGTACTAGCTTCAACAACACCTCCATTCGATAGGTTGCCGTTCGAAGTCATTTTCCCAAGAGGTTGAGGTGCAGGTTCAACTCTCCATTCGAGAGGTTGGAGTGGCCACTTGACAGGTTAGATATCCCAGCTATGAACCACTCGAATGGTTTTTTATTTGCTTTCAGCAATCTGTTCGATAGTTTAGAGGAACCATTCGATAGATCCATCATCTGCTAAAGTGCTTGTGTATAGCATGTCTAATGTTCTACTTCTTGAGTTGCTGCTATATGCTGTTAAAGATGGCAAACCAAATGATGCTTTGGAACTGCTGAAATGCATACATCCATTCTACTGAAAACCACACTGTTGCAGCTTTCGTGCTTAGTGTGTACACAGCTATGCAGCCATAGGCTTTAAAGCAACAACTCTATGGGCTGCTTGAGTGGTTGGAATGTGCATCAACTACTGACTTGACATCAGCAGTGCCATTTGGGACTTCAGTGGTGCAGCTCCAACAGTTTAAGTCTGTTGAGTTCATAGTCTGCCAGAATGCATGGACGGCTTTATGAGGCATGGCTTCAATACTTCACTGAGCTCACCACTATGTTGTTAGCTTCACTGCTGCAGCTGCTTAATGATGGCTCTCCATGCTGGCTTAGATAAACTACAACAGTCTGGATTGCTTGAGTGTATGCTTTGCAGCAGTAGGCTGCTCAACGGCTTTTCCATTTAAGTCCTCTGCAGCAGCACTACCTCAACTTCTGAGCCTCATCTCTCTATCTCAACAGGTTTCCAAAGATCCCAAAGCAAGCTTAAATTGATCCCTATGGTGTACTTCATGGCAAATTCACAGTGAACCCATCAGCTCTACAGCTTGGCATAAAAATCCTCCTTCTTAGCTTGAAATATGATGGATTGCATCATTAAGCTATATATTCCTGTTATCTATGCAAATACACTTAAAACACATTATTAAAAGGCTCAAAGGTCTATCAAAGGTTAGGTTAAAGGGTGAAAAGTGGTACTTTTTAGAGCTTAACAATTGCAGGCTTCAACATTTTTGCTCACGAGGCTCTCGCGAAGTACAAAATGTGTGAATTCCAATATTCGCGCGGCTCAATATCTCGGAGCAGAGATAGCCTTGCGAGGCTCATTTGCAGGTGTTCTTCAGATGTTTAGCTCACGAGGCTTTCGCGAAGTAAGAATTCCTTATCTGAGCCCCGCGAGAAAGCCTACAAATAGCTCGCAATTGTGGAATTAAGTCCATTAAGCCTCGCGAGAAAGCAAAAAAAATACTCTTTCTCAGTGCTGCACATTGGCTTGTGCATCAACACTGACATGCTCCTAGCCATTGTGCATCAACACCAACTCACTTCAAACTTAATCCATATAATCTTGATAATTGTATGCCCCTCACCAACCTATTCACAGCAAACTTTCAGGATGGAAATGATTTTCGATTATAGCAAACTCATGATCATTTCCATGACAGCAGGTCAACCACACAGTAGCAATAGAACATGCACATCAACATTCGGTCCCTTCACATTAAATTCAAATGACAAAACATGAACATCACATCAACAACACACAACTCAAAACAAAGCAAACCAAACATGCAAATCTCTAACACAATAAAAACACCACATCACAAATTTTTAAACCCAACAAAACACAAATTCAACAAATATGGTACATAGTGTATAGAGCTGTGAATCATTAATCAGTGGGAGGTTCATGCACGTGAATGGTCCGAGGAGTCTCCACTAAATTTTCTACATAAATTTTCAGCCTTTGACCATTCACTTTCATGATCTTCCCAGACATGGGATTCAAGATCTCCACAACACCAGATGGGGAGGCATGGATGACAGTGTAAGGTCCATCCTATCTGGATTTCAACTTTCTTGGAAAGAATTTTAATTTGGAGTTGAAAAGCCAAACCTTGGTACTAGCATTGAAATCCTTCCTCATGAGTTTCTTGTTAAAGAATGCCTTGGATCTCTCCTTGTAAATTCTGACATTTGTATAGGCCTCCAGTCTCAGCTCATCAAGCTTTGACAGTTGCAATTTTCTGTAAGAATCAGCAATAGTTAGGTCAAAATTCAGTATTTTAATAGTCCAGTAGGCTCTGTGCTCTAACTCCACTGGTAGTTGGCAGGCATTGCCATAGACCAGCCTAAAAGGGGACATACCAATAGGGGTCTTATAGGCAGTCCAATAAGCCCACAAAGCATCATTCAGCTTTTATGCCCAATCCTTTCTATCAGTCCTCACAGTCTTCTCCAAGATATGCTTGATCTCCCTAGTAGAAAATTTAACTTGCAGCTGTCTTTTTGCCACTAAAGTGACCTCCACAGGCCTGCTTATGGCACATAGAAAGAATGCTGTGGAACTCACTTTCAGGCACACATCTCTTAATAATTTGATCTGCACAATACTTATATAGGTATGGATCCTCCCACATAAAATATTTGACATGAGAGAAAAATAGGTCTTTGTCCATCTTGGACCAGTGAGGGGGGATCCTACCAACGATAAGAAAATTCACAATGTGTGCAAACCAGGACACACTAGACTACATAGCAAATAATTGCTCATTAGGGAACAATTCATTGACAGGTGTTGTTGCACATTCTTCCAAAACAATTCTAGAGAGGTGGTCAGCCACCATAGTCTTAACTCCTTTCTTATCCTTGATCTCAAGATCAAACTCCTGCAATAGGAGGATTCATTTGATCAGCCTTGGTTTGGCATCCTTCTTAGCCAGGTATTTCAGCTCTGAGTAATCAGTAAAAATAATAATTTTAGACCTAAGCAAGTAGGGTCTAAACTTATCCACAACAAACACAATAGCTAGCAGCTCCTTCTCAGTAGTGGTGTAATTGAGCTGAGCCTCTGCTAGTATTTTGCTTGTATAATAAATCACTATAGGTAATTTATCTTTTCTTTGTCCTAGGACAACACCTATGGCCAAGTCTGATGCATCACACATCAGTTCAAAGGAGAGTGAGTAATTTGAGGCCTGAATTAGAGGAGCAGTAGTAAGGCACTATTTTAAGACCTCAAAGGCCTCAAGACACTCAGCAAAAAATTCAAATGACACATCCTGACACAGCAGGTGGCACAATAGCTTTGTAATTTTACTGAAGTCCTTAATGAACCTCCTGTAAAATCAAGCATGTCCTAAGAAGGATCTGATTTGCTTGACAGTCCTGGGTGGGGGTAGGTGTGAGATCAGGTCCACTATAGCCTTGTCAACCTCTATTCCTCTGTGAGAGACCACATGGCCTAACACAATTCCTTGTGTTACCATAAAGTGGCTCTTTTCTCAGCTTAAGACCAAATTGGTCTCTTCACATCTTTGTAAACTAGGTTAAGGTGACTCAAGTACTGGCTAAAGCTGTCCCCAAATACTGAAAAATTATCCATGAAAATTTCTAAAAACTTATCAATCACATAAAAAAAATGGCATACATGCACCTCTGAAAAGTAGTTGGGGCATTGCACAGTCCAAATACGCAAAGGTGTCAAAGGGACATGCGAAAGTAGTTTTTTCTTGATCTTGAGGATACACAGGGATTTGGTTATACCCTGAGTATCTATCAAGAAAATAATAAAATGCCTTCCCAGCCAACTTATCTAGAATTTGGTCAATGAAGGAGAGAGGGAAGTAGTCTTTCCTGGTCTTGGAGTTGAGTTTTCTATAATTAATGCAAACTCTCCATCCAGTGGTCTCCCTGGCTGCCATCAACTCCCCAGAATCAAAAGTAATAACTGTTATGTCTGACTTTTTGGGTACCACCTGGATAGGTGACACCCACTCTAAATCTGAAATGGAGTAAATCACCCATGTATCTAATAATTTTACTATCTCTTTCAAGACCACCTCTTGCATGTGAAGATTAAGCTTTCTCTGTATCTCCCTAGAGGGTTTTGAACCCTCTTCCAAGTGAATTTTGTGTATGTAAACTGAGGCATCAATACTCCCTAGATCAGCAATTGTCCACCCTATTGCCTTTGTGTGCTTCTTGAGAATACTCAATAATTCCTCTTCCTTCTCACTAGTGAGAGAGGAAGGGATAATCATTGGAAACTTTTTGTTTTGCCCCAAGAAGGCATACTTTAATATGTCTGGGAGCTGTTTCAGCTCCAGCTCAGAGGGACTTTCAATGGAAGGCAACAAAGGTGCCTTGGTGGTTTGAGGAAGGGGCAACAATATAGGTTTCCAGTTAGAATGCTGCACTAGGCTCACAGAAGAGTCTATTTTGGTGTTGTCTTCTGTCATGAGAACTTGAGCCTCCTTCTCAACCATACTCTATATATTTTTCAGGTTTTTAGTAACATTATCCCAATCCAGCAGATTGAATAATTCTTCTTCCATAAGGCCATTTAGTACATCTATTGCACAACAGTCCTCAAGGCCCATATGAGGCTGCCTAGCAGCATTGTACACATTTAATTGGGCCTTCATGTTCCCAACGGTCACCTCCATCATGCCTGACTTGCATTGAATACAAGCATTGGCAGTGGCCAAGAATGGCCTGCCAAGGATGACAGGAATTGGGGTTTTACTTTTGCAGTGGTTCATGTCCAAAACTAGGAAATCAGCAGGATAGTAGAACTTGTCCACCCCCATCAAAACATCCTCCACCACGCCCACAGGTCTCCTCTCAGACCTATCAGCCAGCTAGAGCATAACTGATATGGATTTTAGCTCCCCCAAACCTAGCTCTTCATACACAGAATATGGGAGCAGGTTTACACTGGCCCCTAAGTCCAAGAGGGCTCTACCAATGGTATGGTTTCCAATTATGCAGGGGATAGTAGGTACCCCTAGGTCCTGTAATATCTCAGGTGTGGCTATGGATAGAACTGATTCAACATGTTTAACAACAAAAACCTTTTTGGATAGCTACACCCTTGCTTTTCTTTTCTGTGGGCAGAGGTCCTTCAAGAATTTAGCATAGACAGGGACTTATTTTATAGAATCAAGAAAGGGCAAATTGATCTTGACTTGTTTGAAGGTATCCATCATTTCCTCTATCCGAGCATTCCCCTTATCAAAAGGAGATGGGCTAGCAAGTGCATGAGGAAATAACAGCTGTGAGACTACTGATGCCACATCTGCATGCCTAACAACGCCATGGTCAAATTTTTATTTTTTTCTCTTTTCTTTATTTATTGTTTGCTGTTGGGGCTCAACATAAATCCCGTTATTTTATCCTTGCTACTCTACAACAGGGGATGAATTCATTGGTTCTTCAACACTCACATTTCTTTTAATTTCACTCTCCATGGCTTCCTCATTTGTCCTGCCCACTAAGTTGCCAACCACCTTGCCACTCCTTAGGGTAGAGATTCTGTTAGCCTCCTCATGGGTAGAGGATCCTTCTCCAATCATATACTGCCCTTTAGGGTTGGCCAAGGGTCGACTAGGCAACTTGCCCTCCTCTCTCTTGTTCAAAGCATTATAAATTTGATCCAGCTGATCCTCTATTTTTTTAATACTTTGCCCATGAGAGTTCATAGTTTACACTAATGCCATCATTTTCTCTTCAAAGGAAGAGGATCTGGGCTGCTATGGGGGCAAGATCAACTGATTGGGCTGTGGGGCAGGCAACTGAAAAATTCTGCCTTGGTACATATCCTTGGTTGAACTGATGCTGAGGTCCGTATGGGGCTACCAACTGCTACTGCAGGCGCTGTTGATATGTGTCTTGTCTCCACCTTAAATTAGGATGATTTCTCCATGTGTACCCAGCAGGTTGCTGCCCATATGTTTGGGCAGCATTGGCATGTACCAAAACTAACTCAGGAAACTGATTGGCTGCTGATGGACATTCTTGAAGTGAATGTGTGAGAGATTGGCATATCAGACATGACTCTTCCACTTGTGCAACCATCCTAGGCTGCATCACATTCATCAATTTATCAAACTTTAAACTCAGATTGTCCACCTTTCTTTCCAATTCACTCTGCACCTTAACCTCATACATTCCACCTCTAGGGGTGGATTATTTCACCAACTTAGTTGGGGTCTGGCTGCCATTGCGAGACAGCGACTCCTATTGCATGGAATTCTCACCAATAATGTCAAACAACTCCCATGCCTCATCAGCTGTCTTGTGGTGGTAACTACCTCCACATGAGGCATCCACCATGTCTCTATTCTTGGGATTAATTCCTTGATAAAATACTTGTACAAGTTGCCACTGTAGAATTTGGTGGTGGGGACATTGTTTTAACATTTCTTGAAACCTCTCCCATGCCTTATAAAAATCTTCAGTTGAGGACTGAGTAAATGACAATATGTTTGCCCTTATCTGACTAGTTTTATTCATAGGAAAGAATTTAGCCAGAAATTAGCTTTGAAGGTCACTCCATATCTGGATACTATTGGCTGGGAGCTTTGAGAGCCAGGTGCTGGTTTTGTCTTCTAGGGAAGAAGGAAAAAGTCTAAATTTAGTGGCTTCTGGTCCCAGGCCAGCAATATTAAATGTGGTGCAAAGTGTCAAGAATTGATTAATGTGCTTGTAAGGATCTTCCTATTGAGCCCATGAAAAGATGGCAACATGTTAATGGTGGAGGACTTGATTTCATAATTTCCTTCAACTAAAGGGAATTGTATGCAAAAGGGAGATGTGAAATCCCCAAGTGCATTGTATTCCTTCAGAGTTATTTGCCTCTCAGCCATGACAGCTAGCCCAGTTTCAATAGTAGGGGCTGGTGTGGTGTTTCTCAGTCTAAGGACCCTTTCAACCTCAGGATTTAGAAGTTCCAACTCAGGACTTAAGGACCTTCTATCAAGCATACACACACAAAATCAGTAGGTAAAGAAGATGCTCACAGCACACAAAAAATTTGCAAACAAAAATCACAACTAAACCGATTTACAACTGAACTATTGACAGGAAATTCAACACAAATGGACTGAGTTTTAGGGTAAAAGAAGTGCAAACAGAGCTAGATAAACTTCAGCTACAGCTCTAGCTTTTCCCTGCTGTTGTTGTCCAAGTATGTAAAAATTCTAACAAAAAATAGTAGTACTTTTTATTATATTTAAGGCACAGCTACAAAGAATTTTCTATTCTAAATTATAATACAACTCAGGTCTACTAAAAAGATCAATATCTCCGGTAGCGGTGCCAAAAACTTGTTAGTCTTTTTCAAATTACTGTCTTGTTATTGGTGAGAAAACAATGATGAAGAAATATAAATAAAAAAGTGAAGAAATAGAAATTGATTAAAATAACAAATTTGAAATATACAGCTTGCAAGATATAGGGCTATTGTAGCAAGTTTTGAGTAAGTAAGAGTTTGTTCCATAGAGAAATTGATCTAGAACCCAAAATGGGTTATGTTAGTAGGCCTCTAGACCAGGCTACAGATCTGAGAATCTTACAGAAAGGGAGTTGGGTGTCACAACTACACTAACTTAACACTAAAAGAAGAGAAATAAAGTGAAATAAAGTGCAGTCCTATCCTAAAGAAAGGGTTATGAAGAAGGTGGTGATGGTGTGTGTTAAAATAAAGATAAAATGATGGGAAGTAGGCAATTAAGCTAAGGCTAATTCAGTTATGTAACTCAGATTTAGGGCTGTCTCTGTAGCAAATCCCTCAGATGGCTACAAGCACATCTGAAAGGAGGAAGTATCTAACTTAACTCTTATGGTTTGACCTGGTCTCTTAAGGCTATAATGGAATAATATGATATAATGGAATAGACTGATCTTAAGGCTATAACCTGTCCACTTAAATGGTCATAGATTATTCAATAAATGTCCTCCACCCAATGCATCAAATCAGAACATTATCATCATTGCAGACACCATGTTTGCCAGGCTACAAGCTCAGGCATCCATGGGAGTAAATAGTTCATGAAGAACTAGTGGAAACCACAGTAGTTCAAAAGCTATTTGGAGACTTAAATGCAACTGGTCATTGCTACAAAAGGCTTGTAATGACTCAGCTCACAAGTCTTCAATCTCTACAGAGAAATCAGATCTAATATCTGATTTTGGTCAAGTAAAATAAAGGGGAGCTTGCTCCTGCAACAACCTCTCACAAGGCTACAAGCTCAAGTGTAGAGGAGAAGAATCCTTCTCAGATCTGTGGCTTGGAATCACCCTAGGGCTATAGTTTGTCCACTTAAATGGTCACAGGCTATCCACACCACAGAGGACTGAGATGAAACATGTAAATTACTGCTGCCACCATGGTCCCAGGGCTACAAGCTCAAGCTCCCATGGGTATTTTAAATCATCTCAAGTCTTAAATGCATGGTATAGATTGAACAAAACTATGGGCAAATAGAAAAATAACAGATTGAATAAATATTAAAATAGACATTTATTGATTAAACCAATACTTATAATGAGATGTCCTCAAGGTAGCAGCTTTGTGCATAACAACTCTCACAAAATCTCAAAGGTTACAAGGCCCATTACAAAAGCTGAGTAAAACTAAACCTAATTGCTTACAAAGGATATAGCCAGCAAGTGTTGGGCTAAGAGAGAAAAAAAAAATGAAAAAAGAGGTGATCAAACCCTAACCCTTGTTTGCTCGAGCTCACAGCAGACTGAGGTTGAAGGAGAGATTCTTTTCTAAGTTAAAAATTACAACTTATATACTCAGTCCTTGATGCCTTGGCTAAGAGAAGAATAAACTCTAATTTTCTAGTAGACGTGGCTTTGTTACAACCCTTGGATGCCTTGGGATGTGTGCCTCAAGATCAAGGCCTCGAGATGTGTGCCCTAGACCTGGAAAAATTCCCAAAAGGTCCTTGGATATGAAATGAGAAGTAGAGAGGTCGACCTTCGTGGGCTGACTTCTGCTCATTAATTCTTTTGCACGGCTTGCAGAGTTCTCGTGAGGCAAGAATTGGATTGAAAGGTTGTTCACTCGCGCAGGTGGACTTTGAATTGTCGTGTAACTGCTTGCACTGCAATGCTATCACGAGGACGAGTTACATTGAGTTGGGTTTACTTGAGTAGAGCTTCAAGTACCTCCTGTCGCGAGGATCTCACGTGGAAGACTTTCAATCTTGCTCGGCTTCTTGTCAAATGAAGAACACAACTCGCTCGGTAGAGGGTTGAGCTTTTAAACATGCAAGAACTGCTCGAGGAAATTTTGGAGCTCTATCTCCTTTTGAACCATGCGAGAACTTCACGAGTTTGCTTGTGTTCCTTGTGCAAATTAGCCTCGCAAGATTATGTGCGTGACTGATATGAGATTTGTTCCTTGCGAGAGCTTTGCGAGATGGATTTCTGAAGGCTTAGTGCGCGAGAGCTTTGCGAGGACTTTGAGTGTTGATTGCAGCTGAAGTGAGTGACTGCTATACGAGAGAATGCTCTGGGATAGTCCTTTCACTAAACTACATAAATTCTTCGTGAGTCCTTGTGCTCCATGTATCATCTGTGTGAGGTAACTTTGCTACTGATTTGAACAGCGTGAGGTTGTATATCTGCTATGCGAGATAACACCATTTCTCTTCTGCTACTGTGCAGCTGCTGCTGTTGGAGCCTTCTCCACTCACATCCGTACTTCTTTCATCTGCCAGACTTCTTTGGTCCATCATGAGATGCACAATATTCACCCTGGTGTGTACCACCATGGTGTTCCATCATTCTTTGGCTTAGCAGTCCTCCTTGACTTAAATTCTCTCTTTTTGGCACCAAAGGCATGGACTTTGTATTAAGCTATATAAATTATTACTAACTACAAAACAAGCTAAACAAAGAATTATTAGTCAGCTTCAAGGTGTAGTAAAGGCTGCTAGGTTAAGAGGTGAAAAGTAGTACTTTTCAATAAATAACAACGGGAGTGGGCCACTGGTAATTAATCGGTACCGGAGGGGAATATGAGACAAAATCCACCATTGGGTAATTGGTAGGGGTTGTCGCTGTGTATCGTTGGTATGGATATAAACTGGGTTAGACATTATTGACGGGAAATGGTGGTGAAAAATACATCCTCAAATCTAAGGGTTCTACCTGGGGTGTTGGATTGGGGAAGTAATCAGCCAAATTTTAGGGCTCGATTACCCCTATGCTTCTATCTTCCTGATCCCTTTGCTGCGGTGCCATGAACTTTCCTCTAACACTGATATATTCAGAAGGGTCAAACTCTTCGCCATCTTCTTCTATCATGTTGGCAGTGGGCCTTGGGCCCATTCCTCCTTGTGGGTACGGCGGAATGGTGCTTGCATGATGTTGGTGTGGGGGATTGCCTAGGGAGGTGCCAGAGGGATGATCTTTTCCGCCTCTATCAAATCCTCTATTGCATGCTTCAAAGAGAAGCACCGATTAGTAGGATGCCCTGGTTCTTGGTGAAAACTGCAATGCGTATTGGGGTCATTATGGCTTGGACCTCCCCCCTAACTCTTCTCTTGGTTCTCTGCTCTAGAAATTTGCGAACCCCACTGGTTACTGTTATGTTTAAACAACCCTCTCTTACTGCATCCTCGCAGTGGTTAGTATTCCTTACTAAATCAGTAAAGCTGGACTGCTGTTGGTACACCAGGAAATCTGAGATGACCGGTAGAGTATTTTTCGAGATCATCTCGATTTGCTTATCATTGGGTATTTTATTTTTGACTTGAGCTGCCAATTCCCTCCACCGCTCAAGATAGTCACTGAATGCTTCGTCGGGCTTCTGCTTTAATCGGGCTAGATTGACTTGAGGTGCGCAATGGGGTTGCCCGTGCCATTGTATTTTTCGTAGATTGACACTTTGAATTTTGGGGGCAAAGGGACTTATGCAAATAAACACAAGTCAGAAAAGTCCGTAGCATGGATTTCAGCTCCACCCATCTTCATTAGCTATTTTTAGATCTTATCTATTTATTCTTTTAACAACTCTGATTCTCTGGATGGTGGGGCCGACTCCTCAATGGGCTGCCTCCATTCACTTTGGGCTGTTGGTGGGTTGGTGGACACGGGTGGTGGTGAATGCCCCTGCATAGGCTCCACTATTATTGATCTCATCCTCCTCATACTGTGGGCCCACATATGGTGGAGGGAGGGTGAGGTTATCTTGTTGGTTCTGAGTGGGCTGGATAGGTGCTTGGTGGGACCACTGTATATGGGGGAAGCTCTGACGACTAACTTGTGGGGTGAGGGGATGAGTGGGTTGTGAATTTTAGGCTAGTGCCTGGTGAGGCCACTGCACTTGGAGGAATCCCTGGGGATGGGTTTGAGACGTAGGGGGATGGGTGAATCAGGGATGGTTAATGGTATGGGATAGATTCCCATATTGGGATAGGTGTGAGACGTGGAAACATAGGGCCCGTGCCAAGTTGGGAGTTGACTGAGATGGGTGCATCATTTGAGGGGGAATGGGGGTCTGTTGGGTGTATATGGGATACTGTGGAAATTATGGCGGGTTTGAAAATAGGGCTGCGGGTCTGGGCCTTGATGGGCCTGGGTATAGGGCATTGGGTCTTGATGGGCTTAGGCCTGGGGTATTGGGACTTGATGGGCTTGGGCTTAGGGTATTAGGCCTTGATGGGCTAGGGGTATTGGGCCTTGATGGGCTTGGGATATTGAGCCTTGATGGGCTTAGGGTATTGAGCCTTGGTGGGCTTGGGCCTGGGCCATTAGGCCTTGGTGGGCTTGGTCATGGGCCATTGGGTATTGATAGGCTTGGGGTATTGGCCTTGGTGGGCTTGGACCTGGGCCATTGGGCCTTATTGGGCTTGGGCATGGTCCATTGGGTTTTGATAGGCTTGGGGTATTGGCCTTGGTGGGCTTGGGTCTGGGCCATTGGGCCTTGATGGGCTTGGGTATAGGGTGTTGGGCCTTGAGGCTCACTTAAATGGTCCTAAGGTTGATAGGAGCCTTGGATGGTATGGATAATGGGAGGACTGATTAGGGTTTTGGGGGAAGGAAGTATGGAGGTTTTGGAGGGTATGGGATGAGTTTTGGAGATGTGTGGGAGGGATGAGGGAGGCTTTGAGAGGCCTTCCATGTGGTGTAGGCTTTGACCATGTCTTCCATCATGGCCATTGGGTTGGTTATGGGGGTAAATGGGGATAGCCTTTCTAACGTATGGAGAGATGTGGGCATGACATGGGTAAAAGAGTGAGGAAAATTGGGCATGACCTGGGTAAAACTGGGCATGACTTGGGTGGATGGGAGATATGTTGTGGATTTGGAAAATTGGGCATGGTATGGGTGGATGTGGAAATAACGGGTGTATTTTGGATAGATGTATGGGAAAAACGGGGTGTATTTGGAGAGGGTGTGGAAGAGAAATTGGGTATCGTTTGGGTGAATGTGGGAAAATTGGGCATGGGAGATGAGGAAAGTTGTGGTGTATGATGTGGAGGGAAGATTGGATGTATGTGAATGGATATGGGAGGAAAATGGGGTGTTTGTTGGATGGATGTTGATGGGGGAAAGTTGTACGTGGATTAGGTAAATGAGGGTGTTGGATTTTGGGAAGGAATGAGAAAATGGGGTATGGTTTGGAAAAATGATGAGGAGAGGTGTTGGATTTTGGGAATATATGGGGAAATCGGACATGTTAGATGTGGAAGGGAAATCGGATAAACCTTGGGTGGTGGAGGAAGAATGGGGTGGAAAATGTGGTGGGTTGAGATGGGGGAAAGAGGGGGTGAATTTTGGTTTGAGGTGGAGGGAAATATGGGTGCACCGAAGGGTTCGATGACGTTGAAATGGGCTTGGGCGGGGGAATCGGAAATGGGGATTTCCTCCATGTGGGAATGAGTTGGGGAATGTGGTGGGGATGAATCGGGATCGGTGTAGGTTGGATCAATCGCCCATGACATGGTTTGTTGGCGGGTTGGGTAAGAATGCCTCGGGTGGGGCCTGCAAAATTTTCTCCTCCCCTTACGGGATGACGGAAGGTAAGGCGATGCCATTGTGCCGGCACCACAAGCTCTCTGTTTTTTTGGGATTTTTTATTTTTGATTGATTTTTGATTTTTGAATAAAAGATTTTGAACCTTCTTACGATGTTTTCTGGGGCCTTTGAATTCCCGTTTCGGGTGGTGCTCATACCCCAAATATTTCTTATGGAGGGATTCCGACGCACTTCAGAAGAAATGAAGGAAAACCTTTGTTCTTGTGAAAGCACGGAAGTCCACGCGACAACCCGATCCCTTGAAAAAAGTCAATAAGAGGGTGACCTCTTTTGACCGGAGATGGCGTATTGGGTGTTGAAACGTGTGGGATCTATCAGAGGTATTAAACTGCTAAGCGGGGGACTCGGGGAAAGTGAAAAAAGGCCTCAGATTTGGGCTGCCCAGCCAGAATAGACTTAGCGTATGTATTATATACGCTATGCCAAAAATCTGGAGATTTTGGCTTAGCGTGTATATTATACACGCTAGGCTAAATTTGAGGATTTTTGGCTTAGCGTGTATATTATACACATTAGAGCAATTTTAGGGATTTTTGGCTTAGCGTGTATATTATACACGCTTGGCAAAAACAGAGTATATAAATTTTTTTTTTTGACAACAATAGCAAGCTCAAGATTGGTCTATTTTTTTGGGTTTTCTGGAAGCGGTGCTTATGGGGATTGATTTTCTTTGTTATTTCGGGTGCCTCCTCTCCGTACCTAGGGATACAAGGTCGTTTTAGGATATTCTAATGCGCTCCCCAAGGGTTTTAAGCTTCGTAACCAGATCGGTCGCCCACCTGATATACCTCCAGTGCAAGCACTTTCTCAGATACTGAATGGGGTGGTACTTTTTCGAATCATCGCCACTAGGGGCTGCCGCAGTACTAAGAATCGGGACGTTTGTATTGCTGCCTAAATTTCCACCCTTTAAAATCTACCTGACGTAAAATGAATTAAGTCCCACTTTTACGGTTCAAATTTTAAATTCAATTTTAAAAGGGGAGTTTGCTTAGGTTCAAAAACGGGTTGTGATGATCCCGTGCCGCCTCTACGGGCCAGCGTCCACTGATGGTATATGATAACACAAATGTAAAAGCGCAAGTATGCTCGCTAATCAGCTAAGGTGGTAAAATGCACAAGTGGCCTGCTAATCGACTAAGGCTTGTAAATGACAGAAAAGTAAATGTAAGTAAAGAACAATACTCAAGTATGCCCGCCAATCGGCTAAGGTGTGTAAATGATGGAAAAGTAGGGGTAAGTAAAAATTGATGGAATTGTAGGAGTGAGTACGAAAAGAGACAAAAAAGGTTAGTAAACCAAAAATAAATACAAAATAAAGGAGGCCAAATTTCAAGGGGAAGCTCTACAAGCAAATCCCTAGCAGAGTCGCCATTTGTGGAACCATGGATCGGATCGATCCGTTGCGATGATGCGCTCGTACTAAAAAATATCGAGTTGCCACCCGGAGTTTTTGGTGTCTCGGGAAACCTAAATCAATATTGAAAGTACCGAAGTGTAAAAATATAACTCTGATTCTGGTCTACGCCAAAGGCTCTTGGGTAGGGGCTTCGGTTATCAATCGGGAAGGTGTTAGGCACCCGATAAACCCACTCGTAAGCGGTCTCTACTATGGCCGGGTCAATGTGTGGCTGGTTTATATAATATATAATTATATATATAAAAAAAGAAAATAAAATAAGCGGCACTTTCCCTTTTCCGAAGGCACACCGATCCTATTGAGCCCTTCCTGCTTGTCGATATTTGGGCAACATAACGGCTCAATTCTAAGATAGAGAAAAAGAAAAATAAGGTAGAGAAATAGAGGGGAGAGCCGGATCTCTCGGGCCCTTGTAGCATCGTGGACTTTCGCGCGAGAGCGACACCGGTGAGCTTTTGATAGCAAACGAGTTGATGGATAGGTTTTAGCTTCTAAGACTTGATAGCTAAGAGGTAAGCTAAGAGCTCTCTCTTACTAAAGCTAAGAATGAGATTTTTAAGATGAACTAAGGTACTGAAATTTCAATGGACAAATGCTAAAAAGGGAGGAGAGGAATAGCTAAAGCCTTTTCTCTCTTTTAAAATTTTTTCAAGCCCTTAGCAAAGGGGGGGGGGGGGGGTGCCTCTCTATTTATAGAAAAGGAGAGGATTAGGAGGGAACTTAAGAGCTAAATGAGATTAGCTATTAGGTAATCCTAAATCTAAGGATTTTGAATTTTTCAAGGCTATGGGAAGGTGTGAATGGGGGGTTCAATGGTAGATGATAGGATGTGGTTTCAAAAGGCTAGAAAGTTATTAATAGGGTTAATGGGGGTGCAATAGTCCTAAAGAAACCCCAAAAGTGAATTTTGCGTAAAATCTCAAAAATACTGTAGCTAAGCCTAGCGTGTATAGTATACACGCTAAGCGTATGTACAGTGTCCCTGAGAAGTCCGGAGCCAACCATGGGGCCCACACTCTCGAGGAAGAAGGCCAATTTGGCTTAGTGTGTATATTATACACGCTAAGCAAAATTTTTATAGAAAATGGCCTTGCATGTATATTATACACGTTAGGCAAAAAGTCCTCATTTCTGCCCCAAGCTCAAACCGCCATAACCCCTGATGTATAATTCTGATTGAGGCGATTCTTGGCTTGTTGGAAAGCTAGGAACCCCTACTTTTCAATGGTATATGATTCAGTTCCAACAGAGATTTTTGTAAGCTTTGGCATACCTCTTTCCAACTATTGCCCGGGAGGGTTCGAAACTAGTTTGGGAAGGGTTTCAAGGGTGTAGGGTTGATTCCTAATGATTTTGAGAAAGTTCCTAAAAGTTTGGAAAGGTTCCTAAGGGTATGGGAAGGTTCCTAAGGGTATGGTACATGCTATCGAAAGCTCGAGGGGTGGGCCTTTCTCAAAGTATGTTTCGATCGGGCCTTGGGCCCAATTTTAGTGTCCACACTCTCTTTTTGATTTTTTTTCAAAAGTGTTGAGTAAGGGGGGGGGGCGGTGGCTCTCTATTTATAGAGTTTAAGGTAATTAGGAGGGTGCTTATGGTTCTAATTGGTTTAACAATTAGGTAATGGCGATCTAAGGTTTTCTAAGATTTCTAGGGCTTAGGTAGGTGGGAATTAGGTTTTAATGGTAGATGATAGGGTAGGATTTTAAGTGGCAAAAGGGTGATAAAGAGGGCTAGTGAGGGTACTAGGGTCCTAAAGAAACCAACCCCAAACTTTGGGGTGGTCCACAAGTCAAACCAAAAAGTTGAAATTCGGCAATTTTTGCAAAAATCTGAGTTTTTAAGGATGGTATGCATAATATGCACGCCTCTATGAAGAACCTGGCCAAAAGGGTTCTGGAAGTGAAGATCCACAAGGGGCCCAGCTGGTGTCAGACAATTTGGCACGCCCAGCCAAAAATTGGCCACAATTTGGCTGGGCGTGCATATTATGCACGCCTAGCCAAATTCCTGCATATATTTGCAATCTTCGAATCACCATAACTTTTGATGTACTACTTGAAATCAGGTGATTCTTAGCTCGTTGGAAAGCTAAGAAACTCTACTTTCCAATAGTATAAGCATCAACAACTGCAGATATCTATATAAACTTTGGAACTCCTCTTTCCATCTGCTATTCTGGTTGGTTTGAAGCAGGTCCGAAAAAGGTTCTATGGGCCTGGGAAGGTTCCTAAGGGTTTGGGAATATTTCTAGGGTTTAGGTTAAGCTCTAAGGATTATGGGAAGTGCTTTCGAAAGCTAGGGAGTATGCCTTTCTCGAAATATGTGTCGATCAAGCCTTGGGTTAAATTTGGGTGTCTACGCAACCATTCACGCTTCAACAGGTGGGTACCCATCAATCCTCTCTGTACTTCTCAGATCCCATTATGTAGGATACGTTCGATCACGTATCGACAAGTTTAAAAATTTATTTAAACCTTAATAGCCCTTAATTATGATAGACCTGCATATTTAATATTATGGTTTTCTTTTAAATCAGTATATTTATAGATTTGTATTTATTTTTTATTTTCTTTTGATTCTATCCTTTGTTTGGCTACCGTCAGCGAACCATCGGCCGGATGGTGTCGAAAATTTGGTAGGGAGGTCCAACTCTTCCCAAGCCCCAACTCCCATGGAGAAATTGACCCCAAATTGGTCAGATATGGCTTTAATTGGTTGAGATTCATACAGAATGGGTGTCTTTGAGCTTCAGATCGATGTCCGTAGTTTGGCTCGCCCGAGTGGCCTTAATTTTCACTCGAGCTAGGTTGATCGCAAAGAAGAGAGTAAACTCTTGGGTTTAAGTCGGTCGAGCGACCTGTGCACAACCCTAAGGGTGATTTTTTGGGTTTAAGTCGCTTGAGTGGACGTTGGTTATTGCTCGAGCTTTACAACTTTGTGTGAAATTGTGACAGCTCATATTTTCCCAACATAATTTGCTAAGATATATATTTTTTTACTAACTGGGAAGACCCGGACCGCTAGATCGCAAAACACATTCTGATTACAAAATACTTGGTACACCCACAAAGATGTGGAAATCAAAGCAAATAAAACGTAACATATGACAGAACTAAAAATTTTATTTTTATATAGAGCCTATGAACAAAGCCTAAAATAAAACCACCGGTGATGGTCGACCATTACTTAAATAGTGGTATACAAAATGTCTGTACAAGGGTACAAATTCTATCACTCTACCATTAGATAATGTACCAAGCCCAAAGTCGAAAATCCAAACTATACTAAATCTAAATCCACCAGTCTATGGTAGAAGATCCACCTCAAGCTTCGAATCCAAATCAAGACCTGCACCGGTGACATATAGTCGGGATGAGCTAATAGTCTAAGCTCAGTAGGACAAGTTCAATGCAAAAATCATATCTTATCAATTCAAAGCATAGATTCGATGACTAAATTCAAAAGCATCTTCATGACAAAACGAAATTTCAAAGACCATTGAATCAGAATCAAGTAGTTCGAAGTTTCAAAGTTCAGATTCTATAATTATTGAGTTCGAGATAACAAAATCTAAAACATGTCATATAAGGAAATAGAAAATAGAAACGAAACGGAAACATGTCAGAAATGGAACATTTCAGAAAAACTGAAGCATATCAGATAGCGGAAATAACGCAGAACAAAGTAGAAACATAGTCATATCAGAAAGCGAAAACAAATTATATCAAAACAGCAAAAAGAAAGAATCATATTAGGGTGCGAAAATAGAACTGATCAGAGCATTTCATGTAGCAGAAACAGAGTCATAATTAATTTGCAAACAATGCCGAATTTGCAACCCAAGGGGTCCAAAATGTACAAATAACCCACCGTAGCGGTCCAAGGGATACAAATAACTCGGCTTAGAGGTCCAAGGGGTACAAACAACCTGTCGTAGCAGTCTAAGGGAATGTATGCATGTGTGTACAGATAACCCACCGTACCGGTCCAAGGGATGCAAGTATGTGTGTACGGATACCCGCTGTACTGGTCCAAGGGATGCACAACTAACCCGCCATAGCGATCCAAGGGTGTCAAAGTTCATAGTCATTTACAGTATTTGGAGTTCAAATTCACAAATTCTAAAATATGTCATATTAGAAGAGTCATAAGATGGAACAGAATGAATTAGATCAAACAAAACGAATCAGATTAAACCATAACTAAACAAAATGAGTCGAATCAAAACAAAACTAAATAGAACTAGTCGGATCAAAACAAAACCAAACAGAGTGAATCAAATCGAAACAGAATGAATCGGGTCAAAACAGAACTAAACAAAATGAAGCATGTCATAAGAAGGAACAGAATAATCAGATCATAAACAAAAATAGAATGTATCAGATCATATGTAGAAACAGAATGGAAACAGAGTAGATCATAGCGAAAATAGAATCATATCAAAACAGAAATAGAGCATATCAAAAATAGAATAAATCAGAACATCAGAACATCAAAATATCAGAGTAAAACATTCCATAGTGGGAACACATCATATAACGGAGACAAAGCAGATAATGAAACAAAGCAGATAATGGAACAAAATAGGTAATGGAAACAAGGCATCAAGTCAAACATCAGATTGAAAACATCAGATCAAAATATCAGATCAAAGCATATGATTCAAAGTTAAAAATATAACCGTTCATTGAAATTTCGCTACCTCAGGTCTCGAAGCCGCACGAAAGAGAGCAATGCAAAGGTCTCTATGTACGACCTTTGATTCTCAATCTGCATCACATGTACGATGATGCGTTAAGGATTGATCTTAATTACTAATGATTTTGATATATTTAAGTATTTTCTCAAAACCGAGGCGGAAATGGGCAAGTTTGTGGTAACTCAGAACTTGACCCAACTTCCCACTTAATTTGGACCTTTAAAACTTTTGATTCATGCATTTTTTATTTCATACAAGTTATAGGACTTGTTGTCCTCTTTCTAACGGTATAAGAATTGCATAAATCCGAGTTCGAAGTAAAGAGTTATGGCTAAAATACCGAGACAGTATTCAACACCTGACTCAAATTTGCCCGATTGGGTTCTCCAGAATTTTCACAATTCTCTGTCCTGTCAAATCTGCTCGATCAGTTCCAAAACTAATTGATCGGTTTTGACAGATTCAGAGCCCTTCAGGTATTCTCTCTTCCACGCTCGATTCTTTTTCCCATTTCAAAAATAGTTCAATCTAACACCATACACTTGTCAATCTAAATCTAGGAAAACAATTTCATATGATAATGCTACGATTCTCACCTTTCTTGGTCACTTACGCGACTTTCGATGATTGTTGCCAAAGAGGTTTTGGTGCCGAGTTCGTGGATTCTCACGATGACCGAATCGAAATGAAGCTCAAAACAAGGATCAAAATATCGGGCAAAATTTCGGCCGAAAACCGATAATTTCAATCCCATACAAAATATGACAGACATTTTGGTCCAAATTATCATTTCGGTGAAGACCGAAACCAATAATTTGGACTGAAATTTTGGTCATTTCGGTCGAAAATTTGATCCTTGGCTCAAAATGAAGCCCCTCACTAGCACATATTGCTCTTCACCTCTTCAAATCGCGGATGAAGCGTCTTCGATGACCGGTTCACGCTTGTTCGAAAGCACACTCCCTCACGTTCCTTGATCTAAGCAATGTTGGAGCCCCAAGGTTTCTCACAAATGAAATTAACGGTTGAAATCCATGATGATCTTTGCAAAGAAGAAGTTTGTGGAGCAATCGCGTGATCGGGTTCCACGAGAGCGTTTGAGAAGAAATGGGAGCTCTCTCTCTCTTACTACTCTTCTCTTGCAAAGCAAAAAAAATATCAAAGATATTTTGTTTCAAGTCAAGTGGCCTTATCCACTTTAACATGGGGGATTCCTTTGGTGTCACGTCCGCATGCCGTCAGTCGGTTCACGACTCTTCGCCAAAGGCCAAAACCATAAGATCTAACCTCATTATTCACATGGAATTTCATTCTTATTATGTAATTATTTAAAAATTCAAGATGAGATTGCGCGCCTTGCTGAACACGCACACGAAATTGGGCGCGTTCGGGTTCAGATTTTCGGGATGTTACATCTATACATATAATCTATATTAGTTTGGATGCATTTTCCCAATTAAGACAGGTGGGTCAGAGATTGCGTCACAGACATCAAAAGTTTGACCATGGTAAAACAGGTCTAAATGGTCGTGTCATCATCGAAGGTCAACGATTTAACATTTACGAAAATTTTGGGTCGTTACAGAAATAGATATTTGATGAATTCGATATTTTACAGGTCAAAATAGAGTTGAAAGTTAGGATCAGTTCTAATCCAAGGTTGCACGAATGTTGTAACACCCATCCCTTGATCTCTGTGTTGGTCAAACTGTTGATTGGACACTGGTGTGACTTGACTGTGTCAGGTGATTACCTAAGGCCAGGTCTGCCAAAATTCTTGAGGCATCCACCTTAAAGCAATAGGAAATTGGTTATTACTAGTGGCACCCATAGGGCACCACATTTAATGGAATGGGTGTGTTAGAAAATGAGTAAAACACACACCACATATCATGCCCTAAAATTAGCCCGAATTATTTCTTGACAAACTTTGACCCGAAATGGATCTGAACCTTGGAGGTGATGAGAAGATTATCGCCAAAGGATCGAATTCTAGAATTTATCACAAGATTTATAGATGTATCGAGTCAAATATTGACCCTTAAAATAGAAGTTTTGAGATGTGCTAACGCATAGAGTAATGTGTTTGTGTTTTTCATAAAGGAGTGGCATTTCTTGTAAATAAGACTAAAGCCTAAGGGATTAGTCAAATAAATCCCTAATTTTTATAAGTAGAAAATGGAAAATTACAAATCTCTAGCAAATCTTCGCCATTGGTTAATTTGACCAAGGTTTGACCCATCTTACACCACCCATTTTACATTGGGGAAATCTAGGGTGTAAGATGCACTGTGCTGCATGCACCACAAGATTTGGGGGAAATTCGACACTCACATGAATTAAGGGTCTTGAAGACCACAAAGAGACAAAACATGACTTGATAAGTGGTGTGGATAAGTCAAAAGGGGTCAAAGTTTTGGGCTCATAGAATCTTTGGAGGAGAGAGAGTGTGCTTTGGAATTGTGGAGAATACCTTGGGAATTTCAACTCTTGTCTCCTCCCCCTCCTTGCAAATTTCTAGTTCCATTAGGGGGCTCCTCATTACAGCCTTCTTCATCTTTTTCCTCGCTCAAAACCTCCATGAACCTCCATTAGAGCCCTAATTTTCTAGAAAATTTTTCCATAAATCCAACCATTAAATCTTACGTCCAACACCTCCACTCCACTCCCCACACCTCCTAGTCTCACATGTATAATTCTGGGCTCTATTCTAGCCCTTTCAACCACAAAGACTGAGGCAAAACAACAAGGAAGAAGAAGCCCAAGCAAGGTAAAGTCTTGGTTTAGCATTTGTATAGATTCCTAGTCTTGTTGTATAGGATTTTTGCCATAGGTTTTATGGATTCTTTATGTTTGCATGGCTGGAATTCTGGGATGACCATGTCCACACTTGAGACCATCATATGGGAGATCATGGTTGTGATCTATAAGATCACCTAGAGCCATCCAATGGTCCATGATGGCCATATAGGCCTAGACCATTAGATTATAGAATCTTTGTGGTTTTTTTTATAGATTTCATTTTTGAACTTAATTTTCTTATAGTATTATGAAAAATTTCTGAAATGGAGTATAGACCTGAGAGAGGGATTGCCATGCATGGGATCTTTGTGTCCATGCAAGGCAATCGAATAGTCCAAATTGACCCAAGAGGTCAAACTACGCTATTTTTGTAACTTAGCTTTGAATTCTTGTATTTTGGTGAAATAAAAATTTTGTAATGGGATAGGGACCTGAGAAAGAAGATGCTATGCATGTGATCTCTGTGTACATGCAAGACCATCTAATGCTCTAGATTGACCAAAAAGGTCAAATCTTGGAAATTGGTATTTTTCTTAGATTTTCTAGTGTTTTGATAAAATAAAGTTTTTTTAAATTTAGAATCTCAAAGATTTTGGTCACACAATGGACCAGTGACCTGGGATGCCAAACTCACGATTTGTATGATCATGCAAGGTCATCCCATGGTCATGATGTGGTCAACTTTGACCACTACACACCAAAGTTTAGAAAAATTGGTATTTTTGGATTTTCTTGTTCATACCAAGCATTTTGAAATAAATGATTCTTATGTATAAATAATATAGGCACTATAGGTCATAATTATTAGTTTGTGATCTCTGGGATTCATCTTGATATTCACAGATTTCTAGGTTAAATTGTAGATATAGATGCATAGTAGTTCTATTTTATGATATAGTGTACTATAGTTGTTTTGCATAGAAATTTTCATAGAGAAGTAAACTTAAAATCTCATGATATTCTTGATAAATGATTCATGATATATCCTAGACATTTATCACTTTTAATCGGATTGATCATGATAAATGAATGGTTTTGATTGACTAGACCTATAGATAGCTCAATTTGTTTGATATTTATGGATTTGTGCTTGATTTACCGATGAAATTTTGAACAAGGCTTGAATTCCTTGATGGACAATAATGATCTTGCTGATCTTAGGAAAATATGATTGATTTCTGATGATTAATCATAAAATTTTAATGGTACTAGATGTGTGAATAGGATTAGATGCATGGTTAGGTTATATATGTGATGTATAGAAAAGGAGAATTTAAATGTTTGACCAAATAAGGATTTTTAGAAAGGAGAATTTGTATAAAATGGGTTTTTCAAAAACAAAATGAGTTTTGAAAAGGTAAATATGCCGAAATGTTAGGCCTGGTCAGATGGCTCTTCAAGCCCAATCTGAATTCTTTAAGTAAATTGACACCGATGATTAGGAAATTACTGGCAAGCAATTAGAGCCGTTTAATTAGTCAAAGTGAATCCGAAACTGGATCTCGATGGATCTGAGATTAACTTGGGAATGTCCCGGACCAAGACCCGAGAAAGTGTGGCATTGGATGGACCACTAGAAGGACCTCATCGAAGGCCCAAGTTTGTGGACCTTGCAGCCCACATAAATCTGCCCTTAGAACAGTGAGCAGATTAAATAGAAATAAAATCTGAAAATTTCCTAAAAAATTCTGGAAAGTACTTTAGAGGGTTCCTGATACCCGGTTAACTTTTTAGACTCGAACCCCATACAGTTTGAAAGTTACGGCTCCCGGAACACAATGCGATGAAGCTGCCTTGTTGCACCTGAAAATAGAGCTGCCATAAGTTATGGTTTCCGTGCCTGAAAATTTGTTAGAAAAATCTGAGATTAATTTGACATAGACCCTGACTCACCCTTAAGGCCTAAGAAAATTTTCATTCCACGATTCGATCAGAATTGTTGGCAAGAAAATTGGCAAAATTGCAACGCAGAAGTTTAGAAAATGGCACTGTGCAACCGTGGATTTTATCAATCCGTCGCGATGATGCGCTCGAAAATAGAGTCGCCATCCGGAGTTTTTGGTGTCCCGGGATATCCAAAATCAATATCATATGCACCGAAGTGATAGATTTTGCTTTGAATCACCGGTCAACGCCAAAGCCTCTTGGGTAAGGACTTCAGTTATCAATTGAGAAGGTGTTAGGCACCCTATTGACATGCTTGTAAGCGGTCTCTACTATGGAAATATATATATATATATATATATATATATATATATATATATAAAATATAAAAATGAGTAGCAGTTTCCCTTAATAGAAGGAACTCCGATCCTATTTGAGCCCCCCACAATCACCAAAATTTCGATGGTATAACGGCTCAAATTCTAGGATAGAGAAAATATAAAAAGAAGGTAGAGGAATAGAGGGGAGAGCCGGAGCTCTCGGACCGCATTGTTGGTCGGATCTTTGCGTGGATGCGACACCAGTGAGCTTCCGAAAGCGAGTGGGTTAGAGCAAGGTTCTAACTTCTAAGGATTGAGATTTGGAAGGCTAAGAATGAAGGTATGATGATGATCTATGCTAAGGCTTCAAATATTTAAGAATGATGAATTAATGATGGAAAATGTAATGGTGTAAGGGAGAGAGGATGGGTTTCAAAACTTGGAAGGATTAAGGCTTGAAAGTAGGAATGGAATTCTCTAGAGTTTTCTCTCTTTTTTGGAAACTGTTCAAGTGGCTAAACAGGGGACAGGATAATGAGTGAGGGGTTAAGGTGCTAATGAATTTAGAAATTAGGTAATCCTAGATCTAAGGTTTTTTAGGATTTTAAGAGCTTGGAGAATAGGGATTTGGGTTTTAATGGTGGATGATAGGGTGATGGGTTGGTGTTAAGTAGTGAAAAATATAATTTTTTACCTCCTAACCTGACCTTTGATGAACCTTTGAGCTGACTAATAATGTATTTTGAGTGTATTTTATAGATAATCAATAAATTGTAGTCTTAGTGCAGATATCCACCTAAAATGGCCAAAGAAGCTGCTCATACATCTCAACATGTGCTCAGACAGCCCAAAGCTAGCCAAGCAGCCCACAGAGCCTTAGAAGTTCATGAGAATGTCTTGAGCTCAACTGCGTATGCTTGGAACCAAGAGTAGTTGCAAGGAATGAAGATTAAACCCACCAAGAGGTTGCTGAGTGTTGAACAAATGAAGAACAACAACACAGGATTGTATGCCAGTTGTTAAAACAAAGGACACAACCTGTCGAGAGGATAAGTTAACCTGTCGATAGGTTTGGATGCTTAGAATTAAGCTGTCGAGAGGTTGGAGGCACATAAGAAGATCCTATTGAGAGCATCCCAGTACCTGTCAAGAGGTTCTGGAAACAAAAGCCAACTTGTTGAGAGGAACGGAGTTGGAAATATGAAGATCTCGTGAGGTTCTAGTACCTATCGAGAGGTTGGAGGTACAATTGTAGATCTTATCGAGAGAATACCTGGAGGTACAGAAGAAGTCGAGAGGTTCCAGATACTTATTGTGAGGTTCAACTGAACCTGTCGAACAGTGCAAAGTAACCTGTCGACAACTTACCTATAGCTATGCTCATTCTCGCGAGGATTGAGCTAACCTATCGAGCACTCAACTAAAGACCATATAACAAGTTAACAAGTTGACTATAGCCTGTCGAGAGGATGAATAAAGAACTGGACAGAAGGTGAAGATGTACTCCAATCTTGTCGACCAGTTCACACTAGTTTACATGAACTTGTCGAGATGTACTCCACTCTTGTCGAGAAAGCTCTAAACCTATTGAGAGCTACTCCATCCTGTCGAAGTGAATGGTAGGAAGACTCATGAACCTGTCGACTAGTCAACCAAACCTGTCGAAATCTATTTCAACTTGTCGAGAGGTTCCCAGAACCTCTCGACATTAGAATTAGGAACTTCTCACAGTAGCTGCCACCGCCAATGTTTTGTGCACACATTCCAAAGCACGTCAGCGACCCTTGGGAGTATTTTTGGTATACAATTGGGCACGAATGGGAACCCTAACTACCTCACGTGTATTTACCAGTTTTGGACCAATGGGGAAAGATCTTTTAGAAGAGAAATCAGCCACACCAACTGCTCAAAATAATAGAATTATTCTCTTGAGCTTTGATTAGCTGAAATAGATCTGAGAGGAGAAGAGAAGAGTATAAAAGCTTGAAGAAATTACAGAGTGACCATCCAGAAACTAGGAGAACTAGAGCCAAATTCGATCTCCATCTTCCCTCCAAAAATTCTCTCTCTCTCTTCCTTCTTCCCCCATTCTCCTCTTAGGTAATTATGGTTGACTAACCCTCTTTGGTAGCTAGAGTGAGGTTGAGAGCTATAAATTGAGAGGTTCAAAGCTTTGTAGGAGGATTAGGTATTGCACAGATTGCAGATATGAGAACAATCGATTGTAAGTTGTATTGATTCAGTCATTGTTGAATGAAAAGTTAATTTAGATCCATAGATCTTTTGATTGCCATTTGACTTTCCTAGATCTAATATCCCTGTGAATGTCTGAGCTTGTAGCCTTGCATCCATAACATCTGCAATGGTTTAGATGTTCTAATTAAGATCCCTGAATTGGAACAATCTCTGGGATAATCTGTGGCCATTCGAGTGGACATATCATAGCCTTAGGATTGCTAAAATTCTCTGGTTGAGAATGAATTCTTATACCTTGCATCTAAGCTTGTAGCCAGGTGAATGATTGCTGCAAACCAATTCCCTACACTGCTTTTGAACCAAACAATTTTTAGTAAAGACCAAAATCCCTAGTTGCAATTCTCCACCGCTTGATTTTAATCTTTTCTCCATATTCCTTTAACTCTGTGTTTAATCAAATTTGGATCACTTATATTTGATTGTTTGTAATTTTTAGTAAAGTGACAAATTCTAGAAACCTCTCCTCTTTCCTATTTTGGTTTAGTTTAAATTAGGATAGAGTGCCAGATCTGCTATAGATCTGGAGATTTATCATAATTTAAATCACATTTCCCTATGGACATACCCTGACTTACCTATTAAAATTTACTGTAACAGCTCTAGTTTTTGCAGGACTGCTTGCTTACCTTGATTCTTCATCTCTGTGATTTTGCCTTTTAATTGGCTGTTTTAATCATTTAATAACTATAAGGTGAGCGAGACAACAAGTTTTTGGCGCCGCTGTCAGGGATCTGTATTTTAAAAAGTGGTAGATCTAAGTTTTTCTTATTTTAGATTTAGATTTTTTTATTGCCTATTTTGTGTTTGACTAATTGCTGCTGTAGTTTTTGTAGTTTAATTTTGTGATTGCAGATCTGGATTTGTTGTTTTGAAAGGAGCATTGTGCCAATTTGAGGAGCAAGTTGTGCTTAAGTTTGTATTTCGTAACTCTGTTTACATTCCTAGATCTGAAGTTTTTAGATCTGCAACATTAGTTGTGTGCTTGTGAATTTGTTTTGCTTAATTCTGTGCTGTCATTCTGTGTATTGTCCTATACTTTTATTGTGGGTATGCTTGGGAGGAGATCTCTTAATCCTGAGATTTCTCCCTTGGATCCTGAAGTTGAGAGACTTCTCAGACCTAAGCAACCCATACACACACCTATCGTTGATTCTAACAGCTCTATAATGGGTGAGCAACCTAGAACATTGAAGGAATTCAATGCACCAGGGGTTTACAATTTTCCCTTCTGCATTCAATTCCTTGTTATTCAAGGGAACTATGAGATCAAATCCTCCATCATATAGATGCTACCCTTATACCATGGCCTGAGTAAAGAAGATTCATATAAGCACATTGAAGAATTTCTACAACTGTTGTTGGTTTCTTACCTTGTGTTCAAAAAGATGTTTAAAATTACACAATTAAAGGATCTATTGGTTGCACACACCAAGGAAAGCAGACACGCAGACCAGTAAGTATTCAGGGCATGTTGTAGCAAGTTTTAAAGGATAAGTAAGGGTATGTCCACAAGAAAATGTGAGCTGAAAATTAAGTAAATCTCCAGATCTAAGGTAGATCTGGCACCCTACCTAATACTAAAATAGCAAAAGAGAGAGGAGAGGTCTTAAGGGGTTGTCACTTTAAACTAAACTACAGAAATACAATTAAATACAGAAATGAATTGAGATTAAATCTAGAGTTTAGATCTTGCAAGTGAGGGGAAAATTTGGTGAAATTGGAAACAGAAAATGGAGAGAAACAACTTGGAGTTTGGTCTTGCTGCAATTGGATTGAGATAGCAGTGTCACAAAGAATTTAGAGTGCATCAATCCCTCATCTGGCTATAAGCACAACTGCAGGGTTTAGGGTTGATCTTAAGGCTATGATCTGTCCACTTCAATGGTCACAGATCATCCAATAGATTCACTCCATTCTCAGGTTTCTATTAGAACATTATAATCACTACAAATGCTACGATTGCCAGGCCATAGACATAGGCAATTGCAGGAACATTAGATCTAGGGAGATCAAATGGTATCCAAGAGGTCTACCAGTTAAGTGGGTGAGCTATTCCCATCTACACAAATCCGATCGAGCACCAAATAAAACCAGATGAACTATGGATCTAATTAAAACAATAAAACCAGCATTGCATTGAAATAAACTCACTATACAATGAAATGCTCTTAGATTTATAGTCTATGCATTATCTGACCCTTAATAACAACACTCTCAACTCTCCCCAATTACAGATCCAACCTCACTCTTTGTTGCTCCAAAGAATTTAGCCAACCATAATTAGGCATAAAGGAAGAATAGAGAATTTCGATGCAAGCTCTGATCTCCAGAATTGCCCCCCCTTTTTTTTTCTGGTAGTTTCCCTCCTTGTATAGCTCTCCCCTTTAGCCTCAGATATATTTTTCCCGCCAATTACAGCTCAGCTGGATTTTCTATTATTCCCCTTCTAGAAGGCTCTCTCAGTTAGTTAGAGTTGGGGGAGAGCACGTGGGTCGGTTAGGGTTTTCCAGGGCACTTCTAAAAACTTCATGCCGGTCATCAGAGTGCCTCGGATTACGTACAGCAGGTCACCAACTTGCAGCATATGCACAACAACTTTTTTGAGAAGTCCTTCAGTCAATTTCGATAGGTTTGTGAGGCTTTCGACATGTTCCAAACAGGCCTTCTGTTCCTTTCTCTAGGATTCAGGATCCTTTCAATAGGTTCCGATAGGTTGGTGCTAAAAATAAAGCTCCAGCATCCACAGCCTTCATCTGGTGTGTTCGACAGGTTGGGGGATCCTTTCGATAGGTTAATTTCTGTGTAATAAGTTTTGATAGGTTCTCTTCTGGCTCCTAGCGACAGGTTTTCAGACTTTTCGATAGGTTCTGTTCAAGCTCAGACAACCATTCGATAGGATGCTCCCTTTTTGTTTTCGACTGCGTGATAGGTTCCAAATCCTATCGAATTCTCCCATCCTCACGACTTCTTTCTATTTTCAGCCTTTAGATCCTATCGACAGGTTCTAGTAACCTCTTGATAGGTTGTTTTCAGCCTGTTTTCACTCCTTCAAAGCTGCTATATTGTTGCTGCATGAGCTAAGTGGGCCTTGTTTGGTCTAAACTGCACTGAGAGATGGATTTTTGCACTATGACTGCCTTTTACTGCTATCTACAAGACATACTCAACAAGCATTTATTAGTCCACTCATAGGTCTATCAAAGCTCATATTAAAGGGTGAAAAGTGGTAACTTTCAGAGATTAACACACCCCCAAACCTAAGCTTTGCTAGTCCCTGAGCAAAGGAAGAATAAAGAAAACTAAGATGCCACTTTTGTAGGGAGCACAGATGTATTTAGCATATGCATCAAGCCTTTTAAACCCCTAGGTGATCCCTAGTGGAGGAGTGAAGTCTCCTGAGGGTTTTCAGTGAAGGTACCCACAAACTTCTCTACTAAAATCAGTTAATACTCATGCAACATGTTAAAACAGAGTTTAAGTGAAATGAAATAAATTCCACACCATGTCCCTTCAATTTTTGAGGATTTTCAGCAGAAAAAACCATAAGTTTAAAACCTGAAATTCTGCTGTAATTCCTTCATCATCAATTAGGTCATGTCAAGGCATTGTGCCTGAAAATTGATGCAAAGCTCCCCTTTAATTTAAGAATTCTGTTTTGATAATACCTTAAACAACTTTGATTTCAGACTCAAATCTTACCAGAGTTGTTCACTCACAACAAAAGTAGAAGGGTGCATTATTTCTCACGTAGCTTAAGAAAAGCTACAGCCCTCAAATAGGACTGCAAGCATGAGCATAGGCATTGCTCTAACTTCTGAAAATTTCTAACTCTTTTCACCATTGATTAAACAAATCCTCATCTCCACATGATAGGTCAATCCATTTCAGATCAGTAGGTCTTTTATTTTTATTTTTATTGGGTTGTAATGTAGCTTATGGGTGAGGTTTATAAAGAATAAAAGAAAATGAAAGGGATTCAAATTTTGAGAAATCAGTACAGGTAAGGAGGTGATTTGAAACTCAACCTTCTTCATTTCAGCACAATTCTCTTTTCTTCTTGTACTTTCAGATTTGAAGTGATCAGTTTCTAATCCTCATTTCAATCTTTTAATGAAATGACTTCTCTTTCTCATTCTATTTCTTTGATTTTATATTTTTCATTTTCTTTTTGCATATTTTCCTTTTTGTATTTTTCTCTATTTTTCTTTTTATGGGCTAGAATGCCACAACACCACTAAATGTGCTTTCCTCTTACTCAACTAAATTTTAAACCTTGCTCCTCTGACCTCACTTCTCCTTCTATTTCTTAATTTCTCAGATTGAGGGTGAACTAAAACAGGTCAAGGGGTTTTGGGTTTAAATTTCTGATTTTTATCAAAGAAAAATTAGGATTTTTGAGGCTCAAATGGTGTGTATCAAGGGCAGTTCAAAGGTGGGAAAATTTTAGGCTCAAACTGTCCAAGTGATGGCCTTACTACATATCTTCAATGTCATGAATGCTGTCAAGCTGTTTTAATTTGGATTTGCCTAACTTCTAGTGATCGAAACTAGATCCAATCAGTCATTAGAGCAGAAAAATTACCAAGACACTCTTCAAAGAAATTTTTTCAGGCCCAAATCTCACTGGGTATGGCCTTCCATCAAATTTCTGGGGTGTATCCTCACAGTTTTATCTCCTTTTTAGGTTCACTAATCATCAAATTTTGAAAAATTCTTGACATTTGCTTAATGAAAAATGTTAAAATTACAGCTCATTTTAGTTTAAAAAAGTTTTTAATTTCATCTTTTTCCAAAAATCAAGTGGGAAGTCACTTTATTTTCAAAAACTTTTTCAACATAGCTGCACTAACATTAACTCATTTCATAGGCATACCTGCCATACCCCCAAACCTAAATTAAACAGTGTCCTCACTATTTAGAGAGCATGGTAACAATGAATAGGGCATATAAAGAAACAGATGCACAATAAGCACAAAGAAAGACATAACACAGAAAAGAAATTACTATTAACATCTAAAATATGTACATGGTCTAAAGCAGTAAGAGAAAAGAAACAAACATAAACTATATTTATTTACAAGCATCATCAGGCCAATCATACAAGTTTGCCAAAATTTTCAAATCCTCCTTAGATAAGGGAGCTTTGCCTTTAGGTTGGGACTTCTGGGTGGACTGCTTGGGGGCCTCCTCAGACTGGACAACAGATTTCTTAGTTTTCTTGGTAGAAGCAGCAACAGAGTCAGAATCAGAATCAGAAGGGAAAAGGACATTAGGATCGAGGCCAAGGGCAGCAACAGCTTTCCTTCTTTCCTCCTTTGAGAGTAAGGTGGAGGAGGTGTCATGTGGGAGTGGGGGCTACCTCTTCAGACTGGGTAGCAGGTTCCTTCCCTTTACTGCGAGCAAAAGCAAGGAAACATCTCTTTATAGTAGCTTTTCTCTTTGTATAAGTCCTCTTAGGTTGTGGTGGGGAAGGTTTAGCTGCAGGAAGATCTTGGGCTGGAGGGGGGGGGAACATCTACAGGTTGGGTAGGAACAGGTTGAGTGGCAGGAGGGTTGGAAGGAGGAGCTGTCGCAAGAGGGGTTGGTTGAAATGGTTGAGAAGTCAATGAAGCAACTTTTCTCTCTAGAATATCGATTTTCTTTGTTGCATAAAGCAGGTTGGACTCAGAGAGTTCCTGGGTGGCCTTAAGTTTCTCCTGAGCATTAGTTAATTTTTTTCTGGAGAAGCTCAACATTCTTCTTCTCAAACTCGGCAATGCGAGTCTGAGCATCAGCAAGAAATTTGGCAGACTCATAACGAGTCAGGATTTCCTTCCACCCTTAAGAGATATCTCGGAACTGGATTCTTTGCTCCAATTTCATGAGAGCAATCCTCTCCTTCTAGGAGACTTCCAGGGAAACTCGAAGGGCAGCCATATCTGTCAGGACATCCCTGCGGATGTAGGGATTGTCCCTCATTGCATACAGCAGAGTGAGGTAAGGGGGAATGTAGATGGGGGATCTGAGTACAATGGGCAAGGAAAGGGGTGGAGTGGAAGATGAGGAGGGGGTGGAGAAAACCAGTTCCTCAAGTAGATCAGTTTGGGTTGAGGCATCTATGAAGACAGGTGGAATGAGAGTGGGTGGTAGGTGACACAACAACTTCAGTGGCTACTATTGGAGGTGATGGAGGAGTAAAAGATGGGGATGAGATAGGTATGGGGAAAAATGGAGTGGCTACGTCCTCAAACTGGGTAGCAGCTGTGGGAGGTGGAACTATGGGTGAAGATGGAGGAGATAAATGGATAGGTGATTGGATAGGGGAAGTGTGAGGGGGTTGGGGAGTTGAAGAGGATGGGGTAAGGGTGGACTGAATGGATAGAAGGCAGGAGCTCATGAGGGCTTGATTGTTAGTGTTTGTGGTCAATTGAGTTTGGATGGATTGTAATAGGGAGAGGATTTGAGTGAAAGTATCAGGCATGGTGGGATTAGAGGGGACAGGTGTTTGAATGGGGTTGAAAGGGGAGGATGGTGCATGGTTGAAATGAGGGGGGTTGGGGTGTGGGGAGCCTGGGAGTGGGGTGTACTCATGCCCAACTTCTTCTACAGTGGATGTCATGAGGGCAGTGAATTCAGCAGTGGTAAACTGGTCTAAGCCCTAGGTATGAAGTAGGGGAGAAGTCAGAAATGGGTTGGTCAAAGGGTGGAGAAGAAAGGGTAGGGGAAGGCTCTGGTAGTGTTGGAGGTTCAAGGACTTCAGGTTCAAGAATGTGAGTGGTGGGTGGAGGTAAAACTGGCTTAGAGGTAGGAGGAGGAGGGTCTGTTGGAAGAGGAACTGATACAAAGGGGAAAAGCAAAGTGGGTGGAGGTGTTGGTGATGATGTAGGTAAGGTAGGTGAAAGGATGGATGAGGGTATCTCAGCAGTAAGATCTGCTGCAGTGGTAGTGGGCACCTCCTCAACCTCCTCAAACTCATTTGTCTTACTCTTCTTAATTAGGGTTAGGCTGGTGGACCATGCCCTTTTTTCATACACTTTTGGAGTCAACTTCTCGATTGGCTCATTCCTCTTAATCACATATTTCCCACCCTTGAGCAAACATGTAATGAGCCTGTTGAAAGGTAACCCAGAACCTTTAGCAAATGCTTGTCTTTTAAGCACCTTATCATTAATGTCTACCATTGTCTCAAAAATCAGCTGTGGTGCACTCAAAAATTGCCCTTTAGAACAGTAGTACAAAGCATCTACAACTGGGGGTCTTCTCTCTTACAGGTGCCCAGTGACATACACATTCTTTCTTAGAATAGTGTCGATGAATCTGAGGTTAGGTTGGAGGTCTCTTCTCATCAAAGATTCACCAGATCCCACAATTCCATTGGTGAGCTGTTTAGCCATTTCTCTGAATGTAACCCATTTGGGTGCTCCCTCAGATATAGTGGAGTCAAATTAATGTGGAACTCTCAAAGCCATCCCAATTTCCTTGCAATCCACGGTGATTTTCCAATCATCAATCAAAATTATCAGCATAGCCTCATTCCCAGGCACCATCTTTTTTGTCAAATTCTGGTACCACAATTAAACCAGCCTAGGGTACTTACACAGTCTCCTTCAAAGGTGTAAGTAGGGGTAACAATCCCTCCTTTAGATACATTAGTGTCCCCTGGCACTCCTCTATCTCCGTAAAGTATGCAAGATCAATATCTATCTCAGGGATAAGGCTCAACCCATTCACAAACTCATTAGGGTTGGTTAATGCAGTAGGAGGCTCCACACAGGTAATATATCAGGGTTGGGCAAAGGTGTTTCCCCAGTTGGTGCAGATCTCTCCATAGGTATTTCTGCATCAGGCTCCTGAATCACGACAGACTTGGCCTTTTTTGCTTTAGGAGCTTTCTTGGGCTTCCCCTCAGGAAGCTTCCTCTTGGCAGGTGTGTTGGTGGTAGGCTTTGATTTTTTGGAGGACTTTGGGGTGGAAGAAGCAGGTTGCTGGAATAGGTCAGCTAGGGTTTCTTCAGAATCGACCATTATATTCTTAGAAATTGATCTCTTAAAGCTCACTCACCAATTTGAATTAAAATTTTGAAGTAAACAACTAGGAAAACAACAGAGTGAAGTAGAGAGATAGCTTACCCAAAACTCCTAGGGTTTTGCAGAAATCGTGATGCACAACTCCGATTTTCTAAAAATCAGGTGCAAAATGCTCTTTTGTGCGGCTGAATAAACTTGAGTGGCAAAATGAGTAGTGAAAGTCCTTAGAGTATGTGGCAGAAAATGAGAGCAGCGACCAATGGGGAAGAGAGAGCTAGGGTTTCGCAGGAGGTGTTGAATGAGCAAAATGACCTAATCGATAGGTATATAAAGAGTGAAAATCAATTTCGATAGGATGAGCTGAGTGATTTCGATAGGTCAAAGTGTCCTGTCGAACACTATAAAACATATAGCGTGCAGATGAAATGTTTCGATAGGTCAAATCCTTCCTTATCGATAGGTTCATATAGCGCATGATTCATCCTTTCGATAGGTTCCTAATAAGTATCCATAACCTATCGAAAACTTCTTTCCGACCTTTTGAACTTATCGAAGTGTTGTTTTCACCTATCGGCAAGTCTCAGTGCCTATCGAAATCCTCAAATGACCTATCGAAAGGTCAAATGACCTATCGAAATCCTCAAATGACCTATCGAAATCCTCAAATGACCTATCGAAAGGTCCCATATGCTCATAGAAACTGCATTTTTGTGCTGTGTTCAGCCCCAGCACCCAGCAAACTCCTTTGTTGTGCTTCCATTCACGTGGTTTTCATTATTGACATACTCCCATGGTCCCTGGACTGCTTGGCAAAATTGATATGATGATCTAATGCTAGCATGGCAAATTTATTAAAAATGAACAAAATATCAAAATAGAAAGTAATCACTTAAAACAAAATCAAAATATAGTGCACATGATACACACTGAAATCATGTATAAATTGGAGGATCCTGAAAATCAATGGCCTCCTCAGGCTCACATATTTTTTCAACACAAATCTTTAGCCTTTGCCCATTGACTTTCATGACTCTACCACCTTTGCGGTCCATGATTTCTATAGCCCTGGATGAGAAAATATGTAAAACTGTGTAAGGCCCATCCCATCTGGACTACAACTTTCCTGAAAAGAATTTTAATCTTGAATTGAACAATCATACCTTGTCACCTATTTTGAATTCTTTCCGCAGCAAGTGCCTGTCATGAAAGGCTTTAATTTTTTTCTTGTAAATTCGGGCATTTGAATATGCTTCCAACCTTAACTCATCAAGCTCAGATAATTGTAGTTTCCTGTTCACACCAGTAGAAGTAAGTCAGAATTTAATATTTTAATGACCCAATATGCTCTATATTCTAACTCAACAGGCAAGTGACATGCCTTGCCATATACTAGCTTGAATGGGGACATCCCTATGGGTGTCTTATAGGCAGTCCTATAAGCCTACAAGGCATCTGTCAGTTTTATGGACCAATCTCTCCTATCAGCTCGCACAGTCTTCTCTAGGATGTGTTTGATTTCCTTGTTGGAAATCTCTACTTGCCCATTGGTTTGTGGGTGGTAGGGAGTAGCAACTCTGTGGGTCATAGAGTATTTTTCCAATAATTTTTTAAAAGGTTTGTTGCAAAAGTGGCTTCCTCCATCACTAATAATAGCTTTGGGAGTGCCAAACCTAGAGAAGATGTCCTTCAAGAACTTAATGACAACCTTATGATCATTTTTTCTTGTAGCTATGGCCTCTACCCATTTGGACACATAGTCCACAACTACAAGGATGAAATTATATCCATAGGAGGGCGGAAAAGGTCCCATAAAATCAATTCCCCATATGTCAAATAGTTCAACAACAAGCACATGTTGTAAGGGCATGGAGTTTCTTTTTGTAATACTTCCCATTTGCTGGCATCTAGAATAAGCTTTGCAATGCTGTATGGCATCCTTGAAAAGAGTGGGTCAATAGAAACCACTTTGAAGCACCTTTGGAGCAGCCTTGTTGCCACTGAAATGGCCCCCACAAGCCTGTTCATGACACATAGTTAGAATATTTCCAAACTCAGTTTTAAGTACACATCTTCTTACCACATGGTGTGCACAATGCTTAAAGAGGTAAGGATCCTCCCACATGTAATATCGAATTTGTGAGAAGAACAGATTCCTATCATCCTTACTCCAATGTGGGGGTACCCTTCCCACATCAAGATAGTTTACTATATTGGCAAACCAGGGCATACTTATCTCAACAGCAAAAAGCTGCTCATCTGGGAAGGAATCATTGATCGGCAAGCTCTCTATTTCAGTATTTGGAATCCTTGATAAGTGGTCAGCAACCATATTTTAAACCCCCTTCTTGTCTTTAGTTTTCAAGTTGAATTCCTGCAGAAGAAGAATCCATCTAATTAATCTAGCTTTAGCCTCCTTCTTAGACAAGAGGTATTTCAAGGTTGAATGGTCAGTAAACACAGTGATCTTTGATCCTAACACATGATCTGAACTTTTCCAAAGTAAATACAATGGCTAGCAGCTCCTTTTCAGTTGTGGTGTAATTTAATTGAGCATCAACCATTGATTTACTAGCATATGCCACCACACATGGTGCTTTGTCTTTCCTTTGTCCCAGTACTGCACCAATGGCAAAGTCTGATGTATCACACATCAGCTCAAATGGCAGAGAGAAATAAGGAGCTTGCAATATAGGAGTAGTAGTCAAACAGGTCCTCAAAAGTTTAAAAGCAGCTAGGCATTCATTATTGAACACAAATGGAACCTCTTGGCATAGCAAGTGGTAAAGAGGCTTGAAAATTTTGCTAAAGTCTTTGATGAACCTCCTGTAGAAACCAGCATGGCCTAAGAATGACCTGACTTGTTTGATAGTTTTAGGAGGGGGAAAATGTGCTATTAAATCAATTTTAGCTTGATCAACCTCTATTCCTCCTTGGTAAATAACATGTCCTAGGACAATACCTTGAGTCACCATGAAATGACTCTTTTCCCAACTCAAAACTAGGTTAGTCTCCTCACACCTTTGCAGCACAAGGCTGAGATGGTGCAGGCATTGGCTAAAATCATTCCCAAAAATAGAGAAATCATCCATAAAAATCTCTAGAAACTTGTCAATCATGTCAGAAAAGATAGCATACATGCATCTTTGAAAAGTAGCAGGTGCATTACATAGCCCAAATGGCATCCTTCTGTATGCAAAGGTTCCAAATGGACAGGTGAATGTGGTTTTTTCTTGATCTTGAGGGTAAACAGGAATTTGATTGTATCCTGAATAATCATCAAGAAATCAGTAAAAAGCCTTACCTGCCAACTTATCTAAGTTCTGATCTATAAAAGCTAATGAAAAGTGCTCTTTGCTAGTTTTCTCATTGAGCTTGCGATAGTCTATGCATACCCTCCAACCAGTGGTTTGCTTGGTAGGAATTAGCTCACCAGAGTCTGCTTGAACTACTGTGATCCCAGATTTCTTGGGCACCACCTGGGTAGGTGCCACCCATTGAGAATCTGAGATAGGGAAAATGACCCCAGCATCAAGAAGTTTGACTACTTCCTTCATTTCAACTTCCTGCATGTGTGGGTTAAGCTTCCTTTGCATCTCTCTAGAAGGTTTAGAACCCTCTTCAAGATGAATTTTGTGCATGCACACAACTCGATGTATCTCCCCCAAATCTGTAATAGTCCACCCTATTGCTCTCTTATGCTTTTTTAGCACACTAAGCAATTCTTCTTCCTGCTCAAGAGTGAGGAAGGAAAAGATTATCACTGGCAGTTTGTGATTGGCTCCTAAAAAGGCATATTTTAAAGATTTTAGGAGTTTCTTTAACTCAACATCTGGGGGACTGATGAGTGAAGGCAATAGGGGTGCCTTGGAAGGTGGTGGAAGAGATAATAAAGGAGGAGTCCATGGGTGATGCTTTGCTGGCCCTGTTTCAGAATTTACACTTTCCACTTGCTCAAGCTCAGATGTGGAAGCTTTCTCTTCCATTGTTTCATTCCATACTTCTTCAAAAATATTAAATAAATTCTCCCTCCTTCCTTCTTCTCCCTTTCTCTCTTTAGCCATTCATGAGTGGCTAAACTCTTTTCAGTAGTTAGGGTGAGGTCTTGAGCTGTAAATTGAGAGATTTAGAGGCTTGTAAGAGATTGTATATTACACAAATTGCAGATCTGGGCACAATAGTATTATAAGCTTGTAATATAATTATGGTTTTTAAAGGTGATTCTAATCTGCATTTTACTTCTTCATATTTGATTTCCCTGAATTGGATACTCCTGTGGATGCCTGCCAGAAATGGGGAGCTGGTAGCCTGGCATCTGCGGCATCTGCAATAGTTTACATGTTCTAATTAAGATTAATAGATTAGAGTAATCTCGAGGGTGAATTGTATCCAGTAGAAGGGCAGATTATAACCTTAGGACTTTATCCAGTAGAAGGGCAGATCCTAACCTCAGGATTGCTTTGATCCATTGGTGGAGATTGGATTCTTATACCTCACCTCTGTCGGGGGAACCTGGGTAGCTTGGAGCCAGAATAGAGGATTGTTGCAAATCAGTCCTCTACACTGCTTTTGATTCCTTTGATTTTTAGTAAGAGACCAAGACCCCTACGTGCTGTTCTCCACCTTTTGAATTTTCATCTTCTATATATCTCCCCTTATCTCTGTGTTTGATTAGATATGGATCACTTGCATTTATATTTTATAGTTTATAGTAAAAGTGATAAAAACTTAGAACCTCTCCTCTTTCCTGCTTTAGTTTAGTTTAAATTAGGATAGAGTGACAGATCTACCATAGATCTGGAGATTTACTATAGTTGAACCACATCTCCCTGTGGACATACCTTTACTTACCTCTTAAAACTTGCTACAACAGCCCTGGTTCTTACAGGACTGACAGCTCACCTTAGTTCAACCTTGTTGTAGTTTGTGCAGTTAATCTGCTATTTTTAATCATATAATAATTGCAAGGTAGGCTGCATAATAAGTTTTTGGCGCCGCTGCCGGGGAGCTGTATTTTTTACTTGGTAGATCTAAGTTCTCATATTTAGAATTAGATTTTTAAGTGCCCGATTAGTGTTTGACTAACTGCTGTTGTAGTTTTTTATAGTTTAATTATTTGTTTCAGATCTGGATCTCTAGTGTTGAAGAGAGCATTGTACCAAGTGGAGGAGCAAGCTTTGCTTAAGTTTGCATTTCCAAACTCTATTTATATTTCTAGATCTGTAGCTTTGTAGATCTGCAGCATTAGTTGTGTATTTTGTGATTGTTTTGATTAAATTTTGTGCTGTGATTTTCTGCTTTTAATTTGGTTTCTGCTGTGTATGCTTGGGAGGAGATCTCTTAATCCTGAGATTGCCCCCTTAGATCTTAAAGTTGAAAGACTTTTTATACCTAAGCAAACCATACACACACCTTTAGTTGATTCTGAAATTGTTACAATGAGTGAGCAACCTAGGACTTTAAAGGAATTCAATGCACCAGGGGTTTACAATTCTCCCTTTTGCATTCAATTCCCTGCTGTCCATGGGAACTATGAGATCAAGTCTTCTATCATACAGATATTACCTTCATACCATGGCCTGAGCAAAGAAAACCCATACAAGCATATTGATGAATTTCTAGGACTATACACTACCTTCAATATTGTAGGTTTGGGGGAGGAAGCAACCAGGTTGAGACACTTTCCTTTTTCACTAAAGGATAGAGCCAAAACTTGATTGTTAATGCTCCCAACCAACAGTATTTAGTCATAGAATGACCTTCAATATCAGTTTTTGGCCAAGTTTTTTCCCATGTCCAAAACAAGCCAGCTGAGGAAGAGCATTATTTCATTTGCTCAAGCCCCAACTGAAGACTTTCACCAAGCCTAGGAGAGATTTAAAGAACTCTTGAAGCAATGTCCCCATCACCAAATTCCTCAATGATAACTTGTCCAAAGTTTCTATCAAGGAATTAATCCCAAAAGCAGGGATATGGTTGATGCCTCTTGTGGTGGTACATACCTTTACAAGAAAGCAGATGAGGCTTGGGAGTTATTTGATATCATCAGTGAAAACTCCATGCAAAGGGAGCCTGGGCAAGAGATTCTGAGACCCCTAGAGTGGTGAGAGAAAATACTACCAGAGGGAAAATGTATGAGGTGAGTGGACATAATGATTTGGAGAGGAAAGTGGACAGCTTGACCTAAAAGTTTGATAAGCTCATGGGAGCAATGCAGTCTCCAATGATTGCTAAAGTGAAGGAGGCATGTGTCATATGCCAGCTCCCCACTCACTCCCTTATGAGGAATGTCCCTCAGCTGCCCAATTTCCAGATTTTGTGATGGAATATGCGAATGCTGCTTAGTCCTATGGACAACAACCTACTGCTGGCTATCATTGGAGAAACCACCCCAACTTGAGGTGGAGACAAGACAATTTTCAACACCAGCAGCCATAGCAATCCATGCCTTATAGGAATGCCCAACCATATCAGCAGAATTATTTTCCAAGGCCCCAATATCAATAACCTATGGCCCAACCAATGGTTCAACCTGTGCATCAAAGTGCACCAGCCCCAGCACCCTCTAGGTCTCTTACATTTGAAGAGCAAGTTTTGGCTTCACTGCAGAATTTGGGCCCTTTATCTCAAACTGTTAACTCCCACAATCAAAGCATCAAGAAGATAGAGGACCACCTTGGTCAGCTATCTAATTCTTTGGCTAGGAGAGAGGAGGGGAGACTGCCCAGTCAGCCCATGAATAATTCAAAGGGGCAATACATGATTGGTGAGACTCCTTCCTATGAAGAAGTAAAATTTGCCACCACCTTGAGGAGTGGGAGGTTGGTGGATAACCAAGTTGATAATGAGCATGATGAGTCAAGTACAGAAAATAAAGAAATAACCAATGAAAATATGCAGCAGGAGCAGCATATAAAAAATAAGGGGGGTGATGTGCCCCAACAGAAAATTAAAAATAAAAATAAAGAAAAATCTGATAAACTTGCTAAGGCTGCAAATGGGAGGACAGTTCCCCATCTGTCATTTCCTAATGCATTGAAACCAGCTTCTCCTTTTGACAAGGGGAATGCTAAGGTTGAGAAAATGATGGAAACTTTCAAATAAGTAAAGATCAACTTGCCTTTACTTGATGCCATCAAGCAAGTTCCAACTTATGCAAAAATTTTGAAAGAATTGTGCACCCACAAAAGATAGTCTAGGATACACTTATCCAAAAAGGTCTTTTGTACTGAGAAAGTGAACCAAGTGCTGTCTATTGCAACTCCAACCAAGCTTCAAGACCCTGGAGTTCCCACAATCCCCTGCATCATTGGGGATCATACTATTGAGAAGGCCTTATTAGATTTGGGAGCTAGTGTAAACCTACTTTTATATTCTGTTTATGAGAAGTTAGGCTTGAGAGAATTGAAGCCCACACATGTGGTGCTACGACTAATAGACAGATCTGAAAGGAAGCCTGTGGGAATGATAGAGGATGTTTTAGTTGGAGTTGATAAATTTTTCTATTCAGCAAATTTTCTGGTTCTTGACATGGAGCCAAGCAAGTGCACCACCTCTATTCCTGTGATTTTGGGCAGACCTTTCTTGGCCACTGCCAATGCTTGTATTCAGTGTAGATCAGGAGTAATGGAGGTATTGTTTGGCAACATGAAGGTTAAATTGAATGTTTACAATGTAGCAAATAAGCCTCACTTGAATGGTGAGGATTGTTTTTGAATTGATGTTTTGGATGAGCTTCTAGAAGAGACTTTTCTCAAGCTGCTACATTGTAATGATTCTTGTGATAAGTTTGGTAATATTTTTGAGAATGTGTGGAGTGAGATTGTGAAAGAGAATGCCCTCACACCCATGGTTCAAGAGGTTAAAGCGTTAACTTCTGATGTATGGCCAGCAACAAGGTATCTTCCTTGGAAATCTACTGTGATGCCTCTTCCACCACCATCAAAGGCACCTTTTTTACCTTCACTAGTATGTCCACCAGAGGTGGAGTTGAAATAGCTACCTAAGACTTTAAAGTATACTATTTTGGGGGCAAACCAGAAATTGCCAGTGATTATTTCTTCCTCTCTCACTGTTGAGCAAGAGGAAGAGTTATTGTGTGTTTTACAGAAGCATAAGTGAGCAATTGGCTGGACCATTGCTGACCTTGGGGGCATCAGCCCTGCTGTGTGCATGCATAAAATTCACCTGGGAGAGGGTTCCAAACCTTCTAGAGAAATGGAGAGAAAATTAAATCCCCACATGCAAGAAGTGGTGATGAAAGAAGTGGTCAAATTGCTAGATGCTGGAGTCATCTACCCAATTTTAGATTTTGAATGGGTGACACCTACTCAGGTGGTACCTAAGAAATCTGGAATTACTATGATTAAAACTGATGCTAGTGAGCTTGTTCTAACTAGGGAAACCATAGGATAGAGGGTGTGTATAGATTATCGAAAGCTCAATCTGAAAATCAGAAAAGACCATTTCCCTTTGCCCTTCATTGACCAAATCTTAGATAAGTTAGTAGGAAAGGCTTTTTACTATTTTCTTGATGGGTATTCAGGGTATAACCAAATCCCTGTTTATCCACAAGACCAAGAAAAGATAACTTTCACATGCCCATTTGGCACCTTTGCCTATCGAAGGATGACATTTAGATTGTGTAATGTACCTACAACTTTCCAAAGGTACATGTATGCTATATTTTCTGACATGATTGAGCAGTTTCTAGAGATTTTCATGAATGATTTCTCTATTTTTGGGGTTAGTTTTAGCCAATGTCTGCACCATCTCAACCTTGTGTTACAGAGATGTGAGGAAACCAACTTGGTTTTAAGTTGGGAAAAGAGCCATTTTATGGTCACTCAATGCATTGTCCTTGGCCATGTGGTTTCTCATAGAGGCATTGAGGTAGACAAGGCTAAAATAGATTTGATTGCACATTTACCCCCACCAAAAATTGTGAAACAAGTCAGATCATTGTTGGGGCATGCTGGCTTCTATAGGCGATTTATCAAATATTTCAGCAAAATCTCAAAACCTCTTTGCAACCTATTGTGCCAAGAGGTTCCTTTTGATTTTAATGATGAATGCCTTAAGACATTTGAGCTGTTGAAAAGTTGCCTAACCTTTGCACCTATCCTTCAAGCACTGGATTTTTCAATACCTTTTGAGTTGATGTGTGATGCATCAGACTTTGCAATTGGTGCAGTTTTGGGACAAAGGAAGGATAAGGCCCCTTGTGTGATTGCATATGCCAGCAAAATCATGATTGATGCTTAGTTAAATTACATCACAACTGAGAAGGAACTGTTGGCAATTATTTTTACTTTAGATAAGTTTAGGTCTTATGTGCTGGGATCCAAGATAGTGGTTTTCACAGACCACTCAACCCTAAAATACCTTTTGTCAAAAAAGGATGCAAAGCCTAGATTGATCAGATGGATCCTCCTATTACAGGAGTTTGATCTTGAGATCAAAGACAAAAAAGGGGTTGAAAATATGGTTGCAGACCACTTGTCTAGGATCCTAGTAGAAGAATTTGATGGGCTACCTGTTAATGACTCCTTTCCGGATGAACAACTGTTTGTTATCAGCACCTCTACACCTTGGTTTGCAAATATTATGAATTACTTGGCAGTAGGAAAGATCCCCCCACATTGGAACAAAATGGTTAAGGATCTGTTCTTTTCATAGATCATACATTATATGTGGGAGGACCCATACCTATTCAAACATTATGCAGACCAAGTGGTGAGGAGATGTGTCCCTGATGAGGAATTCCATAATGTGCTAACTTTGTGTCATGAACAGGTTTGTGGAGGCCACTTCAGTGGGAACAAAATTACTGCCAAGGTGCTCCAAAATGGATTCTACTAGGCCACTCTCTTCAAGGATGCATGACTTCATTTTAAAACTTGTGAAAGATGTGAAAATATGGGAAGTATCTCCCAAAGAAACTCTATGCCTTTACAGCCAATACTTGTGATTGATCTCTTTGACATTTGGGGGATAGACTTCATGGGTCCTTTCCCTCGTTCTTATGGATACAATTATAGTCTTGTAGCTGTGGACTATGTGTCCAAATGGGTTGAGGCCATAGCTAAAAGAACAAATGATCACAAGGTTGTCCTCAATTTCTTGAAGGATAACATTTTCTCCAGGTTTGGCACCCCCAGAGCTATCATTAGTGATGGGGGGAGCCACTTTTGTAATAGACAGTTTGAGAACCTACTTAGAAAGAACTTTGCGCAATAAACTAGTGGGCAGGTGGAGATTTCTAATAGGGAAATCAAATATATTTTGGAGACAACAATGAGAGTGGATAGGAAGGATTGGTTCTTGAAGTTATCTGATGCTCTGTGGGCTTAGAGTGACTGCCTATAAGACCCCAATAGGCATGTCTCCCTTCAGGCTTGTATATAATAAGGCATGCCATTTACTAGTAGAGCTTGAGCACAAGGCTTATTGGGCTGTTAAAGCATTGAATACTGAAAGGGAAAACCCATTGAATACTGAAAGAACGAGAAAGAGAAGTCACTTCATTGGATTTTGAAAAGAAAAGAGAAAAAGCTGATCACTTTGGCTCTAAAAATTCAAATAAAAGATGAAGAGGTGCTGAAAGGGAGAAGGATGAGTTACAAATCACCTCCTTACTTTACTGATTTCTCAGTCTTGAATCCTATTCCACCGTTTTATTCTTTGTAAACTTCACCCATAAGCCACATTACAACCCAATAAAAAGTCCTATTTGAGGGCTGTAACTGCTCTTGAGTTATATGAATTGATACACCCTTCTATTTTTTTTTAGAGTGACAGCCCTGGTGAGCTTTGGGTCTGAAATTAGGGTTGGTGGGGGCATTATCAGAATAGGATTCTCAATTTGAGGGTAAGATTTGCATTAATTTTCATACATAATACCTTGACATGAGCTGATTGATTGTGAAGGAATTATAGTAGGATTTTAGTTTATAAACTGTCATGTTTTTTCTGAGAATCCTCTAAAACTGAATGGACAAGGTGTGGAATGAATTTTTATATTTCTTGAATTTTGTTTTAACATGCTGCACTAATATTAACTGAATTATTGGAGAGGTTTGTGGGTAACTTCACTGTAAACCCTTAGGAGACATCACTCTTCTATTAGGGATCACCTAGGGGTTTAAAAGGCTTGATGCATATGCTAAATGCATCTGTGTTCCCTACAAAAGTGGCATTTTTATTTCCAATAATTGTTTTTACTTCCTCCTTTGCTCAGGGACTAGCAAAGCTTAGGTTTGGGGGTGTGTTAAGCAGTGAAAAATACTATTTTTCACCTCCTATCCTGACCTTTGATGGACCCTTGAGCCGACTAATAATGTGTTTTAAGTGTATTTTATAGATAAGTAATAAATTGTAATCTTAGTGCAGATATCCCCTTAAAAGAGCCAATCAAGCAGTCCACAAGAACCTTAGAGATCCATGAGACCCAACTGGAAATGCCTGAAACTATGTCAGCTGCAAGGAATAAAGATTAAACCTATTAAGAGGCTGTTGAGAGTTGTACAAATGAAGAACAACACACCCAAGATGTGTGCCAGCTGTGGAAGAACAAGGTAGAACCTATCAAGAGGTTAAGTCTAGCTGTCGAGAGGTTCTGATGCGTGAAAGCTAAGTATCGAGAGGTGCTATTAAGCTGTCGTGAGGATCCAGAAGTCTAGCTTAATCTGTCGAGAGGTAATGAGTTGGAATTGTGAATATCTCGTGAAGATCCAGTTACCTATCGAGAGGTTGGAGATGCAAGGGAAGTTGAGAGGTTCTAAGCTACATCTCGAGAGGTTCAGCTGAATATGTCGAGCAGTCAAAGACAACCTGTCGACAACTCACCTAAAGTTAAACAATGCTCATCCTCGCGAGGTTCAGGCAACCTGTTGAAAGCTCAAACAGGAACTGCACAAAGATGTCGACAAGACTTTCTATAATCTGTCGAGAGGATGAATGCAGAATTGGATAAAGGATGAGAATACTCTCCAATCCTGTCAACTAGTCAAGTTGAACATATCGAGAGCCACTTCAATCCTATCGACGAGTGCCACTCATCTTGTCAAGAAGACTCCAAACTTCTGCACCTGTCGATGTGAACACAAGGCAAATTCAAAACCTGTCGAGAGGATCCCTGAACCTCTCAACACTCGAACTGGAAAATTCTTAGTGTTATTTCTTCAGTAATTGCCAATGCCAGAGTTTTATGCATGAATTCCAAAGCACGTTAGTAACTCTTGGGGGTATTTTTGGCATTCAACTGTACATGATTGGAAATCCTAACTGCATCGCGTGAACTCTCCAGTTGAGAACCAATGAGAGAAGAGTTTCTGGAAGAGAAATCAACCACATCAGCATAACATAATTATTCCCTTGAGTTCTGATTGGCTGAAACAAATCTGAAGACAGAGGAGGAGAGTATAAAAGCTTGAAGAAATTACATTGCAGACATCCAGAATTTGAGAGAACCAGAGCTTAGTTTGAGATCCATTTTTCCCTCCAAATTCTCTCTCCTTCTTCCTTCTTCGCCCTTTCTCTCTTTAGCCAATCATGAGTGGCTAAACTCTTTTCAGTAGTTAGGGTGAGCTCTTGAGTTGTAAATTGAGAGATTTAGAGGCTTGTAAGAGATTGTATATTACACAGATTGGAAATCTGGGCACAATAGTATTGTAAGCTTGTAATATAATTATGATTTTTAAAGGTAATTCTAATATATATTTTACTTCTTCATATTTGATTTCCCTGGATTGGATACTCCTGTGGATGCCAGCCAGAAATGGGAAGCTGGTAGCCTGGCATCTGCAGCATCTGTAATAGTTTACCTATTCCAATTAAGATCAATAGATTGGAGCAATCTCGGGGATGAACTATATCCGGTAGAAGGGCAAATCATAACCTTAGGACTGTATCTAGTAGAAGGGTAGATCCTTACCTCTGAATTTTTTTGATCCATTGGTGGAGATTGGATTCTTATACCTCACCTCTGTCAGGGGAACCTGGGTAGCTTAGAACCAGAATAGAGGATTGTTGCAAATCAGTCCTCTACATGCTTTTGATTCCTTTGATTTTTAGTAAGAAACCAAGACCTCTAGCTGCTGCTCTCCACCTTTTAAATTTTCATCTTCTCTTTATCTCCCCTTATCTTTGTGTTTGATTAGATCTGGATCACTTGCATTTATCTTTTATAGTTTGTAGTAAAAGTGACAAAAACCTAGAACCTCTCCTCTTTCCTGCTTTAGTTTAGTTTAAATTAGGATAGAGTGCCAGATCTACCATAGATCTGGAGATTTACTATAGTTGAACCACATCTTCCTATGGACATACCCTTACCTCTTAAAACTTACTACGACAGCCCTGATTCTTGCAGGACTGACAGCTTACCTTAGTTCAACCTTGCTGTAGTTTGTGCAGTTAATCTGCTATTTTTAATCATATAATAATTGCAAGGTAGGCGGCACAACACGAAGAAAAGCGGTCCCCGGAAGCATCGGTTTCAAAAAAGCCAAAATAGAAGCCCAACTTGGGTTTGTTGCTATTGGAGAAAAAATATAAAGTTATATAAATCTGCCTTGATGACATATTACGTGTGCTAGGCCAAAATTCCCAGAAAATAGCCTTGCACACATATTATATACACTAGGCCAAAAATTCAAGAATTTGGCCTTGCGTACATAATATGTACACAAAGCCAAAATTTTAGAATTTTAAGCCTTGCATACATATTGTGCTCGCTTAGCTTATTCAAGCTGAGTAGCACGAATTTGGGGCCTTTTTCACCATTCTCGAATCCCCCACTTGGTGGTTTTAAAACTCCTGATAAATCTCACACCCTTGACACCCAAAACGCCCTTGTCGGTCAAGAGAGGTCGCCCTCTTATTGACTCTTTCGAGGGATCGGATTGTCACGTGGATTTTCATGTCTTTACATAGATCAAAGGATTTCCTTTGATTCTTCAAAAGCACATCGGGATCTCGCCGCGGGAGGCATTAGGGGTGAACGCCACCCAAAAAGGAAGTTCCAAGGCCCGAAACAGGCACCGTAAGAATCATAGAGAAGAAGATAAAAAAAAAATTAATTTCTAAAAAGTTCAAAAAAATAAAAAAAAATTGTCATATACAAAAAATTCAAAACTCCAAAAAGAGAGCTTGTGGTGTCATGACAACGACATCACCAAACCCACCATAGTCCTATAGGTGAAGAAAGAAGGTCTTTTGGCCGTATCAGAGAAATCCGTACCAGACTCGCCACCAAACCATGTCTTGGGTGGTTGATTCGGCTTATACCGACCCGGATTCATCCCCTCCACATTCCCCATCACATTCCCACATGGAAGAGATACCCATCTCCGATCCCCCCACAAAATCCTGATTCAATGTCACTGGGCCATTCGGTGCACATATTTTTCCCTCCACCACCTCCCAAAATTCCCCCCATTTTCCTCCATCCACCCAAACCATGCCTCCTTTTCCCTCCGCATCCACTCTAAATCTACCCCATTCTTCCTCCACATCCACCCAAAATCTACCCCATTTTTCATTCACCACCACTCCAAATCCACCCCATTTTCCCTTTACTTCCACCCAGCATACACCCCATTTTCCCTCCACATCCATGCCCCAGTTTTCCTCCACATCCAATTAAACCATACCCAATTTTCCCCCATCCACCCAGGTCATGCCAACATTTCCCCATGCACCACCCTCATCGGAAGGGCCATCCATATCCATCCCCATAGCTGATCTCATGACCATGATGGAGGACATGGTTAGGGCTTGCACCGCCCGGAAGGCCTCCCAAAGCCTTCCTCATCTATCCCAAATACCGCTAAATCCATCACCAAACCTCTAAAATCCCCACGCCCCATTCCCCCAAAATGCCAATCAACCACCCAAAACACCCAACATCAACCATGGAACCCTCTGAGTGGGCCTCAAAGGCCCAATACCCAATCCCAAGCCCATTTAGGTACAAATTCGAGGGTGACATTCTCAAACCCTCCATCATTCCCCCAATTCCCCACATACATCTACACCCAACAAACCCCAATTCCCCCTCAATTAATAAACCTACCTAAATCCAGCATGAGCCCCATTCATCCACACCCAACCCAATATGGCAATCCATCTCAAACCATCAACCATCCCCAGCTTAACCACCCACTAACTTCCCAACCAAATCCCCAAAATATATAATGGCCTCATCAGGTACCAATGCAAAATCCTCAATTTGTCCATCCCCTTACCCCCCAAACCCATCATCAAGGTTTTCCCCATACAGCCCACTTAGAACAAGTAGGATAATCTCACCCTTCCCCCACCATTTACCGATTCAAGTAATCAGTATGAGGAGGATGAGGCCCGAAATAGCGAAGCCTACGTAGGGGCTTTCGCCGATTAAATCTCCCACTCCCACACTCACTAACCAATAGGCTGTCTAGAACGAATGGAGACAACCCAATGGAGGACCAGCCCCAACCTTGACATCAAGAGAGACAGAGCTATTGAAAAAACAAATTGATAAAATCCAAAAATAGCTATTGAAACTGAGGGGGACCGAAATCCATGCCACATATTTTTCAGATCTGTGTCTATTTTCCGAGGTGCCTTTGCCACCTAAGTTCAAAGTACCGACCTTCGATAAATACAATGACATCGGCAATCTTATTGTACACCTCAAGTCATATTATGGGGACATGTGCCAATACAGGGGAGATGAGCGGCTCCTCATCAAGGTATTCCAGAAAAATTTGACAAGTTCGACCCTAAGATGGGCCACCTCTATTGAACCATCCATGTTGAGAACATGGAGAGATCTCACCCACCTATTTTAAGAATAATATGTTTATAACATCGACATGGAGCCACACAAGTTCAACCTGACTCGTTTGAAGCAGAAACCCGATGAAACATTCAATGAATACCTTGAGAGATGGAGAGCATTGGCAGCTCAAGTAAGAAACCGAATACCTGATGATAAACAAATTGAGATGATCACAAAAAGCACTCTCCCAGTCATCTCAAATTTCTTGGCATACCAACAACAATCTAATTTTTTTAACTTGGTAAGAAATGCCAACCGCTGTGAGGATGTAATCAGAGAGGGTCGATTAAACAAAATCGTAACCAGTGTAGTCTGAAAGTTCACTGAGAAAAGGGACGAGAGAAGAACTAAGACAAATAACTAGACAATAATAAACACACAGCCCAACACTAGCATAGCACTGTTCCAATTTAAGGCAATACAACCAGCCTTGGCACAAACCGAGCCAGCACAGAGGATCGGCAATCGACAAGGGGCACAGATGACCCAGAATAGAGGAAGGCCCAGTTCAACTGAGTGTTTACACCATTGGGACAATCCCTGAATATTCTTTTACCACTGTTGGTCTAAAAGGGTCTTGTCACACCCTTCCAACCACGCCCGCACCAAATCCACTCCCAAGAAATTATGATCCCAACACTCATTGTAATTCCCACCAAGGGCTGGGTCACCCGAGTGATTGATGTTTTCCCTTAAAGCATGCAATACAGGATCTAATAGAAGCCAAAAAAATCATCCCTAGGTAAATCAACACACCAATATTTACTAAGCTCCACTTCCACCACACCCGCAAGGGAGAGTAGGCCCAACGCCCGTCATCAACATGATAGAAGATGGCGAGGAGTTTGATCCTTCAGGATATATTAGTACTAGAGAAAACTTCATGACACCAAAGCGGGGGAATCGGATAAAAACATAGGAGTAATCCAACACTTGAACTAAGCTAATTACTTCCCAAATCAAGCACCCCAAGCAGAGCCCCTAGATTTAAGGAAGTATTTCTCGGCACCGGCTCACATCAATTATGTTCAAACCAATTTAGCTTCATCCCCACTATATCAGCCATATATTGCACCAACCCCTGCCAATTGCCTGATGCCTGGTTTTTTCCCATTATCCCCTCTGGCACTGATTGACTATAATTGGCCCAGCTCTACCACATTACCCCCAGTACAGTCACCCACAACTCCTGTAGGCCACATTTGACCCACTTTCACTGCCCCTCCAATTTATCCATCTCCAGCAGCGGTTAACCACATTTGGTCCAATTATCCTACGCCATCAATCCAGGCACCTCTGATATCCTCATCCACTCTGTTCCAGATCCCAGGGCCAACCTATGACCCCCACTAGGTCCCGCTCAATTACAAGTAGATGGATATCAATGTTAGCAGCAAAAATGAAGGGACGGTTGAAATCATTACACGATTGGGTAGGATATCTAACCAACCTGAGGTACCAATGCCAGCCCAACCAGAAGAAAGAAGAAAACCTACAGAGGCACATCCCATTGAAAGAATGAGACAAGAACATGCATTAGAAACACAACTCAGAAGAACGCCGACTCACATCACCATTTGGGACTTGCTGATGACATCTCCACTCCACTTCCAACCTCTAATGGGGGTACTGAAAGACGCGCATGTATTCGGTAAAGTCTCCCCAGATCAAGTGGGGCAAATGATTGGCCCCTAATGCCATCTCGTTCTCAGATTCCGACCTTCCGGCCGAAGGGAACAACCACTCTAGGTCCCTCAACATCATAGTCAAAACCAAAAACTTGGTAATACTGCTAGTGTTAATAGACAATGGGTCCGCCTTGAATGTATGCCCATTGCGGACTGCGACCAAGATTGGGGTCGACCCGTCAATGTTTCGACCAACTAGAACAAGGGCCCAGGGTTTAGATAACATAAGGAGGGAAGTGATAGGAGAAGTCAATCTTGAGCTCACCATAGGGCCAATGATCTTCTCCATCCCGTTCCAAGTCATGGATATTAAGTCCACTTTCAATCTGCTATTGGGGTGCCCTTGGCTGCATGAAATCGAAGCAGTACCCTCCACTCTACATCAACAGCTCAAGTTCATATCAGAGCAAAAGGTTATAGCTATCATGGGAGAGGGGCAAGAGGAGGTTCACAACATAGAGAACCTAAAGACCCTGGATGTACCGTACACTACTGAAGACACAGATCTCCATAGTTTTTAGTATGATGTATCAGTAGTGGAACCTGAACCTCTCAAAAAGGTCACCACAAAAATTTAAGGAGGAATGGTAGCAACGGTAGCCATACTCCAAAAGTGAGGCTATAAAAAAAGCAAAGGGTTGGGCCCTCACATACAAGGAAGAAGAGACCCACTCAAAGCTAAAGGCAGACAACGAATCAAATGTGGCTTAGGCTACGAACCTACCAATGAGGAAATCTAGGAAGCCAAGGAAAAAGCCCGAACCATTATCGTAGCTAAAGTTAGGGGGATGAACCCCGTTCACGACCTCACATCCAAAGCACTTTCGTGAGTGCATGGGTCATCAAGATAGATCAGAATGAGGCAACACAGTTGACCCCACACAAACTAGAAACCATTATCCACCCAACCAATCCCTAAATCATTCCCCCTGATATTGAAATATTCCTAGCTTCCCTATCCCTTTTTGAGGAGGAGGTACCCTTCCCTATACAGCCACCCTTCCTAAACCATTCCAAGCCCATGCTAACATTTCAAGACTAGGTCGACGAACCATTGATGAACATGCTGGAGGCTGCCCCTCAAAATCCATCTCAATTAGTTTCCTCCACAAGACCAGGTAAAGGTACGACACCTCAGGTGAGGAACTGGACTTCAATGCCCCTAACTCTAAAAGCATCAAATGGGTAAATATGACACCATCTTCCTAAAAAAAATAATCTATAAAAAGTGAGGTTAGCCCTTGGCAGGCAATGCCATGCGTGTATAGAGACTCGCCTTGCCAAGGGCCCATCTCCGAAGAAAAGAAAAATCCTAAACAAATAGAAAAAATACAAAATCCAAACAATTTATCTTTTAAAATTCCCGTGAAAAAGAAAATGATGCCTTAGATGAATGCATCCGACGCGAAACCACTCCTTTCTTGTAGAAATTCAAGAAGAGGTAGGAGTCACAGATCTGGATGGCAGAGACTTAATCGAGGAGCATCCTAATGAGCTCCTTGAACAATATACCGATTTTGAGTATAGCCCTACTCCTAACATTGAAGAGACTGAAGATATCAATCTAGGTACCGAGGAGGTTCCTAGAACTACTAAGATCAGAGCGTTGCTATCTCCTGGGGAAAGGAAAGCTGTAATTGACTTCCTTCGGTCATACCAAGACGTCTTTGCATGGTCATACGAAGATATGCCTAGCTTGGATACCGATTTGGTTGAGCATGAGCTGTCGCTATATCCAGATGCTAAGCGGTTCAACCAAAAATTGAGGTGACCTAGGCCCAAATTGATGCTAAAAGTGAAGGATGAAGTCATAAAGCAGTATGACGCAAGGTTTCTCATGGTCTCCAAATACCCGCAATGGTTGGCCAACATCGTGCTTGTACCAAAGAAAGAAAAGTTCTCATGTGCATCAACTTCAGAAATCTTAACAAGGCGAGCTCGAAAGATGATTTCCCTTTGCCACACATCGACATTTTGGTCGATAATACTGCCCAGCATAGGATGCTCTCATTTATGGATGGATTTTATGAGTACAATCAGACTAAAATGGTCGAGACAGATCGAGAGAAGACAATGCTCATTACTCCATAGGAAACTTTCTGCTATTGAGTCATGCCCTTCGGGTTGAAAAATATTGGGGCAACATATCAGAGAGCAATGACCGCGTTATTCCACGACATGATGCATCAAGAAATTGAGGTGTACGTCGACAACATGATCGCCAAGTCATCAGAAAGGAGTGATCATTTGGTCAATCTCCAAAAGCTGTTCGACAAATTGAGGAAATACAAGCTATGTCTGAACCCTCATAAATGTGCATCGACGCCATGTCAGGAAAACTACTGGCTTAATCATCAATAGAAGAGGCATCGAGGTTGACCCAATCAAAGTAAAAGCAATTATCGAAATGCCACCGTCATCTACCAAGAAAGAAGTTAGAGGCTTCTTAGGCAGAATTCAACACATCAATCAGTTCATTGCACAGTTAACTCCTATCTGCACATCAATCTTCAAGCTACTAAGAAAAGATTCCCCCGTCGAATGGAACAATGATTGTCAAGCGGCATTCGATAAGATCAAAAGGTTATTTCCTTAACCTGCCAGTTTTGGTACCACCAGTACTTGGGAGACTGTTGTTAATGTACCTCTCCATGACAAAATCCTCGATGGGATTGTCCTAAGGCAGCATGATGAAATTGAAAGAGAGTAGGCCATCTACTACCTGAGCAAGAAATTCACCCATTACGGGACACACTATTCTCATCTAGAGAAAGCATGCTTGGCTCTCGTACGGGCTACATAGAGGCTCCGTCACTACTTGCTATCTTAGGTAGTTCTCATTCTAGCACGAATGGCCCCTTGAAGTACCTGTTCGAAAAGCCAGCTCTCACTTGCCAAATTACACACTGGAGTTGGGAATTTTATCGTACTAAGTCTTAACCTATTGCAAGCGCACAATGGAAATTACAGCTAGTATAGGATCGTTCCCATGAGGAAGGTGATTATTCGATATATTTTCGTTTATTTAAAAATTGATATTTTTAATTTAAGATCCTAAACTACTGGAGAAATATAAATAAAAGAATGGTTTGTTTAAACTAAGTTGCAGAAATTAAATCTAAATCCTCCTCCCAGATTATGGTCGTCAATCACAATCCTTTAGATCTCGGATGTTTATAAAATAAAGTATCGTTACATCGTATATCAGTCCTCTAGAAATTGGGTGTCAATCAAAAGCTAGAATTCCTTAACACAGATTTAAACTAATTAATAATCTTCCTAAAATTTGGGCGTTAATCAAACTCAAGAAAATTAAAGATGGAAAAATAAAATCATTACACTAATCTATAGATTCTCAATCTGAGTCGTTAATTCAAATAAAAAACTTTTAGATGTTTACAAAGCAGTAAAATGTATGAAAATAAATCTAAACTAGAAATAAATAAAAAAGATCTTTCATCCCTCAGTTGCAGGTGTCAATTGCTTCTGAGAAACTAGAGATACTCTACTTTAATCTTCCAGCTCCCGATCACAGGTGTCAATTGCATTTGAGAAACCTTGGATATCTAAATTACTCTATTCTACTTTTGATCGAAAGAAAACCCAACCTCAGTCGTCAATTGATGCTGAGAATTCCTTCGATAACTCTACTCCTATGCCGAGCCCTCTTATTTATAAATCATAAGGGGTTAGTTTACATTATGCTAATTCTAATAAAAGAAAATTTCTAAACAAAAGATTCCTAATATAAGTCTACTTCTAATCCTAGTTCTACCTTGCTCTGGATGGTAGATGCGTGCATTACTTTCTCCTTTATTTTAACAGTAGAGATCTTCTACGTTCTTTCGCCAATCTTCTCTGATCCATAAGTTGCTAGACTTCTAATGTAAGAGATCTTCTAATTCTGTGTATGGTGGTGTAGACTTCATGTGATGAACAACATGAGTTTTCTTTCGTACAATCGTGTGTACGATTGTTCTTCTTTCTATACAATTTCTGCTCCGTCGAATGTTTGAGATCTTATTTTCGTTCTTCTAGTCGTAGCTTCTTTCGTACATTCGTGAATTATGATTTCTATTTCTTCTTTCTTTTTCGCTCATTCGAGATTTACGTTCGTTCAATATTTCCTTTTTCTTGGTTCATCAATTGGTCCTTCGTTCAAGTGGATCATTTCTTAGCACGATCATAATTCTTGCTGCCTTTTGAGTTCATTTTGGTAAAGATTAACACTTCGGCTATAATCTGCTCATTAATCTAAATATCTGCACATAGCATATCATTAGTAATAAACTAAGGTCTAGCATTACTATGTTAAGGGTGGTAAAATGCTATATTCTGTGACTGATCACACCCCCAAACTTAAGCTTTCCTAGTCCCTAGTAAATAAAAAAAGAAAAACTACTCTAAAACTTAAATTCCACTTTCGTAGGGAGCACAATTACATTTAGTAGATGTAACAAGCCTTTTGTGCAACCGTGGATCAGATCGATCCGTTGCGACAATGCACTCGTTCTAAAAAACATAGAGTCGCCACCCGGAGCTTTTGGTGTCTCGGGAAATCTAACTCAATATTATAAGCACCAAAGTGCGAAAAATATGACTCTGAATCCGGTCTATGCCAAAGGCTCTTGGGTAGGGGCTTCGATTATTGATCGGGAAGGTGTTAGGCACTTGATCAACCTGCTGGTAAGTGGCCTCTACTTATGACCAAAAGGAAAAAGAAAAATAAAAAAAGAACAACGCTTGAGCTGCGTGAGTTGTGTGCAAGCTCTTAGTCAGCTGTAGTGCACTGCGTGAGCTCTGCATTCCACTGCTTGATTGGACTGCGTGAGATGCTCGCGAGGCTTACTTTTGTGTGAATTAGACTACAAGAGAGCCTTGCAATCTTGCTTTCAGCTACGCAAAAACTCTTCTTTGCATAGTTGCTGCTGTGAACAGACTGTTGCAACAATCTCGTCTGCATGGGTCCACTCTTCTTTCATCTGTTTGACTTCAAATGCACACTTGGGCTACCAAAATGATCACCAAGGTGTACACCACTATGGTGTATCCTCAGTTCTTGCATCTGCTTCAAGGCTTGGCTTTAAAACTCTCTTCTTTGGCCTCCAAATGAGTGGACTGTTGTACTAAGCTACAAATTTATTCTTAACTACAAACACACTCAAAAGAGGATTATTAAATGGCTCCAAGGAGTAGTAAAGGCTAGATTAAGAGGTGAAAAATAATATTTTTCAGTACTTAATACACCCCCAAACTTAATCTTTGCTAGCCTTCGAGCAAAGAAAAATTTAAACAACTACTCTAAAAATTTAAATGCCACTTTCGTAGGGAGCACGGATCCCCTAGGTGATCCCTAGTGGAGGAGTGAAGTTTCCTGAGGGTTTCCATGAAGATACCCACAAACTTCTCAATAAAACAGTTAACACAAGTGCAAGCATGATCAAATCAGTTTTTAACAAATAGAGTATCAGTCCACTTTTGATCTTTCAAATTTTAGGAGTGTCAAGACATTGAATGCCAATAGTTAACACCAAAATCATGCATGTATACTCATCACACCAATTAGCTGACATTAAGAAAAATAATGTGCAGAATAGTACTAAGCTTATCAATGATTCAATAATTAGGTTCAAACAATGCTCAATAAGTTCAATCTCAGACCCAATCCTCACCAGGATTTCTTCTCACAAATAAATTTAAAGGGGGTTTTTTATTTCCCACAAGCTCAAGAAAAATTACAACCCTAAAATGGGTCTGCAAGCATGAGCATAGGCATTTGCTCCTAATTTCTGACATCATTTGCTTATTCTCTCCATAGATCAGACAGCTCTTCACCGCTACATGATAGCTCATTTCACTTTGGACCAGTGAGGACTTTTACATGGGTTGTAATGTGGCTTATGAATGAAGTTTGAAAAGAATGGAAAGGAAAAAGGGGGCTCAAAAACTGAGAAATCAGCAGGTGTAGGAGGTGATTCATGACTTCACCTTCTTGAATTCAGCATACTTCATTTTTATTGACATTTTTCATATTCAAAGTGGCCAACTTCTCTTCTTTCCAATTTTCAGATGAAGGTATCCTCTCAACTTTCTCTTTCCTTTATATATTTGTTTTTATTTTTATTTTCATGAAATGTCACCAGTGACCCACTACTACACTTCTGTTCATATATTGCTTCTCTTTTCTATTCACCAAATGTTGCACTCAGCTTGCCCACTTTCATCTCCTTCTCCCTTACCTTTTGAAATCTCAGAGTAAGGGTAGGGTTGAATCAGGTCCACAGGTTGAGGTGCAGGTACTCTGGTGTATCTTGAAGAAAAATTGATTTGAAGGCTCAAAAAGTGTATGCAAAATGACAGTTTCAATGGGTTGGTACTTTTAGGCTCAAATTGTCCAAATTAAGGCCTTGATCATCTCCTTAGTGTTGTGCATGCTGCTAAAAGTTTTAACTTGGAGGTGCCTAACTTCTAGTGAAAAGGGGTTGAATCAGCCAGTCCTTAGAGCAGAAAAGATTTTCCATATACACTCTAAAACAAAAATTTGTACGCCCAAATCTCACTAGGTATGGTCTTCAATTGAATTCCTAAGCATGCCCTCACCTTTTCTCTCCTCACTGGTTCACTTAGTACTAAAAAAAAAAAAATTATTGATGTTCACCTCGTGGCAGTATTGAATTTTTTAATGATTTTAGTGTTAACAGCTTTGCATCAGTTTAAGTTTCCTCATTTTCAAAATTTCTTAGGTGAACTTCACCCTATTTATTTCTTACTCACTTAATACTGCTGCACTTAAGTTAACTATCCCATTGGCTTACCTTACACACAAATCAGTAAAATAACATGCAGAAAAGAAAACATGTAAACTACTGCAAAGAAAGAACACAAAAGAGAAATTTGCATTCATCATAACAATATACAAAACAGTAAAACTGAAGATTTGTACATGAATAAAAACAGAAGCTAAAACCTAAGTACAACTGACACACTAAAACCTAATCTAAATCATAATCTGAGCTTGATAGAATGGTTGGTTCCCATCCATATTTTTCTGCTATTTTCTCATACTCCTTCAAAATTTTCTTCTTCACATTTTCAGTTTTGGCAGCACCAGCCTTTGTCCTTTTTGCAGCTAGCTTCTGTGGCTTGGTGCTGCCCTTCTCCATGGTAGGCTCATTGATGGACACCACAGCTGATGAGGTTGGGTGCACTACTGAGAATGATTTTTGGAGTGTCTCTACCAGTCTGCCCAACATTTCTGATTTTTGAAGTTGCTTTTCATATAACTTGAGGGTTCTGAGCAACAATTGCTCCCACTGCAGCTTCTCAACTCCGTGATCTAGCTGCCACTGAGCAATCTTAGCTAGGAATGGTTGCTTTATTACAGTGTTGATCTCAGCCATTCCTCTAATCACATCCCTCCTGATATACGAATTATTTTCCATGGCTCTTCTAAGGGTGGAAATGAGGGTATGGGATTGGAAGAAGCCAGGACAATGGAATGGGATGATGGTAAAGATGATGGAGGTGGATGAGTGGATGCCAGCTCCTCCTCACTGGGCTTAGTCTGGTAAATGCAGAGGTAAAGGTAGGTGGGGTAGGAAGGAGAGGTTGTTCCTCTATCTCAAATTGGATTTGTGTGGAGGTAGAGGCCATGGAGGGTGGAATAAGGAGCAACTCTAGAGGGTCAGGTTCAGTTTGAGTGGCAGCTGTTGCTGTCACTACATAAGGTAGGGGCTAAGGGGAGGAAAGGGGAACAGTTGCCATGATCAGGTCCTCAGTATGAGGAACTGCTTGGGTGACAGTTGGGGTTGTAGGTACTGGGTATGAAGGTTGACGTGAAGGAGGGGGGGTAGAAACATGTATAGGTGATGCTGAAGGGGGTTGGGTTGGGGGGGTTAAAGTCTGTAGGGTTGAATGGATAGATTGTAGGATAGTATGGAGTGTGTCTTGGTTTTGGGTGTTGGCCATCAGTTGGGTTTGGAATAGGATGGTCAAAGAGGTCTAGGGTGCTAGGTTCAATGGGTGTAGAGATAGTGGGTTGATCAATGTCAATGGGTTCCAAGGTTTGTGTAGGTTGGGTTCCTGGAATGGGGTCTAGGCTTGGAATAAGATGTGGTGTGAGGTCTGGTAGGGTAATGGATTGGGGAGGTTTAGTGGCTGTTGTGGGTTGTGTAGAGGATTTCTTCTTGGTGTATTTCCTGGTAATGGGTGGAGTAGGTAATGTGAATGGAAATGTGGGTTGGCTGGGTGCAAGCAAAGGTATAAGGGTGGGTAATGTGGAAGGGGCTGAGGTAAAAATGGTAGGGCTAGGGATTGGGACTGTGGTAATGGGTGGAGGAGGAACTGGCAAATGAATGGTGGTGCTGATGGAGGGTTGAGTGGTGGTTTGTGGGATGGCTGAGCTGACAGCAGCAGGAGCATCAGGTGTAGCAGCAGCAACTGCTGCAGGTTCTTGGATGGTGGGGGCTGCCTCAGTCATCAGATCTTTCTTTTTATGCACCATTTTCAGACTAATTCCCCAAGGCTTCTTCCCAAACTGAATAAGTGGCAGTGTCTCTGTCCCCTCCCCCATCTGAAACTGGTAACCCCCTCTTCTTAGCAGTGCTGTAATCAGCCTGCTATATGACAGTGAATGGGGCTTTGGTTCTTTCTTCACCTTCTCATGAATGTCCTTCATCCCCTCAAATATCAGCTGGGCTGCATTAATGTAATGCCCCAGGGAGAAGGAATAAATAGCATCAGCTATGGGTGTCCTCCTGCTGGTGCCCAGAGCAGAAGACATTCTTCCTCAGAATTTGATCTATGAACAGCAAACTGGGCTCCAAATCTCTTCTCCTTATGGAGTCTCCTGATGCTTTCTTCCCACATGTTATCCTCTCAGCAATCTTAGTGATTGAAGCAATCAGGGGAGCTCTCAAGGTACTCCCTTGGTTATAGGCAGCCGGTATGCCTAAGACTTTGGCAATTTTTGAGGGACCCACTAACATCTCAAAATCATCAATCAAAATTAAAAATATTGGGTATCCATTATGATCCTCTTTCACCCTTGTGTTATGATACCAAAGTTGGACTAACCTAGGGTGGACTAACTCCAATGCGGGCCTCAGCAGAGGTATCAAGAAGGCCCTGGTCAGATATTCAATTGATGGGGCAGTCAAGGGCTCATTCTCAAAAAATACCTCATCAAAGGCAGTCTCTGGCTCCAATTTAATGGCAGCCAAGAACTCACTGGGGCTTTTCAGTGGGTTGAACTTAGAGACAATCTCCTTGCTCTTCTTCTACTTCTTAGCCTTCTGAGGCTTGTCAGTTACAGCCCTAGCTCTCTTCTATGGGGCATCCTTCCTTTTGGGCTTCTCAGATTGGGGGACAGGGGCATCAGTGCCCTCCACGGTGGATGCCTTAGCAATCCTCACTGATTTTCTTGTGGGTGTGGGAGGGTTGGTCTGAGGAGGGCTCAATAAATCTTCAAGGTTCTCCACAAATGGTGTTTTGTCAGCCATTTAACCAAAAATCTAGGGTTTGCCTCTCAAATTCACAACCCTAAGTTACTTACAGTGAAATAGATGTTTCACCACACAAAATACTCCCAAAAATCCAACAAGTACATAGATTCAACGAATCAATAACAACCAACTAAAAAAAATTTGAGAACTTACCCCCGAAAGCTAGGGTTTCAGTTTGACAACTACACAGTGGACCATTCTATCCTTTGCCTGGTGCGAAATAATCGAAAGCTGACGTGGAGCAAAGTAACAAGAGCAGAGTGTAAGTGTTGGGGCAGAATGGGTAGTTAAGGTGAAAGAATGGGAGTGGTGAGTCTGTGGTTCGCTTTGGAAGTTAGGGCAAAGAGATGAAATGAAGAAGAAGCACCTCGTGGTGTTTAAATCAATGAAACCCGTGCTTTGCGATGCTCTCCCAATGTTGTCGTGATGATGAAAATAGAAGAAAAGCATAAATTACCCTGGAAAACCTTTGTCACGTAGTTGAAAATGAGCTTCGCGACAAGGCATATTTACTGATAATAAGGGGCCTCGCGAAGCTCATTACCGTTCATTCTTCAGGTAGTATGCTCGCGAGGCTTCCGCGAAGAGAAAATTTGCACATTAGAGCCTAGCGAGCACCTCATGGCTGCCTGAACTACAGCTCGCGAGTGTCCATTAGCCACGCGAGAAGGCAGAATTTGCCCTTGACAACTACTCACACAGTTGCCTGAGCTTCGCAAAAAGGCTAAAGTGACTGCTTCTCAGTGCCAGCTCACTGGCCTGTGTATTTAAACTGTCATGCACCCTGCCATGGTGTAGCAACACCAAATTCTTGGCCCATCTCATCTTTGTCACATCAATTAAACTCATGCCCTGTTCATAGTTCATGCACACAAATGTTCCACCTCTAATAGCATAGCAGCCAATGAATTTAAATTATAGCAGATTTAGGGTATGCTTAGCAACTAAAATGCACAGTCCACCTAGTAGGTATAGTGTATGCACAAACCACCCTAGAAGCATACTCATTAACCTAGATTCAAATTCTCTAACTCTTAAACATTCACACAAATTTAACAACACACAAAAAGCAAATCAACACAATAAATGACAGAATTTTAGCAGCACACCAAACAAGTAGTTTACAAAGTGCACAAGGCTGTGGATCACTTTTGAGTGGGAGCTTCTTGAAGGTGGATGGTCTCAGGAGGCTCTATAGAGTTTTTTATACAAATTTTAAGCCTTTGACCATTCACTTTCATGATCTTCCCAGAAGTGGGGTCCATGATCTCCACAACATCAGATGGGGATGCATGAATCACAGTGAAAAGTCCATCCCATCTGGATTTTAACTTCTCTAGAAAAAACTTTAGATTAGAGTTGAATAACCATGCCTTTGCACCATCCTTGAAGTTCTTCCTCAACAGCTCTCTCCTTATAGATCCTGGAGTTGGCATTGGCATCTAATCTCAGCTCCTCTAACTCTGACAGTTGCAGCTTCCTGTGTATACCAGAAGATGTTAGATCCATGTTTAGACTCTTGATGGCCCAATAGGCCTTGTGTTCCAACTCTACTGACAAATGGCAAGCCTTGCAATAGACTAATCTGAAAGGGGACATTCCTATTAGGGTCTTATAGGCAGTCCTATAGGCTTACAATGCATCAGTCAGCTTCATAACCCAGTCCTTTCTATCTGCCCTCACTGTCTTCTCCAAGATGTGCTTAATCTCCCTATTTGAAATTTCAACTTGTCCACTGGTCTGTGGGTGGTAGGGAGTTACAATCCTGTGTGTAACAGCATACTTCTTAAGCAAGCTCTCGACGTATCTGTTATAGAAGTGAATACAATAATTTTAGACCTAAGTAGGTAAGGCCTAAATTTATCCACAGCAGAAACAACTACCGAAAGCTCCTTCTTAGTTGTGGTGAAATTGAGCTGAGCTTCTGTTATTCACTGAAAAGTACTACTTTTCACCTCTTAACCTAGCCTTTGCTATACCTTATAGCTTCTGTTAACACAAAGTCCATGCCTTTTATGCCAAGAATAGAGAGAATCCAAGAAAGAGATTGACAGCTGAGCCAAAGACTGATGGAACACTATGGTGACTATTTTGCACGTCATAATGGACCAAGAAAGTCCAGCAGATGAGAGAAGCATAGATGTGAGTGGAGAGAGCTGCAACAGCAACAGCTGCATAGCAGCAAAAGAATAAATGACTTATCTCTCACAGTTGAGGGGCAGTCTCGCGTGGCTAAAGCTGTAGCAAAGCTTCCTCGTGCAGCTAAGATATGCAGCACAAGGAAACTCGCACAACAATCGCGCACTTCAGCTATAATCAATGCCTAAGGAACTCACGAGGCTCTCGCGCACGAAGGCTTTAGAAATATAGCTCGCGAAGCTCTCATGAGAATCAAGTTTTAAAATAGCCGCACGCACTGCCTCACGAGGCCCATTTGCACAAGGAACAACAACGAAGTCGCGAAGTTCTCGCGTGGCTCAGGAAGAGAGAGATGCCCAGAAATTATCTCGCACACCTCTCGCGCGCTTAAAGCTATACACTTTGCCTAGCGAGATGTGTCATTCATTTGAAAAGAAGCCAAGCGAGTATAGAGCTCTATTGCATGAGTACCTTACGACAGGAAATTCTGAAGCTCTACTGTGCGAGCAAGCCAAGCACTGCAAATTCTTCTGCGAGAGTGCATTCAAATCCAAATCAGCTGCGCGACAATCCAAAGTCCACTTGCGCGAGAGAACAACCTTCCAAGCAAAATTCTTACCTCATGAGGACTCTGCAAATCGCACAAATGAATTAATATGCTGAAGGCAGCCCCACAAAGCTCTGGCTCTCCACTTTCCAGTCTTAACTCAGGGACCTTTTGGGGATTTCCCCAGTTCTAAGGCACACATCCCGAGGCCTTGATCTTGAGGCACATATCTCAAGCCGTCCAAGGGTTATAATAGTGCCACATCTGCTAGGAAATTAGGGTTAATCTTCTTTGAGCTAAGGCATTAGGGATTGAGTATATAAGATGCAGTTGTAACTTAGAATCATCATCTCTCCTTCAACCTCTATCGGTGGTGAGCTCGAGCAGACTAGGGTTAGGGTTTGATCACCTCTTTTTCTACTTTTTTATCTCTCCTAGCCTAGCACTTGCTGCCTATACCCTCTGTAAGCAATTAGGTTTAATTTTATTTAGTTTTTATAATGGGTCTTGTAACCTTTGGGATTTTGTGAAGAGCTGTTATGCACAAGGCTGTTGCCTTGAGAAATCTGATTGTAAGTATGTTTTGATCAATGAGATTTGTACTTTAATTATTCATTCAATCTGTTATTCTCTTATTTGCCCATAGTTTTGTTCAGGCTAAACATGCATTTAGAATTTAAGCTAAATTGAAAGGCCCATGGAAGCTTGAGCTTGTAGCCCAGGGACCATGGTGGCAACAACAATTTATATGTTCCTTCTCAGACCTCTATTGTGGATAACCTCTGTGGATAGCCTGTGACCATTTGAGTGGACAGACTATAGCCGTAGGGTGATTCAAGGCCACAGATCTGAGAAGGATTCTTCTCCTCTGCACTTGAGCTTGTAGCCTTGTGAGAGGTTGTTGCATGAACAGGCTCCCCTTTGTTTTACTTGACCAATATCAGGTGTTGGATCTAATTTCTCTGTAATGATTGTAGACTTGTAAGTTGAGTCATTGCAGGCCTTTTGTAGCAATGACCAGCTGTATTTAAGTCCCCAAATAGCCCTTGAATAACTGTGGTCTTCACTAGTTTTTCAAGAACTATTTGCCCACATGGATGGTTGAGCTTGTAGCCTACCAAACATGGTGTTTGCAATGATATTAATGATCTAATTTAGGCCATTTTGTGGAGGACATCTATTGGATAGTGTGTAACCATTTAAGTGGACAGATTATAGCCTTAAGATCAGTCTACTCCTTTGGATCAAATTATTTTTCTAACTTAGTCCATGTGGTTTGATCCTCTCTATTGGATAGTCTGTGACCATTGAAGTGGACAAGTTATAGCCTTAAGAGATCAGGTCAAACCATAAGGGTTGAGTTGGATACTTCTTCCTTACAGATGTGCTTGTAGCCATCTGAGGGATTGTTGGATAGACAGACCTGAGTCTGAGTTATATAGCTGATGTAACCCTAGCTTAACTGCTTACTTCCCATCCTTTTATCTTTATTTTAATACACACCATCGCCACTTTCTTCATAACCATTTCTTTAGGATAGGATTACACTTTATTTCCCTTCTTTTAGTGATAATTTAGTGTAGTTGTGACACCCAACTCCCTTTCTTTATGATTGTCAGATCTGTATCCAGATCTGGAGGCCGACTATTATAGCCCATTTTAGATTCTAGATCAATTTCTCTGTGGGACAAACTCTTACTTAAAACTTGTTACAATAGCCCTATATCTTACAGGCTGTGTGTACTTTAGGTTGGCTAGGTTAAGAGGTGAAAAGTGGTACTTTTCAGTGAATAACACACGCTCAAACCTAATCTTTGCTAGTCCTTGAGCAAAGTAAAATTTAAACAACTATGCTAAGAATACAAATGCCACTTTCGTAAGGAGCACAATTGCATTTAGCTTATACCTCAAGCCTCTTAAACCCCTAGGTGATCCCTAGTGGAGGAGTGAAGTCTCCTAAGGGTTCAATGAAGGTACCCACAAACTTCTCAATAAAACAGTTAACAAAAGTGCACACATCATCAAATCAATTTTCAATAAATAAAGCATCAGTCTAGCCTTTATTCTTTTCAAAATGTGAGGAACTTAAACATATGAAATGCACAGACAATTTAACATAAAGAACTCTTACATGGGCAACCCAATCTCTTTTTTTTATTAAGATCGTATCTACACAACCTATTCATCTGGGTTGCTAACTCAACGGTAGAGTACTCGGCTTTTAAGTGCGGCTATTCTTTTTTACACATTTGGATGAAGAAACGGATTCGTCCATACCCATACATTGGTAGAGTTTGTAAGACCACGACTGATCCTAAAAAAAGGGAATGAATGGAAAAAACAGCATGTCGTATCAATGGAGAACTCTGAGAATACTTCATCTTTACCGGATCGGTAAAAACGATTGTTTTGATTCTTGAAAACGGTACCAAATCAATTCAAAGTTGGGTCGAGTGAATAAATGGATAGAGCCCTTTGGCTCCAATTATAGGGAAACAAAAAGCAACGAGCTTCTGTTCTGAATTTGAATGATTACCCGATCTAATTAGATGTTAAAAATGGATTAGTACCAGATGCGGGATAAGGGTTCTCCTGTGAGTGGAAACATCATTTCCAATCAGCTTACAATAAGAAAAACAGCAAGTATATGTCAGTACTGAGCTTACCATCAATTTAAAAATTAGGTTTATCCACAGCAAGTATATGTCAGCATTGGGGTTATCCACATCTGTGGCAGCATCAGTTGTTGCTACTACAGGTAGGGTTGGAAGTTGGGGTTGTGGGTAGGTGAGTTCCAGAGATGGGGCAATAATGGGTGGCTGTATATGTTCAGGTGAGGTAAGATCCACTATCTCAGGATTAGTTTAGGTGGAGGCAGTGGAAAATATAATTGGAGGGGCTTGTTGAACAGGTTCAATGTGGGGGGCACCAACTGTTGTTGTTGCTAAGGTTAAGGGTTGTGGAGAGGGGGGTGGGGTAGGTATATGGGTAGGTGGAGGGATAAATGGCTGATGTGATAGTGGAGTTAAGGTTAACAAGGTTGATTGGATGACTTGTAAAGTGGCTTGAATGGTGGCTTAGTTTTTGAGGGTGGAAAGCATGGTTTGAAGGTTGGCCTCTAGGGATATTTGGGATTGGAACATTTGGGTATGAAGTCAAAGGGGGAGGTTGAGGATTTGGGGTAGGGGGTCAGGTGTGATAGGTATTGTGGGTTGGGTGGTTGGAATTAGTTAAAATGGTGAAGTGGGTGCATGATGGAAGTTAGTAGGCTGTGGTGAAATAGGGGTAGGGGAAAAGTGATGTGGCTGTGGTCAATCAGGAAGAGGGTGAACTCATAATTGATGTCCCCTATAATAGAGTCCATCATTGCTAAGTACCCCTATGATGAAAAGGGGTCTTGGTCATGGGAAGGGGAAAAGGAGGGATTGGCCCAAGTAAGTGTGGGATGTTCAATGTGGGTAGAGTTTCAGTGGGCTTAGGTGAAGCCACAGGGGGGCTGTGTGGAATGTCAGGGAGCTGAGGCTCATTTTCAGGATGGTGGACTGAAGAGGCTTGGGCTAGTGAGGATGGCTGTATGTTAGTGGTTGGGTCTGGAATGACTGTTATTTCAGGGATAGGAATAGGTTGGGGCTCAGTGGGGGCTTTGGTTGGTTTCCTTTTTCTGTAAGTAACCTTGACAGGTGGGCTGGGGTGGGCTATGTCTGTAGGCCCAGACACAGGGATGGGTATAGGTAAGGGTGTAGTCATAGCAGGTACGGTGGGTATAGGTGAGGTAGTGCTGGCTAAGGTAATGGGTAAAATTGGCTCAGGGATAGGTGATGTAACTGTGGAGGGTTGTGGGGTTGGGGTTATGGTAGTGGCTGGCATGAGAATGGAGGTGAGTGTGGAAGTTATGTGTGCAATTGATGATGGTGGAATGGGGTGAGATGGTAATGGAATGGTGGCAGCAGGTATGGTAGGTATGGCTGGCACAATGGAGGTGGCTGCTTGAGAGATAGCAGCAGAGCTGGCAGGCATGACAGCTGCAGAGGTGGTAGCTCCCTCTTGATGTGTGGGGACTGCTTGAGCTAGAAACTCCTCCTTCTTATTAAGTAATGTGTTACTGATCCCCCACTGCTTCTTTCCACACTTGCTGGGGGGCCAGACTTAGAGTCGCTTCATTCATGTTTAATTGGTAGCCCCCCAGCTGCAGCATGGCTGTAATGAGCCTGTAGTAGGGGCATGAGGCTTCTGCTCCTGCTTAACCTTCTCATGGATGTCTTTGATCCCTTCAAAAATTAGCTTTGTAGTATTAATGTAATGGTTGCAGTAGAAGGAGTAGAGGGCATCAGCAATTGGGGACCTCCTCTCTTGTTGGTGCCCAAAGCAATATACATTCTTTCTTAAAACCCCATCCATAAACCTCATACTTGGAAGCAGGTCTCTCTTCCTAATTGATACCCCAGAGGCTGTGATCCCTCTAGTCAAAGGTGCACCCAAGCCACACACTAGGTTGTATGTGACTGGTATCCCAAGTATTTTAGCAATTGTTGTCTGGTTGAATAGCATCTCAAAATCATCAAGCAAAACCAGCAATGCAGGGTTTCCATCATCCCCTGTCTTTACCCTGATATGTTGGTAATATAATTGCACTAGTCTAGGGAAGACTAGCTACAGTGGGGGACCTGAGCATGGGTAGCAGTGAGGCCTTGGTGAGGTATTCTATTGATGTAGCAATCTCAGGCTGTTCCTCAAAGAATGCCTTATCGAAGGCAGTTTCAGCTTCAAGCTTGATGGCAGCCACAAACTCAGAGGGGGTTTTGAGTGATTCATCCTTAGAGTCTTCCTCTTGGGCAACCTCAGGGACCACTTCCTTACCCTTTTTCTATTTTTTCTTGGATTTCTTAGGGCTCTTAGTAGCAGGGCGTGGTCTCTAGCCCTCTTCTTAGGGGCTAACTTCTTCTTGACAACAGGGGCATCGGAGGCCACAGCCTTGACCTTCTTCACAGGGGCAACCCTATTCTTAATCAAATCCACTTGGGGCTCAACATGGGGTGTAGGCATATCAGAGGTCTCCACAGTGAATGCCTCTGCAATCCTCATGAATTTTCATGTGGCCACAGGGTTGCTAGTAGGGGAAGGGTTCAGCATGGCAACCAAGGTATCAATAAACTTTGAACCTGTGGCCATAGCTGCACAAATTCTCAAAAATTGGTCTTGAAACACATAGATTGTGTAATTTATACTCCAAGGAAAATATTGCACACAAAATTCCTCTCTACTCAACACTGAAAATCACAGCCTAATCAATCGAAATGAGAGTGAGAGAACTTACCACCAAATTGTTAGGGTTTCGATCCAAATGCTGCCCCGTGGATCAAATCTCCCCAAACCAAGTGCAAAATGACCGGGAGGAGTTGTGGAACACAATGGTGGGAGAAGAGTGGCTGATTTGGAGTGGTATGGGCAGTTAAGAAGAAAGAAAGGGGAAGGAAGCTCGGAGGTGCTCAATGGAAACTAGGGCAAAGAGAAGTGAAATGAAAATGATGAAAAGTTCATAGGGTATACGTGGGTGAACCCACGCCTCGCGTGGTTCTCGCCAGGTCCTCGCGGGGCAAAGTCTTCTTGGGTGCTAAGGTGAGATCTCACACGAATTGCAATCGTGGAGAAGAAAAATGCCTCGCGAGGAATGTATTTTAAGATACCCAAGAGGCTCGCGAGGTTACTCATAGAGCTGATTTGAATCTGAGCCATGCGAGAGGACATGTGTATCCCTCTCGCAATTGAAGCAAAGGTCCTCGCGAGAAGAATATATTCAAAGCACAAAGGTTCTCGCGAGGTAGTTAATTAGTGCAAGCTTCATAAGTTTGCTTGTAAGGCTCTTGCAAGGTACGAAATGCAAGAAACCCACTTGTCGTGCAGCTCTATGTCGCAGAGAAGAAAAAGCCCTGCAAGGTTCATTTGCAAGCTTTCTTCAGGTCTTTAGCTTGCGAGGCTCTCGTGAAACTGGAATTTACATATCAGAGGCTCGCGAGAAAGCCTAAAAATGCTCACGAGTGTGAAATGGAAGCCATTTTAGCCTTACGACAAAGCACAATTATAACTTCTCAGTGCTGGCACCCTGGCATGTGCATCTATACTGGCATGCACCATGCCTTTATGCATTAACATCACATTTCTTCACTATTCATCTATTTCACCATGATAATCTCAATGCTCATTACCAACATATTCACAGAGTAACAATTCAAAATGTAAATGATTTTGAATTATATAAGATTCATGCACATTTCATATTCAGAAGCAAACACATCAGACTAGATTCAGACTTTTAAATACCTTAAACATACTCAAAACTAACACAGCACACTAAAACCAAATGAAACACTAACAACACACATTGAAATTAAGCAAAAACAGTTCATGACAAATTTGCAAAAGCAAACACACAAATTCAATAAGTATGGTACACAGATTACAAAGCTGTGGATCACTAATCAATTGGAGGTTCATGCAGGTGGATGGTCTGAGAAGGCTCTACAGAATTTTTTACATAAATTTTCAGCCTTTGACCATTCACTTTCATGATCTTCCCAAAAATGGGATCCAAGATCTCCATAGCACCAGATTGGGAGGTATGGATGATAGTATAAGGTCCATCCCATCTGGATTTTAACTTTCCTGGAAATAATTTTAATTTGGAGTTAAAAAGCCAAACCATGGCACCAGCATTGAAGTCCTTCCTCATCAGTTTCTTGTCAAAAAATACCTTGGATCTCTCCTTGTAAATTCTTGTATTTGTATAGGCCTCTAGTCTCAACTCATCAAGCTCTGACAGTTACAATTTCCTGTGTGAACTAGTATTAGTTAGATCAAAATTTAGTGTTTTAATAGCCCAGTAGGCTCTATGCTCTAACTCCACTGGTAGATGACATGCCTTGCCATAAACTAGTCTAAAAGGGAACATGCCAATAGGGGTCTTATAGGTAGTCCTATAAGCCCACAGTGCACCATTCAGCTTCAATGCCCAATCCTTCCTATCTGTCCTCATAGTCTTCTCCAAGATATGCTTAATCTCCCTATTAGAAATTTCAACTTGCCCACTGGTCTGTGGGTGGTAGGGAGTTGTAATCCTGTGTGTAACAGAATACTTTTTGAGTAGCTTATCAAAAGGCCTGTTACAGAAATGACTCCCCCATCACTAATGATAGCTTTGGGAGTGCCAAATCTAGAGAAAATATTATCCTTTAAAATTTTGAGGACAACTGTGTGGTCATTTGTCCTTATGGCAATGGCTTCAATCCAGTTGGACACATAGTTCACTGCCACAAGGATAAAATTGAAACCCATAGAGGGAGGAAAGGGGTCATAAAATCAATCCCCCAGATGTCAAACAGTTTCACCGCAAGGATGGGTTGCAATGGCATTGAATCTTTCTTGGAAATGCCTCTCAACCTTTGACATCTATCACAAGCTTTGCAATGTATGTGAGCATCTTTGAACAAAGAGGGCCAGTAGAACCCACATTGCAGTACTTTGGCTGTTATTTTTTTACCACTAAAGTGACCTCCACAGGCTTGCTCATGGCATATAAAAATAATGCTATGGAACTCACTTTCAGGCACACATCTCCTAACAATCTGATCTACACAATGCTTGTATAGGTAAGGGTCCTCCCACAGAAAATATTTGACCTGAGAGAAAAATAGTTCTTTGTCTATCTTGGATCAATGAGGGGGAATCCTACCAACAGCAAGAAAATTTATAATGTGTACAAATCAGGACACACTAGACTGCATGGCAAATAGCTGCTCATCAGGGAACAATTCATTGACAGGTGCTGCTGCACATTCATCCAACACAATTCTAGAGAGGTGGCCAGCCACCACATTCTGCACTCCTTTCTTATCCTTGATCTCATGATCAAACTCCTATAATAGGAGGATCCATCTGATCAACCTTGGTTTGGCATCCTTCTTAGCCAACAGTTATTTCAGGGCTGAGTGATTAGTGGAAACAATAATTTTAGACCCAAGCAAGTAGGGTCTAAACTTTTCCACTGCAAACACAACAGCTAGCAGCTCTTTCTCAGTTGTGATGTAATTGAGCTGAGCCTCTGCTAGTATTTTGCTTGCATAATAAATCACTGTAGGCAGCTTATCTTTCCTCTGTCCTAGGACAACACCTAATGCCAAGTCTGATGCATCACACATTAGTTCAAAAGGGAGTGAGTAATTTGGGGCCTAGATTATAGGAGCAGTGATGAGGCACTTTTTTAAGACCTCAAAGGCCTCAAAGCACTCAGTATAAAATTAAAATTGCACATCCTGACACAGCAGGTGGCATAGTGGCTTTGCAATTATGCTGAAGTCTTTAATGAACCTCCTGTAGAATCCAGCATATCCTAAAAAGGATCTGATTTGCTTGACAGTCCTGGGTGGGGGCAGGTGTGAGATCAAGTCCACTTTAGCTTTGTCAACCTTTATACCTCTGTGGAAGACCACATGGCCTAACACAATTTCTTGTGTTACCTTAAAGTGGGTCTTTTCCCAGCTTAAGACCAAATTGGTCTCTTCACACCTTTACAAAACTAGGTCGAGGTGACCTAAGCACTGGTTAAAGCTGTTCTCATAGATTGAAAAATCACCCATAAAGATTTTCAAAAATTTGTCAATCATACTAGAGAAAATGGCATACATGCACCTCTGAAATGTGGTTGGGGCATTGCATAGTCTAAAAGGCATTCTCCTATAAGCAAAGGTGCCAAAGGGACATGTGAAAGTAGTTTTCTCTTGATCTTGAGGATACACAAGGATTTGGTTATACCTTGAGTATCCATCAAGAAAGCAATAAAACGTCTTCCCAGCCAATTTGGTCAATGAAAGGGAGAGGGAAGTGGTCTTTCCTAGTCTTGGAGTTGAGTAATCTGTAATCTATGTAAACTCTCTAGCTAGTGGTCTCCTTGGCTGGCATCAATTCCCTAGAATCAGAAGTAATAATTGTTATGCTTGACTTTTTGGGTACCACCTAAATAGGTGACACCCACTCTGAATCAGAAATGGGGTAAATTACCCTTGCATCCAATAGTTTAACTATCTCTTTCAAGACCACCTCTTGCATGTGAGGATTAAGTTTTCTCTGCATCTCCCTAGAGGGTTTTGCACCCTCTTTCAAATAAATTTTGTGCATGCAAACTGAGGCATCAGTGCCCCCAAGATCAGCAATTGTCCACTCCATTGCCTTTTTGTGCTTCTTGAGAACACGTAATAATTCCTCGTCCTGCTCACTAGTGAGAGAGGAAGAGATAATCACTGGAAGCCTTTTGTTTTACCCTAAGAAGGCATACTTTAGTATGTCTGGGAGCTGTTTCAGCTTCAGATCAGGACTTTTAATGGAAGGCAACAAAGGTGCCATGATGGTTTGAGGAAGGGGCAACAATATAGATTTCTAGCTAGAATGCTAGCCTAGGCCCATAAAAGACTATTTTTGTGATGTCTTCTGTCATGAGAGCTTAGGCCTCCTCCTCAACCATACTCCAAATATTTTTTAGGTTCTCAGCCACATTATCCCAATCTAGCAGATTGGATAATTCTCCTTCCACAAGGCCATCTAGTGCATCTATTGCACAACAGTCCTCAATGTCCATCTGAGGATGCCTAGCAGCATTGTACACATTTAATTGGGCCTTCATATTCCCAAAGGTTACCTCCATCACCCCTAACCTACATTGAATGAAAGCATTGGCAGTGGCCAAGAATGGTATGCCAAGGATGGCAGGAATTGGGGTTTTACTTTTGTAAGGGTCCATGTCCAAAACTAGGAAATTAGCAGGATAGTAGAACTTATCCACCCCTACCAAAACATCCTCCACCACACCCACAGGTCTTCTCTTAGACCTATCAGTCAGTTGGAGCACAATTAATGTGGATTTTAGCTCTCCCAAACTCAGCTCTTCATATACAGAATATGGGAGCAGGTTCACACTAGCCCCTAAGTCCAAGAGGGCTCTCTAGCTATGGTGTGATTTCCAATTATGCAGGGGATGGTAGGTACCCTTGGGTCCTATAATTTCTCAGGTGTGGCTATGGACAGCAATGATTCAACATGTTAAATAGCAAAAACCTTTTTGAACAGTTACACCCTTGCTTTTCTCTTTTGTGTGCAAAGGTCCTTCAAGAATTTGGCATAGGCAGAGACCTGTTCTATAGCATCAAGCAAGGGCAAATTTATCTTGACCTGTTTGAAGGTCTTCATCATTTCTTCCATCTGAGCCTTCCCCCTTATCAAAAGGAAATGGGCCAGCAAGTGCATGAGGAAATGGCAGCTATGGGACTGCTGGTGCCACAGCTGCATGCCTAGTAACATCATGGTCAAATTTTATTTTATTTTTCATTTATTGCTTGTTGTTGGGGCTCAACATCAGCCCCTTTATTATGTCCTTGCTGTTCCACAGCAGGGGATGAATTCACTGGTTCTTTAACACTCACATTTTCTTCTTTTTCACTGTCAATGGCCTCCTCAGCTGCCTTGCCTACTAAATTATCAATCACTCTGCCACTCCTTAGGGTAGTGATTGCATTAGCCTCCTCATGGGTAGAGGAGCCTTCTCCAATCATGTACTGCCCTTTAGGATTGGCCAAGGGTTGACTAGGCAACCTGCCCTCCTCTCTCTTGTTCAAAGCATTACAGATTTGACCCAACTGGTCTTTTATTTTTTTAATGCTTTACCCATGAGAGTTCACAGTTTGTGCCAAGTTTCCTAGATTTTGAATTGATGCCAGTATTTGATCTTCAAAGAAAGAGGATCTGGGCTGTGAAGGGGACAAGACCAAATGATTTGGCTATGGGGCAGACAACTAAAAATTCTACCTAGGTGCATATCCTTGGTTGAATTGATGTTGAGGTCTGTATGGAGCTGCCAATTGCTACTGCTGGGGCTATTGGTATGTATCTTGTCTCTACCTCAAATTGGGGTGGTTTCTCCATGCGTACCCAGCAGGTTGTTGCCCATAAGCCTGAGCAGCATTGGCATGTTCCATAACTAACTCAGGGAACTAGTTGGCTGATAGACATTCTTAAAGTGAATGTGTGAGAGATTGGCATATCAGACATGCCTCTTCCACTTGTGCAGCTATTCTAGGCTGTATCACATTCATCAATTTATCAAACTTTAAAATCAAATTATCCACCTTCCTTTTTGTCACCATTTTAGCTGCGGTCTGGGCTATCATTGTGAGATAGTGACTCCTGCTACATGGAATTCTCACCTATAATATCAAACAACTCCCATGCCTCATCAACTATCTTGTGGAGGTAACTACCCCAAGATCACCAACTTGCACAAGTTGCCACTGTGAAATTTAGTGGTGGGGACATTGTTTTAACATTTCTTGAAACCTCTCCCATGCCTCATAAAAATCTTCAGTTGAGGATTGAGTAAATAAAAGAATGTTTGTCTTCATCTGACTAGTTTTATTCATGGGAAAGAATTTTGCCAGAAATTGGCTTTGGAGGTCACTCCATGTCTGGGAGCTTAGAGAGCCAGGTGTAGGCTTTGTCCTTTAGGGAAAAAGGAAAAAGTTTAAGTTTGGTGGCTTCAGGTCCTAAGCCAGTAATGTTAAATGTGGTGCAAAGTGCCAATAATTGATTAATATGCTTGTAAGGATCTTCCTTACTGAGCCCATGAAAAGATGGCAGCATGTTAATGGTAGAAGACTTAATTTCATAATTTCCCTCAATTGAAAGAAATTATATGTAAAAGGGAGATGTGTAATCCCATGGTGCATTATATTCCTTCAGAGTCCTTTGCTTCTCAGCCATCACAGCTAGCTCATTTTCAACCAAAGGGGCTAGTGTGGTGTTTCTCATTTTAAGGACCCTTTCAACCTCAGGATTTGAAAGTTCCAACTCAGGGTTAAGAGACCTTCTACCAAGCATTCACACACAAAATCAGTAGGTAAAGAAAATACTCACAGCACACTTAAAAAATTACAGCTAAACTAAACATAGGGAATTCATCACAAATGGACTGAGTTTTAAGGCAAAATAAGTGCAAAATGAGCTAGCTAAATTTCAGCTATAGCTCTAGCTTTTCCCTGCTATTGCTGTCCAATTCTGCAAAAATTCCAATAAAAATTAGTAGTACTTTTTATTCAATTGAAGGCATAGCTACATAGAATTTTCTAAACTAAAATATAATGTAACTAAGGTCTACTAAAAAGATCAATATCCCTGACAGGGGCGTCAAAAACTTGTTGGTGGCTTTAGAGGTGTTGTCTTGTTATTGGTGAGAAAACAGTGGTAAAGAAAAATAAATAAAAAAATGAAGAGATAGAAATTGGTTAAAACAGCAAGTCTAAAATACACAGCCTGCAAGATACAGGCTGTTGTAGCAAGTTTTGAGTAAGTAAGAGTTTGCCCCACAGAGAAATTGATTTAGAACCCAAAATCGGTTATATTAGTAGGCCTCCAGATCTGGCTACAAATCTAACAATCCTAAAGAAAGGGAGTTGGGTGTCAAAATTATACTAAACTAACACTAAAAGAAGAGAAAGAAAGTGCAGTCTTATCCTAAAGAAAGGGTTTAAGAAGAAGGTGGTGATGGTGTGTATAAAAATAAAGACAAAAATGATGGGAAGTAGGCAATTAAGCTAAAGTAATATAACTCAGACTTGGAGGCTTCTTTGCAGCAATCCTTCAAATGGCTACAAGCACCTCTGCAAGGAGGAAGTATCTAATTCAACCCTTATGGTTTGACCTAGTCTCCTAAGGTTATAACCTTTCCACTTCAATAGTTACAGGCTATCCAATAGAGAGGATCAAACCACATGAGTTAAATCAGAAAACTAATTTGATCCTAGGGAATGGACTGATTTTAAGGCTATAACCTGACCACTTAAATGGTCACAGATTATTCAATAGATGTCCTCCACCCAATGGATCAAATCAGAGCATTAAAATCATTGCAGACACCATATTTGCCAGGTTACAAGCTCAAGCATTCATGGGAGCAAATAGCTCTTGAAAAACTAGTGGAAACCACAGTTGCTTAGAGGTTATTTGGGAACTTAAATGCAGCTGGTCATTGCTATAAAAGGCTGGCAATGACTCAGCTCACAAGTCTGTAATCTCTATAGAGAAATTAGATCTAACATCTGATGATGGTCAAGTAACAATGAGGGGAGCTTGTTCTTGCTACAACCTCTCACAAGGCTACAAGCTCAAATACAGAGGAAAAGAATCCCTCTCAGATCTGTGGCTTGAAATCACCTTAGGGCTATAGTCTATTCACTTAAATGGTCACAGGCTATCCATGGAGGTTATCCAAACCATAGAGGACTGAGATGGAACATAAAAATTGCTGCTACCACTATGGTCCTAGGGCTACAAGCTCAAGCTTCCATGGATATTTCAAATAAGCTAAAGTCCTAAATGCATGGCATAGATCAAAGATTACTATGGACAAATAGGAAAATAACAGATTGAATAAGCATTAAAATATAAATTTCATTGATTAAATAATACTTACAATAAAATTTCTCAAGGCAGCAGCCTTATGCATAACAGCTCTCAACAAATCCCAAAGATCACAAGACCCATTACAAAAATTGTATAAAACTAAGTCTAATTGCTTACAGAGGTCATAGCCAGCAAGTGTTGAGCTAAGGAGAAAGAAAATTAGAAAAAGAAGGTGATCAAACCCTAACCCTAATCTGCTAGAGCTTACCATTGACTCAGGTTAAAGGAGAGATAATTTTCTAAGTTAAAAATACAGCTTATATACTCAGTCACTGATGCCTTGGCTAAAAGGAGATTAAACCCTAATTCTAGGGCAGATGTGGCTTGATTACAACCCTTGGATGACTTGGGATGTGTGCATAGAGATCAAGGCCTCGGGATGTGTGCCCTAGACTTGGGGAAATCCCCAAAAGGTTCCTGAGTATGGACTAAGAAGTGGAGAGCCTGAGCTTCGCGAGGCTAGCTTTTATGCTTTCATGCAGTCGTGCAGCTACAGAGTGCTCACGAGGGTAGATTTAGCTTGGAAAGCTCCTTGCTCACGCAGAACACTTTGAGTTATTGCACAGCTGATTTGCTCTTAAATGCGCTCGTGAGGAAGAAGTTTCAATGCATTGGCTTTGCTCGCGCAGTGGAGTTTCAAGTACTTCCTGTCTCGAGGATCTCGCAGAGATGATTTCAAATTTCACTCGGCTACCTATGTAATGAGTAGAACAGCTCACACGGTGGAGATTTAGGCTTTTATGTGTGCGAGAGCTACGCGAGATAATTTCTAGAGCTCTCTTTCTTCCTGAGCTACGTGAGCTCTCTTGATTCTTTTGTGCAAATTAGTCTTGCGAGAGTGCACACGTGGCTATGTGAGACTTGATCCTCGCAAGAGCTTTGCGAGCAAGATTTCTAAAGGTTTTCGTGCGCGATGGCTTCGCGAGGACTTTGAGTGTTGATAGCAGATGATGCACGCGACTACTATGCGAAGCAGTTCTCTGAGGTTAATTCCTTCACTGGGCATGCGAGTTCTTCGCAAGTTCACTTATGCTGCAGGTATCAACTGTGCGAGGTGGCTTTGCTGCAGATTTAAACAGCGCGAGGCAACATTCTTGACTGTGCGAGATCGCACCTCTGCTAGAATGCAGATGTTGCTATTGCATCTCTCACTCTCCCCTCATATCCACTCTTCTCTCATCTGCTGGACTTCTCGGGCCCACCTTAGCTTGCAAAACAATCACTATAGTATGTACCACCATGGTGTTCCATCAGTCTTTGGCCCAACAGTCATCCTTGGCTTGCATTCTTTCTCTTTTTTACACCAAAAGCATGGACTTTGTATTAAGCTGGACAGTTATTATTAACTACAAAATAAGCTAAACAAAGGATTATTAGACATCTATAAGGTGTAGTAAAGGCTAGGTTAAGAGGTGAAAAATGGTACTTTTCAGTGAATAACAGCAAGTCGACAGGTTCATGGAACAGCTCGACAGATTGAGAATTTCAGCAATGCACAACTTGACAACTCAAGTCAACCATTCGACAGGTTCATTTTATAGCTTCCAACTACTCGATTAATCGCACATCAGATCCTCTCGACTAGTTTATTTCAACTGCTCGAAACCTTCTAATCAGAACTTCAGTCTGCCATAGCTCTCTGTTATGCCTGAGTGTCTACATCAATCCAAAGTTGACTTAGACCTCTCTCTTATTGACCTTGGCTGCATAGTTTTCTGCATTATACTGTACATTATTGCTAACTATAAAACAAAACTCAAAACACATTATTAATCAGCTCCAAGGTTATCAAAGGTCAGGTAGGAGGTAAAAAATGATATTTTTCACTGATTAACACACCTCCAAACCTAATCTTTGCTAGTCTTTGAGCAAAGGTAAAATTAAAAATAATTATTCAAAATAGAAAATGCCACTTTTGTAGGGAGGACAAATGCATTTAGTATATGCATCAAGCCTTTTAAACCCCTATGTGATCCCTAGTGGAGGAGTGAAGTCTCCTGAGAGGTTTCAGTGAAGTTACCCATAAACTTCCTTATGAATATAGTTAAATAAAGTGCAAACAATGATAAGTTAGATTTTAACAAACTTAGCTTCATTCCACACATTGCTTTGTCAAATTCAGAAGTTTTAAAACAGCAGATGTAAACAGTTTAATATCGAAATCCTTATGCATACTTATCACAACCAATCTGAAATCATCAAGAGTGTAGTATGTGCAAATCAATATAGAGTTCACCATTAATTTGAGAATCATGTTCAAATAGTGCCCCAATAAGTTCAATCTCAGACCCAATGCTTACTAGGGTTTCCTCTCACAAATGGATTTAAAGGGTGTTTCAGCTCACACAAGCTCAAGAGCAGTTACAGACCCCAAATGGGTCTGCAAGTATGAGCACAGGCATTTGCTCCAATTCCTTGACATCCTCAAGTAATTCCACCATAGATTAGACAACTCCTCATCTCCACATGACAGCTCAATCAACTTCAGATCAATGATGTCTTTTTATTGAGTTATAATGTGGCTTATGGGTGAGGTTTATAAAGAATAAAAGGGAAAAAAGGGATTCAAAATTGAGAAATCAGCAAGGGGAGGAGATGATTCATGATTTCACCTTCATTTCAGCACAACTTTATCTTCTTTTTGAATTTTCAGAGCTAAAGTGGTTAGCTTCTTCTCTTCTTTTCAACTTCTCCAATGAATTATTTTCTTGACTTCTCTCTCCTTTTGATTTGATTTTCTATTTTTCTTCTTTTTCTATGCTTTTCATTTTTTTTATAGGCTAGAATGCCACAACTCTACAACTGACACAGCTGTTTTCAAATGTACTCTCTTTTCTATTCACCAAACTGTAAACCCAACTCTTCTATATTTAGCATCCTCTCCTTTACCTTCTGAAATCTCAGAGTGAGGGTCAGGCTGAATTAAGCTAATAAGGTTCAAGTTCAAGTATTCTGGTTTTTTGTAAAAAAAAATAGGATTTTTAAGGCCCAAATGGTGTGTATCAAGGGTAGTTCAAATGGTAGAGATTTTTAGGCTCAAACTGTCTAAATGAAGGCCTTACATCATGTCTTTAGTGTCATGAGTTTTGTCAAGCTATTTTAACTTGGAGTGCACAACTTCTAGTGAAAAAAAAATAATTTAGTCAACCAATTCTTAGAGAACAAAGATTGCCAAAAACACTCTTCAAAAGAAAAATTATTGATAAACCAAAATCTCATTGGGTATGGTCTTCCTTTGAACTCATAAGTCATGTTCTTCCCATTTTCTCTCCTTCCTGGTTTACTATAAACTGATTATGACAAAAATTTCTTGATGACCTCCTTCATGAAAGTGTTGAATTTAAATGATCCTAGCATTAAACAGACTACAATACATTTTAAATCTCCCTTTTTCAAATTGCTAAGTTGAAATTTTGCTGTATTTGTTTAATCCTACTAACACTAATGCACTTAGCTTAACCATCTCATAAGTTTAACCTGTCATACCCCCAAACCTATGACGGACAATGTCCTCATTGTTTCAGAGATATAACATGTAGGAACAGTAGGGTAATAAAGACTAGACAAAAAGAAAATACAGAGATTTGTAAATTGGCACACCAAAACAAAATTGCATTAATAAGAACCGTATACAAAGGAAGAAACAAAAAGAAAATTTACAGATTTGACAAAAACACAAAAAGGAAACTATAAAACTTTTCTAAATTACAGCCTAAGGTTCATCTGAATCTGAAATTAGTTCAAAGGGGGAGGTCTCTGGATGTGCCTTCTCTTTTTCACACTTTCAGTACTGGTAGCACCAGCCTTTGATCTTGAAGGTAATTTTCTTTTCTTAGTGTTGCCTTTCTGCTCGTGGGTGGGTTCATTGATTTGAATGCCAGGAGTTGCTAATAGGTTGTCCATTTCTTTGACTCCCAGAGAGGACAAGGTTTGCTGAAGTCAATCTGCTAATTTGGCATACATGTCAGCTCCCTGTTCAATTAATCGAATGTCTACTGTAGCATTTTTGAGATTGTCTTCCAACTCCTCTGATTGGTCCTTATGCAGTTGGTATAATTTCATAGACTGCATCACTACTTGCTGTAGCTTCCTCCTTTCAACTCTATGATTTAGCTGCAGTTGGGCAATCTCAACTAGGAAAGGCTGCTTGATTACAGTATTTATCTCAGCCATCCCTCTTATGACATCCCTCCTAATGTAGGGGTTTTCAGCCATGGCTCGTTTGAGGGTGGAAAAAGGGGGCATGGGATATTAAGAAGAAGGAACAATGGCCCTCGTAGAAGAGTCATCAAAGATATGGTATGGAGTGGATGAGGGTGATGGAATAGGGGGGAGAGTAGGTGCCAGCTCCTCCTCACTGGAGTCAGTCTGGGTGTGGGTAGAGGTTAAGGTTAATGATGGCAAAGGTATATCTTCATCAGGACAGGGTATTTGGGTGGCAGCAGAGGTGTAGGATAATTGGAAAAGGGGGTAACTCCTCCTCAAGGTCTGTCTGCGTAAAGGTAGAGGTGGAGGGGGGTAAAATGAAGGGCAGCTCCTCCACCTCAGTTTGGGTGGGGGCAGAGGTAGAGGGAATAGGGACCATGGTCAGGTCTTCAATATGCGGATCCGTTTGGGTGGAAGTGGAGGTGAAAGCAAAGGGTAGTATCTCCTCAGGTTCACAAATTGTCTGCATAGGCGGTGAAGCAGAATGGGTAAAGGGATAAGGGGTTGGGTGGTTGGAGTAGATGGGATTAAAGTGGATTGAATGGAATGGAGGTAGATTTGCATGACAGATTGGTTCTCAGTGTTGGTCTGAAGCACAATGGAGTCAATTAAGGTAAAGTACCCCTCAGTGGTAAAGTGCTCCAGTTCCTGTGTATGGATAGGGGAAAAAGAGGAAGTTAGGTCAGTAGGGAGAATTGAGTCAATCTCAGAGGGTATATCGGTAAATAGTGAAAGTGGGTCAGGGATTGTAGGTTCTGGGCTTCAATTTGATGGGCTAGGTATACGGGTTGTAGAATTAGGTTGGGGTTTCCTCTGATTAGTGAGCTTGATGGTAGGTGTGGGTAAGGTTAATGGAACAATAGTAGGAGGAGCTGACACAGGTGTGGTTGTGGTGACTGTGGAAGGTGTGGATGTGGCACTGAGAGAAATAGGTGGAGGCATGAAGGTTATGGAGGATGATGGAATGGATGAGGGTCTGATGGTAGGTGGTACTGAACTGGCAGCAAAGGTAACCACAGTAGAAACTATGGTTGAAGGGTATGATGAAGGTGTGACTGCAGTGGTGACAGCTGAGGTGACAGTTATGATAGGGATGGAAGCTGTCAGAATGGCAGCTGATGTACATTCAAACCCCTTTGTCCTCTTCCCCATCAAAGTCATACTTGTTTTTCATAATTTCTTTCCAAACACCACAGGTGGCAACTCAACACTTGACTCTTCTGCCTTCCATACATATATCCCTTTCTTCAATAAGGCAATAATGATTCTGTTGTATGGTAAACCTAGCACAATTTGTATCTTCTTGATTTTGTCATACACATCATCCATCCCCTTAAAGATTAGCTCAGGGACATTGACACATTGCCCCTTGGAGAAAAAATAGAGGGCATTGACAATAGGGTGCGTTCTTTCCTGCTGATGCCCACTTATAAACACATTTTTCCTTAGCAAAGTATCCATGAATAATAGATTGGGGCCCAAATCTCTTCTCATCAATGATTCTCCAGATCCCACTATCCCCTTTGTTAAGTGACAGCCCATATCTCTAAATGATGCACTGATAGGAGGACCTAAATCGCAAGAATCCCCAGTACTAGTGCTATCTCGAAAGTCCACTATTTCCCAATTATCCCCAATACAACTAGACCATTTGCTCCAATAGTTTCATTCACTCTTATGTTCTGATACGAGAGTTTCACCAACCTAGGATAACCAACCTCATCTAATGGGGTCAAGATGGGTTCCGAAGATGCCTTAGCTTAGTAAGCCATAATGCCACTGCCTCCTTCTACCTTAGTGAAATAAGGTATAGCAAAAGTAGTCTCAGGTAACAGACTCAAAGCATCCATAAACTCATTGGGAGTTGTGAGAGGGTCAAACTTAGGCACAAGCTCAAGTAGCACAGGTACCTCCTCAGTAGTCTTAACCATTTTAGATTTATGAGATTTTTTTGGTGCCATACTCAACTTCCTTTTTGCAAGTGGGTCTACTTGAGATTGAGAGGAAGCTATTCTACTAGATTTTCTAGTGGATTTGGGAGTAGATTGGAGTATGCTGGCCAAGGTATCTTCAAATTGGTCGGGGTTGGCCATTAAAAATACAAAACCTTAACTAATTTCTCTCAACAATCATAGAACAACTCCTCTTTACTTCAAAGAAATTTCACAAGCTAAGAATCTTCCTAAAAAATAAAGAACCACATCATTCAAATTCACAAGAACTGAGATGGGGAAGAACTTACCCAAAAACTAAGTTTCTCCGCAATTGACGCACAGTACAACCAAACTAGTAGCAACTAGGTGCAAAATGTCGACTTTTCAATTGTGATTTGTTATTCACTAAAAAGTACCACTTTTCACCTCTTAACCTAACCTTTGATGGACCTTGAAGCCCACTAATAATCATTTGTTAAGTATGTTTTGCAGTTAGTAATAGTAATAGAATGTGCAGCTTAATACAAAACCCTGACTTTTTGGCCCAAAGAGAGAGAAAATAAGCAAAGATGACAGCTGAGCCAAAGCCTGATGGAACAACTTGGTAGTGCTCACCATGGTGACTCACTGTTTCTGATCATCATTGACCTAAAGTCTAGCAGATGATTGAAGTCAACTGAGAGGGAAGGATGCTGCAACAACAGCAAGTGTAGTGCAGCAGAGTGTCAAGAAATAGACCTCACAGAGTTGAGGAGCCTCCTTGCGAAGCTAAAGTTATAGTGGAAGAAGCTCTCATGCAGATAGGCCTCGCAGTCAAGAGGAGAGTTGTAAAGACATTGCAAAGATCTCATGATGTGAAACCTTCATAATTCGTGGTCGCGAAACTCTTACAGAGATCAAGCCTCAAAGCAACCGCGCGAAGAACCCAATGAGTTCATATGTATAGAGAACAAAAAGTCATCTCGCGGAGTTCTCACGTGGCCCTAGAAGAGAGAGACACCTAGAATTCTCCTCGCATAGATCTCACACACTCTGGAGCCTTACAAGTTACTACGCAAGCGCAGGAGCCCACCTGCGTGAGTACTTAGTGAGAGAGAGAGCTCCTAAAGTTCTACTGTGTGAAACACCCTGGCTCTCCATATCATCTTCGCGACAACACTGCGACGCGAAGCAACTGTGCGATTCACTAAAGGTTTACTGTGCGAATGAGCCATTCCCATCAGCCAAAGGTAACTTCGTGAAAGTAAAGCAACTATGTGAGTAAACTAAAACAGCTGCCAGCCTCGCGAAGTGCGAGCTCTCCACTTCTCAGTTTAACTCAGGGACCTTTTTGGAATTACCCAAGGCTCGGGCACACTTCCAGAGGCACGAATTTCAAAGCGCACATCTCGAGGCATTCAAGGGTTGTAACAGTGCCACGTCTGCTGAAAAAATTTGGATTAATCTCTTTAGAGCCAAGGCCGTTTTGATAGAGTATATAAGCTATACTTAGAGTTTATTATTTTCATCTTTCCTTCATCCTCTGCCGGTTGAGAGCTCTAGCAGGCGAGGGTTAGGGTTTAATCACCTCTTTTTCCTATTTCTCTTCTCTCTTAGCTCAGCACTTGCTAGCTAATCCCCCTGTAAGCAGTTAGGTTTAGTTTTGTTTCAGTCTTGTAATAGATTTTGTATACATTGGGATCGTGGATGAGCAGTTGTGTATGGGCTACAGCCAGGAGACAGTTCATTGTAAGTTTTGCTATTATCAATGAACTGTTGTTTTAATACTTAATCAAATCTATAGATCTTATGATTTCTTTAGATGTCTATAGGATCCAATTATTTGGGACTAGCCCATTCAGTTTATAATAGGTCTATTGTTTATCATCTGATTTCCTTTGGTTTGATAGACACATGGAAAGCAATGCTAGATCTGTAGTGAGATCCAAGGAGCTCGAAGGCCTGCAGACTATGATAGTTGCTGCAGTTTTCATGTTCTTTCTCAGGCCTCTGTGGGATGGACAGACCAATGGGATATCCTGTGACCATTCAAGTGGACAAAGTATAGCCCTAAGGTTGTGTCCATCTATATGTTTGAGAAGGATTCTTCTCCCTTGCACATGAGCTTCTAGAGCCTTGTGAGGAGGTTTGTATAGTAACTGGCTCCCTTCTGTTTTACCTAATCGATATCAGATGTTAGATCTGATCTCTTATAGTAATTACAGCTTGAGGCTGAGTCATTGCAGGCTGCTTGTAGCAATGACCAGCTGAGCTAAAGGCCTTATTCAACCTGCTACATGGTCCTTTTTGTGGGCACTAGTGAGTAGTAAGCCTTAGCAAAATACTTATGATTTATGGGTTAGAATACCTATGGATGTCATCCAAGTCTGTGCGCAGATCTGGGGAGCTTGTAGCACCGACATTATATAGTGCTGCAATAGTATTCATAGCTAGAGTTGGTCCAGTGGTTGTGGAAATGATCAGTCCACTCTTCTGAATTAGACTAGTAAATTTTTGGTTTAACTAATGGGATTTGACAGACTCTATTGGATACCCTGTGACCATTATAGTGGATAGAGTATAGCCCTAAAAGCGCCCCAAATGGCATGGGTTAAACTTGGAGCCTTTACTTTGTTAAGGCTATTAATAGCATCTCAACAAGGAGCATTACAGAGCCATACTAAATATAAGTTACATTACTGTAACATTAACTCTAGCTCAACCTGCTTACTTCTCATATTTTTTGTATTTTATTTTGGCACACATTACCACCATCATCTTCTTAACCCTTTTTTTAGGATAAGGCTACATTTTATTTCTCTATTTTTAGATTTAATTTAGTATAGTTGTGACACCCAACTCCCTTTCTTTAGGATTGTCAGATCTATAGTCAGATTTGGAGGCCTACTATTATAGCTCATTTTGGGTTCTAGATCAATTTCTCTGTGGGACAAACTCTTACTTATCAAAATTTGCTATAATGGACCCTGCATCTTACAGGACTGTGTGTATTTCAAACTTGATGTACTGACCCATCTCTAATTTTCCACTCTTGATTTATTCTCTCCACTGTTCTTAATAAAATAGCAGCAAGAGTCTCAAAAAAAATAACATGTTTTTGGCATTGCTGCCGGGGAATATTGATCTCTTTAGTAGACCTAAGTTGTACTATAACTTAGACTAACAAATTCTTTGTAGTTGTGTTTAATCTAGAATTAAAGTACTACTGATTCTTTGTGGAATTTTACATAAATAGATAGTAGAAGAAGGGAAAAGCTAGAGTTGCAAGTGGAGTGTAGCTAGCTCTGTTTGCACTTTTTTTCCCCTAAATCTCATGCCATTTATGTTGAATCTCCTGTTATTTTGTTTAGTGTAAATCTGTGTAGTTATTACTTTTTTTTTTTTTTTTTTTTGAAATTCTTTGTGTGCTTGTAAGCATTTTTATTACTGTTGGTGAGTGTATGTTCGGTAGAAGGTCCTTAAACCCTGTCTTGGAACCCCAAATCTGGAGGTGGAAAGGATCCTTAGACCTAGACACACCACCCAGGGCCCTACTATTGAGACTGAACCAGCTACCATGGTTGAGAGGTAGAGAACATTGAAAGAATATAATGTACCTAGGGTGTACACCTCTCCCTTTTGTAATCCGTTTTTCTCTATTGAGGGGAACTATGAAATTAAATCCTCCACCATCAGTATGTTGCCTTCATTTCATGGGCTGAGTAAAGAAGATCCCTACAAGCATATCGACCAATTTTTAGCACTTTGCACTACCTTCAACATTACTGGCTTGGGGTCTGAGGCCACTAAACTAAGACTTTCATCTATCCAGGGAGAGATTCAAGGAACTCCTTAAGAAATGCCCCCACCATCAAATCCCTGAATGGCAATTAGTTTAAAGCTTTTATCAGGGAATCGATGCTAAGAGCAGAGATATGATAGATGCCTACTGTGGAGGCACCTATCTCCATAAAACTGCTGAGGAGGCATGGGAGCTCTTTGACATCATCAGTGAGAACTCTATGTAAAGGGAAACCTTAGCAAGAGATCTAGACCCTTTCAAATTGATGAAAGAGAACACCTCAAGAGGAAAGATATATGAAGTGAGTGTGCCAAGTGAGTTAGAAAGGAAAGTGGACAGCTTAACTCTGAAATTTGATAGGCTAATGGGAGCAATGCAGTCACCTGCGGCTGCTAGAGTGGAGGCATGTGCTATATGCCAGTCCCTTGCTAACTCCCTAGATGAATGCCCATCAAATGTCCAATTTTCTGATTTTGTAACAGAGAATGTGGCAGCAACTCAAGCCTATGGGCAGCAGCCTGTTGCTGGGTATCAATGGAAAAACTACCCCAACCTGAGGTGGAGACAAGAGGGATACCCCAGCCAGCAGCTACAGCAGCCCTATGGGAATGCTCAGCCCTATCAAGAATGCTATGCCCTAAGGCCTCAGTATCAGCTATCGCTGGCCCAATATATAGCTCCTCCTGTGCAGCAAGTTGCACCTCCTCCAGCTGTGAGACCACCACCCTTTGAGGAACAAGTTCTATCTTCATTACAGAGTTTGAACACCTTGACCCAAACTGTGCACTCCCACAATTAGAGCATCATGAAGATAGAGGATCAACTTGGTCAACTATCTGATGCTCTGACTAGGAGAGAGGGAGGAAGGTTGTTTAGCCAACTACAGGACAATTACCGAAGGCAGTTTGTAGTGGGTGAAATTTCCTCCACTTGTGAGGAAGCTAAATCTGTTACAACTTTGAGAAGTGGTAAGTTAGTCGACAACCAAGTGGGCTGTGAGCCTGTGAGGCACTTGGAGGAAGAAAAGGAAGTAATTTCTACCAGTACACAACAATCAGCTTTGAATAAAGAGGATAATAAGGATCCCCATGAAAAGAAAAAACCAAAAAAAATAGAGACCCCATTGGCTAGGAGCAACCCCACACCTGCCATTTCCCAAGGCACTACATGCACCTTCCCCTTTTGATAAAGGGCAAGGAAAAATTGAGGAAATGATGGAGACTTTCAAACAAGTAAAGATCAATCTACCTTTACTTGATGCCATTAAACAAGTCCCAGCCTATGTCAAATTCTTAAAAGACCTATGCACCCATAAAAGACAATCCAGGATACACCTATCCAAGAAAGTCTTTTCAGCAGAAAAAGTCAAGCATGTACTGTCGACACATTGCAACTCCTCCTAAACTTCAAGACCCTGGACTCCCCACTCTACCTTGCATCATTGGGGATCATACCATTAACAAAGCCCTATTAGATCTGGGAGCCAGTGTAAATTTGCTTCCATATTCAGTCTATGAGAAGCTGTGTTTAGACAAACTAAAGCCTACACATGTTCTACAACTGGCCGACAGATCTGAAAGGAGACCTGTGGGGATGCTCGAGAATGTTTTGGTTGGAGTTAACAAATTCTTTTATCTTGCTGACTTTTTGGTGCTGGATATGGTACTAGGCAGGAATGCCAATTCCATCCCTGTGATTCTAGGCAGACCCTTTTTGGCCACAGCTAATGCGTGTATTCAATGCAGGTCTGGGATAATGAAAGTGTCATTCGGGAACATGAAGGTCAAATTGAATGTATATAATGCAGCCACTCAACCTCATCCTGATGAGGATTGTTTTTCTCTAGATGTAATAGATGAGGTTGTGCAAGAAAATGTGGATCTACTACTGCATGGTAAGGAATGGTCTAATGAGCTCGCGGCAATATGGAAGGAACCAGAAGTAGAAACGATTTCACCCCTAAAACTGAGCATGTGCAACTTGTCTCTTCTGGAGCAGAACCAGCAAAGCTCCATACATGGAAGCCTGCTTTGCTGCCTCTTCCACCCCCCTCCAAGACACCCCTATTGCCCTCCCTCATCAGCCCCCCAGAGGTGGAGTTAAAGCAACTCCCGAAAACTTTGAAATATGCCTTTTTAGGAGACAACAACAAATTACCTGTGATAATTTCTTCTTCCCTCACCATTGAGCAGGAAAGAGAGCTACTTGTTGTGATAAAAAGGCACAGGAGGGCAATAGGATAGACCATTGCAGACTTAGGGGGGATTAATCCTGTTGTGTGCATGCATAAGATTCATTTCGAGAAAGGTGCCAAACCTTCTCGAGAGATACAGAGAAAACTCAACCCTCACATGCAGGAAGTTGTGATGAAGGAGGTAGTCAAACTCCTTGATGCTGACATCATATATCCTATCTCGGATTCCTAATGGGTGGCACCTACCCAGGTTGTACCTAAGAAATTTGGCATCACAGTTGTGGAAGCAGATTTAGGAGAGCTGATTCCAACCAGACAGACCACTGGTTGGAGAGTATGCATAGATTACAGAAAGCTAAACGAAAAAACTAGCAAGGACCACTTCCCACTGCCTTTTATATAGACCAAATCTTGGACAAGTTGGCAGGCAAGGCATATTATTGTTTTCTTGATGGATATTCAGGGTACAATCAGATCCCTGTCTACCCCCAAGATCAAGAAAAAATCACATTCACTTGCCCATTTGGGACCTTTGCATACAGGAGGATGCCATTTGGGTTGTGTAATGCACGTACCACTTTCCAACGATGCATGTATGCCATTTTTTCTGACATGATTGACAAAGTTTTGGAGATCTTCATAGATGATTTCTCTATTTATGGAGATGACTCAATGGTGACTCAATGCACTGTCCTAGGACATGTGGTCTCCCACAAGGGAATAGAGGTTGATTAGGCTAAGATTGACTTAATTTCCCATTTGCCCCCTGTTGAGGTATTTTGAGTACTTGCTACTGACTTTATTAGAGACAGTGATAAGAATGGGGTTAGTGAAAATAAATCAAAGGTGGTTTGAAAACTACAGAGTAGCAAGCTTAAAAAATACACAGTCTTGCAAGATACAGGGCCTATTGTAGCAAGTTTTAATAAGAGTTTTTCCCACATGGAAAGTTGATCTAAAGCTCTAAGGGAGCTATCCTTAGTAGGCCCTCCAGATCTGGCTACAGATCTGGCAATCCTAAATGAAAGGAGATTTAAGGTCACTATTATCTAAATCCTAAGGTAATCTAATGCCTAAACTACAGAAATGGTTGAGAAGAATGGTAGGGTGTGAGAAAATAAATATAAAAGGGTGAGAAGTAAGCTACTAGGTATAAATCTGATGGGTCTTATAACTCAGACTCAGATCTGCTGCTATAGACATCCTGTCCAATGGCTACATTATCACCAAAGAGGAGAAAGGATCTAACTCACCCCTGTGCCATGATCCAATCCCTTATGGCTATAACCTGTCAACTCAAATAGTCACAGACTATCCAATAGGGGAACCACAGTTTAGACTTGGGTCAGAACAAGTTTATCATTGTAGGCACTACTTCATCCAGGCTACTAGCTCAAGAATCCATAGGAACCTCAACCTCTAAAGTTCTGTGTGTGGGGCTAGGCCTGCAATGTGCACTAGCCTAGACACACAGATCCAACAAGAGTTTGAGTACTAGCTTTTAAGCTTAGCTATTTACTGCTTTAGAAAGACAGCAGTGATCTAGTCACAAGCCTACAATCTCTACAGCCAGATCATATCTGCCATCTGATGGTGGGTCTATACAAATACAAGGGAGTCTGTATCTGCATAATCTCTCACAAGGCTACAAGCACAAGTACAGAGAAGAAGAATCTGTCTTAGATATGTGGATTGGCCTCTCCCTAAGGCTATAATCTGTCCACTTGAATGGTCAAAGACTATCCACCATGGGTTAAAATATCGGGTTACCGATACGTATCGTCCGAGCTCCAAAACGATACGTATCGGACGATACGTATCGGTACCGGTCTGTATCGGACGATACATTCAATACATTTGAATGTATCGAACGACACATTCAATGTATCGTTCGAGTCCAATACCGATACGTATCGTCCGATACGTATCAGTATCGGACGATATTTTGATCCATGCTATCCACAGAGGCTATCCTCCTCACAGAGGTCGAAGACAGAACAAGAACATTGTTGTCGCCACCATGTTCACAAGGCTACCAGCTCAAGCTCCCATGGGGATTCAGATTTAGTGGATCCTGTGGTGGGGCATAGGCCTGCAATGTACCTAACCTGGACACACAGGTCACTTGGATATAAATAAACCCTAAAAACAATCCTCCATTGCTTACAATGAATTATAGCAATAGAGGATCTCAAGGTAGCAGCCTTGTACAGAACAACTCTCAAAACACCAGTCCCATACATGCATAAAATCCTATTATAAAATCCATTAGAACTATTCCATATAGACATACAAAGGCATAGCCAGCAAGTACTGGACTATGGAGAGAAGAAAAAGGGAAAAAGAAACTGCCTAAACCCTAACCTTAGCCTACTGTAATTCTACAGTTGATTGAGGAAGGAGTACAGAAGACAAGTCCCCTAAATCTAAACTAGGCTTAGACTTATATAGCAGTCAGCTCTCTCTGAATTAGGGTTAGAAAAATCCTAATCTCTGTTCCTTGGATGCCTCTGGGCGTGTGTACAAAGATTGGAGCATGGAGTGCGTGCCCTAGTTGCTGGAAGTTCCCAGATTGCCCCTACAGAAGTGGAAGAGAAGTTAAGAACCTGAGCCTCATTGGATAGAAAGGCTTTCCAGGTCTTATCACGTGATAGAATTGGCGTCGCAGGGTCGGTTTGACTTAAAGCTCTTGCTGTTGCGGGCTTGGTACTTTGATCATCGCGGGGATGCTCTGGTCATCGCGGGATTGCTCTTTCCATTTGAATGGCGCGAGAATTGCACGCGTAGTTCATTCCTTGATGAATCCCGCGGCGATCCTTGTGAAGAAAATAATATACATGGTCTTTTGGATCGCGCGAGCAGTTCCTTGAAAGTTTGTATCCCGCGGCCACTGTGCGACAGCTTCGCACAGGAATGCCTGGAGCTTTCTCTCTTCAGTGAATCGCGTGAAGATTGAAGACTCATTTCTTGAGCTGCGCGAGATTGCGCGAGTGCTGCACGAGCGCTTATGAGTGAGACTCGCGAGAACTGCGTGAAGTATACTTTTTACTCCCTGCTGACATCCATTTGCTCGCGAACAGCGCGACCAGTTGGTGTGCTGCCTTCAGAAGCCCGCGACAACTGTGCGAAGCATTCTTCCTGGTTCAATTGAACCCTGCGACATCTTCGCGAGACATTCTTTTTGATATTTTCTGCTTTGCTGTGCCTATGCTGTAGCCAATTCTCTGTCTGAGTTCAACTTTCTTTCTTCTGAGAAACTTTTGGGACAACAATAGGCTTCTTGGCATGGTTAGGGGCTTATTTGCAGCTTCTGCTTATTACCTATAAAATTGTCTTAACAGTCATTTATTAAATGACTAAGGGTCTAACAGAGATTAAGTTAAGGGGTGAAAAGTGGTACTTTTCAGGTCTTAACACACCCCCAAACCTAATCTTTGCTAGTCCCTTAGAAAAGCTTTAACTAATTAAATGCCACTTTCGTAGGGATCACGGGTACATTTAGCATATGTACGAAGCCTTTTAAACCCCTAGGTGATCCCTAGTGGAGGAGTGAAGTCTCCTGAGGGTTTTCAGTGAAGACACCCACAAACTTCACCATTAGAATAGTTAAGTATAGTGCAGTTAATGACAACACATATTTTAATGTACAAAGCTTCATTCCACACCCATTCTTTAACACTTAGAGGAAACTGCAACAATGTTGCAGGCCATTTAAAACTCAAAAGTTAGCATGTGTTTGCATCACCACCATTCATTTAACATTAGAAATTCAATGTGTAAAAATCAATACCCAGCTTGCTTTTAATTCAAAATTCAGGTTGGATACAACCCCAATGAGGTTTAAATTCAGACCCAATTCTCTCCAGGGCTATCTCTCAACATTGACAATTTGGGCCTGCAAGCATGAGCATAGGCAAAGCTTCTAATTTCTGACATCCTCATGACTTTTCACTATAGATTGGACAACTCCTCATCTCCACATGACAGCTCATTTTTACTTTGGATCCACAAGGTCTTTTTGAATGGGTTGTAATGTAGCTTATGGGTGAGGGATGTAAAGAATAAGGGGTAAAAAGGGAATCAAAATGAAGAAATCAGCAAGGTACGGAGTGATTCATGACTTCACAACCTTCATTTAAGCAAAACTTCATCTTTTTTGATATATTCCAGAATCAAAGTGGCCAGCTTCTCCTCTTCTTTTTAATTTTTAGATGATGTTCTTTTCTAGACTTCTCTTTCTTTTCTCTTTTTATTTTTATTCAATCTTATTATGATTTTTTAATGATAAACTGCCACATAAATACCATTGATACACTGCTGTTCATAAGATGCTTTTCTTCACCTTCCACGAAATGTTGGACCATTCTCACTATCTTTAACTCCTCCTTTACCTTCTGAATTCTCAGAGTGAGGGAGAGGTTAAATCAGGTCATGAGGTTAAGGTGCAAGTATTCTGGTGTTTGTCAAAGAAAAGTAGGATTTTTAAGGCTCAACTAGTGTAAGCAAAAGGGTAGCTTTTAAAAGGTTGGATTTTTAGGCTCAAACTGTCCAAATGAAGGCCCTGGATCATTTGCTTAGTATCATGAATGCTGTCAATCAGTTTTGATTTGGAGATGCCTAACTTCTAGTGAAAAAGTCTTGATTCAATCAGTCCTCAGAGCAGAAATAATACCAAAAATACTCTTCAAAAGAAAATGATGGGCCAAAAGCTCACTAGGTATGGTCCTCAAATTAACCCATGGGGTGTAGTTTCACCTGTTTCTCTCCTCTTAGGTTTACTTAGTACTAACTGAAAAATTTTCTGATGTTAGCTTCATGGTGGTGTCAAGATTTTAACATTTTCAGTTTCGAAAAGTCTGCAAAAATATTTTAATTTTTTTTCACAAATTTCCTTATTATATCAAGTTAGGTGGAAATTAACTTTAGTCATCCCAGTTATACCACCATTACTGTATTAAAATTAACTATTCTATTAACAGACCTACCCTGCCACACCCCCAAACCATGAGGAACAGTGTCCGCACTGGTTCAAAGGTAAGAGTACAGTAGATTCCATACAGAACAAATAAACACACAAGAACATAAACAAAAACACATAAGAGCAGCGAAAGAGAACTAAGCAAAATAGGAAATGGAACAGTATAGAACAAAAAGAAAAATTCATTAGAATTGAAAAATATTACAAAAAGATTGACAAAAAGACAAAAAGTAAAAGCCTAAGAATAGACAAAATAGGGGGGGGGGCGGGGGGGGAGAACAGGGATCAAGGGGGAGTCAGTGGTGGAGGGTTTGAGGAAGATGGTGGGGGAGATGCAGGTGGTTCAATTTTTTTCTTCTTCTTCTCTCTCTTCTCCTTTTTCTTCTCCTCCTTGGCCAGGATCCGCTGGACCTCTTCATACTCATCCCAAAGAAATTGTAATGGGTCCGGCTCCTTAGGCGGTGGGGGTCCAACCACATAGGATAGAATTTGTTTGGGAACTCATTGGGTTTGTCATTCGCCATGGTATGAAGAGGGCCGGACTGCTAGGGTTAGAAGAGAAAGGATGAGATGAAGACGAACTACTTCGTATTTAAAATACTTGGACTGTGGAAAATGAATCGGCATATTAAAGTTTTGTCCCTTTCCAAGCTTGGCAATAAATTATGAGTGTTTGGGGAATGATGAATCGCACAACTGATTATGGGAAAAGAGAGCTCACAATAAATGATGTTCTAAATTTAGCCTTGGTATTTAAGGTGAGCCCGTGTATCGTGTAGCTGCACACTGGAAGATGTGGAATTCTGCTTTGTGCGCGCTCAGGACCCCACGAGCAAGCTCTGACATGGCCCACGATTATGAAAATGTGTCTATTTTAATCCCTTGATCGAGATCAACACTCGACCTCTGTGCACCATTTGGGCTGAGGTCTGTACTTGCACAATGTCATCCATCCACTCAGTTGCCATTTACATCTACCCCTCACATGAATTCCTATTTGAAATGAGAATAGCCTTTCTAAATTCATCTCCCTTGTTACTGACAAAAGTAAACTATTAAGACTAATTTTAAAAATAAACAAGCACAGAGAACAAATATGGCACATAGATCACTATACAACAAGAACGGAAATTCTATTAACTTAGAAAAATATGTACACTTGTAATTACAATGAGAAGAGTAGAAGGGAATGGAAAGAAGAGCCTAAGTACAATCTAGTCTAAGAGGAGGAAGAATCTGAATCCGAATCTGTAAACTAGTCCCAACCCATCTATTTTGCATGTTTCCTCATTTCAGCTTTGCTCTCAGAACTGGGCTTGGACTTGGTTCTATCTGATGGAGCTTTGGTCTTTTTCTTCTTGGGTTTCTTCTCAGTTGGGCTCTTTTTCTTCTGCTGCCTTAGTTGCTTTGGCTGTGGGAATTTCTTCATGGTTGGAGCCTTTAGTACCCTCACCCTCATCTTTCTGGTTCTGGATTCAAGAGGGACCATAGGGGATTTGCCTTTGTCTTCCTCAGTGGGGGACTACTGGGGACTTCCCTTTTTCTTTGGGTTCAGGCTAGCTAGGGGGTTTTGCCTCCTTAGACTGGGCAGCTGGCTCTTTGCCAATTTTTATAGAGGCTGCTGTGTAAGCAGTCCTCTTAGCAGTAATTTTCCTCTGTTTAGGATAGGTTTGCTCAGTTGGAGGTGCAGCAGGGGCCTTGGTTGCTGAAGGCTACTCTGTAGGAGTTGATGAAGGAGGGGCAGCAGGAGTCTTCCCTTTATCTGGCTGGATCTTTGGTTGTGCCTCCTCAGATTGGGCAGCTGGCTCTGGAGTAGGTTTAGGCTCAGGGTCGGGTATGCGGACAGAGAGTGGGATGGGCTGCTGAGTTGCATTTCTGGCAGCAGCCAATGCAGCTTCCAATGAGACTATCTGGATTTTGGCCTTGAGGAGGTCAGTCTCATGGATTTTCTTTTAGAGTCTGAAGATCTCCTGGGCATTGTTGAGCCTCTTTTTGAAAAGTCTGGCTTTCATCTTCTCTGCAGCAGTATTTGCTTTCTCCAGCTCCAAATTCAGCTGATTATAAGCAGCTGTAGATTTGGCCTTCTAATAGGCCTCCAAGATATTAGTCTATCCCAAGGAGATTTTCTGTAGTTGCTTTCTGTGAGCTTCCTTCATTTCATCAATCTACTGCAGCAGGGGGGTCTCAATGGACTGTCGTAGTTGAGCCAAATCTCCAGAATTTTTGCCTAGCATATGTAATACATATGCTAGACCATTACTGGGTCAACAGCCCAAATCAGAGGCCTTCTGTCCACTGTTCCTGAGTCCCCCGCTTAGTGGTTTAGTACCTCCAATAAATCCCACACTTTTTAGCACCCAACACTCCCTCACCGGTTAAAAGAGGTCACCCTCTTATTGACTTTTATCGTGGGATCAGGTTGTCGCGTGGACAACCGTGCCTTCACATAGAACAAAGGGTTTTCTTTGTTTCTTTCGAAGTGCGTCAGGATCCCATCGTGGTAAATATTAGGGGTGTGAACACCACCCGAAACGAGAATTTCAACGCCCCGGAAAACATCATAAAAAGGTTCAAATCTTTATCCGAAAAATTAAAAAAAATTTAATTATGAAAAATTAAAATCCAAAAGAGGGAATCTTGTGGTGTCAGCACAACGACATCCCCTTTCCCTCTGTCATCCCGTGGGAGGAGGAGAAATTTTTTTGGGCCCCATTCGAGGCACCCATACCTAACCCGCCGCCAAGCCATGACATGGGCGGTTGATCCTGCTTATGTCGATCCCGATTCATCCCTACCACGTTCCCCAACACATTCCCATTTGGAGGATATATCTATCTCTATTCCACTCACCCAACCACCAGTTACCATCACCGGACCCTTCAGTGCACCCGTATTCCCATCCACCACCACTCAAATCACCTAAAATCCAATACCCCATTCCCCCTCATTTACCCAAACCATGTCCAACTTCCCCCCATAAACATCCATCCAACAAATGCCCCACTTTCCTCCCATATCCACTCCAAATACACCCCATTTTTCCCATACATCTATCTAAAATACACCCGTTATTTACACATCCACCCACACCATTCCTAATTTTTCAAATCCATCACATATCTCCCCACCTACCTAGGTCATGCCTGATTTTTCCCTGACCATGCCTAATTTTTCTCATACATCCATCCCATCCGTACCCCATACTTCCCCCTTATCATATGGACCATTTATATCCACCCCCTCACCTAATCCCATGGCCATGATGGATGAAATGGTCAGGGCCTACACAATCTGGAAGGCCTCTCAAAGCCTCCCCCATCCATCCCATGCATCTCCAAACCCATCCCAGACACTTAAAAATCTTCATACTTCCCATACCATGCAGGGCTCCCATCAACTATGGGACCATTGGAGTGGGCCTCAAGGCCCAAGCCATCAAGGCCAAAACCTTGGAGCCCTATTTTAAAACCCTCTACAATTCCCACAATATCCCACATTCGCCTCACTCATCCACATCCCTCACACCCAATCCAGTATAGGAATCCATCCCACACCATCAACCACCCCTAATTCACCCATCCCTCTACCTGTCAAATTCATCTCCAATTATTTCCCCAAATGCAGTTGCCTCATCATGCACCGACCGAAAATTCACAACTCATCCCGCAAGTTACTCATAAGAACTTCCCCCATGTACAGTGGTCACACCAAGCACCCATCTCAGAACCAATAGGATAACGTCACTCTCCCTCCACCGTATGTGGACCCACAGGGTGAGGAGGATGAGATAAGGAATAGCAAGACCTATGCGTGGGCATTCACTGGTTTCAATCCCCCACCACCCATATTCACCAATCCACCGGTAGCCCAAAGTGAATGGAGGTAGCCTGTTGAGTGGCCAGCCCCACCATCGAGGGAGTCAGAGTTGTTAAAAGAACAAATGGATAAGATCTAAAAATAGCTGATGAAGATGGGTGGAGCTGAAATCCATGCCACGAACTTTTTCGACTTGTGCTTATTTGCCGAAGTCCCTTTACCCCTAAAGTTTAAGGTGCCAATCTTTGACAAATACAATGGAACGGGCAACCCCATTGCACATCTCAAGTCTTACTACAGGGACATTCGCCAGTATGGAAGGGATGAGTGGTTGCTCATAAAAGTTTTTCAGAAGAGTCTCACAAGCCCGACTTTGAGGTGGTTCATTTCCTTGGAACCTTACATGATTAAAACTTGGAAGGATCTGACCTACCTATTCCAAGAACAGTATTTCTACAATATAGACATTGAACCCCTCAAGTCAGATATAGCTCGGTTGAAGCAGAACCCCGACGAAGCATTCAGTGACTACCATGCGAGATGGAGAGCCTTGGCAGCCCAAGTAAAATACTTGACGATGAGCAAATTGAGATGAACTCGAAAAGCACTCTGCCAATCATCTTGAATTTCTTAGTGTACCAGCAGCAATCCAACTTTGTTGATCTGGTAAGAAATATTAATCGATGCTAGGACGCAATCAGATAGGGACAGTTAAACAAAACTGTAACCAGTGAGATCCAAAAAGTTCACCGAATAGAGGACTGAGAGAGAGGCAGGGGCAGAGGTATAAAATATAATGAACACACAGCCTAACACCAATATGGTCCTCTCTCGGTTCATGACAGCACAACCAGCACCAGCACCAACAAATCAGGCTCCAAGGCAGAACAATGTCCCCTGGGGGAAAATGACTTTTGAACAGAGAAGGGCCCGATATAACCGAGTATTCATTCCCTTAGGACAATCCCTAAATGGCCTCTTGTCGTTGCTGATCGAGAAGGGTTTGATTACTCAACATCAACCAAGACCCCCCATCGAATCCAATCCCAAAGAATTTTGATCCCAACACACATTGTAATTTCCATAAAGAGCCGGGACATCCAACTGATCATTGTTTTCCTTTGAAAAATGTGATAGTGGATTTGATAGAGGCAGGGAAACTCATACCCCCAGCCTCTCCCAAGCAAACCCGCACACCAATATCATGCAAGCACCATTACCATTGCACCCGTAGGGAGGAATGGGCCTAAGGGTCACTATTAACATGTTGGAGGAAGGGATGAAAGAATTTGATCCCTCCAAATCTATTACTAAGGGAGGGAATTTTACAGTACTCGGGCAACAGAGTCGTGAGAATGAGATCATAGGGGTGATCGAGCCATTAAACTTAACTGATTATTTCTCGAGCCCTACACCACAAGCAGCACCTTTAGATTTAAGGATGTATTTCCCTACAGCCGCTCCCGTTTCCCATGTACAGCCCAGTTTTACTCCATCCCCACAATACTATGCATATCTGGCACTAACCTCGGTCAATTACATGGTGCCCAAATTTTCCCCACCTTCGGCTCCCATACAATATAGCAGGTCCGGTATTGTGGCACTGCCATTAGTACATCCATCTCCATCCCATACAATATAGCAGGCCCGATTTTTCCACATCATCATCAATCCAGCCGCCTCCTGCACCCATCAACCACATCTGGCCCAATTTTTCCACACCAGCCTCGCCGGTTAAATCATATTAGGCGCCCCCATCTATCCCATTTCAAATCTCTGGACCAACATATGATCCCCATCATGTCCCGCTCGATTACAGTCAAATAGACATCAATGCGGGCTGCTACATAGAGGGGAAAACTGATTTTATTGCTAGATCGGGGAGGATTTCCAAACAACTTGAGGTATCAGTACCAACCCAGTTGGAATAGAAGAAAGAACCTACTGCGGTACACCCCTTTGAAAAAATGAGCAAAGAGGACATACTGGAAACACAGTTGAAGAAAATGCCAGCTCACATCACCATTTGTGATCTATTGATGACATCCTCAGCCCACTTCCAAGCTCTAATGGGGCATTGAAAAGATGCACGAGTATCCGACAAGGTCTTGCCAGATAAAGTAGGGCAAATGATTGGGCAGGTGTTGGCTCCCAATGCCATCTCATTTTTAGATGCCAATCTGCCAAGTGAAGGAACCAATCATTCCAAACCCCTCAACATCATGGTGGAATCAAAGGACTTAATAATCCCTTTGGTGTTGATAGACAATGATTCGACATGTTAGATTCGGCTTAGGCTACAAGCCTACCGAAGACGAAATCTAAGAGAGCAAGGAAAAGGGCCGAACCATTGCTACAGCCAAAGCCAGGGGGATAGATCTGGAGGATGAACCTTGCCCAAGACCTCACTTCCGAATCACATTCATGAGCGCTGTTGGTTAAAATTGCTTTGCCAATATTTTGATTTAGAAAATGTGATGGTAAAAGTATGGCAGCAAAAACAAATCAAAGAGGGGAGTGAAGTGTGGTGAAATAGCAACAAAACAGCAATTTAAACACAACCTACAAGATACAGGGTTGTTGCAGCAAGTTTTAATAAGTAAGAGTTTATCCAGCAGAGAGTGATGATCTAAAAACCTAAAGGCGTATAGTAAACTCCTGATCTTGCTATAGACCTGGAAACCCTAAATCTACACTAGAAAGCAAGGTAAAGAGAGGGTGTTTAGGTGTCACAAAACTAAAGTAAAACTAAAAACATAAATTAAACTAGATCTACAGAAAGGGGAAAGAAGAGAGTGTGGATGGAGTGGTAAAATAACATGAAAAAATGGAGAAGTAGGCAGTTGAGGGATAATCTTCACTACAACTCAGATCAAGAACTAGATCTGCAACATTCCTTCATTTAGCTACAAGCACAAGTGCAAGGTAGAAGAATCCAACTCAACCTTGTAATTTGGACTGCTCTTAAGGCAATCATTTGTCCACTTAAATGGTCACAAATTATCCTAGGGAGGTGATCCAATCATAGGTGCTAAGGTTGGATCATGAAAACTATTACAGACACTCTACTTGCAAGGCTACAAGCACTTACAACCATAGGCTCAAACAGTTAATGAAAACCTAGTGGAAATTACAAGAAATCATAGATTGAATGAGACATTAGAATCAGCTAGTCATTGCTATAAAAAAGCTTGCAATGACCAAGCTCTCAAGTCTTCAATCTGTGCAAAAATCTTATATCTATTCACTAAAAATAACTTTGCAAAACAGAGGAGTTGGATCTGCAGCTGTCCCTGCTTTGGCTTCAAGCACAAAAGCTGGGAAAAAGAATTCAGTAGCCCCATGATCCGGATTCATCCTAAGGCAATGATCTATCCACTTGAGTGGTCACGGATCATCCCAGAGATGTGGTCCAACCATGGGGTCGAATCTGGAACAATAAACCCACTGCTGCTACCATGTGTGTATGGCTACAAGCACATACACCCATAGGGGCATCAAATACTTACATATTTAATGAACTTTAAAAATAGCATTTCATTAAGAACAGAGGACTTACAATAATCTGCACTCAAGGCAGCAGTTTGTGTAAGAAATCCCAAAACTCTACTCACAATGCTCATACAAAACTATATTGTAGATCTAAATTATACCTAGCTGCTACAGAGGTTTAACTCAGCATGGATGCTAAGCTAAGGAGGGAGGAAAGGAAATAAAACCTAACCTAAAAAAATACAAAACCCTAAAGGTGATCTCAGGTTAATCCTAGATAATTTTACAAGAAAGATTATAGCTCTATATATACAATCCACAAAATAGTTGTGTGCAACAGCCAATCAGATTTGAGTCATTTGGAGGTCCTGTCTGTTAACCACTGAAAAATACTATTTTTCACCTCTTAACCTAGCCTTTACTGTACCTTGGAGCCATCTAATAATTGTATTTTGAGTGTGTGTTATAGTTATTAACAAAATTGCAGCTTAGTGCAACTGTCATGCTTTGGAGGCCAAGAAGAGAGATTTAAAGCCAAGGAGGCCAGTTGAGTTAAGAGCATAGGATTACCATGGTGGTACACACCATAGTGACCATTTTGGTTGCTGAAGTGGGCCCTAAAAATCAGACAGATGAGAGAAAGATTAGCCAAGCAGAGAACACTGCTATAACAGCATGTGCACTGCAGCAGAGGAGAAAAATGTCAAGCCTCGTGCAGCTCTCGAGTGACTCTCGCAAGGCTCTAATTCATCAGAAGCAAGTCTTGCAAGGATCTCACGAAGCTCCAGCCTGTAGCATTTAGAAGCTCAAGCATATCTCACTCGGTGCATTGCAGCAAACTTATAGCTCGCATACATCTCGTGCGGCTCAAGAGGAGAGAGAGCCTTAGAACATATCCTCACACAACTCTCACACAGATCCCACACACTTCAAAGGCAAAGCCAACCATGCGAGAAGCACATCCCATCCTGGCCATCATTCGCGTAAAGCTCAAAGTCTATCCTCGCGAGAACCTGGCAAGCTGTAATTCAGCCTAGCGACATCCTCGCGACTTGAGCTAGCTGGAGCACCATCTGTGCGAACTGCAATATTTATATCAACTGATCCTTGCGAGGCTCCTTTAACTGCAATGCCAACCACGCGACAACTTCGCGAGAGGCCAATATGCAGCACTCATCCTCGCAAAGCTCAGGTTCTAGCCTTCTTAGTCCATACACAAGGACATTTTGGAGATTTCCCCACTTTTAGGGCACACATCCCGAGGTTCCACATTGATTCCCACTTCTCGAGGCATCCAATGGTCGCAAAGGAGCCATGCCAGTAGTGGCAAATGGGGCATTTACCCTCCTCTTCTCCTATTAGTCAAAGCAAGATATTTTTAAGGCAATGTGTATATAAGCTATAATTTTTGTGTGAAATAAGATCTTTCCCTTAACCAAATTTGGTTGGGAGCTCAGGAGTGCTTAGGTTATTTGGGTTAGGTCATCATTTTCCTTTTTTTCTTCCTTAGCTCAACATTTGCTGGCTAAGATCTTTTGTAAGTAGATAGTTTACTTCAGTTTGCAATGGATTTTGTATAAACTTTGGGAGCTGAGTTGGGCTTTTGCACTAGCTGTTGCCTTGAGGGCAAACATTGTAAGTTTTATTTTAAATCAATGTAATGCCATGTTTATAGTTCAATTGAATCTGCATTTCCTTGTGTTTCTCACATAGGGTTTTATAGGTTTGATGCACCCATGGCTGCTTGAGCTTATAGCCCTGCAACCATGGTGGCAACAACATTTTTCTTAATCTATCTCATCATCTGTGAGGATGAATAACCTCTGGGATAACCTATGATCATTTAAGCCAACAAATTATAGCCCTAAGGTTGGTCTCAATCACAGATCTGAGATGGATTCTTCTTCTCTATACTTGAGCTTGTAGCCAAGTGAGAGATAGTTGCAGAACCAAATTCTCCCTTATGTTGCAATGCCATCATCAGTTCTTAGATATGATATTCTGTAGAGATTGCAGACTTGTGAGCTGAGTCATTGCAAGCCTTTTGTAGCAAGGACCAGCTGAGTCTAATTCCCCATTCAGCCTCTGATTGCCTGTGGTTTCCACTAGATTTTTAAGGGCTGATTGCTCCTATGGATGCATGAGCTAGGAGCCTTACAAACATAGTGTCTGCAATGGTATTCATGTTATGATTTGATCTATTGAATGGAGGAAATCCCTAGGATAGTCTGTGACCATTGAAGTGGACAGGCTATAGCCTTAAGATCAATCCATTCCCTTGGGTTAGGTGAGATTTTTCTCCCTAGCAGATGTGCTTGTAGCCATCTAAAGGACTACAGCAGAGTCATTTCTATATCTGAGTTTTATAATTGAGTTACTCTCAGCTACTTATTTCTCATCATTTTATCTTTGTTTCAACTAACCACCATCACCCTTCTTTTATCCCTTTCTTTTACTGTAGTTTCATTTTATGTTTTAGGTTTTAGTTTAGTGACAACCCAAAACCCCCTTTCTTTAAGATTACCAGATCTGTACTCAGATCTAGAGATCTACTAAGACAACCCTTGTGGTCCTAGATCAATTATCCCTGTGGGACAAATCCTTTTTTTTCAAAACTCCCTACAACAGGCCTTGGATCTTTCAGGACTGTGTATATTTTAGATTGTTGTTTTCATTCATTTCATCTCCACCTTTTGATTTATTGTTGCCACCATATTTTGACCACACATTTCTTACAATAATCAAGCAAATCTAGAATATAAAAACCAACACTGTTGTGGCCTATTTTCAGCCAAGGTAGTGCCTTGAGAAGTGTGGGACAGCTAAGCACATTGGGATGTGTGCCCTAGCTGCTTTGGATTCCCAAAAATGTGCTTGAGTACTTGAATATCACTGCTGGAATGGCTGGAACCAATGCCTCGACAAGCTGAGCTTCAGATTTTCATTCTTGAGTAGCTCTCGAGAGGATAAAATCAGGCTTTAAGTGCTCGAGCAACTCTTAGCTTCAGAAAATTGCACCTCGAGAGGCTCCTCGACAAGCTCTCGACAAGCTGAAAACAACATAAAATAGCAGCATTTACAGCATTGCATTCGACAAGTTCAATTCAGCTTCTCGACAGGTTCAATTCAGCTTATTTTAGTTGCTCGACAGGATGAGGGAATGCCCATAGAACTGCTCGAGATGTTTAAATGCATCCTCAACTGCTCGAGTAGCTTATTGAGCTGCTCGTTTACATAAAGCATTGCACTTTAAAGTGCTCTATAGGTTCAAAGAATGCAGGGAGCTAATCGAGTGAAATAAGTGTGCTGCTCTTCAAACTGCTCAAGCGACTTCGTTAACTACTCAACCTCCATCAAGTGCAGCTGCTCGACAGGTCCTTAATGCACTTGAGTGGTTCTATTTTGTCCTTGTAATATGCTCAAATTCTTCAAGGTGCAACTCGAGTGGATGAAATCAGCACATCGATAGGTTCAAATGCTGTTGTTGTTTTGCTTGAATGTAGCAATGGAACTTCAGCCAACAACTCTACTGTGTAGCTCCAGATCTGAGGTGCTCGAGTGGATTTGTATAGTAGCAAGTATAGCTATTGGATCTGCTTGGTTTGCAGCAATATAAACTGCTCGCGTGCAGTAGTAACACTTCAGCCAACTGCTCTAGTTCTTCAAGGCAACAACTGTGCTGTTTTGGACTTCTTTATTGTAGTTGCTCCTTCATCAAGTGAACTACTTGAGATGCGTGCTTCAAGGTTGCTTCAGCAACAACAGAATATGTGCCACTCTAACTATTGCACTGTGGAATATATAAACTGCTACATTGCTGGTTTGCTAAAGTGCCTTTGAATAATTTGTTGCAACAGCTCTCCATAAAGCTTGGGCTTCACCACTCTCTCTCAGCATGACTTCAAAGGACTCGAGGCATGCTAAATGGCTCCCATGGTGTGAACCACCATGGTGCTTTCATTGTAAACTCATCAGCTCCATAGCTTGAATCAAAATTCATTCTTCTTGGCACTAAAAGGATGGATTGCAGCACTAAGCTATAAATTCCTTCTATCTACAAAATATACTTAAAATATATTATTAATCGGCTCAAGGGTCCATCAAAAGTAAGGTTAAGTGGTGAAAAGTGGTAAATTTCAGAGATTAATACACCCCCAAACCTAATCTTTGCTAGTCCTCGAGCAAAGGAAAAATTAAAAACAATTATTCAAAACAGCAAATGCCACTTTCATAGGGAACACAGATGCATTTAGCATATGCATCAAACCTTTTAAACCCCTAGGTGATCCCTAGTGGAGGAGTAAAGTCTCCTGAGGGTCAGCAAAGATACCCACAAACTTCACCATTAAAATAATTAAGTATAGTGCAGCCAATGACAAAATAGATTTTAATAAATAAAGCGTCATTCCACACCCATTCTTTAAAAATTAGAGGAAATTATAGCATAACGTAAACAATTTAAAACTAAAATCAGCAGGTGTTTGCATCACTACCATTCAGTTTACATCAGGACATCAATATGCACAAATCAGCACTAAGTTTGCCATCAATTCAAAAATTAGGTGTAGATATTACCCCAATGAAATTAAATTTCAGGCCCAATCCTCACCAGGGCTATCACTCAACAATAAAAATCTAAAGGTGTTCACATTCTCATATGCTCAAGAGCAGTTACAGTCCTCAAATAGAGTTGCAAGCATGAGCATAGGCAATGCTCTAATTCCTGACATCCTCATGTACTTTCACCATAGATTAGATATCTCCTCATCTCCACATGACAGCTCATTTCACTTTGGATCAACAAGGTCTTTTTAATGGGTTGTAATGTGGCTTATGGGTGAGGTTTATAAAGAATAAAAAGGGTAAAAAGGGATTCAAATTTGAGAAATCAGCAAGGGAAAGTGGTGGTCATGACATCACCTACTTCATTTCAGCAGTACTTCATCTTCCTTGATATTTTTCTTATTCAAAGTGGCCAGCTTCTTATCTTCTTTTTAATTTTCAAATGAAGTGACTTCTCTTTCTTTTTATCTTTTTATATATATAATTTTTTTCTTTTTGACTTGCCACACATCTACAACTGATACACTACTGTTTACAGCTTTGCTTTTCTTCTTCTTTCACCAACTGCTTAACCCAACCCACCTATCTTCAACACCTTCTCCTTCACCTTCTGAATTCTCAAAGTGAGGTAAGGCTGAATCAAGTCAATGAGGTTCAGGTTCTATTATTCTGGTGTATGTCAAAGAAATAAGGGATTTTAAGGCTCAAACAGTGTATGCAAAGGGAAATTAAATGGGTAAGAAATTTTAAGCTTAAACTGTTCAAATGAAGGCCTTAAATCATCTCCTTAGTGTCATGAGCGCTATCCATCAATTTCAATTTGGGGAACCTAACTTCTAGTGACAAGGTGTTAAGTCAGTCATTCCTTAGAGCAAAAAAAATTGCCAAAACACTCTTCAAAAGAAAAAATTTTAGGCCCAAGTCTCACTAGGTATGATTTTCAACTTAACCCATGGAGTGTATTTTCATCTTTTTCTCTCTTCTCTAGTTCACTAAGCACTAATTGAAAAAAAATTCTTGATGTTAGTCTCATGAAGGTGCTAATTTTTCAAAGATTTTTAGTTTTAAATGTCTACAAAATTTTTTAATTTCCTCTCTCTAAAATGATTAGGTGGGAATTGACTTTATTCATCACAATTCACCCCACATTTTCTGCACTAAAATTAACTATTCTATTGGTCAACCACCCTACCATACCTTTAAACCTAAGATAAATAGTGTCCTCACTGTTTCAAGAGACATGTATAGGAGCAGCAGGGTAGGTAAAAGAAAAAAAATAAAGTACAGCGAAAAATGAAAGAGAAAAGAAACTGAAAAGTTGCATAAAACGACACTAAGAAAGAGGAAAAAAACAATTTAGAGACACTGACACTAAAAAGAGAAAATAGATACACACTTCTGAAATAGAAAACTATAGAACACAGCAATTATACCTACTTAAAATAGTAATTAAAACATAAAAAATAGCAGGTATACTTAAAAACAGCTAGTATACTAAACTACTAAAAGAAAAAAAATTTACACATGGTAAATATATTACATAGGACACACAAGGTGGGATCAAACAACAGTGGAAGGTCTTGAAGGTGAATGGTTTCAGAGGCACCACAACATATATGCAAAACAGAATATGAGCCTCTGCTCATTAACCTTCAGGATTCTCCCCAACATTAAAGTCCATGATCTCAACAATCTAGATGGGGGTGTATGTATGTCAGAAAATAAAGATAGCCCATCTAGAACTCAACTAAACTAGAAAGAACTTTAATTAAAAAGTTAGAAAGTCATACCTTTGCAGATGCATAGGCATCAAACCTCAGTTCTTCAGCTAAAAAATTTCAGTTGCTTGAGAGATATAGGGAGCAACTCCAGCTCACAACATCAGGGGGATAGTCACGTAAAAGGCAGCAAACGTGCCTTAGTTGGCTAAGGGAAGGGTAGTAGGGTGGGTGTCCAAGTGGACTGGTGCACTAACCCGACTAAGAAGCCCAAGATGAATACTTTTTTAGCACATAGATGGGCGCATCCTCAGTCCGTACTTATCAAATTCCTCACCCAAGTCCAGCAGTTTGGGTGAGGAGGCTTCCACCATCTCCACAAAAATAGCAACTGACAAACAATCCTCATTTTTTCCATTTAGCTTTCCCCTTGGAAAAAAAAGAATTTTCTTAAAAATCAGGAGGAAATTACAGATGAGGTACTGCTGGTCCTCATCTGCAGTCATATTTTTCTAAAATTTATTTATTTATTTATTTTCAAAATTTAATGTTTTATATTTTTTTTTATCAGATGACAGCTGAAGATTTTATCAAACACTACAAAGGCACAAAAAATCTAGAACAGAAAATAAAGAAAAAATGTAAGAATCACACAATAATTACAACTGACATTTATTCAAGCACTTAGTCTACAAAGAATAAAAACTAAACTCAGTTTACTATACTTAGATCAAAACTCCCTGGCAGCGCCGCCAAAAAACTTGTTGGTAAAAATTGCTTTGCCAATATTTTTATTTAGAAAATGTGATGGTAAAAGTATGACAGGAACAACAAATCAAAGAAGGGAGTGAAGTGTGGTGAAATAGAAACAAAACAATAATTTAAACACAACATGCAAGATACAGGGTTGTTGTAGCAAGTTTCGATAAGTAAGAGTTTGTCCTACAGAGAGTGATGATCTAAAAATCTAAAGGTGTATAGTAAACTCCAAATCTCGCAACCCTAAACTTACACTAGAAAGCAAGGTAAAGAGAGGGTGTTTAGGTGTCAAAAAATAAAAAATAGAAATTAAGCTAGATCTACAGAAAGGGGAAGGAAGAGAGTATGAATGGAGTAGTAAAATAACATGAAAAAATGGAGAAGTAGGTAGTTGTGGGATAATCTTCACTGCAACTCAGATCAAGAACTAGATCTGCAATATTGCTTTACTTGGCTACAAGCACAAGCACAAGGTAGAGGAATCCAACTCAACCCTGTGTTGTCGAACCCCAGTGTGCTCTTGTTTATTATGTGGTGGAAACCAATAAAAAACAAAGTGAAATAAAAGAATGGATTCAATACAACTAGGGTACTCCTAGCCCTGCAAGATACATGGCCTATTGTAGCAAGTTTTCATAAGTAAGAGTTTGTCCCACAGAGAAATTGATCTAAAAACCAAAAATGGGCTATAATAGTAGGCCTCCAGATCTGGCTACAGATCTGACAATCCTAAAGAAAGAGAGCTGGGTGTCACGACTACACTAAATTAATCCTAAAACTAGAGAAATAAAATGTAACCCTATCCTAAAGAAAGGGTTAAGAAAAAGATGGTGATGGTGTGTACCAAAATAAAATATAAAAATTGGTGAGATGTAAGCAGGTTAAGTTCAGAGTTAAAACAGTAATGTAACTCAGATTTAGTCTGTCTCTGCAGTGCTCCTTGCTGAGATGCTATTAAAAGCCTCAACAAGGTAGAAATATCTAGTTTAACCCATGCCATTTGGGGTGCTCTTAAGGCTATAAGCTATCCACTCAAATGGTCACAGCCTATCCTATAGAGTCTGTCAAATCCCATTAGTTAAACTAGAAATTGCCCATCTAGTCCAGAGGAGTGGACTGATCATTTCCCTAGCCACTGGACCAGATCAAGTCGTGAATACTATTGCAGCAATATATAATGCCAGTGCTACAAGCTCCCTAGATCTATGCACATATCTGGCTGACCTCCATAGGTATTCCAAACCATAAGATCCTAAGTGCTTTGCTAAGGCCAACGGCTCACTACTACCCATAAAAAGGACCATGCAATAGGTTGAATAGGGCTTTAGATTCAGCTGGACATTGCTACAAATGGTCGGCAATGACTCAGCCACAAGCTGTAATTACTACAGAGAGATCAGATCTAGCATCTGATGTCGGCTAGGTAAAACAAAGGGGAGCCAGTTCCTGTACAAACCTCCTCACAAGGCTCTAGAAGCTCATGTGCAGGGTAGAAGAACCTTTCTCAAACATGTGGCTGGACACAACCTTAGGGCTATACTCTGTCCACTCAAATGGTCATAGGGTATCCCATTCGTCTGACCATACTGCAAAGGTCTAAGAAAGAGCATTAAGACTACTGCAGCCGCCATGGTCCACAAGCCTCCGAGCTCCTCAGATCTCACTACAGATCTAGCATTGCTTTCCATGAGGCTATCAAACCAAGGGAAATCAGATGGTAAACATTAGATCTACTAAAAACTGAATGGGCTAGTCCCATATAGAAATCATAAGATCTTTAGATTCGATTAGGCATTAAAACAGCAATCCATTGATAAACATAAAACTTATAATGAACTGCCTCCAGGCTGTAGCCTGTACACAACTGCTCATCCAAAATCCCAATATATACAAAACCTATTGCAAACTGAAATAAACTAAACCTAACTACTTAAAGAGGGATTAGCCAGCAAGTGCTGAGCTAAGAGACAAGAAAAAATGAGAAAAAGAGGTGATCAAACCCTAACCCTAGCCTGCTGGAGCTCTCAGCCGACAGAGGATGAAAAGAAGGGTTGATGTTAAAACTAAACTCTAAGTGTAGCTTATATACTCTATCCATACGGCCTTGGCTCTAAAGGGATTAACCATAATTTTTCTAGTAGACGGGGCACTGTTATACCCCTTGAATGCCTTGAAACGTGTGCCTCAAAATTTGCAGCTCGAGCTGTGTGCCCTAGCCTCGAGAAATTCCCAAAAGGTCCTTGAGTTAAAACTGAGAAGTGGGGAGCCCGTGCTTTGTGGGGCTGACATATGCATTCATTTATTTACGCAATTGCAGGGCCTTCGTGGAGTAGCTTTTGGTTGGTGGGAAGTGCTCACTCGCGCAGTGAATCTTCAGTTAATCGCACAATTCCTTTGCGCTGCACTGCTATCGCAGAGATGCTTTGGAGTGCCTAGACTTCTCGCGCAGTAGAGCTTCAGAAGCTCTCTCTCTCGTTGAGTGCTCATGCAGTTATGCTCCTGTGCTCGTATGGTAATTGGTAAAACTTTAGACTGCGTGAGGAGAAGTCTGGGCGTCTCTCTCTTTCAGGGCCACGCACGAACTCCGCGAGGTGAATTTTAGTTCAATTCACACATGGACTCGCTATGTTCTTCATGCAGCTGCTTTAAGGCTTGAATTCCGTGAGAGCTTCGTGACCACAAATTCTGAGGACTTTAATTCGTGAGATCTTCGCGATGTCTTTACAGCTCTCCTCCTAACTGCACGAAGGCATCTTCCGCTGCATCCTTAGCTTTGCGAAGGAGCTTCTCAACTCTGTGAGATCTATCTTTCTATGCTCTGCTCCATTGTACTTGCTGCTTTTACAGTTTCTCCATTCTCAGTCAACTTCATTCATCTGCTATGCTTTTGGTCAATGATGACCAACACATGAGTCACCATGGTGAGCACTACCAGGGTGTTCCATTAGGCTTTGGTTCAGCTGTTATCTTTGCATGTATTCGTCCTCTTTTTTGGACCAATAAGGATGGAGTTTGTGTTAAGCTGCATAAATTATTGCTAACTACAAAACACACTTAATAAATGATTATTAGTCTACTTCAAGGTCTATCAGAGGCTAAGTTAAAAGGTGAAAAGTAGTACTTTTCAGTGAATAACATACCCTCAAACCTAATCTTTGCTAGTCCCTGAGCAAAGGAAACTTTAAAATAACTATTCTAAGAATTTAGATGCCACTTTCGTAGGGAACACGGATACATTTAGTATATGTACCAAGCCTTTTAAACCCTTAGGTAATCCCTAGTGGAGGAGTGAAGTCTCCTGAGGGTTTTCAGTGAAGGTACCCACAAACTTCACCATTAAAATAGTTAAAAATAGTGTAGTCAATGACAAAACAAATTTCAATAAATAAAGCCTCAGTCCACACCTATCCTTTTAAAATCAGAGGAAATTATAGCAGTAATGCAGCCATTTAAAACTCAAAATCAACATGCATGTGTATCACCACCAATGAGTTCACAACAGGAAAACAATGTGCATAGAATCAGACCAATTCTCACCAAAGGCTATCTGTCAACAATGAAAATCAAAAGGGTGTTTACATCCTCATCAGCTCAACAACAGTTATAAACCCTAAATGGGTCTGCATGCATGAGCATAGGCAAAGCTTCTAATTTCTGACATCCTCATGAATTTTCACCATAGATTAGACAACTTCTCATCTCTACATGACAATTCATTTCACTTTGGATCTACAAGGTCTTTTTGAATGGGTTGTAATGTGGCTTATGGGTGAGGGATATAAAGAATGCAAGGGTAAAAAGGGATTCAAAATTGAGGAATCAGTAAGGTAAGGAGTGATTATTGACTTCGCTACCTTCATTTCAACATAACTTCATCTTACTTGATATATTTCAGAATCAAAGTGGCCAGCTTCTCCTCTTCTTTTCAGATGATGTTCTTCTCTAGGCTTCTCTTTCTTTTTCTCTTTATATATATATATATATATATATATATATATATATATATATATATATATATATATTATGATGAACTGCCACATAAAAACCACTGATACACTGCTATTCATATGTTGCTTTTCTTCTCCTTCTACCAAATGTTGGACCACTCTCATTATCTTCAACTCCTTCTCCTTTACCTTCTGAATTCTCAAAGTGAGGGTACAATTGAATCAGATCAAGAGGTTAAGGTGCAAGTAATCCAATGTTTGTCAAAAAAAAGTAGGATTTTTAAGGCTCAACGAGTGCATGCAAAAGGGCAGTTTTTAAAAGGTTGGATTTTCAGGCTCAAATTGTCCAAATGAAGGCCTTGGATCATTTCATAGTATCATGAGTGTTGTCAATCAGTTTTGATTTGGGAGTGCCTAACTTCTAGTGAAAAGGTCTTGACTCAATCAGTCCTTAGAGCAAAAATAATGCCAAAAATACTCTTCAAAAGAAAATGATGGGCCCGAATCTCACTAGGTATGGTCCTCAAATAAACCCATGGGGTGTATTTTACCTTTTTATCTCCTCTTAGGTTCACTAAGTACTAACTAAAAACTTTTCTGATGTTAGCTTCATGGTGGTGCAAAGATTTTAAACTTTTTAGTTTCAAAATGTCTGCAAAATTTTTTTAATTTTCCACAACTTTTCTCATTCTAACAAGTTAGGTGGGAATTGACTTTATTAATCCTAATTAAACCAACACTGCTGCACTAAAGTTAACTAATTCATTGGCAGAGCCTGCCACACCCCCAAACCTACGAGGAGTAGTGTCGTCACTAATTCATAAGTGGATGTGCAGCAGGCTTAAGACATAGACAGTAACAGACCAGAAACTACAAGAGAGAAAACACATAACAAACAATATAAAAACAAACACACAGATATACAAATAGAACATCAGGAAAAGACATTTCATTATAAGTAAAAAAATAAAAAGATTACAAAGAGATAAAAAATTATAAACCTAAGCACAATCTAAATACACAACAGTAAAACAGCCTGTCGAAACAAAATGGTTCTTCCTCCTCAACCTCAGGGATCTCAGGGGCCACAGTTTTGCCCTTTTTCTGTTTCTTTTTTTATTTATTAGGGCTCTTAAAAGGTGGGTGCTCTCTGGCCCTCTTCTTTGGAGCAGATTTTTTCTTTTCTTTTGGAAAGGTGGGCTCCACAACTGGTGAGGGTGCCTCAGACGTCTCCAATGTGGAGGCCTCTGCAATCCTTGCCGATTTTCTAGTGGCCATAGGGCTGCCACTGGCGGACGGGTTTAGCATTGCAGCGAGAGTATCTACAAATTTTAAATCCGTGGCCAGAGGTGCTCAGGTTATCAAAATTTGGGCTCACAACTTTGAGAAAATGCCAATCACTCTGAGTAAGCACAAAAGCTTCAAATTTTCTCCCTTTTCTCTTCTTTTAAATAAACCAAACACAGGGTAGAGAGAGAAATGGAGATCGTACCAGTTGAGGGCTAGGGTTCCACTTGAAATTATGCACAATAGCTCAAATCCCCCAAAACCTTCTTCAAAGTAACCAAGTGTAGCTGGGGAACAAAATGGTGAGAGGAAAAGGCTTAAGGGGGTGTGGGTTCAAGAGTAGAGAAGAAAGAAGAGAAAGGGGATTTTGGTCTTAGTGCAGGGTAACTAGGGTAGATAGATGAAATGAAGAAAATGAGGGACTTCACTGAGTTTATAGAGCAAATATTGCGGTTCACGGAGTAAAATTCTCGCGCAGATGGTATTTAAGATTGCAAGATGGTCTATCGCTCGGAAGAACAAACTGCCTCACATAGAAACTCGCAGAACTGAATTATTGACCTTAGTACGTAAGGCCTTGTGTTGCCTCAGAAATATATCTCGCACGGTGCTCGCGCATAACAACACTAAGGCCAAACTTCTCTTACAACTTGAGCTCGCGGAGTAGAAAGGCAGCTCCGCGAGGCATTTTTATAGCCATTGCTCAAGCTTTTAGCATGCGAGGAAGCCAAGTGATGGCTCGCGCAACACATTTAATCCTTCTAGCTCTGCGGGATAGTATTTTTTCTTAACATTTGCTCAGTTAGCTCAGTGCAGCACATGGGTTGGTGCATCCCTACTGTTGTGCACCCAAGCACTGTGCATGAGCACCAAACCTCAGACAGGTAATTCATTTTAATCATGAAACACATATGCCCATTTAAATCAACAAATCATCAACATTGTAGGATTCTAAAAATAGCTTTACAGGTCAAATTCATGCAAATTATAAGGGCACCTCAACCATTCATCAACAACAATACACAGCAAATTCAGCGGACAAATATGCACATGTATTCAATAACGAAATGCAAATATAGGACAAAACAACAAAATCAATTCTACATCACACTAAAACATAACTGATAGAATTCTAAAGAGCATAAATTAAAACAGAAATTTCATACATATGATACACTTATTACCAACCTTTTGCTCACTAGGCACTAGCTTCCCCCTGAGTAGATGATGCATCACCAATCATATACTGACCTTTCAAATTTGTCAGGGGCTTACTAGGCAATTTTCTATCTTTCCTCCTATTCAGAGCATTACAAATCTGGCTCAGCTGGTCCTTAATCTTCTTGATGCTCTGTCCATAAGAATTGACAGTTTGCACCAAGCTTCCCAAATTCTGCATTGAAGTCAGCATCTGCTCTTCAAATGAAGAGGATCTGGGCTGTTGTGGGGGCAGGGCCAACTGATTAGACTGTGGGGCAGGTAACTAGAAAATTTTGCCTTAGTGGGTAACCTTGATTAAACTGGTGCTGGAGTCTGTAAGGAGCTACCATTTACTGCTGCTGGGGTTGAGGATAAGAATCTTGTCTCCACCTTAGATTTGGGTGATTCCTCCAAGAATACCTAGCAGGCTACTGCCCAAAAGTTTGAGCAGCATTGGCTTGCTCCATAACAAAATCTGAAAATTGGGTGGCAGATGGACAATCATGAATGGAATGTGTGAGAGACTGGCATATCAGATATGCTTCCTCCACCTGTGCTACCACATGGGGCTGCATCACATTCATGAGTTTGTCAAATTTCAAGCTTAGGTTGTCCACCTTCCTCTCCAGATCACCTTGCAACTTCACTTCATATATTCCACCTCTAGGGGTGGCCTCTTTTACCATCTTAGCTAGAGTCTGGCTATCATTGCGTGACAGAGACTTCTACTGCATGAAATTTTCCCCTATTATGTCAAACAACTCCCACGCTTCCTCAGCTATCTTGTGGAGGTAACTACCACCACAGGAAGCATCCACCATGTCCCTGCTCTTGGAATTAATTCCTTGATAAAACACTTGGACAAGCTGTCACATTAGGATTTAGTGGTGGAGGTATTGTTTTAACATCTTCTGAAATCTTTTCCAAGCTTCATAAAAATCCTCAGTTGAGGACTGAGTGAATGACAAAATATTTGTCCTCATCTGGTTGGTTTTGTTCATGAGAAAGAATTTGGCCAGAAATTTGATTTAAAGGTCACTCCATGACTGTATGTTGTTGACTGGGAGCTTTGATAGCCATGTGCTGGCTTTGTCCTTTAGTGAGAAAGGAAAAAGCCTAAGTTTGGTGGCCTCTGGCCCCAAGCCAGCAATATTGAAGGTAGTTTAAAGTGCTAAAAATTGGTCTATATGCTTATAGGGATCTTCTTTACTAAGCCCATGAAACGAAGGCAACATATTGATGGTGGAGGATTTAATCTCATAATTCCCTTCAACAGAGGGGAATTGAATGCAGAAGGGAGAGGTGTACTCCCCAGGTGCATTGTACTCCTTTAATGTTCTCTGCCTCTTAGCCATGATGGCTGGTTCAGTTTCAATAGCAGGGCCCTGTGGGATGCGTCTAGGTCTAAGGATCTTTTCAACCTCTAGATTTAAAAGTTCTAGCTCAGGGTTTAAAGACCTTCTACCATACATATACTCACACCCACAGTAAGTATAGAAAATGCTCACAAGCACACACAAAGAATATTTCAAACAAAAATTAATAACTACATAGATTTACACTAAACAAACAAAGGGAAGTAAACATAAATGGACTGAGATTTTAGGGGAAAGTAAGTGCAAATAGAGCTAGCTTCACTCTAAATGCAGCTCTAGCTTTTCCCTTCTTCTGTTGTCAATTTTTGTAAATTTCCACAGAATCAGTAGTACTTTTATTCTAGTTTAGGTACAGCTATAAAGAATTTGGAAATCTAAATTATAGTACAACTCAAGTCTACTAAAAAGATCAACATCCCCGACAACGGTGCCAAAAATTTGTTGTCTATTCCTGACAGCGGCGCCAAAATCTTGTTGTCAAACCCTAGTGTGCTCTTGTTTATTGTGTGATAGAAACCAATTAAAAACAAAGTGAAATAAAAGAATAGATTTAGCACAACTAGAGTACTCCTAGACCTGCAAGATACAAGGTCTATTGTAGCAAGTTTTGATAAGTAAAAGTTTGTCCCACAGAGAAATTGATCTAGAACCCAAAAATGGGCTATAATAGACAGCCTCCAGATCTGGCTACAGATTTGACAATCCTAAAGAAAGAGAGCTGGGTGTCATGACTACACTAAATTAATCCTAAAAATAGAGAAATAAAATGTAGCCCTATCCTAAAGAAAGGGTTAAGAAGAAGATGGTGATGGTGTGTACCAAAATAAAATATAAAAATTGGTGAGAAGTAAACAGGTAAAGTTCATAGTTAAAACAGTAATGTAACTCAGATTTAGTCTGTCTCTGCAATGCTCCTTGCTGAGATGCTATTAAAAGCCTCAACAAGGTAGAAATATCTAGTTTAACCCATGCCATTTGGGGTGCTCCTAAGGCTATAGGCTATCCACTCAAATGGTCACAGCCTATTCTATAGAGTCTGTCAAATCCCATTAGTTAAATCAGAAATTGCCCATCTAGTCCAAAGGAGTGGACTGATCATTTCCCTAGCCACTGGACCAGATAAAGTCATGAATACTATTACATCACTATGTAATGTCAGTGCTACAAGCTCCCCAGATCTGTGCACAGATCTGACTGGCATCCATAGGTATTCCAACCCATATGATCCTAAGTGCTTTGCTAAGGCCAACGGCTCACTACTGCCCACAAAAAGGATTATGCAACAGGTTGAATAGGGCTTTAGATTTAGTTGGGCATTGCTACAAACGACCTGCGATGACTCAGTCACAAGCTGCAATTACTACAGAGATCAGATTTAACATCTGATGTCGGCTAGGTAAACCAGAAGGGTGCCAGTTCTTATACAAACCTCCTCATAAGGCTCTAGAAGCTCATGTACAGGGGAGAAGAACCTTTCTCAAGAATGTGGCTGGACACGACCTTAGGGCTATCCTCTATCCACTCAAATGGTCATAGGGTATCCCATTGGTCTATCCATACCACAAAGGTTTGAGAAAGAGCATTAAGACTGCTGTAACCATTATAGTCCACAGGCCTCAGAGCTCTCCAGATCTCACTACAGATCCAACATTGCTTTCTATGGGGCTATCAAACCAAGGGAAATCAGATGATAAACAATAGATCTACTAAAAACTAAATGGGCTAGTCCCAAATACATGGATCCTATAGACATCTAAAAAAACCATAAGATCTTTAGATTCGATTAGGCATTAAAACAGTAATCTATTGATAAACACAAAACTTATATTGAGCTACCTCTAGGCTGCAGCTTGTACACAACTGCTCAATCAAAATCCCAACGTATACAAAACCTATTGCAAAATGAAATAAAACTAAACCTAACTGCTTACAGAGGGATTAACCAGCAAGTTCTGGGCTAAGAGAGAAGAAAAATGGAGAAAAAGAGGTGATCAAACCCTAACCCTAGCCTGCTGGAGCTCTCAACCGACAGAGGATGAAAAGAAGGATTGATGATAAAACTAAACTCTATAGCTTATATACTCTGTCCATACGGCCTTGGCTCCAAAGGGATTAACCCTAATTTTTCTAGCAGACGTGGCACTATTATATCCCTTGAATGTTTTGAGACGTGCACCTCAAAATCCATGCCTCGAGAAATTCCCAAAAGGTCCTTGAGTTAAAACTGAGAAGTGGGGAGCCCATGCTTCACAGGGCTGGCATATGCATTCATTGATTCGCACAGTTACAGGGCCTTCACAGAGTAGTAGCTTTTGATTGGTGGGAAGTGCTCACTTGCACAGTGAATCTTCAGTTAAGCGTGCAGTTCCTTTGCACTGCACTGTTGTCACAGAGATGCTTTAGAGTGCCTAGACTTCTCACACAGTAGAGCTTCAGAAGCTCTCTCTCTCTCGCTGGGTGCTTACGTAGTTATGCTCCTATGCTCACATGATAATTGGTAAGGCTTTAGATTGCACGAGATCTGCGCAAGGAGAAGTCTGGGCGTCTCTCTCTTCCAGGGCCACGCATGAACTTCACGATGTGAACTCTCTATGTTCTTCGCGCGGCTGCTTTAAGGCTTGATCTCCATGAGAGCTTCGCGACCACAAATTCCGAGGACTTTAATCTGTGAGATCTTCACGATATCTTTATAGCTCTCCTCTTAACTGCGCATCCTATCTGTTCGAGGGCATCTTCCAGTGCATCCTTAGCTTCACAAGGGAGCTTCTCAACTCTGCGAGATCTATCTTTCTATGCTCTGCTCCATTGTACTTGCTGCTAGGCTTTTGGTCAATGATGGCCAGCACATGAGTCACCATGGTGAGCCCTACCAGGGTGTTCCATTAGGCTTTGGTTCAGCTGTCATCTTTGTATGTATTCTTCCTCTTCTTTGGGCCAATATGGATGGATTTTGTGTTAAGCTGCACAGATTATTGTTAACTATAAAGCATACTTAATAAATGATTATTAGTCTGCTTCAAGGTCTATCGGAGTCTAGGTTAAGAGGTGAAAAGTGGTACTTTTCAGTGAATAACACCCTGTAATTTGGACTGCTCTTAAGGCTATAACCTATCCACTTAAATGGTCACAAATTATCCTAGGGAGGTGATCCAATCACAAGTGCTAAGGTTAGAACTTGAAAACTATTGCAAACACTATACTTGCAAGGCTACAAGCACTTACAACCATAGGATCAAACAGTCCATGAAAACCTAGTGGAAATCACTAGAAATCATAGATTGAATGAGACATTAGAATCAATTGGTCATTACTACAAAAAGGCCTGCAATGACTAAACTCTCATGTCTGCAATCTGTGCAAAAATCTAAGATCTATTCACTGAAAATAGCTTTGCAAAACAGAGGAGGAGTTGGATCTGCAGCTGTCCCTCCTTTGGCTACAAGCACAAAAGCTAGGAAAAAGAATCCAGCAGCCCCATGATCTGGATTCATCCTAAGGATATGATCTGTCTACTTGAATGGTCACAGATCATCCCAGAGATGTGGTCCGGCCATGGGGTCGAATCCGGAACAATAAACCCACTGTTGCTACCATGTGTGTATGGCTACAAGCACACACCCATAGGAGCATCAAATCCATATAGATTTATGTGAAAATACAGAGAAAATACAGAGTAAATGAACTTTAAAGATAGCATTTCATTGAGAACAAAGGACTTACAATGATCTTCCCTCAAGGAAACAGTCTGTGCAAGAAAACCTAAAACTCTACTCACAATGCTCATACAAAACTATATTGCAGATCTAAATTATGCTTAGCTGCTATAGAGGTTTAACTCAGCATGGAAGCTAAGATAAGGAGGTAAGCAAGGAAATAAAACCTAACTTTAAAAAATACAAAACCCTAAAGGTGATCTCATGTTAATCCTGAATAATTTTATGAGAAAGATTACAACTCTATATATACAATCCACAAAACAGTTGTGTGCAATAGCCAATCAGATTTGAGGCATTTGGAGCTGCTGTCGTGGCTTATTTTCAGCCAAGGGAGTGCCTTGAGAATTGTGGGACAGCTAAGCACATTGAGATGTGTGCCCTAGTTGCTTTGGATTCCCAAAAATTCCCTTCAGTGCTTGAATATTGCTGCTGGAATGGGTGGAACCCGTGCCTCGATAAGCAGAGCTTCAGATTTACATTCTCGAGTAGCTCTCGAGAGGATGAAATCAGGCTTTAAGTGCTCGAGCAGCTCTTAGCTTCAGAAAATTGCATCTTTGAGAGGCTCCTCGACAAGCTCTTGACAAGCTGAAAACAGCTTAAAATAGTAGCATTTATAGCACTGCATTCGACAAGTTCAATTCAGCTCCTCAATAGGTTCAATTCAGCTTATTTCAGCTGCTCGAAAGGATGAGGGAGTGCCCATATAACTGCTCGAGATGTTTAAATGCATCCTCAGCTGCTCGAGTGGCTTATTGAGCTGCTCGTTTAAATAAAGCATTGCACTTTAAAGTGCTCGATATGTTCAAAGAATGTAGGGAGCTAATCGAGTGGAATAAGTGTGCTGGTCTTCAAACTACTCGACCTCCACTCATCAGCACACTATGGTGCTCAAGAGGTTCATGTGTGCATCTCCTTGGAGCTACTCAATAGGTCCAAGTGTAGGCTGCTGCACTACTTGACAACTTCAAGTGGCTTCAGCTAGCAGCTCTAGGGGCTTCATTCTCCATCAAGTGCAGCTGCTCGACAGGTCCTTAATGCACTAGAGTGGTTCTGTTTTGCCCTTGTAATCTGCTTGAATTCTTCAAGGTGCAGCTCGAGTGGATGAAATCAGCAGATCGACAGGTTCAAATGTTGTTGCTGTTTTGCTTGAATGCAGTAATGGAACTTCAGCCAATAGCTCTACTATGCATACCTCCAAATCTGAGGCGCTCGAGTGGATTTCTATATTAGCAAGTACAGCTACTGGATCTGTTTGGTTTGCAGCAATATAAACTGCTCTAGTGCAGCGGTAACACTTCAGCCAACTGCTCTAATTCTTCAAGGCAGCAAACTGTGCTGTTTTGGACTTCTTTATTGCAATTGCTCCTTCATCAAGTGAACTGCGTGAGATGCGTGCTTGAAGGCTGCTTTAGCAACAACAACATATGTGCCACTTGAACTGCTGCACTGCTGAATTTATAAATTGTTGCATTTCTGGTTTGCTAAAGTGCCTTTGTATAATTTGTTGCAGTAGCTCTCCATAAAGCTTGGGCTTCACCACTCTCTCTCAGCATGACTTCAAAGGACCCGAGGCATGCTAAATGACTCCCATGGTGTGTACCACCATGGTGCAATCATTGTAAACTCATTAGCTCCACAACTTGAATCAAAATTCATTCTTCTTGGCACTAAAAGGATGGATTGCAGCACTAAGCTATAAATTCCTGCTATCTATAAAAACATACTTAAAACACATTATTAATCAGCTCAAGGGTCCATCAAAAGTCAGGTTAAGAGGTTAAAAGTGGTAAATTTCATAGATTAACTCAGAGGTCATCAAAATTGACCAAAATGGGGCAACGTAGTTGACCCCATATAAGCAGGTGGCCATCCACCAAACACATCCCAAATTATCCCTCCTAAAATTGAAATAGACCTTGCTGCATTATCACATTTTGAGGAGGAGATACCCATGCCTCTACAGCCACTCGTCCTTAATCATTCCAAGCCAGTGTTAACCTTTGAGGATTAGGTACAAGATGAGCCAATAATAAACATGATGGAGGCTAACCCTTAAAAGCCATTACAAACAGCCTCTTCCGCCAGACCAGGTAAAGGGGCGACACAACATGTGAGAAATTGAGATTCAATGCCCCTAACTTTAGATGCATCAAGTGGCCTGAAATTTGGCACCAATTCCCAAAAAAAAACAACCTATAAAAAGCGAGATTAGCCCTTGGTGGGCAATACCATGTTTATATAAAGACCCACTTTGCCAAGGACCGATCTCCAAAGAAAAAGAAAAATATAAAAACATAAAAAAGAAATACAAAATAATCCAAAATTATTGAAAATTCTCGAGAAATCCACCCCTTTCCTATAGAAATATAAGAAGAGGTAGGAGTCACAGGTCTGGATGAGGAAATCCCTACTGAGAAGTTTCCTAATGAGATCTTTAAATGGTATGCCGATTTTGAGCATGGCCCTATCCCGATCTTTGAAGAGACTGAGGATGTCAATATAGGAACTAAGGAGGTTCCTAGAATCACGAAGATCGGAATGTCGCTGTCTCCTGAGGAAAGAAAATCATGATTGATTTTCTTCGGTCATACCAATACGTCTTCGCATGGTCATTCAAGGATATGCCTGATTTAGATACTGATTTGGTCGAGCATGAGCTACTGTCTGTCAAGCAGAAGTTGAGACGCCCCAAGCCAAAATAGATGCTAAAAGTAAAGGATGAGGTTGTCAAACAGTACAACGCATGGTTTCTCAAAGTCACCAAATACCGGCAATGGCTAGCTAATATCGTCCCTGCACCAAAGAAGGATGGAAAGGTTCGCATGTGCATCGACTTCAGAAACATGAACAAGGTGAGCCTGAAAGATAACTTCCTATTGCCACACATCGATATCTTAGTCGATAACACTACCAGGCATGGGATGCTCTCGTTCATGGATGGATTTTTCGGATATAATCAGATCAAGATGGCAAAAGTAAACCGATAGAAGACAACGTTCATTACTCCATGAGGAAGTTTCTGTTACTGAGTCATGTCATTCGGATTGAAGAATGCTAAGGCAGCGTACTAAAGAGAAGGATCGTACGTGCTTATAATAAGTGTGTTCGCATATGAGATTTAAAGGTGGGTGACACAGTACTACTCAAGAAAATCTTTCCTTCTCTCCACGTTGACCCAAGAGGGAAATTCAATCCCAACTGGGAAGGACCTTACGTCATCCGAGAGGTCATCCCAGGATGCGCGATCCGCCTTGCCACCATGGACGAAGATCACTTTCCTGAGCCTATCAACGTTAGATACGTATGTCGATTCTACTCCTAGTCTCTGCGGCATGGTAAGTATTGATAAGATGGATACATGAGTGAAAGAGGCCATCATTTCAAAGCCAAGTAACCAAAAAGTGTCCTTGAACACTTATACCCTTGCTACACCCGTTGAGCCATTGGCCTTTCTTTCATAAACCCCTCTCAAGAAAAGAAAAAAGTGTATATACCAAACAAAGAAAAAGACAGAAAAAGAGTTACCATCAAAATCTAAAAATTCATAAAAGCAAAATCCCAAAAAGAGGGTGTCTGAAAAAAGCAAAAATAATAAAAAATAGAAAAAAATATAGAAAAATCATGGGGCATGTACAGTAAAAATCCCTCAAGGAAGAAGTATATTACGATAACTTGAACCTTATAAAGGAAACCTTTTAACCCCAGAATACCTTTAAATAATTCCTAACCTTACCTGTGGCCAAGAAACATCTCGAGAGAAGGCCCTCTTTAAGGTCTATGAGTGGTCACAGTATCCATTAAGTCAGCACAAGCCAAGCTGAGAGAGGACAAAAGAATTCCAACCAACTGGCTATGACGGAATCAATGTCCGTGACATGGCTTTTGAAAAATGAAATAAATGAAAATATACAAGCTCAAAACAAAATGGACAAGTGAAAACCCGAAAGGGCGCTACGGGTAAAAAGAGTGAGTCTGTGTGGACCAGGTGAAAACCTGAAAAGGCACCTAGGGTAAAAATGCATACCTATGGACATAGTGAAAACTCAAAAAGGTGCTACGGGTAAAAAAGAGGGCGAAAACGGGCAAGGTAAGGACCCATCTTGGGCGCTGTGAGTAAATATATATATATATATATATATTTATATATATTTCGAAAGAAAAAGAAAAAAATCTTCGGTTCCCCCCTTGGTTACAATTTGTTTCCATCTGGTTACCAGCTGGGTCGCTCGTATTAACTCAAAATAGGTCCTGATCAGGAATATCTCCATAAGTCGCTCTGCCAAACTTATGACCCAGGGTAGGGATAAAAGATTGATTCGATTTGAAGGGATGGTCATTCAGAGCTTGAAGATCTCAGGCCCCGCTCAAGTTTGACCAAATGATTGGGTTTGACTATGCTCAAAATAGGACCCATCACCTCATCCTATGGTTGAGGCATCAAACAAAAAGCGAGAGGAGAAGACCACACTTATATAAGATAATAAATTTCTCTTTCCCATTTTCATCCCTATACTGTGTACACCACATCTCAAAGGGGTGATCGGTGTGATACCTGATTTTTCTCTTTTCAAAAGCTAAGAAAGATAATGCCTGTGTAAGATAATAGATTTTCCTTTTCCATTTACATGTCTATACAGTGCTTACATCACATCTCAAAAAGATAATCGGTGTGATGCCTCACTTCCCGTTTTTACAAAATTCAAAAAGCAATAAAAACATTAAGAAAATATATATACTAAAAAATATCTAACGGGAGTTCTTATGCCCCTTCCTATGGTGTTTTGATCTATGAAAAAAAGTATGTGCAAGCCTAGGTCAACGACCTAACTCACGCTTTAGGACACGAATCTCCGCACATAAAAGATCCTCCCGAACATTCCGATCTGTCATCCAGAGGCCATGAAGGCCCTTGTATCACTTTCGGGAAGCATCAATAGCACCAAGAGCATCACTCAGGGCTCCTTCCAGAAAAAGAACCTCACACTCTGCAACACCAGCTATTGCTTCTACAGCATCAACTCTAACCTATTATTTCTCTAAGCGCTCATGCAGGACTCACTTCTCATCTACCAACAGCTCAATCCGGGTTCGAAGCACTGATTCGTTCCTCAGCCAAGGCCCCTATGTGCCACTACTCTATGCCTAATCCAACCAACGAGCAGAAGGCCTCTCAGATAGTAACCAAGCCTCATACTCTGGAGAAGTCAAAAGAGAATCCCCTTGCTCCAGGCCGCACATATGCGTTGATTGACATGTTTCTCAAAGGGTGGCTATCCTATCCAAATCCCCAGAAGACCCCTGAGAAAAAATTAGTCCGCACATGGGAGGACTCTCCGAACAAGGCTCCTGTTGAATATAACCAAACTGGTGTAGCACCCGGGATGGGAAATAATAGGTACTGCCGGTCAAGTCGAGAAGGGTGATACGCTCGTGATTTCTGGATCGAACTATCGGGAAGGTCCATACCAAAGATTCAGCTCACGTATAGTCCCCTGTGGCAACTTATGGCATTGGCCCAAAAAGCAGTGAGCCACCTCCCCGTGAACAACATAGAAGCGGGGGACGGACCCGAAAATGGCAAGATGCTCCCCCAACTAGACCTGGAGTAAAATAGGGCATCCCTGGAGGCACTCAACCTTGCCCAACGCAAAGGCGTCGAGACAGCGGGAAAGCTCCGCCAGTACCAAATGCATCATAGAATGGCCCTCTTCAAGCTCTGCCAGTATGTCGGAGAGTGCGAGAGAAAAGCTCTCCCCCACAATATAAAAAAGGAACTCTGAGAGAAGGCAAAGGGCTAAAACTTTCACATTATGGATATTTTTTACTGCCAATCTCTTTAAGCTCTCATCACCAAAAAGGTCTCTAAGGAATTTCATCGAACACCTGGTGGGCCCACTGACCAGTCTTTTCTCATAATCAACTTTCTTTAAGCGTAAAGTCATGTGGATGACTTTGGCGTAATCCGATTTTAGCACCACCCTGTCAAGGCCTCGATGCTGCTTCAAACTCGACAGGTTGGAGAGCTCTTCAAGAGTTGGAGTAAGCTCATGGGTCCCAAAGCGAAAGACATGAGTTTCCACTTCCCAATGCGAAACCGTCATGCGAATAAAGTCCCAGAACAGAGGAACTTCAAGGAAAGATGAGAGACGGGCTAGCCCGAGTCAATCCAAACCCGCAAGCTCATTCTCGTCTAAGCTATAGAGCCATTTCTTCAAAAAATTGGGCCCCACCTCAAAGAGGAAAGAACAAAAGTCCCGGACCCCCCAAGAGAGACGGGATCGGAAAGTGGATCTATGGTTATACAAAGATGTTTCAAAGAATCACAATTCAATGTAGGACAATGGACCCACCCTCAGGAAGACTGCACCATCAAATGCATGACCCGAGGTAAGGATAAAAGGTTGATTCAATCGAAAGGGATGGACGTTCTGACCCTAGAAAATTCTGAACCCCACTCAGGTCCGACCGCATGAACGGGTTCGGCTATGCTCAAAATGGGATCCATTACTTCGCCTAATTGTTAAGGCATCATACAAAAAAAAAGCAAAGAAAGAAAAAAATAACAAAAACAAGAAATTCGAAAAATCTAAAAAATATATACCCCTTCCATGTACATATTTGCAACATCGTACTTTCGTCTTAAACAAAAGAGAGATAAAAAAAAAAATCTAAAATCCAAAAATAAAGTCTTGAAGAAAACAAATCAAAAAATATGTAGGTAAAAGTTTGCTTCTCCTTATATTATTTAGGATACATATTTGTTACCTATATAAATAAAAAGGAAACTGATGTTTTCTTTAGAATGTGTAGGAACATCAATAAGGTCCAAAGCCTCGAGGTAGGCAACCTCTCAACGATGGGCAGAGCGGAGGAAGCATCTTGAAACTCACGTTGGTCTATTCAAGAAAAAAATCGAAAAAGCAATCATTTGAAAATATATATATATATATATATATATATATATACATATATATAGTTGTGTTTTCATGCTACTTTTTATCATGCACAGTTATGCACATGCGTGCTTCAAATGCGATAAAATGTCAATATTTTGCCAGAAATGCAGTGGTGCTAAATTAATGTCCTAAATCTAAGGTTCGCCTTAGATATTTGGATCCTACTTTAAAGTAGGAGCAACTGTGTCAATCTCGATCAAACAGTCAATGTTTTGATTAGGTTGATTCCAATGCTAAATCTTTACGCTTAAAGCTCCATTTTTGGACTCGTGTGAACTTAAGTGTCTTAAGCTTCAAATTCCTCAGAAAATGGTCAATCGTTGGTTAAGACCAACCTGTCAAAAGGGAAATTACCTATTGAATGACTATGTTCAAATGTGAATTCAGAAGGGCTCATTCTAAGGTGTAGGCACTATAACCTGTATTTATACGTTATTGTAGATACCCCCATTTTGCCCTCTCGGAATATACAAATTTGTTCGATCAACCTTTGACCTCATAACCCTGATACAGGACCATATGCTGAAATAATAGTATATGGCTAAACACAGGCTGAAACAATAGCTCTGTGGCTCAGGCCCCAAACCCACGACGTGGGAACCATGCACTGAAACAATAGTACATGGCTGAGCACAAACTAAAACACTAGCTCTATGGCTCAGATCCCGACGTAGGGAGACTATATACTGAAACAATAATATATAGTCGAAATGCAGACTAAAACAATAGTCTTGCATTTCAGACCCCTTCACCCCGATGTGGGACCATATACTAAAACAATAGTATATGGTTGGACACAGGCTAAAACAATAGCTGAGATGCGTGATTGGATTAAGGGCCACATCATCGATGCGCAATTGGCTTACTGTTGGGCTATTTTAAGTGCTTGCTACTGACTTTATTGAAGACAGTGATAAGAATAGAGTGAATGAAAATGAATGAAAGGTGGAGTGAGAATATGCACAGTCCTGCAAGATACAGGGCCTGTTGTAGCAAGTTTTGATAAGAGTTTGCCCCACAGGAAAGTTGATCTAAAGCTCTAAGGGAGCTATCTTTACTATGCTCTCCAGATCTGACTACAGATCTGGCAATCCTAAATGGAAGGGGATTTAGGGTCACTATAATCTAAATTCTAAGGTATCCTAATGTCTAAACTATAGAAAGGGTTGAGAAAACAGATGGAGTGTGAGAAAATAAAATATAAAAGGATGAGAAGTATGTTATTAGGTACAGATCTTATGGGTCTTATAACTCAGACTCAGATCTACTGCTATAGAAGTCCTGCCCGATGGCTACATTATCACCAAAGAGGAGAAAGAATCCAACTCATCCCTGTGCCTTGATCCAATCCCTTATGGCTATAACCTGTCCACTTAAATGGTCACAGACTATCCAATAGGAGAACCACTATCCAGAGATGGGTCAGAACAAGATTATCATTGTAGGCACTACTTCATCCAGGCTACAAGCTCAAGAATCCATAGGAACCTCATCCTCTAAAGTTCTGTGTGTGGGGCTAGGCCTACAAAGTGCATGAGCCTGAACACACAGGACAAGAGTTTGAGTACTAGCTTTTAAGCATGGCTGTTCAGTGCTTTAGAAAGACTGTAGTGATCCAGTCACAAGCCTACAATCTCTATAGCCAAATCAGATCTATAATCTGATGGTAGATCTATACAAATATAAGGGAGTCTGTCACTGCACAATCTCTCACAAGGCTACAAGCACAAGTGCAGAGAAGAATAATTTGTCTTAGTTCCATGAATTTGCCTCACCCTAGGGCTATAATCTATCCACTTGAATGGCCACAGACTATCCACAGAGGCTATCCTCCTCACAAAAGTCTAAGACAGAACAAGAACATTGCTACCGCCACCATGTTCATAAGGCTACAAGCACAAGTTCCCATGGGGATTCAGATTTAGTGGATCCTGTGGTGGGGGAAGACCTGCAAAGTGCCTAACCTGGACACACAGGTCACTTAGATCTAAATAGTACCTTAGAAACAATCCTCTATTACTTATAAAATAACTTACCAATGGAGGATCTCAAGGCAGCAGCCTTTGTACATCATAACTCACAACAAAAATAACATCCGATACATGCAACAGATCCTATTACAAAAACTCCATTAAAATCTATACCAAATAATCATACAAAAGGCATAGTCAGCAAGTGCTGGACTATGGAGAGAAAGAAAAAGGAAAAAGAAAAACTTCTAAACCCTAACCTTAGCCTACTGTAATTCTACAGTCGGTTTCAAGAAGAAGCACAGAAGTTGAGAACAAAAAGTCCCTTAAACCTAAGCTAGGCTTAGGCTTATATAGCAGTCGGTTCTCTCTCAATTAGGGTTAGGAAAATCCTAATTTCATTAATACAATTGCGGCCCATTCTTATCCCTTGGATGCCTCGGGGCGTGTGCACAGAGATTAAAGCATTGGAGTGTGTGCCCTAATTGTTGGAGATTCCCAGATTACCCCTGCAAAAGTGTGGAGAAGTTAAGAACCCGATCCTCGCTTAGTAGAGAAGATTTGCAGATCTTTTCGTGTGGTAGAATTGGCGTCGTGAGGTTGAATTGACTTGAAGCTCATGCAGTCGAGGGATTGACATTCTGGTCATCACGGGATACTAATGGCTGTCGCGAGATTGCTCTTTCAGCTTTGAATGGCACGAGAATTGCTCACGCGATTCGTCCCTTGGTGAATCTCGCGACGGATCCTTGTGAAGAAGCAGTGTTCATGAGCCTATGGATCGCGCGAGCATTTCCTTGAAGGTTTGTATCCCGCGGCCACTACGCAACAACTACGCACGCGAGTGCCTGGAGCTCTCTCACTTTAGTGAATCGCGCGACGATTGAAAACTCCTTTCTTGAGCTGCACGAGACTATGCGAGCACTTAAGACTGAGCCTCGCGAGGACCTCGCGAAGTCTACTTTTCAATTCTTTCTGGCACCAAACCATGCGAGAATGGCGTGAAGACTGTGCGACCAGTTTGTGTGCTGTCTTCAGAAGCCCGTGACAACTGCCCGAAGGCATTATCTTTGGTTCAATTGAACTCTGTGACAGCTACGTGAGGCATTCTTCTTGGTTTGTTTCTGCTTAGATGTGCCTGTGCTGCAGCCAACTCACTGTCCGGGTTCATCCTTCATTCTGTTGAGATAGTTCTGGGGCAACAGTGAGCTTCTTGGCATGGTTAAGGGTTTATTTGCAACTGCTGCTTATTACCTACAGAATAGACTCAAAATATATTTATTAAATGATTAAGGGTCTAACAGAGATTAAGTTAAGGGGTGAAAAGTGGTACTTTTCAGGTCTTAACACACCCCCAAACCTAATCTTTGCTAGTCCCCTAGCAAAGCTGTAATTAAATGCCACTTTCGTAGGGATCACGGGTATATTTAGCATATGTACCAAGCCTTTTAAACCCCTAGGTGATCCCTAGTGGAGGAGTAAAGTCTCCTGAGAGTTTTCAGTGAAGACACCCACAAACTTCACCATTAGAATCAGTTAAGTATAGTGCAGATAATGACAACACAGATTTTGATGTTTAAAGTTTCATTCCACACCCATTTAACACTTAGAGGAAACTGCAGCAATATTTGCAAGCCATTTAAAACTTACAAGTTACATGTGTTTGCTTTGCCACCATTCATTTAACATTAGAATTTCAATGTATAAAAATCAGTACCCAGCTTGCCTTTAATTCAAAATTCAGGTTGGATACAACCCCAATGAGGTTAAAATTCAGACCCAATTGTCACTAGGGCTATCTCTCAACATTAATATCCTGAGGGTGTTCACATTCTCAACAGCTCAAGAGCAATTGCAGACCCCAAATGGGCCTGCAAGCATGAGCGTAGGCAAAGTTTCTAATTTCTGACATCTTCAAGAATTTTTACCATAGATTGGACAACTCATCTCCACATGATAGCTCATTTAACTTTGGATCCACAAGGTCTTTTTGAATGGGTTGTAATGTGGCTTATGGCTGAGGGGTGTAAAGAATAAAGGGGTAAAAAGGGAATCCAAATTGAGAAATCAGCAAGGTAAGGAGTGGTTCATGACTTCACAACCTTTATTTCAGCAAAAACTTCATCTTTCTTTTTATATTTCAGACTCAAAGTGGCCAACTTTTCGTCTTCTTTTCAATTTTCAGATGATGTTGTCCTCTAGACTTCTCTTTCTTTTTCTCTTTTTATTTCTTTATTCATTCTTTTGATGAAATGCTACACAACTGCCATTGTCACACAGCTGTTCACAAGTTGCTTTTCTTCACCTTCCACAGAATATTGGACCATTCTCAGTATCTTTACCTCCTTCTCCTTTACCTTCTGAATTCTCAGAGTGAGGGTAAGGTTGACTCAGGTCATGAGGTTAAGGTGCCAATGTTCTGGTATTTGTGAAAGAAAATTATGATTTTAAGGCTCAACTAGTGTATGCAAAAGGGCAGATTTTAAAAGGTTGGATTTTCAGGCTCAAACTGTCCAAATGAGGGCCTTGGATCATTTCCTTAGTCTCATGAGTGCTGTAAATTAATTTTGATTTGGAGTTGCACAACTTCTAGTGACAAAGTCTTGATTCAATCAGTCCTTAGAGCAGAAATAATGCCAAAAACACTCTTCAAAAGAAAATGCTAAGCCCAAATCTCACTAGGTATGGTCATCAAATTTAACCCATGGGGTGTATTTTCATCTGTTTCTAATATTAGCTTCATGGTGGTGTCAAGATTTTTTTAACTTTTTCTGCTTTGAAAAGTCTGTAAAAATATTTAAATTTTTACATGTTTCCTCATTGTATCAAGTTAAGAGGAAGTTAACTTTATTCATCCCAGTTATACTACCATTACTGCACTAAAATTAACTAGTCTATTGGTAGACTGTCACACCCCCAAACCAATCGGAGCAGTGTCCTCACTGGGTTCAAAGGTGATAAAAGACAGTAGATTCCAATCAGACAGACAAAAATAAACACAGCAGAAGATAGAGAAACAGAAAAAATAATGCTACTGAATAGTATAGAATGAAAAGAAACTATCATTAAAAGAAAATGAAAATGGTAGAAAAAGATTTTAAAAGAAAAGACAGAATGGAGAGGCGGTGGGGGAGGGTGTGAGGAAGGTGGTGTGGGAGATGCAGGTGGGTCAATTTGTTTCTTCTTTTTCCTGTCCTCCTGCTTTTTCTTCTCTTCCTTGGCGAGGATCCGCTAGACCTCATCAAACTCATCCCAGAGAAATTGCAAGGGGTCCGGCTCCTTAGGCGGTGGAGGATCCTCCCAGATGGGCTAGAATTTGATGGAAAACCCGAAGGGGTTGTCATCCGCCATAGGTGTGAGGAGGTCAGAACTGCTAGGGTTAGAATAGGAGGGATGAGATGAAGAGGAACTGAGGGACGATTTAAAAGAGTTGGGCGGTGGAACATGAATCGGCGCCCTTTCCAAACTTGGCAATAAATGATCATTGTGTGGGAAATGAAGAAACACACAACTGATTCTGGGAAAGGAGAATGAGCAGTGAATGAGTGGCGTGATTTAAGCTGTGCAATTAAGGGGATCCTTTGGGTCGCATAGCTACACAGAGGAAGGTGTGGAGTTATGCTTTGCGAGGAGTTCAGACAGGGCCCATAAGTACGAAAAGGAAACCACTTTAATCTTATGATTGAAGGCATCTGACACATTGATTTCTATTGGAAATGATCATAACCACTCTAAATACATCTCCCATGATAAAATGGCACAAAAATAAAAACTTAAACAACCACATATATCAGATCAATAGACAAGAAATTAAAAATTATATTAACTATAAAAACATGTACAATGGTAATTACAATCTAAATACAATCTAAGCTACTCTAAGAGGAATTATCTGAATCTGAATCGGTAAAGAAATCCTAGCCCATCTTTTTAGTATGTGCCCTAAGGGCAGCTTTGTCCTATTTCTTCTTCACCTCCCTCTCCTTTTTTGCTTCGACTGGTATTTTCTTGGCAATAGGAGCTTTAGGTGCCCTCACCCTTACTTTTGGTTGCTTAGGTGCTTTTGGTTCCTTGGGTTCTTGAGGGGCTTTTCCTTTGCGCTTAGCAGGGGGGGTGGCAGGGGATTTTCCTTTTCCTTTGCCTTCCTCAATGGGGGCCACTAGGGATTTCCCTTTTTCTTGGGACTCAGGCTGGCCAGGGGAATGTGCCTCCTCAGATTGGGCAACTGGCTCTTTGCCAATTTTTAAAGGGGCAACTTTGGGAGCAGTCCTCTTAGCAGTGACTTTCCTCTGCTTAGGATAAGTTTGCTCTTGTTGAGGTGCAGCAGATGCCTTGGTAGGTGGAGGCTACTCTGGAGGAGGTGATGGAGGAGGGGTAGCTGGGGCCTTTCCTTTCACTTGCTGGGTCTTTGGTTGTGCCTCCTCAGACTGGGCAGCTGTAGATGGAGTAGCTTTAGGCTCTGGGTCGAGCATTTGAACAGAGATTGAGGTGGGCTGCAGAGGAACATTTCTGGCAGCAGCCAATGCAGATTCCAATGAGGCAGTCTGAATTTGGTGTTTGAGGTTAGTCTCATGGATATATTTTTTTATGCTGAAGATCTCTTGGACATTTTTTAGCCTCGTTTCAAACATTCTGGCCTGCGCCTTCTCTGTAGCAACATTTACTTTCTCCAACTCCAAATTCAGCGCATTGTACTCAGCTGTCGCCTTGGTCTTTTGATAGTCCTTCAGGATATTTTTCTACCCCAAGGAGATGCCTAGAAGTTATTTTCTGTGGGCCTCCTTCATTTCATCGATCTGCTCCAGCAGAGGGGTCTCAATGGATTGGTAAAGCTTGGCCATGCCCCTCAGGGCATCCTTCCTAAGGTAAGCATTATCCCTCATGTGATGGAGGATGGTGAGGTAGGGAGGGCTGTGAAAATGATATTTTGGTGCGATGGACAGATAGGAAGTGGAAGGAGCAAACTGTGATTGGTCCTGAGGGGGAGAAGGGGGGGTAATAGGGGGTAAGTCTATTTGTGGGGAAAGGGTGATAAGTTCTGGGTCAGTCTTTGTCTTTTTGTCAGTGTGCTTTGGAGGTGGTAGGATAAGGGGTGGGATGGAGGGTATAGGGGGAAATGAGAATGGGGTAGGTTCAGTAGGAGTAGGGAGTGATGGGAGAGAAAAAATGGGAATGGTGAAAGGTATGAAAGGGAATGGGGGGGGTAAAAGGTAATGTTGATGGTAGGGGGGGTTGTGAGTCAGGAGGGAAGTCGGTTTGGGTTTCTTTGTCAGTGGACAGGACTAGGGGGGTTGTAGTGGGTGGTGGAGGGATGGGTGGGTTGGTTAAGCTGTATAGGGTGGATTGGATGGAGGTGAGTTCAGTCTGCATCTAGTCCTGTTTTTGGGTAGTGGTGGATAAATGGGCTTGGATGTCTTAGATAAGGGATATGTTAAGGGTCAGTGTGTCAGGGCTGGGAGGTTGGGTCTGTGAAGAAGAATGTACTAGTTGGAAAGGTGAGGAAGGTGCATGGTGGAAAGTGGAAGGGGGGGAAGAGTGGGGTTTTGGGGAGTGATGGTGTGATGTAGTTGGGGAGTCTGGGAGAGGGGTGTAGTAGGTAGGCATTGTTTCAAGGAAGGTAGACAGAAAGGCTTGGAAGCCTATGGATGTGTTAAGGGTTAAGTCAATGTTTGTGAGGGGGGAAGTAGGAGGTATGGCTGGGGTGGTGTCTTGTTCAAGGTGTGGTGTGTTAATGGGGAAAGAAGGGATTGAGGGTGGTGTCTGGGAGATGGCTGGGATTGTCTCAGTGGTCTTTCATTTTTTGTAGGAAATGAGTGGAGGGCTTGCAGGTTTGTGTAGCTGAAGGGGGTACTGGGGCTGTGTAATGAGGTAGGGTAGGGGAAGGGCAGTCCTCCTAGGTACCAAGCACAGGTGAAGGGAGAGTGGGCATGGAGAATGGAAACAAAGGGGGGTGAGAAATGGATGCAAGAGGGGTAGTGGATGCAGGAGTAAAAGGTAGAGGGGGAATGGGTGCTGCTACATCAATGGTACTGATAGGCTCTGGGGGCACCTCCTTGGTAGCAGGGGTAGACCTTGATCCGGCTGCCTCTTCTGCTTACTTGGGCAGGGCCTGAGCCTCAACTTTCTTCTTCTTCTGGGCCTCCATCAAGCTCATGCTAATTCCCCAATGCCTCTTGGCAAAGGTAGTACGGGCAAGGGTGATGGTCTGCTCAGTTTTTCCTATCTTGTATCCCCCCTTGAGTAGCAGCAAAGTAATGATCCTGGCATAAGGGAGTATGTGAGGCTTCTTGTTTGTGCCTATCTTCTCCACTATGTCTTTCATTGCTTCAAAAATTAGTCAGACTGTATGGAAGCCATGGCCCAGGTGGAAGGAGTAGACAGCATCCGCAATGGGGGTTCTCCTCTCCTGCTGATGTCCTGAGCAGTATATGTTCTTTCGCAGGACTTGGTCAATAAACAGGAGTTCAGGTTCCAATTCTCTCCTTTTGATCGAGTCCCTTGTGGCTTTTAATCCTCTAGTTAAGGCCCGAGAAATTGTATCAATTGATGCACTTAGAGGGGGGCCATATCCACAGCTAGGGTCGAATGCGACTGGGATGCCAAAAACTTCAGCAATCACCTTGGGGCTCACTAACATATCAAAGTCATCAATCAGCACCAGCAAGCACACTTGTCCATCTTTGTCCTTCTTGACCTTGATGTGCTGATAGAACAGTTGCACTAGTCTAGGGTAGGCTAGTGCTGGAATTTCTCTCATCAATGGCATCAGGCCCGCTTTGCTCATAAACTGTACTGTAGGGGCAGAGAGAGGTTCCTTCTCAAAAAATGGTACATCAAAGGCTGTTTCAGACTCTAATGGAATTGACACCATGAGCTCAGAAGGAGCAGAGAACTTAGGGGTTGGTTTCGTCGCCTCCTCAACCACTTTCTTTCCTTTTTTGGGTGACTTTGAAGTCTTGGCCTTTTTAGGGGTGGTCTCTGCAGGGTCCTTGTCCTTCCCCTTTCTCTTCTGTGCACTCTTGGGAGCCATTTCAAACTCTATCTTCTAATGTGAGGAATGGAGATAGAGATCTAGGTGCTTACCCTAAAATCCTAGGGTTATGTTTGATTTGACGCACAGGGCACCGCGAGAGCTCTGAGCAGAGGGCAATGGATGGGGGTGATGCTAGGAACAATTCTGTGTATTTGTGGAGTGAATGATGAGCTATAGGATTGATGCTGGAGGAGAGAGAGGGAAGAGCACCAGAAGCAAGGGTTTCACAGAGGGAAGAACGAAGAAAATAATGGAAAAGGAACCAAGTGCGGGCTTAAAATACTTATCGCAAAGCTCGGCGCGCTTTGGAACATCTGGTCACGGGGTTGGAAATGAACCTAGCGAAGGTGTTTATTCAATCTGGATTGTGCAACAATCTCTCAGGCTGACCTTGGAGCACGCGACAGAATGAGATGAATTGAAATGAATTGCGCGAGCGACTCCCTGGTCTCTATTTGGATTGCACGAAAACCTTTGAGGTTCATTTTGAATCGCACGACAGCATTAGAATCTCGTGACAGCAAATGAAGTAATTCTATTGAATTGTGCAAGAGTCTCCCAGAGTACCTTCTGAACCTCGCGATAGCCTTTAGAATCTAGCAACAGCAAATGAAGTATTTCTGTGGGGATCGCGCGAGAGGTTCTCAGGTGCACATGAATCTCGCGACAGCTATTGAATGTTTCTATGTGACAGCGCGAGATTCTCCCAGACTCCCTTTTTTTAACCTCACGACAGCTTTAGAATCTCGCGATAGCTGATGAAGTAAACTGTCTGTAGTGCGCGAGGGTCTCTCAGGCTTCATTTTTAGACCCAATGATAGCAAAGTATAAAACAGAGAGCAAGTGTTCTCTGTTCTGTCCTTTTGCATGTGCTATGGTCGGATCCTAAGCATGACTCTCCCCATGGATACCTCTAAACACATAAAAACTCAAGCAAGGACAATAAAAAGCAACCTCCCACATTATGCATTCCAACAGAAACTATCAATTAAAGAGCAGGAAACATCAAACCAAGCATAAAAGGTTTAAACCAAACAGATCCATATTCATATGGGACCACTAACAATTCTTAGAGAATTTGCACAAAAGAAAGCAAAATAAATCTATCAAAATCAAAGTACATATGATACAGCAAGGACACGCCTATGGATCAGTTTAAAGAAGGATCCCCTTGGAGGTGAATGGCGTCCATGGGATCGGCAGGTTTGTCAAAACAAGGCTTTAGCCCTCTGACCATTCACCTTCAAGGTTCTCCCAGACTTGGGATCCTTGATTTCCACAGCACCAGATGGGGAAACATGCATGATAGTGTAAGGACCTTCTCATCTGGATTTTAATTTGCCAGGAAAAAATTTTAGTTTGGAGTTAAACAACCAAACCTTGTCGCCAGCTATGAAACTCTTTCTCAACAGCCCTTTGTCAAAGAAAGCTTTGGACCTTTCCTTGTAGATCCTGGCATTGGCATACGCATCCATCCTTAGTTCTTCCAATTGAGACGGCAACCTTGTGATCTAGATTTAAATGTTTGATGGCCCAATAGGCCCTGTGTTCTAACTCCACTGGGAGATGATAGGCCTTGCCATAAACCAGTCTGAAAGGGGACATACCAATGGGAGTCTTATAGGCAGTCCTATAAGCCCACACTGCATCATTAAGCTTGTCAGCCCAATCTTTCCTACAGTCCTCATAGTCTTCTCGAGGATGTGCTTGATTTCCCTATTTGAAATTTCAACTTGCCCACTGGTTTGTGGGTGGTAGGGAGTAGCAATCCTATGGGTAACAGAATATTTCTTGAGCAAGCTCTCAAAATTTCTATTACAGAAATGGCTACTCCCATCACTGATGATGGCTATAGGGGTGCCAAATCTCAAGAAGATATTCTGCTTTATAAACTTGAGGGCAACCTGATTATCATTAGTTCTTGTGGCAATGGCTTCTACCCATTTGGAAACGTAGTCCACTGCCACTAAGATGAAATGAAAATCATTTGGAGGAAAGGGGCCCATATAATTAATACCCCACACATCAAACAGTTCTACAACAAGAATGGGTTGTAAAGGCATTGAATTTCATTTAGACTGCCCTCCTAATTTCTGACATCTTTCACAGGTCTTGTAGTGTGTATTGGCATCTCTGAAAAGAGAAGGCCAATAGAACCCACATTGCAACACCTTATCAGCTATTTTTCTCCCACTAAAATGACCCCCACAGGCATTTTCATGGCACATGGCTAGAATACTGGGGAATCCACTTTCGGGAATACATTTCTAAATGATTTGGTCTGCACAATACTTGTACAAGCAAGGTTCCTCCCAGAAAAAGAATTTGACCTGTGAGAAAAATAGGTCTTTGTCCATTTTTGTCCAATGGGCAGGAATCTTGCCTATAACTAGATAGTTGACAATATGTGCATACCAAGAAATTAAAGATTGGATGGCAAATAGTTGGTCATCCGGGAAGACATCATTTATAGCAAGGTCATCAACACCTTTCTCCAACATAATTCTGGACAAGTGGTCAGCCACCATATTTTCTACACCCTTCTTGTCCTTGATTTTGATGTCAAACTCCTGCAACAAGAGTATCCATCTAATCAATCTGGGCTTTGCATCCTTCTTGGACAGTAGGTACTTTAATGCTGAGTGATCAGTGAAGATGATAGTTTTAGACCCAAGTAGGTAAGGTCTAAACTTATCCACAGCAAAAACCACTGCCAAAAGCTCTTTCTCAGTTGTTGTGTAGTTGAACTGAGCTTCAGTAAGTGATTTGCTGAGATATGTAATGACCACAGGAAACTTATCTTTTCTCTGGCCCAAGACAGCACCTATTGCCAAGTCAGATGCATCACACATCAACTCAAAGGGCAGGGTATAGTCAGGTGCTTGGAGTACAGGGGCAGAGGTGAGGTAGATTTTTAGAGTTTCAAAAGCCTCAAGACATTCAGCAGAAAAGTCAAAGGGTACATCCTGGCAGAGCAAGTGGCACAATGGTTTAGCAATTTTCCTGAAGTCTTTGATGAACTTCCTGTAGAATCCAGCATGCCCAAGGAAAGATCTGATTTGTTTGACTGTTCTTGGAGGGGGCAAATTTGCAATGAGGTCAACTTTGGCCGTATCTACCTCAATTCTATCTTTAGAGACTACATAGCCCAACACAATTCCTTGTGTTACCATGAAGTGGCTATTTTCCCAACTTAAGACCAAATTGGTCTCCTCACATCTTTGTAAGACCTGATGGAGGTGTTGTAGACATTGGTCAAAGCTATCCCCATAAACTGAAAAATCATCCATAAAAATTTCTAAAAATTTATCAATCATATCAGAAAAGATGGCATACATACACCTCTGAAAGGTGGCTGGGGCATTACACAGTCCAAAAGACATCCTTCTGTAAGCAAAGGTGCCAAAAGGACAAGTAAAAGTAGTTTTCTCTTGATCAAGAGGGTGTACAGGGATCTGGTTGTACCCTGAGTACCCATCAAGAAAATAGTAAAAAGCTTTCCCAGCCAACTTATCCAAAATTTGATCAATAAAAGGAAGAGGGAAGTGGTCTTTTCTGGTCTTGGAGTTGAGTTTTTGATAATTGATGCAAACTCTCCAGCCAGTGGTCTCCCTGGCTAGTCTCAACTCTCCAGACTCGGTTGTGATCACTGTTATGCCAGATTTCTTGGGCACCACTTGGATAGGTGCCACCCATTCAGAATCAGAGATGGGATAAATTACCCCATCATCCAGCAATTTAATGATTTCTTTTAGGACCACTTCCTGCATGTAAGGATTCAGTTTCCTCTGCATTTCTCTGGAGGGTGTTGAGCCCTCCTCTAGATGAATCCTATGCATACAGATTGATGCATCTATCCCTCCTAGATCAGTAATGGTCCAGTCAATTGCTTTCTTGTGTTTCCTCAAAACTGTTAGCAATTCCTCCTCTTGCTCACTGGTAAGAGAAGAGGAGATAATTACAGAAAGTTTCTCGTCTTTCTCGAGGAAAGCATATTTCAGTGTTTCTAGAAGCTTCTTGAGCTTCAGATTAGGGGCTTGTTGGATGGATGACAGGATTGGTGTATTGTTGGTTGGAGGAAGGGGCAACAATGTAGGTTTCCAATTGGAATGTTGCACTAAGCCCATAGAAGACCTCAATAGGGACATGTCTTCTGGCATTAAAGCTAGGATTCCTTCCTCCACCATGTTCCAAATTTCAGTTAAATCAGTGACAATGTTGCCCCACTCCAGCAGAGTGGGCAGTTCTTCTTCAACAATTTCTTCTAGTACATCCACTACAAAGCATTCCTCATTGTCCAGCTGAGGGTACTTTGCACTATTATACACATTAAGCTCAACTTTCATATGTTCGAAAGTGACCTCCATGATCCCAAACCTGCATTGAATGCATGCATTGGCAGTGGCCAAGAAAGTTCTGCCCAGAGTAACAGGTACTATTGTTACAGCCCATGTCCAAAACAAGGAAGTTTGCAGGGTAGAAGAACTTGTCTACCCCCACTAGGACATCCTCAACCACTCCCATGGGTTTTCTCTCAGACATCCTCAACCACTCCCATGGGTTTTCTCTTAGACCTATCAGCCATCATTAGAACAATGGGGGTGGGCTTCAGCTCCCCCAAACCTAGCTGCTGATACACACTGTATGGCAGTAGGTTAACACTGGCTCCTAGGTCTAAAAGGGCCCTTCCAATCATGTGGTCTCCAATAATACAGGGAATAGTGGGTATCCTTGGGTCTTGCAACTTCTTAGGCATTGTCATGGTTAATACAGAATTAACTGTATCAGTCGCAAAGACCTTTTTGGACAGATGGCCTCTGGCCTTCCTTTTCTGAGTACAAAGGTCTTTCAGAAACTTTGCATAGGCTAGGACCTGTCGGATTGCATCAAGCAGGGGTAAATTTATCTTGACCTGCTTAAAGGTCTCCATCATTTCCTCGATCTGTGCCTGCCCCTTATTAAAAGGGGCAGGGCCACTCCAAACTTGAGGAAATGGCAGCTGAGGTACTGCTGGTTCCTCAGCTGCAAGCCTATGACTGAACTTTTGTTTTTTTCTTTTTTCTACTTTTATCTCCTGTTGAGGCTCAACTACAACCTCTTTATTTTTCCCTTGTTGAAGGGTAGCAGGCAATTCTTGACTCTGTGCTCTAACAAAATCCTTATCACTTTCACTTGACATATCCTTGGGAATGACTTCTCCTTGTTCCTTTCCCACCTGGTTGTCTACCAGCTTGCCAGACCTTAGGGCTATGATGTCATTGGCCCCCTCAAAATTTGAGGAGCCTTCTCCAATGGAATGCTGGCCCTTAGGTTGGCTACTGGCTGGCTTGGCAACCTGCCCTCTTCTCTTTTAGCCAAGGCATTGGCTATTTGGCCAAGCTGCTCTTCTATTTTCTTAATGCTTTGACTATGAGAAGTCACAGTCTGATTCAAGGGTCCAAGGCTTTGCAATTGGGCCAAAACCTGATCATCGAAAGAAGCACTTCGAGGCTGAGGTGGGGGAACTACCAATTGATTCTGTTGCTGGGGCTGTTGTTGTTGCTGGAAATTCGACCTTGGGGCATATCCCTGGTTAAACTGCTGCTGTGGCCTTTGAGGTAAGGCCAATATCTGTTGTGGCTGCATATAATTGTCTTGCCTCTACCTCAAATTTGGTTGGTCTCTCCATTGGTAACCAGCATTTTGGTGTTGGTATCCATATGGTTGTTTATTGAAGCCACTAGATTATTGTTGTCTAAAAGATTAGGCAGCAGCTGTCTGTTTCATTACATACTCAGGGTATTGCCCCACAGATGGGCATTCTTCTACTGTGTGTTGTAGAGATTGGCATATCAGACATGCCTCCATCACTTGTGCAGCCATTCTGGGCTGCACCACAGTCAGAAGTTTATCAAATCTTTCAGTAAGATTGGCCATCTGTATTCTCAGGTCATCATTTTCCCTAACTTCATACATCTTCCCTTTAGAAGTCTCAGCAAGCCCCAACTTAGGAGAAGGCTCTTGAATAGTTCTGGATGAGGACATCTTTTGGAAAGCATTTTCACTCATGACTTCGAACAAGTCCCATACCTCATCAGCTATTTTATGCATGTACGTTCCACCACAAGAGGCATCTACCATGTCTCTGCTCTTCTCATCAATCCCATTTGTAGAAGCTCTGAACAAGCTGCCATTCAGGGATCTTGTGGTGGGGACATTGTTTGAGCATCTCTTTAAATCTGTCTCAGGCTTGGTTAAAATCTTCAGTTGGAGATTGGGCAAAAGCAAGTATGCCTTTCCTCAACTGGCTGGTTTTGGTCTCTGGAAAAAATTTAGACAGAAATCTTGTTTGGAGGTCTTTCCAGGAACTGATGCTGTTGTTTGGGAGAGTAGATAACCAGGTCATGGCCCTGTCCTTTAAGGAAAAAGGAAAGAGCCTTAACCTAGTGGCTTCTGGTCCCAAACCAGCAATGGAGAATGTCGTGCACAAGGCCAAGAACTAGTCAATGTGCTTATAAGGGTCTTCCTTGCTAAGCCCATGGAAGGAGGGAAGCATTTGGATGATGGAAGTTTTGATCTCATAGTTTCCCTGAACATCTGGGAATTGAATGTTGAATGGAGAATTGTAATCATCCGGAGCATTCAATTCCTTCAATGTTCTAGGTTGTTCTCCACCCATAACTGCTGTCTCAATTTCAATAGGGGGCTCGACTGTGGTGTGTCTGTGCCTTCTCGGTCTTCTACCCCTATCTATCTCAGGATTAGCAGGCTCTAATGTAGGACTGAGGGATCTCTTTCCTAACATATACACACACAAACAGCAGGGAAGACTATTCGCAGGCACATTGCACTTAACAAAAAAAAATTACAACTATCCTAATCAATTGCTATGGAATCTTCAAAAGAGAAATAAACTGAGGTTTTGAAGGTTAGAGAAGTGCAAACAGAGGTAGCTAGACTCCCAGTGCAATTCTACTCTCTTTCTCTGCTACGGTCCAAATTTGCAAGAAAAAGTCCAGATGTAAATCAGCAGTATCAATTATTCACAAGTACGACTATCAAAGAATAAAGAATACAAAAATCTAGAGTCTACTATTAGATCAAGATCCCCGGCAACGGCGCCAAAAACTTGTTGGGCTATTTTAAGGCTTGCTACTGACTTTATTGAAGACAGTGATAAGAATGGAGTGAATGAAAATGAATGAAAGGTGGAGTGAGAATTACGGAGCAGCAAGCCTAAAATATGCAGTCCTGCAAGATACAGGGTCTGTTGTAGCAAGTTTTGATAAGTAAGAGTTTGTCCCACAGGGAAGTTTATCTAAAGCTCCAAGGGAGCTATCTTTAGTAGGCTCTCCAGATTTGGCAATCCTAAATGGAAGGATATTTAGGGTCACTATAATCTAAATTCTAAGGTATCCTAATGTCTAAACTATAGAAAGGGTTAAGAAAATAGATGGAGTGTGAGAAAATAAAATATAAAAGGGTGAGAAGTATGTTATTAGGTACAGATCTGATGGGTCTTATAACTCAAACTCAGATCTGTTGTTATAGAAGTCCTGCCCAATGGCTACATTATTACTAAAGAGGAGAAAGAATCTAACTCATCCCTGTGCCATGATCCAATCCCTTATGGCTATAACCTGTCTACTTTAATGGTCACAGACTATCCAATAGGGGAACCACTATCCAGAGATGGGTCAGAACAAGATTATCATTGTAGACACTACTTCATCTAGGCTACAAGCTCAAGAATCCATAGGAACCTCATCCTCTAAAGTTCTGTGTGGGGCTAGGCCTACAAAGTGCACGAGCCTGGACACACAGGACCAGCAAGAGTTTGAGTACTAGCTTTTAAGCAAGGTTGTTCACTGCTTTAGAAAGACTGCAGTGATCTAGTCACAAGCCTACAATCTCTACAGCCAAATCAGATCTACAATCTGATGGTAGATCTATACAGAGTCTGTCACTGCACAATCTCTCACAAGGCTATAAGCACAAGTGCAGAGAAGAAGAATCTGTCTTAGTTCCATGAATTGGCGTCATCCTAGGGCTATAATCTGTCCACTTGAATGGTCACAGACTATCCACAGAGGCTATCCTCCTCACAAAAGTCTAAGACAGAACAAGAACATTACTGCCGCCACCATGTTCACAAGGCTACAAGCACAAGTTTCCATGGGGATTCAGATTTAGTGGGATCCTGTGGTGGGGGAAGGCCTGCAAAGTGCCTAACTTGGACACACAGGTCACTTAGATCTAAATAGTACCTTAGAAGCAATCCTCCATTGCTTATAAAATAACTTAGCAATGGAGGATCTCAAGGCAGCAGCCTTGTACAGCATAACTCACAACAAAAACAATATCCCATACATGCAACAGATCCTATTACAAAAACTCCATTAAAATTTATACTAAATAATCATACAAAAGGCATAGCCAGCAAGTGCTGGACTATAGAGAGAAAGAAAAAGAAAAAAGAAAAACTCTTAAACCCTAACCTTAGCCTACTGTAATTCTACAGTCGATTTCAAGAAGAAGCACAGAAGTTGAGAACAAAATGTCCCTTAAACCTATGCTAGGCTTAGGCTTATATAGCAGTTGGTTCTCTCTCAATTAGGGTTAGGGAAAACCTAATTTCATTAATGCAATTGCAGCCCATTCTTGTCCCTTGGATGCCTCGGGGCATGTGTACGGAGATTAGAGCATTAGAGTGCGTGCCCTAATTGCTGGAGATTCCCAGATTATCCCTGCAGAAGTGTAGAGAAGTTAAGAACTCGATCCCCACTGAGTAGAGAAGATTAGCAGATCTTTCCGCGTGGTAGAATTGGCGTCGTGGGGTTGAATTGACTTGAAGCTCATGCAGTCACGGGATTGACATTCTGGTCATCGCGGGATACTAATGGTTGTCGCGAGATTGCTCTTTCAGCTTTGAATGGCGCGGGAATTGCTCGCGCGATTCGTCCCTTGGTGAATCTCGCAACGGATCCTCGCGAAGAAGCGTGTTCATGAGCCTATAGATCGTGCGAGCATTTCCTTGAAGGTTTGTATCCCGCGGCCACTGCGCGACAACTGTGCGCGGGAGTGCCTGAAGCTCTCGCTTCAGTGAATCGTGCGACGATTGAAAACTCCTTTCTTGAGCTGCCCGAGCGCTTAAGACTGAGCCTCGTGAGGACCTCCCGAAGTATACTTTTCAATTCTTTCTGGCACCAAACCACGCTAGAATGGCGCAAAGACTGTGCGACCAGTTTGTGTGCTGTCTTTAAAAGCCCGCAACAACTGCGCAAAGGCATTATCTCTGGTTCAATTGAACCCTGCGACATCTGCGCGAGGCATTCTTCTTGGTTTGTTTCTGCTTAGATGTGCCTGTGCTGCAGCCAACTCCCTGTCCAGGTTCATCCTTCATTCTACTAAGGTAGTTATGGGGCAACAGTGAGCTTCTTGGTTTGGTTAGGGGTTTATTTGCAGCTACTGCTTATTACCTACAGAATAGACTCAAAACACATTTGTTAAATGATTAAGGGTCTAACAGAGATTAAGTTAAGGGGTGAAAAGTGGTACTTTTCAGGTCTTAACACTTACGCCCAGCCTAGTCTTACCGTCCTTGACCACTAAGTTTCCTCGATTAAACGCTTCAAGAGTGGCGCTTAATCAGATTACGCACTCCAAAATGGACGCGCAATTAGTTCTAACACTATTAGGACTAGAAAACTCGCTAAGCAAGTCAGTCGGTCGCTCACTGAGTCGGTGACTGACTCAAAGCGATTAAGCACCAAAAAACCAACGTGCAATTTGATTAAACACCTGAAATAGGGCACTTAATTGAAGAAAAACCTATAAAAGCTTTTTTTCTCGAAAAGAGAGGAGAGGCTACAAATTTTGAGAGAGAAGATTGCAAATTTCGAAACTAGAGAACTCCGAGGATAAACCCATAGAGCAACCTAGTCATGATTTCGAGATTCAAACTCCGAACCTCCGATGATTTCTCTCCACAGCCCCAACCGTAGGTAAAAATTTAGTATTAGAAGTAAGATTCACCTAGGCTTTAATTATTAGTTTTAATTTTTAGTCTGAGACCGTAGCACCCTTTTTTTTTTAGACCGTGATTTTTATATCTAGTTCTAGTTTTCCAAATTTAGAACCAGTCCTTAACCCGACGGTCTAATTTACTGACCCTAGGCTTTAATTCTGTTCTAAAATCTTAATCTCCAGTCCTATCATTAATCTCTGGTTCTAGGTCTTAGACTCTAGAACCCAGTCCTTAATCATACGATCTAATTTTCTGATTTTGGACTCGAATTCAGTCCTTAAATGTTAAATTATGGTTTTAATTCCCTATTTTAATACCTCCAAAAATCCTAAAAATTAATTTTAGTTTCTCAATTTAATTCATAATTATTACTCCAAAATCGATTCTGAAAAATTCAAAATTACTATTTTATCATCATAAATCCAATTTATCTTTAATCCCAGCCACCCGATTTGCCCAAGGGAGCTTACGGAGGGTACTCGGGAACGAGGCCAATCCTCCTTAGCATAGCGGGCCCAAACCCCTTTTGTTAGAATTACTTAGTTGCTTTCATTAGGATTATAATATCAGTCAATAATTTCTCCTTCAAATTTTAGTATAGTCAATTTACATGCTTTATTTCAGTTAAATAATTGCTTCGATTAGAACTCCAATAAAATTAGTTCCTTAATTTTAATTAGATAATTCTAGCATAGTTAATTCCTCGCTTTATTAGACCCCAGTATTAGTAATCAATCCTTTTATTCAATTAGAATCTTTGTACAATTAATTTATTACTCTGACCATAATTCTAGTCAAATCAGTTCCTTTATTTTTAATCATAATTTAGTAAAGTTGGTTCATTGCTTTAATCAGAATTTTAGCAAAATTAGTTTATTTATTTTAATTATAATTTTAATAAAATTAATTCATTGCTTAAATTAGAGTTTTAGTAAAATCAGTCTTCTATTTCAATTAGAATTCTGGTAGAACTAGTATATGTGCTTTACTTAGAATTTCGATATAACTAGCATGCTTGGTTTAATTAAAGTTTCATTAAAATTAATACACCTGCATTCCTAGTACAATCAGGAGACCGATGTTAATTGGACTTTTAGTAGTATTAGGACACTATATTAATTAGAATTCTAGTAGTGCTAGGAAACTAAAATTAATTAGACTCCTGATAGAATTAGAATACTAGATTAAATAAACTATAATAAATTTCCACATAACTAAACTCATAGCAGAATTGGGAAGTCTAAACTGATCAAAACCACAATGATAATAGGGAAAGGGAAGGAAAATTAAACTATCTAAATTATAGGAAAATACATAGCTGCTGACGTTCGCAGGCGGACGATTCAGTAAAAAGTAACCCATACCCGCTCTAAAGCATGGTCATTTACGTGTTGCAGCGTCGTTAAATATCTGTAGCTAGCGATCGCAACAAATTAGGAACCTTCCTAGAAAACCCCTTATTTCAAATATTCCAAACACCGCATCGATAGAGTCCACTTGGACAGAATTGGAACCACTGATTCAACAGGAACCGAGAGGAATCCAGAAAAAGCGCGCACCAACAAGTATCGCTGTAAAGTGTAACCCATGTGTCTGGGTATCCGTTGAAGGTTGTTTGTTCCCATAAATAGTACCCGGATGGGTTCTAAGTTGGGACTTTCATCCCCTTTGTTATTTAATCGCCCCTGATGTATGCATGTTTATGAATAATTATTCGTTTGTAAGATCAAAAGTGGCACACACTCCCAAAAAGTATTGCGACATCAATATTCGCTCTATTCTGGTAGTTGTGCTAAATTATATTCAATATTCGCTCTATTCGGGTAGTTGTGCTAAATTATATTCGGGATCGATGAATTCGCTCAAAGATTGAACCCTACTTCACGTAGGGGCACCTGTGACTAATCAAATGGGGCAATCAATGCCTCATAAAAATAGGCACAAGCAGTTGGATCTTCGCATTATTGCTGTACGCTAATCTTTAAGTATGGGTCGATCACCCTCCCACTTGTGGGGCTATCTTATTCGAAATGAATCTCAAACATCGGGCATCTTCAATTATACCATCACGGTTATGCCCAGTAATGTCGCTAAGTGCCTGGGGTCCGATAGCCTTGAGGAACAGACATTTTCCTAATCATTGGGCTTCCGCTACTCTCCGTTTAGTTTTTCTTTTGTTTTGATGTTTGAGATTAGTTTTGAATATGGCGGACAGATTAGTGTTTGCCTTTGGCCTCTTCAAATGCCACTTTCCAACGAGCCAAAAGTTATGGAAAATTGAAGAATATGCATAAATGCAGGTTTCAGGATTCCAAATCGTGGCACTTTTTCGTAAATCGTGGCCTCTTTTGGCAAATTGTGGCCTCTTTTCATCAAATCGTGACACTTTTTCATCCAAATTGTGACACTTTTTCATAAATCTTGACCTCTTTTCGTTAAGCGTGGCACTTTTCCATCAAAATTGTGGCCTCTTTTCAGCAAATCGTGGCCTCTCTTCATCAAATCGTGAAAGCAAAGGCAGCTTCATCTTCTCCAACGAACCATCCGAGATGACTTATTTTTGAGGTGGGTTTTTTATGTGTGGACTTTCCTGGACTTTGGGGAGGTTTTCTTTATGACCCTTACACCCCTATAAGCCTTTAGAACCACCTTTATGCCATTTAAGTGGCTACCTCATCATCCACCATTAAAACCCATTTTCACCTTATCCAAGCCCTAAAAATCCTCAAAAACCTTAGATGGACCATTACCTAATTTTTAAAAACCAATTAGTGAGTTAACCACTCACTAATTACCCCCAACTCTATAAATAGAGGCCCCCACCCTTCACTAGGTCGGGGGATAAAAATACCCAGAGAAAATTTTCTAAAGAGATAGAGAGAGAAACTTCTAAAACAGAGAACTCTAGAAAGATCTCCCCCCATCTCAAAGCTTCAACCTTCTAGGTTTTGAAACTCCAGTTCCTCAGATACCACCCCACTTCTATCAATACCATTCCCAAGCTTTAGCTAGTTTGGAAATCTTAGCCCATCCTCTATACCACCGCTCTTTCTAGCCTTAAAAGTTAAGATCTTGTCCTTAACCCATTTGCTACCGAAAGCACATCGGATAGCATCCACACAAAGATCTAGCAGCGATACTACAAGGGCCCAAGAGCTCCAGCTCTCCCCTCTACTCCTCTACTTTGCTTTTCCTCTATCCTAGAATTTGAGCCGTTACGCCGCCGAAATTTCAGTGATTGTGGGGGGCTGAAATAGGATCAAAGGGATCTCGAGAGGTTTATCATGGCAACTACACGAGTAGATAAAAATGGCTGGATATGAACCACTCAAGATCTCATTGAGTGAAATTTCTGAAGCTGAACTACTTGAGATCTTGGGAGCTTTAGCAATGAACCACTCGAGTTCATCCTTGCACTGCTCGAGTGGTTAAATCAGCACATTCTATAGCTTGGCTGGTTGCACTTGAGCTTTATAAACTCGTGAAGTTAATGCTTCAACTTGCATTCAGCTCCATGATTAGTGGTTGTAGTGTCCACCATGCAACTCAACAATCATAAAGGCTGCAATTCCTAGCTGGTGGAGATTGGTGCAGCAAGCCTTGGTATGCTGGAGCACGAGGATGAATTTAAAGGCCTCAACAGGTGATGTTTGAAGGTGCAATCTGCATGTTTGCTTGAGCTGCTCGGGAATATAAATGGATTGCATGGCTTCAATGCTGCATCAGCTCAAGAGGTTTGCTTTGAAGTGTGAACTGTTTGAGCTCTTTGTGGTAGCAATGCATGCTGGTTTGCTCGAGTATATGGTGCAGCAGCTCTGGGTGCTTGCTGTCCCTAGGTCTTTATGTGCTTTTCCTGCAAGTATGAAGTACTCAACTGCAATAGTTATACTCAAGAGGCTCTATTTTGCAACAACAACAGCTATCTCAACTTTTAATGGTTCTATGTCCTCCTCTTGACACTTATTACATGAATGATTGCATATTATTGCTTAGCTATAAAATCACATTAAGCATCAGTTATTAATCACTCTGAGTCCTAGAAAAAGCAAGGTTTAAGGGAGAGAAAGTGGTATAAATCAGTGAATAATACACCCCAACCTAATCTTTGCTAGTCCTCGAGCATAGGAAACTTAAATAATTATTCTACAAAATTTAAATGCCACTTTTGTAGGAAGCACGGATGCATTTAGCATATGCATCAAGCTTTTTAAACCCCTAGGTGATCCCTAGTGGAGGAGTGAAGTTTCCTGAGGGTTTTCAGCAAAGATACCCACGAACTTCACCATTAAAACATCTAAGTATAGTGCAATCAATGAAAAAATAGATTTTAATGAATAAAGCATCATTCCACACCAATTCTTTAAAAATTAGAGGAAATTACAGCAATAATGCAAATATTTTATAGCACAAAATCAACATGTAGTTGTATCACTACCAATCAGTTTACATCAGGAATACAATGTGCACAAATCAGCACTAAGTTCACTCCAAATTCAAAAATTAGGTTTAGATACAACCCCAATGAAATTAAATTTCATACTCAATTGTCACTAGGGTTGTCTCTCCACAATGAAAATCCAAGGGTGTTCACATTCACATCAGCTCAAGAGCAGTTACAGACCGTAAATAAGCCTGCAAGCATGGGCATAGGCATTGCATCTAAGCTCTAACATCCTCAAGTACTTTCACCATAGATTAGACATCTCCTCATCTCCACATGATAGCTCATTTTACTTTGGATCAATAAAGTTTTTTTAATGGGTTGATATGTGGCTTATGAGTGAGGTTTATAAAGAATAAAGGGGGTAGAATGGATTCAAAATTTTGAGAAATCAGTAAGGTAAGGAGGTGATTCAAGACTTCACAACCTTCATTTCAGCACAACTTCTCTTCCTTGATATTTTTCAGATTCAGAGTGATCAGCTTCTTATCTTCTTTTCAATTTTCAAATGAAGTGTCTTTTTTTTTTTTTTTTTTATAATGGTTGCCATACATCTACAACTGATACATTGTTGTTTATAGCTTTGCTTTTCCTCTTCTTTCACCAATTGCTGAACCCAGTCCACCTATCTTCAACACCTTCTCCTCTACCTTCTGAATTCTAATAGTGAGGGTAAGCCTAAATCAAGTCAATGAGGTTCAGGTTCATTCATTTTGGTTTATGCAAAGAAATAAGGGATTTTAAGGCTCAAATAGTGTATACAAAGGGCAGTTGAATAGGTAGGAAATTTTAAGCTCAAACTATCCAAATGAAGGCCTTAGATCATCTCCTTAGTATCATGAGTGTTGTCCAACAATTTTAATTTGGAAATGCCTAACTTCTAGTGAACAAGTTTGATTCAATTAGTCCTTAGAGCAGAAAAATCGCCAAAAAATTCTTTAAAAGAGATTTTTGATAGGTCCAAATCCCACTAGGTATGGTCTTCAAATTAACTCATGGGGTGTATTTTCACCTTTTTCTCTCCTCTCTAGTTCACTAAGTACTAATTGGAAAAAATTTCATAATGTTAGCGTCATGGAGGTGCAAATTTTTCAAAGATTTTCAGTTTTAAATGTCTCTAAAAATTTTAAATTCTTCATTCTATCAAGTTAGGTGATAATTGACTTTATTTATCTCAATTCAACCAACACTACTGCACTAAAATTAACTATTCTATTGGCTTACTAACCTGCCATACCCTCAAACATAAGATAAACAATGTCCTCACTATTTCAACATACATGTATAGGGGCATCAAGCTTGGTAAAAGAAAAACAAATATACTACAGCAAAATATTAGAGAGAAAACTGACTAAAAGATTTCAGAAAGTTAGAATGAAACAGAGAAAAAGTGAATTTAGACAAACTGACACAAAAAAAACACAACTACTAAGACACCTAAAACAGAAAACTACCTAAAACAACCTTTACACCTACTTAAAACAGAAATAAAAATAAAAACAACAGATAAACTAAGAGAAAAACTGCAAATATAAACAAAATAGCAACTATACTAACTCCTAAAACATAAACTCTTCAAAACAACAATTATATCCAATTAAAAACTGTTATGATACATAGATTACACAGGTTGAGATCCAATATCAGGTGGAAGTTTTTGAAAGTGAATGAAGTCAGAGGCTCCACAGAATTTGCAAAATAGAATAGGAGCCTTTGCTAGTTAACCTTCATGATTCTTCCCAAACATGAAGTTCCCTGATCTCAACAGTTCGGATGGGAATGCGTGAATGACAGCAAATTAAAACAGCCCATTTGGATCTTAGCTAAATTGAAAAGAACTGTAATTCAGAATTTAAAAGTCATACCTTTGCAGATGCATCGGCATCAAGCCTCAGTTCTCTAGCTCAAAATTTTCACTAGCATGAGAGATATAGGGAGCAGCTCCAGCTCCGTATCAGGTGGATAATCAATTAAAAGGCAGCAAAGGTGCCATAGATGGTTGAGGGAAGGGCAGCAGGGCAGGTGTCCAAGTGCACTGGTGCACTGGTGCACTAACCCCACTGAGAAGCCCAAGATGATTAATTTTTTCAGCATAGAAGTGGGGGCCTCTTCAGCCCATACAACAACAATTTCAGCACAGACCTCAGCCCATTCCAGCAGTGTGGGCAAGGTGTCCTCCACCATCTCATAAAAAATAGCAACTATCAAACAGTCCTCATTTCCTCCATCTAGCCTTCCCCTTGTTAAAAGGAGAATTCTCTTGAAAAGCATGAAGAAATGACAGATGAGGTACTGTTGGTCCTCATCTGCTGATGTATCATTCTAAAAAAAAAAAATATTACTTATTTTTTTTTTTTTTTTTTTTTTACAACTGTAATTTCAACAAACACTACAAAGACAAAAAAAAATCTAAAATAGAAAATAAAGAAAAAGTGAAAAAAAATCAAACACAAATTATAGCTGTAATTTATTCAAACACAATAACTGCAAAGAATAAAAACTAAACTCAGATTACTATACTTAGATCAAAACTCCCCGGCAGCGATACCAAAAACTTGTTGAAAAGTTTTTGATGCTTCTTTTTATTATTAAAGACATGACAATGAAAATAATGTGAGAGAAATGAAGAATGTTGAAATAAAACAAAATGGATTGAATACAACACAAAACCAAACATAGTCCTGCAAATATCCAGGGCCTGTTGTAGCAAGTTTTAATGAGTAAGAGTTTGTCCCACGGAGAGAGATGATCTAAAAACCTAAGGGCGTATAGTAAACTCCAGATCTGGCTACAGATCAGGCAACTCTAAACCTACACTAGAAAGCAAGGTAAAGAGATGGTGTTAAGGTGTCACAATTCTAAAATAAAACTAAAAATAGAAATAAAATTATAGCTAAAGAAAGGGGATAAAGAAGGATGATGATGGTGTGGTGAAATAAAGTAAAAATGATGAGAAGTAGGCAGCTAGGGGCTGGTTTTTGTTGTAAAACAGATAAGGAAATGGATCAGTGACTGACCTTCACTTGGCTACAAGCGTAAGTACAAGGTAGAAGAATTCAATCTAAACAAAAGGTTTGAACTGATCTTAAGGCTATGATCTGCCCACTTGAATGGTCACAGAGCATCCTAGAGATTTCATTCAAATAAAAGGCTCAAATTAAAACAAGAAAATCATTGCAGCCACTATGTTTGCAAGGCTATAAGATCATGCATCCATAGGATCAAACAATCTACACAGATCTAGTGAGAACCACTATAAAGTACAGATTGAATGGGGATCTAAACTCAGCTGGTCATTGCTTCAAACAGCTTGCAATGATCTAGCTCACAAGGCTGCAATCTTTGCATAATTCTAGATCTCTTCACCTAAAACTGATCTGGAAATCAGAGCAAGAGTTGGATCAGCTACAATCTTTCACTTGGCTACAAGCTCAAGTGCAAAGAGGAAGAATCCAATTTCACCCTCATTTCGGATTAGACCTAAGGCTATGACCAGTCCACTTGAATGGTCACAGATCATCCTATATATTTACTCCAGCCATGGGGGTAAAGACTGGAACATGAAAATTATTGCAGGCACTATAGTTACAAGGCTACAAGCTCAGGCAACCATAGGTGCATCAGATTTCTAAAAATCTAAAGTAATTGATTAGAAAAATTATAGATCTAATGAAACTTAAAAAATAGCATTTCATTGATTCACAAATACTAACAATGATCTGCCTCAAGCCTACAGTTTGTGTAAGAATCTGTAGCTCTTCACAATGAATTCAGAGATCTATTACAATTCGAATTAGCCTTTGGCTGCTACCTAGATCTAATCCAAGAGGGTGGAATAGGGAGAGAAAAGAGGGGGGGAAATAGGGAAAAGAAATCCTAAAACTAGATCTAAATGAGTTGTGGAAAACTCAGAGAATTTTCTAGCTTCCTTGCTACCGAATCACTAAACTCAGATGGGTATTTATCCATATGCATTGATCCATGTGATTAGTGTTTTGCCCAATTAGAGAAGAGGGAAATCCTTTCACTTATACTCAGCTGAAATGGCTTAATTACAGCCAAGAGTTGCTCCCATTCAGTTATGAATCAGTTCTCATCTGGACAACTGTCTCATGTGACTGATTAAGTTCTCAAATATGCCCCCAAAAATCACTGATGAAGGCTGGAACCCGGGCTGAAGGTTGATGTCTAAATGAAGCGCGGGCTCAAGTAGTTGATGGCTGTTGCTGAAGATTAAATGTGCATAGCTGATCGAGTGGTTTGCTGATGTGAAATCTCGACAGGTCAGTGAATGAAGTTCTGAAACAACTCAAGAAGATGAAGAGATCTTCAATAATTTGTTCGACGGGTTGGGGGATGAATTCGATAGGTTGCTGAAGCAACTCGATAGGTTGAAGCTCCAGCAATAGCTGCATTCGACAGGTTCACACATCCATTTGTGGAGTTGATTTTGGGAGCTGAACTGCTTGAGCAATTGGCTGAAATGGTAGAGCTCGACAGGTTGAAGGAGTGGCCTTCCTAAACTGCTCGATAGGTTGAGTTTTGCTGGCTTTTTGGACTGTTCGACAGGTTCAAACTAGTTGCTGCAGCAGATCACTCGAGAGGTTCTAGTGCAGGATTCACTATCCATTCGAGAGGTTGGGCTTCAGCATACATTCGAGAGGGTCACTTCCAGCATATTTAAACATCTCGTGAGGTTAACATGCAAGGGAGCTCAAGAGGTTTATGATGGAAACTACTCGAGTAGATAAAAATGGCTGGATATGAACCACTCGAGAGCTCATTGAGTGAAATTTCTGAAGCTGAACTACTTGCGATCTTGGGAGCTTCAGCAATGAACCACTCGAGTTCTTCCTTACACAGCTCCAATGGTATAATCAGCACATTCTACAGCTTGGCTGGTTGAACTTGAGCTTTATAAACTCATGAAGTTAATGCTTTAGCTTGCATTCAGCTCCTTGTTTAGTGGTTGTAGTGTCCACCATGCCACTCGACAGTCATAAAGGCTTGAATTCCTTGTTGATGGAGATTGGTGCAATAGGCCTTGGTATGCTGGAGATGACGGGGCTGAAATTATAACGTTCATGAGGATGAATTTATAGGCCTCAACAGGTGCGGTTTGAAGGTGCAATCTGCATGTTTGCTTGAGCTGCTCGAGAATATAAATGGATTGCATGGCTTCAATGCTGCAGCTGCTCAAGAGGTTTGCTTTGATGTGTGAATTGTTTGAGCTCTTTGTGGCAGCAATGCATGCTCGTTTGCTCTTGAGTATATGGTGCAGCAGCTCTTGGTACTTTTTGTCCCTAGGTCTTTTTGTGCTTTTGCTGCAAGTATGAAGCTGTAGTAGTTATACTAAGGAGGCTATACTTTTCAATAGCAGCAGCTATCTCAACTTTTAATGGTTCTAAGTCCTCCTCTTGCACTTATTACATGGATGATTGCATATTATTGCTTAGCCATAAAAACACATTAAACATCAGTTATCAATCACTCTGAGTCCTAGCAAAGGCTAGGTTTAAGGAAGAGAGAGTGGTATAAATTAGTGAATAACAAGATCCTCGTGAAGCTCTCGCGTGGTTCCAAATGAACCTCTCAACAAGTTCAAAACTTGCCCAATTTGTGCTAGAATTTCAAAATGCAATAACTTTTGATGTGACTCCGATCGGAGTGATTCTTGGCTCGTTCGAAAGTTGAGAACCTCTATTTTTCAATGATATATTATTCAATTATAGTATAAGATATCAGCTATTTCCAGTGCACAACTCTTTGATCATTGCCCGGGAAAGACTAGGTATGGGTTCGGAAGGGGTTCTAAATGTTGGGATTGGTTCGTAAAGGTTCGGGGTAAGTTCTAAGGGATTGGGGGTGATTCCTAATGGTTTGAGATGACTTCTAAAGTTTTGGGAAGGTTCCTAAGGGTTTGATACATGCCATTGGAAGCTCGGAAGTGTGCTTCTCTCGAAATGTATTTTGATCGGGCCTTAGGCCAAATTTGAATGTCTACAAATGCCCCTCTTTGGTATCTGATCACTAATGATCGAATGCAAAAGATAAGGACATCCGAAGAGGCCCAAGGCATTACTGATGGGCCCACTGTATTCAAAATGAACCTCAAACATCAGGTGAGTAACATGGTGAGTAAACGAAAGCCCTGTATGTCGGGAAAAACGTCCGTTTCTCAAGGTTATTGGTGTCCAAGCCCTTAGCGACATTACTGGGCATAACCGACATGGAGCGAGTTGCGAAAGCCTAATATGCTGGGAAAAATGTCCGCTTCTTGAGATGATTGAAGATGTTTGAATGTTCAAGTTAATCCAACAGCTCCGTGAGTAAGAGGGTGATCGACCCATACCTAAAAATAGGCACGAAATAATTATGCGAAGGTCCACAGTTTGTGTCCAATCCCATGAGGTGTTGACTGTCCCATTTGGCCTGCCATGGGTGTCCCTACATGAAGTAGGGTTCGAGGCCTTTGGGTGAACCCAACGATCTCGAAGTTAATTTAGCACAATTACCCGAGCGGAGCGAATATTGATGACGCAAATGCTTTTTGGGAGTGTGTGCCTTTTTCGATAATGTGCCCTAGATCAACATGACCTAGAATATCCAACTTTAAATAACACTAAATAGATCCGGCCAAAATTGGGTGTCTATCGAAGGAGACATCCAATCCTAGTCTCTGCCGATAATGATCTTACAAATCATTTAACTATGCATAAATATGCACCCATTAGGGGTGATAAGTAACAAAGGCGATGGAAGTCCCAACCCAGAACTTGTCCGGGTACTATTTATGAGAACAAACGACCATCCTATTGATACCCAGACGTATGGCACCTATGTAAGGGATACCGCGCTAATTCCATTTTCAACAGGTTGGTCTCAACCAACAATTAACCTTTTTCAACGGAGTTACCCGAACCTCAAACCCCGTAGGATGCACGCCCAGACTGTGTAGACCAAGAGTCCACACCTTCAAAAAGTTCGTGAAAAATCTGAATCTTAGACACTTACGTTCAAATGAATCCAAAGACATAGCACTTAGCTCGAAGATTTAGCAGTGGAATCAACCTGATTGAAACATTGACCTCTTGATCGGGATCACCGTTGCTCCTACATTTAAGTAGGATCCAAAGATCCGAGGCGAACCCTGGACTTAGGATATTAATTTAGCACAGCTGCATTGCCAATAAAATATTGACATTTTACTGTCTTAAAACACGCATGTGCGTAGCTGTGCATGAAAAGATTAATGAAAACACATATTTTTTTCTTTTAAAAATATTTTTCTTTCTTCTTTTTTTTTGAATAGACCGGACGTCGGTGGTGAGATGCTTCATCTGATATGTCCATTGCCGAGAGGTTGCCTGCTTCGAGGCTTCGGACCTTTTGATGTTCCTACACATCTTGAGAAAATGTCAGCCCCTTTTTTGTTTATATCTCTCTCTCTCTCTCTCTCTCTCTCTCTATATATATATATGTATATATATATATATAAAGTGCATCCTAATCAACAGAAGGAGAAGTAAAATTTTACCTATATTTTAAAATTTTTCAAGATTTATATATATATATATATATATATATATATATATATATTTTGGATTTTTGTTTTCAGAGATTTTTATTCTTTTTCTTCAATTTTTGAGATGGAAGTACAATGTCATAAATATGTACATGAAAAAGAATAGAAATATATAGATAAATTTTTTTGTATTTGGATTTTTTTTAATTTTTTTTTTTCTTTTTCGCCTTTTCTATTTTTATTTTTTGTATGCCTTAACAGTGAGATGAACTAACAAGTCCCTTTTTTAGCATAGCCGAACCCTTTCATGTGGTCGGACTTGAGTGAGGTTCAAAAAATTATCGAGGTCGGAATATCCATCCCATTGGGTTGAATCAACCCTTTATCCTTACCCGGGGTCATACATTTGATGATGCAATCCTGAAGACATGGGTCGAGACTCGATTGGAGAGAACATGAGCGGCCCGATCGGGAGATAAGATGGCATGGGTAGGTGACTGAAGGATTCCTTCTCTTTATTTTCCTTTCTTCTCTCGTTTTCTTTTCAACAGTCTTACTCACAATGCCCAAGGTGGGTCCGTCATGTCGGTTGTTGCCCTCTTCTTACCCGCATCGCCCTCTCAAGCTTTCACTACGTCCATGGGTTTGCATTTTTACCCCAAGTGCCCTTTTAGGTTTTCACTTGGTCTGCACAAGCTCGCTCTTTTTACCCGTTGCGCTCTTTCGGGTTTTCACTACGTCCATATTGCTTTGAGCTTGTTTACTTTTTTTTTTCTTTTTCTTTTTTCTCTTCTTCCGCATTATAGCCGACCAAATGGGGTTCTCATTGTCCCCCAGCTTGGCTTGTGCTGACTTGACTGATACTTTAACTACTCACAGACCTTAAAGAGGGCTTTTCTTCGAGATGTATTGTGGCAATGGGTAAGGTTAGAATTTTGAAGGTATTTTGGGTTTAAAGGGTTTCCTTGACTGGGTTTCAATTTCCATAATACACTTCTTCCTTAGGGGACCATGACTGTACTTGCCCCATCTTTTTTCTCTGTATATATTTTTTTCTTTTTTGGATAATCTCTTTTTCGGGGTTTTGCTTTTTTGATTTTTTTGTTTTTAATGATAACCCTTTTTTTTTTTTTTTTGTTGGTGTATGTACACACATTTTCTTTTTCCTGGGAGGGGTTTATTGAAAGAAATGTCAACGGCTCAACGGGTGTAGGAAAGGGTATGAGCATTTAGGGGCAGTTTTTTGGCTACTAGGCTTTGAAATGATGGCTTCTTTTGTGGGGTCCTTGAGTAGTCACATATCCGTTTCATCACTACTTACCTTGCCGGTGGACCTTATGAGTAGAACCGTTGGACGTATCCAGCGTTGATGGGCTCAGGAAAATGATATCCATCCATGGTGGCAAGGTGGAGCAAGTATCCTGGGAGCACTTCTCGAATGACGTAAGGTCCTTCCTAGTTAGGCTTTAATTTCTCTCTCGAATTGGCGTGGAGAGATGGGAAGATCTTCTTGAGTACCGTGTCTCCTACCTAGAGATCTCGACGGCGAACACATTTGTTATAAGCGCGTGCAATTCACCTTTGATAGACTTGGGTATGACATAAGGCCAGTAGCCTTTTCTCTCTAGTTGGTTCAGCTGCTCAAATCAGGATCTCTCTCTTTCTGCCTCAGATAGGCCTAACTCCATGAGGATGCAGAGTGAGGGTACCTCCACTTCTACCAATAAGACAACTACAGTTCCATACACAAGGGAGAATGGTATTGCCCCTGTAGCAATACGGATCGACGTTCTGTAGGCCCATAATGCAAGCGACAACATCTCGCTCCATTCTCAATAGGTGATGACCATTTTCTCAAGGATGCAAATGACAGTTTTGTTAGCAACTTCTACGGCCCCATTGGTTTGTGGCGAATAAGGCGATGAACGGTGGTGCTTGATTTTATACTATTCACATAAGGCCTTGATGCGCTTGTTCACGAAGTTTGTGCCATTATCGGTGACGATGTCCTTGGGAACGCCAAATCGGCAAATAATGTTATCCTGGATGAATTTCTCGACATGCTAGGCCCTGATGTTGGCGTAGGATACAGCATCTACCCATTTGGTGAAGTATTCGATAGCGACAAAGATGAACCGATGTTCATTTGAGGCCTTCGGATTAATCATTCCGACGATGTCGAGGCCCTAGGTGGCGAAGGGCCATGGAGTGGCCATGCTGTGTAGATCTATGGCTGGAGCATGTATCAGAGTAGAGTGTTCTTGGCAATTGTAGCACCTCTGAACATGCTTGCAACAATCGGTTTCCATAGTGGTCCAGTAATATCCTTGCCGTAGGATCTTCTTAACAAGCATGTGCCCGCTGACGTGGGCACTACCTACTCCCCCATGGATCTCCTTCATAATGTTGGCCGCTTTGCTCTTGGTAAAGCATCTGAGCAAGATGTTGTTATAGGATTGCTTGTAAAGGCACTCGCCGCAGATGACATAGTTCGCTGCCAAACAGTCTTGGTCCGCCTATCAGTCTTGGACCTATCCTTAGGAAAAGTTTACGTTTCAAGGAAGTTCTTGATATCTGAGAACCATGGTGGCTCATCATCTAACTTTATAGGTTTCTCAATATGAAGGGAAAGGTCGACTCATTCCTCTGTTTGATAATGATTGACTTCATCTCGACACCATAGGGGATCTCTATCATTGATGCAAAAGTCGCTAACGCGTCGGCGAAGCGATTCCTTATTCACAGGACATAGGAGAACGTGACATCCTTGAAGCATGCTATCAGATCTTTCAGGTGCTCATGGTAGGGAATCAATTTCTCGTCTTTCATCTTCCAATCGCCGTTCGTCTGGAAAATGATCAGTTGTGAATCATCGAACACTCGAAGGTGAGCTACATTCAAGTCCAAAGCTGCCTACAGTCCTGCTACACAGGCCTCATATTCAGCCATGTTATTTGTGCATGGGAAGATGAGATTGATGGGGACTGGTATGTGTAATCCTTTCAGCGAAATCAGAATAGCACCGACTCCCTGACCCTTGACATTTGCTGCCCCGCCAAAGTGCATTACTCATAGGTTTTATGTTTCTTCTATATCGCCCTCTGCCATAAACAAGATGTCCTCATCTAGGAACTCGATTCTTAAGGGCTCATAGTCAGGTAAAGGATTCTCGACAAGATGATTGGCGAGTGCTTGCCCCTTGATTGACTTCTGAGTGACATAGATAATGTCGAACTCAGATAATAGGAGCTGCCAGTACACAGTCTGCCCAGTAAGAGCTGGCTTTTCAAATAGGTACTTCAACAGATCTATGCGCGCTAAAAGTAGAATGGCCTGGGATAGTACGTAATGACGGAGCCTCTGTGTAGCCCAAACGAGATCCAGGCATGCCTTCTCCATATGAGAATAGCGCGTCTCGTAGTCAGTGAACTTCTTGCTGAGATAGTAGATGGCCTGCTCTCTTCTTCCTGTTTCATCGTGTTGCCCTAGGACACATCCCATCGAAACTTTCGTCGTAGAAAATTACATCAAGAGCAGCCTCCCTGGCTTGGATAGTGCTAAAACTGGCGGGTTGAGAAGATACCCCTTGATCTTATCGAATGCTGCCTTCCAGTCATCGTTCCATTCAATAGGCAAGTCCTTTCTTAGCAGCTTAAAAATCGGCGTGCAGATTAGAGTGAGTTGTGCGATGAATCGACTGATATACTATATCTTGCCAAAGAACCCTCTGACTTCTTTTTCGATAGATGGTGGCAGCATTTTTGTGATAGCTTTCACCTTGATCGGGTCAACTTCGATACGTCTCCTGCTGACGATGAAGCCCAACAGTTTCCCTGACATAGTGTCGAATGCACATTTCTGAGGATTAAGACATAAAGTATATATTCTCAGCCTCTCAAACAGCTTTTGGAGGTTTATCAGACGGTCACTTCACCCTGGTGACTTGGTGATCATGTCATCGACATATACTTCGATCTCTTGGTGCATCATGTCATGAAACAGTGCAGTCATGGCTCTCTAGTACGTTGCACCGGCATTCTACCCGAATGGCATGACACGATGGCAGAAAGTTCCCCAGTGAGTGATGAACGATGTGTTCTCTCGGTCCTCCTCTGCCATCTTGATCTGGTTATATCCGAAGAATCCATCCATGAATGAGAGCATCCCGTGCTTAGCAGTGTTATTAACTAAGATGTCGATATGCGGTAATGGGAAATCATCTTTCAGGCTCGCTTTGTTCAAGTTTCGAAAATCATGCACATACGGACCTTTCCGTCCTTCTTCGATACTGGAATGATGTTGACTAACCACTATGGGTACTTGGAGACCATGAGAAACCCTGCATCATACTACTTGATGACCTCGTCCTTTACTTTCAGCATCCACTCGGGTCAAAGTCATCTCAACTTCTGCTTAACCGACTTGATATCAAGGTAGAGAGGCAACTCATGCTCGACCAAATCAGTGTCCAAACCAGGCATGTCTTTGTATGACCATACGAAGACGTCTTGGTATGATCAAAGGAAATCGATCATGCTTTTTCTTTCTTCAAGAGACAGCGATGTTTCGATCTTGGTTATTCTTTGCATATCCTCAGTACCTAGATTGACTCCTCAGTTTCTTCAACAATAGGGGTAGGACGGTGTTCAAAATCGGCAAACCGTTCAAGGAGTTCATTGGGAAGCTCCTTAGTAGGGATCTCCTCGTTCAGACTTGTGACTCCTCTCTCTTCTTGTATTTCTACAGGAAAGGGGTCGACTTCATGTGGGACGGGATTTTTAATTAAGGCATCTTTTTCTTTGATTTTATTTGGAATTTGAAAAGATAATATTTTTAGGTTTTGTATTTTTTCCATGTTTTTGGGATTTTTATTTTCTTTGAAAACGGATCCTTGGCAAAGCGAGTCCTTATATATACACGGTATTGCCTGCCAAGGGCTCATCTCACTTTTTATGGGTTATTTTTTTTAGGAAATCGGTGCCAAATTTCAGGCCACCTGCCACTTCTAGAGTTTGGGGGACAGACACCCAATTTCATAGTTGGCTTGCTACTCCTTTACCTTTTTGGATGGAGGAGGCTAGTTGATGTAGTTTTTTAGAGTCGACCTCCATAATGTTAATCATGGGTTCATTTGAGACTCTATCCTCAAACGTCAAAAAAATCCTATGGTAGTTTACCACAGGGGAAGATTATGCAGGTATGGAATATTGCTCCTCAAATAGGGACAGAGTAGCTAAATCTACCTCTAGGTCAAGAGGGAAAATATGGGGATTGGTGGGATGGACAGGTGCTACGAGTTTGTGCAGGGTTAATTGGGTTACCCCATTCTGATCGATTTTCACAACCCCGATGCTTACAAATGATTCTCTGATGTGGGGCCTAGGACGGGGTTTATCTTCTAAGTGTATCCCCTTGGCTCTTGCGGCTGTCGTGGCTCAGGCTCTCTCCTTAGCCTCTCGGACTTCTTCTATGGGCTTGTAACCTAGCCCAAATCTGACCTGCTATCCTCCCTTGGCCTTGACTGGTTCTCTCCTGCCTTGCAGTTGGGGCCCTAGTCCTTTACCCTTTTATTACCCCATTTCTGAACCATGGCCACCACCGCTACCATTCCACCCCTGATTCTGGAAGTGATGCTTTCCGAAGGATCTGGGATTACAGCCGATACCTCATATTCAAAACTATCGAGGTCGATATCTTCAGTTGGGTGTGGCACATCCAACACTTTTGGGTTTTCAATATTGTGGGTGGCCTTCTTTCCCATCATGTCCCTCACCTATGATCGTGATAATTTTCTGCCCGGACACAAACATAAGCTTCTGATGCAGCATCGATGGTATCGCTCCAACTTCGTGTAACCATGGGCGCCCCAATAATAAATTGAACGAGGACTTGATGTCCATTACCTGGAAGAGTATGGAGAGTGTCATTGGCCCAATCATGAGCTCAAGGTCAACTTCTCCCATTATCTCCCTTCTTGTTTTGTCAAAACCTCAAGCGCTAGTTCTTGTAAGTCTCAATATGCACGGATCTACTCCATTCTTTGTAGTTGTTCTCAGGGGGCATACATTCAGAGCAGACCCATTATCAATTAATATCAAGGGGATTATCATGTTTTCGGATTCCACAGTGATATTGAGGGACTTTGAGTGACTATTTCCCTCCTCTGATAAATCGGCGTCTGAAAATGAAACAGCATTGGGAGCCATCATTTGTCCAATTATCTGCCCGACTTCATCTGGGTTCACCTGAAGAGATACGTGTGAGTTCTTTAACGCCCCCATTTAGGCTTGAAAATGAAGCGGGGATGTCATCAATAAATCTCAGACCGTGATGTGAGTTGACATTCTTCTCAGTTGAGTCTCCAGTATGTGTTCTCTGCTCATTTTCTCAAACGGGTTCACTGCACTGTCCTTCTTTCCCTCTAGTGCAAGTGCCAGTATTGGTGCATCCGATTGCTTGGAAATTTTCCTAGACCTGGTGACAAAGTCAACTGCCCCTTCCTTGTTGCTGCCAGCGTTAGCATTTGTTTGTTCATAACTGAGCGGGACTTGATGAGGATTGTAGGTTAGTCCCAGAATCTGGAATGGAGTGGCTGTCGGTATCTGATGTGCTTCTAGTGATGGCTCAGGAAGGGTAGGCGATACTTGGCTAATCTCTGACAGGGATGGGTGGGTGGAGAAAATGGGCCAATTGGGGGTGGCAAGGTTTATGGATGGTTGCATCGGGGGTAATGGGGTAAGGGTGGACCACTGATAACTAATAGGTGGTGGTGGAATATGGGGGACATGATGGGCTATTGAGTAATTGGTGGGGGTGGCAGTGTACAGTTGATAGGCATTAATTTGTACGTAATTGACAGGAGTGGGTAATGGGAAATAAGCCCTAAGATCTAAGGGTTCAATTTGGCATCCAGGATTGGTGAAATAATCTGACAAATTCAAGGGTTCAATCACGCCAATACCTCTTTCTTCTTGATCTCTTTGCCTTAGTGCTACAAAATTTTCTCAGTCACTGATGTAATCTGATGGATCAAACTCAAATTCCTCATCATCCTCTTCGATCATACCGACAATGGGTCTCGGACCTGCCCCATCGAGAGGGTGGGAGGGCAACAGTGCTTGATGTATGTTCGTGTGCTGGTTCACTTGGGAAGGTGCAGTGGAATGATTTTTCCAGTCTCAATTAAATCTTGTATCGCATGCTTTAATGGAAAGCAACAATCGGTTGGGTGACCCAGACCCTGGTGAAAGTTGTAATAAGTGTTGGGGTCATAGTTCCTCGAGAAGGGATTGGAGGAGGTCGTGGTTGGAGGGATGTGACTAATCTCTTTTCTATCAATAAAGGCAAAAGTACATTCAGTGATTGCCCCAAGGGTGTAAAAACTCGATCATAGAGAGCCCTTCTCTGCTCTAGAGTCATTTGTGCTCCCTGCCCATTCCCAGTTCTTTGCGCTAGCTCGATTCTAACTGGAGCTAGCTGGGCGGCTTTGAATTGGAATGGGATTATATTAGTATTCGGACGGTTGTTGGCAATATTCTGAACATTAGCTCTTGCTCTTTTCTCATTTCTCTGCTAATAAAATCTTCTGGCCCCGCTGGCTCCACCAGATACGATCCTTGCAATGATTGACGTTCCTCACCAATTCAGCAAAGTTGAACTGCTATTGGTAATTGAGGAAGTCTGAGATTACTGGCAAAGTATTCTCTAAAATCATCTCAATTTATTCTTCATTAGGTATTTATCTCTCCAACACCCTAAGTAATCATTGAAGGTTTCATTAGGGTTTTGCTTTAATCGAGCCCAGTCTGACTTGCAAGGTTCAATGTCTATATTGTAGACATTGCTCTTGGAATAAGTGAGTTAGATCTTTCCACGCCTTTATTATAGACAATTTTAGGGATGTGAACTACCTCAGGGCCGGACCAGTTAAACTTTTCTAAAAGACCTTTATCAGTAGTTTTTCATCTCCCCCATACTGACACATGTCCCCACAATAAGACTTATGGTGTGCAATGGGATTGCCAGTGCCATTGTATTTATAAAAAACTGGCATTTTAAATTTTGGGGGTAGGGGAACTTCAGCAAATAAACACAAGTCTGAGAAGTCTGTGGCATGGATTTCGGCTCCACCCATTTTCAACAGTTATTGTTAGATTTTGTCTACCTACTCTTTCAACTGCTCTGACTCCTTAGACAGGGGGGTTATCCTTTCAACAATCGGTCGGGATTCACTCTGTGCTACTAGGGGGTTGGTTATTATGGAGGAGGATTAATGTTAGCCAATGCCCCAGCATAAACCCCACTATTCCTGATCTTGACCTCCTCATACTATTGGTTTGCATAGGGTGTAGTGAGGGCGAGATTCTCCTGTTGTAGTTGCATGGACTTAATGGAGATGGACTCAATGAGGGTCGAGTGATACCATTGAATGTGAGGAAAATTTTGCGGAGTGATGGGATCACTACAAAAAATATGTTTATTGGAGACAGCTTTTGGCCATCTCCAAAGATGTCTAAGTTGTCTCTAATACTATTGGAGATAGCTTTCATGTAGTCTTTGATAGCCCCGTCTCCAATGTCTTTGGAGACCAAACATTGGAAACAGATTTTGGCCATCCACAATACTTGAGCTTATTGGAGACCACCGTAAGCCATCTCCATTGCCCTATCAACACATGTTGGAGATGACTTTCAGCTATCCCCAATAACAATCTTCTACTATTAGAGACGGCTTGAAGCCGTCTCTAATAAGTTTTCTTTTGTTATTTAAGACGGCTACCAGCCGTTTCTAATAAGTTTTACTCTATTATTGGAGACGATTTTTGGCCGTCTCCAATGAAAACTTTTATTTTTTTAATGCTATTTTTTTTCTCCAGACATCATATTGCCCAGCAATACACATCCATAACCTGTAAATAATATAAAAATAATAATTATTCTATTTTATATTTAGCACAAGGAGAACGACACGGTGATTTTCGTACCGAGAGGAATATTCCTGCAAATAATATAAAAATCTAATTATTCATATGCGGATATCCATGCTCTTTAAAGTTCAAACAAATTATGTAATACTTGACAACAACAAAAGAAAGAATTGAAATTCCAACAAAAAAATAAATTATTAATAAACTATGAAACTGCTGAGGCCAATTTGACCAATCTCTATCTGTAGGTTCGGTACGTAGGACTGTACATGCAGCTCTTCGCGTATTTCACAAGATCTTTCGACTGAGGAAGATGCATCACTAGACCTATATGAAGCAAATAAGATCATATAGCTATTAGAATTTAAGGATTCACCAATTAACAATGAGTAAATGAAGATCTAAAAATAAATAAATAATTCACCAAGCTCATATGCTTTAGCAGCAACATCAGTAGCTATTTTAGCGGATATTTTTCTTATATTTGTGAAAGGCGGATAGATCAGCCCCTTAT